>OX382276.1:9926031-14756031 GCA_947507595.1 Pyralis farinalis
CCCTAAATGAAAATATGAGAGAGAATACGAAAGAAATGTACCGTCTGTGTAAGAATTAAATCAAGGATATGTGAAAGAGAAGCGTGAAAGACAAATTGTGAATGAGGAAGAGAGGCTGGTGAAAACGTCCAGACAAATACCAAACTCTTTTAGAGAGAGGTAAAGAAGTCTCGGGGCGGTTCGTCGACATCCAGAATGGACAAGGTAAAGTCCAAAGCTGGTGTCATTCTTGCTAACACTCAGGAAGTGTTAGAACGGTGGAGTGAATATTTTGAAGAAATGTATGAATATGCCTCGGACGCTGGCACTGAGAGTGTGTCTGATGCTTACTCCACGGTGGCAGCGATAACTATGAAGTCAACAGGAACTGATATGATCACAGCTGCGATGATCAGACAACGTGGCACTTACATCCGGGACGCCTTCCGGTACTTAAGCAATCTGTGCTGGAGAACTGGAAGGGTCTCAATGGACGGGAGACGCGCAGTTATCGTGACCTTCGGGTCGGGTCACGCATGGAATGCACCTCAATGGTTATCAGTTTGATCAGCTTAGCAGCAAAAGTATATAGAATGATGATGAAACCCGATGGAATGCCGTGACACAGGGAGGATTCCGGAATGGAAGGGGATGTAGGTACGGATCACGTTTTCTCGCTCCACAATATCGTGGAGAAGCATCTGGCCATAGACCAGAAGGTTTTCTGCGGTTTTATGGATATTGAGAAAGCATTTGATAGGGTTGTACGAAAGATACCATAGGAAATATTGCCGAGATGTTTGATTGACGGTTCACTACTCCGTGCTGTGCAGTCCACTTACAAGGATTGCTCAGCATGTGTGCGGATAGATGGTAGCATGTGACCCTGCTTTGATGTCAAAATTGACAAACAGGGTTGCATGCTATTTACTATGCTGTTTATTTTGCATCTCGATAGTTCTCTGCAGAGAATCAGGTCAAAGAATGTTGGTGCGCGTGGGTGGGACCTAGTAGTAAACGTCTGCTGCGTGCAGACGATGCCGTGATAATAGCAGAAACACCATCTGAACTGCAAACACTGGTCACAATAATGAAAGATGTTTGTATGGAGAAAGGCTTACTATTGAATGCGAAGACAGCAAAGATAATGGTACTTGAAAGAGAAGAAACTAGAACCAATGTAAGGGTTATGGTTGATGTTGAAGTGTTGGACAAGTGTATGAGATTATCTTGGACGCACTTTCAGCAGAGATGGAAGGTACCGCTGATGTATAAAGACGAGTGAATGCTGCGAATAGTGTGAATGGAGCGTTAGGTAAACTTCTTAGCAGTAAAAACTTGTGCCAGAAGGCACCGCTTTCTATACACAATGCAGTATTGGTCCTAACACTTACTTATGGAAGCGAGAGCTGGGTATGGCAGAGACAGCATGAAAGTAGGATAAACGCGGTCGAAAGGCGAACGATGAGCAAAATTTGTGGCGTAACGCTTGTAGACTATATTCACAATGATGATGTTATAAAAGGAGTTGGTCTCAAAGAGAGCGTCGGTGTTAAAATAACAAGAGGCATGCTTCGTTGGTTCGGACATGTAGAAAGAATGCAGGATGAAAGAATGACGAAGCAGATATACAACACAAAAGTGGAAGGATTAGGAGCCAAGGAAGGCCAAGACTTACCTACCATGAGGATGACCAAATTGGTCGTGTTCTATCAGAAAGTGATGTATGTAATGATTGAGCAATGAATGTTAAAGAAGCGAGTGAGGTGTGTAAGAATCGAATCACCTGGTGCTCGATTCTCTCTGCCTACCCCGCAGAGGATTTGGCGTGAAGTCATAGATAGATAGACTCCAACGTGCAAGCCGTATGCTTGTTTGCCTTAGTTTAATAAAAATGGATCCATGATTTATTGGAGCATTTCTAACTTAATTTCGGAATTAGAATGCACATTAATTATGAGAAATAATGATATTATCTAATTTATATAATTAAAAAAAAATCCTTAATGTATATGTCAAAGGCCAAACATGTTGTATGAATTTTCAAGCACGTCAGTTTCCAGAGAGTTGACTCGAGCTGCCAATGGCTCGGCAGTAATGCGTCCTGGGAGAAATGAAGCGGAAACGCAGACTGACCACTGGTTTATGTTCATAAGCTTGCACTTTAACCATAGCATACATATTAATACATACCGTTTTCATTCGGTCCGGTAATAAAAGAATAAAAACGCATTGCACTAGCAATGCGTTTTTCATCCGTTTGCTCCGTGCATCCTTGCATCCGTTTTGATCGACGACTTTCATTACAATTGGACCTTACGTTTTTAATCTTACATAACTTTTCTTGCTGGATTTGATATACCTGAAAAACGATTTATATTAATTATATTTTCAAGTGTGGGGCTTCAGGACTGGGTTGCCAAAGATCGAAGATTTCAACCGAAAGATCGAAGTCTAAGAACGTGATATCAAATGAGCTAAACGACGCTTTGCAGTTTGAACGACTGTGTTGTAGATGAAAGGAATATCGAATGAATATTTAAGCGATATATAGCGCATGGTTGCGTTGGTAAACCGCGAACCAAAATGCTGCCGGTAAAACTTACTCCTTTACTTTTTTTAATGATTACACAGTCTTCTTCGACAAGATCAAGATAACTGTGCTCACAAGTCAATTCCAAAACTTCCTACTCCTACAATTTTCTTCTGATTAAATTCGTTGAACTTTGTATTTGCTATCGTCTCCATTTGCCTGCGCTGAATTTAAATTTACAAGCAACACTTCCTCTTCCCGAACCGAAGTTTCTATTGACCTTGCCTAAAACGAAGAAGCTGGGTCTGTAGCGATACAGGAGAGTTTTTTATATAAGCAATGACTTCATGTCGCGAATTAATCTCTCTACTGAATAATTGAGAAGAGAAGTATTGAAGGTGAAGTTTGGCACTGGGAAAACCTGGTTTTTAATACGAACTCAATAAGTGCAGGCTTTAAAGAATCACTGATCATTTTGCTATATAACATAATTGCATCAATTAGTTGTAGTGTTACTTGCTCTTGCCCCGTCATAACGGGTAGGAAGGCTATCGCTGTTTAAAGGTTTATTTGAAAGGTTGAAGCCATTATAGATTCCGAAATAAACTTTTGATACTCTGAGCTCGAATCAGAGATACTAGGCTCCTTTTCCGAAGAAACTAACTCTTTTATACTGTTAAATGCTAAATGAATATCACCTGCGATTTCATCTATTCAATAATTTGATTCTTAACACGAGACAAAATATCCGGCAACCTTACGTAAAATGACTTTGATTCACTTAATTTATTATGCGCTAATTTTGAAACGCGACGCTCTGGTCCCTCCCTCTTATATATTCTTTAAATATAATATTCCCTTTAATTCCCTTCCTATTCCCTTTAAATATAATATTTTTTTAAGCAACTCAGTTAATTCCTTAGACATCTTATATTATGGAAGTTGTAGAAAAAAACTTAATGATATTGTACCTAGTGTTAAAATATTTATACTAGGTCCATTTGAAAATTATATAAAATAGTCGCGTGAACTAAATTTGAATAAAATAAAATCAATAGGTAAAATTTTTGATTAGTTTGAGAATAAGTTAAAATTAAACACTTACTATTATAATGTAAATTGGGTCACGTCATACGAGTAGGCACGTGTCGAATCGCGGCTCGAGGACAGCTTTCCTGTGTAGGCTCTGATGTCATTTTTTTTCCCTGACGAAGTTATTTCTGGTGTGCGACAAGGCCACGCAAAACCTGGTTTGGGCCGGGAATATGCTGGACACCGATCTCTAAATGCTTAGCGCCGTCCAATTTGGTCTTTCTTCAGCGTTTAGACGATTGGCTGAGATTGCGAAATTTCAAAAGTGGAATAATTAGATTAGATTAGATTAGATTAAAAAGGACCAATAATTCCTCTGATCTCATCAATCGCCCATTAATTTTTGACATACTAACTATAGTCCCAATGCGACTGAGACCTGTTCATATATTATGACCGGCGGGTTTACTATATAACATCAATCTTCTCGAAGGGACCTCTATGAGTTGGATCCATATTCTTTGGATCGGTGAATCATATGATCCATATATATGCGCTCGCCTTTTAAATGATTTGGACTAATTCCTGTGATTTTACACAGATATAAATGTTTAAAGTGGCATTTCTGCCAATTGTATTTTGATTCGTAGCTCATTTGACATTCAGTTCGCAGCTTATTTGACTTTCAATCTACCTAGCGCTAACTTATTAACCAAACACATTGCAATGTGTCGTTTAAATACGAAATTTATTCATTCGACATTCCATAAGTTGACTAGACAGTCATTAAAAATGCAGAGTAATGTTTAGAGATTCTTTTGAGTCTTCCGAAACCCGGTTCCAACGCGTAGGAACTAGTTGTTACTGCGCCTAGTAAACGAAAATGGATGAGCGTAGATGTAGAGGGTACAACGTCTTTTCACGTGGTCGTTGGACTATGCCACATGCCGCTACTAAAATACGGTCTAAACTTTTAAGATATCACACTTGGCAATATACAAGCTAAAGTTACAAACAAAAATTTCGTATTCTTGAGTTTGAACCTCTCAAAAATCATGATAAGCTTTGTGTATTCTAAGAAAAAATGCTATTCATTCACATTGTATCGTTATTATTGGATCGAGTTTAAAAATTGAATTAAATACTATGTCTATTTTTTTGATTTTATAACTTCTTGGTTTATAATCAAATCTTTATCAAAAGTATATGAGATCAGAAATTCGTGAAATATTAAACAAAATCATTCGCTTTTGATTCATCCAACCAAAGCAAACACATGAAAAAGTACAGTAAGGTTGTTAAAATAAATTTCTAAAAAATATACAAATAAAAATAATGTGGCTCTAACCTGGGAGTCTCGCAAGTTCGATCTCTTCTATGGTATTGTATGGTACTTTTATGGCACTCTTATGTTATAGATTAGATTATGCATACATTGTAACCAACATTAGGTGGCAACCAAAAGCAACCTATAACAAAATGTTTTTGGTTGCTACGCCTATTAGTTTTAGGCGCTGTATCAGATTCTTGATTGGGTTTTGGCAGAACAGTTTCTTAGCGTTTGTAATCCATTTTTTCTATAAGAACACTTATGTTGTGTTTTATACAACGCTAAAGTAGGAGCTGAGAAATGATAAGACTTACCTACTATGGCCAAATTGATCGTGTTTTATCAGAAGGTGATGTCAAGAGCGTTAGATATGAGCGAGTGTGTATGAGAAGAGGTGTGAATAGTAAAGAAGCGAGTGAGGTGTGTAAGGAGTGAGTCATGTGACGCTCGGTTCTCTCTGCTTACCCCCCTCTAGGGATTTGGCGTGAAGTAATAGATAGATGGATAGAAGACGTTTCGTATTTTTGATGACGTTGAATCGTCGCCCGCTGCACAGACTAATCTGTCTCACATAAAATATTTCATAATTAGGTACACCAAAAATAGAGTGTGTGACAGCTTAGCCTTGAAGATTTAAAAAGCAAATGCGAAGTCAGTAGGAAAGAATTCATAATAAGCAGTGTAATATTTTCAAGGTGTATGTTTGTCAATTTGAATTATAGGTTCTTCGTGATAGACCATATGACATAAAAAACTATAATTATTCTTGAATTTCTAAATAAATATTCGGTTTTGGTACATAATTCCACACAAAATATGCTAATTTCATCTCTGTTACTCAAATCAGTCGAGACACAGACAGAAATGTGTTATTAATGGTATTTCAATTAGCCCATAAAAATATAAAGAAATATATAGAGATTCGGCATTGCAGCCCTTATTATACCTTCTATTCACCTTAACGAATGAAAGATTCAGCTCGGCGGCATGATATATTATATTAAAGTGTGTATTATTTATATGTATATATATTGTATTTCATGTCATGTGTTTGTGTTAAGAAAGCCACTTTCCCTCATACATAATAGGTGATTATCATTTCAGCATCGAGGTTGCCACAACTACAAACTAACATTGCAAATCCAAGTATTAAAGTAGTTAGTTCAAGTATTAACGACTTTTCAACAATGGAATCAACGCTTTATTATGGTGGAAAATAGTCATGTACGATTATTATTTAATTATGAAGAATTATTTCATGTTTGGTAATTAATATGTAATATTTTTATATAAGCACGGCTTATCTGATATAAAGCGGTTACCGTAGCCTATAAACGCTTGCAATATATTAAGTATCACTGACATGATGCCACCTCTGCCAATACAGTAACTCCATAGGAGCTTACTGGTGACCTCACTCACACGCAGGAAAACAACAACCCTCTAGGAAGTTGCTATTTGGCTGCGGTTTTCTGTAAGGTGGAGGTACCTTCCCAGATGGGCTGTTTTGATACGCCATACCTCTCTCAGAAGATCTCTCTCTTATAAGGTTAAGCAACGTTGACCGCAGCCTGTCTAGGTGGATTAACTGATGTAACTGGATGGGTTTATGTATCTAGCTTCCCGTAGGACACATTAAGTCGCTAGTCCCGGCTGGTGTCGATAGATGACAATCATTAAGTTAACCAGAGGCCTTTCGGTTGAAGGGAGCCCTATTCCTGCAGTGACATGAGTAAGATTAGTTGTTTGAGGTAAATATTATAAACATTATAAACATAAATTAATAAATTATGTAAATTTGTTTGGATACCAAAAGAGGGATGCCTGGGTTTTTTAGCAGTATTTTTATCAGTGCTCACCTAGTCATGAACTGCACGGTAGGGAAAAAAATTGTGACGATTCCAAACAAATGTAGCCATTTTTACGGAATAAAAAGATTTTGACTTTGACTTTGACTTTAAAAAAAGGCAAAATTAACCATTTTAGGATCCTATCTAATCCTAAAATGGTTAATTTTTTAGTTAGTTAATTTAGTTAGTCTGTATGTTGGGGCGTTCGTCGTCCCACTTTAAATGGTCCGAAGACTTCAAACGGACAGACGGCACTGGCTGTATGCTGTAATTAGAAACCTGCAAGGAAGGACCTACATCCATCATTGGGTGTAGGTTATAGAATGATGATAATGATGCCAGGAAATCGCAAATCCAAACCTATACTTAATTCACAGATGACCTAGAATCATAAAATTTATAAATTGGCGATATCCCGCAGCGCACGCAAGAGTCAATTAAATCAAAATTATAAGTTCATATATTTTAGAACCCAAAGCCTTTACCGCCCGAACGTTTGGCCAAGATTTAAAAAATTTGGTGGAAATTTTGAAATTTGATCCCTGTACTCGTTCTAAAATCATCTATTTTGTAGTTGTACAACTAAGTGCATAAGCTTAACACTTCGTACTTATTCCGTACGTAATAAGAGGTACATAGTAATATTAAGATGAATGTGTGGAATGACTCGAAGGAACAAGATCCATATCTTTCCAACGAAAGTTGCATGACAATGGTGAACGTTTGATGAGGGTGTAAGGGGCATGTGACAATAAGAGTATGAAAAAAATAGTATGAATGTCTGCGAGTGAAGGGAAAAAGTACTATAATGGTTATAAAATAATAATTATAATTAAATTATCTCTAACTGTATGTCCGTCTGACTCTTTGTCTGACAATGTCTTATATTTTCGGGACTAAACTTCGAAACTATGCAGTCTCTTCGAAACTAATCATTTATTGCAAACATAGTCATTTACTGCAACGGCTGGGGTGGCATTTCTCTAACTTATCAAAGCCGTAGCCTAGCTGCAAAGCGTTGCCGCTCCTGTTGCTAACCAATTAACTAAGGAACTCTTAGGAATAAAATTATGACCTTTATACGATGATCGTAAGGTGATCTAACAGGCTAGTTAGACCTTCACCTTTTATGTACAAAAATACATACGCTTCATAGTTTTTTCCCATCAAATGTTAAGAGGTTACATGTCAGATCACCGAATGTGTACATAATGACACAGGCAGGTTTAGTAATAAGATAGAATACAAGATTACAACTCTTCAGATGGGAAGGCTAGATTTTGGAAAGGTATAGGTAAAGGTAATTTGGAAAGGCAGTACCGTGAAACTTATAGCATGATTGTGCGGAAAAATAGTGAGCACAAGTTGCCACTCTGTACCTATGGCTTTCGTGGATTGCGAAAAAGTCTTCGATTCTATCCAGGTTTTTACTGGATTTCATCGTAGCGATGTTATAAGGTGATGAAATAATATTGAGGCGATGAATGTTTACTTCTATGGCCAACAGTCTAAGCCCATTCAACTACAGTGACCTGATACACGGGGGGTTTGGAGGAATTATTCGAAACTCCGGACTAAAAAACATGCTACGAGTATATCAATGTTCAAATGGACACACATCTTCGGTTTGCTGATAATGTGGTCGTAACACATTCGGATGCTTGCCGATATTTTTAGTTTTTAGGGTTTTCCAAGGGACTACAGCATGGGGTTCTTCAAGAAAGGTGTGAAGAGGTTTTTAGAGGATCGGCAACGCACAAGTGACCACCGGTGTTGCAAATGTCCGTAGGCTGACTGTTTACCATTAGGCATTTCGTATGCTTGTTTGCCAACTGAGTGGTATAAAAATGTGGTAAACAACATTAGGGAAGACCTATTCCTGTATTAAAATACAAAATGGATCATTAAATAATAAAAGTTCGCCTTAATAGTTGAAATTCGACTAAATAATTGTTGAAACTTAGAGGAATATATTAACTATTGTTTCCATTTTATTATAGTGATAATCCAAAACTCTTTAATAGCCACAAAAAAATATCAGTTGAGAAACGCAGGAGTAAAAGGTACAAAATAGTTTTGTCTTTGCCTATTTATTTATAGATGCTGAATATAAATTACCTATTTAAAGCGCCGCTCACCTTCACATGAGTATATCGCGCTATTTATTAAAAAAAAAACTTTTTGTATCGAAGCTCATATTAAATATCTCCAACCATATAATCACCGGTAGGTACCAGTACCGTGTATCACGTATTAATAATCATTACTGCCTTCATGAAAGCTCCGTGAAGACATTGTCCAACTTATCGAACCATCATCCAATCATCGTATTTCATATTCGATATTCAATGATTACATACGAGCATACGAATGCGACTTATCTGATGTAGAATGGTTATCGAAGCTTATGAACGCTTGCAATACCAGAAGTCACATTTTTTTTTTCTCGGAAACATGGAAGGATATCGTGGCATATGTAGAAGAATCCATGTACTTTGGATTTTATTGCAGCGATTTACTTAACTTATAAAAATAATGTTTTATGCTATGACGCTTTATATCAAAATGTTATTTTGTAATTAATTATTACGTTCCTACAATACTTACCAAAATTTCCCATTAACTGTAAATTTATGAAGTATTTCTTCTATTTCAGGCCAATTGGTTCAAAGCGCAACAGTATTGCAGATTCCACGGAATGCATCTCGCATCCATCTCCTCGCAACAAGAGAATGACAAGCTAGAACAATATGTTAAAGACTCAGGTAAACAAAATTCAATATGTATCTAAACATTATTAATTTTGGTCATTGAGAAGTGTTTCAACAGTTTTCGTTTCCTCCATGAAACGGATTCCTTTGCCTCAAGATGATATATGCTTCGGGTCACACTTAGACTCGTCTAAATTTATTAGTCCTAATTTTATTTGGCTGAAAATATGGGAAAATTTGTAACGTACAATTATTGTCTAGCCTAACTGATATTTTCGCTCTATTATAGTTTGAACTAAAAATTGAAAGCCCTAATTTTAGAACCCCTGATATTAAATGGCATAGGTATTTTTTTTGAGCTAATAATGACTACACCGAAGTACTGTAAATCCTAAAAATTGTAATTGTAGTCATTTGCTTTACATCAGGTGGGCCGTAAGCTTGAATGCCTCTCGTAAAAATACAAGGAGGAGCAGCACTTCCCGCAGCGCCAGAGACATTGCAGATCTCTGTTTTTCAGGAACACCGTTCCTATATGAAATCTATATGTTTTACTGTGTGTGCGTTTTTTTCGAATATTCGAATATTACATCAGATTCGGATTCAGCATACTAAAGTAGAATAGGAATATTCAGGAACAGCGTTCCTATCTCTTAAGGCACATGGTCAAAATGGCCGACAAATTAAAAAAAAATTGAATTGTTATATAATCGACGAGCCAGGTGTTCCTCTGGCAATGCAAGCTTGCGCATTCTCAACTGGTTTACATATAACATATACTTTTATGCGTGTTCCCTTTGTGCGAATAATAATTTAGTAATTGTAAATAGCAGAGATAATGAATTGTTTAACACGGGAAATATGAATTACTGTAATGGTCAAAAACTATTTTTGGAAAAACGCAATCCACTTTTTTCAAAACCCTTTACATCTCTATCAAATTAAATGTTATCCTCATATGTTTTTAGCAATATAACATTATATTCCAAACTCTCATAAACAATTAAGTTTTCAAGTTACACTATAAATAAGTGTGTATATTACAAAGATTTGGATTTAACTTTGTTTTTATAGACTACTTTCAGTATTTATTACCTCCCATATTATGAAATTATTTATTTCACAATAGTTAGTAATTTAGCTAATGACTTATGATAACTGGTACTAGAAAATAGCTTGTTATTTGTCGACAAAAAGGCCATTTTATATAGGTATTTTTATTGTGTAAGATTAGATAAGAATCATTAAAAAATAGTATCACATTTCAAAAAAAAGAAAATGAATAGACAAACTGAAAAGAAAAGGTACAGAACAGTATTTATATTTTCCTATTTTATAGATAGAGAGTTTGCAGGTACCATTGTAAATGAAAGTGTCCATTAATTAAAAACCCATTTGGGAACATTAAGGGTGTAGAAAGGTGAGCTTATCTGTATAACAGATCTTTACCAGCCAAACCCACTGGTGGTAATAACGTAGATACAATGAACTGTAGACATATAACTGTGCCAATATCAAAATAAAATAAATATGTAACTACATACATTTACTTATGTGGTTACACTATATTTATATACATCATTTTTCTGTTCGTATGTATATTTGTTTTAAACAGCTGGACCTATTTGATAACATTCTTCCTGTGTATTTGAGTGGGTTTAGTTTTGACACTTGGACCTTACAGGTAGGGTTGCAATCGGGTTCTCGGAATTTCTTTATGATTTTCGAACACGACAACGTCTGTCGCTCTGTCGAGTCTGCTAGTTTAAATATACATATACAAAAATAATACATATGCAAATAAGCATATAGATATATGGTTACATATTATTACTAAAATTTGTAAATTTGTTTGACATAGCGCCCTTACAGTCATTTCTGGGCTCCATGCAGAGCGCTGTCAGTCTCTCACAGGCAACTCACAGGCATATGTCATAGGCAGTTTATTTTATATCGGAAAGGCATACATACACAGTCATATGAAATTCGTTGTCATAGCTGCGTAGCATGCGACCACCAAATATTTCAATTGTTAAAGCCTGACAATAAAGTAGGATCAATAATGCAACATGAAAATTATTGCTATTTAAATAGCTGAGGCGCTTATCACACATATTTATTATTCTCTCGCCATCTCGCCTTGCAACTTATTGTACGAAATTGCATAAAAATTGAAATTTTGAAGTTATACTTCTTTAGGCGCGTTATGAAAAAATGATGAGACTAAAATTTTAAAATGCGCGCGCATCACTGTAACACAAAAGTTACAGGTTGAAGCTGACCGCTAAACGGCCAGAGTAGCCATGGCAACGGCTGGAGTAGCCATGGCAAGGCGGCGGCATGCATCTACGTACCGGAAGCGCACAAAGTACTTTAAATCAAGTGCTAATAAATTATATTCAGTAGTGATTTAAATTGAATATTTTGATTAATATTATTTACTATTCGTAAATATTAGTGAAAAAAATTGTGCTTATATACTTTTTCAAGTGCTCCAATATAATTGAGGTTAACTATCCGTATATATTATTTATCAATATAAATTAAAATATTATTATTTAATGATGCCAAAGAAGTATAACTTCTCACGCGCGTACATAAGTACATGCACCCATTTTTTTATAATTAATTAATGAAGTTTTAAGTTGAACTTCAGGAGTTTCATTTATTACAAGCTCCACTGTCATAAAAAATGCCGATGTTAATTTCTTAAAAATAATAGGTAACGTTTTTTAATTCACTGCTGATAAGTTGACTCTTTCACAGTCGGGGTTTAGTTTCTTTTTTATTCGGAAATTTTATGAGGAGTAAAATCAAGAAATTAACAAAAATGATACCGTTACGCTCGTCTGCTTAAAAAGAGGTATACATCTGTAGGATTTAACGTGCGAGAGAATGAGATAGAAGTATCTATACTGCAGGAATTCCCAAAGTGGCCGATTTCCCAGGGGTAAACAGGGGTAAATTCGACATAAACGAAAACTGATTTTGGGGGTCGTAGAAGTCTAAAAATCGACCTAATAATATTAACACAAGTTCTTAATTGCTTTCAAGATACTGTATAAGTTGTGTTAAGTGTACCAACTTGTTACCAGAATGACTAATAGTTTAGTAGAAAGTATCATTGTACTTTAAAAAAACTAGAGATAGGATTTTTAAAGTAATTTGGCTATGGGCGGGTCTGAAGTATCAGTTCATTTTGGAAAAGAAGTCTGTTGCCCAAAATAGTTTGGGAATCCCTAGCTATAGGATTTAACGGCGATTTTTTTTTATACAACATCGGAAGACATACAAGCATACGGCCCACCTGATGTAAAGCGGTTACCGTAGCCTAAGAACGCTAGCGGACCACACAGACGTTGTCCTGTCTGAAAACAAAAATAAAATTCTAAAATCCGACAGCACCATCTACAATTGTAAATTCAAACCATCCACGGAGCCAAATACACACAACATTTCATCAAAATCGGTTCAGCTGTTAAGGAAGATTTCGGTGACATACACAGCACAGAAGAATTATATCTAATTATATATATTTATATATATATATATAATATATATATAAAGATAAAGCTATCACATAATCGGAGGCATATTATTAAGTTTAACAGAATATATTGATGTCTCCGACTGAATGATTCCGTTTACAGTATAAAGTTTCATAGTTAATCTGTAATCGGAGAGTACATCTTGCTTCCATCTTTGAAGTATTATGCAGTCAGGATCATTTGTTTTTTTACACTTTTTCTAGAAGACAAATTTCGCAATTCTGTGCTTTCTCTCTAGGACGTGAGGTCCTCAGCACACCGCAAGACCGCGCACATGACCAGCGTCGCTTTCGACCGCCCCCATTTTTAAGAAATGCTTTTAACATTAATAAGATACTATAATATAATACTGTACTGTTGTTTTAATAAGTTTCTATAATATTCTGTTGTTTTAATACTATCCGACTCTCACTTGATACTGTACGTATAAGCATATTTACCGCCTGATGTGAAGCGATTACCGTTGGCTACAGACACTTGCAATACCTCACTCACACAGACAGGCTCACGCGTTACCCCCGATGCTATATCGCTGTGCCCTACCTCTCCCTTTCCAGACCGTCGTGCACCACGTGCAGATGAGATTACCTTTGCATCTAAAGCTGATGGTCTACCACTTATATATTAATTTACGATTTCCCTTTAGTATAACAAAATTACGAGAAAATTTTCTGGATCTGGTTATAAAATATCTACCTACTAACGATATCCCCGGCGTATTTTCATTTCCAGACGTCGAAAATCAAATTTCTGAGCAATTTAAAATGCGGCACCAAAATTAAATTTGTATCAAGCTTGCATCACCGATGTCGACTTTAAATGACCCGCTCTCGCATCGGAAAATGCAAACATTTTTGTACTTGAAATAATATCTACCTATAAAAAATACATGTTTATTGGTCTGACCTTCTTTCTAGGGTTATGTTTCCGTATTCATTAGGATTTGGCATAGATAGTGGTGTTAACATAGAGTGAGTGCCGTCTGACTTCCACAACCTAGCAGACGTTTCTTAGGTTAGGTCACACGTAGTTTCTTGGACGTACGGGTTTTCCTTCACCGTTCAGCAGGTGATAATTATAAATATGTATATAAATTCGAAAACACGAATTTACCTCCGCCAAGATTCATACCAAGGGCTCTTGGTTAATAAGTTAATCTTTATGTGACGAGCTCGGTGGCGCAGTGGTGAAACGCGTTGCTACGCTACTTTGACACCAACGTGGGTTCGATTCCCACACAATACAAACATTTGTGTGCATGAACATGTCTGTTTGTCTTGGTCTGGGTATTTTCTATGTATAATAAGTATGTATTTACAAACAAAAAATGTATTTACGTACGTTTATCAGTTGTCTAGTACCCATAACACAAGCTTCGCTTACTTTGGGGCTAGATGGCGCTGTGTAATTTGTCCGACAATATTTATTTATTATTTATTTATTTATCTATGTATGGAGCTGTAAGTGCACTTTTTCGAGTCTGAGCTATTTACTATTTTTTTAAGTTTGTGGTGTGCCAATTGTAGAATACGCGTCTTACCATCGTCAAGAGCATTGGGAGTTTTGGTGTTAAGATATCCAACGAAGTGCAGTTCCGAAGCCACCTGGTGGAGAAGGTGCAGCAGTACTTCAGCTAGGGGCTATGTTATACAAATCTCAACCGAACATGGAGTTCTTCAAGAAATGCGTGAAGAGGTTTTTAGAGGGTCGGCAACGCATGAGTGACGCCTCTGGTGTTGCAAATGTCCATAGGCTACGGTGACTGTTTAACATCAGGCAGGCCGTATGCTTGATTGCCACCTTAGTGGTATAAAAAAAAAAAAACTTGGAACATTGTACTGGTATTCAGCTGCTGACGTCAAAACGTCAGCAGCTGAATACCAGCTAGGGGCTAGGAAGTTCTGATTTTAGTTTTGGAGTGAACTCTCTGCTGAAGATTTCTCAAGGGATTAAGCAGTATGAGGTTCTTGAAAAAAAGACGTGAACAACTCTACACGGTCGGCAACGCACGTGTTGCTCCTGCTGTTGCAAGTGTCTATTTGGCTACGGTCACTGCTTAGCATCAGGCAGGCAATGTGCTTGTTTACCACCTTAGTAGTATAAAAGGAAAATAAGCCATATGTATTATTTTTTTTTTTTCATTTATTTCAGGATACGGTCGTGAGCACTTTTGGACTTCAGGAACAGACTTGGCCGAAGAAGGAAACTTCTTTTGGATGGCCAACGGCAGACCGCTCACTTTCGTCAACTGGAATGCTGGAGAACCGAACAACTTTAGATACGAGAACGGAGAAGAAGAGAACTGCTTGGAGCTATGGAACAGAGACGATAAAGGGCTGAAATGGAACGATTCTCCATGCTCCTTCGAGACATTTTTCATATGTGAAGTACGGTCTGATTGATGACAAGTATATTTGTTAGTTTGCTTTTGTGTGATAGTGGACAGTATGCTAGGTGATGCCATTTTCTCCTGATATGATCAGTCTGGAAATTTAGGGTAGTTTTTTAAGTAAAGATGTACATACATGTAACATCGGTAATAATAAAAAAATACCAAATTATTTTTATATAAATTTTCGGTAATTACCTTTTTATAGAAATTGTGTATATCATGATTACTGTATGGAGTTTTGAAATGTCACAGAATAAGTAATGAAAATACGTATAGAATTTGTACTGCCTATCTTCAAGTAAGAATTCATAATTTCAAATTAGGAAATGCAAGAATTAATGGGTGCGAAGCATGTAAGTGAGTGTGGCTGTTATTGCCTCGAACAATAAATTCGAAGAATGAAAATACACAGAAACATCGCTTCTGATGAAGTTCCTCGACGCTAAATTTGATCTACTCGTATTTATTGAATTTGACTTATGAATTCGATGAATACAATATTTTTTATACAGGATACCAAAACAGTGTATTGTCTGTTTGGATAAATTCTTTTAAAAACTTTACATTGAATCACTAAATTATGAGATTCATATGCACCAGTTAAAAATATGAATTAATTTAGAGTAACTGTGACACTGTCGAGTGTGAGGTATGAAAGTAGGATGTTTGGACACAATCGAATGTAAAAGAAAATTAAAAAAATATATATTTTTTAAATATATAATGACGGATTGGTCAGTACATAACAAAATTAGATTAAGTCTGGTTATTTATTGTATTTTAATCTCAGTTACATTTGTGGCCGTGATGTATAGGAGATAAAATTTAAGGTACCTATAGAACTCAGCGAGAAAGTAACCGATCACTGCCTAATGATCTTATACGAAAAACCTCCGAGCCTTGCGGTTCAACGGGACACTGATGTGTGTCCATAGTCAAAGTCACAGTAGTGGGTAATATCTGTAGTTACCTTAGAGTTAATGTATAAACATATAGTTTTAAGAAACGGTTAATAAATCTGTACATTTTTACATATTATTTTATTTTAATGTCTCTATTGCAGACTCTAGCTTGTAAAACACAATGTAACCCACCGGGGTTTGAGCATATTTCTATGAAACGGCATGTCCAGTCAGCTGTGACCGCCTAAACAAACAATATATGTCGAATAACATAGCAGTCTAGGTTCAAGGAGAAAAATCAAAATTTAAGAGAGGTAGGGCGCATCAAAGTAGCCTGTTCGGGGAAGTACCTCCATCTTACAGAAAACCGCAGATAAATAACAACTCTTTAGAGGGTTGTCGTGTTCCTGCATGTGAGTGAGGTCACCGGTAAACTCCTAAGGAGGTGCTGTGTTAGCAGCAGAGGTGGCATTGCGGGAGTGTTACTTAATGTATTGCATTCGTTCACAGTCTACGGTAACCGCTTTACATCAAGTAGGTCGTATATATAAATATATATATATGCAAAAATATACAATATACCTAGTCTTACTATAAATATTGAAACAAAGAAAAAAAAATTCTATTGCAAATAACATTTATTACTTTTACAGTGTGTTAGTTTAATACATAAATATAAAATAATTTAAAATATACAAAGCTTATTCGAATTGGAGTCCATTGGCTGCCATACAGTCCTTTAAACGTTGAGGCCAGTTATCAATAGAAGCACGCACTCTTTCCATGGGAAAATTCTTCACTGCCAATCTTACGGATTGTTTTAGGGACTCCAAATTATCATGGCGTTTAGAGCAAGCCGTACTCTCTAAAACTGACCATAAATCATAATCCAGCGGATTAAGATCGGGACTAGACGACGGCCAGTCTTTAGCTCTGATGAAGTCCGAAACGTTCGTTTCCAACCAAGACTGCGTAGACCGAGCTTTATGACCCGGCGCTGAGTGTTGCTGGAAGGACCATTCTTGGTTATTCAACATGGTGTTGTTAAGCGGCTTCACTACCTTCTCAAGAATGGTATCTTGATACACTTGTGCCGATGTTTTGATACCTTTTTCACAAAAGTATGGCTCAGTCACTCCTTCATAGCTAATACCCCACCAAGCCATCACTGAAGTCGGATAGTGCCCACGTTGCACTCTGTCGACTAATTGAGAATCTTCCTTAGAGCTTTGGGCATAAATACGGTCATTTTGTTTGTTAAAATATTGCTCAATTGTAAAAATTTTCTCATCCGTAAACAAAATTTTTCTGTGACCTCCCTTTGCGTACCGCTTCAGTAGTTGTTTCAATTTTACCACCCTATTCTTTCTTAAATTATTAGTTAAGAAATGACCACGTCTCATATAGGCTGCAAGTCCTAAGTCGTCTTTTAAAATACGCGACATGGTTCTAGGTGGTATCTTCATCTCCCGAGATAAAATCTTTTGCTTTCGGGCAGGATTTCTTCTAATTCTTTCCCTTACTGCTTTGACCACCTTTTTCGTACGAACACTACGTGGACGGCCAGATCTTTTTCTGTCACAAACAGAGGAGGTCTCATTGTACTATTAATAGCCCGGTACACAAACATTTTACTAATACCAAGCGTATGGAGAGTTTTAAAAATTGCATTTGGCTCCATACCTACTTTGTGTAATGTAATCACAGCAATTCGATTCTCTTTATCACCCCACTCCATTTTAATATCGCAAAATATTGTACAATGTATTGGCGCCAAAATGAAAAAATTCAATGAACAATCATATAAAAATGACAGATTCCAAATTCAAATGTAATATTTTGTTTATTTTTAATTGTAACAGTGTTTATGTCCAGACTAAGTACCTATATATAGATGGCACCATTGACTGACCTCCAACTACAAACATAAAATATTTAATGCTAAGCTGTTTGGCAAGTAATTAAAATACGAGTTCCAAACTGATTGTTATTGAAATAAAACACAATAATGCAACTTTGACCGAGAGAGAATTTGTAATTCACAAATAATATACGAAACATTTTCTACATTTAGATATACTTACTATAACTTCACGTCGATCCCTTACGGGGGAGGCAGAGAGAACCACATGACTCGATCCTTATATACCTCACTCATTTATTTAACATCCATTGCTCTTCTTATCCACGCTCGTCGGTTTCTAAGGCTCCTGACATGACCTTCTGATAAATCACGATCAATTTGCTCATGGTAGATTAGTCTTTGCCTTCCGCGGCTCCTACATCCTTCTACTTTCGCGTTGTATATCTGTTTCGTAATTCTTTCTTCCTGCATTCTTTCTACATGTCCGAACCAACGGAACATTCCTCTTAGTATTTTAACACCAAACCTCTATTTCAGGCGAACTCTGTTTCTATCATCATCATTGCGAATACTGTTTACAAGCGTTACGCGTTACATTTAAATATCTTACCAATTATTAATATTACTACTAATCATGGAGAAAATATAAACCATAATAGCGACAGTATATTTGTGATACAGCTAGACTACATTGACATTTATAAAATCATTTCTAGGCTAAAAATGTATATTCAACAGGACGCAATAATATTAACATAAAATTTAATTCGTGCTGCATCTTTGCATAAGTCTCTTGTACATATTTATGGTTAAAAACTACTTAAAAAAGTGGTAAAAGGTGCCTTCGCAGAAATGTGCACATATTATGCTCTCTTTATAAAATCATCAATAACCCTGGGACACCTCAATACCTTCGATCCCGGTTTTCTCATAAGACAACTCACATCCGTTCCCAACGTCCTTGTCTTACCAAAACTCTGAACTATCCATCATCCAACACAATCTTTTTCTTTTGGTCATTTACTGTCAATGCAGCACGACTGTGGAACAAATTACCGCTGCAAATACGGAACAGCTGCTCTGTATCTACTTTCAAGAAGAGGTTAAGTGAACACTATCTTACTCATGACAAGTAATATTATATGTATAGTATATATGTATTTATTAATTTGTATAAATATGGAAAAAATGAAGATTAAATTCTGCATAACATAACTACTTTAAACAGCCAAAATAAAATTTACTGCACACACGTTAGGGTTAGCTGGAAATGGCTTAAAGAGATAAGCTCGCCTTTGCACACTGTTTTCTGTAATACCTAATTTTATGTTATGTTATGCAATAAAGGATACAATAAAAATGTTATGTTATTAATATTAGATATGACCAGCGCTTTTAATTCGTCTAACTATAGAACTATGACATACTAGGTGAAACATGCATGTAGATGGAAAGTCATGTTCGCTTTCGACAACAATACCTCTTACGTCATAAAAATACTTACCTATGGGTGCAAATATTATCATAATGATAGCGGTGTGCCACGCGATAGCAACCTTGGACAGCCATTATTTCTTATTCATATCAAGGTTTGGCTACAAAAGTATATTATTTGCTAACATATACGATACTATACTATTATTATACATTTATTTATGCACGATGAAAGATTGACGAAACAGATATACAATGCGAAAGTGAAAGGATGTAGGAACCGAGGAGAACCAAGACTTACCTATCATGACCAAATTGGTCGTGTTTTATCAGAAGATGAGGAGCCCTAGGTACTGGCGCTCGCTAGTACCTAGGGCTCCTGACATGAAAAGAGCTATGAATGTTAAAGAAGCTAGTGAACTGTGTTGTGAAAGGCCGTCTCATTTAGCGCTCGGTTCTCTCTGCCTACCCCGCAGGGGGCCTGGCGTCAAAATATACATCATATATATTTTTGACGAGCTCGGTGACTCAGTCGTGAATGACGCGACTTTGACACCAACGCTCGTGGGTTCGATCCCAACACAAGACAAACATTTGAGTGCATGAATATGTCAGTTTGTCTTGGTCTGGATGTTTTAAGAAAGGTAGGGTGCATCAAAGCAGCCCGTCTGAGGAAGTACTTCCACCTCACGGAAAACCGCAGCTAAATAACAACTCCCTAGAGGGTTGCTGTGTTCCTGCGTGTGAGTGAGGTCACCAGCGAGCGATACTTAATATATTATGCTTAATATATTACAAGCTTTAATAGGCTACGGTAACTGATTTACATCAGGTGGGTCGTATGCTTGTATGCCTCCTGACGTTGTATAAAAAAAAGGTTGGCAGAGAGAACCCAGCGCCACATGACTCGATCCTTACAGACCTCATTCGCATCTTTAACATTCTTTGCTGTTTTCATGCACGCTCGCGGGTTTCTAGTGCTCCTGACATCACCTTCTGATAGACCACGATCAATTTGGTCATGGTAGGTAAGTATTGTCATTCCAACATCCTTCCACTTTTTGGTAGTACGAGTATATGTACTCGAGTTTCGTAATTCTTTCTTCCTGCATTATTTTCACATGTCCGTGCCAACACAGCTTGCCTCTTCTTATTTTAACACCGACGCTCTCTTTCACTCTCAATAAACACTGTTTCTAACATCATTATTGCAGTGCAACGCTTGCATTTTGTAAATGGTATCTGCTGGATATAGCAAAAGTCTGAAATTGCACGTGAAAACTCGCAATTCACATATATCCTCGTAAGTCTCGTAGTACTCGTAGTCGCAGGGTTTCGTGCATTTTTGTGTTCAAGGTACCCTTTTTTTATGTAGTTGCCCCTTGTGGGCCATAACTACGTCACGGGAAGGGAGAGGCGGACTGAGGCGCCACAGCCTGAAAAAGCATAAAACGACTGCCTATGGGCCCCCGAGAGGGATTGAACCTCGTCTTAGGGCGTCGCGAAGCTACAAAATCGAACACGCGGGTTCGTGCCTTAAGGGCCTAAGATGAGAGGTACCCAGGTACCTGGGCTACTCGGTACCTGGTAAATCGCGCGGATGTCCTAACTCTCCGCACTCGGATCCGCCGAGTGCGGTGTGCATGTGGAGTGTTGGGGTCGGGGTCGGAGAGGAAAGTACACTTACTAAATCGATGAATTTTAGATGTACACACACAGTGACATCTCGTCTAATCATGACACAATGAAGAGTTTTGGCTAAAATTGAGAGTAGAGTCTACCGACTTTCAAATCTGTGCGTTTTTCGCCAAAACGTCAATTACTGTAAGTTCCTTAAACAAATTCAGAACTCGCCTTTTATCATTACCATGATCATTAGGATCATTAGTATCGAATCGTATAGGAATCTGTTGCAAAGTTCAATTTCTAAACCACCGGAAGCACAAACTCAAACTAACGTCACAAACAAACAAACGTCTAAGATACTACGTGTGAAAACTTTTGCTGTAGGAACGAACGCACACTGAGATGTTATCGCGTTCAGGATCTGGATACCAGCGTGGGCCTTGTGAGTTGGTTGTCATGAATTGTGAAAACTCACGCTGTTGAGCGCTCAAGTCCTCTCTTTGTGTATTCTACCTATTCCGTGATTTTACCACTAGATTGACTTGTTTTAAATGATGCCCGCAACCTCTCTCTCTCTCTCTTTATCTATAATTACACAGCTCAACATGGGCAGAAAATTCACTTTCATACATTGTAACCATAATGGTAGCATACTGTGCGGTTTCAGAGAGGTTTTCTTCCATAAACACTTACAGTTGTATAGAATGTACTCCATGCAAAAAGGGCCGGCAACGCATGATTGAAGCATCAAGAGGCTACAGTAACTATTCACCATCAGTTATATGGTGAATAGTTACTGTATGCTTATTTACCACACTATATGCTTGTTTACGTCATAAAAAACGTAATATACATATTCCACACTAACATACAAATGCTAATGTTACTCTATTTATGTATTTGTGACATTTTCACTAGATTGCTTGCGGTCTGGAGAAGACAGACGTTTATTAGGTAAATTCAGCGAGCGTAGCCGCGGATACAAGCCAGTACAGTTACATAAATCTCATGTCTACTCGCAATAAAGCATGAAAAACATCCTTGGCACTGATTTTATAGGTTAGCGTGACGTCACGAACTGTCTGCCAGACCGGCTTACTTCCAATGAATGTTTACACGAAACAATGTTTTGTAGAAGGGTAAACGAACTGTTGTTTACAATATTAGCAAATCTACTGAAATATCGCACAGGAATTTTCAATTTATGTATGCTGATAAAATTGCGCTGGTGGACAGGGGTCGCCTGATGCGCCGCATAAATGCTTGGTGAGACCTGCAATATCTCGGATCCCGCACACATTCGCATTGGCGCAGACACGTTCGAGCGCACGGACCGCTGTATGTATGTATTTAGGATCTGTCGTCCACGCGTCCGATGGCATCGATTACGACGCCAAGGCAGGCATATCAGCGGCTTAAACCAAGTAGCGTGAGATAGTTGCTGTCATCTATGACAATAAAATACCGGTTAAGCACAAAGGACAGGTTTATAAATCCATTATTAAGCCTGTCCTTTTATATGGCAGCGTGGCGTGGTCGGTACATGAGTGGTACAAGCAGGAGCTGCCTGTTACGAAGATAAATATGCTGCGCTGGATGTGCGGAGTGACACAGAAGTATCGCGTAAGCAACTACCGCATTCGCAGTAGCCTTTGTGTCCGTGACATAGACAAACTGCAAGAGCGTCGCCTACGCTGATACGACAACCGGTAAGTTACCTGGGGAACAAATGCTAGCGATGCCACTACCACACGTCACTACCACGTTCTACTAGAAGGAGTAGGCCCAAGTTCATGAAACTTGATGTGCTGAACGGAACAAAATCGTAGGTCAGACAACGAATTTTACTGTAGAAGGTACAAATGGCCTCACAATGACTACTATTATCTTTTTGAACTTATTCATTTTATACCTCTAACGTATTTTGATAATCAAAATTGATTGGAATCCAGGTAAAGGGTAAGATGTTGAAGACCGGCCAATATTCAGAAACTAGAGTCATCAAAGTCATCAAAAAGATACCATCAAATCAACGCAGTGGGCTAGAATACTTTGCGCATTGATGCACTACATTAAAATTATTCGGCATAGGTACTTGGAAAGTATTGCTACAGGGATTTATTACTTGGGATAGGAATACTGTTCAATCTGACATTAATGTTCCTAGAAGAAGAAAACATTGAAATGTGTACATACAGCTCATCTCTTGTCTTAGGACGTGTGTGAAAATTTTATAATAAACAAATACAAAATAATGTATGCCAAAAATCTATATCTATACATACAGATAAATAAAATTGGAGTGTCTGTTTGTAATATTAAAATAACCGCTTTTTACTAAATGCATATGGATATATACACGGTACATATACCAAAATGAATATTTTTACAATTTTTGTCTGTCTGTCTGTCTGCTTGTTCCGGCTAATCTCTGAAACGGCTGGACCGATTTTGACGGGACTTTCACTGGTAGGTAGACGACTGTTCAGAGCACAATACAGGGTACTTTTTATACCGTAAATATTTAGGGTTCCTGCGTAAAATATATAAAAACATCCATGTCGGTAGATGTAATAATTGAATAACTAATGTAAGACAAATACCACCTTAGTCTTCCTGCGACCACGGACGCTGCAAAGCGTTCGAAACGTCAGGTTCAACAAAATAAATAAAATACGCGATACTTCCGTTAAAAATTGTTTAATTCAATATAAAAACTGTTAAAATTAGGGGGAAATATCTTCCCTTTCGGGGGTGCGATTCACAACATAGAAGAATTTCATTAAAATTAGCATAGGTATGTATATACGCGAAATACAGAATTAATAAGTTATAGTAAACTCTGCGAACTGAACAATAACTTTTTTGTTAAATTCCACGCGGACGAAGTCGCGGGCACAGCTAGTATAAAGATAAAATTGTATCATTTTCTCCTCTGTTAGTGAAGCGATTGTTTAGTAGATGAATGACGTAATGTTATCAATGAAAATATAAATTGTAACAATAGATAAAAGGCTGGGATCATAATAATAACTATGTTTTCTTCAGATTTTCAGTGATGTCTGTCGAATTTCGGTCATTTGAGCAAACACTAGTATTCAATTTGATCTAACCTGCTTTGTGTGCTTCCGCCACCAATTAGTTCATGTGGCCTAGCGCCGGCCGGCACCCACCCACTACTGTTAGTACGTGCAACATGCCGACGTTGCCATGGCTGCTCCGGTAGTTTCTGCCTCGGCTGCTGCGATCGTCCGCCATCTGGAACAGAATCCGCATGCCCCCACCACCACCGTCGCTGCCACGACTAGCCTGGTCGTCGCTGCGACACGTGTTTCGCCTCTCCACGAGGCATCATCAGGCGTTGTAGACGTTAATCGTAAGAATAACATGCTACAAGTGCTATTAACTATCAAACACTAGTAATAATAAATAGTACACAAGAGAAGTGAGAGAACACTTGCATCCGAAATATTTAGGGTGCAGTTGAACCCTTTTCCCCGAGATAAACACTCTATTTTAATTTCAACCGAGAGAAGGTAATATGTTACTTGTTTACACACATTATTGGAAATACGTAAGTTTTCTCAAAGTTTCTTCTTCCGTTCACTTTGACGGCTCTTGCTATTAGCTCTTTAAAGTACCATTTATTACAGCCAAAAAAATTAATGACATACATACTTTTTGAACGCGAATGATGAGGTAAAACTCACAACTCTAAAATGCAATTTAGAATTAAGTTTAATTTCATTTCAGCTCTCTTTGCCCTCCCCGCAAGATACCTGGCGTAGACATATAGATAGATGTTTAGTTATCAAACATTTAACATTATTTATCAAACAAACATTACCTTTTCATTGACACTTCGTTTCCTACGCTTATTACATGGGTCACACTAAAAGTTTTGCACTTCTAGCTAATCGGAACTATTTGAATTTCGAATGTTATATTTTTTTGTAACGTTGCAACCTACTTAGTAATAAAAAAAAAAACAATTGGCGGGAAAACATTTGTCAATTGTTTTTTATCACACATCAAAGTTCTACGTACGCAACGAAAATGGAATTGAGTCGAAAAGATTTTAGAGCGATGATTTTTATGATTTTAAAAGTTCTCTCTCTCCGCAAGACTGTGGTGCTCGTCTTCAAAATGCTTTTGGGAGAGAAGCTCCTTCTTTGAGCACCGTGAGGCCATGGTTTGCTGAATTTGCGAGAGGTCGAGTTACTTTACATGACGAATTTCGTGAAGGGCGGCCTTCAACTGCCGTCAACGTAAATAATGTGGCTACTGTTAAGCGGCTAATTGAAGAAAACCCGCGAATTACCTATGAGACAATTCGAGAAATATTGGGGATTGGTATGAGCCAAATTCAGAAAATTTTACACGAAGAATTGAAAGTTCGGAAACTTTGTTGTCGTTGGATCCCTCATGAACTGACAGCGGAGCAGAAGCGGGCTCGCGTGGAATGGTGCTCACAGATGCTACTGAAGTACGACCACGGACATCCTAATGCTGTTTATGACATTGTCACAGGAGACGAAACGTGGATTTATTGTTTTGAACCCGAAAAAAAATAGCAATCTTGTGAATGGGTGTTTGAAAATGAGAACAGGCCAACAAAAGTGAGGCAGGCGAGAAACGTTGGTAAAAAAAGATCGCGTTTTTTTTTCTCAGCTACGGGTCCCATCTGCACAATTCCACTTGAAGATCAAAAGAGTGTTAATGCCGTATTCTACCATTTGTTTACCCAGGGTGTTAGAAAAAATTCGCGAAAAACGACCAAAAAGCCGCGTTTTCCTACATCATGACAACGCTTCTTCACACACGGCCAACAAAACAAAGTCATTTTTAACTTCCGAAAAAGTATAACTCGTTACCCATCCTGCGCATAGCCCCGACCTAGCCTGTGATTTCTGTATTTTCCCCAAAATCAAAGATTTGATGAGAGGTTTCACTTTTACCAACTCCAAAGAGGCAGTGATAGCGTTCAATCAGCACGTAGAAAACATGCTTTCAGATCTGTGGTCCTCCTGTTTTAAAAAATCGGCCAAGTGCGAGTCGGACTCGCGCACGAAGGGTTCCGTACCATTATCTATAAAAAAGGGAAAAAAATCACGTTTGTTGTATGGGAGCCCCCTTAAATATTTGTTTTATTCAATTTTTTAGTATTTGTTGTTATAGCGGCAACAGAAATACATCATCTGTGAAAATTTCAACTGTCTAACTATCACGGTTCATGAGATATAGCCTGGTGACAGACGGACGGACGGACGGACGGACGGACGGACGGACGGACGGACGGACAGCGGAGCCTCAGTAATAGGGTTCCGTTTTACCCTTTGGGTACGGAACCCTAAAAATGGTTCGATCGCATAAAAAAATGTTTAAAATGTAAAGGAGAGTATTTTGAAAAGCAATAAACATAATATTTTGGTTATAACATGTTGTTTTTTTAAGTTACGCAAAACTTATAGTCTGACCTACGTATTAATGACGTTATTTTCATTTTCAGTTTCTTTTTTTAGGGTTCCGTACCCAAAGGGTAAATCAGAACCCTATTACTGAGACTTCGCTGTCCGTCCGTACGTCCGTCCGTCCGTCCGTCCGTCCGTCCATCCGTCCGTCTGTCACCAGGCTGTATCTCACGAACCGTGATAGTTAGACAGTTGATATTTTCACAGATGATGTATTTCTGTTGCCGCTATAACAACAAATACTAAAAATAGAATAACTTAATGTTTAAGTGTGCTCCCATACAACAAACGTGATTTTTTTGCTTGATTTTGCTCGATATTGATAACGGCAACAGGTAGACGCTTGAAATATTCACAGAATATTTAGTTATAGACTTTAAAAATAAATAATTAAACTAAAATAAAACAAATATTTAAGGTGGGCTCCCATATACAAACGTGATTTTTTGCCGTTTTTATAGATAATGGTACGAAACCCTTCGTGTGGGAGTCCAACTCGCACTTGGGCGGTTTTTTTTATACAACGTCGGAAGGCGTAAAAGCATACGGCTCACCTGATATAAAGCGATTATCGTAGCCAATTGTATATCGTAATTTCTTATGAACCCGTGTTGTGAAAAATTAAAATAATATCAAACGAAACGAAAATGTATAAATTGTAAAACACAAATGATTTCAGAAATAAGATACAATTTTGGAATAAAAAAAAAATTAAAATTAAATATACATATATTTTTGGTTGTCTGGTCACGAAGAAGTCTCAAAAAACTACGTTCTCTCGCCAGAGAATGCGTCAGTAGACCCCTATCGAGGATTGGGTAAAATGAAATATATCTGTGAAAAATGAGTCCATTGTATTCATATACATTTTATTAGATTGAATATTCGATTAAATCATATAATTACTGTACAAAATCTACACAGATACATCTGGTTTAAGATGCGGAATGATCAGTGTGGTTATTTGTGATTAATTGCATCTTCTCAATCATATGAACCAATTTGATTCGAATTCACATTGGTGACTACGTAATGAAATTCGAAACATGCTCTACCATAACCCAGATATTTTGTACAAAGTATTTATGTATTTGTATGTTATAATATATATGTATATATTATGTGATTACACTTAGAAATATATATATAAATATTTCCTCTGCGAACAAACCCAAAAGTTTCCGATATATTTTTCTAGGTCAGACAAGGATTTATTTGTGAAAACTCTTGAAACTTTATATAAAATTAACATTAGCTGTTTCTTAGGTCACATAATTTTCGGTGAAGGCACTATAAAGACGTATAGATCTTAAATTATGATACCGAAATCACGTGACAAATGAAATTTCAGGCCGCATTAATTACTAATTTACATGTCAAAATATTATGAACAAATCATATATTCCTCTTCATTGTTGTATTGTGTAATGTGCCTTCCCAGGTTTTGAACTACTCGTGCACATGAATACATACCAGTTCATGCACACACATATTACTATTTCAAATCATGCACATATGAAATAATTACGTGTACTACAATTTTAATATACTAGAATAGAAAAAAATATTATTATATTTAAAATATAATTAATTATATTTGAGGTCAGCAGCTCTCCGCCTAAAAACCCTTAGCAGACAAAACATCCTATACTAGAACTCTTGGACCTTTCTATAGTGCAGTCAATATGGTATTAAAATAGGTCGATTTTTTTAATTCTTTGAATAACAACCGATCAGGCTGAAACCAAATGCATTCGATGGGGAAAAATATGTAGACAAAAGGACCCCAAATTAATTTTGTCCACAACTTATTCCCAATTCATCCAGCATTTTTTGAAAAAATCTATCAGAATTGGGGGTTTTCGGGGTCGCTGATTACGATGATCGTAATCAGTGACCCCAAAAACCCCCGAGTCCACCGTTTCATCCAATTCTGTTTTTTTTTTTCAAAAAATGCTGGATAAAAAATACTTGTGTTGTTAATTAGAGAAGGGGGAAGAGGAATTTGGGAAATCTGACGACGGGATCGTGATCAGCGACCCTGAAAATCACGAGTTGACATTTTCAGGCCTTATTCTGCAGTATTATTCAATTATTTTCTCAATTTTATTTATTCCCCCCAATAAGGTTAGGTTTAAGATGTGGACAAAAATAATTTGGGGACCTTTTGTTTACATATTTTTCCCCATCGAATGCATCCTGTTCCACCCTGATCGGTTTTTATTCAAAAAAATTTAAGTAAAAAATACCGTATTGACTCCACTACTAGTCTAATTTTTACTTAAAATTTTAACAAAAAACACAATATTAATCGATATAAATTTTACCATACTTTGGATACATATTCCGTAAGTGCCTTCATTCCATAGCGATCTTCATTGTAATGATTTCACAGGCTTCAGGATATGCAAATGTTGGTAGGGTACTGCAAGCACGTGGTATACTTATTAATATCCAAGTCACGCGTCTGGCGCTCTGCACCGAGTCAAGAGTTTCTATAACAAGTTTGACGAACTCCGAACAACAACATGGTTTTAATCATTAATAGAATTTCTCCTCATGAAACTTTTATGCAGGATGGAAACATTGTTTCGTAAATTTAATAGATATTATAAGACTGCGACCTGTTATAGGTTGTGTTTAAAATGTCATAAAACATTTTAGGATTTTGTGGTTTCTAAACCTTTTTAGATTTTCCGTCATATAGCGCGAAATACCAAATATAAGTATCGATAAATATATGATGATGATATATATAAATCTAATATATTTGCAGGCAATTTGAAGTACTTTGTGTGCTTCCGCTACCGATTAGTTCATGCGAACTACTGCCAGCCGCCACCCACCTACTACCGTTAGTAGATGCATGCCGCCGCTGCCACAGCTATTCTGGTCGTCTCTGCCTCGGCTGCTGCTGTCGTCTCTGCGAGTGTTCGCCATCTGAAATGTGAACCGCATGCACCCACCACCGCTGCTGCCTAGGCGGCTCCGATCGTCTCTGCGACACGTGTTTCGTTACTCAACGAGGCATCCTCAGGCGCTGTAGATGTTACTCGTAGTAGTTAAAATAACTGCTACGAATGACAAATCATTTTTTTTTTTGTACTGACCATATAGTTGGCTCCTTTGGGGCGCTACTACGTCATCGGAAGGGGACAAATCCATCGTACTGCCGCTGTCCTTTATATAGAGAAGGAGGAGGAGGACCCCTTCCACCCTTGGAAGGGGCAAGCGGAAAGATATTTAATACAGGGGAGTTGCGTACGTCAGTTTGTTTGTTCATAAGAGAAATATTATAATTTTTATATTTAACGATTTCTAATTGTTCCCTAATATCTAATTTTAGTCCTTTATCGATTGTGTATAAGATTTTATATGTGTTAGTAGAGGATAAATAATGTCCTTTGTCTATAAGATTTAGGGGGTCATGTGCCAGAAGCGTGCTCGTTCGCGACCCCTGCCAATCAGTCGATTGCAATTCTGGACCAAGAGCGCACCGACGTGCGGATTAGGGCGTCCCCCGTAGGCGACGCGCACCGATCCGCCCCCGTCGGTGCGAATACAGCTGCATGCGGCGGTGGGGGCCGCCACCCACCACGCAGCGCCAATTCCGGCGGGACGAGGGGAGCCGAGTGCCGCATAGGCACGTGGAATGTGAGAGGTGGATTGAAAGATAAGACGAATGAACTGATAAACGTAATGAATGATAGACGTTTGGATGCTTTATGTGTGACAGAGACTAAGCGCAAGGGGAGCGACACCGATGATCTGCCCGGTGGTATGATGGCCCTATGGTCTGGGGTAGACCGTGACGATCATGCCAGTGCTGGTGTAGGTGTCGTACTCTCCTCTCGCTTAGCCACTGGTGTAAGAGATTACTGTTTGGTAGGGCCTAGACTTCTCTGGGTTCGTATTAAACTGGGCATCACGCGAGTATTTTTGGTTGCAGCATACGCTCCCGTAAGCTCAGCGTGTGCTCAAGAACTGGAGAAGTTTTGGGAGTCTGTGAGGGATGTTCTGGACTTAGTTGAAGGGAACGAAAGAGTGATTATGTGTGGAGACTTGAATGGATGGGTTGGGACCAAGCGATACAGCTATGAAGCTGTTCTTGGTCCGTATGGAGATAAGAGAGTGAACGAAGCAGGTAAGTCTATACTAGATTTATGTATGGAACGAGGCCTCCTCGTGTCGAATACTTTATTTCATCATAAGGATATTCACACGTATACATGGAGAAGGAATGATCAAAAAAGTGTGATTGATTTGATTTTAATAGATAGACGTCTCCGAAATGTTTTAATGGATACAAGAGCCTTTAGAGGCCCCACTCTTGAGACGGACCACTACCTGGTGGTAAGCCGGTTTGTGGGCCTTTTTAGGAAGTGGAGGCACTGGCGAGTGCGTATCCCTTTCGGAGATCATGAAAGGATAATGAGCGAAAAATTGCAAGATGAAAGTGTAAGGAGAATGTATGTGCATCTGGTAAGTGAGAGACTTGCAAATGCAAGCCTCTCCGACTCAGATGTGGATGATTGTTGGAAAGTTTTGAAAGAACGTATGGTGGATAGTGCAAAAGAAGCTTGTGGATGCGCAAAGAGACGTAAAACAGCGAAAGGAGATGCCTGGTGGGATGCGGAGGTTGAATCCTCCGTAGCAAGAAAGAGGAAAGCGTGGCTGGATTACGTATCATCTTTGCCTTTAAATGAAAATATGAGAGAAAAGAAGAAAGAAATGTACCGTTTATGCAAGAATGAAACCAAGGCTTTAGTGAAAGAGAAGCGTGAAAGACAAATTATGAATGAGGAAGAGAGGCTGACGAAAAACTTCGAGGCAAATACCAAACTCTTTTGGAGAGAGGTAAAGAAGTCTCGGAGTGGTTCGTCGGCATCCAGAATGGATAAGATAAAGTCTAAAGCTGGTGTCATTCTTGCCAACACTCAGGAAGTGTTAGAACGGTGGAGTGAATATTTTGAGGAAATGTATGAGTATGCCTCGGACGCTGGCAATGAGAGTGAGTCGGATGCTTACTCCACGTTGACGGCGTCCGACGAAGGCATAACTATGGATGAGATCGAATGGTCGATACGAAGCTTGAAAAATGGAAAATCAGCGGGAATTGATCTGATCACAGCTGAGATGATCAAATTAGGTGGCACTTACGTCCGGGACGCCTTCTGGTACCTATGCAACCTATGCTGGAGAACTGGAAGGGTCCCAATGGACTGGAGACGCGCAGTCATCGTGCCCTTGTATAAAGGCAAGGGATCACGCATGGACTGCGCCAACTATAGGGCCATCAGTTTGATCAGCTTAGCAGCAAAAGTATATGGAAAGGTGATTGAAAGGAGAATGAGGGTGAAATCCGATGAAATGCTGTGGGACGCACAAGGAGGTTTCCGAAATGGAAGGGGATGTACGGATCAAGTTTTCTCGCTCCGCAACATCGTAGAGAAGCATCTGGCCATAGACCGGAAGGTTTTCTGCGGTTTTGTGGATCTTGAGAAAGCCTTTGATAGGGTTGTGCGAAAGGAACTGTGGGACATATTGCCGAGATATGGGATTGACGGTTCACTGCTCCGTGCTGTGCAGTCCACTTACAAGGATTGCTCAGCATGTGTGCGGATAGACAGTGGCATGTCACCCTGGTTTGATGTCAAAATTGGTGTCAAACAGGGTTGCATGCTATCTGCTAGGCTGTTTATCCTGTATCTCGATAGTTGTCTGCAGAGAATAAGGTCAACGAATGTGGGATTGCGCATGGGTGACCAAGTGGTGAACTGTCTGCTGTATGCAGACGATGCCGTGCTATTAGCAGATACACCATCTAAACTGCAAACACTGGTCACAGCGATGAAAGACGACTGTATGGAGAAAGGCTTACTACTGAATGCGAAGAAAACAAAGATAATGGTATTTGAAAGAGAAGAATCCAGAACTAATGTAAGGATTACGATTGATGATGAAGTGTTGGAACAAGTGGATGAGTTTGTATATCTTGGATGCGCTTTCAGCAGGGATGGAAGGTACATCGCAGATGTGGAAAGACGAGTGAGTGCTGGGAATAGTGTGAATGGAGCGTTGGGAAAACTTCTTGGCAGTAAAATCCTGAGCCAGAAGGCACAACTCGCTATACACAATGCAGTGTTGGTCCCAACGCTAACTTATGGAAGCGAGAGTTGGGTATGGCAGAAAGAGCATGAAAGTAGAATAAACGCGGTTGAAATGCGAGCGCTGCGCAAAATTTGCGGCGTAAGGCTCGTAGACCGTATTCGCAATGATGATGTTAGAAATAGAGTTGGTCTGAAAGAGAGCGTCGGTGTTAAAATAAGAAGAGGCATGCTCCGATGGTTCGGGCATGTAGAAAGAATGCAAGATGAAAGAATGACGAAGCAGATATACAATGCAAAAGTGGAAGGATGTAGGAGCCGGGGAAGGCCAAGACTTACCTACCATGACCAAATTGATCATGTTCTATCAGAAGGTGATGTCAGGAGCCCTAGAAACCGGCGTGCGTGCATGAGAAGAGCAATGAATGTTAAAGAAGCGAGTGAGATATGTAAGGATCGAGTCACGTGGCGCTCGGTTCTCTCTGCCTACCCCGCAAGGGATTTGGCGTGAAGTTATAGAGAGTCTATAAGATATTTGGCGAATTCCTTCGCGAACGCCTTCGTGGGCGATTGTTTTTATATGATAGTTTGACCGACGTAAAAATTATTACGAGTACATTCATCGCAAAACAACTTGTAGATACCGGATTTTTTATTCGGCGGAATTATGTCTTTACTACAACAAAGTGATTTGAGAGAGTTATGTGTTTTGAGTGCAACGTGTATGTTATTTGTATATATTAAATGTAAAAAGTGACTGTCGTCAGACATCCACAATACAATGGGAAAACCAGACCTTTGTTAGGTCAAACGTCTTTTGAAATACAATGTTTTGTTTTACAACATCAGGAGGCATACAAGCATTCGGCCGACCAGATGTAAAGTGGTGACTGTAGCCTATGAACGCAAATAGGAAGTAGTCAAGAAGAAGTAGCTCGCGTGTTGCCACCTCTGATAGTAACACACCAACTCCCTTGAAGCTTAGCTCGTAACCCCACTCATTCGCAGAAACATAACACCATTCCCGAGATTTGTTATATGGCTGGAGTTTTCTGTGCGATGGAGGTACTCCCGCAGTCACATTGCTTTTATGTGCTCTACCTCTCTTGAAATTGTGAGTGAGATTGTGTCATACGTTAGTTTCCATCTAAATTGCGTTACAATATATTTATTTTGGCAAAAGTATATGTACCGTTAAAATGAACTTTTCTATTGAAACACTCTTTAGTAAAAAAATGTATTATCCCCAAGTAGTTTATGCAACGGTCAAATTGAAATTTGTCCGCTACTGGTAGATACAAAAATACTAACACTGAACGTGTAACGAAACATAAGGAAACCCATATTATATACAGGTCACGCATCTTCTGAAGGCAAGACTTTTGTTTCTAACCCGAAGTTTAATATTGCACGAACGTGTAACAATTGAAGATTGAATTTTGTACCAAAGTTACAATAAAAATCTGCTTCCGTTTGTGGAAATTATAGAAAAGCGTACCTATTTTTTTTGTCAAATTAATTAATAATAATAATCAAATTACACTGCACCGTCTAGCCCCAAAGTAAGCGATGCTTGTGTTATGGTACTAGATAACTGATAAACATACGTAAATATATATATTTTTTAAACACATACTACTTATGATACATAGAAATTACCCAGACCGAGATAAACAGACATGTTCATGCACACAAAATGTCTATACTGAGTGGGAATCCAACCCACGAGCGTTGGTGTCAAAGTAGCGTTACTAACCACTTCGACACCGGGCTCATCATTATGATTATGCATGTTATGATGCTTGCTCCGAGATCTTTATGTGGGTATGCATCCATAAATATTATACTCGGTACTCAGGCTTAGATAGAATAATAAGATCGAGCTATAGTGTGTCACACACTGAAAACTTTATCTTTTCATGTGAAAACAAACTGTACTAGTCTCTAGGCAGAAACTGCAAATAACGCTGCGTACATAATGGAATGAGTTCCGTTTTAATTATTTTAACTTGCCATCATAAATTAGTATGGTATATTAACTCGCAAAATAAATAAGATTTATGAAAAGAGGTTTTTATTTACCCCGAACGAACAAACAACATAAATGTATGGTCACATTTTCTTCTGACGTTACTCATTTAAGAAGTTTCTCCCGCTTTTGAGATACGCTGGGATGCTTTGAGCAGTAAGATGAACTCTAAAGTTTTGTAGATTCCTCGGCAAATATTGTTATAACTCTTCGTTAGTAGAATATGCATATTATGAAAACTTTCCGTGGAAGTAGTGTAAGCGAATTCATTAAAGGCAAACAAACAATAGTATCTTGAACATATATAGCGTAAGTAAATCATAGAAGTATAACGGTTAGGCAAATAGAAGAGGAACTAAGCAATGAGCAAATAAAACGAACAGACATGCCGCAGTCAAACGGAAATAATTCGAATTATAGGGTTCCCTAACTAAAGGGTACCAACGGAACCTATTACTAAGGTTCCGATGTCCGTCCATTTGTATGGACGTCTGTTTATTTATCCATTTCCTGTTCGTCCACCTGTCAATTTGTACCTCTCGAGCCGTAAAAGGTAGACTTCAAATTGAGTGTGCATATTGCAATGGCCGCTTTGACATCAAGTAATTAAAACAAAATACATTTTATACAACGTCGGGAGGCATACGAGCATACGGCCCACCTGATGGAAAGCGATTACCATAGCCTATAAACGCTCGCAATACATTAAGTATTACTCGCACAATGCCACCTCTGCTGCTACCACAGCAACTCCTTAAGAGCTTACCGGTGACCTCACTTACACGCAGGAACACAACAATCTTCAAGGGAGTTGTTATTTGGCTGCGGTTTTCTGTGAGATGTAGGTACTTCCCCAGACGGACTGCTTTGATGCGCACTACCTCTCTCAAAAAACTACTAATATGTCTTAGAACAGTGTAATAATAATATGGGGGCGCAATGTAAATGGCGTTCTACGACGCATCAGCTGCTTCCGCGAGCGGTTCGCAAGTCATCCTATCTATAATATAAATTCTAAAAACGATAGTTATCATCGACAGTCGGCTATCGTACGGCTAAAAGTTGTTTATATCCAGTACCTATCGTAAGGGGCTGCCAGCGCCACCGGCAAACGTACGAAGATTGAATCAAATAAGAGCGAGTTTACATAAATCGAATGATCGTTCTACGACACCCTGCCGAGTCACTTCCCGCCTGCATCCCCACATTTACAAACTTTTGCTAGAGAACTTTCGACTTTATTGCATTTCTTTTAAGGAATATCTTAAAGCAAAGTGCCATATAAAACATCCATGTACATAAATTTACTCTATTGAAATCGGCAGTACTTGTACAGTGAAAGAACAATATAAATATGCACACTCGATCATTAACTCATAGCAGTTATGTTGAAATACCTATACCTTTCCGATATAGGAATTATTCTTATATTTATTATATTTTAATAATTAGTGATGGTGATAACATCTCTATTCACTGACAATATGAAGTACTCACGATTCAGCGACCCGCTTTGATTTCGCACGGGTAGCGATCTGATCACCAATGCGTGATCGCACTGATGATCCAATCGCTGCTAAACTTCACAGGATTACAGCTGCGCTAATCTGAAAATTGCTTAAAAATTTCATCAAAATCAACTGGACATACATCCATTTTTATATACATATAAGAAGAAGAAGATACATCAAGTAATTTGGAGTTATAGCAGTGGTAGAGAGACAAGACATAGTGCAGTAATAATAATATATACAACAAACGATATTGCTCCTAGTTACTGACGGGAATAAGGTGTAGCTCTCAATATACTGTTATTTCCTAACAACTTTTCGTTGTGATTCCGTAAAGGAAATTCACAAGTAAAAAGGAAATGACCAATATTCAGTAAAAACGTTAACCCCTCACGAATTTGCGACCACTGCAGAGTATATATATATATCTTGTGATAATTACCAACAAGCTTTATAGGCACTATAAAAATATGGTTCCATCACTTGTTGAACGGCCACCTTTCATTTGGAAATTAGGAAATTATGTGCTACGAGTATAATGTTATATATAGTAATATGAATAGCCATATAACATTGGAGTTATTTATGTATATACTATACTTGCTTACGATTTCAAAGTTATACATTTTTTTAAATTTTATGTTGATTTTACTCCTTGATGATTATTAATTCATTCATATATTTATTATTGGTAGTATAAAATTTTTGTTTGAGTTAATTTAACATTTGTCTTCATTTTTAACCAACATAATATTCCCATAAAAATCATAAATATCTTTCTTATGTATACTTTTAGAAATATATTTGAAAGAGAAGAAACCAGAACCAATGTAAGGATTACGGTTGACGGTGAACAGTTGGAACAAGTGAATGAGGGCTTTCAGCAGGGATGGAAAGTACACCGCTGATGTGGAAAGACGAGTGAGTGCGGGCAATAGCGTGAATGCAGCGTTGGGAAAACTTCTTGGCAGTGCTGGTCCCAACGCTTACTTATGGAATCGAGAGCTGAGTATGGCAGAGAGAGCATGAAAGTAGGATAAACGCGATCGAATTGCGAGCATTGTGCAAAATTTGTGGCGTAACGCTTGTAGACCGTATTCGCAATGATGATATTAGAAACAGAGTTGGTCTGAAAGAGAGTGTTGGTGTTAAAATAGGAAGAGACATGCTCCGTTATTTCGGGCATGTCGAAAGAATGCAGCAAGAAAGAATACGAAAAAACGAAACAGATATACAATGCAAAAGTGGAATAATGTAGGAGCCGAGGAAGGCAAAGGCTAACCTAACATGACTAAATCGATCGTGTTCTATCAGAAGGTGATATAGGAACCTCAGAAACCGACGAGCGTGCATGCGAGAGCAATGAATATTAAAGAAGCGAGTGAGGAGTGACTTTTATAGAAGATTAGCTGACCCGATAGACGTTGCCCTGCCCGACGCCTAGCACCTACCGGACTCATTGTGAATGTAAATTACATCAATCAAAAACCCACTCAAACACATACATAAAATTTCATAATAATCGGTTCTGACGTTTAAGAGTACTTCAATAACATACACACGTACAATAGAATTATGTATATATATTGATAGTAAATACGACGTGCGTAACTGTAAGCAGGCACTGCAGTTTATCTGGTCTAAACCTCATTACGCCGCCGCCTTTTATTAATATACAAAAAAATATTCTTTAAAGTAGGTAACATAGGTTGAATTAAAAATAGATAATATAAATACATATCCTAAGGATAGTAAATATGGAAACAGTGATATTTATTAAATTGGCCTGACATAAACTACCTACACCATGCAAAAGGCCACTGATAAATAGAGGGTTGTTTTATTTCTGTGAGTGAGGTTACTAGTAAGATCTTGAGCTGCTTTAGAAGCAGTAGTACGATACTGTGATTCGAGGATAGTAAAACCGCTTTACATCAGATGGGCTGAATGCTTGTTTACCTCCTAATGTATTATAATAAATCCGATACGAGCCTTTCCTTGCTCTATTCATCGTTGATTTCTTAGATTAAAATAATCTTAGATAGATATTTTGGTCATCGTTCGCTCACACTTTCAATATTTATGTAAATGAACTGAACGTTGAGCTCAGCAACGCTACGGTCGGATGTTCTGTTGATGGAACGATGATCAATAATATTAACTACGCAGATGACATAAGTGTTGCTGAGCCCATCAGTTGTTAGTCCACTTAGGAAATTACTTTGTGTATGCGAAACTTATACTTGGCTGCACAGTCTAGTGTATAATGTTAAGAAAAGCGCACTGCTAGTGTTTCGGGCGGGCCGCAGAAGTACATCCTATGTTCCGCTCGGTGGAGCACCACTCGACCGTGTTGCTCAATTTAAATACTTAGGCTATATCATCAATGAAAACCTCAATGACGACATGGGCATAGAGCGGGAGTGCAGGGCGTTGGCTGTTCGGTGTAACATGTTCGCTGGCAGGTTCGCGCTATGCAGAAAAAATGTAAAAATAACGTTATTTAATGCATACTGTCAGTCGTTTTATACATGCAACCTGTAGGTCAACTACACACAGAGGACATTCAATGCCCTGCTCGTCCAATATAATAATGGATTTAGGGTTCTAATGGGACTATTCCGTTACTGCAGCGGGTCAGGTATGTTTGTTATATGTTATATGTTCAGGAATGTTGTATGTCCGCAAAAGAATAGCCTCCCTGATGAGACGGTGTCGCAGTATTATCAGCGGGATCCTAAACACATTAATTGCAAAAATGGACAATCCCATGCTCAGGCACTGCGCATCTGTACATCTTCGTAGAAATGATAAATAAATATTACTTTATCTATTCCTACAAGAGTTCATTTTTTATTTCGGTCCAATTAGCCATGGACCGGACTGCACTGGCTACATCTTCCTTTGTTATGGTTACTTTTAATTATATAAATTACTTAAATAAATAAATAAAAAATAAATAAATTGATACATCAGATACATGCATATCGGCCACATTTTGTTCGGGTCGCTCCCAAATTCCAAACACCCTCCTCTGATTACTTTGAAACATGCGATTTTGTTTCTATCGGTCGACACGCTTCTTATACCTACGTATACGGTTGGCCCATGCATAGATTTTTTTGTATCAGTGAGTCTATGCGTTCCGTGAGCCGAGATAGAAATTCGTGTTGTGAATGCCAATAAATGCTCGGTTCACAAAACGCATGACTCTAGTGCGAGAGTTACCCGCCCTGAAACATATATCTTACCAATGAGAACCCTAGTATCAGCTATACGCTTCTCAATTCTATATTACCAAACAGGCGTTTCGTCAGCTAGTCATGCCTGTTCATGTCATGTCAGTTATATTGCAGTCAGGAAACCTGACATGGGCTGCACTGCGTATTGCAACCACTGCGCAATATATTTTATAATTGAGTCCGTATCGGCAAATTTTCCTTGCTATCAAAATAATTTGACAACAGTGAATCCAAGGGTCCCATTAGTTGCCTATTTTTTCTATTCATCGGCAAACGCAGTACATTCGGTCAGAGTGTGCTGACGAAATGTCAACTATGTGAAATGTAACATATCGATATTCAGCAATGGCATGCTCCAAAGCGCTCTTAAATTCATGATACATGTTCCGTGCAATGGTAGTTGCATCTTCCTCGTCCCCGCCCACAGTGATAGGCTCAAGGACAATCGCAACGTTAGATTGCACAGCAGTCCGATCCTGTGGGGGTTCAAAAGTGACACGACTCTCTTGAACTAAGAAACATCCGGTCAAGTGTGGCATCGTCCAACAGATGGCAGCGTTGGATGACCCGCACTTGGTCTGATAATCGTTGAGCCGAGACTTTGAGAGCTGGTTCAAAAGCCTGAAACACAGAAAGCATCCGTACACGGTACACAGTGAGGTTGCTTCAGCCCGACGCACTGTACCACCGATAGCGTGGACCCTGGTCGTGGTATGTCGTCCATGTGGGCCCAAGCCAACCGGCAGTCGTCCTCGCCGGCACACAGGTTTTGGCGTCGCCGGAGGAGCGAAGAACTCGTCACTCGAAATCGACGCTACTGCAGTCACCGCAGTTGTGTTGTGCACGGGGGGCGGCAGCCGCGAGGCGGAATCGCACTACGAGGTGTCCATTGTGCGAGTCGTGTTCTGGCTCTATCCAGGAAAGTTATTTCTTTAATTCATAGTTGACATTTCGTCACTACAGTTTTAGTAAAGGTTTGAATTGATGAAATTACTGATTATTTTTCAAAACGATTGCAAAATATTGATTCGGAAAGCAGAAATAATTTAATGTATATGTAAACTTTTGCTAATAAAATGTTACAAAATAATATCTTTTAAAAAATCTGAAATAAAACCACATCTGCTGTCTTGTTATATTATTATTTTATCTCCATCTTTTACATTTTTAAACATAATTTGATTATACAAATAACATTTATAAAAATTAAAAAAGGGTGAAACTCACCGGTAACGGAGCGAAGATCCAAGCTACCGGTGGTCAGGGCTCCAGAGTGAGAAATCTCCTCACAATGCGGGCCGTGTCCAGAAAAACTACCTTCTGTATCTGGTGCTTGACCCAACTACCGAGTGAGAGCCACTCAAGATAACGGTCGAGGTTCTTCGCTATGAGACCGTTTGCTATTACGACTATCGGAACAATACTCGTTGAGTCCACATGCCACTTGGCGATAACCTCGTGAGCCAAGTCCAAGTACTTAATGGGTTTCTCTTTCTCGACCTTCACGAGGTTATCGTCATGCGGAATGGTGACGTCAGTAAGAACTGCATGGCATGTCCCCCGGTCTATTAGCACGATCTATTAGCGGCAATAGTCCTATCAGTGATAACAGATAGAGCGTGACACTATCATTCTCGAGAACTGGCGCAGGTGCATATTTATAATACGGGACCACAGAACTTTCAAAACTGTATTTAAGAGCAAGCTGCTGGTGTATTATCCTAGTTACTTGATAATGTCTGTGCAAGTAGTCGCCTTTAGCGAGATGAAAACAACCGAAAACTATATGCCTGAGTGATTCTCCGAGACGGTGGCATGCTCGACAAATGTCGACCGTGCCGTCCTTCAGGATATACTTCCGGTAGTTATTCGTCTTGATAACTTCGTTCATAATTACACAGACAAAACCTTCGGTTTCCACAAAGAGGTCACGGAAACGTAGCCAGGCGACGGATGCGAGGGTGCCTACGTCTGGTCCATTTAGGGCCCGGTAGAATCGCCCGTGTAACTCCTTGCTCTACCATACATCCCTACGAGCCTGGGTGTTTAGCACTGCTGGTTTGCACCAATTCTCGGTTGTCAAGGATAGCGGCGTAAGGCCCTTATCGGCTGCTATAATATCCCTGTGCATCCCACTATCTCAGTGAAGGAAGTTTTCGCTGAGATTGCACACATCACTGTTATGTAGGTTCTTGGCGTTAAAAAAGCCACGACCACTACAGTTCCGTGGTATGTACAATCTCATCACCGATGACCGCGGGTGATGCTTGCGATATATTGTTAGCAGCTTTCAGACCTTTACATCCAGAGCAGTTAGTTCACTCTGACTCCACCTTAGTATACTAAAGGAGTATGTAAGCAAGGGCATAACCCAACCGTTGAAGACACGCACCTTGTATAATCAATTTATGTTTAAAAATGTAAAAGATGGAGATAAAATAATAATGACGAGCTCGGTGGCTCAGTGGTGGAACGCGCTGTTACGCTACTTTGACACCAACGTTCGTGGGTTCGATTCCCACACAGTACAAACATTTGTGTGCATGAACATGTCTGTTTGTATTGGTCTGGGTATTTTCTATGTATAATAAGTATGTATTTACAAAAAAAAATGTATTTACGTATGTTTATCAGTTGTCTAGTACCCATAACACAAGCTTCGCTTACTTTGGGGCTAGGTGGCGCTGTGTAATTTGTCCGACAATGTTTATTTATTATTTATTTGTTGCCACCTGACAACATACTTTTCAGTACTTTTCTTTTCTAGATTCTTTTATTTTCCTATCTGTTATACCCAGAAACTCCGGCATAGCAAGGCACTTATAAGTTTCTACTTCAGAGAGGGACCTGAAGGATATCGCTTCTGAGAGTTGCAAACGTACGGGCAAACTAATAGAGTTTACAACTCTACCCTGCTCTACATTCATGACTGCACATTTGTCAACCACAAACTCCATACTAATGGCGTTGCTAAAACTTTCAGTAACATTTAGCCACCACATCAAGTCTGGTTTATTTGATGCAAACAACTTGAGGTCATCCATGTACAAGAGATGAGAAATGATTTCACCCCCTCTGCCCGTACACATAGCCCTGAATCCCTTAACAGAATGCTAAGTGGATTCAGAGTTAGGCAAAACCACAATGGAATCAGACTGTCGCCCTGGAAGATACCGCGCTGTATCTTTATAGGATCCACCAAACCACGAGGATCTCTAGCATCTGGTTGACAAAGAACTGTGGTCGACTGCCTCATACATAAGCCCAAAAAGGTGAACAAATTTGCATCTTTATACAACTCCAGCACGCGTCTCAGCCTAGTATGCGGCACCGAATCATAGGCCTTTTTGTAAATCCAGGCAACGGTGAGGTTCCTCCTGTTTCAACGAGCCTGTTGGCAAACGATCAAGTCTATGAGGAGAAGCTCTTTAGCACCACGATACCCAGCCCTACATCCATTCTTAGCAGTGGCCAAAATATTATAAGTAGTTATGTGTGTGTTGTAATTTTGAATGTCAGAATGGATATAAGGAGCGTGTATGTAGTTGTTGGTGAGCACATAATAGGTCAAAAGTTTTTAGCTTCCGTGGTACTACTGTTTTTATAGAGCAGAAAAGTTATACCGGTAGTCATAAAACTCGGCAGAGGTCCAGCTACGGAGGAGTCCTGGAAGTGCATTGCCAAAAGGGCATGTGAGCGATGGAACCATTTGATGAAGCCACAAGTTATGCAATCCGCCCAGGCTGGATCTTTCCAATTATATGCCGACAGAATTGCATAACTAACGTCCTTAGTAGGTTACAGTCTCAATGGTTCCTATCGACTCACACGCTATTCTGATAACATCCATCCATTCTCCCTCAGTATGATTGGCAGACACCGACCAAATGCTTCGCCAGAATTCTAACATAATATTCGCACTTGGTAGCTGCATATCAGCCACACAACTAGTACCGGAAAAGGGAAAGACCCCCTTTTCCGGTACAACTTTCGTTGATCATATTGGAAGATGCGGTTCTAATAATATCTGTCTGTGCGTTCTCTATACCGTCGAATACGATTTGCCTATCCCATAAACTATATAAATAAAATGCTATATAAATAAAATATATAAAACATGCTCAGAGCGCATAGAAGCTACAGGAAGTCTATGCGCTCCGTGGCCCAATGCATGTAATCCTGGGGCCTAATGTTAGTCCCCGCAAACGCCTGGTGCACAAAGCGCATAATCCTCGGGCGGTTATTTCCCGACCGGAAGCAGATTTGTTTACTAATGCGGCAGACTGCAATAGCTGCACAGTAAAGAATCGAGTGGGTATCAGCTAGATCTTTTCTGGATCCTAAATACGGATCTAGCAAGCAATCAAGGTCCCCCACAAGCGCCATATTTCGCATATGCACAAGGAAACGAGGTAAACGCGGTTTTTGGGAAATTGGTACAAATCGGTATTCCAAAAGCGCTTTAGAGCTCCTCTAAAGCTTATTATTATACTGCGTGGTACTTACGTTATTGTCTACACAATCGTTCTGCACGGGCTCATCGTCGATCTACAACGATGACGAACGTTACATTCGGCATCGCAACAGGAACGGCTTGGCTTGCATCGACGCTCAAGTGTGGGCTCATCAAGCATATGCCAATGTTGGATAGCCCTCACCTGATCAGATAAGCGTTGAACAGAGACGGTGATAGTTGGTTCAAGCGCCTGAAACAATGGAAGCATCCGAGCACGGTGCGCACTGAGATTGGTTCCCCCTCTGTGCCCCAAAGTAGGCGCGCATGACGTTTTCATTTATTGAACTAGTCCACTTCATGCGTCACACCACTTATTATTATTTTATCCAAGTAATAATATACAAAATTCAAAATCTATCTAAATAATTACAAAAATTGTAAACTCTTCTTTATGTGTCTAACGATATTGAAAAATAAAAAAAAATGTTTTCTTAGGTTTTCGCATTTGTTAGACATTGAATTAAACAAATTTTAACGGAAGTATCGCTTGTTTTACTTTTCGAATGCAGTCGCAGGAAGACCACGGATGCTGCAAAGCATTCGAAACGACAGGTTCAACAAAATAAATAAAACACGCGATACTTCCGTTAAAATTTGTTAAATTCAAAAGAAAATATTTTTTTAACGGTACTCTAATTGTAAACCGAAATAAAAAAAAATTGCGCTTTCGTGTTAACTATGACATACTAAGAAAGATCTACTTAATTTTAAAATTGAAAATTGTTCGGTTTTAGGCCGTATTCTATTTCTTTTTCGAGCTGACTAACGGTAAAACATACAAACATATGACATTATGGAAATATACAAACAAAATTTAACTGTACATCTGCAATATCCAATCTCCAACATACACAAGAAATATACAAAAAAAAAGAAATGAGAAAATATTCCCAAAGAACCTTTGGCAAGTCTCCATCGACGCGTTCGATGCTAAAGAAGGATTAAAAATGAAGCTATGCAAGAAAAGACATTAAATCCTAAAGTCAACACTGGTGCTCATATATCAGCTATATCGATGGTACGTGCCACAGGAATCGACTCTTCATTTCCTGCGAAGGCAATCTGCGACTAAGCCGGTCTTATTACGCTGTTTCGTCGATAGAATCTATGTCACGAGTATCGACTTTATCCCTCTCAGAATTAAGACCTATTTTCGTGATAAGATTTCAATGCAAACGCATATAGCATGGGGTTGACGCAAAATAGCCCAAGGGTGTTCTTTACTGATTTCGTCTACAAACAGCTAGATTTGCATTTGCATTAATTCCAATACGTAGGTGTCTACGATTGCCTATGCATTATGAGGATAATAGATTTTCACATCTCACGAAGTTTGAGAAGCTTGATCGCACGTGTAGGTTTAATCGAACACGCAAATTAAGCAGGGTCCAGCGCAGCCTATTTATGGTTTGGTTTAGTCGTCTCCAGTTATGCCGTTAGTCCCGGCTGTTTTCTATAGATAACACCCGTTAGGCAAAGGGTACTTCCCCAGACTACCTGGGCACATCCCAATTGGCGAGGTACCTAAAATAAACCGCTGCCAAATAACAATTACCTGAGGGTTGTTGCGTTTCTGCGAATGAGGGAGTTTACCGGTAAGCTCGTAACGAGTTGGGGTATTAGCAGCAGGCAAGGCAACAAGCGAATAATAATACTTCATGAATTGCTAGCGTTCATAGACTACGGTAACCATTTTACATCAGGTGAGCTGTATGCCACCCGACGGTGTATAAAAAAATAATATATCTACCAATTTCATGAATGTACCAAATTCCAAGAATTTTAACTGTTGTAATAAATATAAGCATGAGCAATGCTTCCCTAGTCAATAACATGGCAGGTTAATTAATTATTAATCGACTGACAGCTATTTCGAACCCTGGTTGGGTTACCACTGAATACGTGTTTTAGGATTTATTTGCATATTTCTAAATGTCAGCTGCTCGGAAATGAAGAAAATCATTGTGAGAAAATCCGCATGTTATATAAGTCTGATTTTTCGCATGGGTTGTGAAGATATGACAGCAGTTTCTCCCTATCAAACTCTTCGCCAAATTCTTAGGCTTATTATATACATATATTACATTATTATACATAGTAGCATTGCTCATGCTATATCTATTACAACAGTAGTACTAGGACTTTAACGAGGACCCTACCAAAAGCGTTATACAATCTCATCCACTTACTCCAACACTACAACATCAACCGGTCATCCTCGTGTTCGTTCTGGTTGTCTCTCGAGTTGTAGCTGCAACGCTTGGCCTAAGTATATGGAAAGTTTCACTACACTCCTGTGCAATGTATGATTTTACATACTACAAAATATATATATATTTTTTTATATTGGCTCAGCATAGTGGCTCCGCTTCGCCTGTTGGTAAACGAAAAAAGGAGCCCAAATTGCAGCAGTTGACAAAGGACTAAGTGTCCTGTCAGTTGACGCTACATGCTGGCCCGCAAGGTGCTTCTTCACGCTTCGTTTGAAGGATCCCATGTTGTAAGAAGGAGGAAACACCTGTGCAGGCAAGGCGTTTCACTTTTTAATATTAATAGACGAGCTCGGTGGCGCAGTGGTTAAACGCGTAGTTACGCTACTTTGACACCAACGCTCGTGGGTTCGATTCCCACACAGTACAAACATTTGTGTGCATGAACATGTCTGTTTGTCTTGGTCTGGGTATTTTCTATATATGATAAGTATGTATTTACAAAAAAAAAATGTATTTACGTATGTTTATCAGCTGTCTAGTACCCATAATACAAGCTTCGCTTACTTTGGGGCTAGATGGCGCTGTGTAGTTTGTCTGACAATATTTATTTATTATTTATTTATTTATTATTAATAGTACGACAGACATGAGAGAGAGAGGGGGTGGGATAAGGGAAGATAGTCCTTCAGAGCACTCACCATGGTACAGGCGGTAAAATATACTCAGCGAGCCTATGTCCCTACGATTTATTGCTTACAGATAAATGTGATAGGTTATCAGTTATCACCATTGAGCTGATAGACATCCACTGCTGGACAAAAGCTTCTCCAGATTTTCCCGGATTAAAATCAGATATACATAAATGCTATTAATTGACTAGATCATCTTTCCGTTCTGTTCCATGAAATAATGTATAGAAGTATTTGATTGAGTCTGTCGTGAATAGAGTTCTTGCAAAAATTTATAAACTAAGGAAATAATTATAGTTATGATTTAAATAGGGTCATTTTATAGAAAATGAGTGTCATAAGGCAAAAGATAGGTCGTGAAAATTAACTGGAAATTTTCCGGCAGTTTGGCTCCTTCCGCTCATTAAAAACCTCATCAGTGGCAAAACGCGTAATTTCTTACTCGTTTCGTCCTGCCCTGCCCAGCTTTAACCCCACCCGTCATTTAGATTAAGCGCAAATGCCTCCCACGCTTTTGAACTATACTTACGTTTACCGCTTCTTGATTATCAAACTTCTCGTTGGAGATAAACGGAACAAGTAAATTAATTAAATAAGAAAACCAAAGATCGCACTTGCGTGTTACGTACATTTTTGAAATTTGTGCCAAGACAGCAAGTTTAAAATAAAATAGAAAAGGTGCACTCCCGTAAGGGATCCCCAGTTTCTAATGAGTCTAAACAAACGTGTAGACTCAGTGAGTTTCGACAAGCTCGGTGGCGTAGTGGTTAATAACGCTACTCTATCACCAACGCTTGTGGGTTCGATTCCCAAAGAGGACAAACATTTATATTCATGAACATGTTTGATGTTCTTGGTCTGGGTGTTAAGAGAGGTGGGGCGAATAAAAGCAGCCCGTCTGGGGAAGTACCTTCGTCTGGCAGAATACCGCAGACAAATAAGGACTCACTGGAGTATTGTTGTGTTCCAGCGTGTGAGTGAGGTCATAAAATTCCTTAGCAGTAGCTGCGTTAGCAGCAGAGGTACTTAATGTAGTGCACACATTTATATGCTACGGTAACCGCTTTACATCAGGTAAGTCGTAAGTAAAAAAAATGTCCAGCTCATATAATGATTATTGAACGTAAAAATATCCCACAAGATCAGTGTTGCCATACGACCCGTATGCTTGTATGCCGTTTTGACGGCAATTCATATTCGTCTAAAATGAATAATTTAAACATAAATCTTCAAATCTTTGAATCCGCACTTTTACAAATAAATAAATAGGTAATCATGGTTGACTTAGAGAACATTATATAATATATGCACAACAAATTCAAATACACAATTTGATTGCGTTGAGATTGCGGGATTGGGGGCAATTGATTTAGAACTCAATTAATGATAAATTCAAAATAAATGTATTGCAATAAATTTTTACACAAATAAATACTTTCATTTTGATTTCATAGACTGGAGTTTTAAAATAATGTTTAATTTCTTAAATGTCTTTGAAACACAACATCCAAGCGGTTTGGATCACTTCAATGTTCAAAGAAATATATCCAACCATGTTATCGGGATAGCGGATAGCCGCAGCGCATATATCGTGCCCGTATACATAATGGACGACTGCGCTGGTATCTGAGCAGTTAACCTAGGATTTAGGTCTGCTCTATCGCATTTCGCAGTGGAGGTTGAGCTAAGTTGCAAAGATATCGACAATAATGCATAGAATTTATAATACTTCATTTATCTTTACGGGCTTTCTCGATTTGCTATTACGATCAAGTGTTCATGTGATGAATTATTTGGTTTGGCTGTTGCGTAAACTAAATATTATTATTCATTATCGTCATGTTGTATTATATAACACCAGGAGGCATACAGTAAACAGGCCCACCTGATGTAAAGTGATTACCACAGCCATTAAACGCTTGCAATGGAAGAATGTCGTTTGCGTGTTGCCACCCCTATTGCTAATGCAACAACTCCTCAGGACCTTAACCTCACCGACTTTCAGGAACATATAATAACCCTCCATGGAGCTGTTGTCTGGCTGTGGTTTTTTGAGAGGTGAAAGAACTTCCCCAGTTGGGCTGATGCGCCATACCTCTTTTAGGTTGGTTGATTTGATCAAGTGAGACGTTTTGTCCACCCTTTTTTTTAGATAAATAGTCCGCATGCCCTATTTGTAGGCTTCGCATGTCGTGTTTCAACAAAAGCCACTAAAAATGTGAAAAAATATTTTTTTCAGTATAATAAGTTCTGTTTGCTTTAGTTTTACTGATTTTTCAATAACACATAATTTTTTTTGATTAGTACACCCACATTTTTCTCAACTCTCGCAAAAAATATTAGGAAATCCGCATATGTCCTTCACGGTTTTTTACATAATTTCATATTCCACGCGTTCATCTCAAGTTTAATGGTGTTGTTCGTATGTCCAGTTCAAGAATTAGTTTGAACGAAATGGTGTCCTGCATAAAGTGCACGGACGCCATAGCTTAGTTCACTATGCTCTACATGTAGAGCATGGACAGCTAACGTGCTGAGGTTATCTGTAAAAGATCTCTACACTTTTATAATTGTATTACTATGTATACCTATATATCTTCACGCCAGGGGGACCCTGGGCAAAGTTTTACGGAGTAAGCATAATGAACCGAGCGCCATAAGACGCAGTCCTTACACACCGCGCTCGCTCTTTAACTTTCACAGCTCTTCTCATGCATGTTCGCCGGTTCCTAGGCCTCCTGACATCACCTTCTGATAATACTCAACCAATTTGGTCATGGTAGGTGAATCTTGATCTTCTTCGGCTCCTACAACCTTCCACTTTCGCATCGTAAATCTGTTTCGTCAATCGTACATATTGGATTTCAATTTTTATTAATTAAATTTATACGAAAGCCGAGGAGTTTGTTTGTTAGGAACAAACAAATTGTTGTCTGCGGAACTACCAGTCGGATTTAAAAGAATATTTTTGCATTTACATTTTTATATAAACATATGAATGAACTGAAGAAAATTTGAGTTTAATTTTTTTTTTTTCTGGAGTGATGTGAATGGATAAGATAGGGAATAAAAATATAAAAGAAAATGTAAAAGTAGCATATACTCATATGTATAAAACGAAAAGATAAAAAGGAATCCGCTTACTCGGCAAGAGCATGGGTTGAAATAATGGGAAACATGGAACATTGAGTTTGAACTGGGACAAAGAGCATTGAGTTTGAATATTACTAGGCGGACGGGAATAGGACGACCAAAGAAAGTATAGATTAACTAGGTGAACGATGGCATAAACGAAAAGGGACCGTGACGAATTTACAAAAACCACCAAGGCGAGTTAACAATGATGAGGTATGCAAGTAAATCTTACCCGCCTGTGGTTCGCAAGTGGTCTCGCAGATGAAGACTGGAGTGGACCTGGTTCCCTGTGGCAGGAGGGTCTAGTGCAAAGATGACCTCACAGCTCATACACGGTATTGAGCCCTTGAGATATTTTGCTTCTCTTGGTGAGTTCCTCCGATTGTACAATGGGTTGTGTTCCGAGAAGTTGTTCGATATGATAACAGCCTCATTTTACAATCGCACCGCTCGCCGATTGCTGAGAATACATCCTCATACAATGGAATCGTAATGGTTGCGTACTACACAGTTCCAGTGAAATTTAGTAGAATATTTATCTTCTCGACTGAATGACGCTTAAGATGTGACGAAGATGTTCTTCAAAAAAGACACGATGAGACTTTTAGAACGTCGCCGCGTCGGAAACACGTTAGTGATGATACCCCTGGTGTCATAAATGTCATTAGGCTACAGAAACTGCTTACTATAATACAGGCCGTATGCTTGTTTACCACCTTAATTGTATAAGAATAAAAAATAAATATTTCGTTATACAAGCATACGGCCATCCCGATGTAAAGCTAAAGGTTACGGTAAAAGCGCGAACGCTTGCAATACATTAAGTAGTCACTCGCGCAATGCCACCACTGCTGATGCTACCTCTATTGTTAACACAGCAACTCATTGGGAGCTTACTAGTGACCTTACTCGAGGATCACGACAACCCTCTAGGTAGATGTTACGTGGCCGCGGTTTTCTGTGAACTTCGTGGGAGATACTTCCCCTGCTAAATAAACACTGAATACCTAAGAGAGGTAGGGCCCATCAAAGCAGCCCGTCTGGGGAAGTACCTCAACCTCACAGAAAACCGCACCCTAATAATATCTCCTTGGAGGGTTATTACGTTCCTGCGAGTAAGCGAGGTTACCAGTAAGCGCCTAAGGTGTTGCAGTGTTAACAGCTGAGGTGACATCACGCGAGCGATACCCTATTTATTATTAGCGTTCACAGGCTACGGTAACCACTTTATATCAGGTGGGCCTTATGTTCGTATACCCCCGACGTTACATAAAAAACACCTAATGGTCCTGACGTTTCAATGCTTTGGCTATTCATGTTACACATATATGTAGTTATATATAAGTCTATATTATAAAAACAGCCATATTTTCCGATTTGACCTAACAGATAAATAGCCTTTATACGACGTCACAAAGGAAGTCTGAAAATTCAGCGCATCCGCCCGCCACCGTCCGGGGACCGATAAAAATGATAGATGAAGCACCTCGTCGCTGCCAGGTAGGTGCTTGACCTCAAAATAAATGGCGAAAATAGGCCGAATAACAGCACCTTCGCAGGACAACGACACTGATACATAATAACAATATTAAACTAAAGTAACATGCAAGTATGCGAATGTTGCATTGTTTCATAAATCGATTTTCAGAAGTTATTAAATGAAATAACTAGTTAATTACCGAAGTTCAATTATTTTTATAAATATTTCTAGATTATTGTGGTGTCAATTAAGTAGTAAATACTCGTAGTATTTGTTAAAACTAAAAAGAAAGATAATTGACTCGGAGCTCGCTTCGTCTATACAACAAATAAGTTGGATGAGAATGGCTCCTCGTTGAGACAGTGTGCTAATAGGAAAAACCTGTAGTATATAAATTAAATTACATTCTATCGACGGTATTTTAAAGAAAAATTTGAGTTATTAGAAAACTGCTATTGCCGGCTGACAAATGTCAATGTGAACAAGAGGTGTACTGAACATAGGGTCTTATACTGAAAATATATGAAACAAATGTTTAAAGTTACGGTAAGTGAGGCAGTACTGTTAAAACTAAAATAAAAGATTAATTATGCAAAGCTTTTTTAAAAAAACTGAAATTAGAAACTGTTTATAAGATGTAAAGTAAGTATCATTTATTTTTAAACATTGTTAAAACCCTAGTTATAGCGAAAACCTTTTTCCTAATAGCCATATAATTTCGTTAAGCTCTATTTCACTTATTATCCAACTTTACAATGTGGGCCTCATAAATGCTGCCCTTTTTCTTTCAAATTTTCATCATTCTACTGACATCATTATGTAATAGTCAAGTAATGCAATAGCGAACTGATATTTTTCGTGACTAATGATAAAAATAGTTTTAGTTGCATCTTAATGCGCAGAACTTAATTCGAAAAGTGACCAATTAGACCTTTTCAGGAACACCGTGCCTATATGAAATCTATATGTTTGTCTGTCGTTTTTTTTTCGAATATTCGAATTTTGACTTCAGATTCGGATTCAGCATAAAAGAGTAGAATAGGAATGTTCAGGAACACCGTTAAGGAACATGGTCAAAATGGCCGCCAAATTAAAAAAAGAAATTGAATTGTTATATAATTGACGAGCCAGGTGTTCCTCTGGCAATGCAAGCTTGCGCATTCTCAACTGGTTAATCCATGTAACTTCTATCTATTTCTAAAAGTAGTCGTTATGGGTGTGTATATACTCATTTAACCTATGGCACAATATTTTGGGGGAACTCAGCCAATGTTCAGTCTATATTTATACTCAAAAAAAGTGTTTACGAATTATGTTTAATAATGACAAATGTATTTCATTAAGAACCGTATTCCGGAAAGGCAATTTTAACTTTGACTTGTATTATACTAGAAATTGTATTATACTTATACTAGAAATGTTTATTTGTAAAAAATATTCTAAATAAAAAAGAAGAGTAGAGTCTAAAATATGATAGCAATATGAATATAATATTCGTATTGAAAATTTTTGTAGTTATATACAAGAGAAAAGTAATAGGAAACTTATATATCAGGAATTAATATTTTTAATAATTTGCTAGAATAATTCTAACGAGCTCGGTGGCTCAGTCGTGAATTGACACTAACGCTCGGGGGTTCGATCCCCATACAAGACAAACATTTGTGTGCATGAACATGTCTGTTTGTCTTGGTCTGGATGCTTTAAGAGAGGCAGGACGCATCAAAGCCGACCGTCTGATGAAGTACCTCCACCGCAGCTAAATAACAACTCTCTAGAGGGTTGTTGTATTCCTGCGTGTGAGGTCACCAGTAAGATCCTAAGGAGTTGCTGTGTAAGCAGCAGGGGAGGCATCGCGCGAGTGGTACTTAGTATATTACATGCGTTAATAGGCTACGGTAACCGATTTACATCAGGTGGGCCGTATGCTTGCATGCCTTCCGATGTAGTATAAAATAAAAAAATATCCATTGATGGAAATAAATTTAAAGCAAGTTCTGTTTGAAAAAGGATTGATTGATATCTAAGGGCCTATACAATTTGGAAGATTACTTTAATAAAATTACTAGGTAATTAATTAATTGCACAAAACTAACAATATATACGTCCGAAACGGGTAAACTGTTGAAACCATAACACTGACATGTAAGAACAACCCCTGTTGACAATAAATATTTATCTTATCATTTCACTTTACTATATACAACAAATACCTACATGGGTTTGCAAAACAATGTGAATTCAAAGAATCGATTGTTAGGTACGAGCACCACAAGCAGTCGATAACAATGATAGGACGTAAGACCTCTGCAACTGCAGGTGCTCGACCTAAAACGTTAACTGGGGACCGACGAACTGGGAGGAATAGGGAGGGAACCCACGGTGTAAATACAGTTCTGCAAAGTGTAGCCTTATTCTAGAAAATTATGGTGCAATTTCACCATAACTTATTTTCCAGGTTTACTGCATTTTGATAAAGAGAGGTAAGCTGCATCAAAGCAGGCCGTCTGGGGAGGTACCTCCACCTTACAGAAAACTGTAGCCAAATAATAATTCCCTGGAGGAGTGTTGTGTTCCTGCGTGTGAATGAGATCACCTGTAAGCTCCTAAAGAGTTGCTGTATTAGCAGCAAACGTGACATCGCGGGAGTGATACTAAATGTATTACAAGCGTTCATAGACAACGGTAACTGCTTTACATCAGGTGGGTCGCATCCTTCTATGCCTCAAGACGTTGTATAAAAAAAAACAATTTATTTTTATTGTGAAATAACTTTTAGACAGCGTTTATAACTTTTAAATCGCTCAACTCAAATTCTCAAATTTATTGAGATATTGAAGTGATGTTGAGGATATTTACTCATGAGTATTACTAATATAGCAAACACAGCATCAACAGTCCTAGGATCATGAAAAGAGTTATGAGTGTCCCTTGCGAACGAGGTGTTTAAGGCCTGTGTCTTTGTGGCGCTCTTTAGTTTAGATATCTATTGATAGGTAGTATACATTCAGGAATACAGCGCTGAAGCGTTCTGCTGAATATCGAAGGAATATTGTATCAAGATCCTTACGAAACACCATCAAAATTTTACATAACCACCATCAAAATATACCTTTTCGACTATAAAAAAAATATATAGTCATTCGTTAGCCCGTACGCATACTTAAATAATTAACAACAGCCAATTTGAAAACATACTGAGTTCTCTTTGTCTTGACTCAACGGTAGGTCAGCAGATAAGTATAATTGCATAGTAAACATTACTATTATATCATAACTAGCTGCACTCCGTGACTTTATCCGTGCGTTTCCCGATATCCCGTAGTCACCGCTTTTTCTACTTTCTTTCTTTTTCCTCGGCTTCTGAGAGTCGTATCGTAATGTTAAATAGCCTATAACCGTCCTCAAGAATAGGCCTATTAAATGCAAAAAGAATTTTTCAGATCCAACGGGTAGTATCAGAAATTAGGGCATTCAAATAAAGTAACAAACAATCATACAAACTCTTCCGCTTTATATATTACCACAAATAAGTTAAATTTATGATGGAAGTGCTAAAATATATAAAAAACTAAACTTTATTGTGTCTATATCGCCAAAAACTTTTAGAATACTTTCCGCCCCGCGTCATTTGTTCGATGCGAGCTGCATTTCGTTCTCGTACCCTTTTTACCTCTCCAAGTCTCCAGAGGCTGTTGGTGTAGCATGACGAGTGTGCACGCTCCCCTGTGTGTGCCAGTTCCGTCACGTGAACGTGTCGATGGAAATAAATGGTGTCACGATGCTGCGACTGCGTGCAACCCATAAAAGCAGTTATGTTATTTATGTTACAGTAACAACTGGCTCCAATAAAATACCTCCGAGCCATCTATTGTTATACATATTAATATAACAAATACGAAAGCAACTTGATATTTCTGCGTGAATATACCTTTTGATAAGCTGAAGTAAGATTTACACATTTGCCGCCAATATATGGATTATTTAAATTTTACCGCCCATACCGACCATATCACTTCGATACATTATTTCACGTGTTTCGTCACAGCGTCATACGTAGTTCATATCAACATTTTTTGTTAACGAATATAGTAACTTTATGACTTATGGAATGTGTAGGCAAGTATGTCACGTCACTCATTCCCGCGCCGTAACCATATGCGGCTACGCAAATTGTAAAAAAAAAATATGAAGTCGTGAAACATATTGAATTGTGTGAACATTAGGAATATAAATATGAATACTATTAATTTCTGTAAGACAGAAAAGAACATTTATCGTCTCTAAAATCTGCCACCATAGGCTCCAACCTACTCAGCCTGCTAATAACTCCGCCAAAGTAAGCAATAAATCGCGATAACGGGATCACGTATGGGTGAACCCGCAGACATACCACTGATTCTCTCTGCTTAGCCCGCAAGAAAGTTGACGTGAAGATATACATAGATAGATTGTCGCATGGTTGCTAGCGAGGTCATTGTGAAACTGGCGAGGAGTTGCTCATCATAGCAGGTGCCAACGTATTAGCTATTGTGTTGGAAGGATCCATAACCTATGACAACAAGAATCGAGTAAGGTTTGTGAGGATCGAGTCATGTGACGCGCGGTTCCCTATGCTTACCCCGCTAGGAACTTGACGAGAGGGGCAAGCTTACGGACGACCTACCTGGTATAAAATAATTTATTGTAATTTTTTTTATGTGGCCGGGAACCATACAAACATACGGTGACCTGATGATAACTGGTTACCATAACCTATGAGCCCTTGCGATACAGGAAGTATCCCCGTTGGCTCCTACTGCTTACACGGCAACTCTTTTGGATCTTACTGCCAACCTCACTTGCAGGAACACAACACCTTGAGTTGCTGACTAACAAGTTAGCAACATAAGAAGAACAACATGAATAGTTACTCATTTGAAAAGAAGTATCGTTGCAGCTACGACCCCAACACTTTCTCAAGTACTTTCGATAATCGTACAAATTCGCAGAAACACTACAATCCTCTGCGGTAAGCTACGAGCACTATCTCGGTTTTAAAAACATATTGTTAACAAATGAAATATCTTGATCTCTTGATGTCATAAACCTGGAATAAAAATTGTATGCAATTTGATCTAACCTGCTTTGTGTGCTTCCGCCACCAAAAGGAAGCACACAAAGCAGGTTAGATCAAATTGCATGTAAATTTGACTTTCGCAAAATAACGCCTGAATCTATTAACTAAAAATTGTATTTATGGAAGTATCCTTACACAGGTGGTGGGTTGCGGCTTCGATTCCCGCATCGAGGCCATTCACGCTGTAAACATTTATAACCTAAAAATAGGCTGTATTAAGAAACATGGTCGACATGGCCAACAAATAAAAAAAAAATTTAGCATTTTTATTTCAGATCCGAAAAGTAAATGAAAAAGTAAAATAGGAATGTCTTAAAAACCAATATCATATTTCTTAAAGAACATGGCCAAAAAGGCCGACAACGTTTTAAATAAAATTCAATTGTTATATAATTGTCGATCCAGGCGTTCCTCGGGCAATGCAAGCTTGCGCATTCTCAACTGGTTTCGTTTTACTTTTTCCATAAAAAACGACATTTTCATATGTCACCTAATGTTTGTGAGCAGAAACAAGTAATAAAAAAGGTCGTCTATACATGAGACTGGCATATTTATGCTGCAGTAGCGAACCAGCAATAAGCTGAGTGGAGTGCTACATTTGCAATACGAGTATTGTATGACGCCGCGCCTCATTGTTGAAGCATGCTTTCTACTTTTTTGCTACGAATGTGTAAAGTATTATAAAGTGTTAATGTAGAAATATCTTTTTAAAAAGCTTCCATATTCCATAAAAAAATATATTGCTCTCGTTGTGCCATTATAGCTGCTAACACATCAACTCCCCAGAAGCTTGCCGGTAACCACATTTACTGGCAGGAACACATCAACCATCCAGGGACTTATTTGGCTGTGGCTATAGCACCGTAAGCTTAGAATCGATATCACTTCACTCGACGACGATCTAAAAGGTTCCGTATAAAGAATAAAGTCACGCAATCAGAGTTATTGAATGGCCGCCCCGAAGTCTGGCCAGCAATCCTTCCCCGGCCTTCTTTCAAGTCTTTAATATCGACCCCAAACTTGACCCGTGACCTTTCAATATCTATAAATTCTCCATTCGCCTGCGAAACCCAATTCGTTGTTATTATTCCAAAATTCTCCCAAAATTGCTTCATAGCACCCCTTCAAGGAATGTCCTATTGGGTTCGGATATTCGTAGGCGTGTTCCTATTAATAGAGCCGTATTACAAAATGTATTGATGGTTCTTGACAAATATTAAATTTTGCATTTATCTCTCCACCCAATGTCGCAAACAATTATTGTTTGAGACGCATCGACTGACTATGTATAAGGAGTTGCTGTGTAAGCAGCAGAGAAGGCATCGTGCGAGTGATACTTGATCTATTACAAGCATTAATAGGCTACGGTAACTGCTTTACTTCAGGTAAGCGTTGTATAAAAAAATATATATATATATATATACATGATCATTGATAATTTTTACAGCTCGTCTTTGAACCGAATCACAAAGTCCACCCAAACGTGACTACAGTACAGCGGTATAAAGAATTGTATTAAGTTTAAATTTACATGTGTTAACCCAAACAGGATTCCAGTACGAAGTAACTACGAGTATTAAGTAATCTGTGTTCCAGTAGTCTTTTTCACTGAATTAAAATGAAGCGCGCTGTATAAATCATCAGTTACGAGTACATATAACTTCCTCTTCCCTCTCATACCTTCTAAATCTTTCTCTTCCGTGCATAGAAATAAAAAATAAAAAAGGTCGTCTATACATATACCCTACAGTCCAGTTCATAGGCTCAAGTCAACATTTTTACTGTTCGAATTAGTTAAGTTTCGTTCTACTCTTATTTCGCTCTACTCTCTTATATTTATCTTAATACGATGCCTCTGGATTCTCTAAGACTTTATTTTCCCTCTAGCTCATTTTCTGGTAGATCCTCTACTATTCACTATCCTCTGTTCTAAAGACCATAGTCCAAAAGCTGTTTCATCAACTATCTTTTAAGATGCTAACAGACATTAGTGTAAAATAATGTATCAACTGAGGTTCTTTATCTTCTTCTTTTTCTAATGCCCTATATTTTTCTACATTATCAGGAGAAGATTCAAAAATCCTTTTGTATTTTAGCTATCCATACATCAACTGTCTTTAAAGATGCTAACAGACTTTAGTGTAAAATAATGTATCTACTGAGATTCTTCATCTTCTCTCTCGTACCGTCGACTAGTACTCGTTGTATTTTAGCTATCCATACTAACAGCCTTCACATTCATCGGAACATCGACATAGTTTAGAAGTTAATCTCTCAGTCAATCAGTACTTCTCGTTCTGATATATGAAATTTCTGGTCATGTAAATTGTTTAAATAAAATAATCACTTCTTTTACCCGAAAGCCAAAATTACATGTGGACGCGTCATGAAAATATTGTCGACCCAGCATTAGTTCTGCACGGCCAAATCCCGATGAGCGTCGGCCGATGACACGATCGTAAACATCAAATGTCACCGTGTTAAAGGCGCCCCCTGTAAAAGGCATAATAGGTATGAAATCATAAAATGGCGTCATTGGTTTGTATAGACCCTAGCTATCGACAGGTATAAAGGTTAGGTGTTAAGGTGGTACGGAGGCGCCGCGCGGGGTTCGTCGCCGCCAGGCTCGCCGCACGCGGCCTCCCCCTGACCTTTAAACTGCGTCTCCAGTGGGAGAGTGTAATCGCGGCGCATTACCACGCGACGACATATACCTGAAATGATCTCATAACATCAGAGAGCTGTCCGTTCCACTAGAGTGCGGATTAGCGCTTATTGCGAGCGCACCTGTCTAGGTGGGCGAGGCGAGCCGCGCACTGCTGCAAGCCGGCGGCGCGACGGCGCGTCCTCTCTGCGCATGCGTACTGCCCGCTATTAAAAAATGAATTCCTGGTTCCCGCACTGTTCACCGCACGTTCGTAGCCGCGACCGCGTTTCGCTCGCTATTTTTGCGCGGTGAGACGGAGACCGCGCCCGAGCTGCGCCGCACCGCGTCGCCAGTACCGGGGTGACCGGGGTGTGGTCGTGGAGAGTGCAGTGCGTGCCGCCGAGGCTCCATGCGGTGAGGAGCCGCGCGGGATGCGGTCGGCGGGCTGCTAGCGGCCGCGGCATGGCGCGCCGCGCCTCCCGCGCCCGCGCCCTTACCACCACACACGCACCATGAGCGACTTGCAGGCCACCTTCGAGTTCTCCGTGGAACTCTACAAGTTCTACAATGTCGACCTCTTCCAGAGAGGGTGAGCTGGACGTCAGTCGACGCACTCCCTATCTATGTATTCACAGCTCAGCTCGTAAATGAACTTATGAATTTATGTCATCAAATCGTCTGAACTGATCAGATTCTAAATGTACCCTTTAATGATTACGATTTCCGGTATTAAACTCCTTAAAAAATCCGTAAAAGATTAAGAGAGATAAGCAGACCCTGCAAGTTTATATATTTTTATTTACATTTACATATTAAATATTTAGATCCAACTAGAAATACTGCCAACTTCTTACACAAATTGATGCACACCAATCGAAAATCTCGCTCTATATAGCAAGTATAACGTTTTCAATCCTAATTTCATATAAAAGTTCTATTCCTGTGTTAAATCCAAGCCGCTCCGTAATCAGCGCGAGAAACATCTATGTTGTGAATTTGACATTACTTAAGATATTGTATAACTCGAAAACGTCCAAATCCTTAAAAGGAAATGTTACGATAGACTTTTAAGGCATCTAATGTGAACTCTTAGTGGTAATAATTTGGGTAAAAAAATTATTAATTATTAGCACTTTGAGTTGACATTATGAAATTTGGTCATTGGGTCTAGTTGTGATGACAATACAAATATTCAGTATGTCCAGCTGAATAATGATGGAGGTCCGGGTTTACCATATTCAATAGTTAACAGTAAATCTATCTTTGGACAAATTGTGTATTTTACCTATCTGACGCTATGAGATTTAGCCACCTACACTGATTCTTAAAAGCTGCCACGACATATATACTGAAAATAAAGATTATCTACTCTCCTCATACTACTCAAGTAGCTTAAATATTAACCCTATAACAATTATAAGTAATGGTAGCGGCCTCCTTATTGTAACCCATGACCATTAACCCACGGTCATTAGATAGCCATAGCATGCATCATTTAGCTCGTGGAGTGTTAATAGCTACCAGATTTAAGGTAAAATTATACTGTATGTGTATTTGTACTACACATTTACAGTTACTGGTCACAATTTAATATGTCTTATATGTATGTGCTGCTTTTCAACCTCAGGGTTAGTAAATCTGGTAAGATGTAGGTAGATCAAGATTAAGAAAATACTATGATCAATTTCGCGGTTATAACATATTGGATGAGTAATTTAGATCAATGAATATTTGGGATTTGTTCCACAGCTCCTGAAATATTTGGACTTAATTAAGCGGGACGGAGTGCCCCGTACAAGTTGCAAGCATCCTTTCTCCCCCGAAATCCGACAGACTAACTGATAGGATAGGATCAGGAGACTGTTTGCTATTTTTATCAACGTATGTAACGGCCATTTGTTTTGTATAAATTGGCAAATTTATAGAAATATACACAACGCAGTGCGGGTCCCAACGCTAACATATGGAAACGAGAGCATGAAATTAGGATAAACACGGTCGAAATACAAGTGTTGCGCAAAATTTCTGGCGTAACGTTTGTTAACCGCGTTCGCAATGATGATGTTAGAAACAGAGTGTCTGAAAAAGAGTGTCGGTGTTAAAATTAGAAGAAGCATTCTTCGTCAGTCCGCACATGTAGAAATAATGCATGAAGAAAGAATTACGATTCACATGTACAACGCGGAAGTAGAAACATGTAGGAGCCGAGGAAGGCCAAATCGTACCTACCATGATCAAATTGATCATGTTTTATCAGAAGGCAATGTCAGGAACCCTAGAAACCCTAAATATAGAGCGTGAAGATGAAGCTAATGAGCAACATCAGTTTCAATCGAAAAGTGTTTTGGGTTAAGACAGATTACAAAAGTTTGGAAAAACAAGAGAGCATTTTAAGAAAATCAAAATATATTATATTCATATATATTCATCATCTTATAATCACATATCTACGCAAATATTATTAAAATTATAATAAACTGATTAAAGGATGTGCACAATAAAATTTTATAAATAATTTTTTTGGTCAATGTTTAAGTACATGTTTAGGGGTTATGTGTGTAAGAAACTAAGAACCATACCATGTGGTTCTCTAGTCTACCCCGCAAGAGATTTAGCGTGAAGTTACAGATAGATATTGTTAGTCAAATTAATCAGTTAGACACTATGAAAGGTACCGAGAATATTTAGAGCACAGGCTCTGTAACAGGAAACCAATCTTATTTTGAAAGATAATGGCGCATTTAAAATAATACCTATATCATCTTCATCTTAAAGTTTGATCGCTCTGTTCTTCCGTATTCTACACCTGTTTTGTATACAACGTCAGGAGGCATACAGGGATACGGCCTACCTGATTTCAAAGTGGTTACCGTGGTCAACGAACGCTTGCAATATATTAAGCATCGGCTGCGCGATGTCAACTCTGCTGCTAACACAGCAATTTCTTATGAACTTTCTGGTCACCTCACTCACTCGCAGGATCACAACAACCCTCTAGAGAGTTGTTATTTGCCTGCGGTTTTCTGTGAGGTTGAGGTACTTCCCCAGACGGGCTACTTTGATGCGCCCTACCTCTCTTTAATTAGTATTAAAAGCAAAATATAGTAAAGGTTCTGAAAAAAATCAGCTACTATATTTTTTAATGCACAATTACAATTCCGATTTTATGAACTACTACTGAATGTTCCTACCCTAATATAACTTGCCTTAATACTCGCGTGATTTTAAAACCTATATTACAGCAACAAATACATGTAAGATGACAAGAACAAGAGAGTCAAGTTTATCGAGTTATAATGAGCTGAAACAGCCAACAATAAGAAAACCCTCAGAGTATCTGGTTGCGTTCACTAACGAGCTAGTTACAGACGTGAACTTGTCACAACTAGTTATTCCAGAAGCGTAGTTCTCCCGGAGGACCTTTGATGTGTAATTATTAAGCGGAACAAGATAGATTTGGAATTGGTCTTATCAACTTTTGGATAGTAATCAAGAGAAATACAATTGCTGGATATTAAAGTTCACGATTGTGAGGAAGTGAATTATAAAATGAATCAAGAAAACTATAGTGTAAATTAAAAAATCACGTAATGTTCTAAAGACTGAATAACATAGAATGCAATTATACAGATTCGTATAACCATGACTATCTTTAGCACGAAAAGTGAATTTATATATATCAGATAAGTAGTCTACAGGCTCTTCATTACTTAAAAGTACAATTTGTGATTCTGCCACCAGTTAATTCATGCTAACTAGCGTGTAAAGGTGGCCAGCTGCTACCGTTGATACACGTATCCTGTAAATCAGTAATTCATACATGAGTATTTTAATTAGACAATTTTTTCATATATTCATTTTTTTCCTACCTATGACTAAAAGTCATAATTTCAAAACTGAAAAAAATATTACCAGATTTTTCTAACATACCATTTAAAATTGATCGTTATTCATAATTATAGATTGCCACTATAAACGATTGATAACTATAGATTGCTCGTTTCTTTAAATTGTGGACACTGTAACTACATGACTTAGAAAGATTTGATCGCTGAATTGAATTTACATATAGTTTTTTTTACCTAACGCTATTTGAAAATGTATTCAAGATACATACAGTATAAAAGCGTGTATAGTTTTTAAAAAATCCGCTCACTTAAATATTGAAAACAATCAAAAATATTTATTTTTTTCATTTTATCCCGTGAATATTTCGTTTGAATTGTTTCAATCTGAATCTACAAGCTTAAAATATTTTCTTTTTTTGGAATTTGTAATTTGGTCCAAATTTGTCCGTCATATATGCCAAGGTAGTTTCTGATATTTGGGCTTATATGCCAATAAACATATTTTTCAATAGTTATGAATGTACACAATTAGTGGTATCAGAAACCGTAAGAACCGACGATAATGAATGAATGTTAAAGAAGCGAATGAGGTGGGTAGGAACCGAGTCATGTGGCGCTCGGTTCTCACTGCTTACCCTGTATGGGATGTGCCGTGAAGATATACATAGATAGATAGTACACATTTATTTAATTGACTTTTGGCATTATAAAATGTTCAAAAAAGTTGTAAAAAGTTGTACGTTGGATGTAAGAGCCGAGGAAGACCAAGACTAACCTACCATCACCAAATTGGTCGTGTTTTATCAGAAGGTGATGTCAGGAGCCTTAGGAACCGGCGAGCGTGCATGAAAAGAGCTATGAATGTGGAAGAAGCGAGTGAAGTATGTAAGGACCGCGTCTTATGGCGCTCGGTTCTCTCTGCCTACCCCGCAAGGGACCTGGCGTGAAGATATATATACATACAAAAAAGTTGTGTGGATTTGTCCTACACCATTTATTTTATACTATTGGGAAGGGTGGAAAGAATGCAGGAAGAAAAAGTGGCAGAATGTAGGAGCCAAGGAAGGCCAAGACTTACCTACCATGACCAAATTGATCGTGTTCTATGAGAAGGTGATGTCAGGAGCCTTAGAAACCGGCGAGCGTACATGAGAAGAGCAATGAATGTTAAAGAAGCGAGTGAGGTGCGTAAGGATCGTGTCACGTGGCGCTCGGTTCTGTCTGCCTACCGTGAAGATTTGGCATGAAGTTATAGATAGTGGGAAGGGTCACCTGATGATGGTAAATGATATACGCCGTCCATAAACATCAACCCCAACTAGCTCGGCTAGAGTGGTAGTCTCTGCTTTGGCTGTTACTATCATCTCTGTGCCTGTACCTCCACGCTGCTGTCCCAGCAACTGTGATCACCTTTGAGCATGTCCACTATCTACAACAGTCAGTCAGTCGCACGATACCAAATCTGCTGCTAATACAACAACTCCTTAGGAGCTTACTGGTGACCTCACTGACACGTAAGAACCTTCCATGGAGTTATTATTTGGCCACGGTTTTCTGTGAGGTGAAGATATTTTCCAAGACGGTCTGCTTTGATGCGCCCTACCTCTCCTAAAATACCCAGACCAAGATAAACAGATATGTTCATGCACACAAGTGTTTGTCCTGTGTGTAATGTAATAGTGCATTTCACCACTGCGCCACCGACCTCGTCAAAACGTTAATATCTTAGCTCATTAATTTGATTCACACATATAGCAAGCATTGGTGTGCATGAACATTTTCATTTGTCTTGATCTAGGTATATTTTAAGAGAGGTAGGGCGCATCAACGCGGCCCGTCTAGGGGATTACCTCTACCTCATAAAAAACCGAACCCAAATAACAACTCCGTAGAGCTTTGTTGCTTTCTGCAAGGGAGTGCGGTTACCAGTTCCTGTGTTAGCAACAGAGGTGGCTTCGCGCGAGCGACACGTTATGTATTCTTAGCGTTCATAAGCTATGGTAACCACCGGTTTTAAATTGTATAAATAAGCTCCTGAGGATTTCTTGTATTAACATAGGGTGTATCTCCTTATACTGCAATCGTTCATGAGCTATAGTAGCAGCGAATGGGCCGTAAGCTTATTGGCCGTAGTCGGGTAGCCCGCTTATGGAGAGATTATCTTCATACCATCTCATACTCAAACAAAATAACACGCGAAAATCGATGTAGCTGGACAATTTGGAACAAAACATTTTTATATATTCAGGACTAACTACTCTGCTCGTTGATTACAAAACATTCCAGTACATTTCCACTTGGTTTTCGTGCCAATACTACATTATTCAGATGACACTTGAGACTGGATTGCTTGACTTTATGAGCCCCAACGACAACTACTATCTTTATAACCAGAATGAAACAGTTCATAAAAATATTTAAAACCCACCCTCCTCGTGGCCGAAGACTTTAAAGTCGTGACTATTATAGCCATAGTAGGTATACATTCATAAATAAATCCGGAACTTTTTGTGAATTCGATGCTCTGACTGAAATTCAAGAATAGGCATCTAAGGTTCCGGGTTTAACTTTTGGTTTCAGAGTTCAGTAATTAATCGAAATGCAAAAGAGTTCCTTTGGTTTCAGAGTTCGCTAATTAATCTAAGTGCAATATAATTATTTATTCTTTATTGCGTAATATCACATATAGGTATGTTGGTTACAAATGTGCTTATAACTAAACCACCTTATATGATACGCCCCGGAAGGGCACAGAAATTTCATAGTCATGCGCAACTTATTCTATTTGTATGTATTGACTATATATAGTCCGAAAGTTATAATTATTTACACGTTTTTTATTTATATCTGTTTTATGTAACTTATCTTAGGATAACATAATACAGAGCGGTTGAAACTTTCTATAGGTGAATCTTAATGTTTATTAAATTGTTGTGCGTATGGCTATGTAAAAATATTTAGTGTTAAGGAGTTATCTCTTTGTCGTCAAAAAATTCGTTTGTTTTCAGAGTTCTGTAATTAATCGAAGTGCAATACAATTCGTTTGGTTTCAGAGTTCTGTAATTAATCGAATTGCAATAAAATTCGTTTGGTTTCAGAGTTCGCTAATTAATCTAAGTGCAATAGAATTCGTTTGGTTTCAGAGTTCGGTAATTAATCGAAGTGCAATAGAGTTCGTTGGGTTTCAGATTTCGATAATTAATCTAAGTGCAATAGAATTCGTTTGGTTTCAGAGTTTGATAATTAATCGAAGTGAAATAGACTTCGTTTGTTTTCAGAGTTCGCGAATAAGCTAAGTGCAATAGAATTCGTTTGGTTTCAGAGTTCGCTAATTAATCCAAGTGCAGTAAATATCGTTTGGTTTCAGATTTTGATAATTAATCAAAGTGCAATAAAGTTCGTTTGCCTTCAGAATTCAGTAATTAATCGAAGAGCAATAGAGTAAGGCTGGTTTTTAAATACGGTAATTAATAGAAATAGAACAGAGTTCGTGATTTGGATGCACTGTTAAGGTATTATTAAACCCTGTACCAATATTATAAAACCTTGTAATATAAAACGGAAAGCAACCCTGTGATATAAATGAGATGTGATTTTTTGAACTACAAAGATTTCGTGCTAGTTACTATTAACGTAATACCTACAACGAATTGTTTTATTACGGAACCATCGATTAAAGTCTTTGATAGTCTAGAAGTTTAGAGCTTAGTATGCAAGTTGAGTATGTGGAAATCATAAGTACTTGGAAATTTTATGAACTAATATAATTTATTTGCTCAAATGCCATCTATACGGATACTTGACTATATTTAACAATTTGCAACATTATACTTTACGTGCCCTTTTAGACTTTGTACAAAGTATTGACTTCTCACTTGACCTTTTCAAACATAGACATCATTAAATCTTGCTTCTTGACCCGAGCACTTCAGCTGAACGTACTTGAGAGGTCATAACATTATAGTAGTTATAAATTTAAATTTGCAAATTGATATTAGAATATAATATATTTCTTGAGCTGTTCAAGTCCGGTAGCGTAGGTGTCTAATGAAAATACTTTTTTAACACTTCAAGAGCGTACCTTACTTGTGATCATTTAAGTAACATTGCTGGTGTACACGCACCGCACCTCTAATAGGAAAAGGCACACCGCGGCTTAATTCATTGATGTGAAAGGATTCATTGTCAATTCTTCAACTTTGTGCGATAAGGTCTACAACCTACTACTAAGGTAACACAGAAATGAACTATTTACTCTATGATGAGAGAAAGGTAGACAACCTTGGAAGCGCTTTCAGCAGGAATGGATGGACATGTGTGGAAGTGAAAGCTGAGTACGGCAGAAAGAGATTGAAAGTTATAGAATAGATGCGGTTGAGTGGCGAGCATTACATAAAATCTGTGAGCATTACACCGCTCGCTGACCGCATTCGCAATGATAACGTAAAAAACGGTAGGTTTGAAAGAGAATATTGATGTTAAGATAAGAAAAGGCATGCTCCGTTGGTCCGGAGTGCCCAATTTGACGAAAGAAGACGAAACAGATATACAACGCGAAAGTGGATGCATGTAAGAGCCGCGGAAAGCTCACCTACCTGGACCAAATTAGTCGTGTTTTATCAGGAGGTGATGTTAGGACCACTAGGAACCTGCAAGCGTGCATTATGACTGCGCTCGATTCTCTCTGCCTACTCCATAAGTGAAGATGTAGACAAACAAATATACTGTTGTGAATTAAATATTCTATTCGAAATGGCCACCTTTGGCTTTGATACAGACCTTCAATCTGTGTTGCCACGAATCTATGGATTAACGTACTGTTTCCAAGGAAAATTTGGTCATTGCTTGCTCTAGAGATTTCTTAGAGACACAGTGTCGGCGTGTAGTTTCGAGCAGACCATTTCCTCTAAAACTGACCAGAATTTGTAGTCTAAGGGGTTCAGATCTGGATTAGATGAGGGCCAGTCTTTAGCTCTTATAAAGTCCGGAACGTTGATTTCGAGCCAGGCTTGGGTAGTTCGTACCTTGTGACTGGGTGCAGAGTGAAAATTTTTACATCAGTAAAGAGGATATTTCTATGCCTTTCACCTGTGTATCGGGACAGAAGGCGTTTTAATCGATCCACTCTCTTCAACTGTGACTGTGTCATTGATTTAGAACATGTCCTGTATATCGATGATAAGCGCCGAGCTTCAGGTTGTGTTTTATTATACGCGACAGAATCTTAGGGGGAATCTTCATTTCTATTGATAAGATTTTTTGCTTCCCAAGGGTTTCGGCGAATTCTGGCTATAACAGCATTTAACCTTTGTAGTTGTAACAGCACGCGGTCGCCCCAATCTTTTACGGTCTTCAACAGAGGAAGTGTGGGTATATCTGTCGATAGAGCGATATACGAACATACGGCCAATACCAAGCTTTCGATTGTCTTGAATATGACCGATTTTCTTTAACACCCTATTCCATATTGTAATTTGATAACAAACACGAAAAACAATATGTAAAACGGCGGAAAACTAAAATAAGTTTTTAACATAATAAACGTGGTCCAAATTAGAGAGTTTGAAGAAATGGAAAGTTTCTATGTAAAATTGTTTATGGCCAGTCTAGTTGTATATGTGCTTAATCTAAAACATTACTGTCGCGACCACTAAGTTCTAAATCTGTATATTTACATAAGTATGTGGTCGCGAGCAGTCTTATATAGTAGATACCTACATACCTATCTTATTGAATACTATAACAGACATTTATGTATTTATATAAGTAAGTTACACTATAATGAACACTGTCGTGAATAATAGCTATCCTACGTAACAATTCTTCATTATGTGTCTAACATTGCAAATACATAACAAACATTACACGTATGTCTGTTTACTCAAATATTATCGCGAACAATCACAAATATCACATGAATATCTGTTTATTTATGTGTTATCGCGAACAGTATTATATCACTTGATTGATTTAAATTTCATTTTGAAAGCATCGTTTTAGCTAATTATAGTTAATTGCTATATTTTAATAGGATTTCGTAATTTGAAGTGTGTTTTCTGATAGAAAACAGTCGAGTCATCTTGCTGCGATTGCTTACTTATAATTATTGTCTAAAATAATTATAAGTAAGTAACAGTCTAAAATACTTTTTTTATATTAATGTACATTTGTCAGTTTTCTGTTATTTTGTATACCATGCTGACTAAGAAAATGTGCTTATTCTTTATCATGTTCAATATAGCCATCTAGACTATATTTTTACCGTACTCCGAAATGCTTTTGATATTAAAAAGGATTAATCGAGATAAAACCCAAAACTACAAAAAAAAAATATTAAAAGCAAAAAAGCGCTTTTATTTCTTTAGAGAATTCAGCAATAAACAGAAAACAAACGCACTGTATATTCAAGAAAATATTTATGACGATTCTTCTACACAACGCGTGTCTTCGAAAATGAATAACTTTGTTATTAACAAAATATATTGTGATAATACCCAAAAATTAAACCTACCACAAACATTGGAATATTTTTATATGAACTCAGAAAATGTGATAATTTAAAAAATCTGAGAACTCAAAAATAAACAGAAAACAAGGGCACTAAATATTTCTGATATTTTCAGAAAATATTTACGAAATATATTCCTTCCAACAAACGTTTCTTGTTCATAATATTTTCTATAGAACAAACTTTAAAAATCGTTCAGAATATTTCCTAACAGGTTTTTACTTGCGTAAATAGTAATCCGCGCAATTACTTAACTTCACCGGTTCTTAATTGGATGCAGCTAAGGATTATTGATTAATGGCAGCGGTCTCCCTTTGCTTGCCACAGGGGATGATCGCGTAGAAAAATGTTATTAGACTCACATTTCAAAAGTATTCCGTGTGTTTGTTTATTTTAAAAAACAACGAACGACTTTGTATGGATCTTGGACTCTCCGATCAATAACAATAACGTCGGGTGGCATGCAAGCATCCGGCCCACCTGATTAAGTATATTATATTAAGTATCGCTCGAGCGATTCACTTCTGCAGCTAACACAGCAACTCCTTAGGAGCTTACTTGTAACCTTACAGACTACACCTTCAGGGAGTTGTTATTTGTCTATGGATTTCTGTGAGATGGATATATTTCCCCAAATTCTACCTCTCTTAACCCTTCGAAACCCGGATGGTCGAATACGACCGCGAAATGTATGGTAAAAATATACCTATAACGGGTTCTGATAGGTCACCATTGCATTGGTTACTATTACGACGAAAGTCCAACGTATGTACGTTCGAAGTTACATAGTCATGTTTTTATATATAATTAATATATTGTAATACAGTTCCCTGGAGGATTGTGGTGTCCTTGCGAGTGAGTGAGGTCACCATGAAGTTCTCGGAAAGGCTACGTTGACATAGGTGTGGCAGCTTTCCTATTGTTGCATACCCAGACATCACACGTATCTCCAAACTACTTGATGATCGCATCATGATTATTAAATGGTAGGTAGTAATGTTACTTTGACACCAATGCTCGTGGGTTCGATTCCCACACAAATATTTGTGTACATAAGGTGTTTTAAGAGGGGTAAAGCGCATCAAAACAGCCCGACTGGGAAAGTACCTCCAATTAACAGAAAACGCAATTAAATAACAAGTTCCTGGAGGGTTGTTATGCTCCTGCATGTGAGTGAGGTCACCAGTATGCTAAGGAGTTGCTCTGTTAGCAACAGTAACCGGTTTACATCAGGTGGCCAGAATGCTTGTATATCTCCCGACGTTATGTAAAAAAATCGGCCAAGTGCGAGTCGGACTCGCACACGAAGGGTTCCGTACCATTATCTTCATGTTGCCGTTATCAATATCGAGCAAAAATATCACGTTTGTTGTATGGGAGCCCCCTTAAATATTTATTTGATTCTATTTTTTAGTATTTGTTGTTATAGCGGCAACAGAAATACATCATCTGTGAAAATTTCAACTGTCTAACTATCACGGTTCATGAGATACAGCCTGGTGACAGACGGATGGACGGACGGACGGACAGCGGAGCCTCAGTAATAGGGTTCCGTTTTACCCTTTGGGTACGGAACCCTAAGCTATTATCACTCACGTTAGAAAAAGCACTTTAACACCGTTTTCACTTTAAGCCTGTTTTAAAGAACCCCATGCTGAGTAGGCAAAACCTCGGCAGGGAGTTCATTCTAGAACTTTATTATTCGCGGAAGAAGCTCTCAATACTCTAATATACGCTACAATAGTGTCTATAATGTGTGAGGATAAATTCCTTGTCGATGACCAGCGATGCATTTGTAGGAGATTTTAAGCATCACATCTATTTATATACCAACTAGCTGCTGCCCGCGGCTCCGCCCGCGTGGAGTCAAATAAAGTAGCCTATGTGTTAATCCAGATCATAATCTATCTACGTGCCAAATTTCCTTCAAATCCGTTCAGGCGTTTAAGCGTGAAAGAGAAACAAACATCCATACATACAAACTTTCGCATTTATAATATTAGTAGGATGAGGCGGCAAACAGGCATACAACCCATCTGATGATAAACAGTTACCGTAACTTATGAACACTTACAACGCCGGGAGCGTCATTTGTGCGTTGCCGACCCTGTAATACCTCTTCAAACCTCGGCAAGGAAGTACACAGTACGCGGCCATTGTGAGCAGTGCGCTTGTAACGTTGTAAGTTGTTGCGGTTGTTGGTATCACATCGAACAACTGCTCGGAACACAACCCATTGTGCAATCGGTAGATCAGCAAGAAGAATAAAAACTTCCCGAAGAAAGTTACTGCTGGTTAGTGAGGACACCAGTAAGCTCCTAAGGAGTAGCTGTGTTAGCAACAGAGCTAGCATCGCGTAAGTGATACTTAATGTGTTGTAAGGGTTCAGAGGCTATGGTAACCGCTTTACATCAGGTGTGCCGTATGCCTACTGATGTGCAAGCTTATATGTATTTCGGGTATCTCGGAAACGTTTAACAATTTGTATCAAATTTTCAGGAACACCGTTCCTATATGAAATCTATATGTTTGTCTGTGCGTTTGTCTGTGTGTGCGTTTTTTTTTCGAATATACGAATTTTGACTTCAGATTCGGATTCAGCATAAAAAAGTAGAATAGGAATGTTCAGGAACACCGTTCCTATCTCTTAAGGGACATAGTAAAAAGGGCCGACAAATTAAAAAAAAATTGAATTGTTATATAATTGTTCCTCTGGCAATGCAAGCTTGCGCATTCTCAACTGGTTTATTTAGATAAGGTTTTGCCTTTAGGTAAGTTTCTCTTTATGAAATTATCTTTCTTAAATATCGGAATTTTACAGAAAGATCATAAAAGTCTGTGGATCGTGTTAAATACTAATATCAGCTATTTGACATTGTTATTGTTACGTATTTGGTCCCACTATTTGTACTACCTTCTTATACAGTCACAATAGTAGATACTTGTATCGAAACCCACTAACAGCACGGTCTTTTTTTCTCTTTTTTTCCTATTACTTTAGACGGGCAATTCTGTATATAAAAAAATAAATAACATATCACAAAAACGTCAATATTGATTTGGATCAAATTTCGTATTTACATAAGATTTTGCTTTTTAGGTTTATGTAAAACCAACGTTTATACAAAGGAAAGAAAACACAATTTTAAACAAACCAAAAAACATCGAGCGAAGCTCGGTCGCCCAGGTTGTTAATAAAATACTCAGTACTTACAGATCGGATCACTTGTAAAAATATATAAAAATGATATCTCTGTACAAAAAAGTATACGATTTCGTCGCTCTGTCTTATGAGTGTGTGAGTGAAATGAAAGAATAAGAAACAAATACACATTTACATTTATCACATTAGTTTATGAAGCTATAAACCCATATAATTTAGGATTAGTGAACAGCGCTAGACAGAATCGCGTTGCTAGTCGGAGGCGCCGCTCGGTTCGTATAGAGTACATCGCATCGCGCTGTCCATTTATATTATGTAAACGACGACTCACAAAAGAATGACTAAAGTACATTAATGGTACTGTATTGTACTTTAATGGTATTGTATTGTACATCTTCACGCGAGGTCCCTTGCGGAGCAGGCAAAGTGACCCAAACCACCAACACTCTCTTTCGGACTCTCTTTCTTACGTCATCATTGCGTACGTGGTCTACATGCATTAGGCCCTAAATTTAGAGCAATAACCAAATCTCGACCATATTTATTCTATTTTTATGCTCTCTCTGCTATACCCAGCGTTCACTTCCATAAGTTGGATGGTTGATTGGTAATCTCTTCCCTACACTGCTTTCAATTCCATAAATTAACGTTCGGATTAGCATCGTTTGGAATTACCATTGGGATTACTTTTATGGTGCTTTAGTGAATCGTCTTAAGGGAGGACACTCCAGGAACCGAGGGAGGGAGCTCTCATAAGTACCTTTACATTAAGTCAAACTCTTACTGACTTTATATGCTCCATGAGAAGCGATCACCTGATTTCTGATGTATTTATCTGATTTCCTCTACGAACACTTGCAGTAGGACGATATGTCTGATTACATTCAATACTAGATAAATGTCACAGGTTTATACTATACAAGTACCATTTTTTTATACAACATCGAGAAGCAAACAAACATACGACACATCTAATATGAAGTGGTGATTGTATCGGATCACCCGTGCATTGCCACACTCGCTGCTAATACAGCAACTCCTCAATTGCTGTGTTCAGTGTTATTGTTATGTGAGGTAAACATACCTACTTCCCCAGTCGCGCAACATTGATGCGCCCATCCTATCTTTCGCCCGAGCCTCGTTGAGTTTCGTATTAGACAGTCAAAATGATAATCAGCTACTTACATCTCGATTAGAAAAAATACCTAAATACACGTATATAACTAGTCTGGCCATAAATACTGATACATAGAAAATTTTCTTTTTTTCTACTCTTGAATTTAGAACGCGTTTTTTATGTTAAAAAGTTCTTTTTTCGCCGCCGTTTTACATATTTTTTTTGTGTTTATTATCAAATTACAATATGGAATAGGGGCAATGGGGCATAAAAGAAAATGGGATTGCAGTGACTGCCTAACACAAAGTGTATATGGAACCGTCGGTCATATTCAAGACATTTCAAAAGCTTGGTATCAGCCGTATGTTCGTATATCGTACTATCGACAGATATACCAACACTTCCTCTGTTGAAGACCATAAAAGATCGGTGCTGTTAGAACCACGAAAGCTGTTAATACTGTTAAAGCCAGAATTCAGAATTAGTGAGGGGTGTCTTATCAAGGAGTCACAAAGCATCATTTTTGTGAGAAAGGATTGAAGACTTCAGCCAAAGTATATCAAGAGACTGTCTTGGATCGTGTTGTGAAACCTCACAGCAATATATTTTTTAATAATGTAGAATAGAATAGAATATTTTTACACTTTATTGCACCAAAGCATCGCAAGAGGCAACAGGCGGTCTTATCGCTAACCGTACCGATCGTACCACGTAGACTTTCCAGCAGGATTCTGCACCTGGTCAAAAGGCACGAACTACCCAAGCCTGACTCGAAACTAACGTTCCGGACTTTATAAGAGCTGAAGACTGGTCTTCGTTAGACCTAGTTAGATCTGAACCCCTTAGACTACTAATTAGGGTCAGTTTTAGAGGACATGGCCTGCTCGAAACGGCAAGCCGACATTGTGTCTTTTAAGAAACTTCTGGAGCAAGCAGTGACTAAATTTCCCATGGAAACAGTGCGTAAATATATAGATTCGTGGACAAACAGATTAAAGGCCTGTATCAAGGTGGCTATTTCGAATAGAATCATTTTTTTATTTTTTGCTGAGACTTTCATAAATATGTAAATGTAGGTAAGTTATAACAGATATTAAACCTTGCAGGTTTAATAGATGTTAATAATAATACTCGTATTTTAATAACTTGGTTATTCAATTACTATCTAAATATCACCAAATTGTCAATGACGGAGTTTATTCGTTTTCATAACACAATAATAGCACATACGAAATAGTACTTTTTTGTTTTAAATTAAATAATAAGTAAACTATCCATGCACCTCTATTTATACAAAATAAGCATACAATAACTTCTGACTATCTGCACCACAAATTCCCTAAAGGGTAGGCAGAGAAAACAGAGTGTGCATGGCTAAGGACCAAGCCATGTCTCGGACATACTTACTACAAATTCTTAATTAAGATTGTTTTAGCAAAACCTTAGTTAAGTTTTGAGTCCGTGCTTGGTGCTTCACCTAGGTTCTCCACCTGGGTGAAGCACGGAGACTATATAGGGTCCCGTGCTCCAACTGATGATGTTACCTATTTGACGATGAGACATTGGCCAGTATACATATATATATATTTTGATAAGTAATCAATTTAATGAATGTTATTTTAGTTCTTAATTCGTACATTTTGTGAGTGCATTTGTGTACATGAACATGTCTTTTTGCCTTGGTGTGAGTGTTTTTAAGAGAGATAGGGTACATCAAAGCAGGCTGTCTCGGAAAGGACCTCCACCTCACAGAAAATAACAAACTCACCCGGTGTTGTTGTTTTAGGAGCATGTGAATGAATGAACCAGCAAGCTCCTAAGGAGTTGTTAGCAGCGTTAGCAGCAGAGATAGCATCGCACAAGTGATACTTAATGTATTGCAAGCGTTCAATCGGTGGGTTGAATGCTGTATGCATTCCCAACGTTGCATAAAAAAATAATAAATGTGTAGTTAGCTTGCGACTAGGAAAGCAACGAAACATCGAAGTATCCATTTGGTGCAAGTATGTGGTGTTGGTGTTCCCGCCAAGGTCGGAAATTACTGCCGCTAAATTTAACTGCCTCCTATTTTAACTCACGTTTACAATGTTGTACGTGCAGCTTGCATAAACGAGCTCATCTGCCTGATCAGCTGATGAAGAATAGCGTTAAACCGTCTAGACCTACTGTTTCATGTCATAGTTTCAACTGCAGGTGAAATATTATCTCAGGAAATGACTACACTAGGCCTGGTCTATTATGACAAAGTTATAGGTCATGTCAGTGATAAATCATGTCATTTTAAAACTACAATTACAAAAATCGTTTATTTTATCTCTCCTAGTTAATAATTCTTTGTTTATAAATAAGTGTTACGTTTAATTTTGGAGAGAAATTGGTGCCTGAGCTTGGCAGTCGTGATCTGAAAACTACAAAAATACCGGACCATGGCCACACGTGGAACACGTGATTATTTTATAACTAGACATTTTAATAATATATTATAAGAGTACTGTGTCAGTAAACAAGGTCTCAAAGGAAAACTTAAAAAACATTTGTTGGACGACTTCATTTTAGTCTAATATTATTAATATACTATATTCGACTATATTTAAGTATAAATAATTTAGTCTGGAGTCTAATATACCTGTTATTTATTTACCACATATATAGGGTATCAAGAAATCGGTACACAAAGTATCAAAACCAATTATTTGGATATACTTAATTAAAATTACTACACACAGTGAATATACATACATAAACATTACATAAATAATAACTGTTAATAACTATATACATACATAAACATAATATCAATTTGACGATGATTAATGGATCATCGTTTTGGCAAATTCTCCAGTAAGTAGGCATGAATTTTCCTCTTATAGGTAGTGTAGGTAGTTTGTAACGTAAAAGATTTCGACATAAATCCAGAATGGTAAAGAGGCGTAAAGAGCGTTAGAGAACTCTCAGATCGGACTTGTCGATCATGGAATTGCAGAGATATTGAAATTTGCACTCCAAGTATTCAGGAGAGAGAGGATTTATAGAGAATAGAATGAAGTGAACAAGGCACCCGCTTATTGCCTGCACTGACGAATAGAAAGCCATTTGAACTGAGACCGATAGGAAGAGACATGATCGAATTTACGAAGACAAAAGATAAAACGAATAGCGTTATTGATAAGCCGGTCCAGCTTATTGAGAAGATCTTCATTTAGATCAAGATAGCATACATCAGCATAATTAATGATGGGGAATATGAGTGACATTACTAGAGTGACCTTAATATTGATTGGAAGAATATTTCTGAACCGGTTGAGGAATCGCAAGGAAGAAATAAACACTACTAAGCTCCATGATTTGCATTGACCACTTATGTGCCAAGTCGGTGTGGAGGCCTACATCTTTAACATGGGTGCTGAAAGTTTATAATGCAGTTCTCAAATATAACAGGTGAAACAGAACTGGAATCTATATTCGCAAGTTGCCTAGAATTGCCCACGATAATAGCTTGACATTTATTAGGGTCGACGAAAATACAAAAGTCTTTAGACCAATTACTAATGCCATGTAAGTTAGAATTTAACTGCGCAACTGCATGTAAATTTGGAGATCATCAGCATAGAAATGGTAAAGACATCTCAAAGACAAAGAAAGAAAATTAATAAAGATAGAAAATATTAAGGGAGACAAGATTCCACCCTGTGATACGCCAGAAATCAAGTTCATCCAGTCAGACAATTAACTACCTACTCATACTGCCTGCTGACGACCTCGAAGGCCTGAAGAAAACCAATCCAACGCATTGGATGAGAAGTTCAGGTGTTGAAGGATGACAAGTAGAATGTCATCAACCATGTTAAATGCTTTAGAAAAGTCTAATACAACGATTATAGTGACCAGCTTCTCCTCCATGCCTAGCCTTGTATCTTCGGTGAAATTCAGAAGAGCGGTTGCTGTGACTGGGTCAAAAGATAGAAGCGGAGTGAGCAGACACTGTGAATGTATAAAGGAAGACACTTGATTGAGTGCAGCAGCTTCTAAGATTTTGAAAAAAAATGGCAAGATAGAGATAGGCCTGTTTCAGGCGTTGAAATTTTTAGAATGGGAATAACAAGTACCGTAAGCCAGAGGAGCGGAAAATCTTCTTCGATGAGGGAAAAATTGACGATGTGTGCAATGACCAGGAAAATTAGTTCTAGTATAGAAACAATCATGTCTCTACTCACATTATCACAGCCAGACAACCTTTAATTTGATTGACAAGACAAGATTATTAATATAATATAAGACATAGAATTATTTAAATATTGCAAAGTAATGAAAGTATACAGCAAAATTGAATTTCTCGCACTATCTGAAACTAACCACCCTGAATATATTATTGAGAAAAAGAGGCCGAACCATTTGAGGCAAGTCCCACTAGTAAATAAATACTTTTTACCGAAATGGAACAACCTGCACGGCACAAGGATAGATGAGTACTTAATTCCTGTGTGCTTAAATAAAACAACAGAATCTATCCAAAACTTGTATAAACAAAATTGTAAAACTCTTAAAAGTACATTAAAAAGTTATTATTTAAAAAACCAAAATGTATGTATGAGCGGCTCACCAGCACTAGATAAACCCTGCGAGGTTAACAAGTGCGGTTACTTACCTTACCATTGTAATATATTATTAAGAATATTGGAAATAAAAAAAAATAAAAAAAAATTTGCATATTTCATCCAGCGATATAGAATTCTCTCAAGGTGTTGTGTTTTTCTTTCATTTTGAGAGATTGTGATAGTGAAACATTACAATTTATGTCAAAGGGAGAAACTGGTGCCCAAGATACAGGCTCATGTTATAAAGGTATAGATAAATGTAAAATAGTTTGTTACAAGTAATAGATTTATAGAAGAAAAGGAGAAACCCTCACTTCCTCAGACGGTCTACTTTGATGCGTCCTATCTCTTTTAAAACATCCAGACCAAGACAAACAGACATGTTCATGCACACAAATGTTTGTCATGTGTGGGAATCGAACCCACGAGCGTTGGTGTTAAAGTCGCGTCATTCTTGACTAAGCCAACGAGCTCGTCAAATTACATAATATTGTTACATTAAATTGTACATTAAAATAATTTAAAATAAACCAGTTATTAATTGACATCATCACAACAAAACATTACTATTTCTAGGTAGATTTTTGTAAATACGTAAGCCGCACTGAAAGCTTTGTGTATCTCAAGCATAAAATAAATTAGCAGCAAAATAATTTACATATCGTTTATATATAAATACTCTCTTGCACATTATTCCTTTATTTGGCCGAACCAATGTTCAAAATACGAGGACCGCTTCGTATCGGTTACCAAAAAATTATACAGGCTTGTAAAACATTCCCGATCAGCAAATGTGAATAGAAAAAAGAAATCATTTTTACACTGATCTAAAGTATAGAAACGAGAGCTGAGCATAACATTCCTATTCTACTTTTATATGCTGAATCCGAATCTGAAGTCAAAATTCGAATATTCGAAAAAAACGCACACACAGACAAACATATAGATTTCATATAGGAACGGTGTTCCTGAAAAATATAAGCTGCAATGCCAAAAGTTCACTATCTTATTGAACTTAATCAATCGAGAGTAATCGAGACAAACTTACTGTTAAGCATTGAGAATACATTATGGCTGTCGCCAACTTCCATCATCAGACCTGTTCGGTGATAGAATAATTATTGTTATTACTCTCAATTATCAAGTTTCCTGATCAAAAATTCGAAATGGTTGAAACTGGTTTCATTTGATTTTATTACATAGCCACACAATCCGTTACAATTACAAAGTCCCATCAAAAAATAATATACGTTAGTTGATAACCTCAAATAAATTTCTCGATTTTAAATTCCCAGTAAATTCAAAAGGTGATTTGCATACTCAAAGCTGTTTATTGATTTATACCTATATATGAAACGTGCAGAGTATGTTCGTGTAGAATCATCATGTGACTGCATAATTGGGCACAGAATAAAGATATTTAAACCTGGACCTAAAAAAGTACATCTTTTATGCCAATTATCTTGGGCATAAAATGTTTAACAGTTCACATGTTCATACCACAAAAATAAATTTATGATGATTGTTTTTAAAATCTCCGAGTGAATGTACAAATATTTTTATACGAATATCTAATGACCGCATCCTACGCCGTGGTTTTCTGACCCAGTTCTAAATAAAACATCGGTTGTCACTCCATACGCACTACAATAAATAGCTCAGCAGCGATTCGTCGTCTGTAGCCGTTTATATTATTACATTCAGCATACCTAATGTAATGAATGAAACCATGGATATATACAGACTTATATATCTGTATGTATGTATATCTACGTGCCAGGTTCCTTGCGGGGTAGGCAGAGAGAGTTTAGCGCCATAAGACGCGGTTCTTACACACCTTCCTCTTTTCTTTAATATTCATAGATCTCTTCATGCACGCTCGCCGGCTTCCGATGGCTCCTGACATCACCTTCTGATAAAACACGACCCATTTGGTCATGGTAGGTTAATCTTGGTCTTCCTCGGCTCCTACATCTTTCCACTTTTGCATTGTATATCAATCTATCTATCTACTCGTATAACTTCACGCCAAATCCCTTACGGGGTAGGCAGAGAGAACCGAGCGCCACGTGACTCGATCCTTACATACCTCACTCGCCTCTTTAACATTCATTGCTCTTTTCATGCACGCTCGCCGGTTTCTAGGGCTCCTGACATCACCTTCTGATAGAACACGACCAATTTGATCATGGTAGGTAAGTCTTGGCCTTCCTCGGCTCCTACATCCTTCCACTTTTGCATTGTATATCTGCTTCGTCGTTCTTTCATCCTGCATTCTTTCTACATGTCCGAACCAACATAACATTGTATATCTGTGCCGTTGAATATCTGTATTGTTATAAAAAGCGGTACTACATAAATGTACATTGAGATAACCCCTATAAATGATTTTGCCTACTTGTAAATATCAGAAATTGAACCTCACCAAGGCAGAAGGCGTTGTGCACAGCCCTGTTTACTGTAGCTTCAATTCACACGACCTTTGCCATTACCAAGAGCATTGGGAATCTTGATGTCGAGACACCCAGCGAAGTCATCTGGCCGAGAAGGCCCAACAGGCGTCTAATAAACTTGGTGCGCACAATAGAGTGAGTGCACACTATACAAAGACTTTTGATATACAAGTATCAAAGCTGACCGGACATGGAAAATAAGATACTAATTTAGGCATCGGTTTAGTGATAAAATGTGAAAATTGTTAACAATCCCAAGCTCACACACGATATTAAGCCTTTAAGTGGTCAATGCTGTCAGAGAGTCTTATACATTTACAATCGCACCTCTCGACATAATCATTTTTACGAGCTCGGTGACACAGTGGTGAAACGCGCTGTTACATTACTTTGAAATCAACGCTTGTGGGTTCTATTCCCACACAGGACAAACATTTGTGTGCATGAACATGTCTGTTTGTCTTGGTCTGGGTGTTTTTAAGAGAGGTAGGGCGCATCAAAGTATTATATTATATATTATTTATATATTATCAAAGTATGGGGAAATACCTAAACCGCAGCCAAATTACAACTCTCTGGAGACCTAGAAGAGAATTACAACCCTCCAGAGAGTTGCAGGTGCGTGTGTGTGAGATCTCCAGTAAGCTCCTCAAGAGTTGCTGTGTTAGCAGCAGAGGTGGCATCGCGCGAGTAATACTTAATGTATTGCAAGCGTTTATAGGGATTTCATCTTCGCACATTAGGACCAAAATAACCATCGTCGAGGGTTTTCCCAAGTGACTACAGCACAGGTTCGTAAAAGTACAGAATTACAATAACTGTTTACCACCTTATAACAAATATGTTACCCACGCATGCTAAAAGAGACGTATACTTACGAATTTCCTTTACACTAAAACAACACGCCTTGTTTTGAATAATATTCCTAAGACACTTACTTTTGTAGATTTGATTTATTAGTTTGAATTATTTTATTTATTATCTACATATATATATATATATATATAGACCAAAAAAGATAATGACAAACTTTAATGTACGAGTATAATCAATAAAAAATATCTGGCATCATACAAATTCATATCTGTTTTCCTCAAATTTTCGATAATGTCTCAATTTCAACGATTTATCAAACACTAATCTTAGAATACGACGGGCTACGACACGTTATTTCGTGTTTTTACCCGCGACGGTCATTAGACCATAGTTAGTTCTGGAGAAAGAACTTTGTAGAATAACATCTCTGTACAAAACAATAATATTTAGCAGTTGAGTCTACTTCCTTGCCAAATTTTAGTTCCAGTTCCAGGAATAGGGATCTCAACCTTAGCTAACGGCCGGTTTTCTTTGCGTCGGATACTGGTTTGGAATCGGACTCTTTCAGTACGAGATTTGACAAAAAGTCTTACCGGCTAAGCAGTATGTGATTCAGATTTTAGTTACGAAAATCGAGTATTAATTTAGGTTCGATTTAGTATGCGATTGTGGTCGTCAGAATTTAAGGTTGTTGCTAATGAAGCTAAAGTCTGAGATGAAGTCCACAAAGTATTGTCTTAGGTTTTCGCGATTTTTATACATTAAATTAAACAATTTTTAACGGAAGTATCGCGTGTTTTATTTATCTTGTTGAACCTGACGTTTCGAATGCTTTGCAGCATCCGTGGTCGCAGGAAGACTAAGGTGACATTTGTCTTACATTAGTTATTCAATTATTACATCTACTCGTACCAACATGGATGGATTAATTATATATGTTCCGATTCACACAAAAATCTCTCACGGTGTCCGAACGTTTTTGAGTAGATCTCTGGGTTTGTGACTTGATTATTTTTAGAACTGGATCCCAAGCAGGTGGACTTGCCAACCATCTTCTCTATTGAAATTGGGGTGTTTTCTTATTTTAATGACCTCGCGTAGCATTCTAGACATGTAGCGATTCTCCTTGGCGAGGATTTGTGGTTTATCGAACCGCATGTAATGGTTTGGCTGGTCCCGTGTATGTTCACATACTGCAGAGTTTTTATCGCGCCTATTCTTCATGTCAGCAATGTGTTCTTTCACTCGAGTACCTATGCTTCTCTTTGTTTGCCCTATGTATGATAAAACACATTCGCAGTCTAATTTGTATACTCCTGCAAGTTCAACAAAATAAATAAAACACGCGATACTTCCATTAAAAATTGTTTAATTCAATGAAGACCACAAGTTTAAACCGAAACCCCTCAGTTTACGAGGCAGGTGATTATGTGCGTGTTAATATATAACATACTTATATCACATACACAATTTATATCATAGCCTATTAACGCTTGTTACGCAAGGAGCTACACAATACAACGCTAACATAACAATTCCACTGCAGCTTAGTGATATGATAACATCAACCGGAAGAACTCAACAACCCTCCATTGAATTATTATTCGTCTACGGTTTTCTCTAAAGTAGAGGTACTTACCCAACGCTTCGCTGTAATCTGCCTTCAGGCAGACCCTCATTTGTTAATTAGCAGGTGTGTTACGTGCAGAATTATAATAGTCGCGAATATATATCAATTTTCGAAACCTTCATATTTTAAAATTTTCGCGGTGATTACAGTTAAATGTTTTATTCCGCTATACTACGAATGAAATTTCGGAAAGTAATTACAGAAAGAGTTCAATATGACGGATATTGCACCTCAAAAAGGATGTGTAATTAAATACTAAGAAATATTTTTTAAGAGAATATTTGCGCATCAAAGCCAAGTCATCAGAGGAAGTATCTTCACCATGGAGAAAGCCGCATACAAGTAACAACTACCTGGAGAGTTGTTGTATTCTTGCGAGTGATGAGGTTACCAGTACCTACTACTCCTAAGGAATTGATGTGTTAGCAACAGAGGTGGCATCGCGCGAGCGATACATAATGTATTGCAAACTTTCATAGGCTATGTTAACCACTTTACATCGGGTGGATCGCATGCTTGTATGCCTCTCGACGTTGAATAAATAAAAAACGGGTTGCACTCCGGGAGTGCCGGCAGAAGTGAAAACTTGAACATTAACGTTGTGCATTTTTGAATATTTTGGAATGGTTAGGGAATAATTTCGCACGAATTACTTTATTTATCAGTATAAAAGTACTAGCATGTATGTGGTAAAATACAATATTCATTTATTGCGCTATCGTACACAAACATGAATGACAATTTATATTACATTAAAAATTCCACACTTCAGAACTTTTACAATTATTTTACATTAAAATGTTTATCTTTTAGAAAAATCAAATTTCATCCATAATTTCAACGACTCTTTCACCATCATCATTACCAGCATCATCAGCGCACACTCGCGCAAGCGCCCTGCGCCGCTTAAACTAAACAGCGATGTTGATAAACTACGTTGAACGAAACACGTAAGCGCCAAGAATTTCATGGCGCATCATACGTTTTGGTCGCGAGAAAATAATGCCCTATGTACGATCTAGCGCTTCATGTTTTAATTGTTTAATTAGAGGTAACTAATATTTTAGCGCTGCAGCGAACTTAAGTTCTAATTCTCACCAAAATCTTACGGTCAGGGTCACGTGTCCTGACGCGAGTTTAACATTTGTTACTCATCCCAAAGAGTGCACAACTCCGCTAAGAAGTTTTCACTTCAAAAATACGCGAAAAAGCGAAATTGTCTTTCAGCCCACTTTAGTTGACGCTTTTACTTCACGTAATTTGTGCTTTACAAGCTTTTAAAAAAGTCTATCCATCCATCAAAATTTTATTTTGCTCTGGAAATTGTTTTTCGCATTTAGCGTTTTAGAACCCCTTGCCACTCGGTGCCTAGAGTGACCGCTCCTCTCGCTCTACCCCACGACCGGTACTGTCTGGATGGTTGATTATTATGTACTTAACATTCATTTTTATTTTATGCAACGTCGGGAGGTATACAAGCATACGGCCCACCAGATGTAAAGCGGTTACCACAACCTATGAACACTTGCAATACATTAAGTACTTATTGGTGACCTCACTCACACGCAGGAACACAACGACCCTAACATGTTCATGCGCACAAATGTTGATTTGTGTGGGAATCTAACCCACAAGCGTTAGTGTCAAAGTAACGTAACAGCGCGTTTCTTTCGTAAATAATAAAATATTTAACTCATTCTCATTCATTCAACTCATTTAGGACTCACCTTTATCTTCAAATCTATCTTTAGCTTTACGCCTAGTATCTTGCGTGGTAGGCAGAAAAGACTGAGCTCCACGTAACTCAGAGTATGCACACTTTCTCTAAGATTAAAAGCCAAACTCACAGGGGCAGGAAATGCGGGAAAGTGACAGCGATCCGGAGCGCAATCCGGCGCGATGCGATCGCTTATTGTGTGACACGTTGCGTAAAAACACGAATGATACGAAAAATCCCGTCCCGGATCGCTACCGCTTTCCGCTTTTCCGGCCCTTGTGCGTTTTGGGTTTTATAACTCTTTTTTCACGCTCGTCGTCCTAAGGCTCCTGAATTCACTTTCTGATAAAACAGGACCAGGACAGGACATGATACTACATTTTCAGGTTGTATAGTTATGCCGTTTTTTCCTCTTGCTTTCCTTCTTCTTGCCCGATGCAACGGAGCATACCCCTTATTTTTCTTTACACAAGATCTAGACGATATGAGGTCTTACTAGCACAGAGACCACTTGATGTAAAGTAGTTACCGTAGTCTATAAACGGTTCCATAATCAACCCTCCATAGAGTTATTTGGCAGCGGTTTTCTGTGACGTAGCAGTACTTCCCTGCTCACTGGCTATTTTTATGGGGACATCACTTTTTTGTATCCTGTTATCTTAAAACCGATACTCTCTTTCAGACCAACTGTTCTTACATCGTCATAGCGGCCTTTGTTATCAGTTTATAAAGAATTCACTAACAAGGTATCAGTACTGATATAACTCCCGACAAACATGGTACAAGCCTATTGACGCACGTCGGACCCATAAAAGGTGAGGTAAATTAAAAGTACCACTGATATAACCGAGGAAGCGTCGCGGCCGACCCACACGCTACAAATTGATTTGGGTCGACCGACGCGACAGCTGTAAATGAATTGACCTGTAAAAAGATTTGCTATTTACGAATAGCTAATGCGATGCCACGAAATTTAGTAATATCGAACTAAATCTTGCGCGTCTTATATATTCCGACCAATTAGTAAAATCAAAATCGATAATTGTATATTTAATCAAACTTTACTCTCCTACTAAAGCATCCATGTACGGAGCTTTTCGAAGTCTCTCGTTACTAAATCGGCAATTGATTTTCCAGACTACGGAAAAAACGAAAAACCGTTCACGGGGAACCGGAAGAATAAAGAGAACCGGTGTCGCCAGCTTTTTATCCAACAGATTCAACCTTAGGCTATCCTCCACAATAGAACAACTCGTTCTATTGTGGTGGAAAGCCGCGATAAACTTGCGTCTGAAATGAATGGTACTTTGGCTAAAGTATCTGACTGGGGCGCGGCTTAACTTGGTCGAATTCAACCCTAAGAAGACACAAGTTTGCGCGTTCACCGCTAAGAAGACTCCATTAGCTGTGGTTCCTAAATTCCAGAACACACCTCTTACCGTCACCAAAAGCATTAGGATGCTTGGCGTCGAGATCTCCAGTGATGTGCAATATCGAAATCACCTAGAGGAGAAGGTCAAGCTGGGGCGTACAAACAACTTGGTGTGCTCAACAGAGCAAAGCAGTACTTCAGTGCCGGATAGTCAGACCGCACAGCAGCCTTGGAGTACTGCAGTCACCTTTGGGCTCCCGAGCACCTGGATACCAGCTTGGACCGTGTGATTCGATTCAGAGACGAGCTGTGAGATTTGTCGACAATCCTAAGCTTACACACAGTATTGAACCCTTAAGTTTAAGGAGAGATTTTGCCTCGGTTTGTTTGTTCTACCGATTATACAACGAGTTGTGTTCTGAAGAGTTGTTCGAAATGATGCCGACTTTTTATAACCGCACCGCTCGCTGACGGCGGGGAGTTCACCCTCACACGCTCGAACCGCAATGGTCGTGTACTGTGCGGTTCCAGTGAAGTGTTCTTCTGAGAACTCTCAAGTTGTGGAATGAGCTCCCAGCCGAGATTTTTCCAAGGGACTACAGCATGGAGTTCTTCAAGAAATGCGTGAAGACGTTTTTAGAGCGTCGGCAACGCATGAATGACACCCCTAGTGTTGCAAATGTCCAACGGCTACGGTGACTGTTTTCCATCAGGCAGGCTTTATGCATGATTGCCACCTTGGTGGTATAAAAAAAAAATTAAAGGCCTGTATCAAAGCCAAAGATAGCCATTTCCAATAGAATATTTTTTTTTTTGCTGACATCTATAAATATGCGTATACGTTTTGTTAATTAATTCTGCCTACCCCGTAAGGGATTTGGCGTGAAGTTGTAGTAGTAGCAGTAGTTTTATTAAGATTTTATTACTTCATACAAAAATATATTCATTTGTATCAGAACTTAAGGCCGGACTAGGTAGTTAAGACGCAACAGTGACTCGTTTTTGGACAGTGATTCTTTGATTGGACAGCACATTACTACCATTACTCAAGACAATCCAGTCGCTGCAAATGACCCACGAAGGCAACGTATCTCTAGACCTATGTCTTTTACTTTATGTGTCACCGGATAACTGCATAGCATAGTGGTTAGCAATTCATGTGTATAATTCTAAGCTTTGAACTCTGACCAAGATGACCTTCAATAAAATGCTATATATGAACATGCTTGCATTTTTCATGACAAAGGGATATCACTTCTATTTGTTTACTATTTGCCGTAGTCTCTGGTATTATGTAACCTTCTGGCGATGTTTCTGCCTGGTACCACGCCCCGCTACTACAACTACTCGTATCTACTGAAACATAATAAAACTTTCTCTTTGTAATATTCGAAACATTATTATTTCCGACAACAGTTTTATAAAACTTACAGTCTATATATTATACCTTAATTTATAGATATTATATGTATGTATAAAGTGATATTATAATCTTTATATATATGTATAACAACTCCCGGTAGGGTGCTCCTGTGAGTGAGGTCACCAGTAAGATCCTAAGCAGTAGCTTTGTTAGCAGCAGAGGCGGCATCACGCGAGTGATACTCAATTGTGTCACAAGCGTGCATAGACTACTGTAACCGCTTTACATCAGGTGAGCCGTATGCTTGAATGCCACTCGGCGTCGAACAAATAAATCGAAATTCGAAACGGTCAGAATTCTTCCTGCATTAAGGTGGTAGATGAGAGATGAGACTCCAACTGCACGGTCCTTACTGTAAAGTTGGTCATCTTCTTAACGTGCTCTATACCCTCTTTGAGATTGGTAAACCTGAGTAATTGGGAAACGTACAACGAACGGTATCGTCAATGTTTCCGAACACTGTGGAGACGGTGCAGTTCGTGCTTTGTCATGTCGATCCCGGCTGTTTTCGATAGATGACAGTCATTAAGCTAAGTTCAGAGAGGTAGTACACATCAAATTAGTCCGACTATGGAAGTAAGAAATTACAACTCCCCGAAGTTTGTTCTGTTCCTACGAGTTAGTTAGGTTACCAGTGCCAGGTTCCTAGGGAGTAGCAACGTGGACATCGGGAAAGTAACACAGTAAGCGTTCATACAACCGCTTAAAATGTGACGGGAATCAAATGCTTGTATGCCTCCCGACGTTGTATAAAAAACATCTACTTTGTAGTTAGATAAGTAGATTTTGCTAATAGTATTTAGTGGCATATTTTTGAGCAGAGACCGCAGCTAAATAAGATATCCGGGAGGATTGTTGTGTTCCTGCGCGTGAGTAAGGTCACCAGCTTACAGAGAGGTTGTTATGAGGACAGCGGAATGACCGGCGGGTACCGAACCGCCACTAGGAGAGTAAGTGCGGTAGACTGGCGTGGCGGTCAGGGAGACCCGGTGAAACGGTTGGCCGCGTGGGTTCCCGAACCCGTCATTACTTAATCTCCGCCCCGGGAGGCTGAACGGCCAGCTAGTGTAATGTCCCTGTTGCAGTGTGTGCAGCTGTGTTTTAAATCAGAGGACATCGAATCTTATGCAACCGCAGTGGCTCCGGCGATAATGGATAGCACGGAATGCTACATTCCCAGTCGTCTAGTGGCTGCTGCGGGTGATAAAAGTGATCGTGGTTTAATCGTCATTGTAAGGAAGCCGACTTTCTTAAGCAGGCTGCTTGCGAGGCTTGTACCACGGCACGTACTAAGGAAGATCCAGATGTCGCTGTTTTGAAACGGAAATGAATGCTGCCCCGAGATCTAGTAAGATGGCGATTGTTAGAGCAAAATTCGATTTCATCGGCAGAGTTGGCGAGCGACTAGCAAGCTGTCTTTCTGGGAGCCGTGCTTTTGTCAATCGTTATAGAAATTCTTAAACAAAAATGACTAGTTCAACCTCTTTGTATCATACATAACCTAAATAAATCTTCATTTAGAAAACACCATAGCTGTCCTGGCCATATACCAGAAGGGTTTCTGCGGTTTTATGGATCTTGAGAAAGCATTTGATAGGGTTGTGCGAAAGGAACTGTGGGATATATTGCCGAGATATAGGATTGACGGTTCACTGCCCTGTCCTGTGCAGTCCACTTACAAGGATTGCTCAGCATGTGCTCGGATAGATGGTGGTCATATGATGATGTCACCCTGGTTTGATGTCAAAATTGGTGTCAAACAGGGTTGCATGCTACCTGCTAGATGAAGAGAGAAAAGACGAATTTAGTGGTACGTGCGCCTGCCAGGATTCGAACCGAGGACCTGTTGTTCACTAGGCCGGTTCTTTATCCACTGGGCGATCACTGCTCCTATTTAGAATCAAGAACACTCCATTTTATAGTATTAGCACTTATTACATTTTGCTATGGTGCGTAGTATTTGTTTTTTAAGGAACCCCTGGTAATGAATAATTTATTTTGGAAGGCAAGAAAAATATTCTGCATTATAAACATTCTGTATTACATAATGGAAATCAGTACTCATTAGCATTGATCAAATCTTTATACGGCATGTTGTATATATAGTCATGTACAGTCTATTTTGGAAATATAATTCAGTAAGGAGAAAAAATATGTTGTGCCAGGTGGTGTTTTTTTTTCTTATCTTATTACTTATTATTATCTTATTATCGCTCACGTACTTTATTGTGAAATTCAACATATTATGATATTCAAGTAACTTTGTGCACCAATCAATACGAGTCCGTTTCTTTTCTGTCGTTAGTTCGTAATTATAATACAAAACAGCAAGAGAATTTTTAAATGATCGTGTAAAAAAGTCCACATACGAATCCTCAAATGTCCTCATGTCACTTCGTAGACGATGTGTCGTTTTTCTTTTTGTTTATACAACGTCGGCAACCATACAAGCATACGGCCCACGTGATGTAAAGCGGTTACCATAGCATATTAAGTATTACTCGCGCGATGCCACCCCTGCTGCTACCACAGCAAATTCTTAGGCGCTTACTGGTGATCTCACTCACACGCAGGAACACAACACGCCTCTAGGAAGTTGATATTTTGTTGTGGTTTCTGTGAGGCGGAGTTACTTCCCTAGACGACCCCTACTTCTTTTAAAAACACCCAGACCAAGGCAAACAGACATGTTCATGCAAACAAATGTTTGTACTGTGTGAGAATCGAACATAAGAGCATTGGTGTCAAAGCAGCATAACAGTGCGATTCACTAATGCGCCACATTGCTCGTCAAACTCTTCTTCTCCCCTTAATCATTTAAAAGTAACAACGTTTTTAAAATAATTGATAGATTCAGACGTGATTTTACGAAAGTCAAATTTATATATATACAATTTAATCAAACTAGCAAAGCACCCAAAGAAAAAACTCTCAAAATCTGTGTGAAGACGAACGTATCAATTTTGCGGAGAAAGAGCACTTTTAAAATAATACAAAATCATGGCCCTGGAAACATTTCCCGTTAATTCAATTTTCTCTATTTGATATTGAGCTTGTATGTATGTATACCATGTTTCTTCAGATATTTGATTATTAGTTTACCTGCAAACGTTTACAATGGTATCGGGATCGGCAATTCGCAACTGCCAGCCCTAGTGTTGCATATGCCTACTATGACTGCATGCCATCAGGCAGTCGTACGTAAGCCGTACGCTTGATTGTCACCTTAGTGGTATAAAAAAGCAATGGACTAACACAAGAATAGGTATTTAATATAGTTTTTTTTTCGACTCCGTTAATGCTTCAATCCGTTAATATCCATTAAAATCTCGAACTTGAAAAAAATCTCTGCAATATTTCCTACTTTCTCTACCATTGTATAATTAATGTATCTACGTATGCTCTAAAGATGGAAATGAAATAGCATATTAAAGCAACTTCTAATTTCTCTTAAATAACGTCAAGTTTAAACATATACGTAACCATATATTCCCTTATCGAAACCCCTAAAATTACATCGTGTGACAAATAGGTTGCTATTTCGGGAGCTCATTTCATTGATAGGAACACATTCCAAAAGATCAAAGAGTGAAACTCAAATATGCCTCTTTCAGTTCAAGAGAGCCTTTGTAGGGCTCTGTGCGCGTGTTATTCTCACAGAGTTATTTCGGGGTTATTATTTACGAAGACGATGCTGAGTGAATATTGATGTATACTTGCACTCACAAACAACACAGATACATATTAAATTATTCATAAATGGAATAACGTAGATTTTTTATAAATATGGCTTACAATCGGTGTACATTAACAAATCTTTAGAGCGTATCGTAAGAAGCCCAGTGATAGCCCAGTGGATAAAGGACCAGGCTGTTAATCGACTGGTGCTCGGTACGAATTCCAGCGGTGGGGTCATGTACCACTGTTTTTGTGTTTTTTATACAAATTTTTCATTATCACTTGCTCGGTGGTGAAGGACAGATAAAAAAAACAGAAGTGAAAACTTGAACATTAACGTTGTGCATTTTTGAATATTTCGGAATGGTTAGGGAATAATTTCGCACGAATTGCTTTATTTATTGTATGTGGTAAAATATTCATTTCTTAGCTATCGTACACAAATATGACAATTTATATTACATTAAAAATTATGCACTTCAGAACTATTACAATTATTTTACATTAAAATATGGGTCTTTTTTTTCATCGTCAATATATATTGCAATAAATATAATGTGAGTGTACCTACATATAGTGATATCAAGTGGTACAATAAAAGATATACTAATACATGTGCTGAAACATTTCCAAACATCTCTGTCAGTTAGATATTCATGATTCTGTAATAAAGAACCCTTCTTACACAGAGTGTTTTTGATGTACCTCTTTAACATATTGTCAGGCAAGGACAGAATTGTTTTAGGTAATTTATTATTTTTATTTTGTTTAGGATAACAAACAATTATATAGAAGATTACTTAATAACATTACACTAATATTTGGGTGGTTGTACAATCAGCACCATTATCCTCATTTTACTTCAATAAGCAGTTGTGCGAGTCAGTTTACCCACTACAGAAATTATTATAAAAATATTTTAAGTAGGAACTTTAGTGTCAGAATCACATTATAGAATCGAATACCGCCTGTATCATGGTTGCTACCATTTTTTTTCATGATTTAGACAATTTTCTACGTGGTAAAAAAATTTCTTCTCAGGAGGCAGTACAAAATGCTTTCACATACTTTGTGAATCTAGATTCCCTGAGTTCTATCGCAAAGGCATACCTAAATAAACTTCCGATTAGATGGCAGCAATGTATAGATAATGAGGGTAAATATTTTGATTAAATAAATATGTAACATGTTAGAAAAAAACGAGTTTTAATTTTACAGTACAAATCGGTAATTTATATAAAAATAGCCCTTTCATTGAAGTAGATTATAGCGGAATCGATTTTCAAGATAATACATATTAGTAGTAGGTATATTCGAGTCAACTGGGGCATTGGGTGGTATAGCATGCAACGTCCCTGTCAGTACAAGTATTAACATATGAATTCTGAAGCAAGACGTGACTGACATATTTGCACCTCAAGCCGACACGAGAAATATTTTTCGTGCCAGGTTGCCGAATATAATAGACAAGAAAAGTGTCTGCTAGTACCAGTTACCTAAATACTTAAGTAGTGTACGTTAGGCAGAGGTCTCCGAGTATAGCTAGGTGGATCACGCTTAACACTTGTAGTTATGTATGACGTTGTATACGTTTTTGTCCTAAATTATTTGTACTTATGTCTGTACTAAAAAATGTGGCAGCGAAATATAATATACTTTTTGACTTTCACGCTTTTTAACCATCTTCGGTAAAAGTGAACGTCGCGTTCATTTCTGTATATTATATTAATTTGCAAAACCGAGTTTCTTAGCATCTTCAAGTTTTGGGTATGATTCTATCTTGATTTTTCTTTCATTTTCGTGAGGGTAATCCTTTAAATATTAATAATATTGATGAAATGTCTATTCACGTTTGATGAACCTATTGTCATCAAATCTTCACCAACATGACTTCGTGATAAACTAAAATGTTATGAAATGATAGTTTATAAATAAAAAAAGTGAAACCGATTTCATTGCAGTCGACGCCAGTTAAATCAACTATGTGAAAAAGTGTCCATTAAAATCAATTTGGTTGCATTTATTTATTTAAAATATTTTATTTTAAATAAATATATATATATATATAGGATGAATATAAATATATATATATATATATAATATTTTAAATTTATGGCATTATATGAGATCTCCATGACGTCGTCGTAGCGCATATCATTGTAACCGAACACACAGGATAAGGAACGTCGACCGCAGCCGGTCTTTGAATTGGTTTATCTATCTCGAGCTTCTCCCTGAAATTTTAAATTTTAGTAAATACGAGTACATTAAAATGGAATTTGGTATAGACAAATGTGCTGTCATGCGGGTAAAGAAAGGTAACATATTAGCATCTGAAAAACTTGAACTTTCAGATACTATACGTCTGAAATCCCTCTCGGAATCTGAAACTTACAAGTATTTAGGTATATCTCAAAACTTAGGAATTATTGAGACTGACATGAAACAGACATTGAAAGAACGTTTCTTTGGCCGTCTGACAAAAGGCTACTAAGGACTTTTGTCAGATCCTTAGTAGTCTTTTGTCAGGGGGAAATAAAGTTCGTGCTTATAATAGTTGGGTCTTAATATATTCATTTGGCATACTTAAGTGGACTCAGACTGAACTTGACTCTATTGATCGAAAAGTCCTAACGCTATTAACTGCACACCATATGCATCATCCGCGACCATCGGTAATGAGGTTATATATCCCACGAAAATGTGGTGGTCGTGGCATTTTGAATGCCAAGACCTTACATAATCGGGAGATATGTGCCCTCATGGAATATTTCCTGCATACTGAAGCGCGGAAATGCATAAGGATATCCCCTTTATCTATGGCTAAAGAGAACTGGCGTAGACCTACAATATTAAGTACTGATGATGGCAAGGCTATATGGCAAAGTAAGGAGCTACACGGCCGTTTCAACAAGACCCTACACAGACCTGATGTAGATACATTGGCCTCGGTGTACTGGTTACGTTTTGGAGACCTCTTTGGGGAAAACGAAGGTTTTGTCTGTGGAATTACAGACGAAGTTATTAAGATGAATAACTACCGGAAATATATCATGAAGAATAGCAGGCTAGACATCTGTAGAGCGTGTCAACATCCTGGGCAATCTCTCAGGCATGTTGTTTCCGGTTATTCTCATCTTGCTAATGGCGAGTACTTACACAGACATAACCAAGTAGCCAGGATTATCCACCAGCAACTTGCTTTGAGATATAGTATTGTAGTTAATAAGGTGCCATATTACCGGTATATGTATACCTATGTATTATCTCTGACAGGATTATTGTAGCCAATAAGCTGAGATTGTATTAACAGATCGATCGTCGCGCCAAGCAATCATTGTTGATATCGCGATTCTACATGACGTTAATCTTGTGAAAGCTGAAAAAATAAGCAAATAAAATATCTTGATTTGACATGTGGGATGTCGATTTAACATTGTTCTGGTTGTGTGTCAGTCAATGGCTTAATAGCCAAGAGCCTCGACCAACATCTGAAGAGGCTCGCGTTGGGAAACTGAATTAGGGGCCAAATACAGAAGGCAGTCCTCCTTAGCACCACACGTATTGTGAGGAGGTTTCTGTCTCTGTGACCGTGACCACTGATAGTTTGAACCTTGTTCCCATTATCAGGGTAAGCTTTTTTTTTATATTTTTAAAGGTATTTTTTTAGTAATGATATATTTTAAAATGTATTTAATAGAAAAGGAGAATCCAGAAGTAATGTAAGGATTACGGTTGATGATGCAGTGTTGGAACAAGTGGATGAGTTTGTACACGTATATCTTGGATGCGCTTTCTGCAGGGATGGAAGGTACACCGCAGATGTGGAAAGACGATTGAGTTCTGGGAATAGTGTGAATGAAGCGTTGGGAAAACTTCTTGGCAGTAAAAACCTGAGCCAGAAGGCACAACTCGCTATACACAATGCAGTGCTGGTCCCAACGCTAACTTATGGAAGCGAGCATGAAAGTAGAATAAACGTGGTCGAAATGCGAGCGTTGCGCAAAATTTGTGGTGTAAGGCTTGTAGACTGTATTCGCAATGATGATCTTAAAAACAGAGTTGGTCTGAAAAAGAGCGTCGGTGTTAAAATAAGAAGAGGCATGCTCCGTTGGTTGGGACATGTAGAAAGAATGTAGGATGAAAGAAAGCGAGGTAGATATACAATGCAAAAGTGGAAGGATGTAGGAGTCGGGGAAGGCCAAGACTTACCTACCATGACCAAATTGGTCGTGTTCTATCAGAAGGTGATGTCAGGAGCCCTAGAAACCGGCGAGCGTGCATGAAAAGAGCAATGAATGTTAAAGAAGCGACTGAGATATGTAAGGATCGAGTCACGTGGCTCTCTGTTCTCTCTGCGTACCCCGCAAGTGATTTGGCGTGAAGTTATAGATAGATATTTAATAGGATTATCTATACATACAAATAAATTTGAAGTGTCTGTCTGTGATTTCAAAATAAAGCTTTTATCTTAAGTTGATATTGTTATTTTGGCGTTACCAAAGCCTAAACATGCATTTTTAACTTTTTTGTCCATCTGTCTGTTGTTTGTCGGGGCTAATCTGGTCGAAATGGTCACAAAATACGTATTTTTGAGACATAAAATAACTACGCACTTTTTATGTAATAAAAATAAAATAAATATACGTTGCCTCCCGTAAAGGTCAATAAATGGCGCTCTAGGATACCTATAATTCCATCTAATTACCGTTTCAATTTAAAAGTTTACAATTACCCATCAATCAGTCAGTTTTGCCATGACAATTAATAAATCACTAGGCCAAACACTACTAGCAAAGCCGGCATGGATTTAAGCAACGTTATACGTGGCATGTTCACGAGTGAGTGATGCCGCAAATGCCGTTGCTCTAGCAAATGGGAAAAATACGCCCAACATCGTTTATAAAAAAAGCATTAGTGTAAATATTTTATATATGTTTGTTAAATGTATGCCACGCGATGAAGTCTAGGGTAAATACTTACAAAGAAAGGCCCTGAAAAAAAACAAAGTGCTTTTTTTAACAGAAACAATTTGAAGGCTGGAGAGTAAAAAGGCAACTAAAAGCCCAAATCTCACGCGTGCAAAGCCGCGGGCTTCAGCTAGTAATTTAATAAAGGAGAGAACAATAATAATACCTATAGCTTGGGACTTCGCTTCGCGACCGGCGGATGCCCCCTTTTTTATATTTTTAAATGTATTTTTGTATGAACTGTATATTTAAAAATATAAGAGAAGTGTAAATAGAAATATAATAATAATACCAAAAAATAATATCAAATACGGCAATAATTGAAATGCTCAGTGAGACTTCCCATGTATATTGTTATGCTACATTGATATCATTTTATAATACATATATGTAAAGTTGTAGTAATGATCCCTGAGAATCAGGCCACGCCTTTTCATTTTGCTGACACACACTGTTTCATATTGATATAATATAACAATAAAACAGTATCTATAAAAATTTCGTTTGCCTGATCTCAATGGGATAAATACCTTATCGCGATCTATACATTTTTTAGAAAACCTCAGAAGGCATTATAATATTATAAAGAAGTTTAAAGAAAACAGCTATAAATGATTACTAAAATTTTATCAAATTATTTACCTTGGATAATAAAGCAAAACACGCCATGATTTCAGGATATTTAGGATCTTATATAAACCGTAGAAAGAAAAAAACGTTCAAGTAATTTAAGCCAGATTAGTACCCTACAGATATTTTGATGTACTGCAACGTATTGTAATATTCTACCTAATTATGACGTTATGCATGGAATGACAGTATGATACTCGTAGTATTAATTACCTTGAACACTAATTATCTCGATCTTGGCTGTTTGTCCTTCAGAGTGTGGCAATCCAAAATCAACGCTAAAAAATTCAATAAAGAACTAAAAAAAATCTTATGTAACACATAGTAGTATGTATCTTTAATATTTAACATGTGTGATTTAACATAACGGTAATTATTATTGAAATAAACAAATATATTTAGCGAGTATCTAAACGTGATGCAATAAATCTTATTTGTTATTTCTTTTCCATATGGTAATTGGTAAATTTGTGTAACCCTAATATGTTTAAAATTATGATGAATAAATAAATAAAACAAATAGGCAAGCATATGGCCAAGTGATGTAAAGTGCTGCTATTATTTCTCTTAAGGTATTCGAACTGCTAATACAGTATTTTTTCGGGAACTTACTTGTAACCTCAACCAATATTAAGAGACTTTGTTAGATTTTAAAGGAGGTAGGATCATCAAAGCAACGCAACAGGATAAGCACCTCCACCTCACAGAAAACTGCAGTCAACTCCCTGATTGTTTTTGTGTTCCTGCGAGTAGGCGACGTCATCAGTCAGATCCTGTGGGATCACTATGCTAGCAGCAGAGGCGGCAGTGCGCTAGCAATGATCCGTGTATTACATAGCGTTCATAAGCTACGGTAACCACATTACATCAGGTGGACCGTATGCTATTTTCACTAGTTTAAAATGTGTTCATTAGCATTTTTTGTATATGTTTTTTTTCGTTTTAAGATTAAAACGAATACGTGGTACACCGGTTATATATTTATCCTATAAAAATAGTGATAACAAATCTAGATTTGTTAAAAACATTTCTTCATGTCTACTCATTCCTTCACCAGGCTTTATCAAGTCCGCGTGGGTCTCCGCGTGTCGCCGAAGGTTCCGGTGCATATTGAGGCATCAGTTTCAAGCGGCAATGGCGCCGCCAGGACTGGCCGGCCCACCACCAACGCCTCCCTAATCGGCGGCCTGGCTGCTTCCAGAACCTTCCAGATCATGTACAGAAACGAAGAGGTCACGCTGAGAGATATAGTGCATTTTAGAGCTCATTTGCTAGGTATGTTTATTTTCAAACCAATTTGCTTTACTAAAATCCAAAAAGTACGTTGCATGAAATATACTGGGGCACTTACGCAGAATGGATCAGGAAGGTTTTGACAAGCTCAAAGAGTGGGCCTCTACCTATTAATCCCGTTTCAAATCGAAAGAAGTTTTTAACATAATCGCGTTCCAAATTCAAAATAATAATTATAGAATTGAAAAAAAAAAGTTTCTATATAACAATATTTATGGCCAGACTATTTAGACTAAAGACAAAATTAAATACTTAATGAGTTTTATAGCCGCACAATATGATCACTTATATTTCTGCTTTAACCATCATTTGAGAGTAGCAGATATGTGATTATAGGCTACGGTAACATTCACCAGGTGGGCCGTATGCTTGTGTGCCTCCCGACTTTGCATAAAAAAACTATCATCTCTAGAGCAAAAACGAACCTAAGCTACAAACGGTAGATGGTGCACACCGCCAATTGGAAATTGTGGATCTGGAGAAAGAAATGTAGAGCAAAGCGATCCAATTAGAGACAGCCCGGCTGGAGGGAAATTAATAAGCCTGTTTATTTAGCTCGATTCCTACATAAAATAAACATTTGTATGCATTAACAAGTCAGTTTGTCTTGGTCTGGGTGTCTTTAAGATGTGCAGTGCATCAAAGCACCCGACTGAGGAAATGCATCCACCTGACAGAAAACCGTAGCCAAATAACAACTCCCTGGTGGGTTGTTATGTTCCTGCTAGTGAGTATAGAGTTGCTACGTCAGCAACAGTGGTAGCAACGCGCGAGCTATACTTCCTGTATTACAAGTGTTTATAGGCTACGGTAATCTTTTCCTCAAGTGAGCCGAATGCCTGCATGTCTTCTCCCGACGTTGTATATAAAAGCTTGTAGAAGACCGTACACAAATATGTTGATTCCTGCGAGATCACACGGAAGTCCCTACAGGAGTGCTGCTCTGGCAGCAGGGCTGAAGGCGCTGACCGATACTCCTTGTGTTGCATGCGTGTACAATTTTCCGGTACCGGTATCGGTTGTAGTAACCGGTTATTATTAAGCTACTTTAACACCATTTCTAAGTACTTTAACAGCATTCGCTTGTTCACCAGCCGTATTTTTCATTACTTATATTTGCCTTTTAATTTCAAGTCGACAGCCGAAACTTGAAGGAATCTCTGGAACGTGCAGAGTGGAGTCTTGGAGTAGAATTGTGGTGTAGCGAGGGCGCACAATCCAGTACCTTAGCGCCGGTGTCTTGCAGAGTACTGAAACTACACTTCCAGCCATCCCAAGGCCTGCACTACCACCTACCAGTGCTATTTGACTACTTTCATCTGTCAGCAGTATCCATTACGATTCACGCGAGTCTTGTTGCTTTACATCAACCATATATCAAGTAAGTGTAGTATGTGTGTGTGTAAACGTAACATTAAGGGAATATTTTGGTCGTGTAGTAAAGGGAAGAGTTTGGTAATGAAGTAACAATATCCCATCAAACTCTTCCCTATAATTCACACTATATTCTAAATTACTCTATACTCTTAAAAAAAAAGTGAAGCTTTTTGAGTAATCACATGGATTTGAATTATTTTCAGATAAATTCGACATGATGCGTTATTCACTTATTTTTTTAGTTTAGGTAAATTTGCTATATTTGTGTACATATAATTATATTTCGTGTATCTCGAAAACGATTTGGATCAAATAATGTACTTAGGTTAAGATTTTCCTTATTGAGCTTATAAATAGAGATATTTTTCCAGAAAAAAAGTTAAGCATATGAAAATGCCTAACGAAGCTCAATCGTCCAGTTATTCTTTCATTGTGTTTTTAGCGTAATTGACAAATGTCTTACCACCTTTCCCATCTACCTTTTTTTCCTCCCATTCAACTCCAGCAGTACATCTCAAACACTAACTTGTATAACTTATAGAATAATTTAAAAAAATATATACATTCAAATGTTGCCGGCGCTATTACTGTCTCTCTCTCTCTGATGTATACAATAAATATACTAAGACGCGCCGTTATTTTTCAATTTGCGTTGCTTTATTTAAAACTCTACCATAATTATAATATATTGTATTAATAGCTTCATTTCTTGCATGTCTTGCTATGAAGGAAAAGCATCATGCATTATGTACAAAGCTGGTAAGACGATAAGAACAATTATTATTTTACCTACTTTGTCGCAGTTAGTAATAAGCCAATATATAGGAAATATCATTCTAATCTTTGCATTTTTAACTTTCCAGCACTCCAAGATCGAGCAAACAATGGGGCAAGTTGATGAAGAGTGCAGGTTCAAATTTTAATACGTCGGGAAGCTTCGAGAATGTTCTGTTTGGTTCAACGGGGAAATGTGCCGGTGGAAACTCGAGCAAAATTGCACACGCTAGGTAAATAAAATTACCATATACATGTTGTGTTGTTTACCTATTCTAATCTACTCAAGAACTCGTTTGAAATAAGGCCCTCACAAACTCGCTCCTACAATTCACCTACAATCGTGCTGCTCATCATTGTAAGGGATGAATATTTAGCTGTTGTGGTGTACAGTTCCAAAGCGTGCTAAGAATGAGAAATGCCCTGTATGTCCTAGATATTATGAAAATAAAAGCATGGAGTTCTTTATAACAGGCAGGGATTCATGTCAAAGGGTTGGCAACGCGCGTATTGTACCTCTGGTGTTGTAAGCAATAGTAATTGCTTGCTATCAGGAACGCCGTATGTTTATTTGCTAGCATAATGATTTAAAAAAAATATATCCTTATCTATATCTCCTCGACAAGTTACTTCCAGGTAAATAGAGATCGCCAAGCGCCAAATGATTTTGCCCCTACACACCTTACGCGCTTCCATAGCATTGTATATTCATCACTTGAGAAATTCTCGAAACCTTGAATATTATTTAGGGCACATGAGCGTAAGTGGTTAACAATATTTTTTTGATCGAATGGGGAGATATCTCAATCATTCAGAAGACCGCAGCCAAATAGTAACTCCAAGGTTGTAGTGTTCCTAAGAGCGAGTAAGGTTACCATTAAACTCCTGCAGACTTGCTGTGGCGGGAGACAACTCCTTGTATGTAAAATATATGTTATATTACAAGAGATCTCTTTCAATAACATGGAGAATTACTTGCGCGTTTGCCACCCGACGAAGTATATAGGTGTCTTGACGTATTTATCTGTTCGAAAAACAAATATTTCTTTTTATAGGCACATTTATCTGTACTTCTTTATGTGTTTCTTTTCTACTGTTAGTTAGGTACCCACCCACTTCTATAATTGTCTCTGCCTTGACTGCTGGTGTTTTCTTCAACATTTCTTTCGGATTTCCTATCAATTCAGTAGCAAAACTTGACATTAATCTGTAAAATCGTCCCTTTGACATTTCCCTTCTGTTCAACCTTTATCAAATAGATCCCTAGAGAGATAATAAAACCAACCTTTGTAATTTTCAGACAAGTTCATGCAGAAGTATGCGGTATCCTCCTTGGCTCTTTAGAAGGATTACAAACAGCTTTAGCCGTGTGTGGTTCAACAGGAGTACAACTTACGCCAGAAGAGTCCTCCTCAAATTCTGTCGTAGGAGAAGTGGCGCAGAGGATTAAGGATCTAAGTGATCTTGGCAAGGTAAATCGAATAACATGTGTCTCTTTTAAATACACTACGTTTGAAAGATTCATGCAGGAATATGAGATTAAGACAGAAATTTTAAATAAGATATTAAGAACTCGACAAGATTAATGTAATATAGTAAACACAAACTCTAAATAATATAAATGAAAATAACTTACGAATGCTTAAAAATTGGCAGATATTGAAGCTATTGCAAACTATATTGGAAAGATATTGGGTTATTAGTACAAATTGTTAAGTCTTATATTGGAGTAATGAGCCAATTTTACCAATCCATAATTGTTTTTGTATAACCAACGGATAAAATCATGCTAATGCGTGAGTTCAGATTTATTAATTTCGTGAAACAGGTAGGTGAAATTATAATAGTATAGTAAGTTAATTCAGGAATGATTCGTTTCGTTTAATCGGTAAATGTTTATTATTATATTATTATTAACCGGTAGGTAAAATTATAGAAGTGCGTTAATTCAGGATTGATTCGTCTCTAAACATCTACATTGTTTATTACATTGATAATGAAGCGATGAAATATAATACATGATCAAACGAACTTCACAAGCGAAATTCGATCAGTATTATATAAATACGCTTCATTCGAAGATATAATAAACAATGTAGTCTTTTTAGCCTACAGGGCAACTTCGCACATAATAAGAGTAAGTCTATTGACTTCCTTTTAAAATTAGTTTGCTCAACAGTCGCTAGCGCATACCCACGTTCCTTATTATTTTCAGAGATCGTATCAAAACTTTCACAAGTGGGATCCCTAGAGTGGGATGAGACATTATATCTTCGAATGAAGCGCATTCATATAATACTGATCGAATTTCACTTGTGAAGTTCGTTTGATCATGTATTATATTTCATCGCTTCATTATCAATGTAATAAACAATGTAGATGTTTAGAGTAAATGTTTTGGTATTTTAACTCGAATGGTATTGAAATAAAAACAGCATACGAATGTCTTTTATTTTCATTGAGATGGTTCTTAACTACTCGTATTTATGAAGATCTGTTCAGGCGTTTGAATAATATTAACTGATTTTCTAGTTGACAAAGTGATTTCACTAACTTCAACAAGTACGATTCATTTAAAATTAGGTGTACTGCTACTTCGATGGTATTTCCATGACCTGATGGTGGAGCATCAAGTAGTTTGCATGATGACCTCAGCAACTTACAGCGGATATAGCGTGTTTTGGGCTCATTAGAATCTCAATGAATAGATGTTAGGCAGATGATGATCGAGACTTCACATTGGAGTAAGAAATAGATGATATCTTCAGAACCGTGCCGTGTATATCTGTATGTATGTTTAGGTCAAAGCTTGCAAGCCAAATGAGAACCCCTTCCTCTAAACTTACAGCTTTGATATTTTACAATGATCAGTTCTGGTAACAAATAATATTATCAAAGAAAAAACCTGATGCTGCAGTCAGGACTATCTCCTTAAGAGGGCTTTCCACAACGGTTAGCAGCATTGATTTGGCTGTAGTATTCTGTGAGGTGGTAGTACTTACTTAGACGGGCTTCTGTGATGCGCCCTACCTCTCTTAAAACACCCAGATCTAGACAAACAGACATATTCATGCACACAAATTTGCCCTGTACGGGATTTGAATCCACGAACGTTGGTGTCAAACTAGCGTAACAGCGCGTCTCACCACTGCGCCACCGCGCTCGTCAAAATATTACATGAAATAAATGTTATGAATGCACAAAAAAATCTTAAGAACGACTAGGTACACGACGAGATTTATTTATGAGTTATAATAAACATTTCAAATTAACGTAACTTACCTGTCACGATTGGTAAAAAAAAAATTAACGCATTACGTTGTAAGTTATACCGCAAAGCTAGAGTTGATTAATTATATTTTCCAGAAATCTGAAGCTGGCGAGGAGGAAGAATGGGCGGCTGGTGCGGCCCACGACATCGCCAGGCTATGCGCGGAGGTCACATTGAGGTGGCGCGCATTCCTTCACCACACCTCCGACAGACCGCACGTCCACCATGCACTTGCTGCTCGACACCATGCTCTGCGGTATTTATATTGTTTTTACTTTAATCAGCAGTGCTCAACAGTCGCTAGCGCATACCCACGTTCCTTATTATTTTCAGAGATCGTATCAAAACTTTCACAAGTGGGATCCCTAGAGTGGTATTTCCATGACCTGATGGTGGAGCATCAATGCTCTGCGGTGTTTATATTGTTTTTACTTTAATCAGCAGTGCTTAACATAACCTACGTGGCATGGGCGCATTGACTTTTTTATTTATTTTGTTTATCAATTAAGTTTACTTAATCACGTGTCCTATATGTATATGGGGGGCACATGACTAAATAAACAAACTAACCAAATGTCTCAGTACGTTCAAACTTACGTTTGCACTTGGATTATATGGCAGAACGTTTTTCTCAACTACTATGTTAATTTGGTTCTTGTGATAATGATTATTATAGTTACCATAAAGAACTAAGAACCGACGAACGTGCATGAAAAGAGCTATGAATGTTAAGGAAACGAGTGAAGTGTGTAGCGACCGCGTCTTATGGTGTTCGGTTCTCTGCCTACCCCGCAAGGGACCTGGCGTGGAGATGTACATCCATACATACATAATACTATCAAGAAATTTGCACCCGATTAAACTTGCACGATTTCATATTTTATTTTTTACTGAACCTCCAGCGCTTTGATGGACTGCAGCAATCCGTGTTCTCTTTTCACAATAGGATGAACAGTTTAACTTATCGCTTTCACAATGTGATATCAAAAAGAGCTGTGATGGCCTAAAACGATGTTAATAATATAAGAGGCATTCTCCGTTGGTTAGGACATGTATAAAGAATGCGCGGTATGAAGGAATAACGAAACAGTAGATATATATATATGAAAGAAAATCCGAAGGGAGGAAGGGTGTATCAAAGCAGCCCGTCTGGGGTGGTACCTCCACCTTACTGAGCTTGTACGTCACCTGTAATAGAAGCAAGTAGCATACATCTGACTCGGTTCCACTGCCCACCCCGCCAAATTTAAAGCGATAGAACACACATATTGTATAATATAGTCATTAAAGATAAGTTACAGTAATTTTTATTATGTTTATACTAATTTAGAACAAAATAATCTATTACAGAATTAAGCGTTTCTCGGAATGCTTCTTCGTGCTGGACAACCCGCGCCATTCCCTGGCAGGCTGTTACGATAGCAACTATCAGTCCTACCAGAGCGTCGGCGAGGTGGCGCGACGGTCGCGATACCTAGCCTTGCTGCCGCCACTGCCAGTGCACTGCATTGCACTTGACGGAGACCCTCATATTATGCCGATTATATTTGAGGACAGGTGGGTTATATTAAATATCTTACCCTTTAAATTTAATTCAAAAACTGGAACACAACAAACTTTTAGGGTTTTTGTTATTTGGCTTAGCAAAGCAAAGCAAAGCTCAAAATAACCGTATTAAATGAACCCTGCAATTTGTCCGTGCGTAATCGAGGATTTCTAGTTTCTTATTAAATATAGATATGCACTGCATATCTTTCATTCAAGCATTAATTAGCAAATGCTAATCGAAAGAATACGCCACGTCCACGTACTGGCGTCTATCGCCTGCTTTGACTCTAACGGTAATGACGGTGACTGCTTATAATGCTAAGCCTAGCGAGTTATAACCACTAAAATATGAACTGATATTACTAATAAAAAATAACTGACAATATGACGTATATTTAGGTACCAAGACACGGCAGAATTTGCAAGGAGGCGCTCCTTTTTAAATTCCAATGCGAATAAATCAGGCAGTGGTAAGTATACCTCATAATATTTAATTTTTTTGGGTATTTTATCTCTCTATTATTTTCCATTTTTATTCATTTTTTTTTTTTTTCGTTTTCGTTGAGTTGCTCTTAACATTCATACGCGGATGATCTGCAGGTTTACGTACAAACGACATCAGATACGCTGAACTCGGGAATTTCTCAGTTAAATGATAGTAGTTTGTACCAAATAAAATTTTGGTCAAACAACTTTGGGATTCCGGTGAACCCTAATAAGTGCCAAGCTACTCTCTTAGGTAGCTCAAAGCAAATTGAGAAAATTGACATCAGTTTCATGTCGTCCGTCATGTTAAATAATTCTGTTATTCCTTTTAGGAAGAATGTCAAAAATCTTGGCTTGTATCTTAACTTTACTTTGACCTGAAGCACACAGATGGCTGAAGTTAGTGATAAAGTAATATGTAAATTGCACTTTCTAAGTCGATACAGAAAATTGCTCCCATCAAATATGACTATATTTAACTCTACCGGTCAAAGCTTTGGATGGCTTCCTATTCGACATTTAAGACGTCGTCGACGTTTAAGATTACTTAGCACACTTTTTACAATTCTTTTTAATCCCTGTTCTCCTGAATTTTTGAAATGTAAGTTTTAGTACCTTTGTGATTCTCATATAACCGTTAACTCCGATCAAACAACTCCCATTTACATTCCACTTTTCCGTTCGGGCTTCATGTCTAATTACTTTACTCTACAAGTTTCACAGCTCTGAAATGCATTGCCTGAATGAACCCATTAGAGGCTTCCCCAATAAATTTACTTTTAAAAAGAAGTTGCGTAGGTACCTATCTTTTAGATAGCCCTATCCAATTAGTAGTCATCCAATGTGTGTTGTATATATTTAGTAATAAATTACATTGAAATTATTTATAGAGGAAATTATATATGTAGTACTAGGGTTTTGTATTATTGTGGTAGTGTATGTATTATAGTAGTTATTTATGTATTCTTATGTTTATGTATATATAGTTAATTTTTATAGTTATATTTATTTATTCTATTTTAATTTTAATTAAAACCGCAATCGTGTTTTGTTCTCCACTCCCAATTATAGACTGGTAGAGACTTCATTAGCATTAAGTCCACCTTTTGTACCTACTGTATTGTAAAGTATTAAATAAATAATAATAATAATATGAAAAAATATTTTCGTGAAGTTTGTATACTGCAGTGCTGACAGCAAAGAAAAGTTGCGCTGTAACTGTGTGAATAAGAACAGTTTTGTTTGCATTACAGATCCATTTTTGTGCACCGAGTCCCTTGGAGAAGATTGTGCTTGTAGCATAAGCTCACTTATGGATTCAAGAAGACCCTCATCTGAAGCTTCGAGAGTTACCCTCACTTTGCCGAAAACAATAATCGATGTCCTTGAACCTCAATTCAATACTCCAAAATCAAATGCTAGTGTTGTACAGGCCACATTAACTCTTGCTCCACAAAAATCTGCCCGTGGATCTCCGAAAAGAGCTTTAGTTAAACAAAACGTCGTCGAACTGAGCAAACCACATAATAAACAATTGGAATTGACGGGAAGGAATAGATACATAGTACAAAATAATCAAATAAGTGAGATTCAGTTACCACCAAATAATGCGTTTGCTTCATGCTCAATTCAGCAAGGACAACAAATGTCGCGATACTCAGCTTCAACTTTGTTAGATATTAATGCAATAAAAAACAGCATTAACGTCACTCAAGTAGGTACGGATGGTAATGACACAAATGAAGTCTTTCGGCAAAAACATGAAATCACAAGTGGCGTAAGCACTTTGCCGGCGAGACATAGCAAATCTTTGGATCAATTGAGGGTCTCTCAAATAGCATCTCTTAATTCACAAACTTTAACTAAAAACATAAGAAATAGTTCCAATCAATCTGTCAACTATCCCCAACCATACCTTCCACCGCAACAAATAAAACCAACAACTTTGCCTCGGAGCGTTACCACTACTGCTTATCCCACTAATACTACGATACGATGTAAAGGCGATGACTACAGAAGAAATATAACTGAATTTAGAGAAAAATATAAAAATCCATGTAACCTCAATATTAATACCCATGGAATGAATAATGAAGTATTTCACAACGTAGCATATAAGTATGGCGGTGTTATGAAATCTAATCCTACCCAAGTGTACGGATATACATTCGGTAATCAGGGTACATTGCAAGCCAATAATGTTATTCGTAATCCATTAGAATTTCAAAGAGGCTATAGTGTAAATTTACCCCGTCCTATGTTGCCTCCACGTAATTCTTACCCACCAGTTAGTGGGAAAACTCAAGTGACTGATCAAAGTAACTTAGTTTCTAATAAACACGTTCATAGATCAAACTCTACTCACGTATTCCATCAAAATATTGAAAATCAACAAATTGATATCGAAGCTGCTCGTAATCAACTTAGGCACGAACTTAATTACTATCTTCAAAAGGGAGATTGGAGCTATGATTTTAACACAGGAAGTTTGATACAAAATTATCAGAAAAAATCTAGTAAAAGCAGTGATGACAGCGGATTTGTAATGACTTTAGATAGAAGCAGCGATGGAACTTCTAAGTCAACGTACTCAAAAACTCCACCTTCGACACCACATTCGACAATGCCATCAGTGCGACACAAAAAGAGTCGTTCTAGAGAATCAAAGTTAAATAATAGCGGCAAAGAAAACACGAAACTGAACTCAAGTCGGGACTCATTAAGCAGTCATCATTCCATAAGGTCAAGAGATAGTAAATCTGATCGTCATACGTCAAAATCGGAGAGAAGTACTCCTAAATCGGATAGAGGAACGCCAAAATCTAGTAAAAGTACGCCCAAATCTGGTGGAATCACTCCAAAGTCCGGCCTAGCAACTCCAAAATCTGGCAGAGCAACGCCTAAATCGGGCATGGCTACACCCAAAAGTGGAAGATCCAGTGGCAAGCCCGAAAAACGTACAAAGCATAAAGCCTCCGAGAAAATGACACAATTGATGTCAGAAGCCGCTTCTTCTTCTAGTAATGATAGCATACCGTTTGAATTAAGAAGATTAGAAACGTCAGCCAGTGTTCCATACAGTCTAGATCACGGTCCAGAATTAAGACACTGTAGAAGTGCCGCTTCGGTTTTGGATGAACCAAATTTAAATAATAATTTTGGCTCTGAATCACTGCCAAATCTAGCACCGCCACCCGCTTTCGAATCTCCACCTCTAGATATTGCAGATAAAGATTTCAAAATATCTCCGCCAGAAAATTTCCTTAACAAAGAAGAAAAACGAAGTAGAAGTAGTTCAACATCAAGTATGAGTGAGCAAAGCGGATGGGTATCGAGTGGCCGCAGTTCTGGACCATCTTCACCAGATAATGCTAGTTGTCAATTAAACCAAAACTATCCTCCTCCAGGAAACTCAACTGTCTCTAAAGTTTCAAATAAAAGAAATAATGAAGGAAGTGAAACACGAAAACTAGACGGTGAACCAATTAGTGATTTCAAACGAACTGTTCTAAACGGAGAGCAGTTACGGGAACGTTTGCTGAAATTAGCTGTAAAAGCAGCTCAAAATAACTCCAATGAGAAAATAGAATGTTGTGATAAAGAAGTATGTGAAGAGTGTACCATATGTAGTGATTCTATTTGCACAGACAGTCAATGCGAATACAACAAGCTGATGCATAGTAATGGCATTGATGCTGGTTGTAACTCTGACACATGTAATGCTAGTTGCTTTCAGCAGTGTCCTGAAATGAATATTGGCAAACTAAGTCAAAGACATAATTCTTTTAGCGCCGTTCAGGGAAAATCTTATACGTCTTCTTCCAAGACGCTAAACGAAGGAACAGTAAAAAAATCTCAAACAATTAGTGATAATCTTCACCCCTACATACGAAAGGAACTCACGCAAAAGTTGCAACAAGCTACTGCGAAATCAAATAATATGGATAAAACAAAATTGAGAGATAGAATAGAATATACAGAAAAATTAATAGCTGCAGAAATACGCAGTCTTACAGTAGAAAGACCTTGTAAGAGTCATAAGACAACACCGGCTGGACCCATTGCTGCTGTACAAAACTTACAGAAATATTCCAACAAAGCAAAATCTGAAGTTGATTTAGCACATTTCGTCGGAGACAATGATTATGAACATTTACCGCCACCTCAACAATTTCGAGATGCCCCACCTCCACCAGATGAATTCAAAGTATGTACTTTGACAATTAAATACCACAACGCATTATCATCGAAATAAAGTGTTTCATGTGAATTTTTTCAGGATCCACCCACAAAATCACCCAAATTAAGTAGACAAAGCAGTAAATCAACCACACCTTCTAAAACTCCAAGAAAGCAGCCAACCCAGCCATCAACTTTACAACTGGATAATCCCTTATATCACGTCTGTGAAGGTAACAAATTGCAGTAATAATCAAAATTAATTCTTTCATCGTGTTTTGAATCACTTTTTAACTTCATCGTTTAACGTATCATATATTATCATTATGAAAAGCTAGCTTCTGCATAAAAAACTAACAAGAACAATGCCTGTATGCCTGTTCGCTTCATGCCAGGTATCATGGAGAGACGAAAACTGAGGCCGCATCAGTCTTCGAATTCGGCCAGTATTTCATCTGGAGGTACACTGAATAAAAGTCAAAGCACTGGAGAACTCGCAAATAGAAATGACAATGCTCATGGTAATGTGATACTTTACAATACTTGTGAAATAAAGTCATTGAGAAAATGTGATCAAATGCAGTACCTATTGCATTATTGCAGAAATCTCTACTATCTATATAATTCACTTTCTTTTGCAGAACATCGAGAGAGTAATCTTGTGAGCATTTTTGGTTTAGCAGAATCTGAACGCCTTTTCGTAAAATGCAGGGATGAATTCAGGCAAAGTGTCAAATATCCTGGAGCCATTTACTCAGATTTTCCACCTGTTGAAAATTCTTTGCCATATTTCCATATCAGTGATGAATACAGAATGTTTAACCCTGAAGGTAATAGGAATATCAACGTAACATGCAAACAATTAGCACAATTAGTAATTCAATACATATGTATAAAAATGAAATTAATGTGATAAATTCTAATGAAATTCTTATTTCAGGTTTACATTTAATCATCTGTGTCCACGGTCTAGACGGTAATGCGGCTGACTTGCGCCTTGTCAAAACCTATCTAGAGCTAGGATTACCAGGCGCTCGATTAGATTTCCTCATGTCGGAGAGAAATCAAGGCGATACGTTCTCTGACTTCGATACTATGACTGATAGGTAATAGTGTGTACTTACTATCTTTTATAATTATACTTATATAAATGCAAATTAAAACATCGAAAATATGTAGATATAATACTTTATAGCATGTGTAATGCCTTTAAGTGCGCTAAGAGATACAGCAACAAAAAAGGATTCATTTCACTGTCACAGTAAAAACAATGAAAATTAATAACAGTCCATGTTAAGTGTAACTATGTAAAAATTATTACTGTTTTGAACATTATTCCGTGTTGGATATTTTTTTAAACGGTTTCGTTTTATATTTCAGACTTGTGCAAGAAATTCTTACCCACATCCAAAATTCTAATGACCCAGCCAGAATCAGCTTTGTAGGACATTCATTAGGAACTATCATCATCAGATCAGCGCTCGCTCGTCCGCAGATGAAACCTTTCTTAGGAAAACTACATACGTTTTTATCTCTGAGCGGTCCTCATCTTGGAACTTTGTACAATTCAAGTGGTTTAGTTAATGCTGGTAAGATAATTTTAGTGTTAATCTCACTCAGTTGCAAAAATATAGGCCCTAAAAAAATGGGAACTGATAGTCAGGACTCCAAAATATCAATTCAATTTTTCTCCCGAATTAAGTTTATGTTAAGAAAAGAGTTACAAAGTTTGCATATAAGTATATCATTGTTTCAAATTTCTCGCTTTACAAATTTTGAAGATAATATGTAAATGTAAAAAAACTGAAACTTCATAGTACAGAACTGTAAAAATTGGCAACTCATCACAACAAAATACTATGTAGTATAATTTTTGTTTCATTGCTATTATAGCCTCATCATCCACAATCTTGTATGATGAAATTATGGACTCAATTCAATGCATAACTTCCTTAAAGAAATACGACAATTTTAATTACTTTTTCATAAAAATTCTTTGTTTTCATTTTCTTTTAAAAAAGTGTTTATTTATTACTTTTTCATTAATATTCAAGCCTTCACTTGAAATACCTAAAGTCACAAAATTACACTCATGAAATAAAAATCTAAGTCTTAAACAAAATGAAGTAGGTTTGTAAATAATTTAGGTTATTGAATGATTTATTTCTCTCGATCTCGATTATTCAAAGTCATCGCGCCATTATTTTATTTCTATCTATCCCTAACTTCACACAAATCCCCTGCAGTGTAGGCAGAGAAAACAGAGCTCCACGTGACATGGTCCTTACCTACACACCATTCTTTGCACGTGACCGTTAAGCATAAATTTTCCTACCACTACCCCACACTGAAAATGTTTTCGTAACCTCTCTTCCAGGTATGTGGTTCATGCAAAAATGGAAGAAATCTGGTTCCCTCCTTCAGCTGTCTCTACGAGATGCGTCAGATCCTCGTCGTTCCTTCCTCTACCGACTCAGCGAGAGAAGTCAACTGCATCAATTTAAGCACATCCTCCTTTGTGGCTCTGGGCAAGATAGATATGTTCCTTTGCACTCAGCCAGGTTGGAACTTTGTAAAGCCGCTGCTAAAGACACATCTTTATTGGGGCAAGCGTATAGAGAAATGGTTAGTATTTAGTTAGTAGTTAGTAAGGTTTTACACTTTCGTGTAATTCCGTGTATTTTGACGTGCTCGGTGGCGTAGTGGTGAAACGCGCTGATACGCTCGTGGGTTCGATGCTCACACAGGACAAATATTCGTATGCCTGAATGTCTGTTTGTCTTAGTCTGGGTGTTTTTAAGAGAGATAGAGTGCATCAATGCAGCCCGTCTGGGGAAGTATCTCCACCTCACAGAAAACCGCAAGCAAATAACAACTCCCTAGAGGGTTGTTGTGTTTCTGCGTGTGAGTGAGGTCACCAGTAAGCTCCTAAGTAGTTGCTGTGTTAGCAGCAGAGGCGGCATTGCACGAGTGATACTTATTTTATTACAAGCGTTCATAGGCTACAGCTTTACATCAGGTTTACATTACTCCCGGGACATCAATAAACTTCACTGTTCATTGCCTTTTTGGTGGTCGCCGCTGTTAATTCTGGCTACACAGGAGACACAGGTATGGCCCTGTCCCGTTAAAAAAACACAACGTTGTGAAGCATACAAGTATACGACCCACCTAATGTGAAGGTTACCACAGCATATGAATTTATTAAAATCAATACAATAAGAATGCATATTTAATAAAAAAACATTTTCTTCTTCCTAGCGTTATCCCGTTTCCTAATCCATTAGGATTGGCGGGGTCCGCTACCTAACCCTAAGGATTTGAGGAAGATACTGATTTTTACATAAAAATCTTTCTTTGGTTAGGTCACACGTCTTCCGAATATATTTATTGGACACGTGGCTTTCCTCACGATGCTCCCCATTACCATAGATCAAGTGATAATTACAAATATGTAGATAAGTCTGAAAACGCGAGTTTAGTGGTACATAATGTATATAATAAAGTCAGTCCAGGGACTGACTTTATTATCCGTCGGATAATAAAGTCAGTTCTTATGCACTGGGCTATCAGTTTTCTTTTTCCTGATAAAACTAGCAATTTTTCTGTGGTACACCAACTAATCACTACTACGATACACCAGTGTGTCGCGGTAGATACTTTGCGGAACACTACCATATAGTACCCACTGTTCTTTACTGTGAGGTGGTAACCAAGCGCGCAGGCTACCTGATTTTTTCCCAATGCAAATACACCAGTGACGCATGGAATACAAAGTATAGTCATCGTTTATTTAAGAGCTTTATGGTAATATTTATTACTCACTCAGGCATACAATTCTCTATGTAACAGTAATTTGGCAATGGACTTCTTTTAGCGGGAGGTAATACCGGTATAATCCTGGAGAGTACTTCTCCAGTCGGCTGGCCTTAGTAGTAATTATGGGTATGCTGGTATTTCTTTTTTGTAAGAGCATCGCTTGGTAATCGTCCTGGTGCACCACGTGCAGATGCGATTTACTTTGTTTGGAAGAGAACTTGCACGTGGTGTATCATGGTTAGTAACAACAATAATAGCCCCAACAGAAAAGTGCCTCCTGTTTGCTTAGAAAAAAAGGAGTAATCCAGTCAGTCATAAGTAGTACATAATTACTTACGTTACTGGCATCATGGTATAGAGAGATAGAGCTCATTCTAAGATTAAGATTTTAATAATAAATAAAAAGAATAAAAATATGATTTTCCTATGGTGTACCTGTACCTATATATTAAATTTGTTCATTTGGCAGGTGTACAACACAAAAGGTTTACGGAGCACTGCTCTATGATATCTGCTTCAAAATGGGAGTCGTGGTGGTATAAAAAAATAGATGGCCGTCACAGGACGCCCGGCAGATATGAAACATCTTAGGGAATATTCAAATTTTTAATAAATAAATATCAAAAACCATCGTATAGATATAGTAAACAGCTCATGCAGAGAAGCAACGGAGTGTCTAGTATGCGCGCGCACATACAAAAGGGAGTCAAGAGTGGCTGCGTAGAGGGGGCATGACGGCATGAGAGAGCGGCATACCATTTGCCGTTACGACATACGGGTCGATTGTACTGCCAAGGCGCGCCAATAGATGTTTCACGTCAAAAATTGTCTTTATTACAGGTACACAATATGGTTTCCCCGTTAGCAGCACGCGCGTCCACCGTGTCCGTGGTACGGTACGACGTGCAGCACGCTCTGCCTCACACAGCGAGCGCACTCGTAGGGCGGGCGGCCCACATCGCCGCCCTCGACTCCGACCTCTTCATTGAAAAATTCCTGCTCGTTTCTGCACTCAAATACTTTAGATAAATTTATATCTTCAACTCGCACACTTCTTAAGACTTACGACTTTACCTATGACACCACAAAAAATTGAACGAAATGCATTATATATTCTATTCAATAATTCTACTACAATAGATACTGTCATATAAAAATATGTCGTGATTTTGACAAAGTTATACATATACAATATAAAAAATACTATTTTGCTTTGGAAATCGATTATTAAACAAATTTAAATTAGAAATAAATTAAATGAAATAGGCAAAATATAAAAAAACGCCATTATTAATTTTACACAAGTTGATATTCCACTGGTCTAAGTATTAAAATCGGATATTGCACTATAATTGATATACCTAATCAACGAATACATTATTTACAACTACTTATTCATTTATTAGCATTTGAAAATTTTAAAACGATGTTAAAATATGCGAGTCTATCGTATTTTACGTCTGCATTTAACTACGAGTACCAACGAAATATAATTTACGTTTTTAACGTTATATCTTCAAGATAAATACCTGGCATTAAAATATTTATTTTATCCTATATTACATTTTTATAATTTGGGGGTTTATTACTTTTTACATATTTAAATGTAGTCATTAAAAGATTCATGTAAACCTAATTAAAATTGCCTGTAATATCAGACTTAGAAATATAACACGAAATTATAATAGGTACATCTCATACCAAGTATTTTACTAAGTATTTGAGCATTGATGTCATAATATTAAACGTAGCTAGAATAGCATTATATTACATTGACCATTAAAATGCAATCACGTAATTAAATTTGTATACTTCATCTTACAACCTATTCCAACAATCAACAAGAGATTTCATTGATTTATAGTAAGTATTTTATTATTAGGTCTTTAAATATCTCGCCTACTACTCTCTACTTAATTGTCAGTAGAATCACTATCTCAACTGGAAGCTCTCCGTGGGAGATTCTGATTAGTAACTGGGCAGCTATTTGTCCTAAAACCCACACACAAAGCGTAGCCAAACCTCAAACAGAAACAAGTGTCTTAAGGTTTAAAATCGTTAGCATAGTATTTGTGGCAAGTACAAACATTTTTTGTCGCATTATAAAATAGTTATAAAATTGATACATTTACATTGGTTAATGTAAATGTAACAGATTTAAATATGGTAAAAGTAACGGGATTGCGCGGCACAAAACAATTTAACGATGCACTACGCATATAAAGGAGGAGCACGAAGGAGAGGTTTTCTTGATGAGACTGAAAACTAAAATTTATTCCCTGTACCTTAACGTTAATCGAAATTGTAACATCGATTTATTTCAAAATATCGATGTTCCAATTCCCGAAATTCAAATAAAGTCCTCTACTATGTCACAGTATAAAGAATAGCACGTACTATGCGATGCGCTTCGTCTCAGTCCGCGTTGAACCTCATTTTGACGCATGACATGATATAAAGGCAAAAAATCAGCCGCTGTCTACATGTAGGCTTGTGTTCAACAGGTAGACGACCTTAATGATGGTTATGATAATATGTAAAAGTACCTAATATACAATAATTGGGCACATACTATATGTAGTAGAAAAAAGATAATTTAAGTTTGTTTAAAACTATTTTTGGGCACTAGGGTATAGATGAATTTTAAATGAACACTGTCACATTGTTTTGACAAAATTGTAAACCCTCTTGCGATTAAAAAACGCGACCCCAAACAAACGCAATTATCGGTTGCAAATGGGCTTGATTATAATGACATTGCCTAGCTATGCTAATTTTACTTACGAATGACTGTAGTATTATATATTTAATATGTTTTAACACGATTTTATTCAATCGACGCGCATATGTATATATAAGGAATAATGCTTATTAATTTATACTTACTAATTTTTGTATCATCAAGAAACTTAGCAGATTACTATAGTTCTGATGACAATAAAACAATATAGAACACCATCGATCTGGTTTGTTGATGAAGATTGTCATCGAACTCAAAATTAACAGCAAGTCTTATGGGTTAATTTGACTTGTTTGAGCACTTTAACCATACAATGCGTTGGTTTTTACTTTTTCTGTATTATTTATTGCCTAAAAAATAAAAATCGGAACTAGTGGAGACAGTCTGCGGGTTAACGACATAACTAATAAAAGTAATCTTACTCGTATCGTTTCTCTTAAAGTAAGTACACATACAAGTGTACTTAGTTGTACTCTGTCTATTTTATTAATCAACTTTTGACAGATTATACTTCTAATCAGCTAGAAAAGAACAGCTAATTATCAAGTGTTGCCTTTCTCATAATCCGAAAAGAGATAGGTATGAGCTGTCGAAAGTGCAATAATAAAATGGATAAAGTATTATATAGGTACATAACTACTTAATTTTTGTGCGAAGCGAGGTACTCGCTTTAAAGTGTGATAAATTCGACTATAGTCCTCGTAGAATGATAAACTTTGATGAAAATCACGTTAATGCCCGTAAAATTAAGTAGAGTAAGATGGATCTTTACACCAATTAATTAAGACAAACTTAGCGATTTTAGATAATTTAGGTAGATATTATTTGTACTCATGTCTACAGGAATAAATGCTCTGTGTCTTCATTTACGAGTAGTTTTTATATTGTTATTTAGCGTTTCTGTATATAGACGTATTCTTATTCTGTTAAATGACTGTTTTGGAATTGCATGAACTGTAGGTACAGTCAATTACAGATAAACAAGTTGACATAATTCTGATTATATTTAGTAAAAGTCTAATTTTCCCGGAAGTTAATATAGTCTATTATGTGTTCTTTCACCGCCAGTTAGTTCGAATGAACTAGCGCCTGCGTACATAAATACTCGTATATGTAGGCGATAGTAGGTAGATGCTAAACTAACTTCTCATTACCTAACTGGTGACGTTAGCGCACAATTACAGATCAAATCATTTATTATGTTTTCATGAGAACCGCGTCCTTATAAGACTCCGACGGTTTTGACGTGCAGTTGTTACACTCTCTGCGTAGTTGACCGTACCTAATCTCAACTAGATAAATACTTATAACCTTTGCTTACAACGATTTTAAGATTCTAATTCTAAGTGCATACCAGCAATTTTATATAACTTTTTGCTTCTTCTGTAGATTCGATTTTTTTAATGTCTGTGATTATATTTCTTTTCCCATCATGATCGGAATGACTGTAATTACTGAAATAGTTAATTATTTATGTACCTAAACAGTCCTAATTAAACAGTAAAAAGAGCAAACAGAATGCTAATAAAAAATGTCAATAGATAATCTCTTTAAGTATATACATATAATTAATAATAGTATTTTTTTGTGTTTGTACATACAAGGCATTTTTTTACACTTTGTGATGAGAGAATGTGTTATTTTGGTATATGTTACCAAATAAATACTAAAATGATATCTTTAGTTTTCTGACAGATTGGGTATCTATAGGTAAACGTCTTATTATTATTAGATTTCATTGAACTTTGAACTTTTATTGTTTAAATAATAATATTATTTAGATACTTAGCAAACTTTCGTTACGTTCAGTAAAACCTCCGAAACAGCATTATTGCCCTTACATACAATGATATTGCATAAAAAGCGTGGATCATATTTTATCTGATCTTGCGAATTAAGTTACGGGTATCTTATAAAATAATACTTATCATCGTTTGTACCTACTTCAAAACGTTATCAGCGGGGTTACTCTCGAAACTAAATTCATTGGTTATCCAATACCGATGATTAAATTCAAAATTTAGTCCTTACTTGTACTGTGACTTAGAATATAATAACTTTATGATTGAAATACATTATGCATGAGAATATATATACTCGGTGGGATAATATGGTATCTGGCCCAAATGGACAGTTGCCAGGAATGTACGTAAATATTTTGCTTCTAAAACATTACGTTAAATCCTTATCGGTTGTTGCTGAAAAAGTTTTGTAGATACGAAAGGCGGTTAACTTAAATATGTTTTATATAACGTAACATAATTCTGGAGTTTTATTACTTTTAACACAACCCTAAGAAAAATCCTGTGTAGCTACGCCCATGACATACTGAGGAATTTCGTAATCTCTAACTTAGCCTAAAAGAACTTCTGATGGTGTTCTGAACAATTTCGGAAGTAACCCTCCAGATCACTGCATACGCTTGCAAAGTCCTCCATCACAAATAGATAAAAATATCCAAATACTCAAAGAAAATTGACTAGGCCTGTATTTTCAAGTCCCGCCCTATTCGTATGATAACATGTTGGCAAAAATATGTATTGAAAAAAAAAATGACGGAATAATTCCTAGATGAACACCAAATATTTGCGAATATTAAAGATAACACAATGCAACATAAAAGGGCACGGTCATAGTCTTAAATAATAATAGCCATATTAGATACTTATGTAAACATTAGTAACTAAAATTGTAAATTTTTAATCGAATGTTAGACTGATCTTTAAATATTGTACGATCACTAAGGTTACTTTATTTGTAAGTTTCATAGAGTATCTTTCCTATTGGTAGTCAATATTATTTGATAAAATACAGTTATTGCTCTGTCCACTTCTCTCTACTTGGATCTGTAGGTATATTTTATACAGGGGAATAAGATTCGACGATTTAGGTAGGTAACTTGATAAAAAACGGCACAAAACGGCTCTTCTGACATGTCTAGTGATACCTCACTATTGCTCATGGGCATGCCTATGAAAGGGAATAATAAATTATGTAGATGTGTATTAAAGATGGAAAAGAATTTTGTAAATATAGAAATGAGATTTTATTTGTAAATCGTATGTTTAATGGCAATGTGTTAGTGTTAAGTATACACTTATTATAATAAATAAATAACGCCTAAAACCTATTGTTTTATGATAACTAGGTTCTGTGATATTCACCTTACCTACTAACCCATGAAGGAAGCAACCCATGGAGAACCAATGACACAATTTAAAATATCTTTACCAGTTTCTTTGTATGTCAATATCTCATACAGCCTTAAGCTTATTCAGTGACTTCTTAATTTTATTTCCTATATACGTGGATTTTGCAACTTTCCAGACATTTTTAAATGCTTTGCATACATTTATAAATATTAAATAGCTTTCATCTTGGGTCATATTTAATATTTGACCCGCAGTATTGCCCAGTGAACAAAGACCCTAACATGTTCACCAACTGATCTTCGGTTCGAATCCTGACACGAACGACTACACTCGTGATTTCGGATTTGTAATAATCTCTTCCTTGGCGGTGAAGGAAAGCATCGTAAGAAACCCTACAAAAAATTTAATTTCGACGACGTGTGACCTTAAACAAGAAAAGGTTTGGTATTCCCTCTGAGTTATGGAGGTCTGACGGCAGTCGCTCCATGCAAAAATCCTTGGGCTTAGGTAGTGAGCCCCGCCAATCCTAATGGATTAGGAAACGGTATAACGCTAAGAAGAAGAAGAGCAAAGTCTGGTTCAAAATATGTCTTTTCTGCATATAAATCAATAATTTTGTTTCTTCTTATCAAGATTGTTGTTGCCCAAACATTAAACTTAAATGTAATTACTTGTAATATTGATCTTTTAACTTTTGAATATTTTTGTTACTCACTGGATACAATGTGAAACCATTTGTTGTATTTAAATCAAGTCAGAATCGTCTACAGACCACCCAAAAATGGCAAACTGTCCTCCAATAAAATCATGTATTTTATTAGTTTGTTTGTCTTTTAATGTTCGTATTACGAGTACTATGGCTGAGATCGAATGGTCGATACAAAGCGTGAAAAATGGATAGTCAGTAAGAATAATATGATCACAGCTAAGATGATCAAACGAGGCAGTTATGTCTAGGACGGACGCCTTCTAGTACTTAAGCAATCTATGTTGGAAACCGGAAGGGTTCTCATGGACTGGAGTCGGGCGATGTACCCTAGTATAAAGGTAAGGGGTCACACATGGACTGCACCGCCTATAGGGCCATTTAGTTTAATAAGCTTAGCAGCAACAATATTTACAAAATAACTGAAAGGTGAATGAGGGTGAACTCCGATGGAATGTTGTGAGAGGCACAAGGAGGATTCTGAAATGGAAGGGGATGAACGGATCAAGTTTTCTCACTCCACAATATCGTAGAGCAGCACCTGGAACATAGATCAGAAGATTTCCTGCGGTTTTGTGGACCCCTAAAGAAAGCATTTAACAGGGTTGTGCTAAACGAACTATGGGATATATATTGCCGAAATATGGAATTGATGGTGCACTGCTTCGCGCTGTGCAGTCCACATACAAGATGTGATCAGCATGTGTGCTGATAGTATGTATGTGATCCACGGTGCTAAAGACTTATCGGAATCTGGCTTGTTCGGGATTCATCACCTCTGCGTGCGAGACCGTTTGTGATGACAGTTTGTGTACATAAACGCGACTTGGAAGCGATATCGGCCTATAGTTCTTTAAAAGGGTTTATCACCCTTTTTGAAGTACCAGGCTTCTGCTCCACGCTTCCGATGTTTCACCGGAGTGTACGATGCAATTTAATAGCCTCTGAAGGACTATAAGTAGAGGCTTTCCGCCAGCTTTCAGAAGCTCCGCCGTAATTCCGTCCTCAATCAGTACTTTCCCATTTTTAAGCTATTTGAGAGCCATACAAATCTCTTACAGACTGATGTTCGAGGTATCTTCGATATAGTGTCAGATCAGTATAGCTCTTGATACTAGCGCTGTTGTCCGAAACACAAGCTAAACTGTAAACACTGGTGACAATAATGAAAAAGACGATTCTTTGGAGAAGGGCTTACCTACAAGTGAAAGTAAAGTCAAAGACGATGGAATGGTATTTAAAAGAGAAGATCCAGAACCAATGCATTGATTATGGTTTATGATGAAGTGTTGGAACAAGTGGATGAGATTGTAAATCTTGGATACGCTTTCAGCAGGGATGGGAGGTACACCGCTGATGTGGAAAGACGAGTGCTGGGAGTTGGGAAAACTTCTTGGCAGTAAAATTTTAAGCCAGAAGGCACAGCTCGCTATACACAATGCAGTGCAAGTCCCAAAGCTAACTTATAGAAGCGAGTGCTGGGTATGACAGAGAGAGCATGATCGCATATAGACCGCGTTTGCAAGTAGTATAAACGCAGTCGATATGCGATCATTGCACAAAATTTATGCCGTAGCGCTTTAGACCGTGTTCACAACAATGATGTTAGAAACAAAATTGGTCTAAAAGAGAGTGTCGGTGTTAAAATAGAAGAGGCATACTCCGTTGGTTCAGATATGTAACAAGAAAGAGTCAAGCAAGATGTCAGGAGTCTTTGAAACCGGCGAGCGTGCATGAGAAGAGCTATGAATGTTAAAGAAGCGAGTAAGGGGTATAAGGACCGCAATACGTAGAGCGTCCCATTTTAGGGTCTCAGAGGATGCGTGCCGCGAAAGATATCTGCGGAAAACCAATTGTCCCGTTTTTAAGCACGTTCATACTTTACTAAAACATGTGTGAATTTCATACATGTTTTTTATTGTAATGTTTTTATTTGTGTTATTTCACACTGAAATAATACGAGTACAATTTGAGGCAATCTACCTACAAACAATACTCACTGGCTCGATCCGCCTCGTTACCCTCCACTAGCTATTGAAATTGAGTTGACTGATCTGCAAAAAGCAAAACATTCAGCTATGTTGAGAAACCCCTCCTTTTTAACAATCATAAGATAAAGTTTGTTGACAACTTCGAAGTTATTTTAATATACCTAGATTAAAATATCACGTCTATGAAAACAATACTGGACTTCAATAAAGTCGATTCTTTCAGTTTACATAATTTTTTATTGGCCTTCATGCCTTCTTTTACGCCCTCTTAAAGTTTAGCTATTTTTAATCACGTGCCGCATTTTGATCGCAAGTTTCCCGCAAAACAGAGTACTGCTGCTGGCAAGGCTAAAACTGTGAGGTCTCGCATCTTAGTAGTCAAATGTAATACGATACGAGTACATACAAGTACTTACTCGATACTTTCCTTCCGATACCAAGTACTTTTGGTATCGATACTTTGAAACTGAGTATCGAGTAGGTATCGTTCAAAATTTTGAAAAGTTCTCGTATCGGTATGCCAATGTCACGATTTTATTTAAACAGGTTGAAGAGCCTTCTGTGAGCCTGTGACTTGTCGAACTATGTTGACAGAAATGTATATAAAAAATGCATCTTTTTCGCGTGAAAGTATATTGAACTTTTGAACACCTCCTCACTAGGGATAAAACGATACGAGTAAATACAAGTACTTACTCGATAATTTCCTTCCGATACCAAGTACTTTTGGTATCGATACTTTTCAATCGATACCTCCTCGGTATCAATACTTTAACACTGATTCTGAATCGAGTAAAAGTATCGATACCTTAGAGGTATCGGTCATCCCTAAATGGAACTCTGCGCTGCGCCGCGCAATTACTTTTTTTGGTTCTTTTTATCCCCTACGGGAAAGGCAAAGGGATCTAGCCCATACAGCCAAGTCATCAGTTTAGAACCATTTGAAAATCTTAATTCTATCATAACTGTGCTGAAAAAATACTTGGGAACCTCGACCCAATCAACCCAGTTTAAATACCACCCGTAAAACGATAGTGATTTTTACAAGGTTTTCTTGATGAACTTATTCACGTCTTCCAAAAAGTGCATAAACGTGCTATATTTGATTTTTTTTTTCATTATTGTATAATTTCACTAGCACTTACGTTACAAAATACTATCGAAATTGTCACATAAAGCTAATTTTATACTTAATTGTAAAAAATTCATGTATAACAACAATATCACTCGTCAAAAGCGCGGGAAGAAGATTCGGATGTAACTATACTACATAAAAGATAGCTTGATCTCTGCGACATATGTCAAACTGACATTCCTAGAGTTGTCAGGATATAAAAAATGTCGATAGTAATTATCGACGTTTCTTACTATTATCGATGCTAATGCAACATATAATTGGGTTTAATTTAATTACAAATGTTACTAAATCAAACGAATATTTTAATATAAAATACATTTCTTCTCTTAAAGGAGTACACCCCAAATCCATATCTGAATCAGTTCCTGAATCGCTAGAACAATCTTGTAAAATAATGAACTCTTGTTCGCAAATATTATCATATCGGACGTCCCGCTCTCAATCTTCTTCCATTATTTTTCTGCATTTGGTTACCACCTGCTTCCAGTCTTCTGCAGATACATTGTCGACCGCACTTTTTAATAACTGCAACATTTTATTTGCTGTAAAAGGCGGTGATGTGTTGTGTCTGGCAGCGTAACCTTAAAAATAAACATACTCGTAGTTTTACTAACATTCATTATACTTTAGTTAATACTTAAAGAACCTATCTAACTGAAATTCAAGCAATCAAACCTTTGACTTGGGCCCAGATAAGCTCGATCACGATAAGCTCACGATGATTCATCGCCCATCACTAATTAGGTGGGCATGCCCATAAAGTATGACATTGACAGGTACTGTCTGTACTATTGAACCGTTGAGTGCCGAGCGGTTTGATCAAACCTTTTACTGACAACTGTCGCAGAGATCAAGCTATCTTTTATGTAGTATAGTAAAAATGCAATGTAGAGGAACACTTAGTAAATATATAATAGTATAGTAAATAAGGTCACATATGTCACCAGTGACAAAATAAAGAAATTAGTTTGTAGCAGCGCAGATGCGCTGTTGCGCCGCATCGTAAGTCAACAACACAATATTCAGCTGACTATCGCCTGAGCGACTGAACAGACTCATTCTCACTACTCATACTCACTAAACTAACGACAGGCTGTACAGGCTGTAGGTACTCTGGGATCCCACGTCACGAACGCCCATACTACAGCCTACAGTATGGGCGTATATGGCGGCTATGGCGCAATTTTCAGTTACCTCAATGAGCCGGTACAGTACGCTGCCCCGGAGTTACTGTGTTAAAGTAATGATTTTTGCTGTATTACCCATATCTACTTGTGCTAAAATGTTATCCGAGTTAGAAATTATTTAATAAAACAAATCATTAAAAGTATAGCATTATGTCAATGTAGTGACATTGACATATTGCATATTTTATAATGAAATAATACTTGACATAGTGTTGACAACGGAAGCGCTGCTTAATGTTGCCATTTTTACACAACGTCGGGAGGCACATAAGCATACGGCATTGCGGCAAGTATACGCTGATAACACAACAAGGTTCGTAGGTATCAGTGGTATCAGTAAACCTCACACATAGCTGATCGCCTCTTGCTATGTTCTTGTTTTAACATGAAAGTACCAAACACGATGCGATCAGCATACTCGTCTTTTTCTATCTCTATGATTGGGAGACGATATATAGAAACAAAATGATAAGCGTGTAAGTCACACCACACGAGGCAATCAGCGTATGCGCTTTCTACTGACACTCTTGTTTAGAAGTTTCATGTCGTAACAGTCGTGTATGATATAACATATAACGTAAACGCTGCGCCGCCGCCGGCCATCAACTGAAACTTCTACATGGGGCGGGAGTGTCAATGACACTACGGCTTCATCCCCACTGTCAAATTATAATCCAAATTAAAGTACATAACAGAGCTTTCACACGGTACGTTGTGAATGACTATATAAATGACTCTAAAATGTGACATTTTGTCTATTATATAAGAATAAATTATTTTAAAAGATTTTGGACATTTAGATACTGGAAATTGTTTAACACTACTTCAAACTGAGACTGTGCAGCAACTTCACTACTATTTGAGGAATTTCAATCATTGCGATGTTATATGCCAGTATGGCGTAGTGTTCGCCTGTATAATGCACCCCAAACTCCAAAGTAGAAATATCAACTATTGAAAAACTTAAAATAATACTGATGTTATTTTACTGTTGCTCTTGCTAGTATGTTCCCTTACAAATTCTGATGCTCTTCATTCGCATGAAGAGTCGGTTGTCGGCGCTTTCTTATTATTTTGTAATTTGCCATTATTGGTACAATACCTTTGTATAGTACCTACAATATCAATAAACTCTGTTACTGGCCATCAAGTTATATTAAAGAAATTAAATTAAACATCGCCTTCCATTAACTTAAGGTATCAAAAGAGGATACCGAGTCGTAGGCCCGCCCAATCACAGCAGGAGTACCGCAGGGTAGTTGCCAGTCACTATACGTGGTATACACCAACGATATACCCAGCTGCCCGAGGCGCATACACGCGAGGAGGAAAGAGGGTATTACCCCATTTCCCAAAGCTATTCAATTCCGTCATACACTCCGGTGAAACACTGGAAGTGTGGAGCAGAAAGAAGCCTGGTCATGTTGTTCTTCAAAAAGGATGATAAGATCCTTTGGAAGAACTATAGGCCGATATCGCATCTGAACCGCGTTTATGTACTGTTTTCGAGAGGCATCACGAACCGTCTCGCACACAGACTTGATGAATTCCAGCCTCCCGAACAAGACGGATTCCGAAAAGGCTTTAGCACCGTGGATCACATACATACTATCCGCCAGATTCTACAGAAGACTGAGGCGTATAATCGCCTTTAAAATGTCTTTGATTCCGTTGAGACATAGGCGGTGCTGAGACGCTGGAGAGACTGTATCTCTCCAGCGTTGCCGAATTGACTATCGTTACATCGAAGCGTTGAAGTGCTTGTACAGTAAGGCTACGATGTGTATCCGAGTACAGGACCTGAGTACGAAACCAAGTGCAAAAAGGTGTAAGACAGGTCGATGTCATATCCCCGAAACTCTTCACCGCAGCATTGGAAGATGTCTTCAAGCAAGGACTGGAAAAGATACGGAGCAAACATCAATGGCGAATACATCACTCACCTTCGTTTTGCCGACGATATAGTTTAGTTTAGGGAACTTAGCGCTATGATCAATGACCTCAATAGTGTTTCCAACCAGGGAAGAACATGGACAAGACTAAGACCATATCGAATATCCATGTTACACATATGCCGGTCACGGTTGGAGGCACTAAGCTCAAAGTTGTTGACGAATATGTTTACCTGGGGCTAATTATTCAGTTAGATAAGTCCAACTTCGTCCGAGAGGTCAACACGACCCAACACGGCTGGGCAGCGTTCGGGAAATTTCGACACATCTTCTCGTCTAAAATACCTCAACGCCTGAAGAGTAAGGCCTTCGAACAGTGTGTGTTGCCAGTTATGACATACAGAATTGAGACGGGGCCCTTCACTGCGGGCCGTATCGGGAAGCTCAAGGTCGCTCAGCGTGCTATGGAAAGATGCTCGGGGTTTCTCTGTGTGATAGAATCAGAAATGAGAATATCTGCAGTAGAACTAAGGTAACCGACATAGCCCACAGAACAAGCTGAAGTGGTAGTGGGCCAGCCACATAGTTCGTAGAACCGACAACCGCTGGGGAAGAAAGGTTCTCGAATAACGTATTGGTGCACACAGTATGGGACGACACTCTACTACCGGAGCGACGACCTCAAGAGGTTTGTAAGGAGTCGATGGGTGCAGGTGGCACAGAATTGAGACGAGTGTCACTCTAGAGGGGAAGCCTATGTTCAGCAGTGGACGAATACAGGCTGAGATGATGATGATGAGACACAGTTTATCCGCAATATGGTGAGATCACTCGCTCAATACAATTGTCACATTGATTTATGACATTATAAAATACAAAATGAACATACCTGTCAGTTCAATATTATAAAAGATTTTGTTTAATTCTTTTTACATTTTTGAACCTTTTTTGGAGTCAGACCTTGAATGATTTATCACCAAATACAAAATGTTCGTCGGTAAATCTTTCAAGTAAAGAGCATTGCCTCGAAACACTATAATCAAAACGAAATCTAAAAGTTGTCTGTCAAAATGTATGTAATCTGAGTCAAAACCTTCGAATCCATTTCGAATAGTGGCTTTTCGAGGCAATGTGAATACCCCCAAAGGTAACAAATACTCACATGTCCTCATTCCATACACATAGTTATGCTTATGAAGTATAGACATCGGTAGTGTACTAATCTGAGATAAATTACATGCTATATAGTTTCTTCGTTCTAGGGTTTATATAAGATGTTCTAAAAATTCAATTTTAATCATTTATAAAATTTTAAATAATCCTTTATAATTGCTTTCCTTAAACTTCTCTTTGATATTATGAAGTACTCGTACTTTTCAATATACTTTGCTGTCGATTATATATAGACCTTTTTCATACAGCGCCATCTATTGACCATTGCATGAGGCAACTTATATTTATTTTATTTTTATTACATATAAAATATGTAGTTATTTAAAAAATAGGTATTCTATGAAAATATATAATAAAAATAAAATTGCAAAGTCCCCCGAAGAAGAAGATTTCCCCCTAATTTTAATAGTTTTTCATTTTTTACGCAGGAACCCTAAATATTTACGGGATAAAAAGTACCCTATATGGTGCTCGTCGTCTACCTACCAGTGAAAGTGCCGTCAAAATCGGTCCAGCCGTTTCAGAGATTAGCCTGTACAAACAGACAGACAGACAAAAATTGTAAAAATATTCATTTTGGTATGGTATATGTACCGTATATATATCCATATGCATTTAGTAAAAAGCGGTTATTTTAATATTACAAACATACACTCCAATTTTATTTATCTGTATAGAGTATAGATGTATAGATAAATAATCTATGAGTCCAAAACAATAACATAGACTGTGCATTTGCTAAATTGTCTGATAATAATAGCTAATTAATTTTATATTATTATGTGCACTCGTCCTTACTAGTTACAAATTCCAAAAAATTCATACTAACGTATACAATATTAACAATTGATATCGTTTGACATGTTGTCTTAGTGGAAATTTTGCATTTTTTGACACTATTATCAATGTTTTCTGTTAGATGAAAAATATATCACATTTGTTAATATTAATATCGGTGTGCCCATGTGTTCGATTTGAATTAGTTTTTATTATTCGTATTTATAATTTTATATTGTTATGCGCACTCGTCCTTACTAGTTACTAATTCCGAAAAATTCATACTAACGTATACAATATTAACAATTGATATCGTTTGACATGTTGTCTTAATGGAAATTTTGCATTTTTTGACACTATTATCAATGTTTTCTGTTAGATGAAAAATATATCACATTTGTTAATACATATTAATATCGGTGTGCCCCTGTGTTAGATTTGAATTAGTTTTTATTATTCGTATTTATAATTTTATATTGTTTTGCGCACTCGTCCTGACTAGTTACAAATTCCGAAAAATTCATACTAACGTATACAATAATAACAATTGATATCGTTTGACATGTTGTCTTAATGGAAATTTTGCATTTTTTGACACTATTATCAATGTTTTCTGTGTCTGTGGATGTGGATGCAGTACTTTTCTTCTGATTCAGATATACTGTTGAGATACTGTTGTTTAGAGGTGAGAGTGTGAGTCAAGTGGTGGTCAAGTGAGTCTCTTTGAGTTTGTTCAAGCCAACGTCTTTGAAATAGATGTTAAAATAACATATATGAACAAGGATATGAAGAAAGGAGACTCATGCCCGGTAACTCCTGTTTCATATTTAATTTACATGAAAAGACACAAATAGTAAACCTATTTGTCAACAAATCCATAAGTATAATGTAATTTGGAGAAGCTTCAACGTCCAAGTACCAGGACACATTCCTTATCAAATTTTCGATATTTACTGTATTTCAGCATGGTTTCATAGTAATGGCAATAGAGAAAGTGATTAATATAGGGTGATATGATATTAAACACTGTCACTATTGTGATCACTCAAGTCAATGATAAAATATGTAAATATATAGAATTCACCGAAATCAGCTATGAACACAGAACTATAGGTAAAACTAGGTATGGCTTCCAGTTTTACTTATAGTTCCATGTTTACAGATGATTTCGGCGACACCTAATTAATATTAACGTAAAGGGATACGATACACTCCGGGCTTTACTTAGTTTCGTTACTAATTAAGCGATGGGGATATCCCATCCTTCTCTCTCACAGGCAGCAATGGCGTGGTGTAACTAGAAATGTTCTATTAGTGGAGGATAAATTATGTCCTTTGTCTATAAAATATTCGGCGAAGTGCGACCTTTCTGGGCGCCTTTTTTTTATTGGCAGAGCTGCGATAGCCAGCGGAGCCACATTACCCTCAAAATTGTCGTTTGGGGTAGACTGATGTCATCCAGCTAGCGTTTAGACGGTAATAGTGAGAAACTCCAAAATCGACACACTAATAGCTAACATATTGTACTTTTGTATCCTTTAATTTGAAATTTAAATGTGCGTTGGTGAGGAAGAACGGTCCAAAATCGTTCCAATTAGAAAAAAAACATATGGGAAAACGTATGGCCGGCCATCCCATCAACAGAAAAAGTAACAGCACTCGTCGCTAGACGTCGTACAGGGTTCCATATATTTAAAAAAAATTAAAAATAAAATATTTAAATATTTTTAAAATTTTAAAAATATCAGCTCTGCCTACACAGCTTGCTGTTATGTACTAGTACAAATCAAAATACCGTTAATAGTGAGGCCATGGCGTTGGTATCTGTCAGGCTGAGAATTTTGACTGATAATATTGTTCTATCTAAAGCGGATAAATGAAATACATTAGTCATTATGGATCGTAATGAGCACAAAGTCCAAAGTCAATGATGGTTTACAGACAGACAACTTTTTGACGGTAAGTCAAGATCCCACCAACAAATATTTGGCCCTATTAAAATTAACTGTTAACGGCTCAAAATATAACTTTCCGGATAATTCATATTCAAAATTATTCCCATTAATCTCCATTCTCATAATTATGCTTTATGGTTTACCAAAATTACATAAAGTCAATATTCCAATAAAGCCAGTTGTGTCGTACATTGGAGCTCCCACCTATGAGTTGGCAAAATTTCTTAATGTACATATCCTTGAAAGGATATTTTTTGAACCAAAACACAATCTTAAAAATAGTTTACATTTAATAGATAGTGTAAAAAACTTAATACTACCCACTTCTTCCAAATTAATTTCACTCGATGTTTAAAGTTTACTCCAAGACTCCACATATACACGACGGAGAGTAAGGATTTCTGCGCGATAGACCAGATACCGAGTAGCCCAGGTATCTAGGCGCCTCTCCTCATAGGCCCTTAAGGCATGAATCCGCGTGTTCGATTGTTTAGCTCTGTGACTCCTAAGCCGAGGTTGGACCCCTATCAGGGGTCCTTAGGCAGTCGCTTTTTGCTTTTTCAGGCTGTGGCGCCTCCTGCTTGGCTTTCTCTTCTAGTGACGTAGTAACGGCCCACGGGGCCAACTACATAGTCAGTGACAAAAAAAAAAGCAAGTGAGGGCGACCTCGACACACATTTAACCTCCCATTACGCATACATAACGAAGAAAATTGATGTCGTTTTTGGCGCTAATACATTTATTAGCGCTAAAAACGACATCAACTTTCTTCGAGTGGTTGAAGTAAGGGTCAACAAGCGTAACGAAGAAAGGCCAATGCAATTCTATTCCAGAAATCGAAGCGTATGAAAGTGAATTAATAAGAACATCCAACCCCCCCAATATCAGTTTCAGCTTTGAAGTCTGAACAACGAGACTGTAGTCATAATCATAACTTTTGATTAACCTCTTTGATTACTTTAGTAATGTGATTTTATTATATTTTATAAATTATATCAAAATATTTATTCAATTAATCACAGACCGGCGACCGTCAGCGTGACAGATATGTCACCACAAAAAAAATCACAACAAAATCCTACTAATATTATAAATGTGAATGTCCGTTTGTTTGTTACGCTTTCACGCGAAAACTACTCAACCGATTAACATGAAACTTTGTACATATATTCTTGGAGGTATCAGAAGTAACATATTCTTTTTTTATATATATATATATATATATATATATATATATATATAAAATAAAAAGTATCCTATGTAGTATATATATATATATATATATGTATATATATATATATATATATATATTATAAATGTGAATGTCCGTTTGTTTGTTACGCTTTCACGCGAAAACTACTCAACCGATTAACATGAAACTTTGTACATATATTCTTGGAGGTATCAGAAGTAACATATTCTTTTTTTATATATATATATATATATATATATATATATATATATAAAGTAAAAAGTATCCTATGTAGTATATATATATATATATATATGTATATATATATATATATATATATATATACATATATATATATATACTACATAGGATACTTTTTATTTAAAAAAAATATTTTTTATCAATGCGAGCGAAGCCGCGTGTAAAAGCTAGTGCTTTATAAAACAGAACATGTAATATTAAATACTAACCGTTGAAAATTTTCAATATATTGTTGTAAAAAAAAGTATACCTATTGTTTATAAAAGTTTCACATGTCCTGACAGTTCATATAGGTAAAAATTTTGTGAAGAAACAGCGCATTCTGGTATTAATCTTACTAAGAAAAATGCTGTTTATATATGAAACATTATAGAATCAATTGGAATGAATTGTTAGTAACTCATTTCATAATGTAATAAATAATATTTATTTAATTTTATTTCAATTCAACGTATATGTAATGCTGATTATTGTATAATAAAATAACTACTCTAGTATCTTTTTCTAAGTTTCAGGTATAGAAATAAATAAAATAGGCCTTCAGGCTAAGTAAGTAATGCGAAATTTCGCAAACTGTGCAATCTATACAGATAAATAAAATTGCAGTGTCTGTTTGTAATCTTAAAATAACCGCTTTTTACTAAATGCATCTGGATATATACACGGTACATATATCAAAATGAATATTTTTACAATTTTTGTCTGTCTGTTTGTTCCGGCTAATCTCTGAAACGGCTGGATCGATTTTGACGGGACTTTCACTGGCAGATAGCTGATGTAATAAGGAGTAACTTAGGCTATCTTTATTTTAGAATTTTTATTTATTTTTATTAATATAAATAAATAATAAAAAAAAACTATTCCGCGCGGACGAAGTCGCGGGCACAGCTAGTAAGCACTAAGTACGTTCATTTTATTATTAATAGATCATAACGATGACTTGGATGTCGTCGCATCAAATGTAATATGGTTTGTTAATGTTAATATCGAACATAGGTTTTGAGATTCGACACCATAACAATTTGTTAAAGCGTTGAACGTCAAAATAGCTTAATTTATTATCGGTGATTTTAGGCTACTTGGTATTATTATATTTTGATGATTTGGACCGTGCGACATCTGGCAACATTGCGCAGTGTCTAAAACATCCTATACTTGCTCAGTTTATCGCGTTCACTGCTTTCAAGTGTATTGTACTTGCCCATTTTGTGATTCGTTTTTGGGCGGAGGTATTTAATTTGTTTTAATAGTTATTGCTAAAATATTTTGAAATAAAAATTGACAGTAAATAAATTATATTATCTTACCATAAAATACAGAAAGTGTCGGTACTCAGACAGGCACAGGCAATGCAGTGGGTGCTATCGGTGAATTATTTTTGATTTTATTGTGAATTTTTCATTAGAAGAATGGGTAAATTACTGAGTTTGCTGTCTCGTGACGACTCGAACTGTTGCTCTTCGCCTCGTTATGATATTTTCTTGGATTTTGAGAATGCTGCACCTACAGACACCGAACGCGATGTATACGAAGAAGTCCAGCGGGTCCTCCTAGAATCAGAAACAATACTCGAGGAAATTCAGTGTTACAAAGGAGCTGGGAAAGAAATAAGAGAAGCTATAGCGGATCCGTCGGGAATATCGCAGGAGCGAGCTTGGCGCGCTGTGAAGCCCCTCGTAGACAAACTGCTGAGCTGTTACAACCACTCCTTGCAGCTCCAACGGGTGAGTCATTATTTTAATAGCACTTAATAGATGTCGTTTATGTTAGCTGATAGGTAACATTGCAAATGTAAGCAAATATATCTACAAGTTTTTTTTTTATACTACGTCGGGAGGCATACAAGCATACGGCCCACCTGATGTAAAGCGGGTACTGTAGCCTATTAACGATTGCGATATATTAATTATGCAATGCTGCTTACACAGCAACTCCTCGGGAGCTTACTGGTGACCTTACTCACACGCAGGAACACAACAACCCTCTAGGTAGTTGTTATTTGGCTGCGGTTTTCTGTGAGGTGGAGGTACTTCCCCAGACGGCCTGCTTTGATGCGCCCTACCTCTCTTTATTTATTTTGCCACGTTGGGGACCTTGCAGTCATTGCAGGGTTTGAGGCTTACCCTTAATGTCTGGCTTGTGAAGGAATATTCAAATTGCATATTAGTTCCTATGTTTGAAAACTGACTTAATGAAACGGTTCTTAGCTATCTTAAATGAAAATTTGTTTAGTGGTTCATGAGATAGAGAGATTGTTAATTTTTCATTTACAATAGCCAGTGTGCTAAATAGGTAGGTAAACAATAATGTGCTCAAAACACGTAAATTAAATTGTTTAGTTATTACGTATCTTCTATACAGATTAAATGTAGATAACACCTATTGCCGTGTACACTTTTATATATAATTTTGCATTATTCCATGATTTTTATCAGCATTTTTATCATCTATGATTACATGACGCTCGTATCATCTGACAAATAATGTATGGAGCATATCAATGTTTGGCATTGGTATAGTCGCTTACTTGAGTCAGATCAATGAGCAAGGGTTGATTGGTAAATCAGCCACAACAAACATTTATGCATTAAAAATACAAAATAGTAGATTATAAATCAGCATATACATATAATTGGTAGAGATTTTGTTTTAACCGAAATAAAAACAAACAGGCCTAGGAATTATTGCCTGTATTATTTGACAATTGTTTTGCACTATAAATAAATGGGATTTATCAGTTTTCCTGCTATTAGTTGGCCACATTGTTATTAAAATATCATTCTCATTGGCCACCTTTTTATTTGTTGTTAACGAGTTCTAATGCAGTATGCAGTTTATGACATTCTCTGTCATACTGGGTAAAGTCGTTAAATCCCCTTCCACAACTTTTAACAAGCCTAGTGATCAAGTGGTTAGAAATGCCTATACTGTATCACCAAATCTTGTGAGTTCTATTTCCACACAGGAACAAAAATTTGTGTGCACGAATATGTTTCCTTGTTGTCTAAGTGTTTTAATAACAACTTCGTGAAGGATTGTCGTGTTTCTGCAAGTGAATAAGGCTACCGGCAAGATCTTACGCAGTTCTTGTGTTAGCAGCAACAATTAGCATCCACATTTATATTGCATTCATTCATATTATTACTTTGTTGTTATATCTTGATTCAGCTGCCAGTACTAAATAGGATGTAAGAAGGATGAGACATTGGCTGTCAGCCTAAATAGAGCAAAAAGCACTTGAGAGGGGCTGGCAGTAAACTATCAACCCTGCCATGCTATAGACTGCCTAAATGACTGAAACCATAGTTGATGATGGTAATAATGGTGTCCTACAAGGCTCTGATTCATCAAGCAGCTGTTGACACTTACATATCAGTGATATATTGTACATTGATGATGTGAGGTCATTGCTATGCCGACAACAGCACTATGATGCATTGCTAACACTTATTAACATCCCTCATTGCTCTGTAGTGACAATTGAGTAACTTCTGTAAGTTCAGGAGCTGTTATTTGGCTGCTTGTTTTCTGTAAGGTGGGTATTTCCCAGTCAGGTTGGTTATTAAATATCACTGCTCTAGCTCTCTCTTGCTGTGTCAGGTTTCTTAACAGGCTAAGTGTGCAAAGCACCAAGAACAATCTACGTACACTAGTATGAGCACTCAAATATGACTGTGGCTTGGTGTTTGACTACAGTATAGACTTGACTTGACTACTCTGCTAATATTGAACAAGTCTTCATTGTGCAGAAAATATATGTCTGAGCTTTGGGCGGCTCTGAAATGGTTTTTCATTTAGAAAGTTGAATATTGACTGGATGACATTCTTGAAAGATTCTAATTTATAAAGAAACATAATTATGGAGTAATTTAGAAAATGGAAGTTTCTTTTTACATTAATGTTCCAAATCACCTGTCTGGCTGACCACGCAGACATATCATTCTAAAGCAAAAGCTATAACATGGCCTTAATTGTTTACTAGAATATTTAAAATGTAAAAGATAGAAAGATAAAAATTCTTTATTTATCAATCGGGGTTCTCGAGGCACATCTTACATTTTATAAACAAATTCATTGTATTGTTTACCTGCATTTTAAAATTGGGCATTGCTGAAGAAGAAATGCCCATAGAAACTTACCAATGTAGATTTTTCAAATCATCAAGACATTTAAACAAGCAGTTCTTGTTATAAAATTTACTTCATTTATCTCGAAAACAGCCCTAACGATTTGGATAAAATTTTGTATTTGGAGTTTATCTACATGATGTCTTTCCTATAAATATGATTTTCCACGGAAACATAAAAAGCGACACGAGCTCGGTCACCCAGGGTACTAATAAATTTATATCAGCACAATCTAGTAGCTTTAAGTGGAAAAGTAAATATGTACTTCCCCGTACTGAACCTTTTTATATTTTTTTTATACAACTAGATTGGCAAACAAGCATGCGGCCCGCACTAGATGATAAGCGGTCACCGCGGTCTATTAACGCTCGCAACACCACGGGAATTTTACTCGCGCGCGGCCAATCTTGTGACCTAAGGCTGTTTCGTCACAGTACCCAGTAATTTCTCTGCTATATCTCACCCTTCAAACCGGAACACGGCTATATAAATATAGCTGCTTGGCGGTAGAAATGGGTGACAGAGGTACCCACACGGACGACTTTTGTACTAAGTATCCCTCTGGTAAATGTCTTTGTCAGCTACATACGTAGCTATAACTCTACAATAAGAATTTTTACTTTCTTGGATTATACTTTCTTGGAAAAATATCATTTCACGACCTCCAAAATTCCAAAGGTGCTTTTCCGTGCAAGGAGGAAAAACAGTTTTGCAACTTTATAAGTTCAGTTGGGAAGAAGAATAGGGAAGTAAAAAATTCGCTACTATTATTAACTTGCTAATATAGCTCGTGCTATTAAAGGAGTCGTCGGTTCAAACTCCATTTAGGCGGGAGAAGTGAACTCTCCATTTTAAAAATATTATGGGTTTTCTGACTAACCATGCCATAAAACTAAATTGAATTCACAAAGGGAAGCGAAAACAAATGAGATCGATAGCCTGCATATGGGTGCTTGGAGTCGTCTAAAATTTGTCTCTGATCTGTGTAGCAGAGCCCAAGTTGGTATCCAGGTAAAGGCCAGATTACATTGCTTGCGTTTGTTGAATTCCTTTCCGTTTCATGTATGACGCTTAGCTGATTCTGATTAGAAAGATACATTACAACGCAGTAAAACTGATACACGCTTAACGTGCGCCACATACAACTCGAAAATGGAAGGATGTAGGAGCCGCAGAAGACCAACAATCACCTACCGTGACCTAATTGGTCGTGTTTTATCTAGAAATCGAACGTGTATGTGAAGAATATGAATATATAGGTATAGAAGCGAGTCGGATGCGCAAGAACCAAGTTCTGTGATCTTCTGTCTACCCCGCATGGGACTTGACGTAAAGATATATATAAACAGATAGAATACAATACAAGATGTACAGTCGTAATTGAGTTATTACCCAGTTGGGCTATTTGTACCATTACAAGAACGGCATTATCACCGTTCAGTACTGTCTCGCTCCAAATACATTCACACATACGCATTTAATAGCTGCCGTATGTATGAGTGACAGACTTTATAATAAATCACCTCAATTATTAATTCAAATTTAAAACCATGTACATATTTGAATTTCATAAGGAAATAAAAAAAACCCCGCATAGGTATTCACTAACACAAACAATTAGATATTGTAAACGATATAAAAAAGCCTATGATACAACCCTCCACTAAGCTTATCTTTTTGTTGACATTGATGAACCACGGTGAGTTAATTCTGTATTTATATTTATAACACGAGTATGAAAACAACGAGGGTGTCCATTCTTGTGTAAACAACGCACCCTGAAGCAACGCAAAGGTTACGCCATTCGCTTACGTGATTAATTAAAAAAAAATATATGGACAAGAAACCATTTTTTAGCATGGATGAAAACTCTTGTTATGTCCCTGCGTGTGAACGAGGTTACAAGCTAGCTCTCTCAAGAGCTTGCAATGTAGCTACTCATAGCTACATTGCAAGCTTATATATTTGGCACTGGACGTAATATATCAAAATGCAGAGAAGCTCTACTCCATATTTCGATCGTCCGTTTTCCATATCCAGCCACAACTGGCCGCTCGAATGAGATCATCGGTCCATCTTCCTATAAGCAGACTCCACTCTAGGATTATTGGCCCCACAATGCCCCACATGAAATGGCCGGGACGGACGCCACCGCTTTACAGTTGCTGGCTTAGAGGTCTTTATCGACAACCTTCGTAATTTTTCCGCTGCGAATTCTATCCTTATATAACAATTCCCATATGCTTAAAACTAGACGATGACGTTCCTGATCCTCGCGACTGGTGTATCCCATTAATGCATGACGTAATTAAACACCGGAGTCTCTCCAGCTTTCAGCAGGAGCTTTTCCATTTTTCTACAGTTCATAGGGTAACCAAACCTCACTCAACTTTACATCGAATATATTTTCGGTGTCAAAGTAAATTTTATGAATGCAGAAACTGAAGAAATTAAATATTATATGCATTTCAATACAACAAATGTAGAACTAATTATTTAGTGCATTAGTTACACCGCCGGGTACAGAGACAGTACAGAGTCCTGAGGGATGCCAGCATTGGCACGCATGCTATCGGATCATCCTCTATCAACCACGGCTTTTATGCATCTGGTAAAAAGCTGGCAACCCACATGCACAAACCCTCCGGCAGCCCGTATGGTGGTAACTTCGATAAAAAACGCTGTTGCCAGAAACTAACCGAGTTGAGTTGAAGAGATTAAAGACAGTCCGCCATAGATTCATGTTTCTTCGAACTAAGTACCCTACATCATGTAGGTTCATCATTCATCACGTTCATACAAACCACAACCCTACCAAGAGATATGCATGCATTAAATTTATTGCACAATGTTTATGCATCTATTTATGTTTATGCAGCTTAAATAAGTTACCGAACTAACTGTTTACCATATAAAGGCAACGCCAGGTCGTGTGCTTGTTTGCCACCCAAATGGTGTAAAAACTGTCAATTGACATAAAATTAAAATTAACTACTACTATAACTTCACGCCAAATCCCTTACGGGGTAGGCAGAACCGAGTATGTATATATATATATATATATATATATATCAGTACCTATACCATAATAACGGTGTCAAATGGTCAAATTAAAGATATTAATATTAATGCATGTACCTATTGAATTACTTCCAGATATCTTTGCTAGTTAGATTTCTTTGTCAGTTCAGCACTCGAGCCAGGATTGGTATTTGTCAGATAATGCAAGCTCCCCACGCATACACCCACCAGTTTGCCTTCCACCTCACGCTACAACGTCGATCGTCGACCTTATATTTCAAGTACGAATAAATTCAATTATTCCAGTTTCGAAGAGTTCGACTTAGTACCTGCGCGTGTCAGCCTAAACGAATTCATGAGATAAGCATTACATCTCGAATAGGATATGCTAAGTCTGATCTAAATTCGTCTGGATGAAATAACTGGCCTCCGCCAATTCACTATTGACCAGCGTGGTGTGGTATTCACTAAACCATCGTATCTCAGAAGTGGAATAAGGTATTGTATTGATGTATCGGTTTAAAGAGGTTTTAGAGTACAAACCGAATCTCAAAATGATTGATATACAAGTGAATGATATACAAGTGACAAATGTGTAATGTTTAATGAACTCATCAGGGACCTCTACCGCTTATATAAAGACGATTCAAGTCGGTTTTTTATTTCGAATATCTCACTTTGGTTTTAAGTTAGTAGCAACTTTGTTCTGTTTATTAGATAGGTCTCCATGATCACTGTCATCTCGCCATTGGTAACAAAAGATGCAATCTAAATCGTCTTCACCTTAGGTGACAAGCCTACTGGTGATCTTCGCCTTGAATACTATCAAACACTAAAGACTTTATTATAAGTATTCAGTGATTTTAACTGTTTTCTTTGAAGTTGAGGAAAAAATTAAGTTATGATTTATCGAATAACTTCTCATTCGTTTACAAATATCGCGTCCTAAAATTATAATTGCGCAATATCATAATATAAATCCTTTGTTTGAACGAGGAAGCTACAATTACCTACTTTTAGTTTACCTACTAGAATACATTTTAATTACATCAGTTTAAAATATTCATATAAATTATATGTTTTAAACAAAATTCGTTTTCGTTCAAATTTTGCCCAGTTTGAATCAAAAAAATATTTGTTTCGCAAATCGTTACAAGGAATAGGTCTGACGCATCCGATTTCGTTGAAGAAATAATCGTGACGTTATTGATCCAGAATGGATGGATGAATGACAAAAGAGTTTCGAAAGAAGTGTATCGTGGAAGAGTGAGTGGAGATACGGCAGGGACCGCCCTTGACAGTTATACAGTTTCTTCTGCACCTACATCAGGCACCAGTCTCTCAGAAAAAAGAGAGAGATTAGGTATTCGTGTATCTACTAATACTCTTTCCAGACAACAAATGTATAAGTACATATTAAGATACAAAGTACTGTATAGTACTTCTTTTATGAGAGAAAATAATAAATGATTGCATGCGTAAAGGAGTTGATGAGTGTGGCAGAAGTATATTTGGGCCGGTGAACCTGGCGTACCCATAGTCTCTGCCTACACTAATTGGAGATATGTGTGATGATATGTATGTTATTAATTCAGCTAAGTTATATGTCATTTTACTTGTATTGAATCAGTTTAGCCAAAATCAAAAGACAACGTGAACGCAGAAATCCGACATATTTCTTCGGCATTGTCGGACGTGTTTCCGGTACTAACATACGAGTACAATAAACTCGCCTTGGCCAACGGCTCTATACAGAAGCTCGTGTAATTCACTGCCGGGACCACCGCCATTGCTTTACTACTTCTGACGTTTATTTGTTTTGGTTACGATTTACTGAATTATTTATTCGTTTAACATATCCAGAAACATCGCAACTAACACAGGCTGTATTATTATTATTATTCTATTTCTTTACTTATCTCCATTTTTTTCATTTTTTTAAATTGATTACAAAAGAAATACATTTAAAAAATATAAAAAAAAGAGGGCACCCGCCGGCAACGAAGCGAAGACCCAAGTTACCGGTGGTCAGGGCTCTAGAGTGAGAAACCTCCTCACAATGCGGGCCGTGTCCAGAAGAACCGCCTTCTGTATCTGGTTCTTGACCCAACTACCAAGCGAGAGCCTCTCAAGATAACGGTCGAGGCTTTTATTATTCTTATATCTCTTTTTTCACGGTTTAATCCCGGTCATTTGATAGGCGTGCACGGGGATATGAATCCAACGCGTAGAGGCCCCTTCGAAAAAAATTATGTAATGTATTATACCCACCGTGACCTGCTTCAGGGGATATTAATGGGATAATATACCCATGAACAGGTCACAGCAGGTATTGGAAATATGTCGGAAAAAAGTGGGCTATTAAAATGAGATCTGGAGGGATTATTAGTACTGGGCTATTGCAGAAGAGGGACGGACGCCTGCCATAATTATCATATTTGATGTTACTCCTGGCAGGCGGTGGCTCGCCACTCACTGGATAGACCCCCGAAATGCCAGAGAAAGTCGGCCGGGGGCAACACCGGTGTGAGCGACTCAGGGGTGTCGAGAGATGTGCTGCGCTTTCTCCGAAGTTACTCGCGGCGTTATGCCCTTTATTATTATTATTTATTTATTTCCGGTACAACTATTTCGCCAAACTGTACAGCAGGTTTTGGCGAATATAGTATAAATAGGCCTTATACTGCTTAGTACCTCTATAAAAGCTGTTCAACTTGTACTGTTATCTTTTAGACGTACTGTTGTAAAGCTATTGAACTGTGATAGCCTGTTTAACCAGCCTGTGTGGTAGTTGGTATGTGGACTAGTCATCTCTGCTGTGTTCTAAGATAATACCAATGTATGTTTACACATTTACGCAATTAATTAATTATTTATTCTACATTGATTTATGCATTCTCCGAATACCTTTGTAAAACAATTTTTACTTTTATACGCATTGCTGTAGTATCCACCAATCATCCGGAACGTAGCTTAAGGACTCAATGAACGAATGATTTGTTAACCATGAAATATGGTACAAAATGTAAATTAAGTTTACTGCATAGCAGTCTCAGTTAACTTTTTATAGACTATAAAACTATGTAACAACATAAATCTGACTGGAGATAAACGTATAATGGACGATAATATTACCCCACACCTTTTACCACGATTCAGTAGGCATGTTAATATGGTTTATTGTAATTAATGTTTATTTAACATTCAAAAGCCTTCCCTTACTAGACATTTCCTGCAACTTGGTCCCCGCATATCTTGCCCATTGTTTCCTTCTTAGGAAACTCAAATTTTGCTTAGTATAATGGGATGCAAAATTAGATGTTCTTACATCCAATTTTGCATGGACAGATTACGGTGTTAGTTGAATGTGGACTCGTTCATTTATATCAGGTCTTTTTTATACACAACATCGGGATGCATACAAGCACAAGGCCCACCTGTAATGTGGTTACCATAGCCCACGAACGCTTGTAATATAGGAAGTTATCGCTCGCGCATTTCCACCCCTACTGCTAATACAGCAACTCCTTAGGAGCTTACCGGTAACCTCACTCACGGACGAACACAGCAACCCTTCAGATAGTTATTATTTGTTTGTGGTTTCCTGTGATTTGGCGGTGAATGCCAGCCTGGCATTGCTTTGATGCGTCCTACGTCTCTTAAAACCAGACCAATACAAACGGACATATTCATGTTCACAAATGTAGGTAAAGTGGGGGAATCAAACTCACGATTCTTGGTGCTAAAGTAGCATTATTGACCACCCCGCCACCGAGCTCGTCAAGATGAAATTACCTAAAAAATATACCCAAGGTTGGCTTTGATATATCGTAGAATAGTCAGATATTTTCAGGATATACGTGGGACACTCAGAAAGTTTTGCGAAAATATAAAAATATGTTCTATAGGTAAATATTTTTTATTAAATCTCTTCAAACTCTCCACCAACCTGTATACAAAGTTTCATACTTCTGAACCAGTTTTCGAAACACTTTTTCTAGTCCGCCGCAGACACCTCATTACAGCCTGCTCGAACGCTGACATCGTGTCATCAGGCGACTAAAATTATATCCTTTTGAGCTGATTTTTTATTTTCGGGACTAAAAAGACCCAGGAGTTTGACCGGCGTGCTGTCCATGTTCAGGAAGTCCCTCGTTTCGAGCGCGGTGTGCGCGGGCGCGTTGTCGTGGTGAAGCAGTAGCCCGCGGTGTTTGAACGCTTGTTTCTCACAACAGAGAAAACTTCTGCCAAGTATTTGGTAATATACCATTCGGCGTTAATGCGTCTTTGGTTCTGTAATGGAATTGACACCAGGTAGCCAGTCAAATTGAAAAAGCTCGCCATCAAAATCTTCCCCCCGCTTCTAGATCGCTTCGCTTTGGTAGGCGTTGATTCGTTCTGAAACACCGAAACCGTCGACTGGCGCTTCGTTTCTGGACAAATCCAGGACATATCATCTGTAATGATGTCGTAAACACGCCGAGACAAGCCTGCTTCAAATTTGTTTATCATATCTCGGCACCGTTCCACCCGGGCGTGCTTCTGAGCAACAGTGAGGCTGTGCGACACCCCAGTGTGAAACTAGTATTGCTGAATCTCCTGATATGTAACTCACCTACTGTTTTGGATTAAATTTTTCACTGCTAGCACGTTTTCTTCCATAACAGCCGTCAAAGGGCGACCACTTCTTTCTTCATCCCCCAAAGTTAGTTGACCGTGCTTGAATTCGTTATACCAATGTTACACGGTTACCTTGGAAGGACCTTCATCCATGAATGACATTTAAAGTCTATCGTACGATTCGTCCGGTTTCAGGCGACACTTAAAATCGTAAAAAAATCATAGCGACAAAATGTTTACGGCGCAGTTCCATTTTTCAACGAGACACGATAATTTAAATTAGCTCGCAAAAAATGTGGAGGGAAATTTTGTAATTGGAACGTATTTTAAAATAGATTATAACTGACCAGTCCCTCATACATAAAAACTTTTTCGCAATACTTTCTGAGTGGCCTGGTATTATGTCCTGCGTGTCTATATCCGCGCAGTTCTAGACCCCAGTTAATCATCCAATTCATTCAATGACGTCAACACAGCTTGCTTCATTATATCACCAACTTACATTTCTGATTTATACGGCTTAGCTTACTTTTGCTCGCGTGTCTTTAGAATATTCATATTAATTTGTTCACTACACAAATAAACTGAAGAGCTATCTGCGTCTTTTTTTTATACAACGTCGGAAGGCATTCAAGCTATGAACGCTTGTAATACATTAAAGCACAGTATCACTCGCGCGATGCCTCCTCTGCTGCTAACACAGCAACTCCTTAGGGACTTACTGGTGACCTCACTCACACACAGGAACACAACAACCCTCTAGGGTAGGGAGTTGTTATTTGGCTGCGGTTTCCTATGAGGTGGAGGTACTTCCCCAGATGGGGTGATTTGATGCGCTCTACCTCTCTTAAAACATCCAGACCAAAACAAACAGACGTGTTCATGCACACAAATGTTTGTCTACCCCCACACAAATGTTTGTCTTGTGTGGTAATCGAATCCACGAGCGTTGGTGTCAAAGTCGCGTCATTCACGACTGCGCCACTGAACACGTCAAAACATCGCAAGAAATGTGATACAAGACATACGAGATGCACGCCCCCATCATGTTGGTCACTCGTAACCATTAATTGGTCTTGCTTTTGATATTCCTTATCGATCTTGTAAGTAAATATGTGCTTTTTGATATAGACCTATGGTACCTGGTTCAAATCCTGGCGGTGGCATGTACCACTAAATTCGTATTTTCTGATTTATGTGTAGTTACACATTTTAAATGTCTGAATTTAAAAACATCATGAGTAAAACCCGTATGTCTAAGAAATTATACTTCAAAGAAAGGTCTGGTTTTCCCTGTGAGTTATGAAAGTCTGCTGACTGTCGCTTCTTGTCAAAATCAGTATCTTCGCCAAAATCCTTAATCTTGCGTAGAGGACCCCGCCTATAGCAATGGATTAGGAAACTGGATAACGCTAGGAAGTAGATTGCTGTCGGACGCAGGCAAGTTGCCATATTGGTGTATCGAAGCGCGTGGGTACAGCTAGCACATAATAAAGATACAAAACATCAGCACCCACACTTCTGTGGTCAGTCCCCTTTCACCCTAGCCCCTACCACCAGACTCGCACCACACTATATAATTGAAGCATAACATGCTGTCCCACGTTTATCACGATTCGTGTGACAATCATCCAATCAAATACAAACAACTCACATAGAAGTCGCGTGAGAATTTGAATAACATCGCATCCTTTTATGGCGATGAATCAAAATCAATGGCCTTATTTAACTATCCAGCTTAAATTTGAAATACTTGGCACCGCCATAGCAAATTTAAGAGATTTTATACAATAATACATGTATATATAATGGACAAACTCGGTGGCGCTGTCGTGAATGACGCGACTTTGACACCAAAACTCGTGGGTACGATTCCCACACAGGGCAAACATTTGTGTGCATGAACATGTCTGTTTGTCTTGGTCTGGATAATTGAAGAGGTGGATTAAAAAACGGAATAAGGATGGGAAAAAAACAATTCAATAAATAAACCAATTTAGTAAATAAATAAACCCCCTTTGTTTGAACCCAGGTAAGTATCCCAAAAGTGGGTTGAGTATAGCTTGATGTGAATGCTCATTATTAACGCAAATAAATAAATAAGGGGCCAAATGGAGGTGGGAGGTGTTGAAATTTCTAAGTGGGGTGAGAATTCTATTTATAAAAGGGCTTCATTTGCAGTTGAAAAAACGATTTTTCTGTTTGTTTATCCCGTCTTTTTTCCTTTCTGATGGAAATGTAAATAAAAGCGGGAACGCTCGAGTATTTTTTTCTGTTTTATTAGTAGATAGCTAATTACGCACCTACCTACCTACCGACCAACAATAAGTCGCTTCTGCAAGTGACTGTAGAACTAATTAATATTTTTTAACTTATTATTATTTTTTTAGTTCTTATTTTCGTATTCCCACAGAACAATTTGAGAAATGAAAGTAATTCATGTTTTATAGAAGAAATGAGAAAAACTAAACTTATTCTGTCCGATGACGCCTTGTTCTGTAAAAAAAATGGGATTAATCACGTGTGAGTGTGCGTGTTTTTATTATACCACTAAGGTGCAAACAAAGCGTTCGGCCTGTCTGATGGTAAGCAGTTACCGTAACCTACGGATATTTGTAACACCTGGAGTGTCACTTACGCGTTGCCGGCCCTGTCAAAACCTATTCACTGCTTTCTTGAACAATCCCATGCTGTAGGACGTACCTCTGCTGGGAGTTCATTCTACAACTTCAGAGTTCTCAGAAGAAAACTTCTCTGGAACCGCATATGTACACAGTGGCGGCGTAAAGGGCGGAGGGGGCGGCCCGCCCCGGTACCAAGCACCAAGGGGTGACAATGACAACTCACTCTTACAACCAATGCGCACAAAAGCTTCCTTCATAACGACAAATCAAAAATAATACTTTACAACTACCTACTCTTGTTAGGTACAAGAGTACTACTACTACTTACATAGTAATATCATATTTTGAAATGCATCGCAACTATATTAGATTTTTTTCGAATATAATTTCCAATTCCCTAAAATTGACTACATAGGAGTTTCTCAGATTTATTGTAAAATGGGGATATTCTGAGTCCGTTCTCAGTTTAGCGCTATGTATTAGATTTTTTAACAATTTGTGTTGCGGTTATTTCATGTGAAAGAAGTTTTTCGAAGTTAAAATTAATAAAATCGTACTTGAGGTCGACGATGAGCCAAGCGCGATTAACCAATATTTCGATTTTAGCAATTGAAAGAGACGGAAGTCAATTTCGATTATTTTCGATAATGTAATCGATTATTTAATTAAAATAAAATCTCGTAGGCATGTCTAATATTAGATGTTTAATTTTAAGTAGGGGTGCTCAATACAAACCATCCGGCTCAGAATACAGAATAAACCATCCGGGGTGCCAATCTACTCTACGCCGCCACTGTATGTACAATACATACATAAGTTAACCACTACAGTACAGCCGTTTCTCATTTGGCGGTCTTTTTTTTTCAACATTGGTTGGCATACAAGCATACGGCCCACATGATATAAAGTAGTTACTGTAGCCTATGAACGCTTGCAATCCGGGAAGTATTACTCGTGCGATGCCACCCTTGCTGCTAACATAGCAACTCCTTAGGAGCTTATTAACAAACCCATTCATTTGCAAGAGCACAACAACTCTACAAAGAGTTGTTAATTTGACTGCGGTTTTCTTAGTTTAGGTGGAGGTACTTCCCAATCGGGCTGCTTTGATGCGTCTTACCTCTTCTGCTTACCTAAAAATATTTGTGTTTACGTATGTTTGTTTGCTACCAAAGGCGGTATAAAATTTTGTATATATTCGTACGAGTATAATCAAATATGCATTGAAACAAATAACTGTTAAAGTCTGCGCAAAACCTGGAAGTTAATTTCGAAAGCACAATAAATCTTCGCAGCTCGAACATGGCTATTGCGCGACCAAAAGCACGATCGCTCCATTGCTCTCTGAACAAAGACGATAAACATCTAGGAAATGAGAGTTGGTAACCAACAAGGAACAAACCGTTCTTATTCAACTCGCATACCATTATTTTGTCTGTACAATTTATACGGCCCAAAGAAGACTGCAAGTTCTATTAGTATTGTTATGCAACTACGTGCTTCAATGATAGGGATACCTTTTAAGGTGCGTCTTGTTCAATCGAGCGTAGGACCGATCTTTAGCATTGAACAGATCTTTTGGATCGTTACCATATATATTGGGGGTCGATCCACGAACCCACTAGCGATGATATCAAAGTATCGTTACTAAACACTGCGCCACCGAGCTTATAGAAGTAGATTCTTAGGTACGTATTAAGAAATAATAAACTATACAAATCGTGTCAGGGACGCCGATAGTCATTGATTGAAGTTCCACTTGTCTTACAAAATATACAAAGCTGCAGAACCTACAGATTCTAACCGTCTAGATTTAAGAAATTACAAATAAATATTTGGACATTCGCACAGAAATGGAAGACTAACAAACAAGATAACATCAATATACACAGCCCGCGTATACGATCTTCTGGTCATACGATTCGATCCGGGTGAAAATAGCATCCTGTCGGATCGATTAACAAATATGTATATCGTATATCGATTTTGTAAAAGTGCGATTCAATTGGGCCATCCCTAACCGAGCATTAGTTTGCTGTACCTCTATCCTCTGTATATCTCTTCTGTCCTCTATCGCACACATTGTACTTGAAGGTACAGCGTGTATATCAGACATTAAAACGTGATTTTATAGAGAAAACGTAGAGCTCTCTGCATATCGATGTTTATCGGCGTAGAGATACGGTATCTTGATATGCATGATTTATTATGCTCAAGGAAATATGTTCACGCCTTATATAGTAGTGGTTTAGATTCATTGTGTGCACTAACATACACTACTTAATCATACTTCATAACATAACGTATCTAATATGTCTATCTATTCAAGAGGCACTTTATACCACTCTTTGTAAATGTCTTCGCAATTCTCAAACTTTTGTATTTAAACAAAGTCGGAAAAACTCAAAAGCCGGCTTCAATTAAATCGTTACTTTATTACATTGCAATTACGAGGTGCCATTAAACATTAAACTTTTCTTGCTTACTCTCTTCTTTCTCTTCAAGCGTCACTACATATAGTTGATGAGAATGCGGTTTGCTAGAAAGACAAATTCGAACCCATGCTGTCGATCTATGTCTCGGAACAATTATTTGAGAATTAGCATCTTTTATTATACCTATGTAGCATAGGCTACTAGCATAATTTTGATTCGCAATGGCTTGCACTCGTGATAGATTAAAATTATTTACTTGCAGATGTAATAACAATTATTGTAAAAAAATATTTAAAAAGTTAAAAACAGTTAATTTTCACTACAAAAATAAAGGATGTTTTTCAAATAAAGGGGAAATTTCTTGTTACGTGCTATATTTTGTAGTGAAAATTTAGTATTACAATAAGTTACAGAGTGTAGACGAGATCAACTGGCGATTTACGATGATGGTACAGACAGCACTCCCACAGGACAATTTGTCATCTCACCACGGCATACTCTAAAACTCATTGTAACATGTGAGCATAATGTTTTCTTGTTTCCTGATTTTTTCGTGCTGGTTTTGCAGTATTCCAAATTTCCTGTTTCGTTGCAATTAGGGATTACGATTCTTTACGAAAAAGATCGATTTTTAAATAGATTCGAATCGCAGTATGATGAAATAATTGATTCACAAAAATATCAAGGTCTTAAAGTCGATTTCGCGAAAATATTTTTTTATAGAGTTTGTATTTGCAATATAAAATAAATCTATATTATGGAATTAAAAAAAAGCACTATGATAATATCATGACCAAATTGGTCGTGTTTTATCAGAAGGTGATGTCAGGAGCCCCGGGGACCGGCGAGCGTGCATGAAAAGAGCTATGAATGTCACAGAAGTGAGTGAAGTATGTAAGGACCACGTTTTATGGCGCTCGGTTCTCTCTGCCTACCCCGCAAGGGACTCGGCGTGAAGATATACATACGTACACTATGATAATCTGTCTCTTATCATTGGCATCGGGAAATTCCTCAGTTCAGTGAATTTTGTAATTAAAAATGTTGTTACAATCATATGAAAGTATCAGGTATAAAAGAAGACATTTATTTCACAAACTTAAGCAGTGATAGTCCGGGGGATAAACAACAGCCCTAGTGACTAACAGGTCGCCGGTTCGAATCCTGTCTTGTACCAGAAATTCGTGTCGTTCGGATTTATGTGCATATTGAAGGAAAACATTGTGAGGAAACCCCGCACGTCCAACAAATTATATTTCGGAAGTCGTATGACCTTAACCAAAGGTTGCTTTGCTTTTAAACTCTCTGGGTTGTGAAGGTCTGACGACAGTCGCTCCATGTAGGTTTCATGTTTGGTTGGAAGATTTATTTCACAAATTTAATTTGAATCTCGAAATTTAGGGTAAAATATCGATTCACTGTATCGATGCAGTACGTAACTACATATCGATTTAAAAATCGATATTTTGGCCTAAGGAATCGATTTCTCGGTAATGTGTTGAATATAACCCAGAGGTTTCATCACAATCGGATGAATGGTTTCAAAGTCAATAACGGACACAGGTACAACGATTTTTTGTATTTTATTATTATATTAAGAAGTAAAACATTGATTTACAAAATGCACCCACCCTGCATAGGATTATTTTAAATAGTAAAGTACATGTATGTTTTCTTTCGAATCATTTTTGTAGGTTTTAAAGGGCGTTTTATTTGGATGCCGTTATTTACAGGTCGTACTTCTTAAATGCGATTTATTTACAGCTAGGCCCATAAAGACGGCCGAGTTTATTAACATTGCGGCGCACTTCCATATTTCATAATAAGTAATTAGCTTTCCCATAAATAAAATAAGAAAATTCAATATTTTTTTAAATATTGTAGAGCCTATGGAACAATATACAGTTATGTTATTTAACACTATTAGTGACAGGATATAACTAAAGTTAAGTTAGTTAATAAAGAACAATTGCATTTTTTGTTAAAAATTGTAAGGATGTATAGGACACTCTTTAACGATTATGGCGTTCATATGCAAACTTTTGATATTAAATTATATTTACAAACCAAGGTCCGTATATGACAATTGGTAATATACATACATTTTACTACAAAGGTAACTGCGCTCTGGTAGTTAAATGTTATTTATATTTTTGCTGTAAATTGTGTTCAACGTATCAAACACGGTTGACCGTAAAAGCTTCATTTGTGCTAATATCGTGAAACGTGTCGATAGAAAATTAAAAACTGAGTAAAGCTGTGTGATAAAATCATTTTCGACCACTTGCTTATTTAAAACCAGTTGAGAATGCGCAAGCTTGCATTGCCAGAGGAATACCTGGTTAGTCAATTATATAACAATTCAATATTTTTTTTAATTTTTCTGCCATTTTGACCATGTTCCTCAAGAGATAGGAACGGTGTTCCTGAACATTCCTATTCTACTTTTTATGCTGAATCCGAATCTGAAGTCAAAATTCGAATATTCGAAAAAAACGACAGCCAAACGCACAGACTAACATATAGAATTCATATAGGAACGGTGTTCCTGAAAAAGTGAAGTACGAGTAGTTATATTTACGTTTTTGGTGACATCAAAGATTGGTGGTAATCGAGATATCTAGAAATCATTCAGTATATAAATTCTGAAATCTTTATCACTTAACATCTTTGTTATTCTATCGATTTGCTGACATTTACTTAATATACTAAATGACAAATTCACAATAATGTACCCATGCCTTTTTGTTAACTTGCAAGTTTCTTTTTTTAACATTTTTTCTTCGCCAATTGTCAATGCGGCAATACGGGTATAAGAAATGATTAACAATGAGAAAAAAACATTAAGAATGCCTAAGTGTACACGAGGGCTCAATGTCGAAGAATGTTTACCATTATTACGTGAAATGTCACTTGTGGAATCAGCCGGTTTCCCAAGAAGTCGCTAGTCAGCGCCACTTGCCATATCAGTGGCATAAAGTAAATCAACAGAACTATTTAATCGTATGAATCAGAATATGTCCAATACGATAACCTACATAAAAATCGACCAAGTTCGTGTCGGACTCGTACCCCTTCATGGTTCCGTGACGTGTAAAAAACGCCGGTAAAACACGTTTCTGAATCCCTGAAAGTGATGATGATAGGAACTGCATGGCATTCGTAATAGCCATACTGTGTCTACCATCACGTGATCCTACTGCTGTGAAAAAAGAACCTTAGACACCCTTCAAGCGATGCGGTAGAGCATACTCCTGCCGGCTGCTCCAATGTGAATTGGTGGAAGTCAAGCTTGTCAAACTGCATGAACTTCTCGACTACTGATGTCAACCCTATTCACAGAAAGTTCGTAATAAATAATCCCTCCCATAGACAGGTTCCACTCTGCCAATCCGTCATAGAACGGCAAATATGCTTTATAATCCCCTTTGTTTCGAAGGGAAACGTGAAATGAAGTGAAAGAAGGTTTGATGCACATGGACATGCTGAGGTCAAGATTGCTTAACTTGCGTTTTAGACTGACAGGAGCAGACTCCATGGACCTCTTAGTCAGAATCCAGTCTCTGACAAAACAATTGTCTATAATGTTGTTTAGATGCTTGTTCAAATACTTGTAAAAAAGCAATGATGACCAGTCTGCATGGTTTTACACTATTGTGTGTAAATCTATCATGACAACAATACGAGTCGTCATGCACGCAGCTGCTTCACCTGCACCTGCCTACAACTTTAACCGAGTTATCCATGGCAGGTGTATACAAATAAATAGCACATAATCGCGCAGTTGCCAGGAAACTGGATATTTGAATGGTCTACCCGAGAATTACGAAAATACAGAGCTGTGACACGTGAGTCTTCCTGGCTCCTTCATGGTGATGGAAAAAACCTCCGTCTCATGCCTTCGTTAGCAGAGCTCATAAAGTGAAAATACAGTTTTAGCTTGAGAATGTTAATTAATATTTATTTTCAACAAGATAATTCGCACCATGATCGATATTACATATATAATATAAGATATTTTTGATATAGGTACTAAATGTGTTGACTTTTATTATTCACCTTTTCAGTAATGGTTTGTTTTTTACAAAACATCAATATTGTTATCTATGATGCTACCTCTTGGCTATAACACATGGGCATTTTTCTTATATCTACAGATGACTAAAGACTTTTCACATTCCACAACTTGAGAGTTCTCGGAAAAAAACTTATCTGGAACCGCACAGTTCAAGCGTGTGAGGGTGAACTTCCCACTATCAGCGAACGGTGCAGTTATTAAAAAAGATATCAGCATCGTATGGAACAATTCTTCAGAACAAAATCCGTTGTACAGACATAAGGGAAGGCAAAGTCTTTCACAAAAGTAATTCGGTGGACAAAGAGGAATAAACAAAATAGTTGGCTGTGTATCGGTTTCAGAACTCGGGAAGATATTAAAATAACCGGCCTAGTGCATGTCGGCACGCACAGTGTAGGGTTCCGTATTTGCATCGCTTTGCTTTCTTGCGAAAAATTAGACAGTTGCCTAAAACAGAGGGCGGGGAATTCCATGACTTGGCTGTTCAAATTAAAAACTAGGAAGCAAAACGCTTCATGCAGATAAGTGCAATGTCATTCTATGACATTTGTACGTTTTCATAAAAGAAAATACAAGTTCGTCGACTATTACTCGTTAATCTGTAAAGCCTGCTTAGCCGTGGTAGTGTTCCTTTAAAATTATATGGACTACTAGAATGTTTTTTTTTTTACATTTCCAAATACAACAGTTTCACTGGCATTTGGGGGACACTTGGTCTAACAAAAATTAGCACTTTTAATATAAATATTTCGTAAACCGATCACTATATTGAAAAATGATCTTCCCACACCCTCAATGTTTTTAAAAAATCTATCTAACGACTCACCACACAATGGTGGCCGCGAATAAAAAAGAAATCATCCCCACTTTAAGTGTAGGCGAGGTGCCACCAAAAAAATTTCTTTTAAAGATTTTATTCTACCACTTTGTCAGCATAGTTAAATATGTATATACACATGCGAAACTACAGCTTTCTAGTATCAAGCGTCACTGAGCTAGGCCACGGACAGACGGACATGGCCAAACTATAAGGGTTACTTGTTTACTGCGGAAGCCTAAAAATTACTAAACACACACTCATCAATCTCTTCATGGATGCTTTTTGGGTGTTTTTGATCTGGCCCTTTTTTAACACATCACCAATTTAATTATTTATTAACACACAAAACAGGTTACAATTATATAGAAAATGTTGTATAAGCTATGTTGGTAACGTTCTAAATTATATTCCAAATCATTTTGTCTACATGTGTGTGTCTAGGGCGGCCCCTGCCGATATCAGCATTCACTCTTGCTTGATACGCTTCTTTCGTAACTCTTTGTCATTCATTCTTTCTAAATGTACCAAACCATATTAGCATACTCTTTTCAATTTTTGTCACTACGTCATCTTTCATTCCACATTTTGACGAGCTCGGTGGCGCAGTCGTGAATGACGCGACTTTGGACACCAACGCTAGTGGCTTCGATTCCCACACAAGGCAAACATTTGTGTGCGTGAACAAGTCTGTCTTAGTCTGGATGTTTTAAGAGAGGTAGGGCGCATCAGGGCAGCCCGTCTGGGGTAGTACCCCCGCCTCTCAGAAAAACGCAGCTAAATACCAATTCCCTAGCTAGAGGGTTGTGTGTTCCTGCATGTGAGTAAGGTCACCAGTAAACTCCTAAGGAGTTGCTGTGTAAGCAGTAGAGGAGGCATCGTGCGAGTGATACTTAATATATTACAAGCGTCAAAGGCTACGGTAACTGCTTTACATCAGGTGGGCCGTATGCTTGCAAACCTACCGCCGTTGTATAAAAAACCATAGTTCTTGTTTCGTGGAAAGGAGGAGTTTCGCATTTCGACTGTTTATTGTTGTGTGTATGTTACGATATATCCCCAGCAATTGTGAGCCTATTTTATTGTTATGTATTGGGAAGGCTTCAATCAGAATTGGTGCTATATAATTATAACAGTAAGTAGAATACCTATTACAAACTGAAGGTACACCGCCGGAAAGACGAGTAAGGGCAGCAGTGTAATTGTGATACGACGTAATATCAGCAGCGATGGAAGGTACACCGCTGATGTGGAGAGACGAGTGCAGAAAATAGCGTGAATGGAGTGTTGGGTAAACTTCTAGGCAGCCGGAACCAGAAGGCACAGCTCGCCGTACACAACGCGGCGCTAATCCCATCGCTAACTTATGGAAGTGGAAGGTGGGTATAACAGAGAGAACATCACAGTAAAATAAAAGCGGTCGAGATGCGAGCAATGCGCAAAATTTGTGGCATAACGCTCGCTGACCGCGTTCGCAATGATGATGTAAGAAAGAGAGTTTGTCTAAAACGTTTGTCTAAAGAGTGTCGGTGTTAAGATAAGAAAAGGCATGCTCCGTTGGTTCGAACATATAGAAAGAATGCATTATGAAAGAATGACGAAACAGATATACAACGTGAAAGTGGAAGGATGTACCATGATACTATAAGCTGTAGTTTGGTATGTGTTTTATCAGAAGGTGATGTCGGAAGCCCAGGAACGGGCGAGCGGGCACGCAAAGAGCTATAAATGTCAAAGAAGGGGCCTGGCATGACTACATACATAGCAAATTTGAATACCTTTAAAATATAAATAATGCTACAACGTCAGACGATGGCCGAACCTGCAAATAAGAACTCCCTAAAACAAAATATTTATTAGGATATCCTCAACCTCGTAAAGATTGTTGACATTTTTATTAGAAAGTTGGTAAGACTCCGTTAATAACTTACTCGCCGCAGCCCGAAGCCGCCGCACCGGAGGATATGATGGTGCATAAATTATCACGAACCTCGTAAAGCCCCCGAGTCCATCTCCTAAATATCATTTATGCAACACAACAAGCAACTTTAGGTTGATGACACATAGCAAGAGGGAATATTCTGTAAATTACTGTTTATATTTATATATTTAGGCAAAGACAAAACATTTTAGTGCCCTTTGTCTCTTCTGTTTGTCAACCATTTTTCTTGACAACCTTGAAGATAAGAAGCTGTGCTCCGTTGGTTCGAACATGTAGAATAAATGTAGGAAGACAAAAACACGAAACAGATATACAACGCAAATTTAGTGGGGTCTAGGAGCTCAGGAAGACCAGATCGTCTCGTGTATTTTTTTTATGTACTACGTCGGGAGGTATACAAGCATACAGCCCACCTGATGTAAAGCGGGCACCGTAGCCTATTAACGCTTGCGATATATTAAGTATCACTCGCGCGATGCCTCCTCTGCTGCTTACACAGCAACTCCTTGGGAACTTACTGGTGACCTCACTCACACGCAGGAACACAACAACCCTCTAGGGAGTTGTTATTCGGCTGCGGTTTTGTGTGAAGTGGAGGTACTTCCCCAGACGGGCTGCTTTGATGCGCCCTACCTCTCTTAAAACATCCAGACCAAGACAAACAGACATGTTCATACACACAAATGTTTGCCTTGTGTGGGAATCGAACCCACGAGCGTTGGTGTGAAAGTCGCCTCATTCACGACTGAGCCACCGAGCTCGTCAAAAGTTTTGTCAGAAGTTGGTGTCAGGAGAGTCCATGAGAAGAGCTATAAATGTTACAAGAAGCGAGTGAGGTGTGTAAGGATCGAGTCATGTGGCGCTCGGTTGTATCTGCCTACCCCGCAGGGGAATTGGCGTGTAGTTATAGATAGTCAAGCTTCAATAATATAAATAAAAAACCGGCGAAGTGCTAATCGGACTCGCGTACTGACGCCTGTAAATAGTTGGTCCGTCACGAATGAGAAGTCCAGTATCAAAATCCCCTTTTTTTTATTATGTTTTAAGCTTCCCCTAAACTCTTTCCCTAAAACTTATAATTACTATATTAGTGACTTAATAAGTAAGATCAAACTTATAATATAAAGAGGCAAGATTTAATATTTTGTATTTTATTTGTAAAGGCCAAACTAAAAAAAAAATTTACTGTTTTTAAAAATTGTTTCACGTATAGACAAGCTACATTATCAGCGAATAACATGGACTAATATTGTGAAAACTATTGATGATACATATAAGAATAAGAATACTAGATTGTTCATATCAGTCAATCAAAGCAAGAGTAGAATCAAATGATTATAGCATTCATATCATCATGTCATTCCTTATCCAAATAAATATTTTCATAATTAATTCAAACAAAACTTTTGGTATCAAAGATCCGGTCAGTCGTCTATATCTTGGGATGTACGGTCCATGAGTAAATCATTAGTCACAGATTTATATCAAACGTCACGATGCGAGACATTGAGGTATTTGCTTCCAACGTGGAACCAAACTCAATGGTGCATGGACGGACAATGCACTCGGAACTCGGATCAAAAGAATGCACTTTCTGTCTACGTCCACGGCTACAATTATGAGAAATAATTTACTATAATTAATAATTAATTATATATGTGTCTACATATCCAAATCCGTGTTGCCAATTGATGCAACCGCTACCGTAACATGAACCGCTTGTAGTACAATAAAGATTATACAAAAAAACACCTTAAGCCAGAAACCAATAAACCACTTGACTGCACATAAAGGCACCCTGCGCTCAGAAACTCATTATGTTTTAGAGCCTAAACGTCTCAGCAATTCGAGCCTACTGACCAATTTGAGGATATTTTAACCAATAAGTCGATAAGTACCGCGATGTTGTTCCGTGAACCGGCCAATAAGAGCTGCGCGCTCTGCTTTACCCTCCGACACGTAGCGGTGAATTGAGTTATTATGCAAAATCGGTCTCATTGGGTCTCCATAGGTTATTTTCTTCATGCCTTAAGCGCTATACGATTAGCGCTATAGCGCTGGCGGTTGTCAAATTAATTTTGAGTCCATTGGCTTATCGCCAGTTTGCCACATTTGGCACAAAGCTCCGAAGAAGTTAAGTGAATGACCAAAAAATTTAAATTAGTGATAAGCCCCTGAGTTATATACGTCGTTAAACTTAGTTACCGGGTTACTCAGAATACCAATTCCAACATACCACACCACCACCACCGTCCCTTCAACCGAAGGGGTTTAGAGCATGCTCCGCCGCACTGCTCAAATGCGGATTGGCGGAGGCCAGTGTTTTCTCAAGCCGCCCGAGGGCCACTGACTTAGCTTAACGACTGTCATCAATCGACAACAGCCGGGGCCGATGGCTTACCGTGCCCTCCGAGCACGGAGAAACTCGAGATAAATAAACCCATCCATAGATCGGCTGCGGTTGACGTTGCTTAACCTGCGTGTTCGGTTAGAATGTCACGCGCAACGATGCCATTGAGCTAACGCCTGATTGGTTTGATCTTGATGGTCAAGGTCTAGTTAGGCACTTGTCATATTACGAAATGTGATTTTTTATACAACGTCGGGTGGCATACAAATATGTGGCCCACTTGATGTAAAGCGATTACCGTACCCTATGAACGCTTGCAACACATTAAGTATCACTCACGCGATTCACCTCTGTTGTTATCACAATTCCAACACAAATCCTTAGGAGCGTACTGGTGACCTCACTCACTCACAGAACACAATAACCCTTTAGGGAGTTCTTATCAGGCTGCGATTTTCTGTGACTTGAAGGTACTGCCCCAGACGGACTGCTTCGATATGCCCTAACTTTAAATGATTGAATCCTACAGAGCGTAATAATTCTAATATTTGTATGGGCAGCAACAAAACGCTGAAAACGCGCGCGAATCGAACGCGGGGCGGGCGGCAATAGGAAATAATCGAAACCATTGCATTCTCGTTCCGACACGCACCCGTCTTATGTGAGTTTCGCGCTTTATGCGCCCGATTAGATATGGTACAGTTCCAGTATTGGCGGTAGAAATATAGTATAAGTTACTGTGTCCATTCTTTAATCTTCTTTGAGAAAACGTGTCTCCCGATCTTCTTTGAGACTTTGGCCAACTGCACCTGCACGTAGATCAAGCAGAAACATAAGAACTGCCTGGAAGATAGTTGTGTTTCTGCGAGCGAATAAAGTTACCAGTGTAGATCGGCAACGGTCCTTATATTCCAAATAGTCATAAATTACTATTTCAGCTCAGTTGGACCCACATGGTTTGCACCAATAGGTATAAGGTCGATTTTACATGCATGCATACATATTATTACGCTTGTCCTTTGTGGTAGGCGTAGACTTATGATAGATACCTCTGTCTATATGATATATTTAAACATACCTCTCTCGCCTTTTCCACATTCATCAATCTCTTTACGCATGCTCTTCGGTTCCGGGTGCTTTTGATTTGGCTTTTTTTCTGCACATGAGTTATCTGATCCATATATGTGCATCTAGGGCGGCCCCTGCCCATATCTCTTGATTTTATCCTAAACAACAGTTGCATGCCAAATTTCATCAAAATTGTTGGAGTAGTTTACGAAACTTTCAAAGCTATAAAAAAACAGTGTCCCAGCGACCATTAAGTAATAAAGAGAAAGTATAGCTAATTTTGTCTGATAACAGCTTGCCGTTGTTGTCCTATCGCTATAAATGTGAAATTTAATTCACGAGCCATGCCGTGATAAGATGGTCGACTTCGCTCAGTTCATTTACCTCTGATAGCACGCCGGGATGAGATTGATGAGTATCATTTGCATACTTTTAGATCGTTATTACAATATAAACATATTTTTTATATAAAAGATGTCAATTCCAAAACTTCGGACTCTGCAAATTTCTTCTGATAAAATCCAAGTTCCAAGGCAGCTGTAGTTTAACCCCCGGGACAGCAATGAACTTCAGTGTTCTTTTTGGAGGTCGCCGCTGTTAATTTTGGCTACACAGGAGACACAGTGCGGGGAATGAGTAGTGGGCCTGTCAAAAAAATATATACAAAGTTGGGAGGCATGCAAGCAAACAACTGCTAAAAGAGCAACTCGTTTGGAGCTTACTGATGCCCTAACTCACACGCAGGAACCCAACAACCCTCTAGAGTGTTGTTATTTGGCTGCTGTTTTCTGTGAGGTGGAGGTACTTCCTCAGACAGGCTGCTTTGATGCACCCTATACCTTTCTAAAAATACCTAAACCAACAGACATGTTCATGCACACGAATATTTGTCCTGTTCCTGTGTGGGAATCGAACCCACGAGCTTTGGTGTTAAAGTCGCATTTTTAACCGCTGCGCCACCGAGCTAGTCGAATGTAGGCCTGTGATGCATATGTTTACATTACGGGCCCATGTTTTTAAACAAATGTGAAGAAAAATGCATTACACTATCATAGCCAACATTTCAGCCCGTATTTGCCCACTGCTGGACAAAGACCTCCCCTCTGGAGAGCCATTCGCCCTAATCATGTGCTACCTGCATCCATCGACTCCCCTCAAATCTCTTGAGATCGTCGTTCCATTTAATGGAGGGTCGTCCAACACTGCGTGTACCAGTAAGGGGACGCCATTCGAGAACCTTTCTTCCCCAGCGGTTGTCGGTTCTACGAACACGACACATAGGCCGACCCACTGCCACTGCAGCTTGCTTATCCTTTGGATTATGTCGATTCTACTGCGACTTTGTTCTTAGTTCTACTGCGGATATCCTCATTTCTAATTCTGTCACGCAAAAACCCCAAGCATAGCTATAAATAAATAAATAAATATTGTCGGACAAATTACACAGCGCCATCTAGCCCCAAAGTAAGCGAAGCTTGTGTTATGGGTACTAGACAACTGATAAACATTCGTAAATACTTTTTTTTTTTTTTGTAAATACATACTTATTATACATAGAAAATACCCAGACCAAGACAAACAGACATGTTCATGCACACAAATGTTTGTACTGTGTGGGAATCGAACCTCCGTCTGGGGAAATACCTCCACCTCACAGAAAACCGCAGCCAAATAACAACTCCCTAGAGGGTTGTTGTGTTCCTGCGTGTGAGTGAGGTCAACCGTAAGCTCCCAAGGAGTTGCTGTGTAAGCAGCAGAGGAGGCATCGCGCGAGTGATACTTAATATATCGCAAGCGTTAATAGGCTACGGTGCCCGCTTTACATCAGGTGGGCTGTATGCTTGTATACCTCCCGACGTAGTACATAAAAAAAATACACGAGACGATCTGGTCTTCCTGAGCTCCTAGACCCCACTAAATTTGCGTTGTATATCTGTTTCGTGTTTTTGTCTTCCTACATTTATTCTACATGTTCGAACCAACGGAGCACAGCTTCTTATCTTCAAGGTTGTCAAGAAAAATGGTTGACAAACAGAAGAGACAAAGGGCACTAAAATGTTTTGTCTTTGCCTAAATATATAAACATAAACAGTAATTTACAGAATATTCCCTCTTGCTATGTGTCATCAGCCTAAAGTTGCTTGTTGTGTTGCATAAATGATATTTAGGAGATGGACTCGGGGGCTTTACGAGGTTCGTGATAATTTATGCACCATCATATCCTCCGGTGCGGCGGCTTCGGGCTGCGGCGAGTAAGTTATTAACGGAGTCTTACCAACTTTCTAATAAAAATGTCAACAATCTTTACGAGGTTGAGGATATCCTAATAAATATTTTGTTTTAGGGAGTTCTTATTTGCAGGTTCGGCCATCGTCTGACGTTGTAGCATTATTTATATTTTAAAGGTATTCAAATTTGCTATGTATGTAGTCATGCCAGGCCCCTTCTTTGACATTTATAGCTCTTTGCGTGCCCGCTCGCCCGTTCCTGGGCTTCCGACATCACCTTCTGATAAAACACATACCAAACTACAGCTTATAGTATCATGGTACATCCTTCCATTTTCACGTTGTATATCTGTTTCGTCATTCTTTCATAATGCATTCTTTCTATATGTTCGAACCAACGGAGCATGCCTTTTCTTATCTAACACCTAACGGGGGGGGGGGGGGCATGTACCAGATAACGACTTGCTCGGCGGTGAACGAAAACATCGTGAGGAAACCCCTACGTCCAAGAGATTATATTTCGAAAGACGTGTGACCTAACATAAGACAGATCCGGTTTTCCCTCTGAGTTGTTGAGGTCCTAGTGGATTGGAAAATGGGATAATGCTTAAGAAGAAGAAGAATGTATGGATTGAATGAAAGTAACAAAGCGATTACCATTCAAGAAGCGTGACGCTGTCATATTATTTCGAGACTTATTTAATAGTGACTGAATCGGTAGTCAATTAACTTTAATTCCTACGCAGTTAATGATTAATAATCATATTTATTAACACACATAATATTCTCATAAAAACGGTGCAAAGAAACAAAACTAGTGCAGTGATTAGTGGATAAATAACCAGCCTATTAACTGAATTGTTCCTGGTTCGCCCCCAGTATATGTACAATCCGAAAAAATACATTTAATGTCCACATTAATTGTATTTTTTCGGATTGTACATATTGGTTAAATCGTGTCTTGAGGATACCAGCACTTCCAAGATATTATATTTCAAAAGACGTATGAACCCACCTATTGAGCAGTCAGAACCCGTTATATACGTTTTCCCATGCATTTCGCGGTCGTATACGACCACCCGGGTTTCGAAGGGTTAAAGGTGTGGTTTTTACTCTAGGTTCTGGAGATCTAACGACACTCGCACGAGTCCAAAACCAGAATCTTCGTGAAATTCTTTGGCTTAAATAACGGACTCCGCCAATCCTAAAGGATTAGGAAGCGGGATAGCGCTAGGAAGAAGATATATACACAGCTAAAATATACACATACATTCCACCTACACAAACATTTATTTATAACCTTATGACGATACCACTATATCTTAACTACTCTCTAGTTAGACCACTTACGATGCGAGGATCGGAGTAATTACGAACTTTAGTCAAGTCATGAAGTTTCAGCTATAAATAGGATAATGACACTCACACGCGCCACGCGCCTGTGGCTAACATCTGGTCAAATTTATTGCTCAAATCCCGCAATTGGACGATAAATGGCGTTAATTGAATCACAAGACACTGCCGATCTCGCGTTAGCTCTTAATTTGTGCATTGCTGTACTTACTCAACATCGAACATTAGATGCATTCAAATTTAGAACTTATTGTGTTGACATAAATTAGTTTGTGTATTTAATGCGGGGTGTACCGTAATACGGTTAATTTATACATTAAACACGATACTTACGCGTTAACTGTTGCACGTTATGGGTGTTGCATACGGCATGAGCCAGATAAATTAGCACCTACTTTGTTCCGGGTTTAATCTGGGCTATCTGTTTTGAGAACGCCTTAACTTTATATCGCCAGAACAGTATGTAGTATACTTCCTTTCAATTACAAAGTCCCATGACGATTCTCTACACGAACGTTACTCTACACGTTTGCTTAAATAATTAAAAAACAATCTTTGTAAACCTGTCTTCTTAAGGTTCACTATTTTTTCATCAATATCATTTGCATGTGCTGAAAAAAATACAGATATTTGATTTAATTGGAATACATTAGACAGAAGAGTGCACGCTAGTTCGCTTTTATTCTAGTTCTTGTACAAGGAAACCGGGGAGCTTGCGTAAGCAGAGGTGTGTTAGAAGGTCTCTGCCTACTCCGCAAGAAACCTGGCGTAAAGATATACATAAATACAAACTTGCTTCTAATTATTCTAAATATTTAATTTATGTTCTGTCCAGCTCTACATAATATTATGATTTTTAATTTTAGTCTGAATAAATATTACATTTTTTAAGATATATTACTATGTATTTTAAAGTATGTTACTTTTTAAGGTAATGTACTTATGTGTATGTTTATTTTTGTAAACTTTGGACTTGAAAATAAATAGTTATGATATAATTTAGTAGACCCCAGTGATTACTAGCAGGCACCGAATCACGGTTAAATTTACCAAGAAAGCTAAATATATAACATACAGCAACGTCTAGTTAAAATTTGTATAGTTTATGTAAATCAGCACACGATATGCAGATTTAGATTATTTGGCCACTTGCAGAGGAACGTACCTACACAAAATGATGCAAATTTTACAAATATATATATTTCTGTGATGATGTTTGAAACATAAAATTACTTTTTTTTATATACAACGGCGGGAGGCATACAAGCTTACGGCCCACTTGGCATAAAGCGGTAGCCTATGAACGCTTGCAACACATTATCACTCTCGCGATGCCAGCACTGGTACAAACACAACTACGCCTCAGGAGCTCACTGGTGACCCCAGATAGCTCAGTATTCGTAATGTCCGTATTCAATCAATATTATTGAGATTCAAGTAAAAGTGGGATACCTAATAAATGCTGACACGCTTGTAAAACCTGATGATATTGCAAATGTTGATAGTTGAGAGACAAAAGACTAGAATAACAAGAGATTCAAGTAAATACTGTGAAAAGCAACATACTTCCTTATACATTTGAATCGTAAAAGCAACAAGTCTAAAACAACCATTCTCACATTTCTGTGTAAACTAATTTTATAATTCTTTTGAACCATTTAAAATGACGCTGCAGTTATTCGTAAATTACTAATAAGCAAACACATGTCCAAAAGACCTGCCTTGCTATATACGACATTACATCATCCTTCACAAAAGAGTATTCATAGAATCATCCTCGTCTGCTCTGTAGGAGATTTAAAAATGGATACCCGTTTCGCCCCGTGATTCAGCATATTATAAATTCACATGAATCACCACAATTAATTCTCTAACATTCATTTTATAAACACAGTTTACATGATTTTAAGATACGTGTTATAAGATTTTAGAGAGTTCTCGCCCGCTTAAATAAATGTTTCTACGAAATTGTGCCAAGGGCATATTCGGCTGGAGTTCAGAAATGAGCATGATAATTCTGTCGGAATGGGTCACATTTTATGGGTTGTACTGCTGGCGAAAGGCTGTCGTATAATCTTGACCACCTGTTCTTTGAAACCCTTTGTACCATCTTGAATGCAAAGGCGCTTTATGATATTTTTGTATGTAGGTTTGTAGGTACTATATGCTGCCCGTGGCTCCATTCGCGAGGAGTTCTACTTCACGAGTTTTACGCAAAAACTCTTAATTATTTTCGGGAGAAAGTAGTACATATGTCAATCCAGAACATATTCTACTTCTATTCTAAACTTCATCTGAACCTTAGGAAACGGCGAGTGTGCACGAAAAGAGCAGCTATGCATGTCAAAGAAGCGAGAGAGGTGTGTAAGGAGCACGTCTTATGGCGCTCGGTTCTCTATGCCTACCCCGCAATTGACCTGGCGTGAAGATATACATACATATAAACCCTGAATTGCTTTTATAAATGCTTAATAAATTCAGGAAGTATTGCTAAAGTCAAATTTACAGGCAATTTCATCCGAAGCACATAAACGAATTAAGATCAAATTGCCATTTATAAATGCCCTCCATTTATTTTTTTCTTAAATATCTCCTGTACAGACATCGGTCGTTCCAATATTATTACATATACTAACTGCTCCCCGCGACTTTGCCCGCGCGTATCCCAGTATCCCTTTTTCTACTTTCTTTATTTCCCTCGGTTTCTAAGGGTCACATCGTGATGTTGAATAGCCTATAACCATCCTCAAGAAGAATATTTCAACCCCGACTGGTGGTTCCAGAGCTTCGCTTTGTGTATTAGTATAGAGTAGATATTGTGTTTGTATTTTACGAAAACTGAACGAATACAAAATATTAGCAACAGAAACATTTTGTTGTGGATATGGTCATAAAGATATACATGATCGTTTGTGGTCTGTAATCAAAGCACAAGTAATAAAAAGAAACATATAAAGAGGAAAACGTTTATAAAAATAACACAAAAACTATATTGAACGTTATGTTGGAGTTGCGTGACTGACGGTTCGCTGAATACGTTTTCGTGTCGAATATATTTTCATAATATTGCCTCCTTTGCTTATAGGGACAATTTATTTATGTTGTTTTGTTTTGTCCACATATTCTTAAACCACTCATTAAATTATTCCGGTCTCAATTTATTTATACATTTATATATAGATAGAATATATACGGGGCATGTGTAAGAGGCGTACCTACAATCAACGTGGTATACAATAATTATTAACTAAAGAGTCTCTGACGAAAGGGAGGTAGGGCGTATTGAAACAGCCTGACTGGTGTAGTACCTCCATGTCACAGGATACCTCAGCCAAATAACAATTATATGCAGGGTTGTTGTTTTCCTGCGAGTTAGGGAGTTACCGTGAGCTCCTGCGGAATTACTGTGTTGACAGAGGGTGTAGAAAAGCGCGAGCGAGCAATTGTATTGCATGCGTTCATAGACTTACATACTTTACATCAGGTGGGCTATATATGGTTTATTGCCACTTTTATTGTCTTTATTTATATTTATTTATTATATGCGCTTGTTTGACTCCCGACGTTGTATAGAATATAATTGTCTGGTTTCTTCGTTTTTTTTTTTTTATTTAAACAGAACGTATTTAATATACCTATAAATAGGCAAAGACAAACCGGTTCAGTATCTTTTTCTACCTTGTTTTTCAACCGATTCTCTTGTTTTTTGTTTAGCGATCAAAAAAAGGTTTTGGAAACACTTGAAAAGAAATTTGGGAATACGCAAATTCGTATATGTCCTCAAAATTTCAATAATGATTATGGTAAATTCATTGGCGCGAACACTAATCAATTCAAATCCTATTTTATAAATAGGTACAATGCAAATTCAAATAATTGTATATATTTTGTTTCCAATCAAGCGCTGTAGGCTAAGAGACTAAATCACGATTGCTTCCTGACATTGTTCAATATAACAACATTGCACAATGAACTCGTATTTCACTGACAGTCAGATACACTGCGACAGAAGCTCCGATCGTCACGCACTCAACATTTATAATTCGTTAATTGGATCATTCGATGATGTAATATATATAGGTCTGAATCATGTGACCTAATTGATAAATGGACCTACAAGCCAACATAAATTGGCCTCTTAGACTATTGTTTCTGTTATGTAAGAATTGTCCACGTAACATTTTTTTATATAGACAGGTTTGCTCGTGGGTATATGCAGTATGTAAGAATAACTTCTTAGTGTAGCCATAATGTTGGCAACACTTCGTGAGGAGTGGATACATCCTGTTCCTGCACGCAGTGATACCAATATGAGGGCAAAGTGACAAGATATAGTGGACCATCTGTAGTTATTTCTTTGTTTTTTATACAACTTCGAAAAGCAAACAACCTTAACTGCCCAAAAGTCTCTCTAGACCATAACTCTAGTTCACATGCTGCATAAGTGGGCTTTCTGTACAAGTCCAATGAGGACAGAGGGACAAGTGATAGTGAATGATCTGTAGTAATTTTATTGTTTTTTTTTTTATACAACTTTGAGACCCAAAGAAACATACGGTCTAGTTCTCGGGACCTATTCCTTGTATTGCAAACCTCCATTGCTCACTTAATTTAAAGTGATTACAGTTTAAATGCAGTGGGCTGTATGTTTGCACGCTTCCTGAAATTGTATAAAAAAGTAATGCGTTTGAGCTGTGATTTATACCGAAATAATGTTAAGCATATTGCTGCATGAATCATCATCACAATCATTAATGGTTTGATAATCGTTAATTGTCTGTTCCTTGGACTATATCGTCATTGGATTTAGGATTGCTCATGAGGCTTGCTTCCTGTACTGATTATGATTTCATGTAAATAAGTATCAGATAATAGCAATTTGCTCTTAGTTCGTTAAATCCACAAATGATTGAAATCCGATTGGATTTTTCCGTTATACGTGTTGTATAATAAACGTACATATATGAACAAGGTTATTGTAAAACATATTTTTCCTCTTTTATTTTTCTTTACACATTGGAGACAAATAAGTATGCCTACGGCCCTCCTAATGTAAGTGAATACCTTAACAGAACACTTTCAAAACATGCACAGAAAATGACGAACTCGGTGGCGCAGTGGTGAAACGTGGGTTTGATCCCCTACACAGGGCAAAGGAGTTGCTGTGTTAGCAGCAGAGGTGACATCGCACGAGTGATACTTAATGTATCGCAAGCGTTTATAGGCTACGGTAACCGCTTTACATCAGGTGGGCCGTATGCTTATATGCATCCCGACGTAGTATATAAAAATAATGATCGAAAAAATAATATCACGGAACGCAAAATGACAACAAGCTTAACCCTTCATACCACTGGTTTCATACCAGAAGTTCTTAATGACAATTTGGCACTACGTGAAAAACGGTTTCATTTAGTACGGGAGGAAACCAACAAACGTTACAGTTTACAATGGGAAAAAGTAAAGCTCTCCAAAAATAAATTTCATATCACAGTACTGCACAAATATATAAAAAATAGTCAATTAGCAGGGTGCACCACATTCATGTCATATTGGCTTTGGTTTTTAAAGTTATACAAGCCATTTACACCCTTATGATAATGGAATACTAAACCAACATTTCGTTTGTAGATGAGGTCAAAAATGCAAAATTATAATTCGATTTTGTAATTTGAAATCTCGTTAACAATAATAACATTTGTTGTTTCAGGTAGTTCCGCGGTTGCTGGGCTCCCTGGTGGGGGGTGCAATGAGTCCGACACAGCATTTAGAACAGCAGCAAGCTTTAGTCAAACAGTTCGCTGAAATATTGGAATTCGTGCTCAAATTCGACGAATACAAAGTGAGTGTTCCTTGCAATTTCAGACAATTGAAATAACTGTAAACTTGTGAAGCGATGAGAGAATTATGAGTTAATTATTACAGGCATGCTCCGTTGGTTCGGACATGTAGAAATAATGCAAGATGAAAGAATGACGAAACAGATATACAATGCGAAAGTGGATGGATGTAGGAGCCGAGGAAGACCAAGACTAACCTACCATGACCAAATTGGTCGTGTTTTATCAGAAGGTGATGTCAGGAGCCTGAGGAACCGGCGAGCCTGCACGAAAAGACCTATGAATGCGAAAGAAGCGAGTGAAGTGTGTAAGGACCGCGTCTTGTGGCGCTCGGTTCTCTCTGCCTACCCCGCAAGGGGCGTGAAGATATACATACATATTACAGGCAATTTGATCTAAATTACTTTTTGTACCGCTACCGATTAGTTCATGCGAACTAGTGCCGGCCGGCACCCACCCACTTCCATTAGTAGATGCATGCCGCTGCTGCCAAGGTTGTTCCGGTCATCTCTGCCTCTGCTGCTGCGGTCGGCTCTGCGCGCATTCGCTATCTGAAATACGAACCGCATGCACTGCCACCGTCGCTGCCCTGGCTGCTCTGGGTCGTCTCGCTACACGTGTTTCGCCTCGCCACAAGGCGGTATAGATATTAGTCTTTAGAATAACATGCTACGAATATACTACTCTGTGTAAAAAGTATCGGGAATATGTCAATAAAAAGACCCGCGTAAAAGAGGTCGTTCTAATTTTTTTACTGCATGTTGGTAGCACTGTACTGATTTAGCGCGCAAAATTTGAGCGGGATCTGTCATTTAATTTGTTTTAAACTACACTTTTTGTTGGTCATAGTTTTGAGTCCTCGGCGATTTTTACAATGGAAAATATTGTTGAACAAAGAGTGTGCCTTAAATTTTGTGTTTCAAATGATATTTCATGTGGTGAATCACTAAAAATGTTGCGAAATACCTACGGCGAATCGTGTATATCGAAAACAAGGGCTTATGAATGGTATAAGGCTTTTAAAGAAGGCCGAGAAGTAGTAGTAGACTTGCCTCGTTCTGGTAGACCTTCAACCGCTACGACCAGAGAAAACATCGACAGAATCAAGAAGCTAGTGCTCGAAAATCGACGTATGAGTCTGAGAGAGTTGGCTAGTGAGGTGAACATATCTTTTAAGTCCGTCCACAACATTCTCATTGACATTTTAGGCATGAAACGCGTCGCCGCTCGACTAGTTCCAAAAGAGCTCAATTTTGTTCAAAAAGCGCAGCGAAAGCATGTCGCTGAAGACATGGTTTCCCGAGCTTCTACGGATCCGACCTTTATGAAACGTATAATAACTGGCGACGAGACATGGGTTTATGAGTACGACATGCAAACAAGCCAACAGTCTTCAGAATGGCGTCTCGAAAACGAGCCGAAACCCAAAAAACCGCGGCAAAGTCGCTCCAAAATCAAGGTGATGCTGACAGTTTTTTTTGACTACCGTGGTGTGGTTCACTCCGAATTCCTTCCAGAGGGAGAAACAGTGAATAAAGAATATTATTTAGGCGTCATGAAGCGTTTGCGTGAGAGTATCCGCCGAAAACGTCCAGATTTGTGGCAACACAACTCATGGATGCTGCACCATGATAATGCACCATCACACACAGCCATTATAGTGAAAGAGTTTTTAGCGAAAAATTCAACAAAAGTTCTCGACCAAGCACCGTATTCACCTGATATGGCTCCGTCTGACTTTTTTTTATTTCCCAAGTTAAAATTACCACTTCGAGGAAAACGTTTTGAGTCGATAGAAGCCATAAAAGAAAATTCGCTGAATGAGCTAAAGGCCATACCGCAAATAGCCTATGAAAAATGTATGGAAGACTGGGTGAAGCGGTGGAGATGTTGTATTGCAAGCGATGGGGCCTACTTTGAAGGCGATAAAATAAATTTAGATGAATAATTTGTATTTTTTGTTTTATTGACAAATTCCCGATACTTAGTACACAGAATGTATAATAGCATATTATTCTGACGACTAACATCAGAAACGACCGGAGCAGCCATGGCATCAGCGGCATGGCATGCATCTACTAACGGTAGCAGGTGGGTGGCAACCGGCACTAGTTCGCATGAACTAATCGGCAGCGGAAGCACACGAAGTTGTTTAGATAAAATTGTCTGTAAATTTGACATTCGCAAAATAACTCCTGAATCTATTAACTATTTAATTATTAGGTACACCTATAAATCCATTTTACAGTCCACTTTACTGAAAAGATGCAACGCTTCAAATTTCGAAATATAATAAGCCATTGTTTCTCTAATGTCTCCCAAATGGACAATAGAAGAGACAACAATAGGTTCGGACCGAAGAGCCATATGCCGATATTATACATATAGCACACCTACCAGGCTATAGGTACAGCCACATTGCAAATGTAAAATATTATTCAAAATTCTTCTCAATTAACATTCTTATCAATTAAGATTGGTGGGGTCCGCTACGCAAGCCTAATTATTAAGAAGATACTGATTTTGATATGGAGTGACTGCGGCCCTCCACAACGCAGAAGGAAAACGGGACCTTAAGTTAAGTTACCCGTCTTTTGAAATGTAATTTCTTAAATGGGTTTCCAGATTGTACATATTTGTGAGATTGTGTCTTGAGAAACCCACACGTCCAAGAGTTATATTTCGAAAGACGTGTGACTAACTTACGAAGGCTGGTTTTCCCTCTCGATTTTGGAGATCTGACTGCAGTGGCTCCATGTCAAAATCAGTATATTCACCAAATCCATAGGCTTGGCCCGTTATGGGAAAATAGATAACGCTAATAAGATTTCCATATACACACACGCGCGCTGCATCACCTTTCCTGTCACACATCTATATTAAAGTTATATTTTTACACAGTTATATCGTAACAATACCAGGAAATTCGCGAATCAGGGCCACTACGAGACAGGTGCAAACCTAGTGTGGCAGTCACAAGTAAACGCTTACCAGTTACATCTTGTCCCCAATCTCCTCTCCTTGAATTGTGTAAGAAAGAGGGCACGATGTAACCACATATTTTTTTTTCGGTAATAAATATTATTATTATTAAGAAGAAGGCTGCATAACATGAAAACATTTGATAACTATTGCTAATATTTGTGATAAAAATGTAAAGTAACAAGTGCTATATAACATTTTTGAACATTCTGTGACTGTATGTGGCCGCACCTTGTAAATCAGAAATGAAGACGAGTTTAACCAATCGCGTTGAAAATCTCATGTTTTTAGATAAGATCCGTCAGGCTATGTTATCGTCGGTCGATTTGCTCCACATGTGTGGATCCGCTCTGAAATAGACATTTCCTGCAACAACAATTCACCGCTGATTGTACTTATTATTCAATCATCGATATTTTCTATGTAAGCTATTTGTATATTAAACATTTCCGGTGTTTATTATAGAACTCTTCGGTATCTGCACAATTGTATTTTTCTTTTCTAGGTTGCTTTTTACCTCTGACTATAGGTACTCCTAGAAGTACCTCGGCGATCAACTTCACTCGTTTTCTCGTTTTTCATATTTTTGCTTAAAATTTATTTTATTTTTATTTTATTATTATCACACATAACAGATTACAACTATTATAAAACGAAATATACAAATCATAACATTATAATCTAGGTTGCATTCCACAAAAATGTGTGTACATAAGAACTATCAAGAAGAGTCTAACACTATGGATTAAACTATATAAAAATAAAACTCAGTAAAAACATATATTTTAAATCTATGGCTAAAATTTCAAGTAGGAGTTTTTAGATTGTCGTCGGCTTGTGATAAAGAATATCTTTGAGAATTTTAATATATAAAGCCAGTTTAGGTAGAAAAATGTCGAATGCTGGGTTGTCCTTGGCGATTTCATTGCACTGACGAGCCATCCTAACCAGGGGGTTGTAAAAGGAAGTATTATTTTGATAAACTTGTAGAGCAAAAAGTCCTGTTTGATTGGATCTACGAGCACTATATCGGATATTAAAAGTTATTTGAACAAGTAAGTTAGGTACATCTAATATTGAATGAATTATTTTATAAATATAAATAAAATCAAAATACCGTCTACGTGCTTCCAGCTTCTGCACATTAAATTTAATTAGACGAGCCTCATAATCTACTAATAATTACGTTTTTCCATAAAATACACCTATATAGTTAATCTTGTCTATACATAAAAGTTGATCCAAATCGATAAAGTTGTTTCCAAGATACACGAATTATATTTATATTAACTGAAGCCCGCGACTTCATTCGCGCGTATCCCTATATCTCGTGGAAATCACTTTTACTACTTTCTTTCTTTTCTCCAGCTTCTAAGGGTCGTAACGTGATGTTGACTATTATATAGCCATCCTCAAAAATTGGGCTGTCAAATACATAATTTTTCAAATTCGACTTATAGTTCCAAAGACTAGCGCGTTTGAGCAGAGCATTATATACGTTTTCCCATACATTTCGCGGTCGTATACGACCACCCGGGTTTCGAAGGGTTAAACAAACTCTACCGCTTTATATGTACGTTCATACACATATACAAAAATTGTTAGTTTAAAGTAATAAGACCATTTCAAGTACTAAACCAGGTGTCACAAAAATCGTGCCTTGAGTTTCTGTGTTAGCAGCAGAGGTGTGATGCGCGCGAGTGATACTGTGTACTACAAGCGCTCACATGCTACGGTAACTGCTTTTCACCAGGTGGGATGTATGCTTATATACTCCCCACGTAGTATAAAAAGTGTCTTTCATTACATCGTGTGCACAAATTGGAAGTACGACTAAAGTACATTTGTATAAAGAAGCATCTCTCTTAATAATGCGTCGAAAGTAGATTAATTTTATTTTTCTATTAAGCCGATTTTAACGAAGCGATAAATCTAATTTGTTATTTCATAAAAAGTTATCGTCCTGAGGATGCTTCCTTATAAAGAATACGTAAAATTGAACTTCAGAAATGTTTGCAAAGAATTTATTTTCGGTTTCTGTATGGACTAAATTCTATAATAAGTTTTTTTGGCAAGATTATTTGATCGGGTTCTTGGACTTGTTTTAAGGCAAGGAACGAATTTGTTTCGGACAGTTTTTTTTTTTTACAAAATCGAATAACAAAGGATTCATTCGTTCTAACACTTCTAACACATCTATGGTTCAGCATACATATTAGATTTACGGATACAATTAAGGTTTATTTGTTTATTATATCTTTATTGCAAATAACAATGAAAAACATTAGAATGCAACACATACATAAATAAACAAAGGCGAACTTATTTTAGTCAACAACTTGGTTGGCGAGTGGCAAAGTACAACATAAACGAAATAGATTATTGCTATAATAAAGAAATATAAAAGTAATAAATGTCAAAGAAATATGTACATTACATACAATTTATCACCTCATATATATATATGAAGTGATATATTGGTGATATGAGGAGATAAAAGAAAGGTAGGTATTCGAAATATTAAAAAAAAATTAGCTTTACCATTTACTTCAATGAGTACATAGGCGTCGGTACCCGTTGACTATTCAATAGGACACTCGTTTATTATACTACATAGGCTGTAGATAATAGAATAGGTTTTAATACATTTATTTTCTGAATTACGATTTTTAATTACTGTACACTTAGTCTATTACAGCTTTCACACCATCTTGTCGTACGGTATATAATTATGAGGAAAAGCGGCTGATATTGTAACCATTTTTATTTTACAATAGAGAGCCATTCGCTTTATTACATGGGCTCCAGGGAATAGCTTAGCGAACTTTTCAGAGAAATAAATATCCACTCTGTTACCTCTCGGTATTTATGAAAATGTAATGTATGCTCGTAAAAATATAAAGTTGTTTTTAAAATTCAGCGACATCTTAGAATCAGAAATGAGTTGCATACAACGGCTTGCTGAAACTAGATTTTTTGTTGTAAATTGTATTCGATTCTATAATAAATTGGCAGAAACAGGTCCTTTCCTACAAAAGACACATCAAAAATTCTCCGTCTAAAAAGTTGATACAGTGCTAGTCGCTACGCTAACGTACTAAGAAATATACTAAAAAAATAGGCAGTTCTGGATATTGTCGATAGAAAGTGAAAACTTAAAAGTCATATTCAGAGCTACAGATACACTGTTAACATTAGCATGCCTATGATAGAAACCAATAAGATTTCCTCGTGGCAAAAATAGATCAATGTGCCTAAAGAAGTTTTTACTTCAAGAAGAAACTATATACATCTAACCTTTAGAACTAAAGTGACCTAATCCAAAAAAGGTGATTTGTGGGAATCTAACAAAATAGATTTGAGAAAAGTATTATGCAATTAATAAAATATATATATATATATGTCTGTACGTTAGTCGTTTGAATGAATTGACATGTGGTGGATTTGTAGCCTGCCATTTTGTGTACAGATTAGGTTATTATATTTTATTTTAATTGAATTTATATAATCCAGGATGATCCAAACTTAAGTCACTTTATTTCTAAGTGAATGACCGAAGTACAGGCGGTCCGTTAACTTATCTTATATATATATATATAACATCTTTTTCTCGCCAAAGGGGCGCTTTTTGATGTCAGTTTCGAGCAAAATCAGAGCTTATTGAGTTAGATCACCTTAGTTCTAAGGGTGTGAAATGTTAACCACAAATTACGGTACTGAAGATTATTAGGCAACCTGGCTATTAATAATCGTCATTAAACTTGACTGTAGTTATCTTGATGATTGAGATCGGAGATGCCTTAGGAACTCCTTAACAACAACTCTATTGAACTTATTTCCTAAATTTATTTTCTGTTGGCTATTTTTCGGCGTTTTACCGACTATTTTGTATTATCTTACAGAAGCCACTCTACAGTGTTCATCTATTTTCATCGGTATGTCTATTGCCATCTAAGTTTCCTTTTAAACCTGAAAACCTGTAAGAATGATAGGCGGCTAAGTCTAGGTCGAACACAGATTAGCTAGTGAAACATATTGCAGTGTAAGGTACGTCGTCTTGATGAAACAATATCCATCGTGCTAGTTTATTCGCATGGGGTTTTGTCGTACCAATTTCTCTCGAGTTGCCATTATGCTGTTATTATCGCTCTAAAGTCTACTCTCAAGGAAAAAATTGCTTTAATATTTTCTTTGTTAAGATCGTTTTTAAAAATACTAGCTGCAGCATGCGACTCCGTGCGTATCCCGATATCCCGCGGGAACCGCTTTTTTGTACTTTTTTCTTTTTCCTCGGCTTCTTTTCAAATCCGATAGTTCCAGAGATTTGCGCATTCAATCAAACAAATTCATCCGCTTTATGTTTTAGTTCTTTTTTACTTTGAATGTAGACAGACTCATAGTGGCAGGTACAAATGTGCAATCATTTTCACTGTCGACCGCAGTGCTGCGATATGAAATTTATTTTTGGAGAGCTCGGCTTTTTCCCATTGTAAACTGTAACGTTTGTTGGTTTCCTCCCGTACTAAATGAAACCGTTTTTCACGTAGTGCCAAATTGACATTAAGAACTTCTGGTATGAAACCAGTGGTATGAAGGGTTAAGCTTGTTTTCATTTGGCGTTCCGTGATATTAGTGGTACTCATAATGGAATTCAGGGTCTTCCTATATTGTAATGATCAGGACTTGGACTTTCAATATCTCAGCACTCACAATGTACCTAATGCCGATCTTAAAGTATACAGCATAGGTGCCCGTCGTTAATTCAGGACATTTCCTTCGAATGTACGAGTATTTTTTGGATGACTGATGTGGTTGACCGACTTGTGGGATGCTTAACTTTCATATGATGTTCTATTCGATCAGAATTGAGCTGACTCAAACAGTTTTTATATATACACACATCAAAAGTGTCTAGGGATCAAGCATTTTTATGCGGATTTCTTGAGATTGAGATGTGGCTTTGTAATAAATTTATGATTTTATAAATTTATATGGATCCTTTTTGGTGCATTTCATAATTTGAAACAGGAACTGTCAATCAAATTCGAGTAAAAGATGAAAATCAGCTGTCAATATTTTCCCTATAAAAACATACAACGCATTGAAGACATTATTAGTGCTACTGTTTCCCTACTACTGATTAAAACCAACGTTATTATGGAGCGGCGACGTCATTTAAGCAGGGAAGAAATGCTCAGAGCCGTGGGAATGATAGAAGCTGGTTCCCGGCAACGTACTGTGGCTTTAGCTCTGAATACAAGTCAGAGTGTTATCAGTCGACTTTGGACACGTTACCGAAGCACTGGTACCGTGGCTGAGCGCCATGGAGGACGGTATCGCTGCACCACACGGAGACAAGACCGATACATTCAAATCACAACTCGAAGAGCTCCAACAATAACCGCCATGATGTTAGCCGTGACGCTTCATCACTCTTCAGGGAACTTAATTAGCGACCAAACAGTCAGAAACCGCTTGCATGAAGTGAACCTTCATTCCCGAAGACCGCTAAGGGTACCACCTATAGCAATGCACAATCGTAGGATTCGATATCAATGGGCTCTTGAACACAGAAATTGGGCAGAAGAACAATGGCGTTTCGTGTGCTTTTGTGATGAGTCTCGTTTTGGTATGAGACCGGATACAAGACGTATACGACACTGGAGAACCCCTGGACGCCAACAGCGATTAAAATCCTGCCAGGAAGTCCATCCTTATAGTGGTGGAACCATCATGGTATGGGCGGGTATTTGGATCGGCGGAAGAACTGAGTTGATTTGGATCAGAGGCAACCTCAACGCTCAAATTTATGCTGAGACGATTGTATCAGACGGCATCGTTCCTCTACAAGTGCAAATCGGTCCCTTATTTCAGTTAATGCATGATAATGCACGACCGCACACCGCAAGAGTTGTAAGACAGACTCTCGCCGCAGCTAACATCAATGTCATGCCCTGGCCTGCTCAGTCGCCAGACTTGAACCCGATTGAGCATGCATGGGATATGCTACAGAGAAGAGCTCTGCCGAATATGGAGGGTATCCAGTCGCAAGAAGACCTTTTTTTGTTGTTGCAACGAACATGGGCGGCCATTCCACAGCGTGACTTGGATGAACTCATTTTGAGTATGCCAAACCGATGTTCTTGTGTTGTTAGTGTTCGCGGTAGAAACACGGATTATTAATTGTTTAAGTTACCCAATAAAATTTTAAAGAAAACTGTTATTTCAGTCTTTTTTTCGAACTTTAATGTTAGTGGTTCAAATGTCAAAAATCCCTCTATTATGAAAATGGCAAATTTCTTTATTAATGCAAAGGTGACTTGGTTTATCGTTACTGTAGACAAACGAAAACACTTTATTTGATGAATCCTTAAAGAAAATTTTAATTAATATCAATCAGGAGAAAAGTTATTGCAAAAATATATGTTGATCCCTAGACACTTTTGATGTGTGTATTATATCACTTGTATTTGCGATTAGTGTACGTCCAACTACTTCTTTCGTGTATTTGCATTGGAAATATCGTCTGTATTAAAAATAAAATTGCAAACAAACTACGATCTTCTTCTTCCAAGAGTTATTAAATTTGCTAAACGATTAGGATTTACGGCGTCCGCTGCCTAAACCTAAGGATTTGGCGAATATACTGATTTTGCTATGGAGCGACTGGCGACAGACTGTCTACAAACTAGACGGAAAACTAAATTTTTATTAGGTTAGGCCACATATCTTACGAGATATAATTTCTTGAACGGTTACCTCACGATGTTTCGTCGCCGAGCCAGCGATAATTATAAATATGTACATAAGTCTGAATTTGGTTTAAGAACTAATTATTAAAATATTTTTAAATAAATATATTATTGTCACTGAATTGTTATAGATCTTCCGCAAGATTATGATTATATTAGATATCATATACAAAAAATATTTTTTAAAATCCGTCCGGTGGTTCCAGGGATTAGCGCGTTCAAACGAACAAACTCTTCCGTATTATATATCGTCGTTGAAGTGCCAATACCTCCTAAGTGACATTTTTGATTAAATTGAGTTTTTTAATACAATAGGCTTAAAGTTGGAATTTGCATCGGTGGCAATTACACCTAATCATCAATCATTACCAGAAAGGCTCTATACAGTTTGTGGAATGGTTATTAAATTACTAATAACAGTAATAAACCACTTTAAGTCTCTCAATTCTCAAAAACTAAATTTAAGCAAAAATGTCAGATAGGAAGTATTGGCACTTCATCGACGATATTAGTCCCTGCCACCCGCTCTCAACCCGTCGACGCCATAGGAGTCGGCTAAGGAAAACAAGTTACCGGACAACGGGCAGCAGCGCCATCTCGTGCACTGCCTTATATTGCGTTCAGCAACTCGCCTGCCAAATCCGACTATTAAAATCGCCGACGACTGGACCGCGCAACGCCAAACACGCGGATATTGAGGACTGACGGAAAATTAAAGACCTGGTAGAATAAATTCATAATCATTGGATTATCAGAAGTCCAGCAAATTGCTCTATTTCCAGGAAGGCAACCAATAGTCTCAAGGTTTTGCGTTTATCGATCGGAGTTCCCTCCGTTGCAATATCATGTCTATCAGGAGTGTGTCGACTAGGGTAGCGTACCTTGTCCTTACAATCACCAAGCGATACTCGCTAAAGGTGATACAGGTCTACGCACTGACCTCGTCACACCCTGGTAAAGACGTGAAGGCAATGTATGAGGATATCTCTAAAGACATACATGCCTACAGAACCCACTACACGGTTGTTATGGGTGATTTCAACTCAAGGCTAGGCCAGAGGATCGGGTCAGAGCAGGGAGTGGGTGCAATTTGGGAAAGGGCAGCGTAAACGAAGGGGACAGATGTGAAACTCTATATGATGAACTCCTTCTTCAGGAAGCCGCCTTTACAGGAAATTTACCTGTATGAGCCCTGATGGTCACAAGGATATAGACCATGATCTCTAGAGTTAAAACATAGCGATCACCATATGGTGAGAAGCGTCTTGAATATCAATGTCAGACTGGACAGGTCTGAAGTCTGAAGAGCCTGTATCCAAAACCACGAAAACTTTCAACTTGCACTCCAAAATTGCTTCGAAGGCCTAAGGAAACTACATCTCCGTCGTGAGTTAATAGCGGTCTGATAGAAACTGTCGGTGTTGGGATTAAGTTCTTTAAGCCCCGCCGCACAAACTAACCTCCGAAGCTGTCTAATCTAAACCGTCACTCATGGAAATTCTTTAATGGATACGTCCTCTTACAGACAAGCAGATTTCGGTCTTTGCAACGCGTCACACCTTAAATACAAAAAGTTTGCAGATAAATGTTATAGATTACAGTTACCTACGTTCTGAATCACTTTAATTAATATAAGGTTTATATTTAAACACTAAGTTCAGAAATAAAACAAGTTTGCGTCATACGGCAGTCATAATGATGTAATTTATTATTTCAGCTTGTTATATTTATTTGACATAATTATGGGAATGCCAAACATTTGCCCTCAGCACAAGTCATCGAACTCACCAGACACACAGTCGAATAAGGTAATAGCGATGCCTAATTGATATGATAGGCCTTGTGATAGAAAGCGGGGCTCGGCTGACCTTCGTACTGTGAGTCATTGAGTCATTCTTTTCGTCAATCGCTCCATTAGGATCGATGCAAACTGCCTATAATTTATTTTATATGTGACTATACGATACATGATGAAAATAATGTTAATAAAAACAACTATTTAAAAAAATGATGTAGATCTCAGACTATATCCATTTCTTTTTATAATTGCCTTCGAAGAAAAACGTTAAATTATAACAATATTTTTCTTTTCTAGGTAGGTGAACTAGTTAGTAATACTGCGTGTTATACTCGTACCTCTCGTATATGTAATGCCGGAATAATTAAAAACACCTTTTAAATTCGTCATAAAAAACGGCAAAAATGTTATATGCATATAATATTTCACATTTCTTACCTTCATTTCTCTTTTAGTGTATAAAATAATTAAAATTCTCGAATAGCAATAATATTTTTTGTAAAACTTCTATGAGATAAAGTTAAAATTTCAGTTAAGGAATGGGAAAAAAGGTATCACTTGCATTTTTCTGTTTATTTTATCAGCATACGTAAGTATGCTGATAAAATAAACAAATCATACGGAAAAACATATGAGGAAAAAAATATTTTTCTATTGATTAAATCTGTAAAAAAGTCTTACAAAATTTCTGTCTATTTATCTATATCTTCATGTACAGACTCTTGCGGAGCAGGCAGACAGAACCGAGCACCCCATGACTCGGTTCTCTTTCCTAAATATATTTTAGTCATAAATAAACATAATAGCACATTTGCTGTAAAATTGTATCTTATTTCCGCGCATATAAATTTTGAATAATATAAAAAAATATACGTGTCTTTGGCTAATCATAGGGCACATTGAACAGTCCAGAGAGACCAGCTTAGACTTTCCTTTATTTTTTTTTTATCAAAAGCCCTGACATCCAGTAGTTGCCATGCTTTCCGAAGTACGTAAACAAACACTTCATATCAGGACCACACATGACTACCGGCCAAACCACTTAAATTTAACTTATGCATGTGAATTGAACAAACATTGTGTCACACCTAGAGATGGGCGGTCAGTAAATACTAAATAGTATTTACTGAGATGGAAAGATAAATATTAGTATTTATCCATTTTTACTCATTTATACTGAGTATTTATCCAAATGCATGAGTAAAAAAAAATAAACACAAAAAGACTTGAAATTTTAGTCTCCCTTCAACGGAAGGGGTTTAGAGCTTACTCTGCCACGCTGCTCGAATGCGGATTGGCGGAGGCCAGTGTTTTCAAGCAGCCCGAGGTAGAAAGCTTCTCAGGAACCGCACAATACGCGACCATTGCGGTTCCAGTGTATGAGGGTAAACTCTCAGCCGTCGGCGAACAGTGCGATGGTAAAACGAGGCTATTGGCATGATAACGAACAATTCCTCAGAACACAACCCATTGTACAATCGGTAGAACACGCAAAGGGAGGCGAAATCTCTCCTTAGACTCAAGGGCTCAATACCGTGTGTGAGTTTAGGATCATCCACGATTCTCACAACTCGACTTTGCACCGAGTCACAAGGCCCTAGCTGGTAACCAGGTGCCCCCGCCCAGAGATGACTACAGTACTTCATATGCGGTCTGACTTGGGACTTGTCTAAAATATAAGTCTTTGCCCCGCGCTGAAGTACTGTTTGGCTCTGTTGAGCACACTAAGTTTCTTTGACGCCAGCTTGACCTTTTCTTCCAAGTGGCTTCGGCACTGAACTTCGCTGGAGATCTCGACGCTGAGAATCTCAATACTCTTGGCAATGGTTAGTGGCGTGTTCTGGAAATGGGGGACTACATCAAATGGGGTTTTTTAGCGGTGAACGCGCTGACTTGTGTCTTGGTAGGGTTGAATTGAACCAAGTTCAACCGTCCCCAGTCGGACACCCACCCAAAGCACACTCTATTTCAGACACAAGTCTAACGCGGCTTTCCTCCACAAGTGAACGAGGGGTACTAGCACGGCCTGTGTTAATAAGTGACCCCAGTACTATCATCCGCATAACAATGAATGCCGTCAATTGACAACATGTCATTGATATGCAGCAGAAACAGCGTTGGGGACAATACAGAGCCCTGTGGGACACTAACATTGATATCCATGCTATTGGAGCAACCACCGTCAACCACAGCCAGACCCGATCGAACGCCTTTGCCATATCTAGGCTGACAGCCAATACCTCACCTTGACTCTCGATCGCCGAAGCCCAGCGGTGTGATACACTAGAAGATCACCAGTCGAACGACCGTGGCGAAAGCCGTATTGACGGTCGCTGATTAAATCGTGATCCTCTAGGTATGTCAGGAGTCGAGTGTTTATCACACGCTCCATCACCTTGGAGAGAAGGGAGGTTATGGCAATAGGCCTGTAATTCGAAGGGTCTGATCTACCGCCCTTTTTGGGCAACGGGTGCACATTGGCGGTCTTCGACGAAGACGGAGCTTGCCCAAAGGAGTAGGAAAGCACGAAAAGGCGCGTTAGCACAGAACACAGCTCAGGAGCACACTGCTTTAGCACCACTGCTGGAATGCCATCTGGCCCACTCGACTTATGAATGTCGAGGGAGAGCAACGCCCGCCGGATATCTCGTTGGGTAATTGATATTTCCGGCATTGAGCTACTGCACCTCGGGATGGTAGGTGGCACAGCTCCCCCGTCATTCAAAGTCGAGTTAGAGGCAAAGAGATTACCCAGTAAATCGGCTTTCTCTTTAGCACTGTACGCCAGACTGCCATCCGGTTTTTGCAATGATGGACTAGACAACTGACAAAAGTTTCCCTCGGCAGCTTTAGCCAGCGACCAGAAAGCACGGCTCCCAAACGGAAGGCTTGCAAGCCGCTCACCAACTCTACCGACGAAATCAAACTTAGCTCTGGCGATTACCCTCTTACTGGACCTCGAGTCAGCGTTCAGTTTACGTTTCAATACTGAGACATCTGGATTTCCATTAGCACGCGCCGTGGTCCAAGCCTCGAAAGCAGCCTATTTGAGAAGTTTAGCTTCTTTGCAAGGCCGATTAAACCACGGTCGATTTTTAGCTACCGCTGTAGCCACAAAGCGATTGGGAATGTAGCATTCCATGCCATCTAATATCGCCGCAGCTACCGTAGTCGCACAGGATTCGACATCATCTGTTTTGAAACAAAGCTGCCTCCACGGGTACGACGCGTAGAATTCACGCAATCCGTCCTAGTCTGCCGACTTATAGTGCCATCCGGTAGGCCGAGGTGGGTCACGCCTGGCACGGGGCACTTGGGTCCGGTTGAGACAGTGCTCCGATGAGCCAAACGGCGCATCCACCGAGATGTTATACTCATCCGGACGTGTGGTCCAGCAGAAGGTCCAGTAAGAAGCTTGTATGGTCCTCTATCTGTCTGGTACTCTCGTCGCAGAATGTACCAGTTGGGTGAAACCATAGACTAAAGCAAAGTCATGAGCCGATCTCCCCGCGGAATCAGTGCACCGAGAGCCAAGCCATTCGGTGTGGTGGGCATTAAAATCTCTCAAAATCACTAACTCCGCGGAGGGATACTGCTTGATAACTTTGTCAGTTGCCATTTGCAGGTGCTTAAATAAACGGGCTGTGTCTGTATCACCGCTATAGGACCTGTAAAGGCACGTGTAGATTCGGGTGTGGCCGCCATGATCCACGCGCACCCATAATAATAACAGGTTCCTGTCTTTCAGGCTATGAAGACGGCGACAACAAATATCCTCCCGAACGTACATACATACCCCGGCACGACGTACAAATAGGTGTTCAAGTTTGTACCCGGGGTAACGTAAGTAAGATGTGTCGGCCGGTGAGGATATTTGTGTCTCCGTGAGGAAAAGAAGGGTCGGCCAAGCGGTCTCGAAGTGATAGTGAACCGCATTAATATTGGAGTGTAGTCCCCTGATGTTCCAAAAATCCACATTTATTGTGGAAGGAGCAGCCGCTGTAATATTTCTTTTCCTATTCCTTTTCGGTGCCATTTATTTATTTGTGTTGAGGTTCAAAAGAGAAGTCGCTGAGCCGACAGAGTAGAGAACAAAAGCCCGGTATCTTCTATCACTGGACAATGCAGGTTATGCGATTTGGCACTGGCACGGCGGGCGGAAGGGCCCCCGTCCCCCCTGCTGCAGCAGCCGGGTCCACACCGGTCTCCTTCTCCGGCACGCCAACTACAACAGGGATTTTTCGGGGGTTCGCGGTTCAGCCTCCCGGGCCGGAGTTTAAGAAATCCCCGGGTTCAGGAACCCTACTGACCCACGGGCGGCCAGCGGTCAGCCGTTTCACCGGATCTCCCTGACCGCCGAGCCAGCCTTACGCGCCCACACCGTCATTGGCGGTTTGATATCCGCCGGTCCTCCCGCTACCCATACAACGACTTCTCAACTAACTGGCGACCTTACTCACACACAGGAACACAACAATCCTCCCGGAATTGCTATTTAGCTGCGGTCTTCTGTAAGGTGGAGGTGCTTCCCCAGACGGATACTTAGAGCAAGAGGTCTTGCCATGCCCCGCCGCTACAGAATGTCTGACTGGACGGAGCACGGCACGACCCCTTGCTGCTAGGTAGGACACCTATAGATGCAAAGCTGGTTGTTAACGATTTCAACCGAGCGGGTGAAAACGGTTGTTTTTAACCGTTGTCAACGGTTGTAAATGGCTTGAAACGGGTAAGAACATGTTTTTTTAAATGGTATCAGTTTTTCCTCCTAGCTAATTGATAGAATAGGCCAATATTATGTAGGTACTTAAACGTTTTCTTTTTAAATAAATTAAGTAAAGATAATTTATATGTAAAGTAACTTTCATGAGATACTTCAGTGTAGGTAAAAGTCCCTTTATTTTGAAATAATCACTTCAATTTATTATTGAAGTAAAAACTAGGTATACGTATACCCATCTCACCCGCTCACGGCATGCATGAGCATGCATGACATGATGCACGAAGTGGCAACATATTGCACACACGACGACCCGTGCGCAATAATAATTATTACCAAGTTTCGTATTTTAACGAATGTATTTAGTAATTCCAATTATCTTTACATAGTATAAAACAAAGTTGCTCACCGCCGCCTGTACGCTTTTAGATTTTTTAAACTACGCAACGGATTATAAAGGGGTTTTTATCAATAGGCAGAGTGATTCAATGGGGAGATTTATATGTATAACAGGTACATTCAGATTATAGTAGAGATAAGACGAGAATTTCAAAGATTTTAATGTGATGTTGTAAAAAATATTTTTTTGTACGCGTACATTGCAAACGCTGGCTAAACTTACGAGATATATCAAAATACAGTACAACGGAATTGAATTATGATATAAATTATGGAACAAAACTGTAGTAATCTCTTTTTTAGCTCGCAGTCGGATAAACAACCGGTTTTCAACCGTTTTTTATACGTTATTAACGTCTACTTTGGATAAATATCCGTTGTTAACCGTTGCTTTACAACTATAGTCCTACCTCTCTTTAGATAACAAAAGTATATTTTTATATACCACATCGGGTGATAAATAAGTATACGGCCGACGTGATTGTAAGCAGTTACCGTTGCCTGCAACACAAGGAGTGTCGCTCGCGCATTACCATCCCCGTTGCCAACGCAATAGCTCCTTATTGACCTACCTCTCTTTCGCCAGAACCTCGTTTGCTGATCGGTATGCGCTACGTGCAGGTGATTTCACATTCAAATACACAAATAGGACAAGTAAAAATGCTACAACATTAATTTTAAGTCCAAATACGACGAGCGCGTGCACTTCCTCCGACGGGTGAGACTTTACTGCCGTATGTAAAAAAAATGCTACGAGCACGCTGACGACAGTGACAGCGAAATAAAGGACCCTTGCCCCGCCTACCCCACCTCAGGTGTGTAATACCAGTGTTTGTGGGAATAATAAATACCTTACATTGAATATTGGCACGGTACTTTTTTATTAGGTACTTACTATTAATAAAACACACAAATAACCTCTAATCCCTTGACATTTTAGTAAATCCATAATTCCGAATCAATTTATAAGACTTAACTAAAGAAAAAATATTTACTGCCGATTTTGGATAAAAACTCAGTAGAAACGGGTATTTATGAGTATTTACTCATCCTTGGATAAATACTCAGTCCTTAACCCATCTCTAGTCACACCCGACATCTCAGATCCTATGGCGTTCCTCTTATTTCCTCTTAACAGTGGTGAAATATAACGTGGCACACATTTACCATGATCACGGAAATGCAATTGACCAAAGCATAGCTATTATCGACAATCTAAATATTAACCGAAATTAGTCAAGAAAATGAGGTGTAGGTACTGTAGGTCATCTTAACCGAAGCCAACCTTTTGGGATGGACAACCAACCTCCAAGGATGTTCACCTCCTTGTGTAATTCAGTTGGAAAGCCGCGGGAACATTTAATAGGAAGCAGTAATAATTCATTGTGTTAAAAATAAAAATTCGATATGTTTTTCTTGGGTCGTACGAGTACATGTAGAAAGAATACAGTATAAAAGAATGACAAAACAGGTATATAATGCGAAAGTGGAAAGATGCCGTGAAAAAGATGTAGTAGTGGAAGACTTACCTACCGTGACCAAAGTGGTCGTGTTTTATCTTAAGGCGATGTCAGAACCGTAAGTATACATGAAAAGAGCTATGAATGTTAAAGAAGCGAGTGAGCTGTGTAAAGACCGCGTCTTATGAAGCACGGTTCTCTCTGTCTACCACGCAAAGGACCTGACGTGAAGGTATACATACCTTTTTCTTGTAGATTTGTTCGAAACAAAATTAACAGACAACTGTTGCTATAACAGATCTGCTTTTTCTGCCGAGTTTACGATTCTGTGTTAAGGTCGCGAGAGTATTAGGTTATTCCTGTAATATTTACTTCGATTGCCAAACGCTCTTAGCCGGATATTTATTCCACGTTTCTCGCTGAAAGCCTGTTTACCCTTGAAATGGGTTTATAGATTTTGAAGTGGGTGTCGATTGTTACGAGTATTATAAAACTATTTTTGTTGCAACATTACTTTGTACGCTTACAATATGTTTGCTATATTATAGTACAGGGTGCAACGTCATCCATTCGTATAATAGTTACTGAGATTATTCAATAACTTTACCTAATAATGAAGCTTTTGCCCTTAATTGTGCCCGCTCTGGAACCCTAAATATTTCCATGATAAACAGTAGACTAATAACTGGATTTTAAAATATTATGTTTGTCTGTATTATGTGCCGTGCATCGCGCTAAGGTTTATCATCTGTGCGCCATGCGTAGCATATAAGGCAGCTTTTGCCGAGCCCTCTGGCGGAGTAGTTTGAGTGGAAACAAGACATACAGACATGTGTGTATGAACGTGTCTGTCCGTCTTAACCTGGATGTTTTGAAGAGAGATAGGGCGCATCAAAGCAGTCCGGCTGGAGTAGTACCTCAACCTAACAGACAAATGCAACTAAATAACAACCCACTGTAGGGTTGTTGTGTTAACAATGAGTTCCTAAGCAGTTGTTGTGTTAGTAGCAGCGGTAACGCTCGAGCAATACTTCCTGTATTGTAATCGTCCATAGTTTATTTAACCATTTTACATCAGGTGGGCCGTATGATTGTATGCCTTATATAAAAAGGAGTCATTATCGATTTTGTTGAATCCAACTGTAATACTATTTCAAAAAATATTCTATATACAATCCTTAGAGCATACATAAGCAAGCTAGCTATATAGTGCTCTTTATTCTCTGATCGGTTGTGCCGATCGTAAGCATTTTTTATAGATACGATGATACGATACGTACTAGCTTTTGCCCGCGGCGTCGCACGCGTAGATTTTGGAATTTCGACAGTTTTACATTTTTATACTTCTTATTTTTTGGTACAGTCAGCATTATATAGTTAGTAAAAGTACCACATATCCTTATTAATTATATATTTTATAATATTATATGTATTTATATTTTATAATATTGAATGCGAAGAAAACAAATATAATGTTAAAATAAGAAGAGGTATGCTTCGATGGTTCGGACATGTAGAAAGAATGCAAGATGAAAGAATGACGAAGCAGATATACAATGCAAAAGTGGAAGGATGTAGGAGCCGAGGAAGGCCAAGACTTACCTACCATGACCAAATTGGTCGTGTTCTATCAGAAGGTGATGTCAGGAGCCCTAGAAACCGGCGAGCGTGCATGAGAAGAGCAATGAATGTTAAAGAAGCGAGTGAGATATGTAAGGATCGAGTCACGTGGCGCTCGGTTCTCTCTGCCTACCCCGCAAGGGATTTGGCGTGAAATTATAGAAGAAAACAAAGATAATGGTATTTGAAGAGAAGAAACCAAAACCAGTGTAAGGATTACGGTAGATGATGAAGTGTTGGAACAAGTGGATGAGATTGTATATCTTGGATGCGCTTTTAGCAGCGATGGAAGGTACACCGCAGACGTGGAAAGGCGAGTGAGTGCTGGGAATAGTGTTATTGGAGCGTTGGGAAATCTTCTTGGCAGTAAAAACCTGAGCCAGAAGGCACAGCTGGCTATACGCAATGCAGTGCTGGTCCCGACGCTTACTTATGAAAGCGAGAGCTGGGTATGGCAGAGAGAGCATGAAAGTAGTATAAACGCGGTTGAAAAGCGAGCGTTGCGCAAAATATATGGCGTAACGTTTGTAGACCGTATTCGCAATAATGAGTTTTAGAAGCAAAGTTGATCTGAAAGAGAGCGTCGGTGTTAAAATAAGAAGAGGCATGCTCCGTTGTTTCGGACATTTATAAAGAATGCAGGATGTAAGAATGACGAAGCAGATATACAATGCAAAAGTGGAAGGATTTAGAAGCCGAGGAAGGCCAAGACAACAAGGTCGTGTTCTATCAGAAGGTGATGTCAGGAGCCCTAGAAACCGGCGAGCGTGCATGAAAAATGCAGTGAATGTTAAAGAAACGAGTGAGGTATGTAAGAATCGAGTCGCGTGGCGCTCGGTTCTCTGCCTACCCCGTAAGGGATTTGGCGTGAAGTTATAGATAGAATATCCTTATTTATGTAGTATTGAAGATATGTCACGATCTGTTCGGTTTTCATTAACTATTTGATATTGACTGAATACACTCAAAGCACCTCTTTATTAAATACACAACATAGCATATTTTAAAAACATAACTGTACAAAGTCACTAACTTCAAAAGATATTTCTACTCCATGCAAAGTGTCAACCCCTTTTCAGCCACCTAAGGGGTTGAAAAACGCTGAAATTACTTTTTTGACGTCTTGGTTGAGAATATATTTACCAAGTCTAAAGTAGCTCACTTTAAAAGAAAATCAATTAATTCCTTAACAGTTCAATTTTTAATTCAAGAAATAATTTTGACCCCAATTACACACTTTAAGGGGTGAAATTTTTGAAAACGCAGAAACCCTTTTACTAACCCTTTTTTAATTCTAATAGAGAGTATTTGTACAAAGTATTGTCTTAGGTTTGGCGATTGTTACACATTGAATTAAACAATTTTTAACGGAAGTATCGCGTGTTTTATTTATTTTGTACGTTTCGAACGCTTTGCAGCGTCCGTGGTCGCAGGAAGTCGAAGAGTCTTAAAAATTGTCTCCGTTAAAAATTGTTTAATTCAATATCTGTACAAAGTTTCAGGTTACTAACTTCAAAAAATATTTCTATTCCGTACAAGGCGTTAACCCCCTTTTCAGTCCCCTGAGTATGGAATTTTGCAAAACGCTGGAAACACTTTTTTGACGTCTTGGTTGAAAGTATGGTTACAAAGTCTAAAGTAGCTCATTTAAAAAAAATCTTCAACTTTTAATTCAAGAAATACTTTTAAACCGCGTTACACCTTTTAAGGAGTGGAATTTTTGAAAACGCTGAAATCACTTTTTTGGATCCTAATAGAGAGTGTCTGTACAAAGTTCCAAATCACCAACTTCAAGATATATGTATACTCCATACAAAGTGTCAACACTCTTTTCCGCCCCCTAAGGCTTTGAAAAACGCTGAAATTACTGTTTTCATGTCTTGACTGAAAGCATATTTACAAAGTGTAAAGTAGCTCACGTAAAAACATCAATTTCGTAACAGTTTAAAATGTAATTCAAGAAATAATTTTGTTGTAGTAATGGGGGTCATTATACACTTTAAGGGGTGGATTTTTTGAAAACTCAGAAATTACTTGTTTTGGATTCTAATAGAGAGTATCTGTACAAAGTTTTGAAGTCTCTAACTTCAAGAAATATTTCTGCTCCATACAAACTGTCAACCCTCTTTTCAGCCCCCTAAAGGTGAAATTGTGAAAAATGCTGAAATTACTTTTTTGACTTCTTGATTGAGAGTATATTTACAAAGTCTAAAGCAGTTCACTTAAAAAAATCAATTTCTTAACAGTTCAACTTTTTATTCAAGAAATAATTTTGACCCCGTTACACAATTTAAGGGGTGGAAATTTTGAGAACGCTGAAATTATTTTTTTTGGATTCTAAGAGCGAGTATCTGTACAAAGTTTCACATTACTGACTTGAAAAATATTTCTGCTTTACACAAACTGTATAAAGCAGAAATATTTTTTTACTACTTTTTACACTTTTCACCCCCTTAGGGGTTGAATTTCAAAAAATCCTTTCTTGTCTCTCGTGAGAATTACAGAAATATCGTCTTTGCAAAATTATAGCTTTCTAGGTTGGCCTCGGCGTTGATGAATCAGCGACTTAGTCAGGAACTCCATTTTTATATATATATAGATTACAGTGATGTTCTATGCGTGACATAATTTTTAAGCTATCGATACTTCAATACAGGCATTTACACATATACTAGTCTCATTCCTGTTATCTCTGCATAGAAGCACATTTTACTACTGTTGTTCATACGTGTGCTTACGGTTCATGCTTAGTAAGGCGCGCTCTATAGCTTCCTTATGTACACTCTAAACATACAAACTTCGTCGGAACTACGATTGTATTATATGTATTGAAAATACAATAATGTATATTTTTCCTTATTGCTTCGGTCCTATATACGCATAATAACTATAAATAGAACTTATAGTGATGACATTAAGCAAAGTGACTTCGCCAGAAGAAATCCTTTGGGATGTCAGGTAATACCCAACCCTAACCTTCTCCCCGGGGTCACGCGCAATAAAATTATCCTGCAGGCAGGCACGCTCCATGATTCAGAATTCATCGCAGGTTCTGTCCTTGCCGTGGATACTGTAATATTAGGAGAAATAGTGTAAAAAGGTCTAGCTATCACTGTGTTTTTATATACAACATCGGGAGACATACACGCATACGACCCACCTGATGAAAACGGTTACCGTAGCCTATGAACGCATAGTAGAGAATAGCATTTCTAATGGTAATAAAGTTGTCTTCGTGTTAATGTTCGTGTATTTTTTTTTTATGTACTATCTCAGGTGGCATATAAACATAGTAAGCAATTGCTCTAATTCTAATTCTCAGTATATCACTGTATCTAATTTTTTTAGGTTCCTGCTAATGAGATACCATTAAGCTTCTAAGGAGTTGCTGTGTTAGTATGTAGTATGCGGAGGTGCGAGCGATACTTATTTTATTACAAGCGTTCATAGTAACCACTTTGCGTCAGGGTAGGCCTCCCGACATTGTATAAATAAATAAAACAAGTAACTACGATCCATAACGAAGTCAATCTGCACTTAACTCGTTACCTCGAAACCAACTACTGACTGTTTAATCTTATACGTGAAAGATTGGAGAAAGTAGAATTATAAATAAATAATAAATAAATATTGTCGGACAAATTACACAGCGCCACCTAGCCCCAAAGTAAGCGAAGCTTGTTTTATGGGTACTAGACAACATACGTAAACACATTTTTTTTTTGTAAATATATTCTTATTATACATAGAAAATACCCAGACCAATACAAACAGACATGTTCATGCACACAAATGTTTGTACTGTGTGGGAATCGAACCCACGAGCGTTGGTGTCAAAGTAGCGTAACAGCGCGTTTCACCACTGCGCCACCGAGCTCGTCAATTATGTTTTATTTGTTATCTATATCTAAATAGAAATCTTCTCGTTTCCTAATCCATAAGGATTGGCGGGGTTCGCTACCTAACACTAAGGGTTTGGCGAAGATACTGATTTTTACATGGAGCGACTGCCGTCAGACAACCACAGACCAGAGGGAAAACCAGCTCTATCTTAGGTTAGGTCACACGTCTTTCGAAACATAATTTCTTGGAGGTGTAGGTTTCCACACGAAATTTTCTTTCGCCGCCGAGCAAGTGATAAATATGTACACATATCTGAAAACACGAATTTAGTGGTACACGCCCCCGCTAGGATTCGAACCAGTGGCGTGCACAGAGATTTTTGACAGGGTAGGCAGATTTTTTTTAAAGCTATTAACTTACCAAAAAATACAGAATGTTGATTTTGGTTACCCAGTCTTGTGGAAATAATGATGTATGTGATCACTTGTTTTTATTCACCGAACACTACACACACCACATGAACAACTTTCGCAGTGAATATCATCTATATTTATCAACTTTAAAACTTTAAAATCTTATTTCGTCTGCTACCAGTCAATCGATTCAAAACAAAAACAATGGCGGCCGTCTTAAAATCAAAATAAAATTAACATCAATTTTATACGAAAAAAAGAAACGGCAATATCTTTCACTATAATTATATGCAGCAAACTACTTTTTAAAATAGTTACGTAGCAATGCTCGCGACACTTAGGTAATTTACGTTATAGTTCAGCTGCAAAGACATTGTCTATACTATGCGATAGTGTGCGTTATTTGTGTTATTGTGGGCAATGTAATTACAGGAATGCACACTACAGTATTTGTATTAACAACACGGCACACATACGTAAATTTAGCCAGAAATAGTTAGTGTCTTCCGCCGTTAAAAGCTGCCAATGCGGCGCTGGTGTAGCGTAGCGCCTAGCTGCGATTTGAATATGACTAGCGATGATTTTAATAATTTACCGATACCGATAGATGGAGCTGTTTTTAATTTTTTGTTTTTGATACGAAATATTAGTTAAAAACTATGTTTAAGAATGAAACATAGGATGGTATTTATCAAATTGATAGGGTAGGCAATGTCTTTTTGTCTATATGGAGTGCACGCCACTGATTCGAACCAAGGACCAGTTGGTCAATACGCCGGTTCCTTATCCACTGGACTATCACTGCTCTCTCTATATTTAAAAAGAAAAAAGTAAAAAAATAATCAGTTTAGAAATTTGGAATTTCTTTATACTACTCGTACATTTGATATTGATACCTAAATATTTATTTATATACATTATACATTTAAGCAAAAATGGCGCGCAATTTTAATTAGGCCTCGTTATTCGCAAAGATAATAGGAGTAAGAAATTTAACATTTGACTTCCCTGTTGACAATGTACCTACGACTACGAATGTACAGCAATATAGTACAAAAACATCAATAGACCAAAAAGAGGTCCAGTCATTTGAAGCTCAACTGTCACTCATCACGGATTATTTATATTATACACACTGAATGCGCGCATATTATGCCCTTCTTTATGAATGTATTAACACGTACAAGCCTACGCTTTGCGGGGTAAGCAGAGAGACTCAGGTCCGCAAAGGGCTTGGAGTGCATGACATTTTATGTATTAATGTATTGTATTTAATCGTTAAGGCTGGCCAGACTTTCAGGATTGTTTAAAGGTACCGTCACTGCATATAATATAGCCTGATTTACATAACAATATTTCATGTTGATCCAGCTAAGTAGATCTACGGCCACAGCTTGACCCCGTACTAATTAATCTCATTAAAAGCGAAATATTTATGTACGGTAATTTGTAACTTACGACTAATAAAGTGGCAAGACTTAGCTGATGTACGAAATAAATATCATATTTTGTTTTGCAGATGAAAATGCCAGCCATTCAAAACGACTTCAGTTACTACAGAAGAAGCGTGTCACGAGGAGGTCTCATCAATTCTGATCTACCGCCCGGGGAAGAGCCTCACCTCAGCGCCGAAGTGGCGAACAGAATGTCATTGTTCTACGCCCAGGCCACCCCTATGCTCAAGGTCCTCTCCGAAGCCACAAGCCAGTTTGTCAACGATAACCAACAAGATTTAGAAAACACGACGGAAACGCTCAGTACGATGGCAAAAGTTTGCTTGAGGATGCTGGAGAATCCGTGAGTACATTTTTATTTCTTTATTAATAATGCTTACTCAAAAATTCCGAACCAAAGTAGTATAGCCTCATGTTTTTTATTAAAAACACTGCACACAGCGAAGAACATTATAGTTTCCTTAATAAAAAAATGTTCTACTGACGATTGACGTACAAAAATATATTCTACATCAATGTACTTAGAATAAACAATACACTTCGTCGCCGGTTAAAAACCAGATAGACGTATCTACAAAGAACATTGGCAAACTCCCATACTAGGTTGGACCTGACTTGAACTGCCATGCAATTCTGTAAGAGCAAACGTCCTTACATCCTAGGAAACATCGGCTGTTACAGCCTTGAACACAAAATTGCAATTCTTTGGTGTCGCTTTTCATGGTTGTGCGACACTAGCGCCGCAAGGCTGCGTTTGGAATTGGAATTCTACAAGGCAAACAGCCTCGCGTACGCTTACAGCCTTGTAGAATACCAAATAATTTTGCCGTGATCGCAGTAGACGATGTCAAAGCTGTGACATCTGTGATCACAGCGACGCACACAGCCATTACGAGTTGCTTAGAGAATTGCATGGCAGTTCACGTCTACAAATAATTTAGGATGAATTAGAGTAGTTCAAATTTTGTAACAATTATTACATACTTGTATTTTTATTAAAGCCACATTAAATATTTATTATATGATTTATTTTTATTAAACATATATTTTTTTAATAATGCGGAGTCAGCTGATTGAGATTTTTCCACTATTAATGCTATAAATGTTTAAGTACCACTACGAAATAACTTGAAATAAATTTCTGCAGTCCCTATTTACATAAAATGCCTTTGATGTGAAGGAGGTTTCTGTGAGGTGGAGGTACTTCCCCAGACGGGCTGCTTTGATGCGCTCTACCTCTCTTAAAACATCCAGACCAAGACAAAGAGACATGTTCATGCACACAAATGTTTGCCTTGTGTGGGAATCGAACCCACGAGCGTTGGTGTCAAAGTCGCGGCTTTCACGACTGAGCCACCGAGAACGCCAAAATTTTTAAAAAAATTTATACCCGTTACACCGTGTGCACCTTGTCAGTCTATACTCTTTAAATTGAAAATTGGAATAATTCTTTATCGCAGTGATATACATATCCAAATATATTATACCTGTATAGCATGTTGACTAATACATTATATTATGTTAGAAGCATGAAAAATAAAGACAGTTGTAAAAATGATTGTTTTTAGCACTTTATGAATAAATAGTACTTATTACCTATGCGTGAGTAATTACCACAAACACTGCGTGCGTGTACAATTTTAGGCGACGTGGTGTTGTAAGTGGCACCCCATTGAATAAAAATCGTAGTTCATAAATGTAGATAAGAAAATTAGTAAGTTATGCCTTAATAAAGCAGTATTCATAGTGGACCCTCTGTTATTTATAGTTTATGTTAATGATATCGAATCATGCCTTCTATCATCCATCACACATCCAGTGCTTTGCCGACGACATAAAGATTTGCGTCTCTATCGCTTCTATGATTGACACAGAGCCATTACAAGAGAATATTTTGCAACTTGGTGATAACTGCTTGACAAATTATCTGGATCTCAACCAATCGGAATGTAGCATCATCACTTAGACCCGCAAACATTATCCTATTGTCACTATAAACTTCATGATAATCTCATCTCAAGAAAATTAAAATTGTGAAAAATTTAAATCGAAAATTTGAAAATGCGACCTGACTCTTCACGACTCAAAATTAATATTTGGTTGCCACATCGACGATATTATCTTCAAGAGTTCTTAAGTCAAGAGATCAGGAACACCGTTCCTATATGAAATCTATATGTTTGTCTGTGTGTGTGCCTGTCGCTTTTTTTCGAATATACGAAATTCTACTTCAGATTCGGATTCAGCATGAAAAAGTAGAATAGGAATGTTCAGGAACACCGTTCCTATCTCTTAAGGAACATGGTCAAAATGGCCGACAAATTAAAAGAAAACGAATTGTTATATAATTGACGAGCCAGGTGTTCCTTTGGCAATGCAAGCTTGCGCATTCTCAACTGGTTTTATTATGCGCAACTATATTCAATGATATAATAACTTTGAAAATTCTTTACTGTACGTAGCCAAATGAAGTACGCATCTATAATTTTGAATCTGAATTACCATATAAATATCAACCGTATAGAAAATATCAAAAAAAAAAATTGCCTATATCTTTGTTATCGTCTAAATCAGAGATTTCCAATCAGTTTTGTCCCGTTCACCCCTTGCCTGTATATTTTCTACTCTCTGTAGACCTCCAGACTAACTGATGGACTCCTTGTTATAATCGACCCCATGTGGTATAGACCACTTTGGAAAGCATGGGTCTAAATGAACAATGTAGATATGATTTGTTATAATTTTCTTAGACATCGTTATTTGCTTTTTCTTGATCGACGACGTGAGCTAACGAATCTTAGATTTTTAGGTAAAACCACTCATATCAATCACAATAGACTATCCCTGACTGTTGTCGCTAATTGACATCGAGGTCCTAAGTAGATCGTGTCGAATTATGAAGGCAATCCATATTCCCGTTCGCTTCTGCAAATTTTAGGCAAAATACATTTTTAATACTCGCAAGTAATAACTTTAATTTACTGGCGAGAGAATTTGATCTAGACTTGTTCAATACTAAGGAAAACACAGCGAAACGTCAAATTTGTAATTGTTTCTTTAATAACTAGACTTAACGTGAAGTTTGAATATAGGTATTTACTTTGTGCCTCTGTTAATTTAGTTATCTAATGTGACATTATCAGCCAATACTCACAATTGGCACCTGCTATATTAATATCTTACCAAGCTTACCTATCTCTGCTGTTGGCTATCCATAAATAAATATCTATGTCATAAACAAATATTCGAAAAAAAATCAAAAAAGACTATATTAGTGTGTAGGGACAGGGTCATTGGCATGACAGTTTGAAATGAGGCTATTCATAATAAAAAATCCAAGTTCGCGAAATTGATAATTTAATAATTCTTCTTTGTATTCTATACAACGTTGCTATTCGCGGTCGGCATCATTTAAATATGTATTGTTCATTGTTAAGTTTTCCTAATTATGTAAGCCTTATTTGATTATTGTTGCCCACACTTGCACCGTTATGTTAGCATATTTTGAACCGCCTGGGTTATGGGTATGCCATATTTATGGTGTACGCTTTCTGTTCTCTACGTTATCATTCATCGTTTTCTATCTACGTGATTTTAAGTAAACAAGTTAAAAATTGTTAACGACTGTGAAAAATGTTAACATGAACTTTTCAGAATTCAATGCTTACTTTGTAACAACCGTAAAGAATGAGCTATAAACGTGTTTGAACTACTAGTATATAGTCCAGAGTTTATAGTCAGTAAAGCCTAGCCTTAGGCGCATAAATCTCAGATTTCTCGCACAAACCTGATTTCCCAACAAACCAGCAGCGCACGACCGTAGAACATTCCCGACCTGTATTGTAGACGATTTAATTCATTCATATTCAATCTTGAGAACAACGCTTGCTTTAGCATAACACAGTTGTTGTTATTGCTTCTAAGAGCAGCAATGGAGTTGTTCAGTGAGTGAACACTGCGGTATCCTTGTGACAAGGGCGTATGCATTACAACGGGGGATCGAGTGTCGGCCGCCACTCCGTGATACTGATACGGTGCCCCGAGCTATCATTGACACATTGTGATAATTTAACTGTCACTCTCTCGACCGTATATTAGCTTACCGAATAGTTTTTATCTACTTTGAATGGACATCTGCATATGCACTGTCACAGGGTATCAACAAAGGCAAAATTTTGTATATATTTGCATAACTCGATTGTTTCTGTTAAAATAATACAAATTTAAAAGAATATGCAACCCTTCATCGCTCCTTCCGAAGGTAGGTAATACGCGCCGGGTGGCCGCAACTTGACGTTGCGAATTTAGTTTAATAGGGCTAAAGGGCTCTAAGCGAACATACGCTTTTAAAATCGCCTCCCTATTGTTGCCGGTGGCAAAATTCTACAAATTGTAAATTCGAAACGGGCTGCCTTGCTCACACGCGTGCTTTACTACAAAACTAAAACTCGGCTTAATTCTTTCTGCTGACCGATGCGTGGTGGCTACACAGCTTAAAACTGATGATGCGTTGAAACTAATAGATCGCAATTAACCATTCGTGAGCTACATTTACATAGCGTAAGGCAAGACTTCTTTTTATTTTCATATTAACATGAGGATCAAAAGACAATTTCTGTACTTAATTAATTAATATGAAGAATGCAGGAAGAAAGAATTACGAAACAGATGTACAACGTGAAAGTAGAATGATGTAGGAGGCGAGGAAGTTCAAGACTTACCTAGCATGACAAAATTGATTGTGTTTTATCAGAAGGTGATGTCTGGAGCCTTAGAACTGGCGAGCGTGCTTGATAAGGGCAATGAATGTTAAAGAAGCGAATGAGTTGTGTAAGGATCGCGTCTCTGCCTACCCTGCAAGAGATTTGACGTAAAGTTATAGATAGAATTAATTAATGATATACATTACAATACCTACTGTATTTTTGTTTTTTAGTCTAAATACATGCAATATACAATTTTATCTTACATTTTTATTTTCTGTAATGCTATGCTGCGCCTGTAGTGTGTATGTAAAGAGTTTATCTTTTCTTATGTATCCATGCAACATACGATATAGATTTTATGAGCAATGACGCTTGAATTACAACTAAGGCTTTTAAGAAGCTAAGGCCAAGAACTTTAATGATTTAAGTTTGTAATTCCTGTACTGGCCGTGTTGGAAACAGTGCTTTTGTGTCTTTTATTAGACAATTTTAAACTATATAGTTAACTATAGAGTACCTGTGTTTAGATTTCGTGGGTAATAATTAGATTTATTTCTTGACAGTACCTTATCATAGGTGTCACATCAATCTCAAACATACTTACATATTAGTATTTCGAACATATAAGTATTGTATATTGTACTCTTTTTCAAAAGTAATTTACCACTTACCACTAGGATTGCGTGATAATTTTATCTCGTTTTCATACAACATTGTCATTTGAATACTAGGTATTTTTTTTTTAAGAACGTTTCATAATTGTTGGTATTATAAAAATGTTTCGCATCTTCTTCCTTCGAAGTTTGCATGCAATATTATAGTTCCCAATGAAGATTAACAGTTTACACATACGATATATGAAGAATTATTAACTTTGCATTTATCCAGATTATATCCGCCATTCTTACTTTTGACACAGATGTTAACGTGAGTGTTTACTGTCGAAGGTTACTCTTACTATTTCTTATTTTTTTGGTAATGGTTCTGAGTGAAATAAGTGAACCTGGACCGAGCGGTGCTCGCACCTTACATCGTCAAACAAAAGGCGTCCGAAGCATACTGGTATGCGTTCTACGAACAACGAGACTTCTTAACATATTAAGGCATGTAGAAGAGATTTGGCCTCAGTGTTCCGATTCGTAAGTTTGAAAACCTATGATTTCATTGAATGAAGTATATGATGACCTATCTTCCATAATCTTGTCTACCCCGACGGGGAAACAGGCGTGATGGTATGTATGCATGTATAAACCGTGAACCGTTATCATTACTCAAATGTTATACGTATGTATGTTTAACTATATTCAGATTGCTATGCCATATTACGAAGAAATTATCTTATCTAACGACATAAACACAACTTGGCATAGCTATTAATATATGATAAATAGTAACTGTAGCCGTCAACGTTTCAATATTTAAATTGGTTTCTACGTAATCTTCTCTTTCGTGGTATTACACGCTTTTTATACCTCCATTTTTATAAGTACCTACCATGACCAAATTGGTCGTGATTTATCAAACGGTGAAGTCAGGAGCCCTAGAAACCGACGAGCGTGCATGAAAACACCTATGAATGTTAAAGAAAGGAGTGAGGTGTGTAAGGACCGAATCATGTGGCGTTCGGTTCTCTCTGGCTACCCCGCTATGGATTTGGAGTGATGAAATAGATGTGTCTATAATAATTCTTGATAAAAGTTGATTAAATTTATCGTTATTTATCGTTATAAACAGTTAATTATTGACTGTTTCTTTTGTAATCTTTTGCTATTTACAATTATACAGTAATGTATGCGGCTGATTATTTGAACAAGATTGTAAGATGGAAGACACTTTGGCCTGTAACACAGTTGTATAACTACCACAGGCCTCAGGGTCACATGGAAACCTGTAATTCATATGTCATGGTAGCAAAAATAAAGCATTTATTATTATTATACTTTATTTATACACTTTAGATACATTTTTAAATATAAAGATTTTATATAAAAATAAATACATTTAAAAATATAAAAAAAGGGGGTACCCGCCGGTAGCGAAGCGAAGACCCAAGCTACCGGTGGTCAGGGCTCCAGAGTGAGGAACCTTCTCACAATACGGGCCGTGTCCAAAAGAACCGCCTTCTGAATCTGGTTCTTGACCCAACTGCCAAGCGAGAGCCTCTCAAGATATCGGTCGAGGCTCTTCGCTATAAGCCCGTTTACTGGCACGACTATTGGAACAATTATCGTCGAGTCCACACGCCACATGGCGGTAACCTCATGAGCCAAGTCCAAGTACTTAGAAAGTTTCTCTTTCTCTGCTTTCACGAGGTTTTCGTCATGAGGAATAGTAACGTCAACGAGAACTGCACGGCGTGTCTCCCGATCTATTATCACAATATCGGGCCTATTGGCGACAATAGTCCTGTCTGTGATAATTGACCGGTCCCAGTAGAGCGTGATACTACCGTTCTCGAGAACTGGCGCTGGTGCATATTTATAATATGGAAGCTCGGTACTCACAAGGCCGTATTTAAGAGCAAGTTGCTGGTGAATGATCCTAGCTACTTGATTGTGTCTATGTAAGTACTCGCCGTTAGCAAGATGAGAACAACCGGAAACTATATGCCTGAGTGACTCACCGGGACGGTGGCATGCTCGACAAATGTCGACCGTACCGTCCTTCAGGATATATTTCCGGTAGTTGTTCGTCTTGATAACCTCGTCCATAATTGCACAGACAAAACCTTCAGTTTCCCCAAAGAGGACACCGAAACGTAGCCAGGCCACCGACGCGAGAGAGTCTACATCAGCCCCATTAAGAGCTCGGTAGAATCTCCCGTGTAACTCCTTGCTCTTCCATACTTCCTTGCGGTTTTGAGTAGTGAGCACCAGTGGTTTACGCCAGTTCTCGTTCGCCAGGGATAGTGGCGTAAGGCCCTTGTCGACTGCAACAACGTCGCGGTGCATCCCACTTTCACAGTGCAGGAAATAGTCCCTGAGTTTGCACACCTCACGGTTATGTAAGGTCTTGACATTTAAAAAGCCACGACCCCCATCTTTCCGTGGAATGTACAATCTCATCACCGACGATCGTGGGTGATGCATGCGATACGTTGTTAGCAATTTTCGGACCTTTCCATCCAGGGCATCTAACTCAGCCTGAGTCCACCTTAGTACGCCAAAAGTGTATATTAACAGTGGCATAACCCAACCGTTGAAGGCCCGAACCTTGTTTCCACCTGACAAGAGACTTTTCAGTACTTTTGTCAGGCGACCAAAGAATCGTTCCGTCACCGATTGCTTTATGTCCCTGTCATACCTATATTATTATTATTATTATTCACTTATTTATTCATTTATCTTTCTTATACATCTTTATATTTACAATACATATATAAAAATACAATATTTTAAATATAAATTCATATAAAAAGAATCGCCATCGACGCGAGACGTAGTGTCTAAGTCGTCGGTGGTCAGGGCGACAGACTGAGGAACCTCCGCACAATACGTGCAGTTCCCAAAATTGCAACCTTCTGTATCCGGCTCTTGACCCAGTGACCTAGCAAAAGTCTTCGTAGGTGTTGGTCGAGACTTTTTGCTACTAGACCATTGACCGACACGACTATCGGGACAATTGTTGTTGAATCAACATCCCACATGTCGGTAACCTCGTGGGCTAACTCTAAGTATTTTGACAACTTGTCTTTCTCAGCCTTCACGAGGTTCTCATCACATGGGACGGTGATATCAACAAGAAATGCCTTTCGTTCTAAACGGTCTACCAGCACGATATCAGGTTTATTAGCAATAATAGTCCTGTCCGTGATGATAGACCGGTCCCAGTAGAGCTTGCCACGGCTGTTCTCGAGTACTGGCTCAGGTACGTACTTGTAATAAGGCACTTCAGAGGTCACGAGATCATATCGAAGAGCAAGCTGCTGATGGATAACCTTGGCTACCTGGTTGTGTCTGTACAAATACTCACCGTTGGCAAGGTAAGAACAACCGGAAATAACATGTCTGATAGATTCTCCAGGACGGTGGCATGCCCGACAAATGTCCGCCGTACCGTCCTTTATGATGTATTTCCGATAGTTATTAGTCTTAACAACCTCGTCAGCAATTGCACACACAGAACCTTCGGTTTCCCCGAAAAGGTCACCGAATCGTAGCCAAGAAACGGATGCCAGAAAGTCAACATCGGGTCCATAAAGTGCCCGATGGAAACGCCCATGTAGCTCCTTGCTCTTCCATACGTTCAGGCGATCTTCAGTGCAGAGTACAACAGGCCTGCGCCAGTTCTCTTTCGCCAAGGAGAGCGGTGTCAGTCCTTTATCAACTGCCACAACGTCTCGATGCATTCCACTCTCAACGTTTAGGAAATATTCCCTCAGATTGCACACCTCGCGGTTGTGTAGGTTCTTGGCGTTAAGGAAACCGCGACCCCCACACTTCCGCGGGATGTACAATCTCATCACAGATGAGCGTGGATGATGCATTCGATAGCATTTTGCGGACTTTACAATCCAGGGCGTCAAGTTCGGTTTGAGTCCACCTTAGTATGCCGAAGGTGTATACAAGCAGCGGCATGACCCAACCATTGAAGGCACGCACCTTGTTACCACCTGACAAAAGACTTTTCAGTACTTTTGAAAGTCGGCCAAAGAAGCGTTCCTTCACTGATTGTTTCACTTCCCTACCTTGTATACCTAAACATTCTGCTATACCAAGGTATCTATAGGTTTCGGTTTCAGAAAGGGTTTTGAGAGTCACAGTCTCTGAAAGATGTAAGTTTTCTCTATTTACAACTCTACCACGTTGTACATGTAGGACCGCGCATTTATCTACACCAAACTCCATTTTAATGTTACTACTAAATTTTTGAGTTATATTTAGAAGTGTCACCAAATTTGGTTTAGTTGATGCATATAATTTGAGGTCGTCCATGTACAAGAGGTGAGAAATGACCTCACCTCCTCTTCGAAACCGGTAGCCTAGCTTGGAATTCCTTAGCAAAGTACTCAAGGGATTCAAAGCTAGACAAAACCAAAGGGGACTCAAACTGTCGCCCTGGAAAATGCCTCGCTCAATCCTTATAGGCTCAGAGACAGCAAGATTCGCTCCACATCCTGGAAGACAAAGAGCCGTAGTCCACTGCCCCATACATGAGCTGAGAAAGGTGCACAGAGTTGGATTAATTTTATATAACTCTAATACCCGTCTCAGCCACGAATGAGGCACCGAATCATAAGCTTTCTTATAGTCAATCCAGGCTGCGGAAAGATTCTTGCGATCTCGATGGACCTGTTGGCTAACAGTCATGTCAATGAGGAGGAGCTCCTTAGTACCACGGGACCCAACCCTACATCCATTCTGAGCAGGGTCTAAAATATTGTTGGCTTCTAGATGTTCGGTTACTTTTGATCTCAGAATGGAAGTAAGGAGCTTATAAATGGTAGGTAAGCACGTGATAGGTCTGTAATTTTTAGGATCCATGGTACTGTCTGATTTGTGGAGCAGGAAAGTGACACCCATAGTGATAAAAGTTGGGAGAGAACCACATTCGACAGCTTCCTGAAACTGCACAGCCAAACGCCCATGTGAACTTCGCAACCACTTTAACCAGAAGTTATGCAGTCCATCCAGTCCGGGTCTCTTCCAATTGTGGAGAGGATGGACTGCATTTGCTACGTCTTGGGGGCTTATTTCTACAGCCCCCATTGAGTGCAAATTTTCACACGAGCGTTCAACTGGGCCAATCTAGTCGCCATCTGAATGAATGGTGGGAATCGACCAAATATTTTTCCAGAAACCATACATTTCAGTCATATTCGGTCGATCTCCATCAGTTCCTCTATTTGTAGTGCTCTCCCAATTTCTATATGTCTTCCTTTGGTCATTTTGGAAGATACGATTCTGGTGATACCTATCGACTCGCTCTCTGTATCGACGTATCCTATTTGCCCACGCACAAACTTTCTGCTTTAGATAATCTATACGTTCCGTGACACAGGCCATGTACTCATGTGACCTAATCCCGGTTCCGGCAAAAGCCTGTGTCACGTAACGCATGACTCTAGGACGATTATTTCCTGATTTAAAGCAGATTAGTTTCCCAATGGTGACTCTAGCCGCGCTGATACGCCTTTCGATCCTTTTTTGCCACTGTGGCGGCTCCCCAGCGGGCCGTGTGACCGGGGTCGTTTCTGGGAATCGAACACCGGACACACGACACGCTGCAATGGCAGCACAGTACAGGATCGAATGGGTATCAGCAAGGTCTTTACTAGACTGCAAATAAGAATTTAGCATGCGATCTAGAGTCACCACTAGAGACATGTTTCGTTTGTGCGTGGGAAAACGAGGAAGTCGCGGTCTATCCCAGGGTGGTGTATTCCTAAATTCCAGAATTATATCTTCCAAAATCCCCCTCAAATGCTCATTATCCTGAGTACTTACAGGTGTATCCTCAGCGTCTATCGCATCGGGCACGTATGTTACTGTTTCTGACACCAAACTAATTGTTGGTGGCAGAGTACGTGAAGACTCCCATACGGCGGTAGGCGCGGGGACAGCTACCTCGGAACGAAGACGTTCAAGTACAGGTTCATCCAGCATACGATTACGCTGGATGACCCGCACTTGATCAGATAATCGCTGTGCGGTAATAGTCAAGTCTGGTTCAAGAGCCTGAAACAAAAGGAACATGCGGGAACGATACGCAGTGAGGTTAGTTCCCCTTTCTGTCGCCCTATAGTACGCTCGCATGACATTCTCATTGATTTCTTGTGTCCATCTCATGCGGCGCACTGCACCACCGACGGCGGGGGCCGGTTGCGAGGCGGGTCGCCCCACTGGCCCCAAGCGCGGCAGCGGTGGTCTCCCTCGGTGACGCGCAGGTGGTCGGCGTCGCGCTGGAGACGGCCGTCCATTGTCACTGCTCGACACGTCGCGTTCTGGTGAGGTTGCATATTCTCCTCGGGACGACGTGGAGCTAATCGGTGAAACGGGCGGCGGTGGTGGGCGTGCGTTTGGCGTCACTTGTCGGCTCCTGGTAGATCTTGTAATCATTATTACTCACTTGGTCTTCTCCATTTTACCTCTACATTTGATTAAATTTCGGTGATTTATTTTCAGTGTGTTTCCAATATATTTTCCGTATTGATTTTGACAACTAAATGATGACATGATTGTCTTTGTGTGGCGTCCATATTTTCATACCCAAATTGATTTTCTTGCAACTATTGTGGTTTATTATTTATGTGCACAGTTTTTCACACAAATGGTATGTTAAAATATAAATATGCAGAAAGATAAACTGAAAAATAACAAGTAAATAAAAATATTTATTATTATTATTATTAATAAATTTGATAGGTGTAGTAAAAGTAAAATCATTGTCAAATGCTATTACTTTTGAAAATAACAAAATATTCAGTTTCACGTAGATTTTGTATTCAAACTAGTCTTCGAAGTAACATCTTGGTTATGCGACATAGGAGCTGAGTTCAGTTTCTGAAAACTTGCGACCATAATTATGTCATTTGCACGCCCTATATATCATACGCACGTAATATGTCAAGCCCCTTTTTAAGAACTTAATGTTGTACAATGCGATTCTTAAAGAGATTAATGATATCGTTTGTCTCTAGTTGTACGTTAGATTATGAAAGAAATTTCGATCAGTTGAATTTTTTTGGAAATAGCTTATATTTAGTGATTATTCGCCTCTCCACACACAAATGCAATATGTAAATGTAAATCGAACCGGGTATACGGAGTTCTCCAAAAAGTTATTTATTAAAGATGAAGAAATGATTTCCCTAGTTATACTATCTTTTTAAATCGCATTGTTACATACACTAATCCATTTGTGCATTTTATGAGTTTTTAGCCCGATGACTTCGTAGTTATTGTACTAGGTAGGTAATATTTTCAACAATATTGGGAAAAATACTAACAAATATTGATCCTTTTCTTTTAATATTAAAATGTATATTAAAGATCAATAAAGTAAGCCTCAATTCGTTAGATTCCTTTACAGATACTTTCACGGCAACTCACTTGCGAGATAGGCGGAGTTTTCATGAACGCTCGCCGATTCCTACACCTCGTGACATCACGTCATAAATCCTTTCTCGGCTTGTACATTTATCCACTATATCGGCTTGTATATCTATCCACTTGCGCTTTGTATATCTGTTTCGTCATACGTTTTCCTGGATTCTTTCTGAGTGTTTAGACCAACGGCGTGTCTGAAATTGTACTATTTTATAAAATAAACTATTGATACTCTTTTAGAGGTTAGATATAGGAAATAATTGGGGGCTGCCTTGACTTTACATGCACAAAAACGGACTCATTCGACAAAGAGTATTTTATGACGGCTATTCAACACCATCCCGTAGGCTGTATTGATGCTGTATCCATCGTTTAATCTGTCTATACAATGATGGAAATCTCATCGAACCAGCGGCTGTCTTGCAGTCTTTTTGCATCTCTATCACTGCAAGAAGTCACCGTGAACGAACTCCTTACCACTATTGCAAAAGACACTAAAGCAATTAACTACATGCATAGCTAATAAAGGTCCCAGTGAACGTTTTTCCTAGCGTCGTACCGTTTTGTTTTTTTTATACTACGTCGGGAGGCATACAAGCATACGGTCCACCTGATGTAAAGCAGGTACCGTAGCCTATTAACGCTTGTAACATATATCACTCGCGCGGTGTCTCCTCCGCTGCTTACACAGCAACTCCTTAGGATCTTACTGATGACCTCACTCACACGCAGGAACACAACAACCCTCTAGGGAATTGTTATTTGGCTGCGGTTTTCTTAGAGGTGGAGGTACTTCCCCAGACGGGCTGCTTAGATGCGCCCTACATCACTTAAAAAATCCAGACCAAGACAAACAGACATGTTCATGCACACAAATGTTTGCCTTGTGTGGGAATCGAATTCACGAGCGTTGTTGTCAAAGTCGCGTCATTCACGACTGAGCCACCGAGCTCGTCAAAACTATTATTTTCTGACATATTAGTAATGTCGGGGTCCGTAAACGTCGTGACATCTGCAGCCGAAATTTCGTGGACTTGCTGGTTTCTTCACGATGATTTCGGTCACCGACCAAGTGATAATTACATATAAGTACGTACTCGTAATATTTAAGTTCGAAAACACGAACTTAGTACATACCCACACCAGGATTCAAATGAAGGGCCAACCGGTTAATATGCTGCTTCTTTCACTTTTTTTTATACAACGTCGAGAGGCATACAAGCATACGGCCCACCTGATGTAAAGCAGTTACCGTAGCCTATTAACACTTGTAATATATTAAGTTTCAATCGCGCGATGACTCCTCTGCTCCCTACAGAGCAGCTCCTTAGGGGCTTACTGGTGACCTCACTCACACGCAGGAATACAACAACCCTCTAGGGAGTTGTTATTTGAGTGCGGTTTTCTGCGAGGTGGACCTACTTCCCCAGATGGGCTGCTTTGATGTGCCCAATCGCTCTTAAAAAAATGTCCAGGCTATCACCGCTCAACGAATATTAAACCACGTTATAAAAAATAACTCGTTGAAATTGTTGGTGAACGAATTCTAACGCTTTTTATGTACTAAAAATTATAACACCTCGCCGTTTAGTCTGAGATTAAATATATAAGTAGATCTAATCATCGGCAATCCAGTGAATCTGGACTCTATTTGTCGTCAACACAAAGAAACGTTGTATCTCTATGTGCATTTAATATTATATTTCAGGGAAGAGCTGTTTTATTTAATTCCAGCCACTGAGTTCCATTATAGTAGCACTCGACTAACTAAAATTCCATGCATGCCATGAAGACTGGTATTCTATCACAGTATGCTTTTATAGCATTTTATACCACGTGCAGTGAAATTATTAAAATAATTAAAATAATTTCACTTAAAAAACGTTATTCAAACGAATAGCACGTGGGCCTTGTAGAAAATAGTCCGTTCCCGTCAAAATGCTGGCAGCGAATGGTTGACCATTTAGTTGTTCGTTTTGCTGATAGCTACAGGCGGCGGTGATCACAGTTACTACTATCAGGTGACTCACATGCTCGATTGCCGCCTCTTGAGTATGTAAACGAGTTTTTCAGCTTGTTATGTCTGCGTGAAGATTGTAATTTGATCTTTACGTAGATTAGATGAAGAAATGTCTATCATATTTTTATCTCATACTGTACACCCCTCCGCAAATTAGTCCGCGTGGAATTTGTTCACAATTTCATAGGCTTTAGTTGTTCACGCGGAACTCTAATACTTTTTCTAAAATAAAAGTAGTTACGCTCCTTGTCTTATCTTCGCCGATATACCGTCAAAATCGGTCCAGCAGTTCCGGAGATAGTAGCCGGGCAAACGGGCGCACAGCAGACCGAAATATTAAGAATTGTTTTTTTGTGTAAGTACCGTATATACGTTCATATGCTCTTAGTAAAAAGCTACAAACAGACACTTTATGTATTTATATATAGATATGGAAATGTCACATATCTTCTTAATAGTACTGTATGTATGTACTCTACTGTGACTTGTCTTCTTAAGAGTATTACGAACAGCGTGTGTTTAAATATTGATTCTCCTTCTTGGTTATTTTTACTTTTAATTTAGTTGATGAAATGTTATCTATTTCCAATGGAAAGTTTGCAAGCGGTGCTTAACCGGTGTAAGATGAATAACCGTACCATAGTTTGTTTTTAGATAGCTCGTCTAGCCAAGCTTCACCAATTGCTTTTCGCTTCACAAAAATATATAATATATATACCTAAAAGTCTTGCAAAACATAATTTCTTGGACGAGCTGGTTTCCTCACAATATTTTCCTTCACCGTCAAGCAAGTGGTAATTACAAATACGAGTATGAACATAAATCCGATAACACGAATTTAGTGTGATACATGCTAGGATTCGAACCGCGGATCAGTTGACCAATAGGCAGATTCTTTATTCACTGGGCATTCACTTTATTCACATTGCTATGTATATTATCACATGTTCCAGTGTCAGAATATGACACCCTGAGATGACACCTAAATTAATTTTAATCGGTACTCTTGTCTCTGCCGTGTTAATAATGTAAAATTGTAATTGAATAACTCTGTACAACTTCTACCTGTGAAGACCTGTAATTGGCTTCATTACTAATTAGGATTGTACCTTATTTATAGACTAAAACTCTTGGTATTCCTAATAAAATAATAAGAGACGCCACTGATAGAATCAATTAATTATACTACCTTGGATGGTATTCGCGTGCTTTTTGATGGTGTCCAAACAGTCGCACAATAACGGTCACGTCATCATATCCTTAGTGTGCCGTCATTGTTATCTGCATGTTGGTACAATCGTCGAAATATCCGCTTTATTATCTATCACTATGTGATAGGCATTGCCAAAGACTTGTATGTAGGGATAGCAGTTTTTGTTGTTTATTATAGCTATTTTATACACATCTTCAGCTTTCCAACTTAATGTACATTAAGTATTATAACTTAATGAATCTATTTAACATTTGAGCGGCATGGTGGAGCATGCTCTTAATCCCTTCGGTTGAAGGGAGACCCGTATCCCTGCAGTGGAATGAGTAAGGGTTGATGTAGTGAATCTATTTAACTATTTAATGAATAGTAGCTTGATATCTCTAACTCGTTGCAGATATAGAAAAAAATTGTAAAAGCAAAATACCACGTTAAGCTGAAAAAGGTGATTCCACTCGTAAATATAGGTAACCTTGGATTTGATGCAATCCAATTTCACTTGTTGTTTTTCACTTTCATATGGATACATTAATTTTATTGGGATTTTAATGTTGGTCCAATATTTTTAAGTCATTGATAAGTTAAATTGTTTCAAATTCCAAAACACACTTTCGTACGGACTGTACATGCGCGAGCTCATCGGCTATTGAAAGTGACAATGGCCCACACAGTGCCTTGAATGACAATGGTGTACAAATTCAATTTGATTACCAATTAGTGATTAGCGTTACGACGAGTACGGTGCCGCAGTGGTTAGTAGCTACTTTGACACCAACGCTCGTGGGTTCGTTCCCACACACGACAAACATTTTATGTGTATGAACATGTATGTTTGCCTTGGTCTGAGTGTTTTTCAGAGAGGTATGTAGAACGTACCAATCCCGTATGTGGAAGTACGTCCATCTCACAGAAAAACCATCGCATCCAAATAACAACCCCCACGAGCGTTGTTGTGTTCTTGCGAGTGAGTGAGGTCAAGTGAGTAAGCTCTTAAAGAGTTGCTGTGTTAGTAGTAGCGGTGGCATTGTGAGAGCAATACTCAATATATTGCAAGCGTGCATACGCTACAGTAACTGTTTTACATAAGGTGGGCTATATGCTTGTATGCCGCCTGTTGTAAAAAATACAAGCCTATTCTCTAGTTCCCGATTTTATTACTCATTCTGTTAATTTTATGTTATAACATATCGTAAGATAACATAGTGTCGCGTTCTAAATACGTGAAACAAGGCGAATCCGTATGTCTCCTATTTCAGCATGTTCCATACATACAGTATGTTATATATTATAGCTCCGTCTGTGACGGGCTTGTACCTTAAAAGTATATACATTAAAAAAATGATATTATTTTGGGACAAGAACACTAAAATAAAATTACCCCTTTCCAAATCAAGTAGGGTTACTTGATCTGAAAAGGGGTAATTTTATTTCAATAGTGTTAATTTGTTAGGATTTCACATTTGAATTATTCATTTTATCATGTCTCATATCTGTGACAAATTAAAGAAAAAAGAAAGAGAGAAAATACAACTAAGATTCCGTGACAATTTTTTTGCCTGGAATACAATATGTAAAATGAAAGATAGTCACGCTGCTTATCATGGAGCCTATCTGCAATTTATTAAATCGATATATCCACATATGTATAATTAAAAATTGTATGCACAAAATAAACCAGAGTTCTGTTAGTTTTAATTGAAACTAACCACGTAAATAGGGAAGAACTTCCTCAATGCAGTAACCGAGCTTATCAGTACAGTGCTGGCACTGTATTTATTCAATTTATTCCCTTGTAACTAGGGTAAGCGAGTGGGAGGAATTGCGGTTTTAAAAGAGTTGATTTAAATGAAAGGTGCCAATAAAGTGAACCGAAGTATAAGTGGGTCATCGTGACTTAACTTTGGGGTGTAATTGGCTCACTATCGACTTTAGACTCAAATCTAGCCTCACCTGCTCGTGGTGCACGCTGCTAGTTAAAAAACTGGGTATGGCAGAGCCTCTCTGTCGAAAGCTGCTCGACTGGTGAAGTACCTCCACCTCGCGGAAAACCGCAACCAAATAACAACGCCCTGCAGACCTAAACAAGTGGCTTTCTATTGTGGGCGAGTGAATGAGGTTACCAATGAGTTCCTAAGGAGTCGTTGTGTTAGCACAAGGGTTTGCAACGCGCAATCGATATTTCGTCTATGTCGAGTGTGTAAGCGTTTATTAGCTATTGTAACCAATAAGTGGGTCGTGTTTCCATTCCGACGTTTTATTATATTAAATAAAATTTGATTTATTCCTTTTTTAACAATTTTTAACCTTACCTACCATGACCAAATTGGTCGTGTTCTATCAGAAGGTGATGTCAGGAGCCCTAGAAACCGGCATGCGTGCATGAGAAGAGCAATGAATGTTACAGAAGCGAGTGAGGTATGTAGGGATCGAGTCACGTGGCGCTCGCTTCTCTATGCCTACCCCGCTAGGGATTTGGCGTAAAATTATATATACATAGATGGATTTTTTTTTACAAAATAATATCTATTTAAATAAATTATCCTACTAATATTATAAATGCGAAAGTTTGTATGTATGGATGGATCCATGAATCCGTTCAGCCGTTTAAGCGTGAAAGAGCAACAAACCTCTTTCACGCTTAAACGGCTGAACGGATTTGAATGAAATTTGGCACGTAGATAGATTATGATCTAGATTAACACATAGACATAGTTATTTGACTCCACGCGGGCGGAGCCGCGGGCAGCAGCTAGTTTTTTTATAAAAGTCCAATTCTTATCTACTTATATTTTAGAGTTAATTTATACTTTTTTCCCACAACACTTCTTAGGATTAGGTTATTACGTCAATATTTATAATTTAAATGATACCTGATGCATATACCTCTTGAAATATTATTTCTGCATAAAAAAAAGGAAAATATTTAGAGCCAATAGCAGTGGTTATCAAGCGAGACCATTTTATTAGCTTGTGAGCGAGGCCACATCGTCTTACATTTTCATGCAAAATGCTTTATTACAATCATGAGTTTAACACGTGGGAACGTGGAGTCATAAAATTCCCTTATCTATACATCCACGACTCCCCTTGGAGTCATACGGCCTATACAAATCTTATGACGATTTTTCGACTAGACATTTAGATAAAATTGTACTTGACGTCTAGGACGTTTGAAAATGGTACATTTAAAACAAAATAAGCGAGACATGCGATTTTTTTATTTATTTAGAAGTCATACGTTGCCGGGTATCAGTTAATAATAAAGTATCAAAGGATAATTAAATACAAAAAATGGATATGACTGTAGGACTGAATTATTCTACAGCGTGTAAACCAGTTCGGTCAAATGGGAGATTTTGACGACTCACAAACATTTTGTCACGAATTTATCTACCTCTGTAACTACTTATATAATAAAATCTACTAAGGCACCGAAAACCAATCACTTCTATTGTTGTATCATCATCATGACAAAACTTTACGTTTTTAAGCCACTCTAATTACATGCAATAATATATCGTAAATCTAATGATAAAGGTCGTTTATAGCCATTGGTCACTATGCCTATATGCGACCTTTATCTTAGTTAAAGGTTAACAGTAAGTCGATCTATTTTCGGCTCGTTTCTCTTGTCTTTGTCAGCCCTTTGTACTATAAACGTATATAGTATATATATGTACATAGTGCTTACTTACTATAATAAGCGACGCGCCCTAGCTTCCTAAGGGTGCCATTTACTAGTAAATTCTATGAGGAGTGCGCTTAGCAAAAACATATTAAATAATTTTATACATGTCTCTATCTTTATTAGACTGTGCGTTGCTAGTCTGTATTTTTTTTTTGCTGAATAAATATTCCTCCACTTACAAGGATTGCTCAGCATGTGTGCGGATAGATGCATGTCGCCCTGGTTTGATGTCAAAATTTATGTCAAACAGGGTTGCATGCTATCTGGTAGGCTGGTTATTCTATATCTCGATAGTTGTCTGCAAAGTATAAGGTCGAATGTAGGATTGCGTATCGGTGACCTAGTGGTGAACTGTCTGCTGTATGCTGACGATGCCGTGATATTGCAGAAACGCCATCTGAACTGCAAACACTGGTCACAAGTATGAAAGACGATTGTATGGAGTAAGGCTTACTATTGAATGCGAAGAAGACAAATATAATGGTATTTGAAAGAGAAGAAACTTGAACCAATGTAAGGATTACGGTTGATGATGAAGTGTTGGAACAAGTGGATTGTATATCCTGGTTACGCTTTCAGCAGGGATGGAAGGTTCACCGCTGATGTGGAAAGACGAGTGAGTGCTGAGAATAGTGTAAATGGAGTGGGGAAACTTCTTGGCAGTAAAAACTAGAGCCAGAAGGCACAGCTTACTATACACAATGCAGTGCTGCTCCCAACGCTTACTTATGGAAGTGAGATCTGGGTATGGCATAGAGAGCATGAAAGTAGGATAAACGCGGTCGAAATGCAAGCGTTGCGCAAAATTTGTGACGTAACGCTTGTAGACTGCATTCGCAATTTGGCTTTCGCAAAATAACGCCTGAATCTATTAACTATTTAAAAGAATGATTATTATCTATACAATACAACTCATTATATATATAAAATACATGTCAATTTAATAAAAATTAATAACCTCAAGGATTTTTTTCTGTTTCTAAGCGTGAGAGTGCTTTTCTCCATCCCAAAAGTGCCCAACGTCAACGCCTACCTATAGAAATTTACACTTCAAAAATTTTGAGTCTAAAATAAAATTCTTTACTGAAGCATTTTATTTTATTTGTGGAGTCAAGAGTTTGAATCTTAATATATAAAACACAAAAAACGTTTGTACATGTGTCCGTTATAGACCTTGAAACCATTCATCCGATTGTGATGAAACTTCTGGGTTATATTGGACACATTACCGAGAAGTATAGGCGCCGCGAGCAGAAGCTAGTAGGTACTTCATAAAACATAAATACTGCCACTGTAATAGCTCAGTGGATAAAAAACCGACCAATTGCCAACTGGTTCCCGGTTTGTTCCTGACACATAACAATAAATTTATGTTTTCGGATTTGTTTGTAATAGTGTAATGATAGATATGTGTAACTATCACTTGCTTAGAAGAAAACACATCTAAGAAATTATGTTTCGAAATTCGTGTGACCTTACCTAAGAAAAGTCTGGTTTATCCTCGGGCTTGTGGAGGTCTGACAGCAATCACCTCATATAAAAATCAGTATATTCTTTCTAAATCCTTAGGCTTAGATAGCGGACCTTATGGTCTACTACTAATTTAATTTCATTTATCCAAAATAAAATTTTCGCTTAGATGTATTCTAAACAAAAATTTTATAAACACTATCATACATAACACATCTATAACACAATTTTATAACACTTCTCGACTCTCATAATACAAATCAAACAATACAATGAACAAAACATAAATAAGCAAACACAAGGTTTACATTATTTTTGATCCATTGAGGGATAAAAACAAGAATAGAACACATATAGACTGGACAGTGTTTCGCAGTTTACGCACACGCCCTGTGTTTACTCGAGGCGGTATCCTGGTGGCCGGAATTGCTCCCGTGCATAGTTTTATTGTGCCGTAAATCCGTCCGAGTCCGTGTAAACATACCGCATATGCGACCGTCAGGTGCCTGTTACATTACACAAGAAATTAAACATCTAAAATTGTATAGTGAACTTGCTGTAGCCCGCGACTCCGTCCGCGCGCGTATAGTCCCGTTAGATTAGCGCGCCGAAACAAAGTCTTCCACCTTTATGTTATTAGTGTAGATTTAAGCTAATAAATTGTTTTTACCTAATATTTTTTTACTTTTTTTTTATACTACGTCGGGAGGCATACAAGCATACGGCCCACCTGATGTAAAGCGGATACCGTAGCCTATTAACGCTTGCGATATATTATCACTCGCGCGATGCCTCCTCTGCTGCGTACACAGCAACTCCTTGGGAGCTTACTGGTGGACTTCACTCACACGCAGAAACATAACAACCCTCTAGGGAGTTGTAATTTGACTTTGATGCCCCCTTCCTCTCTTGGAATCGAAAAGTTTTCACTTAATGTATGTAATCTAATCCATTGGCTTTCCAATCTTGTGAAATCCGAATATGCGACAATCCCCCTGATGTAGATTGACTACCGCCATTATGTACGTCTATGAACGTTTACAATACAGGAAAGATCACTCGCTCGTTACCTGATGCTAACACAGCAACTAGTAACCTCATTCACTCCCAGGAACACAACAACCCTCTAGAGAGTTGTTATGTGGCTGCTCGTTTCTTCAAAGTGAAGGTACTTCCCCAATCGGGTCGCTTTGATTCGCCCTACCTCTTTTAAAAACAGGCTGACCAAGATTAATCGACGTGTTCAGTCACACGAATATTTGCCGTGTGTGGGAATCGAAACCACTAGCCTTGGTGTTAAAGTATCGTTGCTAGCCACTCTGCCAACGGGCTCGTTAATGTGTATTAGAGGCGTTATTGCTGACTAGGGTTGGCAACTAGTACTGTTAATACTCGTAATTTATTTAATACTTATACACACAGTGTAATCTCAAGCTAGGCTGTTAGACCTTTTGTACCGTTCTTATCCCGCACGCAAGAAGAGTAAATATGGTGCTGCAAGTGTCTAACTTGACTTGTCACTGGGTGCACATATTTTTTGCTTGTCTTTTATTTTACTTTATTTGAATCCCATTCGAGTTGACCTACGATTTTTGATTGGTTATTTTAAAAAAATAATGTTTGATTTGAACGTTGTATTTTAAAATTCATACTTTTATTTTTCAGGAAACTGGTCGCACAATTCAGTCGCGAAGAGACATCTCTACTAGTACTCCGTGTCATGGTGGGGCTTATTATCCTTTATGACTGGGTACACCCTTCGGGAGCCTTCTGCCGTTCCTCTTCAGTGGACGTCAAAGGCTGCGTCAAGTTCCTCCAGCAGCAGCCCCCGGCGAAGGCCGAGCCCCTCCTTAACGCCCTGCGATATACCACCAAGCACCTTAACCATCAGACGACGCCAAAGAACATCAGAACCCTGCTCGCGGCGTGAGGACAGCACTCCAGCCTTGCATGTTGCTGTGGGGAATGATTCGACAATAATTCTTTGCGGGTATTTCTCATCGGCACGCTATTGTTTGCACTCGTAGCGTTATGTTGTTCATTACAGCACAATCTACTTTAATAACACTTATTATTAACAGTTAGAAATGCAACTGAAAACCTCATACTTTTAGGTGAAAATATGTTCTTCCTTATAGAATGTTTAGAATAGAAGAATACTTGAAACTGTAGACTTAAGGGACTTCACATTTCGTTTTTAAAACGCGACCGCATTTTAGCTGAGTATAGATTATATATACATGATCCTAAATGGTGTGAGTTAAGGTATTAGCACAGGTTCCATGTAACCAATGCGCACGTCTTGTAGCTCGAGATGTACAAGAACCATCCGCGTGAGTAACCAGCGTCTTTACTTAGTGCTGCTGCTTGCATCGTGTAGGAGCACCTTAAGTGTTATATTATTATTTATATATTGTAGAAATTGCGTAAGTACCGAACACCATTTTAAAATTCATTGGGTTAGACTTTTTTGTAAACATTCACCTGTTGCCGTGTTTAATAGTCAAATCAAGTAATTAACGAGACGAGATTCCAAAATGAGGAATAAATATCGAAGCTGACCCCGGCTTCACCATCAGCTTTACAACGAGTAATTACTAAAAAGAAGAATTAATCTTAAGGAAGGCAATATTTTGTAAAAATTAATAACAATTACTTAGACTGTTTTTATTAAAGTAGAGATCAAGAAAGTTTTTGATCTCTATTTTAATAAAAACTTAATAATTCTTAACATTTCTAGATATGGATCACGCTGTAATGAAGTTTTACTTGAATTTTAAAATACCCACAGGAACTTAAATATGTACATTCGTAAATAAACATCGGTTACAATTAATGTCAAACTTATAATCCTTGTAGTCCCTTTACATTTGAATTTAGTTTTTTTTTTTAATTTAATAATATTGTTTAAAATTTTTTGACAATTTTTTTATTGTCACACTTGTGCGCTTTAATGTAAAGATCGAATTGATAATATACACGATGTATTCGTAAATATAATTATAGATTCAAAATATTAGAATAAACAAAATATATTTTAAAAGTGTAAATAAGTTTCAGCGCACCGTTTTATGTTAGATAGTTCTCGAGGATGCTTTAAAAGCGAAATATAAATAATCGAGGAAGTACCCCCTACCCGCCCCCAAACGTGCAAGGTACTGTAGTGTACGTCACAACAATATAACAATCTGTCAGTCAGTCTGTAAGTTAGCTTTTGTATACCTTAACGTAATAGGGAAGCTAAAATTAGACACATTCGATAAATGTTAAGAAAGTATTATTTGTAATATTAAATATATGAGCTGCCTTGGAATTATAGTAATTGGTTACCAAGTACTAATTGTGCAATATGTAAGTATTGTATACCTATTTTTCCTAAAGTAGCCAATACCCTAACTTAGCTTTAAAATAAATAAAAAAACGTGTAATATGTATGGTAAGAGCACTATAAATTCGTTTAGAAATTAAAATATACAAAGTACCCAGTGATGGAAATAGACGGTACATTTTTGAAGATACTTAAATGTCATGCAATTTTTTATTCAGTGCAATTGAACAAAAATGCATAAACACGAATATAATCGAGAAGACTGAATGCAGTTCAGACGCTATGTTAACTCCAATAATATATCAGTAACATCATTATCCTATTTACGAAAATAAAATCTTAGATTGTAACATTGCCTTATACGGAAGCCCGAGGCGTTTTGATGTGTATTTAACAGAAGGAATCAGTAAATGCCTTTACTGTAAAGAAATATTAGGTGTTAAAGATGTTAAATTTATGCATGCTCCACTGCCTTGATGTTAACTACCTGTAATTTTAAATGGAATTTTATATGTGTTTCTATTGACGATTATGTAAAATTCGATATGTAAGATACATAGGTATGGGTATCCCTGTTAGGACAAAAAGTAAAATATTAATACGAAGGCGATTTGTAAAGTTCTCGGCTCGACAAAGAACATAAGATTTAAAAAGTGTTTTATTTGACTACGTATTCTCCCCTTGTCTCAGTACACTTAATGAATCTATGCTCCAGTGCTTCTATGCCGCTGTTATAGACCGATTCCCCCAACTCTTCAAAAAACCGCTCCGCCCCAATTATCACCTCTTCGTTCGTGGAAAACTTGCTTCCAGCCAGGTGTTTTTTTCAATTTAGGGAACAGGAAATAGTCCGATGGTGCTAAATCAGGCGAATATGGGGGATGATTTAATACTTCGAAACGAAGTTCATGGAGCTTAGCCATTGCAACAACTGACTTGTGCGGCGGTGCATTATCCTGATGAAAAAGGATTTTCTTTTGGGCCAATCCCGGCCGTTTCTCACGAATTTTGTCGACTAATTTATCTAACAGGTTAGAGTAATATTGATCTGTTATAGTCTGTCCTTTGGGAAGGTAATAAAAATAATTCCCATATAATCCCAAAACACTGATGCCATCACTTTTCCCGCCGGCTTTTGCGATTTGGCTTTCTTCGTTAGCAGAGAATGGCTATGTTTCGACTTGTTTTATCTCAGGAGTATAGTGATGAATCCAAGTTTCATCAGTGGTTATAAATCTTCTTAAGAAGTCGCTAGTATTTGTTCGAAACAACGCCAGATTCTCCCTTGAGATTTCAACTCGGTCGAGTTTTTGCTCGGCGGACAACAAACGCGACACCCATATTGCTAACACCTTTTTAATTCCTAGTTAAAATATGAACACGGCCTTCCGCTTCTCGGGTCATCTTCGACGCTTTCTCTGCCTTGTTTGAACAAAGCTGCCCATTTTTTTACTGTGGAATACAAAGGCGCAGATTCACCTAATGTGTGTCCACGCCTTTTATTTGGCTTACATTTACATACTACCCTCAAACCTTGTTCAGGCCGAGAACTTTTCAAACCGCCTTGTTAATATATCATATCCTCATACAGGAATTATAGATGAAATCTTTTATGGAAACTTGCATGGTATAAGGAACCTTTATGATACACATAAACAAGTCTGTAACAAAATAGTGTACATTGTTTTACTGTGAAACGTGACTGAAAAATGTATCCTTTTTAATTACAGATAATGATCACTTTGAACCTAATAAATTATGCAAATAATAAAGTTATAATATAATTATTTCATGAATATGTTCATAAATGTGTTCTCGTACATTTTTCTTACATATTCGATATTTTGACAGTTAGACAAGTAATTAATTTTTCATCACACTTGTCTGTAAATAGCTTTACAATACGCAGGCAAAGTTTAATAGCACCTTCGTACCAACATCATCGTACCCATACACTAAATTTCAGGCTTGCTACAATCATTTTGTTTGCCTGAAAATATTGTTTCTTTTCAAATTATGCTCATTTAGAAATTAAATGTATGGGTATGTATAGATATGTCCTATAATTGGCAGTATTTTGCAAATGACACATCAATTAAATTTTCGTGAATTTATGTACAATATTTATTTGAGAGTACCTGAGAGTAATGGTCCCTTATTCGGCGGTGAAGGAAAACATCGTGAGGAAACCCGCACGCCATAGAAAGTATATTTCAAAAGACGTATGACCTAACCTAAGAAAGATTTGTTTTTCCCTCTGGGTTATGGAGATCTTGACGGCAGTCGCTCTATGTAAAAATCAGTATCTTTGCCAAATCCTTAGGCTTAGGTAGCGGACTCCGCCAATCCTAATAGGTTAGGAAACAGGATAACGTTAAGAAGAAGATTTATATGAGAGTGCAAAAACGTGTACGTCGTAGCTGAGTTTTTATTCATTGTCGATGGACTGAAAAAAATAACTTTTACCAACGAAGTCTAGTCAGAACTACGACGAATGTTTTAAAAGCGTTATTTATAAATTTATTTACTTGCAAGTGTGCTGAATATATACATATATTGTATTTGTATTAACACCGGCGGTGCAAGAATTACTAACATTAAGCTATTTAGAAGTCTAACGCATTAAGTGCCTTGGTTCCCTTAATACACAGTGTACTCTATAATATTCGATTCATTCTAACTTTTAACAGGTTCTTTGACATTTAGACAGGTTCTATAATATGTTACTTAAAAGATTTCGAAAGGGACAAATAAATTATCAAGTGTTGCGTATCTGATATGTCAAAAAGAGATTGATCTGCCAAAAATTAAAGAATAAAATGGACCGACGATAAAGTGTAGAGAATGCCCTTTTACTACTTTTTGTCCTAGCAAATAAATACTGTTTACAAGTCATTTATTACTTAGGATAGAGATAGCGATAAAATTATTTAGCCCAAGGTAAATTTAAATAACATTAATTATATTTTTACAATCGTTTACATGTTTCGTTTTGATATAAATGATAACAATATGAAATCTTTTATATAGATACGTATATCATTATGGAATAAAGCCGCTGCCGTGTATACTCACGCTCAAAACTTTTATACTTAACGATTTCCAAGTTCAATGTTTTAGAGTATAGTATATCCAGTACTACTGAAAAATGAGTTATGTAGATGTTAAACTGTTTCTATTCTATTACTTGCGTAGCCAATAATTCTTTTTAATTAAGACTGTTCGTTTAATATGATATTTATGTAGTAAATAATCGAGTTTTATTATTGTTATCGGCTATCACTTCGGCACAAACTTCTTTCGTGTATAGTGTCTAGTATAGTGAACATGTACGTTATATAAAGTCGAAATAATGCACCGTCTTTGGCACAAACCTTAGGTTACAATAACTCTTGTTGAGATGTTTCTATGTGATTGTTGCTTGAGGTTCGCCTACGTGTTCGTTCTGAATTGCATTTAATACTGTGGGGAATTGATGGGTTAAATAGAAATAATTTGTCTATTTCAAAATTAACACTGCCCAGGGTCATAATTTATATTTTTTTTAATGGTAAATAATAAGTTTTTTAAAATATTCCATTTTGATGATTCCACAGTAACTCCACGTTGAGTCTAAACATAGTTCGAGAATTGCGTAGTGTAGCAAGGTGAAAATAATGTTAGATACGGCTGTAGATGGCTGTAATTGTTTATGAGTATTAAAAATAACACCATGGACCTATAAGCCAATATTTGCCTTTGGAAGCAAGCGAGTCATTTTCCTAGGTGATGCGAGCCGAAAGTATGATTCCGGGGCTAGATTACTACTACTTACGAGAAATAACGAAAATCGCCGACCATTTCCGACTGCTAAATAAAACTGCGCTTGATATGGCTGGCGTATGTACCTTCTTAAAAGCTCTAGTGCACAATGGCATTACGCCTATTGTATATCCTGTATTCGTACGTCCATGGTAAATGAACACTTATGAAGATTGTTATGATGTAGAAGTGTTAAACTATCATATTAACAACACCCTTGTAGTGGAGGCAATGTCAATGATTCCTTAGTTACTCATATTGTTATGAAATCTAGCAAAATTTCTAGTAAAATTATAGTAATGAGAAATGCAATTCATTATTATTGTTCTTATGTACCCTTCCGGTTATTCATTTAAATGGTTTGTATGAGAAACCTCATTATATTTTTTATTTATTGTATATAGTAAACACACCAAAGTTCTATGTAATAAACTTGAATAGACTTGTATACTTGTTTTATTATACATCATCATTTCTTTCTTTCATCAGCGTTCGCTGAAGTACATAGACCTACCCCTTTTTTTTAATTACACTTACATTTCTTAGTAAGTATCAATTGTAGATGGGTTTAATTTATCAGCGTTGAGAAAAATTAATGAAACTGCAGTGCCATATGCTGCATAAAACTAACTTTAAGGGAAATCCATTAGCATACAACAAATAATTAGACACACGAGTACACGTTTAGTGTTCGAACCAAAACTCGGTGGAATGGGCTGGCGGTCAAGATTTTTGTCTAGATGTTTCCATATAGCGTTTTTACCCCTTCAGTGAAAAACTGTTCAGTTAACAGCAAATCCTGGTATAAAAATAATAAAATATTATCCATTATTTTTCAGAATTCGAGTAGGTACAGTCTGTTTGCTCACATCACGCATAACTACCGGACGGCTCACAGTGATATTTTTTATTTTGGCTCAGCATAGTGGCTCCTCTTCGCCTGTTGGTAAGCGAAAAGGGGAGCCCAAATTGCAGCGGCAACTGACAAAGGATTACGGTGTCCTGTCAGTTGACGCTACCATGCTGGCCCGCAAGGTGCTTCTTCACGCTTCGTTTGAAGGCTCCCATGTTGTAGGAAGGATATATATATATAGATATATTATACACGTATGTATGTATATTTAGAAGCTTATATTTAGTGAAGTATGTAAGGACCGCGTCTTATGGCGCTCGGTTCTCTTTGCCTACCCTGCAAGGGACCTGCGTGAAGATATACATTTTCGCTGATATATACTTATTTCGGCAACTATACTATGTGCCAATATCGATAACATTTACGGTTACTACAAGTAAGAAACAAGACTGCCTCGCAACTGCGCTTTGTTACGATTTTAACTGGTTATCTATGTATGTTGATCTGTATTTGAATGGCATACCATCTAAACTATTCGTCATAGATTATCTAATGAGTATCATTGAAAAACAATTGAATTATTATATGTCGTAGAAAATTCAACATGGCGGCCATAAAGTAGGTAAGTACTTACTACAAAAATAACCCAAAGTAATTAAAATTAAAAACTATAACATGACACCGACAGAAATGCCCACTGAGAAGGTATAAACAAGATATCAATATAATATAATAATTGATAAACAATTTAAAACATAATACTGCATATGCGAGTCGATTATAATTTATGGTTTAGCCACCTATCATTTGTATGATCGAAATAAGATACATGACTTTTTTTTAATACTACATCGGGAGGCATACAAGCATACACCTGATGTAAAGCAGGTACCGAGGCCTATTAACGCTTGTAATATATTAAGTATCACTCGTGCGATGCCTCCTCTGATGCTTACACAGCAACTCCTTGGGAGCTTACTGGTGACCTCACTCACACGCAGGAACACAACAACCCTCTAGGGAGTTGTTATTTAGCTGCGGTTTTCTAAGAGGTGTAGGTTACTTCCCCAGCCGGGCTGCTTTGATGCAACCTGCTAATTTATTAATGACGTGTGACATATAAGTAACCTAATATGTTTATACCTTTTCATAATGATCACATTTTGTGTCCTAGACAGATTTATATTTTAGCTTTGATTTTGGAAAAATCAACCTTGTTTGTATGCCTTTACTTGTTATTCGAATTGTAATCTTTTTTCATGTCACTATGTTACAAACAAACACTATATATTATACTAAGCAGTTACCGCAGCCTATGGATACCTAGAAGCAACAAGAGGAGCTTCACTCGTGAATTAGCCACCCAGTAATAACCTATTCACGCCCTATTTGAAGAATTCCGTACTGTAGTGTTGGGAATCATCTGGATTTTGGAGGTCTTCGCCGAATCCTTAGGCTTAAGTAGCGGACCCCGCCAATCCTAATGGATTAGAAAACGGGATAACGCGAAGAAGAAAGTCTTGGAAAAACTGAGGTAGAGATTTCATCGCAGTAACGATTTTCGGAGCAAAATTTCCCTTCATATCGAATAATTATTTGTAACAAAACCGATGCGATTGGTAGAACGCACATGGGGATGCATATTCTCTCCTCACCGATGCGATTATTGCAATTGGTAGAACGCACATGGGGATGTACTTACTCGTATATTCTCCCCCTCACCGATGTGATTAGTGCGATCGGTAGAACGCACATGCGGATGCATATTCTCTCCTCACTGATGCGATTATTACGATTGTTGGAACGCACATGGGGATGCATATTCTCTCCTCACCGATGCTATTATTGTGATTGGTAGAACACACATGGGGATTGCATATTCTCTCCTCACCGATGCGATTAGTGCGATTGGTAGAACGCACATGGGGGTGTATATTCTCTCCAATGCCACGTAAAAGTTTAGGATTCTCGTCTTGACGTCTAAAATTCTCACAGCTTACGTTTAAACCGATTTTTTTGAAGTTATACTTCGTTGACGCGTTAGGGAAAAATGATAGGAGTGAATTTTTATGATACCGACGACTAAAATCGACACCACGATATTGGTTGGTAAATGTCTCATGTGTAAAGTTTAGTTCGTGGTTATATTTAAGATATTTATTCAAATCTATATATACAAAACAAAATCGGGTTAGTTACGGCATTTTTAACTCGAAAACGGCTGGACAGAATATGATTTTTATTTAGTTGGATTTGTCTCCGCCCCGAATAGTGATAAATTATGAAGAAAATTCATTTTTTCATACATTTTACATGAAACGCTTTTTTATGATATCTCAAGAATGAATTGACAATTTTCAATGAATTATTTTTTCACTCGTCATGGTGAGAGCTGAATCATATCCAGCGACAACATTGACCAGTTTCTTTACAATTTGCCAAGGCGATTAATTTAAACGAACGTTGCCCCTGATATGCAACGTACCTATTACACTTGGAATACTCATCCCAGATACTTCCACTTCGGGAGCAAAGTAATATGGTTTCTGATCATCCGGATGAGCGTTCTGCTGATGCCTTTGGTCGTATTTACAGTTTTTTCAAAGAGTGACGAATGCTTCTATTTGCGGTTGTTGATGGTGAATGTTCATCGGCCGACACCATTAGAATCACTTCGTACTGTCAATGGTGTAATGTGCCCAATATTTCATGGTTCCTGTCAACCGCTAAATTTACTTAAAAACGATACTCATTGGGGCATAACAATCGCTGAAGCAGTTGCTATTTTTCCAAGTGCTTCCCACTGAAACCATTTTACATCGAATTCATTTCAGTACAGGGAATTCCGATCTCGAGGTAATTGAAGAGATACATAACCAGGCTGTGCTTTTAATCGAAGACATGTCGTACATCATGTGTTAGTGAAGTTAAGAATGCTACTACCAAATCGTGAAATTAACATCGCTTTTAGTCGATAATTGGAATGTGAACTTGAATATGTTCGAAATGCATTGAACCAATCAGTTGGAGCGAACGTACCACTGTTGAAAGTGGCCCCCAACTGAAGAAAGTGTTCGATACTTTAACGAAGGCAATTGATGACGTAAATGGCTTATTTTTCTCGATGCGCTCGGTGGTGCTAGGCAAGCATATCATTGAATTGGTCCACTTTTCGCTAGATATCCGAAATTGCAGTTGCTTCTTCTAGGATAGCGGTCGCTGAACGCAGAACGATTCATAGTGTTGAAATTATCATCAAACGTTCAAACGACTGAAAAACCGACATTCAACATTGCAAAACACACAGCAAGGTTGGTATTTGGCTGCAGTTTTCTGTGATCTATCTCACAGAAAACTGCAGCCAAATAACAACTCATCGATACTCCTCGATCGGGCAGTATAGTGAATAAGTACTACGTGTGCGATCAGTAGGCCGATTCTACTAAAAAACTGCAACTGCACTGCAGCGCGGCGTGTGTCAAAATGCGTACATTTTGACGTTATGTTAAGTGATCTGACAGCAGTGACGTTTAACGAAACGTCAAAATGTACGCATTTTGACACACGCCGCGCTGCAGTGCAGTTGCAGTTTTTTAGTAGAATCGGCCTGCTGCCTGCCCCGAATTGAAGTACTGCCTCGCTCTGTTTGTAATACCTATCTAGTGTTTGAGCACAATTTTTGAGCTCCTCCACTCAGTAGAACTAATCTTTGTTGGAGATCTCGACACCAAGAATTCCTATGCACTTAGCAATGGTAAGAGGCGTGTTTTGGATTTGAAGAACTACAGCGAATAGGGTTTTCTTAGCGGTGAACAGTCTCGTGTATTGAACGTGACCACACCTATACATAAAGTTAATATAATATTAAGCGTTATTTGTATACTAACGATAGTGGCGCATGTTCCCATGAACTAATTGGTAACGGAAGCACATAAAGTGTCTATAGATTTCCGAAATTGGTTATATTTAATATAAAAAAATAAAAAAGTACATAAAACGTGGTCAATCTAAATATACAATCTGACCACGAATGGATGTTTGATAAATAAATAAAACAATAAATTGAACCCATTTATTCTTAAGTAATATTTACAAAATGGCAACTAAATTGGTGTGCTCAGGTATTAGCCGGCCGTGGCTTGAGTATCAGCTTCCCGGTGTCATCGCAGGACATGTTGAAATCATTCAGCACGGAGCGAGTTCGTGCTGTTATAATGCTTGGGGCTATCACCTTCCTATGGACTCCCATCATGAATAATAACACTGAAAAAAAAGTAATAATTACTTGTAGAATTAGAAATAACAGAGATATACAGGGCGTTAGGCGGAAGGTGTACCAAAAGGTAAGGGTGGATAAGTAGGACCACTTGTAACATATATTTGCCCAGTTGAATTTTTCTAGGCTTACGGTTTATATTATAATAATATTTTATAATAAATTTCCGAAACTTGGCCTTTTTTTACCTAACGTCGTTTTTTGAAGATACAAAGCTTCAAATTTATGCTTGTTTGTATCCGTAACGTATTTCTGTTCTACTGAAATTAAAAATCAAGTAAAATTATGAAGAGTAAAATAATTATGATCTACCAAAGTATCGAGAAAAGGAAATGTTCAACGAGTCACATTTAAAAAATAACTAAGTGCGACACAGATCTTCCAATACTCCTGAAGTTTCTCTACTTCATGCTGATTCCAACGGTATGGCCACATGCATAGAAACCTCTTGAAATACTTGGCAAAATAAGCGACTGTAACGGATATGACCATTTGGGTGACTTAGTTTAAATAACTGAAATAAGCAGGTTTGTCTAATAATGATTAAATAAATGTGTAAAAACAGTGTTGGCGTGGTATCTTTTCGTCGCTAGCTTGCAGGAGCATCACTCGCGCGGAATCTACTACTAAGAGTTGGCAACGTGGTGATAGGTGTGTTTGTGGAGCTCAATGACGTCGGTGCGTGTGCCACTGACAAGTTAAGCGTCGGTCGGAGCCTGTCCATCGACGCGTTTGGTTTCTTTTTATACAACGTCGGGAGACGTACGGTCCACCCGATGTGAAGTGATACCGCGCGCTGCTATTCCTGGTACTAACACAGCAACTCCTTAGGAGTTTACTGGTAACCTCACTTACTCGCAGAAACATAACAAACCTCCTGGGAGTTGTTATTTGGCTGTAGTTTTTTGAGAGATGAAGGTACTTAGACTTACCATCGGGCTGCTTTGATGCAGCCTACCTATCATACTCCAGACTGAGACAAACAGACATGTTCATGCACACAAATGTTTGTCTTGTGTGGGAATCGAACCCATAAACCTTGATGTTAAAGTGGCATTGCCAAACACTCGAGTGGCATTGCCACGGGGTTCGTCGTCATCGTCACGTTGAATTTCAGCGAGTAAAGGGGGTGGTAACGCGTGAACGATACTCATGGTATTGCAAGCATTCATAGGCTACGATACCTGTTTTTTCATCGGGCCATATGTTTTAATCACGTGGGCCGTATGTTTAAATACCTCCCGGAGTTGTATAAAGAACGTGTGTGTATCTACAAGTAGGTATGTACACCAGTGATTGAGAAGCGAGCCACCGCCGCGCACCGCCTGAGTGTTGTATGTACGGCGCGGCGCAGGCGACTCAGCTGGGAGGGAATGAACTTTGCCGTGACGTGTCTGGGGGCTGTAGACAGTCATCCGCGTTCAAAGTAGGGCGACTATTTTTTTACTGACTTTTGTAGTAAATTCCAAAATCTACAAATTTTTATATTTTGTAAATCTATTGATAAACAATGTTTCCAATTCAATCATCCTGTATGTCCTGTAATTCACCTTACGTGGTAAAATATCACCCCTGTATGTTACAAGTAGTCCTATCTATCCACCCCTACCTTTTGGCACACTTTAGGTCGAAGCCACCTAGCACGCTGTATAGGCGCCAAAACATGTTTATATGAGCTCGGGATTCCTCGAGTAGTCAAGTGGTTTGATGGTTTGTGCATCTTACTGATGGTATATATGTTTCTATTCAAATTAAGAGTTTAGAACGTTCTCTGTTGTGCTGCTTCGTTACAAGTTTCCTAAAGGCCTCTTAACAATCTAAACCCCACTCAGGGAAGTAAGTTAACGTCTAGAGGAGCTCTAGACAAGTAAATTTGACTATGTTTAAGACAGAGGCTTTTTTACTATTTGAGAGGATGCGCCACATCCATTTAAGATTGGTTTAGGCTCCAAAGATAACCATGAACCACGTGATAAACATCCCAATTATTCGTTTCAAAATAATGTCTGTATTAATTCTATAAAACAAACAATAATTACCTAAGAAAGTAGAGGTGAATGCAAAAGATGGGTGATTCCACAGAGATTGTGTCAGAGACACAACTGGTGTGAGTGGGTCTGTCAGCCAGTGCCACGCTGCAATTGCTGTGCAAACTGATACCACTGCCAGCACAACTGGAAAACAAACATATCATAATACAGCATTACCATAGAGACTATGATTGTTAATACATTCACATGCTATTTTGCACAAGTCAGTCAAATTGTGTATACATGTTGGTAAAGCATACGCAGATGATAGCTCATGAATTAACAGGTGACAGGAGCATAGTAGCATAGATCAAATAACTTTAATCATAAATGTCCAGGATAAGTTTGATTATTATTTGATTTGTATTGTGGCACTCTGCCTACCCCGCAATGGACCTGGCATGAAGACATACATACAGAACTTATCAGTTATGTTAGAACAGATTTTGGGAAAGAAAAACAAAAATACAATATTCTTTCGATTAGATACCAATTTGCCATGACAATTATTTTTTATACACCATTTACATCCAACTACCTTTAAATAGTAAAATAAAATCAAAATAACAAAATCAGTTACATGAGATCAAATAATTAGAATCAGCATCTAGAAGATAGCCGTACCAGTACCACCTAGATTATACATATATAGCCTTGATTATCACAGGTGTGCTAGGGATATTCATTGTTACCAATATTAATGATTGCTAGAATTGTCCTGGACCACATCACTATATTTCAACACAGAAGGCAACTTGAGTGAAAATTATTTACTATGCCTTAGATTACATGTTTTTTGTTTTTCCATAATACACACATCAAAAGTGTCTAGGGATCAAGCATTTTTATGCGGATTTCTTGAGATTGAGATGTGGCTTTGTAATAAAAAAATATATAAAATATATAAACGTATACGACACTGGAGAACCCCTGGACGCCAACAGCGATTAAAATCCTGCCAGGAAGTCCATCCTTATAGTGGTGGAACCATCATGGTATGGGCGGGTATTTGGATCGGCGACAGAACTGAGTTGATTTGGATCAGAGGCAACCTCAACGCTCAAATTTATGCTGAGACGATTGTATCAGACGTCATCGTTCCTCTACAAGTGCAAATCGGTCCCTTATTTCAGTTAATGCATGATAATGCACGACCGCACACCGCAAGAGTTGTAAGACAGACTCTCGCCGCAGCTAACATCAATGTCATGCCCTGGCCTGCTCAGTCGCCAGACTTGAACCCGATTGAGCATGCATGGGATATGCTACAGAGAAGAGCTCTGCCGAATATGGAGGGTATCCAGTCGCAAGAAGACCTTTTTTTGTTGTTGCAACGAACATGGGCGGCCATTCCACAGCGTGATTTGGATGAACTCATTTTGAGTATGCCAAACCGATGTTCTTGTGTTGTTAGTGTTCGCGGTAGAAACACGGATTATTAATTGTTTAAGTTACCCAATAAAATTTTAAAGAAAACTGTTATTTCAGTCTTTTTTTCGAACTTTAATGTTAGTGGTTCAAATGTCAAAAATCCCTTTATTATGAAAATGGCAAATTTCTTTATTAATGCAAAGGTGACTTGGTTTATCGTTACTGTAGACAAACGAAAACACTTTATTTGATGAATCCTTAAAGAAAATTTTAATTAATATCAATCAGGAGAAAAGTTATTGCAAAAATATATGTTGATCCCTAGACACTTTTGATGTGTGTATATATTAACATATGTTTATTTTCTGTCAAAATTCTCAATGGCTTATTGTAGACCCATTTCAAGGAACACTGGCATACTCATTACTTATATGGAACCTAGTCACAAAACTAATTGATGTAGTCCTTATTGCTTACTAGTGTAATGCCATTTCCTAATCCTTTAGGAATGGTGAGGTCCGCTACCTAACACTAAGGATCGGCAAAGATATGATTTTTACATTGAGCAACTACTATCAGACCTCCACAATCCAGAGGTAAAACCGTCCTTTTCTTTTACCGTCAATGAAGTGATAATTACGAATATGCAAATAAATCTGTAAATTTTGTGAAACATCAGTTAATAGGATTTTTATCCACTGGGCTATCACTCCTCTTGTAAAAATTGACATAGCGAAGAGATTTGTATAATTCAAGTCAGGTGTATCTTTATAAATAATATTAAAGAAAAATATTATTTATCAAGATATCATGACATTCAAAACGAAATTGTGTGAAAAATATCCTTACTTCTCCATCTCATAGTTGCTGGCTGCAAGCATCCTATGACCTCGGTTAAGCGACGTTCAAAGGCCTTTAAATCTGTAAAACATAAGTAATTTTAATAGCCACACGACTTCACGTAGTCTGTTTGAAATTATACAGAAAACTAAATGATAAGCTCAAATAGATTGCAACAATCGATAAATACCATCACAAGCGGTTTGTTCTAAGGACATCTTTACGATATTTTTTTTACATTGTACTAAATAAAACTTCAATCAATTTCAACAAACTTAATTACGTATTTATTTTATCTTACAGCATGTATCGAATGATTTATTGGATTAAAATTCGATAAAGTTTCAGAGAATATAATTACAAAAATATTTTGTGGGGATGACATAACATGAACGTCAAAAATTCAAAACGTCATTTCGTAAATGACAACTAATCTTTTAACTTTTTCTTGGGAAAGGCAAAGATAAAGCCATCGTCCTAATACGTATACACAACAAAGATATCGCACAGATTACAAACAGCAACTGTGTGCGTAATACACCAAAGATATTAACTCTCCCGCAAAGAAACCAACCTAGTACAGATTGCGGGGCTAATCCTTAATTTCATATTCGGCTCGAAGGACCAAAAGATGCACGCCCGAGGATGATGATGATTAAAATATATATAAAGATGCCATGTTATATGTATATGCTAATTTCTAATTGATTGCCGCTTAATACCGCTACACGAAGGGTATGCACAACGAAGTAGTGTGAACTGATTTACATAAATTATTTCTATGCTAATTGATGTCAAAAGCGCTGTTTGGGCACCTTACACCGTACAGCAACAAAGTACTACATTGAACGTACTGGCAGATCTATTTTTTAAAACACGGTGTAAAAAAATCCACGACGAAAAAAACTTCAAATAAAACATTTCAAAAACCCACATACTGTTTTCGATTACATGATTTTTAAAACCATATCTTTTTCGTTTGTCAATCAATTTCTGTTTATTTACTTAGATATTTAAAGAATATACGAATAAACAGCTCTGTGAAAAATTAACATTTGTACACAAATAACAAACATGTAGAATACATACTTTACATAATGCCGACATGTAACTCCTCATTTTTCACTATTTTAAAATGACCTGCATGGAATAATAAAAGCCAACCAATGTTAAACTTGAATAGAACTTAAAATACTTATATAAAAGGCGTAGTGTAGTAACAGAGAACAAAATTTAAATGTGCTTTGATTTCATTAAATTAGCGTTAGATAGGCATGGCATTGTTATGTGAATAAATATAATTCATTTAATTTTGAAACATAATACTTCATTATTCGCTTTTTAATTCGGCTGACTGTTAGATATCTATTTTTGTTTTGAATTCATTGACATTTATTTTAATTACCTAAAATATACTAAAGATATTAAAAAAGGAGCACCCGTTGGTAGCGGAGCGCAGACTCTCCTCACCTATGCGGACCGTGTCAAGAATAACGACTTTTAATTCTAGTAATAATCCAACTACCGAGACTTGCAAGGTAACGGCATTTTACATCAGGTGGACCGTATCCAAGCCCTCCGTCGTTGTGTAAAAAAAATACATATTGTGTCCACCGATTGTTAAATCAAATAAATACCTAGTCAGGTCATAAGTTCAGTCAAAAACTTTTGATATAATTAATGATACACTTTTTGATAATTATGTAAAAGTTATGTATGAAATGAAAGGTAATTAAATGTACAATAAAATTTTATTATTATTTATTTATTTTGAATACATGCCCTTAATCGACGCGGTTACTCATCGATCGCAGCACGCACCATATTCATATCTATTTCTGCCGCTGGATTAACCAGAGATGCTCGAAGAGCTCCAAATTCTGGTGAGGTTTAGCGCAGACTTTCTCCTCCAAATGTGGCCATATCTTGTAGTCCAGTGGGTTTAAATCTGGACTGGAAGAGGGCCAGTCTTCATGCCCGATGAAGTCAATTCCACGGGCGGTCAACCAGTTTTGAGTACGAAGCACGTGACCAGTCAGAACCCGATATACGACCACCCGGGTTTCGAAGGGTTAAACAAAACAAGAAGTCTTATGAACTGGTGCAGAGTCCTGTTGGAATATCCAGTGTCTGTTTTTGAACATTGTTTAAGAAAGAGGTTCTACTGTTTGTTAGGACGGTATGTTGGTAAACCACGGCAATGGTTTTCCCACCTTTTTCACAGAAAAACACCTTAGTTACACCTGAATATGAGACATGACCTTCGGAATATTAATAATTAGTAGTGAAGTAAATATTATAGCAAAAGTTAGTTTGGTTGATTTTCTAAGTATTGAGACTCAAATTTAATTTAACACAATATTACAAATGTTAACTTACGTACCTATATGGTCGATGTTGAAACTGAGGACTTATCCAAATAAATTTCTTCCGAAAGCAGTATTCTTTCAATTGTTTGGAGCATATGTGACTGTATTTACTTGGCTCCCAATTCTGCCCACCAGTAGTAAAAATCTATGTAATTTGCTCACTGACGACTTTAGGAAATCCAAAAAATAAATATACATCTAAGATAATAAATATGTTAACATTTTATTTAAAAAAAAATTATATACATTAGAACTAAAAATTATAAATAAAAAGTCTACGAAAAGTAAAAAGGTAAAAAAAAGGTGTCGGTATGCATATAATTTACCCATAATTTCGGGATGTGTCCCATACTGTATACTAGTACCCCTAAACACCTCATTATACGGGATAAATTGAAAATACAACAGAAAATGGCTAACGCGGTAACCACACACAACATAGAAGATTTTCGCGGTTTTTACTATAAACACTTTTGTAGATTATATCGATATTTTCATTGGTTTTACGTTATTATACAAACAATTTATTTAAAAGCTAGATGTGTATCTAATTTTTGCAAAATATTTGATAACAACTATTAAAACTTTATACTTATCTACGTATAAAAGGTTATGTTTTCGTATTTTTTCTATCTGAGGCTTTTGCTGTGTAAAAGTTCCATTGTTAAAATAAAATGACGATCCCAAACGAGCAAAAGAACTCAAATACACACGAATGTTTTGCTTAAATTGGGTAAATTCCACTAACAACTTGTTGTACCACTGGGAACGAAATGTTTGTAGGGCACAAATTTGTTCGTGCCCTAGCCCTACACAAAATAAGTGATAAAAATATATTATCTGTCTCTTTCTTTAGTATGAGGAACATATACATCTATCACGTTCTGTCTTGGTATTATTATTTGCCTGTCATCTCGAGGAATACTTTCTCTGAGTCACAGAAAGTATTCCTAGAGGTATCTCTGAGATGTATATTCATATTATTAAGTGTTGGTAACCCTGCTCAGGAGTCCAAGGTTCAAAGCTGTGGTTCAAATCAAGTACAAATACTAAACTAAATTAACCAAATAAATTTTAAGATTACTTTTGTATTACAATTCAGGTAATATTTTTACGAATGTAACATGCTATAACAATTTAACTATATTGTATCTTTTAACCAGCTTCATTCATAACAACTTGTTGAATTAACGTGTGCCTAGGTATGTTAATTTTAAATATAAAGTTTGAAACAAACTTAATTGTTACAGAATGTTCCCTCTGAGGTTATTATTTAACAACGTGAAGAGAGTAGCTCCCAATACACGAGCACTCGCAGCCCAGACGGGCCCTTTAGTTGATTTGGCGGTGGACAATGACGGTATTGCTACGGTGACGATGCAACGTCCTCCGGTCAACAGTCTCAACCTAGATCTATTGCAAAATTTGGAAAAGGCACTAGATGAAACTGCTAAAAATAAATCGAGGGCTATGATTTTAACATCAGTGAGTATAATTTTAATATTAGTAATAGTATTTATTCCATTGAACCTTTTCAAAAATCCTTATTTTGTACATCCCCAAAATTCATGAGGAAAATTCATGTGTTCCCTCATGAATTTTGTGTCCATTTTTCAACACTCTAGGTCTATTAACCAGATGAGGCCCGCGTGGCTGAATTCCGCCATGCGCGTTACAGCGCCAAGTATATAACAGGCCTCAAGGCATTAAAAGTGCCGAATACTGAGGATGGTGTGTGAATACTGTTATCGTTTTGGACACATACACTTAGTACATTATAGGGTACGTAATTTGATTAAAAACAATTGAAAGTCGGGTGACTCTAATGAAATAATGCTGACTTTTATGTAATAACGATTTGAAATAAATTATTTATTCTGCCGGCAGTTGGTTACACTCACATTACTCACTGATACTAGATGGATGCCACTGCCACAAGTCAATTTCACAAATTTTGTGTATGTCCTAAGTCACAAGACCTAAACTAGTGTCAAAGTACTACTATAAGTAAAGATTAAAATTGACACTTAGACACATATTATATTTTTTACATCTTAATCTTAGTGTATCATAATATTCATAATCAATTAAAGTAAGCAGTGATAGCCCAGTGGATAAGAAACTGGCCTAGTGACCAACAGGTCCCCGGTTCGAATCCTGGCATGTACCACTGAATTTGCATGTTCAGATTTATATCCATATTTGTAAATATCACTTGCTCAAACATTGAGAGGGAACCCGCACATCTAAGATATTATATATCAATAGACGTGTGACCTAACCTAAGAAAGGTCTGGTTTCCCTCTGGTTGTGGAGGTCTGACGGCAGTTGTTCCATGTTAAAATCACTATCTTCGCCAGATCTTTAGGCTCTGGTAGTGGACTCCACCAATCCTAATGTATTAGGTAACTGGATAATGCTAGGAAGAAGACTATTTGTAATCAATTCTCGTTTGTTTTTTTTTTCTGCTAGCAGTAAGTTAGTATTAGTACCTGTCCAACAAAGCTCTGCATTTATTATGTTTTTTGTGTAAAATCTCATTTTTCACAGAAAGATGTGAATAGATAAACTTAAAGCCCTTATATGAATTTAAAATTGATTCAAATTCTAAGAGCCGTTTCTCAGATGCATGAAATATATTTATATATATTTATGCGATACCTATGCCCACTTGCCCCAGGCACTTGTGCCCCCTATGCCTGATAAAATATATAGAATACTTCATGTAAGTTCAGACTTGTGACTTGTAATAATAAATCAATTATATACAAGTGGCAAGCCAAATATGTAATTAAACCAATTTAATTGAATTTTTTAATGTGATTGGTTTACTTGTGTATTGTGTAGCTGTAATGTTAATTTCATTAGTATACAACAGTTTTAATTTACAGAAACTAATTTACTGGATATCTAATAAAATAGCAATGCCCAATATGATAATAAGGTACATGGTCTTTTTCCACAGAATATACCAAATAGGTTTTTTTTGTAGTAAATGCAGAAGCTCAAGCTCCTGTGGGGTTGTAGTAGTGCATTTTTCAGTTATCCCTAATGTGTATTTTGATTTCAAATACCTATTATTTCTAACTTTCTCCACATAGAGTAAAGAATACTATTAAGGTGGAAATCAAGCGTATGGTCTACCTGATGGTAAGCAGTTACCATAGCCTATGAACCTTTGCAACACCAAGGGTGTCACTGGTGCATTGCTGGCCATTTAAAAACCTCTTCACATCTTTTTACTACTAGCATAGCCTGCTTAATAAGTGACCCCAGTGCTGTCATCTAATCATCTAAATAGAAATTAATACCATCAATGGACAACAGTGATAATCTTTAAAAATCATAAATTTTCTACTGGGTACTGCCAAATGTTCTTTGTTGTTTTTTTTCAAGTCGATTTAGTCGATATAGAAGTACAAAATGCAGGAATATAATTGTTTCAACTTTCAAATTGTCATGATTATTTCACCTGATGTTACAATGTTATTATTAATATAATGATGATAAACAATCATACTGTAGAAAAATTTATATGAAATCAGTTTTTTATTTATGTTTTAGTAAAGAAATCATGTTCTATCTAATAGTCTATCTAATAGTCCATCAAATAATCCATTATACAATTATTAAAAATATTTATCTGATCTAAATAGCCCCTTGAAAAATGATATGCATCTACATCAGTACATACATAAGGGTGATTGCATTCTACATGCTGCATTTGTTAAGATGTGATCTATCTATGATGATGATGTAATCTATGTTATAGATATATAGAGACTTCACGCCAAATCCCTTGCGGGGTAGGCAGAGCGAACCCAGCACCACATGACTCATTGCTTACCCACCTCACCCGCTTTAACATTCATCTCTCTTATGCTTTTTTTTAAGTTTTTGAATACTGGTGTTTGTCACAAAATATTTTTAAGTCAGTAACTCATTTTTAACACATTTCATTGGGATCGCCGCTACTGGGTCTATCATCACAAAGTTAGGTTAACTGTATTTAGATTTGATGACAATTCAATAATGTGGTACCATTGAGCTGGTCTAACGATGGATATTGGAAGTAGAATCTATGTATTGGAATTAGTCACTGAGTGTAGTTCTGATAGTGTTACAATAAAATGGTATCATTGATGGCAGTCATAGATGGTCATAGAAACTCAATAATAGGTGACAGTAAACCCATATAGTACCTACAATTTTTTTTTCTATAAGGTTTTTTTCTATAAGGTAATAGTCATTGGAACAAAAGCAAATTGTTTGAATTTCAAAAGATAAAAATATCAAAGAGCATTTTATCAAATTCAAATTAAATTTTATCTATGAACATTACTTTGATGTAACTAATAATTAACATTATACATATGTGCAGCTAAGAGCATATCACGCTTAACAACACCCAATGCGTGATATAGTAACTCTTTAACTTTATGCTGTATTTAAGAACGGTACAATGTCAAAACGTCGGGCTTGACGGACTCTTCAATGTACTAGATAGTAGGTAAATTATACGAGGGTCATTTGAAAAGTTCTTAGCCTCACCTCATACATACTTAATGAAACCACACGATTTTGAGTTTATTTTTATTCTCTCTTTTATTTCAACATACTCTCCTCCGAGCTCAAAACACTTTTTCCATCGACCCGGTAAGGCTTCGATACCCGTTTTAAAAAATCTTCGTCTAACTCCTCAAAATAAGCGTCCACGGCGGCTATGACCTCTTCATTTGTAAAAAAATGTTTACCACCTAAAAATTTTTTCAGCTTTGGGAACAGATAAAAGTCGGACGGTGCTAAATCCGGTGAATATGGGGGGGATGAGGTAACAATTCGAAGCCACATTGATTGATTTCTGCCATGGATTGCACAGAGGTGTGTACGCGCGCATTGTCCTGATGAAACAAGACTTTTCTTCTCAATAAACCTGGACGTTTTTCTTTGATTTCTTCTCTCAAACGACGCAACAGGTTGCAATAGTAATCGGAGTTTATTGTTTCACCCTTTTTTAAATAATCCACGAGAATTATACCCTTTGCATCCCAAAAAACGGATGCCATGACTTTGCCCGCCGATAAAACTGTTCTTTTGTCCCGGGTGTATTGTGGTGAACCCAGGTTTCATTCATGGTTATAAATCTTTCAACAAATTCTATTGGGTCAGCTTCATATAACTCTAAACAGTCGCGAGAAGTTGTGAGTCGGTTGCGTTTTTGTTCCACTGAAAGCAGTCGCGGTACCCACCGCGCAGACACCTTAGAGAATCCAAGTTCAGTAGTAATTATATGATGTGTTCGCTCAGATGAGATGCTTACAGTCTTAGCTATCTCCTCGATAGTCAATCTTCGATCAGATAAAATTAAATCACAGATTTTTCTTTGTTTTGATCAGTGGAAGCAATCGAACGCCGGCCACTACGGGGCTCATCTTGAATGGTCTCACAACCACGTTTAAACTCTGCCACCCAGTTTTTAACAGTCGCATACGAAGGAGCGGATTCACCCAAAGTAGCAGACATGTCTTCATGTATAGGTAGCTTTTGGAGTTAAACCTTTCAAATTCAGGTATTTTATCACTGCACGATGTTCAATTTTAACCATTTTCAAAAATAGCTCTGACTTGACTTACGGTATCACGTGTAAACGAACAATGAGTTACTGTGAATAAACTAAACTGTGCATACTTGTTGCTAAATAATGTAACTACAAAATGAGGGTAGTTATAAAAAAACCAATGACTTTAACCATGTTAGGCTAAGAACTTTTCAAATGACCCTCGTATTTTTTTTTAACTAAATAACATAATTATTTAATGCCTAACCCCTTAATATGGCTAAGTCTTGCAGCTAGCTTGAAAGGATTTTCAACCCTACATTGCAACTCCCCACTTTGTACAATTTCAAATGTTTTCTGTAATGTTGTAAATTTCTTGTGATGTCTATTGTATCAACCTTTATTCCTGAACGTGGTCCCGTTTCCTTATCTATTAGACTTAGCGGGACCAAGATACTGGTTGTTACATAGAGCAAATGCCGTCAGACCTCCACAATAGGGTGGATCAAAAAATTTTTTTTTCGAATTTTGATTTGGAATAGTTACTAAAAGTTGACTATTGCTGTTAATGTTTAGAATAAAAAATTTAAAAAATATCAAACAACTGTAAAAGCCCCCGCCAAGACATCAAACATTTTAAAATAATGAATTTTTCAGCGATAATTTTGCAATCTACAAATGTCAATGAAAGTATTTTAAATATACTTTTTAATCAAAAATATATGCAAATATTGTTCATTAGGCATTTCGTAACAATTACAGAAATATTTATCAGTATTTACGTGTTAACAAAGGCGGGTGCAGGGACTGCACGGAGGGGTGGTTTGGCACGCGCACAAGCGCACTTTGGCGGATTTCGTTTAAATTAGTGACGCTTATTGTTTCTTGGTGAGAGGTCGCGCGTCATTTTGTCATTACTGCTACCTGTTTTACAATTATTAGTGTTATTATAAACATGACTTCAACTAGAGAAAAATTAAAATGTCCGATATTTGGTGAAAGTGAAGAGTTAAAGGAAAACTTATTACTGACGCACGAAAATGTAATGAAGTTCCATGAAGGACTCGTCAAGACTTAAAGATTAGATATAGGACTACAAAAAAAGCAACATTTAATGAGATTGCTGAAGTTGTTACCACAAAAGTAGAAGCTTTATGGATAAAATCGCCTATTTCGATAGTGACACATAAACGAATTTTACACTTACTAAAAAGTTATCATTCTAAATGTAATAAGATAATTAAAAAGTAAAACTAGAAGAATTTAGAATACATAGTAGACTGCTGTTTGTAGTCTTCCCAGCAATATAAGAGAATTGTCAATAAACAAATTTAAAACTACTATTAAAGCCAAAATGTGTAGCAGGGCATATTATAAAGTATCTGACTATATTAATGATAAAAATGCCTGGGATTGAGTCGATCCAATTGTAATGTAATTAATAAATTATGTAAATTTGTTTGGATACCAAAAGAGGGATGCCTGAGTTTTTTGGCAGTATTTTTATCAGTGCTCACCTAGTCATGAACTGCACGGTAGGGAAAAAAATTGTGACGATTCCAAACAAATGTAGCCATTTTTACGGAATAAAAAGATTTTGACTTTGACTTTGACTTTGACTTTGACTTTGACATAGCTGCATGTAAATGTAAAACTATTCAGAGTTGTACTTGCTCGAAGGAAAAATAAGTGCCAAGGGAAGAACAAATGTTTTTAAATGACGAGCGTACGAACAGATTGATGGCTATAGGAAAAATAAATGTTATACAAAGTAAAAACTTAAAAAAACGAAGATTACGTGCTTTAAAACAAGAAACATCACGTAGTATGAATGCCAAAATCGAAAAAAACACTAACGACTTTGCATCGATCAAATAGAGTCTAAAAATGATAAAAAAAATTGCCCTTTCTTCTTGCTCGTCGACTTTAGAGACTTTGCAGACCTGTGATTCAACTTCTCGGGAGAAATCAACGCATCTTAAGCTTAAGGATGCAAGTCTTCATAGCTTAGCAACAGTATGCGATAGATACGGAGTCTCAGACCGAGCTGCAGCGGCTATTGTATCTTCTGTACTTTGTGATGCTTACTCTGAAACGCATTCGGTGAATATCGTGGATAGAATGAAACTGAGAAGAATAAGACATGTAAAGTAAGCTTTCTCATGCGTGATGGTTAACTAGAGCAAATCATTTATTCCGTTTGTATATTTAAACGGAAGAACCATCACAAAATCTCGTACACTAGGTGAAGTTTATTGTGAAATCATATGCGCCAGTCTGGTTTGCTATCAAAGTTCATTCGTCCCGCAAAGATGGTTCAAGGCACCTATCGAAACTTAGTTCTAGCATCAGATATTTACCTGAAAAACTGCTCCAGATTATGGACCCTGTTATAGTTCGAAATAGTTACTTTGCTCATTCAGAAAAATTATTGTTGAGTATGATAACAGATCCTCAGAAACACAGCAGAGAACTCGCCGCAAGACGTATTATAAAGGCTCGTCAAGGAAATGAAAATATGATTTTACGAACATTTGAAGTGCCAAAAGTAAACTTAAATGCAAGCTCATATATCGACATGATTGACTGGCAACAACGATTTTATGAACCTCCAATATTTAAAAATATTTCTGATGAGCAATTTCAAGATTTAATTGAAACTGGAGGAGAGGCTGTTTCGGAGTTCATTAGATTACCTTTCCACACCCAGGCAGTGGAACACTCAGTTAAAGTGGTTACTGAAGCAGGTCTTAGAGTTGGCGGTAAAAATACTAGAGAGGGGTACATAAAGGCTAAATTAGCCTCCCGTAAGGTAATGCCAAAGTTCGAGTCAAAAAAGGATTTTTATGTTAAAAAGTGACTTTACCTTTCTGATGTTTTCATACATTCTATTTATTACTCTTCAATAAATAATTAGTAATTCATTTGTTTGTTCTATTCAATAAAGTAGTACAATTAAGAAGTACCATAATAATTAATTTTAAAACTCTGAAGACGCACACAAAAAATATATATATTTTTATATTTTTCTAAATTTCAGACCTCCGGCGGGGGCTCATACTGTCATGATAAAATTATCAAAAAAATAGGGTTAATTCATGATCATATAACGCAACTTTTTTGACCTATTCCAATTCGAAAAAAGAAAAAAAAAATTTTTTCATACAATGGTGATCCACCCTACTCCACAACCCAGAGGGAATACCAGTCCTTTCTTAGGTCAAGTTAAACGTCTTTCGAAATTTAATTTGTTGGATGTGTGGGGTCCTCACGATTGTTCCTATGAGTTGTTTTCTTATCAACAATAATATTAAATGCTTACTTGTTACATCACCAATAACGTTAAACTGCAATGGAAAGACACAACGTACACGAAGCAAAATTACGACAATAAATGCATGGTCTTAGATTAGTATTAGGTTGCTTCTATAGACTCGCACAAATTTTAACTTCATTTTGATATTCAACTGAAAACTGTTACAGCTGTTTTAAATACACTCAGAAATCATAAAACGGGAATTACAATCAGTTGAGAAAATCAGGTTTACTTGCGTGTGACGTCACCAGAGTTCCAACCAATCATAGGCCTGTCCCCGTTTCAGATTCAATAAAAAAAAGCGGCTAAGTGTATATCGACACGCACAGTGTAGGGTTCCATATTTACTTCGCTTTCTTTCGAAAAATAGATAGTTGCCTAAAATAATGATGATGATGAATGATGTTTTCCCTATTATTTGATAGGTTAACCCCAATTTATTATATTATACAATGTATTATATATTTTCAATGGCATCAAAAATCTTATTTTTAAAACTCCTTTATGGTTGTTCTTTCGTTTCGACTACATAGGTCTTGAAGGGTGCACACTTTTGGGATTATTATTATTAGTTCACAGCGTACAAAGCTGTTGTTAGTATTGTAACCGGTCTATATGTCATATAGCTTATTTATAAATTCAGCTTCAATTTACTTTCAGTCATCGCCTACGGTGTTTTCTGCTGGTTTAGATATAATGGAGATGTACAAACCAGATGCGAAGCGGGTAGAGTTGTTCTGGACAACGCTCCAAAATGTCTGGCTCAAACTGTTTGGTTCAAGTTTCGTGACAGCCGCTGCTATTAATGTAAGTAAATAATATTACATTCTTATAGTTTGAAGTTGGCAATTCCACAACGCCATCTCATGACGCTAGTCCAAAAAATTGATTTAATTTCAGTGTGTAATACCTATACAAAATATTCTGAATGTCAGACATTAAAAAATTGAAGTCAGTAACAAGATACAAGAACTAGGCGGGTTGTACCTGACCTCTTTTATAAAACCTTATTTTTTTCTATTCTACTGTGTGTATAAAATAAAACAAGGTCAAAACGCACCTTGTTTTGTATACAAGTTATTTTTTGTAGAAGTCGTATTATCTATAGAAGTACATACGGCATACTGCCTGGGGAGCTAGATGTCCTAATAATAAGTTTATTTATCTCCCAAAAGTTATACCAACGGACTGCTTGAAACCTTTGTCAATTTTCAATTAAGCAAAACGGCGAAATATGTGCTAAATCTCTTTCGTAGAAGGGAGATCCGGATCCCGCATTTATAGGAATCTAAAATAAATTAAAACAAAAATCTAAAATAAATTAAAAAAAAATCTAAAAAAAAAACAAATCTTTTTTTCAGGGCCATGCTCCCGCGGGTGGTTGTCTCTTAGCGATGTCCTGTGAATACCGTGTGATGGTCAACGGTAAATTCAGCACCGGTCTTAATGAAACGGCTTTAGGTATTGTTGCCCCCCGTTGGTTCATGGATACCATGACTAATACTATACCGAGGAGGGAGGCAGAACTAGCTCTTACTACGGGTAGAATGTTCAGTGTTGAGGAAGCCTTGAAGGTATGCAAGCGTAACTTATTACTATAGCAAATTACACTCTACTCTGCGTTTTCGATAGGCAATCAGTATATGTAACACTCATTGAAATAATTTTTCAATAAGAGCAGGTAGATGTTGAAATGAAATAAAACATGCTGTTTGTAAGGTTATAACAAAAATCTTTTATTATTTTAAAGGCCCATATGAGCCATTAAGTGTGGAATAGGATATCAGGCACGGATACTAGTGGTCAATGTCTTTCAATGACTCTTACGCATAGATCCGGCTGAATTTGAGCGATAGCTTGTGTTATGTTCAACTGTAGGACATCGGTCGATTGTGGTTTATTTGCACACACCTGCAACTTCAAAAAACTCCACAAAAAAATGTCTAGCAGGGTCAAATCGCGTGACCTTGATAGCCAATTCATCACACCTGCGAGAGAAAACATTACCCTCAAATCGCTCATGCAGAATGTCAATATTGGCGTCCACTGTATGGCACGTAGCGCCGTTCTGCTGGAACAGTCAAGTCGCCTAGGTTCATATGGTTCAATTTGGACCATAAGAAGTTGGTAAATACCATTACTTTGATTTGAAATGTCTTTACGCATGACAGGACAATTTTGCCTGGCTCAGAAGAAAAATGTAACTGATTCTCTCGGATTTCTTTTTTTTTTATTCAGGTAGGTAAATTGAACTGTTAGATTTACTGGAATCTGTTCTATCTGTTTCTTAATGACGTCATAACAAACAAACCTATAGAAATATTTTAAATTCTCATCTGTCAGTTTTAAACAATCTTTCGAATAATCAGCACAAACTGGCGATAACCACCGCAGTGAATACGTCGCAGTAAACATTCGCCTTGGGGTCGGTAACAAAAGCGTGCACGCCGCGACCCTGCCAGGCCAACACTGTGGATTGCAATTCTGGACGGAAAAGTAAACACCACAGACTCGTGGATTAGGGCGTCCCCCGGAGGCGACGCGCACCGATCCGCCCTCGTTGATGCGGGATCAAGTGCATGCGGCGGTGGGGGCTGCCACGCAACGTACGACCCGGCGCGTCGAGGAGAGCTGAGTGTTGTATGGGCACATGGTATGTAAGAGGTGGATTACAAGAATGAGTTGATAGTTATAATGAACGAGAGATATGAACAGAAAAGTGTGATTGATTTGATTTTGATAGATGAGTACGTCTCCGAAAGTCGTTAATGGATACAAGAGACTTCAGAGGTCCCACTCTTGAAACGGACTACTATCTGGTGATAAAGCGGTTTGTGGGTCAATTCGAGAAGTGGAGGCACTGGCGAGTGCGTATTCCTTTCGGAGATAATGAAAGAACAAGAAGTGAAAAATTGGAAGATGAAAGTATAAGGAGTACGTATGTACGTCTAGTCAGTGAAAGACTTGCGAACGCGAGTCTTTTTGACTGAGATGTAGACGAATGTTGGAAAGTTCTGTAAGAAAGTATAGTGAACAGTGCGAAAGAATCATGTGGATGCCAAAGAGTCGTAGAACACTGAGAGGAGATGCCTGGTGGGATGCGGATTTTGAATCCTCCGTGGAAAAAAGAGGAAAGCGTGGCTGGATTACGTATCATCTTTGCACCAGAGTGATGGTATGAAAGAGAAGAAGAAAGAAATATACCATCGATGCAAGAATGAAGCCAAAGCTTTAGTGAAAGAGAAGCGTGACTACTTATGAATGAGGAAGAATGGCTGACGTAGAACTTCGAGGCAAATACCAAACTCTTCTGGAGAGAGGTAAAGGAGTCTTGAAGTGGTTCGTCAGCATCCTGAATGGACAAGATAAAATGTAAAGCTGATGGCATTCTTGCTAACACACAGGAAGTGTTAGACGGCTAACTGCGTTCGTAATGATGGCGTAAGAAAGAGAGTTGGTCTGAAAGAGAGTGTCGGTGTTAAGATAAGGAAATGCATGCTCCGTTGGTTCGGACATGTAGAAATAATGTAGGATGAAAGTATGACGAAACAGATATACAATGCGAAAGTGGAAGGATGTAGGAGCCGAGGAAGGCCAAGACTAACCTACTATGACCAAATTGGTCGTGTTATATCAGAAGGTGCCGGCGAACGTGCATGAAAAGTGAGTGAAGTGTGTATGGACCGCGTCTTGTGACGCTCGGTTCTCTCTGCCTACCCCACAAGGAACCTGGCGTGAAGATATACATATGTACGTATATCTTTACGCCAGGTCTCTTACGGGGTAGGCATACATAAACATTAGCGCGACCGGTTAAAATTTAGGATTGCGCGTCCGAGAGATTTAGGCCTTTGCAGTCTCTGTATGAGACTCTATGGAGACATTATACCGTATTTAGCCGCAGTTATATTTTTATTTTATCTCTTAATCGTATATTATGAAGTATTAAGGTAACACGTGAAAATAATAAATTTAAACGCCAGATTCGCATTCGTAAAACGTTGTCATAGTTTACCTCACTTTTTCACTGCAGGATTTATCTATATTTTTGTTTTTGTATACAGGTCGGACTTATTGACGAAGTCGCTACGGACAAGGCAGACTGTGTGGAAAAGTGCAAAAAGTTCATAAAGAAGTTTGACAGGATCCCACCAATGGCGCGCGCTTTCACGAAGCAAAAATTCAGAGAAGACGCTCTCTCGTGGCTACACAAGAATCGTCAGAATGACTTGAAGGAATTCCTAACCTTTGTGACTAATCCCAAAATACAACAATCGTTAGAAATATATTTGCACATGTTGAAACAGAAAGCTGCTAAGTAGGGCTATAAATGAAGATCATACTGCCCATTTAGGTTTATGTAATTTGGCCCCTTAATTAATTTCATACTACATTTAGGTTACGGCAGCCTTCGAATTCAACACAAGGAGCATCGTACGAGTGTTATCACCCCGTAGCTAACACAGCACGCTAAAAACTCTTTGGGTCCTTCTTCAGTCTCTGAAAGACAACAATCCTCCTGGCTATGTGAATTTGCTATGGCTGTAAGCGAGGTGAAAGTACTTGTTTGAGTTTCTATCGCTGGTCACTTCACTGCCTGTTTCTCCGAGTCTCATTAGTCAATTAGTAGGGCGCTTTTGCGCAGCAGAGTTTGCTTCTACTCAATATAACCCTAAATAATTACACGCTAAATTATGTATATTTTGTACTTTAGAAAACAGAACTTAATTAATCTACAGTCAAATAAGATAAAATTAAGAAGCAAACTTCTGAATAGAAACGAATAATCTGTAAATTTGTAAAAAACTTTGTTTTGGTAGTCAATAACTGGTTGAAAAGTTTAATAGGTCTGCTTTAAATTATCCAAGGTCAAAGGTTAAGAAAAAAAATGGTGCTGCAAGTGCCTAACATGACATGTCGCTGTGTGTACATGAGTTCTGGCTGTACAACGTACTCGGTATGTACTTGTCTTACATGAGATAATTGTAAAAACTCTCTTGTCTTACAAGAGAGTTTTTGCCTCGGTTTTTATTTATATAACATCGGGAGGCATACAAGCGTACGCTCCACCTGATGTAAAGCAGTTACCGTAGCCTAAGAGCGTTTGCAATTAAGTATCACATGCACAATGTCACCTGTACTGCTAACACAGCTACTCTTTAGGAGCTTAGTGGTGATCTCGTTCACTGGCTGGAACCTGTAGAGAGTTGTTATTTTACTAGGGTTTTCTGCCAGGTCCAAATACTTTCCCAAGGAAGAAAGCTGCTTTGATGCGCCCTACCTCATAAATACACCCAGACCAAGACAAAGAGCATGTCTAGGCACACAAATGTTTGTCCCTTGTGGGAATCGAATCCACGAGCGTGGTATCAACATTGCGGGTTACTTTTCTACCAATGTTTAGAACATTCCTAGTAAATATTACGTCCTTCGATTTAGAGAATGCTGTAAAGTCGCAAAGTGTAAATTTTTAACGTTCATATCGTTCTTATGCCGTGTACAATATGAGCTATAATGCAGTGCAAGGCTAAAGTCCTTTTAGTTCTACTAGGTACTGGTTTCTAGATACAAACATGTTACAGTGGATTAGCATATGTACAGAGCTTAAATAATTAAACAAATGCCTATCTGCCTAATTAGTATTGGAACTCATGGCTCTTCGGAATGGCATTCTTCCTTACCTACTCGAAAGGAGACCTTTTAACGAGCTCAGTGGCGCAGCAGTTTATACGGCGTCTTTGTCACCGACGCTCCCACACAGGGCAAACTTTTGTGTGCATAAACATGTCTGTTTGTCTGGGCCTAGATGTTTTTAAGAGAGGTAGGGCACATCAAGGCACCCCGTCTGGAGAAGTACCACCACCTCAGAGAAAAACCGCAGTTCCTGCGTGTGAGTTAGTTCACCAGTAAGCTCCTAAGGAGTTGCTGTGTTAGACGGAGACTGCATTGCACGAGTGATAGTTAATGTATTGCAAGCGTTCATAGACTATGGTAACCGCTTTACATCAGGTATGCCGTATGCTTGTGTATAACAAAAAAGTTAATGGTGATTAATTTTTCTTTACTGCTAGAAGGCTTAGTTTTTAAGACAATCGAAATTTTTTGATGTATAGCAGTCGATTTGGTCTAACATTGGTGACAATAGCTTTGCAGAGAAATAAAAAGACATTTAAAACGTTTTTGTTAGCTCTGTTGGAAGAGCACACGATCGATAAGTACTAGGCAATTATAAACCCAACCTAGGCGCAGGAAATTAACTATTTAAAAAAGATAAAAATAAGTTTTTAATATATTTAAACGAAATGGTTCACTATCATAATCAATTAATACCTAATATTAGGATTAAATTATCTTTTAACTGCCAATTAGCAATCTTATGAAAATGGTGTTGTAACTAAGACTGCTGGAAACATATGTATTTGTATAATTTTATTTTTAATTGTGTTTTATCGTAGTGAGATAAGTTTTAATTCTCTCATAATCTAATATACATTTGTGTTATATCAACTACATAATTTGTATACCTCGGATTTATCTAATAATGTTATACGAGATAGATTTTATCATGTTAGAAAATAAAATTTTGTACAATTTATCTAGTTTCGTTAATACCATAGATAATATTACTGGTAACTACTTACTACACTCCATTCCAATTACAAAGTCCCATTACAAATATTGATTTACCACAATAACTAAAATAAATTTCTCAACCTCAATAAATTTGCCATACATAGATTGTTTGTTTATTTATATAATGTGAAACGTGTACTCGTAATTCAGGGCTGCCATACGTCCCGGTACACCGGGACATGTCCCGGTTTGAAGTGTTATGTCCCGGTCAGATAATCAGATCGGCGAGTGATCGAAGTGGAATGGAGGCGAGCGAGTGAGCGAGCGCGACTGCGACGTTAGCTGAGTCGGCGCGCGGCGGCGTTTGTCTGTTTGCGGGCGCCCCGGTGGTTTACCCTATTTCTGTTTTAAATATCCCGGTCGGCGTCTCAGAATTTATGGCAGCCCTTCCAATTACGATGTAATTGGAATGGAATAATACAAGAAGGTGACTGAGGGCCCTCGCCCACGGCGACTTTTTGTAGCGATGCTGTCGCGCATTCGTATCAGTCGCTATCTGTGTGCCCTCGCCCACATATGCACGATGCAGCCGCGATGCAAATGCGACACTGTCGCGCACAAAAATGATTGCGACCTGTATGTCTGTGTTGCACTGATGCTCGGTTCTCCATTCACGCGCCACCCTCCCTCTGCTCTCTGCCCGATGTCGTCCGACATGGTCGCGCGTTTGTATCGATGCAGTCGCAATGCTGTAGCGCGTTAGTAGCTCGTTGGCATCACTTCTGTAGCGCGTTGCAAATGCGACTAACGCGCGTTAGTAGCGAAGCTGTCGATCGTTTACGAAACGCGCGACAGCATCACTACAAAAAGTCGCCGTGGGCGAGGGGCCTTGTCTTTTTATTGTGACGTCAGTGGTAGGTCATTTACTATTTTTCTTTTTGATAATGACTCCACCGCATTTACGTTCTTCAAGAATACTACTAACTTCTGAATTAACAATGATATTTGGTATATGTGTGGAATCAATAATTGCAGAGGAATTTTTATTGGTGTGGTCGAATAATAGGAATAGGAAATTATTTTTCCGAAAATACCAAAAATATAGTAAATGATGTTACCTTCCAATTACCACTTGTGCGGCGGTGATGGATACATATTTCAAAAAACATGTGATCTAACCTAAGAAAGGTCTGGATTTCCCTCTAGATTGTGAACGTCTGAAAGCAGTCACTACATGTAATTAGACTTAGGTAGCGGACCCTGCCAATACTAATGGGTTTAGTAAACAGGATAATACGAAGAAGATAATGAAGGTGAAACCGATTGACAATTGGACATAATGAGCCGAACGGTTGAAAATAAATTAATTGTATTAAGTATCTATAATCTAAGTATTGCAAATATTGCATACTTAGTTCATACCTAAACTACTAAAAGAACTAAACAACTAAAAGTACAAGTAAAAGGAGTTTTGAGCTCTTTTAGTGTAGTCTTTGAGTTGTTACACAATAAAACTTACATAATTATGTTAAAAATACTAATAGTTTATACAGGTAGTTAACAGTGATAATAGTTGAAAACTAGTTATAATAGTCGCACTATTGCAGTATTAATAGATGAATCTTTTAGTATCAGCATTAAACCAAGTCGTGGTCTTTCTAGACTTAAATGACTTCAGGCGTAATGTCTTGAGATTTGAGAGGCTTTTAGTTGAAAACGAGATCGCGACGATTGCAGTATTGATAGCATATCTATCGATACTACAATTGTCACAAGCTAGTCAGGCCACTTTGGACACTAGTGCCTGAATGGAACATTCACTGGCGGTCACCATTGTCCGACGCAATACATGGCATTTAACGTATTAAATGTCCAAATCAAAATAGTATAATATTATATTTCCTTGAAAACATGGGAAGGATGCCTAGGACCAAAATTGCAGGGCTGATAAACGAAATCAAGTTTCATTTAGTGTAATTAATTTTTGAAATGACAATTGATTTCAATTTTATGTAAATATACATTCTGTATGCTATATAAATATACATACACAAGTACAAAATTACGATAAAGTTTAAATTTGTTGAATAAATATTGAGTTTATTTTCAGCTATTTTAAAATGTTTTTTTCACTAATTGCATTTGGCAACACTAGACCTGGTTAAAGTCCGAAACATTATCTTATCTTCTCATTGTTGAGTTCGAGGTTTATTAAAGTTTATGACAAATAGAGTATACATTTCATACCAAACAGAATTGATAAATGCAATACAAAGAGAAGTAACATAGGTACTTAATTATATCAAGTACTGTTACTGTAAAGAGCACAAGAGCTCCTAGTCAAAAATCATTTGTGAATGTGAGCAACTTTCACCATTTATTAACACTTAGTTGAATTGCCTATAGAATTTAGTTATAAAGTAGTAAATCGAAACTATTACAGAATGTTTCCTCTGAGGTTATTATGTAAAAGTGTGAGAGTAGCTCCCAATGTACGAGCACTCTCGGCCCAGGCGGGCCCTTTGGTTGATTTGGCGGTGGACAACGACGGTATTGCTACGGTGACGCTGCAACGTCCTCCGGTCAACAGTCTCAACCTAGATCTACTGCAAGATTTGGAAAAGGCACTAGATGAAACTGCTAAAAATAAGTCGAAGGCTATGATTTTAACATCGGTGAGTAATTTACGACTTTAATTAGGTATGTTTAGACTGGTACGTACATTTTTGTACTTTTCCAAAAATCTTAATTTGTAACAAGTCATCAAGTTCTGCAGTGGTCGTTAGTCATTCCTGTTTCATAGACGTTTATTAAAACAGGACAGGCTGCCAGTGCGGAGACGGGAAAACAAATTATTGAAAATAAATAATACTATTTGTAGGTTATGTTTCTTGACGGCAATTTGACATATTTATGACACTTCATTTCTCAGTGACGTTTCGAGCAAGTTCCGGTTGTCGGGATGGCAATTAAAAAAAAGTATATCATAATAGATTTTTAAAAATGTCGACATATGTGCAGGAAAAATATCGATACATCAATATTTTTTCCAGGAAGATATGATAATGCTTGCAAATATGGTCAAATTAAAATTTAATACTTCAAAATAGATTAAAACACACGAATTTAAAAAAAATCACGTATAACAACAATGTCACTCGTCAAAAGCGCGGGAAGAAGCTGGAATGTACCTTTTTTTACTTCTATATAATTATATTTTCAAAATAGATTATAACTGGCCAGTCTCTCATACATAAAAACTTTTTTTCGCAACACTTTCTGAGTGGCCTGGTACATAGGTACTACTGCGAACAAAGAAAGTCTTCCAGAGCATATAACTACATCTCCGGAGAAGGGTATGAGGCAGAATTGAATTCTATTTTGTCATTAGCTAACGGAACCGACAGATGTTGTTCTATTTGAAAATAAAAAAAAACTCCAGAAACAGATTGCAGCGTCACCTATTATGTCACCAATTGTGAATCTAAATCATCTGTACATCCACTCAAACACACATAAAAACATTCAAATCAATATCATCGGAAAAAAAACCGGCCAAATGCATGTCGGGCCACTGTGTAGGGTTCCGTATTTGCTTCGCTTTGCTTGCTTGCGAAAAAATTTGATAGTTGCGTAAAATAATAGGGAATTGAGCCTATGAACAGCGCCATCTAGTGTAAAATGATATAGCGAAAAATTATCTTCCTAAACCTTCACTGTTTTTAAAAAACCTATCTAACGACTCCTCAAACTATGGTTTAGGCGCTAATAAAAAAAATATCCCCACTTTACGTGCAAAATTTTTTTTCAGTCAGCATAGTTAATATGAGATACATGCCAAACTACAGCTTTATAGTATCGAGCGTCTCTGAGCTAGGCCGCGGACAGACGGACACAGACATGGCGAAACTATAAGGGTTCCTTGTTTACTACGGAACCCTAAAAGTGACGGAAATCGGAGGTATATGAACTCCTCGGTGGTAAACAGTAAATTCATCTGTTTTCCACGTTCGATTTGTTTAAGTAAGGTCAATACAGCATGTGTTTTTTAGTTTTTTTACCTATTATTATTTTATTACCCAAATTTATATTTTTTGCATCTCGATTACCAACGATATTTGAATAATTTCAATATTATTAGTTTACAACGCTGTTGGTTGTTTAGTATATCATAATAGGGCTGTATGTTATGTAACACGTTAATAAATCCAGCTGATGATTTTCCTTTCAGTCATCGCCTACGGTGTTTTCCGCCGGTTTAGATATAATGGAGATGTACAAACCAGAAGCGGAACGGGTCGAGATGTTCTGGACAACACTCCAAAATGTCTGGCTCAAACTGTTTGGTTCAAGCTTTGTGACAGCTGCTGCCATTAATGTAAGTAATTAATATTACGCTCTTATAGTTTGAACAATAGTTATAAATTCTACAACGCCATTAGATAAGGTCATTGCCATCAGTTCAATCAAATGGTGCTAACCTTAGAATACTTATTCAAATATTGTGATTATTGGCTTAGTTATTTCACGCAAATTGAATTTATCACGTTAGCATTACCTAAACTAATGCTATCAATATCTAAGGATTTGGGTGAGACGTAAAAAGAGTTTGGGCGTATTCATTGTATGATCGGTTTTGGATACGGTAGTCGTAATGCGGAGGGGGCAGATTTCCGTCCGATGCTGATCTGATGAATACATACTTCAAAAACAAACCCGAATATTTAATCACCTACAAGAGCAGAAGGTATGTTACCCAAATCAATTTCTTACGCTCTAGGAAACATCAGCACTGTAGCCAATTACAAGGTCATACCCAGCGAGTCTCACTGCACAACATCGTCTCTTTATCATGAATATCTTCGCAGAGCCCAAGGAGAGGCGCTCTGAGCACTGCACACGCCAAATTGTATGGCTGCTTGATAAATTCAAGAGCAAGGAGTTCGCCATGGTTACTGACGATAAGTATGCTAATATCGACAGCGAACAAAACCAGCACCAATGAGATAGATTACAGGTGGCCTCCGGGGCAGCCCCGACAAAGCGGCACAAGTTATATCTAAGGGTCGTTGTATTAGAAACTCCCACGGAAATCTTTTATGCGAAGACTACGCGATGAAGGATAGATGGCACTCGTATTTTCACGAGCTGCTGAACAAGCAATATAAAGAGGTGCGTCCACCGGCCCTTCCTCCAAATCAGGAACTAGTGCCACTTATAACGTCTGAAAAAGTTCAATTGGCTCTTTGTCGCCTGAAGAATCGAAAGGTAGTCGGAGTCGATAGAATCCCCATCGAAACTTGGAAGACGTTATGTGATGTGAGGATCTTAACCGACCTGTGTAACCGCATGCTTCTGACCTCAACAAATTCCTGTATCAGTGGAGATTGAGTGTTGTCCATTCAATCCATTTTTAAAGGAAAGGAATCGGTGCAGGATTGTGGCAGTTACCGCGATATAAAGGTTATGTCACACATTATGAAGGTCTTCGAGCGGATATTTACTCCCTGATCCGGCAGATGTGTACTATCTCAGAATGTCAGTATGGCTTCCGCCCAGATCATGGGAATACGGAGTTTGTTTCTGCCCTAACAGTCGTCGTGGAAACATACGGGATAAAGGACACAGCTCTGCATATTCAGTTTCGAGAAGGGCTTCGACTGTATTCCTCGGGCAATGATCTGGTAGGCACTGAGGTCTAAAAGTTTATATTTATCAAGAAATGTATCTCGTTTCCAATTCTATAGTTACACAAACAAAAATTCTATAGTGGCAAACAACCCTTCTTGATTATCGTCGTAGTTAAGCAGGGGCCCGTCATTTATCCGTTTCTGTTCAGTGTAATATTAGACGTAGTGTCGGACAGCATCAGAGATGTACATAAGCAGCTCCGTAGTTGTTTATATTTGCTAAATATGTCGCGCTGGCGGACGTGAAAAGTGTCTGGTGCGACGAGGGAACGGCAGTCTGAAACTGAATTTGGCGACTACCGAGTACTTTGCCTGTGATACCACAGATCCTACATGCGTCCGCATTCGCGAAGACACTATCGAGTCCACGACCACCAGTCTGTGACATAGATTACGATGTCAAGTTAGGAATATCAGTGGCTTGGGTCAAGTGGCGTGAGATGGCTAGTATCATCTATGACCCTAAAATGCCCAAAAGACAGGTTTATATACCCATCATTAGACCCGTTCTTTTATATGGAAACGAAGAGTGGCCCGTACTTGAGCGACACAAGCATGAACTGCGTGTCACGGATATTAACTGTTACGTGTCACAGCTGGATGTGTGGATTTTATGCGCAAGGGTCACGTAAGGGACTCCCACATTCGTAATAGCCTTCATGTCCGTGACATGGTAGGCAAAATGCAGGTACAGCCACGTCTTACGAAAACTGGCAAGTTACGTGAAGAAAAAAACATCTAACCATGATAACCATACTTCCACTGGATCCCGGTAGAAGGGGTATGCCTAAAAAGTACTGGGTCGACATCGTAAGGGATGAAATACGTGCCAATTGTCTCTTATTAAAGGATGCCGAAATCCAAAGTGGAGAATTATAAGTCGGAAAGCGTACCCCGGTCTCTGAACCGAAAGCTTAGGACGCGACCGGGTTTAATGTGATTTATTGTTGTTAAACAATTTTACACACTGTTTACACTGCAAAACTTCTCAGGAACACCGTTCCTATATGAAATCTATATGTTTGTTTGTGCGTTTGTCTGTGTGTTTGTCTTTCGCTTTTTTTTCGAATATTCGAATTTTGACTTCAGATTCAGAATAAAAAAGTAGAATAGGAATGTTCAGGAACACCGTTCCTATCTCTAGGCGTCAAGGAACATGGTCAAAATGGCCGACAAATTAAAAAAAAAATTGAATGGTTATATAATTGACGAGCCAGGTGTTCCTCTGGCAATGCAAGCTTGCGGATTCTCAACTGGTTTATTTTAACACTAAAATCTATATCCCAAAAACCATACAAAGGATGATATTTTATTTGTAGACATTTAAAATGATGACTACTATATATATTTTATTACTATAAAAGGTAGGTTGTGTCAAACATTTATTTCGCTCTGAAGTTGCTCTGTACTATTGCTCGAACGAAACAGGCAGTGTTCAGAGCTAACTAGAAATTGGCGCGCTCTAAACCATAAAAAATATTGCCATAAGAGGGGGGATAAAAAAACCATAAAAATAAAATACCCGTCTTAGATCATCCAGGTACTCAAGCACGATCGTGATGTTTAGGTTTGTATTATTATTATGCACGATCGTGATTACGTCAAACTTTCAAAGTATTTTGTAATTAAATATTCAGAACATTTCATGCTGGAAACATATTTTTGTCTGTGATGTATGTATGGTATAATTTTGATTTGGCTGCGTGCAAATAAATTTGTTTCTTTGTCATGAGCAAAGAAATTATTTACCAAATTATATTATTTACCACTCAACATTAATAAAGCAAATTTGTGAAATTAATATAATACTCTTAAACTTGACTTGCTCTAACTTAACTTACTTTACATTATTTCAACCTGAGATACAGGATTTATCCTAGTTCAGGTGCCAACCCACCATAGTATCAACTGTATCACACAATCCATGTATATATTTAGTCATCCTGATTTATGGTGAGAAATAAACGATTATAAACGATTAACGATTATGTTAACTTAAACTTAGGTATCTACGGAAGACCAGCGTCGTACCGTCCCACGAGGACGTGGCGACATATGCTGAGTGGATGCCAATTCGGTGTCATAGTGTTAAGAGCTAGTCTGTTTCCTTCTTTTTTTTAATCTGTAACTATTTATGTCACTGAATAAATAATTTTCTTTCTTTCTTTCAACTTACAGTTTTACACCCTCGTAGACAAAAACCGCTGTCTCTGCCATATAAAAGATTTGTGTTCCATCCTTCCCTAGAGGTTTGATCGCGAAACATTAAATTTAATAAAATACACGATCATGCTTCAATGACTTGAATAGGCTACTGGAATTCTCGGGCATTATCCGTCAGGTCAGTCATTCACCGAATAAAACTCTGATCACATAATGACAAATATTGAAGCTCAAATAAATTAAAATCATGCGTTACTACGCATATGTAAGGCTCGTTGCCTTTTTTTTATACAATGACGCAAGGTATGGAAGCATACGGCTCATCTAATGTGAAGCGATTATCGTACCCTATGAACAGTTACAATACAGGAAGTATCAATTCCGCGTTGCCACCGCTACTGATGACGAGTGTCTCCTTAGGGCCATATTTCACGGGGACACCATGGTGGCGCAACCAGTCGCCGCTACCAACAAAATGTATACAGCTCTATAGAGAGTTACTCACCTGGTGTCCGTTTGGTTGCGCAACCAATTTGGCGGCGCGACCAGCTCGGACGCGTGCACAGAATGTTACTGGTCGTGCCGCCACGCTGGTCGCGCCACCACTAATTACTATAGCGTTGTACGGTGTCTCACTCACTCGGCCGCCAGTGACGCCTCCACCTCATTGCATTTGACACTGTCAAAGTGTGGTGTGGTGACTGGTGTCTGTATGGTGTCTAGTTTGGTAGCTTACGGACACCACGGTGGCGCGACTGGTTGCGCCGCCATGGTGTCCCGGTGAAATATAGCCCTTAGGAACTTACTGGTAACCTCACTCACTCGCAGGAACACCACAAACCTACAGGGAGTTGTTATTTTCCTGCGGTTTTCTGTAAGATGGTAGTACTTCGACAGTCGGACTGTTTTGCGATGCGCCGTTTTTTTTTATACTACGTCGGGAGGGATACAGGCATACGGCCCACCTGATGTAAAGCGGATACCGTAGCCTATTAACACTTGAGATAAGTATCACTCGTGCGATGCCTCCTCTTACACAGCAACTGCTTAGGAGCTTACTGGTGACCTCACTCACACACAGGAACACAACAACTCTCTAGGGAGTTATTTGGCTGCGGTTTTCTGTGAGGTGGAGGTACTTCCCCAGACGGGCTGCTTTGATGCGCCCTACCTCTCTTAAAAACATTCGTACCTCTCTTGAAAACATCCAGATCAAGACAAACAGACATGTTCAAACCTGTTTGAGCTGCGTGCATAGTATTCCTTATCACTCTGCCACCGGGCTCGTCAATAACTTATCAGTACTTTAATGACTTATAGACTGCAGGACAGGTAGATCCCGCCACTGATACGATAAGCAGCGAAGTATGCTTAAAAACCCGTATCGTTGGAGATATATATCATCGTCATCATTTCATCCTGCATTCGTCCACTGCTCAACATAGGTCCCCCTAGAAAACCACTCACCTCGATCCTATGTGCCACTTGCTCCATCGACTCCCTACAAACGTCTTCAGGTCGTCACTCCATCTAGTGGGGTCATCCCACACTGTGTGTACCAATACGGGGACACCATTTGCGAATCTTTCTTCTCCAGCGGTTATCGATTCTACCAACTATATGCCCGGCCCGCTACCACTTCAGCAAGCTCATCCTTTGCTCTATGTCGGTTACTTTAGTTGTACTGCGGATATCCTCATTTCTGATTCAATCACGCAGAAAATTTCGAGCATAGCTCTGTCTATAGCACGCTGAGCTTGAGCTTCCCCTTACGGGTTGAAAATGAGTGGTGATGTATTCACCATTGATGTTTATACCGTATCCTTTCCAGTTCAAGACCTTGATAACATATTCCAATGCTGCAGTTCACCGCAGAGTTCTCTTCAGAGTTTCGTATACATAGCGTAACCTGTCTTACACTTTTTTGCACTTGAATTGGTTTCATACTCTGATATCCGAGTACAGGACTCGGATATACATCGTTGTCTTACTTTATACGCACTTCAACGCTTCGACCTACCGATAGTAAATTTAGTATCGCTGGAGAGGCTGTAGCACCGCCCATGACTCAACCGAATCAAAGCCTTCTTCATAGTCGACATACGCCAGTCAACAAGGGCAGATTATACTCTTCAGTCTTCTGAATCTGGAAGCCCTTTCGGAAACTAGCTTGTTCGGAAGGCCGGAATTCATCCAGTCTGCGTGTAAGGCGGTTTGTGATGACTCCCGAATAATACATAAACGGGGCTCGGATGCAATATCCTATAAGTTCTTCAATAGGGTCTTATCACCCTTTTCGAAGAATAACATGACTTGGCTTCTGCTCCTCGCTTCTGGTTCACCGAAATCTTCGGCTAGCTTCGGAAGAACTACAAGTATCAGCTTTCCGCCCGCTTTCAGAATGTCCGTCATAATTCCGTTCACCCGGTGCTTTTCCATTTTTAGCTGATTGAGAGCCATACGAATCTCGTACAGACTGAAGTTCGAAATATCTTCGCTATAGTGTTGGGTCGGTTTAGCTCTTCGGCTTGCTGTAACGATGATGTGTACCGCTGCCCGTAGAACTTTAAACAAAAGATCTTTGGCGAAGACTTTGGAGTCTTGGTTCTGCTCTATCGTTTCTTTAGTAAGAACCATATTAAATTAGCGTATTACTCGCCGTATACATTTAGAGTTCTGTTTGTTCAGCTGTCTGTACTCTAGTATGTGAGCTGGAAACTGCCACCACATTTCACCTCTAACCTGCATGAGATTCTACGTATGACTTGAGAGCTATTGGGCTCTTTTTGGACGAGAATAGACAGTTCCCTCGAGCTTGTTGTTGATATTGTCCGGTGTTATACGATCACCAACGCACTGAAAACGATTATGAAGTTGGATCGGGGTTTTGGATCAGGGCACGAGATGGACGGAGCGTAGACTTCACCAGACAAGACCTTACCTGCTTTATGTTAATTTTAAAGATGCCTCTTACTATCTGGTGATCGCTGCCGGTTTTCACCCTGTTCATCACAGAGACATCATGGAACAAGTGCCAGCTGGTCGACGAGATGAAGTCTATCTCGTTTTTCGTCGAACCTTCCGGGCTGCTCCAGGTCCAATCGCGCCACGGCTGCTTTCAGTTTCGTTGCCCGATTCCAAATTAGCCCACTTTCAACTCGTCGTTCTGTTAGGTATCTATGGTTTTAGAGATGTTTTCATAAAATAGCCTCCAACCTCATCATCGAGATGCGTCGAATTTGGTGCGTAGACCTGTATGACCTTCAGCGAATACCTTTTGGTAATTCTGACATAAGGCATGCAACCCTCTCTGACACAGCCTCGATCTTTAGTACACTACTGACGAGAGGCTTGCGGACAATAAACCCGGCACCACCTGACAGATGGTAGCCCTGCCGGTTGTAAAGCAAGTTACCGGATTTAAGAATCACCATCTCCTGTTCCTATCTTCGGACTTCGGATAGTCCTATTATAACCCAATGCAACTTGCTTAGTTCCTCTTCCAGATGTGTGTATGTAAGTATATGCAGATGTATGTATGCAAATATAAAATCTTCTCTTTCCTAACGTTATCGCGTTACCTAATCTATTACAATTAAGGATTTGGCGAACATATTAATTTTAACTGGGAGCGATTGCCTTCAGATCTCTGCAACTGTGTGGGAAAACCAAATCTTTCTTAGGTTAGGTGGGATACACATCTTGTGATATATAATTTCTTGGGCGTGCAGGTTTCCACGCATGTTTTCCTTTACCGCAAGGCAAGTGATATCTACAAATATGTACATAAATCTGAAAACACGAATTTAGTGGTACATGCCCACGCCAGAATTCGACCCCAGCATCGGTCGGTGAATATGTTGGTTTTTTATCCACTGGGAAATAAAATAAAAGTAAATTACACAACAAGAGACAAAAATGCGAAGCGAGTTTGTACTCTACTTTTCACCCTAAATTACAGGATACACTAACTACTACAATACTACTATTCAATTTCAAATACTGCTCCTTATGTAAATATAAAATAAACCAACATTATTTTTCAGGGTCATGCTCCCGCGGGTGGTTGCCTTCTGGCGATGTCCTGTGAGTACCGTGTGATGGTCAACGGTAAATTCAGCACCGGTCTTAATGAAACGGCTCTGGGTATGGTCGCCCCCCGTTGGTTCATGGACAGTATGAGTAACATTATATCTAGGAGGGAGGCAGAATTGGCTCTTACTACAGGCAGAATGTTTAATACTGAGGAAGCTCTCAAGGTATGTTAGCATAATGATTACTACGGAAATAAAATAATAGTAGATTACACAACAAGAGACAAAAATGCGACGCGAGTTTGTACTTTACTTTTCAGACTTGACTGCGGGAAATACTGTACATGACAATAATGCACATCCAGATAATCGTGAAGGAAATAACGTGTTAAGAACCAATGTAACGATTTTGTAAAATCTTTATTTATTTATATTTGTATTTCTATACTAACGACTAAGTGACATATTGGAACAAATTAGCTACATTTGACATCACTATCCTGTTTTAATTGTCGTCAGTGTGGACTACAGTCTAAGCGGTAATAGTGTGTTCATCAGATATTGCTTTCCTTTTTGTGTAATTTGTATCTCATTCAGTGAAAAAAGCGTTTAGAAAATAGGTAGTGACTTTCTTCTAACAGCAAATTACACTTTAAGTCAAATTTTTCGATAGGAAATCGATATGGAAAATAAACGATACAGGAATACGTTTACTTTGAAATAGAAAGTTCTTTAGGCATGATAGGACAATTCGGCCTGGACGAGAAGAAATCGTCAAGGAAAAAAGAGATGATTGTTTCTACTCAACTCTATTGTTATCTCTCAGTGGTAGCATTTATGTGATCTTCGAGATTATGATGAAAATATGTTCAGAGCGTTATGTAGTTAATAAACGCCATAAAAATACTGTTTTTGTGCCTACGTGGATCACACCAAAAATTTTGCGCTCTTAGCTGCTCATAACTACTTGAATTTCGAACGTAATATTTTTTTAGACTCATAATCGTGTTGTTTTAATATAGAAAACTGGCGGAAAATCGTTTGTCAATTTTTTTTTATCATGCATTGAAGTTCATCATTCGTAGCAAAATTAACACGAAAATATTCAATTGCGATGTTTTTTACTATTTTAAAGACTCCTAAGATGTTAGGGGTCGGTACCAGAAGCATGCACACCGCGACCCTGCCAGTCCAACACTGTGGACTGCAATTCTGGACCCAAACCGCACAGACGCGCGGATTAGGGCGTCCCCCGGAGGCGACGCGCACCGATCCGCCCCCGTCGGTGCGAAATATAGGGCATGCGGCGGTGGATGCCGCCACCCACCACGCAACGCCCATCCCGACGGGTCGAGGAGAGCTGAGTGTCGTATAGGCACATGGAATGTGAGAGGTGGTCTAAAAGATAAGATGAATGAGTTGATAGATATAATGAACGTGAGATGCCTAGATGCTTTGTGTGTGTCAGAGACCAAGCGAAAGGGAAGCGATACCGAAGATCTGCCCGGTGGCATGATGGCCCTGTGGTCCGGGGTGGACCAGGACGTTCATGCCAGCGCTGGCGTAGGTGTCGTGCTTTTATCTCGCTTGGCCGCTGGTGTGAAAGATTACGATTTAGTAGCTCCAAGACTTCTCTGGGTTAAGATAAAACTGGGGATTACGCGAGTGTTTTTAGTTGCAGCATATGCTCCTGTGAGCTCTGCTGATCCCCAGGAGCTCGAGAAGTTTTGGGAGACTGTAAGGGGTATTCTGGATTTGGCCGAAGCGAATGAACGGATAATTATGTGTGGTGATCTGAATGGATGGGTTGGGACCAAGCGAAGCAGTTATGAGGCTGTGCTTGGTCCATACGGAGATAAGAGAGTGAACGATGCTAGTAAGTTACTTTTAGACGTATGTATGGAACGAAACCTCCTTGTGTCGAACACACTCTTCCATCACAAGGATATTCACACTTACACATGGAGACGGAATGAACAGAAAAGTGTGATTGATTTGATTTTGATAGATGGACGTCTCCGAAAGTCGTTAATGGATACAAGAGCCTTCAGAGGTCCCACTCTTGAAACGGACCACTATCTGGTGATAAGCCGATTTGTGGGCCTTTTCAAGAAGTGGAGGCACTGGCGAGTGCGTATCCCTTTCGGAGACCATGAAAGAATAAGAAGTGAAAACATCTTTGCAACACAGTGATGGTATGAAAGAAATGAAGAAAGAAGTATACCGTCGATGCAAGAATGACTCCAAAGCTTTAGTGAAAGAGAAGCGTGAAAGACTACATATGATTGAGGAAGAGAAGCTGACGTAGAACTTCGAGGCAAATACCAAACTCTTCTGGAGAGAGGTAAAGAAGTCTCGAAGTGGTTCGTCAGCATCCAGAATGGACAAGATAAGATGTAAAGCTGGTGGCATTCTTGCTAACACTCAGGAAGTGTTAGAACGGTGGAGTGAATATTTTAGAGAAATGTATGATTATGTCCATGACGCTGGCATTGTGAAGGAGTCTGTGATTGACTCGGCAGTGCCAGCGTACCATGAAGACATTACTATGGATGAGATTGAATGGCCGATACGAAGTTTGAAAGATGGAAAGTCAGCGGGAATCGATATGGTAACAGCTGAGATGATCAAGCTAGGTGGTACCTGCGTTAGGGACGCCTTCTGGTTTTTGAGTAAATTATGCTGGAGAACCGGAAGGGTCCCGAGCGATTAAAGACGCGCAGTCATCGTGCCCTTGTATAAAGGCAAGGGCTCACGTATGGACTGCGCCAACTATAGGGCCATCAGTTTGATCAGCTTAGCAGCTAAAGTGTATGGAATAATCATTGAAAGGAGAATGAGGGTGAAATCCGATGGAATGCTTTGGGAAGCACAGAGTGGATTTCGAAGCGGCAGAGGATGTACGGATCAAGTTTTTTCACTCCGCAACATCGTAGAGAAGCATCTGGCTTTGGACCAGAAGGTTTTCTGCGGTTTTGTGGACTTTGAGAAAGCATTTGATAGAGTCGTGCGAAAGAATCTCTGGAACATTTTGCCCGGATATGGGGTTGACGGTGACCTACTCCGTGCTGTGCAATCCACTTATGAGGATTGTACAGCATGTGTGCGGGTGGATGGCAGCTTGTCGCCCTGATTTGATATCAACATTGGTGTCAAACAGGGATGCGTGCTGTCGGCTCGGCTGTTCATCCTGTATCTGGACAGTTGTCTTCAGAGAATAAGAAATATGAATGTGGGAATGCGAATGGGTGACTCAGTGGTCAACTGCCTGCTTTATGTAGACGATGCGGCATTAATAGCAGAATCACCATCCGAACTGCAAACACTAGTTACAACAATGAAAGATGATTGTATGAAGAAAGGCTTACAATTGAATGCGAAGAAAACCAAGATAATGGTATTTGAAAGAGAGACAACCAGAACGAACACTAGGATTATGGTTGATGATGTAGTCTTGGAGCAAGTGAATGAGATTGTATATCTTGGAAGTGCTTTTAGCAGCAATGGAAGGTACACCGCTGATGTGGAGAGACGAGTGAGTGCCGGGAATAGGGTGAATGAAGCGTTGGGTAAACTTCTAGGCAGCCGAAATCTAAGCCAGAAGGCACAGCTCGCTGTACACAACGCGGTGCTAATTCCAACGCTAACCTATGGAAGTGAGTGCTGGGTATGGCAGAGAGAGCATGAAAGTAGAAATGCGGTGGAGATGCGAGCATTGCGCAAAATTTGTGGCATAACGCTTGCTGACCGCGTTCGTAATGAAGACGTGAGAGAAAGAGTTGATCTAAAAGAGAGTGTCGGTGTTAAGATAAGAAAGGGCATGCTCCGTTGGTTCGGACATGTAGAAAGAATGCGGGACGAAAGAATGACGAAACAGATATACAATGCAAAAGTGGAAGGATGCAGGAGCCGAGGAAGGCCGAGACTAACCTACCATGACCAAATTGGTCGTGTTTTATCAGAAGGTGATGTCAGAAGCCCCAGGAACCGGCGAGCGTGCATGAAAAGAGCTATGAATGTCACAGAAGCAAGTGAAGTATGCAAGGACCGCGTCTTATGGCGCTCGGTTCTCTCTGCCTACCCCGCAAGGGACTTGGCGTGAAGATATACATACATACATACATACCTAAGATGTTTCATTTTAGACGTATTATATCAAACAACATGAAGGCTCAGAATACAGAATAAAAGTCATGAAATTGAAACATCAAGTATACGCAGTCACATTCTTTTTTTGTTTTTATATCCAGGTTGGCCTTATTGACGAAGTCGCTACAGACAAGGCAGACTGCGTAGAAAAATGCAAAAAGTTTATAAAGAAGTTTGACAGGATCCCACCAACGGCACGCGCTTTCACGAAGCAGAAATTCAGAGAAGACGCTCTCTCGTGGCTACAGAAGAATCGTCAGAATGACTTAAAAGAATTCCTAGGTAATGTCTCTAATCCCAAATTACAGCAATCGTTAGAAATGTATTTGCAAATGTTGAAACAGAAATCTGCTAAGTAGTTTTGTAAATTAAGACCCTTAATTTTTGTCGTTCTCAGTTACCGTAGCCTATGGATACTTTCAATACAAGAGCTATCTCTCGCGTATTGTTACCACCGCTGCCAGCACAGTAACTCGCTGGTCCCTATTCAGTCCGGCTCGTTTGTTAATTAGCTTTGGTTTGTTGTTTTTTAGATGAATTTGCCATACCTATTGAACTTTAATTTATTTGCGCTTTACAAACAACATTAAATACAAATTAACAGGCTAACCTTTAAATAGCCCTTTCAATAAATTGTAAATTTGTGACAATTTTTGTTTTCATTCATCAAAATCATTTTCCGCAATAATATATCTCGGTTGGTACATGAAATACGTCAATTAAGATAAAATGTTGTATGTAACAACCTTCGATTTTCATCGGAAGTATTGTTCGTATCGTCAACTATTACAGAGATACAGCGCGGAGAGTGGTAAGCGCGCATGCGTAAATCTACAGCATAAAACCACGTTTACGTATAGTTCAATAAATAAAGATAATAGTCGAATAAATATATTATTTTTGGTATTAAAATAGTAGTAATTTGATAGGTGTACGCGGGGACAAGCATCCAACGTGTAGAGTACCTTGTACCAATGTATATGTAGTTGGAAGAGCACTCCATCGGTAGTAGTGAATTGTAAACCCAACCAAGGGGCGGGGACTGAACTATTTTATTTAAATGTTTTTAATTATACATAAATTTCCTTGTATATAAAAATCACAAGTATGTATGTTGCCTATGGACTCCAAAACTCCTTTTTATTAAATGTTCAGACAATCTTCAGATTAGGTCAAGCTCCTGTAAAGTTTGGTAACCATCTGATCGCCCATGCGAAGTCGGGGCGAGTAGGTAAGTGATGAGGGCACTTGTAATGGATAATATTAAAGTTAAGTAATACTAATAATTAATTAGATTACATCTTCTTGAAACTGCCTGTTAGTAGTTTCATGAAAATTATGATAATATGACATCTACGTGTACTGCATACATAGGTATTCTTTATGTTCTAGGTATAGGTACGATATACTTAATCGTAAGTGTTTTGTTGTATTGAGATAAGTTTTTATTGGATGTGTTTAATTCTTATCTATATTTTTATTATATCAGTTATGTATACCTCGGAATGTATGTTATTATTATTAAACGTTGTATCATGTTAAGAAATAAATTTTTGTACCATGAACCGAGTTTTCATACTACCACAGAAAATACAGTACTACTACTAACGAAACATGCACACGGTCCATCTGTTGTAAAGTGATTACCGTAGCCTGTGAACGCCTGCAGCAAGACTTGGGCGTGGCCACCTCTGCATGCTCTACTAGTACAGCAACAAGGCGCTTACTGGTAATTTCACTTTCTCGCCGGAACACAACAACCCTCCAGTGAATTGATAATTGGTTGTGGTCTGTCTAAAAAAACTTTTCAGTTTAAGAAACAAAGTCTATTTTACAGTGTACGCTGTTTTGATTATTAAGCTAGCGTACATATGACCGTACACGAAAACTGTTATTAAAGCAAATAAAATTACACGCAATAAAATTTCCTAATATTGCGCTATGCAAATTTCACGGCGTTCACGTAATATAATAGTTTTCTCTTATACAGAGCACATTTAGGAAATTATAATTGCTATATATGTCAACAGTAAGTCTTGAGTGTAGATAAATGGAGTATGGAGAATAGGCTCTATACCCTATGTCGTGAGTAGGTATGTTTAAATTAAGGTAGGTATATTCTATCTATCGCAGGGCATTGCTTAATGCCCAGCGATGAACACACTTAAATTTAAACATAATCACGACATACACAGCTTAAATCATACTAATCCTGTCCTGTTAGCATTGCTGTAGATTAGAGGTGGCGTTAATGGTTGAATTTATTTATTGGTTGAAAGTTAATCGTTAATTTTTTTATCAGTTAATTTTTATGGTTGAAAATATTAGTTGATATTGTTTTGCGTGTCGATATTTTTATTCGCTGATATTTTCATCGGTAATATTTTGAGAGTTAAATATTTTAACTTTAAACTACGTCTAAAATATTCAATGAACTTTCCGTCAGTCAAAAATTATAAAAAATCAAAGTCTCACCGAGGCTATGACAGAGAAATTACTGGGTACAACAGCCTTAGATCACAAGATTGGAAGCGCGCGAGTAACATCCCGTGGTGTTGCGAGCGTCAATAGGCTGCGGTGACCGCTTACCATCTAATGCGGGCCGCATGTTCATTAGCCTATCTAGTTGTATAAAAAACAAAAATGAGGCTCAACATTCGGTAGAGAGGTCATGCTGATACTTGTACATGCCGAAATGATCGCTTAGCTGCTGCAGTGATCGAGATATATAGAGGGTTTCTCCTGAAAATTAGTCGTTAATCGATTATTTATTTGATTTTGAAGAAAATTTTTCAAGAATAACTTAAAGAAAAAAAGGAAAGAAAATTTGACGTCGAAAGAAGTTGGAAAAATCGGCCAAGTGCGAGTCGGACTCGCGCACGAAGGGTTCCGTACCATTATCTATAAAAACGGCGAAAAAATCACGTTTGTTGTATGGGAGCCCCCTTAAATATTTATTTTATTCTATTTTTTAGTATTTGTTGTTATAGCGGCAACAGAAATACATCATCTGTGAAAATTTCAATTGTCTAACTATCACGGTTCATGAGATACAGCCTGGTGACAGACGGACGGACGGACGGACGGACGGACAGCGGAGCCTCAGTAATAGGGTTCCGTTTTACCCTTTGGGTACGGAATCCTAAAAATGAATTAATGGTGGCAAATGTTTTCAAAATTATCACTTTTACTTTTTAATTTAAAACTAACAACAACACTAACTACAAAAGAAAATTACTAGTTGTGAGTCACAACACAAGACGGAACTGAAATGACCGAATCCGAATCCATACGAATAGGTAATCAAATCAACCATTCACGATGACGTTCCACCGTTCAGTTAAAATTAAAAACAACAACGCGGATGATAAGTTGAAAATATCATTAACCATTCACGATCGTTCAGTTAAAAATTGTTAAAATTAAAAACAACAACGCGGATGATAAGTTGAAAATATCATTAACCATTCACGATCGTTCAGTTAAAAATTGTTAAAATTAAAAACAACAACGCGGATTATAAGTTGAAAATATCATTATGATAACTCTTACTAATGTGTCTTATTTCAAGCGCTAAAGAGTTTACAATTGAACGTCACAGATTTTGACAATAAAAATAGGAAGTATAAATTACGTCTCTTTAAACTTGATCCTTGCTTGAAGACATTAAAGTTCAAATTTGAATGCAGTTGAATCTTACAACTTTTTTTTTTTTTTTTTTTTTTTTTTTTTTTTCTTACACCCCTGCCGTGGGCAAGGCACTTTTTTAACAATATAAATAGTTTACACATTTTGTTTTTAAAAAAGTCACTATACAATATAAATAAACACATTCATACATCACACTCGCTTTCATATATCACAAATCATTCTTACATTCATTATCTTTCAGTTTCATTTCCAAAAATTTTTGATTTGCCCGTTTTAGAACGCCGGTGAAATATCTTCATATGTTTCCAACTTCTCTCCCCATACTGCATCAGTCCAGCCACGGGCGTCAGCGAGCTTCACAGCTCCACCTAGCCACCGCGATCCCATCGGCTATACAGAGTATAGCCGAGGTATGCAACATTAGTCCTAGGTGGGGCTGTTCTGCTTGTTCCGATCTATGACAGCCGTCGCTAGACTGACGCAGTATTTTAAAAATTTTGGTCTATGCCCCGTCACTATTTCGGAGACCGATTTTTCGGTGACCCGCATTCCCAACTCCTGCTCCAAATCGTACCTCTGTTTGGAGAATGCGGGACACCGAAACAATATGTGCTGCACTGTCTGGTCCACGCCGGGCTCGCAAAAGCACGATGGGTCATCCGCGCACTTGAATCTGTGCAAGTACGCGGAGAACCCACCGTGTCCCGAGAGGACCTGCGTAGTGATGCTCGACGGCACCATTTTACCCACGATGCCGTACGCCGCCGCCGCACTCGGGAAGAACATCTTCGTTGTCGAAGCTGTAGTTCCCGATGTGTATCTCCTGTCCCATTCGTCAATGGTCCCCTTGCGGATCATACCTTTGACGAATGAGACAGGGCAGCGGTCATAATCTGGCCGCCTCCGCAACCCCAGTGCGGCGCTCCTGGCGAGTTCATCGGCGCGTTCGTTCCCCTCCAACCCCGCGTGTGCCTTAATCCAGAACAGCGAGACGCTCTTACCCTGGCTTTTGCACAGTTTAAGAGCGTCCCGTGTTTGCACCGCCAGGGGATGGGGGGAATCTTACAACTTGTCTCCCTGTCTCTCCGTGAACGGTCTAGCAACAACGCCCGCCTGGCGGGCGCGGCCGGCGGGCGATGGCGGCTGGCTATCGCTCGCTCGCCCGCCGGCCGCCCGCGTCCATGTGTGTCGGCTACTGATATTTTTATTAGTTAACGATAATTTTATTTATTGAAGTTAATGGTTGTTTCTTTTTATTCGTTAATTTTAATGGTTAATGGTTATATTCATCACCACTACTGTAGATGCGTAAAAACTATCAATAGCTCTCGAGATTAGCTAAAGCCGGTTCGACAAGTATGCGGCACAACACTGGAACAAGGCCTATTTATAGGTGAAATAATTTTATAAAATAATTATTTAGTTTGTTGATAGTTCACTGATCCCAAAGAAGAATAAAAGTTCCATTATAATCCGAATAATAACAGGATCCCCACAGCTACATAATGGCTAAAACGATATCACGTAATTTTGTGAAGTTGGAGGATTCGGTCTCCTGCACATTTTACTAGTGATCCTAGACCCTATGTTTGCAAAATATGATTTTACATCAGAGATAAACTGCTCACAGGAATATTACACTTAATAATTCTTATGGGTTTTTTGTTTGCTTTTTTATAGATAACTAGCGGCCCGCCCCGGCTTCGCACGGGTGGACATTTATTTTTTAAACATTTTGGGATAAACGAAGAGTAAATGTATCTTTAGAGAGTTTTTAAATAGTTTTTCTTAAGTAGCTTTTTTTCAGACAAATTACTTTAAGTGGTACATACTTAGTGGTATTTAATTTTTATTAGTTTTTATCCATAACCCTAATTACAATCGGAAAGTTTCTTTTTTATTTATTTATATTGTTTTTAGTTTTATTTTTACATTTCTTTTTTACATTTATTTTAATATATATAACATATATTTCGAGACTTTATATTAATTTAATAGGTTTTACTTTTTTAGTTTCCAATATGTCTACCTTAAGGCTGTATACTATATTGGCTGTGGTATTTGTAGATGGCAACAAAATATATTGATTTTTAGGAATCCTACTCGAGAAAGTGCAACATATAATTGGCTATGAGAAAAGCATTCTTCTCTTAGGTCGATGCCAAAGATCGAGAAAGTTTGTCCCTGGGGTTTATTTATTATAAGGGCAAGCGATACCTTTAACGTTTTAAAAGACATGGGCAAATCTGTTGGTATCATCGGGATCCGCGGAATGTGAGCTAGCTATCCGGCCGTGAGACCGGTGATGATTGTTGCTATAATCAGATTGTCTCGTAATTCCTCTATCAAAAGCCTTGTGCCATTACACATATTGGGAGGGCTTAAATTTCTCAACAGCATAATGGGAGTACCTACTTTTAATTTCAGTTCGTGTGGTGGCAAGCCGGCGGGATAGAGAATTTAAAAATTCTTGTAGATAGTGCACTGTATCTTCGATGTTGCACACGTTATCAATAGATTTGTAACATTAAAAATCACCTGGTACTTTTTCAATCTTCATTTTGTTTATCTCATTTACTGAGCTGTTTTTCGGTGAGACGATCGCCCTCGAATAGAGCCAATCGAAATTTCTTTGTGTAAGATGTTCGATGTCGGGATAGATTGTCTCTATAAGGATTTCTAGACTGTGAACAGTTTGAGCCAATTCATTATCCTATAATACTTGGAGGCTATGTGCAATTGGAGATGGTAATTTTCCGCTTCCAAGTTTAAGTAATTTTTGTGAGAAATTGTCGTTGCCGTCATTACTTAAACGTGCTCTCATATTCGTGCGCAAATTGAGAGTTTCAATTGATTGCCACAAATGTGATGATTTGAGGCACGCTTTTCTGAAAAGAACTTTTTAACTGGAACAGAAAAAATGTGGTATGAAAAGTCAAAACATTCAATGTCGGTATCGCGCGAATGAGCCGCGAGGGTACCTATCTCATAGATGTGCGCCGCGCCGCCCGCTGCCACGCGCCGTGCCGTGGCCGCCGGTGTCACAAGCAAGGGATTGAAACACAGAACAAAATCCGTAATATCTTTGGAATGGAATGTCCGATTTCGTTAATTCAAAGAGTAACCTACAGGCATTGAAACAGTCTTGAATACGAAATGATTTATTTGAATAAGGATTAATACCAAGGTACGAATAATGTGGCCTAGTTTGTACCGGCGTTACTATAGCATATTTTAACATGAAAAAGTAGTTATTGTGACGTAACTGTAATAGTTAGACATATGGTATCGCGGACTTTTTTGTAGATATTGATGTCCTCTATAAAACTGTAGTACATTACTTTGCTCTATTGTCAATAGTTTCAGCAGCGTACGCGGTATAAGGATTTTTTGGTATCTTTTTCACACATTATCGAAGTTTTCATACGGATCCCTAACTATTTTCAAAATATTTTATAGCCTATGTTAAGCATTTATATTGTAGCATTCTAATGGTGAAAGAATTTTTGAAATCGGCCCAGTAGTTTTTGAGTTTATTCATAACATACATACAAATCTTTCCTCTTTATAATAATAGTATAGATAGTATAGATATCATTAATAATTTTCCATGTGCGTTTAGGATCCGTACCTGCCTTAATTAATAATAGTTTTGTCTCATATTGATTCTCATATCAGGCGATGGTGTGAAGATCATAATTGGGAATGTAATCTATCTCTATTTTGGATATAGCGCAAAATCCCGGGGCTTTATAATTTTTTTACGTCGTGCTGCTACTGCTATTCATCTGATTTCGCCTTTTCGCAAAAAGACTTTACCGTTGTTGTCCAACAGTATAAACACACTCATAAAACACACACACAACACTCCATTTTTGACTTGTTCACGACCCAGATAGTAGTCTGCTGGCTTTCAGAGTAACGTGTTCAGCAATGTAAATAATGTACACTTTGCTGAACGCCGATGCATGCTGTATTTATGCGCAACTTGTTGACGATGTTGTATTTAATATGCAGCATGCAAGTCATGTCTTGTCTATACTCCGAGTTTGAAGAAGACTCGAGTTCTTTTTAAGACTGATGTGGTGAAACGCGCTGTTACGCTACTATGCCACCAACGCTCGTGGGTTCGATTCCCACACAGTACAAACATTTGTGTGCATGAACATGTCTGTTTGTATCGGTCTGGGTATTTTCTATGTATAATAAGTATGTATTTACAAAAAAAAAATGTATTTACTTTACGTATGTTTATCAGTTGTCTAGTACCCATAACACAAGCTTCGCTTCCTTTGGGACTAGGTGGCCGCTGTGTAATTTGTCCGACAATATTTATTAAGTATTTATATTATTTGGATAGATTGAATTATTTTGAATAAAACTCACCAGAGAAAAATAAATATTATTACATTTTAAACTCATTTATCAATTTATCTCTTTCACTAATAGCGAGTTAAGTTTTGTATATCTAAGACACAGTGCAGACCTATTGTCTGTATCACCCTATGGAGCTAAAGAAGTTTTACTTCAGTCGTTATTGAAATGTATTAATTAATTTTAAATAAATGAATAACTAATCTATAATGGGTGCAAAAAATCCTGTAGATTTTCGAATAATAAAAAAAACTAATTTTGCATAAGAATCGATTATTTCTTCTAAAATTGAGTTTTCACAAATAAATTTATATTGAAAGCTTTGCTTTCCCTGCAAGGGATTTGGCGTAAGTTATAGACAGATTTATATGGAAAAGAGAAAAATAGATTTTTAAGTGATTGATTTAATATAATCATTATAATGATGAAAATGTATGGGAAAAGGAAGGTATATAACGGGTTCTGAAGGCTTAATTCACTCAATGTCACATCGCTACGACAACCAGTGTTGCCAACTCTACATATCAAAAAGTCGTTAACGTACGCTTGAAAAGTCGCTAGATGTCGCTAGCTATGTACAAAAATCAAAAGTCGCTAGAAGTCGCTAAATGATCCCAGTAGACTGAGCGCTAGGGAATTCTATACTGTTTTAACGTAGACAGAGTATATAGAGTATATATCTATATACTCTGTCTACGTGTTTTAAGCACGGTAGAATGTGGCACAGTTTTTTGGTCTGTGTGAATAAAAGAAAATAATTTGATTTACAGTCAATCTGGCTAACTTTGGCCCAGTTTGCACATAAAAAGTTAGACCAATGTTTAAAATAATACGTTACTCAAAAAGATACACTTGTTATGGTGGCTTTATGTAGCCTACTTCCAAAAAATTTACTCATTTACCAATAATCTCTAGGAAAATAGTTTCAAAAAATCCATTTAACCACTGGGCCAATGTTAGATTGTGAGTTGGGCTTGGATTGGCCCAGGTCCAATTTTAGGTTGTTTTTGCTTATTTTATTTTATTTAAAGCATTTTGCTAACATTGGCCTGCATATTTACCATAAAAACTAGAGCTGAGGGCCATAGACAATAATTATGTATACATTCGGTTTCCTTTATTAGTACTAAAATGGGTAAATAAATTATTGCCATAGGAAAATCAACACAGTTTTTATTCAATCTTATTTTTTTGGTGAACAATGCGTTTTTAACTTATTTACTGACTTACCATATAGCTAAGACAATGAAAAAAGTATCAAAATAATTAAAATTTTATTTAATCCTAAATCTACATCTACATCATGGGGTTAAACTTTGAAAAATTTCCATTCCATTCCATGGCCAGGAAGTCGTCTTATATGATAAAATACCTTTCTTTCTTTGAATATTAGTGTCATTCAGCATTCGTATGATATTTGTATCATTCATTATGCAAAACTGAGCCACGGCCTTTATCACATTATCACTAATCATCTGAAGTTCTAGTCTACCGTCATGTACTTCGTATGTCTCTATAGAAAAAAAATCCTCCTGTGCTATATCCAAACCACATTCTTCTTCATGTGTTATGTCTCCTTCCTCTGCCCTTTCGTCACACTTATCGAATATATCTCCTCCCAATATTTTGAGAATTTTGAACTTTGGCCCGGGCTCAAGTTACCCTTATTCACCGGTAATAATTTACCTGTTCAATATTTATGGCAATATCATGGGAATTAGCTAATTAACTCTCGTAATTTTTGAAAGAAATAATAGATAGACACATATGAGACACTTTAAAATAACACTTGCCTCCTTAAGTATTCAAATGACAACACAGCAGACAACTTTTTGGCGCTTTCGTAACAAACCGCTCTATTCACACCACAGAAAAAAGCAACTGACGTCTCAACAATGATAGATGTCAATTATTTGGCAGAATCTGAGCATTTACGAAGATATATTAGAATCGATGTTTACAAATCTAGTTTGAAATACATAAAATCATAGCAAAAAAAAATCTATAATATGCATTTGAAATTTTGGGCCAATTTTATATTGAAGGCTTAAGTTACCCTGATCGACTGTACTTACACAGAATAATATTTGTAATCGGCTTAGATAAATTGAAAATTATAAAAAACAATTCTTTAACAAACGAAAAGTCAAGAAATTAATACTAAAAATAAAATATAACATAAAATATTATTTATTGCTATTGAAAAAATAAGAGATCTTGCCATATTTTATGAAGATATACTTCTTTATTTTTTATTTAATCTAGAAGTCGTTAGAATAGTCGCTAGATTTTTTTTGTCGCTAGACACATAATTTAAGCCGCTGTAGAAAACGAAATGTCGCTAGATCTAGCGACAAAGTCGCTAAATTGGCAACACTGACGACAACCGCGGTACTTTTTTGGTGTTGCCAGGCAGTAAAAACATTTTAGTTCCCTAATAATTATTTTTTACACTTTTATGTCGCACTCTACATATGTAGTGTAATTAATTTATAAAATGACAATTGATATCAATATTATATAAAAGTGAGAACCTATTTTCTGTATGCTCTATTAATCCGGGCGGTGACGAAGTAAGAATACTAAAAATCACCGCCCCATCCCTTCCCGTGGGTGTTGCAAGAAGCGACTAGGGGATTTCCTAAGGTTCCAGCATGTCAGCCGGTGGTAAGGTAAATACCCGCCTGGTTGGCTACCATTGTATACACGGCGAAACACCCGTGAAGTGGCGTACCTATGAGTAAGTCCTGTTACGGGATTAGGTGGTGTATTACCAGTGCCGGGAGATTGTTGACGCGATATTGTGGGAACAGTGGTGGACTTGGCTATCCATTGTCAGAAGGACTGAGCTGACCCGTCAGCCAGGGAGACCCGTTGAAACGGTTGTTCCGCTGATCGCCCGCGGTATACCGTACGAGGTATACCGTATAAGGTATATAGTACAGGGAGAGGAGCCCAATCAAGACTAATAATCACCTTGAGAGGCTGCCCTTTCATACCACGCATAACATCGGGGTAGTAGATAGTCATGCCGGTTGGTGACCGGATGATAGGGACCCGGCGGGCGACTACCTCCGGGTGGGACACATGGTCACTCCTCCATAACCCTGTTCAAGGTTGAGTTCGCTAACATCCGCGGACTCCATTCAAGCCTTAATGCCGTCTACCAACACCTTGAGACGAGACGGCCCATCATGCTCTTCTTGACAGAGTCACAAATCCAGCGTCCAGCGGACACGTCCTATATCCAGTACTCCGGTTACGTGCTTGAGGAGAATGTCCTCGCGAAAGCCTTTGCCTCTTTGTTTGTCCGCTCGGATGTATGTTATTACCGTCTGCGCTGCCTAGAGGATTCCTCCTTTCCCGTCCTCTGGATGCATGTAAACCTTCAGAGCCGTATTTACACGTGTCTATACCGACTCCATACTACGGACACGGAGACAATTCGGCTCTTTGAGTACATGAGTCGGGCGGTAGATGGAGCGCAGGAGCGGTGCCCTACTGCAGAGATGATGTGTTTAGAGGACTTTAACTCTCACCACGACTTCTGGTTGGGATCCTCCACAACTAATCATGCAGGAAGGACCGCTCACGCGTTCGCTCTTTCACACAGCCTGTCGCAATTGATACCAGAATGTCGCTGGTCAGGAGCCCTCTCTATTCGACCTACTACTGACCACCCACCCTGCTGGCTACCGGGTTGAGGTCAGGGTGCCCCTGGGCACATCTGATCACTGCCTGGTATCCAGCATAGTGCCAAGCGGAGTTCCTCCACAACCGACGGAGGTTAAGCGTCGTGTCTGGCACTACTCGTCAGCAGATTAAATCGGCATGCGCGACTACTTTGCTTCCATCACATGGAGGCAGCGCTGTTGCAGTGAGAAGCATCTTACAGCGACTGCTGCGGCCATTGTTGACGAGGTCGCCTTTGGCATGGAATATTACATTCCTCAATTGTGAGTGCGCTGAAGCTGTTAGCAACAAGCAGGCGGCGTATCGTGCTTGCATCAGGGGTCGCGCCCTTAAAGATCTGAATATGAACTCGCTAAAATCAGCCTACACACACACACAGCCACAAGGAGGTTTCCGAAATGGAAGGGGATGTACGGATCAAGTTTTCTCGCTCCGCAATATCGTAGAGAAGCATCTGGCCATAGACCGGAAGGTTTTCTGCGGTTTTGTGGATCTTGAGAAAGCCTTTGATAGGGTTGTGCGAAAGGAACTGTGGGACATATTGCCGAGATATGGGATTGACGGTTCACTGCTCCGTGCTGTGCAGTCCACTTACAAGGATTGCTCAGCATGTGTGCGGATAGACGGTGGCATGTCACCCTGGTTTGATGTCAAAATTGGTGTCAAACAGGGTTGCATGCTATCTGCTAGGCTGTTTATCCTGTATCTCGATAGTTGTCTGCAGAGAATAAGGTCAACGAATGTGGGATTGCGCATGGGTGACCAAGTGGTGAACTGTCTGCTGTATGCAGACGATGCCGTGCTATTAGCAGATACACCATCTAAACTGCAAACACTGGTCACAGCGATGAAAGACGACTGTATGGAGAAAGGCTTACTACTGAATGCGAAGAAAACAGAGATAATGGTATTTGAAAGAGAAGAATCCAGAACTAATGTAAGGATTACGATTGATGATGAAGTGTTGGAACAAGTGGATGAGTTTGTATATCTTGGATGCGCTTTCAGCAGGGATGGAAGGTACACCGCAGATGTGGAAAGACGAGTGAGTGCTGGGAATAGTGTGAATGGAGCGTTGGGAAAACTTCTTGGCAGTAAAATCCTGAGCCAGAAGGCACAACTCGCTATACACAATGCAGTGTTGGTCCCAACGCTAACTTATGGAAGCGAGAGTTGGGTATGGCAGAAAGAGCATGAAAGTAGAATAAACGCGGTTGAAATGCGAGCGCTGCGCAAAATTTGTGGCGTAAGGCTCGTAGACCGTATTCGCAATGATGATGTTAGAAATAGAGTTGGTCTGAAAGAGAGCGTCGGTGTTAAAATAAGAAGAGGCATGCTCCGATGGTTCGGGCATGTAGAAAGAATGCAAGATGAAAGAATGACGAAGCAGATATACAATGCAAAAGTGGAAGGATGTAGGAGCCGGGGAAGGCCAAGACTTACCTACCATGACCAAATTGGTCATGTTCTATCAGAAGGTGATGTCAGGAGCCCTAGAAACCGGCGTGCGTGCATGAGAAGAGCAATGAATGTTAAAGAAGCGAGTGAGGTATGTAAGGATCGAGTCACGTGGCGCTCGGTTCTCTCTGCCTACCCCGCAAGGGATTTGGCGTGAAGTTATAGATAGAAAATCAGCCTACAACACTGCCACCAAGGTCTGCAAGAGGGCATAGACAAGAGCGGACGCCCAGCGCGTTACACGAGTCGGCATGGAACTAGTGTCGAAGCCGTGCAGGTCAACTTCTGCCAGCCCTCGCTGCCACCGCTGCGATACTCCGATCGCTCATCCGACCCGATGGTGTATCAGCTACAGGAGAAAGCCGATCTTATGGCATGCCTATTCCCGTATCGATGACTGTGGCACGCAACCACCTATGATTCCCTCCCGTGGATCAGTTATGCCTGATATCCACATCAGGCAGCGCGATGTGAGTTTTGAACTACAGTCACTCGATGTCCGATAAGCCAACGGTCCTGATGGTATTACAGCTATTGTTCTAAAAAGTATGCAGCGGAGTTGTCTCCGGTGTTGACGTGCCTTTTTCGTTTCTCGTACTCGACCGGTTGTATTCCGGAGGCTTGGAGAGAGGCCAATGTCCAGCCGGCCCCCAAAAAGCGAGACCGTTCTGACCCATCAAATTGTCCCCATTGTCGTAACTTCAGTGTTGTTCAAAGTCATGGAATGGATCCTTAACAATCAATTGATCCGTTACTTAGAAGATCACTCCCTAATTAATGATCGTCAGTATGGTTTTGGACCGAAACGATCAACGGGTGATCTTCTAGCGTATGTGACGCACCTCTGAGGGTAAGCAATCGATGAATATGGCCACTGCAGTCAGCCTAGATATTACCAAAGCATTTGATCTGGTCTGGTACAAACCACTTCTCTCCAAACTTCCGGCATACGGTCTACCCCTCCAGCTTTGTAATTGGATTGCTGGCTTCCTGCATGAGCATAGAATCCGTATCCTTGCAGATGGATGTGCTTCGCGGTACATGTCAGTAAATGCCAGTGTCCCACAGGGCTCCGTTCTGTCGCCCACTCCCTTTCTTCTTCATATGAATGACATGCTGCCACTTGGTAATATTCATTGCTATGCAGATGTCAGTGCGGTCCATAGACGATATTTCAGTTGGCCTAATGCTGATCGGACAACAAAAGCCCCCATTTCTTCCCATTCGTAGTCTTCAGTACGTTTCCCTCAGTGTGGAGATGGCCTGAATATGCTAGGCATGGATTCGCTGCAACCTTAACCAACGAAAATACATCGAGAGCCTCAATAACTTCCAAAAAACTCAAGGCCCTGAACAGGGTGCTCCGGTTCTTCATGCCTGATCAGATTTGTCTATTTTATAAGACTCAAGTTCGGGCCTGCGTGGAGTGTTGCTCGCATCTCCGGGACGGCTCCGCACAGTATCTTCTCGAGGCTCTCGATAGGTTGAAGCGACGGGCTATCCGCATAATCGACGACGAAGAGTTCACCATCACGCTCGCTAATTGTACTTTATCGCCTTTACCATGGCGAGTGCTCTGAAGAACTGTTTTCCTTTATCCCACCTTTATCCATCATAGAATCATACGTGCAGGCTTGCGATGTCATTGTTCCACTGTTGAGAACATGTCTTCGCGTACCAAGAAGTTCGACTACTCCTATCTTTGTCGTACCATTAAAAAGTGTAACGCCTTGCCTGCACATGTGTTTCCTCTTTCCTACAATATGCTTGAAGAAGCATCTTACGTGACAGCATGGCAGCGTTAACTGACAGGACCACGGAATAGAACAAACAACAAAAAACAAAATTGTTTTTTCTATTCCGTGGACAGGACACTGTGTAGTCTTTTGTCAGTTGCATTTGCGATTTGGGCTCTTCTCTTCTCTTTCGCTTACCATCGGGAAATGCGGAGCCACGATGCTCAGATTATATAAAAAAAATAGATATATGAGTACATACGAAATTTAAGATTAAAGTTTTAATTTGTTCTTTGAATAAAAATTGATTTCGTTTTCAGCTATAAAATGTATTTTCAAAAATTGGCAACTCTGGAACATACACAAGTACGAAATTTAAAATAAAGTTTAAATTTGTTCTTTGAATTAAAATTGAGTTCATTTTGACCTATGTTAAAACGTATTTTGTAAAATTGGATTGGCAACTCTGGATCTGTCTAAAGTTCAATTAGGTACTAAATATTATCTCTTATCTTCTCTCCATATTTCAAGGTTTACAAATAAAGTATAAATTTCATACCATAGATTTGATAAATATACTTTACAAAGAATAAAAATTATATCAAGCACTATTTCACTATCAAGAATACAAGTAGATTACTCCTGGTCAAAATCTTTTATTCATGTGAGTATCTTTCACCATTTGAGTATCTTAACACCTAGTTGAATTGCCTATAGTATTTAGTTACAATGTAACAAATGAAACTGTTACAGAATGTTCCCTCTGAGGTTATTATTTAACAATGCAAAGAGAGTAGCTCCCAATGCACGAGCACTCTCAGCCCAGGCGGGCCCTTTGGTTGATTTGGCGGTGGACAACGATGGAATTGCTACGGTGACGCTGCAACGTCCTCCGGTCAACAGTCTCAACCTAGATCTATTGCAAAATTTGGAAAAGGCACTAGATGAAATTACCAAAAATAAGTCAAAGGCTATGATTTTAACATCGGTGAGTAATTTATATGACTTTAATTAGGTAGATCCAGTACCTACAGTGTTGAACTTGTACTGGTGAACTTTTCCAAAAATTCTTATTATATATTTTTTTGTTTTAATACTATGTCGGGAGGCATACAAGCATAGGGCCCACCTGATGTAAAGCGGGCACTGTAGCCTATTAACATTTGCAATATATTAAGTATCACTTGTGCCATGCCTCCTCTGCTGCTTACACAGCAACTCCTTGGGAGCTTACTGGTGACCTCACTCACACAGGAAGGAACACAACAATCCTCTAGCGAGTTGTTATTTGGCTGTGGTTTTCTGTTGGAGGTACTTCCCCAGACGGCTGCTTTGATGCGCCCTACCTCTCTTAATATTTTATGACAAGTCTCTGCGTTCAGTGGTAGTCAGATCATTCCTGTTGCTTAGTCAAGCAGGCTCAAACAGGAGAAAACAAAAAATATTGAAACTAATGCTATTTGTAACTTAAGTTCCTTTAAACCACAATTTGACATATCTTTAATATTTCATTTGTGAGGGAATTTTGAATGAATGAGTGAGTTTTTTTTGTGTTTAGTCTTTGGCGCATAACGTTACATTCACAAAATGATATCTAATAATTAATGTTAAAAAAAAAGAAAATCTGACTTCAACAAACGCAAAAGTAATGGAAGTTAACTGAAAAGCAAAAAATAAATGTTTTATACAACAATTATTATTATTCTTTGTTCTGTTTAATCATATGTATAAAAATCTCACAGTGTTTGTGGTCGCACTTTTCAGAAACGGCTCAACCAATTTTTATGAAATTTTTTATGTATATTTGGTAGGTATGAGAATAGTTCGTAAAGTTTATTTAATAAAAAAATTATTAGAAAAAAATTAATAAGTAATAATTTATGTGGCAGACGTAGAAAATGGGTGCATGTACTTATGTACGCACATGAGAAGAAGGAATACTTCTTTAGCATCATTAAATAATAGTAATTTAATTTATATCAATAAATAATACATGGGGATAGTTAACCTCAATTATATTGAAGCACTTGAAAAAGTATATAAGAACAATTTTTTTCACTAATATTTATGAATAGTAAATAATATTAATCAAAATATTCAATTTAAATCACTACTGAATATAATGACAGATAGAGAGCTATGCTCGGAATTTCTCTAAGGGATCGAATCCGGAATGAAGAAATTCAACGGTATTTCATTCATTTGTATTTGTATTGGGGAAGCCCTATATCCAGCAGTGGGTGGATACAGGCTGATGATGATGATGATGAATATAATTAATTAGCACTTGATTTAAAGTACTTTGTGCGTTTCCGGTACCAATTAGAATCCGGTACGAACGTAGATGCATGCCGCCGCCGTTGCTATGGCTACTCCGGCCGTTTAGCGGGCAGTTTCAACCTATAACTTTTGTGTTACAGTGATGCACGTGCATCTTAAAATTTCACTCTCATCATTTTTTCATAACGCGGCAAAAGAAGTATAAGACTTCAAAAATCAGTAGGAAATGATTTAGATGGAATGTTTGCCCAGTCAGCTAGTGTCATTAATAAAACATCGTTTATTATTACCATTAATTGTTTTATAATTTTGAACAATTCAAAAAGTTGTTTTACATTTTGATTCCTATTTAAATATTGTGTTTTGAGACAATGTCAATATGCCTTCTACAGGTATTATTGGTACTGGGCTATTCCAGAAAAGAGACAGCCGCTTGTCAAAACTTTTATATCTGGCTCTCCACTCACTGGTGGTCTTCCGAAATGCCAGAGAAAGTTGGTTGAGGTCAATATCAATGTGAGTGACTCAGGGGTATTGATAGGTGTGCTGAGCTTTCGCCGATGTTACTCGAAGTTATGTCCTATAGACTCTTCTGGGGATGACCAATAAAGGCATTCTTAAAGTAAGAGTCCCGCGGGCCAGCATGTTCGCTTAGGTTTCCACTGCAAACGACGAAGACACATCAAAGATGATAGACCTTATCTTGTATTATTGTTATTCACCAACTGCTCGCCACAAGCTGCCTTGCACGGAAAAAATATTATTATTACTTTAATTACACATATCATAATAAAGAATACATAATTATTTATTATGTGTTATGTGTTATATTCAATACATATTATGTTCATTATTTTCTTTCTATCTAAATCTTCACGCCAAACCTCTTGTGGTGTAGGCAGACAGAACTGGGCTCCACCTGACTCTGCCCTTACATATCTCACTCGCTTCTTTAATACTATACTATAACTTCACGCCATATCCCGTACGTTGTGGGCAGAGAGAACCGAGCGCCACATAAGTCAGTCCCTTACATACCTCACTCGCTTCTCCAACATTCATAGCTCTTCTCGTGTATGCTCAGTTTCTAAGGCTCCTAACAATAATTTGATTAATATTCAATAAAATATTGATTTATACGAATATTAAAGAATTCATCCCTCATTTCATTTTTATTCTCATGAAATACATGTCATTATATATATATATATATAAGATTTATACGAATATTAAAGAATTCAAATACATGTCAATATTGCATTACTTAGAAATACTATGTAATTTCTTCCTCCTAGTGTGATCCAGTTTCCTAATCCATTAGGATTGGCGATTACTTACTTTGACATGGAGCGACTGCCGTCAGACATCTACAGCCCAATGGGGAAACGATATCATACTTAGGTAAGGTCACACGTCTTTTGAAATATAATTTCTTGACGTGTGTATGTCTGTTATTTATATTATATGTATGTATTATGTAACCTTCACGCCAGGTTCCTTGCGGGGTAGGCAGAGAGAACCGAGCGCCATGAATTGCGGTCCTTACACTCTCGCTTATAATGCATACTCACTGTTTTCTGAAGTCAGTTTTTGACGATTGTATAAATAAACTATAAGCAACATCCCTACGTGTTTGGCTATTTTCCTTCGCTCGGGGGTCGAGTCGGCCTACTTATTTGATTTTACTATGGTACTACTCTGTCTTAGAACTAATAAACTATCCGTTAAACTATCCGTACCGAACTATGGACACAAAAGATTTGTGGAACTGTGTTGTGTGTCGTCTCACATATTTATAATCTTCATTAGCGACGCGATTCGCGTGTATAACGTGGAACAAATATAGTAAATGTTTTTGTTTATATTTTATCAATTGATACTAAGCGAAAAACGGGATCCGCAGCTAGAAGTCGCAAAACCGATTTCTAATGCAAAATATATTTGAATTTAAAATATATAATTAATAAAATGTTGACTAGAACTCGATAACTGACTTCATCGATATTAGATATGGTAGGTCGCATACCACCTCAGTGCCGCGTGTAGTCATGTTCGCGTCTGCAATATTCCTTAAGGTTATGCATGTAACAAGCGTGATGACGATGGATCGGTATCTATAACAAGGTAGCCCTTGATTGATGACTCTACCTCCATATCACTTTTTACGAGGTGACGCTTATGCATACTGTTATAAACAAAGAAAATTTTTCAGCATACATACTCGTAACTACGAGTACATCTCTGTCTTTTCCTTCTGAGAAGGGAATTGGGCGGAATCGAATTCTAACTAGTCGGGCCATAAATACTGTTACATAGAACTTTTCTTTTTTTCAATTCTTTAATTATTTCGAATTTGGAACGCGTTAATTATGATAAAAACTTCTTTCGATTTCCCGCCGTTTTAATATATGATTCGTGTTAATTATCAAATTACAATATGGAATTAGGTGTTAAAGAAAATTGGATTGCAGTGATTACCTTATACAGAGTGGTATGGAGCAGTCGGTCACATTCAAGACACTTCAAAAGCTTGGTATCAGCATTGAGTTATTATGTAGATACTTTGTGTATTTTTTATCCTAAGTAGAAGTCTTGCTCCGTTTTGGTAATAATTAAAACTAATGTCTGCTGCAGCTCCGAAATAATTTAGATATCTATCCTAAAGATTCTAAGATACATCACTAAATCGCTTCTAAGGGGTATTATTCTCGCGACCAAAAGGTCAAAATCGCTGTGATTTTAATGGCGCTTACGCGTTTCGTTCAAGTTCGTAGTACAGCAATGAGTTGTTGCCTATCGGCAATAAAGCATAGCCCGAACATTTGGTTCGCGGTGTCGTTTCTAGTACCCTGGTACATAATAATTCAAAGGGTATCATGCCTGGTATAGTAAGGGTATCAAGGGCCTGTAAGTTTCTACATCGTACTATCGACAGATATACCAACACTTCCTCTGTTGAAGACCATAAAAGATCAGGGCGACCGCGTGCTGTTAGGACTAAAAACGATGTTAATGCTTTTAAAACCAGAATCTATCTTATCGCGAGAAATGAAGATTCCCGCTAGGACTTTGCCGCGTATAATATAATAAGACCTGAAGCTTGGCGCTTATCGTCGTATTATATACAGGCCCATACACATATATGCTCTAAATCAATCCTACAGTTGAAGAGAGTGGATCGATCAAAACTCCTGTCTCGATACGCAGGTGAAAGGCAGAGAAATATTCTCTTTAGTGATGAAACAATTTTCACGATTGAACACTACAACAAACAAAACGACACAGTGTACGCACACAAAGAAGTAAAATGTAAAGAAGCCACCCAAGTGATCGAAAAGATACAACGTGGTCATCATCCTGCGTCTGTAATGGTTTCGTGGGCGATGATTTATCAAGGCGTCACACAGCTTCATTTTTGTGAAAAAGGAGTGAAGACTTCAGCCAAAGCTTGCTCGAAACCAACGTTCGGGACTTTATAAGAGCTGAAGACTGGCCCTCGTCTAGCCTACATCTGGACCCCTTAGACTACAAATTATGGTCAGTTTTAAATGATCGAAACGACTGATCGACATTGTGTCTCTTAAGAAATCTCTGGAGCAAGCAGCGGCTAAATTTCCCATGGAAAATTCAAAGCCAAAGATGGCCATTTCGGATAGAATAATTTTGTTTATTTTTTGCTGAGACTTCCTTTAATTTTGTTTATTTTTTATATTCACATATAAGTTTTATTAAGATTACATTACTACGTAAAAAAATAAATGCTCATTTGTGACAGAACTTATGGCCGGACTAGGTATATTGTCATTAATTAGCGGACCCGACAGACGTACGTAGCACTACTCGAAAATAAAAAGAACCCTAGAAACTGATTGCAGCGCACCACAGCACACGAGTCCAATTGTGAGTCTAAACTATCCAGGAATCCACTAAAACACATAAAACATTTCAAATAAATATCAGCACGGTGTTCATTTGGTTTGGGCACGTTCGATTTGTCTTAGTGAGGCCACTACAGCGTGCGATTTTGCCGTTACATTTTTTTATTACGAGTATTATTTTATTTGCCATAACTATATAACATAGCGATGAGGCATCTCGACTATCAACGATATTTTAACAATTTGTGTTAATGTTATGTAGCCCGTTAATAAATTCATCTGATGTATTTCCTTTCAGTCATTACCTACGGTGTTTACCGCTGGTTTAGATATAATGGAAATATACAAACCGGACCCGAAGCGGGTGGAGATACTATGGACAACACTCCAAAACGTGTGGCTCAAACTGTTTGGTTCTAGCTTTGTGACGGCTGCTGCCATTAATGTAAGTAAATATTATGCTCTTGTCGTTCGAACGCGCCATAACACCATTATCATTGCCACCGGTTTAAATAAATTGTGCCGAGCTTAGAATAATAATACTTATTCAAAATAATTTCAATGTTGGCTCAGTTATTTCATGTTAATTGAATTTATGACGTTAGCATTGCCTATGCTAATGCAATCAATATCTTTATTTGTAAAAATACAATTTCATAATGTTCTTCACACGTGGGTGACTATGAAGGAAATAACAAGGGATTACTCCCGGAAATTCCCGTTACTGAAAATTCCGGGATACCCTTCATTGCCTTCAGTACCGAGAAATGAAACCCATTTTCTGGGAATTCGTGTGCCACAAAACTTATAAAAAAAAAATAATTTTAAATACTTTTAATTATTATCAATCTGTAATAGCCGTAGGTCGTTTGAAAGATAATGTTTTATGTAAATAACACCCACGCGTGACTTTAGCCTTACCTCAATTTCCTTCCGCTTTTTCTTCTATTTTAACTTATTTATTTCTATTTTGTTATATGTTAGTATTGAATTAAAATTTCATGATAAAGAAACACTTTTAATTTTATTAGACTGGAGTTAAAACAACACATATTATTTGTCGATAATAAAAAATATTATTAGGTCTATTGGAGATTGATTATAATATTTTTGCAAGTGTTTTAAAGTTTACACATAGCAATTCAATGATTTGTATTTAATTGCATGGGTTCCCCCAACATATTTGGGAACCTAGTCAACCTACCCTAAGCGGGCGTAAGCGTACTTAGTGGTTGAGAGGTCGGACAGCTGTCGCTTCCGTAGTAGCCATGAACGCCAAATCCGAAATACGTGCAATTAAGAAGTATAGATCCACAAATGGGACGCCGCCGCAAGGGGGCGCGCAGGAGTCTCGCTCGACCCCTGTCACATATTCTTTAATTCAGAGTGAACAGAAGATGCAGAGCAGTATCCGTGATCACGTATTTATCCATGACGACGTTTAGGGCAGAAAACTGGCTCCGTGGTCCCATGACCAGGGTGGAAGCCATGCTTACATTCCGAGACAGTACACTCCTGCCGGATCCGGGAGCCAAATATCTGCTCGAAGAGCTTCATGATGTGAGACATGACCTTTATATCGCGGTAACAGCCACACTCCTGGACTGATCCATTTCCTTTGAAAACTGGAGTGATAACACTCAATCTCCATTGATCTAGGATTTTACCGGTGAGGAGCATGCATGGTTACACAGGTCGGTTAAGATGCTAACATCACTTCACACATCGCCTTCCAAGCTTCGATGGGGTCTCCATTGACTCCGACTGCCTTCCAATTCTTCAGCGATGATTGAACAATTGTACTTTTTCAGGGGTTATAAGTGGCACTAATTCCTGATTTTCTATTTGTACAACGTCGGAAGGCATACAGTCATATCACCGGCAGTCTAATTTATGAGAAATGGTTACCGTAGCCTATGAAATAAGCCCGCTTAAAGTTTGGCGAAGATACTAACGTTAACTTGCTATGTACCACTAAATTCGTCTTTTTGGGTTTATGTACATATTTATAAATTGCTGACGTGCTGAAAAAGGGCCAAATTAAAAGCACCCGAAACCGAAGACCATGCGAGAAGAGGTTGATGAGTGTAGAAGAGGCAAGAGAGGCATGTTTGGATGGGTGCACCTGGCGTTCCGTAGTCTCTGCCTACCTCAATGGCAGACTTCAATGCGTGATGATATTGTATGTATGTTTACAGTTACCGCTTGCTCTTTTGTGAAGGAAAACATCGTGAGACCTAACCTAAGAAAGGTCTGATATTCCCTGTGGGCTGTGGAAAGTCGCTCCATGTTTTGACATAAGTAACTTCGCTAAATCCTTGAGGATTAGGTAGCGGATCCCCGCCAATCCAATGGATTAAGAAACGACATGACGCTAGGAAGAAGATTACTAATTTTAACTTGGATCGGCTGAAGTTAAATATCTACAGCCCAGTGGGAACACCAGACATTTCTTATGTTGATAGGTCCATACGTCTTGCGAAGTATAATTTCTGGGATCCACACGATGTTTTCCTTCACCGCAGAGGAAATGATATCTACAAATATATACTTAGTCCGACCATAAGTTCTGTTACAAATGAATATATCTTATAAAGTCCGGAACGTTGGTTTCGAGCTAGGTTTTAAGTAGCTGGTGCCTTGTGACCAGGTGCAGATTCGTGCTGGAAAGTCCACTGTACATTTAAAAAAAATGTATTGTTAAGAGATTTCACACCACGACCCAAGACTCTCGTCTCTTGATATACTTTCGCTGAAGTCTTCACACTCCTTTTCCACAAAAATGTAGCTTCGTGCCTCCTTGATAAGACACCGCCAAACCAATACAGACGCAGGATGATGACTACGTTGTACCTTTCCGACCACTTGACGGCTTCTTTAGAACTGTGTGCGTACACTTTGTCATTTTGCTTGTTGTAGTGCTCTTCAATCGTGAAAATTTTTTCATCACTAAAGAAGATATTTCTATGCCTTTCACCTGCGTATTGGGCCGGAAGGCGTTTTGGTCGATCAACTCTCTTCAAATGTAGGGATTATATCGACGATAAGCGCAGAGCTTGAAGTCTTATTTTATTATACGCGACAGTCCTAGCGGAAATTTTAATTTCTCGCGATAAGATAATTTTCTCGCGAAGTTTCCTAATGGGGTGTAGGCGAGTTCTGGCTTTAACAGCATTAAAAGCCTTTGTAGTTCTAAAAAAACGCGCTCGCCCTGATCTTTTATGGTCTTCAACAGAGAAAGTGTTGGTATATCTGTAGATCGTACGATATACGAACATACGGCAGATACCAAGCTTTTGAAGTGTCTTGAATATGACCGACCTCCACATACCCACTTTGTGCAAGGCAATCACTGCAAACCCATTTTTTTTAACACCCCATTCCATATTGTAATAATTACAAATTAATTGATAATAAACACGAATAAAATATGTAAAACGGCGGGAAATCGAAAGAAGTTTTTAATATTTTTTTTTATACTACGTCGGGAGGCATGGTTATACAAGCATACGGCGCACCTGATGTAAAACGGGTACCGTAACTAATTAACGCTTGCGATGTGTTAAGTATCACTCGCGCGATGCCTCGTCTGCTGCTACTGGTGACCTCACTCACACGCAGGAAAACAACAACCCTCTAGGGAGTTGTTATTTGGCTACGGTTTTCTGTGAGGTGGAGGTACTTCCCCTCCTACCTCTCTTAAAACATCCAGACCAAGACAAACAGACATGTTTATGCACACAAATGTTTGCCTTGTGTGGGAATCGAACCCACGAGCGTTGGTGTCAAAGTCGCGTCATTCACGACTGAGCCACCGAGCTCGTCAAAACTGAACCTCGTCGTGTATGTACACGGGATAAAAAGTGAAGGGAATTAAAAAGTGTGCGCAGTTTGTTTGCTTTATGTGTGACACCATGTATTCGAACATATCATCTGAATTAGCGCCAGCGGAATTAAATATTTCTTTTCATGATGAATGATGATTGAAATGTTTAAGTATGTATGTGAAAGTTTATAGTTACAGTCAATCAGGCTATCTTTGGCCCAGTTTGACAATAAAAAGTTAGACCAATGTTTAAAATAATACGTTACTCAAAAAGATACACTTATTATGGTGGCTTTATGTAGCCTATTTCCCAAAAATTTACTCATTTACCAATAATCTCTAGGAAAATAGTTTCAAAATTCCATTTAACCACTGGGCCAATGTTAGATTGTGAGTTGGGCTTGGATTGGCCCAGGTCCCAATTGTAGGTTGTTTTTGCTTATTTTATTTTATTTAAAGCATTTGCTAACATTGGCCTGCATATTTACCATAAAAACTACAGCTGATAGCCATAGACAATAATTATGTATACATTCGTTTTCATTTATTAGTACTAAAATGGGTAAATAAATTGTTGCCATAGGAAAATCAACACAGTTTTTATTCAATCTTATTTTTTTGGTCAACAATGCGTTTTTAACTTATTTACTGACTTACCGTATAGCTACGATAATGAAAAAAGTATCAAAATAATTAAAATTTTATTTAATCCTACATATCATGGAGTTAAACTTTGAAAAATTTCCATTCCATTCCGTGGCCAGGAAGTCGTCTTATATGATAAAATACCATTCTTTCTTTGAATATTAGTGTCATTCAGCATTCGTAGGATATTTGTATCATTCATTATACAAAACTGAGCCACGGCCTTTACCACATTATCGCCAATCATCTGAATGTCCAGTCTACCGTCATGTACTTCGTATGTCTCTATAGAAAAAAATCTTCCTGTGCTATATCCAAACCACATTCTTCTTCATGTGTTATGTCTCCTTCCTCTGCCCTTTCTTCACACTTATCGAATATATCTCCTCCCAATATTTTGAGAATTTTGAACTTTGGCCCGGGCTCAAGTTACCCTTATTCACCGGTAATAATTTACCTGTTCAATATTTATGGCAATATCATGGGAATTAGCTAATTAACTCTCGTAATTTTTGAAAGAAATGATAGATAGACACATATGAGATACTTTAAAATAACACTTGCCTCCTTAAGTATTCAAATGACAACACAGCCGACAACTTTTTGGCGCTTTCGTAACAAACCGCTCTATTCACACCACAGAAAAAAGCAACTGACGTCTCAACAATGATAGATGTCAATTATTTGGCAGAATCTGAGCATTTACGAAGATATATTAGAATCGATGTTTACAAATCTAGTTTGAAATACATAAAATCATAGCAAAAAAAAATCTATAATATGCATTTGAAATTTTGGGCCAATTTTATATTGAAGGCTTAAGTTACCCTGATCGACTGTACTTATTACTTTCCTAATTTGAAGATTTAAGACAAGATTTTGTACTATCAAAAAAATTTATATTATATGCCTTATATTAATTTCTCAATATCTTGTTTTATTCGAGGTGCCAATGCTCACATTCCAGTCGTCCATATAGTGCCATCATAAATCCATTACTTAGACATGGCCGTAGAAGTCCTAGGATATATCTCGTATCTGGCATCTGAGAAGAATTCAGCTACGGGATATCTCGTAGTAGGTATTCAGACGAGCTCGGTGGCGCAGTGGTGAAACGCGTTGTTACGCTACTTTGACACCGACGCTCGTGGGTTCGATTCCCACACAGTACAAACATTTGTGTGCATGAACATGTCTGTTTGTCTTGGTCTGGGTATTTTCTATGTATTATAAGTATGTATTTACAAAAAAAAAATGTATTTACGTATGTTTATCAGTTGTCTAGTACCCATAACACAAGCGTCGCTTACTTTGGGGCTAGATGGCGCTGTGTAATTTGTCCGACAATATTTATTTATTCAATGTGTTAAAGAAGCGAGTGAGGTATGTAAGGGCCATGTCTTATGGCGCTCGGTTCTTTCTGCCTACCCAACAAGGGATTTGGCGTGAAGTTTATATTATAGTAGTATACTACTCTGTGTAAAAAGTATCGGGAATATGTCAATAAAAAGACCCGCGTAAAAGAGGTCGTTCTAATTTTTTTACTGCATGTTGGTAGCACTGTACTGATTTAGCGCGCAAAATTTGAGCGGGATCTGTCATTTAATTTGTTTTAAACTACACTTTTTGTTGGTCATAGTTTTGAGTCCTCGGCGATTTTTACAATGGAAAATATTGTTGAACAAAGAGTGTGCCTTAAATTTTGTGTTTCAAATGATATTTCATGTGGTGAATCACTAAAAATGTTGCGAAATACCTACGGCGAATCGTGTATATCGAAAACAAGGGCTTATGAATGGTATAAGGCTTTTAAAGAAGGCCGAGAAGTAGTAGTAGACTTGCCTCGTTCTGGTAGACCTTCAACCGCTACGACCAGAGAAAACATCGACAGAATCAAGAAGCTAGTGCTCGAAAATCGACGTATGAGTCTGAGAGAGTTGGCTAGTGAGGTGAACATATCTTTTAAGTCCGTCCACAACATTCTCATTGACATTTTAGGCATGAAACGCGTCGCCGCTCGACTAGTTCCAAAAGAGCTCAATTTTGTTCAAAAAGCGCAGCGAAAGCATGTCGCTGAAGACATGGTTTCCCGAGCTTCTACGGATCCGACCTTTATGAAACGTATAATAACTGGCGACGAGACATGGGTTTATGAGTACGACATGCAAACAAGCCAACAGTCTTCAGAATGGCGTCTCGAAAACGAGCCGAAACCCAAAAAACCGCGGCAAAGTCGCTCCAAAATCAAGGTGATTCTGACAGTTTTTTTTGACTACCGTGGTGTGGTTCACTCCGAATTCCTTCCAGAGGGAGAAACAGTGAATAAAGAATATTATTTAGGCGTCATGAAGCGTTTGCGTGAGAGTATCCGCCGAAAACGTCCAGATTTGTGGCAACACAACTCATGGATGCTGCACCATGATAATGCACCATCACACACAGCCATTATAGTGAAAGAGTTTTTAGCGAAAAATTCAACAAAAGTTCTCGACCAAGCACCGTATTCACCTGATATGGCTCCGTCTGACTTTTTTTTATTTCCCAAGTTAAAATTACCACTTCGAGGAAAACGTTTTGAGTCGATAGAAGCCATAAAAGAAAATTCGCTGAATGAGCTAAAGGCCATACCGCAAATAGCCTATGAAAAATGTATGGAAGACTGGGTGAAGCGGTGGAGATGTTGTATTGCAAGCGATGGGGCCTACTTTGAAGGCGATAAAATAAATTTAGATGAATAATTTGTATTTTTTGTTTTATTGACAAATTCCCAATACTTAGTACACAGAATGTACATTATTTCCTCAGGGCCATGCTCCCGCGGGTGGTTGTCTCCTGGGGACGTCCTGCGAGTACCGTGTGATGGTCGACGGTAAATTCGTCATCGGTGCCAATGAATCGGCTCTGGGTATAGTCGCCCCCCGTTTTTTCATGGACAGCATAAGTAACACTATATCTAGGAGGGAGACAGAATTGGCTTTTACCACAGGCGGAATGTTCAGTACTGAGGAAGCCCTCAAGGTATGTTGGCATAATTATTACAACGGAAATAAAATAATAGTAAATTACACAAGAAGTGACAAAAATGCGAATTTTCTGCGAAGGATATAAATAATATAAATATTGTCGGACAAATTACACAGCGCCATCTAGCCCCAAAGTAAGCGAAGCTTGTGTTATGGGTACTAGACAACTGGTAAACATACGTAAATACATTTTTTTTTGTAAATACATACTTATTATACATAGAAAATACCCAGACCAAGACAAACAGACATGTTCATGCACACAAATGTTTGTACTGTGTGGGAATCGAACCCACGAGCGTTTGTGTCAAAGTAGCGTAACAACGCGTTTCACCACTGCGCCACCGAGCTCGTCAAGGAGTAAGTTGGAACCCAAAACTAGCGAAGAGTTCTTAGATGAAAAGGGATACAAGAGCCAAGATGAATTTACTAGTCACGTTCGCGAGTTTGCACTCAACTTTTGATCATTGATTCCGGGAAATACTGGGTACACATGACAACGCACATCCAAATAATCATGAAAGAAATGACCCGTGGAGAACCAATGTCACGATTTTGTAAAATCTCAATTTATTTCAATATGTATTTCTATATTAAAGACTTTTAAATTAGGTACATATTAGAAGAAAGTAGTTAAAATTGTTATAGTCTAAGTGGCCAGTACGTTCGCCAGACCAGATATTGCTTTCCTTTTTGTGTATAATTCGTGTCTCATTCAGTGAAGAAGTAGCGTTTTAGAAAGTAGTGCATTTTTTTAACAACGTCGGAAGGCATACAAGCATACGGTCCACCTGATGTAAAGAGGTTACCGTAGCCTATGGACGCTTGAATTACACTAAGTATCACTCGCGCGATGCCTCCTCTGCTGCTAACACAACAACTCCTTAGGAGCTTACTGGTGACCTCACTCACACGCAGGAATGTAACAACCCTCTAAGGAGATTTGGTTGCGGTTTTCCGTTAGGTACCTACTTCCCCAGATTTGCTTTGATGCACCCTCATTCATTGGCTGTAGCTATTAAGATGAAAGTGAAGGAAGCTCAAATTATAAATATAGTCCATATTACTTTTTACATGAAAACTTTAGAATCTAAACAAATTACAACCGAATGTTTGCAATTTGTTATCTAGTTCGTGTTATTTCAGATTTCATTTATTACTAATATATTTTACTCCCATAGATTCAGTGGGTTTAATATTTGTACTAATCCTATAGGATTATAGAACGAGCAGTGGATAGCCTAGTAGATAAAGAACCGGCCTGTTGACAAATTGGTCCACGGTTCGAATCCTGACGTGCACCAATAAATTTTTGTTTTCGGATTTGTGTACATAATTGTAATTATCACTTGTAAAGTCACTCCATGTAAAAATCAATACCTTCCTTAGGCTTATGTAGCGGATCCCGCCTATCCTAACGGAAAAGGAAACGGGATAACGCACAATAAGTGTGATAACAAGAGATTATATTATCTATCTATGTATAACTTTGCGCCAAATCCCTTATTGTATACCCCGGGGTAGGTAGAGAGAACCCACATGATTCGATCCTTACACAACTCACTCGCTACTTTAACATGGATTTAACAAAGATAATGGTATTTGAAAGAGAAGAAGAATAAGAGATAAATACACCGTCTTGAAATATTTTTTTCTTACTTTTATTTCCAGCCTCTTTCTTATTTCGTATACCTATTATATCAAACAACATGAAGATAAAGGAAATAAAGACAAATTTACTCATCGAATTCACGGAAATAGAACGTTAAAGATACGCCGTCACTTTCTCTTACTGCATTATTTATTAAATATTTTTGTTTTATATCCAGGTTGGTCTTATTGACGAAGTCGCTACAGACAAGGCAGACTGCGTAGAAAAATGCAAAAAGTTTATAAAGAAGTTTGACAGGATCCCACCAACGGCGCGCGCTTTCACGAAGCAGAAATTCAGAGAAGACGCTCTCTCGTGGCTACAGAAGAATCGTCAGAATGACTTGAAGGAATTTTTAGATTCTGTTTCTAATCCCAAAGTACAACAATCGTTCGAAACGTATTTACAAATGTTGAAACAGAAAAGTAAGTAGGGTAATAAATTAAGTCCTGTTTATTTTCATGACGCTTCATTTTGGTCATTCTCGGTTACCGTAGCCTATGGATACTTGCAATACAAGATGTATCTCTCGCGTGTTGTTATCCTCGCTACATACAACACAGTAGCTCGCTAGTTCCGCCCGACGCACCGCCGCGCAGTTTCGTTTGATTCTAAATATGATAGTTTTCAATGTATTTACGCTTTACAAACAACATAAAATACAAATTAACAGGCTAACCTCTAAATAGCCTTTTCGATAAGTTGTAAATTTTACAATTTTTGTTTTCATTCATTATAATCGTTATCCGCAATAATATATCTCGTTTGGTAAATGAAATACATAATTTAAGATTATTATAAAATATTGTATGTAACAAACAACCTTCGATTTTCATTTGAAGTATTCTTCGTATCGTCAACTATTACAGAGGTACCTACAGCGCGGAGAGTGGTAAGCGCGCATGCGTACATCTGCACCATAAAACCACGTTTACGTATAGATAAATAAATAAAGGTAATACTTGAGTAAAAATATGTTTCAGAGATTTTCAAACTTATTTAGGCTACCGCCCGCTTAAAATCGATTATTTTTCAGCGCCTCCAATTTTTTTACATTACTAAGACTTAAACACCACGTAACTTTATAATATTAAGAATATCTTTTATTCAAATTAAAAGAAACAATATAGGGTACTGCATACATAGTTATTCTTTATGGTCTAGGTATAGGTAGGTATATACTTAATCGTACCTAAGTGTTATTGTATTGAGATAAGTTTTTATTGATTGTGTTTAATTCTTATATATATCTTTATTTTATCAATTATGTATACCTCGGAATGTATGTTATTATTATTAAAGAAACGTTTTATCATGACACGAAATAAATTTTTGTACATTGAACAAACTTTTTATACTATCACAGAAAATACAATACTACTAGTAACGAAACAAGCATATGGTGCATGTGTTGTAAATTGATTACCGTAGCCTATGAATGCCTGCACCAAGACCTACGCGTAGCCACCTCTGCATGCTCTACTAGTACCTCACTTACTCGCGGGATTGAATAACGTTGAATTGAAGGAGATATTGGAAGCCGATCCGAGTCAAACAACCCAGAAATTAGCGGCATCGTTTAATGTAATGTTACCTACAATATTGACTCATTTGCATCAAATCAATAATATAAAAAGTATGAAAAATGTGTGCCTCATGATTTGACTGATCTGCGGAAAGAAACGCGTGTTGAAACTTGTGCTGCCTTGTTGAATCGGTACAGAAATGAAGGAATATTGGACGGAATTGTGACATGTGACGAAAAGTGGATTCTTTACTATAACCATAAGCGAATGCAATGGCTGACCCTAGGTCAAACGCCGGCCGCAACAGTGCCCTAAGGCAAAGCGTACCAATAAACAGGTAATGGTAACTTTTTGGCGGTCTCTTCATAGCGTTATTCACTATAGCTTTCTCAGATCTGGTCAAGCCATAACAGCAGATGTTTACTGTGCCGAACTTCGAACAATGATGGTGAAACTGGCACTGAAACAGCCCCGACTTGTGAATTGATCTTCACCAATATTGCTCCACGGTAACGCAAGACCTCACACTGCACGAGAAACCGTTGTAACTCTACGGGAGCATTAGAAACCATACGTCATCCTCCGTATTCGCTAGACCATGCTCCAACTGACTACCATTTTGTTCGTGATTAGGACAATTTTCTACGTGGTAAAAAATTTGTTGCCGGGAGGCAGTACAAAATGCTTTCACACAGTTTGTCGAATCTAAATCCCCAGAGTTCTATCGCAAAGGCATAAGTAAACTTCCTATTAGATTGCAACAATGTATAGATAATGAGGGTAAATATTTTGAATAAATATGTTACATCTTAGAAAAAAACGACTTTTAATTTTTCAGTATTTCAGTACAAATCGGCAATTTCATACTTTAACCCTTAATATTATTACTATTGATATATACATAGTATCTGTGATAAATATATGATATCAACAGTATAACATACAGATATAAACATACACAGGTTAAATCATACTATCCCATTGACTATCCCTGTTAACTTTGCAGTAAATGGGTAAAAACGTCCAATAGCTCTCGATATTAGCTAAAAACGGTTTGAGAAGTTAACCTAACCTAATTCATACTTTAATAACATTGGAACAAAGCCTTATATATAGGTACATGAAATATTTTTTTGGAAATAATTATTAAAGTAATACTTCGAAGCATTAGTGTGGGCTCATTTGATTATTTTTTTTTACAGGAAACCCTCAAATAGACATTACAGAATAAAAAGAAAAATTTGCTAATAATTTAGCAAGGTTATCTGTGTCGTAAAAATGTAAGAATAAATAAAAGATACAACAAACTCGGAGACAATTTTTTTAATATAGCACAAAACGAATTGTATTTTCTTTTATTATTATATATTTAATTTTATTTACATGCTATTGTAATTTGTTCAGAAGTCGTCGCCAAGTAAAGCTGCAGTCTCAGGATCCACGGCCTCGGTCAGTTCCATCTGCATGTCAGTCCATGCCTCCCTCTCGTTGTCTATGAAGTAATTTATTTCTAATATCCTATCTCTATTCCTTTTTATTTCATTTCTGAAAATATAAATATTGTTTTTAACTACGTTTTTGACATAACATTTTGCTGCTGTTGAAATAGTTATTGTATTTGAATACTTAATGATCACCATTTTAAGAGTATAATAATTATTTAGAGTCATTTTAGTGTCTATAGAAAAAAAAAAGTAGTAGTAGCTCCTTTGTAAAGAACCAAGGTCTCAATATCTCATTTGAAAGGACTTGTCAGAGTGCGGATTGGCGGCTTCCCATATTCAGGGAAGCCCTAACGCTTAACTTAAGTAACAAAAGTAATACAGAAGCTTTTATGAAAACTAATAAGGAAGGATTGCTGAAAAGTCACACTAAAGCAGTATTGCTTTTCAGCATACGTGGTGGCAATTCTAAATAGACGGTATTTTTTTTATATTTTTTATATTTTAGTATATTTGGAAAACCAACAGCATAAAACTATATTATAAATCCAGTTTAACAATACATTGAGCCAGTTACAGGTTTCCGCAAATAGCAACATATTAGACAAAGAAACTTATGAGCAAGAAATTAATTATTATGCAACAAGCGTACGAATAAATGTACATTATTATGATCATCAAAGTTCAGTGCTATTGATATAATGTTGAATGTAAGACATTAATATCTTTTGACACAAATCGTATAAAAAGAGGAACTAATAAAATAATTATAATAACAACATACATAACACTGCCTAGTGCTCAACAAACCGCTTAGTCAACGACCGCCTTAACGACGCACAACTTGAATTAAATAGGTCTAGATCGAGTTCAGGACCAACTGCATTAAATATTCTACCCGCACGAAACATAAAGGTGTCTTGTCGATAGTTAGTATTAGCGAATGGTAAAGAGATAGGTGCGTAACGTCCATTTGATTTCACTGGCACTCTAAGAGATATTTTAGATAACATGTCCGGACAATCAATGACGTTTATAGTTATTTTGAGGAGAAAACCTATATCCGCAATTTCTCGCCTTTTATCTAACGGTAGAAGGTGATGCTTAATACAGACGCGGTAATAGTCAGCGCTGCAGTATGGTTGATTGGTACGATAACATAAAAACCGAATAAACTTCTTTTGAATGTTTTCGATACGGTCAACGTAGGTCATATATCTGGGATTCCATATTTGCGATGCGTATTCTAGGTTACTTCGTACGAAAGCACAGTATAGAATTTTCAAAGTTTTAACCCGTTTAAAATCCTTGGAATTACGCATCAGAAAGCCCAGAGCTTTTGATGCCTTCGAGATAATGTTGTCAATGTGGCAGTTGAAGATCAACTTAGAATCATGGAAGACACCAAGATCATTAATCCATGAGCTCCTTGCTAGTTGCTGACCTTTTAGTGTATAATTATAAAGTAAACTGTTATGTTTGCGGGTGAAGGTGACAACAGCACATTTCGCCGGGTTCAAGTCTAGATGGTTATCATAGCAGTAAGACTGCAACTTTGGCACCGCTGTGGTATGCCATCTGGCCCACTCGACTTATGAATGTCGAGGGAGAGCAACGCCCGTCGGACATCTTGCTGGCTAATTGAAATTTCCGGTATTGAGCTACTGCACCTCGGGATGGTAGGTGGCTCCCCCGTCATTCTAAGTTGAGTTAGAGGCAAAGAAATTACCCAGTAAATCGGCTTTCTCTTTAGCACTATTGGCCAGACTGCCATCCGGTTTTTGCAATGGTGGCATGGACGACTGACAAATGTTTCCCTCGGCAGCTTTAGCGAGCAACCAGAAAGCAAAGTAATTAAATGTAATGATTTAATTTGATAGGTTTAAATAAATTTGCATGTATGATTCAGGCGAAATATTGTGAAACTAGTAGATATTTATTAACGTCAATGTACTAATATTTGAAGCAAATAAATTTTCTTTCTTTCATACTCACTCGTTGGTTCCCTTAATTAATTCGTCTCGCCAGCTGTTCGCTCTAGACATCAATAGATCGTCACGGTCATCTATGAATCGCATGTGGTTATCAGACGACTGAGCAACTAGGTTCATCATGATATCACGGTCCATCATTATCTGTAAAACATTAGTCTTTCTCCTTGGTATGTTGAGTCAATGACAATCTAAATAGATTTGTACCAGAACTTAGCGAGTACCCATTAATTTCTCTACCATATCTCACCCTTTAATAAAACGGAACACAGCTATATAAATATAGCTGCTTGGCGGTAGAAATAGGTGAGACAGAGGTACCCACGCAGACGACTTGGACAAAGTCTCTTAACTGGTGATGTGGCATTGTGATTGAAAGAATATCTTTCAAATGGGTACTTAAATACACAAGAAACACAAACATATCACCCATCTGATGTAAAGCCGTACCGGCGCCGGCGTCCATATATTCAACTTTGTACGAGTAGGTATATATCGTATAAATTATATATACTTATATCTAACTTTGGCTGGCACGGCCACCTTCTGAGGCATTTTTTCCAAATATATATAGTAGAGTTCCATTGAAAAACAGCCGTAAATGTGTTACAATAATACGCGTATTCAGGGTGGCCGAACAGTCAAATGTTCCTGTTTTTTTCGACCCCGTGGAAAGTTTATATGTAAAAGCGTATAGTCATTGCTAGTTGGCATACGCAACAGACCTCGAAAAGTTCTGGCGGTGCATCCCCCAACATAATCTTGTTCCCGAGCAGCTTAGAAAGCGACTCGAACTGTCTCGTAGACCAGAGGCCTTCGTTCTCTCGCCAGGCGCCAAATGCACTTCTAGCCACTTCCAAGAGTTTCGTAATCATCTCGGTCATGTTCACCGAAAACTGCACCCGGGATTCCTAAATATAGTACAAATGTAGAATTAAGGGGCCTGGTACACTGGACAAGTCATGTTAGACACTTACATCAACATTTTTACTCTTGTTACGCGCACCATAAGAACAGTACAAAAGGTCAATCGGCCTAACTTGAGGTGTCGCAGTGTGTACTTGCGCAACTGAAAAATAAATACTACTCAATTTTTGACACCTCATGTACTTTATTCTATTTTATCACAAACATAATGAAACTTAGTAAATAGTAGTTTCTAAAACAAAACCGGCAACACTGCCGTTTCTGGTAAATCTCGTTTGAAATTTTTCGTGGTGCAATGTTGAAACGTTGCACCACGGTGTTATGTTTATCAGTTGAAAAAAAAATATTTTTTGTTTATATGCGTATTTGTATACTAATTAAAAACATCTACCTACACTTTTATGCTTTAAATTACATCAATATCCTCCAATTCAACCAATAGGGATCTCACTGCCAGTTAAAACCAGTGTTTTCAAATCGCTCGAAGGTTAAATGTCTATCATCTATAACAATAGAGCTAGTACGACTTAATATGCATTCTAAATCATGGCGAAGCTCGTGATAAATAAACCCATTCATAGACAGGCTGCTCTGTCACGAGGAAGAAAATAAGCGGTAGGTACTAGGTAATAAGTTTTATCCCACTTTCGTTCTCTTTTCGTTACCTCGCACTGCTCATAAAGCTGCATCTCTATAGACATCAAGCTATTCCATAAGTCGTAGAGCGTCACGTTGAACTGCTCACTCAGTTCCAGTATCGTCGGCTCCAACTGCTCGACGGTCGCCTGCTTTGTCGTAAACTTGCGGATCACCTCATTCATCTGTTCAACTAGAGGCGCTTTCTTCTCTTCAAACTCTTTTAAGACCCTGATTATTAATTAAGTAATATTATACACATGGTATAAAACGATTTTTTTATACATATACACAACGTCGGAAGGCATACAAGCATACGGCCTACCTGATGTAAAGCGGCTACCGTAGCTTACAATACATTAAGTATCACTCGCACGATGCTACCTCAGCAACTCCTTAGGAGCTTATTAGAGATCTCACACAGGAACACAACACCTCTCTAGAGAGTTGTTATTTGGCTGCGGTTTTCTGTGTGGTTGAAGTCCCCAGATAGGCTGCTTTAATGCGCCATAGCTCACTTAAAAAAGTATTGATATGTCATTGGCCTATGACATACTACACTAATCTATTACATAGGTACACTGTGATCAAAAGTGTTTGCTGATACGGTATGAATACAATATCAGCGGATGCGTAAGTAATGTTGACAAAGTGAAATTGGCAGTCAATCGGTCTATTATACAGCGCGATATTCTTTCGTCTTTATCGTCGTAATTCATCACAAACGATTTCTCCAATGGGCCCACTTCAAGAGAAATAAAATTACTCGCCAAGTGCTAGCCGGACTCGCATACGGAAGGTTCTGTGCCACAGTCTAAAGATAATGCCGAAAATATCATCAATTTAATGGGAGCCCCCTTTAATTTTACTTTTTTTATACCACTAAGGTGACAAACGGCCTGCCTGGTGGTAAGCAGTTACCGTAAGCCTATGGACGTTTGCAATACCAAGGGTGTCACTCTTGCGTTACCGACCCTGTAAGAACCTCTTCACGCCTTTCTTGAAGAACCCCATACTGTAGTCCCTTGCGAAAACCTCGGCAGGGAGCTCATTCCACAACTTATTCTCTGTAGAAAGCTTCTCAGGAACCACACAGTACGCGACCATTGCGGTTCCAATGTATGAGGGTGGCCTCCCAGACGTCGGTGAGCAGTGCGATTGTAAAACTATTATTTTATTATTATTATTTGTTGTTATAGCAGCCATAGGTAATTCACATTTGATTTTATTATGACACTGTGTGAAAATTGTTGCACTGTGAGTAACGTGACGGATTGGCACGTCTCTTGGCACCCTTTGGTTATGGAATCCTAAATAATGTCCATCGCATAACTCAATCAATTGGAAAGGTTAAATATTGATAATGAAGATGTTCGGATATATATTCACCCTTTGCTTCTTTCGACACTGTCTGCTAGAGCGTTGTCGACGAGATCTTTAAACAACTTGATCTCGTGCTGCCTCGCATTGTACGCCTCCTGGGCGTATTCCACCAAGCCGGCCATCGTTTCTACGTACTGTTCCTTATATCTAAGGGAAAAATAACAAATTACCTATAAGTACAATTGATAGATTTGATTTAGGTCGCAGATTGATGACCCCGTGGTTTTACAATAAATATAGATGAGAATTATTTTTTATTTGAGCAGGTAGGTACCTATTCAATACATGTATGTATATCTTCACGCAAGGTCTCTTTCGGGGTAGGCAGTGAGAACTGAGCGCCATAAGACGCGGTCCTTACAACTCACTCCAATTCAACTATCAAACCAATTTGGTTATGGTAGCTGATTTTTAAACTTCGTCGGCTCCTACATCCTTCTACTTTCGCATTAGGTATATATCTGTTTCGTCATTCTTTTGTCCTGCATTATTTCTACATGTCCACTATTTTTCTTACATCATCATTACGAACGCGGTTCTACTTTTATGCTTGGAATTAGCACCGCGTGTCTGTGCCTTGTGTCTAAGATTTCGACTGACTAGAAGTTACCCAATCATCCATAGCACTGTTCCCTGCAGTCACTCGTCTCTTCACATCAGCGGTGTAGCTTCAATCCCTGCTAAAAAGCGCTTCTACAATCTTATATACCCGTATTTGTACCTATTCAATGCATGCACCCACAGAATCCGTGCACCCGGCCACTCTTACGTTATAGTACGACTTTTCCTTCAAATAACATATGATGGTGGTAAGACAACAGGATTCTAAAGACCTACATCTACAGTGCATGAAGACACCTTGTCGAGAAACGAAACACATGTCACAGCAGTTGTTAGGTTGGGTTCTAGGTAGGCTCTGCACTTCCTCCCACCACTCTCTGAAACATGCATTTGTTTCAACTACAGCCAGGAAGGCAGCTGTGTCCGGTGTATGTGCTCTATTACAGATGCAGTATACGTACAAGATGTCCATAATAGCGATAACGGTTACATGCATCTATGCAATCGCAGAGACAAATGCAGTAGGTATCAGGGTAGATACGACCATAGCAGCCATGACATCTACTAATGGTATTAGGTGGATAATGGTTGACGCTAATTCGAAAGAACTTACTGGTAGCGGAATAAATTTAATGTAAATTTGACGCCCGCAAATAACACCTGAATCTAAACTATTTCTTCAGCCATTTCTCCTTCACCGTTTTTACATGTAGTGCAAAGGGAAATTAGCCTTATATATGATAGTGTACTGGGCACACCTACTAAATCAACAAATTTTAGGTGTAAACCATAATAAAATCAATTTTTTATATTTAGTATTAAAATCAATATAATATGAAAAAAAATAACTTATTAACAAATGTGAACCCATAATTTCTAAATTTGGAGCAAGAGTTGAAAAGCTCACATAACTAGTATGTACGTATGTATAACTATAACTACGAGCGTTATTTTCATAATTGTCAAAATTGGCCATTTTTTTTTATACAATATCGGGATATCGGACATAGAAGTACACGGCCCACCTGATGTAAAGCGGCTACCGTAGCCTATGAACGCTTGGAATACATTAAGTAGGTATCACTCGCGCGATGCACCTCTGCTGCTAACACTTACTTAGGAATTTACCAGTGACCTCACTCACACGAAGGAACACAACAACTCTCCAGGGAATTGTTATTTGGCTGTGGTTTTCTGTGAGGTGTATACAAATGTTTGTCCTGTGAGGAAATGGAACCCATGAGCGTTGGTGTCAAAGTAGCGTAATAACGCTAATAAATTCATGAGCTCGGTGGCGCAGTGGTTTATTAACCACTGCGCCACCGACCTCATGTATCATGAATTACATGATAATGAAATTGAAAAGATTGGGTAAATGAAAAGCAATCAATATTACTGTTCATAAAAGCCTAGCAGTTCTCCGCCCACTTTGAGAAGCAGTGTTCCGTCGGGATCTTTCTCAAACATGGCCTCCAGCAACTCTGGTCCATTCAAGTATTCCACAAAAGACAAAGCGTAGAATTTCACCTTCGCATCGTATTCTTCTTTTGCCACTCTCTCCTTCTCAGTTTTTTCGTCAGCTTCGTCCAGTTTACGTAAATATCCTCTATAAGGGAAATGTAATAATACGGTATAAGGGAAACAATTATAATTTAAAACTAGAAGCCTACGAATTGAACAGCACGAAAATCAAAATTATAACCCGATAGCACCTAGGAATTTAATTACACTCAATATTTTCATCTGAAAATGTCATGATGTTACTCCAAAACACCACAATGTAATTACTATATCACTTTCGCTATAATCTGTCCGTCCGGCTTTAGAATTTTCTTCCATAAAATATTCAAATAGTTAAACGATTATCTTTGTTGAACGTTCTACTGTCTGTTCTCCTTTCTGTTAAACTATCATGTACACGCTGCTCGAGTCGCTGCTATGTGAATAAGAGTCTTCTTCTTCCTAGCGTTATGCCGTCTCCTAATCCACTAGGATTGGCGACAAACTAGAGGAAGATATAATTTAGGTACATCAAAACGACGAGTTCGTGGCTTACGCGCGCTCATTCAATGAGTATTTTTTACAATGAGATTGACAGAGAAATGATTAAAATAGTCTTCCCCATACAAAAATGGTCAACTAATCGATCAAAATAAACGATCAAATCTCTCGGAAACCTACGATCATATAATATAAAAAATATTAATTTCTACCAGATTACCTTTAATACATTTAGTGAATACTACTCCCTAATTCGAATCCTGGTGAGGGCATGTAAATTCATGTTTTCGAATCTATGCAGATTTGTTATTACCACTTGCTCGGAAAACCTAATAAACCTAAACCTAAGAAAAAGCCTTGGTTGTCGACGTCTGACGGCAGTCGTTCCATGTATCAATGTCTTCCCTCTTTCTCATTAAAAAGATAACATAAAAAATATTTATTTGCATCAGACCTTCACGGGCACTTCGACACGTCTTACATCTCATTATTGTATCTAATTCTATTTCATAGTTTTGATTTCCCTTTTTTACTGACTAGCATTTCGAAAATAACTATTGGCTAAGAAGAAATGCCGAAAGTAACTTACCAATATAGTTATTTTCAAATCGTCAATTTCTATTACAATAATTTTAAGTCACGGTATGTACAAGGTCTAACTATCGTATTCAAACCGACAAACTTTGCAGGGTTTATGTATATGTTGTATCTATTACGATTTTAACTTAATTCTCGCACGCATTTCATCGTTTTTCTAAAAAAACTATTTTTAGAAAATATTGTTTAACTTCATTCAATTTTTTATTTTTATTTAATTCATGAATGTCTCAAGGGGAAAAAATTGCGACGATTCCATACAAATGTAGCCATTTTTACTGAATAAAAAGATTTTCACTTTAACATTGCCTATATTTGTCTGGTACATTTTGTTACACCCTATATAATGGTGTGCAGTGGCACAATTAAAGATATATTAATACAAGTGCTCAATTATTTCCAGACATCTGTCAGTCAGATATTCATCTGTAATAACCTGATTAGGAAACGGGTTAACGCTAGGAAGAAGAAGATTTTAACGAAGACACTAGTGGATACACACCTGAAAAGCGTTCTACCGTTCTCTCTTTCCTCCTCAGTGATAGCATTGTAGTCGAGGTAAGTGACCCTCGTGAGAGCTGCCTTGAGGAACTCAAGAGACATGGGGTCATCGCTGCAAGGGTTGCCTTTGAAGCTCACTGAGCGAAGTTTACGAAACCTACGCATGTATGCCATCTGAAATAGAATTAAATTACGTTAAACGAAGAAAACGCCTACACTCCTTTCGAGGAATTCCCGTTACAAATGTAAAATATGTTGAGTTTGTAGTACTTAATTAAAATAAATTTAAATAAGTGTTTTCAAATAAATTTTTCGATTTAAAATTCTCAATAAATTCTAATGATGATTCAGATGACTTAATTATTTATATATTTAACATGCAGAGTACGTTCGTGTAGTGTACGTTATGGGACTTGGTTATTAGAATAGAGTATAGGAAACTCAACTTGTCTCTGTCAACTCCGCAAGGGCTTTGTAGATATCGATATGGAAAAAAAAATACTGCATTATACTGCCATTTTTTTATACTTACCGCTAAGGTGGCAGACAACATGGGGGGCAGACAACATGGGGCTTGCCTGATGGTAATCAGTTACTGTAGCCTATGGACAGTTCCAACACTAGAAACACAAATCATGCTTTGCAGACCCTTTAAAAAATCACGCTCTTTTCGAAGAATGGGGTTCTTAAAGTAAAACTTGACTCTTGGAAAAACCTCGACATCCATTCTGGGATTCATCAGCATAATATCTTGCAGATCTGCGACATTAGTTTCAGATAAAAGCGTACTAATTAATTTGTTAACTTTAACTTAAACCATAGAATTCCACTGAATTTTTCTTCTGAAAACACTTAAGTTACGGAAAGAACCGAACCGAACTATGCCGAAATTTTTACAAAGGACTACTACCCGATGGTCTTTAACAAAGGCGTGACGAGGTTTTTACAGGATCATCCCGGGTGTTGCAAGTGTCCATATGGATAGTATATACTCAAGTATGGAACGTATATACTACGGTAACTGCTTACTATGATGTAAGCCGTACGCTTGTTTGGTACGCCTGGATGGAACAAAAAAAAATGATTTTATACAACCCACCTGTAAAGTGGTTAGCGTAAGTATATAGCATATGAACGCTTGTAATAGAGAAAATATTGTTCGCGATTAGCTACCCCTGATGCTAACGCAACAACTCCTTAGGAGCTTACTGGCAACCCTCCTCACTCGCAGGAACCCAACAACCCTCCAGTGAGTTGCTATTTCGCTTCGGTGTTCTGTGTAGTGGAAGTATTTCCCCAGTCTGGCTGTTTCGATGCATCCTACCTTCCTTAAAATCATCCGAACCAAAACAAATAGATATGTTAATCCACGCAAATGTTTGTCCTGTGGGGAGTCGAACCCGAAAAGAGTTCACCGTGATGATAAAGTAGCATTACAAACCGTTCCGCCACCGGGCTGGTCAAATATTTTAATGTTGTACTGATATGTCAAACAAATAGGTAGATATGTCTATTACAAATGATGTTGAGACAGAGGGCAGGTATAACGTATAAATTATGATATTGAACGTTATACCTCGTACCTACCTATATAACAATAAAATGATTTACCTATTCATTCGGTCAAGCTTCCGGGGATTTGTTGAATTAGCAGCAGCCGCAGCCCGCAGCTAGGTGCGAGCTACACTAGGTATTTTCTTACTTTTGCGCCCGACGTAAACGAAACCCCAGAAGAAGGAATAGTCTGCTGAGGAGGGTAGGGAGGCGATGAATACGCATGCATATTTTCGCCCCGGATGCGATGGATATGTAAGACGTTACTTATTGTCTAACCACCACCTAAGGGACGCCTTTACTCGGAATGGCTTTAAAGGCTTCGTCGGAAGCGATCGCCCTAGGAGATGCGGGGCGATGCAATATACTCGGTCTTGCGACTTACATTATTACTTAAATACAAACAGCAGAGCCCCTCTGAGTGACCTATGTGTTTAGGGACGCCGCTACTCAATGCTAGCCAAGTTGATTTTACATTTTACTTATTTGGGTACACCAACCTCTTTATAGTCTTCGATCAAGTTATCTCCAATGCTGAACACTAGCAGATTCTCGAGCGCGTCCATATTTTCCAATTTACGTATTTTATTATGAAATAACGTTAAAATTTCGAGATTTTTCAGAGCATCCAGATTTTCGATCTGTTCAATTTTATTAAAAGACAAATCTAACTCATTAAGGTGGATCAAAGCGTCGAGATTTTCAATTTTCTCTATTAAATTGTGGGCTAGTGTTAATTTTCTAAGTGACTTCAACATCCAGAGATGATCGATTCTGAGAATGTTCTGGAACTCGAGACGAACAATTGTTGCTTCATCTAGATGTACGCCTTCCTCTGCGAATAGTCTTCCAGCTTCCTCGGTTGGGCCTGAAATAACACTTTTTTTATTAACTAAAATGTATAGAATATACAAATTGTTGGAAGCTTATATTCATAGGATCCCTTTCAGTTTCATCATGTATGTCTATCCGACCGTCTGTATGTCACTTTATTAAGACTGTCTGAGTTAGGAAGTTGGAATTTTATAAGGTTATAAATGATTATAATCACAAAGGAAGAAGATGCTATAAGACCCTCAAATGCGAATCGCGCATTATAATCACAAAGGAAGAAGAAGCTATAAGACCCTCAAATGCGAATCGCGCTCGCGCTCTAAGTGTTTAGTACTTTCTTTCGTTCCATATTTATCGTACCTCTTATACATCTTTTGTGAGGGCTGTTCAATATCATTTTTGATATGTTATATTACGTTTATTAAGTAATGAAGCAGACTTTTTGTTACAAATACGCGTATCTCATCAGACCAAGATTTTCTTGGCCTCAGTGGGCCCCATCTAAAACTAAGGTCATCTAAATCGATACGTAACTTATTATATTATTACTAGTAAATATAATGATTTTACAATGACAATATCACAAAGGAGTGAACGTTACCAGTGTGATAGTAATCGTTGACAATTTCAAGCGTATTTGGATAGTAATGTTATAGCAGAGCAGTGTGATAGCTCAGTGGACAAAGAATCGTCCTACCTGCTGCTCGGTTCGAAATCTGGTATGTACCTCTAAATTCGTGTTATCGGATTTATGTACGAATATTTGTAATTATGAAAAAGCGAGTGAGGTATGTGAGGATCGGGTCATGTGGCGCTCGGCTCTCTCTGCCTACCCCGCAAGGGATTTGGCGTGAAGGTATAGTATCTGTAATTATCACTAGCTCGGCAGTGAAGGAAAACATCGTGAGGAAACCCGTACGAGAATTACATTTCGAAAGGCGTGACCTTTTCTAAGAACGATGTGCGTTTCCCTGCGGGTTGCGGAGGTCTAACGGCAGTCGCTACTTGTAAAAATCAGTATCTTTGCCAAATTCTTAGGCTTAGGTAGTATTCTTCTTCTTAGCGTTATCCAGTTTTCTAATGTATTATAGTAATAACAATTGGATAGTAATCTCATAGTAACGAGTTCCGTATAAACTCTATGCAACCAAGGATTTAAACATGTAAAAGAGCAAAAATCTTGATACGAGTATTTTTTATAGATAAAGTATGTATGTATATCTTCACGCCAGGTCCCTTGCGGGGTAGGCAGAGAGAACCGAGCGCCATAAGACGCGGTCCTTACACACTTCACTCGCTAGATAAAGTATATAAAGTGATAGATATAGATAAAGTGATACTTTGAAATTTAGTTTTTGTTCATCAACTATAATTTTTATCCGATGATGATGTTAATGGTGAAGAAGATGAAGAATAATGTAGGTAACATATGAGTACACCATAGATAACAGAAACAACGGGAGATGTGACGAGGGGGGTGGTTGGTGTCGCCGCAATATGCTCAAAACGAGAACATTGCCAAGAACAGTTAGTTAGTTGCAATCAAGTTCGATTGAGATACGTTGCTCCTTGTTTTAGCAAAATGCCAAGTTGTGCTGTTGCCTTTTTGCAAAAATAGAAGTGCAGTGGTTAACTTTAAATCAAATGGAATCACTTATCACCTATAAGTACAAATAATATTACGTTTTATAAGCATAAATACAGAATTAATTTCAAAAATTCTCTGACGCCATTTCTACCAGGGCCTTACCACGATACAAATTATAAATATCAAATTTCTCATTCTTAATCATACATTGCTTTTCTACCATTATGCAGTCTCCACCGCTCGTTTACCAACACGCAATGTAAAGCGAGTAATATTATTCGTTCACTGTGTGTACAGTTTCGAGATACGGCCGCTTGTTTCTGCCGCTTTATAAATGTAGTAGTGCGTGCTTACTTGGGTGTTGTTTAAATAAACATCCAATGACAGCGTCTTAACAAATGTGTGTCGTTGTACTTGTGTGCGTAGAATGATATTTTTTATTTATTTAAGTGTGTGAGTGTTTTATGGTGGGGAGAAACTCGGCGACAACCGTCCCGGTGTAAACTCGCGTGGTATGTCACATCTCCCATTGTTTCTGTTATCTATGGAGTACACGATCGAGCATAAACGATTTTAGGGTTTCGTATTAAAAATGGCGGAAGCAATACCGTGCTACCTTGTCCATCCGTTGTGATATGGAATTCAATGTACAAGAAGTTAGTAGGTACGCTATACTTCGTCGTAGCATAAATATGAAGCTCGGAGAAATTTGAAATGAGGAGGTTGAGAGAGTTGATCCTCTTTTTTCACGCTTCTAGTCGAGACAGGACTAGGTACTTACGAACGCCGGATGACGACGTTACTGTGTTCTTCGCTGCCCCACAGGTGGATGAAGTCTTCCACATGTACAAATAAGAGAGAAACAGAATACCAAATTTAAATATCTCATCGACTGCAATACGTTGCCTTCCTTTGTGGGTTTTACAGGTATATCACGAGGAGAGTTCGGAAGAGCCGTTTGGCTTAAAACCAGCCACTGAGTTTCACTACCATATAAGAGTAGCGATAACCTAGTGAATAAAGAGCCAGCCTATTAACCGACTGGTCCCTGGATACAAATCCTGGTGTGGGCATGTATCACTAAGTTCATGTTTTCGGATTTATGTGCATACATGTAATTATCTTTTGTTCAGCGGCGAAGGAAAACATCGTGATGCAGGTTTCCTGCATGTCCACGAAATTGTATGTCGACATGTGACCTAACCTAAGAATGGTCTTGTTTTTCTTCTGGATTGTGAAGGTTTGACGGCAGCCGCTCCAAAATCCGTATCGTATAGGGACCTCGGTAGTACAATGGAGTAGGAGACGGATAACGCTAGGAGAAAGACTTGACTTTCACTATTATTCCACTTGCTATAAATTATTTTACCACTTAAATTATTGGCGTCCTACACCTATAACCTTTTAGGACTGCCTTTTAGGACATTTTCGTCCACTGCTTGACATAGGGTTCCCCCCTTAGACTTCCACAGCGATCGGTCCTGTGCAGCTTGCTCGGCCGATGGATCGGCTCCTTGCGATCTCCACGAGATCGTGCATCGTGTGGGTAACATTTTCTTTCACGTACGGTGAAATTATAGAATCGCCCTAGGTATATACGCAGACTAATGGACAGAGTGGTGCCTTCAGGGTTCCTTTTTATATGATACGGTGCGTTGAAAACCAATTATGCAAGTACGGAACCCCGCTATCAGAGTTCACCAAGCACCTCTCTTGTATTTCGATATGATTTTTACGAAACAAACTTCTTGTCGACTAATGTATTCTACTCAGCATACTAATAAGTCCTTACCGTACTCCAATATGCATCTTGTAATCATGGCATTGTCTATAACTCCGGGCTCAATACTTGGGTGTATAATGAGCGCGTTCAAAGACTTCTTCTCCAATTTATTGTCTCCCATTGAAGAAAACTGCGACTAATCACGCGTTTAACTTAATTTGTATGGATAATAAATGATAGCACGGTTACAAATAGTTATAGGAGATTTTTGATTTGATCCAGTTTTTGTTGTCGAGAGTGAAGATAAAGTCCATTCGAGTAATACATATATTACAGGTGGTAGACAAAAAATACTTATATATAATGTGTTTTGTTGTTGGCTTGGAATTTCGGTTATATCAGTATCATAGAATTTAACTCAGATTAATGAAAATATTTTAACCACTACGTTCTAATCACAACAACATAAACGTTGCTAGGTAACAAATAAAGAGCGAAAAGAAATTCAAAGCCGGCTCGAAACCAGCTGTTGAACCAATACACCAATACATCAACAAAATGAGAAGTAGATTTTGAGTCCTAAAAATCTACATAGCCCAGTGGATAAAGAAACGGGATAACGCTAAAAAGAAGAATATGTTTTGAAAATATTCAGAGACGGAGTGAAACTAGTCATATGAAAAGGATATTTTATTTAATTTTTTTATACTCTGGAGGCATCAAAGCCTGATAGAAAGTCTCCATAGGAGCTTACTCCTTGACCTCACTCACTCGCAGAAACACAATAACCCGTTTGTTATTTGGTTGCTGTTTTTGTGAGGTGGAGGTACTTCCCCAAACGGGCATCCCGTTGCGTTGCGACTGCATTTATTGCGCCTTACTTCTCTTAAAAACACCCAGACCAAGACAACAGACATGTTCATACACACAAATGTTGTCCTGTGTGAGAATCGAACCAACGAGCGTTGATGTGAAAGTCGCGTTATTAACCGCGGCGCCACCGAGCTCGTCAGAACCTCGTATCATCGCGTGTTGTGTATTCATAGACTCAATCATTCACAAGATTTAGGACTCAGCAGAGGTTTGTTCGTCTATAAATCTTTATAGTAACAACAAGTACATATCGATTTATTAAGAAATTAAAAAAAACACCGGCTTATTGTTACATATTGTATTATAAAAAAATAATTATTATTTATCTTTCTACTCACGGGTATTAATCCCGGTCATTTGATAGGCTTGCGCGGGGATAAAGATCCAACGCGTAGAGGCCCCTTAGAAAAGATTGTATGTAATGTTGTACACCTGCCGTGATCCGCTTCAGGGGATATCAATGGGGCAATATACCAATGAACAGGCCACGGCAGGTATTGGGACTATTGGAAATATGACGGGAAAAAGTGTGCTATTAAAGTGAGATTTGGAGGTATTATTAGAACCGGGCTATTTCAGAAGAGGTACGGACACCTGCCATAACTATCATATCTGACTGTTACTTTTGGCAGGCGGTGGCTCGCCACTCACTAGATGGACCCCCGAAATGCCAGAGATAGTCCGGCCGGGGGCCGGGGGCAACACCGGTGTGAGCATAGATAATAGAAACAACGGGAGATATGACATACTACGTGAGTTTACACCGGGACGGTTGTCCGGCTAGTTTCACCCTACCATAAAACACTCACGCACTTAAATAAATAAAAGATGTCATTCTACGCACACAAGTACAACGACACACTTTTGTTAAGACGCTGTCATTGGACGTTTACTTATACAATACCCAAGTAAGCACGCACTACTACAAACACTGATAAAGCGACTTTGCTGGGACACGCGGGTCGATATGATTTTGTCGATATTGACAACGTTATATCGATGTATGATCTATCAAGAAGTGTAATGTTTGTAATAAAATATTTATAGGGTGTAAATGGATCAATGTCAACTTAGAGCCAACCCCACTATACTATACAACAATTCCCTGGAGAATGATTGATTTCATGCGAGTTAGTGAGGTCACAAGAAGTTGAGTTGCTGGATTGGCAGCGGGGGTGACGATGAAAATATAGATGAAATAATAACTACAGTAAAGACTTATAATTTTTATCTAATACTAGCAGTCTATTGACACTTCGTATCGATAAGTGAAGTCAAAGCGCACCCCTAACCGACGGCAGAAACAAGCGGCCGTATCTCGAAACTGCACACACAGTGAACGAATAATATCACTCGCTTTACATTGCGTGTTGGGAAACGAGCGGTGGCGACTACGTAATGGTAGAAAAGCAATGTATGATTTAAGAATGAGATATTGATTATTTAAAATTTGCATCGTGGTAAGGTTAGGGTAGAAATGGCGTCGGAGAATTTTTGAAATTAATTTTGTTTTTATGCTTATAAAACGTAGGTAGACTGGGTACGGTTGTGCCAGGGTACGGTTGTGACAATCGTCATATCAGCGAAAGTATAAGGAATACCGAGTAGGCTGCAAAGGGAAAGAGGAGTAGTGTGCCCACCTGAACGCGTTTCACAGTATTGCGTCAGCCATAGCGCGACGTTAACGCTTGCAGAGGCCTTTATTACTTTGTAACAGTCAAAAGTAAGTATTTTTATTCGATTTCTTTTAATAATTGTTGTTATATGTCTACAGATAGAGTAATGAGTGTTTTCCCTCGTTATAAGTTAAATATTTGGTGTCAAATAGCAGTGATTACTTTGTACCTACGTAGATTATTGGGTATTGTCATGACAATTGTTTTTTTACGAATGAGTGCATTGGGTACAGTTGTGCCACATTTTCTGGGTACAATTGTGACACAAGTAAAAATTTTTTTACTTTTAGATGCCCAGAACACGCGCGAGGAAGACTGGAATTTTTCCGTATAATCGTAACCTATTCCAAGAAATTGACTTTGTACCGTATTTTGTAACGAACAGATACTGCAGGGTCATCATTTGTAATGGATTGAACAAAGACACTGGAGACATACCAAACCTTGACACGGGAGAAAATAATACTGGATCTAAAGATGAAATGCCGCCAGTTTCCTAACTAACTTATAACTAATTGGGTGAATCTTTAGTTCGAAAATAAAGTAATATTTAGCCAAGTGTGTCATCCGCATCAACCTCATTTCGCCTGAAGTTGTTCAACTTTTCCGAAGGTTCGCCAAAGTAAAATAAGATGTTCCAGAACAAATAAGTCGACCATTTATACAGATATGCCTGAAAAAGAAGCAGTCTCGCTGGAATTTAAAGAAAGAGAAAAGCGATAGAATGTTAAGCAAAAAGACACAGGAAAAGGAAAAACAAAATTAAGAAAATGAAGGTATCATCGCCGCCATCATCGGATGAAAAAGAGTATTTCTGTCTGGTTTGTGTAGGCGCATATTCTGAAAGTAGGCCTGGCGAAAAATAGATCAAATGCTAAGGAAAATGTGAGCTCTGGTCCCACACAGAGTGCCCAGGTGGTACTCGCCATTATATTTGTCATGACTCTGACTAGATCTTAGTAGGTCTTTTTTTCAGTTTATAAGACACCTAGAATCAAACTTAGATTTTTATTGGTTTTTGACGTTGTATGATAATACTTACATAAATATATACATTCTTTAAGAAGATATTATTAGATTCTTGCAGCACTAAATGTCATTTAATTTTTAGTTCTAACTTTTCCACTTATCCCTACCAGTAGGGTATCTTAATAGGGATAGGAGTATCAAGGGGATGTTGTTATAATATTTATTAAAATTTATATTATATTTTGATATTTACCGTAATGCGTAATTGAAAATTTAGTTAACTTTCTTGACTGATGAACATGAAGAATGTTATAATAACTATATGTGCTGTAGTGCCTTATTGTTATAAGCGATTAAAATGTTCCCAAATTCTATTTCTATTGTTACGTAATTATTATTTCTTTCAGAAGAATGTCATATTGTATTAATTTGATATTATTTGCAATAAACGTGAATTTAGACCCTTTTGGTGTTCTATTTTGAACCTGTCACCACCGACCCCACACACTGTCACAACCGCCCCTGGCCTGTGGTCCGTTGTGACAAAATTTCTTTTTTTTTTTAATTTGCTCGCGGCGTTATGCCCTTTAACACTTCCACCCCTGGAGCATATCACCTGCTAGAGCAATGTACTCTATCGACTCCTCTCTGGACTGCCAATGAAGGCAAACCAGAGCTGAGAGTCCTGCGGGCCTTCTTGACTTTTCACTCCGACCGACGAAGACACGTCGGAGACGAAGGCCCTGATCGACTCTCTGGAGCACTCGGGTACCCGTGGTGTATTATTATTATTATTACAAAATACTTTTAATAAAACACGTTTAGACTAATATCTAAGTACGAATACAGGATTAATGTATAAAATATATAGTCAATTTCATTATATTATATTTTATTAAATACAGAATAACTTTATTCTATAAGTACCTAGTACATATTTTTGAGATCATCTTTCAGGTTACTTTATTTTCATGTTCTACTCGATATTATTGAAAGTATTTCTTCTTCAATTTGCACAGTATTGCGTCCTTACCTACATAATCCGCCATATTATCCTTATTATGACGTCACATAGACTATGTTATACGAAATATCATAAGGATAATAATGGAACAACTAAGACTAATGCAATTTTACAGGACATTTGAACTTGAGGGTTGTTGTGTTCCTGCGTGTGAGTGAGGTCACCAGTAAGCTCCTAAAGAGTTGCTGTGTAAGCAGCCGAGTAGGCATCGCGCGAGTTATACTTAATATATCGCAAGCGTTTAATAGGCTACGGTACCAGTTTTACATCGGGTGGGCCGCATACTTGTATGCCTCCATACGTAGAAAAAAAAAACTTTTTTTGCTTTAAATATCGTCTTATTCAGTTATCATCCTCTAAAATTTAATTAAAATGAATAAAAATGTATAATAATAGTGATTTTTGCTAACGTTTTTGTTAACTGATGTGTACAATTGTGCCCTTGTTTTACCGAGAAGGTGAGATTCTGTTTCAAAGAATGAACAGAACCATTTTCACATTTGTAGGAAATTAATTTCAGCGACGCATCGCCAGCGCAGTAGGTACACAAAAGTTTTTTAATATGTTGACCGTTGAACACAGGAATGTCCAATATAGAATAGGTAAGTGAATGGTCATCCCGAATGGAAATGTTTTTGTTGTTTAAATGTGGTAGAGCCAAGCTATCGTCAATTAGTGGTCACTGGATGGCTGCGGGTAGGTCGTCGCCTTTGACCAGTATTTGGGCCGGCTCGCCCGGGGTAGGGCGCGCCGGCCCTCGGAATTTCGAGTGACCTTGAGACCCCCCGGGCTGCGGGGATATGATGTCGCGCGGCGGGCCGGTCTGAAGCGTTAATATATTTATTTTTGTTCCTAAATGTCATGATTTTATTTGAATCAAGCCAGTTGATTACATTAATTAAATACAACTTAAAAACATGACCGTTATGGCCGTACTTTTGTCGGTAAATATTACCATGGGCAAATTTATAGAACGGGGAAAACTATTGCACACTAGGAACAATAGGGGCTCTAAGACACTTGTCGTCTCTATAATCTGACAAATATCTGATTACCAACGTTGATTTTAGACAAATATTTATAATTGCTGTTGCTGTCTTATGATTCCATTAGTTCAAGTGAATTTATTTTAATACCATAGGCGTACAGTTAATATTTTTTAAGGTAGCTTGCTGTATATAGTCAAAGGATTGTGTGAGGTCCATATACACAGCATACTTCTTTTTGAGCAAAGGCATCATAACTTTCTATAAAAAGTCATAAATTGCTTAATTAATTGCTCATTTTTTTCCTACTCTATCAGTTCGTTTAGGGGTTAAAGTATGAAATTGCCGATTTCTACTGAAAAATTAAAACCCGTTTCGTTACGAACTCATTCTAAGATGTAACAAATTTATTTAATCAAAATATTTTACTCTCATTATGTATACATTGCTGCCATCTAATCGAAAGTTTTTTATGCCTTTGCGATAGAACTCTGGGGATCTAGATTCGACAAACTGTGTTGTGTGAAAGTTTTGTATTATCCCTGGGAAGAAATTCTTTTACCACGTAGAAAATTGTCTAAATCACGAAAAAATAGTAGTCAGTTGGAGCAAGGTCAGGCGAGTACGGAGGATGATATATGGTTTCTAACTGCAGCTCCGGTAGAGTCACAACGGTTTCTCGTGCAGTATGAGGTCTTGTGTTATCATGGAGCAATAATGGTGAAGATCGATTCATGAGTCGGGGGTGTTTCACTGCCAGTTTCGCCATTATTGTTCGAACACGAAGTTCGGCACAGTATTTTTTTTCTACGATAATTAGTTTGCGAGATAATGCTGTTTGAAAGAGGTATTTCATCACGAGACTTGAAAACGCTTCATACAGAGAGACCGCGGTAGATGACGTCACAACTATGAAAACTATGAAGAAATGTATGGATTTCATCTAAATATTACTTTTATTTCTGCAATTCAGGCATTCACATTGAAGCTGTCATAGTAAAACATGTTCAAAATATATGTAACAATGATTTAAATCATGATTTTTTTTTTGTTATAAAAACTGTTTGTTTTTTACGATTTTTAACACCAAAAAAAAACTACAGAAAACTAAACTACAAAAAATGATTTTGGTTTACTCTATATTGATAATTGTGAGATATAAAACGATAATTTTATGCATATCCCTATTGATAATGGAATTAGTGGTCTGACAGTTGGTTGCGCGACTATAAACTAAGTTACAAAGAAGAAGACACGCGATTGTTATTGTCAAATCATTTTTGAGTCCATTTTATTATCGCCATTTTGGCGCTGTAGGTATAGAAAACAGCATTGAAATAAAAATTTGACATACTTCACAGAGCTCTACGGGCTTTTGCAATAAGGATCACATTGTTGAAATTAATACACATTACACTCGCGAGTGGCGCTTCAAATTGGCACAGGGCACACTGTCATTTTTGTGTTACCTACATTCCTACATGTCAAAGTGTTTTGTAATTTTAGTGACAAGTGAAATCGGAGAAATCGCTTTGATAAACTTAATAATTCATTAATTCGTAAAAATGTCCTTCTTTGGTGTAGGAAATCCTTTTTCTACGCCGGTGGGTCAAAAAATTGGTTAGTGTCTACTAGCAGGAGATATTTTATATTAATTTCAAGAATCCTCCGTGCGAGATAATTTCCGTTTTGTTGCGCATTACAAACACAAATTTCTCTTTGTGTACTTGTTGTGTACTCGTGACAAATAATAAATATATATTGCAATAAACTGTGACATTTGATAATAATATCAATCCATTACTATGTTTACAATTATTCATCACAGACTAATAGTTAGCACTAATTAGTTTGACCCTTTGATTATGTGATGTTGTTTACTAATTACAGAACAAGCTACGGATGGAAGCCTGCCGTCGGAAAACTGGGCACTTAACATGGAAATATGTGACATCATAAACAGCAGCACAGATGGACCTAAGGATGCCGTCAAAGCTATTAGGAAAAAGTTGACCCAAAGTGCAGGCAAAAACTACACTGTGGTCATGTATACATTGACTGTCCTCGAGACAAGTGTTAAAAATTGTGGCAAATCATTCCATATTCTAGTTTGTAACAAAGAATTTATATCGGAATTGGTAAGTTTCATTTGTAATTAATAATAATTAAAATTATATTATTAGGCAACCATGTATATGGTTCACATAAAATTGGCTCACAGTAGACTCATTGCTGTTAGTAGGCTAGTTAGGTCCATTTAGACCTCACACGCAGACAGTATCCATCCATGTGTCCTCTGTCTACCTTATGTTCACCATAATAATATGTTAACATGTTGCATAGTAAAGTAGCACACCATATTTTAAACCTTATTTTGGGAAGTCCAGAAAAATGTCTCTTGCCATAAATGTAGTAATCTTATCTATGCTGGTGTGTAAATATAAATGACTCACAGCGTTGTTGCTGTCCTTTTTGAGACTGATAATTTTTCAGAATGACTAGTACTTACATTATTTGTTTGTTAACTGTTGTAAATATTTTTTTAGCATGTTTATATAACAACTATATTCAAAAGAAGTTTATTTACTTTTTCACAACAAAAATATAAATTGCTTTAATTGATTGGGCTTTATACTGGCCAGGCTGGGTAAGCACTACATCAAAAATGTTGAACAATATTATGTAATAGTACCCTACTTTTTAAAATCATGTTTCTAATTGTCATCATTGAAATAGTGTCAAAAGCATGAACATCAAAGGAGAATGCCCATTCATGGTTTCTTTGTTGTGCACAGTTAAGGTTAACATTAAATATCAAATCATTATTTTTCACCATGTCTCCCAAAAAAGGAAGCACTAATTTCTTCAGAGAATAAATTACATGGAATTACCAATACTTTAATATTATAATGTAACTCACAAGTTCCGGTTCACCATTTAAATGAAATTATTGCCAGTAGGCAAAGGTAAATACAGTACTCGGCTGAATAAAGGCAGTTAATTGAAAATAAATATAACATTATCTGCCATTTATTGCGCAAAACTTATACATATTATGTATATTTCGATGACAATTGATAACTCTATACATATTTTCATTACTTACGTGTATTTAAAAGAAGAAGTTTAAAAATCGAGAAACTCATTGATATGAGTCTAGAATTGACAAATGTAAAATATGTTGATGTTTCTTGCTTTTATTCTGTTCTATGCGAAAGTATACCTACCTATAGTTCGTTTTGCATGTGTTTGAATGCTTTATATCATTTCATATTTCTTGTCGTAAAATGTCAAGTTGAGCTTCTCGAAATATTATAATGATATCAAATAATAATTTAATGACTATATAGACACTCAGAAATTTTTGCGAAAATAAAAAACGTTTTCTATAGGTAAATATCTTTTTATTAAATCTTTTCAAAGTACTCTCCCTACCACCAGCCTCTATACAAAGTTTCATGCGTCTGAACACATTTTCGAAACACTTTTTCCAGTCCACTGCAGGCACCTCATTTACAGCCTGCTCGAACACTGGTAGCACGTATTCAGAATGGGCATTCGCCTTTAGACATTTGTTGAAATGATAACTTTAGTATTGATATCAGATAAAGTTTCATTGTCTTCACACAGTTCTAACAATATGATAAACTCAATAAATAGTCTGTAGAATTTTTTCATTGATAATATCATTTTTGTACTTAATGACATATGATTATATTTGATAACTACAAATTTTAAAGAATGGGTAGTAATCGAGTCACTATTGTTAGATTAACTATTGTCCAATTATATTTATAACCCATTTGGTTGGCATAGATCATGTGGAGTATCCTATGAAAAACTTAATGAGTATATTCTCAAACATTTCCTTTTGTTTTAGAATGTGTTTTCTAGGTTTATGCTTATGTTTAAAAAATTGATAACTTTGACATTTCATCAGCTAATAATTATTGTGTGGGGAAGTAAATATAATTTTCAATATATTATTGTGTTCTATCAATATATGAAAACAATATGTAACTGAGAAGTGTATGCATGTTGATATGGCGTAGTACACTGACATATGTATCATTATAATTTATTTGTTTAAAGGTAAAACTGATTGGACCAAAAAACGATCCTCCAACAGTGGTACAAGAGAAGGTACTCAGCCTGATTCAATGCTTGGCCGATGCATTCCAAAACCAACCTGAATTACAGGTAAATCTTCTACACTTTGTCTAGGTCATTGTATTCCTTTTTCTGGCCACGTGAAAAAACCACAGTAGGAATACAATTTATTTTCATGATAATAAGCAGTTGTCATAGTATAAGGATGCACATAACGGAGGTTCTGAGGTGTGCTGTCTCCTGGCATTATCTCCTTACAAATATTTGATATAACTACTACATATGGTGTGAACATTCGTATACACTCAAGTGTGCATGGATTAACCCGTCAAGACTCGGGTTTGCCGTTATTCCATATATATGTCGTAAGCGAGTGGTATAATTATGCCAGTCGTATCTCGCCGGGTTAAGTAAGGTTGTATATTGAGGAATGTTATATGTAGTTACTTACTATAGTAGCTAAAAATCGGTATTTTTGCGCATCGTGCAAGTCAGACTGAGCTATGGCCTATTTGCTTGCTGCAGCACACACATGCACCTATTACTAGAAATGTTTTGAGCAGCACTTATTTACTTATGTTTGTATGTGTGTGACCGTAGCAGCTAATAAACGATTATCTATCTATCTATAGTTATGTCATAATAAGCATATTAATTTTACATACAACACCTAATGTTGTTGTAAAATTGTTGATTTTATGAAGTAAAATGTTAAAATAATATTATCAGCAATAAGTCCAAATCACCCCATTTTAGTAATTTTAGATGTAGAATTTGACAAAACAGTAGTTTATGTAAATTACACAGTAATTTATATTATTTAAATTTAAAATGCATCTTATGTGGTTGTTGTCACAATTGTAAAAACTAAGTCTGATTGGGTTACAAGGCCTATTTGATAGCAAGTGGTTACAGCATTAGGTCTAGATAACTAAACTTGATTCTCAGTTATATTATAGCTACACTTTTGTCAAAAGGACTAAGCATTAAAAAACATTAATATCACCAAAAAGGTTTAAAAATAATTGAAAATGGTGCATTAGTATGGCTAAGTAGAAACTAAACATCGGCAAAACGTTTAGGAAATATGGCTCCACAAGTTGCTAAATATGTCCACGTTATGGGAGTTGCAAATTGCTTTCTTGCATTTTATTCAATGATGTTATTTGTAAATCGGATAGTTCGACGGACATAAAGTGCATTTTATACAGATTCGAAATTGAATGAGTAGGAGCTTCTACACTGGGCATTCAATTAAAATATGCTACATTGTGATTTTATCAAGTCTAAAGTTTACCATTTGTAACCGCTGTCATAGCCATGAGTTGATCACTTCATAAACAAATCTGGTATAAAATACAATATATTCTAAATTAAGGTACTTGCGAAAACTGATTGAAATGTAGACACCCAGATTTATTTATTATTTCGGGATACTTGAAATGCACACTGGGAGTCATCTGATTATATAATTAACTTTTATTAGGTGGTATGAGGTAAACAACAGCCTCCAAAAAGCTACATATGTATGTCAGTGTATGTTCTCCTCCAAATTATTTTCAATTTCCAACACTAGGTAGTCAGATCCCTCACCATTTTCTTAAATTAAGTAATATCGTACATAATAATAATATATTATACATATACGTATTATAAGAATTTGTATTATATATATATACAAGCAGTCTCGATAGACCTTGCCCTCTCCATAAATAAAAACAAAGTCCTGTAACCGAGATCGCAGCGCCATCTACCGGGTCCAATTGTGAATCTAAACCATTCTCGAATCCAATTAAACCCACACAAAAATTTATTTTCAATGACATACATACACACAGACAGAAAAATTATATATTATAAAGATTTGTATATACACAGTGTGAGTCTTCAGAATGTGCACATATTCAAATGTGGGAAACTAACTAAAACACTACCTAATCTTGACGACGAATACCATGCCTAAAAAATTAAATGATTAAATTTAATTTTTTGTCATTTTTTAAATTATGGTTCGCTACTGTACCCCGTGTAAACAAAAAGGTCTAACTTTTAAACTAAATGATCTATCACAATGAAACAAACTCAATAATTATTACATTAAGTTATTTCCGTCTTATTGGGTACCTAATAGTAAAAAGTGCGTGTTTATACCTCGATCTTAAAATTTCTTATCAACTATTAAAGAATGGCACTCCGTTCTCGCCATTTATTACTCTTTTGTGGATAGTTGATAAAAAACTATTAAGATCGAGGTATAAACACGCAATTAAACAAAGAATAACTTAATGTAATAAAAAATGTAGGTAAAGAGGGTGTTTTATTGAGAAAGTTTGAAATTTCAATTCATTCAGTTGTTGAAAAAAGAATAGATTTTTGCTGAAAAAAACTTTCAAATTTTCAATTAAGCGCAGTTTAGTCCTCAATTTTGATTTCATTGAGACGTCAAATTACTTCCAATCATTATTGAGTTTGTTTCATTGGTGGTGTAACCTTTTTGTTTGCACGGGTCACAGTAGCGAAACAAATTTTAAAAATGCCATAAAAATGATTTTGTTATTTTATTTTGTTAGATGTGGTTTTTGGTGACAAGATTAGGTATATTTTCCCTCGTTTGAATATGTGCACATTATGAAGACTCACACTGTATATACTTTAAAACAATTATTATCCTTTGTAACTCCAATAGTGTTTACAAATATTTTAAAAATATTTGTATGTCTAATATGTTCTGGAAGTTGGTCCCAGAGCTATTTGATTCGTACATATAATACTTTAGACTTGTGGGTGTCTATTGCACCATGTTCTATTATTATCATTGAGATGGTAATGAGTATTTATATAACAACGTTACATCACTCATTTTACATACATGTACAGTACATAAGCTGTGAAGGTCAGTCAGACATTCAATGCAGCTAATTAATTTTTATTTGCAAATTTTATTGACAAAAAACAATTTCTCATAGCAATAGTGTAGGGAAAATGTAATAAATATAGTTATATCTGTGAGTGATTTTTGTTCCAAATCAAAACCATGTTTGTATTTGCTAACTTACCTATTGTAAATTTTCAAAAATGCCACAGGGCAGAAATACAGTTAAAAGTCCGAAAATTTTGTAGTTTTATATTTCTATCCATCTGTTTTTCAAGTAATCGCAAATCAAACTTTATATGCTACTTTTTTTACCTAGGAAAATGAAATTTGGCAAGAAGGTACTGGTAAACACAAGGAACCCAAAAATTGCCATTTTGTAGTTATATTTTTAAATCAATCGCATTTTAAACCCCATAGTTTTCTATTCCTAAATAATAATAACCTTTACTATTAACCATGTCATTGCAGTATAATTTTTGGTAGAAACCGGACGCATTCGGTCACAATGGAAATATATAGAGTTGTGAGAGTATATTCTTTAATTCTTGTAAATAGAAGGAAAGGTGTTAAAGTCACAGTTTCTTAAAACAGGAAAATAGTTTTAACTCTATATAGTTCATACGGATATCAAAACAGAATAACAATAAAGTACCTACGTATATGTGCACAAGTATGGGAAAAAATCGTAATCTCTATTTAGTTGTTTTATTATCTTACTTTAGCAAGATTCAGAAATAAATATAAAAATCGCCATTAGGTAACATTTTCGTTGTAAATATTAAAGTACGTGGGACACAGAAAGTTTTACGAAAATAAAAAAGTGTTCTATAGGTAAATATTTTTTTATTAAATGTTTTCAAAGTACTCTCCACCAGCCTCTATACAAAGTTTCATGCGTCTGAACCAGTTTTCGAAACACTTTTTCCAGTTCGCCGCAAAATTGTATACCTTTGAGCTGATTTTTTATTTTCGCGAATAAAAAGAAGTCACACGGTGCTAGGTCAGGGCTGTAAGGACCCAGCAGTTTGACCGGCGTGCTGTCCAGGAAGTCCCTCGTTTTATGCGTAGTGTGCCCGGGCGCGTTGTTGTGGAGCACTAGCCCGCGGAGCCTTGTGTTTGGTCGCTTGTTGTTCATAACAGAGAAAACTGCTGTCAAGCATTTGGTAGTATACCATTTGGCGTCGATGTTTCTTTGGTTCTGTAAAGGAATTGACACCAGGTAGCCAGTCAAATTGAAAAAGCTCGCGATCAAAATCTTTCCTTGCTTCTAGATCGCTTCACTTTGGTAGGCGTTGATTCGTTTTGAAACAACCAAACCGTCGACTGGCGCTTCGTTTTTGGATCATATCAATAAATCCAGGATTCATCACCTGTAATGATGTCGTAAACACGGCGAGATGAGCCTGCTTCAAATTTCTTTATCATATCACGGCACCATTTCACCCGGGCCTACTTCTGAGCAACGGTGAGGTTTTGCGGCACCCAGCGTAAAACTATCCTCCTCACGCGAAGATGCAACTGCAGTATGTGCTGAATCTCCTGATACGTAACTCTCCTATTGTCTTGGATTAAATTTTTCACTGCTAGTACGTTTTCTTCCGTAACAGCCGTCAAAGGGCGACCACTTCTTTCTTCATCCTTCAAAGTTAGTCGACCGCCTTTGAATTCATTATACCAACGATACACAGTTGCGTTCCAAATCAAAACCATGTTTGTATTTGCTAACTTACCTATTGTAAATTTTCAAAAATGCCACAGGGCAGAAATACAGTTAAAAGTCCGAAAATTTTGTAGTTTTATATTTTACACCTTACCTTACAGCCCTGACCTAGCACCGTGTGACTTCTTTTTATTCCTTCATCCATGAATGCCACTTGAAGTCTATCGTCTATATAATATATAATTCTTCCGGTTTGAGGCGACATTTGAAATCGCAAAACATCATAGCGTGAAAAAGTTCCCGGCGCAGATCCATTTTTCGTTTAAGGCGACACCTCGATCGTGAAGCTTTAAAATGGCTCCGCCCAATCACCCCGCGCCCCTCAAGTGACACTCTACGCTCGATTTGTAAAATTTGAAATTAGCGCGTAATAGGTAACCTGGGGTCAACGTATAGTCAATGCAAACGAACAGAAAAGCTACGGAGTCGCGTCACACCTAAAAAAAATTATAATATCAATATTTAATAAAAAATATTGATTTAATTATTATTTAGCTTTATACATACTGAACCAAACATATTTATTTAAGCTAGACGGAAAACAATAGTAATAATAGTAATAAAAAACTACAGAAACGTATTCACTTTTAAAAGTTTATTGAAAGAGAAATCAATGACATCGTTTTATGTTTATATCTCTACAAGTTAACATGTCTCGGTATCTATGTTGTTCTTACTTAGGTCTCGTTCAGTGGCGCCCTCATTGAATAAAAAATCATATCATAGCATAGAAGATAAACATTATGAAATCCTATGTTGCATTTATTACGAAGATAGTAAAGTATTTTTACGTTATTAAACCAACACTCAAAATATTCCACTATCGTTGCTATAAGCAAAAGTGCTAAAAGAGGCCGTTTTTGGCAATTATGCCTATAACAACGAAAGCAAAACATTTCAATTGTTTTGTTTAATGACGTAAAAGTACGTTATTGTATTTGTAACACACGCAACACAGGACTTTATAATGTTTATCTTCCACGCTATGATACGATATTTTATTCCTTGAGGCGCCACTGGATGGCATGTATCCCCCTTAAGAAGAATGAAACACCAGCTACATAATACAACATTGTTTATCGAGAGGCTAAAGCGGGTCATTTGTTGATTCGGGCACATATGTTCGAGTGTCATAATGGCGTTTTTTTTGAGTTTTTATATAATTTTCGCAACACATTAACATAATGTGACCTCCAGGATTTTTTTTCTTTACAAAGAAGTTAAGGGCTATAACTTATAACACACACTTTAGCCCCTCTACGTTATACCTTTTAATGCTATTTTTTTAGAGCACGAAGAGTAAACATTTTATTACAAGCTTTTAGCAACTTTTAGTGCATAAAATGGTATACGGCATCTACACAACTTTCACGCGTCATACCTAACATCGACGAATATATCATTCAGGTATCTACTGAAAGATTGCGTACCTAAATGATAAAGAAATTGTATATTTTGATCATTAAATGTAAATTTAACCTTTACCAAAAATTTATCAAGCACTTGGAATCCAATCAGCGAAATGTGAAAAAAACACAACCAATATTTTAGGGTATCCTTCGAAAGAATAAATTATAATGATTAATTTCATCTAATGATATAGATTTATAAATTTATGGAAAATATTTAGATTTAACATTCAATTATCACTAAGATTTTAAAAATTGCTGTTTTTGACCCTAACCGTTATGTAGCTAAATAAATTGATAAAATTATAATTTATAAAATTCATTTTTATTCCTTGAGCCTCTTTAATAAGCACAAATCTTGATTTGGTGCCTTCACCACCAGACTACATTCAAGCTATTTCACGTAATATATATAACCGCTATGAATAAACAAACGTCTTGAAGTACTCGTTTATCCTTGGCGCTAATTTTGGATTGGGATTGCAACAAACATATTTTTAAAGAGTAAATAGCTCTAGCCATCCACCTTGCTTGATGCATCGCCAGGATCCAGGAGGTCTGATTTTAATTTTTTTCTCATTATCTCCTCCTAGGAATATAATGGATAGTTCAATTACTTCCCGATAATCGTCACGTACAATGTTTTTTTGTAATTCTTGATTATAAAATATCAACAATTATTTTATTATTGTATTACCAAAATGTTGTGTGACAATATCGGTGTACGATTGAATAGCAGCAGGATTAATAGTTTTCCAGTCGTCTCTAAATTTTTTGAACATTGGGATATCAGGGCTGCTTGTGACTTGGTGGATTTTTGATTCGATTTGACACAGCTTTACCTTGATCCTGGCCGGAAGAGCTCTCTAGTTTGGGTACAGCCAGAAGTTGTTCATTTTCTCTAAATGAAATTAAAATTGGCAGGCGTTCTTCTTTAGGGCTTCTCACGTCCAGACCAGGTAACAATTTCCCATTCCAGTAAACGGTCACCATTTTAGACATATTATTTTGAAAATCTGATTTTATAGATTCCGCTCTATCTTTTCTACTCTGAGTGCTAATGCGTTGATAGACGATTTGTTTATCGGTAAATCATCACAGCTAAAATCTAGTGCTTCTACTACAGCCCGGTGTATATAGACAGAATCCCTTATGCTTAATTGAGATCTATCTAAATCTGCAACTAACATAGGCGTGATAAAGTCTTCCTTCCTCGTAACACATTTGGTCATGTCTTTTTTTCTCTTCTTTTAATTTTCTCTGTTTGGTTTCTTCTTTTTCGGCTAACTTTTTTTTGTGCGCCTGCTAAACATCCTGAATTATTTATATAAATATTTTGTCTTCTTCTATTGTAATCCGTTCTAAAGCATCAGCGTGTGCTATATCGAATAAACTATCTAAATTATTTTGAAAGTCCTCACGGCGCTTGTAAACATCTTGTATTTTTTTGGAAATTTTTTGCAACTCCCTCCTGGGGAAGATTCACAAGTTATTTTACACAGTTAGGTATATCTCTGGTAGGGATCCTAGCTTTTTCCCTAAATATAATACACTCTCGAATGACTAGGTATGCGCTTTCACTAACAGTCAATTTAACTTCGCGAATTTTATAAAAAAGTACAGGAAGAACATGACGGTTAGACTGTAATTTTGCGCCTATTATTTGATAATTTACGTCTCCAACTAAGAAAATACTTGATTTATTGCTTCTCAATTCCAGTGCCATCTTATAAAAGTTAAAACATTACGTATTAATCACGAGAATAACTGACATTCAAAATTAATAGACGGTTAGGTAATTATGACGAAGTTAACGATGCTCTCACTAAAGTTATTCTTTGGTTTAGTGTTAATAATCTGCTTTTAAATGATAAAAAGACTAAAGTAATTAAGTTCTCAACACCTAATGTGAGACAGGTGGCTACCAATGTACATGTTAATGGAACTAATTTAGCCTCTGTGGAGACAACTGTGTTCTTGGGTATAACAATTGACTCCAGACTACAAAGGGGCCCACAAATTGAAAAATTATCAGGAAAACTAAGTTCTGCAGCTTATGCAGTGAAAACTATTAGACGGCTCACTGATATTGATACGGCTAGAATAGTTTATTTCAGCTACTTTCATAGTATTATGTCATATGGAATTCTTCTTTGGGGTAACTCCGCGGATATTAACACCATCTTTTTATTGCAAAAGAGAGCCATAAGAGCTATCTACAAACTTGGTCCCCGGGAGAGCCTTAGAGAAAAATTCAAAGAAATAAATATTTTAACAGTCGCATCGCAATATATCTATGAAAATCTTTTGTATGTCCATAAAAACATAGACTCATTTTGTAAAAAGAGTGATACTCATAGCATAAATACTAGATATAAGCATAATCTTGTGTTATATGCAAGCCGTCTCCACAAAACAAGTAATTATTTTATGGGGCAATGTATACGGTTCTATAACAAACTTCCCAGCAATTAAGAGATTTGTCAATAAACAAATTTAAAACTACTATTAAAGCCAAATTGTGTCGCAGGGCATATTATAAAGTATCTGACTATATTAATGATAAAAATGCCTGGGAGTGAGTCGATCCAATTATAATGTAATTAACAAAATATGTAAATTTGTTTGGATACCAAAAGAGGGATGCCTGAGTTTTTTGGCAGTATTTTTATCAGTGCTCACCTAGTCATAAACTGCACGGTAGGGAAAAAAATTGTGACGATTCCAAACAAATGTAGCCATTTTTACGGAATAAACAGATTTTGACTTTGAATTTGAACAAATGAATACCGCGAGTACGTGCGGCACTGCCGCGCAACTTGTATGAACATGTTTCGATGTAATTCGGCACGGATTATCGTAATCCAAATAAGTTAAAAATTAATTTCCGAGTGTTTTAAAAGCAAATGAACAAAACTAAGACCTATGCGTTAGAAAATAAAAACTTTGAAAAATAAGGGACACCCTAATATACATATATACAAATAGATTTTATAATCTATTCATATTAAAAAAAAACATGTGACAAATGATTTTCTTGCTGTTTCATAACTTTAACTTCAGTATAATGACATTTATTGTATTTTACTTATGTATACTCTGTGTTTTGTATTGTTGTACGTTTCCTTGTTATTTATTAAACTCTCAAGAAGAAAGAACCAGGACCATCTCTGATGTTGCAAAATAAATCTAATCCGTACAATAGTTCAATACTAACCACAATGTATAGAATAGATGATTTTTTTGTGTTTTCAGTGTTGGTTCATAGTAAATATTATTTGTTTTCACGAGTACCATGGGTATAAGTATACTATCTATCTATATCTTCACGCTAAATCCCTCGTGAGCGCCACATGACTCGGTACTTACACACCTCGCTCGCTTCTTTAACATGAAACATACCGAGTTTTTTTAAAAACTATCAAAATATACTATTTTACTAGTAATTATTTTAATACAAAAAAAAAAAAAAACCTCCACTGGTTTTCTATCTTCTGATTGGATAAATTTCCAACGTAAACTAACCTTCACCTACGTACAATGTCTAAGTCGGAGTTCGGTGAGCTTATAATGGTTACTATGAGTTTGTCGTCCCGTATGACACTTACGTTAAAGTAGCATATAAATCGAGTAGTGATTCTTCTAGTGGAATATGTTTATTTAGTAAGTTTCTCCTAAAAAACAAAACAGCAAAAATATTCTATTTTATAAGTTTTTATTTTAATACAAAGAAATAAAGAGTCTCCACTGGTTGCTATGTGCTGACAGCGCGAACCTTATTGGTATAAATTTCCAACGTAACCTGACCTCCACCGACGTACAACTTCTAAGTCGGAGTTCGGTCAGATTATAATGGACATAATAGGAGTTTGACGTCCTATATAGGTACGCGGTCAGCCTGTGGATAATGTATACCAATTATCAAATGTTACTGTTTATTCCTGCAAAAAATAACTCTTATTTAATGCAGTTTTATATAGAGTTATTAAGTAAGCAAAATTAAAAAAAAGTTTGAAGAGGAATTAAATAGCTTGGGCCATCCATACCTAGGAACTGTTCTAAAAACTAGAAATATGTCTACACAATGTTATTATAATATGTTTAATGAATATAATAATTAAAAAAAAAAAATACCTTGTCTTGTTCGCCTCCGCCATACGAACATTTTCTTTGTATTTTTATTCTATATATTTTCTTTTTAGTGTTCCCCATTATTACAACAGTATAATAAATATATATAAACCTATAATATTATTTACTACTTATATCTAATAATAATACACTTACGCTAAATACTATAATATTGAATATTTACAACTATTAATTATAAAAACTTCGGTGTCGCGATGTTAATGGAGCGAGCTCGAGCAGACAGTCGACATACGTCTCACCTCGAAGCGGGCTGCAGCCGGACTGGCTGGATGTAGTTAGTCAACGCGTTTATAATCCTCATTACCGCACAATAAGGTCGAAAACACGTAGCACCCAAGACGAATGTGATCGCTTAGAAATTGTCAGAAACTTAAAATATTTAAAAAAAATTTCATGTTTCACTTATCAAAATATGCAGCAACCATATTATAAACATAGATATTACTAATAGATTTAAGTAATTTTGAAGCGTATAAACAGAACAACTTCGTTGTAATTTCAAAAATAATGAATTTCAGGAGGTGTTTTCGAAAGTAATTATTATCGAATCAATTTTACACAATCGCGTATTTGAGCAAGCAAATTCAAGATAAAGAAATGAAGTTATTTATATTAAAATCTTAGATCCGTCAGTTTAGTCATTAGCCTATACTATTCGATGAAAGTTGGTCTAATTTTTCGATGTGTCGCCTTAAATTAGCTCGCAAAAAATATGGAGGGAATTTTGAAATTGGAACGTACCTATTTTTACTTATAAATAATCATATTTTCAAAATAGATTATAACTGGCCAGTCGCTCATACATAAGAACATTTTTTTTGCTATATTTTCTGAGTGGCCTGGTACATCTTTTAACGTATATATTTTGAGAATATTTACACAGTACCGCCTAGTTCCAAACTTACAACAAACATAACTCTCTTCCTCCAACATTCATAACTCTCTTCATGCACGCACGCCGGTTCACGTCCAATTTGGTCATGGTCGTACATACCTTTATTTTGTAAATTAATACTTATAGAATATAGAAAACACCCAGAGTAGCACACTCGGACACGTTCATGTACACAATTATCGAAGCTGCGACCCTTGGTGTCAAATTAGTCATCCCTGATCTCTCGATCATCAGACTCGTCTAATTACTGTCTCTAAACCCAATCGGAGGGAAAACATTCTCGTTATGTATGCGTTTACTTTTGTCAGAAATAACTCCTGGTCAGAGGCCCTAATTTTGATGAAATGTAGTGGGAACATATGAAAGTAACGTAAATTGAAAATGTTCCGGAGGCTTCCTCGAGCGTTTGTAATAATAACCATTGACGAAAAAAAAACTTTTTTACATACATGCCTTGTTTCTTTTGGAAGGAAAAATTCCAGCAGATGTTTTGTTAAGATCGTGTATACCTTGTATACTTTCATCGCCTAATATCTTTTGCAGTGCACCCCGTCAATATACGAACGAGGTTCGCAGGCTTAAATCAGATGGGTCGACCACTTGCTTGCTTGCACCGAGCGACTGCTAGTCACAAGTGCAATGTTCTTTAAACACGGAGAAAATTGTTAATTCAGTACTTGTTTTTAATTTACATTTTATTCTTCGTCATTTCTTTACTTGCGTGTTGTTGTATAGAATATTAATTATCGTTGAAATGGGACCGACAACCTCGGAAGCCTGAGAAATGAGCTTATAGTTCGTCAACCGTGGGGTTTAAAAACGGCTTTAGGATAACAAAGCATGACCTAAGTCACGGAATCCATTATTTTTGAATCGCACTTAAGGCAAATAATCATACGTTCGCCTCTGAACTAATAAATTATGACGAGCTCAATGGTTCAGTGATTAATAACGCTACTAAACAATTAACTACTCCGTGGACGGTTGTTGCGTTCCTGCGTGTAAGTGTGGTCCACCCGTAAGCTCCTAAGAAGTTGGTTATGTTAGCGCGAGTGATACTTAATATATTGCGAGCGTCATAGGCTGCGGTAACCACTTTAAATCAGATGGGCCGTTTGCTTGTATACCTCCCGACGTTGTATAAGAAAAAATGCGTATATAATAGCCATGCGTTCAACTTCTTTGCCAATCGTCTATAGATCCCTAAATTGGTTAACCTTTAGGGGTCGCTGCTGACATGCGAAGTGTTCCGTCAAATTCTTACAATGTAAGTAATGCGGAAAACGTTGCTTACTGTAGCGACCGTGATGACGACGAACATAATTATGTCAAAGAACGCTTATCGAGGGTTCTGTGCTTTCCATGGCTCACTTTAACTAAATTTGTCTATGTAGGGTTTTTTACTATTAATGTTTGTAATTAACATATAAATAAAATTCTATGGTAATTACATACGTTATTATATAATATTACTTCAACTTCAAAAAAGGTTTGCGCAAGTTAAAAAAATATAAAGATGTTTCTACGATCCGATCACAGTTTTTTTAGAAATTATCATCAAACCTACTCGATTTTGATGATTTCTGAAAAAAACTGTTAGTTATAAACACCATTCAATATTTTTGTAATATATACGGAAACTTATATCAACTCTAATTATTACAGATTTTTTTTCTATACAAACTTTGGAGATATGGTGGAAAGAATGGTATATTTAAAAACAGATCTATACAATTTAGAAACATCATTCTTTTTTCCCATAATATTTACGTGCACGTTTTTAGTGATGCTTCGGTATTGCTGATGTGGACAGCGGATATCGCTTACCATCAGACACGTTTGGTCCTTATTATATACGGGGTATAAACGTGGTGGCGGTATTTTTATGTAGAATTTCTAAAAGATCATTCATTTTTCCTATAATTGCCCAACCATTTGTCGTCTGTGTGGGGGGACGGCTATTGACGATAGACAGACGGACGAACAAAGCGGTATTATAATGATTCCTGTTTTATCTTTTTTATTTCCATGTTATTCTACGATAATAATAGTTTAGCGATGCTATTGTGTTATTTCAAAGTCATGCTTAAGATATATTTTTACTTTCAGGGTGTTGTACAAGTATACAACGAGCTTCGAAGTAAGGGCGTAGAGTTTCCTATGACTGACTTGGACGCTATGGCTCCAATTTTTACACCGCAACGGGTAATTAATCACAACATTTCATAACACATATGTAAAGCGAGTTTAACGAACTTTGTTTCATGTTTGCGCTACAATATGCGGTAAATTCCCAGTGCAAATACTGAATTTTGTTTAAGTTGAATAGAGTTAATTTAGGTACGAAAGTGCAAAACTGGTGGTAAGCAGTTACCGTAGCCTATGGACACCAGAGGTTGCAACATCATGGGTGTCAGTCGTGCGTTGCCGAGCCTAAAAGTCTACTAAGCTGAAATCTGTAATACCGTAGCGTTATTTTAAATGTGTAGTTTATATTTGTATATACGTATATTTTTGTGCCAGGTTACGTGCTCCTTGCGGAAAGAAAGAATCGAGCGCCACAAGACGCAGTCTTAACCTCACTCGCTTCTTTAACGTTCATAGCTCTTTTCATGCACGCTCACCGTTTACTAGGGCCCGACCAATTTGGTCATGGTAGCTTATCTTGGTCTTCTCGGCTTCTACATACTTCCAGTTTATATTTTATTAACAATTTTTTTTTGCTTTTATGTAACATCGGGGGGCCTATAAGCATACGGCCCACCTAATGTAAAGCGTTTATCGTAGTCTATGAACGCTTGCAATACAGAAAGTACCGCTCACGTGTTGCCTCCCTGGTGCTAACATAGCCACTCTATAGGTGCTTACGAGTGACCTCCCTTACACGCAGGAACACAACAACCCTCCACGGAGTTGTTATTTGTTTAGTGGCGTTAGTTATCACTGTTAAACGTATAATCACTCGCCTAAGTGTGATTCAAAAATAGTGAATTCCGTGACTTAGGTCACGCTTTCTTATATTATAATCTCACTCACTCGCAGGAACACAACAATTCTCCAGGGATGTTATTTGGCTGTGTTTCTTTTTTATGAGGCCTGCTTTTATGCGTCCTACTTCTCTTAAAAACACCCATGGCAGGCAAAAAACATTTTATGCCACAAATATTTGTCCTGTGATATTTGCCCTGTTTCTCAAACCCTTGATGATCATCGCATCGTGTTATCCTCATCAAATGTTAACATGAGTTTGTTATATCCATTCCAGAGCGTGCCCGACGGCGTGGAGCCTGTAGATTCGCCACAGAGGGCCCCACTACCACAGAACTCACCAAGTCGACCCGCACCAGAACAAGTTTCTGGGGCAGTAAGTCTCATATCGAATTAAAGATTCTACAATAAACAGTTACGGAGAATAGATTCAACAACCTTTCAAATCCTTCTTGTTAAAAAATCTTATAGCATGGCGGAGTAAGCTCTAAACCCCTTTCAGTTGTAGGGCCCTCGTATCCCAGCAGTGGGTTGGGATGGTGCGATGGTGGTGCAATATATAACTGACGAAAGATGTGACGGGAAACGATTCAGCTCAGCCATATAAATGCACATTACGTCATCACACATTACTGTATCGACATGCATTTGCCATAAAGTGGGCGAGAATCTGAGAAAAAACATATTGAGAAGTTTCTATCATGATAGCGATTATTGCCGAAAAGTTGTTAGATCTTAACCAACTCGTTATCTTTTCTACCTACCTACACACAGTGACACCTCAAGCTAGACTGTTTGAGCCATGTACTGTTCTTATGGCACTTGCAATAATAATAAAAATGGTGCTGCAAGTGTCTAACATGACTTGTCGCTGTGTGTACATTCAAAGATGTCTCTTGACACGCTCAACGGTTTTGAATAATATAAAGGGTCTTCTGTTAAGTAGATCCGAATTTTGGGCGTAAATTTTCTTACTAGGAAATAGATAGTTAGCAATCCGCCATGATACTGGTTCAAAAGCAGTTTCGTCTATATTACTTCCGCCATCTTTGTGACAGTTTTTCAGTCAATAACAATGCATTCATTGTCTAAAATTTTTTTACTCGACATCATTTGTTAAGCAGTCAAATGACCATGGAAATTGGCAACTATTGCCCAACCAAAGAATTTCACACTGCCTCCAAGCATTATATTTGAATCGGCATCGAAAAGTTATCTTTGAAAGTTCCATTTCGAATATTTTTTTTATACTACATCGGGAAGCATACAAGCATACGACCCACCTAATGTAAAGCGGGTACCGTAGCCTATTAACGCTTGCGATATATTAAGTATCACTCGCGCGATGCCTCTGCTGCTTACACAACAACTCCTTGGGAGCTTACTGGTGACCTCACTCTCACGGTGGGACACTACAACCCTCTAAAGAGTTTTTATTTGGCTGCGGTTTTCTGTGAGGTGGAGGTACTTCCCCAGACGGGCTGCTTTGATGCACCCTACCTCTCTTCAAAGAATGTCTTTCCGAGGCAATGCGAATACTCCCACATTTCAGGGACGCCAATCGAGTACCTTTTTCTCCCAGCTGTTGCCGGTTCTGCGAAATATATGGACGGCCTTCTACCATTTCAGCTTACTTGTCCTTTGGGCTATATCAATTACTTTAGCTCTACTGCAGATATCCTCATGTCTGATTAAATCACGAAGCAAAACCCCAAGTACAGCTATTTCTATAGCACACTGAGCAACCTTGAGCTTCTCCATACGGCCCGCATTGAAGAGCCATACCTCGGTTTCATATGTCATCTATTATTTATTTATTTAAACTTTATTACATATTAAGAGTACAAAGGCAGACTTGATGCTAATGGATCTCTACCAACCTTAGGGCAAAGTATATATTCAAGAATTCAGTACTTAAAGTAAGAAAGTAAAGCAAAGGAATATAATTAGCATAAAATAAATATATATGCACAAACACTATATATGTAATGTTTGTGCAATCCCTTGCATGCACAGAAAACCGAGCGCCACATATCTCAGTGCTTACACACCTCATTAGCTTCTTGTTGTTCATGTTCGATCGTCAATTTGTAAGGCTCATAGATAATAAATGCATTATGCACAAGCGGATCAGAAAGACATTGTTCTGCCCAAAAAACGTTAACCGATTGCTGAACTACCTACCGAGTCCTGATACTGATTTAACGATGTATGTACCACTATAAAGAATTATCCTAATAGGGACCCGCTCAAATATACGCGATTTGACGAGCTTAGTGGCGCAGTGGTGAAACACGCCTTGTTCGTGATTTCGATTCCCACACGGGACAAACATTTGTGTGCATGAACATGTCTGTTTGTCTTGGTCTGGGTCTTTTTAAGAGTGGTAGGGCGCATCAATGCAGCCCGTCTGGGAAAGTACCTCCACCTTACAGAAAAACCACAGCTAAATAACAACTCCTTGGAGGGTTGTTGTGTTCCTGCGTATGAAACTGTAAACTCCTAAGGAGTTACTGTGTTAGCAGCAGAGGTGACATCGGGTAGGGCGTATGCTTGTATGCCTCCCGACGTTGTATAAAACAAAAGCCGACCCAGCCGATTATATAAAGATATGGTAGTCTATGTAAATCTATTTACACCTGCATTGTACTGTGCAACAATACCTGAAGCCCAATCAGCGCTATTGCATTAATTCGTTTACATACCTACCTATCATCAATCATTTGGCAATTAGAATATATATTATATATCGATATTAATTATTTATCTTATCTTCTAATTATCATTATCTCCGGCGTACTACACGTATTTGATGATTCATGGCTTTGGCAAATTGTCCAGTAGGTGGATATATTTAGTTATCGGTACAGATAAGCTGTGTAATTTTCTTGTACTATCAGATGGCAAACAAGTATACGACCCGACTGAGGTTAAGCGGTTACCGTGGTCTATGAACGTTCCCAACACAAATAGTATAGCTAGCCAGTGCCTCCCCCGCTATGCAGCTAAGCATCGCCAAACTACGGTTGACTATACTTACTCGCGGGAATACGAAACTCCGGATTTTTTAAATTTGGCTGTAGTCTTCTGTAAGTTGAAGATAATCCCCAAATAGGCTGTTTTTTTAAGTTGCTATCTATCTATAACTGCATGCCAAATCCCTTGCGGGGTAGGCAGAGGGCACCGCCACATAACTTGATCCTTACAAACCTCACTCGCTTCTTTAGCATTCATTGCTCTTCTTATGCACGCTCGCCGGTTTCCGGAAGGCTCCTGACATCACCTACTAATAAAACACGACCAAAATCTTTAAGTTTCTTTACGAGAAAAGTAAAACAAAGAGATACCTGCTGAAAATGCTGAAATAATTAGGCATTTGAAATGTTTAGGTAACGCTATCAGACAGCCAGACGAGCAAGCTCCGCGCGGATGTTGGCGTGGTGGAGGGCAACATGAGCGTGATGAACGACATGCTTAACGAGCTCACCGCGCAGCCTCACTCGCAGCACCACCAGAGCGACATCGAACTGCTCAACGTAAGTACTGACCGACCGCCCACTTGGGCGAAATCAGTTTAACACTGGCAACGCTCCAGCCAATACAACAGTTCTTGAAATAGGATTCTACATCGTAAAAACAACAAATATTAAATTGTTAGAATAGTTGTTGATGTCTTTTATAAACATTTTTCGTCTACTTTTTCTTTCTCGCTTTAGTCTATCTCTCTTTTGTCTAGTGAGTTTGTAGTTTTCTCCCCTTTTATAAATGAGTTGCCTTACCTATTGTAAAGATAATCGAGAGAAAAATAAGCGTAAATACAACAGAATGGTGTGTCAGGCAACAACGAAATGGAAGGGTTCATTCCTGGGCGACACATCACCTTCCATATGACAACCCTCCATGTATCCTTCATACAAAGGTGAAGCAATTTATCTGAAACGTATGGTTAAAGGGGCTCATTTTTACATCCTTGGCCAATTTCCCTCACTGTCATGACGAGCCCAGACTAACAATGGCTACTTAAACACCAAGAGAAACATTTGTGTGAACATGTCTGTTTTCCTTGGCCTGGCATTTTTTTATGTATCGTAAGAAGGTATTTACAAAAAAAGTATTTACGTATGTTTACAGTTGTCTAGTACCCGTGACACCAAGCTTCGCTTACTTTGGGGCTTGATGGCGCTGTGTAATTTGTATGGAATAAACAAAACTGCCCAATCACTTGTTTCAAACAATGGGAGACTTGACTTTATTGACTTGCACTTATAAGGGTATTAACTCTAGACTGCCCACTTGAATTAAAGTTAAGTGCTTCATTCAATAATTTCTACTTTGTTTAACCTAGTGATTATTTAAGGTAAACAAGCGATATTCTGTCTGTGTGTCCACCATCTGATCAGTACAGTAAGTCAGATCTGGTATTATTGCATTTTACGTGTAGAAGACAATATCGTGTTTTTTTATACAACGTCCGAAGGCACACTCGCATACGGCTCACCTGATGGAAAGTGTTTACCGTAGCCTATGAACGCTTAAAATACAGGAAGTGTTGCTCGCGTGTTGCCACCCCTGCTACTAGCGCAGCAACTCCTTAGGATGTTACTGATAACCTCACTTACTTACAAGAATAGAATGGCCCTCTAGGAAGTTGTTATTTGGCTGCGGTTTTTTTGTACGGTGGAAGTGCATCATCAGTCGGGTTGTTTTGATGCGCTCCACCTCTCCAAAAACACCCACCGAATCGAACCTACGACACTGTGTGAAATAGCGTTAAATCATTTTGCCACTGGAGTCGTTGCCATCGTGGGACTGACTACGTATTCATTACTCAAATCAAATCAAATTTAAATTTTGTGAACAGGAGCTGGCAGACACTTTGCGCGCGATGCAGAGTCGTGTGGCGGAGCTAGTTGGGCGACTGGCAGGCGACACGCCCCTCACGGCTGAACTTCTTCACGCCAACGACCGTCTCAACAACCTGCTGTTGCGGCACTCGCGATTCATCAGTAACAGGTGACTGACACTACACCAGTGTTCAAATAGAAACTGGATAACGCTAGGTAGAAGAGACTTATAATAGTATACTATTTACCGATGATAGCTCACTAGCCTTTTAAGTAAACAGGATGAAATATAATAGATTGGTTTCGACAAATAATCTTGTACTCGATTCAAAGAAGACAAAATGTTAAATTTGTTCTGATGTCAGAATATCTCTTATTAACATTGTGCTGAATAATAATCTTATTGACATTGCTGGCTCTAATGTGTTTTAGGTACTTATAACAGTTTTCTAGGTAGTTATACAAGGTATATGCCCCACATAGCAGTTGTCAGTTGAACACTTGGCTCTGCAACTTATGCTGGCTGATGTCTATACAGCTCTACAAAATATTTTAACTTTTTTATACCACTAAGGTGGCAAACTAGCGAACGTCTTCCTGAAGGCAAGTCACCGTAGTCTACGGACATTTGCAATATCAGGGATATTAATCATGCGTTCCTGTAAAAATTTCTTCACGCCTCTTGAAGAATCCTATGATGTAGTCTCTCGGGAAAACCTCGTCTGGGAGTTTATTCGAAATTCATTCTCGGAAGAAAACTTCTCAGCCGTCGGAGAGTAACTATGTGTCTATAGGAGTAAGGTACTATGTATTTCGTTAAATAGTAACTGATACTTTTTTATCATCAGGAATGCCGCCACTGGGGCCACTCCCTCGGCAATTTTGGGCGCTGCTATGGGAGTACCAGCTGCTAATGAATCACGTGAGTACTTTATTAGCGTACATTATATTTTGTCCCTGCAAGTCAACAAAGTCGTCTGAGTCTCCATATGGTGCTATGTTGAAAGCGAAGGTAGCGTGCAACGTGAACTCTTGTTATTCCTCGTACAAGCGTGCCTTGTAGACTCTAATATAGATAATAATAAGTATCGCTCACGCGTTGTCACCATTGTAACTCCTCAGAAGCTCACTAGTAATCTCACTAGCAGGAATGCAACAACCCATCAGGGAGTTGTTATTTGGCTGCGGTTTTCCGGGCGGTGGAGATACTTTCCCAGACGGGCTGCTTTGATGTGCCCTACATAATTTTAAACGCCGTTTTTTTTCTTCAAAATTATAAAGTTTAAAGGAGATTTCACTATCATTTCGATTTTTACAGAATTTCGGAAAGTTTATATATGTACTTTGTTAAGGCTCGGTGAGCCAACTAGATCGAATTATTTGTATCAAAAATGTCTGGTTTTAGATGATGTAGTTTCATTCATTTCATTAAAAAGACCTTTGTTATAGTTTACATGTTAGACGTGGAAGATTGCGAGTTAAAAGGATTCTTCTATTTGCCAGGATATTGACGTTAGACTGAAATTGTTTCAGCAAAGAAGACCGACGATGACGCGCTGATAGACCTCAGTGACGACGTGCCTGATGTTGCAAGGCTAAGTAAGTGGCTTTTTATTGATTTTCTGTATACTAAATTCAAAAGACATGAGGTGTTGGTACGGTAGCGAATTCAGATTAATTGGATGGTATGTTTTTTTGTCGTTCCACATTTGTATTTTTCGTAAACGGTTCAACACGAAACGATAGGTGTCACGAAAGCTCAATGGCAGTAGCTCGGGTGACAGTTAGCAGAGCCTTGGGCTTTGTATATTGACCAATATCTCTGCTGACTGTGGTATTGCGTGACAATAAATGCAAAAGTTTGTAGTTTTTTGTAATGGGACATTACCCAGCAAAGTTGGACGAGAAAATTATTATATATTAAAATATGAACATTTATATTTCTCTGCACGCATATAACTCTGCACGCATTCAACGACAATATTATCTATGGTCGAATCCATTATCAATGAAAACTACGAACAACTTATTATTGCTCAAGAATGTGAGATTGTCAGAATAGACTGATTAAAAACTTCATTTGTTTGTAAATTATATACAGTGCCCGGCAGTAAATATTGCAAGTCGACCGTTGCAAAGGAACAACTGACTAATTTTGACTTCGTAGAGCGTCATCTCTGTGGCACACTACCTATATGACGTTTGCTAGTTTAGGTCACTTAAAATTATTAAAATTATACGATGGCATCTATAGGGGGAAAAAGGGAAACTATTACGAGGCCAGTCACGCGAAATTATCTACAACTAGCTGCTGCCCGCGTGGAGTCAAATAACGTAGCCTATGTGTTAATCCAGGTCATAATCTATGTACGTTATTTATTGGTTGCATCATGAATATCTAAATTGCATTTTGAACTATTTCATTATAATTTTGGATTGACATTATTTACATTATTGCTGGCATACGGAATCATTGAATTATTAATTGTATTTTAATCTATTTAATTTTAATTGCTTTGACATTAGATACATTATTTTCTGACATAGGTACTGAATTATTGATATGTTAATTACTGGTCTTCGATGTCATAATAATAATTACATGTAACTACATTACTTCTATTTATTATATTAATATTGTATTGTTTATTCATTTTAATCATATTTGAAATTTATAAATCTTAGTACGTGCATGTCTTTTTCATTCTGTTCGCCACACGGCCAAACATGAAGAACAATCAGATTTACACCAACATCTTATCATGTACACTCATGTTATTACAAAATAAATATATTTGTATTGTATTTGTATATTTGTACGTGCCAAATTTCATTCAAATCCGTTCAGCCGTTTAAGCGTGAAAGAGCAACAAACATCCATCCATACATACAAACTTTCGCATTTATAATATTAGTAGGATGTTCATAAATATTTAGTAACCGAAGCCGACAGATTTAAAAAAAAATGAGGATGACAATGTAAGTTAATGTTTTAAGAAGGTTCAAGAGAGAGTTACAAATGCCACTGTAATTTCAAGAAGAACTTTGAACAATATATTAAGCCACGTCAGTACTGAAACACATTCCAGTGCAATTAAGTTCAGCTCTCCGGAAAAAGCGAGACCAAAAACACAATATCGTTTAGATATGAACGATTTTGATTATGATCTTGTTCGAAGAATGGTGTACGATTTTCACTTACGTTTTAATGAACTGCCGACAATAAAATCATTAACAATAAAATCATTAAAAGCTAAATTATCTGAGGCTATTAATTGTAATGGGTGTGAAAAGATGTTGAGAATAATACTTCATGAGATGGGATTTAATTTCACTAAAATGGAAGATAATCGAAAAGTTCTTATAGAAAAGCACGATTTAAATCTCAAACGAATTGAATACCTAGATTTAGACGCAAATTTCGCGAAGAAGGAAAAATATAATCTATATGAATGAGTCCCACATACATACACCCCACACTAAAGGTACTTGGTGTGAGCATCAGCAAAAAGGAGTAAAAACGCCCATTTCAAAATGTCAACGTTTGATAATTGTTCATGCAGGAAATGAAAAAGACTTTGTACCCGGAGCCTTTTTAACGTATAAATCCACGGACACTACAGGTGATTGCGAAATTGACGAAATCCCAGATATACAATATCACAGCACAAGGAGAGGTTTACAGAGTTTTCCGTGGACATGGTACTTTCCGAACATGGGCTGACTGTGTTACGATTGCCACCATACCATCCGGATTTTAATCCAATTAAAAGTATATGGTCTCAACAGAAAGGCTATGTAGCCGCTAGAAACGTGGATACGAATTTAACTTCAATAAAAAAAATATTGACTGAAAAAGTAAACATGATCGGGGCTGAAGAGTGGAAAAAGGTTTACGATCATACAATCAAATGTTAGAATGAATATCGAAGAATTCAACACGGTGTAGATGTAGAAGATTACATTGATAGACTAGTGACAAGTGCGACTGATAGTGACAGTGATATTAACCTCAATGAGAGCACAGATAGTGAAAGGGTAGGAATTGAGATGTTTTCTGATTAAAATATAATATAAACATATACATGTTGAAAAGGAGTAAATGATATTTAATAATGAAGTATTTTACAGCTATATATAGTTCACGCGGATATCAAAACAAAACTCTGTTCTGAATTTACATTCTGACAAACGATAAATCTAATAATTGATAGACATGGAAATTTGTATTCGGAAATTAAAATATTTAGGCACATTTGTAACAACAGATTTTTAGGGTTCCGTACCCAACGGAACCCTATTACTGAGGCTCCGCTGTCCGTCCGTCCGTCCGTCCGTCCGTCACCAGGCTGTATCTCTTGAACCGTTGTAGTTAGACAGTTGAAATTTTCACAGATGATGTATTTCTGTTGCCGCTATAACAACAAATACTAAAAAATGGAATAAAATAAATATTTAAGGGGGTCCCATACAACAAACGTGATCTTTTTTGCTGTTTTTATAGATAATGGTACGGAACCCTTCGTGCGCGAGTCCGATTCGCACTTGGCCGATTTTTTGTATATTTTTTTTTGTATTCCTCAAAGAAAAGAAAACTTCACAACACATTTACTTCTTTTTTCAACAACAAATTTATTTCTTTTTTCAACAATCAACCATCCACTTCGACCCAATTCAGTTACCCATGATTTTAGTGATGATATCAAAGCAAATTATATACTACAATAAAATACCCCAAAAATAGAATTACAGGGTTAGGTTAGAAAATAGTAATAGTAGAATCGGCCTACAGTTATGATGGGAACTACAACCCCCTAAAGTATCTAGATCGCATATATATATATATTCATTTATATATTTATCGATCCTATATCACGGGTATATCCCCGTCATTTGATAGGCGTGCGCGGGGATTTGGATCCATTGCGTAGAGGCCCCTTTGAGAAGTTTGATGTAATGTTGTATAGCTGCCGTGACCTTCTCCAGGGGATATCAATGTGACAATATATCCATGAACCAGGTCACGGCAGATATTGGGACTATTGCAAATGTGTTGGAAAATATTGGGCTATTAGAATGATATCTGGAGGGATTATTAGTACTGGGCTATTACAGAAGAGGGACGGACGCCTGCCACAACTATCATATCTGATGTTACTTCCGGCAGGCGGTGGCTTGCCACTCACTGGATGGACCCCCGAAATGCCAGAGAAATTCGGCCGGGGGCAACACCGGTGTGAGTGACTCAGGGGTGTCGAGAGGTGTGCTGCGCTTTCTCCGAAGTTATTCGCGGCGTTATGCCCTTTAACACTTCCACCCCTGGAGCATATCACCTGATAAAGCAATATGCTCTATCGACTCCTCTCTGGACGGCCAATGAAGGCAAGCCAGAGCTGAGAGTCCTGCGGGCCTTCTTGACTTTCCACTCCGACCGACGAAGACACGCCGGAGACGAAGGCCCTGATCGACTCTCTGGAGCACTCGGGTACCCGTGGTGTCGTTACGCACCATCAGCTCGCCACAAGCTGCCCTGCGGGGTATTTATTATTATTGTTATGTTTTATATCCATCGTAATTATTTCCTTTCCAGCCGTGAAGGAGACCGAGCCGGACAAGTCCCCCGCCGGCTCCAAGGACGAGTTCGACATGTTCGCACAGTCGCGGAACGTCACCTACGAGAACTCCAAGACTGGGTAAGAGTAGCACACGATAAAGAACATTTAAACGATGTTATGGAAGCTGGTATACGATATGCAAGCTTCGAGTCCAGTAGTTGCACCTATTTAAAAGTGGGTAAGAATTGGACAGGATAAGTCGTAGAAGAGTTTATGGTAGCGAGAATAGCGTGTCGAGTCTAGTAAGTGCTTGTAGTTAAAAACGTGTTTTTATAGCTCGGTGGCAAAATGGTTAACAATACTTCGAAAGGCTTCGACTCCCATACATGACAAACATTTGTGTGCATGAACATGCTTGTTCGTCGTGGTTTGCGTGTTTTCAAGGGAGGTAGGACGCATCAAAACAGTCCGTCTCGCGAAGTGCCAGAAACACAAAAAACTACAGAATAACAACACCCCGGAGGGTTGTTGTATTTCTGCGAGTGAGTAAGGTTAGCAGTGAGCTCCTAAGAAGTTGCTATGTTAGCAGCAGACCCGGCTTCGCGCGCGTAATGTGTGTATTTTTTTATACGTCAGGTGGCTTACAAGCATACGACCCACCTGATATAAAGCGGTTACCGTAGCCTATGAACACTTGTAATACATGAAGTACCAAACGCAATGCCACCTCTGCTGTTAATACAACAACCCTCTAGCGAATTGTTATTCGGCTGCGGTTTTCTGGTCAGGTGGAGGTTCTTCCCCAGACGGGCTGCTTTGATGCCCTACCTCTTAAAACTACCCAGATCAAGACAAACAGACGTTTTGTCCGTTGTGGAAATCGAACCCACTTTGATGGTGTCAAAGTAACTTAACTTTTTCACCACTGCGCCACCAAGCTCGTCACTGTTATATTTCCGCACGGCCGAATAAAGGGTGTTTTTGCAGCGGCAGCAGTTACGCGGACAACTCTGAGGAGCAGTCGACGGGCGGCCTCGCCTCCGTCGCCAGCCAGCGCGCCACGCAGGGACAGCCGATTGTAATGACTTCAATATCTTACCGTTGCTCATATGTTATTACAGATTTTTATTACAATTCCCTTCTAATTAAACCTGATATCAACTACACAGTTAATGAAAGTCTAACACCTGTCTAATATACAACGCACAGCCAATCACAGCATCAAAGAGAGGTTGGGCGCATCAAAGCAGCCCGTCTGGGGAAGTACCTCCACCTCACAAAAAACCGCAGCCAAATAACAACTCCCTAGAGGGTTGTTGTGTTCCTGCGTGTGAGTGAGTACCTAGTCACTAGTAAGCTCCTAAGGAGTTGCTGTGTTCCAACGCTGTATATAAAAAAAAGTATAGCATACAGTCGCTTGACGAGAAGGACATACAGGAGGTCCCCGGTTCGAATAAATGTACCACTAAATTCGTGTTTTCTGATTTGTGTACATGTTTGTAATTATCGCTTATTTGGCGGTGAAGGCAAAAATCGTGAGGAAATCTGCCCGTCCAAGAATTTATATTTCAAAAGACCTTATCTAAGAATAATCTGGTTTTCCCTCTGAGTTGTGGAGGTCAGACGGCAGTCGCTCCATGTAAAAATCAGTATCTTCACCAAATCCTTAGACTTAGGCCAAACCCTGGCTGTTATTGATAGATAGCTGTCGTTAAGCTTGGTCAGCCTTAAGTGACATGATAACACAAGGCAAAAGGCTTCCGCCAATTCGCAATCAAGCAGCGTGGCGAATATGCTCTGATCCCGTTCGGTTTAATGGAGACCCCTGCAGTGGGATGAGTAAGACTTGGTGCGGTTGCATAGATGCGTCTATTCTATTCTACACTCCGTGCGTTGTAGCTTGGTGCGGCTGACAGATCATTAGAACGTAACTTGTTAAGTTCACTATATTGGACATAAACAAACGATTGTGAGAAAATCGTACATTTGTTTTTACAAATAATTCTTATTATTTTATAAGATGAACATTTAGTAAAAAAATCTCATAACATAGTTATTTTACGGTAAAAAACACAAAATTTTAATTTTTTTGATAGCATGCATATCAAATAAGTTAAACTTTTGTGTTTTTAGTTTACGTATTATGTCTACAAATAGCCGTTTTCTACTAGAGATGTGACTCGACAATCGAATGTAGAAACTGTGAAGCAATTTCAATCATACTTACGATTGTCAAATTTATTAGAGTGATGGTTAATGAAACGAAATAAAAATGTAATCATTAATATTTAATTTAATCACCGCCTAAGCTAATGTCAGAGACTGACATGACGTTTGTATCGTCGCTCCTGGATTCGTCCACCGGTTCCGAAAATGATATAATTAATGTCCTATCACATCGTCTATGTGTATATCACGATCCCAGTCAGCCAATATATATATTTTTAGCCCAATCTTCCGGTGTATCATTTTTAATGGCATCTTCTAAAAGTTTCTTCATCTTGTTGGCTATGAATGGAGGCGCAGTTTGTTTCTTGCTGTGTGACCTAAAAAATAACACCGAATTGTTTTATGAAGTACAAATACATGCCTACAATAAAACATGGGATAGGGCTCTTCTTTCAACTAAAAGAGTTTAGGCTTAACGATTGTTTTCTAATGACAACAATCCGACAGCTTCACATGCCTCCCGAAGTCGGAGGAGCTCGAGATGAACATACCCACGTTATACTAAAAATCTTACACTTTTTTGAAAAATATGCAGATTCTATGCATATTTTTCAAAAAAGTGTAAGATTTTTTTTTTACTAGTAATACATAGTTTTTTATATAAAATCTGTCAAAAGTACTCAAAAATATGCCACTCAAAGGTTGCCATATGAAAATGTTTTAAGTGAAGAAAACAGCGCCCCTATTTATGTGCACATTTTTTTGCGAAACTATTGATTACTTTAACATGCATGTACTCGTACATACATGATTATGTGTAATATTCAAGTGTTAAATTAAAATTTACCTATAATTTGAGCTCATATAAGTTCAATGGCATTATATTGGCAATGATACTGTGGGAGCCGTAGGACCTGGTGGCCCCTTTCTTTTGCGATTTCATCCAATGCATAGGTTGGCGTATGTGGTTTATGAAGTTGCATTAAGTGAAGAAGCTCCGTTTTCAACATATTCGTGTCAACTATAACCCTCTTTCAATTAACCATTTCACCAAGTCATCTTTACGGTTGGACTGCGTTGGGGTTTTATTTAATTACACCGAATGATATGGTGCATTATCCATTATGATTGTCATGCGATCCTTCAGATTGTCCAATGAAGTACAAAACCATGCTTTAAATTTTTCGTAATTCATTTCTTCGGGATACTCCGTTGTTTTTTTGGATTTAACCCGGCGAGATCCGACTGTCATAATTATGACACTCGCTTACGACATATATATGGAATAACGGTACACCCGGGTTCGACAGGTTAAAAGCCAGCAGGCAGTTTAGGACAAATCCACTGGCTGTACTTATTAGGCGTTCGAATTTTCCTTCCGGCACTTTGGTTGAGGAGTGCGCCGTGTCGTCAGTCCAACTTTTGCTGACTGTATGGTTTGCTTTTAGCCGCGTTTCTTCTAAAAATACCACTTTCCGCTATGGTTTTGGCATTTCTTAAAAATGTGCACCTTGCAAGGGCAATGTCTTTTGTCTCCATTATGATTTTTCTTTTATTAACTTTTTTGTAAACAAACCCGCCTGTGTTAATTGATAAATTTTTCGCAAAAAAAGTAATTCCTCCATTATATAAGTCGCCTTCTTTTAATGATTTCAGTTGCTTCTGAAGTGTATTATTAAAAAAAATATATATTTTATTATTATTTTATATACGTTGAGAAATGACTTACAATTTTATTTTCCTAATCCGAATATTTTTTTTTTCAGTTTTTAATCGATAACTAATACTTTGATCTGAGAATCGTTAATTGATATTCACTAACGCGATTAAACGTTGTTCAATCTCTAGTCATCAAACTGTCAGCTGTCACCCGCACCATGCTTTATCGCACGTAGTATAAGTATGGATCCATTGTTCTTTTGGTAATAGTACTATAGGTAGGCACAAATAACGGAATTTCTAAGAGGTAGGGCGCATTAAAGCAACCCCTCTGGGGAAGTATCTCCACCTCACAGAAAACTGCAGCCAAATAACCACTCCCTAGAGGGGTTTTGTGTTCCTGCGTGTAAGTGAGGTTACCAGTAAACTCCTTGGAGTTGCTGTTAACAGCAGAGCTGGCATCGCACAAGTGATACTTAAAGTATTCCAAGCGTTCATAGGCTACGTATACGGCTACGTACGTATAGCGTTTTACATCAGGTGGCCTGTAAGGTAGGGCTTCACGGTAAATGATATATATAAATTATATTATTTTTATTATATTCTATCAAATCAAATGTCTTTATTGCTTCCATAATGTTACATACATAGATAGTGTAAATAATGTGTTTTCACATTCAGACCATTATGGACCCTGATGGGCACTGCAATAGAAGAGAGCAGGAAACCAAATTCATTAAAATCGGAAATTATTTTTTAAATTAAATTAACCATTCAAAACAAAGATATATAAAAAAGCAATCAATAAATAATTTAAAATCATTAATTTATTTTATTATGTTATTTAGAAATTCATTCAAATTTTAATTCTACGTGTGACTATTATGTTTATATATTATTTTATTTTCGACAGCCTTCGGGAATTGACGAAAGGGAAATAGATGAGATGGCCGCTTGGTTAGCGGCCGAAAAGGTGTGTTTTATTTTATTTTTGTTTTATTTTAACTATCATTATCATCTATTATATTTTTGTTTGTATACATTGTACTGTATATATTTTTTTCATGTATTGAACTACATTTCATATTACACTTTACGCTATATGTGTCACATATTTACTAGTAACTCGCAAATTAGCACATCAGAATAAGCACATTGATATTTAATTTTTATTTGTTCTTGGATTTATGTACATTTGTACATATTTGTAATTATCACTTCCTCAAAACATCGTGAAGAAACCCGCACGTCCAAATATTTACACATCATTGTTCAACATGCATAGGGTCGGATTATATGATGACAGGAATCATAAAATATGACGAATCTTCGTAGTATTTGTGAAGAAGACACAAAGAAGTGACTTGCATGCATGCGTCGAATATCACAGCGTTGACATTTGGTTATAAGAGACAGCACAAACTCCTAACGGAAACATCGAGCACAACAAAAATATATTAACGAGAACGACGTAGCGAAATAGGATGATTCCATGAAATGCTTGCTTTCGTGTGCACATTCTAAGCAACGCTTGCTAACGTAAAGTTTTTACGACAAAGCATCATATGAGTTTGAATTTAATAATTACCCAATTTCCGTAATTTCGATGGCAGATTAGATAGTTGCTGTCAGATATCACATTCATCTTATATCTCTCAGTACTACTATTAATTGAAAATTCTATTCATTTATTCGTGGTTGTGTAGTTGGACGCATGCCACCACGTGAGACCACAATACAATGAATCTGTTTTGATTCTCTTCATGACAAGCCACTGGACATTTTTGTTAACGTGTCGAACGTCTTGCGCAGACGTCAAATACTTACATGGTTTATGGTAGAATAGCAATGCTCTCCCTAAAAATGTTCGATAAAACAGATCTCGCGGAGGATTTATTATTGATATATATAGTTGACACATATTTTTGTCACGTGCTTACAGGCTGCATCGGAAGCGAATGGTACCCAAGAAAGCGTGACTAGCAGCGATTTCGACAAATTTCTGGCAGAAAGGGCAGCCGCAGCGGAAAATTTACCTAGCGTCGCTGACAATAGGGCTCAGAGTAATACACCGCAGCAAACCCCCCGCCACCGGCAGATCAAGAAAGAGGAGCAGGATCCTATGTTCGCGCTCTGATATGTTTTAGTGTAAGTCGCATATTATAGACCGCCTTGCACGTTTAATATCACACGATACTTGCCAAAACAACTATAATTTTAATAACTACTAAATTTCAGCAACATCTTGGTGGTTAGTTCATTGGGATCAGATATCAATCCGCCTTGTACCCCATTATATCGAGAGTTCAACGCTCCGCACTTGTACTACCCCATATTTATATATATGTAATGATTTTATATTCTACTTTATTATGACACGTGAAATGCGTGTGTAATGCCTTACATGCTCATATTTGTTCTTTATGGATAATATAAACATACTATTAAAACTAGGTAAACCTAAGAATCGAAGAATGAGAATGTACAAGTTGGGACGGGGCAATTGGTTAGCAGGCAAGATTAGTTTACTAAGGAATACAGTAAATAAATGTGTTTTTACGTGAAAAAAAAAGTAACCGTCTTAGACAATTTGTAATTGCCCTTCTCCCCTGGAAATCAATATCGACAGATTTTTAGCCTCCATCGATACATATGTACGATACGTTTACATAACAATATTTACGTTACTAAAAATTACGTGGTTTGTTATTGACAGTATATGATGGCACACTGTCTCTGTCATTTCCGTTCTCAGCTCATGCATGAACGTATTTTGTTTATGCATAGCGAATAAATCAGTATGAGCGAATAGATCAGTATTTAGGCCGATTCTACTAAAAAACTGCAACTGCACTGCAGCGCGGCGTGTGTCAAAATCCGTACATTTTAACGTTTCGTTAAGCGATCTGACAGCGGCGACGTTTAACGAAACGTCAAAATGTACGGAGTTTGACACACGCCACGCTGCAGTGCAGTTGCAGTTTTTTAGTAGAATCGGCCTACAGGCCCTGATCAAAAAATAGAAATATTTTGACGTGACAATCGTGCTAGCTGTTGGCGGGGTGGGCGTGTCTGTTGACATATCCAATCAATGATATCAATAATTTAATGGGGATATCGTGCGGAGCGTTGGGGGCTATATTTTCAATTAAGAATTCTAAGAAAGACATTCAAAATGTTTGCGTGTCACGACTTAAATTCTTTACAAGGCGGTTCAACATCAATATTATGTACAATATTAAACGTGTTACCATCGCAGACATCTGAGTATTTCATACATAGTTATTAGACATTCAATTTGTTGTTTTTGCATCGAATCATGAGTATGAATCGGGGATCGATTATATACATAATAAATTTCACTTATTCCATATGCCGTTTGGTGCCTGGCTTTTTATAGACGTTGTTGGAATATTTTAAGCTGATTAATCAAATTAAAATCATTTAATTTTAAGGGTAGACGCCACGTGAGAGAATTCAAAATTATACCTTTACAATATTGAAATTTAAATTTGATGAAATCATATGACAGCTGCTGTTGTTCTACTGAATATCACGATGGGTGTCTTATCACAAATCCAAGTTGCTTCGTAGGATTTTTGACTTTAACAAAAATGAAATTGACGTTGACATTATAAATAATAATTTCTACTTATCTACAACGATATGTTGTTTTTTTTATAAATATCATTATTTATAATGATAAAGGTTCTCATTTTCGTTACGGCGATGCTCATATGAAATGGAATGTAATTAAATTTGTTATGATTATAACACAATCTTGTTGCTATAAAGTATACACATTCTATGGACCTTTACAATTCCTTTAGATTATATATATTAAAAGTTATTTTTTGTAACAATAGTCTTGACACCATATAATTGTAATATGTGGTGTATGTTTTATTTTGAATAAGTTGCAGTAATTTTCCGCAAAGTATAGAATTCATGCTTGTCTCTCTGGATCTGTGATCCTTTGACAAAACGTTGATTCGCATCGAGCCCTGCTCAATCTTACCGATAACTTCTTGGAGCTCTCATTATGTTTGTAGTGAATTTTAAGAACATTGACGCGTTACATCCGTTTCGTATGTTCCGTGTTCAACCAGAACAAAAATGACATTAACTAAATATTCCTTATGAGACACCCTATGTATACGACTAAATGATTTTATCATTTAAATTATTCAGCGGCTGTGATGTGCCTTCGACAACTCAACTTAAAATAATTCAATGTAATAAATAGTAGCTTCATATAACTATACGCATATACCCGCGTCATTGGTAATGTCTCTAGGATAAGTTACATTTAAGTAGATTCCTAATATATAACTGTAGCGATCACGACAGCACCGGAGCATTTAATACAAGATCAAGTCGATACCATCGAGTATTGTATTACAATTTTATAGTACTTGAGTGCGAGAGGCATGGGAATGTGATAAGTATTGTTTTTTTTATAAATTTATTAGGGTACTACCTGATTTGTCGGCGCATGAGTGGGACTAGCTTGACAGTTTATGTTAGATTATTAAATTACATCAGGGGTGGCGATATAGGTATGTAAGCTCGGGAGATGGATATTAAACTGAATTTAATAGAAATATTATAAAGGCTTACCTACTTTTGGAGTTGAAAGTTGACTCTTAGCGATAAGAGTTTAATTTAACAATAACTCTCGACTCGTTGTTTCACTGGTGCATAAAAGTTCGTAATCTGACGCTTTCATGGGTAGGTATGTTAACATACCAAACCACTACATTTTTCCATGTACTATGTAGCGCTAAGTTACTTACTTATTTATAACATTTATTTGATATTAAATGGACATGTCGCGTTATAAGGTAGACCTCCAAGGCTCAAACTCCAACTATTACATGTTGTAATTGCAATGGTTTCGTCAGTGTTTAACAGTAATCATTCTGAAATCCAAACGCACAACAAGAAATATACCCGTTGCCGAAGACTTCGTTGTCGTGGTTGTCAAACATCAGTCTAACAGAGCTTGCAAGTTAAGGGCGTGAACCGCAAACTTTCGAGTCGCAATATGTACGGTTCATCAGGCGACTTGGAAATACTGGTTTCTTCCAAGCCATACTTGTCATAGAGTATGTTCTAAACCCCTTTGGTTGACGGTTGAGCCATATTCCAGGAGCGGGATTAATATGGGTTGGTGTATGGTGGTTCGTTTTACAGAGTGTGCCGCCAAATCAGGTTGGAGGACCTTGCAGTGTATTCTCTTGTGTATAATCTTTTACAGCATTTAGTTTTTAATGCAGTTTACTTTTATGTATATTATTTTAATGTACATACATATTATGACGTTATGAATGTATAAAAAAAGACTTGTGTTTTTGTCACAGCAATTGCTATACTTTAGGCAATTTGATAAAGGCAGATTTAAAAATGAAATTAAAATTTATATTTAATGTACTTTTTATATAATTTTCTAAATCAAATTTATACATTATGTTCGGAGCACACTTTATACATATTATTATTATGGTAAAAACTGTTACGAAGTATTTAAGTTTTTACTCTACTGTATTTCGACACAGCACAATGAAAATACTTCCTTACAAATATAAGTTAGACTGTCCAAGACAGCTTTTGTACTTGCTTTCAAATTATGCAGATTTGTTTCTTATTTATTTAATTTTATTTCTAATTCATTTATTTCTATTTATTGCTAATTTATATATTCACAATTCAGACTTTCGATACATATTTTTATTTTAACTACTAGTAATAATCGGGCTCCCGCACTGAGTGTTTGTTCGTCCATATATTCCTTGGACCGCATAACTATGTTTGTAAGTGAAGGATTTTTGATGAAATTTAAAAACTGTGCTAATTTCAAGCCCCCTTCTGTTTCTTCTGTAATATTCAGTCTTTTATAAATGCTGTATATTTCTGATGTTCGACGGGGAGGCTGATGGTAATTTATGTGCAGTTATTTTTATGATTTCTTGAAAATATGCTAGTTGGAAACGAAACATCAATCTACTATTCCTATTATAACGTTAATATAGTCCTTTATCAACTGTAAGTATTTCAGATTTATCACTTCATAAACAGAAGTTAAGTATTGGTAAATGGTACATTGTTATCTATGACAGACAAACGAACCAAATAAGGGTTTATATTATTACCTTTTAGGTACGTAACCCAAAAAGCCTCCCTTTACCTGCAGATAGTATGCCGTATAAACAAACCGATGCTGCATTTACTTCAACTTAACATCAATTAAATAGTCTTATTACAGATATTGTAGTGCTATTGCCATGTAATGTTTGATTTGTAGTTTATTGCGCAACAAAATATGTAATATGATTTAACATACTACCAAAAGTTACCTAATGTTAACAACCCCTGTACCAAAGTAACTGTACTAACACTCATAGTATACAAAGCCATTCCATTTATGTCGCAATTAAACGTTCTTCTGGTATTTATGTGATAATTTGTTGAGAACAAGCTTAATGTTATTTGAAAAAGTTATTTTATGTTGTAATAATCGTTGTATTTAAGATAATAAATTATCATACCAAATTATCGTGTTTTGAGTTACTACGTCAGAACATACGTAAGAGTTATGTGAGTTGTTACGAGAGGTATAGCGAATCAAATCAACCAACCGGGTGATTACCAGTACCTCGCAGAAAACCGCAGCCAAATAACTACAGCCTGGAGGGTTGTTGTGTTCCTGCGAATGAGTTAGATTACCTGCAATCTCCTAAGGAGTTGTGTTAGCAACGCGCAAGCGATACTTCCTGTATTGCAAGCATTACATCTGATGAAAATTATTGACGTGATAACGTCTTATATATCGATGAACATAGGCTGCACACACGAAAAAGTGTCACATTCCGCCCGAGCCGAGCGTGCAAATGAGAGCGCGGAACATGCGATATAGAGGCACGCATTCGGCTTGTGACGCATCTATCTCTCTTTCACTCCATCGGCCGATGCGTCCGAGTAGAAGAGAGACAGCGGCAGCACACAAACTACACGTGAACTGTTTTGTCAACTGTTGAATGTTTTGTTATGATTATGACGTTATCACGTAAAATTAACGTCCGTAAACCTTTACAGACAACCAATTTTTATTATAATGTACGAGTATGTTATGTATACTTGTATAAAATAACGTACAGGTACGCCCAGTGATCGAATAACTATCAACGTGCTATTTTATAATTCATCACGACACGTCATCGTAGCCGTCGAGCGACGGCCGCGGCAAAGTCGCTTTTATCATTTGTATGCCGTGGACGTTAAATCATTTGTGCAGAATATTGTAGAAAGCCTAATAATCAATAACTGATTTCTACTACGTCTCCTATATTTACAGTTTATAAACGTTTATCGTAAAAAATAACTTTTTTTACGATAAACTTTATACACATTTCAATTCATGTACCTATTTTGTTTCTGGATTTTGTCTTCAAAGTGTTCAATTGAGTCATCCCACACAATATTTTATCTTTACTAATTCTATTCAAGTAACATCATATTTAAATACCATTTTCAATAATATGTAGGTAATAAAAAAGAAAAACCAATAAAGCCTGGCGAGATATGGGGAGAGCGCGCACGTGAACTTACAGTAATATGAAGCCTTACAGATTTTTTTTTTAATTGTGTCTGTGTGTCTACAGCTTCCTCGTCGACATAAGAGAAATTCTAAGTATGTCATATTTTAAAGTATGTTAGAAGCAATCAAACGAGTCAGTCATAATGTTAGCAGCAACCACAACTTCGTTACGATTATTTGTAATTATTCCAGCTGGCACATGTCGTTAGGCAAACCATTGAGGTTAGTCATTATTTTGTTTTTTTTTGGCGGGAGAACAGTTCCGGCACTAAGTTACAGCACCTCAGAATATTAAGGCCTCTCCGTAATTCAAATTCGAGCTAGAGACAAAGATTAAATAACCAGTATATCGGCTTACTGTTTAGTACTGTATGCCAAAACGCCATTCGGTTTTCGCTGTACAAGGACAGAAATGGCCAGCCGATAGAACTTCCCTTAGCAGATTTAGTAAGAAATCAGTTACACGTTCGTTACTCGAGTCGGCACTGAACTAGTGCTGAAGTAACCAAACCCGAGCAGGCCTACTTCTGCCAATGATGCCCCGATGGCTCACTGGCGCATCAGCCGCAGGAGAAAGCCGATGTTATGGCCAGCTTCCTTGCGGCTAACTCCCGGATCAATGACTGTAACATGCAACCTTTGATACCCTCCAGTTATGCCTGACATCTAAATCAGGCAAGGTTCTTTTACTTTATGTCATTATGCGCCACTTACCTTTATTTTAGTCAATTCTCCTTTAAGTTAAGGTTGCCTGGAAGAAATTGCATTAGCGATAAGGCCGCCTATTGTACTTTCCTATATAGACTATGTATATTTTATTGGTGCAATAGTTTTGTATTGTATTGTATCCCAGCGATTGTTCTAAATAAATGTACAGCGGAGTTGTCTCCCATGTTGACGCGCCTCTTTCGTCTTTCGTATCGTTTCGGTTGTATTCCGGAGGCTTGGAGACAGGCCAATCATATTATCGCCACATTTCCGTAACCTCAGTGTTGTGCAAAGTCATGGAATGGATCCTTAACAACCAATTGATCCGTTACCTATAAATAATTAGTGATCGTCAGTATGGTTTTAGACCGAAACGATCAATGGGTGATCTTTTAGCGTATGTGACGCAACCCTGGGGGGAGGCAATCGATAAATATGGCGAATCCACGGCAGTCAACCTAGACATTGCCAAGGCATTTGATCGCGTTTGGCACAAAGCACTTCTCTCCAAACTTCCAGCATAGGGTCTGCCCCTACAACTTTGTAATTGGATTGCTGGCTTCCTGCATGAACGTAGAATCCGCATCCTTGCTGATGGATGCGCTCGCGGTTCATGTCAATGAATGCCGGTATCCCACAGGGTTCCGTTCTATCGCCTACTCTCTTCATTCTTCATATCAATGAGATGCCACTTGGTAATTTTCATTGCTATGCAGGCGACCGTACGGTCCATGGGCGGTATTTCAGTCGACCTGATGCTGGTCGGACAGAAATCGATGAGGAGCGTGAGTCTTGTCGTTGAGCTGAATCGGGTTTTGGATCTCATTAGTAAATGGGGTTCCAATGACCTGGTTGAGTTTACTTCCAAGAAAACTCAGGTGTGCGCGTTAACAACAAAAATTTCCCATTCCTTCCCACTTCAGGGTGCTTGCCTCAGTATGCGAGATGGCCTGAATATGCTAGGCATGGATATTCGTCGCGATCTTCACCAACGTAACTACATCGATAGCCTAATCTCAACAGCTTCAAAGATACTCGGAATCCTGACTTCTTTGTCTGCTTTATAAAACTCAAGTTTGGGCCTGCGTGGAGTATTGCTCGCTGCTCTCTGGGACGGTTCCGCACAGTATCTTCTCGAGGTTCTCGGTAGGTTGCAGCGACGGGCTAATCGAAGACGAGGAGGTTACCAAAAACCTGGAAACTCTTCATCTTCATGGGAATGTTGGCGCACTAAGCGTATTTTACCGCCTTCACCATGGTGAGTGCTATGAAGAGCTGTTTTCTCTTATCTCACCCTCTCCGTTGCGTCATAGAACCATACTTGCAGGCTTGCGATGTTATTATTCCACTGTCGACAATATTTCCTCACGTACTAAAAAGTTCAGCAACTCCTATCTCTGTCGTACTTTTAAAAAGTGGAACGCCTTATCGGCACATGTGTCTCCTCCTTCGTTCAATATGGAATCCTTCAAGCGAAGCGTGAAGAAGCACCTTGCGGGTCAGCATGGCAGCGTCATCTGACAGGACACTGTAGTCTCCTGTCAGTTGCCGCAACGATTTGGGCTCCTCTTTTCGCTTACCAGCAGGCGAAGCGGAGCTATGCTGAGCAGAAAAAAATATAATTCTGTTCATGTACTTCCAAAATAGATAAAGCTTCTAGGTTTAAAAAAGCTCAATAACTGCTTTGTATTTTTTTCTAATATATTTACCAATGACGGAGATAAAAGACTACTTTATAGGACCTATATATGTCAAAGTGGATGTAACGATTCCCTCCAAATGTCAAATCAAATCAGATCAAATCAGATTTATTCAGTATCAGGTTTTTACAATTCTGTGTTGCGATTTAGGATTTCTTTTAAGTAAATAAAATACTTGTGTCAGAAAATCCTGCCTCTCCATAACAACTGATTACATCAATTAGAGTGATACTAGTGGGATACTTAATACATAATCTAAATTTGATTACTTTAAAGTGATGTGTGTGTGTGTATGTGTGTGTCAGTGTATGTGTGTGTGAGTGTGTGTGATGGTGCTCGCGCTTTATGTGCGTTATGTATTAATTATATTTAATGTTGATGTGTATATGTATGTAATAGTGTATGTAAAATTTTATTAATACTGGCTTTATTGTTCAAGAAATTCCTCAGTTTCTTTGTAATTCCAACTTTTTAGTAGTGTCGTAAGGGTTGTTTTGCAAGTGTATTTATTCATCGGGTAAATATTAAGAATTTTGTTGATTTTGTTATACAAATATGCAGACCGTGTTTCCAACTGCCTCTTTGCATATTGTGTTTTAATGACAGCCATTGGAGCCACATTATGCTTTCGTCTTCTGGATATTTTAGAAGGATCATAAGGCAAACATTTATGTAGTTTTAATGTTGTCGACAGTATGTAAAGTTGTCGCACTGAAAGGACGCCACTAATTTGGTACAGATTTTCGGTAGAATACCTTAACGGTTTACAGTGCATTACTTTTAGGAGTGCTCTTTCTAGATCAAGAAACTTCATCTTACTAGCACCACCCCAGACCGGGACACAATAGACCAATATTGCCTGAGCCAGGGAAATATACATGAGTTTGAGTAGCTTTTTGTCTGCAACATGTCTTACTTTTTTAAAAACCCACATGAGTTTCCTGATTCTCCCCATCATTATTTCAAGATGAGCATGCCAAGACAGCCTCTGGTCAACCATGATTCCCAGGTATTTAATATGAGTTACTTTGGTAATGGTCTTGCAGGAACAAGTCAGGTCTTGGTTGAAATGTAACTCGTTATAATCTTTAGCAGTGATAGCCCAGTAGATAAAAAGTCGACCTAATGACCAATAGGTCCCCAGTTCGAATCCTGACATGTGGCACTAAATTCGTGTTTTCGGATTTATGTACATATGTATTTGTAATTATCACTTGCTTGGCAGTGAAGGAAAACATTGTGAGGAAACCTGCATGTCCAAGAAATTATATTTCGTAAGATATGTGACCTGACTTAAGAAAGGTCAGATTTTCCCTCTGGATTGTGGAGTTCTGACGGTAGTCGCTCTATGTAAAAATCAGTATCTTCAACAAATTCTTAGATTTAGGTAACGGACCCTACCAATTTAAATACATTAGGGAAGGGAAGGAGATAACGGGAAGAAGATGTAAAGTACAATAATCAAACCAAATAAATTATTAATTTTCTTTATTTATCAATTTCTGTATCCACAATAATCAAGATGTGGGTTTGGCAATTAATGTATATTTACATCATTAGAATATACTTACATATAAATATATAGATAGTCAAAGGTTTTTATAATGGAATAAATCAGTTGAGTTTGAAACAAAGCACCATTCAATGGTTTAAGCCACGCTTTAACAGAGAAAACACATACAAAAATACATTAACCTCACGACAATAACTCTTATATAAAAACTATTTGTTGTGATGAAAACAATATAGAAATACAACTTTACGGAATAAAAAAATAATCGTTTCTTTACAAAAGAAAACTCTTGTTCGATGTACCTCAACCTTGTACTTAGGAATGTGAAAGAAATAAGTCATTGATACAGAAATTATAAATACATCGTACGTAAACTAAATTATGCTGCTGCATGTAATAAATTATACGTTCACCGAATAAATATAACAGACGCTGGCGGAGATCTTGTACAACGGTGTCTTGAAACGAGTATTTTGCTATAAATATCAGTGCGTCGACTAACATCACTCCGTAAATATACAACCTCGAATTTAGAGAATTAACAGTCGGGGAAATGCATTGCAATTAGTGTAGAGTATAAAAAGTAAATTATAAATCTATACAGAACTATGCTATGGAAGTCTCATAAGAGAGCACTCGGGGTGCTTATAACTCGTCCCTGGCGTGCGCCTCGTCCTCTTCTTCGAATTCGCTCTGCAACAACACACGCTTGTCAAAATAGGAAATAAATATTGGCCAGCTCGGCGGTGCAGTCGTGAATGACGTGACTTTGACACCAATGCTTAGTTTCCCACGCAGAGCAAACATTTGTGTGCATGAACATGTTTGTTTCTCTTGTTCTGGATGTTTTAAAAATGCAGTGCATCAAAGCAGCCCGCCTGGGGAAGTACCTCCACCTCACAGAAAACCGCAGCCAAATAACAACTTCCTAGAGGGCTGTTGTGTTCCTTCGTGTAATTGAGGTCACCCTGTCTTAGCAGCAGAGGATACATCGCTCGAGTGATACTTAATGTATTACAAGCGGTCATAAGGCTATGGTAATCGCTTTACATCAGGTGAGCCATATGCTTGTATGTCTTCCGACGTATAAAAAAAATAGGAATATTATTGTCATCTTTAAAGCAAAGGACATCTGTTACATTAGATTATGATCACTTGCAATTCAAGAAGCATGAATGCTGTAGCTTGGGCGTGTGATGATATAAACTTCGGAGGAGGTTAGATGCTTTTTCACCTAAAAGGCTACAAGCCAAAGAAAGATACAATGCCGAAATCACTAAAATAGCTGAAATTTTGTGATGGCAACACACAAGTAATACTTTTACTATTCCAAGCGTCTACAGACTATCTAACTGTTCTGTGGGATGTGTTTAATTACCACCTAGATTGTGCACAAAAAATAGTGTTGTACTTACCACACTGGGAATTGGTTCACCACCCTCGCCCTCAGTCTCCACAAACTTGGTCAGACCGGCCAGTGTTCTTTCACCATTGTAGTCACGGACCTAGAAAAATAATTTATAATAAATTATTAAAAATAAATCTGTAAAATTTAAGAATACTAACTACTATTATTGTAAGGGTCAATATTAAAATGCTCCATCGCACAGCTTAAATATTTAATTACACGTTTTAGTTTCCTACCTCAAGGCTTGAAGAATACTCCACAACCTTTTTCATAAATGCTATAACCCCCACCTTGTTACACCTTATATATAGTTAATGAGAGTGAACAACTCAACAGTTTAATGTTCAACTAGTCTATATGGAATTTACGGCTTACTACGCCAATCCTAACTCATCCCACTGCAGGAACGCGGGTCTCCTTTCAACCGGAAGGGATTTAGAGCATACTATTCACCCTGCTCAACTGTGGATTGGCGGAGGCAAGTGTTTTAAAGCTGACCGAAGTCCACTGTCTAAACTGTCATCTATCGACAACAGCCCGGAGCGACGGCTTAACGTGCCCTCCGAAGCTCGAGATAGAAAATCCCAACCATGGACAGGCAACCGTGTCTGTAACTTAACCTGCGTGTTCGGCTAGTATGATAAGCCCAAAATTAATAATAGAGAAATAAAATATCTAAAAATCATTTCTCTGTTACCTAAAAACTGATTAATTACCTAGATAATTTGATTATTAAATAACTAATTTCTGATTTATATTTATTATTTTTAGATTTATACCTTCCTAAAATTAGAAATTTCAGATTGGCTTGTTTACAATTGTAATTAATGTATATCAAGGGGCTTACATGCTCCATTTCAAAGTGTAAATACCTAATCATAGAGGCTAATGGCACATCGCAAAGCATGGTTATTTACCAGTGATTATTGGGTCATAAAATCAATTACCTAATAACAGCAGCTAATACTCCGTTAAACACCTCAATATGGTCGATTTGTTGAGACCGGTGGTCGAGCAATGGCTACTTTAACTTGAGCTTTGCGTTAGTAGATTCGATTCCACTAAACAAACATTTGTGTGCACGTGTGGTTTATCTTGATCGTAAGTGTGGTTGCAGGAGAGGTACGGCGCAACTAACTCGACTGGGGAAGCTGCACCTCACAGAAATCCGTAGCCAAATTACAACTCCGTGGAGCGCCGATGTGTTCATGCGAGTGACTGAGGTTACAAATAAGCTTCTAAAGCTTACTGGTTAATTACAATTAAAACGTTGCGGTTTTTTGTAAGGTGGAGGTTTGTTGAGTCGAGGTTTGATGCGCCATCCTCTCTTACAACCACACTTACGATCAAGACAAACCACACGTGTTTATGCACCCAAATATTTGTTTTGTGGAATCGAATCACATCTGTGTTAGCAGCAAGGTAGGGTACGCGCGAACGATACTTCCTGTATTGCAATGCAAACGTGCACAGGCTGCAGTAACCACTTTAAATCAGATGGCCATATGTTGCATTGCTTGTATGTCTCCCGATCTTGTGTAAAAAAGTAGTTAAATCCAATATCAATGTCATTGGCCCTTTTTCCCTAACGATAACAACAGATTTATCTAACCCACCTGGTTGTCCTTGGTGTACAGTTTGATGGTAGGGAACGACGTGATTTTGGTGTGCTCGAGCTCATTGGCGGTGGCGTCGATCTTGGCGATGACCACATCATCATCCTTCTCGAAGTGCTCACCCAGTTTGTCGTAGATGGGGACCAACTGTTTGCAGTGACCGCACCTGATTGAATGAAGATATACCATGTAGTTGAAAAAATATGTATGCATTTCATGACTTCGTGCAATACCGTAGACCAATGTTTTAGGCATGACCAATTTATTTTAAAAACACTCTCACACAAGTCGAGCGCGTGCGCAGGCGTGCCGTCGGTCGACGAACGCGCTAATTCCCCTTCGAATGCTCTTTGGGGGACGATTAGTGTGTATGTGATATTAACATAATCTATTCCTAAAACGTTAACGAAGATGATAAGCAGCAATCAAATTATTCGTAAACGCGTCAATTTCGTGTATGAGACTGTACCAGTACGATCATGTTGGTCAGGAGAGTACTCAATGTTACACACTGACGGTCGGTTAAATGTGTATCATTAGTACGGACCGCACGTACCGACCGTCAGCCGCGCTTGTCATTTATATGAAAATTCATAAATCGTTACAGTGCTAGACTGATAGTACGCACGCGTATATTGCTACGCACTGCGTACGATGACCGTCGGTCGACCGACGCGCTAATTCCTCTTGGGCGACGATTAGTATGTATGTGATATCTACATCGTCTATTATTTAACGTTACGAAGATAATAAGCAGCAATTAAACTATTCGTAAACGCGTCCATTGCGTGTATGAGACTGTACCTGTCCGACCAGTTTGTTGGTCAGGAGAGCACTGAATGTTACAAACTGACGGTCGGTTAATGCGTGTCGTCAGGACGAAATATAGGTCGAACACTGTAGCCAAAGGGTTTTTCCGTATGCTGTATGCTCTATACGGGAGTCTTGTTCTGACATCTGACATTCATTAGGATTAGCGGGGTCCGCTAAATAAGGCTAAGGATTTAGCATAAATACTGATTTTTACATAGAGCGACTACCGTCAGACTATCACAAACCAAAGAGAAAACCAGACTTTTCTTAGGTAAGGTCACACTTCATTCGAAATATAATCTCTTCGACGTGCGGATTTCCCCACGATGTTTTCCTTCACCACCGAGCTAGTTAGTGATAATTCTAAATATGTAATTTCGAAAACAAAAATTTAGTGATACATGCCAGAATTGGAGCCGTAAACCAGTTAGTAATTACGCCGCTTCTTTATCTACTGGGCTGTACGTAAGTATAAGTGACCAAGTTTAAAGAAATTCTGTGAATATATCCATCGATTTGATAAAAACTTAATTACAATTATTAAACGAGCCGCTGATAAGATAGGATATACGGAGAAGTTACTTAACCAAGTCATAATATAAGTCATTCTCATTAGGTATATTCTCATAATTATTATTCTAATTTGTCCTTGGCCTGTAACCAGATAAGTAAATCAGAATTCTCTGTTTAGCATAGTGACAATGATAAAAATCTGCATAATGGACTGTATCCAAGCCACTGAGCAAGGCAGAGTTGACACAAATACGTATTAATTGTGGCTCACTGAATACACTCCTAACGAGACATCTTCAGTACTGCACTTGTATAAACATGTTTGAACAGATATGACGCAACTGGCCCCATTTATTACAGACCATCAGTAACAGGTCTGTGGTGACTTGATATCATTGAAGGTGACAGAACAACGGCTTGTTAGATAACTTGAGTACAAATGATGTTTGCTCAGCGTTATTCAATACCAATGAAACAATGCGCGTGAAAATTTATGACTGATTTTATTCCTTATTTAACTTGACTCATATAACAAATAACTATACTGTGCGACCAAAATAACGCAATATTCAATAAAAACATGTCATTATAAAAGGAGGCATACAAGCATATGGCCCACCTGACGTAAAGCGGTTACGGTAGCCTATGAACGCTTGCAATACATTAAGTATCACTCGCACGATGCCACCTCTGCTGCTAACACAACGTCTCCTTAGGAGATGGTGACCTCACTCACACGTAGGAACACAACAACCCACCAGGGAATTGTTATTTGGCTACGGTTTTCTGTGAGGTGGGAGGTACTTGCCCAGATGGGCTGCTTTGATGCACCGTACCTTTTTTAAAAACACTCATATCAAGACAAACAGACATGTTCATATTCACAAATGTTTGTCCTTGGTCCTGTGTGGGAATCGAACCCACGAGTTGGTATTAAAATAGCATTGCTAACCACTCCGCCACCGGGCTCGTCCACATCTTATCAATGCTTTAATGACTTGAGAGACCGCAGGCCAGGTAGAATGCACCCCTGATAAGAAGTGTAGCGAAGTATAAACCCGTTACGTCGAAAACTGAATGAATGAAAATACAATATTTTCTAGCGTTATCCTGTTACGGTTCTAACCCATGTAGGGCCATTGTAAGCTCTCGATCTCTTAAAAACCCCTGTTGTTTGTTATCGCAACTAGTCAAAATGGTAATTTTGTATGAATAATGTTATTGACAGAAGCAGAAAGATGTTGTGTACTCGATAAGACAATTTCTCAGAACGTCTACCACTAATAGAAAAAAAAATATCTTTACAGTTTTCTATGCCCTTACTTACCAGTAAACTATTGGTTTGATATTATAATACCTGCTACAATATCTGCTAGTTATAGCTACTTTCTTATCAGATTTTATATAGTTTATTTAAACCGATAGCTCCAATGCGTCATATAGAGTAGGTATTGAAAAACATACAATCTTAGATATTGTGTCTACTTGACCTGGATTAACGAGAAAGCTTTTCGACTGAAATCGATAGATCCTCTGTCAGATGACAGAATCTTCTGCAAATGTTTTTCTTTTACATGCTTTTGATATGATACAAGTTGTATTCTACTTAATCATGTAAATAAGAAAATAATCACACTATTCTTACTGGCAATATTGAAATATAGGTGGTAAAGCTCGGAAAAACATTTCCAATACTCTTTACCGATATTACCGTTTAGGTAGTATTATTGGAATTGACCATTACTATTTTTAAAATTCGTGGTAGTTGTTGAAATCTAAATTAGGTACCGTGGTAACTTTTCTTTAACGAAGCATATAACATTATTTATTTTCCATTCAGTCCACTAAACAAAAGCCTTACCATGGAGCGTAGAATTCAACGAGGACTTTCTTGTTGGTATCGAAGGCGACCTCATCGAAGTTTGTAGCGACGAGTACTTTGACAGGCTTGGCAGACCAGTCGGAGGGCAAATCCTCGCTGAGAAGGTGTTGCTTCAGGGAACCAGCGAAGAATGATTGTACGAATTCCTGTTGAACAAATCATAACGAAATGTTAGAATGTTGTAGGATACTTTTTAGTACACCACGCGGGCGCATGTGTATCTCTAACGTGACTTAACGCTTTACAGGATAAATCTTAGACATCACCAACAAAAAGTAATCATATTGTAGGTTATTTTCTTAAGAGATCTTGTTTTATCAATTAATCAAATTAATTGGTATGGTACCAACTAATCAAATTAATCTAAATTTGCATTTAAAAATCTAAATGTGCCTCCGCCGGTTGAATTTATTTGATGGAAAAGGTAATTAATGACGCAGCTTAGCTGGTAGTGCTACGATGCTACAACCCTAACGTGTTTAACGTCTTAAGGTAGAGAAACCATTTGTCAAATAGAAATGCTGGCGAGTACGATCGGTAACTATTGTTAGTAGTAAAGCTATTTATAATGCGGTTGTAGAAAGACGTGTATAGGGTGATATAGATACTTGTTTTTACATGGGTTATTGATTTTCATGAAAATAAGACTATCAATCAACGCAACCGAAACTTGAATATAAAAGTTTACCAGAAAATGTGTGCCATTAAAATTGCCTTCATCTTTATCTGTTATAAATTATAATAAATAAAAAAATGTATCTGAAATTGTAAATGAAAGGAAACTCTACTTAATATAACTAACTCTAACCACTAGCAGGAAACGCATATCTTATACAGATGCGTCTAGGAAGCATAACATTTTGCACAGAAGTTCCTCATATATGTGCTTAGGTGACCATTTGAGAGAGTTTGTGATAATACGTGTTTATAAGGGGGTTAAAGGTCCCTGGTGGGATGTCTCATCTTGCATACAAAGTGTCTTCTAAGTTTGTATGCAAGATGAGACATCTTACCAGGAGAAATCCGTAGATGAGAATCTCATATTAGGGATTCACTTTTGCAGTATAATCTCAAGGCGACTAATCAAAGCAATATCTGCAATTATGATTCGTTTGCAGGTACTAAATACAGTTAATGATTTGTTAAGTACATCTTATTAACGCGGTAGGCCATGCGTGAATGTGAACACATACGTAACTCGTAAAGTGAATTATACTTTAGCGATCGTTTTCAAAACACACATTTATTGAAACCGTTTATGTGGCAATTGATATTTAATGAGAGGGTATCGTTGTGTTTGTACATACATAAATAATGTTCCGTAAGTTCGACCTAACGAACTGGATATATATAGTACAGTAACTTATTTATATGAAGCGAACCGTATGCTTGTTGGTTACTTAAGTATGGTATGTTCTGTACCTATGTAATTTGTAGATTTTTTTCTTTTTATCATTATTTTAAGAGGAACTTTTATCTGTATTAGATATGTCAGCCCCATCGTATCCTAAGGTAAAGAGAGACTCAAGTTGAGATGTGATAATCATTTCATAGAACATTCTTACACCACAGACATAGATTTAGCCAGTGTAGCTTGAACTAATCACACGTCGTCTATATTTAATTTTAAAATTCTCATCAGTGAGTCTTTCTTTTCCTTGTACCTGACATACTCAATTAACAAATGTTGGACGTCCTCTACGGTCACACACTACTCACAATTAGATGAGTTCAACTTTTTTATAAGAAATCCTAACTTTCTTGATAAATAGTGTCCTGATCGAAGAGATTTCTTTTTACTGATAAAGTTTCTTTAATCTCCTTTTGTAGGTGTACTATTGCGTGTAATAGTTTCAATTTACACAACTTCTATCTATAACTTCACGCCAAATCCCTTGCGGAGGAGGCAGAGAGAACCGAGCGCTACATGACTCGATCCTTACAAGTCTCACTCGCTTTTTTAGCATTGCAGCTCTTCTTATGTACACTCGCCGGTTTCTAAGACTCCTGACATCACCGGATCGGATAAAACACGATCAATTTGGTCACGGTAGGAAAGTTTTGGCCTTCCTCGGCTCCTACATGTTTCTACTTTCGCGTTGTTAATTTACACAAACTTATGACAACTAAAATATAAAAATAAAACTACAATGCAAGGCAAGTGCGATGCGGGTGGACGGAACCGCTAGTTCAGAATCGCAATAGCATTACAATTTGCAATGCTACCTGCAAATGGAAAATTGTGCAGCGTGTCAAATTATCGCCCGGAATTTGCGTTTATTTAATAAATATTATTTAATAATCGCAATGCGGAGTTAACCGAGATTGTGTACGTTTTAGCGACACGATTATTTATTACATAAGTGTTGATAACAAGCAATGAACAGTAGGAGTACGCGTGTTCGTACAACTTTTTAATACACTTTTATTATGAAGGTCGATCTGTATTTCACTTCTAAATGTTGCATTATCATGGATGTTGCCAACTAAGTGCAATTCTGATGACAACACAATATGGTACGAACGAGCTGGTCTGATGACCGAGGTGGTAATGGAGACTCTTCAATAATCAACAGTAACATCTTGTTTGGTCGCGTTTAACTTGTTCTAGTGTGACCGATGCCTATTACAGCGTTTCAAATTTTCAATTTATAATAATTCCTATTTAGTAATTTTTATTATAACAGAACCGATCACGTGGCGGATTTACCAGTAGGTTGTATAGGCTGAAGCTTAAGGTGGCAGTTTTTAGGGGCGCCAATATTGTGTGCAATTTTTATATGTCTTAAAATTAAAGATTCATATTTACATGCCTAAATGGTATACGTTTCACGCAAACAATATAAATTGTAATATGTTTTAAAGTACATACGTAATATTTTTTTTGTACAATTTGTGTAGGCGAGATTGTTTGCGTCGCAGAAACGAGTGACAAGTTATAACAGTGCACGAATTGTAAAGTTACAATCTCGTTGTCAAAAAACATATTATTTACGAATTATAGCGGTGCGTAGGGGCGGCAGAATTTGAATAGCTACTGGCGGCAAATCAGTAAATCCACCACTGCTATCACCGCATCAAATTGTAGAGCATCCGCATAAGTAAAGAATATCTCTATTAGTATATTATCTTTCTAAAAATACGGGTATTAATCACAGTCATTTTGATAGACGTGGACCGGGGTATGGATCAAGCGCATAGAGGATTAATGTAATGCAGTGCAGATATACTTTTTCTTGTTAATTAAATTGGAAAACTAAGATAGACGAATTTCTAAAGATGTAAGATAAGTAATACATATGATCAGATAAGTGATTTGTAAAGAAAAAAACATTAAATTTTTAATTAACAAAGCAAAATAAGCAAATTTAAAGCAGTTGTTTCTTGTTGCGCAAGAATTGACGAGCCCCTTTTCTTTCTAATTCAGTTTTTAAGGTAAAAAATAAATAAATATGAAATGTCGTTTTTAAACATTTGATGTCATTTTACTCATTGCCATCAACGCACCATTTGCGTTGGACCAGATTTCAACGTGATGCTGCCAACGCATCATATGCGTTCACTTAATTGATAATAATATTAAGTGGCACACAGGCGAGGCTTTTAAAAGATAATCTTTAGTAAACATGCCTACCATATTGGAATAAATTAATTTTATATCTCTTATTACGTTCACGTAATGAAATGACTCTTGTGGAACATGGACAAAATATAATTTGTAATTCTCACCTCAATAGTGTTGGCGCTGATCTCGTCGCTGGCCGGTTTGTACTTAGCCATGTCTTGTTCGAGGGCGATGAGGCGAACAGCGGGCACTTCGTCCTTCTTCATGCCGAAGAACTCCAGGATCCTAACCACAATAAAAGGTACTTATAAAACGTTTGTATTAATCTGCGATAGAGAACATACAGTATATAAATGTTACCTATGAAACAATTAAAAATATTATTAAGATGTGATAAAAGATAAAATAAAATCTGTTTTAGTCATTTATTTATTCGTAGAGTTAAATTTTTTCACTAGAACTTTATCTCGCACAAAACATTAATCAAAATCGAATCAGAAGCAATAGCGATTCGTTGGAATAATGGCGTAATTCAGACACGAATTATGTTTTTTGTATATACAACGACGACAGGCACACAAGCATACTGTCCACCTGATGTAGAGCGGTTACCGTAGGCTATGAACGCATGCAACAGAGAAAGTATGGTTCACATGCTGCCACTCCTGCTAACACAACAACTCCTCAGGAAGCCGTCCTTATGAAGCATAGAGAGCTGTCACCACACTCCTACGGCCTGAGTGCCGAGGACTTTATGAAATAGTAAAGAGTATGTTACCTCTGGTGGTCATCCTCGTCAGTGTCGATGGCAACAGACATGATCCTGTCGCGGTAGTTTTTAGCCACGGGTTTGAGGTCATCCAAGTATTTCTCGAAATCTCCATTTTTCTGCAGACAAATATTATAATGTAAAAAAAAGGAACAGAGTCAAAAGTAACTACAAAAAATTAAGTTATATATCTATTCACGGTACAGTTGCCGGGTCCATTGTATTAAAGAGCTAGCAGTTACTTGTCACAGCACTGGATCTTATGACTAATTATTCTACAGAGAATTTAAATTCATAGTAGAACAAACCTGCAAAATTGCTCTGGCAGATGGCAGATAATGAATCGTTATTTTATTATATATAACTAATTGAAGCTCTTTGATAGTCATTATCTATCTATCTATAACTTCACGGCAAATCCCTTGCGGGGTAGGCGGAGAGAACAGAGTGCCACGTGATAAACATTAAATAACCTTTTTCGATGTTCGTCTAAAAAACATACTGTGTAACTCTTTCTAAGTAGAGCGACTCGCCACGGAAATTATCGAAGACGACGACACGAGACATTTACGATCGAAAGTTCCGCGTGGAGACGTTTAATGTTCCTTACAATACAGGGTCGATTATCGTAAGCTGGCACATACCACATGGACACATTGTGCTTTTTTTATACAAAGTAGGGAGGCATACAAGCATACGGCCCACCTGATGTAAAGCGGTTACCGTAGCCTATGAACGTTTGTAATACATAGAGTATCACTCGCGCGATGCTACCTCTGCTGCAAACACAGCAACTCCTTAGGAGCTTACAGGTAATCTCACTCACTCGCAAGAACACAACAAGCCTTTATTTGACTGCGGTTTTCTGTGAGGTGGTGGTGCTTCTCCAGACGGACTGCTTTGATGCGCCCTACTTTAAATCACCCAGATCAAGACAAACCGACATATTCATGCACACAAATATTTATCTTGTGTGGGAATCGAACCTACGAGAGCTGGTGTCAAAATCGCGTTATTAACCACTGCGCAACAAAGTTCGCCAGAATAAAGCATGAATAAAGGTCTCCCTTCAATCGAAGAGGTTCAGAACACACTACGCCACGCTGCTCAACTGCAGATTGGCGAAGGCAACTAATTTTACGAGCTGCCAGAAGGCACGAACGACTGTCATCTATCGACAACACCCGGGTCCGACAGCTTACCGTGCTCTCCGAAGCTAGACATAGATAAACCCTTCCATATGCCGCGGTAGAATTTGCTTAACCTGCGTGTACGATTAGAGTTACACGACGCGATCTAACTCCTTTCTTATTATGACATTCCGTATACACATATAGTGGTCTGTGAATTAGTGCACAGTAATATATACATACTGCAAAACTCATTATGTCTATCAACCTCTCTACACGCGGCGAAGTGTATGTACGTTACAGAGTTTGACAATCTCTGTACTACAAAAGCGCAATGTGAACACTTTGGTATAATATAAATTTTGGACTCCAATTCCCTGCGTTTACACGCTGAACTTCGGTCGTGTAAATTCCGCACGTGTGTAAACATACTTAGATTGATTATCGACCGGCGAACAAAAATCTGTGACACATTGCCATAAGAATTTTAATGGCGTCATGCGTGTCAAAGTGATATCGCAAATTAATCAACATCCACCGCAGCCTGTCTATGAGGGATATGTTTCTGCGGGCAGGTATAGCCGTACTAGATGTTGTCTATATCAACGACTGTCGTTAAGGGCAGTGGTCTCCGAACCGCTAGAGAGCACTGCTCTTTGCAATGCTCAATGCGCAATGGAGGAGCGTGGCAGATTATGGTCTGCCTGTAGAAGAGAAGTGCAGTGATTCCAAAATGTCCAAAATCCAAAAAAAAAAAAAAACAGGGGAGAAACGCATGAGCGGTGCTTCTTCTATCGCAAGCGTTCATAGAATACGGTAAACATGTATGTGTGACTCTCGATTTCGTATAAAAAAGGTATTACCGTGTGAGTGGTTCACCATCATCTTTAAAGAGCTGATGCATGCATGTATTACCGGGAATTCGACGGAGGAAATACCTCTATCTTATAGTATAGTTCACCCAAATCACAATTCCTGGACGGTTATTAAGTTCGTGCCATTGAATAAGATCACTAGGAAGCTCCTGAGGAGTTGTTGCGTGTGTAACGGTAGCGGCAATGCTTAAATCATACGTATTGCAAGCCTGTAGGCTTTAATAACCTCTTCATATTAATCGGACCGTATACCGTATTAACCGTAACACGGAATAAACATATTTTGTACTACACGTCAACACATTGGACTTTTGGCAGAATCATCTATAAACAAAGTAATCTTAATTTAGCATAAATACAAAAGCAGACATTGTGACGAAGTCAGGAAGTCTATATTTTGTGTTCGTCGCAGTTAACTATGGTTGAAGTGACAAGAAACGCAATTAACACGTGTGCTACAAGATATATTTATTCACATCGCGCACATCAAGCTATATTCATCCCGCTGCTGGGATACGAATCCCCTTTAAACAGTGATGAAATTTAGAGCATACATTTACCTCCATTACAGAATGGCGGAACCTAGCTTGAAAAGCTGCCTGAAGCCCACTTTGGATGGCGTTGACTTGACACAGAAGTGATAAAAATCTCCTCCATTGCCATATTGCAGTCGACGTTGCTTAACTTGTGGTCGGTTACACACGCATACGTACATCGACCTCCTAATAGTGACATAGCATTTATGTATTTTAGACGAAATGCGTAATAAAAATTTACGAGTTCAATAAACTGATCGACGTAAGAATAAAGTAAACAATATAGGCTAATTTGTTTGAACGTTATAGCTAACCAAAACTAAAAATACCTCGAGATTTCTAGAAATAGACGTATTTATCATAAAAATGACGTGGAACATAAAAACTATCATATAAATAAATGAAAGGGTAAAACAGTACCCTATCTAGGAGGCTATAAACCCTGCGAGTAAAGACCAAAAAAAAGCAGTTTCTAATATTCTGAGGCCCACAGCTAAGCAGTAACTATAATGTTGTGGGAAATGAAATATGAACATATTAATAATTTGAGCTTATTTGAGCCCTCATATTTTTACATCATTTTTTTTTCACACCACACTATTATACTTATTTTACGATACTTGGCTAAGACATCCCCAACGAAAGGGCAACGAAAGTACGCATGGTTAACCTGTAGCTGGGAACCTATTCTAGATACTCCCTCCTTCGGCAAAATATCACTTGTACCCTGAGAAAGACTACTTTCACAATACACGGGAGTGGAGGGTCGAACGAAAGCTAGTAAAATATAATACCTTCGTACTCATTTCAATATTTCTACACTTAATGAATTTCGTATTACAAAAACTAGTCATCAAATATTTGCAATGTTCACATCCGTAACTATCTAAAAGGGTATCTAACAAATTGTCGGTCATTTTTTGCCTTCCACTAGTTTGAAGATCACAGGCATGTACTTTCACATGGCCGCATCTCGAGTCGACCTTTGCCGACCCGCCGCGCGATATGAACTTTCTCCATTTATTCAGTCATCCATTCATTACAATGAATCGAGTCTACAATATAAAAATATCAATATTTTATTTATGTAAACAATGGGAAAACTTATTAAAAATATATTAAATCACTAAATTCTATGCTTTGAGTATTAAGAAGGCTAACCGGAGAAAAGCGAATACGAATGGCTAATAAGCCTCTGTTTTATAAAAAAAAACATTTCTTAAGATTCAAATGCCGTATATATTATAAAATCGTAATATATATATAATTCTTCTGTACGTGTTTGTCATTAACTCTTCCTAAACTTCCTAAACGACTGGACAGATTTGGATGAAATTTTGTGTGTATTTTTCGGTTATCTACCTTTTCGCTGAAAATTGTTCGGCCGATTATCACTTGCCAACTAACGTTTTGAAGAATTTTATTTATCGGAATAATCATTTGCCAACTTTTAGAATAATTTTCTTTTATTTCCCAACCTCACAGTTGCCAACTGTATGTTTGGTCTGCTTTTTCTAATGACACTTTTCAAAATGCCAACTTTCAAGTAGCGAATGCTGCGTAGCGCTGCCGCGGCACGCTCGCTCGGCTCGTGCGTTGTTTGTCCTACTCTAACCTAACCTACTGCGATTTCTGTTGCTATACTTATTACAAAATTTTTATTTGTTTGAAAGGAATGATAAATGTACCAAACGTTTTGTCATTATAATAATAAGTTTAACAATAATTCTACCAAATGAAATATTGTCAGACAAAAATTTGATAATCGTTAGTTGTCAAAGTGAAAAATAGGTGAAACGTTGGTTGGAAAGTGATAATCGGCCAAACAATTTTCGGCGAAAAGGCAGGATACCGTATTTTTCAATGGGTTCCTTGATGGTTTCCATCAAGACCCGGTAGGTATGTTGATGTCGGTATGTCACCAAATCTTAAGACTGAATATATGTATAGGTACATACATATTTATATACATATATGACGTCTTACCTTGGACAAGAAGAGCAGAAGATGGTATTTGATCTGTCCACCGAAGATCTTGGAGGCGGTCTCGTGGGAGAACTCGACGATGGTGGGCATGCTGTTAACGAACACCCACGATTTGAACAGATCCTCGTCGAACTCGGCATTATCGTATTTGACGCGGGGCTCCTCGAACTATTGACAAATAAAGACAAATTAACAAAGTTGCATACTGCTCCTAAAGTATCAAGTATGTTATTTGATTTTATTTTAGGTACATAAAATAGTGGATTATTGTGATATTCACGAGAAAATTTTAAAATGATTCTGAATTCTTTATGATCTGAAATATAAGTAACAAAGATCTGGATAAAGAAATGTATTTGTTAAATAAACAGCAAAACATACTACAATGTATTTTAGTCTTATCAATAATAAAAATATCGTGTCACATAAAACTGAACTAAGTTTATTTCGAAACATTCAGTGTAAAACATTTGCCGTTTTGTTGAAATATTAACCTAACAAGTTTAGCACATACAAGGTATCAAATATGAATGTAATTATAAAAATAAAAAGAATAGAATAGGGAATATGCATGAAATTTACTTTTCTTTTTAAAACACGCAATTATCATATAAAAAATAAAACAAGTAATATTTTTTGTAGTTTAGTTTTTGTAGTTTTCTTTAGTTTAGGTGTTAAAAATCGTAAAAAAAATTGAACAGTTTCTATAATAAAATAACTTCATAATTTGAATCATTGTCATATTCTGATCATGTATGACAGCATGCTTGAATTGCGGAAATACAGCTAATATTTAGATGAAATCTTGGCTTGTGACGTCATCTGCCGCGGCCTTTTAGTATGAAGCGTTTTCAGATCACGTGATGAAAAGCCTCTTTCAAACAACATTATCTCGCAAACTAATTATCGTAATAAAATTTTACTTCGAGACATCTTCCTGTCTATATTTCCTCTTAAAATCTGTCCTAAAATTTTTCATGCTTATCACCATTGTAAGTTAATTTCGTGTTATTTTATTGTTTTGTGATGCAATAAATAATATTGTATTGTAATATGTATGTGTATACATATGTAGTAAAAAAGCGCAAGTTCAATGCCAGCCGGTTGTTGGCGTGTATATTATAAATGAACGAAATGAAACGGTACGAAAATAAATTGATTTGACAATATTTACTTATAAAACAAAATATCTGAGTTTTGGTTAAAATTCGTCAAGCTTATTCACAACTCTGGTATGCATAAAACTTCACGAATTTAAAATATATTATCTGACACGTAATATGCCTAAACCTATCGCATCTCGTTTAAAGATAACTTGATAAACCACTCACGACCTTGAGATAGCTCCAATCGTTCATATTAATCAAAGAAATCAATACTACCCAAGTGACTGGAGTACATAATTGTCAGTGAATTGAAATAATACGCTTACAAAACAACATAACATGTTTCATGAAAGTGGAAAGTGAAAGAACTTTCAAGTCCCATGGAGATTGTTCATAACATTGAAAGACCAAACCGGTTTTAATTAGTTACAACCTGTCTGCTTTTAGTAAACATTCAACTCTCAAAAGTGTTGTGGTAGTGATTGTATGATACCTATATAACATAATAAAAACACATACAAGCCATTATATTAAGGTTATTTGTAAAAAAAATGCATTAGCGGTAAGACCGCCCGTTGTATATTTTTAATGTTTTGTAAGTCCATTGATACTCAACAGTATGTAAAAACCGATTGTAGTAAAAACATTAATACAAATAAAAAAAAACAATTTAATAACGTAACGCGGTCTGAATAATCTTTTTGTAAGCAAAATCATATAAAAAATAAACAAATATGTTGTGGTTGTGTTTTAACAAAATATCAGGAGTCCTAAAAATCGGCAAGCATTCATGAAAAGAGATAGTATGATAACGAATGTTAAAGAAACAAGTGATGTTTGTAAGGATTGAGTTGTGTGGTGCCTGGGTTAATCTGGCTACGCCGCAAGGAATATCGTGTGAAAGATGATAGAATAGCCTTGCTTACTCTGTTAATTTTATTTATCAATGAAGTAAATATTATCAAGTATCCATTTAAAAACAGATAATTCAACCAGATAAGTTCGACACACCGCCCAATTTATATTCACAAAGAAATAATAAATATACGAAATTTCGATTTCATGACTTATCTTATGGTGGTTCTTATCTTATGGGGAGTATAAATTGCATCAAATTCGTAAAATTGAATAAAATTTACTAATATACCTCTCCAAATATGACAATGAATACAAACTTTATGGTTCACTTAATTTTAATCTACTTACTGTTATCAATCGGTATACTAATGTCTCTGGAAGTCTACTGTTAATGTAACAATTAATTACATATTAGTGTTACCGTTGAAGTTGATCTTTGAACCATGACTTCTGCCAGAGAATAAATATTTAAAACCAAAGTAGTTTCTCTATATCATCTAGACAGTAGAAAATAAAAATAGTTATTTCTATCGCTGGATTTATCATTATACATGTAGATTGTTTACACATGTACTATATCGGATGGTAATAGGCATATGACTCGACTAACATGATGCTATCACATTAGCCTTTCACACTTGCAATATAAGAAACATCGTTTGAGCATTGGCATCGCTGCTGCTAACGCAGTAACTCAACAGGACTACAACAGGAAGGTGGATATAAAAATTAGATTGCCTGAGTTTTTTAAGAAATGTAGCCTTTATTGAATATATATCCTGATAAAGATGTGGTGAATAGTGGTTCAGCAAGTGGCAATGAATACTTAATCGGCAAATTATTCATTCCAAATTTATGGGGAATATTTGACATATTTACCACTATTATTCAACATGCAAAACATACGGTAATTAAAAATTGTCTCAAACCACCTGAATTTCCTAAAGTATTAAATTATTATAACTATAAAAATATGAAATAAATATGATGTACCAAAATTTAACTAATTTCACAGTGAGAGAGGTAGGGTACAATAAAGTAGCCTGACTGTGAAAGTACCTCAAAAAAAACTGCAGGCAAAAATCCCTGAAGGGTTAAGAGAGATTACCAGTAGCTTCCTGAGGAATTGCTTATTTGGCAACTGGGTTGGCAATACAAGAAGTATACTCGCTGTGTTCCAAGTGTTCATAGGCCATCAGGTGGGTCATAGGCATGCATTCTTCTGATGTTGTATAAAAAAAGAAAGTTTTCCTTATAATTAATAAATTATTTTCTGATTTTCCACCTTTTCTTTTGCTTGAGTTTTAAGGCAATTACATGAATTTATTTTAACATCTATTAATGTACCAATCAATCATAGATGTTAATATGGGTCAGGTGAGATTGGTTCTGAAGGATATTGGTACATCGTGGCTGGTTTGTCACTTTAAAACTGGTTTCATAACCGTTTATTATTGTTACATAGACATGCAACCCCCTTTACGTGAATGCTTGCTGCCACACTATCTCCCTTACTACCTCATTTGCATCCTTCACTTATACTTGTCTTCTGCTTTGTACTATTATCCTAATTCTTAACAAATTCGCATTGGAGAGGCCCCACATAGGAGATCGCGGTTGAGAACCTTCTTAGGTCACATGTCTTTCAAAATATAATTTCTGAGAGAAATGGTTTTCCTTCATTGTTGAGCAAGTGATAATTACAAATATGTATAAATACAAATTCAGTAGTACATACTCCATCCACCAGTGTTCAATCTGGGGGCTGTCATTTAATAATATTCTTTCGCCACTGAGCTATAACTACATTTTTTACTTTTACTTGTATTAAAACAAAATCATATAATCATTATCCAATAGCATTAAATCAAAACTTGTAATAGGATGGCACTTATCTACTGCTACTGTATACTGAAGGGGCAATAACTCCTTATCTTTTCTGTACTCACGTTGTTACAATCAAGTTTTTAGAACACAGGATGTGTTTAAATTAACATACTAACATTATTTTACATATAACATTTAAAATGTCCATGTGCATTCAATCAATGTACTCTACAGGACTACAGGTCATCTTGAGAGATTGAGCAAAAACTTTTAGATTCTTTTTATGTTGTTGTAGTAGATTTAATAAGGGTTTAGCTTGCAATTTAGGAAACATAATGCCAAGATTTTAATATACCTATAAGTGTTATGAATTTTATATTACTGTTATGAATTTTATATTACTGCTATGAAGTAAAGTTAAAAGAAACAGTATAAAAATAAATAGGTAACCTGCCATTTTATAAATTACTAAGTACAGTCTGGGACTTCATCCACATATATCCCTGTATTACATGGGAACCGCTTTTTCTATTTTATTACTCCTCAATTTTATATTACTGCTATGAAGTAAAGTTAAAAGCAACTATAAAAATAAATAGGTAACCTGTCATTTTATAAATTACTAGGTACAGACTGGGACTTCATCCGCATGTATGCCTGTATTCCATGGGAACCACTTTTTCTACTTTATTACTCCTCAGCTTCTAAGAGATCATGATGTTGTATAAATAGCCTATAACATTCCTCCAGAATTGGGCTATCAAATGCAAAGAAACATTTTTAATCTGATGGGTTCTAAAAATTAGCATATTCAAACAAACATACCCTTCCATTTTATACATAATATGGCAAATAAGCATATGGCATGCCTGAGGAGAAGTGGTTACTGTAGCCTACAAATACTTGCAATAAAAGGAATATTGCATGCATGCTGCCACCCCACTGCTAATACCTTCCTTCTCCTCCTCAAGAGTTAAATAAATCTTTCACTCTCCGGGAAGTTATTAGATACTTGTATTGTATGACTTCACCCCAAATCCCTTATGGGGCAAGCAGAGAAAACCGAGTGCCTGATAACTCGGTCCTTCCATACCTCATGCAATTCTTTAACTATTATACTATAACTTCACGCAAAATCCCTTGCAGGGTAGGCAGAGAGGTCCAAGCGCCACATAACTCGATCCTTACATATCTCACTCTTAACATTCATTAAATATTTTGTTTGTTAATTACTAGAGTAGGTATACGCCACTAATTAATGCACCACCCAGACGCCTTCCAGGTGACGTTGACTTTTGCTCTAAACATGATAGCAGCAGATAATAACAACAATTACACCCCTGATTTTGATCCACTAATAAAATCAAACGCTATTTAAATTTACTTACGTTTTTGAATAGAACAACATCTTCACTCTCTGCCTCCAATTCTTTAACAAGTTTCTCATCTTGAACCAGAGCAAACACTTGGTCATCAACCATACTGGCAATCGCAAGGAAAGCCTTGGCCCGCACTGACTCCTTGTCGGGGAAGAAACCAAAGACAATGACTCGGTTTGCAGCAATAATCTCCTTGGCCTGTTCTGCTGTAGTGATTTCCACTGCTGGCGGACCAGTCTTCTTCTTTAACCAGGCGATGATGTCATCAGCTTGCCGGCCACCTACATACAATATAAGGCTTTTTGAAACTATGCATTTATAAATATTAAATGAGCATGTAAAGTTTTATAAACAGTGCAATTATGCGCTCAAAAGTTTTATTGTGTTATTATGCAAACATAAGTTCCAAGATTAAACATTACCTGTGTAATCAATAGGGTTGCCATTCTTAAAGAATTTGAGGGTTGGGTATCCCCTGACTCCATGGTTTTCAGCTAGATCTTGCTCTTGCGTGGCGTCCACCTTAGCCAACTTGATTGGAGATTCTTCTTCAGACAATTTAGTAGCTGCCTTTGCATATTCCGGCGCGAGCGACTTGCAGTGGCCGCACCATGGTGCATCTGTGACATATTTAAAAGTTACACACGAGACGGACATAAAGTACACAAAGCATGCCGGCAATGACGTGTCAAAGACCTTTTTATTAATATACAACAATGTAACTCAATTAACTTAAGATTAGCATTACAAGTACGATTTAATAATATTATAAATGAATTAAACTGGTACAAACTTACAGAATTCCACTAAAATGAATTCGGTGCTGGAAATAACACTGTCGAAGTTAGCTTTGCTAAGTACTAATACATTTTCTTCTGTTGGAACTTCGTCTCCAAATGCAACGCCTATAAACGCTACGGCTAGTGATATTAATAAAACACGCATTTTGAATTTATAATAATCGTGCACTAAGCCTATTCGGAAGACGAAACTTTATAAAATGCCAAAAAGTACGAAAAGGCAAATTCATTCACACCTCACTCCTCTACTCGCCTCGCCTCGATCACTTTTTGACGTGGCAGCGTCGATCGTGTGTTGGGCTGTGATTGGTTGGTTCCGTTGACTTTATTTTTTTTAGTGGCAATAATTGAAGATAAACAAATAATTTTTTTGGTACATAAGAACAAAGATTAACGAATAAGAACTTTGTCTTCATTCAGTAAATAAAATTAAATACATATTAGAATAGAATAATAAGAATAAGAATAAATTTATTTCACAGAAAGAACATTACATTTTACAGATTTGCTGGCGGTCCCCACACTAGGTCAAGCCTGTCTCGTGGGGCCTTTGGACCAAGTTAACATTTAAAATAGTCACATTTATGGGTATAAAACAAACAAACTTGGCTACAGTGATGAGGCTAGCTAGAAAAATGAAACAGTAGCTGAGTCGCACTGTCCGTGGTTATAAGTTACAAAATTAAAACAATTCCTAAATCATAAAAGCTTACAAGTTCAATTCAGATCTTAAGAATAAGCGACAATAAGATTTCTATACAAATACGAAACAATTTTTAAAAGACTAAGCAACTTATACAATTGTGGCGGATACCACAAGTTACCTGATTATCTACGTAAACTTATCTCAACATAGAATAAGCAAAACACAGTGGTTTAGTATACTCAATGAATGAGTGGTCATGCACTCATCCTGGTCTGATAATAAGTTGAAGTGACATGTAGTTATGCTCGTTCTAACTTGCGTAATCCTTGGCCACTTGCTATTAAAATTACTCGTGTGTTTGTATGATAAAGTGGTGGTTTGTTAGAGTTTGTGTAAGAGTGATGATTGTGATTTCGTCATGTGTGCGTGAAAGTATGTAATGAAGCTGTTTGCATAAAATCTGTTAAGAAGACAGCACAATTATTGATTTACAAGACATTAATTTATAAGAAAAAAAAGAAAACAAAAAAAAGAAAAAAACACTGACATAGTCAGTACCGGACATAACCGGTTATTCAGCGTTTTTAATAACTTTTCTGTTTCACCATGTGGTACCGTGAGAAGCCATTTAATTAACTTCTGCTTGGCTTGGTAAACAGTACAGTACTTCAGGTCCAGAGATTTCAAATTTTTTTTGTAAATATGTGGGAGCATAAATCCCGGCAGTCTTTGAGCAAAGGTAGTTCGTACCGAGGGGCCCGTTGGTCTAAAGGTTCGGCACCTCAAAAGGTCAGAGTAGTGAGAAGAAGCAAGTATTACAGCGTGATGTCTGATAAATGCTCTGACAATATAAAGTTGACGTGCGGTTAAAACATTGGCCTCAGAGTAAAGTTCTTCGGTTGCGAAACGGAACGGCTTGCCCAACATGACTTTGAGAACGGAGCGTTGAGCCCGTTCCAAGCCCAGCATAAAGGAAATCCCTGCTCCACCCCAGGCCACGACACAGTAGCCGAGGATAGACTCGCATAACGATGTATAAACAAGGCGCAAAACCCACAGATCTGCAGATCTGCGTAGAAGTTTCATAACGTATACAAGTTTTCGGACCCTACCTGCAGTCGATAATAGATGTGTTTTAAAAGAGAGTCTGCAGTCGATGTCAACACCAAGATAGCGAACTGTACCAGTTCTGTTTAGAGATACACAGTCATGGCTACAATATGTGTGTTTGCAAATTGAAGAATGTATTTTTATCGAGGTTGGCATCTTTGGCGCTGAAGCCTCGGGTCTTATAAAAGCACATATAGGTGGTTTTTTTGGCGTTCAGTGTAAGAAGATTGTGATCAAGCCAATTTGCTAACCCCTGCATGCCCTCCTCAGCTCGTTTCAGAGCAATCTTCCAAGTATCACCGTGAAAAAGTGCCACTGTGTCATCTGCATAGCAAATCAAATGGGTGGCCCCGTCCACTACACGGTAGATGTCATTTACGTAGAGATTAAATAACGTGGGACCGAGCACGCTTCCCTGCGGTACTCCGTATTCCATGGGCAGTTCTGAACTCACTATGTTATTGATCTTAACTGATTGACTTCTACCAGTAAGATAACTCTGGAACCATTTTAGCGATTAGCAATATTGAATAATTGTATCTTGAACAGGATTAGTAATAACGCTCATTCATTTAGGTGATACAAAAATAATCATTTAAAAAACCAAAAGATCACAATAAAGCCCGTCACAACACGGAGCCATAACATATCGTAAGATGGCATGCTGTCTCGCTCTATGTATATGAAAAATGGTGAATTCGTTTTTTCCTGTCTCATCATGTTCCATACTTATAGAGTGAGACTGCATCTTATCTTGAGATACATTATAGAGCTACGTCTATGACTGTTTAAGATAGTATGTATGATAGATGTAGAAGACTGTTTAAGATACAAGTGAATGTAATATACCCACAAAAACGAAACATTTAGATTTAGACTGTGTTGTGAGAGTGTGGCGTAGATTATGAGTGTGTGTTAAGGGAAAGTTTATAAAAGCGACAGCCATAGGGGCTATTCACACCGAGTAGCTCAGGTACCTCGTCATAGGCCCTTTAGGCATAACCTGCGTGTTCGATTGTTTATCTACGCGACGCTTAGTTTACAAAATACTATCGAAATTGTCACATAAAACTCATTTTATACCGAAATGTAAAAATTTCAAGTATAACAACAATATCACTAGTCAAAGGCGCGGGAAGAAGCCTCCCAAATATTTTTGATTGTCAGTTCGTATTACTGGGGCAGAAATTTCTTAGAAAGCAGTCCTTCTCCTTACCGTTATCCCATTTCCTTTTTTAGGGTTCCGTACCCAAACCCTATTACTGAGGCTCCGCTGTCCGTTAACAACAAATACTAAAAAATAGAATATAATAAATATTTAAGGGGGCTCCCATACAACAAACGTGATTTTGTTGCTCATTTTTGCTCGATATTGATAACGGCAACACGTAGACGTTTGAAATATTAACAGAATATTTAGTTATATATTCTCTTTAAGAATAAATAATTTAATTAAAATAAAACCAATATTTAAGGGGGGCTCCTATACAACAAACGTGTTTTTTTTGCCGCTTTTATATATAATGGTACGGAACCCTTCGTACGCGAGTCCGACTCGCACTTGGCCGATTTTTTTTCAATACAACGTCGGAAGGCATTCATTCATACGGTCCACCTGATGTAAATTAAAGCCTATTTCATAATCCATTGGGATCGGCGTGGTCTAATACCTCATCATCATCTCCCCAATGCCTTCCACCATATGCGATCCTCCGCTTTCCGTATCCGGCCGCTTTCGACCATTTTTTTTATATCATCCGTCCATCTAGAGGGTCGGCTCGGCAGATGTGGCCGGCCCACTGCACTTCAGTATGCCGTTTCTGAGAGCTATGTCGACAACTTTAGTTCTCCGTCGAATTTCTTCCTTCCGGATTCGCTCCCTTAGAGAAATTCTGAGTATAGCTCTTTCCATCGCTTGAGGACGCACTGATTGAAGACATTAGTGCAAGCAATGCGGTATTTGTACAGTGAGGATGTGCCGAAGCTTGAAAGTTGATGTAGTGACAAAAATTGAAAAGGTAGATCAAATTGATGATGTGTTGAAAAAGGGCCAAATCAAAAAGTACCCAAAACCGAAGAGCATGCATGAATAGGTTGATGAGTGTAGAAGAAGCGAAAGCTGTATGTTTGTATTGGTACACCTGGCGTTCTATAGTCTCTGCCTACCCTAATGGGAGACAGGCGTGATAATATGTATGTATGCTGAAAATGACCATTGGAGAAGAAGAAATGCCAAAAGAAACTTGCCAATGTAGGTATTTTTTTAAATCATCAATTTATATTACAATAAATATATGTGAGTGTACATATAGTGACACCTGAATCACTTCCAAACATCGCTGTCAATTAGATATTCATCTATTCTGTAATAACCTTTCTTACAACGAGTATTTTTGATGTGCCTTTTGAACATATTGTTAGCAAGGACAGAACTGTTTCAGGTAGTTTATTAAATAATCGCATGCAATTTAGAACAAAAGATCTATTAGTCTTAGCAAGCCGATGTACCAGCATACGCAATATATTCCTATCTTTAACTTCACGCCAAATCCCTTGCGGGATAGGCAGAGAGCACCGAGCGCCACATGACTCAATCCTTACAAAGCTCACTCGCTTCTTTAGCATTCATTGCTCTTCTTATACACGCTCGCCGGTTTCTAAGGCTCTTGACATCACCTTCTGATAAAACACGATCAATTTGGTCATGGTAGGGAAGTCTTGGCCTTCCTCGTTTCGTACATCCCTCTACTTTTGCGTTGTATATCCGTTTCGTATTTTTTACTTTCTACATTCTTTCCACATGCCCGAACCAAATGAGCATACTCTTCTTATTTTAACACCGACACTCTCTTTCAGACCAGCTCTGTTTCTAACATCATCAATTAACTTACGTTTACTTACTCTAACACTTGTACAGCGCATTGCGAATGCGTTATTTACAATAGTTACAAGTGTTACGCCACAAATTTTGTGCAACGCTCGCATTTCGACCGCGTTTATTCTACTTTCATGCTCTCTCTGGCATAGCCAGCTCGTACTTCCATAAGTTAGCATAGGGACCAGCGCTGCATTATGTATAGCGAGCTGTTCCTTCTGGCTCAAGCTTTTACTGGAAGAAGTTTTCTCAATGCTCTATTCACACTATTCCCAACCCTCACTCATCTTTCCACATCAGCGGTGTCCGATCCATCCCTGCTATACAATCTCACTAAGGCATCCAAGATATACAATCTCACTTGTTTCATCGAATACAATTTACAACAAAAGATCTATTAGTCTTAGTAAGCCGATGTACCGGCATACGCAATGTATTTCTATATATAACTTCACGCCACGGCAGAGAGAAATTCTTCGCATTAGTAAGACGCAGCCCAATAACAACTCCCTAGAAGGTTGTTGTGTGCTGCGCGTGAGTGAGGTCAACACTAAGCTCACAAGGAGTTGCCGTGTAAGCGGCAGAGGAGGCATCGCGCGTGTGATACTTAATATATCGCAAGAGTTAATAGGCTACGGTACCCGTAGCCTTTACATCAGGTGAGCCGTATGCTTGTATGATTCCCGACGTTGTGTAAAAAAAGTCTTTTTCCATACAATCGTCTTTCATTATTGTGACCAGTGTTATCTATTCTTGCTTCTAAGATTGTCACAAAATTTTGAAAACGATTCTATTTTTTTATGAGCATATATTATGTTATATATATAAATATACTGAGAGGTAACCATGAGGATATTTATTTATTCAAACAGTTCTCTAAGGGAATCCCTTAGAGCACATGTTATAAACAGAGCAAATGGCTCTCTTTTGTAATATAAAAATAGTTTCAATATCAGCCGCATTTCCCCATAATAGTATACCATACAACATAATGCTATGAAAGTATCTGAAATGGACTAAGCACGCAGTAGCCACATCTGTCAATTGTCTAATTTTCCTAAATGCATATGCGGTGGAGCTAAGCTTACTAGCCAGTTTTTTTATGTGGAGGCCCCACTGTAATTTGGAATCTATTGTAATTCCAAGAAATACAGTATCATTAACAAATTCTAGTACATTATTTTCAATGAGAAATTTTGTATTGGTTGAAGTCACATTTGGTAGGCTAAATTTTATACATTTGGTTTTAGTTGAGTTTAATAAAAGATTGTGACACGGGAACCAATTTAGAATGGCAGATAGAACACTATTTACCTTGTCAAGATTTTCGCACCGGGGAGTAACATTAAAATTTAAAGAAGTATCACCAGCAAACAGTAGTATATCCGCCATTTTCTGCATCATATATGTGTGGAAAGTTACATACCTACCTACATTTATACTAAATATATATATATTCTTTAACATGTGTACCTATTTAGATAATATGGAAGAGCGGAGTTTGCCAAACACAATTAGCTTATACTTACCTGGTAACTCCGAACACTGTAATAATAAGTGAATCATGTTAACTGAAATAAATATTTTGTATTATATTTTGTATATAGAGCAGATCATTCACATGTACTATAAATAAAAAGGGGCCCAATACAGAGTCCTGGGGCACCTCACTATAATAACATAGCTGCCTTTAAGATTTGGCCCCATTTATATCGACAGTCTGTATTCTGTTATCATTTTTGTATGTAAGTTGCAATCAAATTTTGCGGGCTTTTCCTTTAACTCCAAAATGGCACAGTTTGAGTAATAATGTCTGATCATCATCAGGTCGACACCATCAAAAGCTTTGGTGAGATAACAGAAGATCCCAATAGCATCCTGGGATCTCTCTCATGCGCTAAGAATATGCTTGACCAATGCTACCCCTGCATCTGTAGCGGATTTACCTGCTGTAAATCCGTATTGTGAATTATGAAAAACTTTTTATTGTCTTAAAATAGAGTTGCAATTGATCAAGTATTATCCTTTCAAATACTTTACTCAATACTGGCAAAATAGATATCTATAATTTCTCAGTTCACTATTTTCACCGGACTTGAATAATGGATTTAATTTACTAAATTTCATCAAATCTGGGAAGATACCTATATCTATACATTGATTAAAAATAAGTGCCAAGGGTGGAGCTATTGACTCAATAATAGAATAAAAGACTTTTATGGACATTCCCCAATGATCTTCTGAATTTTTAATGTTTAGTAGTTTAAAAGTTTTAATTATTTCACTATACTGAATATGTGTCAATTGAAAAAGCTCCACACTTCGTTGTACATTCTCCTTTAATAATTTAGCATCAACATGTGGAGACGAATTAAGGAAGTCAGTGGAAATGTAAGGACATTAGTAAAGTAGTCAACAAATAGATTTGCTAATTGTTTAACATCTGTTACAAATTGATCGTATTTAATAGAATACTTATTATCTTCAGGTTTATCTTTACCTGTGTCTCTTTTAAGAAACAAAGAAAATAACGGCAGTATGGGATCATACTGCCATTGTTTTCTTTGTCGACTGCTTAATCTTAATTTTAATATACATAGATTTTGCAATTTTGCAAACATTTAAAATATTTTAGAATATATATATATATATATATTCTAAACTATTTAACATGTTCTGGGTCAAATCTATAAGGTTTTATATAATTCAAATATTTTGTTTCTACTTATTAATATACCTGTAGTTACCCAATCGTTAAATTTAAATTTATTTGTGTAAATTTGTTTTTTGGTATTCACTGGATATATTACGAAACATTTTTGTGTACAGCAAGTCAGGATTATCTACAAAGTAATCCAATAAAGGCGACCTGTCTCCCAATACTTTATTGTACTTAATAAGTTTGTTTGTGGTCAGTGGTCTATACAAATAACTTTTACACCTGTGTTCTTCGAACATTGATATACTACCAACTGACCGCAATAATCTGAAGCCAATTCGCTTATTATTCGGTTTATTGATATGCTCACAATTACAAAAGACATTATCTAGACAAGTCGCAGATGTGGCTGTTATATGTGTAGGCTCCAGGAGAACATTTTGTAAATTAAATGATTTAAATAAATTAAAAAAATCCATGTAATGTTTGTCTGTGTACTTACTAGAATGTCAACATTAAAATAACCACAGACTATAATATCTTTTTTTTACCTATGAATACTTTTCTTAAAATATTCTCATTACCTGCTCAAATTGCGTAAAGTCACCGCTAGGAGGTTTATATACACAAACAATAATCTAATTCAGCACATGATATCTCAATAGTGCATTCAATAGGGAGCCTAACAATGTCCTTATATTCTTTGGTTTTGTGTCATTTGTTTGCAATAATCTCTAATCGAAGAGTCTCTATTAAAGCAACTAACTATTTTATAATAATGACTTTTCTCACTTGCTTATTGAATCAAGTATTATCATGGTGTCAAACTAACAGTATCTTAGACATTGTCAACAACTACAGTAGTGCAGGTAAGTACATGTGTAATAAGTGTGACAATAATAAATTATAATACCATAAATACAATGTACTTTTGGTACGAAGTATAGAGACAGATCATTATAATTGTACAGCTTCATTGACATACGTTTATCGTAATATCAATTTTTTTTAAAGCTGGTAGATCAAATCTATGGCGAATACATGAAGTCTAATAAGTAAATAATTAATTAAAAAAACGTAAGATGTACAGAGTGCCCTCGAAGGCCCAGTGGCAAGTATAGAAAATTTATATATTTATCTGTATCATTTACCGTTGTTGGCGTAAATATCGATATTTTGAAATTTTAATATCGATATTTGTCACTCCCTATTATTTTTATTTAGTAGTGATTTTTAGGGTTCCGTACCCAAAGGATAAAACGGAACCCTATTACTGAGACTTCGCTGTCCGTCCGTCCGCCCGTCCGTCCGTCTGTCACCAGGCTGTATCTCACGAATCGTGATAGTTAGACAGTTGAAATTTTCACAGATGATGTATTTCTGTTGCCGCTATAACAACAAATACTAAAAAATAGAATAACATAAATATTTAAGGGGGCTCCCATACAACAAACGTGATTTTTTTGCCGTTTTTATAGATAGTGGTACGGAACCTTTCGTGCGCGAGCTCTCTGACTCGCACTTGGCCGATTTTTACTAGTTTGTTTTCGTAAATATTTTATTAGTGTGCGTAAAATGACGCAGTGTTGAATATTTTTTCAGTTATGCGTTCATGACAACACAAAATGTTTTTTGCGTGTTGTAATCGTTTCTATGTAGTATTTACCTCGTCCCCCGTTAAAAATGGCAGAATTATTTACTAATAGAATTATCCGTATGGCGCGTCCTTTGGTTGAAAGGTCTAAGCCCTATCTAACAACAAAACTTGCAAGCCAATAATGTCACAATTGTAATTGCATTATAAAATAGGTATATAAAAAAAGTCATGCAAATGTGGGGGAGGATCATATCATATTTGCTAATCTATATTTTTAAACTATTAAGAAAACTTCTTGGCAGTAAAAACCTGAGCCAGAAGGCACAACTCGCTATACACAATGCAGTCTTGGTCCGAACGCTAACTTATGGAAGTGAGAGTTGTGTATGGCAGAAAGAGCATGAAAGTAGAATAAACGCGGTCGAAATGCGAGCACTGCGCAAAATTTGTGGCGTAAGGCTTGCAGACCGTATTCGCAATGATGATGTTAGAAACAGAGTTGGTCTGAAATAGAGCGTCGGTGTTAAAATAAGAAGAGGCATGCTCCGTTGGTTTGGACATGTAGAAAGAATGCAAGATGAAAGAATGACGAAGCAGATATACAATGCAAAAGTGGAAGGATGTAAGAGCCGGCGAAGGCCAAGACTTACCTACCATGACCAAATTGGTCGTGTTCTATCTGAAGGTGATGTCAGGAGCCCTAGAAACCGGCGAGCGTGCATGAGAAGATCAATGAATGTTAAAGAAGCGAGTGAGATATGTAAGGATCGAGTCACGTGGCGCTCGGTTCTCTCTGCCTACCCCGCAAGGGATTTGGCGTAAAGTTATAGAAAGATAGATAGATAAAAGTTAATATTATGACCACAGATTACTTAGTAGTTACTTCGAAACAGATACATCACTCCATACAAAAATTCCTATACCTACCGCGTTAGATACCTACTGTAACTTGCCGCGAGGCGTCGGCGACCGCTGCGTGCTAAATTGTGCCTAATTCGCTCAACTATAGAGTTGTTATCGATTCGCAGCCGTGCGGCGTGGCGGCCATCTTAATAATGCCAGGGTTGAATTAAACAATTTTTAACGGAAGTATCGCGTATTTTATTTATTTTGTTGAACCTGCTGCTACGATAAAAATATTGTTCACACACAATCTGGTAGGTACCTAAGTGGCTTGTTTAAGATTTGTAGTGTAGATTAAAATAAATGATATAATTGTAAAGCTCAACTGATTATGATCAGTACGATAACATGGAATTCCAATTATAATGTTACCTATGATATTTAATAAATTGCTTAAAGTTATAAATCTTCATCATCATCAGTCCATAGTATCCAACAGTGGCTGGAATGTACATTTCTCAGGCATGCAGGTTTCCTTACGATGTTTTCCTTTACCGTTTGAGAGAAATCGGATAAATATAATAAGTAATTAAGAAAAACTTATTGGTACATGGTCAGTCTGGAGTTCAAACCCGGGCCTCCCGATTGGAATCCGGGGTCTTAACCTCAGAGCCACCGACGCTTAAATTAAGAACAATTTAATAAATTCAAAAATTAATAACAATTAATAACAATTTTTGGATGTTTTAAACTTTTTAGACTTAATGTGGCATTAACTTTAAAATGATTTACGTGTTGTTACAACTATAATGCAAACATAGTCACACACAGCCACAGCTCATTTATTTATCGAACGGAATCATTTTCATACATTTTTAGATTCATATTTTTATATTGTGACTCAAAATCCGCCTTTATTGTTGAAAGTAATTAAAACTAACCTACCTATTCTATTTTATAAATTCATCCATACAAGTACGTATCTATATGTACCTATATTAAAAGAGTTTCATTATGTAGGTAGGTACTTGCCTTTCTTTATCAACAGGCAAACTAAAAAATGACAGGTTTTTATTCCTGTTATTTGATAAACAACCACCAACTTCACAAAAATGTCGGGCTGACATTGTTTTTATATTATTTAAATTTAAACTCACACAAATTAGGTACTATTTACAATAATTTAAACCACACAAATGTCAATCAGCTTATAATAATTAATAACGTAATATTTACAGGCATTATTCACTATATTTACAGTATTATCACAGAATTATAGTTATAGTATTAGAATTATAGTAGTTCGATGTCATAGATAACAGAAACAACGGGAGATGTGACATACCACGCGAGTTTACACCGGGACGGTTGTCGCCGAGTTTCACCCTACCATAAAACACTCACACACTTAAATAAATAAAAAATGACATTCTACGCACACAAGTACAACGACACACATTTGTTAAGACGCTGTCATTGGATGTTTATTTAAACAACACCCAAGTAAGCATGCACTACTACATTTATAAAGCGGCAGAAACAAGCGGCCGTATCTCGAAACTGCACTGCAATTGCACTGCAATTCTGTACGTATGCTTATAAAACGTAATATTATTTGTACATATAGGTGATAAGTGATTCCATTTGATTTAAAGTTAACCACTGCGCTTCTATTTTTGCAAAAAGGCAACAGCACAACTTGGCATTTTGCTAAAACAAGGAGCAACGTATCTCAATCGAACTTGATTGCAACTAACTAACTGTTCTTGGCAATGTTCTCGTTTTGAGCATATTGCGGCGACACCAACCACGCCCCCTCGTCACATCTCCCGTTCTTTCTGTTATCTATGTTCGATGTATTTTAATTGTTCGAATTACGGTGCACAGCGAGCGAAGTCAGCGAGCGAACCAGAGCGTGCAATAGCTAGCGCTTGCGACAGCCCACTGACTTTTGTGACGCCGGCGACACACCGCTCGGTAGGTAAATATCGCGCGCAAGTACATGGAGTGACAGAGGCCTGCTATGACTACCAGGAGAGACTGGTGTATAATATGAATGATGTACTCGTATACATGCCGCTATTAGAAACTCATTTATGCGCGTGAGTAATGATCCAATAGAAGAAATCAACAAAGGATTAGATGTAATTTTTACAGACTGTTAGACAAAATGTTTTGCCCGAGTTAGCCAAGCTGTATCATGAAAAATCGATAAGTAAAACACGGATGACAATCAGCCGTTGGATATGCAAATTTGTGGGGGTATTCACATCGTCTCGGAAATATACGAAACGGTTTTGTTTACAATCAATTTATAAGTTTCGTAATAAGTATCACATAGTACTATTATATGTGCTATACTGTAAGCTCTAATAAATAAAATAAATATTGTTATATAATTTATACGTTTCCATGTTAAAGTGTAAAAATGTCCAAATTGAAATTTATGATCGCTTGATTAAGTGTTTATCCATGGGCCCAGCGCCTGTATAATAAATTAAACTAAGAAGAAGAGTAAATAATAAGTATAATCGTATTGAATTGAGTTAAAGAAAAGACAAAAAAATACCTATCCGAATGTTATTATCAATGTTTATGTTACTCATCTCAATAGTCCCTATCACGAATTATATTGTGTAATAATTACTGTAAATAATATACCTTATTTTACCATGAAAAGGCGACGACGCAAAACTTCTTGAAATTAGCACTCGTGTTCCATCAGGTATGAATTACGATTATGTTATTATAAATTAAAAAAATATGTGTTCTACTATTATTTAACTGTACTATCTAATAATAAAAGTGCATTTTGTAAATTATAATTGAACTAATACATATATAGTAATTACAAATGCAGTGTGGAATATTGAATTGGTACGCAGTGGTTATTTGGACCAGGAAACTCCAATAATCGAGAGATCCTACCCTTTCGCACTCTTAAAATCCTCCTAAACAATTGTTACAATTAGTTAAAATTTGTATGTTATTGGATAATAAATGACCATTTATTAATAATAAAATTAATCAATACAGATTAATTAATGCTGTAATTGGTATGGCTGTTGGACATTTGAAGCCACATCTCGGTTAATTCAATATATTTCCACATTATTTTATCCATTTCAATATTTTTAGTTTAATAATTGTAAATAACAAATCATGGGATCACTTTGTTGCCTATATATTTCTGTGTATGTATATTGTATATTTCTGTCTGTAAGTTACCAATCTATGTGTCTCTCTCTCCAAACAAACACACAAAGATATCAAGCAGAACTCTTATAGTCCTGTGAAGTACTGTGCTCCATTTAGTTGCCAGCTGAGTTGACTGAAGAATGAGAAGATTTTTCTCACTTGCTTATTGAATCAAGTATTATCATGAGGTCAAACTAACAGTATATTAGACATTGACATGTAAATATCTTTATTTAACGGTTGCACATTTTTATGTTTTGTCCAAGTACTATGTGTCAATTTCTACTAGAGATTTGTAATTGTTTTGGCTCATATGGTGCTTTTAAATTGTAATTGAATGCAACAAAGAACATAAAAACAACTAATTATTATTATTATTGCACAAAGGCATAAGTGACATCATTTGTTCAGTACCCTAATCTGATCAACTGAACATGTGAAATAAACAAATTTATAAAATATCATGGCCCGACAAACAATATTTTCATAGTTAGATTCCTTCCAGTATTTTTTTTCACTATTAATATAATTATAATAAATGTCATAATCATTGACAATAACTAGGTCAGCAAACCTTAGTCAAATTATCAGCTTTTTAATAATTATCTTACCAAATGACTACAAATCAATGACAAACATTTGTTAAACCAGTATGTAAATTACTAATAACTCTGGCACTGACTGAGCTAATGAGATTTATTTTAGAAGTTTTCAATTGGAATCTATCCAATTTTTATGAGCGAGATCTTCCTCATTTATAGACAGTTGTTTTGTGTGAGCAGTTCTTAGCAATAGGTTATGAAACCAAAGGTATGTGGAATATATGTTAAGGACATGTTATATCATAATTGTTTTAATCTATTGTTCTATATTTGACTATCACCATATATACATATTTATGACGATGAAGCTAATTTACGGTGTTTCATACAAGCATTATTATTGGCATTTGTTAAGGTTATATGTATAAATAAATTATGTAATATAAATATTTGGATTAAAGTGGTTTACAATCATCTGCAATTAATCCCAGGTCCAATTCAATAAATACACCTAGGCAGGGGTAGGGATTTTGTTATATAAATAAATAGAAAATTAAAAATAATGGTTTGCTTTTCACAGATGCCAGAACTGACTGTAACATCAGAGATATATGGAGAGTATGATTACAGAACTAAAATCACACCTAGCACTGAAGGAAGTAAGCATGAACATTATTTATTTTCCACAGTTCTTAACACTATTTGTTAAGTACTAATTCTAGCACCTATATTATATTATCTACAAAGTATTCTAAACAACAGACAACTTTACTAATAAGATTTTTTTATAAGTGCGAACTTAGGTAAACCAAAATATTTATTTGTGAATATAATAGAATGTGTAAATATTTTTTGTTACACAACCAATTTGTTTATGGTAAGTGAGTATTGGCCTTTCTCGATAGCTACATCCATATTATTTATTGTGACCTAAAGTTGCCTTTAAAACACAAAATAATTGTTGAAAACCTATTTTTAACGCGCCTTTATTAGGTCGACTATTACTATTTCTGATTGATATGTGATTATGACATTTGGCAATTGAGTGTAATTTAGATGACAATACAATAGCATCGCATCATTGAGCTGGTAATGAGGTCGACGATTGTATCTTATGTATTAGAATCTAAATACAATCATATGTTGTATTAACATTTTTTTTCATATACTATGTTAAAAGGCATTAAGGCATACGGTCCACCTGATGTAAAGCAGTTACCATAGCCTATTAACGCTTGTAATGTATTAAGTATCACTCGCGCGATGTCTCCTCTGCTGCTTACACAGCAACTCCTTAGGTGTTTACTGGTAACCTCGCTCACACGCAGGAACATAACAACCCTCTCGGGAGTTGTTATTTGGCTGTGGCTCTCTGTGCGGCGGAGGTACTTCCCCAGACAGGCGGCTTTCATGCGCCTTACCTCTCTTAAAATCATGAAACTTGTTAAGTGACTGTAGTTTACATTACAATACAATAATAAGGTATTATCGAGACTTATATACAACATCGAGAGGCATACAGGCCTGAAGTATCCAGGTTCCCGTAGCCTATGAACGCAATGTAGAAAGCATCGCTTGCGCGTGCTGACCATGCTTATTACACATGTGTGTGAGCAGGGTCCGGTGACACCTTAGGAGTTTAAGAGTAACTTCACTCGCTTGCAGGAACACATTAGCCGTCAATAAGTTGTTTTTCGGTTCCGATTTTCTGGGAGGTGGTACACCAGTCGCGATGGTTGTAGCGCCCTACCTCTTTTAAAAACACGCGGACCAAAACACAGGCACAATGGCAAATAAATATTTTTTCTCTTTTACCTTTATCTATTCGAGAGTTACCCAATAAAAAAAGTCTAGTCGTACTAATGTAGTAACTTTTTGAAAAGAGGGACGAGACATCTTGACCTACGTTGGGGGTTAGAAAGCTGCACATATACAAATTATTTATCGATGTTCCCATTTGAAATAATCAGGCTGGCGACGCCACCGCGCTCTATTGTTTCGCTCGATATGTGCATCATAAATGCAAATTCACTGAGATTAATAGGTAGATGCGAGCGAGATGTGGGATTCGGTGCGCCATGGTGAATGAGAGTATAGCACCGATCAGATTCGTCGGCGAACCCCCGCGCGGCAGCGGAGATGGACAAGTGTGGAAAAACATAGTGAAAACGCTGGAGATTTTCTAAAGGGCGTTCAACGAGACGAGATAAAAATGGTAAATACTCTGGCATTTACTGAGTTTCGTTACAAATCAAGCTATAAGTATTGTCTTAGGTTTTCGCGATTGTTACACATTGAAATTAAACTATTTTTAACGGAAGTATCGCGTGTTTTATTTATTTTGTTGAAACCTGACGTTTCGAACGCTTTGCAGCGTCCGTGGTCGCAGGAGAGACACGACCGCAATGCCGCAATGCCGTCTCGTATGTGCTAGCCTTATGCGGAAAAACGTTCATTTATCAGGATTTTAATACACATTTTTATATCAATGTATTATATATAATTTGTTTCAGATGTGATATCGGAGTTTCCATTCCTACTTGTTAAAAATAAAGACATAAAATTTGATGAAGATGAAGATTTGGATATAGAAAGGCCACAAAAAGAAATTATAAGAATTGGTGAGTAAATTTATCAAAACATCCTATAACTAAAATGATATAATGCAATATTATATTTGTTATTATTTCAATAGAAAACTAAAAAGCATAGGGACGCAATGTCTTGCACAGGGATAGTCGTAAACAGTACACTTCCACGCCAGCGCGTCTGCGTATAATAGATTATTTCTAAAAACCTACGGAGAACACTACAGTACTGCTGGGTTTAGGTACGAGCTAAACCCGGATATGCACGAAGCAACTCGATAAATAAAACATCCATGAACAGGCTGCGTTTGACATTGCTTAATCTACTCTGAAAATGACTGGAATGAAAATAATATCAAGTTAAAAATAATCTCAAGTACTTAGTTAAGATCTTATATGGTGCTGCAATCGGGTTCTAGGATTTATATTTTAGGGCTGGTCAACGTCTATTGGGTCCGCTAGTAATCAAGTAAATCAAGTTTGCATGTTAATTCAAAAAGTTACAGCTTGTCAAATATATTTCCGCAGTAGTAGGCGCCTGATCAAAACCTATACCGTACTACCGGTTGTTCTAGAATTGGGCTTAAAGAAAGATTTCATAACACAAGTCTTAAAAGATTTTTATCCCAAGCTTTATAATAATATTAAGGTGTGAAACATTCACGGCGCGAGTTTCACTCGCACTATTCTGATTTTTTTGCTAATGAGCTAAGGTACGAGTGTATTTTTGAAAATAATTTTATTTTTAGAGCACTGTTCCAAAACGGAAATAGCGTTAGTTGGCCTTCAGGTATGGAGAGGAGCATTTTTACTGGGAGACTTACTCATACACCTGGGTCTAAATGGGATGTTGGAAGGCAAGACTGTTTTGGAACTCGGTGCTGGCACAGGACTTACTAGTTTTGTTGCAGCCATGTACGCCAAGAAAGTTGTGTGCACAGGTAAACATTATTGCAGTGCAAACACGCGCCAGCTGATTTTTTTATACAACGTCTGGAGGCATACAAGCATACGGCCCACCTGATGTCGTGGTTACCGTAGCCTATAAACGCTAATTATCAATCGCGCGATGCCACCTCCGCTGCTAACACAGCAACTTCTTAGGAGCTTACTGGTGACCTCACTCACACGCAGGAACACAACAATTCTCTAGGGAGTTGTTATTTGGCTGCGTTTTTCTGTGAGGTGGAGTTATTTCCACAGTACCTCTCTTTATCCTGATGTGAAATAATTATCATATCCTATGAATATTGCTCAGAATGTCTATCTCAATCTTTTCTTATAAGAAACAAAGATTCGAAAAGGGCTGCAATACTTTTTTTTATAATTATAAGCTCAGCATAGAGGCTTCGCTTTGCCTAATGGTAAGCGAAAGAAAGATGGTAAGGAGCCCAAATCACAACTGCAACTGACAGAAGACTGTTCTTGACTTGTCCTGACAGTTGACGCTGCCATGCGGGCCCGCAATATGCTTCTTCACGCTTCCCTTTTTCGCTTCGCTTCACGTTTTCCTTGAACATACATTTTATTTATTATATGTTTTAAATGGGATATATTATACTAACGGATGTAGTTATATATAGGCATTTAATTTTGCATATTTATTTACTTACAATAAATGAAATTATTTATTCCTCTTCAGCTGCATACCACTTTAAAAAATGGTGCAGACGCAAATATCAATCTGTAAGCAAGCTAAGATTCCCTATAGGTCTTTGCAAGACGTCTTTTAATTTATGTTTTTTGCATAAAATCGCGTTTTTTCAGGAATGACTAAATACATAAATTAAAAAGAGAAAACCTTATCTAAATACAAAATTTTATCCAAATCGCTGGAGTCGATAAATATATTCCATTACTCGTTGAAATACTATAAAATCGTCACTACGACTCAATTTACACAATAAAAAAAAGGAAAACTAAGTATGTAAAATTAATAAAATACAAGGAGATTCGTTTAAAAAATGTAAGATATGTCTAAGTTGTTTGCGCGGGCCCAAAGTTGAATAAAGATTTTTTATCTTTTTATTACATAATGCCTGGACACGACTTAAACCGTCTTAATAATAATTTATGATTACATAGAATATCATTGTCATATTTTACTTGCAGTCTTAATAATAATTTATGATTACATAGAATATCATTGTCATATTTTACTTGCAGATATAAATTTGGGTGGTATATTGAAATTAATAAATCTAAATGCGAAATACAACTCGAAACTCATCAAGTCTGAATTTAAAGTTATGGCACTGGATTTCATGGACACCAATTGGAGCCGACATTTATCAAAAGAAATAAATGACACAGACATCATAGTCGCTGCCGATGGTATGTAGGAGTATGTGGTGTTTATCACTAGGAACACAAATACATACACTTGGACACAAAATAGGCATTTAAAGCGCGTGACTCACAATCATATTTACTCAATTCTCAAGGAAGTCAATTCCAAAACTTCCTACTCCTACAAATTTCTTCTGATTAAATTCGTTGTGAGTTCCAAGGCAGCTGTAGTTTAACCCCCGGGACGGCAATGGACTTCACTGTTCATTGCCTTTTTTGTGGTCGCCGCTGTTAATTCTGGCTACACAGGAGACACAGTGGTGGGTATGAGTGCTGGGCCTGTCCCGATAAAAAAAATCATATTTACTGGGGTGAAGGTGTCTCATCATTATATTTAGTGGGGTGTAAGTGAACCGTAAGTGGCTTACCGTTATTTTTGGAGGGGTGAAAATCTATTTGTATCAGGATGCTTTCGCCTAGGGGTGACTACAGTATTCCAATGTGCGGTATGACATAATCAATCGTCAAGTCTGTCTGATTACATATATCACAGTCTAATACACACTTTTTAAGCCATGTTTTCCTTACGTATGGTGAAATTGTGGAATCGACTTCTTTTGTGTTCCCAAAGAAATCGAAATACTATGGGGCCTTCGAGATTTTTCGAAGCTAGTATTGTACTGGCATGTTTTAATTATACGAGTGTAATTTTAAAGCTAATTAGATTGGTTAGTCAGCATTTCTCTTAAGACATACATCTTCCTGGAGGGTTGTTGTGTCGCATTGCTAGTGAGTGAGGTTACCAGTAAACACCGAATTACAGTTATGCCTGAATTAGATTTAAGGGTTTTAAACCTATAAAAATACTAAAATCTGTTTTATTGTGAAGCTCCTTGCGTTAGGTTACTCCCATATGTTTGGCAAAGTTACGTGAAAACGGTGTTCACGTATAGGTGATTATAAAAGCTGTCGCTTACATTTTCTTTATTTAATTTGCGGGTCAAACTACTGCTTGTTAAAAATTTCGTAATGAACTAATACGAAATTGTGATGTTTAATTGAAAGATATATAAAACTTGTTAAAAAATAACCGTTGAGATAATTCAAAATTCTCAATAACTCGAGAAATCCTCGTCAAGAATACCCGTGCATCGAGAAATAAAAAAGTCTAGATTTCGGAAACTTGATTATGTAACGCTTTGATGTTGATGTCTATGGGTAGGGGAAACACTAACCATTGATCAGATGATGCACATGCTTGTTTTGCCTCTTACACAAAAGTTAAACCCAAAGTAGTTATAAGAACCTTAGTGAAAGTTCCCACTAAATTTATTATATACTTTCCAGTAATCTACGACGACGACGTGACTGCAGCATTCGTAGCCACGATACAGAGAATACTCAGCACGAAGCCCCCGAAGACACTTTATGTTGTTTTGGAGAAGCGCTACGTGTTCACCATAGAGCACATGGAGTCAGTGGCACCATGTTACGAAACATTCCTAACTTTGCTGGACAAAGTAAAGACAGATAACGCTCATTCCACTTGGAAGGTCGAGCAGATGCCGCTCGACTTCCCCAAGTATTTCACATACGACCGGGTCAAAGAGCTGGTCATGTGGAGGATATCCTCGATACCTGCATAAATCTGTGATACTTAATAAATAATTTTGTTGATAATTTTCTTTTTTTTTGTAATTAGCAAATAATTTGGGATATAAGTGAATTACCATCATCATTTGACTGCTACACTGAAAAGTACTGTATCCAACATTTCAAAGATTGCTTTGATCTGGTGCTACTTTTGTGGAAATAATTGAAAAATATTTATTCAGTAAACACATATTAGTACATTATATTATAATTGGACCTCCTTTTAAGTATATAATACCTGTAGTAGGACTCTTCCTTAATTACAGTGTCTATTTCCAATTATAACTTACCTACAGAAAACTGCCAGCAAAATAATTCGCTAGAGGGTGGTTGTGTTCATGTGAAAGAATAACGGCACCAGGGAGCTGGTTAGGAGTTGAGTCGGTTACGTCTAACAATAATAAGCGACTACAGAGAATATGTTACGTGATACGAAACATTGAACCTTATTTTCTCGTCTCTCGGCGTGGGGCGGAGCGCTAGTGCTTGTGGAGAGTAGGTATTGAATGTATCAATGAAGTAAGCGTTGTAATTTTGTAATAAAAGTACCGGTAAATTAGAAACAAGTAATAAAATTTAAAAGTTGCTCATAGTACATACAGTGACAAGTCATATTAGACACTTGCAGCACCATTGTAACTCTTATTGCGTACGCTATAAGAACTGTACAATACGATCCATGTACAGATCGTGACAGAAAAACCAACGTTGACTACATACCAAAAAGTATAATACCTAACTGTGAGCGGAATTGGTGTATCGACAATAAAAGCCAAAACTTAAACGTATAAGAATTTCATTTATTTTGAATTCCAAATAGATAATAATTTATACTTATATCGGCGAATACTTTAGTTTAATAAATAGGACGCGAGACAAACGCAACTTTCACAATTTACACATTACGACTAAAATTTACTCACAATAGCAAATTTTATTGGACATCAAAAGTTGTTCTGTTGTATTAAATTACTGTTCTCTTAGTGAGATACAAGTCTACATTAGTAATTACAGTCTAGACAGTCTTACTAGCTGCGATAATTTGACAGTTAATGTTACAAAATTCAGATCGTTTCCGCTTTACACTTACAGTTCAATTTTAACTTCTTCTGCGTAACGTGCGATACAAATACTAGTATAGTTAAATGTATTCTTAGCTCTACATACTCGACATACCTATCTAGCGGCATATATAAATTAATTAATTCATTGGCAATGGTATTATTCGAACTGGCAAATTACTGCAGTGACTTGATTTATTATAGGTAATCAAAATAAAGGCAGCGACATAAAGTCCAGTCCATTTCGTAATTATTTTTGCGTGGGCCAGAATTCGTTGTACTTAGTGAGGAAGGTTTTCCTCAATTCTGAGTTTCGCGCCTGCTGATCCCTCTCCTTGCTAAGCTTCTCCACGCTATGACCAACGAAGTGATCGCCCTTGAAGTGTATGATGACTACTTGTTTGTTGAATTTCACGTTTTTGTCGGCGTTCTGTTTCGCTTGCGGGCAATAATCCAATGAGAATGGTAGCGTAAAGTCTTCCGCTAAAAATCAAAGTAGAATAGGTGCAATATTGACAGTCTAAGTGCTTAAAATTCGCTGCCCTATTTTCCTCACGGAATAGCAGCGCTGTTTGGACTGTGTTTGGGATTTTGAGAGTAAATGTAAGTGGGTATTTTGAACTTATACCTATGTCGTGACGGTCATGCAGTAAAATATTCCAAATCATCAACACATTTGCCCAATGTATGTAGTCATAGTCGGGCATCAATATTCATCAATTCGTAAACGGATTTATAAAATTAGGCAACCCATACCATATACCTATAATTACTTTTAAAATTAATGTTATATGCAGTATCCCTTTATTTTCGGAATACGTTTCCTGCTGGCTAAAAACTGGATTCAGCAATATTTCTTTCGTATTTCGCTGGAAAACTATATCAGATGTGTGCTTTTTCACCTGGCGACGTACGAAATAACGATAAAAACGTTATTTTACTTGTTTATTACTGTAATCATAATTTACATTTGGCTGCTATAATTGGTATTAATTACTTATAGTGGTAATCATATATGTATGTACGTATTTTTCATGCCAGGTCTCTTGCGAGGCAGAGAAACCGAACGCCATAAGACGCAGCTCTTCATGCACGCTTGCCGTTTCCTAGGGGTTTTGAGATGACCTACCACGGCCAATTTGGTCGCTTTGCCTGGCTTCTACTACATCCTTCCACTATCGCATTGTCTATCGGTTTCATCATTCTTTCATCCTGCAATATTTTTTCATCGAATCAGCGAGGCATACCTTTTCTTATGTTAACATCGACTGTCTTTCAGGTCATTTTTTTTTCTTATATCATCGTTGCGAATGTTGTCAGCAAGTGTTACGCTATAAAATTTGCACAATGTTCGCATCCTGATCGTATAACTACTTTCATGCTCTCTCTACAATAGCCAGTTTTCACTTAAGTACACAAGTTGTACCTATACTTTTCCAGTAGCGTTGAGATTAGCACTGCGTTGCGTGGAGCATGATAAAAAATATCTAAATTTAAAACTTGGAAATGAAAAACACTAGTACAAGGATTTGGCTAATTAGAGCGTAGATAGATACATTGTAAGAACCTAATCGATACAGTCTTGATTTCGTATAAAAATGGGTGAACGATGTTACCGTGATCCAGATAGAAAGTAGGTATAGAATAGATCCTAAATCTCCAGGCATAGAGAACCGAGCTCTACACGACTCTGTTCTTACACACCTTAGTCGCTGTTTTAACATTCATATCTCTTCTTCCCCACTCGCCGGTCTTAAGGACTTCTGATAGAACATGACCAATTTGGTCATGGTAAGCGACGAGTCTTGAGAGCTCGATGGCGTGGTTACGCGTGTCATTTTATCCGAACACGCAAGTTAAGCTGCAACTACCGCAGCCAGTCTATGGATGGGTTTATCTATCTCGTGCTTCGGAGGGCACGTCAAGTCGTCGGTCCCGGCAGTTGTCCATAGATGACAGTCGTTAAGCTAAGCCAGTGGGCTTTGGGCGGCTTGAACACACTGGCCTTCGCTAATCCGCACTTGAGCAGCGTGGTAGAGTATGCTCTAATCCTCTTCGGTTGAAGGGAGACCCGTGTCTCTGCAGTGGGATGAGTTAAGGTTGGTGTAGTAGTAGAAGTAAGTCTTGGCCATCTTGACTTATATTTTCATTTTTACGTTGTGTTTGTTTCGTCAGTTTTTCATCCCGCGTTCCTTTACATGTCCGAGCTCACGGAGCATGCTTCTTCGAATCTTAAAACAAGCACCCCCATTATCATAATTCGATTATCATCATCCTATTTTCGAACGCGGTCAGCGAGCGTCAGTACCTACTATCTACAGCACCTAAAGTTGCCAGTTGTCAGTAAAAAGACCAGTATTCGATTTCAATCTATTTATAATTTCGCACCAAATCTCTTCCGGGGGACGGTCCTTTCACACCTCACTCGGTTCTTTAACATTCATAGCTCTTCTCTACATGCACGCTCACCCGTTTCTAAGGTTCCTGACATCATTTTCTGATAAAACATTTTACTCGATTTGTTTCGGTAAAATCCACTTAAATCCTAATATAATGTAGCTGTACACTTACGAAGATTGTACACCACGGCTCCTTCTACAGTGTTGTCGCCAGTACATTCAGGTCCACCATCTTTCAAAATGCCCCGCATCTTCGTTAATTTTCGAATTGTCTTCTCGTTGAGTTTGCCGTTCTGCTCATTCTTGTGCTTATCTATGGTTCGGAGAGTCTTTTTCATCTACGAACGAACGAAGAAAAAATAACAAGTGGATATTTAGTAGCTACTTCATTGTAAAATCTGTCTGCAAGTGTTAATCCGCAGATTTTAAGCAACGCTCGCATCTCAACCGCGTTTATTATTTTTTCATGTTTTATATGTTAGCGTTGAGACCAGCACCACGTGCTGCCAAGAAGTATTTCGAATGCCCCATTCACACTATGTATTTACAAATTTTCTCTCCACATCAACGGTGTACTTAAAATTCAAATGATATTTCATGTGGTGAATCACTAAAAATGTTGCGAAATACCTACGGCGAATCGTGTATATCGAAAACAAGGGCTTATGAATGGTATAAGGCTTTTAAAGAAGGCCGAGAAGTAGTAGTAGACTTGCCTCGTTCTGGTAGACCTTCAACCGCTACGACCAGAGAAAACATCGACAGAATCAAGAAGCTAGTGCTCGAAAATCGACGTATGAGTCTGAGAGAGTTGGCTAGTGAGGTGAACATATCTTTTAAGTCCGTCCACAACATTCTCATTGACATTTTAGGCATGAAACGCGTCGCCGCTCGACTAGTTCCAAAAGAGCTCAATTTTGTTCAAAAAGCGCAGCGAAAGCATGTCGCTGAAGACATGGTTTCCCGAGCTTCTACGGATCCGACCTTTATGAAACGTATAATAACTGGCGACGAGACATGGGTTTATGAGTACGACATGCAAACAAGCCAACAGTCTTCAGAATGGCGTCTCGAAAACGAGCCGAAACCCAAAAAACCGCGGCAAAGTCGCTCCAAAATTAAGGTGATGCTGACAGTTTTTTTTGACTACCGTGGTGTGGTTCACTCCGAATTCCTTCCAGAGGGAGAAACAGTGAATAAAGAATATTATTTAGGCGTCATGAAGCGTTTGCGTGAGAGTATCCGCCGAAAACGTCCAGATTTGTGGCAACACAACTCATGGATGCTGCACCATGATAATGCACCATCACACACAGCCATTATAGTGAAAGAGTTTTTAGCGAAAAATTCAACAAAAGTTCTCGACCAAGCACCGTATTCACCTGATATGGCTCCGTCTGACTTTTTTTTATTTCCCAAGTTAAAATTACCACTTCGAGGAAAACGTTTTGAGTCGATAGAAGCCATAAAAGAAAATTCGCTGAATGAGCTAAAGGCCATACCGCAAATAGCCTATGAAAAATGTATGGAAGACTGGGTGAAGCGGTGGAGATGTTGTATTGCAAGCGATGGGGCCTACTTTGAAGGCGATAAAATAAATTTAGATGAATAATTTGTATTTTTTGTTTTATTGACAAATTCCCGATACTTAGTACACAGAATGTACAACGTTATCAAGTAGATAATAACATTGTATATCTTGAATGCGTTTCCAACACTATATCACCAACTCTAATCCACCCGTTTGTTTTTAGGTTAGGTCGGTAGGTAGGCTAGGTTACGTCTCGTTCAATTTTTTTTATACTACATCGGAAGCCATACAAGCATACGGCCCACCTGATGTAAAGCGTATTTTACCGCCTTTACCATGGCGAGTGCTCTGAAGAACTGTTTTCCCTTATCCCACCCTCACCCTTCCGTCATAGAACCACACGTGCGGGCTTGCGATGTCATAGTTCCACGGTTGAGAATATCTCTTCGCGTACCAAAAAGTTCGGCAACTCCTATCTTTGTCGTACTATCAAAAAGTGGAACGCCTTGCCTGCACATGTGTTCCCTCCTTCCTACAATATGGGATCCTTCAAACGAAGCGTGAAGAAGCATTTTGCGGGTCAGCATGGCAGCGTCAACTGACAGGATACGGGATGTAGTATGTTGTCAGTTGCAGTTGCGATTTGGGCTCCTCATTCGCTTACCATCAGGCAAAGAGGGGCCACTATGCTGAACTAATATCTAAAAAAAAAAAAAAAGCGGGTACCGTAGCCTATTAACGCTTGCAATATATTAAGTATCAATCGCGCGATGCCTCTTCTGCTGCTTACACAGCAACTCCTTGGGAGCTTACTGGTGACCTCACTCACACGCAGGAACACAACACCTCTAGGGAGTTGTTATTTGGCTGCGGTTTTCTGTGTGGTGGAGGTACTTCCCCAGACAGGCTGCTGCGCCCTACCTCTCTTAAATACCATTATCTTTGCTTTCTTCGCATTTATTTGTACGTCCCTCTCTCTTTACAATCGTCTTTCAGTATTGTGACTGGGGTTTATAGTCTAGATAGTGTCTGCTAGTAACACGGCATCGTCCGCATAAAGCAGACAATTCACCACTTGCCACCCATGCGCAATCCTGCATTTGTAAATCTTATTCGCTGTAGGTCAAGATACAAAAAGATCAGGCGCGATGACAGACAGCATGCAACCCTACTTGACCACAATGTTTATTTCAAACCAAGGCGACAAGCTGCCGCCCAACCAGCACACATGCTTTGCAGTCCTAATAAGTCATTTGCACTGAACACAGTAGAGTACCGTTAATCCCTTAACCTGGGAATATGTCCTAGAGATTCGTATAACCATGAGCAATGCTTCCGAAGTCTCTGTAGATGTAGATGTTAATCGTAAGAACAACATGCTAGAAGTTGTAGCCTGCAATAAGTTACTAACTAATTACTTGTAGCATGTTGTTATTACGATTAACATCTACAGCGCCTGATGATGCCTCGTGGAGGGGCGAAACACGTGTCGCAGCGAGGACCAGGCCAGTCGTGGCAGCGACGGTGGTGGTGGGGGCACGCGGATTCTGTTCCAGATGGCGGACGACCGCAGCAGTCGAGGCAGAGACTACCGGAGCAGCCATGGCAGCGTCGGCATGTTGCATCTACTAACAGTAGTGTAGTGTGTGGGTGCCGACCGGCGCTAGGCCGCATGAACTAATTGGCGGCGGAAGCACACAAAACAGGTTAGATCAAATTGCATGTAAATTTGACTTTCGCAAAATAGGTAACGCCAGAATCTATTAAATATTTATAATTGTATATATATATATATATATTTAATTATATAAAATTTTTTGAATATAAAATTTACATCTTTGAGAAGTTTGAGTAGTGTAATGTTTATTAGGAAAGTAAATTCAGAAGAAATTATACACTAATTTATATAATTATAACAATTTCTTAAAATGTATAATCTTATACACTTAGGCGGATGTCTAAAGTGTCACCGTTCTTATGTGTGGTGTGTGGATGGAGGGATTACACGATCTTTAGTAGTGGTACCTTCTTACTAACAGGGTTAAAATATTTGAGAATGCATACCGGAAATACTAAAGAAATTAAAAAAATATATATGCTTGGTACCTTAGACGCGGTGTCTCAATAATAATATATTCGCTTAATCTACTGACAGATCTTACCGCTTTGGAGAGTTTCTTCGGAGGATCAGGATACGACATTTTTGGCTCCCCAGGATTACTTCCGATGACGTACATAGTGCTTTTTGGGATATCAAAATCTGAATACACCGTCGCCTGACCTTCTAGAGCCTCTATTTGTCTAGCAGACATAGTGGAAGACTTGCTATTGGAAGGGACGTATGATGTTTTAGCAACATTCTCGTGGCTCTTTTGTGAGGATGTTTTGTTCCCAACTTTTTGCTTCCTTTGCACAGGCTCATCTTCATTGGAAACGCTCTCCTCAGATGTCGATGGGAATACCTCGTTCAAGCTGAGAATTTCTACGTTGCACGCATCGGGAATTGAAGGGTTTTCCGTGTCCACCACTTGACATAGTTGATCGGTGGAGTGTATGCTAATGAATGATTTCTGACCGGAATATAAACGGGATTCTTCTTCATTCAAAGGAGACTGCTTCTTTGAAATCGTTACTGAGAACCAAGCATATATTTTTTATATATTACGTCAGTTGGAGGTATACAAGCTGCCCATCTGATGTAAATTGTCTACCGTAGTCTATAAATGCTAGCATAACAAGAAATATCGTTTGCGCGTTGCTACCCCTACACATAAACATAGCAAATTCTTAGGATCCCACTGGAATCCACACTCACTGGTTGCGGTTTTCTGTCATTCGAAGGTACTTCTCCAGTCGAGCTGTATTGATGCACCCTTCCGTAAGATAGGTACTACCTTGTGCTTTGCCTTTAAATATTCAATCCGGGAGTGATTGGTACTCGTAGTGTTGTAAATGTACATAAGCTACGGTAACTGCTTACCAAAAAGCTGGACTTACGCTTGTTTTCACCTAGTGGTATAAAACATACCTTGAACTAGATAGTAGTACATACAAACTTTCGTAAATAGAACTCTGTGAGTCTTTAACTATAAGTATATACTTATATCTATACCTACTAGATAATTATAAATGTATAGGAACAGTGACAGCCCAGTGGATAAATAATCAGCCTATTGATCAACTGGTTCCCGTTTTGAATTCTGACGTAGGCATGTGCACTAAATTAGGTAGTATTTTCGGATCTAGGTATATATTTGTAATTATCACTTGCTAGGAGGTGAAGGAAATTATATTTCGAAAGATAAGTGATCTAACCTAAGAAAGGTCTGGTTTTCCCTCAGGATCGTGAAGGTCTGACGGCAGTCGGTCCATGTAAAAATCAGTATATTCGCTTAAGTCTTTGGCTTTGGTAGCGGATCACGCCGATCCTAATGGATTAGGAAACGGGATAACACTAGAAAGAAGATACTAATTATATACCTATGTCATAAAATTTATAAATATTTAATTTTAATATATTTGTAACACCGCCTGCGACTTCAACAGCGTGGAGTTTCGGTTTCTAAACCACCACCAATATTTAAGAGATACAAAAGTTGACCCGAGATATAAATAACCGCGTAAATATTTAATCTAAATCCATTCAGTAGGTTTCTAGAGCATGTACGATTCGAAGATTTTTTGACGTCTGTATAGATAGTAAAGTTCTATCTATACAGACGCCAAGTATGCCGTTTATGTGAACTGGGCCCTGCTATCGATTTATAACTAACTATAACTTCACGTCAGATCCCTTCTATTTATTATAAATTTTAAATAATTTGTTGTTTTGTTTTGCGTTTGTACGTACTGTAATTATCTGGAGAATTAAAAGTAATCGACTCTAATATTTACCGGTATAGTAGAACAACATACCGGCATAAGTACCGCCCTCTGCATTACAACTTATCATTTCTCCTTGAACAAAAACAAACATTAGTAACGTAATTTACAGACACGAATTTCACCATTCTAATAATGTAGGTATTTTAAATGGTAGATGTACCTTCATCTTCATTTTTATCGGTTGTATTTGTATCTGTCCTGATTTTATCCGGTACATTGTGGGTATTCTTCAAATGTGACATATTTAACAACAAATTTCAGATTGTGAACTTTAACAAATGGCTGTCCATTTTCACTCTATTTGTTGCGCTGACAATTCCAATTTTAATATGATTTAGTAATTAGAAACTACATAGTAGGATTTCTTTGATGTCTATGGGAGATACATGTGTCACCTCTTTACAAATTTCAACTCATTTCATGAGCACTCATTTTAGTGTCATTTTTTAGAGTAGGCGATCTGTTTAATTCCTTCTGTTTAAATAAACCCTCTTGAAAGTAATTCGTTGTGAATTCTACAGCACAGTAGTATAGGAACTACAATGAAATTCAAAAGTTACCTTTGTTTACAAATCGAATATTTCGTTGTGTTTGTCTTCGTCTGATGATTTTTTTATGGATTACTAGCTGACCCGGCAAACGTTGTTTTGCCATATAAATTATTCCAATGATTATTTTAATATTAGAAAAATAGGGGTTAATGGTAGAAGGGTGAAAATTTAGGGTTGTATGTATTTTATAATGCCACATCATAAAAAACTGATAATAAAAAAAAATATCCAAAAAATAAAAAGAATAAATTTAGGGTGGACCACACATAGGGGTATGAAAAAAAGATAGTAGCCGATTCTCAGACCTACTGAATATGCATATAAAATTCAATCAAATCATCAAAATCGGTCAAGCCGTTTCGGAGGACTATGGTAACTAACATTGTGACCGGAGAATTTTATATATAAGACTAACTGACCCGGCGAACTTCGTACCGCCTAACAGTCGATTCTTTAATTTTTTTATTTTTTTTAATACTGATTTGTTTATAGTCATAGCGAAAGCAGGCCGTACTGGAAGCTGCAGTCGTTTAAACTCGAATGGTACGTCAGTTGGAATCATTGGAATGCGGGGTATCAAAACGTCTTCTCCTTTATACTTTCTACTAACGTCACTCAATTGTTTTTCCTTCCCGGAACCTCTCCACTAACACTTAAACTTTATGTATGTATGTATATCTTCACGCCAGGTCCCTTGCGGGGTAGGCAGAGAGAACCGAGCGCCATAAGACGCGGTTCTTACACACTTCACTCGCTTCTTTCACATTCATAGCTCTTTTCATGCACGCTCGCCGGTTCCTAAGGCTCCTGACATCACCTTCTGATAAAACACGACCAATTTGGTCATGGTAGGTTAGTCTTGGTCTTCCTCGGCTCTTACATACTTCCACTTTCGCATTGTATATCTGTTTCGTCATTCTTTCATCTTGCATTCTTTCTACTTGTCCGAACCAACGGAGCATGCCCTTTCTTATCTTAACACTGACACTCTCAGTCCAACTCTCTTTCGTACGTCATCATTTCGAACGCGGTCAGCAAGCGTTATGCCACAAATTATTCGCAGTGCTTGCATCTCGACCGCATTTATTCTACTTTCATGCTCTCTCTGCCATACCCAGCTCTCACTTCCATAAGTTAGCGTTGGAATTAACGCCGCGTTGTGTACAGCGAGCTGTGCCTTCTGGCTTAGATTTCGGCTGCCAAACAGTTTACCCAACGCTCCATTCACGCTATTCCCTGCACTCACTCGTCTCTCCACATCAGCGGTGTACCTTCCATCGCTTCTAAAAGCGCTTCCAAGATATACAAACTCATCCACTTGCTCCAACACATACATCATTAACCGTAAAAATATTATTATTATTTATTATTATTATAATCCTAGTGTTCGTTCTGGTTGTCTCTCTTTCAAATAAGTACCATTATTTTGGTTTTCTTCGCATTCAATTGTAAGCCTTTCTTCATACAATCGTCTTTCATTGTTGTGACTAGTGTTTGCAGTTCGGATGATGATTCTGCTATTAATACCGCGTCATCTGCATAAAGCAAGCAGTTAACCACTGAGCCACCCATTCGCATTCCCACATTCATATTTCTCATTCTCTGAAGACAACTGTCCAGATACAGGTGAATAGCCGAGCCGACAGCACGCATCCCTGTCTGACACCAATATTGGTATCAAACCAGGGTGATAAGCTGCTGTCCACTCTCACACATGCTGTGCAATTCTCATAAGTGGATTGCACAGCACGTAGAAGGTCACCGTCAATCCCATACCTGGGCAAGATGTTCTAGAGATTCTTTCGCACGACCCTATCAAATGCTTTTTCAAGGTCCATAAAACCGCAGAAAACCTTCTGGTCCATAGCCAGATGCTTTTCCACGATATTGCGGAGCGAAAAACTTGATCCGTACATCCTCTGCCGCTTCGAAATCCCCCCTGTGCTTCCTAAAGCATTCCATCGGATTTCACCCTCATTCTCCTTTCAATGACTTTAGCTGCTAGGCTGATCAAACTGATGGCCCTATAGTTGGCGCAGTCCATACGTGAGCCCTTGCCTTTATACGAGGGCACGATGACCGCGCGTCTCCAATCGCTCGGAACTCTTCCGGTTCTCCAGCATAATTTGCTTAAACTTTATGGTATGGTATTAAAGTTCAAATTGACTTTTAAGTATTATTACGAATCTTTTGTATGGGAGTATATAGAAAAGTGTTCTTTTTAGGCTTTTATAAGCAATTTTTAAAATTTTTCTCTTCGTAAGAACCATCCTCGTACTTCAAGGAATATTCTAAAAAAGAATTAGCGAAATCGGTTCAGCTGCTCTCGAGATTTGCGCTTAGCAACACATTTAGCGATTCATTTTTATATTATAGAGAAGATTATATATATTATAGATATGTAGGTATGTATCTACAAAAAAGTAGTATTTAAATGTGTTTTTAGCGGCTGCTTTGTAATAATTGTAATATTAATATCTGTTACAGACCCAAACATTATTTTTATCTTGTTTTGAGAACAACTTGTTATCTACGAGTAGTTGTCATAAAACTTTTTGTGAAAAGAACTAGAAATATTATCATGTTTTTGAGTTAATTCGAGATTCTGATAACTAATTAATTATTAAAAACAAACAATTAATCACTTGTGCTGGGAATAAAATGGCGAAAATATTTATAAAATGCAATTATTATTATACAATAACACTAGAGGTTAAAGTATGAAATATATACTTTGAATTGACGGTTTAATGTCAATTCAAAGTATCTATTACTATAAAATAGCAATTTCGTACTTTAACCTCTATTAATAATACTTCGAAATACTATACTATACCTTCTACTTCGAAAATCCGAGTAATTTTTGAATACGAGTTCCGACGGAAGCGGCAGAAACGGCTCGCAATGTCAATGCTGCGTTTGGAGAGAAGACTGCTAATGAACGCAAAGTGCGTTTTAGGTTTAAACGCTTTCGTAATGGAAACTTCCGACTTGAAGAACGAACCACGTGGTAGAATAACGCCGAATTGAAGGAGATGGTGGACGCCGGTCCGATTCAAACTACCAAGGATATAGCGACATGGTTTAACGTTACCGTACCTACAATATTGATTCATTTGCATCAATAGAATAAAAAAAAAAATGAAAAATGGGTGCCTCATGATTTGACTGATTTGCAGAAAGAAACGCGTGTTGAAACTTGTGCTCCCTTGTTGAATGGGTACAGAAATGAAGGAATATTGCATCGAATTGTGACATATGACGAAAAGTTGTTTTTTTACGATAGATAACGATAAGCGAAAAATGCAATGGCTGACCCCCAGGTCAAACGCCGCAACAATGCCCTAAAGAAAGCTTACCAATAAAAAGGTAATGGAAAATGTTTGGTGGTATCTTCATGGCGTTATTCATTATAGCTGTCTCAGGTCTGATCAAGCAATAAGAGCAGATGTTTACTGTGCCGAACTTCGAACAATGATGACCATAACTGACAATGAAACAGCCCTGACTCGTGAATCTATCTTCACCATTATTGGTCCATGATAAAGCAGAACCTCACACTCCACGAGAAACCGTTGTAATTCTACAGGAGTTGCAGTTAGAAACCATACGTCATCCTCCGTACTCGCCAGACCTTGCTCCGACTGACTACCATTTCTTTCGTGATTTGGACAATTTTCTACGTCGTAAAAAATTTTGTTCCCAGGAGGCAGTACAAAATGCTTTCACACAGTTTGTCGAATCTAGATCCCCAGAGTTCTATTGCAAAGGCATAAGTAAACTTCCGATTAGATGGCAGCAATGTATAGATAATAAGGTAAATATTTTGATTAAATAAATATATTACATCTAAGAAAAAACGAGTTTTAATTTTTCAGTACAAATTGGCAATTTCATACTTTAACCTCTAATATGATGACGACAGTCTTATTTTATAACGGCACAACTTCACCCTCACGCACTAGAACCGCAATGGTCGCGTACTGTGCGGTTCTGGAGTTTCTTCTGAGAACTCTCAGGTTTTGGAATGAACTCCCAGCCGAGGGTTTTCCAAGGAACTATAACATGGGGTTCTTAAAGAAAGGAGTGAAGAGGTTTTTAGAGGATCAGCAACGCACAAGTGACACCCCTGGGTGTTGTAAATGTCCGTAGGCTACGGTGACTGTTTACCATCAAACAAGATGTATGTTTGTTTGTCACCCTAGTGGTAAAAAATATTATTGGACCACCTAAAACAACATATAACCATCTCAATTATGCGATAATTTGACATTTCCTAATTTAGTTGGTTTACTTTTGGACCACCTAAAACAACATACAACCATCAATTATGCGATACTTTGACATTTCCTAATTAAGTAGTGAAGTTTCTACTATAATGAAAGACAAGTATTTATTTTATATCAATACACAGCTCGGCTCGGTTCTTTGAGTACATGTATCGGGCGGCAGATGAAGCGCAGGAGCGGTACCCTACTGCAGGGATGGTATGTTTAAGGGACTTTCACCACACCACAACTAAACATGCAGGCAGGACCGCCGACGCGTTCGCTCTTTCGCATAGCATGGCGCAATTGGTAGACCAACCTACCAGAATACCAGATGTCGTTGGTCAGGAGCCCTAGACTTACTGCGGACCACCCACCCTGCTGGCTACCGGGTCGATGTCAGGGCGCCCCTAGGCACATCTGACCACTGACTAGTATCCAGCACAGTGTCAAGCACGATTCCACCACGACCCACTGCGGTGAAGCGTCGTGTGTGGCACTACTCGTCAACAGATTGGGACGGCATGCGCAACTATTTTGCTTCCGTCCCACGGGGACAGCGATTCAGTGAAAAGAATCTAACGGCGAGTGCTGCGGCGGTATAAAACGTTCACAAACTGTAATAATCACTTAATATCAGATGGATTAGCATGCACGTCCACACTGGATGTAGTGAATGAACACTCAAAGCAGACTACTATTTTTGCTTGCGTAGGAAACTACTGTGACTTAGTTTCCTATACAGGTAAAAAAGCTTTAGGATAATCGAAGTACATATTAACCACAGCAGAGTTCATCAATGAAAACAGATCTATTGAAAATAATTATTATATTCCATCATAAGTACTTATACCATAAGTGAACATTATTCCAAATTGAACAATACAAACAAACAAAACAGTTTTAAGGAAATTACCAAAATTGTATTGAACGGTAATTTGTGGTATCACTAAACAATTGCTACATGTGCAAAAAAGTAATTTTAGCCTAAATAAAATAGTTTTAGACTTGCTAATAGGTGTAAAATATTTTCTTATCATAAAAATATTGGAATTTTTTAAAAAGTAACATGAACACAGAAAGCTGTGCTGTATTTATTTTGGTTTAGGGGAAAAAGGAAAAGCAGACTTCTCGAAGCAAGTTTACATCAGTTTTTTTTTCAAAAACTTTCTAAACGAAATTGAACTGTTGGGTGTAATAGAATCACAGTGGTAAGGGTACTTGTTCTAAAATGTACATCAATAAAAAAAATATTCATTAATTTAACAGTAATTAATGTTTGTACAGCCAATTTTTTAGTAAATTGCTATTACTATATTGCTATATTAATACATAGGTATATGTCGCTGACGTCTCTTTTTTTATTTAAGCTTACCAATATAATTACAGTTGGTCCGAATTTGTTCCTCATTCTAAAAATTGGTAAAAATTTGATTAGTTAAAAAGTTACTTAAAAAGTTTCAATAGGCGATTTCCTTGAAATTAAACTATTTTTAACGGAAGTATCGCGTGTTTTATTTATTTTGTTGAAACCTGACGTTTCGAACGCTTTGCAGCGTCTTTCCAAGTCTTTCCTGCGACCACGGACGCTGCAAAGCGTTCGAAACGTCAGGTTTCAACAAAATAAATAAAACATGCGATACTTCCGTTAAAAATAGTTTAATTTCAATGTGTAACAATCGCGAAAACCTAAGACAATACTAGGCGATTTCCTTTCCTTTATTTATGATTTTGGTAAAAAACAGTACAAGAAGATGGTCGCTTTGCTAAACTATCAGATTTTTTAAAGTATTGATGATAAATTTTTTGCAATAATAACATAAATAAATTCAAACACTGAAATCAAAGCCAGTAAATTGGCAATGTGAACACTAGCACACTGTGACTAACCTAAACTGGATGTCCTAAGGAGGTCCTGAAGCTATATATAATGAGTGTGATAATGAGTGTGTTTGCCGATGTTCTTCATCAAGCCATAATCATGCCACTGCTGGGCTACAGATATACCTTCTACTGGAGTTTCCAGCTACAAGGTAAAAAGTCCCGCTTACCTTTATAGGTAAGACACCTAGGGATAATATATCCTTTTCTGCTGTCCTCTTATTGCTACTATACTACTAGTCTCCCAAATTCGTTCTATACGGTAGTATTTCTGTGTTCATGTTATTAATTAATCACATATAGCAAAGAACGTCTATCAGAAACATCAGTCAATAACCGAGGTGTATTTTTAAGGCATCATGACACCCTGCAGTCTTTTGTACAAATGCTAATTGCAAGTTACGTCAGTTACTACAAGTTACAATACATTTTCAGAATCACATATTTTTACTCGCGGACATGTTCTCGCTAATACACATAGATTAAATATTAATGTTCAAGCAGAGATTAGACTTCGCAGAACATTATGACTGTAGTCCGTAGGGCGGCAGCTGGTTACACTACGTCATTGAATGAACGAAACCAAATTGAATTTTTGCGTATTTTCTAATGTAAGCTCAAAATAAATCTGATCTGTCAAGGTACAAAATGTAGGGTCAATAAATGTGTTCCGCCACACAAACAGACTAGATTTATTAGCGGTAGGCCAAATATTAGGATATTGAATGAATTAGGCTTGCGTTGGTTGCATGGATAAATATATTTAATAACGTGGCTTTTGACTCTAGCAGTAGTAGACAATGATAGACTTTATAAATTGTCAGCCTTCACATAGATTGAAAATAAATGTTTAAATAGAGATCAGACTTCGGCAAATATTACAACGTTTTATGCTCTGAGTCTGAGTAGCGAGTGTAAGTTACCTTACGTCATCGAATAAACTAAACTATATATTTATTTCTAACATAAATTACATATGCTTAAAATAACTATTAGTTATTTTAATGTATATATATTTCATTATTATACTTATAATTCAAGTCAGTCATGCTAAACCTCTAGGTTAGGGCTCTAATAAGCCTTAGTTTCATTGATAGTGTGCGTTTTCAATTTGAGCATTATTATGCAGTGCTTTGAACATATTCGAACTTATAAAACTATCAGCCAGCATCAGCATACTGATCTGTTTTTAATCGGTTTGGCTTCTTTCCTTAACCTACAAAACTCGTATATAAAATTACTTTATATATATATATATATATATATGTTTACATTTTAAATCCTTTTTCAAGTATCAGTAATTTTGGCCCTCTGTGAAAAAATGGCGTTCGGTTCATGTATTCGATGACGTAGCGTAACCTAGTCTCTCTGTCTCATCCAGACGGACTATATATCTGCGCCTGCCATTCACGATCAACCGATCACCTAAAAGATTGTCAAAAATTCGAGATCTGATTCCCATCATTTATTCAATTCACTTGAAGACCTTCCAACGATCGATCCTGTATCGTGGAAGCCATTCCGCACGTGGGAGCTGAATTAATTCATACATAATAAATACTCTAGCTCATTCGCTGCCTAAAAACTTTGACAAGGCTAAAACATTTTCACCTAATTTAATACTAACAAACACATAATACATTAAAGTCTGTACGTGAGTAATGTTTTTTTTATCAGCTTCGTAAAATTAATACATTTTAATATTGTCAGTGACTCTTTTTTTGACGGTAGACCTAAAAATTATATGCTAGCCGCCCGTAGAGTAGAGACGGCGAAGATATTAATTAGGACCCCGTCTATGGAACGATGGGATACGCAATAAAACAATTTTAATATAGAAGTGACGTGACATGTTCAGTACAAATGAAAGAGAGATAAAATAGGCGTAAATCTTGACATTAAAATGTCTCGAATTTAATAGATAGTAAAGTTTAGAATTTGAACGACTTTACATTGGTATGCGCTTGTAGGAACAAATGTCAATGTTTCAATTTCCATTTTATTTGGTTACATGTTAATATTAAATTGAATACTTATATAGAATAATTGAATTGGAAAAATCACAGCTAAAATTATTTGTGAAAATATTACGATATTCACTAAACATGCTGGGTAGACAAGAAATCACTTAGAGATCTAAAATTTCAGTAAAATATACGAGTACAGAAGTAGTCATAATTCGAGTATTCCATATTGTTAGACGAGTTCCAACAAATGCTATTTTTTCTGACTTGTTACTTCATCACTTTGTCTAATACATTAGAAGGTATTCTCCGCGCTTTTAGACATGATTTTTGATTATCATAATTCGATTGACGTTTTAATAGGCCACAGTATTTTATCAAGTATGTTGAATTAAGTCACTGGGTTTATACTACGTCATATATCTTCGGTATAGTTGGCTATACGGACGATATGTTACACAGTTTTATCGACGAACAACATATCTAACAGAACGGAATACTCCGTCATAATTTAGCAACATAATTACTGTTATCCATTTCATGGACTTTCATTACTTACAACTAAAATTATCGTATTGGGCAGTAACGAAATTATATTACCTAACGAGAATCTTTAGTAATAATGATAGTCAATTGATATGGCGCCAATTACGTAAACACACGACACAATGCATCAAGATCGAAGGACAATATGTCGAAACCATCTTTGCCCTCCGAATAGGTGGTTATTTCAATTGTTTCAAAGTTAATTAATATTAAAATAACAGAACGACCTAAAGATATTCTCAATTTCCACATGGCAATTCGTGGCAACGTACGTAACAGCCGTATGATTTCTATAACAATTCCAAAGTACATTGTACACGTTGCGTGACGATTTCAAAGTACCAATATTCGCTATACGGAGCTCTTTCTCTCTGATATAGAAGAGCGTTTGCGACTTTGTATACTTCCGGACGACATTTTCCTCTTACTTTCAATGTGACTCGGGGCGGGGCTTGCAGATTTGTTGAAATTGGCACTCGCGCTGGCCATTCTATTGGCATTTTGTAAGTTAGACGTTTTTCTTCTGACCGACGGCGATGCCTCTATATTATTCAGTTTAGCGGTGGCAATCTGAGGTTTTTGCTCTATAATGACTGGTTGCTGATACTTTCCGACAGCATGCCAGTGCTCGCGCTGGGCTTTTAATGAGTCTCGCATTTTCTCTTTGGCCTCGGCATTGTCTGCTAACATTTGGTTGAGCATTTGTACTGTTTGATAGAGAGCGACCGGACTGAGCATGCCGAAGTCGTGTAAAGAGCACATGTGGAGGATAAAGTTTCTGTATAGATTTTTTTCTAGCAACTCCTTTCCTTTCATCTGCAAAAACATTTGGCACGCGATAGGGATCTGACAATCGCCAACGTAGTTGTATTTCATGACGTGTAGGTTCCACATCTTCATTAGTTCTTTCTCGCCTTCGTTCACGTCCGTGAACTCATCTATCATCATCATGGTTTTCTGTTGAAGCCACAGCGGATCAGTTTCGCTCTCCGAGTCTATATCTAACTCTTTCGGATACACGGGCAGGCATGTTATGGTGTGGTGGTATAGTCTGAAAGAGATCGAGCAAATTTCATTGAATATGAGAATGGAGAAACGATTGCGTTGCGTTGAATGGAGAAACGATGGAGACTATGGACGATTGAAAACACGCATATTCGTTATATGCCGAAATATTTTATTCACAGAGTAGAATTATACAATCAGTTCTTAAAAGTTATAATTTTGTTTTTAACATATTCCACCAAGTTATATGTGAATATTTATAATAGTATTACTGCTGCGACGAACGTCTGAGCCGCGACACAACGGATGAAGTGAATTGTTTTTTAATTGAAATTATAACTTATCTTATTAATTATTGAACATGTATTACGAGTCAATGGGGACTGAGGCCTCACGCACCGAGTGAGAGTTGTTGATGTCCAATTGTTTTAAAGAAATAATGATCATTATTCTGTATCTACTAATACCCAACAAATATACGAACATATTCAGTTATTGAAATTTTGTAATAAACATTCCCAAGCAATGTTAGCAACATAAATGCACAGTGAATCGCAGCTAATTAGACATTGTATGGCTGATATTTTGCAGCAAATATTCACATAAGTGCAAACCAGTTTATCTGTCATCATAATCAGAATGCTGTTAGTACCCCTCACCCTACCTACCTTTTTTTGCGTAACATTACAAACGATCTACGCTTGAGATATTCCTTTACCTTCTTTCGGCAGTGCATCAGGAATATTCTTATACTAGTTTGATTTTGCAAATGCTAATGTTATTGATTTTTGCCTCACACAAATAGCTTATTTAATGAAACCACATACCTGTTATGTCCGGTAAGGTATGGTCGTTGAGCTTCAACAACTTCAGCATCGTCAAGTTCTAAGAATTCAGCGAGGCTATGTCTGTGGGGGCGGCGCGCCCTCCTCGGCCTCCACACCAGCACGTGCGTGAGGGAGGTGCGCCTCGTTGGGCCAGCGCGAGGGCCCGTGGACCCGGCGTGGGTACTCCGGCCCTGCGCCGCTATCAGGTCGTGAGGCGACCCTGTGTACGACCCATCGTACAACTCGTTGATAGAAACATCTATGCGTGCGCCCCCCGGGATCGGCTGACAAGAGTAAAAAAAGCTTGTCAATAAAAAACGTGATAAAAGAACATTAGATGATTTGTTCATAACTACGTAGATTTACGTATTTGAGTAATTTTAACTGTGGCCGAAATATGCAAAGCCTGCCGGCGCTAGTTCGCATGAACAAATTGGTAACTAAGTTTTGAATATTTATTACAATTTCATCTAAATATCAAATTGTCTACATTATCGAAACTTTATCTCCAAAAATTGTAACGTGGAAATTTGTTCTTACGTTTGCATAATTTAAAGAGGCACTGCAAAGCGAATTGAATCAGTAAGTTCTTTCATACGTTAGACGTTTAGAGTGTTTTGATGTGATTAAACGATATCCAATTGATTCGATTTAATCGAATTGATAGAATGTATAACTTAAAGTTTTCATGTTCGTGTAATGTCGAAGAAGTGTCTATCTAATATTACAGTTATGAGTATTTCATCATTCACTATACTCTATATTTCTGCTGTTTATATCTCACTTAAATACGAAACGCCGAGAATAGTAATACTAGAAAAATTCAATTTTATTCACCGTCATTGAGATACTTAATATCATAATTTGTGGCAAAAAGTGAGTGATTTTGAAGCGTGGCAATACTTACAAAATATGTGAAATTGAATCTGGAATGGCACAATTTAAGGTGTTTCAGCAGTGAGTAGAGCGTGCCGCAGTCCAAAGAGCACCACGGACAGTGCAAGTCGTCGCACGCCTCCGTCTGCTGGCGTGAGTTGTTATTGTATAGGAACTGGTAGATGATCTGCTGACGCTTGGACTCGCCTTCGTGTGAATCGCCCTTTTTCTCACCTGTTTATAATATTCATCTGTTACTACAGAGAAGAAGAAGTAAGAAATACGTCTAATTATTTCACTACAATGGATGGGATTTTCCTTCCAAATCCGTTAGCGACATAGTCTGTGACTAAAGAAGGTATCGTCACAAGTAGACACAAAAAGGGTAGCTTATCTACACGTGTTTACAAGAGAGCATTTAATGGCAGCGCAACTAGCAGTCTCGACGCGTTTAATTAACCGACTGGGTGTTGGACCACCAAAATTTATTATTAGAAATTTATTCCAGAACTTATTGTTCTGGAATAAAAGTTGAAGAAACCGAAATTGTTTATTCAAACCAATTAGCCAAATACTAAATAGCTGTGATGTTAACGTATGTGTAACATGTACAGATTAAACAGATGTAGCAAATAATGAAGACATTGTATTAGCTTTTGCTGCTATAAAATAGAACAATATGTATGCGTCGGTGTATAATTTTGACAAGGTAATAGCAGTTTTACAGTGAGGATAGGAACAACCATCATGTGCGTTTAAGACAACTTTCTTTTCTAGGGATGTCAACGTCATTTTATTTCCTTAACTTAGGTAATATTAACCCTAAACTAAACATACAAATTGCACTATGTTCGTGCCTTAATGTAAGCACTAACCAAATTTTATATTTTTAACTTACCATTTTTACTGTCGCTAGTACTTTTCTGCATCGAAATCCTGTCTTTGCTGGTGCCAGCTTCCTTCTTTATGCCGTTAGTCTCGCTCTGCTGATACAGTTTCGGTCTATTGACAAGGCCATTCGTCGGTTCTTGACTCCAGCTTAGCTTTAATTTCAATAGCGGTCTCACTTTGAAAATGTCGAATGGATTTGTGTCTGTCTGTATATCATTTTCCTGTAATTAAAACATGGTTGTAATAATAAATATGGGCAATTCAAAAAAGTCGTTAAGCCCGCACTGCTGTAATAATAGTGCTATTTTATAGCAATTATGTAACATCATAGATCAGTACGTCTGTGGCTTGATACATAAGACTATTTACACCCAGTCCTGCCATTGATTTTTTATCCAATACCAAGGGTCGTGATTTGCCACTCATGATAAACATTTGGGTGTATGAACAAATTCATTTCTCTTGGTGTGGGTGTTTTATATATATTACAAGTATTTATGGAAGTGAGAGTTGGGTATGGCAGAGAGAGCATGAAAGTAGAATAAATGCGGTCGAGATGAGATAACATATACGAGACATCTTAAATATCTCTACGCAGGGTATGGACTCGTCGGACACCAGATTTTGCTGTAGCCAGCTTTTCAATCTCAAACTTAGCCGCTTTGTAAGTGCCTTGCTAAGATACTACAATTCTCTCTGTTGACACCCGAGACATCAGGCTCAAGCTGACATCCATATGCTGCTGTTCAAAGATCAAAATAATACTCCTGTTATAATGTGAAGTTATACTTGTTACTTGTATGGTAGAAATATTCGATTAGATTTTTAGTAGGTTTAAAATTACCGGAACAAGTATATATTAATTCCCTTTGCACGCGCCTCTGCTGAAAACTACTCTATAACTTACATAAACCGTATAGAAAATATTCGCAGTGCGTACTACGTGAGATCCAATACATAGAATGTAAATTACGGGGATAGAGTATGCTTGGCCTTAATGGAATTAATTAATAAAAAAAAGTACTATAAAAGGACCAAGACTAACCTACCATGACCAGATTGGTTGTGTTTTATCGGAAGGTGATGTCAGGAGCTTTAGGAACCGGCGAGCGTGCATGAAAAGAGCTATGAATGTGAAAGAAGTGAGTGAAGTGTGTAATGACCGCGTTTTATGGCGCTCGGTTCTCTCTGCCTACCCCGCAAGGGACTTGGCGTGAAGATACATACATACTGAAAAAACCTATATGTATAAAAAGCAATTTCAGCCAGCAGCAGGATTTTCTATATTACGTCGGGAGGCATACAAGGATACGGTCTACCTATGTGAAGCGGTTACCGTAGTTTATGAATGAATGAATTTATTTGTAATCGGATAACATAGTAGCACGCATAAGGCGGCACCATACGATCGGGCGGTAACGTTTCCCGCTATTACTTTTAAAATGCTGTTGGAGCTGCCGCACTCTCCTGACCAATGATGTGGCACTTTTTCGCCTGATGGCATAATAGTCGTCAGTGTGCGCTAGTGCAAACATTGATGATGCACTACAGGAGCGGGGCAGCTCCATCAGCATCCTGAAGCCATTATTATATTGGACCCGCAGGACACTAGTGGATCTTTACGTGCAGTTGGTCCACAGGCTGCTAGTGTAGAAAGTCTGTCCGTATAACTTTAATAGCATGACTTTCACCAGAACACTACACCGCGCAAACCTGCGCGCCAACATGTTACACCTCACCGCCATCGACCTACGTTCCCGCTCCATATCTACATCTTTAAGGTCATCGGTGACATAGTGCCCTAAATACTGATATACCCGTTTAAGGACAACATCATTGAGTGATATGGGTGGTAGTCTCCGGGCACTTACCGCTGGCCTTAAAGACCAAGTACTGACTCTTATTTACGTTGTAGATAAGATCGTTATTTGTTGCATATTTTTCACACACACTTAACATTTTTCTGATGGATGCTACTGTCGGTCCCAATAACATCATGTCATCCGCGTAATTAATATTATTTATGCTTTCTTCTTCCACGTGACATCCAACACGCATACTACTGAGACGAACGATTAACTCATTGATATACAGGTTGAAGAGCAGAGGAGACGTCAACGCTCCCTGCCTCACTCCACACTCCAACCCGTACTCATCTAAACATGAATCGCCCAATCTCACCCGACTTTTCTGGTTTGAATACCAGTACTCAAATAGACGAACAACATCCTCCGGAACATTACGCTTCCTCATCTTTCCCCAAAGTATATTATAGTTTACTAGATCAAAGGCTTTGGAAAGATCTAGGAAGCACGCGTAAACCGTTGTACGCCTCCCAGTACCAGAACGAAAGCCAAATTGGCGTCGTGTAAGACGATATGCTTTTGCAACTGTGTATTAAGCAAACTATCCAGCACCTTAGCAATTACTGTCGCTAGTGAGATGGGGCGATAATTGCTTTTGTCAGATACATATGTCACCGGCCCTGTCTTTTATAATGGGGACAACAACACACGTTCTCATTAAATCGTCGGGTAGGCACGAGTGGTTCAAGCAAAGCGAGTAGAACATCGCGAGTACTCTAGATAAGTGGATTCCCGCGCGCTTGTCATCTTCTCTATAGTAAATGCAACCTGTTTGGCTGAAAATCTCTTGGGTTCACCCCCATGAACAATCGCAGCATCGCGCCACGACAGCGACGGACCACGGCGAGTTTACCCTAAAGTGCATTTTAAAAAGATTCGCAATTTCCTTAAAATTACTAACTCCGTCCACACTCAACGGGTGAATAGGCCTAGCATTAATTTTGTTTCCAAAATTTCGATAAATCCTACGATGAAAGATGTGAAGCTAGCAAGCATATCCATTTTTATTTGGTCTTGGTGATTCTGACACCATTAAGTGATATTCACATGTTATAATTGAGCCCCGCCCTCCGGTGAGCGTCATGCACATGCCTGCTCCATCCCGTCACCGGACGGACTGAAAATCAATTATTTTCAGTTGTTCATGGCAAAGCTGTCGATATGTATTTATTTGTTCACTGTTTCTAGAGCCATTAGCCCTCGTTACCTTGCTTGACTATTTGCGCGTGCGCAATAGTCGGTTGTTTTGTTTCCGGCACAGGTGAAGATGTCGCCGGGTTACTGTTATCAATGGACAGCTGGGTCTCGATAACTTTAATCGACGCGTCCGTGCATTCCGATAACGGGGCGCGCACCATAGGGCTCTTGGAGCGCGCGAGAGGGACAGATGCATTATTTGCGGTAGAGCTAACCGGCGCCCGAGTTTGTTTACCAGTTAACTGTGGGGACGCAGAATAAGATTTCGAATTATATGTTGTGACGACGTCGTTGCATTCATCTGCTGAAATTGTAATCCCATGGGTCCACTCTCTAGACAGAAACTATCAATGATACCCGGCCCACGCCTTGTATTAATAAATTGATCACGAACTGACATATTTTGTTCTGACACGGACATTGCTTCCAATTCAATCTTAATTTGATTAAGTTGATCTAACGTAGCTTAGTTTTGTTTAATATCCAACAGATCTTTTTGTATCAGAAGAAGATCTTTTAAAAACTTTGATGTACTCGTATCTATGCTACTCAAAGTAATTGCGAGTAGTTTATGCAACTCCCTGGCGACAAATATGGGAATTTCGTCAGGGTCAGTTAATCTTCAAAGAAGCAATGATGTCATCTAGATCACGAATCCTTTTCCCCTGTTGTCGTCGAACAATCTGTCGTTTTTTCTTGGGCACTGTACTGAACAATAAACTTTTAGCAATTGTGATTTCATCTTCCTTGAAAGCATCACTGCTAATGGACACCAAGGACACTTCATCCATTATATCCAGCTTATTTTGAATGTAAGCCGGCACTTCGTTAATAACAACATTGCAATTGCTACATTTTACGGTCGTAATAACTTCATTAAACATTATGACACACGAAAGGCCCGAGCCCGACTAGTGTCCGAGCGTGACGAAAGCCGAACGTGGACTGATGACGGAGCTTATGAACGCTTGCTATACATAAGGTATCGCCATGCCACCTTTGCTGCTAGCAACCTCACTCACTCACAGGAACACGATCATCCAGAGAGTTGTAATTTGGCTGCGGTAAATGTGCTCTATGAGGCGGCCTCTCTATCTGACAGAGCCTCTGCTAAGTAGCTGTCGTCAATAATGTTCAGTGTGAGCATGGAAAGTGCTATTTGTTAATGCTGTTAAAATGTGAGTCGCTAAGTATGTGTTAAGTGTCTGTTGGCGACAAATATAACACAAGGAGTTCGATGTCGTCGTCGATGCTTGTGTCAGTCTAACCGAATGTGCACGTTAAGAGGGCGTATAAAGCTAAGTGGCTGTCTCATTATGTTTTTATTAACAACGCTGAATTTAAGACCAATTCCAAAAAACGCTCCATACTGGCACTGTAGAACCATATTTATGTTTTTTGAAACATATTTTGTATTTATTATCTATGAAAGTATCCAAAATTTTAATTATCGCTTATTGTGGCCACTTATAGCAATAATCAAAATTATGACTATTTGTAATTAAATAATAAACACAGAATATGTTTAAAAAAAACATACAAATATGGTTGTGCAATGCCAGTATTGAGCGTTTTCTTGAAATTGGTTATAAATTAAAAATAATTATTTTAATTATTCATGACATATTGTTAAATTATTTGCACTAATACCAAGAAAATATGTTCTGTTAAATTAATATTTTAAATCAAATTACAATTTACATGCTGTTATATTCGGCAGAATATGTATGTTTTTCACTGTTTTATACATATATGAACATCTTATCTGTACCCTTATTCAGTAAATAAAGATAAAGATTCTGCATTGTTAATAAAAACAAAATGAAGCGCCACTTTGCTTTATACGCCCTCTTAGGCAGAGTCGAACGTAGTCCTGTTTATAGATGGATTCCTCCATACTCGAAGGGCACGTTAAGCCGTCAGTCCATATTGTTTTCAATAGATGACATTCGTTTAGCTATCCTAAGAACTGTAGAGCACCTCAAAGCAGCCCAACTACAGAAGTACCTTCACATCGCAGAAAATAACAAATCCCTAAGCTGTTATTGTGTTGCAGCAAGTGACTGAGGTTGCCAGTAAGTTCCTGAGGAGTTGCTGTCTTAGTAGCACCCGTGGCAACGCCTGACTATTATATAATATAGTCTGTATTGTAAGTGTTTAAGCTACGGTTACCACTTCACCTTCGCTTGTATACTTCCCGGCGCTGTATATGAGAAAATATATATGTTATTGTAGATTAATGTTCTCTAAACGCCACCGCAACAAATTTCATCGGCGGCGCAACCGGTTGCGATTGAAGTATTTGCTTATTCTGTAGAAAGAGACGCCATGTTCGCTAAGTTTCAGAAGTACATAGTAGAACAGTTGATTGTACATAGTTTTCATAATGTTTTATTATATTCTGGCAAAACCTTGGAGACGAATGAACTAGAAACATTTATATTTGTTAAATCGAGAGGTCACTTAATGACTTATCACTAAATTTCGAAAATTACTTGTATGAAGCTGAAATTTGGTGGGTAGATATAAAGTTTATACATAAGAGAAGTCAGCTAAAAACTGATTTAACGACAGCATACTCTTAATTCTGGGTTTCTAAAGGCTATTGTGACTTTATATAAGTCTTACATTTATGGTTGCTAGAAACATAAATATGGCGTCATCTGGTTTGAAATGAAAGTGGGGTAATATTTTTTACCACAGTACGCATTAATGTAGTCAGAATACATGCGTTGTGAAAATCATTTATCAATTTGCTAATTTGTTACATTTTTTAATACAACGTCGGAAGGCATACAGGCATACGACCCACCTACTGTTAAGCGGTTACCGAAGGCTATGATCGCTTGCAAATACATTAAGTATCACTCCCTCGATACCACCTCTGCTGTTAACACAGCAACTCCTTAGGAGCTTACTGGTAATCTCACTCATACGCAGGAACATATCTACCCTCCAGAGAGTTGTCATTTTGCTGCCGTCTTCTACGAGGTGGAGGTACGTCCCCAGACGGATTGCTTTGATGCGCCCTACCTCTTTTTTAAAACAATCAAGACAAACAGGCATGTCCTGTGTGAGAATCGTTGGTGTCAAAGCAGCGTTACTAACCACTGAGCCACCGAGCTCGTCGGAAACAATCAAATCAGGGACGTTGTAGATAGTAGGTAAATATTTTATATACGAGCTGATGGCCATGTGCCGCAGAGCACCAGAGCACGTGAAACATGGCGATGTGGATACCTTTGTAAATGGGCATTTGGCGTTTTCTACTGTTCCAATGTTCGGTAGTTAATGTATACCTACGTAGTCACCACAGGCATAGACTAGTGTGGGACCAACAGTAGATCCAGTGTGTAATATATATATATTGTAATTATTATATGTAATTATGTGAACAATGAAGATCACGCGGTTAAAGTCACGGGCGGCCATAGTATACTAAAGTAGATTTATTGAAGTAAAGATTTATTGTATACCTAAAATTAACATGAAAGTTCTTTTTAATTAATTATACATAAAATACATTGTTCACCATAGAAATGGACCAAAGTAAAAATTCCTTGTTCGCAACTAATTATAAAAAAGAAAATAAAAAAAACTGTCGTAGCTACGATAGATTACAGAATTTTCTGCAGCTGATTACGAAATTTTCTGTATCACAACTGGTTGCGATGGTAGTGATGGCGTCCGGCATGCTAGATAAATTAATACGTAACAAGTAGTTAATAGTTAAATAACTCACATTAGGTATAGTCTCCCATTGAGCCATCAGCGCCTTGTGTGGAGATCTGGCGATGGTAGCGCTTCTACCGCCCGGCGTAGCGTCGTGCAGTACCAAATCATACTCTCCATTTGTAAGAAGACACCTGTTGTGTTTATCGTACACAATTAGCTCACTGCCATAGAGCTTTGTCCATTTGCTATCAGGTGTAGAGTTCAAGTGGTCCGTTGATTTCAGCCTTTTTGTTACTGGTTCTGCTAAATTTTATTAGAAATGTGGTTGAATTTGCATTTTATGAGAAACTTTAGATTGGCCCATGTTTTGATTGTATATATTAGCAAAAGCTTAGCAATTTCAATTATTCATTTTGTTGTTGCAAATATTCTGTGAACGCTGCAATACAAGGGGTATTGCTCGCGCGTTGCCAGTGTTACTGCTAACACAGCAATTTCTCAGGAACTGGTAAGCTCACTCATTTGCAGTACCACCACAATCCTCCGTCGCTGCTGTCAGATCGCTTGACGAAACGTCAAAATGTACGCATTTTGACACACGCCGCGCTGCAGTGCAGTTGCAGTTTTTTAGTAGAATCGCCCTACAGGTGTTGCTGTGGTCTCTGTGAAGATACCTACGCAGTTGAGGCACTTTGATGCACCCTCTCTTGCACCAGAGCCTTGTATGTTAATTTGCCACTATCACTTCATTTTAAACATGATAGTGAGCCGCCAAATACGCATTCCAATACACAGTAACGGCGCTATTACACTTGGTTGTTAGCTTGGATTCGATTGCCTATGGAGTTCAGACAAACAACTAAGTAAAATGTACAACATATCCATATTCGGACAATCGAGTCCAGCTTCAAGGTTATTAGGGTATTATTACTAGGGTTACCATATTCCAGTACCTAAATACGAGTAAAACAGTGTAATTAATGCATCAGGAGTCCAAATTCGAGTATAGTCTTTCATGCAACCGAGTACAGGCTTACAACTAAGTGTAATTGTGCCACCAGCCAAATCTACATTATTTATAAGTAGTCTAAGTAGCAAAAAATAAAAGAAATAATTTAAATCAAAAAAGTGAGACCTTCCTGTGATGATAGTAGAATTTATTTAGATAAGCTTTATTTGTTCTCACATTTTTGTGTAATCGGTCTACCGATCCGACGACAAACTTATTGTCTTCTTTGTTACAATCAAAGAAGAATTATGAGTCTTTATTATCCACCTCATCCGTTCATTTGTTTTTGTACAACATATTGTTGTATTAATATACAACATAAACATGAAAGAAACAGATTAGATTGGTGCCAAAATAGTCAAGGTTTCCTTGGCATATATTAATTCCTATTTTAGTCTGTTGTATATTATTGTATTTCATATCTTTATTTTATTTCTTATATCTTTGGTACAACCCCATATTTAAAGAAACAGAATACATATTTCTGTCTTCTTTTTCTAGCATTGTCGTACTCTAATCTATTAGGATTGCCGGGGTCTGCTCCCAAGCCTAAGGATTTGGTGAAGATATTGATTTTTACATAGAACAATTGCCGTCAGTCTTCCACAACCCAGAGGGTAATCAGATCTTTCTTAGGCATGTGGGTTTCCTCAGAATATATTTCCTGAGCAAGTGATAATTACAAATATGTACATAAATTCAAACTGGGTTATCTGTACTCTGTTCCTACAATATATATTATTTATTTGTGTTGTGTGACTTGTGTATTATTCCTGTTCACAAGGATAATACATAGACACACATAGTTATCAGATTGCTTAGTCCAAACGCGATGACAAACCCTTGTATAAATAATAAATACGGGCTGCATAAATACCGATGTTCATTTTATTAATATTTCAATTAAGCTACTAAAGTGGTAAACAAGCATATGGGCTGTCTGATAGTAAGCAGTAATTGGTAAGAGTTCAGATAGAAAGACATAATTTCAAATGCATGGTTGAAAGTATCTTAAAAGGCATAGTGCCAAGTAGGAGTAGTCATTTACAGCGAGCATATATTATGTATATCATCTCATAGATAAATAAACAAGACTTACCATCACAATCACCATTAGTGATTTCACTAGAGCTGGTAGCACCATTTGTATTCCCTGATGCTCTGGTGACTGTAACCCTCAACATAAGCATGTAGGATTTCACATTGGGTCCCTGGGAAGGACTAAATGTGTCACTAGAGATGCTCACAGCCGAAGCCATAGCTGGCGGTTCTGATGTTGATGGGTTCAGAGGCACAGAACAGCTACCAACCTGAATAAATTATTGAGAGGTATGAGTCTCTGCAAACACTCTAAAATGCTCAGACATCAGTGATAAAAGTAATCCTATTAAATAAATATTTCCTGACAAATACACAGTGCTATCTAGAGACAGAAATATAACACACAATGTAGGATATGAGCAAGGCCACGGCTTACCCATTATGACAAAATTGGTTGCAGTTTATAAGATGATTGATGTCAGGAGCCCTAAGAACTGGTGAGAGTGAATATGAAAAGAACTGTGAATGTTAAAAAGACAAGAAATTGGTATGAAAATATGATCTATGTGCATTTTCATGCCAATTTCTTACCTTCTTTTTCATGCCAATTTGTACAAAGTTGCACTTGCAAAGTGCCAATATAATATTAAATGAGCACTATAGTTGAAAGTTTAGCAGAGGAGAAAATACAATTCTGGGACCAGTTCACAGAATTAATATAATGAAAATTGACAGGTCTATGTTATTTTTATTTGCAATCAATAAAATTAAAATAAATTCATTCTTATATATCTCAGACTCTGTTGTGTGTGAAAGTCTATTAATTCCTGGCCATATCATTTAAAACCATCAGTGAGTAAAAACAATTAATATACACTGAATCTGCTGATGCAACTATTTTTATCTTTAGAGTATATATTCATTTTCGCTATGCATAAAAATAAATAAGTAAAAAGATTATTAAAGAATAATCTAAAACCTGGAAAAATTATTTTGGCATCGGACACAAATGGGCAATACCCACAATAAGTAATAAACCACCTACAGGTCTGTTGTTGAAGTTTTGGGACTGTATTATTAAAATCTGCTAAAAAGGATCATGTTTTTTTGTTTTAGATGCATACTACATAAAAACTACAAAATTATAGGTAGCAATGAAGTTTTAGGATTCTGCTGGGATTTTATAGATAAGATGCACCAGGCATATTGAGATATAAGTTTCTTGGACTGCAAATTGTATTGTTAAGGAAACTGCAAGAAGTAATAAGGAAAAACCAATGAGGGAAAACTGACTTTGGCTACATTTCTATTGCAATATAAGACACCGGTTCACATGAATAACCTGTGATGACATATGTTGATATACAGCTGAGAACATCTTGTATACCCACCCACCTTATACAGCAGATAAAGCAAATAATAGTTTCATATTTGTTCTCAAAATTAAAAAGAATTGCCAGTTAGAAAACAGTTTTGACAGATTAATTTACTGCTAAACTAAATTGTATGTAGATATATTTCACACAAGGTCGTTTGTGGGGTAGGAGTGTTAAGCGCTATAAGATGCATCTTAAAGCCTTACAACAAAAATAAATTATATTAATGCAAAGAAAATGATAATCAATCTGAAAAATATTGTGTTAAATTCAATTTTCAAACTGTTCATAATTTGGATACTGAAAAATAGAATGAGCTGTGCAATATTAACCTGTTCAAACCCGGTGCTACCGTTACTCCATATATGTGTCGTAAGCAAGTGCTATATACCATATATATGGCAGCCGGGACTCGACGGGTTAATGGAGTCCTGTATACTCAACATGTTCACCAGAATTAATAATGTATATATTTATGCCAGGTCTGCAGTGGAGAAGGCAGAGAGAACTGAGCACCATAAGTCACTCCTCACTCGTATTTCAAAACCTCAACTTATTTCAAAATGATTATTCTAGACAAATATTATGCATCTGGAGGGATGGGACCATGGGATATTCCTACCCTCTTACCCACCCTTCCACTGAAATCACCTATTGCTCATCAAATGAGATCCAAAACAGGAAATGATAATGAATGCACTAATAAGACAATAATATAACCATAATAGCATACTTGTGTCAGTGTCTGTCTGATTAATGATAAAATACACAAATTCACTTACTGATACTTCAACAATAGCTGAAGAACTTTCTTTCCTTTTTTTATGACAAATCTTCAATAATAAAGTCTCCACCTTTACTTGGTACTCCCGTGGGTCATGCAGACCTTTGTCATAGAAGCCCAAAAAGGTTAGAGTCATGTACCCTCCCAAACTATTTGGTTGCAACTCTGTACTTTTCTTCAGAGTGATTTTATCCAATAATGAATCAACCTTGAAGCCGATACGACTTTTGTTGCTTCTAGACATTCTACGCTTCATGTATGAAAGCGTTCTATTGAGGAAAATCGGCTGAAAACAATTATTAACTGTTACAGAAGATATGTTGGAAAATGAATACGAACAATTTACTTACTATAGTATACATACCGACAACATATTGCGCGTTCGTAGAAACCTATATATTTGTGTGGGTTCTGCAAAATATATGTAATTATACGTTAAAACATATTAATGCTAGGAAACGCTTTCTTATCACTGCTATCATTACTTACTTTCGAATGCCTGTAAAAATAACTCATGGTCTGCTTGTAAGTGGTCAATCTTTGAATTTTTGTTAGTTTCACTATCTTTATCGCGCTTCTTGGGGGGCATTATTGGAGATTTTTAACTAAATCTAAATTCTATTGAAACCGCCAAGTTCATCAGTTCGTTGACATGACAGCGTCAGGTCAAAGACCATAGACATTTTTTCTGTCCGAGTAGCTGACAATTACTATCAAAATCAACCAACTGATTTCAAAATGCAATCTGTGGTAAGAATACGTTCAAAATCATTTTCATTAAATACATAACGAAAACCGAATGACACCGATGCCAATCCAAATTCTTACGTTTTTGAACGTTACACAGCATCTGTCATAAGTCATAATGACAATCGATATCGTTACGTCAAATGAAATGAAGACGTCAACGTCAATATTGAAGTATGTACAATAAAGTAAAAAGTTCATATTTAGTCATAAATTCTGAAAATCCCAATCCACAATACTTTCCTTACAATTCTAGTATTTTACCAAAAGTAATTTATTAATACGTACATTTCAAATATGAATTGCTATTTTTGCGTAGTACAATGCAAAAGCTGACGAAAGGGAAAAGACGAATACGAAAAAGGATACGATTCATTCAAAAATGTGCAATAGAAAGTGGTGTGGCGGGCGATTTATTGAAACAGTATAATTACGTTTGTAATTATAACCATGAGGCGGCAGCAATTAAGGGAACAAACAGAAAGTTAATAATAATATCAGTTGCAGTATTTGTCTTGTTAGTGATTAGCGGCAGCTCACTAAATAGTATTTTAAGCTTTAGATGTCTATTACCTAGTAATTACTTGGTGTGGGAGGCGTCGCGGCCCCTCGCCGATTGTACCTATTGCGAGAACGTTACGAAACCTATTATACTACGAAACGTCACGCGCCGGAATTTTGCTGTAAGAACTTTTTAATAATCACGTTTTTTCAATATGCTTTTTTCTTAATACTAGATGAGCATACCACGCAGGATGCAAAATTACATTGCTTGTAGATCTATACAAATCAGTTATTTTTGAAATGTCAGCTATAAAATATAAAACAATATCTCTGATACTAAATATTGTTTTAGGATTATGCATATTCATCTAAGCCAATAATAGTTAAAAATGCAATTGGCCATTGGAGAGCAGCTAAAGAATTTAGTTTCGACACATTTAAGAGTCTGTACCAAAGGACTGCAGGTAGCTATGAGAGCCTCGACGATGGCTGCCAGTTTCTTAACTTTAAAACTGATCTGTTCACACTGAAGGAAGTGTTTGATATGCCTGAGGCAAGAGTCAGAAATGAGCCTGGACAGAAACCGTGGTATGTGGGGTGGTTAGTATTTTTAAATTCTTCTATAACAGTATCATTTATCTTTATGTTAGACCACAATGGTGCCAAGAAAAACAGAATACATCTGATGTGAGTGATTTACATCAGGTGTATACTGTGCTTTTATATTTATTAGGAGTGTATTTTGTGTAGACTATACATTAGCACCTTGCTGTCGGCTAACAGCTTTCTGGTATCCTCATTCACCCACAGGATCACAATTTTTCAGAGGATTATTATCAATAGCCGTAGTCTTCGAGTGTAATCTGTAAAAATTAAATGTACCTTTATCGTAATTCTGTTTTGTACATGGGTTAACTATGCAATAATAGAGTTAAAGTAAACTCTCTGCACATGGTGTCTCCTAACTATCAGCAAATAAGGCTATGATGAATGAATACTCTCCTCTGAACCCTGGTGGTTGACAAACTAAATATCACTACAGTGGCACTGTGGAGCAATCCTAAGCAGTAGCAATGGTCTATATGTATTTTATTCAAGTCTAGGTAAGCTAGGGGATCAATTATGTATGTGGTATTCAAGATATCTACTGATGTATGTATTTCATGACTAATATTATCATGTTATTATAGTGCGATCAGCCCTAGCTTTACATATAGTGTTTTGTTATAGCCAGTGGTAGCAGGACACATCATGAGCGCCTCCTTTAAAAGAATAAATTAACTTGTCATATTTTTCCACCCTCTACACTATAGTTTTTCTTTTAATATTAGACACACAATTTTTTAAAAACTATTTGTCATTATATTTAGTCATTACATTGTATTAGAAAATCATAAAATTCAAATTACCAAGATGCAGGATTTTCATATGATAGTCAAAGAAATGGTAATGGTTATTAACTATCACAATAAATCACTTTTACCAGTGTCAGAGCTCAGATATCAAGAAAGTTGATAGTCCTATTGAAGACCATACCTACCTACCTTAAATTGACATTTTTCATCTATTCTCACTTGTATATTTACACAATACAGATTGTAAGAAATGCTGTATAAAAGATTATAACAGATAAAAAACATGCATCTTATGCAACAATGTAGTCTTATTTCTAAAAGTATTATTTTCAAGGCCATATATTAGGCAGTATTTTTTTTTATGGTAACCATCAGTATACAGGAAACATAGAGTTAGCAAGCCATATTATTTACCATTAACACCTTAACTTAATTAAATAAATATATAAACATAACATACTGAGCAGTGACAGCCAATTGGATAAAGAACCGGCCTAGTGAACAACATGTCCCGGTTCAAATCCTGGCATGTACCACTAAATTTGTGTTTATATTGAACTTAGAACAAATAATTTTTTTTTTCTTATAGTTAAAATTGTTCCCATGAAATAAATTTCCAATCAATTTCTATTGCTAATATATTTTTCGTAGCTGTTCGTGTGTCGTAAATATCATAATATGTAAAAGTGTAGAAGAATAAAAACTGAAAATTTCGAAATAATGATTTTCATTAATTTGTGTAACAATTTTGAGAAATTGTACTTTCGATGGCAGTAAAAAGTTTCCAGATATTCTTTTTATTTTTATTGAAATAAAATATTCGTACACTTCGTTTCTACTCTGCATACCTTCATCCTACGAAAGACTTAATATAATTATGTCTGTCTACATTTGATGCTGTTTAATATCACCTCAATAGCAGTATTTCGACTGACAAAATACAAAATACCTTTAAGGAGATTTTTGTTTGTTGACTGGGTGATTCCCCATCTTCTCTAGACTAGAGCCAAGCTAACTTCATCCGTGAGACACTTCAGACTCCAATTTTATTTATCTGTATAGATTAGAGTGACCTCTCCAAACGCAGCATTGATATTGCGAGCCGTTTCTGCCACGTTAGTATTTTGTCGGAACTCGTATTAAAAAATTACTTGGCATTTCGAAGTATCCATCTTTTCCGTCTAAGCTGAATATAAAAAACAATTGAAATTCGAAAACCAAATGGTGCCCATTTTTTAAACGAAAATCCTCATAGATCTCATGTGAAAAAAGTTTCACTCGAAAGTCTCACACCATGAAGGTGTAATGTCAATTTAAAGTATCTATTAGATACTATAAAGCAATTTCATAGTTATACTCTTATTATTTGTAATTATCACTCGCTCGGCGGTGCCGCAGGTCCAAGAAATTATATTTCGAAAGATGTGTGACTGAATTAATTTTCAATTATACTTCGAAAAAGCTCTGACGGCAATCGCTCCATGTAAAAATTAGTATCTTCGCCTAATCCTTAGGCTAAGGTAGTGGACCCTGCCAATCCTAGTGGGTTAGAAAACGGGATAACGCTAAGAAAATGATAAATATAACATACAACAAAATAAACACGTAAAATAATATCAATATACAAACATATGCTTCGTGTCAGTTATGAGAATTAATGGAAATAGCAAATAGCACAGAAGACAGCACGCCACACTGGCAGTTGTAATACACCAGTCAAATTGGAGTCGTCAATATTGGCATATTCAAATTCTTTATTTACCACAATAATTTAGTTTTAATATAATATCTAAGACATGTACATTAATTAGGCCTGGGAATCTTTTCAGTACAGGAAATTCTAAACATGTCCAAGTAATTACCCAGTGTGAAACCAGTTTATCACTGTTATAATAAGCCTTTTTTTACTTAACGGAGTTCAGAATAAAAAGAATGCTTACTATTATTCTTTAAAAAATTATTCATTAATTTTCATATTAATTACATTTAAAAATATATAATTATACAAAAAAAAATACATTTAAAATATAGAAAACACTACCCCTTCGACAGTCGGTAACGCATGGGTGACACCCCTGCTGTTGCAAATGTCCATAGGCTACGGTAACTGCTTACCATCAGGCAGACCATACGCTTGATTGCCACCTTAGGTCGGTTACCGTGCTCGATCGACCGCCAGTGCGTATCGTCCGTCCTGATGATATGCATTAACCGACCGTCAGATTATATCATTCAGTGCTCTCCTGACCAACAAACTGACCGGGCGTGTACGAGTTGTTTAATTGCTGCTTATTATCTTTGTAGACGTTTTAGGAACAGAAGACGTAGATATCATGTACACCCGATCGTCGCCCAAAGAGCATTTCAAGGGGTCCACCGTTCGGTGCAGCACTGAAGACGTTCATTTGTTTCCATAGCGCGTCGGTCGACCGACGGTACGCATGCGCACGCGCTCGACCGACGGTCCTCGCACGCAGTGCGTAGCAATATGGGCGTCCGTACGCTCGGTCCAGCACTGTACGATTTATGATTTTTCATACAAATGACAAGCGCGACTGACGTACGCACCGACAGTCGGTCGGGCACTGTAACCGGCCTTAGTGGTATAAAAAAAGCGGGCACAAAGTCCAAACCAACGATGAACAAGGTCACAGCCACAGAAACTTCCTCACAATATGTGCCGTGCTAAGGAGGACTGCCTTCTGTATCTTGGCCCTTGATCCAGCTCCCTAACGCGAGCCACTTGAGATGTTGATCGAGGCTCTTTGCTATTAAACCATAGGACATCACCCGATAAAGCTATAATGCTCTATCGACTCCTCCCTGGACGGAATGAAGGAAAGTCAGGACTTAGAGTCCCGCGGGCCTTCTTGACCTTCCACTCCGACCGACGAAGACACGCCGGAGACGAAGGCCCTAATCGACCGTGGTGTCGTTACGCATCAACAGCTCTCCACAAGCTGCCCTGCGGAGCTATTATTGTTATTATTATCACTGTTTAGAGATAGGATATGTTAGGATGAATGTTCTTCCTAATGAGACATCAAAATGGACAGTATTGACGACAATTACTCAAGTCCAATTATTATTAATATTAACCCTTCGAAACCCGGGTGGTCGTATACGACCGCGAAATGTATGGGAAAATGTATATAACGGGTTCTGACTGCTCAATGGGTAAGCTGTTGATTTTCGATGGTACATATAATGTTGAAATTTTGATCAAACCGTACTCCGACCAAGATGGATGCTGTACTGGAAAGGATTATGACTATTGTGAGAATATGCAGTACGGGTACTGCAGCACGTAGAAAGAAAAGGTAGTATAAATATAGGATGGTTGTACTCACTGAATGAAGCAAAAAAAAAAAAAACAAACTTAAACCCAGAGCTTGGTCGCCTAGATTATGCCAATAAGCCGGCAAATTAACCAATTAATTAAAAATGAACTGAACAAAGAATTGGGAATTTACTGTTTATATAAGCTGTCATAAAGGATTTTCATAGTATTTATTGGTTGCTCTACATATACTACGCCCTAAAAAAATTCAAACATTGTTACATATGATATATATTATATATTATTTCAGGGGCAATTGCCATCCTGATATCCTAGCCAGCGTACGACAATATTACAGTGTCCCTGAGTTTATTCCGAAAGATGCAGAGTTCCCAGCAACTGAGAATATATTTTTTGGTTATGAAATTGGAGCTGTAATGCATGTAAGTATAATATCTATTAAAGCATCAAAGTTGCATTTAAAGAATACTAATATTAAGAGTGTGATATGCATAACTAACAAAAGAAATTATGCAAGTGTAATGTAAAATTTGCAGCCATGGTAGTGACCATGACGAGACGAGCCAAACAAAGTAGAACACTATTTACGTTTTATAGTATTATACAATGTAACTGCATGTTTGGAGATAAATTAAAGGTGCCAGTCAAAAGCTTCCAGCACGGCCCTGTTAAAAATTTATTATTGGAAGTACCTCCACCTCACAGAAAACCGCAGCCAAATAACTCTATATAACCTAGATGGTTGTCGTGTTTCTGCATGTGAGTGACGTCACCAGTAAGCTCCCAAGGAGTTGATGTGTTACAAGCATAGGTGACATCGTGCGAGTGATACTTGATGTATTGCAAGCGTTCATAGGCTACGGTAACCGCTTTTATTCCAGTGGGCCGTGTATGCCTCCCGACGTTGTACAAAAAAAATTATTATATATTAAAAATATGGTACATATGTATTATAACATAACAGATTATAATGTGAAACTTAAACAGTTTTAGGCCGGTACTGTAGGTGTGTAACACTTTGGTTTCTTTCGCTTACATAACATTAAGTACTAAAACTGCCTGCAGGTGACAGAACGCGGATCCATGTTCCGGTAGTTACACGTGTTGGCGTGGATCCACGTTCCGGTAGTTACACGTGTTGGCGTGGATCCACTTTCCGGTAGTTACGCGTGTTGGCGTGGATCCACGTTCCGGTAGTTACGCGTGTTGGCGTGGATCCACGTTCCGGTAGTTACACGTGTTGGCGTGGATCCACGTTCCGGTAGTTACACGTGTTGGCGTGGATCCACGTTCCGGTAGTCGCACGTGTTGGCGTGGATCCACGTTCCGGTAGTTACGCGTGGTGGCGTGGATCCACGTTCCGGCCTACAAAAGGTTATTAATAACGCATTGTACTCGTATTGTTTCGCGTAATTCGGCTGGTGTGTCACACTTAGTGAACCGTCTCCTATACTGGCCCCTAAAATTCATAATTATTTTTATGCGGATAATCTAGGCCTAGCTACGAGTATAATCGATATTGCTAGTAATTTATCACCACAAACTCGTACTTTACTTTTCAGTTGGACTATATACCAAGACTGATGTGGCAGGGGCAAGTGCAAGGGAACAAAACATGGTCTATAGCCCCAGTGCCAGAATGTGATCATATATGCCATAAATTTGAATATTATGTAGAAGCTGGTGACATAGGTAAGACGGACATTAATTAATACCTACCATCATTGTAGATGATTTAATGGAAAGTATACAGTGGCACGATTACATCACAAGAATTAACTTTCCTGTCGCTATGCCTCTATAAATTTACTATCATATGGCACTGTAACACATAATTTAAATAAATAAAATAATATATACACACTATATATACTCACATATAGTCAAAAGTTTAAGAAAGGTAGGGCGCATCAAAACAGCCCGTCTGGGGAAGTAACTCCACCTCACAGAAAACCGCCAAATAACAACTTCCTAGAGGGTTGTTGTGTTCCTGCGTGTGAGTGAGGTCACCAGTAAGCTCCCAAGGAGTCCATCTCAAGCGTTTATAGGCTACGGTACCCGCTTTACATCAGGTGGGCCGTATGCTTGTAAACCCCCCCCCCCCCCCCCCTCTACTATCTTCACCAAATCCTTAGGCTACTTAATCCTAATGGATTAGGAAACAGGATAGGGCTAAGAAGAATATGCATTTTAGACTTTTGCGATTTTTCGTTTGTTTACATTGACTACGCAGTTGGCCCCCTGTGGGTCAGTAGCGCGCCAACGCAGTAACGCCTTTTCGAATTTGCATTTGAGGGGTGCACCAATGCAAAATGCTCGACGACTATTCCTACAATCCACCTACATTGAATTTTGTGTGACCTCTTAAATTAGTGTAGGTATTATTTTAATATTTCGTGTATTATTACTATAAACGAGTAATTCTTGCAGGTATATATGTATATAATATATTCGTGTATTTAGGAAACTGCTCTAACGATTTAGATCAAACTTTCCTATATGATATTTAGATAAGATTCTCCACAAAAGTAAACGAAAAATACATATTATGCTATTATTGAACTATCTACATGTGTTAACGGCGAAGAACTTGTGAATTTTTTTTATTCTACTTGGGGTGGCTGAAAAGAATATTGATGTAAAGCGGTTATCGTAGCTTATGATCGCTTACAACGCAAATAAGTTTAGCTTACCCATTGTCACCTTTGCTGCTATTTTGTAGCTCCTTAAGAGTCACTCGCTCTCAGGAAAACAGCAACATTCCAAAAAGTTATGTATGTGGCTGGGTTTTTTCCATTGGTGGAAATTTACTCAATCGGAATAAAACTTGGTACTTGTTTGTTTAGTGCGGGCTGAGGTTACCAATCCCATTTCCTTATTATTCAATAATCTAACGTTTTTCGAGATAAGGTACATATAGAGAAAATTTTAAACTTTAGTTTTTGGTACTACCAGTAAGTAGGCGATTTTGTATTCAAGCACATATGAAATAATCACACACACAAATCATAAATACACAAAACAACCATATAAAATCTAGAAATTTCTTTTGATACTAGATTGTAACGTAAACACCTTAGTACTCAGATCTAAATAGTGGTTTTACCAAAAGAGAATCAGGGAAACTGTAAAAGCCCTCATCATGCAAGCTGGATCATTCTTCGAATTGGTTATTGTAGCAAAAACCAATCCACAGAATCACTTCCTCGCTTCTTTAACATTCATAGTTCATAGCAAAAGTTAGATACATATTTAAATGTATAGAGAACTAGGTTTAATTTAGTAATAGAAACAAAGATAGAATTTAATTTTCGTTACAATAACCGAAATAAAATTCGAGATATAGCCTGATATTTGTACTGCGGATCTTGCTTGTCGGGAGACACGAAACATACGGCCCGTCTTATGTGAAGCGGTTACCGTAACCTATGAACTCCGCTGCTAAAACGATTGTTTAGGAGGACTTACCTCAATCAAAAAGTTGTTATTTGCCTGCGATTCTCTGTAATTCCCCAGTCGGGTTGTTTAGTCCTACCTTTACCTGGGGAGCGAAAATTCTTTTGCTAACGCCTCTTGTTGATTGGCAGGGTGCACAACGTGCAAGTGATGTTGGCTATGACTGATGTTAGTGTAACATTTTGCCTTGGATTACATGTTTTTACTTTTGCATTTTTTTCCTCGTGAAAGCATTTTGCTTACATCTCGTAAAGATGTGAGATGTACCCGAAATATTGAAGCCCCAACCATTTCGGAATAAAAAAACATGCGAACGTTCGCCCAGAAAGATGTTTTGAACCCGACTAGATAGATATAAAGATAGCTTACATTTGAGCACAAACAAATTGTTCAAATGGTCCACCTTTTGAACAAACCCAACCCAACCCCAAATTTACCCTTATGATTGCAAAATCATTGAAGCTGGCCGAACTTTGAACGATGAATCTCTGAAATGGCTCGATTGATTGATGATCATGATAATTTTTGTACATTTATTTACATATAAATCGATACCGATCAGCAGTTGTATTTTTCATGAATATAGAATAGGCATGAATTCGTTTAGTAGTTCGTAAATTTTATGTTTAAGAATCATTAGGTACAATAACCATTCAGATTCGAACCGGCAAAATGCGAAAAAAAAACAGTAGTTCATTACCACCATAGGCACCAGCCTTCTTAATTTCATGCAATATAATTTCAATCCAGTCGCGTAGAGAAGTATTTATTAATAATCACGACGACCATTCAATACGTTTAAAGATTCAGCAATTGTCTAAACGTTCACCCAGCAAAATCTTGAGCAACTTAGAAACCGTCAGAGGCGGAAATAGCTCATAAAAATTGTTTACATACTTGAATGTTTGATATGAATGTTTTGCATATCTGGATAGGCCTAGCAACATTTGGTTTTCCATGAAATACTACGAAATTGCCAAAGGCACGAATTCAACCTTTTGGGCACATTTACTCATTTATAATTACAAAATTTTTAAAAACATTTTGTATAATACATATAATAAACGAGATAAATAAAAACAAAATGTTTTTTATGGTTATTGGTTGATTATTTAATAAAAGACAAAATATAGTTTGTTGACAAAACGTAGGTTGAATCTGCACCTTTTTCGAATGGAAAGAGACCTTTTTGAAAATTAAAGGCATCCGGAAAAGCCTGTTGAAAACAAACGTGTTGATCTACGCAGAATAGCTAGCTGCCTTAGCACATGGGGGTGAATTAGACAATACGGTAGATTGACAGTTTGGGAATTGGACGATTCCGGCATTTGACATTTCGAGCATTAAACAATTAGGGAACTAGATAATTTGAAATCGTTTGACGATTCGGGAATTGGACATAAAGAACCAAAAAACACGCCCCTGTGAGCGCATGACCCTAGGTGTCGTCGTTTTGTCATCATAGGATAGCAGAATATCCTAGTTAGAGGTCAACACGTATACTTACGAAATAAACTTATTTGTTTCAGTGTTGTTGGACACGCGCGTTTGGTATCACGCAACAAGGATTCCAAAAGGCCAATTCTCTCTGACAGTGCAATCTGAATATGGCTAAATTTGTCGCAACTTCTACATGAAAACTTCGTAGTACAAAAATAAGTATTTTTACATATCGAGATGCCAAATTTTTACTATATCTTTATTTATATGAGCTATTTATTCATTTTTATAACTATGTGCCATTTTATGTAGTGCAACTATTTAGCTTTAACTATCTGCAATATTTGTCTTATTATTTATTTGTCATCAAATTGGTATTATGAAATAAACTTGTGACTTTCAGCTTTAGTTTCATTTTAAAATAAAAAAATGTAAGAAAAATTAAAATCCATTTGTTTAAAACATTATATTTTCTAATTCTAGATCAAAAGTATTTAGTGAAGGATTGGCTTCAATATCAACTTGCATAATTTAAATACATCATAATTTTAAAACCACTACAATCATCACAAATTACACTAAACATCAATATGAAAAATTTGACAGTCAATTTGCGAAGTTTGATTCTGTCCAATCCTCCACTAGTTACTTGTAATGTAAAGTTCACATAAAGAGATCAGGTTTGAAACTCCAAGGGACAATAAGCTCATAACGGATGAACTCTGCAGCACACCCATAGGATCATTGTAAAATTAGCATCATTGTACAGCTCACTGAACCCAAATGCACAAAATGCAAACTTACAATAATAATAAATAATTTCTTATTTGACCAGATTGATGCCAGTATTCAAATGGACAAACTTTAATTGACACATGGCATAGTGATATCACAAAAGAAATGGTACCATTACATTGTACCAGTAAGAAATGGACACCATATTATATATTTAAACATTTTTGTATTGCAACTACCCAATTAGCTCAAGGGAAGGTAGATACAGTAATTGGACTGAGAACAATTTAATGGTGATTAGAAAAACTGCCACACGCCGAGGACAGCATCTTTTATGGCCTCTATATACTGGGCAGGTACCCAGTACACCCAATATCTAGAAGCTTCTGTAGGTCCTAGCTGTAGACCCTGAAACAATACCAGTATTTGTCATATACTCATATCATTGACGAGTCATAAATTATAACTTGAATAATGAAATACTTACCATGATATGATACTCTTCATGCTCTTTGATAGGTTCGGATGTTATACCTGTAATGTCAAATTATAATGTGTCACAAACAGAAACACAGATATTATAAAATCGAAAATGTGAAATAATGAACAATGACTATGGTAACTAGTTTAGATGTTATAATATTCAACATTTCTACATATAAATGAACTAATTAGTGCTCCGCATCCACAAGTAACCCTGTGAAAATGCAGTTCGACTGCATTTTTACTTTAATTCATCAGACACCAAAATATGTCTTTCCATTTCCTCAAATATCAATTTATATTTTTTATTCTTCTACAGTAATGAGGCAAAAAGGCAAATTTGACTTTTATTTATGTTTTTGTGTTGAATAGCACACTTATTAATTCACAAACTACATCCTAATACCTAAATGTGGGTAAATAAATAAAATATAAATAGGACAAATAATATATATATATATGTACATATATATTAATCATTGTGTTTACAAAACAATTAAAATGTTAAATTTAGTGGAAATTCCCAATCAAAATATATATAAATTGGTATTTGGTTTTACTTGGTGTTACTTGGAGATAGAGGTTTTAGTCTAGTCATGTTAAAATGTTAAATAGACCACACACTCGATAATTTCATCACTTGAGGCAACGAGCAAGTAAATTTACAAGTGATTAATGTCACATCTCTCTCTGGAACCAACACAAAGTTTGATCCCTAACACATTAAAAAAATGTAAGAACATTCTGAAACCAATACTTAGTATTGGTTTCAGAAAGTGATGTGTTAGTGTGTTAGAAAGAGATCCTCAATACATATATGTATAATCGTTAGACCAGATATTTCCAATCATTTTTATCCCCGAGACTTCTTGCTTATAATTTTCTACTCTCTGTAGACCCCCTGTCTAAGTAATGTTTGAATCTGATGGATCCCTTACTTGTTGCAATGGGTAGCCCATGGGGTCGATATAGACCACTTTCGGAAGCATGGCTTTTAGACAAGCTTATAGCCTGTCTGATGGTAAATAGTTACTTAGGCTTAAATAGCTTATGGACCATTGAAATGAAACCAGAGAAATCACGAGGATGTTGCCTGCTGCTGTTGTATGCTGAAGTTTTTTAACTTTGAACCTAAGAAAAAATCCTGCCTGGAACCCCACAGTATAAGACTGTTTTAATACTTTACTCATTGTAAACTGTTCAGAAAAGTTGCAAAAATAGTTATAGAACCCTATACCGAGCTGTCTCATGTTCTTGAGCAATCGTCTTACAATGTTCAAATGGACAAACTTAAATAGTGTAATATGTACATTCTATATTAGATATTAATATAGATATTAGAAAATGATAAGAAAATTATAACTATAAATATGTAAAAAATCTATTATCAATATTTACTTTTAATAGATGTCATGGCAAGCTTCTCAGTGCGTTCCTTAGTGCCCAGCCACAACTGGTCCTGCTCTGGTTTGAATGTAAGCCTTACTTTACCACCGTGTTTGTTTAACATGCCACTTAATGGCACCGGTGGTAAAGGTTCCTAGAAATAGTACAACAATCAGTTATTTTGTGAAACACTTTGATTTTTTTACTGGAATTGGTTACCATGTAATACAAAAGGCATTTAAATGCTACTGTGGAAGAAACTCATACCATCCTATCATCTTTGGACAACGGAGCCTACTCAAACTTATCCTGAGGGTTCAAAATGGGTTGAGTTGACTGAACAGCTCTAACTGGCTTTCATCAACACTCAACAAAATAAAAAAAGAGCATATTGCCACATATCTGTCTAATAAGAGAAACATAATGTTTGTAATCTTTAATGAAAGAGCAGAGTAAAATGTCGAGCGCACATGCAAATAGCCTTCCTTATGGTCAATAAAAACTGACTGCAAGTCATCAAAATGGCAAAAATAAGACAAGATTTACAAAAATTAGCCTACTCCAGAAAAGTTAATAATTTTTGTTAATTACTTCAGAACTTATTTGAGTGTAAGAATAATTTATGGTTGTTCAGATATAATGAGTCCTCAACAAAATCAATATTGCTTGTTGTTCAAAATTGTGTTTAAAGAATACAGGTGTACAGTCTTAAAGTGGGTATACATTTGGTTATCTTTATGCTGCATTTAAAAAAAAGGAATACTATTTCTCAATAAAGAGCAGAGATAGCCCAATGGATAAAGAACCGGTATATTGACGAACTGGTCCCCAGTTCAAAACCGGGCATGTACCACTATATTAATGTTTTCAGATTTATGTACACATTAGTTGCTGTGGGGTTTATGTCCAAGAAGTAATATTTCAAAAGATATATGACCTAATCTAAATGGGCGCTGGCAGCAGGGTACAAGGGGGTGCATTTGCATTACCCTAGCAAAAAATTTTTAAGAATTTGTTTAGTTAATGTTTGACTAAAAAATTGAGGTGTATAGGTTGTTACTCAAATTTTTCAATAACATTGTCAATAAATTTAGTGTACTCATTTTAATTTTTTGTTGTGTTACTGCATGTGAGTGAGGTCACCAGTAAGTTCCAAAGTAGTTGTTGTGATAGCAGCAGAGGTGGCGTCGTACGAGTGATACTTAATGTATTACAAACATTTACGGTAACAACTTTACATCGGTGGGCCGCATGCTCCCCGACGTTGTATAAAAAAAATAGATAGAAGACCTCTGTAAAGGTTCTATATATCTCCTGCTATACATATCTGCTGATTTGATTGGTAAACCTGACATCTGAAACTGTAGAAGAATTTTTCAGCAAATCTATCTTCATCTCCTATTTCACTCTCTATTATTACTTCTCTAAGAAATCAATTTTATGTGCAAGAAAGCATTTTCTCTTATGCAACTCTACCTAGTTTTATATAAGAAAAACAGACTACCTATTGTATTGAATTTGTTTCCAATAATGGATATTTGGAGTTTTTATTCGGATGATGCTGAAGAAATAATTTTAATTAGTTTATAAGTTTATTAATTAGACAGACCTGTTATAATAAAGAGAATTTTTACAAGAACCTATTTATTCGAGATCCTGAGTGATAAAAAATTCATAATTTCATAAGCTCAGAAGCACAACACAATAAAATCAAGAAACAAGCAAATAAAATGTAGGTTTTTAATATATACCATATATACCCACATATGTCACTTTGTATCAAAAATTGAAATAGACTGGTTACCATTTATGAATATTAAGTTGAGGAAAAGAAATATTTTGTTTAAAAATTGCAAAACGTAGGACTAACTAACGAACTGTTTTAACGCAATCATGTTAAACACATCTATTGATTTTAATATATTTAGTTGAATTTATTTATGTTATATTTAACCCATCAAGCGCCGAGTGACTGATATCATCATGCGCGTTACGGCGAAAAGTATATATGTAATAGGTTCTGACAGGTTAAACGAAATTTGGTAAAAGCCACCCTTGACTAGCATAGTGTGTAAAACTTATGCATGCACCCCCCTGAAAGTAATTTTTTCAAGTCCATGGTCAGATGTTAGACCTTACGATAGTCCACAGGCAAGCCATATAAGTAAGCGTTGTAAGAACTTTGGCTTCAGTCTGTTTTTGTGCTGAACAAAACTAAAAACAAACATGTTTCTTCCAACAATGACAGTCAATCTGAACTGTGAAACTATAGTAACAACATAATCTTATTAAACTATACCTTCACTCCTTTGATTCCTGGCATCACATCAGGTGGGATGCCCTTGTCTAAAACTTTCCTATGAATTTTTTGCATGCATAGTGGTTCTTTATTCGACTGGCTACTAGCTTTCTCTTCTAATGTTTCCTAAAATAATATAAGCAGGTATTTAGTCTTGACTTACATTTCTTACTTGTAACTAGAATTTACGTATTTATTTATTTATTACCTACTGATTTCAATAATTAATATATTTTACTCTAATGTAATATTTAAGCTTTTTACCTTCACCAATGAAAATTTAGGAAAAGAAAATTTTAGATATTTCTAACCTTAGGTGCTGCTTTCATCGCCAAAATGTCGTCCATTTTAGAGCCAACAAGCATCACTTTTCCACCTTTCACTAATCCAGCCTTTCTCAATGTCATAGTATCTCGAGCCATGCCTTTGATGATAAGTTTCTGCGCTGATTGCGGCACTCCACATATTCTTTCCAAGTGAGCCTTTAATTCTAAGACAGTCGCGTCGTAAGCGAACGTTATTTCATGTTTCGTCTTAGTGAACACTACAGTAAATTCCACCTGTTCTGGGATCTGGCACTCCTCTGATTCCTCAACAGACTCCGAAGTACATGCGGTGCTAGCGGGAGCTTCCATGTGCAGTTTTTCACTCTCCACATTTGTTTTATCTACCGGATTCTTAGTTGAACCATTGGAAATACAAGAATTTGGATCTAAGTTTTCAGTCGAATCGCCTTTTTCGGAAGCTGTAAACAATAATGAAACGTGAGTTAGCAGATTTTTAGAACAAAAGGTCTGGTCTCTGCGGATCACAAAGAACGACAACAATTCTATGTATATAATTAATAACGAAACAAAAACTTGCCAATAAATTCCATAATTTGATATTAATTACAACTTTAAAACGTTAAAATAAAAATGACTCTTTAAATTTGTTTTGAAAATAAATTAAAATGCAGCCGACTGGCTGACGTGAACCAACAAAATTTACACACACAAACACACACACACGCAGGTAATATATATTTTTTAATACATCTCGTTCGTTCATTTCAACAAGTATAGGGCAAAAGCAGCTGGTAGAATACCTACTAGTGTTGTTCTGACTTCAATACTGTGTATAATTGCCGTATTCCTAAATAAAAAAAATATTTATAGAAATTTAAATAGAAAAGATAAAATGTGAAAAGAGCAAGGGAACTATCTACTTTGGTTATCTAAGAAGCCAGTAAGTACGGGAACTACTACTACTACGAGCTTATGTTAATAAGTCTATGGATCGTCAATCAATTTGTAGTCAGATCTTGCAGATCGAATAAAGATTTTTTTTCTGTAATTGGTTGCATTGTAAGGAACATGAAGTGTGATAGTACCTTAAATTGTAGTAAGAGGTGCGAATATGTACATAATACATATTCTCGAGCCCTTAATCATATCACAAGTTCACGATAGTAAATACCCCTCATTTACTACCATTGTTAAATAATCGATTTTAGATTGAGCTATTTTAACAAGCGTTGGTATATCTGTAATAGATTGTCTGTTTTGGAATGATAGTATGTGATACTCTCAGAATACAGAATAAACCAGAAACCGCGAACACGCCCAAAACTGAAGCCATACAAACTACTCTCATTGAGAGTAGTTTGACATTTGGGCGACTAGTATATATTTGGCCACCGTGTCTCTTACGCGTAAAAATTTCTCGATAGTTTTTATTAAATAATGCCGTCCTTTGCGGTTCCCACCTGCAAGAACGCAGTTAGAAGCATAAAAAAACAAGATGGGATCACATTTCATGTGTAACTAGCGCATTTACATCTCATTTTATTTAAATAATGAATTTCTTTTACTCGTTGATAGTGGTAAACAATTTGGGCGAGTCCATTTTGTTCATGTTGCCAGTTTTACTGGTTTCTTTTCCCTACTTTTTTTATTAGTCTTTTTTTATTAATTGGTCTGAAAGAGAGCGACGGTGTTAAAATAAGAAGAGGCATGCTCCGTTGGTTCGGACATGTAGAAAGAATGCAGGATGAAAGAATGACGAAGCAGATATACAATGCAAAAGTAGAAGGATGTAGGAGCATTGAAGGCCAAGACTTACCTATCATGATCAAATTGGTCGTGTTCTATCAGAAGGTGATGTCAGGAGCCCTAGAAACCGGCGAGCGTGCATGAAAAGAGCAATGAATGTGAAAGAAGCGAGTGAGGTATGTAAGGATCGAGTCGCGTGGCGCTCGGTTCTCTCTGCCTACCCCGTAAGAATTTGGCGTGAAGTTATAGATAGAGAGACTTTTTTTATTAAGTTGACATTGATGAAATAAATAATAAATGCATGTTAAGTAATTAAAAAATAGTTTGTTTAATATAAAATATGTAAATACATTTATTTAATTTTAAGGTATTTACGATATGAGCTTTAATATAAATATTGCCTGAAATAAATAATAATTATTGACTTAATAATAATGATTGAAATATTATTAACTAATGTTTTTGGTATATAGTCTGCATATGTGAAATTGTGTAAATAATAGTTTTTTTACAAAAATGTTTTGTGTAAAACTATTCTAATTATTATATGTGGAATTTCAGTTCCCCACTGATGAAATTATAAAAGCAAAGAGCAAGACTTCTTCATTTGTCGAGACGTAAAAATGTATTGATTACCTCAGAATCAAAACGGCAATATTATTAGTACAACAAAATGTACCTAAGTAAATACATATTTTTTGTTAATTACTAGTGTTTTATTTTACTAAAACATTTATTTATGCATAACAGTATATTAATATAACATCTTTAATATTACACTTTTAATTTACCTTAAAAGAGGCGAACTCTCACTAAGCTAGCAACACTGTACGGGTGGGAAGTATGAAGAGTGCGGGGGATTGCGAATTGTTTCTGGACACAGCGGACGGCATGTATTATCGGCTGTAGGCTCCTTCTGGTTTATTCTGTATTCTGAGGTGATACTTCTTATAACAAGCTTCGTAAGTTTTATTTATACTTATACTATAAAAATCTGAGAATTTTACGCCGAATTACCTCAAGCCTGTTGATATGTATGTATGTATATCTTCACGCCAAGTCCCTTGCGGGGTAGGCAGAGAGAACCGAGCGCCATAAGACGCGGTCCTTGCATACTTCACTCGCTTCTGTGACATTCATAGCTCTTTTCATGCACGCTTGCCGGTTCCTAGGGCTTCTGACATCACCTTCTGATAAAACACGACCAATTTGGTCATGGTAGGTTAGTTTCGGCCTTCTTCGGCTCCTACATCCTTCAACTTTTGCATTGTATATCTGTTTCATCATTCTTTCGTCCCGCATTCTTTCTAAATGTCCGAACCAACGGAGCATGCCCTTTCTTATCTTAACACCGACACTCTCTTTTAGACCAACTCTTTCTCTCACGTCTTCATTACGAACGCGGTCAGCAAGCGTTATGCCACAAATACCGACCGCATTTATTCTACTTTCATACTCTCTCTGCCATACCCAGCTCTCACTTCCATAAGTTAGCGTTGGAATTAGCACCGCGTTGTGTACAGCCAGTTGTGCCTTCTGGCTTAGATTTCGGCAGCCTAGAAGTTTACCCAACGCTCCATTCACCCTATTCCCGGCACTCACTCGTCTCTCCACATCAACGGTGTACCTTCCATTGCTGCTAAAAGCACTTCCAAGATATACAATCTCATTCACTTGCTCCAACACTACATCATCAACCATAATCCTAGTGTTCGTTCTGGTTGTCTCTCTTTCAAATACCATTATCTTGGTAGTTAAACTTACGCCACTACTCTGCTACTCCTGCTACTCTATCAGATTTCATATCTGAAAGCAATACTTGAGTATGCTACGTACTACGTACACAGGGGCACTTCCAGCAAAACCGTTTGACCTTTGTATTGTACTTACACTATACTGTACACGTTATAAGAGTAAAAATAGTGCTGCAAGTATCTTATCGCTATGTATTGATATGAACAATATAGGGCTTTCAATAGTTCAATATTGGTAAACTGAAAGCATGACCTGTAGGGGTATTGACATTGCCTCGGAAAAGCATATTCGAAACGGATTTGAAAGTTTTCAGCCAGGTTTTATATATTTGGAGTGAAAACTTATCGAATCGTGGTATTTCGCAATGTAAACATAATAAATAACTAATAAACTAATTAAACTATAACTAATAATGAAACCCAATGCTAAGTTGGCCTTTTTATCTACATGATTTTCATATGTTTTATGATCATGTATTTACGCCTAAGTCTAGTCTGATGAGTTCAAGGCTTATAATTATATTCTATTATTTAAGGTTTACTGCTGAAAGTGATGCTGAGACATTTGAAGACTATCAAGTTTAATTTATTAAGTAAATACTACTCAAATATGTTAATGTCCAGCTGCAGGAGTTAGCAGTCACTGTGGTTATCTATTTGCTTAAGAACTTTCATGTTGTCTGCCTATAGCAGAAAGTTGGAATGTATAAAGCAGGATTGTATATCGTTGATGTATATGCTAAAAAACAAAGGTTCCATTATCTATATAATTAAGGAATAAAACAGGTGTTTTCACGTTGACACGAAAAATTTTCATTCTGTTAGTTATGTATGAATCGGATTTATTACCAGTGAAATGTATTTCAATTTCATTAGTTTTTCAATTCAATTGACACAGTACGCAATATACGTCACGAAATCGAAATCGATTCAATGGAATTTGAATGCATATAAAATACGATTTCGGTTCAAAATGATTTTCTCTTCTTAATGCCTATAATTACGCCATATTGACTCGAAATATTCTCGAGAGCTTGTAGGCTCCCGAAATTTTTCCAACAAATATATTTATTACGGATGCGGGTTTGAAGCGCGTGTATTTAATTTTAAATTTAAATAATGAAGGTAAAATTCACCATCGTTTTACGGTAGTGTTAAAGCTTCAGATTTTTGTGTGAAAACCCTTCCGATGTGTTATTCAGCAGAATTTCTGAAGCTAGAATCTAGAATTAAGAAAAAAATCAAAGATTTTAAACACAAGACTTGTGCTGTATGTACGTAGACCCATTGCCAGTACCCCTCTGGACTAAAAATAAGAAAAGAAATACATTTTTTTTTTTGGTTCTTTTTATCCCCGAGGGGAAAGGCAAAGGGATCTAGCCCATACAGCCAAGTCATCAGTTTAGAACCATTTGAAAATCTTAATTCTATGTTCCAGCTTCAGGAACTGTGCTGAAAAAATACTTGAGAAGGGTACTTCGACCCAATCAACCCACTTTAAATGCCACCCGTAAAACGATAGAAATTTTACAAGGTTTTCTTGATGAACTTGTTCACGTCTTCCAAAAAGTGCATAAACGTGTTATATTTGAGTTTTTTCATTATTGTATAATTGCACTAGCACTTATGTTACAAAATACTATCGAAATTGTCACATAAAACTAATTTTACACTGAATTGTAAAAATTTCAAGTATAAGAACAATGTCACTCGTCAAAAGCGCGGGAAGAAGTCCGAAAAGAAATACATATTTTGTTGTTGTTTCACTTGGTGCGTGACGACCTCTATGATGACGACTTTTCGATTCGAATGAGAAGTTTCCATGTCAATGTGAATACCCCTACAGATGGAATGATAATCAAACTTGTTGAATATCAATTCAGCGCTACAGCTTGAGTCCGGTTATTTGTGTGCAAAGAAAACTATCTAATCAGATTTAACAGAGCAGTGATTGTCTAGTGGATAAATAAAATCCTATTGACCAAATGGTCCCCTATTCGAAAACTAGCGTGTACCATAAAATTTGTGTTTTCGGATTTATATACATATTTGTAATTATCATTTACTCGGCGCTCAAGCATAACACTTTGAGGCAAACCGCATATCCAAGTAATTATAATTCGATAGTTTTTGACCTTACCTAAAAAGGTCTGGTTTTTCCCTCTAGGTTGTGGAAGTCTGACGGCAATCGCTCCATGTAAAAATCAGTAATTTCGCCAAATCCTTAAGCGTAGGTAGCGGACCCCGCCAATCTAATGGATTAGGAAACGGGATAACGCTAAGAAGAAGAAGAAAACAATTTAAACAGATCTCCGTCGATTCCTGCAAAAAGAAGCTTTGGTAACAGTACCCTGTGGTCTATGTGGTAGAAGCACTGTAGTCAATGAACACAGCGTCTATCTGCCCTCCGGAATCCATGCTAGACGTAGTGTATTCTGTAAAGGACAGTAAAATTCATGACGTGACGAATGACGTTTTATGAATCCATTTTGTTCACTGTTAAAAGTGACCGAAAGGACGCTATAAACTTGTGCGTGAACAATACTTTCAAATTTTTTTTGCAAAAGACAAGTTAGAAATCGGTCGGTATTTTTTGAGTAGATAAAACACTTAAGGGGAGAAATATCTGTCTACCCTCTTTCTGCGCCGCTTATTACTCATTATTCGGCTTACACACTGCACTCACGTTTCCATGTTCCCGACAACTTGAAACCGTCTTCCCGATTGAAATGACGATGCTTCTTTATTTCAATCGCTTCCCCGACTAGTCGCGGTCTGAAGCGTCGTTCAGTTGAGAATATCTTGGTGGACAAAATCCACTGCAGTGCTCTCTGTCTTAACAATTTGTAATCAAATAAAATGTTAGTTGCATATTTCGAGCTGTTTTTAATATGGCACGACTACTGTAATACATTCATAAACATGGCTGCTCCTCCTAATTGAACGACGCTTTTAATTTTGTCATTCCAACCGGATTTTAGAAGAATCAGCTGGTGGATTGGAAATAGGTACTACTTTCGAGATGGCGCCCGTGCCGTGTGCCTTACTGTGTCGACCGCGTAGGTTCGCGTGGTTGGACATTTGATAATAGTTGCCTGATTGAACTTTCTTCGTTGTAAGTTTTATTTTCCACTGTTACTTGCATTGACGGAGGTTGGCAGAAGAAGAAAAACAAAGCCTGATCAATTCTCGGCGATATTTGCCCTTACCTTCAAATATCGCCGTGAATTGAATCACCCATACAGAACAAAGTTTAGGTCATTAGCATCTCAGCTGTCACGTCACTTGTGGAACTTCAGGTGGCAGCGCCTGAACGTATATAACGGGTTCTGACTGCTTAAAGGAGGTATTTTTGCACCTGGATGAGGTGAATATGAAGTTGGAGTATCTTGACAGTACTCAAACTACGGAGGGTTTTTCTGCTGAAAACAAGTATATAAAATCTAACATATTCAACCCGTCAAACATTGCAGGGTTTATGTATATGTTGTACCTATTACGATTATAATATAAAAAAATAAAAATTTAATATTACAGAGGGTGGCAGGATCGTCCTTACTTGCCCCCGCCGCGCCACCCTGTTGATGTCATTCGCATAAATGTTAGCAACGTTTTCATTGATTAATAATATGCGGATAAAACTAATTAAGTATATTATTTTCTAATTTAATTCTTGCAAGAATTTTATAGTTTTCCTAAAAAAAAATTAATTTTTTTTTTTAATTGATTAAGCCATGAAGGTGTAATTGCCAACTTTTGTCGGGTACATTTTGTTACACCCTATATGGAGTTGGTGAGATGTATAACGACCAGGTTAAAGAAACTTCAAAAATTGGCTCAGTCTGGATGCCGTTCTGGCTTGGAAACGAGCCTGCCTCAAGTGTTTTTGAAGTAAAACTTCTTTACGCACGCTTGACTTGGGGAGTAAGCTGGGGAATGCGTGACGAGAGCGTTACGAAAAGTGTAATCGGGCGAGGCGAACGAAAGTTGAGAGGGAGATATAAGTTAGTGAAGATAGAAAGAGAGAGAGTTACGTTTCGTATATTACAATAGTGGAGTAGAGAGAGAGGTGCGAGTACACATTTTCTTTCTCTCATAGCAAGTTAAGTTTCGTATATCTAAGACACAGTGCAGGCCTATTGTCTGTATCACAATATGGAGCTAAAGAAGTTTTACTTCAGTCGTGTGGTCTAAAGCACACTTGTTTTTTTACCAGTTTTCAGTGTTTGGGTATCGTGGTACTTGGTTAGCATTCAAAGATTTGCATGTTTTACTCGTGCATAGTGTCAGTGAGTTGTAGTGCTCTCCAATGCACTACATGAATACAGTCAGCGGGCCGCCATCTTAATACACCTGGAGCAACGCGGCCGCCGCCGGCGCCTTTTCCCCGCTTCCCTACCACTTACGTCGTGTGCGCCGGAGTGCAGTCGCAGCCGACCAACGCTAGTGTGCACCGCCGTGCCCGCTTTCGCTCATGAAGCTTGACTCGCAATCGCTAACCGCTATTATCATATTTTGTTTGCTTATTTGCCACGCTTCTAAATTAGCACAGTTGTTCGTGGAGCTAATAAAACATATATGTAGCCTATCCTAGGTAGTATAATTTGCCATTCTGTTGAGATACAAACAATCGAGGGCTACAGAGTTACTAAAAGAGTACATGCAATGATGTCAAGCAAACTTTGTTTATTTTGTAATCTCATATTACTGCGAAGTTCTTCAAGTTTTGTAGGTAGTTTAATAAATATGTATGTCGGTGTTTCTTAATCGCGAAATTCACTCTTTGATCCCGACCTCAACACTCCACATACACACCGCACTCGGCGGATTCAAGTGCGGAGAGTTAGGACTTCTGCGCGATACACCAAGTACCGAGTAACCCAGGTACCTGAGCGCCCCTCGTCTTAGGCCCTTAGGCGTGTTCTATTTTTGTAGCTCCGCGACGCCCTAAGCCGAGGTTCGACCCTTCTCGGGGGCCCTTAGTCAGTCGCTTTTTGCTTTTTTCAGGCTGTGGCGTCTCACGCCCCCCTTTCCCTTCCGGTGACGTAGTCACGACCCACAGGGGCCAGTTCGCTAGACTCAATTTCAATATTGATACATTTCATTGATTATCCTATGAAAATCGGCCTGACATTAACACGCCGCACGCCGTTTTGTTGGCAAGCCGGTCAATGAGAATATAACCCCTACTTTTCGCTCGCCTTTAATGGGCTAGTATTCAGGGCCGTTAAATTATAAAATATTCTTAAATGGGTGGCGTTTTCCGTTTCCTAGGCGCTGAATTTGTAAACAGCGAGTATTACCATTTTGTAAACACCATAGAAAATAACAAAGAAAAAATAAGTAGTCTAGGAAGAATTTAGATGCAATATCACGGTACGTTTCTTATTATCCGTTGACTTTTTATTATTATCAATTCTAAAACAAGCTGTCAACTTTCTTAAAAGTCGGGGAAGTAAAAGTCGGTGAAACCGTAGAAGTCACCTTTTACAAGTCAGGAAAAGTAATTTTTTATTTCTAATTGTTGTTGAATAGAATCTCTGTAATATTTTAAAATGCTTGAATCACTATATTACAAAATTTTGCTGGTTTTGTAGGACCAGTTAAAGTATTTGTAGTTATTTATTGACATTGTAGTCGACGTATTTGTTAGCTGCCGTCGCGTACATTAATTTTATTTTATCTTTTCAGTTTATCATAAATTCTTTTTAGTAAAGATTTAAAGGAGATCACGAATTTAAAATAAACATATATACAAAGACGGATAATAAAAGTTTTTTTAAATGATGCAAATAAATGTCCTAATAGAATACAGTATAAACTGTCTATATCGGTTCAGTCATAGTTCATAACAGTTCCACATTTCATCAGAAGATGATGTCAGGAGCCCTAGGAACTGGCCTGCGTGCATGAAAAGAGCTACGAATGTTAAAGAAGTAAACGAGCTTGTAAGGATCGCGTCTCATGGCAGATTCTCTCTGTCTGCCCCGTAAGAGACCTGCTTGAAGATACATAAACACACACGTATACCATCTTGCAAGCATATTTTTGCTTAAAAAAATATATGTCGTAACCTCTCTGTTACTACTGCCTATGTTGAAGCATTTAATAAAAAATGAAGTTACCCAATAAACATATTTTATACTTATTAGGGTTCCGTAACTCAAAAGGCTTATAGGATCCCTTTGTTGTCCGTTTGTTTGTCTGTAAAGGCACGGAAATTAATATCTAATGCTCAGGTCTGCAACTCCTTTGAGCATAGAAAAAATTAAACTTTTCAATCAACGCAATCAAAAGTTACAGCTGTTTATACCTATATTTAGACATTCGCAAGGGAATCTAAACCTGTAGCGTACTTCCCGTTGACGAAGAATAATGAAAATTGGTAAGAAGCAATGTCATGTAGCACAAGTAAATGAAAAAATCCGAAATCCTTAAATTTGTAGAACATCACAAAAATGTTATACAACGGTTCAGCAGTTTCCAAGGAATCGGTGTACCATAGTGCATATACATGAACCGCCTACTTTTACGAAGAGAAATAGGAAATTATGACTGTAGGTATTCCATCTAATTTACTGCTTAAAGTTATAAAGATAAATATGTAAATAATAAGACAAATTCAAATTAATCATTATTTTCCTTTGGCTCCGTCCAAAAATTAAAAAATGACTGCTCTCCCTTCTGTAACGATAGCATAGTCCCACTTCAACATTATTTAAAAAATAATTCCATGTCCGACTTAATCGAAGCAGATTCGATTTTTGTAATATGCGTATATATAGATAAAACCAAGATCTTTGAAGATTTTATTAGGTAACTTCATATTAAGTATTATCATTATCTAGACTTAATATGTATATCCACATATCACAACCCATTTCTTTATTTCTAGAGATAACTAGAGAAATAGAGCTTTGTGCTTTGTTTCGTTAAGGATATTATAGAGAAGGTGTCACTTCTGTATCAAAGGTATTCTATAATTTTAGGTACGAATGGCCGTCTCTACATAGTAAATTATGAGTTTTAACGTTGATGACCCATTAGCTGGCATACTCAGTGATGGTAGCGACGACAGTTTTTTTGACGATGATGTACTTGGAAAGAAAAAGCCGACGAAAAAAAAGGCTACACCAACGACAGATAAGAAGAGTACATTGTTTGATTTAGATTCCGATAAATCGAAATCAATTAACAATTTAAATGCACCAGTCGATGATAAAACTGGCAATCTTTTTAATATCAGCAGAGGGGATTCAAAGAAAGGATTGGATTTTGAAACCACGAATGCAATAAAACCTACATCAAAAGTAGCCACAGTTGACTCAATAAAATTTGAATCTAAAATTAATAAATTAGACACAGGTAAATCTCCATCAAAAACTAAAATAAGTACGAGTCACGATACACTTGATATTTTGGGTGATTTAGAATTTAATAAAAAAGAAAACCCCAAACAACTTGAGAAGGGAAAGAGTTCTCAGTCGTTGTTAGATGATATTTTGGGAGGATCTAAGACCGGTGGATCTAGTCAATCAGTTAGACCCATTACAGCGCCAAAGAGTGACTTCGATTTTGATTCTATAATAGGTAAAAGTGAGTCAAAATTAGCGGTAGCAAGCAAAAATGTACCTCAAAAGCAAACTACCAAAGTTGAAAATCCAACCACACAAGGTACAACTGCTAAGAAAAAGTCAAGTGAAGATTGGCTTGGAATATTTCAAGATAAAGAAGAGAATATAGATGAAGATAATATCGAATCTGGCATGCCCGCATGGTTAACTGGAGGAGACACTAGAAAAAAACAATCCGATAATTTGAAAAAAGAACCAAAAAAGCAAGAAACTCAGGAATTACCCAAAGAGACTAAAGAAAAAGAAGAACAGGTAAACAAACCAGTAGAGAAAGAAGTTCAAGAAAATCCCTACACTCATTTAGAGCAAACACAAGGAGTTTCAAATGTTGGACTATTACATAGAAGTAATGAAAACGTAGCAATGGAGGGGGCATCACTATATTTACAACAACAAGAATCTCAATTAATGGTTGCCTTACAATTAAAAGCGCAGGAAGAGAAATTAGCGGCACTTCAAAGTAAGTTAAAAAGTAGTTAATATTACGTATTCAGCCAGACTAGCAGGCTCTAGGTATACAGAGTGAAAGCGCATGAGAACAAAATATATCAGATTTTTTCCATATTCCTTCTTGCATACATTTACTAATATGTTCGTAACATATACATACACACATCAAAAGTGTCTAGGGATCAACATATATTTTTGCAATAACTTTTCTCCTGATTGATATTAATTAAAATTTTCTTTAAGGATTCATCAAATAAAGTGTTTTCGTTTGTCTACAGTAACGATAAACCAAATCACCTTTGCATTAATAAAGAAATTTGCCATTTTCATAATAAAGGGATTTTTGACATTTGAACCACTAACATTAAAGTTCGAAAAAAAGACTGAAATAACAGTTTTCTTTAAAATTTTATTGAGTAACTTAAACAATTAATAATCCGTGTTTCTACCGCGAACACTAACAACACAAGAATATCGGTTTGGCATACTCAAAATGAGTTCATCCAAATCACGCTGTGGAATGGCCGCCCATGTTCGTTGCAACAACAAAAAAGGTCTTCTTGCGACTGGATACCCTCCATATTCGGCAGAGCTCTTCTCTGTAGCATATCCCATGCATGCTCAATCGGGTTCAAGTCTGGCGACTGAGCAGGCCAGGGCATGACATTGATGTTAGCTGCGGCGAGAGTCTGTCTTACAACTCTTGCGGTGTGCGGTCGTGCATTATCATGCATTAACTGAAATAAGGGACCGATTTGCACTTGTAGACAATCGTCTCAGCATAAATTTGAGCGTTGAGGTTGCCTCTGATCCAAATCAACTCAGTTCTTCCGCCGATCCAAATACCCGCCCATACCATGATGGTTCCACCACTATAAGGATGGACTTCCTGGCAGGATTTTAATCGCTGTTGGCGTCCAGGGGTTCTCCAGTGTCGTATACGTCTTGTATCCGGTCTCATACCAAAACGAGACTCATCAGAAAAGCACACGAAACGCCATTGTTCTTCTGCCCAATTTCTGTGTTCAAGAGCCCATTGATATCGAATCCTACGATTGTGCATTGCTATAGGTGGTACCCTTAGCGGTCTTCGGGAATGAAGGTTCACTTCATGCAAGCGGTTTCTGACTGTTTGGTCACTAATTAAGTTCCCTGAAGAGTGATGAAGCGTCACGGCTAACATCATGGCGGTTATTGTTGGAGCTCTTCGAGTTGTGATTTGAATGTATCGGTCTTGTCTCCGTGTGGTGCAGCGATACCGTCCTCCATGGCGCTCAGCCACGGTACCAGTGCTTCGGTAACGTGTCCAAAGTCGACTGATAACACTCTGACTTGTATTCAGAGCTAAAGCCACAGTACGTTGCCGGGAACCAGCTTCTATCATTCCCACGGCTCTGAGCATTTCTTCCCTGCTTAAATGACGTCGCCGCTCCATAATAACGTTGGTTTTAATCAGTAGTAGGGAAACAGTAGCACTAATAATGTCTTCAATGCGTTGTATGTTTTTATAGGGAAAATATTGACAGCTGATTTTCATCTTTTACTCGAATTTGATTGACAGTTCCTGTTTCAAATTATGAAATGCACCAAAAAGGATCCATATAAATTTATAAAATCATAAATTTATTACAAAGCCACATCTCAATCTCAAGAAATCCGCATAAAAATGCTTGATCCCTAGACACTTTTGATGTGTGTACATACACATAGTTATCGTTACATTAGGATTGACCGCTACACAAGCCTAAAGATTTGGCGAAGATACTGATTTTTACTGAGCGACTACCTTCATCTCCACAACCCAGAGGGAAAACCAGGCCGTTTTTAGCTTAGGTAACACTTATATCGAAATATAATTTCTTAGACGCACGGGTTTCCTCTACTACTACAAATATGTACATAATTCTGAAAACATGAATTTAGTGGTACATGCCAGGACTCGAATTGGGAACCTGTTGGTCAATACGCCGGTTCCTTATCCACTGGGCTGTCAATGTTCGTAGCATATCACTCTCCACGCAGACGTCTTTAACATTAAAATACCTTGAACAATTTTTTTTTTCTTATAGTTAAAATTGTTTCCGTGAAATAAATTTCCAATCAATTTCTATGTGCTGATAATAATAATTATAATACGAAAAATATATTGCTAATATATTTTTCGTAGCTGTTCGTGTGTCGTAAATATCATAATTTGTAAAAGTGTAGAAGAATAAAAACTGAAAATTTCGAAATAATAATTTTCATTAATTGTGACAATTTTGAGAAATTGTACTTTCGATGGCAGTAAAGAGTTTCCTGATATTATTTTTATTTTTATTGAAATAAAATATTCGTACACTTCGTTTCTACTTTGCATACTTCTATCTTACAAAAGACTTAATATAATTATGTCTGTCTAATTTTGATGCTGTTTAATATCACCTCAATAGTAGTATTTCGACTGGCAAAATAGGTAACCTTTAAGGTGATTTATGTTTGTTGACTGGGGTGATTCCCCATCTTTTCTAGACTAGAGCCAACCTAACTTCACCCGCGAGACACTTGCTGAGTAACAAAAGAAAAAGAGAGGATAAATAAATATTTGATTAGAAGCAGCCTTCCCATGGAAGTACCTTCATCTCACAGCAGACCGCAGTGGACTAACAATTTTATGAAAGGATAGAGTGGCGTGCGAGCGCCACTCCTTACATTGCAACCGTCTACAGCTTACGGTGTCTGCTGAACTTTACGGTAACGTGTGTCACGTAAATAAGTAGAGCGAGAGAGTACTATGTGCTTAGATAACATACTTTAGAGAGTTCTAGCGTTGTAAGTAATCATAGGCGTGAGTCACATTCAGTCAGTACACTAAGGAACATTAATTTGACATTTGCCAGTGCGACAGAAAGAAAGTCAACGTGTGCAGCGAGAAGCGGCTCTTGCGCACCACTCGCAACTGGACGCAATGTTGCAGAGACAAGCGAGCCATAGACAACAAATGCAGACCATCATAAGTGCGCACCAAGAACGAATCACACAGAGAATAAAGGTTATTTTATTAAAATTGTAACTAAATTACCCACAAATAAGTAGATTATAATATAGGAAGAACCTGTTGCACAATGCACATGAGCTTTTTCACACTACCGTTTCAACAGCGTAGGTTTATTTTTTCGTTGTTTGTCGAAGTTGTGCGCGACGTACTTATGTACGATCAAAAATGATTATTTTTCCTGTTTCATTCCTAATAAGCTAAAAAAAAAAAAAGTAAAAAAAGACGTATTGATTATGCAATCTGGAAATAGTATACAATTTTAGGACGAGGATTGTTTTGTATAAGAAAGACTCGACTGTAATACTTAGAGTTATTAATATGTCATACTTATTATAGGACTTATTATAGCGTAAATTAGTTACTTACACTTTACTGACAAAGCCAAAAGTAGAGTATACCAAAACGGCACAACGATCGCTTGGCGTCGGCGCCTTGCTAACACAGCGTACAAGTAAAATAACAGGGCGTCTGTGCTACGTTGTCATGGGGTCTGCAGTGCACATTATGCTTAACAAACGCTTACCTACGCTAGAGAAACGCTATAATGTAAAGGGGTCGTATTCTTCTTCATCAACCGATAATAAACCAAATGCTGGGATATCGCTGTTCTTTCAGTCGATGGATCGTTTATCGCATCTATCTACGTACTGTAAATTTGATGAGGCCTATGTTTTGAAGCATTTCTACGGCGACTATTACAGGTTAACGGCTGTCATCTAAAACAATAGCCGGATCGATGAGCTCGAGATAATTAACCCATCCAGCCTCAATGCTGTTCGATGTCGGTGTTGCTTAACATGCGTAATCGATTAAACATGATGTGCAACGATGACATTAAACCAATAAATGCAGTCTTGGTCTCGGTTACTGCGAGCGAGTAAGGTTACCAGTAAGCTCCTAAGGAGTTGCTGTGTTATCATCAGGGGGTGGCAAAACGCGAGTAATACTGCAAGTATTACAAGCGTTCATATGCTACGGCAACAGCTTTACATCAGGTGATCTATATGCTTGTGTGCCTACATTGTATAAAAATAAGAGGGTACCAGGAAATCTTCCTATTTTTTGGAGTCGTTTGAAAACATAAGTTTTTATTTCTAGGCATTGTTGGGGACTAGCAACGTAGACCAAGACAGCACTGTTAACGCAGACGAAGAGCCGGATGTAGCGCCAGCTGAACGTATCGAATCTCCGCATATGAAAGAAAAGAAACAATTACTGCAGTTGGTGCAATCGCTACAAGAGAACCACGACAAGGAAATTGATCTTATGGAAACATCGTACAGGTTAAATACGAGATTAAAACTTTTAAATAAGTTAACTTTATATCGGGCGGGGCGTATGCTTCTTTTGTCACCAGATTTTATATAACAGTATGTCGGCGGAATCGTGTAATGAGACTTATGGAGATGAAAGGACTCGCTCTCTCAACAGTCAAAGCCAACTTTTTCCGCAAAGCTAAATATCAATCGATGGTCAGGCAAATAATGTCATGTTCAACTGAGTATGTAGGTATATAGCAGTGTCCCGCAAAGTGTGTGTCTCGGCACGGCACACTGATGTGCCGTGCTCATTAGCTGGGATGCAGCAGAAAAATGGGCAGTTTAGTCAGAGTTAGATAGAAGATAATACATACACATCTTCTTCTTATTTGCGTTATCCCGTGTCTTAATCCATTAGGATTGGTGGGGTCCGCTACCTAAGCTCAAGGATTTGGTGAAGATGCTGATTTATACATGGAGCGATTGCCATCAGACCTCCACAACAATTCAGCTGGAAAATCAGATCTTCCTTAGGTTAGGGTTTCCTCGTGATGTTTTTCTTCACCACGGAGCATGAAACATGAATCCGAAAACACGAATTTAGTGGTACACGCCAGGATTCGAAGCGGGACCTAATGAACCTGTTGGCCGGTTCTTTATCTACTGGGTTATCACTGCTCCATACATAATACATACACATGTCAATTGAATACAAAAAGTTTGTGGTATTTACTACTCCCAAATAACAACTCCCTGGAGGTGTGTTGTACACCAGCTAGCCCGTGAGAGAACCATTAAACTTCTATAGAGTTGCTGCGAGGGTGGCAAAGCGTTAACGATACTTCTTTTATCTTGAAATATCTTGCACATTGATTGTTGCAACGATATATACCGTAACGGCTTCAAATGAGGTGGGTCGTATGCCTGCTTGTTTGACACCCACGTAGTTTAAAAAATCTTCTGTCTTTAATATAAAGCCTGCCATGTTCGTGAAGTCATGCGCCCTTCTGAGCACACAGCCCAATTTTCGAAAACTTATTCTACAACAATTAAAAATGTGGTCATTAAATGAGTCCTGCATTAACTTGGATGCTCATCTGTGAGTAAAGAAAGATGTAGCTTTCTTTAGTCACAGCTGATATAGCGTACTCTGCCTAAGCCATGCTTCTCCGTTGCGGATTGGCGGAGGTTAGTATTTCCAAACCGCGAGGAGGATGTCGAGAGGTCGAGGTGAAGAGATGCATTCGTTGACAGTTACACTGTTTAATTTAATGTGCGTGCTCAATTAGATAATGACGTCATTTAGCTCATCATCCATGATTTAGACACATTCGAATTGAACGTCAATCTACTTGAAGCGGTAAGGTTAATTTTGGCAAACTCATGTCCTTTTTGTCCACCTAATCCCTGGCTGTGATGAGCTGTAAAGAAAATATATAAATAAATAATAAATAAATATTGTCGGACAAATTACACAGCGCCATCTAGCCCCAAAGTAAGCGAAGCTTGTATTATGGGTACTAGACAACTGATAAACATACGTAAATACATTTTTTTTTGTAAATACATACTTATTATACATAGAAAATATCCAGACCAATACAAACAGACATGTTCATGCACACAAATGTTTGTACTGTGTGGGAATCGAACCCACGAGCGTTGGTGTCAAAGTAGCGTAACAACGCGTTTCACCACTGCGCCACCGAACTCGTCATATATCTTCATACTACCATCACGCCAGGTCTCTTGCGGGTTAAGCAGAGGAGATCGAGCGCCACAAGCATCCATTGCTCCTTTCGTTCGCGTTCGCCGGTTCCTAGGGCTCTGATATCACCTTGTGATATAATATGAGTAATTTCGTCGTGGTAGGTATGTAAGTCTTGGCCTTTCTCGCCTCCTGCATCCTTCCACGTTCGCGTTATATATCAGTTTTGGCATTCTTTCTATATTCGCGAACCAACTGAGTGTGCCTTGTCTTATCTTAACACCGATTCTTCTTTATACTAACACTTTCTTACATAATCGTTGCGGACACTGTCAGGTAGCGTTACGCTCGCATTTCAACCGTGTTTATTCAACTCTCATGCTTTTTCTCTATCATAACCAGCTTTCACTTTCGTATATTAGCATTGGGATTAACACCGCCCGATATAGGTACGATATAAAAAAGATGTAACAAATCTCTTTTAAGAAATAAGTTATTTCATCACATCAACCCTTGCTCATCCCATTGCAGGGATACGGGTCTCCCTTCAATCGAAGGGGTTTATAGCATACTCCACCAGGCTGCTCAAATACGGATTGGCGGAGGCCAGTGTTTTCAAGCCGCTCGACGGCCACTGACTTACTGACGACTGTCATCTTTTTTTTTATACTACGACTTTTTTTTCATCTATCGACCAGCCGGGACCGACGTCTTAACGTGCCCGCCGAAGCACGGAGAAACTCGAGATAGGTAGGACCCATCCTTGCGGGCATCCATCCAGGCTGCGGTTGACGTTGCTTAATCTGCGTGTTCGGTTAGAATGACACGCACAACGACGCCAACGAGCTCTCAATAAGTTATTTAATAATATCTATCTATAGTCATACGACAAATCCATTGCGGAGTAGGCAGAGCGAACCGAGCGCCACATGACTCGCTTCTTTAATATTCATAGTTTTGTCATGGAAGCTCGCCGGTTTCTAAGGCTCCTGATATCACCTTCTGATAAAACATTCAATTTGGTCATAGTAGGTAAGACGTGGACTTCCTCGGCTCCTACATCCTTCCACTTTCGCATTGCAGGTACTATTATAATCTGCATTGCAGGATATCTGTTTTATCATTCTTTCATCCTGCATTCTTTCTACATGTCCGAACCAACGGAGCATGAGCTTCTATTATTTAAATATAATATTTTAATAATGTAGTAGTTATATACGTATATAAAATATAACGCAATTGACTTTATATTTCATTTACTTTGACCCGTGGTGGGACTTAATAACTTTGTCCAAAATCAGTTGTAATCATGTTATCGTGATAACATAAAAAATATATTATTGTTTATTTTTATTTACAACCTATTTATTATATTACATATTATTACTGTAGTACCAGTCGAACATTGTTTTCCTTCACCGCAAGAGCGATAATTGCAAATATGTACATAAATCCGAAAACACAAATTTAGTGATACATGCCAGGATTCGAACCGGGAACTTCTTTATCCACTAGGCTATCACTGCTCGTATTGTTTCTTTGACATTATTCAATATTTTTTTTTGTACAGACGGCAGCTGGCTTTTCTGGAAATTTCTTTGAATCAATCTGAAGAAAGAATGAAAGAAGAAAGTAATAAATTGGTAAAATTCTACTCAGAGAAGATAATCTGGCTGGAAGAGCATCATCAACTGCATAAAAAGTTAACTGAAGATAATTTGAACGCTTTGACAGAAAGACATAAGGCTGAAAATGAAATGCTTAGACAACAACATTTGGAGAATGTTAGAGTATTGCAAGAACACCACACGTCGCTAATGGAAAATATTAAGTAAACACCGAGTTTTATCTACTAGTATATATAATTTTGTTATAAAACTGAAAATGCGTTCACCACGCTAACGTCAGCAAAAAGAATAATCCCTTATCATCATCATTTATATTTTGACAATTACCTATCATCTGTGCATATTTTAAGAGTACTTATATCTTCTAACTATTTACTATGTAACACCACCTGCTCGCCCTGCACATGTTTATAAGCAAACGGGGCGGCTAGAGATAAATCACAACATGGAATCGCTTATCTGAGGATGTACATATTGTAGAGGTAGAGGAGACAACACACGTACGAATTTGGTTTCAAGCGTTCATAGGCTATGGTAATCATTTATCAATTGGCAGACTCTATGCTTCTTTCCACCCGATTTATGTCTCTATTTAAAAAAAGAGACTGAATTAGGCATAACTTATTGAATATGTATTTAAAACAAAGATTTAAAATAGACCTAATCTGTAATTTAATTTGTATGATTACGCTTCTAAACACTTTTTCGATACAATCATATTAATATTATAAATGTGAAAGTATGGATTAATTAAATAAATTAATTAAATATTGTCGGACAAATTACACAGCGCCACCTAGCCCCAAAGTAAGCGAAGCTTGTGTTATGGGTACTAGACAACTGATAAATATACGTAAATACATTTTTTTTTCTTGTAAATACATACTTATTATACATAGAAAATACCCAAACCAATACAAACAGACATGTTCATGCACACAAATGTTTGTACTGTGTGGGAATCGAACCCACGGGCGTTGGTGTCAAAGTAGCGTAACAGCGCGTTCCACCACTGAGCCACCGAGCTCGTCAACTTCGGATGTTTGCTCCATTTTCACGCCTCCACGCGTGAACGGATTTGGATGAAATTTGGTAGGTAGATAAATGAGGTACTGGATTTAACACATATGCTACTTTCTATCCCGGTGATATGTTCCCGTACGATAGCTTGGATGTTTAGATGTTTGAATCGCACTAAATATGGAGGTTTTATTTCGCTTTCACGTATCAGCGGCTATTAATCCACTACTATCCCACAGGAACACATCGCCGGGATAAAAATTATGTATTCCTGTGGGGTGAACCCTTCGCGAAGACTGTTTTACCCAAAGATTTTCCGCTATTATCAACATTATGTGGGTTCCTCCCGAGTTTCGAGTAACCAAAATTTGCATGTGCTCGCTCGAAAGTAATCGGTCTTATAATATCGTCTAAAGAAGCATATTGTAATTGAAACGTGAAGTTGCTAAGGATTATGATATCAACTGCGATTATCGTATTAACGACTGACCGGATTTGATTTTTTATTACGGAAACATTTATAACTGTAAGTGTAAGATAGCTATTTTTGTAAAAAGATTGTTTATGTGAAGCATAAATTGAAAAGTTAAAACATGTGTCACTTTTATTCCGGGCAAATGCACGGCTCATGTGAAATAGATCTAGAGTGTAGAGAATCATAGAATTCATAGAGTCACAGACTTTGTGACTGTGACAAGTGTCTTAGACGGGTCCGTACTATTATGAATGTAAAAGTACTTAGTCTAGCCATAAATACTGTTACAATTAAAAATAAACAAAACATTACATTTGAATTTGGAATCTGTAATTTTTATATGATTGTTCATTGAGTTTTCTCATTTTGGCGCCAATACATTTTACAATATTTTGCGATATTAAAATGGAGTGGGGTTATAAAGAGAACCGAATCGCTGTGATTGCATTACACAAAGTAGGTATGGAGCCAAATGCAATTTTTAAAACTCTCCATGCGCTTGCTATTAGTAAAATGTTTGTGTACCGGGCTATTAATAGATACAATGAGACCTCCTCTGTTTGTGACAGAAAAAGATCTGGCCGTCCACGTAGCGTTCGTACGAAAAAGGTGGTCAAAGCAAAAGATTTTATCTGGGGAGATGAAGATAGCACCTAGAACCATGTCGCGTATTTTAAAAGATGACTTAGGACTTGCAACCTATAAGAGACGTACTGGTCATTTCTTAACTGATAATTTAAAAAAGAATAGGGTGGTAAAATCAAAACAACTATTGAAGCGGTACGCAAAGGGAGGTCAAAGAAAAAATTTGTTTACGGATGAGAAAATTTTTACAATTGAGCAACATTTTAACAAACAAAAGACCGTATTTATGCTCAAAGTTCTAAGGAAGCTTTCCAATTAGTCGACAGAGTGCAACGTCGGCACTATCCGACTTCAGTGATGGTTTGGTGGGGTATTAGCTATGAAGGAGTGACTGAGCCATACTTATGTGAAAAAGGTATCAAAACATCGGCACAAGTGTATCAAGATACCATTCTTGAGAAGGTAGTGAAGCCCCTTAACAACACCATGTTCAATAATCAAGAATGGTCCTTCCAGCAAGACTCGGCGCCGGGTCATAAAGCTCGGTCTACGCAGTCTTGGTTGGAAACGAACGTTTTGTACTTCATCAGAGCTGAAGACTGGCCGTCGTCTAGTCCCGATCTTAATCCGCTGGATTATGTTTTATGGTCAGTTTAGAGAGTACGGCTTGCTCTAAACGCCATGATAATTTGGAGTTCCTAAAACAATCCGTACGATTGGCAGTGAAGAATTTTCCCATGGAAAGAGTGCGTGACTCTATTGATAACTGGCCTCAAAGTTTAAAGGTCTGTATGGCAGCCAATGGAAACCACTTCGAATAAGCTTCTTATATTTTAAATTGTTTTATATTTATCTATTAAACTAACACACTGTAAAAGTAATAAATGTTATTTGCAATAGATTTTTTTTTCTTTGTGTCAATATTTATGGCAAGACCAGGTATATTTATTTGTCGGTAAGTCCTTTTCTCAAATCAAAACGGAGCGACTGCTTGATGTGTTTTTTTTTTTGCATAGGGATTCATTTTGTATGGGGGGCCCGACAGTGACATAGGCTACTTATACCGCGGCAAAATATCTTACTCCCACAGGAAAACACGTTTTGTTTCCCTATGACCACGCGGGCGAAGCCGTGGATAACAGCTAGTATACACTAAAATTAATGATGAATACATTCATTCCTGAAATTTTTACTTTTCCACAATACTCATTTATAATTCTATTTAATAGGAAAGCTGTCAAGCACGAACAAGCCGTAATTCAAGATTCAGCAGGATTTTCTTCCGATTTACATGAACTTGTGGTGGAAGTAAAAGAAAACAAATCCCAGTGCCAAACACTAATTGATAAGGTTCAAGTTTTAACTGAGAATTCACAACGTGATACTGAACGAAGTTTGCAAACTAGGGAAACGCAAATAAATGGTAAAAAATTAAATAGTGTAATTAAGTAGTGAGTGTTACTTGAAGTGATGATGTTAGCAAATCATTGACAATTTGTTTTGCAGACATGATCCAACAGTTGAAAAAAGAGCGCGAAAGCTTCGAAAATGAAAAAATTGAAAATAGGGATACAGTAAAATTGCTAGAAAATAGATTAAAACAGATGACCACGGTAAGAATTGAAGTTGTATTTGTCTCTTAACTTTTAAGAGCGATGTTATAATTATACAATATTTTACTTCTCTTAAATGCTATGTTATCTCCAGATGATTGAAGAAGATGCAGGCGCAATGAAACAGAAGAGAATGGAATTTGAATTTGAAAAAGCGACGTTTACCAAGCAAACCGAATTTGCCAAAAACATTTTGAAAAAGCAAGATGAAGAAATCAAAGTATTATAATGATTGCTGATTTGTAGATAATAATTAAAATTAAAATAATCGCTGTGTATAAAAATACGTCTTTGTTTTTTAGATGCTTAGAGAAGAAATTCAAAAAGAATACCAAGATAAATTAGCCAAGGTTGACGAGGAGAAAAAGAAATCGATGAGAGATAGTGCAGTATTGGCAAAAGAGAAAGCTTCTATACAGAGCATTAAGCTAGAACTTGAAGTATGTATCTTACAGTACGTTACAGCTTACAAGCGATATGACAGTATTCTCTTAGATGTCCAATAGATAGCTGACAAATAACTTTACATGTTATTGCTTTTACATAAAAATCTAACGTAATGCGTAATGTAAATTTATGAGTTGAGTACACATCTTACGTTGTGTTTCAGACAATGAAAGCTGAATTACAGGGGCAGTTAGAAGAAGTCACGGAGGAACGATCAAAATTGAATGTAGAAAAACAACAAATGCATATGGAGGAGCAAAGAATTTTAGCAAAGTAGGTATATTTTGCAAATTGTCAAAAAAACAGTCGTGTATTTTATAAGATTATCGTTAAGAAATATCTTGAGTTTTTAGGAGCCGAGACTTGGATTTACTTGCAAAAACTGCAATGGACAAGCAATCACAGGCGGACAAGAAATATTCGGAATCAGAATTTTTGCAAAGAAAATATGAGGAGAGAATTCGACGTATTCAAGAACACGTGGTTTCGTTGAATACGAGAGAGAAACAAATAGCCAGAGAGAAAGTGGCGCTGTCTCGAGAACGACTGAACCTACACAATGAAAGAAAACAAATTGAGTCTAGGCAACAATGTTCACTTTGCAAATCCACCCACAATCAGTACAATTATGAAGCTAATTACAATCTTCCTGAAAATTTTATGAATGTGTCTGTATCCAGAGATTATACAACGCAAGGTGTAGAGGTTAATTCCGCGATGAATGCCATAGAACAAGAGATGGCTTTTCTAATGAGTAAGAATTTCAGCTTGCGCCATAGTACAGCAAATACTGTTCACAATGAAAGAAGATATGGTGATGAGAGAGGCGCTCTTGAAGAAGAACAACCAATTGCTCAATCCGAGTCACGACCATTACAGGTAGGCATTAACAACATGATAGCGAATGTCCAACAACTTTTCCGAGTGTGCAATGGCCTTCATTTTTACATTGATGTAATTTGAAAACATGAGAGAATATGCTACTAATTTTAAATCAAAATTATGTGAGTCAAATCGGGAACAACATTAATTATTTATAATTACGATGCAGTTCTTGCATCTGCCGTAGGTGTGCAAACAAATTTGAATTTCACAGCACAACTTTCATATTTGATATTTGATGGACTATGTATTCTCTCTTCGAAGCGGGAGCATGAAATTGTAATGAGCTTCACTGTTTTTTTGTTCACGTGGCATTTGATGATCGTGTCCTATAATCCATTAAATTTTGATCATAATAAAGTTTGGATATGGTTTTCATGTTTCTTTTTTATTGCTACAAGAAAATATTGTTTTTTTAGTATTTTATATTAATATCTTAAAGTACAGAACTTCAAAGATATTGGATCAATAACGTAACAGATTTATAATAAAATTTAACAATAAGGAATAAGGAGTCGACGCAGTTGCGTTGATCAACAAAGCTCATTATTTTCGTTTAAATCTTTTCAGGACTATATGGATCCAAAGTTCATGATGCTACGCCTAGATGTACAGCAAGTATTGAGTAACTTGGATCAGAACAGAAAAGAAGATAACGACGTAGTAGATAATGCTAAGGATAACCAAGAAGAATAACATGTGTGATCTGTGTGTAAACATATATACTAGATTGTATAACATGTGAATGTTGTATTAAATATTTTTTACTTTGACGGGAGTATTTTGCGCCCCGACAATACCAATGATTGTACTTTAAGAGGATTTGAAAGTAGAATCCTGGGTGTAGTAAGGGTTCAACAATATCAGCTGGGCTAAAACTGATAAAATGTTTACCTGTTACTAGTATTATCAGAGGCATGCTCCGTTGGTTCGGGCATGTAAAAAGAATGCAGGTAGAATGAATGATGAAGCAGTTATACAACGCAAAAGTCGAAGGATCTAGGAGCCGAGGAAGGCCAAGATTTGCCTACATTGACCAAATTGGTCGTGATATATCAGGTGATGTCAGGATCTCTAGAAACCGGCGAGCGTGCATGAGAAGAGCAACGAGTGTTAAAGAAGCGAGTGAGGTGTATAAGGATCGAGTCACGTGGCGCTCGGTTGTCTCTGCCTACCCTGCAAGGAATTTGGCGTGAAGTTATTGGCAGATAGATTTTTTATTTCACCAGTTGAAAGACGTTCTCGAGTTTTTGTTTCGATAGCACAGGATAGCACCACATAATTGAACAATATATCATAAAGGACAGTAATAAGTTTTGATTTATCAATATGATATTGATAAATTAATGTCCTTTATGATCGTTTTTTGGAGAAAAAGCACTAGGACAAAATGACAAAAGACTTACATCCACTTTTTCCTCTTTAATCAACTGCGGTGTTGTCGACACAGTTGAGAGTAGTGGGTCGTCCATCGTTATAGAATTATTTTCTCCACTGCTCAACTATCACTACTACTAAACTACTGTTTGAGAAAAAAACCTAAAATTACTGATAAGATTTAACCTACGTTCTTTAAACTCTCTAAATTTTAACGATACTATATTTACGTTCAACTAAACTGTACAGGCGACAGAGCGGAACCACGGCTTCAAAGTCTTCGGTAAAGGTCTTTCTTTTGGGCAAAGTTAACTTACGAAGCTGAAGACCAACATTAGATACTTGTAGTTCTTCAGAGGCTATTCAATTCCGTCATACACCGTAAGAGTTAGTTGATCAGGAACCTGGTCATGTTGTTCTTAAAAACAATAACAAGACCCTTTGAAGAACTATAGACCGATATTGCTTCTGAGCCGCGTTTATGTACTGTTTTCGAGAGTCATCACAAACCGCCTCGCACGCAGACTTGACAAATTCCACATTCCCGAACAAGCCGGATTTCGAAAAATCTTTAGCACTGTAGACCACATACACACACTCCGCCACATTATACAGAAGACTGAGGAGTATAATCTGCCCTTATGTCTGAATTGACTACCGGTATATCGAAGTGTTGAAGTGTTTATACAGTAAGGCAACGATGTGTATCCGAGTACAGCACCAGAGTACGAAACCGATCCAAGTGCTTAAAGGTGAAAAATAGGGTAATTTTATAACCCCGAAACTGGAAAGGATATGGTATAAATATCAATGGCGAATAAAGGTGAGTGATGACCTTCCATTTGCCGACGACATAATTCCCACGGTGAAATCGCTGGAGGAACTTAGCGCTATGCTCAATGACCTTAACAGTGTTTCCAACCAGGTAGGTCTCAAGATGAACATGGACAGGACTAAGATCATGTCGAAGGTCCACGGTCCACCTATGCTTGTCACGGTTGTAAGCACTAAGCTCGAGGTTGTTGATGAATATGTCCACCTAGGACAGGTTATTCAGTTAGGTAAGTCCAACTTCGACCGAGAGGTCAACAGACGAATCCAACTCGGCTGGGCAGCGTTCAAAAACTTCAACACATCTTCTTGTCAAAAATCAACACCTGAAGAGCCAAAGTCTTTGAGTAGTGAGTGTTGCCAATGATAACATACGGAACTGAGACATGGCCCTTCACTGCGGTCCGTATGGGGAAGCTCACGGTCGCTCAGCGTGCTATGGAAAGAGCTATGCTCGGGGTTTCTCTACGTGACAGAATCAGACATGGGGATACAAGCAGTAGAACTAAAGTAGCCGACATAGACCACAGGATAAGTAAGCTGAAGTGTCGGTGGGCCGGCCACAGTTTGGAGAACCGTCACCCGCTGGGTAAGAACGATTCTGGAATGGCGACCCGCGTACTGGTACAAGCAGTGTGATCCTTACTAAATCACCCCATACTAGAAGGAGCGACGACCTCAAGAGGTTTGTAGAGAGTCAATGGATGCAGGTGGCACAGGATCGAGACGAATGGCACTCTAGAGAGGAGGCCTATGTTCAATAATGGACGAATACGGGCTAAAATGATGATGATGAAACTGTATCGTGACAATTATATGTATTGTCTATTTATTTTATTAGAGATGTGTATTGAGTGAATGCAGGGAATGGAGCGTTGGGAAAACTTCTTGGCAGTAAGAATCCAAGCCAGTAGGTACAGCTATACACAACGCGGTGCTGATCCCAACGCTAACGTATAGAAGTGAGAACTGGTTTTGACAGAGAGAGCATGAAAGTAGAATAAACGCCGTCAAGATGCGAGCGTTGCGCAAAATCTGCGGAGCGGAATCTGCTAACGGTTGTAGATCGAGTTTGTAATGTAGATATAAGAGAGTTGATCTGAAAGATAATATCGATGTTAAGATTGAGAGGCATGCTCGGTCGGTTCGGACACGCAGAAATAATGCACGAGGAAAGAATAACGAAACAGATGTACAACGTGTAGGTGTACGCGTCGAGAAAGGCCTAGACTTGCCTACCACTACCAAGTAGGTCGTGTGTTATCAGAAGTCGGTGAGTGTGTGCCCTAGGATTCGACGGCCGTACATTAAGAGTTATAAATGTTAAAGGAGCTAGTGAGGCGTGTAAGAACAGAGTTGTAGCTCTCGGTTCTCTACTAATCCCGTAAGGCACACAAGGCGTGGATTTATAGATATATATAATAAATAAATAAATAATAAATATTGTAGGACAAATTACACAGCGCCACCTAGCCCCAAAGTAAGCGAAGCTTGTGTTATGGGTACTAGACAACTGATAAACATACATAAATACATTTTTTTTTTGCAAATACATACTTATTATACATAGAAAATACCCAGACCAAGACAAACAGACATGTTCATGCACATAAATGTTTGTACTGTGTGGGAATCGAACCCACGAGCGTTGGTGTCAAAGTAGCGTAACGGCGCGTTTCACCACTGCGGCACCGAGCTCGTCAAAGTAAACCCTATCATGACAATTAAGGAGAAGTTGAGAACCAGCGATAACAATTTATCAACTATATCAAGTTGAGATGTGGGGAAAATAGGAGTGATCAACTGCTAATAAATTGGGCAGTGATAGTTGTCTAAGGGCTCGCTAGATCTTGCAGAACTAATCGTAGCTTTGTTTGATAGATAGGATAAAAATATAGTAGTTTTACTTGCGTAATAAAAAACGGAGTAAAATTATAATTCATTTAATTTAGACTCATGACTGTTATCAGAACATTTTCAATAAAAATACACTATTAATGCATGTTACCAAAATGTACATAAATACCTACTTATTACACTACATTAAAACTAGGTATACATCTGTAAAAATATAAGCACTTACTCTCTCTTCTTCATTACATTACACATACAGTATTAGGTACTAGTGTAGTGGCTAATGTCTAATTTTGTTAAAAGAATATATCATTTACATTTATTGATGGGACACAAAAGAAGTTACTTATGAAAATAACTTAAACACATATCAGACATCATTCGCACACATTGTAATCATTATCCAGTCTTTCATAAAAATTGCGTCACGTAATAACGAAATAATATCTTTATGGACGGCCTGGCCTTTATGCTTACGTTTTATATTATATACTTTAATCACCTATGTTCACAGATCTGTAAAGATTATTTGTTATTTATAAATTTCTTATCAAAGTTATAAAAATACAAATGTAGGAACGGCTCTCTGACTACACTACTTCCAGCAGTATAAACCTAATTTAATTTCTAACTTAACAGAATATTTTTATAGTACTGCTAAAGAGGTTGTGGTCAGAGGGCTGTAGTTATCATTTATATATGCAGAAACTACATATATTTTTATTTAGTTATTACTATATATAATATTTACATTTTAAAAGTCTGATTGCACAATGATACAACCTTCAAGCTGAAATGAAGTATTATCAGTCAATCTAAATAAGTTATAAATTACCTAACATGTTGATTTCGTATCTTTTCTAGTATTCACAAATCGAAAGCACCCAGTTCCAGAAGTTTAAATGTCCTTTCATTATTAAAATTTATCACAGTATACTATTATCATTCTAATTCCAACTTTACTAAAAATTATACAAATTAATAATAACACGAAACAGCAGTTTTCCTGTTTCAAGAGATTTATGATTGTTGAATAGTTAAATAAGTATAAATGTAAAAAGAAAGTTCGTGGTGTCTATGATTATATGTTATGATTTGTTTTGGGTAGATTCCTTTTGATATTTAACCTCTAGTAGTTGGGGGTAGTTTTCGACTATTGCCAATAATATTCCATCGATGTAGTTTCGTAATTGTACGTTCACATCTTGTTGTTCTTTCAATGCCTTTTGCAACTGTAATAAAAAAATATTTTTTTATGTACAAATAGGTTTATCGACTACCAACAAAGGGTGTAATTAAATTCGTGTAGTCTATAATAGATTGAACCTTCGGCGTGTGTGTAGTAGATGCGTTAAGAGTAAGCGACACTGACCTCTATTAAAACCACCGGACTTGCATTGCCATATGAAGTGCCTATTTATTTTATCTATTTAAAACTTATAGTGTATCGAAAAGTAGTTATGGCGATGTTACTTCTATTATTAGTGCCATAGACTTGATAGTGATATGCCATTTATTTATTTACTCTTTGGATACTAACTTAACAGTTGTAAGCATTCTCCAAACTTGCATCGCCAACAGTTTGTACGCCAGGAATCTGGTTGTACTGTTGTTGTTGTACTGACCAAACGTTATGTACTAGTGTTGTGATTACTCGCAATAAAATAAACTTGCAGTTGCATTTTCAAAGAATACCTTAAAAGTTAATATAAATCAAGGCTTTCCCAAATTTTTTATATGTCGGGCTGCATATCCTGTTAGGTTTAGGTTATCCACTTTAATAGTAACAGTAACGCAGTAGTTTGATCACAATGTTGTTATGTATAGGATAATTAAACAGGCATATAAATAATTTCACAACGCCAGTCCAGTGTAGTAAGAATAGAAGTCAGTAGTGAGCAAGAGTATCATAAAGTATGAAAAAGGTACAGGTATAAATCGCAGGTTAAAGTCAACCTTCGGTACGCCACGATACGCGTCTATAGCCGACAAATAAATTAATTGCTTTTGACACATATTTTATTGTAAGCTGAGTTTATACATTACATTAATTAATTTACTGTTGCATTCACGCACTTTACTAAACTGAATTTTCTAACTTTATACGTTATTAGCTCCTGCGTTACGTTATTAAGCGATCTTAGATCCTACGAATCGTCTATTGTTGATCGAGAGGTCTTCCAAGTCAACTGCGCTTGGATAGCCGTTAATATATATGAAAAAAAAAAATGCAATTTCTAATCTGCCAGATTGCGAGTCCTACCTAGGCAAATCAATATTTTCATTATTATCTATATCTTCACATGTTCCCGTAGTGTAAATACATGTAAAAATCCTTTCTTAAAGAATCCCTTCGGGTACACAAAGGATATTGACTAATTTAAAACTTATGTACAACAGTTTTTGCTGTTCTTTATTATTGATATTGCACCATTTTATAAATATGAATTTGGAAAACATTTTTGAGAATTATCTGCGGTATATAGGCGACTATGGCATCCAAAAGTTTAATAGAAATAAATACCAAGCATGCGGTTAGCGACAATACCAAAAGGTACAATCATGCGGAGTTAGTAAACATATCGTACCTTTTCCATCTCTATGTTGAGATCAGATTGTGTATCGCTACCATGGAGCTGCAAAAATGCATACATAAATTGTATAGTTTCGCAAATCATCGCAATTAAGTTTATAAAGCGGAGCCGGCATGTTTATGATGTTACGCTCAAACTTAAAGCTTGTTATTTAAATTGTTATTAATTTAATTGAATAACTATTTTTAAGCGTTAATGTAATGCTACGATGTAGAAAAAATGCGTTTGGAAACCTATAAGCCAAACATCAATATATTTAGTTTATAGGTGAGTTGGGTAACTCGAAATGAAGATAAAAACAAGTTTCAACGATAAGTAAATTAGCATTAACATTCCACCATACATTAAGATAACAAGTTGTACCGTTTTTTGTAAGGATATTTTGTATTGTCATGAATATTGACCTGCTTTGTATATTAATAAATAAATAGATAATCAGTTTATAATATTTTAAACTTTGGATTTTGATTTGGCTTTCTGTTCAAACGCATAAGATACTTCAGAAATCATTTTCTGATGGTCGAACTGCTGCGTTACTGATCATCCATCCCGTTATTGTTTACCCTCAATGCAATACACAGTAGCTTCAATTAAAATATAAAGAAATGTATACGAGTTTCATGTAAAAAGAAAAAGACAAGACGTTCGAACTCTGTTTCTCATTATTTATTAGAGATCTTATTATTATTACAACAAAAAAAAATCGGACGCACTAACTATTTAAGCTACTCAATTTTAAATGGCAGTGATGAAGCAGTTTGAACACCATAAAATATTATACCCTAATTAGATCGAATGTTTAACGAATAGGAAAAGGGGTAGCGTTGTGTTCCATTATTCATGCTGTTTTGTACTGTGTCAATCGACAGATGGATAAGGACTTACTTCATCGTCACTCATTTGTGATAGTTCGTGTGCGAGCGAGTTGGTGCCTACTAAGGGCCCACTGACGCCGTCGAGTAGGCTCCGACCTTCCTCCACGCCTCGCGTCAAGATCTGAGCTTGAAGTTCTTCTTGTTGTTCCGACAAAGCTGTATAAAATAAGTTAATTCATAATATGACGATTTCGATAGTTTGTCTTTTTATACATCGTTTTATAATAAGCTTACGGCCCACATGGGATTTAAGTTGCTATCATAGACAATGGATGTTTGCAATTCAAGAAGTATCGGTCGTGCGTAGTCTAACGCACTCTTTAGGAGCTTCCAGGAGAGCTCACAAGAGCTGAGTAGTGGATGTACTTCCTCAGTCGAGCTGTTCTATCAAATGCTATCACTCTGCCATACCTTGTTCACTAGAGACTTGTTTGCTATGGTAGGGTGTACCATCTGCGGATAAGAGAGGCTTTGGCTCTGCAGATGACAGTGAGCTGAGCACAAGCCATTGATTGATTGAATCAGAGCTTTTTGAAGAGCCCCGATGCCTCTACGTATTGAATCACAAACATGTAAAACTCGAAACTAAAACCCGCAATGCGACGAATTGCAGAGCGCGATTGATTGACTGATTAATTCTGGTATTGCAAACATCCAAAGGGGGTATCAGGTAAGCCGTACGTTGGCTACCTTAGTGGTATAAACATGAATCTACGTCTCTACGTCGTATACGTCCTCATCCGCACATCTCCGTTTGGTACAAAACAAGTCTATCAAATAACGTTGCTTTAAATAAACTATTTAATGGTAACTCATATTTAAAACTTTAAGTTAAGATTGTACAAATACACAACTGAAAAATAAAACAATAAATAATATGTAATTATTATTAGCCTACTTAAAGATGAAATAGAGATTATGCGACTTCTGGTATAAAAATGTTGGCGCCACTCATGGGCATACTGGAATGAAATAGTGTCATTTGTCTAATCACACAAAAAGCCCCTAGAGTATAAATACATAAGCAAGGTATAGAGCACACGTACTTCTCCTGTCGGTTGTGCTCGTAAGCAAATTTTTTAGACACGAATCTATGGTGTAGAGCTATTATAGTGATGTTCTATGCGTGACGAAATTTCTCGACTGCTGATACTTCAATACAATATAAGTCTCATTCCCAAAGTGACTGTTATCTCTTAATAGAAACACATTTTACTACTGATGGATAGCGCCATTTATACGAGCTGTTGTTCATACGTGTGCTTACTTAGTATAACTTGCATATGTATACTCTAAGGTAAAACCACTCAATACCATGCAAAAGGTAACTTGGTGGATTTTCGTGGTTTATGTAATACCATACTTGAGACTTCTACATAAAGCATATTTTTCTAAACTCTAATCCACTATTAAAATAATGATATATAAAATGTTTTCAGCAGTTTTGGAATGTCTGCAAAACTCCAAGGAGCGGTTAAACGTTGTGCTTTGGTTCGTCAGTCAGTCAATCTGAGGCACCACAGTTTTTTTCGTTACCAATTCGGCTCGCATCGCGGTGTTGCCTTTGAGTTCTCATGATGAATAACTATGATTATCAAAAACAAGGTAATCGACATTTTCATCAGTATTACATTAATCATGTTTGCAACACCACTAGCAATATATATATAAGTCAATCAATCGCGCGTTGCAATTCGTCGCATTGCGGGTTTTAGTTTCGATTTTACATGTTTGTGATTCAATGCGCATAAGGCATCGGGGCTCTTCAAAAAGCTCTTTTATTCAATCTATCAGAACCAGTAACAGCTAATTGTTTTCTGATTCGCCGTTAGTGCTTTAAAGTTATATTGAGACTGGACAGGCTAGCAAGACGAAAAACTCTACGATGGTTACAGTTCTTCGTCCAGAAATCATTATCATCTATTGCTGACCGTTGGAGCCAAAGACTTCCACAACAACAAATTATTTTTTGCCATTTGCATTCATCGGCTACCTGTGATCTTTACGAGATCATCGGTTCATCTGGTAGAGGACGTTCTAAGCAGTGCGTTCGGACGTTGATCACTATTAGACCCTTTCTGCCCCAAATATCGTTAACCAGACGACGTGTATAAAATTTATGATATATTCTACATGCTTACATTTATTCTGTGTTCTAAGCAGCGTCAGTTCTTTCCTTAATTCATCAAGCCGAGGGTCGGGCGGCGGAGGCGGCACGTTCGTAATCCTCTGTAGTTCTAGTTTAGCTGTGGCTAGTAACTCAGCAGTAGCCGCGGCTGCCTCTCGCTCCTTTCTCTCGGAGTCCCGCGCGGCGTTCAGTTGGGCCACTAGCTCACCGATTTGCTCTTGAGCTTCTTGGTGAGCTCTCGCTGAGATATCAGCGTTAGCTCGTAACGTTTCCGCTACACCACGGAGTCGCCCCACCTGGAAATGAATACGTGTATAAATTATAATAAGTGCAGAATTAATCGTTTTTAATTAAATGAATTATCTGGAATTGGGAATACAATTATATTTGAGTATTACTTTTGTGTCGAGAAGTATACTGGTGATTACTACACTCACTCACAGAAACACAGGATCAGGAGTATGATAAGTTGGGCTTACCTCCTGTTTGAGGTCGGAGGCTTCTGTCTCGGCAGCAGCGAGCCGGTCGTTGAGCGCAGCCTGCTGCGTGTCCCGCTCGCGCTCCACGCGGGCGATCGCATCGCGACATCGCCGCTGCTCCTCCGCTATGCGCTCATCACACCGACACTCAATCTGTACATGAAATGAGAATGTATTTTATTTTAAGCTGAACCAGAACATGAATATTACAATAACCTCTTTACGCAAATCATACTAAGACATACATTGCTTTCGTTCACAGATCCTGGAGAATTTATGTCTAATCCTTACAACATTATGTTTACGTGATTACTAAAGTACCTTTAGACTTTTTTCTATTTATTTCTTTAGACATCACACCAAGATTCTTAACGCCAAGGGCTTAGGTACAGAATATTTTTTATTCGTACAAACTTCGAATCTGCATTTAACACTTTTGCAGGATGAATTTTTAAGAATTCTTTCTTATTTGTACGTTGTCTGCACTCTAAAAGATACATTTCTACCAATATTAAAATTTCGATAATCAGCAGTTTAAAATATAGGTCGATCACTCAGTTAGGTCAGAACCTAGCATTTATATTACATACATACCGTACATACGAATAGGTGTATGAGGTCTTTGCGTAGTGTATGAAATAGTTGATTTGTATAGAAAAAAACAATAATTCTTTTAAATGAAAAATTAATCACAGTATTGTAATAGCCATTGTTGTCAATACACTTTTGACATTTTGATGAAAGTTTACTCATGTCGCTGCTTTACAAATCATATGGGCAGAAATCGGTGAACTTTAGGCGTCTTTTAACGCCTTGTAGTACTTGAACGTTTTCTTTAGTAGAAAGTATGTAAATTCAGAAAAAAAAATATAATCAGTTGCTTGGCGGCACTATAGTTTTGAGTGATTAAAATGTACCTGTCGTAACTCCTGACATTGTCATGAGGGAGAGAATTAGGGCAACTGACAAGTCTAATTTGCTTGACAGCCAGATTGTCCATTTATAATTCTTGATAGTAACACAACTTGATAGTGCCAAATCTCAATAACTTGCAATGAACAATCTCGACGCCACCGAATTGGTCCGGCATACTTTCACATGCAGCTTCTTTACAGAGTTGCAGTTTTACTACAAATCGGTAATTTCATAGGTAAGGACCTAATATTATCTGAAGTGGGTGCACCGCTGGGCTGTTGTCTCATCCGGATACAAGAGCCGTGCTCTAGACTGAACCCACTCAACCTTGATCAGACAGGTCGAGTAGATCGGGGCTAGTACGTATGTCGGTGTGGCAAACTGAAATGGATTGCCTGTACAGTAATAGGCATAGAATGCAACATTCCTAATGGGCCAGTAGTTAACGCGGTAACGCAACCATGGTTTCATAGGTTTTGTTTAGAAGCTAATCTTCTTAAGCAAGATCAAGTAATTTCAACCAAAGCTCGTGCTAGTGGAGATCCTAATATGAGTATCTTTGACCTGAAATGTAAACGGATGGCTGCCTTAACGTTCAGTAGGAGTGTGAGGGCTAGAATAAAATTTGAGCTTGTTTGCCGAGCCGAGAGAGAACTTGCTGGGAGCCGTGTATTCAGCCATTCGACGAAGCTTGTAATAATCTTTCGTCTTGTTATAGTTTCCTTACTTAGTAATCATTTATACATACTTATCTTTCAAGTTTATTGTGTAAGTAAACCAAATTTGATATATTGGTAAATCGTAGCTCAATTCTTCTGAATTAGTTTTCGACACAAGGTAAAGGAAGTGTCTAGATAGGTAACCGACTATCCACGACAGGTCACCGATTGATCAGACCAGGCTACTTTTGAATAATGATCTAATTATGATGTACCTCTCTAATTTGTTCGTCGAGCATGTGTAGCCGCGCCTGCAGCACAGCATTGTCTGCCTTCGCTCTGGCGTAGCGCTCATCGGCCGTGCTTTGCGTGTCCGCCAGAGAGGTCACTTGTTGCTGCAGAAGCAATACCTGTTGACAACAGTGAATATGATTTTAAATTTTAAAATAAACTCACCTAGTATCGATTCCTCTAAAATTTATAATCGACTTTTATGGTTATTATAATGAATTTTCTTGAAAGGTTTGGTATATTTTAAGTATTAACTCTTATCGCATTTATATTGCCTGACTACGACTACTATTACTTCTTGATTGACATGTAACTTCACGCCAAATCTTTTATGGGGTAGGTAGAGAAAACTCAATATAAATAATTATATAAATTATTATACTATTTATGTGGCGACTACGGCAAAATTCCTCTCTATTAAATGAGTTGGTGAGTAGTTCTCCAGAGGGGAGGCCTATGTCTAGCAGTGAACAAATACGGGCAGAAATGAGGATATTATTTACGAGTATTACGCGATGTGGGCATACTCCCGGCCGTGGTTCTTGCAAGGATACGTCTCTGCGTAAGCAGCATGCCCGTCGGAAGGCATATAAGCATACGGCCCACCTGGTGAAAAGTAGTTATCGTAGCCTATTAACTCTTGTAATAATAAGTGTCACTCGCGCGATGCCTTCTCCACAGCAACTCCTTAGGAGCTTACTGGTGACCTCACTCACACGCAGGAACACAACAACTCTCCAGGGATTGTCTTAGGTTTTCGCGATTGTTACACATTGAAATTAAACTATTTTTAACGGAAGTATCGCGTGTTTTATTTATTTTGTTGAAACCTGACTGACGTTTCGAACGCTTTGCAGCGTCCGTGGTCGCTGCAAAGCGTTCGAACGTCAGGTTTCAACAAAATAAATAAAACACGCGATACTTCCGTTAAAAATAGTTTAATTTCAACTCTCCAGGGAGTTGTTATGTTATTTGGCTGTGGTTTTCTGTGAGGTGGAGGTACTTCCCCAGACGGGGTGCTTTGATGCGCCCCACATTTCTTAAAACATTCAGACCAAGACAAACAGACATGTTCATGTACACAAATGTATGTCTTATGTGGGAATCGTACCCACGAGCGTTACTGTCAAAGTCGCCTCATTCACGACTGAGCAACCGAGCTCGTCATAAAAATGTAAATACCGGTGTGTTTAAGTTACAATACTGCCGCCTAGTACACAAAAGGTTGTCTCTGCGATGTGACCTTTTATGTGTCCGATTTTGACTACCCGTCAATATATATGGCATATATAATATATATGGCATATATGGCATAGACAAAATTGGTTAGAATATCATCATCATCCGAGCGTTGGACCCGGTCCCAAGCTCTCGCTTCGGAGCCCGGGGTCCGCTTTCCAACATATACTTCTGTGAGACCATTGGCACGCATGTCATCCTTTACGATGTCAAGCAAGCGTCACTTCGCACATCCAGCGCCGCATATTCACCTCCGCGACACGCAGCTCCCGCTTGTGCCGCTTAAGTACCGGCCACGCATCGCTGCCATATACAAGGACAGGTCTAATGATGGATTTCTAAACCTGTCCTTTCAGCTTAACCGGTATTTTTGGGTCATTCTACTGTTACATAAATATACAGAAAACTGCATTCGACTTCGATTTGAAGGTGCATGGACATGTAGCGTGTGTAATTCCAGATCATAATTCTGTGTTTGTGCCAAGATTCATATAAATTGGCTGAACCGCTTCGATATCAAAGGATCATCGTATAAACAAACATAAGTTACTTTGCTTATAATATGGGTTATTCAAAATAACCTAACACATCAACCTCGACTTTATCAGATGTATCTCTCATGTGATAAAGTATCTACGTAACGATATATCAAGATAACCACAGATAGAGTGTATCTACTGCCTTACCGTATACTGTGTAGTTTTTTTACAAAACGTCGAGATGTATACATACAAGCATACGGCCTACTTGACGTAAAGTGGTTACCGTAGACTAAACGCTAGGAACACAGGAAGTATTGCTTGCTGCTGCTGTTAACACAGCAAATGCTTAGGAACTTACTAGTTAGGCCATACACTCGCAGGAACACAACAACATTTCAGAGAGTTATTGCTTGGCTACTGTACTTTGTGAGGTGGAGAGTACTTCCCCAGTGAGGTTGCTTTGTGCCCAACCTCTCTTAAAACCCAGACCAAGACAAGCAGACAAATGTTTGTCTTGAGTGGGAATCGAACCCACAAGCCTTGTAATATCTACTACCGTAGAATGTATCTATTTCTATCCTAACAGCAACAATTCTATTACCATATAATTATGGTAAAAGAACGTTAATACGTACCATTAACCTGACAAACCTTTTTGCCAATTACAAGTACTTAACCATATCGTAGTCGCTTTGACACCAAGAGAGATAGATATATTGGCTGATGCTCATGTTAATTCCGTGACTGTATGTTTACAATAGTAAACATACAGTCACGGAATTAACATGAGCGAAACAAATCTGTGGAATAGTTAAGAGGAGATTCAGGCGTTATTTTGCGAAAGTCGAATTTACAGGCAATTTGATCTAAACTACTTTGTGTGCTTCCGTTCCCGATTAGTTCATGTAACGCTCACTACCGTTAGTATATGTAAGCCGCCGCTGCCGTGGCTGCTCCGGCCGTCACGGCCTTGGCTGCTGCGGTCGTCTTTGCGAGTGTTAACCATCTGAAATATGAACCGCATGCACCCGCCACCGTTGCTGCCCTGGCTGCTCCGGTCGTCTCTGCGACACGTTTTTCGCTTCTCCACGAGGAATTCTCAAGTGCTGTAGATGTTAGTCGTTAGAATAACATGCTACGAAGTCATGGTAGCGGCGGCATGCATTTAGTGGGTGCCGACCGGCATTTATTCGCATGAACTAATCGGCAGCGGATTGGGAAGCACACAAAGTGGTTTAGATCAAATTGGCTGTAAACCTGTGAATATTACGGTCCTTACATTCATCCAATAAATATACCGTTCTTTTAATTATGTCAAAACGTGAAGTAATATGTACGTGTACAATTTACGCAGTACATTGGGTCGCGTAATTTACGCAGGCGTGTATTTTCATTCGTTTAAAGAATCCTTGTAACTAAGATGGAATGTAATAGCTAATATTATAACTAATGTAATAGTAACAAACAACCATGCTTGAATTTCATCATATTAATTTCTTTAGCCAAATGCCAAGTAGGTTCTGACTAGCTCGGTAGCGCAGTAGTTAGCAACGCTACTTTAACACCAAGGCTCGTGGGTTCGATGTACGCACATTAGAAGGGGGAAGTCGCCCTAATCGCAGAAAACCGAAGCCAAATAATCACTCTCTGGAAGGTTACCGAGGTCTCGCGTGCAATTGGGGTTGTCAATACGCTCCTAAGATGTTGCTGTATTATTTATTTATTTTATTGCACATGTTTATAGCCAGTTACAGACAATTATCTATTTCTTATCAGTTAAACATGGACCCTGGTAGGGTATGGCAATTTCGGTACAGTACATTGTGCTATAGAAGTGATAACGCGAAGCTTTACAGGAAATAAAGCTTGCGCGTTGTCACTCCTTCTCTATTGCAAGTGGTCATAGGCCTCGGTAACCACTTTACATCAGGTGAACAGTATGTTTTTGAATATTCCGACGTTGTTATTAAAAAAAGGTTGGTTTCAGTCGTATGAAACCCAATAGTTTGAGGTATGTTATCGCGCGTATCTATGCACATTGTTTACTTCATGTCAGTCAAGTGGATGGATAGATTCTAAAGAGTGAGACGGGATATGTTTAGTTCATTACAGCGAAGAATTTGAGAATTTGACGAGCTCGGTGGCGCAGCGCTGTTACGCTACTTTGACACCAACGCTCGTGGGTTCGATTCCCACACAGTACAAACATTTGTGTGCATGAACATGTCTGTTTGTATTGGTATTTTCTATGTATAATAAGTATGTATTTACAAAAAAAAATGTATTTATGTATGTTTATTAGTTGCCTAGTACCCATAACACAAGCTTCGCTTACTTTGGGGCTAGGTGGCGCTGTGTAATTTGTCTGACAATATTTATTTATTTTTATTATTTATTTAATTATTATTAGCAATATTACTTGCCTTATTGCGTATCGGCAGTCCAATCCCATAGCAAGTAATAGTACTTAGTCTCGAGTCATAAATGTAAACATAGGGGCCGTGAAACAATTTTTGTCAAAAAAAAAGAAATTGAGGGAATTATTATTAAGAGAACCCCTTCGAATCACCATTTTTAGAGTCTAAGGCACTCGCACTGCACTTGGTGTTCTTATAATTCAAATTCGTCTTCGAAAGAGAGAGGTAGGGACAGTGCTATATCCAGTGCTATCCAACTGGGTAAGGGCGTCCACTTCACAGAAGACCCCAGCTATTTAAAGAAAACCCGGCGGAATGTTGTATTCCTACGAGTTAGTGAGCCACCGTATGGTCTTCGGAAGACACTACGTTAGCAGCAAGTGTGGCAACGAATGTCGTTGATGCTTGTAGCAAGTGTATATATATAGGCTACTAACGGTTCCACATAAGGTGTAATGAATGCTCATTATTGACCGGACGACATGAAAACTAGATGTTAACAACTAATTAAAAACATGCATTCTTTTTACAGAGACATTTATTAACGTTATAAAAAGTCATCATAAACATTTCGAAAACTGATTTTTTCACTCGGAAATTAATTTATCGGTGGATAGGTCTGTCTGTAATATACAGTAACCTAGGCGAATGAGTATTAATCGGCGTTTTTTGTGTAAAATTGCATTTTTTCAGGAACGATATAGGTACCGTAATCCGTCCAAACGTTGACCCCTACCCAATTATTGGCATTCTTACATTTATATACAAACTAGCTGCACGCTGAGACTTCGTCCGCTGGTAAGCCCGATATCCCGTAAAAGTAGCTTTTTCTACTTTCTTTCTTTTCATCGGCTTCTAAGAGTCGTATCATGATGTTAAATAGAATTAACCTTCCTCGGGTATCAAATGCAAAAAGAACTTGTCAAAACCGTCTGGTAGTTCTAGAGATTAATGCGTTCAATAAACAAACTCTTCCGTTTTATATATTAGTATAGATAATAAGATTCCAATACTTTGGATACGACATGTCAATAGCTGGGTTTTAGCATGTGGTCTATCCAAAATCTACTTTTTAAATTAACTAAGTATTAAGACTGAAAATAATGTATTGATAAAGTTTGAGAGACTTACCCACATTAAATTTTAATCGTACTATCATTTTATATTAAAAATATCTAATTATTTCAAGATAGCTTCTTAAAGCTAGTAAAAAAATAAACTTAAATAAATGTAAATAGCAATACCTTATCTTAATACAAAATTTGTTTAAAATTATTAGAGCAGTTTCCGAGATTCACGGAGCATATACATATATACTCGTATATACAAGAATTGCATGTTTAAAGTGGTAGGGTTCCGGCTATTTTTATATTTAATTAACTGTTTGTTACAATACTTTTCAACTATTTTTAAATGAACTTGAATAATGTTGATAGCATCTGATTCAGATTTATTAATACAGCCTTGAGTCTTTTTCCGCGCATTCGCATGAAGTCTGGTAGCTACAAATAACTTGTCAAAGGTTTACTTTGTTTAAATAAATGTAATAATGTGAGGATTTAAATACAGGATACTACATATTTTATACATTAAAATTTAGTTTTGTTAACTTTGTTATCGGTATTATAGGTCAAATTTGTTGCGCTTAAATTCTTTAACGAGTGACTTTAATTACTTTACAACTTGTAATAAACTCTTACAAGGCTGTGGAAAGACATTCAGATACTCATAGCAATAGATATAACATTTTTTTATACAACGTCGGGAGGTGTAAAGGCATACGATCCACCGGTTGTAAAGCAATTACCGTAGTGTAACGCTTGCAATAGGTACATTAAGTATCGTGCGTTGCCACCTCCGGTGCTAACACAGTATCTACTCAGGAGCTTACTGGTGACCTCACTCACTTGCAGGAGCAGAACAACCCTCCAGGGAGATGTTGTTCGGCAGCGGTTTTCTGTGAAGTGGAAGTAATACATCCCTAGACGGGCTGCTTTGTTGCGCCCTACCTCTCTTAAAAACATCCAGACCAAGACAATACAGACATGTTCATGCACATACATATTTGGCTTGATTGGGAATTGAGCCACCACTCCACGAACGAACGAACCACGAGCGTTGTCAAAGTAGCGTTACTAACCCCTGAGCCCCGAGTTCGTCGAAAATAACACAATTTTAAATTAAGCAATTAGTTAAGTAATCTCATAGTTTTCCAATAAATAAAGACAATTATCACAATGGGTTACAGATAGTGTCGATCTATTAAATACGAGTACAATTTCGTCCTTCACGAGCAGAAACACAACAACCATCAAGGGAGTTTTTATTTGGCTACGGTTTTCTATGAGGTAGAGGTACTGAGCTGCTTTGAAGAGCTTTTCCTCACTTGTCTTAGATCGCATTCATATGATATAATTTTCATTCATTGGAAATATAATCCAATCGACAGAACTATATAGATTCTAACGAAACGTTAATAGTTGAACATGCCTAAATCATTTCATTTGTAGTATAAATTTTCGATTTTCCCATCCAGAGTGTGCGATAAGCCTTTTCATTCTGGTTGTTCACCAAGCTTTTAAATGCTAATTTGCTTAAATAAATACAGGACGTTTTTCGCTAGAATCTATGAAAAATTCTAAACATGATGTGTCATTTCATTTATTTGACGAGCTCGGTGGCGCAGTGGTGAAACGCGCTGTTGCGCTACTTTGACACCAACGCTCGTGGGTTCGATTCCCACACAGTACAAACATTTGTGTGCATGAACATGTCTGTTTGTATTGGTCTGGGTATTTTCTATGTATAATAAGTATGTATTTACAAAAAAAAATGTATTTACGTATGTTTATCAGTTGTCTAGTACCCATAACACAAGCTTCGCTTACTTTGGGGCTAGGTGGCGCTGTGTAATTTGTCCGGCAATATTTATTTAATATTTATTTTATTTTATATACACTTGATTCACTAGTTAGCACTTAATTTAGTGTTATGTCATACACAACGTTGTTACAGAGTTCATTGTTCAATGGATGACTCGTCGCAGGAAGGGGCCGCTATATGAAAACCGTGACAAACAGGAAGACGATCGTTTAATGTTGTCTTAAAGTCCAATGGATAATGGGTATTTATGTATATTATCTATTAAAATCCTGCATGCGACATGTCATGAACCCCAAAGTAGTTGAATAACAATCCTTTTTTCCAAGCCGACCAACTAATCCGACTAGCTGTACATGCTTCGCCTTTATCTTATCCATCCATAGTCTATAAATGAAATGTTATCTTAATAGTGCTGAAATCCTAGTACAGCGGCCTTATGCAGCCGCTAAGATACGAGTATTATTAATGTGTAGACAGAATTAAAATAAGGTACGATAAAGTAGGGGGAGTCAGATAAAGGGAAGGCGACTTTACAATTTAGATAACTATTGATATTCCTGACTATACAACTAATTATCCGATTGATCTTCCAAGAAGTAAGCGGATTAATAATATTGTTAAACGTAAAAGTGATCTAATAATAAGAAAAAGTAACAATAGTAGAATCTGATTATGTCATACACAAAAATTATTCAGTGACACTAAAGCGAGTTGTGTTTGCTCTAAAATAAATTAGCAAGAAACCATAAAATAAGATATTTGTACAGCGAGTGAGTAAGTTGATCGGATGCCAAGAAATGAATCACTTTCTCGCAGTGGAACAGATGCGAACGATGATGCACCTATATTTTTCAATGGCACACACACACTACATACCTACTCATCGTTTGTAATGATTACTAATGTTGTATATAATTTTGAAAAGTATGTTATTCCAATTGAGGTAGCAGAATTTCTAATCAAGTTTACCTATACTTATTCATAAACGCGTGTGTACCTCAAAATATGTTGCGCTTGAGGGAAATAATGAGAAATATATCCTCGGCTCACGTGGAGGATGGGGATATTTGCGTCAAAGAACTAACTAAAATTGTACAAGATAATGTTGAGTAAATATGTCCTTCACTGTACCTCTTGGGTAACTAGTAGCCAGCCAAGATATCAGCCGACCATCAAAGCAACAATTAAAATTTAAACGATTTTTTTAAACATTATATAAATAAAACGCAAAACAAAATGTACATTCGGTTTTACATTCCATGCGGATATAAAAGTAATGGAGCAAATAGGGCTCCCATTTATAAATTCTGAATCTGCAATTCCAATAATCAGAATCGGCGTACCATGCCAATTATGCATTTCAAATGTGCATTGCATTTGGTACGTCGACCGAAATAACAGGAATACCTAAACGGAAATTAGTCTTTCGAAACTTGGTTTTATCGAAATTATTGTAATAATGAACAAATATCGTATTCATGGTTAGGTTAACATTAGATCAACGCTTCGCTTTTTAACGCTTTTTAACAAAGGGTGCGCGGCGCCCTGGTGCGCCCCGCGTAGAGAGTATAGAGGGGCACTGTGAGACGATCAAGATCCTTTCCATGCACAAACTCCACCAGAATTCCCTTCGCATGAAGAATAGAGTATTATTTAACTATCTTGAGAGCCACCTTCTCAGCAGCCTAAAAACAAGATTCGCGTGTTCCGATTTGGTGGAGTTTTGGATATCAGACCAAAATAAGTACCCAACTTTAAGTTCGAAAGCATTAAGTAGGTAGTCTTAGTCTCTTTCTCCTTGCAACATCTTCGTTATGTGAGGCCGGATTTTTAGCTGTAGGTAGCTGTGATAAAAAGCAAATATCGGTCAAAAATAAATGTTTGACGAGCTCGGTGGCGCAGTGGTGAAACGCGCTCTTACGTTACTTCGAGACCAACTCTCGTGGGTTCGATTCCCATACAGGACAAACATTTGTGTGCATGAACATGGCTGATTGTCTTGGTCTGGATGTTTTTAAGAGAGGTAAGGCGCATCAAAGCGGCCCGTCTGGGGAAGTACACAAAAACTGCAGCCAAATAACAACTTCGTAGAGGGTTGTTGTGCTCCTGCGTGTGAGTGAGGTCATCAGTAAGCTCTTCTGGAGTTGCAGTGTTAGCAGCAGAGGAGGCATAGCGTGAAGATATTTAATGTATTAGAAGCGTTCAAAGGCTATGGTTACCACTTTACATCAGGTGGGCCGTATCCTTGTATGCCTTCCGACGTTGTATATATAAAAAATGAGAGAAATGGTATCCCGCGCTTTGATTAAGTTGTCACATCTTTGATTAAGTTGTCAAACGTGTAAGTGCGCCGCGAACTGAAAAAGTTTGGGCATTAGATGTATAATTTTGTTATTCACCGTAACGAAAATAGGTTCCATTGAATGCATTTTAGAAATTATGGAAGCTAGTTGCTCCTAAAATATTCAGGTGGAAATTCTATCGAATATCAATAAAAATCTAAACCATCTATTACTTATTCAAAGAATTGTTTACATTACTTATTGTATAGTTATTACATACATACATATCATCACGCCTTCAGGGTATGCAGAGACTATGGAACGCCAGGTGCACCGATCCAAACATACCTCCCTCGCTTCTTCCACACTCATCAACCTGTTCACGCATGCTCTTCGGTTTTGGGTGCTTTTGATTTGGCCCTTTTTCAACACACATCACCAATTTGATCTATATGTGTGAGGCTCCTTCCCAAATCTCCTTTCACTCTCTGGCCAAACCATCTCAGCATACCCTTTTCGATTTTTGTCACTACATTATCTTTCATTCGACAACGTTCCCGTATCTTGCTATTTTTTACTCTCTCAATCATTTTCACTCCACACATACTCCTCAGCGCTCTCATTTCTACTGCGTACTCCTTGCTTTCATGTTTCTTCTGCCATACCATACCCGTAGAGCGTAGTCCAAAGTTCGTCCCTCGCCGCTCTGTCATAAGCCTTTTCCGAGTTAATGAAGGCACAGAAAACCTTTTTGTGTTTTGCTATAGTTATTAGTATTGGTCCTGATTTATCAGAAGGTGATGTCAGGAGCCCCAGGAACTGGCGAGCGTGCATGAGAAGAGCTATGAATGTTAGAGAAGCAAGTGAAGTAGGTATGTAAGGACAGCGTTTTATGGCGCTCGGTGCTCTCTGCCTACCCCGCAAGGGATCTGGCGTGAAGATATACATACATGAAGGTAATATTTATGTCCATCTTGTTATGACTATTACTAAATAAATAAATATATGAAAATCTAGTGAGAAAGATTTCGATAAACGCAATCGATTTATGATTATGAAATTCGAAAATACAACTCACAATGAAATGCTATTAAAGGCGTAGAAAAAAGGTAAAATCAAATAAGATTGAATTACAGAGATTAAAAAGGCAATGAGAACTTTCGATCAACATTCGAAGTAGAGCTATTGGTAAGGCGGACTGACATTATTACGGCGTTATAGCTGAGAGATATTCACTTGATTTTATTCTTGTTGGTACAAGGGTTTCACCTGCTCCCAAGAACAGATTTTAAATAGGGACACCTGCGATGTGTTATGAGAAAGAAACTTGTTTATTCAAGGGATAAAGACTGGCTTAAAAGAGTCGAATTAGATGTATAAAGTCATTCAAATAATAACGACAACATAATAATAAATACCACGACGACAACTTTGATGATAAATTATATAGAGGTTATCATAAACTCTAACTCCATGTTTATTTATAAAATTATGAATAATTTAAGAAATAAAACAGAACTAGTATCACTGGAAAATGTTAATTCATTGCCGATTGCTAATTGATGGTATGGTAGGTAATCATTACTTCGCAAAAAAACGATCCCGCAAAAAGAGTATGTTCAGTATTAACTTTCAAAGAATCATTATAGTAATTGTGTTTTACGTTGCTGCCATAAATGATGCTGTATTTGTATACGATATAAGAGAAAGTGAAACGATTTTATATATTTGCATATTGTATTTTTAAAGTTTATTTATTATTTATGTAAATTCCATTCGCTTCGTATGTTTTAAGTATACGCAATTCTGTTTATGTAAGACATATGTAATTCGAATAAAATAATCACCGTGAATTTGATTAACGTCGCCAAAATTGACAAAAATAAGTCGTCGAAATAAATCGTCATTAATGTATAGCACATACACTTACGACTAATTAAAGATTGACGAACTGATGAAAAACTAACAACCCGTGGAGGTCAGTATGCGATGACCTTGTTTATAATAAAATGAGCGAATGGAGTATCAATCAACAAACACTGAGATTATTCTTAGTTCACTTAACTGATGACTCGGAACAAAACTAGCTCACAGTTTGGTTGAATTCCCAAATGTCAAATATTTTCAAGAAATAAAGGATATTATAAGGATTAGAGATTAAATATTTCGAATGAAAAACAAAGTGAGAAATGAATACAGCTTTACAAACTCATGATTATTATCGTTAGGGCCTGATAGACACTGTAAAGCAAAGTGGGCGCTCGTGACTTCCTCGAATAGATGCATTTTGTTGGAGTCAACTCGCCGTGCAACTTTCCAGTGTTTGTTAACAACTGCATCTACATTTACCAGCAGCGTGGGTATTTGCGACGTTCTCGTTCAATTACCGTCGGTAGTAATGTACTCAAATGTCATGTGTGATTTTGCAATACTATTTCCTACTATTCTTCTCGTTTCTTCCTCGCTTTCGATTCAAGTACTTAACTACAGTTTAACAACACTTTCTTTTCCACTCAATAAGTACAAGTTTTCTATCTATTTATTTGTGGTTACGATACGATTTGATTTAACAAAGATACGATTAACTTACACCTCAAAACACAATATTCTAATTGGAATAGCAAGTTTTTACTCGAAAATGTATCGAATATGAGTGAAAGCTTTTCACTCAAAATGTATCGAATCTTGAGGTGAAAACTTTTCACTCAAAATGTATAGAACCTGAGTGAAATTTTTTCGAACCCGTTCCATAGCTTTGGGGCGCTTACAATACAGGAAGTATCACCCACCTATTGCCCCGACCGCTACGAATACAGCTGCTCTGAGGAGCTTATTCGTAACCACACTCACTCTCCGTAACATAATGTTCCACGGAGTTGTTTTTTTTTGCAGAGGTTCTAGATTTTTAGTGAGCTTTTCCTCGTCGATTATGCGAATAGCCAGTCGCTGCAACCTATCGAGAGCCTCTAGAAGATACTGTGCGGAAACGTCCCAGAAATGCGAGTAATACTTCACGCAGGTCCGAACTTGAGTCTTATAAAGCAGACAAGGCTGGTCCGGCGTGAAGAACCGGCGCACCCTGTTAAGGACTCCGAGTTTTTTTGAAGCTGTTAAGATGAGGCTCTCGCAACGAATATCCATGCCTAGCACATTTAGGCTATCTCGCATTGCGGGAAGACTGGGAGTGGGGTGGAATGGGGACATTTTATTTTGTAAAGGCGCATGCCTGAATATCTTGGCATTAAACTCAACCAGGTTATTGGAACCCCATTTACTAATGAGATCTGTGCACTACAGAGTGAGCAAGTGGACTGTATTTATAAAGAGGGTCGAAAAATGGTAAAGCAAGACACGTTATTTGAGGTAAAAGGGTATAATAATCAAATATAGAAAAAACATTGAAAAATACAAGAAATCAGCCCACAAACATAAAAGCGAATCCAAACCGACACCACACGTCACAAAGGTCCAAATTAAAAAGAAAGATGTAAAATAACTAAAAAAGGTTGCCTTCGGCAACAAGATCCAATACCCGATTCAGCTCAACGACAAGACTCCTGATTTCTGACCGACCAGTACCAGGCCATCCGAAATATCGCCCATGGACCGTACTTCATCTGCATAGCAACGAACATTACCAAGTGACAGCATGTTATTGATATGAGGAAGAAAGGGCGTGGGCGACAGGACGGAGACCTGTGGGACACCGGCATTCACTGACATGAACCGCGAAGCGCAACTATCTGCAAGGACGCGCAGATATCCTACGCTCATGCAGGAAGCTAGCAATTTACTTACAAAGCTGGAGGTGCAGACCGTATGCCGGAAGTTTGGAGAGAAGTGCTTTATGCCAAACCCGAACAAATGCCTTGGCGATATCTAGGCTGACTACTATAGATTCGTCATGTTTGTCAATTGCCTCCCCCCAGAGGTGTGTCATATACGTTAGAAGGTCACCCGTTGTTCATTTCGGTCTAAAGCCATATTGAGTGATCTTCTGGATAACGGATCAATTGATTGTTAATGATCTGTTCCGTGGCTTTGCACAACACTGAAGTTACGGCAATGGGGCGGAACGGTCTCCCTTTTTGGGGACCAGCTGCACATTTGCCTCTCTCCAAGCCTCGGGAATACAACCAGTTGAGTACGAGAGACGAAAGAGGCGCGTCAACACCGGGGACAACTTCGCAGTACATTCTTTCAGAACAATCGCTGGGATACCATCAGGACCACTGGCTTTACGTAAGTGCATCGAGTGAGTAGCTCACATCGCGCTGCCTGATGTGTATATCTGGCATAACGGGACCATAGGAGGGTATCGATGGTGGTTGCGTGTCATCGACGCTGTGTGCACAGTAATCAATCCAGCAGTTAGCCGCAAAGAGGCTGGCCATAAGATCGGCTTTCTCCTGCGGCTGATGCGCCAGTGAGCCATCAGGGCATCTCAGCGGAGGCAGCGAGGGCTGGCAGAAGTTGGTCTGCACGGCTTTGGCAAGTTGCCAGAAGTTACGCGACTCAGTAGTGTGCGCCACTAGTTCCGTGCCGACTCGTGTAACACGCTGGTCGTATTATAGGCTGATTTCAGCAAGTTAATATTCAGACCTTTGAGGGCGAGGGCGTGATCCCTGGTCCAAGCGTGATACGCCGTCTGCTTATTACTAACAGCTTCAACGCACTTCATTGTCGTGATTAAACCAAGGGCGTCTCTGGCTTTTGATGACGACTTCGGGGTGAGGAATGTAGTATTCCAAGCCAACGCCGATCTCAACAAAACAGTCAACAATGGCCGTAAGATCAACACTCGCCGTAAGATCGCCGTTAAGATTTTTCTTACTGAAGCAACGCTGCCCCAATAGAACGGAAGCAAAGTAGTCATGCATCAATCTGCTGACAGCTGTTAACCGCCCTGGTTTGTGGTGGAGCTGTGCTTGGCACTGTGCTGGACACGAGGCAGTGGTCAGATGTGTCCAAGGGCGCCCTGACTTCAACCTGGTAGCTAGCTGGGTAGGTGGTCAACAGTAGGTCTAGTAGAGAGCGCGCCAGACCAGCGATGTCTGGTATTCTGGTAGGTTGATCTACCAATTGCGTCAGGCTGTGCGAAAGAGCAAACACGTGGGCGGTCCTTCCAGCATGGGTAGGTATGGAGTATACCAACAAGGAGCCGTGGTGAGAGTTAAAGTCCCCCAAATATCTCAGCAGTAGGGTACCGCTCCTATTCTTCATCTACCGCCCAGCTCATGTACTTAAAGAGCCGAGTCGTCTCCGTGTCCCTGTAAATGTACGTGTGTGTATGTATGTAGGCACATGTAAATACGGGTCTGAAGGCCCAGGTTTACATGCACCTAGAGGACGGGAAAGGAGGAATCCTCTAGGCAGCGCAGACGGCGACAACATACATCCGAGCGGAAAACAGACAGAACCCGGCTTTCGCGAGGAAATTCTCCTCAAGCACGTAACTGGGGTACTGTCCGCGTGTGTGCGTGTCCGCTGGACGTTGGATTTGTGTCTCCATCAGCACATCAGCATGGCTTTGGCAAGCATGGTGTTGGTGGACGGCATTAAGGTTTGAGTGGAGTCCGCGGATGATAGCGAACTTAACCTTGAACAGAGTGGTGGGTGGTAGTGGGAATACACCGCTGTAAGACCATCTATTCCTATTTGCACTGTCATGAGAAGAGTAGAGAACGGAAGCGTGAAGCGGGAGAGAATTGCCACGACATTGGAGAAGAAGCGCGCTGGACTGGTTTTCCATTAGTAGTCGACAGAGGAGCTGTCCTGATCTGTCAGTCGGAAGGGCCCCCGAACCCTCCCGGAGGTAGTCGGCGGGTCGCCACCATTCGGTCAACAACCGGCACGACTAACTACCCTGAGATTATGTGCGGTATGAAAGGGACAGCCTCTCACGTTAGTTAGACTTGATTGGGTCCCTGTGCTACACCGCGGGCGGCCAGCAGAACAACCGTTTCAACAGGTCTCCTTGGCCGATGGATCAACTCAGTCCTCCTGACAATGGATAGACAGAATCCACCACTGTTCCCGCAATATGGCATCAACAATCCCCCGTGCATTTGTTGTTATTCAGTTGCAGATTTCTGTGACGTGGAGGTATTTCTCCAGTCGGGCTGGGGCCTACTTCTCGTGGCTAATATTTATATTGTACCATAACAATATTTTTAGTAGAGTATTTTGAATAACATTTAACTAAAATGTATACAAAATGTGATGATGTTATAACAAAATGTTGTAATAAAGTTACAGATAATATTTTCACAGGAAAAATAACTAACAAGATGAAGAGGATTTAACACGTGGGAGTTATAATCACTAGCATGACAGATAAAGTGTACATTAATAACGCGGTAATGAAGTACAGGTCAGCGCACATTACGGAGAATTCCCAGGTTCCAAGCAACACTAGGTCGTTGTGCGGTAAATGAGTCTTTCGACCATATAGCGAATCGATACTCATTACTGATACAATTCTAGTCACTGCATTCTAACGGTCCAATGCAACTGTTGTTAATCGGTCACTTATTGATGTTTGTCGACAGTATCATAGGTTAATTAGCTTTGATTCACGTTCACAAATAGAAAAACGTAAAGGAAATATTGAAATTGTAAAATAATTGGATTACAATTGTAAAAACTGAGCAGCAAATCCGTTTCGGATTCATTTAGCGGATAAATTGGCATGTCGTCCGCAATATGTAAAAAAGGAAAAGTTTAGGGAATTTGCCGGGCGGAAAGATATATCAACACCATTTGAAATCAAGTCTGATACAATGCTTGAATGATTTAGTTAAGTGTATGGTATTTGTTTTAAACAATTCGACACAATACAAGCTACACTAACCTGATTATTGGTGTAATATGCAGAGAATACAGGCGTGGCCATGGCATAGTTTTTCGAATAAACTGACGCAAATGCTTTTCCTGGATATCCTTTCAAGGATATCAAACAAAAATCCCTAAAACACCGGAATGTGGTGCTTTAATAAATAAATAGATGGAATGTTGAAACAAAACAAAATTATACGTATTATTGGCTAATTAATTATGAACAATAAACTAAAGTTAACAGCGTCATGATCAAAATATTGATCCGAACTACTCAACCTAAACGGATCTGCCGTTTAGGTTGAGTAGTTCGGATCAATATTTTGATCTTACGTATGAGAAGATTGTTCAAAAAATAAAACATTTGACATAATACAATGCATAACAAAGGCGCACTTTTTTAATAGGTAATGAAACTGCCGTTCTAATAATAAATGTGTTATGTCAAATAGTACCTATAATGCAAGATTCACACAACAAGATACTGTGTAACACCGCGGACGGCCTTTCTCAACGCCCATTGTTTATCTTATGGAATAAATTAAATTATAGTATTGTTTCCATGTGTTCAGAAATTCTCACTTGAAATTTCCTAAAACTGTGTGAAACGTCGGTTATTGACTGAGCAAACCCGCTTTAATTTCACGCTGGTAAAACTGTTAAATATGATACACTTGGTTAAAGTGGTCAAGTCAACGGCGTAGTTCAGAAAAAAAATGAATATGTCATTTAAAAAAATCTAGGCCATTGTCTACTAGCTGTCAGTTGAAAGTATTACAAAAATAATACACTCAAAACGGCCGATAAATTTCGTCAATCACAAGGGCTGATAAAAGTGCGTGATAACGAATCTAGCATTGATAATTCTGGACGTAAGCACAAGAAACCTGTGAAACTGTAGGTAAACTATCAATAATTCTGAAATTAGAGTGTTTGATCGATGTAAATGGTATGGTTATGCAGTATACAGTGTAAGATCGCGTGACTGTCGTTAACAAATCAGTGGCCGCGACGCACGGTACGAGGAGGTCGAGGAATCGCGATGGCGGCATGGCGCATGGCGGTGCGACTCGCAGTGCAATCGTCCGAAAAACCACTTTTCTTTTCTGTCCGGTTCCGCAGCGGCTGATACGAATAGTTTGAGATTGTCATCGGCTATAGATGTATTTTCAGTTTGGTGTATTAGTATTGTATCTACTTATTACGAGTATTATAAACTATCTCATAATATAGATGCGTGAAATGAAATAGCGGTTATGTTCATTTGGAAAACTTTTGGAGGGCTCCTGTAATATCTACGAATTTAAACACTTATTGTGAGTTGATGACCGCAATTATGACTAAGTGTTTAGTTTGTTATTTTGTATAACTCATGAGTGGAATGAGGATAATTCATTGAGGCAAAGTGATTTTGCTGGATTTATGGGTCCCTTACGTCAAAGTACTTAGTTATCCATTATTGACGTAAAACCTTATTGAGGTTGGTTAAAGCTTCTATAGGTACTGCTAACATAATGACGAATGATACAAACTCAGTTACCTAGTGTAATATATACAATCTGCCCTAATACTATAAAATCGAGAATAACGCTGTCGGTTTGTCTGTTTGTTGCCTATTATCGACCGATGTATATATGATGTAATATATGAAACTAACGTCATCAGGAATTCAGAGAAAGATATAGGGTACCTAATTATTGAGAAAACGGGATACCACAAGAAACAAAGCCACGGGTAGAAGCTAGAAGATCTACATAATAAACTACATGTAAAGATGCTCACTTGATCTGATAAGTTGTCACACCATTGGTGGGCGGCGGTCTTCTTTCCTCCATTCAGTCCATTTGTTAGATGTGGTGTCAGCGGGCCACCAGTAAACAAGTCCTCGTTGAGGCTAGTGTTAGAGGTGACTCGACCTCGCGACTCCGCAGACCCCTGGGGCCCTACAAAGTCGAACTGACCATCCCACATATCATATTCCAGTTCAAGACTATCTTCAACCTCAATAGCTTCACCCATCGCGCCTCTTGAGCGGTTGAATATTCCCGATTTAAACATTTAAGATTCCGTCCATTCACAATGTTTATAATCTTTGGATTCCTTCCAGTATTGCACTTTGTCTTATTATTAAACTTATAATTTACTCCTAAACTCGTAACCAAAACATACTTAGTCTGACTTGAAAAGAGGATTAGAATGAGTTTGATAAAGATAAAGCTATTTAACAATGGCACTTATTGGAGGACGATTCGCTTTTATGACGACTGTTACAAATTTTGCACTAAAACATTACTAAACCATCCTACTCCTTAGTAATTAAATAGTAATTAATTATGTCACATCTTTCACTTATGGTATGCTAGCAACAATATATTGTCCACTGTTACACGATAATGTCACTCAATTTCCTCTAATTATCGTCGTACACCAGAATTAAAATATCGGGTCGAATTAGACTCCTGCGAAGCCGATTCAAGACTTTAGATGGCTGCTCTGACATCCTTTTATCAATGAACAGAACGCACGACACGTAAACTTTATCAACTCATTTGAAATAAACGGTGTAGTTTAAATCCGACGTATCGAATAGTAAAATTTCGAAGAGTACGTGATGTTAGCGTACAATCACGATTGGCACTAAGCTACGCGCGGCGAGCGTTCGGCCGGCGCGCCCCACCCATCGACTTGATTATTAGAGGGCCGACGCGGCTGCAGCGTACAAATAAACTTTATTCGCTCACTGTACATATGCACGTCCGTCTGATAGATAGTTCAGAGGCAATAACCCCTTTCATATATGCTCCCCCATGTGTGGTTCCATTTCGTAATTTTACGGGCGAGGGTCTGCCTTGATTATGTCTGGCATCCTCAGATGTAGGTCCGTTATAAAATGTAATTGTGTCTCTTTGTATCTACATCGTCGTATAATGACCGGTGATTGAAATTATGCAATAACCGTTTATGTTGATTAGGTCAGTGACTGTTGAGATGTGAAATTTGAAATTGAAAGTCAAATATTAAACACAATAACGTAAATGTGAAATTATATGTATTGAAAGAATTAATATAGGTAAACATCATCATAACGGTAGTGGTGATATCACCTCATTAAATATAGCTTGTTTGATTTGACTCCACGATAATAATAATTATTGAATAGGTGCAAGTGAAATTTTGTACCTAAAAACTAAATTAAATATAATTACAACAGTCGTCAGTGTGCCTCTACGGTGAATTAGTGCGACGGAATAACGAAATAACTTTTTAAAACCAAACTTGATTCAGGCCCGATATTGTGTCAAATTGGAGCTCGAAAGCTTTAATCAAATAATACCGCAGGCTTTATTTTACGGGCAGATTACAAAATTGTTGAGGCAAAGAACTTAATCTAGATCAAAAAATTGAACAACGGTAACGGAGCGTCGGAACTAAGCAGAAACATAAACATAATATATTTATAGACGCCCGCCTTTAAGACAACGCTCATCTAGAAAACACAATCGCCTGCCTTAAAGTTTCATTAAGTAAATAGTTAGCTTACAGAAATAGAAGCACTTGTAACAAGCATCTATTTATATCTTAAGTTCCTTGCGGGGTAGGCAGAGAGAATCGAGTGCCATAAAGTTACGACTACCTTATGGCCACAGTTTTAATTTAATTATTTACTGTATCACTGATGTTATGTAGCTACTGTGTACCTATTTTATAACAATACACTTTAACAAATATATATTTGCATAATAACAGGTCCTTTCTTTTGAACTTGCCGTTATTAATAGGAAAAGTTAAACATTTTTCAATGATTTAATGTACTTTGGCTATTTTAATGGAAGTTCATTATCGATACACTGAAATCGATTAAATCTTTAAAGCGCTTGCAGACAGGGTAAATTGCCCTCTTGCACAGTATCGACAATTGTGTACTAATTGTGATGCCAATTTACCTCAGGTGAGTCGTATGCTTTGAAAGCTTTGTAAAATAAAATTGATGTCAGTATTAAATAGAATGTATAACAGAACCCTGAATGAACTTAGTAAATACCTATGTACATAATACAGTTTCAAGAATTTTGAAGACACAAAATATTTATAACAAATGAATGTTTAATTAAATGTTTAATTAAATATTGTAAGCATACAATTTAACACTATTCAAAGTCATGTTAATAATGCTGAATTAAATGAAAATGAGTTCTAAATACTTATACATACAATTACGATTAAGGAATTTGTGTAAAAAGTGTAATTATTCGTAGTTCGCATGACAAACTTGTTTGCTACTTGACTATCTTCACTTGAGTACTTTTTGTGAATTTTCTCGTGTATATGTGTTACATGTACGAGTAATGCATACTTTACTATATTTTAGTGGTATGCATTGTCATTGAAAGATAGATTTGGGTCCATAAAAAAAACAATAATTTCAACGAAATTTTTATTCACATAAAACAATGTACACATCCGACATTGATCGTATGTGTGTGTTAATGTAATATGAATTTTTTGAATCTATTGAAGTATAAAAAATGTCTGTGGTGAATTTGTCACCATTAATATTATTATACTCGTACTATTTTATTTGTAAGAATAAACATAGGAATAAAAGCGTGTTAAATATAGTTGACTTAGTTCAGATAATTGTTCTCTTCTTCTTTCTCGCCTATTTTTCTATTTATTTGGGGTAGATTCTCTCGTTCTCATGCGCGTGGACATTCTGTACTGGGTTGTCTTTTCTTTCTGTGGTGGTGTGGACGTGGTCCACCAAGTCCCAGACCCTTACTTCTTCACAATGTGGTCGTCACCTTACGTCATAATCGGTTTCATTCTCAGCATCTTCATTTCATAAGAATGGCATTTCTCTTTGAGTACTTCTAGATCGCCTAGTCCTCAGCACTATATCATGTCAGGTCTTACAGTTGTATATATTATATATTTTGGTTCATACTGATATATTCTGAATACATAGAATCCCTGTAAGGGCGCGTCATCAGTCATTACTGGAAGGAAACGTTGACATGACGAGTGACATCAGTCTCAATGTTGACATCAGATGTTAGCAAAACAAATTTAAACTGTGGAACCCATGGGAGCGGCATTTTGCTGAAGGCATATGGTGCTAGAGTATTGGTACTGTACAGACATTCCAAGTGTTCTCTCATGCTTTTGCTGACATGCAAACTATTATTCTCCAATGCACGCCTCCACGCTTCCAGTGTTTCTTGATGGTCTTGTGCACGCATATCTATCAGTAATATGTCTTCGGTGTACAGCAGGCACCATGATAGAGGAGACTAAATGTCCTTAATAAAGTATTCCATAACTAAACTGGAGAGTAAAGGACTTAGTGCTGAACACTGATAGACACCTACGTTTACTTGAAATGATTACTGACTTATAGCTTCCAAACAAACTAATGATGCTGATGACAACTTACAGCTTATAAACACACGTTGGAGTATTTCAAGAGGTACCTATTCCAAGAGATAATTTAACTCACAATAATTAGAAAATGGTATTAATTTATAAAATAATATTTCATTATTAAAATTATCTTGTTCTAATAAAACAACTACAACAATTAAAAAGACACATCCTTTACAAAAAGAAAACGAATATCTTATGAAATTACTTGTTACCTACTTATTATTTTTGTAGATGAAATCTAAGGACGTTAATTTCCATTAAACGCTCTTAGGATTCTACCCGCGTCTTGGGTCAGACACGTTGATAGGTACCTATTAGTTATACATATAAGTACATCTATTGTATTATAAAAGTATATTTGAAACATTTAATGTATCCAGTTCCTTTTGAAATACTTTCAAAGTATTTTTATTGGAACATGACATGCGACTGGTAACTAATCGTTTGGTATTCCCCTTGACTCATTCCTTTAAAAATTCACGGGGAGAGTTAATAGTTCCATAGGAGTGGTGACTCTCTAGATTATGGCGTAATTAATATAGACTGTGATCAGAATTATAGAGGTGCACAATATGAATAAGGATTGTTATATGAAATTACTTGTACTACTTTACTTTACTTGTACTTTACTTGTAGTACTTGAATTTTGATATATTTTTTATTATTTCGTTGATGAGTATGGAAGAAGCGAGAGAAGTATGTTTGGATCAGTACACCTGACGTTTTGCTGTCTCTGCCTACACCAATGGGTGGCAGGCGTGATGATATGTATGTATGTAATTTTGTTATTCATTCAAGATCGACGGTCAAGATCGAAATAAATTTAGTTCTTAACACTTAACACAGCCTTGAGAAATTCTTTGACGATGATAAAATTAAGTATATATCAATTCAATACTGGTTATACATATAATTATTATGTTAAATGTTAATGATTACAAGCAGTCGTGACATATTGTGTATTTAAACGAGCAATTCTTGACAATATATTTTCGTGTATCTCAAAAACGAGTATAACGACTTGGATATAATTTTGTATTTAGATAAGGTTTTGCTTTTTAAATTTATCCATATCTTTCCTGAGAAAACACGATTTATATACAAACAAAAATAAAAATAAAGGCCGAGAGGAGTTTGGTACTCTACTATTAAACAAGACATCGCAAACTTTACGGTAACATATTTTCATAGAACTTGATATTATAGTACACTAGCTGACATCCGCGAATTTATCGGCGATTTTTTCTTTCTAAACCTTTCCAATAATGTGTTGACGAACAAAAAAAAATCAAATCAGTCGAAGCATTTTCTAGTTTTTGCGAGACTAACGCACGGCGTGATCTCTATATTAATTATATAATGATCAATATACGTCAACAAACGAACGGGAAGCGAAGTATCGATTCAGAATTCGTCGTTGGTCTCGTTAACGAAATTGTCGACGATTTATTATTTCCTTAAAAGATTCATATAAGATTAATTATCGATATTGACAATAATGATAAAATAATGATAACGCAAAGGTCACGATTTTTTCGTGCAGATGGTTCGCCCATGATATTTAGTATTGATCATCGTTACGAATTCATTTGTTTTTTATTAATTTACAAATTATCTGCATACATATATAGATGTAGTACAGGAAATACAGACATCAACCTCAATAAATAGTGTAAATTTAGTTTTCGGCATAAGACTTGTTATTGCAGTTGTGATAAAATAATCCGGTGGTGTATTGATGTTGGACATTTGTCTACAAAAGACACTGATAACACTATGAAAAACAAGATACATGATAAATAGACATCATCTTAATAAATAGTGTAAATTTTGTTTTCGGCATAAGACTTGTTATTGCAGTTGGGATAAAATAATCCGGTGGTGAATTGATGTTGGACATTTATCTACAAAAGACACTGATAACACTATGAAAAACAAGATACATAATAAATAGACATTAACCCATCGAAACCCGGGTGGTCGTATACGACCGCGAAATGTATGGGAAAACGTATATAACGGGTTCTGACTGCTCAATCTCAATAAATAGTGTAAATCTAGTGTTCGGTACAAGTCTTGTCACAACTGCAGTAAAGTTTGTATAATTTGAATAGTCACATACAACGGCAATTTATTGTAAAATATTTTTTATTCCGCATTTTAGGTGGGCATAATTCCTAAAGTAGGTCCTATCATCATAATGAATCAATATCATCATTTTGAAATGAATGAAGTTTATAATTGTCATTAAAAGTCTTTACAAGTTTATGTACGATTAAAACAACTCGGTCTTGGACACATTTGAGGGGAAGAACGTAAACACGTTAGTGCTAGTTTTTATACTGTAAAAGCAAACTGCATTACATATTTACAAGTTTTTTTTTTAAATTATTGTTAAACTGCATTAGCTAGGTTAGCGAATACAGAACCGGCCTAGTGGTCAACAGGTCCTCAGAGGAAAACATCGTGAGCAAACCCGCACGTCCAAGAAATTATATGTCGAAAGACGTGTGACCTTATCTATGAAGGATCTGGTTTTCCCTCTGTGTTGCGGAGGTTTGATGGCAGTCGCTCCATGTAAAAGATAAAAATCGGCCAAGTGCGAGTCCGACTCGCGCACGAAGGGTTCCGTACCACTATCTATAAAAACGGCAAAAAAATCACGTTTGTTGTATGGGAGCCCCCCTTAATATTTGTTTTATTTTAATTTAATTATTTATTCTTAAAGTGAATATATAACTAAATATTCTGTGAATATTCGTCTACCTGCTGCCGTTATCAATATCGAGCGAAAATGAGCAAAAAAATCACGTTTGTTGTATGGGAGTCCCCTTAAATATTTATGTTATTCTATTTTTTGTATTTGTTGTTACAGCGGCAACAGAAATACATCATCTATGAAAATTTCAACTGTCTAACTATCACGGTTCGTGAGATACAGCCTGGTGACGGACGGACGGACGGACGGACAGCGAAGTTTCAGTAATAGGATTCCGTTTTACCCTTTGGGTACGGAACCCTAAAAAAGGTAGCGAACCCCTCCAATCCTCATGGGTTAGGAAACCGGATAGCGTTAAGAAAAAAAAGATTAAAACTGCATAAAATCCAATATATCTCGAGCTTTCAATAAACACATAAACAAAGTTATGTTGTATATGCCATGCCCAGCTATCTGCATGTTTGTAATAAAACATAAATTGAGGTCACCGCTTGAGTTCATAACTTTACGTCGCGCTTTCATGTCGGAGAGCATCTGTAGTAATTACGAGGGTAATTACAATAATATCTGTTCTAGATCTAATGCCGATCCGAGAAGTTCACACACGTAGATCTTTGCGCGCCAAAAACTGTTTTATTTTTTACAATGGCCACGTGAGCGTGACCTGGATAAGTGACGTTGCTCCCCCGCCTAATATTGATTTGGATTCCTATTAGTTTATTATGTATTTTTATAAAATTATATGACACGTGGCAATAAAAAAATTAAATGTGATGTTTGGAATAGTTGCGTAAAATGCTGCCCTTCACATATGGTAATATTAATTTCTAAACAATAACGTGTAACAAATTAGTAAGGGGCATATAAGTAGTACGAAAGAAAAAAAAATAGGCCGTGTGGGGTATTTACGACACGAACGAGCTTTTTGAGCAAATTTCTAACCATTTTTTGTGGTTAATATATGTTGACTAGTTTTTGAGTTATGTATGTCCATGACGTTAAAAATTGGACCGTTTTAGCCTCCTATTATCTAAGTTTGCAATCCGTTAAAGTGAAAAAATGACAAACGGTTCTCTTTTATTCATACTTTACAGGAAAACTATAAAAGTAGAATGTTACATAATGAATAAAAAAAAAATATCTTTTTGAGTGTTAAAAATGTATAACGAACATAAGGAATCAAAGAACGTATTGCACCCTCAGGAACATAGATATGTCTTAAAATTTATTATCAAAATGTCCAAAAGCTGACTGTTGACACAGGTGTTATTGTTAAAGTGAAAGCCAATCACTTCTACATGTCGCACCGTCTTGGTTTATAAGGGGGTAGAGCCTTGCTTGTTATAAACCAAGTCTGATTTAAAACAGTTACTGTATATTAACGAAAGTAACGTAGCTACGAATGCTTGCAATATAAGGAGTTACAATGTGGTTTGCACGTTGTCATCCATGTTCTGTAAGATGGAGTCGCTTTCGCCGTCGGGCTATTTATTAAATTTCACTGTGCTTTAACTCTGCGCCTTGTATCGTGGCCTGCAGTGTGCACCACTTGTGTGTTTAACATAATATTAGATTTGTACTGAGTCTAATCGCCATAGGGAGTTGACGCTAAGTCAAGAGTGATTTTGGGCGATAAAACCCCATATCTATCTATTTTTTATCACCACTGCCATTTTGATTATTTATGTACATATATACTGTATTATTAAACCATGTTGGTCTATATTACCTAACATGTTGTCATTAGATATATAGTATCTTTACGCGTTGTCAATAAATTCTTCAATTTATAGAAGAATTAATGGAATAAACTGTTATGAAATTGATATTAATTTGTATGTGTAACTATTTTTCGACTGTAAAATAAATGAATTTCAATTAATATTTTTTCTTGATAACATTAATCGTACAATACTTTTCTTTTACTTTCACCGAATCGTGACAAAACATGAAGTAAATTTACGACTTACTCAATTTAGAGGATTAAGATATGATAATATAAGTTTAATAATCGCCTTCGTAGCGATTGTCGTCATAACCGAAGCGGTTACATTTATGGGGTAACTTTATCATTGTTAACAAAATTTATGCATAACATTATTATATTAGATAACTTGTTTTTGCTGTAAAATGTGTATTCCGACGTGCCGACTAGTCTTATTTGTTAAATACCTATCATACCAGATACCATAAATGAAGGGTACATATACAAGAATACCTCTAAGTCCAACCCACAGAAGCCTGCTTTTGATAAGCTGCTGCGACTCCTGCTTTTACATACAACGTCGGGCGGCATACAAGCATAGGGCCCACCTGATGCGGTTACCGTAGCCTACGAACGCTTGCAATATATTAAGTATCACTTGCGCAATGCCAAATCTGTTGCTAACAGCACTGGGGGTTACTAGTGACCTCACACATACGCAAGAACACAATAACCCTCCAAAGAGTTGTTATTTGGGTGCAGTTATCTGTGAAGCGTAGGTACTTCCCTAGACGGGCTTCTTTGAAGCGCCCTACCGGTCTTAAAGACACCCAGAATAAGACAAACATAAACACGTTGGTGTCAAACTACCATTTCAAACCGCTGCGCAACCGAGCACGCCATCGCGTCTTGCTACTTACAGTAACTAAACATCATTGTCAGAGCTAAAGCTCTTTTTACAACGTCATACGGCCCACTTGTAAAGTGGTTAACGTAGCCTGTGAACCCTTGCAATACATTAAGTATCGCTCGCGTGATGGCGCCTCTGTTGTTAACGCAGCAATTCCTTAGGAGCTTTACTGATGCCTCACTCATAGCAACCCTCCACAGATAACTTAAGAGTCGTAGTTATTTAGCTGCGGTTCTCCCTAACTCTCTTAAAAATACTTCCACCTTTCGTGGTGCATTTTGCTGCATAGCGAACAAGTCATCAGCCAAAGACAATAACAGCAAAGGGATTTTTGCTCGATTTGTAGCAGCCATACTGGAAGATATCCTCTACCTATATCTCATAGGAAGACCACGACCAAAAAACTGCTGGTGGATATGTTGCAAAGGAAGTAGGGTTACCAAGTTCCGGTTACCGTGTTACATCATGTACTCGTTTGTTATTCAAACAATTATTAACTAATATATTATATCTTTAAAATTATCATGCATAAATGCCTCTAGCGTTGGTTTGTTTAATCTTGTTTGTAGAGACAATAGAATAGATCCCAGATTAATATTGTATAATGCTCTATTGCAACCAGTAATTAACTGAGAAAGACAAGTGTAAGTGTGCAATCCGCATAGGCTGCATTCACAAGGTGCCAGCTACTGAGTAAGCAATGGACCCACAAACTAAAATCACAATTTAAATGATTTTATATTGTGGGTCCATTGCTTACTCAGTAGCAGGCACCTTGTGAATGCAGCATATGCGGCATACAGCGCATAAAGGCACCCCTCACTCACAAAACGTAGAGATGTAGCGCCTAAATATCTCCGCGATTTGAACCAGCTCCAGCGGACCAATGAACGAATATTTTAACCAATAATGCGATAAGTGACGCGATGTTGATACGTGAAGTAGCCAATTAGAACTGCGCGTTCTACTTTACTCCCCGACCCGTAGCGGTGAGTTGAATTACAAAGCAATTTCGTTTCATCGCTTCTTCATTACTTATTTCCTACATTAATTCACACGATTATGCTCTATATATTATATTATAAGGGCAGATTTATTTATTTCTTTGTCTCATTGTTGGCAAGCATTTTCCAAATCTCATATTACGGAATTGAAATCATTTGACATTAACATACAATTGTAGCGAATTAAATTGATTCATTTGCAAAAACACATCAGCACATCATCATGACAAAGTTGAAATTGTATGGTAGATGTCTACCAATTTACCAGTGAATACTGTAGCGTGATTGTTCGAAAGGAACACATATCACCTATCTATAACTTCACGCCAAATCCCTTGCGGGGTAGGCAGAGATAACCGAGCGCCACGTGACTCGATCCTTACATATCTCACTCGCTTCTTTAACATTCATTGCTCTTCTCATGCATGCTCGCCGGTTTATAGGGCTCCTGACATCACCTTCTGATAGAACACGACCAATTTGGTCATGGTAGGTAATTCTTGGCCTTCCCCGGCTCCTACATCCTTCCACTTTTGCATTGTAAATCTGCTTCGTCATTCTTTCATCTTGCATTCTTTCCACATGTCCGAACCATCGGAGCATGCCTCTTCTTATTTTAACACCGACGCTCTCTTTCAGACCAACTCTGTTTCTAACATCATCATTGCGAATACGGTCTACAAGCCTTACGCCACAAATTTTGCGCAGCGCTCGCATTTCGACCGCGTTTATTCTACTTTCATGCTCTTTCTGCCATACCCAGCTCTCGCTTCCATAAGTTAGCGTTGGGACCAACACTGCATTGTGTATAGCGAGTTGTGCCTTCTGGCTCAGGATTTTACTGCCGAGAAGTTTTCCCAACGCTCCATTCACACTATTCCCAGCACTCACTCGTCTTTCCACATCTGCGGTGTACCTTCCATCCCCGCTGAAAGCGCATCCAAGATATACAAACTCATCCACTTGTTCCAACACTTCATCATCAATCGTAATCCTTACATTAGTTCTGGATTCTTTTCTTTCAAATACCATTATCTTTGTTTTCTTCGCATTCAGTAGTAAGCCTTTCTCCATACATTCGTCTTTCATCGTTGTGACCAGTGTTTGCAGTTCAAATGGTGTATCTACTAATAGCACGGCATCGTCTGCATACAGCAGACAGTTCACCACTATTCACCCATGCGCAATCCCACATTCGTTGACCTTATTCTCTGCAGACAACTATCGAGATACAGGATAAACAGCCTAGCAGATAGCATGCAACCCTGTTTGACACCAATTTTGACATCAAACCAGGGTGACATGCCACCATCTATCCGCACACATGCTGAGCAATCCTTGTAAGTGGACTGCACAGCACGGAGCAATGAACCGTCAATCTCATATCTCGGCAATATGTCCCACAGTTTCTTTCGCACAACCCTATCAAAGGCTTTCTCAAGATCTACAAAACCGCAGAAAACCTTCTGGTCTATGGCCAGATGCTTCTCTACGATATTGCGGAGCGAGAAAACTTGATCCGTACATCCCCTTCCATTTCGGAAACCTCCTTGTGCGTCCCACAGCATTTCATCGGATTTCACCCTCATTCTCCTTTCAATCACCTTTCCATATACTTTTGCACATATCACGATTCTCCATTTTATTGGATCTAGAAAATGCTGGAAATAAAACATATCTGAGTTATATAATAAAAATGTAACAACAACAAAATTTCATTAAATTCCACCACGTCGTTTTCCCGTAATGCACTTTTAAAACCAAACAGATAAGTTTTATAAGAAATTATTGTTTTCCTTTGTTGTACCCAAGGTCAGGGATCCCCCAAATTCGGTATATACAAAACAGATTTAAATATATATATATAACTTATGAACATTTGATTAGATAATTGTCCATATCTTTGAAATATTATATAGTATTTGCTGGCGTGACTCATTCTAATTAATCTCTTCCATGTAGATAAGCATATATTTTATTATACAACGTGGGAAGGTACACGAGCGTTTGCAATGCAGAAGCTATTGCTTACGCGTTTCCACGACTGCTGATAATACAGAAACTCCTTAGGAGATTATTGGTAACCTCACTCAATCACACGCGCGAGTAACATCTCGGTGCTGTTGCGAGCGTCAACAGGCTGCGGTGACCGCTTACCATCAGAAGCGGGCCGCATGCTTGTTTGCCAATCTAGTTGTATAAAAAGAAGACATAATGTATATACGAGCTCAGTGGTGAAACGCGTTGTTGCGCTGCTTTGACAACAACGCTCGTGGGTTCGATTCCCACACAGTACAAACATTTGTGTGCATGAACATGTCTGTTTGTCTTGATCTGGGTATTTTCTATGTGTAATAAGTATGTATTTACAAAAAAAAAATGTATTTACGTATGTTTATCAAGCTTCGCATACTTAGGGGCTAGATGGCGCTGCGTAATTTGTCCGATAATATTTATTTATTTATATACGAGTATAAGGTAAGTGGTGTAATATCGCGTGTGTCGCAGAGAAACGAAAGGGCTACCAGCTCAGTGAATTACTTGCGTTATCGTTAAGGCAAGTCACTGGTTTTCAGCTATCGCCCAAGAAGAATTTTAAAGTCAATTTTAGTAGATTCGTGAATTAGCCTATGGTTGAAAATATGTAAGTGATGTAGTGTACATACGGCCTAAAGCTATCGGCATCAGCTCACAATAACTGTTTCGCACGCGTTCATTCGCACCACTTTCCGTTTCACATCGAGACCTTTTTGTACAACGTAATACCACCACCGGAGCGGGCGCGGCACCCCCTCCTTATTATCTATAGTTGCATGCATATTGTCTAACTCGTTGCAGTTTAGTAACTGCAACGAGTTAGACAACATGCATAAGTTTTAGAGGTTGCGTGTAAATATTTATATTTCGTGTATCTCGAAAACGGATCTAACTATTTGGATCAAATTTTGTATTTAGTTTAGATTTCTGACGAGATCGGTGGCTCAGTGGTTAGTCACGCTACTTTGAAAACGCTCGTGGGTTCAATTCCCACACGGGACAAACATTACTGTTTGTCTTGGTCTGGGTGTTTTTAAGAGAGGTAGAACGTATCAATGCAGTCCGTTTGGGGAAGTACTTTCACCTCACAAAAAACCGCAGCCAAATAACAACTACCTACAGGGTTATTGTGTTCCTGCGTGGGAGGAGTTGCTGAGGTACTTCACCTCCACCTAACAGAAAATCACAGTCAAATAACAACTCCCTGGAGTGTTGTTGTATTCCCGCGTGTGAGTGAGACTACCTGTGTTGCTGTGTTAACAGCAGAGGTGGCTTCGCGCGAGTGATATTTAATGAATTGCGAGCGTTTATGAGCTACGGTAATCGTTTTACTTCAGGTAGGTCGTATGCTTGTAAGCCTCTCGGCGGTGTATAAAGATATAAGATTTTGCCTTTTAAGTTTATTTATATTATATACAAGACATATATATACAAACCCTAACCGTAGATCGGTCATCCAAGTAAAACGAGGTAACATAGTAAGAAAACAGGTCAAGTGCGAACCTGGCCTCGATCTCTTGGGTTCCGTAAGTTTTTCTGAATTCTTCATCTTAATTTTCCGTTGCAAAATTCGTAAATAGAAAGTATATATGGCTTTGATTTACTCACAGCTTACAAACTGCATTATAATTAATACTATAGTATATTGTAGAGTGACATCGATGGGGTACCTATTTTAGCCTTCTGATACTTAATCATTGCAATTTACTAAAAATATCTTTTTGTATTTTGTATAGTATTATGTCGGTGAAATGAACAATACGTAAGGCTAATTTATTACGAGTATTGCAATAATACAATTGTGTTCGATTGTTAAATTTCGATGACAAAAGATCAAAATGAATTTAAGTAGAGAGTCTAATAAGTCTTACAATTGAACAAAATAATGCATTAAAATTCCGTGACAGAAAGCTCTGAATGAATCACTATCTTGTTTTCTACTTCTCCGTCATCGGGTTTTAGATTTATATATATTTTTTTATTAATACGGATAACTTTTACTGTTGGCCTAACTTCAAAGTCTACACAAATAAATATATTGCCTAGTACCTGCATGTGGATTCATAATAGAGATTTTCTCAAGTTTAATGTACATTATCAAAAGTTAAACATGCAATAAAAAATATTGTCTGTCTGTTTGTTTGTCCGAACTATTCGTCGAAACGGCATAATACGAATTTTAAGGCAAAAAGTATATAAAAAAAGCAATAAATAATGCGTGCTACGTATACACAGCGACACATCAAGCAATACACCTATGTATAGAAAATGTGAGTTTTCTGCGGTTTTTATAGCTTGATCTGTCGCAGTCGTAAGAAAAAAAAGGTGCCTACAACACTTAATTTTATTAAACTATGTTGGGTTATAAACAGGCATATTCGAACGCGTGCAATAAATAATACTCTCGCGCGTTACCGCTTTCCTGCTAATGCAACTAGCCCTGAGGAGTTTCCTGCTAACCACGTTCACTCGCAAAAATATAACAACCCACCAGTTATTTTGACTGCGGTCTTATATAACGTAGTTTTATTTATTATACAAAGTCAGACTGCACATGGACTACTGTAGTCAGATCTTGTGATTCGGTTCAGAGGCGAGCTGTGAGAATTGTCGGCGATCCTAAGATTACAGATGGTATTGAGCCCTAAAGTATAAGGCGAGATTTTACCTCTCTTTGTGTGTTCTACCGATTGTAAAACGGGTTGTGTTCTGAAGAATTGTTTGATATGATGCCGACAGCTTCTTTTTACAACCGCACCGCTAGCCGACGAAAGGGAGCTAGCGATCCGCAATGGTTACGTACTGTGCGGTTCCAAAGAAGTTTTCTTCCAAGGACTCTTGAATGAGAAGTTTTGGAATGAAAACCCAGCCGAGGTTTTATCAAGGGACTACAGTACGGGGTTCTTCAAGAAAAGCGTAAAGAGAGTTTTAGAGGGGCGACAACGCATGAGTGGCATTTTTTTTTTCCGCAGTCGGGATATTTGTTGTGTCTTTCTCTCTTTAGCGCAGACTTATTACAGTCGTAGAATCTGTCATCATGCAACCCCATGAGACGAAATGAAAGGCGCGGAAGTGAAAAAAGTTAAAATATCTACTATTGCATAGCGTAAAAGACATTATAACGTAATATTATTGCAGTCTAAGCTCTTATCTATATAACATATAATTCGGTGTGTGAACATACGGCATTGTGCGTATGGGCTGCTGTATGTAACGGCTTATTCTTTTCTCGGCTGCCGTCTGTGGCCAAGATAACAGATACTTCTAAGTAGATAATGAATGACACGCTTCACGAATGTTCGTCACAGATTATGCAATGTTAATAATTCGGCCTTATTTTCGATTCACAATACAGTGTTGAAATAAGCGCTTGAGATCAGATTGTACGTTCGTTTGCCGTCTTTATATAAGGCAGATAATGTCGTTGACATACTGTACCGTATACCATGTTATAGTAAACATATTGATCCACTTAGGTACGAAAAAAATGACATAACATATCATATCGAGCACTGATAGTCCAGTGAATAAATTCGAATCCTGGCATGTACTACTAAATTCGCATTTTCGGCTTTACGTAGATATTTGTAATTATCATTTGCTTGGCGGTGAAGGAAAACATTGTGAATTAACCCGTGACCTTACTAAGGAATATCTGGTTTCACCTCTGGATCGTGGAGGTCGTTCAGTCAGTCGTTCCTTGTTACGGGACAATGCTAAGAAGAAGTAGAAGATGTCGTCAATATGATAACCTTACAAAGTAATTATCCACAAAGAGATAGAATTTTAGTGGCTTTGATTCAAAACATCATATGTAAACGAGACCTAGGTATGAAAAAGTCTTAAAATAAATAGCCCGTTTTTGATAAATCACTAGAATCTTTCTTTCAACATGATCTCGTACGTAAGTGTGTGTATTAGGTATTAAAAATAAATGGTTTCTACATAACTTTATAACCTTGCCTGATGGTCGGGATTCGTCTGGATTCCGACGGCCTTTCGAATGATGGTCAGAATAAAAGTCTCGAAAAATAGATAGCTAGCATACTGATTACTACGACGCGACGTGCGTTTGAATTTCTTGTTGTAAAAATAGAACATTACTGCGAAGATCGATCTATTACGATTGATGGACGAGTATATGTTTGCAGGATGATCCGCCAGATGAGGCCGTCTACATAATACGAGTTCAGCAATTATACTCACAGTCAAGCCATATATAAAAGTCCTTCAGGGCTGACGGGCTGCTTTGATGCGCCCTACCTCTCTTGAACATACCGACCAAGACAAACAGGCATGTTCATGCACACAAATGTTTGCCTTGTGTGGGAATCGAACCCACGAGCGTTGGTGTCAAAGTCGCGTCATTCACGACTGAGCCACCGAGATCGTCAAAAGTATTTCCATATTTCGATCTTAGACAACTAGACCGTGATGGTGACAAGTTCTGTATAAATTTCTCTTTCTAACGGTAAGCGGTGTCGTACATCTGGAACAGCTTCACTTCAAAACTAGGATTTTGTATTTTTAGTCACTACTATTCAACTGATCATAAAAATGTCAAAAAGAATGCCACCCCTCTGTAGTTAGTAGTAGTAGTAGTAGTAGTTAGTAAGCAAAGTAAAAAAAAAAGGAAATATTGCAAATGATAAAACTCATATAAATCTTCCTAGCATTATTTCGTTTCCTAATATGTTAGGATTGGCGGAGACCGCTACCTCAACCTGAGGATTTAGCGAGGATATTGATTTTTACACGAAGCGACTGCCGTCAGACCTCCACAACCCAGAGGGAAACCAGACCTATTATAGGTAAGGTCACACGTTATTCGAAATATAATTTTTCCTCATGATGTTTTCTTTCACCACCGAGCAAGTGCTAATTGCAAATATGCACATAAACTCGAAACTGTTTAGTGGTACATGCCAAGATTTGAACCGGGGACCACTTGCTCAATAGGCCGATTCTTTATCCACTGTGCTATCACCGCTCCCTTAAAAGTATATAACCCTATCTAAATATTACAGGAAAAAACGGCGTTTCTAACTGGCACAGATTTAAAAAAATCATAATTTTTACTTTTACTCACTTTTAGAATCAGACGGTCGTATATAATACATCCCCTAATTAAAGTTTAAAGAATTATTTTTATTATGTTGTTAATTCTTATAATCTTCATTGTTGAAGTGGTAGATGCATAACTTAATAACTATTTACATGTGCAAGAACTATACGGAACCCTCAGTGCGCGAGCTCAACGTGCACTTGAGAGCTTTTGTTATTTATTTCAATATTTCTCATAAAACTCATAATACATTAAAGACAACGTTCAAAAATGGTCCAAAAGCATATTGTCGCCGGGCGGTGGGAGTCATTCAACTCCCCCGTGTCACGCTACTACGAGTCTATCCAACCAACATGTCCCCGTGCTACCTGCCATGAGATGGATCATATCGCCATGAGATTGACACTGTCATGGCCATTCATGTAAATATAATTAATAAAAACATACATTTCACGATATCTGCTTTATAGTACTAGTAGTTTCCAATATTCTGTGTACAATTGATTCTAGGAAATGCCTGCGTAAGTCTGACAAGTTTATGAAAAATATTTTGTTCATTCAGAAGTCATATTACATTTGCTACGCGTGTTACTGATTTTATATTTTTTTATAAATTAATCGATTATTTTAATATTATCTACTATACTGTAATAATATAATGTCATATAGCCTTAGTTTAGGTAAGATTTGTTGAATAAAAGTATATTTAAAATTCTGTTTGTATAAAATCTCCGATCTATCAATTACAATAACTTCCTCTAGAAAAGTACCCAATAATAACTAACAGGGGCGAAAATCATCAAGATTTCATTGGAAAATTCTCCCTGTTAAAAATATTTTATTATTGTTTTAATAATAGTTTTTAAGATATATTCTGAATTGAACTTTTTCCTTTACATTGTACTTATTATACTAGACGTCATTTCAAATGGTATATACATTATCAATAAACCGTCACATATTTTCACAAGCAGTAAAAATTAATACTATTATCTAGGCGTTTTTATGTTTTATTTTGTGTAGCATCGTAATTTATTTAAAGCAAAGGCTCATCTTATAAAAACCAAAATGTGATATTTATATTGATGGGATGGTAGCCGTTTCCGAGTTACATGAAATATATTTATGTATACAAAAAATTATCATTTAATGTAATAGGATTTCCAACGTGCAAATTTAGTTTAGTTCTAGACCGACAGAGAACCTAGACTAAAGAGTATTTGTAGATCATATGTATGTAATCAAATAATAAGTACATGCCAATTAAGTAGTTCATCACAATGGACAGGCAGGCCGTACACTGTACCTACGTATTTCGCGTGTCTCCCGACATCCTTGACACACATGTGTTGCACCCACGCTTGGATACATACCACCCACTACGCAAGTGCCTATTGTTTTATGCATCTGTGAATTCTGTGAGTTGATAGGTAGTCTACACTGTAGCTTATAGTCTGTGATGTAGTATAACTAGATTAATCGCAATTTTTCACTAATTCGTATTCAGTGAACAGTACAGAAGATTAAATGTTAATAAAATAAAAAGTTTGTGTGTACTATGCACTAGCAGAGTACGCACGTCACAATTACTCTGTATACGTTTGTAATACGTAACGATAACCAACTTCGTGTTGTCTATTTCAGATGTCTTTGTGCGACCAACTTCGCGATGTCGATTTTAGAAGTCGCGCACCGTTTCCCTAATGCGCCAAAAGAAGAATACCTTCAATCACTGTATACAGAAGTTCTTGACTCAACCCCGATGCTCAGCCCTTACTATTTTGTTCCTGAAGTCTGAATGTAATTAATTATGGCAGATGTCCGTCCCGTTGTCCAATCCAATACCAGTAACTCACCCAGGACTTCAGGCCAATAGCCCATTAACTTAAGACACATTTCGCAATAGTCCCAATACCTCATCGTTATATTGTACCACTGATATCCGCTGGAGCGGTTTGTTGGGTCCAGCGGTTGATATGACAATTGTGACAGAGAATTCCAAGGAGTTAGTGAGTAATTTTTTTAAGCACAATCGGAAAGCCTTTGTTCATAGTAGTAGTATTTGTGTAGAATAGTGAAAGCAAATAACAATATATTATAATAGCTAATCGATGAAGTATTTGATTTGACTATAATAACGTTTTAAGTCGTTTATCAGAACGGGCGAGCGTGCATGAAAAGAGCTATGAATGTCAAGGAAGCGAGCGAGGTGTGTAAGGACCGTGTCTTATAGCGCTCTGTCCCTTTGACTGCCCCACAAGGGACCTGGCGTGAAGATATAAGTAGACAGATTTTAAAAATTATATGTGTAAGCCTGTACTAGCACAATAAATGGCGTTGACAGAATTTGCATTGCAAATTATTGCATTAAACAGACACGCGACAATGGCGGGCAATTACAGCAATACTAACAAACGCTAGTGTTAAATACATATAAATAGTGTTAGGTACGTGTAAATAATACGATGTGAATCATTTTTCAAAATTATAATATACATGTATTATAATTATATGGAAGTACATTTTTCTGACTTTTTTACTACGTTTGGTGGAAAACAATTCGCCTGACTGATGCAGCCACACCCTGTGATTGCTTGCAATACTCCGGCTACTGCTGCAGCAACTTCGCAGGTTACTTGTAACTTCACTCACTCGCGGCAAAACCTCAACACTCCAAAGAATTATTCAGTTATTTCTAATAATTAATATGATGTTGTTAACCAATCACTTAGGGTAATTAAAGTTAGACCGATAGCTAGTAGATTCGTATCGCTACTTGAATGACTTTTGGTTTAAATAACTCTGAAATGACGTAAATAAACAACGGCCAATAACTTATTTGCCCACTGTTTCTGAGATATATTCAGTCAGATTGACGCGGGAGATCACATAATGATCTCATTTTTCCTTTTCTATTTGCGTATCTATAAAACTGAAGTGTGAAGTGACTTTTTTAAGAGAGGTAGGGCGCATCAAAGCAGCCCGTCTGGGGAAGTACCTCCACCTCACAGATAACCGCAGCCAAATAACAACTCCCTAGAGGGTTGTAGTGTTCTTGTGTGTGAATGAGGTCACCAGTAAGCTCCCAAGGAGTTGCTGTGTACGCTACAGAGGCATCGCGCGAGTGATACTTAATCTATCGCAAGCGTTAATAGGCTACGGTACCCGCTTTATATCCGATAGACCGTATGCTTGTATGCCTCCTGACGTAATATAAAAAAAAATGTCGTATTCCACGACTTCGTTCGCGATTATTCCGGTATCCCGTAGCGGCCGCTTTTCCTACTTTCTCTTTTTTCTCGGCCTCTAAGAGTTGTATAGCTAAGTTGAATAGCTTATTACCTAAAACCTTCGTCAAGAACTGGGCTATCACATACAAACAGATTTTTTCAATTCCGAGTGGTAGTTTCAGAGATAAGCGCGTTCAAACAAACAAACTCTACCGCTTTATATATTAGTATAGATAGATTAAACCATATTTTCAAATTATTTATATGTTTACCCTACCTAGAAACTATACGACTTTAAAACCGGGACGACATCCGCAACTTCCAACTTTTTATACCACTTGTTTAGACAAGCATACCGACTGCTTGACAGTAAATACTGAAGCCTATATACACTTGCAACACCAGGTGCGTCTGCGATCAGTCGTTCGTTGCCAACACTGTAAAAACCTCTTCACGCCTATTACTTATAAGTAGTGTCTTACGAAGTCATTGTCACAGCAACTACTCTGAAATTTTTGTACACTCATGCTTTGTAATCTGCAAGCTGTTGTTTCCGATTACCATAACAAGCAATTTCTAAGAACTATTATTCTTCGCTGGGTGGTTGAACCTGTATTTTTAACGTAACAATCGTGTTCTATGTTGTGTCATTAAAAGCTTATTAGTGCTTAGATTGTCTATCTATCACAAAGTCCCACGCAGGATAGACGGAGAATCGAACGCCACACTACTAAATCCTTACAGACGATAGCCTAGTATGCTGAGCACAATGTAGGGCGCATCAAAGTAGTCAATCTGGGGAAGTACCTCCACCTCACAGAAAAAACCGCAGCCAAATAACAAGTACCTAGAGGGTTGTTGTGTTCCTGCGTCACCAGTAAGCTCCTAAGGAGTTGCTGTGTTATCAGCAGAGGTGACATCGCGCGGGTGATACTTAATAAATTGCAAGCATTCTTAGGCTACGGTAACCGCTCTGCGTCAGGTGGGCCGTATGCTTGTATGCCTCCGGACGTTGTATAAAAATAATAATCATAATAGAAGCGAGTGTGATATCACTTGCCTTTGTTCTTATTATTTTTATTTTATACATCGTCGGAAGGCAAACAATAACAGCTTCTATTATACTCATAGCTTTTAATGAAGTGTGCTACTGGATCACAAAACGCGTTACCCCGAATATGGTATTTAAGATCTATTCTATTACGAACATTAAAAGAATTTGCCAATCCGTCCAGCCGTTCTCCATTCATGCGCTTACCGACGCCTTTAATTCATTTGTACCGTGTAATTAGGTTTCATTTATTAAAAATAGACATTTTTTATAAGCTTTTGTCAAAATAAAGAAAAAAAAATATTTATATTCATTTTATACCAAATAGCCCGAAAATAGAGCAGATAGCCCAGTAGATAAAGAGCTTGCCTATTGACTAAGTGGTCCCCGGTTGAAATCCCGGCATGTACCACTAAATTTGTGTTTTCGGCTTGATGTACATAATTGTTTGTTGTTGTTAATCACTTGCTCGACGGTAAAGGAAAACATGAGGCTAAAGGCTAAAGCTTTCCTTCAGGGTTGTGGCGGTCTCACAGCATTCGCTCAGAGTAAAAATGAGTATGTTATCCTTAGGTTTAGGAAGCAGCCCCACCAGTTCTAATAGATTTGGATACGCGATAAAGTTAGGAAGACGTTGTGAAACAATCGGTCAGTCTGTCTGATAGTCATCAGTTACCGTAGCCACTAGGGGCATCCACTTGTGTGTTGTTGAACACGCGAAAACCTCTTCTCGTCTTTCTTGTAGCATGACTTCCACATTCTTCATTCCACAACTCGCGAGTTCTCTAAAGAAAACTTCTCTGAAACCGCATAGTAAGCGACCACTGCGATTTGAGTGTGTTAGAACGTATTCCTCGCTCATCACACAAACTTCACGGAATAAAACCCATTGCATAATCCGAGGACACAATGAGAGACAAAGTCTAGTAACTTAAAAGCTCCATACGGATGTAAGGTAAGGATCGTCAAAAATTCCCGTAGCTCGTCCCTGAAACGAATCACAAGACCTTGCCTAGTGTCCAGGTGCTCTCGAACGAAGGTATAACAGTACTCTAAGTTCGATCTGACTTGAGACATGTATAACACAAGACTTTGCCCTGAACAGAGGCACTAGTTATATAAATGCTGTAGCGTGATATATAAATAATAAAAGCGGGATGTTAAATATCCCACAACTTTCTTAAAGCATTGGAATGTTAATGTAAAAAGATTTTTTCAAATCTGACTGATAGATCCCGAGATTAGTGCGTTCATACCAACAAACGGACATACTCTTCCCCTTTATCTATTAGTATAGACGTATATTTCATTAGATGTCATCATTACGAAAAATACATAATTAGCAAAATGAGTTCAAAGTAAAATGCACGCAAAATGTAAATTTTTTAAATTTCGTTGGTGTGCATTTGTCGGCGGGTTACATTTTGGCGGCAATTATCTAATTAAAAAAAGATACTGGTAGGTCACGCTCACAAGCATTTTACATCTTTTTTAAAGCGCTCGACTGGAATGCAAACATTTTTTACAAATTTTGAAGTTAGCTTTAAAATATCGATGTCAAGCGGTTGTCCTTCTCCGCGATAGAGATGGATTACTTCAGTTTACTTCTTACGCTAAGATTAGATAAAGTTACCTTGAGATTAGTAGATATTTATACTTGAGAATATATTTTAACCAGTTTTTAAAGTTCTCGCACAATTTCAAATTGAACACGAACGCGACATGTCATTTGAACATGGTACTGCAATAATATTTTTTTTTTCATAAAACGTCGGGAGGCATACCAACATACGGCTCACTTGATTTAAAACGGTTACCGTAGCCTATGAACGCTTGCAATACATTATCACTCGCGAGATGACACCTCTGCTGTTTAGACAGCAACTCCTTAGGAGCTTACTGGTGACCTACCTTACTCGCAATAACACAACAACCCTCCAGGGAGTTGTTATTTGGCTGTGGTTTCTGTAAGATGAAGGTACTTTCCCAGACGGGATGCTTTGATACGCTCTACCTCTTTTAAATTTTGAGACGGAACGATATTTTACTATTAACATGATAAAGAACCGGACGGCTCGTTCATTATTTAATACATCCATGTAAATTATAATTTATCATAATATAGGACAGCCGCGCACGCATCTGACCGGAAACGGCGCATGCGCCGTTCGTTCGGTTTCCGTCGGTCACCGTCGTGCTCACACCGACTAACAAATAAACCGTGACGGTATTGGCAGAGTGAGTATTGGTTCCTATTGTTTAGCCCTTTTACTTCGCTATCTAACAAGCAGGGTCAACGTACCGCCGCTGGTTTATTTTGTTTTACTTGAGAGCAAAGGAGAGTGCTTACGGGATACGGGGTAGGCAGAGAGAACCGAGCGCCACAAGACTCGATCTTTACATATCTCACTCGCTTCTTTAACATTCATTGCTCTTCTCCGGTTTTTAAGGCTCCTGACATCACCTTCTGATAGAACACGAGCAATTTGGTCATGGTAGGTAAGTCTCAGCCTTCCTTGGCTCCTATATCTTTCCACCTTGGCATTGTATATGTGTTTCGTAATTCTTTCTTCCTGCATTCTTTCTACATGTCCGAACAAACTCTTCTCAACTGTGTATTGTGTGTACGTTTCAATAAAATAAATCAAGGATTTTAGAAGACGAAGAAATATAGGTATGTTATATATAAAAATCTCGTGTCACGGTGTTTATGGTCGCACTCGATTTTTATGTATATTTGGTAGGTATGAGAATAGGTCGTAAAGTATATAGTTCACAAAAAAAAACTATTTAAAAAAAAAAAGAAATAATTTATATGACAGAACAACCTTTGCCGGGACAACTAGTTATGTATTGTAATATAATAGTAATACAAAAAAGTATGAATATACATATAATTATTTTCATACATTTTTGTAGTCGTAAAATGGGAGGGATAGCTTTATTCTGCTGTTTCTGCTTTTTAACCCAATGTAAACTTGAAAAGTTAAAAATTAAGGGAGGGCCCTCCTCTTTTTTACTTCAATTGAAGTATCGCCTAGGGAAGAACCTTCACCTCAAAAAAAGTGCAGTCAAATAACAATTCTTGGAGGGTTGTTATGTTCCTGCGAATGAGTGAGGGTACCAGTGAGCTTCTAAGAAGTTGCTATCTTAGCAGCAGGGGTGTCAATGCACGAGAATTACTTTCTACATTGTAAGCGTTATTAGGGTACGGTAACCTCTTTACGTCAATTGGGCCGTAAGCTTGTATGTCTCCCGACGTTGCATATAAAAATGGAAGGTTAAAAAAACTAATGTTTTTATATCACTGAGGTGACATACAAGCTTACGGGCTTCCTGACGGCAAGCAGTTATTGTATACCTATGAACACTTATAATACCAGGGGCATCACTCGTGCTTTGCCGATCCTATAAAATTCTCTTCACTAAAGAAGAACAACGAAGCCTATATCCACTCGTAACTCTACAGTGTAGAGTTACGAGTGGAACCGTGACCTACAAATTCATTCCTGACAAGTACACGGCAGAAATTAAAGCAGTGGTATCAGACTTCGAAATTCGCTTCAGTGATTTCAAAAAGATTGAGATGTTGGTGGAATTCATCAGTTACCCGTTTAATAATTCCATTGATCATAGTGATATTTATGAAATGGGTAAAAAATTTGCAGATACGTTTCAAATAGACCACATGACATTTCAAAACGAAATTATTACTCTGCGCTGCGACATATTTCTAAAAGCAAGGTCATCCTCAGGTTTAGATTTCTGGGCACTGGTTTCCAACAACAAATATCCTAATTTGAAGAAATGTGTTGAACAACTGCATTCGTGTTTTGGTTCAACATATTTATGTGAATCAGCATTTTCCTACTTAAAACAAACAAAAAATAAACACCGTTCTCGCTTGACAGACGCTCATACATTGGATTCTTTAAGGTTGGCAATTTCCAACTACAAACCTGATTTTGCAAATCTAGTGCAAGGTGTTCAGACGCAATGCTCACACTAATATAAGAAGTAGTTAATAAGAATAATTTTCAGTTTTATGTTTTTCCTCTTAATAAAATAAAAAATACTACATAATTGTATACTGATTGTTTCATTTAAAATTTCAAGAAATATATCATTGGTAGATCGCACAGGGTTTCGTCAGTAAACAGTCGATCTTAGGTCTAATCAAGTTGGCCACCCCTGCTCTACACAGATATTGTTTCGCATATTTTATTCTTGGTATTGAGTTTTGCTATATAGCGAAACAGATGGTAAACAACCAACTTTAATATTAAATTATATTTTATGCTTCATCAAATTGTCAAGAGGGTTTTACCAGAAAGCCTAAAGTAACAAAAAATGTATTTTATACGATTAATAAAGTCTGTAAATAGAATTGTTAGAGTCAGAAAAATATATACATACATACATATCATCACGTCTGTCTTCCTGTTTATATATATTTGGTCAGAAAATATTCCCAAGTCGACGGGAATATGTCTTATTAAAGAGGTTGTTTATTTTTCGATTAAGTTACGTTGTCTCGAGATCCCCAATCAGAAATAGGAACTCCATTTTGCGGGGCTTCGTCAACATAGGAATATCTGCTAACTAAATATATTTTTCTGCAGCGTCAATATTTTGCTAATCATTTAAATAATAGCTGTAAAGTTTCTTCTTCTTAGCGTTACCCGTTTCCTAATCCATTAGGATTGGCGGGGTCCGCTACCTAAGCCTAAGGATTTGGCGAAGATACCGATTTTGCCATGGACCGACTACCGTCAGACCTCCACAACCCCGAGGGTAGACCAGATCTTTCTTAGGAAAATTCGAAATATAATTTCTTGGCCGTGCGGGTTTCCTCGCGATGTTTTCCTAGACCGCTAAGCAAGTGATAATTACAAATATGTACATAAATTCGAAAACATGAAGTCAGTGGTACTGACTGACTCGGAATGCCAGGACTCGAACCGTAGTCCAGTTGGTCAATAGGCCGGTTATTTATCCATTAGACACCGCTCTTGATAGACATAAAGTTTCTCGGCCATATTTAGCTATGACTGTGTCTTGTTGGTCCATTTATAAATATTTTTTCTCATGCCGTCAGCTATCGCTAAAACGATTGATTAAAATTTATTTTTGCATTTTGGATAAGCGCCAAACGACCTTGCATAAATAAATAAATAAATATTGTCGGACAAATTACACAGCGCCACCTAGCCCCAAAGTAAGCGAAGCTTGTGTTATGGGTACTAGACAACTGATAAATATACGTAAATACATTTTTTTTTTTTTGTAAATACATACTTATTATACATAGAAAATACCCAGACCAAGACAAACAGACATGTTCATGCACACAAATGTTTGCCTTGTGTGGGAATCGAACCCACGAACGTTGGTGTCAAAGTAGCGTAACAACGCGTTTCACCACTGCGCCACCGAGCTCGTCATAAACCGGTGGTTGCTATTTTCAATAAACGTTTTAATGAAAATAGCAACCACCGGAAAATAAAATAAATACGTATTGTAAAACGAACATCTAATCTATGAAAAATATATATATCACTGTTTATCTATTTTGATAAAGTATATATATTTATTCAAATGCACTTATAGCCGTCGACTTATCACCGATGCTCACTTTCAAATTAACTCTCTTACCTTCTCAGTATAAGTAGCCTTCTGGTGACATCATCCAATCCTAGCAACATCAAAGCCCTCTAGTCTAGTAAATCATTATTGGTAAATAGGTAGTCTTTCTGTAAATAGATGTAGCATAGTAAAAGTCATATTTTCTTTAAAAACTTTTATTCTATTAATACTGTATGAACTCTAGCTAATTCTAAAATATCATATAAGACTGTACTTGTTTCTATGTTTATTGTACTTTGAATAATTGTAGTGTTCGTTTTAGTGTAAAGTGCTTATTTTTGTTGCGTCGTGGTGTCACAACAGACTATCACTGTACCGAAAATCAGTGTCGGTTCAGCCACACACGCTTCGACAAAATACTGAGTCGAGACCAATTTGTTACAATCTCACAACACTGTTTGCTGTGTTTATGCCATGTTTTTGTACTAAGCATGTTGTTTTCTGTCTGTTGCAATGGCAAAGAGCTGTGTATATATATATATATAGATTTATATATATATATACACAGCTCTATATATATATATATATATATATGTTGTTGTGCAGTCTTGTGTTGTGTACAAAGAAATAATTTTCTTTCTTCCTTTCTATGGAAGTAGAGGTACGTACCTCAGTCGAGTTGTTCCTTGCTAAATATCGCTGATTTTGTGATAAAAATAGCTTGATTTTCCATCAGAAAGTTGCTTACAAATCGAGTACCAACGTGCAAGTGTGGTTAGCTTTGGCTCTACGATAATTAGATATTTACAAATTCATGATTAAAGGCATATATGACACTGACATAAGTGACGTACTATATAATGTCTTATGTGTCAAGGTAAAGAAAAAAGGGACAAGAACGATATAATTTCTAACTGCTTATTCGCTATTCATTCTGCTTATGGATTGACCTAAAATAGAGTATAATCATCGGTAGTATGTCTAGGCACAATGATGGGATCGATATCACCGGCGGCGCGAGTGTGCACACAGAGAAGTGTCTTTTTTGCTATTATTTTTACGACAATTGAAGGTGACCTGAAATAACCTGCATCTATATTTTTATAATGATATCAATTCTTATTTTTGCTGTGACGCATGTAACTTCGCTATTGTGTTACCAACACTGCGTGCAAGGAATTAATATCTCTCCACGAAGAGAAGTCATCATCACGACCCAAGTACAAATTATAGCTAACGACCTATGCATATGCACCGCATGTAGTGCGTGATAATTATTGACGTACTGCGATATACCGTATTTTATAATGCATTTGCATTATAAAAAAAATTGGTATGTTACGTATCACCGACACAAAATACCACATTGACACTGACAGGTCAATCAGAAAAATGCACGGAAATGAGGAGATTGAAGAAGCTAGCGAGAATCCAGAGAAGTCACATTAAAATAAAAATATTTTGATTTACTACAGAAAACTCCAATTTTCCAATTTAAAATTATCGTTAAAATTCAAACGACGGCTAGATACCATAATATATAAACGCGCAGAGTACGTTCGTGTAGAGTGGAGATATTCAATAATCAGAGTCGAGATATTCAATAAATATTGCCTATATATTTTCTCTTTTCCGTAAACCCCCTGCCTTAATAATGTGTGAAAATTACGGATTCCTTGCATATTAGCATCGACCCTTGGGGGTCGATAGAGGCCCCTTATGGAATCTATGGTGTAGAGCCGTCATAGAACTTTATAATTGGAACGGCGTAGAGGCGTGGGGTGCTAGATTTAACTTTGTGGCTGTTAACACAAAGTTCAAATTAAGATTAAGAAGAATAGAAAGAAGAATACTCAGCCTATACGAGTATGTCAGAAGTATTAAATCTAAGGTGCAGACAGCGAGTCAGTGATCATATTATTTTTCGCGCATTTTCATTCCCGCTACTCATCACAGAAAATTTTGTTCACCAAAATAGTTGTTTGCTACTTTAAATAGTGATGTCATTGTTTGATGAACATGAATTGGCGTCCCCGTGCCTCTATTGACTTCAAGTACTCTCAACCAAGGTCACATTCTGTTTCACATTGATAGTTTGGTCTTGTATCAGGTCTGATTTACCCTGAAAAATGAACTGTACGGTGACGGTGGTAACACCAAGGTCCGATGGTCGGTGCTTAGCAATGCTACTTTAACACCACTGCTCCTCGTTTCGATTCCCACACAGGACAAACATTTGTGTACATGATCATGTCTGTTTTTCTTTGTCAGAGTATTTTTAAAAGAGTTTGGGCGCATCAAAGCCCAACTCAAGTACTCTCTACCTCATAGAAATCCATAGCCCAATAACAACTCCATGGAGGGTTGTAGTGGTACGAGTGTGTGGGGTTACCAGTAAGTTCCTGAGAAGTTGCTGTGTTAGCAGAAAACTTTCCGTATTGTTTGCTACTTAACGTAAATAACATAAAATAACAGTGTTGTCACAGAATCATTTTATATCCGAGGTATACCAGACATTTAGTGAAGGACGAATTGGGCAGTTTTATCACTATACAGTATACATCCTTAGATATTTAGATAGAGCAGCATCATGTAGTGTTCCGGTGTCTTAATCTCTTATCATACCAGCGACAAACAAACAATATGATTAGCATTAAGCCAGCGGCCGAGGATGCCGCAAAAGGATGTTCGCCGACACACAAATTGTAACAGGAACATCGGACGAAGTTTCACTAGAAGGGCGAGATATGGACTGTGTAGAGGATGACTATACCACAATTGAATTGTTGACTATACCCCATTGTCATTCATACATGACTACTCAATAAGGCAGCGAGTACTTATCATATGCGGGCCGTATGTTTGTTGTCAACTTAGGTGTTGAATAAGGAACTAAATATAAACGTAGTTCGGTGATTTTATCAAAAAAATATAGTGAAACATGCTGCTGCGCTTACTATAAACGGGTTTTTAACGAAATGGAGTTAATACAATTTCTAAAATCAGACAAAGGAGATGTCGTGTATAAGTTTTTCAAAGTGACTTTTTATTTTTATTTTGCTTGTGTCTCTGAAAACTGAAAGTTGTACAACACGAAGAAATAATGACAAAAATACAAAAAATCCATCCTATATAGCTGTAAATATATAAGTATAACTGCAATCGAAGTTTTAGTTATTACACATAATATGAAACTGAAAAACTGGGTATTTTGTTGTCTCCTTTAGACTTCACCGTAGTCAGGTAACAAGTCCGGACATTATAGTCAAAAATAAAAGTAATTTCCATATGTGCGTGTATTAAAGATTGATGAGTGATTTTGATAATATGTACCTAGTTTTAGTGTTCTCACTCAATTTTGCCCCAAAGTAAAAAATCGCGACTAATTGAAAAATTGGACAAAGTGCGGCCGCATGGTTATCCTGTACTACGTAGAGAAACGTAGAAAGGTGACTGAAAGATGCATTGAATGCATTTAGATGGAAAACATAAGTAAAGAGATTGGCAAATTTCTAAAAGAGAGCCATCCGCTCTATTAATAACATGCACACCAGGGACTCACTTAGATAACTATTCAAAGAAAATCATATAATATCAATCATATATAATCAATAATTCAATAAATATCCTCACGGTTACCTCTCAGAATATTTATGAGAACATAATGTATGCTCGTAAAAATGTAGTCATGTTCAATATTTTGTGAAAATCTTAGAAGCAGGAATAGATCGCCTATGGGAGTACATCGGCTTGCTAAGACTAGTAGATCTTTTGTTGTAAATGATATTCGATTCTATAATAAATTACTTACCTGAAACAGTTCTGTCCTTGCCTGACAATATGTTCAGATGGCACATCAAAAATACTCTATGTAAAAAGGGTTACTATTACAGAATCGATGAATATCTAACTGACAGAGATGTTTGGAAATGATTCAGCACGTGTATTAATATCTTTAACTTAATCTGTACCACATGATATCAGTATATGTACACTCACATATATGGACCTATACTGGCAAGTTTCTTTTGTCATTTCTTTCTCGCCAATTGTCATTTTTGAAATGTTGGTAGATTAAAAAAGAGAGATTAAAGTTACGAAGAATAAATAAGATACAATATGATCTAATTTAAAGACTATAAGACGTGTCTAAGTGCCCGTAAGGGGCTAATGGCAAACAAATGGTTTTTTATCATATCTTATCTCTTTTTTACATCTTAAAAATAATATATATTCTCCACTAAACAAAACAAATTAAACAACAATCTTTGCATGAATCCTAAATTCAATATTATTATTATTCTTGGGATGTCCGATTACTGTAACGATTAGTCAGGAAGGAAGCTGACATAAGATCTGTTAATTGGAAACCAGTTAGTATGATAAACGCTTACGAGGAACCACGTATATTTTTCCTAGAAATATTTACCTACGTACTATGTTTTACAAGGCGCGAAGTCTGAATCATGCATTGTCGTCAATAAAATATTAATAGCCTGGCAAATACATGTATGACAACAGGTCATGCTAGAACTGGTCAATTTGAACATACAAGTATGACCTAATATAGTCAATGTCAAAGTGGTTTATCATCATGTATAAATGTATATTTCCATGTACTATTGTCAATTTTCCTAACAATATTTTGTTAGGAAAAAATTTCAAGATGTTACTACTATTATAGTAGTTATAGATTCAGGCGTTATTTTACGAAAGTCAAATTTACAGGCAATTTGATCTACTTTGTGTGCCGTCGCTGCCATGGCTGCTCCGGTTGTCTCTGCCAAATCGTAACATTTGTAGCATATTATTCTCACGACTAACATTTACAGCGCCTGATGATGCCTCGTGGACAGGCGAAACACGTGTCGCAGAGACAACCGGTGCAGCCAGGTCAGCAACGGTGGCGGGTGCATACGGTTCATATTTCAGATAGCGGACACTCGCAGACGGCAGCAGCAGCCAAGGCAGACTACCGGAGCAGCCATGGCAGCGGTGCATCTACTAACTAAGGTAGTGGGTGGGTGCCGGCAGTAGTTCGCATGAACTAATCGGTAGCGGAAGCGCACAAAGTAGTTTAGAATTAATTGTCTACTTTTTTTGGTATTTTCATTGAAATATTTAAGTAAATTATTTGTTTAGTTTTTGCCTTGAAACAATGATTGTCATGGTAGATAGTCTGAATTCAATTTGACAGCCAACGAAGCCAGACCGTATGTTTGGCAAGACAGCAGTTAAAAACTTCGCCATGGATACGTAGTAAATATTAGCTAATCACTGGTCAGGGTTTCAAGTGGTGACTTTAACAATACGCATACCTGTTAATGTAACTATATAATAATAAACATAAAGAGTGTACTATAACAATAAGCATACACATAAGAGCATGCGTATTGTTATAGTCACAACCCGAAATCCAATTCTTACATATGTACGTATATGTGATGGGCAGAGTTTACGTGTAGCCTTAGAACCCACACCGAGAACTTGTCTAACTCCCTAAAGTTTGTTTTTCTCCACTGGAAAACTGACGACTGTGACATATCAACACAAATGGCTAAACGTCACCAGCTTAATGAATGTAAACTGTCACTACGTCGACCTTGCCTTCAATATAAATGCATGAATTTCTAGGATCCAGGAATGCTATTAAAGTCATATTTAGAGCAAGCATTAGAAAGGCTAAGTGCAAGTCAAATAAGTAAAAAAACTGACCTTATAGTTGAGGCCTTGGACATCTTCCTCCAAGGAGACATCGGAGTACATGTCGTCAGTCGGCTCCCCGCCCGAACCACAGCCGGACGAGTTGAATGAAGATGACCGGTACAATTGGCTGAAACAATGTAGTTATGCATCATTATCATTAATAATTTTAGAGTTGAAAATTTTATTGCTAAATTTTCAATGGTACGTGTGGCGCCATCTACTGTGAATTACCATAACACACCTTACAGCGCCCTCTACCTTTTACTTGTATATTTCCAACGCATACAAAGTAGTACCAATACTCGCTCACAGATGGCGGTAGTAGCATATATATTTTTTGTACAATGACTGCAACTAGGCAGCAGGTTATTTAAAACTCGCCTGAAGATATAGATGGCAGTATTTGCAGTTAATTATTTTTTCAATATCAATTTTGTTCGAAAACAATCAAAAAGGTTGTCTGTGCCGACTGCAACATAATTATTATGACTAAGTATTTTATTGTATGATAGAAATGATCGTCACAATTAAATTCAACAGATTATAAAATTATCAAAGCATTTCACTACCTTACCTACCACTAACTTATATTTACTTTAAAAAAAGAATATTTACCTAGCTAAGACATTGGAGCCGAGTTGTCGCTTCCCAGAGCTGAAACAAATTAATATAAATTAAATAATTTAGTTGTTTTAGCGTTAATAAAACTAAGACATGTAAGAAATATTATGCTGTTTCGATAATTTTTTAGGTAGGGCGCGGCATAGGTGCGCTTATTTCGTTTCTAACCGCAAGATGGTATCTGACTGGAAAAGGCATTCATCTAGTAGAAAACCGCAGTAATAATGGCTAATATAATATACTCTGTTCTAGCGATTGAACGAGCCCAGAGTAGGTACACCCATCGACGCGGTATGCTTGCGCGGCGGTCAATCTTGTGAAACGGTTGACTCTGTCGGTAGGTATACAGGGATCCCGAACCAGAGACCATTGGAACCATAACATACATCCGATGTACCAGAGAAGCGCACAACCAATGCTTTAGCTGTGGCTGCGCTTTGCTATATATATATATATATATATATATATATGCGCTGCAAGGTTATCAGAAAAACACTATTTCAACTGCTAAAGTAGATAACCGATATTTCCTGGAAAAACTTTTTGTACTATATATGCGCGTTATGTTATGAGTGATAATCGGAAGATTTTCAGTCATTTGTGTCCTATAGATTCCTTGCCTATACATTTTCTCTTTTCCGTAGAGCCCTGCGTTACTAATTTACGGGCCCCTTGCATGTAGGAAATGAACGGAACGGATTTCTAGAGATCAAACCACTAATAGTTAAAATAGGAAAAGAAGCATTTCTCATGATGCTAATTAGGAATGTTGAATGAAACTACACATTTCCATTATTAGAGGGAGCAAAGCTTGGAAGGATAATCGCAATATTCTTACCATAACAGTAATTAATAAATATTACCTATTGTTTTGTGACAAGTTCAATAACTGATACTTTCATATTCATTTTTTTAATGATGCCGCTAATTTCCATTAAAATATTTGGTTAATGGACTCGCGAATTTACCGTCAACACAATTAAGTGTAGGTAAATAGGTAAAGTTGACGACGTTTCACAGTATGTAGCGGTAGGTAAGAGTGTGTAGTCAAAGTTTGGACGAGCAGTGCATGGTGAGTGGTAATGAATGTTATAGCTTGCTAATTAACTTGATTACTGGACATAAGCACGTCCGGCGAAGGTAGATTTGTATGCTCTCTGGCGAAAGAAGGAAATATTATGCGTACGAACGTAAGCAATTAGACCATTTTATTGCCAGCTAGGTACCGTACCACCGTTACGAAATATATTCGTGCATAGTTTTAGTAAGTATGCATAATAAATACTTGAATTATTTTCCTATCTCTACTGTTTTGATTGGCAAAAACTGTACGATGTCTGATGGTTTTGATTGTTACATAGGAGAAAGATTTATCTCAATTTTAATTAGTTATATGTATTCGCAGTTATCCGGTGATATAATGAGTTTAACACGAGAGTTGGATGATGTGCTTCTTTTTCCTAGCGTTATTCCGTTTCCTAATCCTTTATGATTGGCGGGGTGCGCTAAGTTTAAGGATTTGGCAAAGATACTGAATTTTATATAGAGCAGGCCGTCGCGTCAGGCCTTCACAACCTAGAGGGAATATGTCTTTCATTTTAGGTCACATGTCTTTCAAAATACTATTTCTTGGGCGGTTGGGTTTTCTAACGATGTTTTTCTTCAACTCCGAGCATGTGATAGTTACAAATATGTAAATAATCAGATCAGAAAACATGAATTTAGTGGCGAGCATGTAGCAATAAATAATACTGGGATTCGAACCAAGGACCGATGGGTAATAGGCCGTTTCAAAGTTAAAAGGACGACGGTAGATTATGCGAATTTAAATAAACAAAAGAATTCGAAGAGTGTTACGTTGCGACTGTCGCATTCTCAACTATAATTAGCTTCTAGGATGTGATAGAGCGCAACAATGACATAAAAGTATTTTCTCTCGAGCAGCACGACTTCTGAGCTGAAGCGGGAGAATGGTCACGTTGCTGCTTCTAAGCCAAAGATCTACGGCGGAGCAGAAAGATTTTATGCCGACATAATTGAAAATTTATCGAATATTGTTTAGTGCAAAATATTACAAAAATAAACAAATAAAAAACAGTAATTGAGGGTATTCACGGTGTCTGAGTATAAATCATGAAATTGACACATATTACTTACATCTTAGACTTTAGAATTTTTGTAATCAGATAAAAGTTAATAGTAGAGAATGCTTATTTAGTAAATTTGGTATAAAAATGTAAAATTTTGCATTCAAAACATTGTTTTCTACCCCATCGACAAAAAATACAAAAATTATTTGTTTAATATTGAAATTCCATCCGATAAAATATGTAAAAAGCAAAATATCACGTTTATAGGCTAGGTGTAAACAAAAGTGTGTTTCTTTTTGTTTACTCATATTTTAGTTTCTCATAGTTTAATTTTTATTATGACAAAAAAATGTTGATTGTCTTTGAATCTGGCTATTTTCAAAGGTTCGGTCACGAGATTTCGATTACTTACGTATTATTTCTTTCAATAATAGCTTATGAGTACTAAAATTTTTTTATGTTTATCTACAGATAGAATATAATTTCATTATAAGAAAACTATGCCCCAGCGGAAATGGGGATTGCCTGACTCGTTTTATTGAATTCCTCGCCTGCGGCTTAGACTTCAATCTACTCGTCCCTTGGTTGGCGTGTCTTTTTTGCATAAAAGAAGATTATACAGATAAGTATAATTATGGTTTTCCTTTGTAGAATGTACCATAATCCAACTGCAAGACTATAATGGACATGAGAAGTTGAATGACCTTCCCCGCATGTAGGCCATTGGCGGCAATTTTTATTTAAATAATAGTCTACTTGGCCTTTTGAAATAATCTCTGCGCTATTATAGTAAAGTATCTATTTTTTTGTCTAACAATATTTATCTGTGACCAAGAGTTGCTAGGATTTGTAATAATTTTGCAACCATAGACATTGAGAGTGGTTGCACTGGGATTTTGATCTCATTATATATAAGCACTACAACTAAGAAAAGGTTTGACACTTTTATTCTTAGTTCATTAATATTAAAATAAGGGATGAAATGATATGACCATTATATAATCTTTTATCTTCAAAAAAAATATTTTTCATATTTTATTACAATTAATTAAAATTTCATTTAACAAACCAAGATGCCACTGATAAAATATTTTCTTTATAATCTTCGATAACAAACAAGCATAAGACTCGTATGATGTGAAGCGGTTAAACCTTGGTTAAACTCACTGGCGATGGAAATTACAGGAGATTTCAGCAAAATGTTTCGATCATTGAGTAAAGCGACCAGGAAGCGAATGACGATTTGCTGCATTAAAAAGAATATAAGTTACGATAACCCACTTACATCGGGTAGATCCTATTTTTGTTTACCACCCGACGACGTATTAAGAAATAAGTAGAAGTTCTTCATAAGAGGTCGCTCGCTTATTTTCCACCTTAGGAAAATAAGCGAGCGACCTCTTATGATAAGCAATATTAAGCTTCTTTACCTAATTATTACGTGATTCAGAGAAAAAGACACATCAAGAAATTGTAAAAGCCGGCCAAATGCAACTAGGGTTCCGTCCCACGTATAGAAAAACCTCCAAAAACACGTTTTTTGTTTACAAACCCCTTCTAACCTTTTGAATATTTATTATTTGTGTTTATAGCGGCCATTACGATTACCTATTATGATATAAAAAATACAGTCCTGTTACAGACGTACGGAGAGACAAGTTTTAGTAATTACTAAGGGTTCCATTATTCCCCCTTGGATACAGAACCCTACAAAGCGTGTCTTGCAAGTCCTCAAAACAATTCCTCCATGAACTTAATCCTATATTCATAGCACACGATCGCAATGCTTGAGCAACGAATGATTTCTCATCGGGCTGAATGTCCGCGGGGAGTGTCAGAGAAATCAACGCGGCCCCGAGCACCCGGTGACAAATGAGACATGGGTGCGCACGCGCCGTGAAATTGTGTAGGAAAGTGCTCGATGCCACAACGGCTAGCTGCTGATTCGGATCTTACGGACAACTACGAAGGTTTAAAACCCTTGAAAACCGGATGAAGTCGGAACTAAAGAGCGATCACCCAAGCATGAACCGGAGGGTTTTTATATCACGTCGAAAGGCATTCAAGCATACAGCTCACCTGATGTAAAATGGTTACTGTAGCCAATGAACAATACAGGAAGTATCGCTTGCGCATTGCCATGCCTGTTGCTCAAACAGCAACTCCTTAGTCCTGGTAACCTCTTTATTTGCAGGAACATGGCAAACCTCCAGGGAGTTTTTATTTAGCTACGATTTTCTGTGAGGTTGAGGTATTTCTCTAATCGGGCTGATTTTACAGGCCCTACCTCTCTGAAATCACCAAGACGAAGACAAACAGACATGTTTATACACAAAAGTATGTCTTATGATGTGGGATTCGAACCCACGAACCTTTATCACTCCGGCAAGTTAATTTATATCAAAGTGCTTTTTATAATATTTTATACTAATAGCACCCATGGAATTTTGTTTTAAAATAAAATTCTGATTCGGAAAAAAATCAAAGGTAACTTAAGTTTTCAAGTAGGTAACAATTATTGTTCTTATTTTATAGTTGATAAAATTTTGTATATTAACAAAGAAATGTCTGAACCAACAAAAACAGAAAGTCTACAATTATATATTTTTTATATTAGGGTTCCATAAATGCATGTTTAACCATGAACCTCGTTATTGTCTCCCGCGACCAGGCAGTCAGACAGACATATGACATTCAACCATCAAACTATACAGTTGATAGTAAATATACCGACGATACGCCTATTAATACTCCCTATAGTCTGTCAGAAAACATATCTAACACTCTTCTCAAACACACTCATAAAATATCTCCCAAACATATCGCAAAACTATTCCTAAAACATCCTTAAACTAACCGTAACAGATCCTAAAACTATCCCTAACACATGATGATGTTTTTCTCTGATGTGTGGCAATGCATACAGGATTGCCAACACCTGAAAACATCTCTATCACATCAAAATCTTATCCTAACACATGAGTAGTCATGAGTTCTGCTAAAGAAGAACTGAAGTTCTCCTCTCACTTTACTGGTATTATTCCTACTACTAAAGAAGTACAGTATATACTCTACTGAACCCGTAACGCGTAACTGTGTGTACCTAGCAGTAGTATCGTTTACCCAGTAGTGTCACGTAATATTAATGCTTATTATCTGTTTATTCAATACTGGGAAAATATGTGTATATTCTAAAGATTGGAAACTTCATCTTGAACTCGTTTAAAAAAGATTCTAATTTCCGATATTGATAGTACCTCAACTATCCCCTAGAATTTTGTAATTACGAGTATACTCGACACGATAACACAATCGCATACTCGACGATTTTTAGACCGGAATCACTAACAGTTATGTATGCATTGACACTATTAAAGAAAGGTTGTAGCTATAAAAGCATCGCTAGCCATTGATGGATTTCCGCCGAGATTCAATCATAATAAACACATTGCGTTTATCCGATTAAAATGTATTTGATAACGTAAAACATACATGCCTACGGTGTAAGCGATGATATGATAATATTTAATCAATACAGTGACCGACTAATGCGTAGCAAAATGTAGCAAAACATATAAATAAAGAAATAAACCTGATTTCATTAAATTCAACGCTTATTTACATGGTTGCTTTATTGCGAAATTGGCCCGCAAAAATTAATTTTGATGTATTTTTAATTTCACAATATGTACTCGTAAGTTAGGCATAAAATTGACAACATCTTCAGTGATTCTTGAATCAAGCTGGCCAACCATTTTGTTTTAGTATTTAGAAATCCGAATACTATCTATCTATCTATAACGTCACGCCAAATCCTTTGCGGGGTAGGTAGAGAGTATCAATTATTAATTTACGCAAATTAATTAATAAAAAAAAAAAATAGAATTCGAATACAAAACTAAAAATACTCTTGTCTTGAATCATATATCATGTATGGGGCACTGAAGAAATCCTCAGTGCCCCATACATGATATATAGCATATACGTGTATAATACAATTAACCTTCACCACTTGCATTGCACTACGCCTCTCGTCACGTAAGAAATGCATGTAAACATCATCTCCGTTGCTCTCCTGAGTCCCATTTGAAGTGTTATACCCGTATCGTTTCTTTTGTTTCCCTCGGTCTTATTTCCTACCTATAATGATTTTTTTTACAGAATTAAGGCAGCAAGCAGACGTGCGGCCTGTCTGATGATAATCTCTTACCGTGGACATTCGTAACATTATTAAGGGTGTCGTTACTGCATTGTCGACAGTGTTCTTTTTACATTAGAATTCCCTAAAGGAAAAATTCAAACCGATGGATTTTTTTGCTCATTATAATGGTATTTTCACACCTATGAACAACTAGCTGATCTCTTCTCAGGGGACTATGCAGGATTTTAAGAAAATTGCATACATTAGGGGTTAAATGAAATTGCCGAATTGTGTTAAAAAATTAAAACTCGTTTTTTTCTAAGATGTAACATATTTATTTAATCAAAATATTTACCCTCATATCTATACATTGCTGCCATCTAATCGGAAGTTTATTTATGCCTTTGCGATAGAACTCTGGGGATCTAGATTCGACAAACTGTGTGAAAGCATTTTGTACTGTCTCCTGGGAAGAAAAGAAAATTGGGAAGAAAGGCCCACCAAACAGTTGCCATTACCTTTTTATTGGTAAGCTTTGCTTTAGGACACTGTTGTCGAGTTTGACTGACCGACACTGGGGTCAGCCATTGCATTTTTCGCTTACGGTTATCGTAAAGAATCCACTTTACGTCACATGTCACAATTCGATCTAATATTCCTTCATTTCTGTACCGATTCAACAAGGCAAACCAAGTTTCAACACGCGGTTCTTTCTGCAGATCAACGGGACAGGCCCACCACTCATACCCACCACTGTGTCTCCTGTGTAGCCAGAATTAACAGCGGCGACCACAAAAAAGGCAATGAACAGTGAAGTCCATTGCCGTCCCGGGGGTTAAACTACAGCTGCCTTGGAACTCACAAACGAATTTAATCAGAAGAAATTTGTAGGAGTAGGAAGTTTTAGAATTGACTTCCCCTCTTGGCAAAGTGAGAGACAGCAATATGACAAATAAGGCATTTAAAACCTCAAAGAGATGGCTAGTCAAGTGAAGCTCAACTGCCGTGCACCACGGATAATCAAATATCTAACACTATTGGGACCTAAACAGTGAGTTGTTACCTAACACATCGATTCCAATAATATAGATTGCAGAACCGCCTAAACGCCTGGTAGTTCTCCCTTGTTGCCACCAAATCAGAATAGTATACTACCCCGGATGTGACACGCAAGGAATTTAACATGTCGTCCCGCTCCCGTTGCCAGAGATCGCACTCCCAGAGAACATGATGTGCTGTTTGCTCGAATTCATGATTTGTCGTAGAACACTCACATAAAGGCGATGACACAAGTCTAAATGAAAAGAGCTTTGCCCTAAAGTTTCCATGCCCTGTTAAAAATTGCGCAACAGGATGATCGACTTCTAACCACTCTTTACTTAATCTGTCTCGCACTGATTGAAAGAACAGATACAAGTGGCGTCCTTTAGTAGAAGTTTCCCATCTTTCTTGCCATTCAGACAGTAAAGTTTCAAATACCTCGTCAATTGGTTTGAACAATCTAAGAATTTTGTCAATATCGCGGCGTTTTAGAAAGTCAGGGTGTATGTTTTTAGAGGTGTAGTACATTGAAGCCCGGCGTTGAATTTCTAAGTCAACTGGTAATACGCCTGCCAGCACTGGTAGTGCCTCGGTACTCACAGTTCTATACGATTTACATAAGAATATTAAAGCGAGCCGCTGACTTTGCAGCAACTTACGACGCGCAGCACCTATGGTAGCCCTATCAGCCCATGCAGGTGAACCGTACGTAATACATCCTAAATATGTGGCTGTGTAAATAATTTTTAACGTTTTAAAAGTTAAGCCCCAGGTCGAGGTGGAAATTCGAGTTAACGCATAAAAGTTCTTTTTGGCTTTTTCTCCAACCTGCTTTATGTGTTCAATGTAATTAAAACCTTTGTCTAACAGTAATCCCAAGTAACAAACCGAGTTTTTGTTTGCAACTGATACTCCATTGAAGTGGAATCGCGGCGGAACCTGCAAATTTCCCTTAAGCAAGAGCTGATATGTTTTGTGAGGTGCGAAATCGAGACGGTTACGATAACCCCAGTCTGAAATGAGGCCAAGGCAAGTAATGGCTAGTTTTTCTATACTTGATCTGGAATTAGCTTTTATTAATAAGAGGCCGTCATCGGCGTAGCCAGTTAACGAACACCCTTCCGGTAAGGGTAGGCTAAGAAAGTCATCAAAACCGATATTCCAAAGATACGGCCCTAACACCGAACCCTGAGGACAGCCCTGCGTAAGCACCTTCGAAGCAGCATAATGCCCAAATGTTAATTTAGTTGTACCATTAAAAAAGTACGATCGAATAAGGGAGTATATGTTGCTATGGCAACCTCTCGCCTTTAGTTTCAGCAACAACATTGGCCACCAAGCATTATCGAAGGCACCTGAAATGTCTAAGAAAATACCTACAACGTATTTACTAACCGAGAGTTCCACAATTTTACGCACTACGAGTGCCGCATCAACAGTAGACTTGCCGATGGTAAAGCCGAATTGATTTTTATGAAATTGAGGGCCACCGGGCAACAGACGTGGTACAATTAAACGTTCAAGTAATTTACCCAACGATGGCAGTAGGGTAATAGGGCGATAAGACTTCGGATCGTCGGGTTGCTTATCACCGCTTTTTGGTATTATCTTTATAACACCACTACGCAAAACGCTAGGAAAGTTGCCTTCTACAATACACCGGTTTAATACCTTTAAAATAGGTTCCGCGGCTACTTTACAAGCTTCCTTGATCATTTTGTTTGAGATTTTATCATCACCAGAAGCTTTATTTGTTGGTAATGTTTTTACAACATGTAGAAATTCGTCCATTGACACCACAGTTGACATTGGAGTGGCAGGGCACAGATCTACCGCGGCCCTCACCTCGCGATGGTAGTCACTATCATTATCAGGGCAATCATCCGGAATTAAAGCATGCAAAAGTGCATCAGTAGTCTCCTCTATACCGAGGGTGTGGGTATTATCAAGTTTAATATTAGAAACAAAGGCCTGATCAATGCGCCTATTTGCCTTAAATTCGTGATACAGGGGAGACCACGGTCCCTCACAATTTAATCTTTCTACTATTCGTTTTAGCAAATTACCCTTAGATTTTTCGATGGCGGCGCGATAGTGAGATCTAGCAATACGCAAGTTACTCAGAGCAGTTTGGTATGGCTCTCCTTCGATTTTACGTTTTCTTAATTTAGAAATCTTACGTCGGGCACAGCGGAGACTCCTACGCAGCCTGACAAGCGTATCATTCCACCAGTCACAACGTCTCTTATTAACTATAGCTTTTCGGCCCATAATAACGTCGGCACAGTATGTGAATGTATCAGACATAATTTGAACACTTTCTGTGACTGTAAGTTCAGCACGAGTGAAATCCCCGGCGCGAGAAGCGAAAAGAGAAGCAAAGGCTGCCCAATCGACATTTTTAGTTTTATACTGAAAGCCAGTATATTGTTGCGGGTGTAAGTTGTCTACAACCGGGGAGAAGTTACAAACGATTAGACGGTGATCACTGCAAGAAGCCTCAGGTAAAACGCGCCAGTTTTGTATTCGGACGTCTACACTAGAAAGTGTGACGTCAATAGAAGACTCGCCCATTGGGCTGCTAAATGTAGGTGGTGCTTCTGGGGTATTGTGAATAAGAAGATTCATTTCAGCAATGAACTCTTCAACAGCAGAGCGTCTGTCAGCATCGGTTGCTCTCAGCTTACCGTACCATAATGGCGATGATGCATTTACGTCAGCTCCTACAACTACTTTATGACCAGAAAGCGCATGTAAAACTCTACGCAGATGGTGTAAATGAGGACCTACTGGGTCTGAATATTGAAAATAACAACTCACTACGAACACTCTTAGATAGGGCGATGTTACTTCAGCTACCGCACAGTGCGTGGACATTAAGTTATTTATCGCTGTTATAGTTAAACCGCTTTTTGGAACATAAATACCCGCGCGTGACTTGTTACTGAGCTGTAGGAATTTACTGGTTAGTTGGGCTCGTTGGTATTGCTCCTGAACTAAGACTAAATCGAGCTTATAGTCCGCAACGAGCTTATCTAACTCTGATGTTGCAATTTTATCGTTGTGAAGATTTAATTGAGCAATCACGACGTTATCCATATCTGGTATTTAAAATATTGTACTCCAACCTAGCCGCGTAAGTTGGACAAGATTCTGACCCGGTCTTGTGGTCAGACACCTTCTTTAGCCGCCTACATGGTGCGCATATCGGTTTAAAGTCTTTTTCCGATTTCTTAGTACATTCCCGCGTGTCATGAGATTCAGCACAGTGAGCACAAGTTGGTTTGGTCTCTGTGCAATATTTGCTAACATGACCGTATTGTTGACATTTTAAACAACGTACTACTTCAATGTCATCCACGAATCTACATGTGGCAAAGTCGATAAAAATTTTTTCTTTTGTTGAAATAAGGTGCTTGCGTATTTCCGGGGATAGTTCGATACCCATCCATTTTCTACCGTAAGCTACAGGACGACGACGCACTATTTTTATATCTTTCAAGTACTCAGACAATGTAATGTTCATTTCGTTTTTTATATTTTGATTATATAACGCTGACAAAAACTTTGTGTCGTCCATTGTATCGGGAATGTCTTTTATAATAATACGCGGTCGGCGTCCTTTGGGCTTTTCGAGTTTAAGCCCCGCCGATTTTATACCTTCTGCCGATTGCAGCTTCCGTAACTGAGCATCATTTGATACACGTAAAACTACACCCGATTTGGCAGTTTTTTTAACGCCTACGATTTGAAAACCATCATCGGATGGCTTGATGGCTTTCATAAGAGCCTCCTTCGTAGCTTCGGACGTTTTGAATTCCGCGGATCGTGTCTCTGTGGGATATGCCACAATGCAAGGCATTGGTTCGCGAGTTTGAATGGGTTTAATTTGCTTGGGCAATCGAAGTTTCAATTTGTCTGAGTATGATTCACCGGTTTTAGCAACGGGTGCTACTTGGTTATTTTTGGCTTCTAATTTAAGTGCTAGCAAATCGCGTTCTGTTACGGCAAGCTTCGTTTCAGTTGTTGCTGACTTTATGGCCATCATAGACACTAGAGAGGTAACCCGCTGAGTCATATCCATTATTGCCGATCTATGAGCAACACCAATGCGAGAGGTCAGTCCGTTAATAATTTCGTTAATTTTTGCCAAACATTGTGATGATTCCCGGACGAACTCGATATTGTCAACGTTCGAGTCTACAACTTCAAGCGAGCTATTACGACTTAAATTGGCCATATTTTCAAAGCTAGACGACCGCTGTAGTCGTTTTTCTTTAGGGGACAAATTATTAGGTGATATATCGCCTAACGGTCTTTTGACATTACTGGTTGTTGCGGGCGGCGAGCGTGGGGTCAGGTTACTGCGGCGAAAAACCGGCGTATTAATTTTTGTACCACCAGGATCATCGGGGTTGTTCGGCATTTTACAATAACAACGAACTTAGTAGCAAATAAAAATAGAATAAATTTAAATAAAGCTAATACGTATCAATACAAAATATTACCCCGATACCGGGGTAAATTTATTGACTGACAACACCAGGAGATAACAATTTGCATACGCTTTTAATATTTTAATGCTACTAATTAATCTTAACTATTGCTTTTCAATAAAATAGAAAACAAAATATCGAATAATTACTTACTTTTCGACGGGGCAAACCTGTTTTTACAAAGCCGCGGACGACGAGACGGCCCGTGCGTACGTACTACCTACCAGTTTCTTGATTTATTTCACTGCGATGAAATATTACAAATTAAACCTTAATTTAAACGAAAATCGACGCGGAATTTAGATATTTATATCACAATAAACCAAATTCAACGAAATATCACACACACTGTACAATAACAACGAAGTAAAATATTTAAAAATAAAAATCTGCAGATCAGTCAAATCATGAGGCACCCATATCATGTGAAAAAAGTTTCACTCGAAAATCTCACACCATGAAGGTTCAATGGCAATTTTAAATATCTATTAATATTAAACGGCAATTTCATACTTTAACCTCTATTACATAAGCTGTAAAATCATCTACTGGATGCTTAATGTATTCTCCATTCCATCTACTTATCTCACCACATCGTTGCCAACCTTCTGTAATAATTCTAAGTTTAACTATCTTCTCTGAATTCTCTTCTTCTTTGCGCTTCGCACTGACTTTTCTCTGCTCACTCCAATCTTTCCATTTCGTCCACACCCATCATATCATATATCATATCTGGAGTAGCTATAATATCTCATAGAAATAATAATAGAGATAAATATGTTTCATTCTGAGATAATAAAATAAAGAGAACGTCTTTCTCTCGTCCTCTATACGTCCATTTTCCTTTCGTTACTTCCTCTTCCTTCATTTATGATTAAATTTCCAGTATTTTACACAATCTTACACTATATCCAACTTAATTCGAAGCAAATTGGTCATATTTTCTGAGTTTATTTTGTTCTTTGTTATCTAGTTATGATTATTTATCTACCCTCTCAACTCCTGTAGCCAAACTTCGTGCTATTGAAAAGACAGTTATGCAAGCGTTGAGGATTATAACAATTTAGCAATTAGCTATCAATCAACATTAAAAGAGAAAAATTAAAATACATAGTTAACGTTAGTACGACGAAGACTAGAAACCGTAACATTTTCCTCTATCAAAATCGCTTAATGCGTATCAAGGAGTTTTCGCTTCTAAAAACATCTACAATATCCGTCGTTCGAATAGTGAGTTAACGGTCTTGGGTTCAAATTTTGAGGGTGGCAACGCATAACAAAAAATCCATAAAAACGAGGACATTATATTTTCCAGATTATCGAAGGAACAATGTGTCATTACCATTGCAATCCTACTAATATTATAAATGTGAATGTCCGTTTGTTTGTTAGCTTGCACGCGAAAACTACTGAACCGATCATCATGAAACTTTGTACACATATTCTTGGAGGTATCAGAACTAACAAAGGATACTTTTTATTAAAAAAATAAAGTATTTTTTATCAATGCGAGCGAAGCCGCGTGTAAAAGCTAGTACATAATAAATATTTTAGAGGAATAATCGCGATAGCGAGCATTTAACATCAAATCGTTATTGTTCAGATAAAATACTTGATACATAACATAACGTTAATTTGACGATACACAACTTTTCGATTCGCTTTATGAAACGAATGGAATAGAAGGTTTATTATGATCCGGCCACAATCAATTTGTGTCGAATAAAAAACATCAAACAAACATTGTTATTGCTTACAATTAAATATTTTTTATGATTGTCGATGTACTCCCACATTACTTTGTAACAGATAATTATGTGCCTTTAAACGTATGCGCTACTGTAATCGTTTAATGAGAACATGTATTTACCATCTATAAAGAATACGATACATAAATTATGTATGTAGATCTGGACGCTGAAATATTTCTGTTCAGAGACGAACTGTAAGAATTGTCGGCGATCCTAAGTTTACATGAGGTATTGAGCGCATGACTTTAAGGAGAGACTCTTCCTTTTTGATGTGTTGATTGTAGTGCATGTCAAGGTAGAGCTTAACTTTGACCTTTGTACCATTTTTTTGCAGTACGGAATATTCTACAATAGAACTTCGAGTGTTAAGCCTGTGTTGTTCTTAGTTATACAACGGGTTGTGTTCCGAGGAGTTGTTCAATATGGTGCTAACAACTTCCTTCTACAACCTCACCGCTCACCGATGGCGGGGAATTCATTCTCACATTCTGGAACCGTAATGTTTGCGTACTGTCCGGTTCTAGAGAAGTTTACTTTCCGGAACTATTAAAGTTGTAGAATGAAATCCCTGTCAAAGTTTTACCATGGAACTACAACAGTAGTTCTTCAAAAAAGGTGTGAATTTGGTTTTTACACGGTCGGTATAGCACGAGTGACGCCTATAGTCTACTGCTGCAGCATACAGGCTTTGCGATTGTTTGCTACCTTCGTGATATACAAAAAATATGACCATTATACGCCGAGTATCATATATTATTGGCTCTATTTATTATATATACATATAACCAAAGGGTTCATTAGCAAGTAAAATAAGCCAGTACCTAATCTAGATGGCATTAGTACTAATACTATATTTTGACCTCAGTAATCAAACTAACTCGAAGGTTGCAATCACATTACTGTATATTCTTAAAAAATGTACTTACTTTCTATGTTTCCTACATCAACTTTTTATACTTTTTATGTTTCATGATGATGTAACAAATAAGTAAATGGAATTCGGCTCTTCACATTCCATTACATATATTTGTTACATACGTCCTAATTAATAAAAAAAGCTCGTCTAAAATCAAATCAAAAATCCCTACTCTCAGGTATATATTACGTGAGTGAAATGAAACATCACAAAATTGTCAAAAACAACAAATGCAAAACCATTTTAGCGGAATTTTAATTTTCTTATAGTTTTAGCGTAATTTGCGAAATATTTCTTCGTCTTAGAGTTATCCCGTTTTCTAACCGTTTTCTAAGAGGTACATCAGATTTGGCGGGGTCCGCTACCTAAGACTTGGTGAAGATACTGACGTTGACATGGAACGACTGCCGTCAGACCGCCACAACCCAGTGGGAAAACCAGATCTTACTTATATCATGTCACACGACTTCCGAAATATAATTTCTTTTTTTCGTTTTCCTTCACCGCCAATTCACGAAATACTTCACATTTATATTATTCGCGGATCTGCTCGTTATTAGCAAATTTGTGTTGAATTGTTCATTTAACATACCTAACAGTTTCTAGAATTTTTGTTCATTCATAAATTGTTACTTTCGTTCATGTTTTCATTTATCCAGCTTCCTATATATGTATGAAAGAGAAACACCATTGTGCTGAACATTTCAACTGTTAAGTTGTTATTTACATTATGTTTCTGGGGGTGTAAATACCATAATACTATCTAATGCCAACGTGACCTGTCCATTAGCAAATAATGCTTTCTCAATAGATTATACCTTCTGGGAATAGATTTTATCTTAGACTACAGAATACCGTAAGCAAATAACATATTTTTAGAGGGTTGATGTATTCGTGCGACTTAACAGTAGGTGTCGCAACGCGACAACGATATTTTTATTCATATCCTTATGGTCAGGTGCAACAAGCGAGGGGTCTATCAGATACAAACATTAGTTAGGCATGGGGTCTATGGAGATCAGAAAATATGTAGGCAACGGGTCTACGGGACAAAAATGATTGGAAATCTCTGACCTATAGGAATAGAGGATGGAGAAAACCATGCCAGATATATCTTTTGTGCATAATATTAAAAAAAAAACTATATGCTTTCATACAAAATTTGGACCGATATACATCAATTTGAGCAAAACTTTAAGTAACTCGGCTAGCATGTTTCATTGCATTTGTATAATAGCATAGAAACAAATATAAAATAGTAAACATTTAACGTAATTAGGTACTGGTAGTCTGGTAAAATCTATACAGAACCGATCTAAAATGTGAGTACAGTCGGCTTTACCTTTATCTGTGGGGATATTCATATTGCCTCGGAAACCCATATTCGAAAAGTTATCTGTCAAAATGTATAGAGTCTATATCCATTTTGACAGATAACTTTTCGATGTCGATTCGAATATGATTTTCCGTGGCAATGTAAACACCTCGACTGATCCGGCCATAATGATATCATAGACGAACGATGCACTAGACCGGTCATACCAGTCTAGAGCAACGGCACATGCGTTCTAAGATGACATTTCTTGCATAGAAAAAAAAAATAAGAGTAGAGAATGGGTAGATCATATAAAGTCGAAGCCGACAGTACGTACAACAAATGAACCAAGTGGTTTGCAAATAACGTTGGCTACCTTTACAGCTAATGTCTTTATTAATATTATTTTAATTGCCTGTAGCTGATTACACTAGCTCGTGGAATTTGTACGAGAAACTAAATAACGCACCGTCATCGTCAGTGAACACAATAGAATGGACATAATAAAATATCCACGCATTGTTTGCTGACAATAAATAGCTCACATACCAAACCATGACTGTTACAACATCGCCACCTCATAACAAATTAGGGATGTTGCAATAATGAGGAACGATTAAAAGTATAATAAAATAGTTGAAAGTTAATTTTCGCTTGGATTGTTATTTAGAGGTCATAACTTAGACGCATATCAGATATGCAAATTATACGATTCTACAGAAGTTCAATGAATTTAATAATAAGGCAGAGACAATAGAATTATTAATCGGTGCCCAATTAGAATACGAAACAATGTCGTTTGTTCCAAATTATAAATTCACTGAAGAATATAAACAAATCGTACTAAAGAAGAGATAGATTTAGTACGAGGTAGCTTAATTTATCGTTTTAGTAAGGAGTCTGACGTATGTAATATATAGAATGTCCAGGGCAGAGTAGTTGAAAATAACATGTCGAATAGTTTATATATTGCCTTTAAAATAGACATTATATTATGTTTAGACAATTCTCAGTTGTTTAAAAATTGTGACCATTTAGTTATGATTTTTTGACATAAAACCATTAGCCAAAATAATCGAAAAATACAGTGTTGAAATAATATATTTTGTAGTTTGTTGATTACCCGCCAGTATACTTTTACCTTTCATTTACCCATGACTGGTGGGCAATTCGAAAAATGCTCACCTTTACCTGGTTCATGCACCATATACCTATTTTTGAATATTTTTCAATCTTAACACCCTGCTTAAATACACGCTTTCGGTAAGAATGCAGTTCAGTTGACGTCGCCAAATCTTATGTTCCAGATCTACGTAATTCACTGTTGTATTCTATTATAAAAGTAAGGCTCATATGATCTAATAAACACCCCTGTGAACTATCTAGTAACAGACCTTTTTGTGTTATCTCCAAAATCCATTTGCTCCTTAAAAAAACTTCTTTAGTGGTTTTTAATGTCTTGACTATTACTGGAATCATTTGTTTGTTGTGTAACTATTTGTTTACGTAAATACACATGGAATATTCTTACATACTTGACAACTGCACAAGCAGTCTCCGAGTGAAGACTGACAGCCACAACTCAACTAAAGGAAGTAGAAACTAGAAACAGTTAAAATAGATCCTCTGGTTTTTTTATGTTACACAATGAAGATAATGAGAGTTCGTTATTGGTAACGCTAATCATTAGGCTAATTTCTTGCTTGTAGGTACATTGTTCATAACTCGCATGCCAGAAAATCATCGTACATACCGCTACCGTATAAGTAATGCATGACATAGCAGCCTAACACACATTCAGTTTGCAAACATCGCTTATTATTCCATTGCTAATTCAAATGTTGCTAACCTGTAGGGTCGCTTTCTGTAATGCATGTAAACACCGTTCCGCTCCAGCTTTGCAAAAAATTTTACACTGCGACAGAAACAACTCCCAGTTTGAACCACTTCATTACATTATCACGTTTTGTATCACTTGATGCACGTCACTATTATGAGGAACGTTCTCGTTTTAAATATGTATTTCGAATTGGGCATGTGCGGTGAAGGCGCTATGCGTGCGTACTCTGTGAATCGTTCGAGTGGTCGTGCGGCACTGACGCATCAACAAAAGCAATGGTGGACCGAACAGCCAGCGGGCAGCGGCAACGAGGCAGAGTAGAGGTATACCAACGAATTATCCACAATAGCTGCCTGCGAAACACATGCCGTTATTAAATTATTAAGTTGCCCGCTGGCCGTCGGCGGACGGGCGAAGCCCGCGCACCTATAAAATATGTGCGAATGCTTCGCTGACCGTGTCGATTGTTTCTGTGGATGGCTAGCCTATTAAAATAACGATACGCAATGGAAATTACAATTCTATTTTCGTGGACGCAACTTACTTAATTATTCGTATAAATTTGCTTGCATTTTAATGCTTCGTTATTGTTTTTTTATAAATCTTTGACGCAAAGTGGACGGCAGGGGCGTTTAGGCTAATTGTTTGAAATATTTATCTGGGTATCTTGCATTTATATTACGGCACCTAACTGCTTAGAAAGATTTCTAAGCATATTTAATGTTTTTATAACTGTACATGAATTCGGTCCAAGACACAGACCCACATTTAGTTAAGTCTAATACAAGTCGGTTAAATGACTCTTAAGATAAGATAGGAAACGAAGAGGTCAGGTGTTTTATATTTTTTTATTTTATACCTATTTATCTCGGTAAATAAAATATGAAGTACTCAAGACGTAACAATGTCGACCAGATTTCAACACGTTTTGGACTCTCATGTAAATTAAAAATGCTGTATTGTACCACTATTATTATACAAGACAATTTTGGTAAACATATTTTTTTATACAACGTCGGGAGGCATACAAGCATACGGCCCACCTGATGTAAAGTGGTTACCGTAGCCTACGAACGCTTATAATACATTATGTATCACTTACGTGATATTCCACCTCTGCTGCTAACACTTAGCCATTCCTTAGGAGCTTACTGGTGATTTCACTCACACGCAGGAACATAACAACCCAGAGAGTTGTTATTTGGTTGTGGTTTTCCGAGAGGCGGAGGTACTTCCTCGGAAGGGCTGATTTGATGCGCTATACGTCTCTTAAAAACACCCAGACCAAGACATGTTCATGCACACAATTGTTTGTCCTGTGTGGGAATCGAACCCACGAGCGTCGGTGATGAAGCTACGTTATTCATCGCTGCGCCACCGAGCTGATCAAGCAAGATACAAAATTTCGAAAAATACTCCGCAACCCCTTATATTGTGTTACTATTATGTAGAGAACACTCATGTTTCTGATTAGTTTTAGCTATTATCGATCGCAGATTAAAATGTTACCCACAGTACTATTCCTTAGCCAGCGCTTGTTTCAATTCAAACAAAAAGAGAAAAAAGGAAGCAGTCGTAGCTTTATCTCTAGGAACTGCGCTGTAAATGGTCAGTATGCTGGATAAAGAACTCTTGGCCTAACGCTTAAGGTAAAAAAAATCTGATGGATTTGTTCAATTCCGAATATCGCATTTCGATTTAGAAAAATGATAATCTTTTTCTTTTCAGTCGCTAGAGCTCCAAGTTGTAGATAATTGTCAATAACTCGCACCAAAGTTACATTTTAGGCATCTAAATATTCAATTTGAATCGTCTTAACCTAAGGCTGTAAGGCGCAAATAAAAATAAATTGTTTCAATACCAAACAAAGGTTTAAACACAATACGTATTTGTCTAGAAAAATGCTCGCTAAAAATGCGTGAGATATTTTATATCGTAACGAAAATAGTGAAGTGAAAGTGGTAATGGGGCATTCACATAAACAATTCGAAATGCGTAACCGAGCCACTTCTTTTTATTTATATAACTTTAACCACACGTAAAGTCGTCTATTATAGTGATGTCTCGTGACAAATACACAACGCATTCGTGTGATTTACATTGCGTAATGATTATTGTTGTTCTCATCACTGGCCAGCAAAAAATGTACTTTGATTGCTAGTTTTTGCCTTCCGTTTTAATGTTATGACAGGCCCACCACATATTTCCACGGTAACCAGTAAGTTCATTGCAATCATGTAAAATTACAGCTGCCTATGAATTCACAAGTAATTTAATCAGCTGAAAATTTGTTGGAGTAGGAGCCCTCTAGATTTGACTTCCCCTCTGTCGGGCACCACGGTACTAAGATTTCTTAATGTACTGTTGTGAGACATAAGACATCCGGAAGTTGCGATTTAGCTGTGGTTTTCTATGAGGCAGAGGCACTTCTCAATTGGGGCTGCTTTTATGCGCTTTACCTCTGTTATTGTTATTGAGAGCAGTGATAGATAAGGACCTTATTGACCACCTAAACGCTAGGTAAAACCCTCTAGGTGCTAACAGACTTCAATAATACGACCCCAGACGTTGCACGCAAGGAATTTAGCATTTTATCCTGCATCAGAGGCCAAGATTGAAATTCTTTATTTGCCACCGAACATTCGCACAAGGACAACGGTTAGAATATATCCTGTTACTTTAAACGAGCAACTTTTGTATGTAAATATATATTTAGTGTATCTCGGGAACGGCTCTAACGATTTGAATCAAATTTTGTATTTAGATAAGGTTTCGCTTTTTAAATTTAACTGTACTGATGTATTTCCTGACCATAAAATGTGCTTTTACACAATAAAACGCTGAGCTAAGCTCGGTTGCCCAGTTGCTACCTTCATATACAAGATGTTTGACTTGTTTGTATGTGGTGGACGTAAATAATGTTTTGTGAATTACGTTTTATTTTACCACGATTCGTTCAAGGTATACAATAGAAAAAGAAAACTTTCTTACTATTGAATACTCTTAAGATTATTTATATTCTCACGAAATAATATTACCATGAAAGTAAATTTTGAACGTGTTCCTAACTAAGAAATCTCGACCGGTTATCTTGTGCGGCTATTATTTTATGTTTGTTCACTTTCCAAGGACTAAAAAAATGCGGTTCTTCTGAATACAGCTTGGATTGTGATTTTGATATGTAACCTTAGTAATTTTTGACATAATAATTTAGACTACACTTGTAGGCACGCCAACCATAGGTACCTTGGTAATTTATTCATAAGTAAATGTAGAGTTTACCCATGTTTTCAACAGTGACTTAAATATTAAGAAGCCGCACTGGAGCCAGTGTACGAAGGTAAGTAGGAGTCACGACTGCAGGCTTGAAAAATGTTGATGTGTCATAATACACCTACCTACACATAATCATGACAAATTTGCACATTTATTTTTGTACTTCGTTAGATGACAAACAATATACGGTCTGACGTACGCTTGCAATGTAAAAAGTATCTACCCTTATCTCTACACATACACATAGTTAATACCTGTACCGTTAACGCATCAACTCCTGAGGAGCTCATTCCTCTCTTAAACACAACAACCCTTCTGGGAATCGTTAGTAGGCAGTGGTACTTATCCATTCGCCCAGCTTATTAGATGTGTGTGAGCAGCCAATACATATATATATATATATATATATATATATAACTGAAACTGACTAGACACCCGCTAAGGAAGCATATTTGTAAAATTATACTTCAGAGGGCAAATGGGGGGATGGGGAATATCTTTCGTATCTATATAATTTCCTTCTAAGATTTTTAAAATTTCTACGGTAAACCAGATACGGAATCTACTAGTACAATAAAAGTAAGTAACAATAATTATTAGTATAATGTTAGTAATTCTGTGGTATCTAAATTTGCGAAACGATATAATCTAGATCATTAAGCTATCTCTACGAAACTAGCGGGTGTATAACAATTGCATATTATAGTTGGGCAAGAGTGGAACGCTGCGCTGCGGCGCGGCGGCGGCGGCAGCGGCGTGGAACACTTCACTTTCTTGGGGAGAATCCGCGAACGTACATTGCTGGCTGTTTCCGCCTATAACCTATATTTATACCGGATGATAAAAATTGGTCTCATTTTTATTTATGTTCATATTGTAAATACTGTATTTAACACAGCTATATCCGTATCGGATCAGTTTCACACTACGGGTGATGATTGGTATCAATAAGTATAGATTTAATATCTTTAGTTCTAGTAGCAGCCGTACACTTTGACATTTCGCACATATAATCATATCAGTGATTCTATCTTCCTGTCGTTATTCCGTCTGCTAATCCATTAGGTTTGGTGAGTTTCAGCACCTAAGCCTAATTATCACTTGCCCTTAATTCTAATTTGAGTGATAAATGATGAGAAAGAAGAAGATGGATGGGATAGAAGTAAATGGATGGGAGCCGCGAAAGTACAAGTTTACATATACCAAGTCTTCCTTTTTGACATTTATGACATCTGTGCTCGTAAAACCTTGACAGTCTTGAGAAGCTCATGGTGGCTGGCCAGGTCGACGGGAAAAGACCACGCGGTCGCTCACCTACCCATTGGTCATACATAGTAGAGACGCTAACTGGCCTACCATAGGTGAAGCTTTTAAGATCGCTGAGGACAGAAAAATGTGAAAGAGTCATAGTGCATAGAGCGGTCAATAGGTCAGACAAGGCACGACCTTCAGAAATGAAGATAACGACTGAGAAGGAGAAGATGACATCTGTGACATTATCAAAGTTTGAAATCAAAGGAGAACCCGGCGGTGGAGTAGTTAACAATGCTACTTGTAATTAAGGGTTCGATTCGCACACAAGAAAAACATTTGTACGGATAATCGTGTCTGTTTGTCTTGGTACCGGTGTTTTTAAAAGAGGTAGGGCGCATTAAAGCAGATCGACCGGGGAAGTACCTCCACCTCACGGAAAACCGCAGCCAAAAAGCAACTCCTTGGAGGGTTTGTTGTGTTCCAACGAATACTGCTGGTAAAATTAAGGAACCCGCTTGGATTACCAGCAAGCTTCTAAAGAGTCGCTATGTTTGCAGGAGGGTTGGTAAGGCGCGAGCATGTTCCTGTTTGCAATTACTTTAGATCGGACGGGCCGTATGCTTGTATGCCTCCCGACGTTGTATAAAGACAAAATCAAGGGGTTGTAAATGAAACCTCCTTCTCTGAACACCGACACGAAACGTTCGCGTCGTCTGTGCGTGAGCGCAACTTAAGCGATAAAATGTTGCTTTTGTGTGAGTATGAATAAATGTTAACGTATCGTTAATTTTCATTGGCTCTTTATGTATGTATCAAGATATTTCAAGGGCTAAAGAAATATAAACGAAACTTTCTAATTATTTTCACTCACACAACTTGCAGATGTAGACCAGTGGTCGTCAAACAACTAAGGCGCACAGAAATTTATCCTGAAATTGGTACATACCGCAATGTGCATGTAGTCAGTAAATCAATATACTCGTAAGAAGAATATATTAATAGATTCTGTAAGTTATGGAACTTACAAAAGTTTTCTTTTTGTGATTATTATGATAGTTAAACCCTACAATGCTATTAAATTTATAGTTAAGTCCACCCTCACATACACGTGGTACCATCTAGCAAATGAGGCTCGGGCAAATGAAGTACAGCAATATTAAATAAGCACTTCATTTAAAATGTATCTACACCAGGAGGGTTGATGTGTTCTTGTGGGTGAGGTTACCAGTCAACTCCCGAGGAATTGCTATAGTAGGAAAGCCAGCAGAGGGAACGCGCGATAAACCTTCAATGAGTTTTGTATGACTCGTTGAATGTATGTCACTCGACATACCTTGTATGAAAGTGAGCTGTTTCTTGTTTTTCTCTAACTTTATTTTTAGGTATGTCGCCGTATATCACACGTGAACTAACTTGTGAGCCCATAAAATACAATTATCCATTCCGTTGGATTATTGGCCAGAATACGTATAATGAAATGAACAGTCATACATAAGGTTTCCGAACAAATTAAATAGTAGAGTAATTGTATTATTAAGCAACTTAAAGATTCCCTATAAGTGTTACTGAGTTTAATTTTTGTTAATACTATTGTTCTTAATTACAAGATATTTAATATTGGTAAATATGTGTAAATATAATAGACAAAAATCACACCCTACAATTTTATTTATTACCTATCCTTAATACGATAGATATGATGATGAATACGATAGATAGATATGTATATCAAATGAGTATTTTTAGTCTTTGTTTAGGTACTATACGCCGATATATTAATTATTAAGAGCTGATATATTATTAAGAGAGGTAGGGCGCAGCAAAGCAGCCCGTCTGGGGAAATACCTCCACCTCACAGAAAACTGCAGCCAAATAACAACTCCCTAGAGGGTTGTTGTGTTCCTGCGTGTGAGTGAGGTCACCAGTAAACTCCCAAAGAGTTGCTGTGTAAGCAGGACGTAGTATAAAAATATATGTATATCTATACTAATATTATAAAGAGGAAAGATTTGATTGTTTGTTTGTATTGAATAGGCTCCGAAACTACTGGACCGATTTGAAAAATTGTTTTAACATTAGAAGCAGACATTATCCCTGATGAACATAGGCTACTTTTTACCGCGGGAAAATGCTTCATTCCTACGGGAAAACGGGTAATGATATATGATTCGAATTCTACGCAAACGAAGTTGCGGGCGGACGCTAGTCCTATATATTCTTGATTGTGTATTTTTTTAAAGCAACAATTCAACATTTTAGCGGCCCAGATACAATTATCGTTGTTAGTTAACCGGCGGTTTTTAACCACAGGTACAGGCAAGCGCCAGCGTGTCGCAATGAGCTATTTTGACTGCTGAATCGTGCACTCGTAGGATATTATGCAAACTTGGAGAGACACAGAACGTTGCTAAATGCTCTAAAACCTTACAAAAACGTTTGTACATGTTTCTACTTCACGAGTTAAGTGACATTGTAATGAATTGTTCTTTTAACATGATGTCGGTGACCTCGTACAGCTAAGTGCACATTAAGCGTTACACTTTGACCTTTGTACCGCTCTTATGGCGTTCGTAATAAGAGTTGCAATTGAACTTCCGAGTTTTAAGCGAATCTGCACCTTTTTTTATACAACGTCGGGAGGCATAGAGTCCACCTGATGTAAAGTGGTTACATTAAGTATCACTCGCGCGAAGTCACCTCTGCTGCAAACACAGCTGTTCCTTAGAAGCTTACTGGTGACCCATAGATAACAGAATTGTTTCTGTTATCTATGTGGTGACCTCACTGACACGCAGGAACACAACAACCCTCCAGAGAGTTGTTATTTGGCTGCGATTTTCTGTGAGGTGGCGGTACAAACCCAGATGGGCTGCTCTGATGCTCCCTTCCTCTCTTAAAAACCCCCAGACCAAGACAAACAAATATGTTTATACACACAAATGTTTGCCCTATGTGGGAATCGAACCCACAAGCGTTGGTGTCTAAGTCGCGTTACTAACCAGCTACCTAGCCACCGAGCTCGTCGAAATTAGATGTACGATCAATACATACTAACAAAAACTGTACAGCAGGCGTTGTCACAATGGCAATTATATAAGGGTATTCGAACATCAGTAATTTTGAAGACTTATCCGAATTTGGCAAAAAACAATATCACTCTATCTATCTATAACTTCACGCCAAATCCCTTGCGGGGTAGGCAGAGAGAACCGAGCGCCACATGACTCGATCCTTACATATCTCACTCGCTTCTTTAACATTCATTGCTCTTCTCATGCACGCTCGCCGGTTTCTAGGGCTCCAGACATCACCTTCTGATAGAACACGACCAATTTATCATGGTAGGTAAGTCTTGGCCTTCCCCGGCTCCTACATCCATCCACTTTTGCATTGTATATCTGCTTCGACATTCTTTCATCTTGCATTCTTTCTACATGCCCGAACCATCGGAGCATGCCTCTTCTTATTTTAACACCGACGCTCTCTTTCAGATCAACTTTATTTCTAACATCATCATTGCGAATACGGTCTACAAGCCTTACGCCACAAATTTTGCGCAGCGCTCGCATTTCAACCGCGTTTATTCTACTTTCATGCTCTTTCTGCCATACCCAGCTCTCGCTTCCATAAGTTAGCGTTGGGACCAACACTGCATTGTGTATAGCGAGTTGTGCCTTCTGGCTCGGGTTTTTACTGCCAAGAAGTTTTCCCAACGCTCCATTCACACTATTCCCAGCACTCGCTCGTCTTTCCACATCTGCGGTGTACCTTCCATCCCTGCTGAAAGCGCATCCAAGATATACAAACTCATCCACTTGTTCCAACACTTCATCATCAATCGTAATCCTTACATTACTTCTTCTCTTTCAAATACCATTATCTTTGTTTTTTTCGCATTCAGTAGTAAGCCTTTCTCCATACATTCGTCTTTCATCGTTGTGACCAGTGTTTGCAGTTTAGATGGTGTATCTGCTAATAGCACGGCATCGTCTGCATACAGCAGACAGTTCACCACTAGGTCACCCATGCGCAATCCCACATTCGTTGACCTTATTCTCTGCAGACAACTATCGAGATACAGGATAAACAGCCTAGCAGATAGCATGCAACCCTGTTTGACACCAATTTTGTCATCAAACCAGGGTGACATGCCACCGTCTATCCGCACACATGCTGAGCAATCCTATTTAAATTCAAGTTATGATGTTAATTTTTGTTAAAATTCGGATAATTCCATTATTGTAGGGACACGATAAAAACATGATTTTATATACCACACTATATATATATATATATATATATATATATATATATTATATAATCGACCACCTGGTCCCCGCCCGGTTCGAATGCTTGCAGGCGCATGTACCACTAAATTCGTATTTTCGAATTTATGTACATATATATTTATCACTTGCTCGGCGGTGAAGGAAAACATCGTAAGGAAACCCACACGTCCAGGAAATTATATTTCTAAAGACGTGTGACCTAACCTAAGAAAGGTCTGGTTTTCCCTCTGGATTGTGGTCGCTCTATGTAAAAATCCATGTAATCCTTAGGCTCAGGTAGCGGACCCCGCCAATCCTAATGGATTAGGAGACGGAATAAAACGAAGAAGAACGAGATGTGTAAATACCAACTTAAGCGATACCCGGCACTCACTGCATATCCCGCAAAGGTTTAGCGTTAGTTGATGTATATGTATGGATAGCCGAATTCAAAATAGATAAGTCTTTAATTCAACTACATAATATATGATATTATGGAGGTATTATACAAAATCGAAGAATAATTTTTAATAAGCAATTTCGCAAATTCCAAATGGCAATTTTCAATAAGCAATATCTACTATATTGCTTATTGAAAATTGTCTAAGTAAAGTCTAGTCAGGAGGCGGGCCATTAGTTCTAGTAGAGATATAAAGAGGTCGTCAGCATCGACAATAGAACTTAATCTGGCCTATTTTGGATAGTACATACATAGCCCGCCATCATTAGAGAGGGAGCTTATTCACCTGCACGTAGTGTACAACCTACAGCTTGTCTAAAGCTCTAAAGCATGGTCTATTGCGGAACTCTGGTAAAGTTTGACGCGGCGCATGATGTGCCGTGGATATTAGATTGTATGCTGTAGGAACGTAGACTGTTTGTCTGAAAGTAGACAAGATTAATTCTCACACATAGGGGCGAGTTATGCTTATAATTAGCTTAATGATTACTCCAAATTTTGATAGCTAATGCTCAGTTAAGTAAGCGCACATGTCTTAGTAAAAGTCTTTTCATTTTATAATGACTTTAATAATTAACAATTAATTGTATTAACGACCGCGGTGGCGCAGTGGTTAGTAACGCTACTTTGAACGCTCGGGGGTTCGATTCCGACACGGAATAAACATTTGTGTAAGGTTAACTTCGACTCTACAATATGTCAGTTATTTACACCCCATATCCCATAACGGCCACGACAGCTATTTTCCATCACGAAAGTTAGTTAAAGTGTAAAAATAATTGTACTATATTTGAAATATAAAGCAAACCCACGTGCAATATGACATGAGCTCAGTGGTGGCGTGTTTTTTTAAATTATACTACGTCGAGAGGCATACAAGCATACAGCCCTCTTCTTCTTCTTAACTTTATCCTCTTTCTTAATCTAGAAGGAACAGCGGGGTCCTGTCCCTAAGTCTAGGAATTTGGCGAAAATACTAATTTTTTACATGGAATGGCTGCTGTCAGACCTCCCCAACGCAGAAGCTAAACCAGATCTTTCGTAGGTTACACGTATTTCGAAATATCATTCGTGGGGGTTCAATGTCCTCACGATAATTATAAATATGACATAAATCCGAAAACACGGATTTAGTGGTACATGGATTCAAACCGAGGACCAGTTGGTCAATAGAGCGGTTCTTTTTCCACTAGGCTATCACCGCTTACTAAGGAGTTGCTGTGTTAGTTGAGCTCGCATCGCTCGAGTGATACTTAATGTATTGCAAGCGTTCATAGGCTACGGTAACCGCTTTACATCAAATGACTTGTATGCCCGCTGACGTTGTATAAAAGAATAGCAGTTGAACCACATTCACACCTAACGATGTTAATATAATCGTAGTCATTCCATGTGATGAGATGACTCATTGACAATCTGGAAATAGAGAGGGCAGCATTGTTCCAACGCACAATAGTAGGTACGTATCATTACAACCATATGTATCGTTGTGTAAATATACTGAAGCTCTAAAGCGTAAGCAATAAAGTGCAGATTAGAGTGTAGTGAAACTTTTGAATGACATGCTATTTGTTGTCCAGAAGAAATAGTGTTGTGACTAGGTATGTGTATGTCGATTGACACGCACTTTCGTCTCATCTATTTGTGCTCTACGTTACTTCGTCTAACAATAGTTGGGCAGATAAACTGACTGGAAGAGGTATCGAACTGTGGTTCTATGGTGACGTCACTAAAATGATATCAATTAAGACATTTTATATATAAGGTAGCAACTCACAGTTATAGGTGCAATTATAACCCTTCTAGATTCTATAGATTCGTCTCTGCGTTGAGGAAGCATTCACACGAAAAAGATATTCCTCTTTATTATATAGATAGATTTGTAGAGAGCCCTATGACATAAACAAAATATATGCAATAAATTAATATCACTCGCGCGATGTCACCTCCGCTGCTAACACAGCTGCTACTGGTGACCTCACTCACTTGCAAGAATACAATACCCTCCAGGGAGTTATTATTTGGCTGAGGTTTTCTGTGAGGGGTTAGGTACTTCCCCAGACAACGAGAGATAAAGCGCATCAAAGCGGTCCGCTGTGATGCGCTCTACCCTTCTTAAACATACCCACATCAAGACAAACGAGACATTTTCATGCACATAAATGTTTGTCCTGTGTGGAAATCGAACTCACGAGCGTTGGTGTCAAAGTAGCTTTACTTACCACTGCGCCACCGAGCACGTCAAAATAAATTTATTTGTTTCATAAAACACAAAATAAGTTTCCTTTTAATGAGGTTTTAAGTGGATTGTTGTTAGAAGTACGAGTGCTCTAAAAGCTGTGCTATATTAACCCTTCGAAACCCGTGTGACCGATAGGTATGACCGCGAAATGTATGGGAAAAGGTATATAACGGGTTCTGAAGGCTAATGGCTAATGGGATCAATATCACGGCGCTAACCGACTTTTTGATTAAACATTGGTATTTTACCAAATTTTAAAGAAAAGCTGCCACAGTGGAGGAGTAGGCATTACTAAAGTAGTCAAGCCCACTCCTTCTCTGTAATAGTCGACCAACTTACATCGTAATTAGCTAGGAACGAGTTTTATACAAAAAGCATGCAAATAGAAGCGCAAATACATATTTGTGTGTATTCTTAGTAGAATTCCTAGTTTAGTAATAATGACAAAGTTTTCTAATTACAGGTTGAAACGAAATAGTATTCTAACAATATTGCATAAATTTCTTGATAATTCAAAATAACTCTCTCTTTTAAACGAAGGTTTTTAACACTTTAACTATGTCGTAATAGTATAATATTTAACATTTATGTAAAATAAACAGTTCAAGTTTCTACATTATCAAAGGTTAACGCCCAATTACCACAAACAAGTTAGTCGGGAAAGTGAAAGCAAAAAAATAAAAAAGCTTACTGTCTCATCGATCCCCATCGCCGGTGCGGCAGGTTCTCTTGATGGCTACGGAAGATATAACACAAACGTGAGAAGCAAAAAAAGTGCACAGAAAACAATAAAACAAACACAGTAAATAAATAGAGCAGTTGAGTGTAGAATGATTCAATGATGAATTTGCCGAAAGTTTTCACGGAATCAACATTTGTAATATTTATATCTAAGCATCATGAGAAACCTAAGAATACATTTAGAAAAACATTTGGTACCTATAAAATCTACATTAAGGCCACAATAATAAGTCTTTTTTTTACGAAATTTACTATTTTGGTATTCATGGTCAAATTTGGTATATATTCATTTTCATCATGCAAACGTATTCCCCGATTTCCTCACAAAGATATTTACACTTGAGTATTATTTTTTGGCATACTATAATAAACTTACGCATCTCTGTATCCTTGTCATATGCCAGTACAGTCAAACAGAATTGACCGTGGAATTAAGCATGAAAATTGTAACAATATGCTTCATGGTGAGATTTAAAGTATCTAAATATAATTTTGAAGGGTAGTGTAGGGCTCAAACAAGTAAATACAAAAAAAAAAGTTTTTCAAGTGTACCAAATGAAAGAAGTACAAAATGAATATTAAATTTAATACTTCATAAGCATATATTTATTTGCGAATACAGGTAATATTACAGAACACGTAATAAACAATATTTGGGCTACCATATTCTACCTTACACATTTATAAATTTACTACAATGTACGGATAACCTGTCTACCAAAGTTTCAATTCCAATAAAAAAGTATGTATTAACAAAGCGTTTTAACCAAATTTTGTTTAGTAAGAGATTATAAAACTAACCATCATGTGAACCTTTTGCTCATGTACTATAAAAAAAACATTAAGAAATTCATTGGCTAGGGGCCAATCGATCCATCTATTTCCTAAAAACAGAACCAGCTGAAAATTGTATAGAATTAATATCTTATGATTTTAATAAGAGAGTTTCGGAGATTTTTTTAAGTAACTTAACTACTATATTACCTATCTTTAAATTCTACACCTGCACCTTATGTGTATATTCCTACGTTCTCAAGTAACTATGTATAAATCGAATGTTGCCGAAAACTTTGTATTAGTCTTAAAAAATCTAAAATTTTGGTTATAAAATAAATTAGTAAAAGCAACTTAACTAAAACAACTTTTTTAATTATGGGCAATAGTTAAACACAATATAAAAAATATTTAAATAAATAATCTTTAAAAAAAAATCTACAAAAATATATAAATCTTAGACATAGTTTTCGGGTTATTTGAATATTTCTTTATTCAAATTGATTTTTAATGGTGATAAATATCCATTATGATTAACTTTAATGACTTTTTGAAATGTTGTCCTAACCCCATTGCTTTAGTAGTTCGGTAGAAAATAGAGCTCAAATTTTGTTTACATATTCGCGAATTTCACTCGAAAATAGAAGAAGGCCTTGAAACGCAAGCATACTACAACAATTTAAAATTCGATTTCGTAAGTAATTACAATAACTTAAAATGAGAAGTTAAAGTACATATAAGTAAGTACATATTCACCAGTTAGTGGTGTGGTACATCTCTATGGGTGAGATTTGACTGGTCAAAATAATTCTTCTCTTCTAAAATCCCAAAAAAAATGACTATTGTTTGCTTTGAGTAGATATCAGCTCGATTGGTAAACTTCGAGTAGTTGATAAATTTATTTTAAGCAAAGCAAGTCCTATGAATTTGGAAAAATTTGCTTACTACCGAATTTGGAGGGACATTTGAAGGAAGTAAATAGAGGAATACGAAACTTCATTTTGTTATAATCATTTCGAAGCGCAGATATCTTTTTACGAATTAGATGATTATATGAAAAAATGCTATTACTATGGCTCGTAAAATATCTAAAGATGAAATTCCTCGTCGATCATGTGATATGAACTATATATATTTACCAAAATTTTCATGGCCATATAAAAGATATTATTTTTATTAAAATATGTTTATTTAAAGATTATTAATTATGTAAAGGTTGTTATTATTGCAGCACTTGGAAAATGTCAAACATAAGGAAATGATTTATAAGTTAGAACCATTCGTTTATATAATAATATACATAACATATTTATTGGTCCTGTTACTTAGAAAATGAAATAGGATCCATTTCTGGATTAACTTGCTACTTTTTTAGTTAACTTGATACTCTGTTTTTATTTTTCATCTTCTATAATAAGGAACATATTATGACATATGAGAGCAATGAAATATTTATTAATTCGATTTGAACCACTAATGTTATGCTTTTTTAAAATAAAAAAAAGATATGTCACACAATATAACGACACATTAAAAGTGAACAATTTTGATTATTATTATTATAATAAATAAAAAAGTTTACTCTTTTAAAAAATTCACAAAATATGCAAATGTAACAATTTTATATAAAGCTTTCTGTCCACGTAAAAATAGGAAACAAATATAAGATATTTCCATTCCTTTATTATGATTTACGGATGATGTGAATATGTGGAAGTGTAAAGCGTTAAATACAGGTGGTAAAATAATTCAAGTAATACCTGGGAGGCGTTCGTCTCAAACTAGTTCTCGTCCAGGAGTGCCTGTTCAGATGGCTGCCGGGACTCCTTGTGCCATTTTCCGCGCTGAAGGAAAAAAAGATAATATATTTAGTATATCACAGATAATTTATTTATTTATTTATTTATTCACTGATAATTTTGATTAAACGGAAATAATCGTTCAATAGTGCAGTTGCCCAGAATAACCATACAAGACGTTAAATAATTTTCTATCCATATACGTAAGTAATTATCTAGCCATATATAAATAGGAAAGTATGAATAGGTGATATCAGGAGCCTTAGAAACCGCCGAGCATGTATGAGAAGACCAATGAATGTTGTTAAGGAAACGAGTGACGTGTGTAAGGATCGAGTCAAGTGGCGCTCGGTTCTCTCTGCCTACCCCGTAAAGGATTTGGTGTGAAGTTATAGATAGATATGATAGAAGGATCTCCAGACATCAATTTCGTCAATTATCTATCTATCTATATCTTCACGCCAATTCCCTTGCGAGGTAGGCAGAGAGAATCGAGCGCCACTTGATTCGGCCCTTACATACCTCACTCTCTTCTATAATATTCACAGCTCTTCTCATGCATACCCAGTATCTAGGTCTCATGACATCACCTATGACATCCTAGGTAATTACAGTTACACATAAAGTAAAAAAAAACACTGTAGTTCAGTCACTTGGGTTCACGGTTTTAGCTTTTTACCTCCGTTTTTAGACCAGTCCAGCGGTACGATATTAGTGTATTATCGACTTCACTACGCTCAAATGATAATGTCGTGACAATATTTAGAAGCTGTCGAAAGTAGTGACAGCCTAGTGGATGAAGAACCAGCCACTCACTGGTCGCTGGTTCAAAATCTGGTTGAGCATGTACGGATAAATTCGTATTTTCGAATTTATATACATATCTGTATTCATCACTTGATCGACGGTGAAGGAAAACACAGCAAGGAGACATATATTTACGTCCAAGAAATTAAATTTCGAAAGATGGTACGTGAGATCTAATCAAAAAAAGGTCTGCTTTTCTATCTGTATTGTGGAAGTCTGACGTCCAAAATTAGCATCTTTCTAGAACTTTATTTTCTCCAAACTCTTAGGCTTAGGTAGCAGTGCTTCGCCGATCCTTGTGAACTAGGAATTATAACCCTAAGAAGAAGAATAATTTGTTTGGCGGCAATCACTACTGCGCTTCCAAATCCTTACCCCGTCAAGGACCGTTATATACTGTTATCCATACATTTCGAGCCTCCTTTGAGGCTCGCGGTCTTTTAGGATGGCAATGATTTTCTGAATGACTTTCTAAACCTTCTCTGGAATATGTTGAACATATAAAAAAAATCGGTCCAACCGTCTTCGAGTTTTTGCGAGACTGACGCCCGGATATATATATATATATATATATATATACGTATATACAAAAAATATGTCTAAGATTCTAGAATTTCAATGTGAGTAACAAAATAAATACAGAACCAGAAGCTAACTATACCGGAAGGCAAAGTTGGTCACAGTCCGCATGTCTGTAACTAACACTAATAAAAATCATTACGGTAATAAAAGTATGTTTATGAAAAGCAATACGTTCGGACCTTTGAGGTAATAGAAGGATGTAAAACAGAATTACCTTCGGATGTTTTTACGAGCGCATCGACCGCTTTAAAAGTTACTTCGTAAAAGTTTAACTAGCCTTTGCACGTAATGGTCTTGTTTTGTGAGTTTTACATCCACAACCAAAACACAGTTTGTTGTTCAGGCGAGATTTTTAGTACAGGCCGTTTAAAAATATGCACAAGGGTTCGAAAATATGAAAGTAAAACCGTTTGAAAGTAACATGGCGACGGATCAAGATTTCATTTATACAAGTTTGGGAGGCATATAAGCATACAGCTCACCTGATGTAAAGCAGTTCCCGTAGCCTATGAACGCTTGCAATACATAGAGTATGGTGCCGTACGGTACATTTGCTGCTAACACAGCAACTCTTCAAGAGCTTACTGGCGACCTCACTCACACACAGGAACACAACAACCCTCCAGGGAGTTGTTATTTGACTGCGGTTTTGCTGTGAGATGAAAGTAATTCGCCATTCGAGATATTTGATGTGCCCCATCTCTTTGAAATATATGTCCTAGTAGCCGTGAAATATTTGAAGTGTCGGGAAGGAGAATGCGCAGCTCTCATTGGCTAGGTCGCGGATTAACATTGCATCTCATGTCGGCTCATTGGTTAAAATATTGTCCCAGTGGTCAGTAGGCTCAAATCGCTGAGATATTTGAGTGGTAAAACACAATGCCTTCATGCGACGTCAAATGGTTTATTGTTTTATGGTCCCGGCTGTTATCGATAGAAAACAGTCAGTGGTGTGAAAACACTGGCCTCAGCCGAGCAGTTGAAGAGAAACTCGTGTCCCTGTAGTGGGATGAGTAAGGGTTGCTCTGGTTGTAGTGGTGCCGTAGATATTATTTCGAAACACGCCTTGAATACACATGTAGTCTACAATGCTGAATAAATCATTAATACTGACTTGTTGGCAGGTGCATCAGCGTCACCCTCGCCGTAACATTCGAAGTTTTCTGCGTCTGAGATGGAGTTGCCGGGGCTTGAGTCTGCCTGGAGGTCAGACTGCGGAGTGGAGTCACCGCCATTCTGTAAGTAACAGACAGATATATTGTGAGAAAATAGCAATAAATGTATTAAATGCAAAATAATCGGTTTTTATAACTTTCAGATATAAAACATAACAACAACCAAGAATATGGCCCGTCTGTTTAAACTATTAATAACTTCACGCCAGGTCCCTTGTGGGGTAGGCAGAACGAAAATTGCGCCACAAAAGCGGGCGAGGTGTGTAAGGACAGCGTCCTTACACACCTCGCCCGCTTCTTCACAATTCATACCACTTTTCATGCACCCTTGCCGGTATTAGAGCTTCTGACATCACCTTCTAATAAAATATGATTAAATTAGTATTGTCTTAAGTTTTCCCGATTGTTATACATTGAATTAAACAATTTTTAACGGAACTATCGCGTGTTTTATTTTTTGTTGAACCTGAGGTTTCGAATGCCTTGCAGCGTCCGTGGTCACAGGAAGACTCTTCCTGCGACCACGGACGCTGCAAAGCATTCGAAACTGCGTACCCAACAACGGTTTTAGCGTGAAATTATAGATAGAATAAAATAATGCTTTCCGAAATTCGATATCAGTTTATTTGCCTTATAATACTCGTGTTCAAAGTTATGTGAGCATTATTAGCATTGCCAACTAAACCTATCTACCAAAATCAATGGAGTCTACGCATTATTGTCAATCCTCGTTCAAGCAGGTTGCCTAGAAGAATGCCAGCAGCGCGAAGGTCAGCACACATAATGATTTAGATAATTTTACAGAACTTTGTTTTGATGGGAAATAAACAGCATATTAAAATTATTGACATCCATTGTTTTATTCATGAGTCAGGAATACCCACACAAATCTAAATCTGTATTGAAGGTTAGATTTCATATTCCATTCGTACACTAACGATTATAAACGAATCGATAGGTATTTTCCTATTTCTAAATGTGCGTCGCTTTCATTTTTCAGTCGTAATGGTAATGAACTTATGTAAGTTTCTATTTTTGTATTCTGTCGTTTGTGCAATTTGTATTATTATGTCGTCAGTGACTAACAAAGGGGATAGAATAGTGGCATATCCACCAGCCGCCATTTTATTTTTTCAAATTGGCCGCGTATGATGTATATGGAAAAAGGCATAAAGGATACTTAAACAAACAAAAAATGTCAAATAATGTTGTGCTATAGTGTCCGACATATTTGGAAGTAAATATCGCCATTTATGAGGACAGTCACAATCTTTAAAAGTAAACTAATTACCTACACGAATATGTACACATATTAAGTCGTATTCACATATTAGTTTCTATGTTAATTCAGAAGGCAATGCAGTAATTACAACCAGTAGTGTTAGTTAAGTGGATAAAGAATCAGCCTATTAACTGGCTGGTGGTTTGAATCCTGGTAGGGACATATGGTGGCCACGAAATTCGTACTTTCGTTTTTCGTATTTTATGTACATATTTGTAATTATCACTTGCTCGGCGATAGAAAACATCGTGAGGAGACCCGCACGTAACAAGAAATTATATTTCGATGGAAAGAAAGATTTGGCTTCTCTGTGCGGTATGGAAGTCTGACGGCAGTCGCTCCATGTCAAAATCAATATTTCCGCCAATTTGTTACGCTTAGATAAACCTTAATGGGTTATGAAACGTGTTAACGCTAGGAAGAAGGAGAATAACAGTAGCTGCAGTCACTGACTCGGCTCATCTTAAAACCACGTTCTTTTAGGATAGGTTTTAAGGGATTTTATTAATAAAACTATACCTAGTCCGGCCATAAGCTCTCTTATAAATGAATATGTATTTAGTTTTTTATGAAGTAATGTAATTTTAATAAAACTTATATGTACATATTTATGGAAGTCTCAGCAAAAAATAAAAATATATATATATTCTATTCGAAATGGCCACCTCTAGCTTTGATACCGGCCTTTAATTTGTATGGCCACGAACCTATGGATTTACGCACTATATCCATCGGAAATTTAACCACTGCTTGCTCTAGAGATTTCTTAAGAGACACAATGTCAGCGTGTCGTTTCGAGCAGGGCATGTCCTCTAAAGCAGATCAAAATTTGCAGTCTAAGGGGTTCAAATCTAGGCTAGACAAGAGCCAGTCTTCAACTCTCATAAAGTCCGGAACGTTGGTTTTGCCAGGCTTGGGTAGTTCGTGGCTGTATTGCTGAGAAGTTTCACAACACGACCCAAGACAGTCTCTTGATGCACTTTGGCTGAAGTCTTCACTCCTCTTTCACAAAAATTAAGCTTTGTGACTCCTTGATAAGACACCCTCACTAAACCATTACAGATGCAGGATGATGACCACGTTGCACCTTTCTGACCACTTAGGCGGCTTCTTAAGAACCGTGTGCGTACACTTTGTCATTTTGCTTGTTGTAGTGCTCTTCAATCGTGAATTTTTTTTCATCAGTAAAGAGGATATTTCTGTGCCTTTCACCTGCGTATCGGAACAGAAGGCGTTTTGATCGATCCACTCTCTTCAACTGTAGGCATTAATTTAGAGCATGTCCTGTATATCGACGATAAGCGCCGAGTTTCATGTCTTGTTTTATTATACGCGTCCTCTTCATTTCTCGCGATAAGATTTTTTGTTTCCTAATGGATATTTCAGTGAATTCTGCTTCAACAGCCTTTGTACTTCTAACTGCACGCGGTCGCCCCCGTCTTTTATGGTCTTCAACAGAGGAAGTGTTAGTATATCTGTCGATAGTACGATATACAAACGGCTGATACCAAGCTTTTAAACTGTCTTGAATATGACCGACGGCTCCATACCCATTTTGTGCAAGGCAATCACAGTAATCCTATTTTCTCTAACACTGGGGGTGTTAGAGAAAATAAGTATAGGTATATAAATATTTCTATATTGTAATATAATAATAAACGAAAAAAATATGTAAAACGGTGGAAAATCGAAAGAAGTTTTTAACATAATAAACGCGTTCCAAGTTCAAAATAATTAAAGAGTTGAAAAAGAACGCTTTCTATGTAACAGTATTTATGGCCAGACTAGTTACATGATATTTACCTGTAGTTTTCTTGGTAGGTTTCCTGGAGATGATCGTGGAGACTTCGTCCTTTGAAACACACTTGGCGCCATCATGGTCGCCTGTGGCATCTTCACCTCTGAAAATATCAAATAAGTAGGTCAAGTTTTTATTCAGGTACATTATGTTATTCGAAAATTTCAAAGGTACATAATAACAGTTTTGATATTTAAAATACACGATATACCAGAAAAGTCTTATTAAGTAGAAGAAGGGCGATAGTTATTATTAATTTCTTATTTACTAAGGGACTTTTTACTTAATTAGTTTCGTAAAAATATGAAGGCCTAGCGGGTGAGCGTGCAAACAACAGTAATGGTACATTTGTTGCTAAATCCAGTTGTACGCTTATTTTCAACCAGACGATGATTACAATAAATAGTATAGAATCTAACGGCAAATGCGTACTTATCAAAATTCATAATTTAATGGTACAATGGTTGAACCTAATGTGTTAAGATCCTTTCAAACAATTTGATTAGTTAAGTTACAGTTAATATAATAATGTTTATTAAAAATTAACACAACCCTTTGCTATATATTTTTACTTCCTAGTAATTTATTCCTAAAGCGAGACTATCGTAAGAAGTAAGGAAACTGAATTTTAAACAAATTAAAAAAAAAATCATCACAATCGGTTAAGAGATTGTTTTTAAAAATTTTATCTGTCCTCGAAGTATGAAATTAGCCATGCACGAATACTTGATAAATTCACTCAACACAGCGTTATCATTAAGCAAATGTGTAGATAAAAAAAATAATGCAACACAAAGGTAATGAAACCGTAATAATTAGTTATCATTTTATAGTCCGATGGAAAATTATAGATAACCGATGTGGCGGAGCTGTTTTGACCACAATATCGCATTGTTTTAGATTATGTATCTATTCATCAAGTTCCCTTAGAATTGGCGGAGAGATCCGAGCGTCACGTCCACTCGGTCCACATTTTGTTATTAATACGCTCATCATGGCTCTTTCTCAAAGAATAATTTTCTTCGAACAACAGATATACAACTAAAAATTCAACAAATGAATAAACAAGGAAATTAGGTTAGTGTCCAATACAAATTATGGTCATAACAGTTTACCATGTAGGCCTTTCTCAGCCGAGCATAACTTTTACTAATCTTTATGACATACATAATCTCGAGCAGGTTTATATTGAGTTCTTCGAGCCCGTTTAGGCAGTTAGTTCACCATGTTAGTATGATGCATCGACATACAATGTAGAGGTAAGGGTACCTCTACTTTGTATGGGCTTCATATAAATTAGAGGTATATAATATATACCTTTTTATAACCGACGAGTACACCATAGTATGAATAGTATAGTAGCTTGTAAATGGATACTAGAAAGCAACTTTAGCTCTATACTTTTCCTCAAGACACCATCAACGTTTTTATCAGTTGTTTAGTTATGTTGCAGGTTGTTGCTATTTTGTTGCAATATGTTTTGTTAACTACAACAATGTATCGATCGGACTCCAAAATATAATGTGAGTACATGGAATGTTCTGGCTGTATGTTGAATATTAAATTCCATGGGTGTTTCCTAAGCCGGTACCAGGATGTATTACGCAAAAAAAAATATTATATTTCTAAAATGTAACCTAATATCGTAAATTTTCGTAACCATGTCCTATTATTTATCTTTTTACATTACATCAGGTTCAAGTAAACAAAATGGTAGCTGAAAATAAAAATAAAATAAGTCAATTGCAAAAAGTTTGAAAAGTTTTGAGAACTACTTTGGAGATTTGTGGCGTAACATAATCCACTGGAACGGGGTTGCTAAAGTATTGTAAACGCTGTTACAAGAGTCCAGGACTGTCAGGTTCAGGTGTCAAATATCTTATTGAAAAATATAATGTAAGCGCCACCTCTGCTGCTAACATTTTAATTTTTCAATAATTTTCCATATAAAATGTCGAGCTCATGCACTGAGAGTATCATAACGCCTTACGGCAGGTAAAATAGTGTAAAATACGTAAGTGTTTTGTATCTGTACCTAATACATGAAACGCACTATGAACCCATTCCTTGACAAATGTCACTAAATTCAAGATCTAGATACACAGTAATAGGTAGGTAAGGTGTGTTACTTGTGCTAAAAACATAAGACAAATGTAGCATAATGGTAAATCTAATTACGAAAACATACATATACACAATTACCAATTACTGAGTGCGCTGTCCACCGCTCAACCCACGTGGAAGTGGGATTTTTAATACTTACACATCGACCCTAAATATAAAATATCATCCAAGGATATTATAACCTTCCAAGCGGGTCACGAAATGCGAAGATACTGTAATATTTTCTCTTAAGATAAAATATCGATCACCATATACTTTGTATGAGCTATCACAAACGGCTAAGATACTGTTATATTTTTAATATTACAGTATTTTAAGATATTGAGACACAAAGATATATCTTAAGATGATATAGTTCGAGAGAATGATTAGTGCGGATATAGGATCGTTACCTGCGATACCTTAATATACTATAATATTTTATATGCAGATATCTTAACATAAAATCTTATAGTATTTTCACCGTTTGTGACACCGTTTAGTGAAACAAATTCAGATATATCTATGGAATGGTATAGAATATCACTAATATACGTATCGTAGACACTAGCTGACACGTCTCGGCTTTGTACAGGGTACCAAAGAACTAAGCGAAGATACACATTAATGTATCTATGTTTTGACGAGCTCGGTGGCGCAGTGGTGGAACACGCCGTTACGCTACTTTGACACCAACGCTCGTGGGTTCGATTCCCACACAGTACAACATTTGTGTGCATGAACATGTCTGTTTGTCTTGGTCTGGGTATTTTCTATGTATAATAAGTATGTATTTACAAAAAAAAATGTATTTACGTATGTTTATCAGTTGTCTAGTACCCATAACAAAAGCTTCGCTTACTTTGGTGCTAGGTGGCGCTGTGTAATTTGTCCGACAATATTTATTTATTTATCTACTAGGCAGTACGACTACTTCATTGGACACTGGAACAATATCTCATAGCGCTCTGAGTGCCATTTATAAGTAATAAAGAGAGAGAGAGCGAATTCACTTACAGTACGTCCATAATTTCGTCTATTTTCGACAAATCTATTTTCAACATCAAATAATGCCCACCGTAAATTGTTTGGTGAATCAACCGCCAGTAGCACGCCAGCAGCCTCCCCAAGACCAATAGGCCTTGCCACCACGCCTCCAGAACTCGTAGGATGTCGAGAGCATCGCTCCGTATCACAACAATCACTTCTGACATCGATACCATATGTCTACATCATCTCTTCAGTTCTAATTAACATGCCTTCTTTCTTCTGATCCTTATTTTTTAAGCACAACGAAACGAAATGTATTTGGTTAGTTTTCACCATATTTCTAAATATTTTGGTTTTCAACCTCCAGCCGTGTCGTGTAGTCACGTAGGTATATGGCTGATGAAGCAGTGACCGTAGCTCATGAACGATTGTAATAAAAGGTCTCGTGGTTTGTCACCTCTGATGTTAATTCAGGAACTTCTTAGGTGCTTACTGGAAACTTCGTTCACTCGCAGGGACGCAGCGACATGGAGCCATCTACAGGATAGTTGCTTATTTAAAATAAAAAATCTAGCGGTAATCATTTGTTAAATGACCTTACTACCTTACTATACTAATTCTTTTAAGGTCAGAATACCACACTTTCTCAATATTTAGTTCAACTTTTACTGATTCCAGAAAGTCCATTTAACAGCAAATACCAAGCAATGGTATTCGATAATCATTTGCGCCTAACGGTATACTCGCGGGTTGATACCGTTACTAGTTCCACTGATTAACAAACGTACAGGTATGTTTAACAGTGTTTAAGGTATTTAAGTTATTTTACACACATACCGATAAGTGTCTATATCGTTTACGTAAACACAGTTTAAAGCGAAAGGAGTAAACAATTTGTAATAGTAGGTTTGTTAGACATGGAGCCAATTGCGCTAGCGATGGATCAGAAAGCTGTTACAGATATGTAGTTACACGCTCTCTGAGCAGAAATCTTGCATTTTGAATAATAATTAACTGAGATAATGAAATTATATAGATTTAAAATTACAAGACATCTAACAAAAACGATTGACGTTTTGTTTAATGCGTTTAAAATTACAAGTCACAATATATTACAGTTAAAGTGTACCAGTAATTGCAGTTGATGTGTTTTGTATTGATTTACAAGTTTGATTTAATCAACACGCAATGTAATTACGGACGCACGGTCCATTTGTGCCAAACCGCATCGTGCCCTTCGATTTCTTCGTGTAATATGTATATCATAGATTTTTTTTTAATTTTAAATTAGCCGAGGAAATTTGGTATTGGTACAATACGCCATAAAGTAAGTGAAATGTAACGATAATTCTAGCAGTTGTTTCCGTATAACAAAAATTGTTTAATGCTTTAAAAATAAACGTTAATCGATATTTTTTATTAAACAAGGCTGAATATGGTTTAGCTTCTGTAAGTTTCTTTGTATTGATGTGTTTTTTATTCATATTTGTAAATAAAGTAACGGACAATTCTTAAAAACCTAAAATGTAGAGCCTTAATGCACATTTTTACATACTTTAATGAACAACTGTCAGAATGAAATTGCTAAATTGTTCTCTTCTAATCGCTCTATGCTTTTATTGATTTTATACAAAATGTTACAAAGTGTAACAAATAAGGATAAATGTCACAAATATCGTTAAGTGCTAGAAGAAAATACATTGACAGTTGAATTTCTTAAATGTTAATTTCACAAATAGTGTAGGAATGTGTTATTGTGGGGTTCCGTTAATCGGAGGTTGCAGTGAAGTGCATCCACCCTGCGGTATTTATACCGTACAGCGTCACTGCGTTGACATTCCAAGTAGTCCACCATTTGTGTAAACTTTCACTGTTCACTGTGCGGTATGTTGAAATAACGACGTTTGAAATTACATTTTTGAATCCACATTTTTATTTTTTACTCTTCACTTGCCCTCGGACATTACTAAAACTTTAACTCCATAGTCTTATCATAAAATGTATTAACTTAATTAATAATTAAATTCTTCTGATGTTACTGAGAACACAAAAGGGGTAATTAATAAAATAGTCTATATCGGACCTCAACCGACAACGTCCAATTGCTGACAGCGACTGCGCTTGCACCGATCAACCGGTTCGCAGGGATTATGCAACTAGCTAATATAAACGTTATCGATAACTATCTATCGAATAGAATATACCTAAAAGTAGCTGTTGTTGTACAATAATTAAAAATACATAAAGGAAACATCGATGTGCACGGACTTTTCATAGAGCGGTGGGAAGTAAGTCTTAGTCCGGCAAATTATGCAGTTATTATATTTATCTAATCTACGTTACTTGTTGTAATGAAATAATTTGTTGCCTCATAAAAAATATATTTGAACCCATATCAATAGGTATACTTATTGTTCAACTTTATCAACCACTTGCCCCGAATAAGTGCTATTGCTTATTCAATGCCTAAACGACATGGAACGTAAGTTGTAACGTCTAAGCTGTAAGCGTCCAAGGGCAGAGGTAAACACATCGGGCGAGCCGTATACTATTCTGCCACCCGTGGTGATACATAGGAACTAAATTTTTTTCGTATACAATAGCGAATACAGATTGATGACAAATAATTTGCCACTCATACATAGGTGCATATAACATACAACCCCGGTGTCTAAATATGTATACGTATTGTTGGAACGGCGATTATACTCGTAGTATTTATACAAGCTGAAAAAAATGGATGGAGGATCGCATGGATGGAGATAGATGTTATACTTGTGTATAACTAAGGGCATATTTAACAGTAGAGCGTAAAATACGGTAATTACTTCATTTGCATAGCAAGTCCCTGAGGTTAGCCATTCGCGCAACCAAATCTATCGATATTGCATTACAATAAACTAAATAGACCGAGAACACGCTAGTCAAATTGCATTGCTTGCAGCCAATTTACTAGCCTTGGATTTTTTTTCATTCAATAGGTGTGCATTACCCAATATGATTGTAATGTGCGGTTTGCTGGCACGGCGGGCGGAAGGGTCCCCGGTCCCCCCCTGCTGCAGCAGCCGGGTCCACTCCGGTCTCCTTCTCCGGCACGACCACTACAACAGGGATTTTTCGCGGGTTGGCGGTTCAGCCTTCCGGGGCGGAGATTAAGTAATCCCCGGGTTCGGGAACCCTACTGACCCGCGGGCGGCCAGCGGTCAACCGGGTCTCCCTGACCGCCGCGCCAGCCTTCCGCGCCCCCACTGTTCGTGGCGGTTCGATATCCGCCGGTCCTCCCGCTGCCTGCACAACGACCTCCCAAATGACTGGCAAACTTACTCACACACAGGAACACAACAATCCTCCCGGAGTTATCATTAGGCTGCGGTCTTCTGTAAGGTGGAGGTGCTACCCAAGACGTATACTTAGAGCAAGAGGTCTTGCCATGCCCCGTCACTACATGCTTGACAGGGCGGAGCACAGCACGATCCCTTGCTGGGTCCTACCTCTCTTAGAATAGCTCTTATTGACTAGTTCACAGTTCAACATTGTGGTCGCAGCTTATTGTTTAATATATCCTCGTATTCTAAGTTTTGGCAAGTACACGGTGCTTTTATGCACCTCCAAGTGGTTTACTGGTTTGAGAAATTAGTCGTATACTCCAGTATTGCACTTTATAGTAGGAGATTGGTTAATTGAAATTTATACGGTAACCGACTGGCTTTAAATGTTTAGTGAGTATAATTATACCTAGCTGGGAGGAGATTGCGAATATTTTTGAAAAATTCCAGTCATTTCGCAGAAATCTAGTAGTAATTTTTTTATATATCTAATACTAAGCAAACTATCTGTATGTTAAAAAAATTCACTTATCGATCGTCGTGGGAGCGGCAGTGGCATCGACCTCCAATGAAATTGCGCAACGACGCTCGCCGTCCGGCAGTGCATTCGATACACCACCGAAGTGGTTTTGACATAACCACAATCACCGAACCCGAGAAAACATTTTTTGAACAATCGTCTAACGTTGTCTAATCGTATAATAATAGGTACCCTCACGAAAAATGTCCCACGCGGCATATTAAAAAAATATTTCGTGGATCACAAAGCCTTCGTTTGAGATATTTTGAAACATAATTTATATTTCTCGTTCTCGACTTTATTATCATTCTCAATTGAAAGGAATAAATAAGTCAGGAATATTCTATGAATAGCATAAAAGCTTAGAGGATAACTATATATACTCTAAGCATTAAAGCATTAAATCTACGAAAACTTGGTGAGCGAAGAAGAAAAACCAAAAAAATCTAGTAAGTAGCAAGAAGCAAGTGAGGTGTATAAGAATCTACTATCTCTCTGCCTACCCGCAAGGGACTTGGCGTATAAATATACAAAGATAGACATATAGAAAGCCTGGTTTGATATAGATTTTTTGGAAAATATCCCACGATGTGTATGGAAATGAACAGAAATTGAAGAAAAGGAAAATAATTAATGTTTTTATTACATTTTTGCTATCAAGGAACTGGATGTGGTTTCTACTCATAAAAAGGCGAATTAAACACGGGCTGAGTTCGGAGACACCGGACGGATGCCGGGAACGTGAGTGGCATTCCTGAATGTTACGTATAAGCAATCAAGTGATGTAATACTTGCCTAAAGACACGTCAGCCCACTTTTCTTGTCAACCCAACGCTGTAATCTGAAATGAAAATAATAGACTGTTAAACATAGACTTTAAACATGGTATATGTATGGTAATATTAATGTATAGGTTGAATACAACGCTTTCAATTATGTCTATATTGATGGGGGATGAAAAGGATTGCCGATAAAATACTGCCGTTTTATGACATTTAAAAAAAAAAAAAAATATAACTGGCACATTCTTTTGTGTACTTTCCCCTCCTACATTATTTATACTTGCGAGTGTAACTACAATTAACATGTTATAATAGCCGTTACTTGCGTTTATTTTGTGTTATTTAAGATTATGAATAGTTATGTATGTTTAATTTTCTACCTGAATTTAAATCCAAAGTGAAAAATGGTTATGATCCATAATGGCATATACACCACAACCTATACTTTCTCATCGCGATTGCGTATCACTCAAAAGGTCCCGTAGTGCAAACTCGGTGCGTTTGAGACTTAGCTATTTTCAAGATTAGACAGACAGACCACACCCCGTCACTATCCTCGGTAGATTTTTGCGACCTTCAACATCATTTGTTCGTAAACGCAATAACAATGGTACCATAATAGAACGTGAAAGAGCATTAGTATAATATACAGGTATTATTACTTACAAGATTAACATTATAAGCTAAGGATATTATATGTATATTTAATATCATTAGTTTATTAAGTTTATTGTTACCATCTTGGATAAGTATGTTAATTAGTATTCTTAATGACTGTATTTTAACTAACTACGTATATCATCATTTCAAGTCCCTTGCGGGTTTCCAAGTCATTATCATACGTAAATTTAATTGGAATAATAATATTAAAACTGATTAACTTCGTTTGAAAAAAAAATGATTACATAAGTTTTCAACTTTCAAATGTTCGTTTCCTACGTTAATTTATGTAAGAATAATATTTAAATTTCGTTGTTTGCCTAGATTCTTTTTACAATGATATGGATATAATCGATTTTGCTGCCTATTTCTGTCTAAACTGTCTTGACTTAATCATTACAGACTCTCAGTACAAAACGTCGAGTACAAAAATTCACTCACAGAAGCAGTCTCATTTTAGTCACGTTCTGAATCAGCATCAATTATTTGTACGATTTGTAAATCGCGCGTATAAGTATTTTTTAATAAGAAAAAGCAGTCGCTCGATTTACTACGTTATCTACTGCCATCATCACTTTGTGCCAGTCTATCCTCATTGCATATTGAGCTTAATAAAAAACTTAAAACAAGAAGTAAAGAAGTAAATCCATGTTGTGAATCATTTATCATCGTTACATTGATAATTATTATGTTTATGCATTTGTATGTCTATGTATATTACCATGTGAATTATATAGTTGTTATTTATGTAATATTTGTGTGTGTATATTTACTATGTGCTGTAATTATAATTAAGTATATCCATTGGTTTGCTTTCTTCCTTTGTGTATAGATTTCCTGTATATTTCGTTTTTGACCTATAAAAAGGTTGTCTGGTAGAGAATGCTATTACTATTAAGTCCGTCTTCGTACCCTAGATTTGTGGTCAATAAAATTTGAAGAAATAAATGCAAAATAAATACCTATATACGAAGCAAGATCGACATGGATGTACTAATAGACTGGATTATCTACTGAGATATATAGCCACAAGACTAAGTAGATTTTTTTACGAGTACATTCTAAAACGCCTTCTGAAGAAATTGTACTCAATGATAACATTATGGTAATTATCAAACCTCGTAAGTAGAGCGGCTAGGTGAATGATGATAATAAGACATGATGACACGTTTTGAACATTGTTTGCTCCCGCAAAGAACGAGGAAGCGATGTTATAACTGTAGACAGTGATATTACTGGGGAATTTCTCGAATAAGCAGGTGTTGGCCAACATAAAGCCCTTGCGGCTGGTAATTTGCGGACACTAGGAAACCAGGAGTTACGGCAACACTGTATTTACGCTCCAAGAGGTAACGGTGGTACTCGACCGTTGGTGACCGCTCTAATTCACAGAGGCAAATATACGTTGTTCTTAACGGAGTCGATTATGAGATAGCCTTTTGCACATGTGCAGATTATCTGATCAGTCCTATTAAGTACTGCTGATTAATAGAGCTTAACAAACTGGTTACAAATGATTAAGACATACCGCTTGTCTAGAGATACACAGTAAATACATCATACTTCATTTTATTATACAAAGTCGAGAGGCGTACAAGCATCTTTCTTGACGAGCTCGGTGGCGCGTCGGTTAATATTAATAAACGCTTTGGCACCAACGCCGTTGGGTTCGATTACTACATAGGACAAAAGTTTGTGTGCATAAACATGTTTGTTTGTCTTGATCTGTGTGATTTTAAGAGATGTATGACGCATTAAAGCAGCCCCTCTGGGAAAGTACCTCCACCTCACAGAAAACAGCATTCAAAAAACACCCTCCCTGGAGCGTTGATATGCGTGTGAGTTAGGTCTTAAGTAAGCTTCGAAGGTGTTGCTGTGTTAGCAGCAGAGGTGGCATCGCTGGAGTAATACTTAATGTATTACCAGCGTTTATAGACTAGGGCTGGGTTTATCAAAGTGGGACGCGTACACCGAGCGGTTCGCTATTCGTCGGTAGGGGATTTACGTAATGATGGCTGGCACGCGAGGCTGTGAGGAACGTATGTTTTAGGATTTCACACCTGCCATGCAATTCTGTAAGAGCAAACATCCTTACATCCTCGGAAACATCGGCTGTTACAGCCTTGAACACAAAATTGCAATTCTTTGGTGTCGCTTTTCATGGTTGTGCGACACTAGCGCCGCAAGGCTGTGTCTGGAATTGGAATTCTACAAGGCAGACAGCCTCGCGTACGCTTACAGCCTTATAGAATACCAAATAATTTAGCCGTGATCGCAGTAGACGCTGTCAAAGCTGTGACATCTGCGATCACAGCGACGCACATAGCCATTACGAGTCGCTTAGAGAATTGCATGGCTGGTCATGATAAAATCGATATAAAAAACGACACGACAGAAATCGGCATGATGCTGCGACAGAATTGAGGTTAAAATTGTTCAAAATAACTCCGCTTTCATCTGAAAACTTTAACAGGGGCGCATAGCACCGTAAGTTTGAGAAACCCTGGGCTAGGGTAACCACTTCACATCGTATGCTTATATGCCTCCCGACGTTGTATACAAAAGTATACAGCTCAACTGATTAAAAGTGGTTACTGTAGTCTATGAACGCTTGATTCAGTATCCCTCGCTATGCCACCTCCGCCGCTAACATAGCAATACCTAAGTAGCTTACTGGTAACATCGCTCACTCGCAGGAACACAATACCCTCCTCCTCCAGGGAGTTATTTGGTTGCGGTTTTCTATGTGGTGGAGGTTTGATGCGTCCTCCCTCTCTTTAAAACATACAGACCAAGACAAACAGACATGTTCATACACACAAATCTTTGTCCATTGTGAGAATCGAACCTATCAGCCTTGGTTTCAAAGCAGTGTGGTTAATCAATCTGCCCATACATATATCTTATTCTACGTTTAGAGCCTTCCTTGCATTCGTACATACCGTCACGTCTACCTACCACTGTGGTAGACATAAACTATGGAACAACAGCTGCACCGATTCAAATATACCTCTTTCGTTTCTTCAACATTCATCAACATCTTCATGCACGCTCGTTGGCCCACAGACATTGTCATTTTTCATTCCCACACAGGACAAACATTTGTGTGCATGAATACGTCTGTTTGTCTTGGTTTGGATGTTTTTATAAGAGGTACTTCGAGGGGAAGAAAGGGACTTGGGGAGTACCGCCACCTCACGGAAAACTGCGGCCAAATAATAACTCCTTTCCTGCAAGTGAGTATACTTGCCAATAAGCTCCTAAGGAATTTTTGGGTTAGCAAGAGTCGAGGCAAAACTCGATCGATACCATTTTACTGCAGTGGGTCGTAAGCTTTACCTCTTACGACGTTTTAAAAAAATGGACATTTGAAGTCTATGGCGCAAAACAGTGTGTCATTATATAAAAGTGTTGATTTAACAAGAAAGATAGAATGTCTCTCTTCGCAGAAACAATGGGTTTCTCTTGATATTTGTCTTTCTCACGACGCACGGACGGTTATCAGCGTTGTGAACACTTGATGTCTTCCTTGTGATAATGACTCAGGATTATGAAGATAAACATAACGCAGAATAGAGCTGCGTATAGTGACCTAGTCTATTTACTTTTGAATATCGAGTTTTTTAGTAGCTGTTCATATTGTGTTCTCCACCGATCCCATGTGTGTCTTTACTTCGTTAATGTCAAAAAATAAAACATATCTATGTACGTATTATCTTTCGCTTTACCTTTCAATTGGTTAATAGTTTTACATTTTCCGTAGTGACTATTAAAAGAAATTTACCTTAAGAAAATTGCTATAATAACTACTCTTTTGATATTTTACAGTAATGTTATATATTTACGTTGCAATTATTGCTATGACTTGCACTTGTCAAGTTCCAAGTGTTAAAATGTACGTCAATATTTTACTTTGTGTCGTCACCAGAAATCTAATTAAAACAAAAACATGGTGCACCAAATTCAGACGTAGTGAGTAAATCGATAAGCACCACAAAATTCAAGGCAGCAGAAAATGACGAAGTTGGTCTAGATATGGTCCGTTCTAGTCAAATAATACTATTATTTGTTTTTTAGGGTCAGGGTTTCTTTCGGCGCGGAAATTCCTATTGACTTTCCTGAATTTCTTTTCTGAAAGATTACTCTCTGACTTTGCCCATGTACATGTTCAGAAGTTTCTGGAGAACCTGTGCATCGGCGATTATCTATGATTTCAAAAATGATTGTTGATATCACGAATGCCTTCAACACGATTGACATTGACATTTAACGTCTAACAAAATTGATATTTCGTTTCTAGCATAATGTCATTGTCACTGATTTCGATTTAAAGCAGGCGACTGTTTTTGAGAATCAAATAGAATAGTTTATTTTTTAATAGCTATTTCCGCGATTTCGTAGACGCGGTAAGTATATTGCAAACAATAGGTATTCCTTTGTATCTGTAGAACAAATATTTTACACGTACAAAATATTGCATCAAAAACATTTAAAAAAGTTGCAAAGTCTATGTTCGTTTAAAGAGGGCTCTTTTGTGAACGCGCTTAGGTTGCTTTCTTGAGCTATAGGGATGACGAGGACCTATCTTTAGTGGTAGCTAACGAGGCTCTGGCGAAAGCAAGATAGATAAATGCACCAAAGTTACCAGACTGGAAGTATACTCCCTGGAGGGTTGTTATGTTCCTGCAAGTGAATTAAGCTCCTACGGCGCTTCTCAGTCAGCCTTGCGTGTTCGACTAAGCTAAATTGATGCCATCAAACTACTCATACGGTTTTTGTACAAAGACACATGTAAATCCGACCTGATTATTTGATATGAAACGTGATTTGACGAGCATTTAAACATCTATAAATACATACTTGAGCAAACGGGAGAAAATAGCGAGCATGCTAATATATTTAGGTCCCATTTATTGTGGCGCGGCGACACAGGCGAGCGTTCAACGCCTCGCTGCTTTCGTTAAAGTCGAAGTACAAATCTATGCATTTCCGTCGCGGCGTCGCCTGCTGACTTCGTGAAAGTGACCTAAGGATGAAAACACAACAGTGGGGCACCGCATAAATTCCCACGTTAAAATAATCCGTTGCAGCACCTGTTACATTCATGCGCGAGTGCGCCGCAGGATGGGAGCGGAGATTAATTCAATAGACATTAACTAAACTCTACTCATAATCTCGCTTCTGTCATTATGATTTATGCGAAAGTTGCGTCGTTGTGCTATCGCCCTTAAACTTTACAATTAACAATCTCACATGCAGAAAAATTTTGGTACCTCGTTTTTTACAATTATTTGAAAATGCAATGACTTGTTGAGCATTGATAGCTGGAATAAAAAATCAATATATTATCTGATTGTCCCTTGTTCGTATCCCGGAGTGGGCATGTACAACTAAATTCGGGTTTTCAGATTTAGTACATATTTGGAATTAACTTGCCCGGCGGTGAAAACATAGTGAGTAAGCCCATGTCCAAAAAAATATATTTCGAAAGACATGTGACCTAACCTAAGAAAAGTCTAGTTTTCCATCTGGGTTGTGAAGGTCTGACAGCAGTAGACGTATGTAAAAATCAGTATCTTCGTGGTCTTTGATAACTGACCTCGATAATCTTAATTAATTAGAAAACGGGATAACGCTAAGAAGAAGCAATAATAGATTTGGTACAGAACCCATTTGCAGTTGACAGTGTTATTAGTTTTGCCACACATTCAACCCCATGAAGACACAAGTTTGCGCGTTCACCGCTACAAGAACCCCATTTGCAGTGGTTCCGAAATTCCAGACGCCTCTTACTGTCACCAAAATTATTAGGATGCTTGGCGTCGAGATCTGCAGTGAAGTTCAATATCGAAGTCACCTGGAGGACAGGAGGACAGGAGGCTGGCATCTAAAAATCTTGGTGTGCTCAACAGAGGAAAGCAGTACTTCAGCACGGGGCAAAGACTTATTTTACATAAGACTCAAGTCAGAACACTTGGAGTACTGCAGTCACCTTTGGCTGGTATCCATGTACCAGCTTGGACTATGTGATTCGATACAGAGACGAGCTGTGAGAATTGTCGATGATACTAAGCTTACACACAGTATTGAACTCATAAGTTTAAAGAGAGATTTTGTCTCCCTTTGTGTTTTCTACCGATTGTACAACGGACTGTATTCTGAAGCTGAACCGTACCGCTCGTCGACGGCAGGGAGTTCACCCTCACACGCTGGAACCGCAATGGTCGCGTACTATGCGGTTCCAGAGAAGTTTTCTTCCGAGAACTCTCAAGTTTTGGAATGAGCTCCCAGCCGAGGTTTTTCCAAGGGACTACAGCATGTGGTTCTTCAAGAAAGGGGTGAAAAGGTTTTTAGAGGGTCGGCAGCGCATTAGAGACACCCCTGGGTGTTGTAAATGTCCGTAGGCTACGGTGACTGTTTAGCATCAGGGAGGCCGTATGTTTGCCACCTTCGTGGTATAAAAACATTTTTATCATTTATATAATAGCAAATTTTGTAATAAGCCTGTTCACACAGTCTTTATCAATGATTAAACTTGCTTATCGGGCAAATCAACAGACTGTGGCAACTCATTATAGAAGCGTATGCAGTTTATAACAAAAGAATTATTTACCTCCGTAAGCCTCAAGTCAAAAACATTAATAACTTTTTTTAGACTCGGGAAGAAACAAATATAACGTCCGCATATTGAGTAAGTATATCGCGCGAACGATATTCCTTATGTTGCAAGTTACAGTGACCGCTTAATATTAAGTGTTTACTGGTAACCTCACTCATAAAGACACCAAGGATCATTTGGTTGCTTTTTGAGGTGAAAATTGCTTCCAAGAATTATTAAGGGCGGCTTATTAAATATCGCCGCTCCATGCGACTCTTGCGCCAGTTTCGTTTATTAAAGTGGCAGCGTGCACTATGTAGGTACAAATGGCTTTAATAGTAAAAGTTATAGTACATATTATATATTTTTTTCTACCGTTTAAGAAATCTTCTTTCTTCGACGTGCGGGTTTCCTCACAAACATCGTGAGGAAACCCGCACGTCGAAGAAATTATATTTCCTTCACCACCGAGTAAGTGAAAATTACAAGTATGCTACATAAATCAGAAAATACGAATTTAGTGGTACATGCCAAGATTCGAACCGGGGATCTGTTGCTCAGTAGGCCGGTTCCTTATCCACTGGGCTATCAGTGCTCACATTTTTTTTTTCATAAGAATTATGTAAGAATTGCGTACTGGTGCACGCAGTGTACGATGACTTCCCACTAGAAGGAGCAATGACCTGAAGAAACTTATAGGCATTCGATGGATGTAGGTGGCTCTGGATCGAAGCTAGTGGCTCTCTAGAGGGGAAACCTATGTCCAGCAGTTGACGAATATGGTCTGAAATGATGATGAAGTGTCGGATGTAATTTCGAATTTTCTATAAAAACTTGGATCATGATTCTCTACTAAATTATATATAATTTAGTTAACAATCATCGGTTATCCTTATAAGGATCTATTTATATCTTCACAGCATGTCCCTTGGGGGATAGGCAGAAGGAACACCTTACACACCTCGCCCGCTTCTACAATATGCGTATCGCTTTTCATGCACGCTCACCGGTTCCTTCCTAGGGCTCCTGACATCATCCTCTGATAAAATACAACGAACATTTTAGTGGTAGTTGAGTCTTTGGCCTTCCTTGGCCTCAATCTCATATAATATGTAAAGATCTCCGATGCAAGATTTCGTGTTCCTAAACCCCATTACTGGTTTTTGGATGTGAGCTGTCAGTCAGTCAATGTTAAAGATTTATTATGTAGATTATTTAAAATGTGACCCCACTCCATTAACATAATGAGTCAATGAAAACGATTGCTTAAGTCATGTTCAATGTTCGAAGTTCTTTGATGATTATACGAATGAGAAATAGCATACACCTACGGTATTCCGGACGTGCCTTATTTGGTATAAACCTTGTTTAGCGAATGCTGAACACAACATGCACCTCGTGAGGATTAGTCATTGGCTCAAAAAACTCAAGTGATTGTGTGGGTTGACCTTAAACGTACGTAAAAGCATACATGTGTATTTATATAATAAAATATCATATAAGAGCAACACAGTTTGAATATACTTGTGGAATATGAGTTGACGTTTACAAGATTTAAACGAAACACAGGTCAATACGTTATTCTATAAGTTGGAATAGCGAATTTTATCTCCAGATATACATATAAACAGAATATTTACGTTGGTTACGACATAAAGCACAGGCGAAATGTAAAACGTTTGGGCGTAGGAAGATGTTCATTTTTAGGGTTCCGTACCCAAGGGGTAAAACGGAACCCTATTACTGAGGCTTCGCTGTCCGTCCGTCCGTCCGTCTGTCACCAGGCTGTATCTCATGAACCGTGATAGTTAGATAGTTGAAATTTTCACAGATGATGTATTTCTGTTGCCGCTATAACAACAAATACTAAAAAATATAATAAAATAAATATTTAAGGGAGCTCCCATACAACAAACGTGATTTTTTTGCTTATTTATGCTCGATATTGTTAACGGCAACAGGTAGACGCTTGAAATATTCACAGAATATTCAGTTATATATTCACTTTAAGAATAAATAATTAAATTAAAATAAAACAAATATTTAAGGGGGGGCTCCCATACAACAAACGTGTTTTTTTTTTGCAGTTTTTATAGATAATGGCACGGAACCCTTCGTACGCGAGTCCGATTCGCACTTGGCCGATTTTTATTACAACGTCGAGAGGCAAACAACCATACGACCCTACGACGATGGAAAGTGGTTAAAGTAACTTACAAAATCTTATAAACGTTTGTAATATAGGAAGTTTCGCTCGCGTGCCACAGAAGCTTACTGGAAAAAATACAACAGCCCTCCGAAGAGTTTACTGCGGTGATGATACTTCCCCAGTCGGTCTATCGATGTGATGCGTGCTATCGCTCTTAAAATATTACAATATCGCTGGTGTAAATATTTTTATTACACAACGTCGGGAGGCATACAAGCGTATGACCCACTGGATGTAAAGCCGTTAGCGTAGATATAAACGCTTGCAATACATAGTTAATAGATTCAGGCGTTATTTTGCGAAAGTCAAATTTACATGCAATTTGATCTAACCTGCTTTGTGTGCTTCCGCCACCAATTAGTTCATGCGGCCTAGCGCCGGGCGGCACCCACCCACTACTGTTAGTACGTGCTACATGCCTGCTCCGGTAGTCTCTGCCTCGGCTGCTGCGGTCGTCCGCCATCTGGAACAGAATCCGCATGCCCCCACCACCACCGTCGCTGCCACGACTGGCCTGGTCGTCGCTGCGACACGTGTTGCGCCTCTCCACGAGGCATCATCAGGCGTTGTAGACGTTAATCGTAAGAATAACATGCTACAACATGCATACTTGTAGCATGTTATTCACGTACTAACAGTAGTGGGTGGGTGCCGGCCGGCGCTAGGCCGCATGAACTAATTGGTGGCGGAAGCACACAAAGCAGGTTAGATCAAATTGCATGCTTGCAATACACTAAGTATAAATCGCGCGATGCCATCTCTACTGCTAACACAGCAACTCCTTAGCAGCTTACTGATGACCACTCTGTCACGAATACAATAACCCTCTAGGGAGTTGTCATTCATGATGCAATTTTTTGCGAGGTAGAAGTCCATACTTCCCCAGACTGACTGTTTTGATGCGCTCTATGAAAATGTTGATTATACGCTTGAAACCTGTTTCAAAAACAGTAATTAGATGTCATGATGACGCTCATATCAAGCTTTGATGTGGCAGATCTTTGATCGAGACTCTGAAAACGTGGCCAAATAAACATTGGGCAATAAGTTGTGTAAGCTAATAGATCCAACGTCAACGCTTTTGAATCATTCACATTAGTCGCCTGTTGTACCCAATCGAAGAACGGAGATGAGGAAGGATTCGAGGCATAAATCTCTTTAGATCAGATCTGTGCACAAAGATATAGCGACGAAAAAAGTGACAACAAATGGAAGTTTATGTATACATGTAAAAAGACTACGTGGCAAAACACGGCACTAATAATATATTTAAAAATCATTTGCCATGCATGAGTTCGCAAAAACTCGAAAAAGTCTCGACCAATTTGAATTCTTGAGAAACGTCATCTAACAAACAGAAGATCGACGTTTTATTATAAGCAAACATCAAAAAATAGTACGGTGTAACTCAATACATTACCGGGAAGGTATAGAAAAACAAATGCTGACAAAGTCACGGCTGTCAGCTAATGAGTTTCCTACAGGTATGTGTATGAACAAACGTCAATACGTATGAAACAAATATTCCATGTTCGTACAGAGAGAGTGGCGTGGGTACCACACAAGATACTGGAATACGCGAAGACGAAATTGCAAGAAACATCTATCTATATTAAACTACTATTATCTTCGCGCCAAGTCCCTTGCGGGGCAGGCAAAGGGTATTGAGTGCCACTTGATTCGGTCCTTACACACCTCACGCGACTCTTCAACATTCGTAGCTCTTTTGATGCACGATGAGCGTGTGTTAATTACCGTCAAGAAACTTCTAGTTTAATATTATTTTCATTGTATTAACTTAGATGTTAGGTAATATTAAAACAAATAAACTAGTAGTATACTTCTTCACAGAGCTATCATGTTCCTAATCCATTAGGATTGGAGATGGCTGCTACCAAGACTAAGGATTTGGTGAAGATACTGATTTTACATAGAGCGACTGCCCTCAGATCTCCACCAACTCAGCGGCAAATTCAGATCTTTCTGTATTTTGTTGGGCGGATTTCAGCACTATGTTTTCCTTTAGTGATAATTACAAAATATATCCGTAAATTCGAAATCAACAATTTATTGGTACAGGTCCACCCCAGGATTCGAACACACATCACAGGATGGATATTCAATGAACTAGTATGCTATTTCGTAACTATCCATACACCAAGTCCCTTGCGGGGTAGGCAGAGAGAACCTAGCGATACACCGTTCTGTCCTTATACACCTCACTTGCTTCTCCAACATTCATTCGCGAAGATCGACTAACTAAATCTGGTTAAACGCATCAGAAAACAAGCATGCTAATGCTATGTAGCAAGGTTAGAAATAGAAAATAAGAGTATCCTTTACTTAAAAGTATTTGCACTATTAATTTGATAGTCAAGGCATATGTACACATATGCACATACATAGTTGGAAGGTTTTATGCGTATACGGTCCGCACGTAAATAGTCAGCATACTAGTACTAATTGGTAAGATACGACGTATTTACTGAGATGACGAAGGATATAAGAAAAAATATTTAGATTATCTATTCATCTATGTATATCTTCACGCCAGGTCCCTTATAAGGTAGGCAGAGAAAACCGAACACCGTAACACGAGGTCGTCGCTAGCTTCATTAACATTCATAGTTCTTTTCATACACTATCGTATTATTTTCATTTAGATTGTCGATCGAGCATAATTTATAAATCTTCGAATCAAAACACAAATACCAAATAGGGTTGCCAACGGCTTTCTAAAAATAAAGTGTAAAGTCTGGAAAAGGAACGGCGGTATTTAAGGGCAAAAGACAAAAACAGTAACAAGTATTCACGGATATCAAAACTATTGGTTTTTCCTTCTCTGTTTGTCAGCCGATTGTCTTTTCCTTTATTTGTTTAGTAGCTATTGAAGATCTTTAGTTTTATCAATAAAAATTGCAAATTCGTACATTTTTTTATATCATATATAACATATAACAAACAAGCATGCGAACTGTCTGATGGTAAACATTCACCATAACCTAAGGACATTTGCAATACCAGGGGTGTCACTCATGCGTTGCCGACCCTGTTTGTGTGTATGTTTTCCTCTAATTTTCAATAATGATTAAGGGCGAACACCAGTAGGTCCTAATTCATTTAATAGATTTTTCTTGTAAATAGTTTGGTTACTTATTCTTATTGAACAATAAACATTATTATATATAGTAAAGTATAATATAGTTTATAAACTTATCGTTGGTTGTCAACTCTAATAACAAGCACCTAATATTGTGGAAATCCAGTTAAATTTAAGGGAATTGTATTTTTTTGGCAAATGCCGATATTTTGAACGACCTAGCGACGTCGATGTTTATTGTTTCTGATACCATGGATTTAAACCATTTTCCTTTCCAGTTGGGTTTTATTTCTTTGGTGCTTGGCTCCAATCCAAAATCCTGGACACATTCGCTCGTATTTCACTCAATGCGAAATAGTCGCGAGAATATAAAGTCTACTATTAATGCTGGCTATAATTGGAGCGCGGAGTCCAATAGTCTGCTGAGACTCCGGGTTAAATTTAATCTTTTTTTTTTACATAAGCCGTCTCGGTTGGTGGAATTGAAAGGTGCTAAACTTACCGCTGTTACTTAACGAAACAGTAAAAACATTGCACTTTGGAGTATCATGGTGTAACGAGGTACACGCAATGGGTAAAAATGAAGAAAGTGAATAATAACTATGGATTAAGAAAACAAGAATGAGATGTGGACCTATTTCGATAGGACACGGAGCAGAGCATTCACAATAAGTCACGTACAAATTTACTACTACGAGTAGCTGCTAAGTGCGGCTTAAAGGTTTTATTTTTATGTTTTAAGGAAGAACGCTACTTTTCTGGGTTAAAAAGTATTCTAAAGGTCGAGTTTTCGTGTGATGCATACAAAACAATCAGATGGGTGGACGGACAAAAATTGAAAACTAACAGATTTGACAGCTATAGCGATAGAAGAGTGGGTCTTCATCGCTTTAATAAAGTATGCATGGAACTCGAACACATATTTTAGGTACAGTCACAGCCCAAGTTGACTGGCCTCTCTTCCCCATAAAAGTTACAAATTAGGATAACTTAATTACTACACAGGTGCTCAAACCGATACGATTATGTAACTATGACATATATTTCGTAGTTTCATTATTCGTAATGAAGACAATACAATACACAAGACGTTAGAGAAAGAGTTGGTCTGAAAGAGAGTGTCGGTGTTAAGATAAGAAAAGGCATGCTCCGTTGGTTCAGACATGTAGAAAGAATGCGGGACGAAAGAATGACGAAACAGATATACAATGCAAAAGTGGAAGGACGTAGGAGCCGAGGAAGACCGAGACTAACCTACCATGACCAAATTGGTCGTGTTTTATCAGAAGGTGATGTCAGGAGCTCCAGGAGCCGGCGAGCGTGCATGAAAAGAGCTATGAATGTTACAGAAGCGAGTGAAGTATGTAAGGACCGCGTCTTATGGCGCTCGGTTCACTCTGCCTACCCTGCAAGGGATCTGGCGCAAGTATGGGTGTATGAGTATAATGACGTCTAGCTCAATCTGAGTGAGCTAATCTGAAATTTAAAAGCCATTTTCAATTCTAGAAGTGTCATACGCAATATTCATCTAATTACTTGTAAAATCTCTTTTCTTTCATCTATAAATATTTACTACTTGTTTGTAACCGGTAACATTAATGTATATCTATTGACCAGACTTCACTAAATTGTAACTTATTTTTGAGGCAGAAATATGTTTAAATAATAATAAACTGTTAATAGATTCAGGCGTTACTTTGCGAAAGTCAAATCTATATGCAATTTGATCTAACCTGCTTTGCGTGCTTCCGCCACCAATTAGTTCATGCGGCCTAGCCTAGTGGGTGGGTGCCGGCCGGCGCTAGGCCGCATGAACTAATTGGTGGCGGAAGCACGCAAAGCAGGTTAGATCAAATTGCAAATAATAAACTGCTCATAGTATTTTTATTACTTTTTTTTATTAGGTACTTTAGTATGTTACTATTAAATCAAATTTAATAATTTCGTGACCGCTTATTTACACTTTAACATGCAATATTTCATCAATTACGAAAACGGAGTTAACGTTCACTTTGTATTTTGTTTCCGCAATCAGTCGTATTTCGGTTTTATTAATTTGAGACAATTAAATCAAGTTATTTAAATCTGTAGAAAGTGTTTAAATAACACGTTATTTTTATTTCGTTAGCTAATTGAAGCCATTTGATCTATCTATAACTTCACGCCAAGGCCCCTGGCAGGGTACACAGATAAAAATGTATTATTTTCATACTATTTAAATGTGATGTGATATGATATGATTATAGTTGTAACGATCTTGTGGGATAGCCTAGTGGATATAGAACTATGTTATTAATTGGCTAGTCCCTGGTTCGATTCCTGGCAGACATGTATCACTAAATTCGTGTTTTCGGATTTTTGTACATATTTACTAAATTTTAAAGACGTGTGTTCTAACCTAAGAAAGGTTTGGTTTTCCCTCTGGGTTGTCTGATGGCAACCGCTCCATATAAAAATCAATATCTTCGCCAAATCCTTAGGCTTAAGTAACGGACCCCGCCAATCCTAGAGGGAGACTTTGTACAAAAGTCGTCTGCGTGGTGGTGGTGCTCTGTCTCTCCTATGGCATATATGGCAGAGAAATTACTGGGTACTGTGACGAAACATCCTTAGGTCACAAGATTGGCAGCGCGTGAGTAACATCCCCGTGGCGTTGCGAGCGTCAATAGGCTGCGGTGACCGCTTACCATTTAATGCGGGCCGCATGCTTGTTTGCCAATCTGGTTTCATAAAAAAAAACCTAATGGATTGGATCCTATGCATAACGCTAAAAAAAAAGAAGATATGAGCATAAATAGACGCCGTATATTATATATGTACATTTTATACAACTTCCACTTAAAAGTAACTTCTAAACCCATCACGTTTATCAAAGCGATTCTAGGAAGGCACAAATAATGAATGGTTATTGTGGGCGGCCCACATGCCTACATTTGTATAATATGCACACGTCAGCGTGTACATAACTTGACCGTGTTCATGGAAAGCGAGCCAACTTATCATTCGTGGCCTCGTAAACGTAATTTATGACTTGGATTAACTTTGTCTTATTCTGATAATAGTAAAGTGAGCCTATATATGTGTTCTTTGCAAATTAATATGAGCAAAAATGCATGTTAACAGTAAATGTGATATTCTTTATGCTGTGACAAGAGTCGGTCACTTTGTAAACAGTGGTCTAACCATTGGCCTGAGATAGAGCCTTACAGAGATTTACTGTACTTTATGTAGCGATAAGTTTGTATGGAAATCTGAATTTACGAAACGTTCTGCTTGAGAATATGTTTCAAATTATTTTGAAATATATATGTCATATTAATTCCATAATAATCATAAATGACGAGCTCGGTGGCGCAGTCGTGATTGACGCGACTTTGACACCAACGCGCGAGTGTTCGATTCCCATACAAGACAAACATTTGTGTGCATGAACTAGTCTGTTTGTCTTGATCTGGATGTTTTAAGAGAGGTAGGGTGCATCAAAGCAAAGCCTGTCTAGGGAAGTACCTCCACTTCACAGAAAACCGCAGCCAAATAACGACTCCCTAGAGGGTTGTTGTATTCCTGCGTGTGAGTGAGGTCATCAGTAAGCTCTTAAGGAGTTGCTGTGTTAGCAGCAGAGGAGGCATCGCGCGAGTGATACTTAAGGTATTGCAAGCGTTTATAGGCTACGGTAACAGCTTTACGTTAGGAGGGCCGCATGCTTGTACGCCTCCTGCCATTGTACATAAAAAAAAACGCACCGTATGTGTTGGCTCAGCACTGCTGTCTCAAAACACACGGTTTGTGTTGGCCCAGCGCTGTCGTTTCAAAACACACCTTGTACTAAGGTCAGCACAACTGTAGCGGAATACACGGTGTGTGTTGCCTAGCACACTATGCCAGCACTCTCGTCTCAAAACACGTTAGGCGCGCATCCGCACTGGCGTGCAGAAACACACCGTGCGTGATTTATAGCACACTCGTAGGCTACAAAATGTGTGCATCGTGAGTGCTGAAAACACACTTTCATGTTTTTATAGGTATATAGGATAGGTATTGGTATATGGCCGCAGTCAATATGTTTGAAATCGGTGCCAGAAAATATAACACAACTGTGTATAAAGCACAAGTCCTTGTCATAGAAATTGAAATATAATTCATTAAATTTGATCCAATGCTTTATAAACACCCACTTACTGTAGATAAACAGATATTTAATAAGCAGCCCAATTGGTGAAGTACCTCCACAGTAGCCAAATAACAACTCCTTGGAGAGCTATTGTTTTCCTGCGAGTGATTGAGGTAAGCAGGACACTAATGAGGAGTTACAGTATTAGTACGTGTGGAAAATTTCGAAAATATGCCTGGAGTATTGTAAAAGTGCATAGCCTGGTAGTCGACGGTAAACGGTTTACATCAGGCGGGCTGTATGCTTGTTTCTCCAAGAGGCACATTGTAGAAGAAGTACATTAATTCCCGATGGCCACCTCTCACCTCCGTCATCTGATTACTGTACCAGGATTGTATGAATAAAATACCAAATTGCTAAGTTATATGGTGGTACAGCAATTTCAAATAGTTGATAGGCGGTACTTGATACCCTTACTAATTTCAATACTACTAAAGAGGCAGCCAGCGTGCGTGCTGTCTGATGATAAGCAGTAACCGTAGCCTACTTGCTCTTCCACTTTAATGTTAAAAACTTGTTCACGCCTTTTTTGAACCTCTTGTTGGTAAACCCCACTTGAGAAAACCTCGGTACGGTGTTCATTCCAGAAGGTAAGGGTTTTCGAAAGGAAACATCTCTGGAATCGCACAATACATTTACAACAATTATATAATTACTTAATTACAGGTCATTTTAATAAAAGCATCTAATAAACACTTTTAACATCACGGCATTCCTCAAGGATGTCTAATTGGACCGTACCTTTGTAATTAGTTACGTTTCGCTCTACACGAAGTTTTACGGTTGCTTACGGCCATCGACCCATTCAGTATCGATTGCAGTTTAGTAGGGCAAACGAAAACAACCCGTTCCATTCAAGCCCTATTGTAGGACAAGGAAAAGATTTTCTATTCACATTTTCTATTTCTTTTTTGTTTACTCTTAAAAGTTCACTCTACTGTATCACAACCAACAATTGAATGTTGGCTATATAACTAACAATTAAACACAAACAAGGATCATAAGTAAAAACAACTAAATATCATAATAAATAATCAAAAATCTGTTGACGATAATCAAGCATGTTTATATATACACTTTGTAGATGTGTTGAAAATAAAGAAGGCATTGTTGTATAGATCGCATGTAATTTTAACCAAGATTTTATAAATGCATCTATTTCCAAGTACTTCATTACCATTCATTATTCTAATAGGAGCAATTATTATATAAACCATGAAGTGCTATTAATTAATTTATTGGCATATTTTAGCGGATTAGCTATTATTGAATTAAATACTTCCGCAAACACTTGGGTTGTGGAAGAAACGTCATCCATGTCGTGGTTTTCCCAATTTTGTGTTTATTTTCCACCATAGTCGAAAATAAAGAATATTCACGGAGATATTGGGAACGAAGATAAGAAATTAATTTATTAGAAACCTTTCATTTATACAACTGGAAAGTATTGTCTTTTTTCTTCTTAGCGTTATCCAGTTTCCTAATCGATTGGATTGGCAAGGTCGGCTACCTAAGATTAAGCACTTGGTGAAGATAATAATTAAATACATGGAGCCATTCCCGTCAGACTTCCTCAATCTAGACGGAAAACCAGACCTATCTTCGGTAAAGTCACATGTCTTTCGAAATGTAATTTATGAACGTGATAATTACAAATATGTTCTTAAATCCGAAACCACGAATTTAGTGGTACATGCCAGGACTCGAACCGAGGACCAGATGGTCAATAGGGCCGCTCTTTATCCACTGGGCTATCACTGCTCTTACAACTGGAACTGCAAAGTATTGTATGTATAAGAAAGCATGGTGTGTTGGTTCACTTCCAATTATAAGAAATTATATACAGTGGGTACGTGAATTAAAAATCACGCGACTTGTTACATAGTAATCCCATCCATCCCAAACGCAGGTGGCGCAGTGATTAGTAACGTTGCTTTGACACCAGCGTTGTGGGTTCGATTCCCACACAGGACAAACATTCGTGTGCATGAACATGTCTGTCTCGGTCTGGATGATGATAATTCTATGTATCATACATAACACAAGCATCGCTTACTTTGAGGCTAGATGGCGATGTGAATTTGTCCGACAATATTAATTTAATATTTCCCCAAGTTAGGTATCTTGGAGAGTAAGTGGACAGAGGACTGCACGCACATAACTATTCCCTGGAGGGTAGTTGTGTTCCTGCAAGTGAGTGAGGTTACCAATAAGCTCGTGATGAGTTACTGAGTAACCGCTTTACATTTTAATTGGACCATATGCAAGTTTGTAAAAAGTAGATAGCTTCCCAATTAGTGCTGCCTCTTCTCTCCCACGATCAGAAATACTTCACAGCTATATATATTACAAGTATTTTGCTAATTGGCCTTACTTGAATCCTATATATTTTAAGCTAGTGAGGTAAGGTCAATAATAATGCACGTGACCTTGTATATTGTACTTCTAAGTAAGAACGTCAATCGATATCGATTACCATATCTATTTTAGTCGAGTAATCAACAAATCATAGTGAGTCGTCGGGTCTCATGGCGCTGTGTTATGTACACACACACCTTTGATTATTCGCGTTGTAGCAATACGTCACGGACGTGGAGATCAAGGCCCCCAGTTTATTGTAGCTCATAATACGTTAAAAGTCTGACATAACCCGTACGACCGATCGTAAGGGGATAATCATGATCCACCTCAAAAGAATGACTAGGATACGTCTTTATTCATATTCATAACTTTTAAGAACTGTTAAAATATTCTTTTATTTGTTAAAACAGCGTTGTTATGTTTTTTCCTTTAAGCAATTTTACTATAACGTACGAACCTCTGCATTGGTAGTGTATTTAAAAAATATTTTTCATAGGTAAATAGTTGCGTGCTAAATGATTAGAATTTCTAGAGCACAAATGTTTTAAAACGATAATAAATCGGTCAAGTGTGAGTTGAGCTCGCGAATGTAAGGGTTTGCAGTCGTTTAAGTATTATAACATGAACTTAAATATGTAAAGTAGTAAGTAGTGGAATAAAGTACATAATCTATATTACTATACTCTCCTGTGATCACTTGTACTACTAAAGAGTGGTAAAAAATAAATAAAAGACGGTTTTGCAGATTCGACCTAATCATTTCTTTAATACAACGTCGGGCGGCGTACAAGCATACGGCCCACCTGATGGAAAGCATGAACCCTATGAGCGTTTGCAATACATTAAGTATCACTCGCGAGATGCCACCTCTGCTGCTTGCATAGAAACTCTTTAGAAGCTATCTAGTGACCTCGCTCACACGCTGCACCTACCATTAAGGTAGTTGTTATTTAGCTGCGCTTTTCTGTGAGGTGGAGGTACTTCCCACAGACGGACTTTTATGCGCCCTACTTTTCTTAAAAATACCCACACCAAGACATAAAGACATGTTCATGCACACAAATGTTTGTTCTGTGTGAGAATCGAACCCACGAGCGTTGGTGTCAAAGTAACGTAACAGCGTGTTTCACCAATGCGCCACCGAGCTCGTCAAAGCAATATTTATATGCCACTCTGTCTTATTTTCCTACCTTTTTCGACTGATACGAGTAATTTCTCTTCTATGGAATGGTTCTGCGGAAAAGATAATGCCATACCATATCTCGTATATTATTTCATATATCCTTCACAAATTATTTTTGGTGCTATAAAATATACGCTATACTATATCTGCTAAGAAGAAAACAATAAGTTGAATATTAAAACACAGCAGTTTGATGTTTAGTTAACAAAACCTTTAAACATTTAAAACTTCACATAATGGCGTGTACTAATAAAAAATCTACTTAGGTGTAGGGGAAGTATCTTAATTGTATTTTATATTGTTTTTCATTCATAACTTTGTTCGCTTTATAAATATCTATAACAATATCATTTTTTTTTTCAAATTATGAAGAAAGTATAAGAATTCCTTGTTTACTACGGAACTCTAAAAACAACATAACCACAATTTAATTGTCACCCAAACTGAATGCCACTGTTGTAACAATTTAACATCAGTTACACGTTGGAGGTCATATATATCGATAACCGAACTAGCGACATGGGCAATTTGCAGCACAGTGTCAGCTTAGCTGCTAAATAGTGTCTATATAATATGACCTAGCTATTCTGTTTACTTATATAAACACTAGCTGCTGCCAGCGGCTCCGCCCGCGTGGAGTCAAATAACGTAGCCTATGTGTTAATCCAGATCATAATCTATCTAAGTGCCAAATTTCATTCAAATCCGTTCAACCGTTTAAGCGTGAAAGAGCAACAAACATCCATACATACAAACTTTCGCATTTATAATATTAATAGGATTTGCCATCCAATTCGTGTACAGGATATAAAAAGGAACTAGGTAATCTAATTGAATATATTATTATATTATATATATCTATAATATAATATATATTATATTATATATAGTAATATATATGTTAAAATAAGAAGAAGCATGCTCCGTTGGTTCGGACATGTAAAAAGAATGCAGGATGAAAGAATGACGAAGCAGATATACAATACAAAAGTGGAAGGATGTCAGGAGCCGAGGAAAGGCCATTAAGGCCTTCTGATAGAACGACCAATTTGATCATGATAGGTAACTACCATGATCAAATTGGTCGTGTTCTATCAGAAGGTGATGTCAGGAGCCCTAGAAACCGGCGAGCGTGCATGAATCATGAGAGCAATGAATGTTAAAGAAGCGAGTGATGTAAGGATCGAGTCACGTGGCGCTCGGTTCTCTCTGCCTACCCCGTAAGGGATTTGGCGGTGAAGTTATAGATAGATAGAAGTTATAGATAGAGAGTAATATATGTCTACACGGCAACAAATCAGGCCATACAAAGCCGTTTAAAATTCACCTTTACTACAACGACATCAGAAGCATAGGTGTACAGCTTGACGTGTCGTTGTGTGTACCTGTTTTCAATGTATGTTACACTTTGCATTATAAAACAAAGCTTTAGTTACTTTTAACGGATATTAACAATTATTGTACAATTCACAAAGATAAACGGCGAATGCGAGTTAAAAAGACGTATGAGTGGATTTGAATGACGTTGAAATCAGTTACAAAGAAGTGGTATAAAGTATATATATATACATAAAGAGCATTGATAGGCAAATGTATAAATAACCAGCCTATTAACTGATTGGTCTCTGGTCTGGTCCCGAATTCTACTATGGGTAAAGGTACTATGTTTATAATTATCACTTGCGCGGCGGCGAACAAATTGATATTTCCAAAAACGTGTGACCTAACCTAAGAAAGGTCTTAGGTTAGGTCACACGTTTTTGGAAATATCAATTTGTTGGACGTGCGGGTTTCCTCTCGAGACCAGACCTTTCTGGTTTTGTGTCAGTGTTGTGGAGGTGAGACAGCAGTCGCTCCATGTAAAAATCGTCGCCAAACCCTTAAGCTTTGTTAGCGAACCTCTAGTAACGGAATAAAGCTAAGAAGAAGAGAAGACATATATATTTATTAAGTACATAATTCATAATTGTTTATCTATAAGTATAATCTACAAATCCGTATGTTCGCCAAATCTATAAGCTTAAGTAGAGGCCACTACCAATCCTAAAGGTTTAGGAAACGCGATAGAGCTGGGAAGGAGAGAATGGCCGTTAAAAAGGCGAAGACAGTATTCCAAACAGCAAACTTTCTTAAATTCAACACGTGGTTAATGGGGAACGCACATAAATAAAGATTCCTGATTTGTTACAGACAATGTAAAAAAAAATACGATTACACTTTTTAATAACATATCCAATCATACAGTAATATTCTGTCACGGTTCTCTACGTTTTATGATCACGTTACTGATTACGTATGATATTGTTGACAAGCACGCAGCTATATATACGAGTATTCAATGTACAACCGCACTTATGTTATAAACTTTGATTTTATTTTCACTTAGTGCATTTTTGTTTGTTTCAAATATTGCCATATTTGATTTTGTAGCAGGTACAGCCATTGAAATTGGGCATAGTCGTAAAACTTTGATGACGGTGTACTATGGAGCTGTTATAATGATAGAACCGGAAGGAGTCACTTTATGTCAACAACACAAACATATAAGTATTACATGTGAATATAAAAAGCGAGTTTGGTTCGCTGTAATAGACATGTTTTTTGAACATTAATATGAATTCAAAAAACACTGTCAACTGCGAGTTCAGGCGGGCTGATCAAGCATGGCGAGTACGTTCGTGTACCAAGTACTTTGAAATGAGTATACGTTAAGAGAGGTCTTCTTCTTAGCGTTATCCCGTTTCCTAATTCATTAGGATTGGCGAGGTCCGCTGCTTAAGCTGAGGGATTTGGCGAAGATACTGATTTTTACATGGAGCGACTGCCGTCAGACCTCCACAACCCAGAAGGAAAACCTGACCGGGTACATGTCAGGATCCGAACCAGGGACTTGTTGTTCACAAGGCCAGTTCTTAATCTACTAGGCTATCACTGCTCATTATACGTTAAGAGGTAGGGCACATATAAACAGCCCGTCTGGGGAAGTACCTCCACCTTGCAGAAAACTGCAGTCCAATAACAACTGTCTGGAGGGTCGTTGTTGTCCTGCGTGTGAGTGAGTCATCAGTAACTCCTGTGGAGTACCTGTGTTAGTAGTAGAGATGGCATCGCTAGAGTGATTCTTAAGAATGGTAGGGCGCATCGAATCAGACCTTCTGGGGAAGTACCTCCACCTCACAGAAAACCGCAGCCAAATAACAACTGCCTATAGAGGGTTGTTGTGTTCCTACGTGAGAGTGTGGTCACCAGTAAGCTCGTATGGAGTTGCTGTGTTAGCAGCAGAGGTGGCATCGCGCGAGTGATATCAATGTATTGCAAGGGTTTTTTGTAGGCTACGGTAACCGCTTTACATCAGGTGCGTACGTATGCTTGCATTGCACGCATGTCTTCCGACGTTGTATAAAAAAAATAAAAAAAAGTATTGTAAACTTTCATAGGCTATGATAACTGCTTTACATCAGGTGGGCCGTATGCCTCTTTACGTTATATAAAAATATACGTTATTCACTTTGTTATCTTTGACACTGTTAGTTAAGCTACGATCCAACGAAAACGTAAATATTGCTCTAAAGCATATTTGTAACTCGTTCCTCTATTTGAGGTCATAAAAAGGACAATGAGGTCGACGTCTCGATTATTTAAAAATAAGGAAAACCATGATGTCAATTAAGAGGAAACTGACTGAAATAGCTACATAAGGCTAAGCGTTTCGTCTCTGCAACAGTTTTGTCTCTCACGTCATATCTACATTGAAATTAGCTTCTAGATTATCATTATAGTTACATACAAGGTGCGTACCTACCTATATAGATTTATTAAGAGCCGCGATAGTTCAGTGGCTAAAAAACAGGCCTATTGATCAACGGATCCTCGGTTCGAAACCTGGTATGGGTATTACCTCCACTTAAGTCATGTTTTCGGATTTAAGTACATGTTTGTAATTATCACTAGCTTTGCGTTGAAGGAAAACATATTCGAAAGACAAACAAATTATATCGAAATACGTATGACCTAACCATAGAAAAGTCTGGTTTTCCCTATGGGATGTTGAGGTCGGACGGCAGTTGCTCCAAGTAAAAACCAGTATCTTCGCCAAATCCTTAGTCTCAGGTAGCGGACCCCGCTAATCCTGGTGGATTAGGAAACGGAATAACGCTAGTAAGAAGAGTATTTTGCTTATTTCCTTAAGTTCCTATAGCCACTGGTACACACTTGTTATTTTTTTGTTATTATACTTGATAGGGACGCTTACCGTACGTACAGCTAAGTGCAGCTCAAGCTTTACACTTTGACATTTGTACGGTTCTTATGTCGTTCGCGATAAGAGTTAAAATCACACATCCAGGGTTAAGCATGATCTGCTCTTTAGCTTTAGCTGTACAAAGAAAAAAGCCGTCTAGTGCGAGTCCGACGCGCGCATTGAGGGTCTCTAAAAAATATTTTCTCAAATTCTTTTTGTAAAATTATTTTCTGTGATGTAACTAAAATTTATGGTTTTTAGATTTTTTTCCTTACTTGTGCTACATGACATTGTTTCTTATGCATGCAGACTGAATACACGAACGGTAAATTTGATTGTCACCTTGTAATAACTGATGTATTCTGGCAAATAAACATTTGACTTTGACTTACCAAATTTCATGATTCTAGGTCAACGGGAAGTACACTATAGGTTTTGATTCCCTTGCGAGCGTCAAAATATGCGCTCAAACGAGGCATTAACAGCCGTTTCTTTTGATTGCGTTGACTTAGAAGTTTGCTTTTTTCACTGCTCGTAGAAATTACAGACCTGAGTATTTACATTAATTTCAGTTTGATAGCTCCACCCGTTTTTGAGAAAAAGGATCATGATAGACAGACAGATAGACGGACAAAAAAGTGATCCTATAAGGGTTACATTTTTCCTTTTAAGGTATGAAACCCTAAAAACTATTGTATAAACAATATATAAAGTCTATGTTCGCTTACAGAGTTGTTCAGTGAACGCTTAGGTTGTTTGCTTGAGCTCCTCGCTGGGAACTATCTAACACATATAGAGGACCTACTTTATCTTTAGTGGTAACAAACGGGGCTCTAGCGACAGCAAGTATGAACAAAGCATCAATGCTGCCCGACTGGAAGTATTCACCTTACATATAACCGCTGCCAAATTACAACTCCCTGGAGGGTTGTTGTGTTCCTACACGTGAGCTACCAGTAAGCTTCTACGGAGTTGCTGTGTGCTCGTAGAGGTGGCAACGTGTGATACTTCCTATATTACAAGCGTTCATAGGCCACGGTAACCACTTAACATCAGGTTGACCGTAATTTGTTCACCCCGACCTTATATAAAAATCGGCCAAGTGCGAGTCGGACTCGCGCACGAAGGGTTCCGTACAAATATCTATAAAAACGGCAAAATATTCACGTTTGTTGTATGGGAGCCCCCCTTAAATATTTATTTTATTCTATTTTTTAGTATTTGTTGTTATAGCGGCAACAGAAATACATCATCTGTGAAAATTTCAACTGTCTAACTATTACGGTTCATGAGACACAGCCTGGTGACAGACGGACGGACGGACGAACGGACGGACGGACAGCGGAGCCTCAGTAATAGGGTTCCGTTTTACCCATTGGGTACGGAACTCATTCAATCCACAATTCATTCTTTCATTCATCATCATCTTTCAGTTTTTTTGCCCATTTTTGAACGCCGGTGAAATAACTACAGCTGTTTCCTTCTTCCCTCCCCATACTGCGTCAGACCAGCCACGGGCGGCAGCGATAGAGAGCTTCATAGCTCCATCTAGCCACCGCGATCCCATCGGCTATACATAGTATAGGATGGCGGAATGGTTAGCAATGGTTACTTTAACACCAAGGCCCATGGGTTCGATTCCCACACACACGACAAATATATCTGTTTGTTTTGGTCTGGGTGTTTTATAGAGAGGTAGTGCTCATCAATGCAGCCCGACTGAATGTAGTAAGTAGGAGTACCGAAGTACCACCACCTCACAGAATACCGCAGTTAAATAACATTTTCCTGGAGGGCTATTGTGTTCCTGCAAGTGAGTGACGTTACCGTGACACTTTCTGTATTGCAAGCGTTGTAGGCTGCGGTAACCTTACATCAAGTAGGCCGCATGCTTGTTTACACCGACGTTGTATAAAAAAGAAACTAAAGGTTTAGAAGTGTACATTTTTGCTCCACCGGTCAACGGAGTGATTGATGTCTTTTGACATTATGTACGGTACCCTAAAATTAAGCCACGTTGATGCTTTCGCTTGATTTTACAAGTATCATTTTTTCAATGTACACACAGCGACACCTCAAGCTAGACTGATTGACCATTGTACCGTTCTTATGCGCGCAATGAGACTAAAAATTGTACAGCAAGTGTTTAACACAACTTGCCGCTGTGAATACATACATATTCACGCGTAGTCCCTTGCGGGCACTAACCATTAATCCAGGCTCATGAAAGCACCTCGCGCTCAGAAATAAATTGCCTTGTAGCACCTAAATATCTCCGCAATTCAAGCCTACTAACCAATAGGAGAATATTTTGACCAATAAACCGATAAGTGTGAGAATTGTCGACAATCCTAAGCTTACACACGGTATTGAACCCTTAAGTTTAAGGAGAGACTTTGCCTCCCTTTGTGTGTTCTACCGATTGTACAACGGGTTGCGTTCTGAAGAGTTGTTCGAAATGATGCCGACGGCTACTTTTTTGTAACCGCACCGCTCGCCGACGGCGGGGAGTTCACCCTCACACGCTTGAACCGCTATGGTCGCGTACGGTGCGGTTCCAGAGAAGTTTTCTTCCGAGAGCACTCAAGCTGTGGAATGAGCTCCCAGCCGAGGTTTTTCCAAGGAACTACAGCATGGAGTTCTTCAAGAAATGCGTGAAGAGGTTTTTAGAGGGTCGGCAACGCATTAGTGACGCCCCTGGTGTTGCAAATGTCCATAGGCTACGGTGACTGTTTAACATCAGGCAGGCCGTATGCTTGATTGCCACCTTAGTGGTATAAAAAAAAAAGTGTCGCGATGTTGATCCGCGAACCAGCCAATAAGAGCTGCGAGTTCTACTTTACCCCTCGACCCGTGTAGCGGCGAATTGAATTACTACGTATTGAGATCATTACCTCTCAGAGATAGTAGGCAGAGAGAACAACTTCATTACGTTGACATTTCCTATTCAGGTATTCTATGGTTGACTGGAAGAGATCCCGGATGGGTTAAATCCACCATTGTACAAACAATTCGAGCTCGGTGGCGCTGTGGTGAAACGCGCTGTCACGCTACTTTGACACCAACGCTCGTGGGTTCGATTCCCACACAGTACAAACATTTGTGTGCATGAACATGTCTGTTTGTATTGGTCTGGGTATTTTATATGTATAATAAGTATGTATTTACAAAAAAAAATGTATTTACGTATGTTTATCAGTTGTCTAGTACCCCTAACACAAGCTTCGCTTACTTTGGGGCTAGATGGCGCTGTGTAATTTGTCTGACAATAGTTTTTTTTCCTTGTAGTACAATAACGATTATACAAACAAACAACTAATAATTAATTAATTGATTTTAGTATTTCTTTTTTCAATGACCTACAGCTGTACCGGTTACCTAACCATTACTAAGTACACTGAGATGGTGCAGTGTTGCAGTGAACAAAAGTATTTCACTTTTATGTTTTTGTGATAAGATAAAGTTGTACTCATTTTAACGTATAAATTGCACTTTTCAAGTCGAGCGAGCACGGAAGTGTTTTGAAATAAGTAATTTGTTGTAAAAAATATTTCAACATGGACAATATTTTAAGAAATGTTTAACATCGTGGCTCGTGGATTCGATTCTTTTTTTTTGTACAACGTGGGAAGGCATACGAGCATACGTGATGTAAAGTCGTCACTGTAGCCTATGGACGCTTGTAGTACATTAAGTATCACTCGCGCGATGCCTCATTTGCTGCTAACACAGCAAATCCTTAGGAGCTTACTTCTGAACTCACTCATACGCAGGAACACAACAACCCTCTAGGGAGTTGTTACTTGGCTGCGGTTTTCTGTGCGGTGGAGTGTACTTCCTCAGATGGGCTGCTTTGATGCGCCCTACCTCTCTTAAATATTACTTTATTAGTATCAGCGATGTTTAACTTCTAAAGTTTTGATGGTGTAAATATGCGTAAATAATATGCATGTCCACCAAATGCTTTTTAAAAAACAAGCGAGATACTTGTTTAATAAGATGAAGGCATTTCATTCACTTACATATGTAGTGTTATAATATTAGTGAGCAAATTCATAATATTATGCGCCATACCTCTCTTAAAAACATCCAGCCCAATACAAACAGACATGTTCATGCACACAAATGTTTATCCTGTATCGGAATCGAACCTACGAGCGTTAGTGTCAAAGTCGCCTCGCCTCATTCACGACTGCGCCACCCAGTTCGTCATTATTCCCAAACAGAACAAGCGTTCGTGTCTGTTTGATTTGGTCTGGGTGTTTTTAAGAGAGGTAGGGCACAATAATGCAGCCTAAATGGTAATTGTCTCCACATCACAGAAAATAACAACACTCTGAAGGGTTATGTTCCTGCGTGTGGGTTACCAGAAAGCTCCCAAGGAGTTGCCATGTTAGCAGCGCGGTTGACGACAGATACTTCCTGCATCGCCAGTGGTCATAGGCTACGCTAACTATTTTACAGGCGGGCCATATGCTTGTATGCCTCCCAACGTACTATAAAAAAATAGGCTTATGACTCGTAATGACGATGGCATTTTATTTTACCAAAATATTATATGCGCACTTGGCAATCCCATTGCTGAGCAAATGCCAACTTACCTACCACTCGTACAGGTAACTACGTACCTACATTATTGTTACTGAAGGTTATATTTTTTTAGCTTTAGGAATGACAGCCTAGTGGATAAACAATCAGCCTGTTAACCAGCTGGTCCCTAGTGCGGATCCTGCTGTATACATGTACCAACGAAATTTGTGTTTTCGGATGTATGTACATATAATTATCACTTACTTGGCGGTGAAAAAAAAACATCGTGAAGAAACCGCACGTCTCATTTATATGTCGAAAAACTTATGACCTTGCTTAAGAAAGGACTGGTTTCAGTCAGTTTTTCGGATTTTTATATATTACAAAATTATTGTTTACTAAAATTGAAGGAAAAAGGGATTAGAATAAGCATTACCAACAATGATATATTATTTGCACACAAGCAAAACTATACAACGAATGAGCGATAAATGCTATAAAGAACAATGATATTTGCACAGCTGCGTCATTGGAATACAAAACAGAAATGTCTGCGGACTGCGTGGAACGTTGTTATATGAAATACAATATGTTGATCAAAAGGAATGATATTAATCCTATAAATAATGTTACCATACCTTATGACTTTACTTGTTTACTAAAAATGAAATTTATAAAAAGTCAATTTTTACTATAAAAAGAACTTTTGGTAAACAACTATGGCAACACCAATCAAAAATAGTGATAGGAGTCAGCGATGTGACATCATACTAAAACGGGTTTCGGTGACTCAGTCAGTGTCCTTTATACAATGCACACTTTCAGAATTATTGTTAGCATTGAATAGGGTTGTCAGGGTCCTGGGTTTTCAGGAATGTCAACTGAAAAACTGATTTTAAGCAATACAGAATTGTAAGCAATTCCTCAGATTTTTATAATAACAATACCTACTATAAAATAAAGTATTTTGGTTATACTCCTGTAGATAGTCAAATACTAAGGGAAATTACATAAGTTTCGCTTCTGCTCCGCTCTGTTCTACTCGGAGGATCATGAATTTGTTGACTGCCTTATGCTTTACTATATGTATAGTACCTACGAGTATAATTATTATATATGGTCTATGGCTGTTATTGGACATCAATTGCTTGTCATTTTATGTTACGTATGACATAATAAGTTAGTTTCTTATGTTAAGGCGATGGTACTCATTAATCTAAGGTAATAAACAATGTAATCCATGCGTGGTATGAAGTCTGTCCACTGTCTCTTTTTAGATGTATATTCCTTCAAAATTCTTGTTTTCTTCTTGGAAATTGCCCGGAGCTTAAGCCTTAGTACACTGTTCCGTGGTCAATGTTCGTCATATACGTGACCTTTATTCTATGACTTTCTTCTTCTATCTACCATCTTCAACTTTAAGGGCTTCGGCATTTGACATTTGATAATATTTATGAAGTATTGTCTTAGGTTTTCGCGATTGTTACACATTGAATTAAACAATTTTTAACGGAAGTATCGCGTATTTTATTTATAAAATAATATTTATGAACTTGCTCACTAATATTATAACACTACATACGAGTATCTCACTTGTTTTTAAAACAGATGTTTTAGAATATTTGGTGGACATGCATATTATTTACGTATATACACCATCAAAACTTTAGAAGTTAAATATCACTGATACTAATAAAGGAATATTTAAGAGCGGTAGGGCGCATCAAAGCAACTCGTCTGGGGAAGTACCTCCACAACCTCTCAGAAAACCGCACCCAAATAACAACTGCCTAGAGAATTGTTGTGTTCCTGCGTGTGAGTGAGGTTACCAGTAAGCTTCTAATGTGTTGCTGTATTAACAGCAGAGGTGGCATCGCATGAGTGACATTTAATGTATTGCAAGCGCTCATAGGCTACGGTAACCGCTTTGCATCAAGTGGGTCGTAGCTGTGGGCTTGTATGCGTCCCGACGTATCTACGAGTAGTATAAAAAAAATATATAAAATCTTGTCATAGCAATCATGATTTTATCCACAAAAAAAGGCATTTCCTCGTCGCGTAGATAATGGCACAATGACGTAACATCGGTTATCATTAAATTCATGATGGTTATAAAATAATGCTAATGCTAACGTAGAATACGTTTTGCGCTATCAGCCTGTTCATGGTTTGTTTCCTTATCTGTATTATACGATATTAACAAATGCCAGATGCTGGAAACGCCTCTCTGTGCTTGTTTTTCATTTTGATTATTATTTAAATTCAAATTAATATGCATACATACTAATATTATAAATATACGTATTAGCAAGAACTCTAGCTGATCTGCAAACATTGGTGTCAATAATAAAAGACTATAGTATGGGTTTACTACTGACCGCGAAGAAGACAAAGATGGTATTTGTAAGAGAAAAAACCAGAATCAATGTAAGGATTACATTGCAATTTTGATAAATATAGTGATATAAAGATAGATCGAATCCTGTAAAAGCACATAGACTACATTTTTTTCGCAAAAATAAAACTTGAAAGTGGCGAAATAGGGGATGACGTGGTATGGTTATGTGAATAAAGCTCGGTGGGAGATTACTGGTAACCTCCCTCACTCGCAGGAACACAACTGCCCTCCAGGGAGTTGTTATTTGGCTGCGGTTTTCTGTGAGGTGAAGGCTCCTCAGTCGGGTTACTTTGATGAGCCCTATCATTCTTGAAAACACCTAGACCAAGACAAACAGACATATTCATGCGCACTAATATTTGTACGGTATGGGAATCGAACCCACGACCGTTGAAGGAACTTGGTCACCACTCCACCACTTCAGCTATCTTCTTCTCCGTTTGATTTAATTGAACTCCAAAAAATGTATGGACATAAATTTTATGGATTCCGGGAATAGAACTCAATTTCCAATACTTAAATATCTAATCAAAGTGCATCAGTAGCACGCAGTTGTCATTTTTTTACAATCACATTATTATAACATTTATTAAATATGATTGAAATGCGATAATACCATTGAGTCATAGTCACAATCTTTATTTCTAATTCCGAATGAATAAGCATATTTCGGAAAGTAATCTAACTATATATCTATTTTGTACTGATTGTGAAAGTTTCAGAAGCAGAAAGAAACTATTTATATTTTCTGATTTATAACTGGCTTCGATAAATGAGTTCGTCGCGTGTGTTTTTGGGTTCCGTATCCGAATTGAAATCCACGAAACTCTATTACTCAGGTTACGCTGTCTTTCCATCTATTATAGGACTAACTTTTGAACGTAGAAAGAAACTTGAAATTTTCACAACGTATGTACTAAATATAAAAATAATAAAATAAATATACAATAAAGGAAAACATGTGTGCGTGTCCGACTCGCACTTATCCGGTTTTGTATGTATGTTCACCAATATATCGGGAACGACGTTCACGAATTTGTCGTGTAAAAGTGTTAGTGTAGACCCGAATTGAGTTCTATATTTTGATGAAGATTTGATGATTAGATAGTTTTTATTTAAGTGAGTCTAATTCTCGACTATCCCATGTAACGTTGTTTTTCAACAAATCATTTGACGAAGATTTGATGATATAATAAATAGTTGTTGTTGTTGTTGTTGTAATCTCTTTATTGTACAAATATACTTAACATATACAGTTACAAATCTTTAGCATGTACAAAGGCGGACTTATCTCTGTAAGAGATCTCTTCCAGCCAACCTTTATAAGCTTAACAGGAATAAGTAATACATATATAGGCAGAGAAACTATCTGTACCTTCTTTAACACAAATAACATGGACTAATAACATGAGTCATTGCAACAGTAAAAAACATATACATAAATATAACACAAAGAAAATAATAATAAAAAAAAAAAAAAAAGTAAAAGAAAAATCATATATAAGTACCTAAGCAAAAACAGATTCAACCTAGGGGCGAATGTAGTGGAACCGAGTACATTGCTCTAGAAAAACATTATTCTATAGCGTCCGTGTCTATACTGAAGAATCCAAGGCAACGAGATTTGAATAACTCATAAGAGGGCGTCAATCTTATATTCAATGGGAGTGAATTCCACAGTTTTGCCGATTTGACAGTAAAGGAGTTGGAGTAAGTTTTCGACATATGGGTTTGTATGTTAAGAATTGGAACACTACTCGAACGCAGACGGTCGTCACCATGTCGAAATTGCATTCGTTCACAAAGGTAATTAGGAGCATATTTGCAGTACAAGATATTATATAGTTGTGAGAGTAAGTGGACGTTCCTGCGAACTCTAATCGGTGGCCACTCAAGACGCTGGCGATACTCTGATATATGGTCGAATTTACGGAGCCCGTAGACAAATCTGACACATTGGTTCTGCAGACGTTCCATCTTATCGAGTAACTCCTCAGTGAGATCAAGGTATACAACATCTGAATAATCCAATAATGGGAGCAGCAAAGAGCGAGCTAGCATTATCTTAGTTGATAAAGGAAGGAAATATTGCAGACGCTTCAGAGAATGTAGTGAAGCGAAAATCTTTCGACTAACTGCATTAACTTGTGGAGCCCACGAAAGTGTCTGATCGATGACGATGCCCAAATCCTTAACAGTAGAAGAGAAAGGAATGATATTACCATCAAACATGATATTGGGCTGCACATAGTTCTGAAGTTTAGATATAAAATGTGGGCTTCCAACAATAATAGATTGAGATTTAGCTGCATTAATTTTTAGCCCGAAATTATGAGACCATTCTGCGATAGCCGCAAGGTCTTTATTGATGACACCGATAGCGTGAGAAATATTGGAAAGTGGAGCAGCTGTATAAATCTGTAAGTCGTCTGCATATAGGTGATAGCATGAGGAAAGAGAATGTACAATATTATTAATGAATAATGAGAATAGAATTGGGGACAGCACTCCCCCTTGAGGCACCCCTGCATGGAGCTGGCACCATTCCGATCGAGACCCATCCACCTTTATCAGTTGCTGACGCCCGGTGACATAAGACCTAAACCAGGTGAGTGCTGATGGCGATAAGTTAAGGGACCCCAGAACTCCAAGCAAAATATCGAAATCTACTGTGTTAAACGCATTAGTAAAATCGAGTAGGACTAAGACGGTTAACAACTTATTCTCAACATTCCAACGGATGTCATCAGTAATTTTGATCAGAGCTGTAGTGGTACTGTGACCATTTCGAAAACCAGACTGATGCTGGCATAGAAGATTGTGCTCCACCAGGTAATCGGACAAGCGTTGATGCACAAAATATTCTAATACTTTCGAAAGCAAAGGAAGAATTGATATAGGACGAAAATGGGAAGGATCAGATGGATTAGATTTCTTGGGCAGGGGAATCACAAGAGCGTCTTTCCACAATGAAGGGAAAATACCAGACGAAAGGGAACAATTCAGAATATCTGAAATAATAGGAGCAATTAGGTTTAAAATTGGAGTAATCATAGGTAGACAAATATCATCAGCTCCTGCTGCTCGCGACTTTATTCTGCGCACAATTCTTACTACCTCATCTGCCGATATCAACCCGAGATCCAAAGCAGAGCCCTGATGAGTAGACTTTAAAAGATGGGATAAAGTAGCCTGTTTAATCTTTGGATTCATTGTCACCGGTGACGTACAAAAGTATCTATTGAGTTCATTTAGATCTAGATCACATGAGTTACTTAGTCTACTCCTACCAACACCCATTCCATTGAGATACTTCCACAATTTAGTAGGTGGACAATGTTCCACAGAAGTGTGGATATATTGCCGTCTGGCGTCCCTACACATCCGATTACATTTGTTGCGCAGAGCGACATACTCAAGGCGGTTGCTACCAGATGGATCGTGTCTAAGTCTGACTTTGGCCTGATCTCTTTTAGTCATGAGCTTTTTGATGTCGGGCGTTAGCCAAGGTGCAGGGTAATGTTTAACTCGTATTGGCCTAAGAGGAGCATGTGTATCATACAATGCAAGAAGAATCGAATTAAAGGCGGCAACTTTAGAGTCGACATCATTTATGGAAAGTACAGGTTGCCAGTCAATCTTAGAGAAATCATCACGCAGAGCATCTAAATCTATTGAGTCATAGTTACGCAATGACACTACTCTATGTCTACGCTTTGGTGGTCGTATCTTGAATGATGCAAAAATCAGATCATGCGCAGAAAAAGCCGTAGCATTGTGTTGGCCCACAGTTGACACCAAATCAGGTGACGAAGTAATAATCAGATCCAGTAGTGATGGAGAACCATTATGGGGAAAATGTGTTGGGCCTGCAGAGAGACAGTCTAAGTTTAAAGATTGTAAGAGACTCCTCAGTCTTTCGGATCGATGGTCGTTTTTAATTAGGCAAGTGTTGAAATCACCCATAATAATAGTATGATCAAACTGGGGTTGTATTTCATTCAATAGAACTTCAAATGATTGAAAATAGTCTACGCGCAAGGAAGGACTGTAATAGACGCCTAACAGTACTTTCGAGTGATGAAGTGTGACTGCTAAAAAGAGGTACTCAGGAGCATTGAATTCCGGAGATGATTGAGAAACTACTTGACATGGTATGTCACTACGCAGATAAATAGCGACACCTCCATATCCCACCATTCTGTTAACCCCGTCTTGAGTTCTTAAACAAGTACGATCGTTACGAATCAATCTAAATCCCGGCAATGGATACAAAGTGGAAGGTAGACTCGGCTTTAAAAAACTTTCCGAAATTAAAATCGCATGAATATTACTGTCCTCAAACGCGAAAAGCAAGTCTGCATAGTGGGCAGCTATACTTTGGGCATTAATATGTACAACGTTAAAATTTTTAAAATGAGGTATAAACGTAGCCCTAAGATTATCGCGCAGAGAAGACTCCTCAGCAAGACTTACAAAACTACTATCCGAAGAACATGACAAGTATTCATCACCCGAATCATGCATCGATTCCACTGACATAACGCATAAACATAGATAATGCAAATTATAAAAATAATTTCTCAGGTACCTCAAAACACTCAACTAGTCAATAAAGTACTAGTTGTTTGTATATTCACAAGTTACTTACTACTATTACCCGCACCAGCTATTCACAAAAAAAAAAAGATAATAATAATTTTTATGACAAACAATAAAAGCGTGAAAACAAATAAAAGTAATTGGTTGTTGCAAAGAACCTTCATAGAATTACAGAAGATTTACTTCACAGTAATGTGCCAAATCATGCAGATCTCATTAGAAGCTTCAGCATTACATATAAAGTTTAAAACAAAATTTGTTATTGAATGTAATAAAAATAAAAATAATATAGAAAAATGGTAATAATTTTAGTAAATTGGCTCCATTATAGAAATGTTAAGACTAAATAAAATATTTTTGATTTTATACGCAAGGCAACACGGCTGTATGACAAAGCCTTTGCTAAAATTTACACGGCAGTACTACAATAACATTTATATTCAGAAATTGACAGCTGCTATCCATCACATGTCATAACACAAAATTATATACTAACCTACCCAATCCAATTGCATTTAAAAAATTAATACGAGGAAAGCTTATTAAAATTACCTGCTATACAGCTATAAAACAGCGAAAAGTGAATTTTGTACTACCGCATATGTAATATGGAGACTAACACTAATAAGCTACAAAGTATAAAAAGTGATAATGATCTGCTCAAACATGAAAATCTGCAAGTAATGGAAATAATACGAAACCCTTAAACTCGGCGTTGTTGTTTGGCCTGGAGCTTTGCAACACGCGGCTTGTTGAGGTGGTGAATCGGCTGTTCGGTCGACCCTGGGGCCATCGCCACGACTTCACTCGTTGAAGGAGCAGACAAAGCTTCTTTACCTTTAGTTAGTTTCTGATCCGACATGAACGCCTTTAAATCCGCCATAGACACAATTCTACGTCGGTCACCAGTTGCACCAACTACTACTATTTTGCCATCTCCATTGGTCCAGCATCCCCTGACACCCAGAGCTTTACGAGCCTCCAAGAATACAGTATGTCTGCTACTGGTCAGGAATTCGGAGATCGTCATGCCAGTATCTTTTAATAACTTCTTTGCTGCCCAAACTTGATTGCGTATTTTATGCTCAGAAAATCGAACTAGTAATGGTCGGGGCTTATTAGAAATATTCTTTCCAAGTCGCATACAAACGCTGATGGCATGCTTTGTGATATTGGGTAAATGCAGTTTCTTCTCACAGAGATTTACAAAGTCATTTACTGGCATTTCATCCACTTTTTCCGCCACACCATGCAGCAGAATGGCATCATTCCGAGACTTCATTTCAAGCATATCAAGAGTATCCAGTACCATTTCCATTTGGAGCTTTAGACCCGAGACAGCTTTCAAGATGAAGGATTTGAAGTTATAAAATTCATTGGCCAGTGCCTGGACTTCAATGGGCTGGCCCCGGCCAAGAGATTCTTCAAAGGATGTCATCTTAGATGTGAACAGCTCTGTCATATCGTCCATATTCTTCTTAAGTTGTGACAGTTTATCCATAATGGTGTGTTTGTCAAAATAGAAGTTAGAGAGAAATGTGAATTAGCGGGCTAGGTAGTGCACTGAACTGTTAATGCATGGACTCAATAATAAAGGTAATTATTTAATGTGTACTATTTTTAATAATTAAATAAAGCGGAGAACAAATTAATATATGTGTTAGAAGTTTAACGCCTACCCACCAAAATAGTTATTCATAAAACTTTCAAATAAAATGTGAAAATTGATGAACGTCGAATTCAATGACGCTAGTTTCACTATTATTGCTTTTAAACTTTAAGTATATTAATTTTATGTACGGCTTATTCAAGCTATTACTTTTTTTAATGATTCAAATGATTTATTATTTAATGGCGATACTACTGAGGAGATATCGTTTACTACATTTGTTTGTGTATTAAATAAACTGCACTTTACTTTCGCAAAATAATAACAACGGTTAAAATAACAAGACGCATAAATTGTCTTCGATCGTGATGCAGGTACAAGATGTTACACATATCGTAGACAACACAATGGAGATAAGAACCAACGAGAAAGCAGCTTTTAGCGACACGCTTTTACACTGTTCTATATGGCATTCTTTCTATTGGAGAAAGCTCGGCGTGGTACGTTCAATTGAACTTATAAATAGTTCAGTTAAATATCAAATGTGGTTGGATACCAAATTAGCACATAGCCCGCATAATGTGCAGTGGTTATAAGGAACAAGCACATTTACCTGCAGGAACAACAAACCTTCAAGGAATTGTTACGTGGTCGCTCTCTTATGCACTGCCTATACATCCAGAGATAGAGAGAGTTTGTTAGGCCGCAGGATGCACCAAGTGCGGGTGCCGGAACATTAGTTTTAGAACTTTAGAGATTATCTACAATTTTAAGACCTTTGACCAAAGTTGATGACATTTGAAGGCATAAAGTTTTATCCATTTATATTGTTACGCAAAGTCCTAGAGATAAAAAAGTCTTACGGAGTGGACAGGCTCGGTTCACATGATTCTTCAATATAGCTCTAGCATGCAAGAAGCATAAAGTTATTAGTGGTTTAGTTTTTGCTGATAACAGACACTGCTTCACATATTGATATCCATAAGGTTAATCACGTATCATAGACAAGCGCTTTACTCTGTTTTGCCACGTAAATGCACAGTGTTACGTCAGCCTGACATTGACATCTGTCAATACGGCACTATTTGTTTGACGTAACGTTTTGCGTAATACATTCAGATTAATTTCTGTGCGTACCTACCTATGTAACAATAACATTTAGGTGACGTGTAGGCGTGTGGCTATTAACACATCTACGTTTAACGATAGAGGTGCGATATTTCTTATGATGCACGTCAGTTGTCCTTTTATACAATAAAGTTTAGTTGTGATTATGTACCATTGTCCATAATATTCTAGGCTAGACTCGCTATTCTATAGAATCTACTCACAGTTCTACATTAAACAATTGTTGAAACAAAAGAGAATCTAGCTCGCATGTTCTATAACAGTGTTTCTTAAACTTTTTGTATTCAATGCACATCTACAAACCAACAAATTTAAGGTGTCATAACAACATAATACATTTTTTATTTAATATATATATATATATATAATACGAAAAGATGTTTTATAAATAATAGGAGCTCGTTTAACTGAGCATAAACGATCAAAATTTGGAGTAATCGTTGACAGGCTTGCGTAACTCTTACCTATGTGCACACCACTTTTTAAGAGAGGTAGGGCGCATCAAAGTACTCACACTTCACAGAAAACCGCAGCCAAATAACAATTCCCTAGAGGGTTGTTGTGTTCCGGCGTGTGAGTGAGGTCACCGGTAAGCTCCTAAGAAGGTGTTGTGTTAGCAGCAGATATGGCATCACGCAAGTAACACTTAATGTATTGCAAGCATTCATAGGCTACGGTAACCGCTTTACATCAGGTGGGCCGTATGCCTCCCGACGTTGTAAATGAAAAAATGTGTGTGTGCCAGCTCTGATGCACGACTGGAGTTTACTCCTTACGAACGATAATTATTATGAAATCTATTAGAAAAAGAGGGTAAATGTACGCATCTTCTGAAATAACAAGAATGAAATTTATATTATTATAAATGTGTACTATAGGGTTACCAATTAACTGCATCCACGTGTTTTTCGGATTTTTCTTCATTATCACTCCAATCTATTTCTTCCATATTTTCCTATGTTTTTTAACTTTGATCACTTGATGATTTGTCTTATAGTACATATACGTAAAATAAACCAAGCTTCGTAATATGCACGCGCGCAAACTCGTTCTCTGGCACGTTAAATCCTACTGATACTTCTATCTCATTCTCTACCACGTTAAATACATAAATCCTAAAGACGTATGTGGTTGTCTCTTTTTAATACTTCTATGTCATTATCTCGCACGTTAAATACGTAAATCCTAAAGACGTATGTGGTTGTCTCTTTTTAATACTTCTATGTCATTATCTCGCACGTTAAATTTTACAGACGTACTTATGTTTGTCTTTTTAAGCTGACGTGCGTAACGCCATTAATTTTAGTTAACGCCATCACTTAATTTTCTCCTCTTAACAACTCAATATCGTTTCTTAAGGAGTAAACTCCAAAAAAAATTTGACGAGCTCGGCGGCTCAATCGTGAAAGACGCGACTTTGACACCAACGCTCGTGGGTTCGATTCCCACACAAGACAAACATTTGTGTGCATGAACATGTCTGTATGTCTTGGTCTGGATGTTTTAAGAGAGGTAGGGCGCATCAAAGCAGCCCGTCTGGGGAAGTACCCCCACCTCACAGAAAACCGCAGCCAAATAACAACTCCCTAGAGGGTTGTTGTGTAAGCAGCAGAGGAGGCATCGCGCGAGTGATATATGTTACAAGCATTAATAGGCTACGGTAACTGCTTTACATAAGGTGGACCGTATGCTTGTATGACTCCCGACGTTGTATAAAAAACAACAACTTTGTGTTAACCGTTGAGGATCTATGATTCCAGCATCATAATAACTGTAGAATTACACATACATAGTTACCAAGTTGGATAGTTGATATAACAATATGAAAAAGTTGAAATCGTTTAAAAATGAATTATGAAAGTCGGTTAAGAATTGCGATCTGTGGCGTGCAATATAGTCATAACCATTTTCTATGTAATATAGTATGTACTGTTTACCAGTTGTCTCTTATACTATAAGTACACGCGCTGCTTTGTTTGGGATTAGACGGCTGTATACTTCTTCCACATACTTGCGTACATAACCGACTTAATATGAACTAAACGGTGGCAGAAGCCCACAAAGTAGGTTAGATCAAATTGCGTATAAGACTTTTTTGTTTATCTGCTAAATTTAACTTTTCTTATGCATGTAGTGTTTGAAATCCACATTCTCACGGCACAAGGGCTGTTAATATGCATTGTTGAAAGCATCTCATTTACAATCCTATTACGTGTGTTCAATACTCGGTAACAAACCCATGCAAGCCACGCACGCTAAGAGAATGCACAATTTCTCTTAAATGATTCTGTTCTTTATTAGCTTTCACCGTATAATATTATTCGTATTGAAGTATTAATTAAAAGGCCGTATAAAATAAATAAATCGTATGTATATCTTTGGGGTTCCGTATAACAAAAGATAAAAAATTGATGTAAGATTACTCTGTAGTTTGTCTGTCAATCTCGCAGGCAATTAATATCTCATATTATCTCAGAAAGGTATTTATATGAGAAAGGTATTCCTTATCCAGTGAGAGCCCAGTGGACAAGGAACCGGCCTACTGAGCAGCAGGTCCACGGTACGAATCCTGGCATGTACCACTAAATTCCTTATTTCGGATTTATGTACATATTTGTAATTATCACTTGCTCGGCGGTGAAGGAAAACATCGAGAAACCCGCACATCCAAGTAATTATATTTCGAAAGACGTGTGACCTAACGTAAAAAAGGTCTGGTTTACCCTCAAGTATGTGGAGGTCTGATGGCAGTCGCTCCATGTGAAAATCAGTATCTTCAGTAGCGGTTCCCGCTGATCCTAATTGATTAGGAAACGGGATAACACTAAGTAGAAGAAGAAGTTAATTAAACATAAAAGAAAAAGGTAATTAAACATACAAATGTGAAATTTTATATAACCGCCTATCATGCTGATCTCCACATCAACCAGGTGAGATTCTTTTCGGAATTAGTTGCTAGTTTTTGAATGTAGTTCAACCAGGTGATTTCTTTTCGGAATTAGTTGCTAGTTTTTGAACTACATGCTGGACTGGACGGAATTTGAAACATTTTTTACATATGTTTAACTGACTCTTTGGATGGTCTACATTCAGAATTGGATCTGCGCTGTATTCGGGGTTAAGATTTTTTTTTTTAATTTCGAGCAGGACATCTTTCTGATCTGCTTGTTTATATATAAAATAATATAATATATCATGAAACCTAACGAAATTTCCAATTTCACCCGAGTGTCTCGCTCGTGCCCTCAACATCGCGCGACACAACGCGCGAAAATAAAGCTCGCCCAACAGATGTTACTAGCAATATCCAATATACGAATTCGGCTATTTTATCTGTCACAGTGCCATCGTTGAATAAGACAGATCGTGAAAGGCCTCGGCCCACGTCGTATTCCAATATGTCAGGAATTCATAAGAGTAATATGTAATAATAAACCAAATCTTTTTGTTTATGTGTCAATATTTTGAATTAACAAATTAGACTCACAGAATTCAAAAAGAAGATTTATAATGTGGCTTTATGGAAAGTTTTTATGTCAAAATCTCTTCCTGTCATTTGGAAACCCTAAAGGGTTTATATTATGGGCTGAATCGGGTCTTAAATGGTTAAATCATTAAATGGCGACATATCATAAAAAATCTAAGAATATCACAATCTGCTGAATTCGGATCGGATCACGATCGAACTTCGACATACCCATCTAATAATCTTTATGATTATAATAGATAAGAGTTGTGCCTATATGCTTATCTAGAAACTTGACTGTACTTATTACTTCTGTATTAAACATCTGCTTCTTCCAATGCACCCTATTGGATATGTGATCACCGTAGCGCGACATTGCCGCGTTCCGTAAACGTCCGGGAAGAGTGTAGAGGAACTTACGTTTTTATAAGGTTTCCTGTCACGCTAACCGAACCGTGGGAAAGGGATCGGCCCTAAGTAGCCTCCCTGGGGAACGGCAAACTCCATTGACATCGAGCGTTAACAATGCTAATTAATAATTATAAGTACTTCGATTTAATTAAGAGTTACGATTGCCTAGTTAAAATTGTATGTATGTTATAATCAGATTATGTTTGGTTTTCGTTATTTGTCCAGAATCTTTACGTATTTTTTACGACAAATGAATCAGAGCAGGCGACCGTCAAAGAATCAACTGTTGATGTAAACTCGAACGAACGCTTTCACTTGCAATGTGATTTAATTTCTCAACGGTTGGCACCAGTGCACCGAACTGGATTAAGCAAAAGAACAGCTAGTAACATCGCGGCATCAATAACATGCAATCGACGAAAAACAATGGATAATTTGCGAAATGCTGCTACAAACTCTCAAATAATATTTCACAAGGATCAATTATGAGATCGTCGGTTATGTGTGGTAATGGACATTATTGGTACAGTATTAAAATAATTGGGTATAAGACTACATTTCCCAATGGCTACAGATTACGCTGACCGTAACTAGCGCCATCTCTGAATAAAAGATGCCAAAAACGAGTGTTATTAGCAATTTTTTTAAAATTTCTTTGCATCATTGAGAATAGGTTACGTTGGCGACGTAATTATTCATTGTCTTTGGAACTAGCTCTATTCCTATAATTACAACTAAGTTCAAGGAGTTGTATATTAGGCAAAAATATTCCAATCGTTTTAACCGAGTAGTTTTTGAGAAAGTTGACCTAAACTGTATGATTTTAAACTTTCACGGTTGTTTATATCACTGCTGTATATACGGGTATTTAACTGCAAAACGAAATCGCGGTAAATCCTGTACCTACATACAATAGAATAGAACTAAACTGAACAAAATTGTCTTATCGCCTTAAAACAAATTTATAATTCGGTGATATTATAATACATTTAATGCCCTTGAAATTTGATTTTGCTAAATCTCAAGCTAAATTGTTAAAAGGCTTACTAAAACTAATCGGTCAAATGCGATTTGGGCTCACATCCTTACCCATTTAAAAAACGCAGTAAAACACGTTTTTGTGTAGAGACGCCCTTCAATTTTTTTATTGTTGTTATATAGACCATAGTAATATTCTGTGAAAAATTCTAGATTCTACCTATTACACTTCAAATGATACAGCCCTGTAACAGACGGACGGACGACATACAGATTGAAGAGTCTCAGTAATAGGGCTCCCTTTGCTCGAATGGTACGAAATCGTAAAAACCTTCTAAAGTATAATAAACTATCTGCAGTCCGCAACTTCGTCCGCGGTTTCCAGATATTAACACATTCAGCCGAACTCTTCCGCTTTATTATATTAGTATAAATGACTAAACGAACTTAGCAAGAAAATATCTCTCAGTACTGACACATGTGAATCGAATGGTGGCGTCTATACGTGTCTGTACGTAACTGATATTTTGTATAGGTCATGAGACGAAGCATGAAGTATAATTCAGATGGAACTTTTCTTTGTAATATTAATATAATAAAGCAGAAGTTTGTCTGAACTCGTTAATATCTGGAACTATCGGTCGGATTTGACAGTTTGTTTGACTCAGTCAACGCTACTAGCGGTCACAAGACTAACAAAGGTAAGAAAAGGATGATGGAGATTGTGTAGATTTTAATCCCGGTTCGGCACATGCTTATACACGCGGCACACGGCGTGCTTGCTCGCCACGACCGACGTTTACAAACTGAATCTGAAGTTTGTAAACAAACAAGTGATTACGAACAGCGATGTGCCTATGTTTTTCAACACTCAAGTCTCATTTCGTAGATTTATTTCTATTCTTCATTTACCTACTTATTTAGGTACTCGAATCGGTTACATTTAATATATGTGTTCATATCTGGGCCCAGCATGCAACCCAGATGGACAAATCATTCACAAAAATTAACAACAAAATAGAATTAGTTATTGTTCCAATAGGTAAGATGAAGCGGCAAGTCATTAATGTCCATAACCAGGAAAAACTGCCACTGGGTATCATAATATGACTGTATCTTTTGCTTGAATATTAAGAGTGAGCCATGTTTGATATCGAGATCATATATAGCTACATTATGATTTTATTATAGCTGGAGATTAGAGATATACCGTAGATTAATTAGTAAGCTTCCGAGTCTATGGGAATGCCTTCGTTTGGTGGAATTTACTTTAGGTAAATCACATTGCTCGCCCTCAACGGACAAATCATACTCACACACTGGAATCACAATGGTCGCATACCGAGAACTCTTAAGTTGTGGATTGATATCGCTGAAGTTTTCTCAAGGCTCTACCTACAGTATGTGGTTTTTCAAAGAAAGCGTTCAAAAATTTTTACAGGACCGGTAACACTTGAGTGACCTAGTGTTGCAAGTGTTTGTACACCATTTACTACAAATAATTTAAAATGATTTTCAGTTTTTGGTTATACTGTCGACCCCTTCGTATTAAAAATCTATACAGATAAATAAAATTGGAGTGTCTGTTTGTAATATTAAAATAACCGCTTTTTACTAAATGCATATGGATATATACACGGTACATATACCAAAATGAATATTTTTACAATTTTTGTCTGTCTGTCTGTTTGTTCCGGCTAATCTCTGAAACGGCTGGACTGATTTTGACAGGACTTTCACTGGCAGATAGCTGATGTAATAAGGAGGAACTTATGCTACCTTTATTTTAGAACTTTTATTTATTTTTATTAATATAAATAAATAATAAAAAAACTATTCCGCGCGGACGAAGTCGCGGGCACAGCTAGTTAATCATAAAGTGTTTATATCGATGATGCATATAAAGTAACATTATAATATTTTTAACTGTAACTGTTTTCACAAAGTTTCATCGATGATGACGATGAGGCGAAGATATTTGGGAAGAAATTGATTTTTACATGAAACGATTTCCGTCAAACCTCCAAAACCCAGAGAAAACTAGATCTTCCTTAATGAATGAATAAGATTTTGCAATAATTATGTGGTTGCTTACAGGTGAAGGATAAATAGTTTTTGTCTGACATATTTAGTCTTAGTAGACATGCAACAGTCATATAAAGTCCTCATAAAATCAGAGAGAAAATTAAATTATGAACATTAATTGAGATTGTGCGTACCGAGATTTATACCGATAACTATACCTTTTAGTTGCCAATATAAAAGCATTTCTTAAATTTAATTTTGTTAAATATTATATTAATATTATTAAATATTTTTCTTAGGTAAGGTCACACGTCTTTAGAAATATATTTTCTTGGACGTGCGGGTCTCCTCACACACAAGTGACAATTATATATAGGGAAAAGTATTATGTAACAAAAAAATGTACATATTTGTAAAATAAATCATACAAACATTGTATGACCGTCCCCGCTTACACTTCCCACGTTTATTTTACAATTTTACATAGTAACAACTGCATTCCTTTCTAGTGCCTATTACAATTCTTGTATTTACGGTGTTTTGATAAAATATGGTTTATTTAGGTCGCCAGACTTTGTCAAAACGAGAGTGTGAAGTTGATAAGAAATATGGCTTGAAGTGGTACTCAAGATTCACGTAGAATTCTCAAGGTTTCGAAAAGTATTTTTAATACCACTTAGACTGGTAAGCAAGCGGTGGGTTTATCGTTAAGACGAGTTACGAGGTTTCCGTAGAAAACACAGCACTAGAGTAGGCGCGGCAAAGAGGTGACAGCGCTGTAATACCGTTAAGTGCTGTGAACAGTAAGGTCATAAAATATAATGAATGATGTATTTAAGTCTCCATGGAGCTCACTATACTACATTAGAATCCAAATGATTATGTGTTGTGTTGATGCATCTTATCAGGAGCATCTATTAGCATAGTACTGAATAAAAAAACTATTTGTGGTTCAATGTAAAATTTCGAATGTTGGCTAAGTGACATAATATGTCATACATATGTACATATTATGTAGCCATTAATGTGATAATTGCCCTGACCGATAACTTTCATTGTTAACGAGAAGGTTCCTAATTCGTCTCGTATGTTTTTTGTGGTTATGTTACTATTTTTACTGCTATCTATTTTCGCTGGTTCTCTGTCTTTTCGCAGAAAATTGTTCGGCCGATTATCACTTGCCAACTAACGTTTTGAAGAATTTTATTTAGTGGAATAATCCTTTGTGCTATTGCTATTAACTTTTCGTATATTTTTGTTTTATTTCCCAACCTCACAGTTGCCAACTGTATGTTTGGTCTGCTTTTTATAATGACACTTTTCAAAATGGCAACGACTCGCTTCTGGCACTTCGCCGGCCGCTGCCGCGGCACGCTCGCTTCGCTCGCTCGGCTCGTGCGTTGTTTGTCATACTCTAACCTTTCCTAACCAACTGACATTTCTGTTGCTATACGTATTACAAAAAAAAATTTGTTTGAAAGATTTGACAAATGATAAATGCTCCAAACGTTTTGTGTCATTATAATAATCAGCTTAATAATTCTACCAAATGAAACGTTGTCATACAAAAATTTAATAATCGTTAGTTGTTAAAGTGAAAAATAGGCGAAACGTTGGTTGGCAAGTGATAATCGGCCAATCAATTTTCGGCGAAAAGGCAAAAACATCGATACTCTCAGACCAACTCTTTTTCTTGCATTTTCAAAGCGAAGTCGGTTTTTGAATCGTTATAATTATTTGTTCAGCGGAGGTGCTCGTTATCCGTTAGTACAACGGGCTTTAATATCCTTACCTAGCCAGAGAAACATGTGCAACATTATCAGACTGATCTACCCGCAGTTGGCTACATTCCCCCCATAGTCATATTGCTTTAAACGGGTGATTCTTGTACTACACCAACTCTTGACTCATCCCACTGCAGGAATACAGGTCTCACTTAAAACGAAAGAGTTAAGAGCATACTCCGCCACGCTGGTCAACTGCGAATTGGCGAAAGCCAGTTTTTTCAAGTCGTCCGACTTAGTTTATCGACTATCATCTATCGAGAACAATCAGGACCGACGGCTTAGCGTGCCCTCCGAAGCTCGGAAAAGTTCGAAATAGATAAACTCATCGATAAACAAGCTGCGGTCGACGTTACTTAACCTGCGTTCTCTGTTATAATGACACTCGCAACGAAGCCGTCGAGCTTTCATTCTTCTTCTATATTATGTTCTTTAAAAAATTAAATAATCATTCTTTAAACATATTTCGTGTTTCTCGGAATCTCTATTTTGTAAGGTGTTTTTAAGTTTATTATGCGTGTTTTTCCTGGAAAAACGCGATTTTACATTAAAAAAATATAAAATAAGCTTATACAAGAGCGTTAAAACTCTGGCACCTTGCAACGAGAAAGCGTTGGCTTTGCGAAATTTGCAGTTGTCGACAGACCGATTTCTATATATGTACCTATACTACGAATAAATTTATTTATAAATAATAAATAAATATTGCCGGACAAATTACACAGCGGCACCTAGCCCCAAAGTAAGCGAAGCTTGTGTTATGGGTACTAGACAACTGATAAGCATACGTAAATACATTTTTTTTTTGTAAATACATACTTATTATACATAGAAAATACCCAGACCAATACAAACAGACATGTTCATGCACACAAATGTATGTACTGTGTGGGAATCGAACCCACGAGCTTTGGTGTCAAAGTAGCGTAACAGCGCGTTTCACCACGGCGCCACCGAGCTCGTCGTTATTTATTCGTAGTATTTATAGAACCTTGCCGTGCTTTCCAAAGTGATCCTATGGGGTCGATTGTAATAAGTAAGGGGTCTATCAGATTCAAACATTAGTTAGGCAAAGTAATTACTGTATAGGCAACGGGACAAAAATGATCGGAAACCTCTGATCTAACGTTACTTCGCCCTAATGCTTTCCAATTTCGAATGTATGCGATGGGAAAAGCAAAGGAGTTTGCTAATTATCAAACAATGTTCTGAGAACTTTAAGTAGGTACCTCCCACCAGTTGATTAAAATACAAAAACTATACAAAGGCCTGTGACATTGCGAACGGAGCCTCCCTGAATCCGATACATCCGTGATCCGCGACAAACAATACTGTGAGCCGATTACGTTGAAGTTTAAAACCTTATGCATTGTTAACTTCGTGGTTTTCTACGAAGGTACTTTGACAAGAATGATTGGAATTTATTTTCATCATTATCATTACCGCAATTAAAGTAATGATAATGATTTTAATGAGTTTACGTAATATTTAAAAATATGTAGTGGTCGGTCTGTGGTCGAAATTCGACTTTAACTCGTTGAATTGTTTAAATTTCACATATCTATACTAATATATAAAGCTGAAGAGTTTGTTCGTTCGTAGTCTCTGAAACTATCAGTCAGTTTTGAAAAAATATTTTGTATTTGATAGTCGAATTCTTGAGGATGGTTATATTCGTCATCACGATAGGACCCTTAAAAGTCGAGGAAAAGAAAGAAAGTTGAAAAAGCGGTTCTAAAGGGATACAGGGGTACATACGTGGTGCGGATGAAGTCGCGGGCTGCAGCTAGTTACATATACATAAAATGTATATTTTTGCACTCCTCCATATGAACACCAAAAGATGCCAAATCTCCCACTTCTCTGAGCGCACAACGTGCATTAAATGTATATTTATTAACATCCATACACTTACAAATGCCCACACATGTACACACACACGCATAGATAACACACTTCATATCCATATCTAAGACCTTTGCTCCAAGAGCCAAGCTGTCAGGACATACAAAAAAAAACGTGCATAAATAGGATTGAAAAAGTTTATACTAAGTAAGTACACTTAATGATTTTTTTTAATAAAGTACTATATAAACAGTAAAATGTTTCTATGAAATCTTTACCTGTTCAATTATGATGAGAATTTATTTTGCGATGTAATCATTGTAATTAATAGTATAACTAAAGTAATGAATACCTAATGTGACAAAAACCTTTATTGACAAATTATCTAGATTGGAAAGTGTCTGTGCTATGTAGCATAGATAAGGTCCAGATTGCATAAAGCAACATTGTCAATTGCAAGGTCAATTTAGACAGGCTAAATTGCAACTACACATTTAATTAATTTGTGTCAATTAGATAAATACTTATAGAAATAAAATTTTATCTATGATATGTGATGTGATACAATCATGATTTCTACGATACTAGAATGTATATTATGCATATCAAAATTAATCTTTATCGCTCGATTGAGTATCGAAACGAATTTTACGACGTATAAAACTTTTTATTTATTTTTCAGCATATAACGTATCTCGGAACAGTTGGATACATCATTTTTATACAAATAAAGGACTGTCAGGTAACACACAAGCGTACGCCTTACTTGATGGTAAGCGTTATAATATTATTAGTAGCTATCGACACTTGCAGCATCTCAGACGTCTTTTGTGCTTGCCCACACTAAAGACCTTCACGTCTTTTTTGAAGAACCTCATGCTGTACTAATGGAGAACCTCGACAGGGAGTTCATATCATTACTTAAAAGTTGTCGGAAGAAAAGTTGTCAAGAATCGCACAGTACCTACGTTTCATTGCAGATCCATTCTGTGGGGAAGAAATTCATCATCATTCAGGCATCAGCGAATAGTGCTGTTGTAGAAGGAAGCTTTTGGCATCATATTGTACAACCACGAAGATACAAAGACAGTCTATCCTTAAACTCATTGAGACATCGTCTTGTTGTTTGTGTTGCCATGTAAGCTTGGGATCGTTGACAATTCTGGTTGTCCGCTCATTATTCTGGTTATCCACTGCCTACATAACAAGGGCATTGAGAATGAGTACATTGAATCATAATACGTAGTAAACGTATAGTTTTGCGATATATGTTTATAAGTTTTAGCGTCAACTAACCATTATACTTAATGACGTAGCGGCTATTGATACAGCGTTGTAAAAAAACAATTTGGATGAATTATAATTGTGCCGAAAAAACTTTGGGCGTTCAGGACATGAACGAAATAAATAAACAATGGAGAACTCATGTAACGTTTTTGCTTCGTAATTCAACACATTGCTACGGTCGGGGATATACTAGAACGCGAAACTCTTATTTGCTAGTTCCCGAATCAACATCGCGTCACTTATCGGCTTATTGGTTAAAATATCCTCTGATTGGACCGTAGGCTCGAACTGTTGAGATATTTAGGCGCCAAAACTCTGTTTTAGTGAGTGAGAATGCGCCGTCATTATGTCACTAGGACGGTTTGTGGTTCAATATGACCTATTTAAAGTTACGCAACAATATTTATGCATGGAAATGTAGTAAAGAGCTGATTAGTGCTTGACTGGTCACAATGACGCGCCAGCGGCGTGAGTCAGAAGCAGAGAACGCTTTTTAGAATAAAATATCACATTGTAATGGCTGACGGATCAACAATGATCACTGTTTATCTATAATATATAAATAAATAATATACTAGACTCGACAGACGTAGGCCTGAATGAATAAATAAAAAACTTAGAACTGGATTGGATCGCAATCGGGTCCAATTGTGAATCATAACTATCCAATGACCTACTCAAACACGAACAAAGAATTTCATCCAAGTCGGTCTGTCTACTCGTTTGGGAGAGGTTCAGTGAGATACACACTTATAGAAGAACTATTTATATATATATATATATATATATATGTGTGTATGCATAATATGAAACATTGTGTTTTTGTTACTTTTAGTTTAGATTGGGAATTGGATCCAATTCGGACACGTCATTCCGATCGTGCCTTACAGATTATTACACAATCATAATACAATAAAAACATCATCAGCCACACTGTATAGGAAAGGAAAGAAATTAATTGGCAGATTGAATACAGGCTTTAGTGTCTGTCCTTCATGATAAAGATAAAAAATTTTATTCAAAATTTAATTAGAAGTACATTTTTTTCAAATTCCCAACTTAAGAACGGCACAATTTGTAATTACTTGTCAGGCTGCCTGTACAAAGGACTTAGGTACAAATGCGTTTAAAAATATAAAGTAACAAGCATTGTTTAATCCTTAATTCATTGCAGTATATATATTTATTGTACACACCGCGCAGGGTATATACTAATACTACAAGTAAATAATACTACAAGTTATATTATTATTTACAATTAAATTAAAAGTGTTCCCGAAATGACTCACGACTCCGGCATAGTTCTTATAACAGGTAGAATTCCGAAAATATATATTTTTGTGCGCGCCTCTTCACAGAAAAGATTCATGGTAAACGATAAAAAAGACTCTTCTTGTTAGTTTTCCTTAAAAAGAAAGTTAATTTTTTAGATATTTGAAAATCGAATATGCTCACCTCTCTAATTTTGACCCATATACTACAAGTTTTATCACTTAATTTGCCTATAAGTACCCATATTGTATGTAATTTCATACGAATAAAAATTTAATGTAGATATAAGGGGGAAAAAGTATAATATAAAACAATGGTTGGGCAGGGACCAACTCATGTGGCAGTTGTATCGACCTGCCCAGTAAAGGACTTGGCGTGAAGATATATAGATATAAAGAAAGATCTAATTTTACCTTTTTTTATACAACGTCAGGAGGCATACATGCATACGATCCACCTGATGTAAAGCGGTTACCGTACCCTATGAACGCTTATAATACCATAAGAATCGCTCGCGCGCCACCTCTGCTGCTAACACAGCAACTTCTTAGCTTACTGGTGACCACTCACTCATAGGAACACAACAACCCTCCAGAAAGTTGCTATTAGGCGGCGGTTTTCTGTGAAGTGGAGGTACTTTCCCCAGAAGGGCTACTTGGATATCCTACCTCACTAAGAATATACCTCTTCGACCGATTGGAGTTGGAGACGCGCAGTCAATGACTGGATGGATAGACTGCACCAACTATAGGGTCATCAGTTTGATCAGCTTAGCAGTTAAAGTGTATGGAAAAAATATTGAAAGGAGAATGAGGATGGATCCGATGGGCATTGGGAAGCATAGCGTGGATTTTGAAACGTCAGAGGATGTACGGATCAAGTTCTTTTTCTCCGCGACATCGTGGAGAAGCATTTGCCTATGGACCAGAAGGTTTTCTGCGGTTTTGTGGATCTTGAGAAAGCATTTGAAGGGTCGTGTGAAAGAATATCTGGAATATTTTGCCCAGATATGTGGTTGATGGTGACCTGCGTCGTGATGTGCAATCCACTTATGATTGTACAGTACGCGTGCGGGTAGAGCGTTGGGTAAACTTCTAGGCAGCCGAAATCTAAGCCAGAAGGCACAGCGAGCTGTACACAACGCTAAGTAATCCCAACGCTAACTTATGGAAGTGAAAGCTGTGTTTAGCAGAGAGAGCATGAAATTAGAATAAATGCGGTCGAGATGCGAGCATTGCTCAAAATTTGTGGCATAACGCTTGCTGACCGCGTTCGTAATGATGATTTAAGAACGAGAGTTGGTCTGAAAGAGAGTGTCAGTATTAAGATAAAAAGGCATGCTCAGTTGGTTTAGACATGTAGAAAGAATACAGGATGAAGGAATGACGAAACAGATAGTCAGGAGGTGGTAATGTCAGGAGCCCTAAGAATCGGCGCGCGTACATGTAAATATCTATGAATGTTAAAGAAGCAAGTGAGGTGTGTAAGTACCGTCTCGTATGGCACTCGGTTCTCTCTGCTTAGCCCGCAAGGGACCTGGTGTGAAGATATACATACATACATTATATCTACCGAGTGCTCTGGGCGTTTGTAGTACACACTACTTACGTATAATGTGATCTTGCAAGCTGCAGGTTACTATTCTTAACCGATTTTGATAATAGATTTTAATAAAATATCACATACAACCCGATTGTTTTTAGAATTATAAATAATTATCTGCAATTTGATCTAACCTGCTTTGTGTGCTTCTGCCACCATCGGTGGCCAATGGTGGCGGAAGCATACAAAGCAGCAAGCAAGCAAATTACAAGCAAATTGCATGTAAATTTGACTTTCGCAAAATAACGCCTGAATCTATTAACTAAATATTTGTTTCAATTTACTAATTTTTTCATATAAATATTATTGCCTATTTAAATAAGATAAAATATCCAGTCTATGTTCATTTAGAATATTTGTCGCAGTACAAACTTTGATGCGTAAGTGTATACTCGTATATTTGAATTTGAAAGTTCAATGAAATTTGAAAGATAAATAGAGCTGCGTTGTACCGAGCAGGTAGCAGAGCAAACAATGTTAACTCTCCCCCTTTTTACTATGTTGCACTTGACTGCGTTTGCACAATAGATGCACCTGACAAATGGTTTTAATGAGGTAAAGCCTAAAAATCTAAAAGTGCATTGTAAGTTTCTTGATATGATTGTTTCTAAGAAGCATATCTAATCTATTTTAATTAGACTTTCTATTATGTACGTGAATAATTTTATTATTTGCATTATCATCTTGACGTATGGTCCAGATAAGATTTTAAGCAACAGTAGATTTAAAATAACAAATATATTTTTTTGACATCTTAAAATCGAAAGACGTTACAACTTGCCAATAGGCAATCTACCTCGCCTGATGTTTATTTACCTATATTGTAAAGAGAGTTGGTCTCACAAATGACAAATAACCAATGCGAAAGTATAGAGATGTTGGAACCGAGGAAGTCTAAGATTCCACAACCATATTGGTCGTGTGTGTGTTATCAGACGGTGTTTTCAGAAGGACCAGGAAACGGCAAGACTGGACGAAAAGAAGCGAGGAAAGTGTGAAATGCCAGAGTCATGTGGCGCTCGGTCTCTGTCCTTCCTGCCTACCCCGCAAGGGACTTATCGTGTAGTTATAGACAGAATGATAATTAATGACATTTCATTTTACGATATTGACGGCAAGTTACTATATTGGCGATAATATTTCTTGCATCAGATATATATTGTGAAACTGCGTCACTCAGTGAGTAAAATTATTAGCGTCATTAGAAGAAAATAAGATGGGAGAACGTTGCAGCTTGCCAATAGGCAAAGGGTTAGTATTTCTTTATACTGTAATATTTATACTTTTACACATGTATTGAGGTAAGTCACAGCATTAGCAGTAAGTAATGCTTGTGTTGAACGAAATGCTGTACAATAAAGGTAATCATGTAATTTATTCTTCACTACAGCAAGGAAAAATACTGACTATCAGTCAATAAATAGCTAAACAAGTACTAACAGTCAGTATTGGAAACACATTTTATTGTATATGTAAAATAATTTTATATATAACGATAAAAACTTGCATACCTTGACCACTAATTGCCACCAAACGAAAAAGAACGCAGAAAAGCAAGCGTCGTTGACGATGATAAAGCCTCCAAGTCAAGGACCAAACTCACAACACAAGAAACTTGTCACTATGTATTTCGAAATGAACCACTGTGTACACAGGTCGAAGGAACTGGCACAATAATTCAAAATCACTGTTATTAAAACACACAGCAATGTAATTTTATTAGAAAATCCCACTAAACAATGATCTTATAACAGGTTTTATTTACGAAAATAAAACAATGTGGACCAATTTAACGAACACACCTGCGAATAGCAATAGCGGTTCGCAGCGACTGAATGTAATGCGAGACAAAGACAGCGTCATGGCGCTGAAGTGAGACAGACAACAAAGTAGGTGGGATGGGAAGACGACCGCTACTATGCACACTGTTCCACTTTCATAACTTAAATGCCGCGAATGAATTTTTTTTTAGTTACTTTTCGAAACTAATACGAAAAATGGTCTTTAATATCATGTTGTTTGTAAAAATTCGTCAATATGTGAAGCTAAAACAAAATGTATAAAATAAATTGCAGTTAAACCAGAAATTGGGCTAATCTATCGGGAAAGGTAAAAGGATTATCCCCATCAGTAATTTCTTAACAGAACGCAGTCTTTTTGAAGAAGTTTTCAAATTATGAATTTTTGCATTAACATTCGGCAGCTCATCAACACTTTTCTATTCGCCCGATAGAAGTGAATGAGAAAAGGAAGAATTCGATTAGGATCGAAAAACAAGTGAAGGGAAATGGGTTTTTCTGGGTGAACATAAAATAATAATATCGAAGATTATGGCCACGCAGACCAACGTGGACCGACATTCCGCTTGCTCGATTCGCTCACTTCGAAAAGTTTTACTTTACATTTCTTTCAAGAATAGAAGGAGGGTGCGAAAGAGAGGCTATGACGCCGGACTTGCTTACTCGACACGGGCAGGCAAAAGTAAAATATTTATGGTTAAAGGCAAAGCATTCCACAGGCGCATTGCCTCAACTGAGAATGAATTGGTGTAGAGATCAGTGGAGTGGAATGGTATGTTGAGACAAAGTAAAAGTGCGCCGCGCAGGATACGACCATGCGAATCGCTATGAAAGACAAAAACGTTCCTTTAAATAGGTCGGGGTGGCAGAAAAGGCTGTGCCAGTTGCGACGAAGTCTTATAGGGAGCCACCTGAGCTGAAAACGAAATTAAGAAACATGGTCATAATTACGAAGCCCAAATGTAAACCGTATGCAAAAGTTTTGAAGGCGCTCAAGCTTATTTAATTGCTCTTTGGTGATATCTAAGTGACAGGAATCAGCATAGTCGAGGATAGGAAGGAACAACGATTGTGCTAGCGCAATTTTAGTGTCTTCTGTTAGATCATAAGACGACTAACGCTGTCATCACCCACGGCATTTAACGCTACTGTACGCACTTTCTTCTCAACATCACTGTCAGTAAATTGAGAACGAAGGATGGTGGAAAATCTGGAGCTAGAAATGAAGAGTCGCTGTTTTAGTGCTGCTATCAAAAACAGCAGAAGAGGAAAAATGGATATTGAGATCATCTACATTGACATTATTTGAATTATTGTGATGGTTTTTTTCTAACTCCAATAGATTTTAAGATTTTCCTTGTTTGTTTTTTGTTGAATGTCGAGAATGGGAACATTTGCAGGGTTCCCATTCTGGACAGACTATGGGTATGCCGACGTTGTGCTTCCCTAAACATTTTGTCGCAGATATTACAAGCGCGAATGTTTTAGGCAAAGTTTTTTTTTTGGCAATAAATCCCTTAATTTCGTATGTTAACCAAGGAGCAGGCAGATGCTTAATCTTTACTAGCCGTATAAGTGCATGATAGTCGTACAGCTGTATCAAGTCATATGTGAGGTGACAGGCTCGTTCATCGACCGCCAAATCCCTTAAAAGGTCAAACCAGTCGTTGTTATGCGCATCTTCGCATAACTTGGTATTATCCATGCCACTAAAATTACGTTGCAGGAGACTTTTAGGTTTGGCTTTAGGAGTGCGCACTTTGTAAGAAAGGTAAAGGAGATCGTGAAAGAAAAAGGTTCCAGCTGGACAGTGGCCATATTTTATGACGTGACTGGGAGATGATACAAGAATGAAGTCAAGGTAAGAGGGCTTGCAACTTGGAAAAAAAATGAGTTGCATCAAGAGGTAAAATAGTTGCGTTGCAAGCGTTAGTAAGAGATTTAAGGGAATCTGATCCATAATCACATTTGAGAAGACAGGTATTAAAATCACCTATAATTATAAAAACGTCTCTAGAGAGCAAACATAGTTAATAGTGGGAGAAGGGCTGTAAACAACGCCTAGAATAATATGGGTGTGGGAAAGGGAGACATCAAACAAAACATACTCCAATTCATTGGAAGGGTGTGTTAATTAGATTAGACATGATCTGAAAAGGAATATGCGCACGTAGCAACACCGCTCCCACCTCTGCTAACGCGATCGTTATGTATAAGTCGGAATCCAGCCAACGAATATGACGTTGATAACAAGCAAGCATTTAGACAGAAATCCTAGACTAGGATAGCGAGGAAATTCTTGACGTCGAAAGTATCGAGTAGGATCTGGAAAATGCGCCGGAATACTCTGTGCATTTATATGCACATCATTAAAAAAATTTTTGCTGGAGAGATTCCTATAAAGTCATAGGAATACTATGGAAACTATCATTAGAAGAAGAAGAAGCTGAAAGGTAATATTCATTAAATTCAATATCAGTTTTCATCTGTGTGCGTGTAAGTTATAACTATAAAAATAGATAAGTGTTTAAACACTAAAACTATCTATCTGTCAGCAAAATGAAAGTTTGCAGAAAACGTAATTTCATCAAATCACAACGGAAACGTAAAAGTCAGAGCTATACCGCATGGTGGCATACAATAACTTATAAGATAAAGTACATTAGGCACAATTACAAAAAGTTTCGGAGTGAGCGCTGATTACCAGCAACTAAAGTAAGAAGAGTTACGCGTGACGTCGTAAGCCTGCTACACACTATGCCGGCGACAAAGGCAGCCGGGCATGCCTAGTACGATCGGCGGCTTTACAAAAATATAAAAACTTTAATGGCATACCCGCGCGGCAGTAACCCGCCGGCTATGCCGCCGTCATAGTGTGTAGCAGACTGTACATTGATGGTAATATCAGTAAGTAAATGTCAATTGTGAACTATACTTTGATAATAAATAAACAGGTAATTAAAGTAAATATTGTTTTATTCATTTTATAAAAATAATAAAGTGAATCAAATCATAATAATAGGTACTTTCTTTAGAATTTGAATGGCAATAAAAAACATATATTTTACCTTCTTACAAAATTGTTAATATGGGCAAATCAAAATATTATTTGTTATGATTTTTTCCCCGCAAGATGACACGCGAACTACTGTGCGTCCGTACCTCCCTGTTACCTGGTACCGGCGCACGTCATCATGCGCCCGCGCATTCCGCGCACCTCAAATTTTTACGATCATACTACGACACGAACTAAGTTCATAAAAATTGACTATATTTATTTATCTCAAATATTTAGGTAATTGTTTAAGAACAATAACTTTAGGACCCTGCAATAACAAGTATTTTTTTTTGTACTGTAGGACGAATAAGATTTTTTTTAAAGTTGACAATTGGGACAATCGAATTCATTTCTAGAAAAAGCGACTTTATGCAAATCTAAGCAACCTACAATCCATTATGAGGACACGTGGCTGACTAACTGATGTTTTTGATAAACTGGCTTGTTATGTTACGTAAGGCACGACCACGGTTGTAGACGATCAAGCATGCTTGACAAATCACGTCGATTTACGACATGCTTAATTATCTACGGTTCGCTTGCAAAAACATCTTAAAATATAGCTTAAATTTCGGTAGATGGCATTAATGTTTTATACATAAAATTGTATATCTCTATGTACTAGAGTTCATCCAATAAAAAGCAGTAAACATAAGTAAGTACTGCTTGCGCCATGTTCTTTATGATTTTTGTGTACAGCAGCGTTTTTTACGGAACATAGACACTTATATAGATAAATAAAAAGCAAATCTTAATTAAATACAAAATATAATCCAATTCGTTATAGCTATTTTCGAGATACACGAAAATAAATTGTAAGTATATTTTTATTTACATACCCCTACGTACTTAAGGGACTAGTCACAACCTCGAAATGTATAAATAAAGTAAAGAGAGTTCAATCGAGTTATTTGTGCCGCCCCGTATCCCCTGGGGCGATCGCCTCCGATGAAGCCTTTAAAGCCTTCCCGGCTAAAGGCATCCCTAGGCGGTGTTTAGTCAGTAGGAGTCTGACGTGACTCGTTCGGCCGTCTGAAAGGGTACTCATGAGAGTTTACAGCCTCCCATCGCCGCAGAAGAATGACTAACGCACATCCTGGTGTGGGTTAGTCCTTCTTTTGCGGGTCTTCATTTTCATGGGCGAAAAACAAAAAAAAAACAGTCGAGTTATCTCAGTATCGCGCTTTTTCCCGCCAATAATATATTTTGGATTAAGTTGACATGTGCGTGGACTCATCGTGTATTGCTCTGACAGAAATTATGTTTAAAATTAGTTTTATCGCTTTATAAGTATTGATATATCAATATGAAGAGAATTAATAAGATAACGTCATTAGCCTTAAAAGAGAGCGCCACTGAACGTAAGTATTGTGAATTTTTACATTTTCATGTAGGTAACCGACAAAACATTTGAAATTCTCAGGTCAAAATACACACATCAAAAGTGTCTAGGGATCAAGCATTTTTATGCGGATTTCTTGAGATTGAGATGTGGCTTTGTAATAAATTTATGATTTTATAAATTTATATGGATCCTTTTTGGTGCATTTCATAATTTGAAACAGGAACTGTCAATCAAATTCGAGTAAAAGATGAAAATCAGCTGTCAATATTTTCCCTATAAAAACATACAACGCATTGAAGACATTATTAGTGCTACTGTTTCCCTACTACTGATTAAAACCAACGTTATTATGGAGCGGCGACGTCATTTAAGCAGGGAAGAAATGCTCAGAGCCGTGGGAATGATAGAAGCTGGTTCCCGGCAACGTACTGTGGCTTTAGCTCTGAATACAAGTCAGAGTGTTATCAGTCGACTTTGAACACGTTACCGAAGCACTGGTACCGTGGCTGAGCGCCATGGAGGACGGTATCGCTGCACCACACGGAGACAAGACCGATACATTCAAATCACAACTCGAAGAGCTCCAACAATAACCGCCATGATGTTAGCCGTGACGCTTCATCACTCTTCAGGGTACTTAATTAGCGACCAAACAGTCAGAAACCGCTTGCATGAAGTGAACCTTCATTCCCGAAGACCGCTAAGGGTACCACCTATAGCAATGCACAATCGTAGGATTCGATATCAATGGGCTCTTGAACACAGAAATTGGGCAGAAGAACAATGGCGTTTCGTGTGCTTTTCTGATGAGTCTCGTTTTGGTATGAGACCGGATACAAGACGTATACGACACTGGAGAACCCCTGGACGCCAACAGCGATTAAAATCCTGCCAGGAAGTCCATCCTTATAGTGGTGGAACCATCATGGTATGGGCGGGTATTTGGATCGGCGGAAGAACTGAGTTGATTTGGATCAGAGGCAACCTCAACGCTCAAATTTATGCTGAGACGATTGTATCAGACGGCATCGTTCCTCTACAAGTGCAAATCGGTCCCTTATTTCAGTTAATGCATGATAATGCACGACCGCACACCGCAAGAGTTGTAAGACAGACTCTCGCCGCAGCTAACATCAATGTCATGCCCTGGCCTGCTCAGTCGCCAGACTTGAACCCGATTGAGCATGCATATCCAGTCGCAAGAAGACCTTTTTTTGTTGTTGCAACGAACATGGGCGGCCATTCCACAGCGTGATTTGGATGAACTCATTTTGAGTATGCCAAACCGATGTTCTTGTGTTGTTAGTGTTCGCGGTAGAAACACGGATTATTAATTGTTTAAGTTACCCAATAAAATTTTAAAGAAAACTGTTATTTCAGTCTTTTTTTCGAACTTTAATGTTAGTGGTTCAAATGTCAAAAATCCCTTTATTATGAAAATGGCAAATTTCTTTATTAATGCAAAGGTGACTTGGTTTATCGTTACTGTAGACAAACGAAAACACTTTATTTGATGAATCCTTAAAGAAAATTTTAATTAATATCAATCAGGAGAAAAGTTATTGCAAAAATATATGTTGATCCCTAGACACTTTTGATGTGTGTATATTATTGTGCCATCTAATAAATTTGGTGATGTAGTACAAACGATTAAAGATCATACCTATACATTTAGTTTTAAATAAATAAATAAAATGATTCCGTTTGACAGTTTATGTTTACAGTTGCAACATTTCATGTGTCATAACTAGATAAATTACAGTTTTATTTCTTTTTTCTCAATAAGGTAAAACGGGGCATGTTAATTATTTCATTATGTTAATTACGGTCATTAAATTAATTACATTTTTCTAATAAAACACATGAGTTGTTTCCTTTATTTACCCTGTAGTGAAAAGTTCAAGTGTATGTACTTATCTGCTTTTTCTTGGTACTATAGAATCGCTCGTTCAGAGTAATAACATTATTCGAATTGGTGTTTCCAATTTTTTTCCTGTTTCCAAATTACCATTAACCAAATCAAAGAAAATCGATTGATAAACAGAGGCGAAAGTAGTAATTATTATTATTTTCAGCAGCTGTGGCTCAGATAGCGGTGTTTTCCTTCTATGTGGTCTGAGTATTTAGTATTTCCCCCACTATGGGTAAAGTTTTTCTCTCTCTTTTTTTATACAACTTTGGAAGGCATACAAGGATACGGCTCACCTAGTATAAGGTTACCTTAGGCTACGAACGCTTACAATATAAGATGTATTACTCGCCCGTTGCCACCCCTGCTGCTAATACACACCAACTTCTTAGTACCGGAACCGGTAACTCCATTCATTCGCAGGAATACAATAACCCTCTAAGGAGTTGTTCTTTGGCTGCGGTTTCCTGTGAGGTCTACTGTCGGGCTACTTTGATGCGTCTTGCCTTGGTTGTTCATGCACACAAATATTTGTCATGTGTGGGAAACGAACCCACAACATCCAAGCAGCGTTATTTACCACTCCGCCATCGAGCTCATCAAAAATATTAGTTATATGTGTTGCCCGTGATTTTTTTTAAATTATGCAGTAAAATTACATTACCAATACGAGCAGTCTGTCTTTAGTGCATTCGTTTAAAGTATACGTTTCTACACAATTGAGAAGAATAGATACTATAAGTATAAAGCATTGAACTATTCTCCACGTAAGCTGTTTACTGCTTGTAAATAAAGGTGTCATATTTTGATCTAATTCGTTGGTCTGGGTGACCCAAAGGTGGCTTTCGTTTTTCGAAAATCCTAAATATTTTAAGAGAGGTAGTCCGCATCAAAGCAACCTATCTGGGAAAGTACCTCCACCTCGCAGAAATCCGTAGCCAATTAACATCTGCCTAGAATAGGGCTGCCATACGTCCCGGTACACCGGGACATGTCCCGGTTTGAAGTGTTATGTCCCGATGTTTTTTGATTAAAGTTTCTATATTACCAGTGTTTTTGAATAATCAATGGTTTACCCTATTTCTGTTTTATATGTCCCGATCGGCGTCTCAGAATTTATGGCAGCCCTAGCCTGGGTTGTTGTGTTCCAGCGTGTGAGTAACGTCACCAGTAAGTTCCTAACGAGTTGCTGTATTAGCAGCCGAGAGCGCTTCGCGCGGGTGATACTTAAGGTATTACAAGCGTTCATTGGCTATGATAACAGCTTTACATCACGTATACTTGTATGCCTTTCACCGCTGTATAAAAAAACTATCAGCACTATTTGCACTGATTGCCTGTTTATTATCGCTGAAGGTTTGGTCTGTACGAATACACTAGTATTACCCTTTCACTAATTTTTAATCGATTTGTTACATTTTCATGTTTGTTACGCGATTATTCCGCCAATTATGAATTGATTTTGATGATTCTTTTTTTGAGGATATCAGGGTAGGACATAAACAACTTTTATCCGAATACGAAAAAGCGGAAGCGTGACTGCTCTAGCTAGACTGGGCGTAACGCATGCGAATTTAGGTATTTCCCTCGAATTATTAAAACAAAAACATATTTTGAAAATGTAAAGTGTATAAATTATGGAGAACCTAGAGGGAGACTTTGTACAAAAGTCGTCTGCTTGGGTAGGTACCTATGTCTCATCTATTTCTACCGCCAAGCAGCTATATCTATATAGCTGTATTCCGGTTTGAAGGGTGAGATATGGCAGATAATTGTTGCAAATTACTGGGTACTGTGACGACATCCTTAGGTCACAAGACAGCATGACAGCGCGCGAGTAACATCTTCGTGCTGTTGCGAGCGTCAACAGGCTGCGGTGACCGCTTACAATCTGATGCGGGCCGCATGCTTGTTTGCCAATCTAGTCGTATAAAAAAATGTAGTTTTTTTATTATTCAAAAGCTGAAGATGTGCCCTGAAGTTTTTACGACGTACTTAGGGTTATTCTAATTATTTAGAGGTAACTTTGGATTTTTTTCTCTCGATGAAACTAAAACCAATCGTGTTTCTAAAATGTACGTTTTAGAGAGAGAATCCTTAAATATCATATATATGAATTGCATACCTAACTAAAGATTTAGTAATAATGATACAGCAATGGATCAAATGAATGCAATTATTTCGCTATTGCCTCGGCGCCCTCTTTATGATTATTACAATAAATTATTTTCACGCTAGAGTCAAATGGATTCCTGAATCAATTTTGGTATAGAGATAGCTTGAAACGTGAGAAAGGACATAGTTACATGTCATCATCATCATCATTTCAGCCTGTATTCGTCAACTGCTGAACATGGGCCTCCCTTCTAGAGTGTCACTCGTCTCCATCCTGTGCCACCTGCATCCATCGACTCCCTACAAACCTCTTGAGGTCGTCGTCGACGTCGCTCCGTCTAGTGGGGGGTCGTCCTACACTGCGTGCACCAGAACGGGGACGCCATTCGAGAACCTTTCTTCCCCAGCGGTTGACGGCCTATGTGGCCTATGACTATGGGGCCGGCCCACTGCCACTTCAGTTTGCGTATCCTTAGGGCTATGTCAGTTATCTTAGTTCTATTGCGGATATCCTTATTTCTGATTCCATCACGCAGAGAAATCCCGAGCATGGCTCTTTCCATAGCACGCTGAGCAACCTAGAGCTTCCCTATACGGCCCGCAAAGAAGGGCCACGTCTCAGTTCCGTATGTCATCACTGGCAACACACACTGTTCGAAGACTTTACTTTTCAGGCGTTGAGGTATTTTGGACGAGAAGATGTGTCGAAGTTTCCCAAACGCTGCCCAGCCGAGTTGGATCCGTCTGTTGACCTCTCGGTCGAAGTTCGGTTTACTTAACTGAATAACCTCTCCTAGGTAAACAACTTCGAGCTTAGTGCTTCCAACCGTGACCGGCATAGGTGTAACATGGACATTCGACATGATCTTAGTCTTGTCCATGTTCATCTTAAGACCAACCTGGTTGGAAACACTATTAAGGTCATTGAGCATAGCGCTAAGTTCCTCCAGCGATTTCGGCATGAGAACTATATCGTCGGCAAATCGAAGGCGAGTGATGTATTCGCCATTGATGTTTATAGCGCAACCTTTCCAGTCCAAGAGCTTGAAGACATCTTCCAATGCTGCGGTGAAGAGTTTGGGGGATAACATTGCCCTGTCTTACACCTTTTTGCACTTGGGTCGGTCTCGTACTCTGGTCCTGTACTCGGATACACATCGTAGCCTTACTGTACAAGCACTTCAACGCTTCGAATTCGGCATCGCTGGAGAGACTGTAGCACCCATGTCTCAACGGAATCAAAGGCCTTTTCGTAGTCCGCATACGCCAAACATAAGGGCAGATTATACTCCTCAGTCTTCTGTATAACCTAGCGGAGGGTATGTATGTGATCCACGGTGCTAAAGCCTTTTCGGAATCCGGCTTGTTCGGGAGGCTGGAATTCAACAAGTCTGCGTGCGAGACGGTTTGTGATGACTCGCGAAAACAGTACATAAACGCGGCTCAGAAGCGATATCGGCCTATAGTTCTTCAAAAGGGTCTTATCACCCTTCTTGAAGAATAACATGACCAGGACTTTGCTTCACGCTTCCGGTATTTCACTAGAGTGTATGACGGAATTCAATAACTTCTGAAGGACTACACGTACCTATCGGCTTTCCGCCCGCTTTTAGAAGCTCCGTCGTAATTCCTTCTTAGACTGGTGCTTTCCCGTTTTGTGCGTCGGGTCAGTTATATATTAACTGTGTTAACGTTATTTTGCATTAAGAATGGCTGACCCAATTTTGAGGAAATTTAATATCGGGGTTCCTTCAACTCTCAGAACGTTGTAATAATCGGCAAACAGTTAAAACGACTTCAATTGATCATGATAAAATTACGACTCGGGCCAATTTTGATGCCATACATATTTTTTTTGTACCAGGTGGCAAACAAGCATACTGCCTATTAAAACTACATATTACTGACCATAGCTTATGGGCACTTGTAACACTAGGGTTGTGTTACACGTGGTGGTGTGATCCTGTAAAAACAATCGGTAGAACGCATAAAGGGAGACAAAATCTTTCTCTACATTCAAGAACTCAACACCGTGGACCATCATCGATAATTCTCACTTGCTCGTCTTTGCACTGAATCATGAGGTCCTAACTGGTATTCAAGTGCTCCCATGTCATATTTCTCATTGTAACCTTATAATAATAGCGGACCCTCGGCATCGAAGCGATGCCATAGGACGCGCGGAGTAAACCTCGGATGATGACGACCTTTTAAAAAAATAAACATCGTTAACGTTTTCTTGCTAAGCCCACTTCTCATTTGCTCTATTAATTAGGAAATTGCATCAGTGTGAACCCGAGGCGCACTAGTATAGAATATACATACCAACTTCTCTGGTTCTTCTAATAGTAAAGTCACTAACATAATAACCTATAGCTACAAAATTATATTTATGTAGTATTAAAATATTAAATGTTCTTAAATATTTATTTGATGTAGAATAACATATGTACCAACACTAAAATAAGCATAATGCTAATAGCATCAATACATATAGATCGTAAACAAAAGACCCACACATACGACCCTGTATACACTTAAGAAGACAGAGTGAACATATGCTCAAGGCTCAAGAGCATAGAGGTAATATTTAGCAATATTTCATAGAGTCAAAATCGTCTGCGAGGCTATTGTGTTTCTTACTTGGCAACAGTAAGGAGTGGTTAACCGTGCGCGGGGTTGAGTGTGCAATCAACGCAAAAATTGCATTGCAAAAAAAAAATACGTAAGTTTCGAGTGGAATCTACTCGATAGCCACGTATTTCTAAGAAACGCAGATTTATTAAATATTCACATCGTATTGTAAAATAAATGTTTGTCGCGTAGGTATATTGTTTGTGTTTGTTGACGGATGTTTCGGAACGACTCAACGAATTCGGTTAACAATTGTAACGGTATTCTGCTAAGGTACGTACGAATATGGTCCCATATAATCAATATTATTATTAACCTGGTGGCCAAGTGGTTAGCAATGGCATTTTTATCACCAAGGCTTATGAGTTTGATTACCAGTACAAAAGAATAATTTGTGTGCATGAACATGTTTGTTTGTTTTGGTCTGGGTGTTTTCTACATGTATATGATAAGTACGAGTATGTACCTATTTACAAAAAATATATTTTCATTTAGCATTTGTCTAGTACCTATAGCACAAGTTTCTCTTATTTTGGGGCTGAGTAGTTTGTACGAAGTTGTAGCTATTTGTTTATTAATATAAATATATTGTACTAACGATTTTCAGTTATGTCAAAAGCTGAATAAAAAAAATCCCTAACACATAAAATAGTACAGTTTCTCCCTCTATTTCTCTGCACTGACATTTTGGCCTCTAGAAATAAAACTATAAATGCGATTGAGATGCGGTTTTCACCAGAAAGTCAAACTAAATTGCATCTTTCTAATGGTATCAAAATGGAGTTAATTTGATAACCGGAAGTATTTAAAAAAGTACATTTTGTAAAAGTAGTGGTGGGATTTGCGCGAATCTCTCTATAAACGACTTTCTGTCATTTTTTATGATTCGATTTTAACTTTTCTCTCATAACTGTGGACCGAGCTAAAGTTCATGAAGAATTGATAGTGTTCATGAAAAATGAGAAACTATGAATTAAAAACTTGTATAATATATAAAAGTAATACGGATTTGAAGTCGACAGCAGTTGTTAAGCAACGATTTACACAAGCGACATCTTGCTCAGCTAGCTTGCAAGGTAACCTAGCTTGTACTGGACTGGCACTAATTCAAGTCGTTTCCATGAAGTCAGCCTCACTTTCAATTTACAAGATTTTATTTGATTAAAATTAGAACGTGCAATTTGATCTAACGCGACGCTGCCATGGCTGCTCCGGTATGTTGCACTTACTAACAGTAGTGGGTGGGTGCCGGCCGGCGCTAGGCCGCATGAACTAATTGGTAGCGGAAGCACCCCAAGCAGGTTAGATCAAATTGCATGTAAATTTGACTTTCGCAAAATAACGCCTGAATCTATTAAAATTAGAACGCACACCGTATCAAAAGCCTTCGCAAGATCGAGAAAGAAAAGATTTTTGTATTTCATAAACAAATTCAAGTTTTTTTTTACATGTAAATTTTGGTAGTTTATATACATACAAGATAGTTATATATTGGTCGATAACTTGTTGCCAATTTATAGGTAGTAACATAATCCCATTGCTGTATGAAATTTTAGTTTAGTTTAGTTTTTAAGTTTTGACAGTCCTCTCTTGATTTTATCGTAACACAACTTAAAGAGTTCAAAAGATACTTAAACAGGATGAAAATCTGAGAATACAAGGTCAGGTCTATATGGTACATGCATTATTAACCCAACCAAGCTATCTCAATATTTGCTAAGTGGTTAAAGATGCGAGTGATCTGGCGCTACCATAATGATAAACCACACCCTTTCTGTTGATCAATTCCGACCGTTTCTTTCTTGCTTGAGTCTCACTAGCTAGAGATTAAAATCAATGGTTTTTAGCGGTAAAAGCTCATAATGAGCAATGATTTTCCCAATCCACTATACATGCAGAATCATCTTATTGCGAGTTAGGTAATTAGGATTCGTGGAGCTCGACTGCCCTTTGGCCAAGATCTTTTTCACACGTTCTCGGTTTCATTACGTTTCAATAGAGAATCGCAAATGAGTACATGATTATTAGGTTTCTTTCAGTGAGCTCATGTGGCACCCAAATATCGTCCTTTTTTTGTAATCCTGACTTTTTCAAATGGGTCAAAATTGTTTTGTGGTCAACCCTTAACTCTTCAGCTATGTCGTACCTACTAATATATCGATGTTGCTCCACTTTTTCAAAAATGGCATCGACTTTATCCGTAACAGGTAGACCAGAGCTTCTTTTTTTATACGTCTGGAGGCACATAAGCATATGGTCCACCTGATGTAAAGCAGTTACCGTAGCCTATTAACGCTTGTTACATATATCACTCGCGCAATGCCTCCTCTGCTACTTGCACAGCAACTCTTTAGGAGCTTATTGGTGACCTCACTCACACGCAGGAACGCAACAACCCTCTAGGGAGTTGTTATTTGGCTGCGGTTTTCTGTGAGGTGGAGGTACTTTCCCAGGCAGCTTTGATGCGCCCTACCTCTCTTAAAACTTCCAGACCAAGACAAACAGACATGTTCATGCACACAAATGTTTGCCTTGTGTAGGAATCGAACCCACGAGCGTTGGTGTCAAAGTCGCGTCTTTCTTGACTGAGCCACCGAGCTCGTCAAATCCGCTTCATTTTGGACTTCATCATTCTGAAAACGCTTGAATCAATTTTGTGATTTTGTGCTACTCTTACTGACACTGCGTTAAGTCCATGAGCGTTGCATTTTTTTTTCGTGGCTTGTGTAGCATTTTCCTTTTTTTGTAATAAAACTTAAAATTATCGAATTTCTTCTTTAGATTCACTCTAGACTACTCATTTTGGCACTCAGAAAAACAATAAAAAATTAAATCTATTTAACGGTAGGTATATAAACCAGCCAGATACAAACTGTAGAACTAAAGAAATTTTACTGTAACTTTTTACTTACCTATTCAGTATAAATATATCATCACCATAACTTCTCTTAGAGTCAAAACGTAAAAAGGAGCGCAAGCGCGGTTTAAAAGTACCTAAGCGTCAAGCTTACATCTCTTCCGCCAAGGCCCTTTAACTATTCGATTACCGCACATGTACTTTTCCAATGGAAGTTTGTAGTTTTAAACAAAAAATAGACATTTAATTGAGACTATTGAATTATCATTTTAAGGGAAGTTTATGTAATAGGGAATATGCATGAAATTTATTTTTCGTGTTAAATCACACAATTATCATATAAAAAGTAAAATAAAAATCATTTTTTTTATAGTTTAGTTTTTCTCGTTCTTTTTCTAGTTTAGTCAAGGTGTTGAAATACTAAAAAAATCATACAGTTTCTAATTTAAAAAAAACTTCATAATTTGAATCATTGTCATATTTTGAACATGTTTTAATATTACAGCATCAATCTGAATGCTTGAAATGGGGGAATACAGCTAATATTTATATGAAATCCATACATTTCTTCACAGCCACACGGCTTGTGACGTCATCTGCCGCGGCCTTTTAGTATGAAGTGTTTTCAGGTCACGTGATGAAATGCCACTTTCAAACAGCTTTATCTTGCAAACTAATTATCATAGAAAAAAATTACTTCATACATCTTCCTGTCTATATCTCCTCTTTTCAAATCTGTCTTAAAAATTTTTCATGCATATTCCCTATTGCCGTGAAAATGAGATGTCACACAGTGCCATAAAATATGACCGGCCCAATGATGGTGACCTAAGCAAATGGCTACTTTAAGAAGTTATTAAGGAATATGTGATAAATCTCTTTTAGTTCACTTGATGTGAATGCTGTAATTTATACAAAGAGCTTTGCTCCCCGAATGCTAATCAATATAATAATTAACTTAAACTACTAAGGTATTTTATGTGCACTACCGATTGTACAATATAAATAGGTTATATAAGGTTGAGTTCCGTAATGTTTAATATGATGCCAACTGCTTCCTCCTGCAAGCGCACCGCTCATCATCGGTAGGGAATTCATCCTTATATACTGTAATAGCAATGTTTGCATTTGTTCAGAGATGTTTTCTTAAGACATCTAGTTAGAGGCAAGACTTGTTTTCCATGTTAGTGGTATAAAAATATTTCTTTATTTAATTTAAACTAGTACATACAAGTCTAAACGCCCTAATTGAACTTGTCAACTTCACCAACCACAAACTTTAATAACAGCCCTAAATATAACATAAAAATAACAATAATAATCTCAAACATGACGTAAGTAAACTTGCCAAAGGAAGAAAATATGCTGTTGCTCCGTCTCTTTCAGCAAAAACAACTTTCGCCAGGAGACAGTATACGAGTTAAACTCCGCAAGTCCACTATAGACGAGATGCCGAGTATAGGCATACGGGAAATAAAAATCGGCCAAGTGCGAGTCGGACTCGCGCACGAAGGGTTCCGTACCATTATCTATAAAAATCGGCCAAGTGCGAGTTGGACTCGCGCACGAAGGGTTCCGTACCATTATCTATAAAAATCGGCCAAGTGCGAGTCGGACTCGCGCACGAAGAGTTCCGTACCATTATCTATAAAAAATCGGCCACATGCGAGTCGGACTCGCGCACGAAGGGTTCCGTACCATTATCTATAAAAACAGCAAAAAAATCACGTTTGTTGTATGGGAGCCCCCTTAAATATTTATTTTATTCTATTTTTTAGTATTTGTTGTTATAGCGGCAACAGAAATACATCATCTGTGAAAATTTCAACTGTCTAACTATCACGGTTCATGAGATACAGCCTGGTGACAGACGGACGGACGGACGGACGGACGGACAGCGGAGCCTCAGTAATAGGGTTCCGTTTTACCCTTTGGGTACGGAACCCTAAAAACGGTATAAAAATCACGTTTGTTGTATTGGAGCCACCGTTAAATATTTGTTTTATTTTAATTTAATTCTTTATTCTTAAAGTGAATATATAACTAAATATTCTGTGAATATTTCAAGCGTCTACCTGTTGCCGTTATCAATATCGAGCAAAAATGAGCAAAAAATCGGCCAAGTGCGAGTCGGACTCGCGCACGAAGGGTTCCGTACCATTATCTATAAAAACAGCAAAAAAAATCACGTTTGTTGTATGGGAGCCCCCTTAAATATTTATTTTATTCTATTTTTTAGTATTTGTTGTTATAGCGGCAACAGAAATACATCATCTGTGAAAATTTCAACTATCTAACTATCACGGTTCACGAGATACAGCCTGGTGACAGACGGACGGACGGACGGACGGACGGACGGACGGACGGACGGACAGCGGAGCCTCAGTAATAGGGTTCCGTTTTACCCTTTGGGTACGGAACCCTAAAAATTACGTTTGTGGTATGGGAGCCCCCTTAAATAATAACTTTATTCTATTTTTTAGTATTTGTTGTTATAGCGGCCACAGAAATACATCATCTGTGAAAATTTCAACTGTCTAACTATCACGGTTCATGAAATACAGCCTGGTGACAGACGGACGGACGGACGGACAGCGGAGCCTCAGTAATAGGGTTCCGTTTTACCCTTTGGGTACGGAACCCTAAAACCAGTTGAGAATGCGCAAGCTTGCATTGCCAGAGGAACATCTGGCTCGTCAATTATATAACAATTCAATTTTTTTTTTAATTTGTCGGCCATTTTGATCATGTTCCTTAAGAGATAGGACCGGTGTTCCTGAACGTTCCTATTCTACTTTTTTATGCTGAATCCGAATCTGAAGTCAAAATTCGAATATTCGAAAAACGCACACACAGACAAACATAGATTTCATATAGGAACGGTGTTCCTGATAATTATACTTACTTCAAAACCGGTCAAGTGCAAGTTGAACGCGTACACGGACTGTTACATACCATATGAAATTTTAATTTTTTACAAACCTACCAATCGCATTAACCAATCTTTTTGCTATTATATAAGTAGCCAGTATTATTCGTAGTAAGCAAAACTTGACAAAACTACCTCAGAAATTGGATAAAAAAATCTTTATTTGCAATTGGGTAGTCACACGCATATACACACACCTTTAGACTGGTGTTGCGATGAATATTCGGCTACTATTTGGTATTCGGTTTATTTGGCTGCTATTTTTACTATTCGGCCAAAAATCCATGTCGGGAATTGAATCCAAAACACCTGCTAATCAAATAGTAAAGAGGTATAATTACGACTACCTATTTTTTGTTTTTTAGGATCGCCACTCTTTACTCAATGCCAATTCTGGCTGATTTGGCACTGTGTAAAGGAAACGGTTGGGTGACCTAGTAGGGCTTTATGCTGACGATGCTGTAATATTCGCAGAAACAACAGTTGAACTGTAAACACTGGTCACAATATACGAGTATATTTTTTAGCTTCAATCAGAGTGAGCTGTTTTGTTAAGTTTCTTGCACTGGGGATGGCATCAGCAGTATTTGTTGGAGGATCTTGTTTTTTTCAACAATGGAAAGAGTGCCTTCTGCTCATATTTTATTATGTGCTCTTCAAATGGTTTAACGTACCCAACATGGCTATAACATAGGCTCCGGAGAATCACTCAGGCAACTGTTTAAAGAAATAACTATCCTCCCTGTTACTTTTCAATATATAATATTTATGAAAACATTATACCACAAAAAATAAAGTCGTTTTCAAATTTCAGTGAAAATCTTAGAAGTAGAAATAAAATGCGTATATCGTACATCGGTTTGCTAGACCTGATTGGTCTTTTCTTGTAAATTATATTCGAATCTATAATAAATTGCATGAAACAATTGTGCTCTTTAAGGCGACACCTCGATCGTATGTATATGTATGTATGTATATCTTCACGCCAAGTCCCTTGCGGGGTAGGCAGAGAGAACCGAGCGCCATAAGATCGTGAAGCTTTAAAATGGCTCCGCCCAATCACCCCGCGCCCCTCAAGTGACACTCTACGCTCGATTTGTAAAATTTGAAATTAGCGCCTAATAGGTAACCTGGGGTCAACGTATAGTCAATGCAAACGAACAGAAAAGCTACGGAGTCGCGTCACACCTAAAAAAATTATAATATCAATATTTAATAAAAAATATTGATTTAATTATTATTTAGCTTTATACATACTGAACCAAACATATTTATTTAAGCTAGACGGAAAACAATAGTAATAATAGTAATAAAAAACTACAGAAACGTATTCACTTTTAAAAGTTTATTGAAAGAGAAATCAATGACATCGTTTTATGTTTATATCTCTACAAGTTAACATGTCTCGGTATCTATGTTGTTCTTACTTAGGTCTCGTTCAGTGGCGCCCTCATTGAATAAAAAATCATATCATAGCATAGAAGATAAACATTATGAAATCCTATGTTGCATTTATTACGAAGATAGTAAAGTATTTTTACGTCATTAAACCAACACTCAAAATATTCCACTATCGTTGTTATAAGCAAAAGTGCTAAAAGAGGCCGTTTTTGGCAATTATGCCTATAACAACGAAAGCAAAACATTTCAATTGTTGGTTTAATGACGTAAAAGTACGTTATTGTATTTGTAACACACGCAACACAGGACTTTATAATGTTTATCTTCCACGCTATAATACGATATTTTATTCCTTGAGGCGCCACTGGATGGCATGTATCCCCCTTAAGAAGAATGAAACACCAGCTACATAATACAACATTGTTTATCGAGAGGCTGAAGCGGGCCATTTGTTGATTCGGGCACATATGTTCGAATGTCATAATGGCTGATAGCGCCGAGTAAACACAGGATTTTTTTATTTCGAATAAATAAGAGAAATAAAATTATCAGATTGAATTAGAGAAAGTATTCCCGCTATTACTAATAGTTTTTATATAATTTTCGCAACACATTAACATAATGTGACCTCCAGGATTTTTTATTCTTTACAAAGAAGTTAAGGGCTATAACTTATAACACACACTTTAGCCCCTCTACGTTATACCTTTAATGCTATTTTTTTAGAGCACGAAGAGTAAACATTTTATTACAAGCTTTTAGCAACTTTTAGTGCATAAAATGGTATACGGCATCTACACAACTTTCACGCGTCATACCTAACATCGACGAATATATCATTCAGGTATCTACTGAAAGATTGCGTACCTAAATGATAAAGAAATTGTATATTTTGATCATTAAATGTAAATTTAACCTTTACCAAAAATTTATCAAGCACTTGGAATCCAATCAGCGAAATGTGAAAAAAACACAACCAATATTTTAGGGTATCCTTCGAAAGAATAAATTATAATGATTAATTTCATCTAATGATATAGATTTATAAATTTATGGAAAATATTTAGATTTAACATTCAATTATCACTAAGATTTTAAAAATTGCTGTTTTTGACCCTAACCGTTATGTAGCTAAATAAATTGATAAAATTATAATTTATAAAATTAATTTTTATTCCTTGAGCCTCTTTAATAAGCACAAATCTTGATTTGGTGCCTTCACCACCAGACTACATTCAAGCTATTTCACGTAATATATATAACCGCTATGAATAAACAAACGTCTTGAAGTACTCGTTTATCCTTGGCGCTAATTTATGGATTGGGATTGCAACAAACACCTTGCTTGATGAATCGCCAGGATCCAGGAGGTCTGATTTTAATTTTTTTCTCATTATCTCCTCCTAGGAATATAATGGATAGTTCAATTACTTCCCGATAATCGTCACGTACAATGTTTTTTTGTAATTCTTGATTATAAAATATCAACAATGCTTTTATTATTGTATTACCAAAATGTTGTGTGACAATATCGGTGTACGATTGAATAGCAGCAGGATTAATAGTTTTCCAGTCGTCTCTAAATTTTTTGAACATTGGGATATCAGGGCTGCTTGTGACTTGGTGGATTTTTGATTCGATTTGACACAGCTTTACCTTGATCCTGGCCGGAAGAGCTCTCTAGTTTGGGTACAGCGAGAAGTTGTTCATTTTCTCTAAATGAAATTAAAATTGGCAGGCGTTCTTCTTTAGGGCTTCTCACGTCCAGACCAGGTAACAATTTCCCATTCCAGTAAACGGTCACCATTTTAGACATATTATTTTGAAAATCTGATTTTATAGATTCCGCTCTATCTTTTCTACTCTGAGTGCTAATGCGTTGATAGACGATTTGTTTATCGGTAAATCATCACAGCTAAAATCTAGTGCTTCTACTACAGCCCGGTGTATATAGACAGAATCCCTTATGCTTAATTGAGATCTATCTAAATCTGCAACTAACATAGGCGTGATAAAGTCTTCCTTCCTCGTAACACATTTGGTCATGTCTTTTTTTCTCTTCTTTTAATTTTCTCTGTTTGGTCCTTTCTTCTTTTTCGGCTAACTTTTTTTTGTGCGCCTGCTAAACATCCTGAATTATTTATATAAATATTTTGTCTTCTTCTATTGTAATCCGTTCTAAAGCATCAGCGTGTGCTATATCGAATAAACTATCTAAGTAGGCAAATAAAAAAATATTGGTTAAGCCAGTATATCACCGGTGTGTGCTAGTGTGGGGCGTCAACTAGTTGCAAGTAGGTAAGGGACAAGCTGTGTGTACAGCGTGTTACTTTATTGTGTTAAGTTAGTAGTTAGGTTTTTTTTTTTATTACATTTTAATTAGTGTACTTAGATAATACATTTTAAGTTTAGATTTAATGTTGTTTTCATTATTGTATTTTACTTATGTATACTCTGTGTTTTGTATTGTTGTACGTTTCCTTGTTATTTATTAAACTCTCAAGAAGAAAGAACCAGGACCATCTCTGATGTTGCAAAATAAATCTAATCCGTACAATAGTTCAATACTAACCACAATGTATAGAATAGATGATTTTTTTGTGTTTTCAGTGTTGGTTCATAGTAAATATTATTTGTTTTCACGAGTACCATGGGTATAAGTATACTATCTATCTATATCTTCACGCTAAATCCCTCGTGAGCGCCACATGACTCGGTACTTACACACCTCGCTCGCTTCTTTAACATGAAACATACCGAGTTTTTTTAAAAACTATCAAAATATACTATTTTACTAGTAATTATTTTAATACAAAAAAAAAAAAACCTCCACTGGTTTTCTATCTTCTGATTGGATAAATTTCCAACGTAAACTAACCTTCACCTACGTACAATGTCTAAGTCGGAGTTCGGTGAGCTTATAATGGTTACTATGAGTTTGTCGTCCCGTATGCCACTTACGTTAAAGTAGCATATAAATCGAGTAGTGATTCTTCTAGTGGAATATGTTTATTTAGTAAGTTTCTCCTAAAAAACAAAACAGCAATAAAATATTCTATTTTATAAGTTTTTATTTTAATACAAAGAAATAAAGAGTCTCCACTGGTTGCTATGTGCTGAGAGCGCGAACCTTATTGGTATAAATTTCCAACGTAACCTGACCTCCACCGACGTACAACTTCTAAGTCGGAGTTCGGTCAGATTATAATGGGCATAATAGGAGTTTGACGTCCTATATAGGTACGCGGTCAGCCTGTGGATAATGTATACCAATTATCAAATGTTACTGTTTATTCCTGCAAAAAATAACTCTTATTTAATTAATGCAGTTTTATATAGAGTTATTAAGTAAGCAAAATAAAAAAAAGTTTGAAGAGGAATTAAATAGCTTGGGCCAACCATACCTAGGAACTGTTCTAAAAACTAGAAATATGTCTACACAATGTTATTATAATATGTTTAATGAATATAATAATTAAAAAAAATAAATACCTTGTCTTGTTCGCCTCCGCTATTCTAAGAACATTTTCTTTGTATTTTTATTCTATATATTTTCTTTTTAGTGTCCCCCATTATTACAACAGTATAATAAATATATATAAACCTATAATATTATTTACTACTTATATCTAATAATAATACACTTACGCTAAATACTATAATATTGAATATTTACAACTATTAATTATAAAAACTTCGGTGTCGCGATGTAAATGGAGCGAGCTCGAGCAGACAGTCGACATAGGTATTACCTCGAAGCGGGCTGCAGCCGGACTGGCTGGATGTAGTTAGTCAACGCGTTTATAATCCTCATTACCGCACAATAAGGTCGAAAACACGTAGCACCCAAGACGAATGTGATCGCTTAGAAATTGTCAGAAACTTAAAATATTTTAAAAAAAATTCATATTTCACTTATCAAAATATGCAGCAACCATATTATAAACATAGATATTACTAATAGATTTAAGTAATTTTGAAGCGTATAAACAGAACAACTTCGTTGTAATTTCAAAAATAATGAATTTCAGGAGGTGTTTTCGAAAGTAATTATTATCGAATCAATTTTACACAATCGCGTATTTGAGCAAGCAAATTCAAGATAAAGAAATGAAGTTATTTATATTAAAATCTTAGATCCGTCAGTTTAGTCATTAGCCTATACTATTCGATGAAAGTTGGTCTAATTTTTCGATGTGTCGCCTTAATATGTTCAAAAAGCATATCAATAATACGCACCGTAAAAAGGCTTACTATAGAATTGATGAATATGTAACTTACACAGTTGTCTGGAATTAATTCAGCATAGGTAACCTTTTCTTAATAATCTTTGTCATCATTATTAATGTACTTTATCAACGTGACTTGATGTAACCTTCATTTTTTGGTATAGTTTTTGCAGAAAATGTCTTGTTAGTAGTAAAATCACACGCATTCATCATTTATTCAAAAAGAGTAACTTGAATGAACACTGACTTCTTATCAGTGGCATTGTAGAGTTTGCATAACAGCAGCATCGAATTTTCTTAGATTTTGTAAATTAACTATTTTACTTGTACTATTATGATTCAGTTTAAGTTGAATTAATTATTAAATAATTATATTTATGTAGTTCTGATTACCATTAAAACAATTGTAAAGTATACAGGTTCTTATGAGCGATACATGCTAATAAAAATATTCACTTAAAAGAAGGCACCAATCATAATCATAAAAAAATATACTAAATATTATAATGCATTACAATTCATTTTTCTTCTTTTAATAATAAATATTTTCGAACAAATTACTTCCTGCTAATTCTCAAACCAAGAAAAACTTGTACATATATTGATAAACAAATGTATCTTTTTCTGTAAATACTTTCTTATATCACAGAAAACACTGGTAGCTAGACGGTCGTATTACACACGTATTGTTTAATAAATATCTGATTATTATATTATACAGGCCAGATTTTTCTAACTACATATTTTAATATACTTCATCTTCGCCTAGTTGGCATTTAAATCTACGATGTCCTGACTACTAGATCTCTTTCAGTGCTGTTAATAAGGTTTGCAATGGTGATAATATCGCGTCTTTACATAAAAATGAACGATTGGCCAGAATTACAAACTTTTCTTATAGGTCTTTTGTTAGAGCACTTGACCTGTAATTGAGGGACCATGGGTACAAATGTAGTACAGAAGTATAGAAGAAAGTTAAGTTTGAATTTTGAAATTAAAATTTAGTTAAGGCCCAAAGATTTATAGGTACTTGGCAGTATTTTTATTACACAATCTTCTTCATGCAAATATACATTGTTGATTTTATTCGATAGCAATACACATACGTGAACCGTTGCTTTTATTTAATTATTCTATTGAAGTCAATTGAACACAGGAAGGGACCGCTAGTGTAGTTCGTATATCAGCTGATAAGAGTCGTGCGTAAGCCTCGCTCACAATTTATGCTAAAAAAATTGGGCGAAAAAATCTAACAGTGAAACTTTCATTCACGCTCTGCCAGTGTAGTTTACGCATAATTTTTGTCTGTTCTACTTATTTGTGTGAAGCAAGTGAATTGCAGAATACAAGAGTAACTGCGGTTATTTCCTTAACTAAAAATAGTTTAGCATATTTATTAGGTAAGTTCGAGTTTCTTAATAAGGCAATGTGTTATTATTCTAGCACATCAACTAACGTGATTAGTTTCATATAATTTCTGTGTATCTTAAGGCATTGGTGCTTCTAACTTGACTTTCAATTGCAACTTGCCTTGACTCATCTGTTTATATAATAAAATCGAAGCAAGGTTGAGTTTCTTCATGGAATATTTTATTAAATATGCTACTCGTAGTTTGACTTTACCGTCAGTTACGCAAGAACCACTCAACTAATTTTGATAAAATTTTGCACAGTGATACCTGATACTATTTATAGCCTTAATGTTTAGATTTCTTTTATAAAACTAGAAAAACGAAATCGACACGAACAAAACCGCGCACAGCGAGTAGTTACTACATGTTCAACAAAAAAATATATAGTAGAATTACGCATTGTGACACTGAAAACCCTACAATACTTTTTATTCAGGATATATTGAGATCAGCACAATGATACATATATGAATATTTCCAAGAGACTAGTACATTTAAATTAGGAAGTACGCAACCGCTCAATTATATACAGAAACACAAATGTTAGTATTTCTGATCGTCAAAATATTAAAAGTATTTTTTTTTTTTGGTTTGGAAAAGTATAGCGGAAACTTTTAACTCTCTTAAATAGTGGCAGAGTGTGCACGGCTCTATCAAAGTTTATCATAACGCCGTGTAATGTAATCACAAAATAATCAGTGCATAGTTTTATCTTTATACTGAGCTAATAAATCAAAACCAGAATAGAACAGGTTTAAGGTTGAATACATAGAAATAAGGTTTGAGTAATTTTATTTTATTCATTATTTTCTGCGAATTAATTTGCTAGGGGTAAATTGTTAAATGTTTTTATCATACGTACTTAATTACTTTTATGATTGATACCTAATGTATTTATGATTTATTAACCCAAAAATTAGTTTTATCATTAATATCGTGTCAACATGCTAAAGACATATTGGTCAGTCTTAACCATCGATGACACCAAACTACCCATTACAAATATGAACACCCGACATAACGTATAGAAGAGATAGCCTAATCGATAAGATCACCTATTGAACTTTAGTTCTTAGCATGGAAGAAATAATTTATGGAGAGCCGATGTGACCGATATTACGAAGTAACTCAATTCACCGCTACAGGTCGTGGTAAAGTAGAATGTGTAGCACTTTTGGCTAGTTCGCGAATCAATATCGCAACACTTTTCGGCTTATTCTTGTTTACCTAGTGTAAAACGTAGTATCTGACAGAAAAAATATGATATCTTTATTTTTCAGTCTTAGTGATGTAGCATGGGTACGGGTAACAAATTAGCTGCGCCCGCGTCTTTGTTCGCGCGACATAATATGAAAAACGGTTTCATACCAAAACCAATGCTTCTACTAAGATTAAAAAACATTTTACGATCAGGATGTGCGGTTTTAGGCGACCCCAGCGGTTGAGTGGTTAGAAATGAATACTTTACCACCAAGGGCCGTGTGTTAGATACTGAAAACAAACATTTGAACGTTTTATTGTCTTAGGTTTTCGCGATTGTTATACATTGGATTAAACAATTTTTAACGGAAGTGTCGCGTATTTTATTTATTTTGTTTTGTCAGGTTCACAGCTCCTTGCCAAGGAGAATCGCTACATGCCTCGAATGCTACGCGAGGCTATTGAAATAAGATTCTTCTGATAAAACACGACCAAATTGGTCGTGTTTTATCAGAAGGTGATGTCAGGAGCCTTAGGAACCGGCGAGCGTGCATGAAATCTAAGCCAGAAGGCACAGCTCGCTGCACACAACGCGGTGTTAATCCTAACGCTAACTTATGAAAGTGAGAACTGGGTATGGCAGAGAGAGCATGAAAGTAGAATAAATGCGGTCGAGATGCGAGCACTGCGAAAAATTTGTGGCATAACGCTTGCTGACCGCGTTCGAAATGATGACGTACGAAAGAGAGTTGGACTGAAAGAGAGAATGCAAAGAATGCAAGATGAAAGAATGACGAAACAGATATACAATGCGAAAGTGGAAGGATGTAGGAGCCGAGGAAGACCAAGACTAACCTACCATGACCAAATTGGTCGTGTTTTATCAGAAGGTGATATCAGGAGCCTTAGGAACCGGCGAGCGTGCATGAAAAGAGCTATGAATGTGAAAGAAGCGAGTGAAGTGTGTAAGGACCGCGTCTTATGGCGCTCGGTTCTCTCTGCCTACCCCGCAAGGGACCTGGCGTGAAGATATACATACATACATACAATCTATCTAAAAAATACAAAGAAAATTAGCTGACATACATTTTTACAAGAAGTATATAACTTTTTTGGAATAAATTCTTAATATTAGCAATTTCATTTGTCTGTTTTGGTACATTAATTGAAATTATCAATTATTGAAATATTTAGGTAAAATGTTCCTGCCTACATTATAACTACATTTTGCTACAATTTGCTGACTACATTATTACTACATAATATTGGCAATCAAATGAGACTTTATTGTACGTCTGTATAGGATAGGACCTTTACATGGGTAGATTTTGCTATTATGGACACGTGTGCCTAGATTTCGGTAACATAAAAAAAAGATTAAAAAACCCTCGACAAAAATCCTATAAAAAGTAAAAAATGCATAATCTTTTGTAGTTAAGTAGCATACATGGGTGTTTCAAATTTTAGATACCCATTATGCGTCTAAGATCCCTACCGCAGCTGACAAAAGAACTGATAACCTACAAACGGCTGAACAGATTTTGATTAAACATGTCTAAAAACTATAGATAGAAAACCTGCTTTCAAATAAAAAAACCGCATCCAAATCGGTTCACCCGTTTAAGAGCTACGGTGCCACAGATAGACACGTACTCGTACACACACACACATAGCGGGCAAACTTACAACAGCCTTCTTTTTTGCGTCGGGGGTTAAAAATGTCCCAATTTTATGAGTATATGAGCCATTTTTCTCAATTTTTAAAAGATACATTTTCATTTGTCCATAAAATTGATTATACTGCATACCACCGGCTCAGACACCGCTGATCGGATTGTATCGTAAGCGAAAGGCATAGCGCAATAAAGTTGTGTAGATTTTCCTACACAGTTTAATTATTTAAGGATTTGTATTTCATATCCTTTTAGTTCAGCATATTGAATCTTTGATAGATAAAATGATAAGAAACTACATCAAGGCCGTTACAATAGAAAGCAATTTAAAAGCCCAACGTGAAATTCCCTCCTTTTTCAAACCTGTTAACAGTATTTGTTACTGCTCATAATATTCGTAAATATATTTAAAGCTATTATGCTCGTTTATGTGTTTATGTTGCTCGAATAGGATAATAGTTGAAAGTTGACAATTAAACGGTTTTATAATATTTAGTTTAAAAAATTTACGATGAATTTAATAATTAAAAAATTTACATTTTTAATTATTAAATGTCTGAAATTATGTCGCATGCGCTAAGTTTGGCAAATCTCCCGGAATTCGCAGTTTAAAAATACAATGACACATTCATTCTTAAGTTTTACTCAATGGATAATGTTTTTAAATTCATAATTCACGTTTTATACATCGTCAGGAGGTAAACAAGCATACGACCCACTTGATGTAAATTGGTTATTATACCGATCGTTTGCATTATAAAGACTATCGCTACCGCGTTACCACCGTCGCAGCCACACAGTAACTCCTCAAGAGCTTCCTAATAACCTCACTCACTCGCATAAACACAACGACCATCCACAAAGTTCATAAATTAGCTGCGGTATTCTGTGAGATGGAGGTATTTTCCCAGTCGTGCTGCTTTTATGGGACCTACCTCTCTTCCCCGGACTAGACCCCTACTACCTGCCAAAGACCATCCAGATTAGATCATTTGAATATTTCTTAAATGGAAAAGTTTACCTCCTCTGCTAAGGTAGGTAGAAGGTAGGTCTCCCCGTTAGAGAAGAGTTGAGTGACGCTAACACTAGTGAAATCTAAATTGACCAAGAAAGAGAAATCATTGTAAATAAATAACAATTCCCTGGAGGATTGCTGTATTCCTACGAGTAAATACGAGAAAAAGATTTTACCAGTACAGCTACTGAGTTACTGCATGTATACTAGAAGCGAGGGCAATATGCGAGCGATACTTCCTGTATTGCATGCAGTAGGACTATGGTAACTATATATAAATATATATACACACGCATGTATATATATATACATATATCTGTGTGTATATGTATATGGTTAACGTGAGATAACCATCAATATCCTCAAACATCTTTATATGTTATGTAACCAATATTTTACATACAGACACACCCATGTCTAATATTGTGATGTAGTTGTTACACATGTTCAGAGAAGCCTTAATAAGCATGCGTGCAGGTTGAAAATGCAGTCGTGCAGACTGCTTTCACCTCCTGTTTCGTATCTCGCAATATTCCTGAGATAGTTTTTCTTTTTAAACTGTGTTTTAATGATCAGTAAAATTTAGCAAAGAGCAATCGAATAGACAGAAAGTAATCCTCTGAAGTTTATTAGGGTCACTTCGCTATCTATCTGTGTAGGCTATTTTATTCATTCAATACCTACTTGAATTTACAACACGTACATGTAAACGAAAGCTGCTTTCATTTTGCTTTTCTGCGGGAAGGATAAAAAATTAGAAGTCAAACGGCGTGTAAAGCGTATTATTATAGGTTCTGGTTGTCTAGTAGCACAAGTAGATAACATTTCCTATCTAACTTCATGTCACGTACCTTGCAGGGTACGCAGAGAGTGCCGAGCGTCTAAGATGCAGACATTGAACACCTTGTTGACTTATTTAACTCTCATAGCTCTTTACATGCATGGCGTTTCGTAGGGCTCCAGATATCACTTTTAGATGAAAGACGAGTAATTTGGTTGTTAAAAGCCAAGACACACCTGCCTTGGCTTTTCACTACTCCTAAATCCTTCCACTTTCTCGTGGGATATCTGTTTCATCATTCTTTCATGCCCGAAGATTCTTAAGATCCACAAGTCAGCTGAAAAATCTTCTCCACGATATTTCGGAGTGAGAATCCCCAGTCGGCAGTTAAATTGGCATACCTACGGTTACTTAAAAGTAGAGTACAGAAAATAAGTACGGTGATAATAATAAGCACGGTATTTTTTTATGTCAATTGCCTATGTTTTTAGGTTTACACACAAAGGTGTGTGAATGGTAAATTTATAGGTTCGTTATAATATTTTGCGTTCATTTTTTTCCGTACTACTAATGTTCTAATAGAGTAAAGAAAAAAATTAACTTTTCAACTTTTCATTTCATCAGTGTGAAAAATTCCAATCAATTCCAAATCTACTTACCTGATTAAGATGAAAATGTAAACTGGAAAGGTTGAGTTACGTTATAGTTCACCCACCGGAAAAAAGGAGGTATTGACCTCCTGAAATAATATTTCTTTTATCTATGTATCTATAACTTCACGCCAAATCCCCTGCGGAGTAGGCAGAGACCCGAGCACCACGTGGCTCGATCCTTACAGACCGCACTTGCTTCTTTAACATTCATTGCTCTTCTCATGCATGCTCGCCGGTGTCTAAGTCTTCTGACATCACCTTCTGATAGAACACGATCAATTTGTTCATGGTAGTTAAGTCTTGGCCGTCCTTGGCTCCCACATCCTTCCGCTTTAGCGTTTTATATCTGCTTCGTTATTAATTCATCCTGCATTCTTACTACTTTTTTATTTTAACACAGACGCTCTTTATTTATTAATATTATTTAATATTTCTTCTAATTTGTCTAACTCCTTTGGGTACACGAAGCCTAAAAACGTCCTGTTCTCGTGTGTACTTAAGTAATACTCGCTTTATTTAGTTAACATTTCCTGCTTTTCATACATAAGAGACATACATACATAAATATTTACAATCCAAAATCATACATTCATTTATTTAACAGTTGATTATAAAAAGTGTACTTTGCTCCTTTCACAGAACACAATGTTCGCTCGCTTGGGAGGCTTATGGCGGCGATCACTGCAGCGGCATCCAGTCCTGACCAACACTGCTGTGCTTGGAACGTTCTACACGGCAGCGGAATTGTCCCAGCAGACTTATAACAAAATATATTCGGTGAGCAATAAAGTTTTGAGATGTAAATGGATGAGCCATTGTTGAGCCAATGTTTAGACCAAAAGGTAACCTCGTATCGTATCCTGCAATCAGCAAACAAGACTCTGAGAGGATCTAATCGAATTTGAATTTCCTGATACTAGACTAGTTCTAGTACCCATTTTTTATACAACGTCAGGAGTCATACAAGCATACGGCCCACCTGATGTAAAGCGGTTACCATAGCCTTTTAACGCTTTTAACAGATTAAGTATCACTTGCGCGATGCCACCTCTGCTGCTAACACAGCACCTCCTTACCAGCTTACCGGTGACCTCCCTCATACGTAAGAACAAAACAATCCTAAAGTGAGTTGTTTGTTTGGCTGGAGTATTCTGTGACATGGTGGTACTACTTACTAAATTTACTAAATTTTTCGGTTTTCAAGACTATAGAAAAAAGAAATAAATGTTCGTTAAGCCTGAAATAAAATGTTGAAAATAGTATTAAAGAGGTTTAATCTCAATATAAATCACTGAATTGGTCTATGTAATGCAATAAACTTACACTTCACAGAAAACCGCAGGCAAATAACAACTCTGAGCCAAGCTCCTAATGAGTTGTTGTGTTAGCAGCTGAGGAGGTATCGCGCGAGTGATACTTAATGTATAACAAGCGTTCATAGGCTACGGTAACCACTTTACATAAGGTGGGTCGTATGCTTGTATGCCTTCCAACGTTGTACATAATAAAACTATTAATAGTGTTGACTTAACTTGACTTTAACAAAAAAAAAATCATTCTCGTCATGAAAAGGGTAACATTGAATTTATCTGGAAACCTTACCAGTTTCAGTACCAGTACTAAAACATAACAAAATAGACATAAAAATCGGCCAAGTGCGAGTTGGACTCGCGCACTAAGGGTTCCGTACCATTATCTATAAAATCGGCAAAAAAATCACGTTTGTTGTATGGGAGCCCCCTTAAATATTTATTTTATTCTATTTTTTAGTATTTGTCGTTATAGCGGCAACAGAAATAGATCATCTGTGAAAATTTCAACTATCTAACTATCACGGTTCAAGAGATACAGCCTGGTGACAGATGGACGGACGGACGGACGGACGGACAGCAGAGCCTCAGTAATAGGGTTCCGTTTTACTCTTTGGGTACGGAACCCTAAAAAGTGAAAATAGAAGAAAAACAAAATGAAATTTCCCGATATTGAATGCAATGTAATTTTCCAGAAATTTCAGTAGATACTGGGATTTTCCGAGATCAATCCCTAAGTATCATACTCGTACAGTTATGTTTATAATAAGCTGCTAGCTATCTGAATTAATATTAGTTTCGATTTATCAGTTGGGGTGGAATACTTCCTGTATACCAAACGTTTATAGGCTACGGTTACATAAAAATTGGGCAGGTTTAAAGCACTGTAAATTGTTGTAAATGTTTTGTAGCGTTCCTCTGAGTCAGACTAGTAACTCCTAAAGAGCTGCTGCGTTGGCTATGTCATGTGGCAAGCACAAGTAACACTCCTAGTGTCGCAAACATCTATAGAACACGCGGTAGGCAAAATGAAAAAAGAAAATGAACGAATTACGTCAACAATGCTGATCTTTGTTGTGCCTCTACTCTTCCTAAAGAAAACTGCCAAAAGCTGACTTATGTGTTATTCTAATATCTTTCACAGGTTCGACAAGTCGGACAGTGATTAAAATATAAAGAAAAGAAATTCTAGAACGACAAAAAGTATTGGCAGCGGTGGGATTCGAACCCACGCCTCCGAAGAGACTGGTGCCTTAAACCAGCGCCTTAGACCGCTCGGCCACGCTACCATTGACGTTAAATTCGTATCATGACAAGTCTATCCGATCCGCGGAATAACGCATTTATGCTATTTTTATCATAGAAGGAATATCACTATACATACATTGACTACATATTATATATATATATATATATATATATCTATACTATACATCTAATATAATTGGAGCGAGTCCAGTTAAATAAACTGTGTGTTTTCCCAATTGGTGACGTAGCTCTACTCTACTTTTATAATACAACTAACTGCCTGATTATACGCACTTGCCGTAGCCTATGACATTCATATATTGCTGACCCTGAAAACTACCAAATTCGATAAGCTAAATCTGTCGTAGTTAAGTTTCTTGTAAAAAAATTTAAAACTAGCTGCTGCCCGCGGCTCCGCCCGCGTGGAGTCTATGTGTTAATCCAGATCATAATCTATCTACGTGCCAAATTTCATTCAAATCCGTTCAGCCGTTTAAGCGTGAAAGAGAAACAAACATCCATACATACAAACTTTCGCATTTATAATATTAGTAGGATTTGTAAAAGCTAAGGAGTTGCTGTGTCAGCAGCAACAGAGGAGGCATCGCGCTAGTGATTGATACCTAATGTAATGCTAACATTCATTGGCTACGGCGACGACTTTACATCAGGTGGTGCATATGCTTTTATGCCTCCTGATGTTGTACAATTCATTTAAAAAAACGTTATCCGTTCAACAGATCTATGGGAATAGCTGGACCTCTCTGTACTAGGGGTCTCTAATTTTAAGCGGGGATCATAATAATTGGTAGCTTTAATAACCAGGAAGAAGTCACGGGAACTCTAGTCGTTAAATATTTTTTGACAGACCGTTGTAGAGGATATTCACGCCACATGACTCCATCTTTACACATCTTTTCCTCGCTTCTATAAAATAGTTGTGTTCCTGTTCACTAGTGTAATGTAATTTCATAGAAGTTAAAAATAAAAGACTGACGTCGTTAAAATAGTAAAGAAATTTCATGTAGAATTTCTGTCAATCTATAACTTCGTGCCAAGTTCCTTACGGGGCTGGCAGAGAGCACCGAACACCACATGACTCGGTTCTTACACACTCTACTCGCTTTTTTTAAATACATAGCTCGCTCGCTCATGCACGATCGCTGGTTGCTAAAATTCTGTTGAAAAAATAGGCTGTTAAAAAAAGTTGAAAAAAATAATTAATTGTCAAGTAAAATAAAATCAATAATAATTGGTTTGTATGTATGTATATCTTCACGCCAGATCCCTCGCGGAGTATGTAGAGAGAACCAAGCGCCATAAGACGCGGTCATTATACACCTCACTCGCTTCTTTAGCATCGCGTTGTGTACAGCGAGCTGTACCTACTGACTTCGGCTGGCTAGAAGTTTACCCAACGCTCCATTCACGCTGTTCCCTGCACTCATTCGCCTCTCCACATCAACGTTCTATCCCTGCTATAATAATTGGTTTCACCTTTCTTTATATCAATACAACTTAAAAATGAACTAACTAATTAAAAGAAATGAAATGTCGCATCTAGGTATATCTACACCATTTAAACATTACGGCAGTTTTCGGTATCAAGCCACCAAATGTTGGAACAACATACCTTCGCCACTACGACTGCTCAATAGTAAAGAAAGTTCAAACATGAATATAAATTATTTTTATTAGATGAACAACGACTCGATTTACCATCATGGTATATTCAAGACATGTAATTACTATTAGCTGCCTTTATTGGTGTGATTTGTTGGTTTGTCTTGTTATGAAGAAACTAGAAATTCCATTGCTTTAGTATGTGGAACTGTGGGTTAATTATTGTAATGTTGTATTAACAATAGTAAAACTGTTGCGTGCGTGTCTTGTGACTGACCCTAGGTTACAGCTGAAAACCAGTGTTTTACTCTTGAGCAATACTGACACTGAGCTGCAGCCTTTTTGTCATACTTTAACAAGTACATATTGTGGTTGTTTGTTATCATTGTAAAAAAGTAACTTTAATGAAAGCATTTTATATATGTGAATGAAGAAGCAAATAAAAATGATATTTATTTATCTATTTATATCGCGATATTTGCGGCCAACGTCGAAACGCCCTGTACTGTTAGCAGTACAACAGTTTAGTATTAGTAATGATTACAATATGATAGTATTATCCATGGTGCGTGACACAACTTTGTATTCCTAGTACAAGAATCGTCAAGACAGTATATGAACTTCTGCGCGTAAATAAATTTCAATTGACTTCAGTTATACGAGTCGTCAAAGACGAGGCTGCGTCGCACGGTATTTTTTTGTCACAAAGTAAGATATTTTTTTTTCTTGAAAGCAATATGTTCGTTCCATAGTACAATTGACATCAGTGGGAAGATGGGAGCTGCTTCCTCTGAAATTAGATGGATGCGTTGGAATTCTATGCATTTTTCTTTAGCAGTCTATAAATACGTTCAAGAAATCTTAAATATATTTAACAATGGTAAACATGCGATTGGAATGTTATTGGATATGTCAAAGGCCTACGACAGAGTGCAACATAACATACTACTTCATAAATTATATGGGATAGGGATACGAGGTGTTGCCCACAAATGGTCTACAGAAGCTAAATAAGCTCACATTTTTTTAAATAACGGAATTATAGAACAAAGTACAGGCGTGTTCAGGTACTTCTAACTGAAGTGCCTACTACACATAGACGACCTTCTTTTCGATTACTCCTATACAATAAACATACACACCGAACTCGATACTTATACAATACCAAGAATAGAATCAATTGTTTCAAAGGTCATTAGGTCCTTATACTACATAACGAATGAAAATATAATGCATTTGAAAGTTGTGGTATGCTGTAGTAATTTACATGTATTCCTTTTGGAGTAACAAATGGCATAGCTGTTTTCAAAGAACATTACATTTGGTAATTGAAACACCTACATAGTTTGATCATCTCAGCTGTAACCATATCGATTTCCGCTGACTTTCCATTTTTTCAAATTTTGTATTGACCATTCGATCTCATCCATGGTAATGCCTTCATGGTACGCTGGCACTGCCGAGGCAGTCACAAACTCATTCACTGTGCCAGCATCCTGGACATAATCATACATTTCTCTAAAAATATTCACTCCACCATTCAAACACTTCCTGAGTGTTAGCAAGAATGCCACCAGCTTTACATCTTATCTTGCCAATTTTGTATGCTGACGAACCACTTCGAAACTTCTTTACCTCTTCCCAGAAGAGTTTGGTATTTGCCTCGAAGTTCTTCGTCAGCCTCTCTTCCTCATTCATAAGTTAACTTTCACGTTTCTCTTTCACTAAAGCTTTGGTTTCATTCTTGCATCGACGGTATATTTCTTTCTTCTTTTCTTTCATACCATCACTCAGGTGCAAAGATGATACGTAATCCAGCTACGCCTTCCTCTTTTTTTGCCACGGAGGATTCAACCTCCGCATCCCACCAGGCATCTCCTCTCAGTGTTTTACGTCCACAATCTTTCTTTCAGAACTTTCCAACATTCGTCTGCATCTGAGTCGGAAAGAATCGCGTTCGCAAGTCTTTCACTGACTAGACGTACATACGTACTCCTTAGTACGTAGACTTACACTTTCATCTTCCAATTTTTCACATCTTATTCTTTCACGATGTCCGAAAGGAATAGGCACTCGCCAGTACCTTCACTTCTTGAAAAGTCGCACAAACCGGCTTATCATCATATAGTGATCCGTTACAAAAGTGGGAAGGCCCTTGTATTGTATCCATTAATGACTTTCGGAGATCTATCAAAATCAAATCAATCACACTTCTGTTCATTCCGTCTCCATGTGTAACTGTGAATATCCTTGTGATGGAAGAACGTGTTCAATACAAGGAGGTTTCGTTCCACACATACGTCTAAAAGTAACTTACCAGCATCGTTCACTCTCTTATCTCCGTATGGACCAAGCACAGCCTCATAATTGCTTCGTTTGGTCCCAACCCATCCATTATTATACACATCATTAATTTCAGCCAAATCCAGAACACTCCCTACAGTCTCCCAAAACTATTCGAGCTCCTGGAGATCAGCACTCACAGGAGCATATACTGCAACTAAAAACACTCGCGTAATCCCCAGTTTTATCTTAACCCAGAGAAGTCAGACCTACTAAATCGTAATCTTTCACACCAGCGGCCCAGAAGGATGAAAGTACGACACTATGCCAGCGCTAGCATAATCGTCCTGGTTTACCCCGGACCACAGGGCCATTATGCCACCGGGCAGATCTTCGGTGCCGCTTCCCTTTCGCTTGGTCTCTGACACGCATAAAGCATCTTGGCATCTCTCGTTCATTATATGTATCAAGTAATTCATCTTGTCTTTTACTCCACATCTCACGCGTCCCTGCGGTTCGAGTCCAGAATTACAGTCAACAGTGTGTACTGGCAGGGTGCACGTTTCTGATACCTACCCCAATGGTTTATAGTATTTATTACAATAAAGGATTAATCTTTATCATTAATCATTAATCTTTTATCATTATTCTTTTTTCTTTATAATTTATCATTAATCTTTATTTTTGATAGAAGATAAGAAGTGTATGGGTAATCAAACCAAAATGCTCTCTTATTTCAGCCAGGAAACCCAGAGATGGACTTCGCATCTGCTGGGCGAATTGCGGCTGCCGGCGGCACAGTATACGCACCCGTATTGTATTATTGGTATGTACTTAAAATGTGAAGTTGCTTAACGCTGGCGTTTAATTATACTGGTGCTACCGCCATACTTCATGCCCATCTACCATGACGAATGGTCTGAAGTCCCTTAATCCTACTCTTCCTTCACATGCTTTCTAAAACACTTATACTTTCCAGGTTCCACTTTTTTCTTTTTATGCAATGTTTGGAGGTGAACAAGTTTACGGCCCACGTGATGGCAAGGTGGTTGCAATATAAGGAGCACAAACCAACAAACCTCTTAGCAGAGCATGAGGGTCTCCCCTCACTTACCACAACATAGAGTCTTAGCGCCTAAATATCTTAGCGATTCGAGCCTTTTTTTATACGTCGGGAGGCATACAGGCATACGGTCCGCCTGATGTAAAGCAGTTACCGTAGCTTATTAACGCTTGTAACATATATCACTCGCGCGATGCCTCGTCTGCTGCTTACACAGCAACTCCTTAGGAGCTTACTGGTGACCTTACACGCCGGAACACAACAAACCTCTAGGGAGTTGTTATTTTGGCTGCGGTTTTCTGTGAGGTGGAGGTACTTCCCCAGACGGGCTGCTTTGATATGACGCAATGTCGATCCGTGAGCTAGCCAACAGCTGCGCGTTTTTAAGGCTTAAAGCATATCTGCAACGTTACGTTTTGACGAGCTCGGTGGCGCAGTCGTGAATGACGCGACTGTGACCAACGCTCGTGGGTTCGATTCCCACACAAGACAAACATTTGTGTGCATGAACATGTCTGTTTGTCTTGGTCTGGATGTTTTAAGAGAGATAGAACACATCAACGCAGCCCGTCTGGGGAAGTAACTCCACCTCACAGAAAACCGCCGCCAAATATCAACTCCGTTGTTGTGTTAGCAGCAGAGGAGGCATCGCGCATAGTGATACTTAATGTGTTACAAGCGTTCATAAGCTACGGTAGCCGCTTTACATCAGGTGGGTCGTATGCTTGTATGTTTCTGACATTGTATACAAAAAAACTAAGAAGGGCTGTGCGGTAGTTGCGCAATTAATGAAACAAACTACAACTCCTTCTTCCTAGCGTTATCCCATTTCCTTATCCATTAGGATTGGCGGAGTCCACTACCTAAGCCTGAAGGGTTTGGCGAAGAGAGTGATTTCTACATGGAGCGACTGACGTCTGATCTCCACGACCCAGAGAGAAAACCAGATCTTTCTTTTAGGTCACACGGTAATTTTAATGTGCGGGTTTCCTCACGATTTTTTCTTCACCACCGAGATGTTGTCTGTTTGTCTTGGTCTGGGTGTCATCTATGTATCATAACTATCTATTTACAAAAAAAAATGTATTTACGTATGTTTATCAGTTGTCATTACCCGTAACAGAAGCTTCGCTTGATTTGGGGCTAATTGGCGCTGTGTAATTTGTCCGACAGCATTATTTATTTACCTAGAACTTTGTAATATTTTCAGGTACAAATTCTTAGACAAGAAGTTTACAGGGACTACGCTTAAGGTGGTCGCAATTAAAGTAATATCCGATCAGACATTCATGTCGCCGCTTCTACTGGCTACCTTCTATTCATGTGAGTATAATTAATGTGTTTATACCTACACGTGTCTGTACCCGGTTCTTCACACTTTTTTTATTTGTGAGAAGTATTAATCTGCTATACACGTGTCTGTACCCTGTCCTTCACACTTTTTTAATTTGTGAGAAGTATTAATCTGCTATACACGTGTCTGTACCGGGTCCTTCACACTTTTTTAATTTGTGAGAAGAATTAATCTGCTATACACGTGTCTGTACCCGGTCCTTCACACTTTTTTAATTTGTGTGAAGAATTAATCTGCTATTCGCGTCACTGTACGTAGGAACCGCTGTAGTACAAGAAGTATAGTTCGCGCGTTGCCACCCTAGCTGTTCATTGATATAGCATCTCCTCAGAAGCTTACTGGTCACTCACTCACTTTGCATCAACAGAACAACCCTCCACGGAGTTGTAACTCGTATTTTCCTGCTGTTGTCTGTGAGATAGAGGTATGTACTTCCACAATTGGGTTGATTTAATGCGCCCTACCTCTCTTTAATTCTCTTTAAGCTGCAGTGTATTCGCCCACTTATCAAATTTATGCGATCGATATGCAAAGTACCGTAGAATGGCAGCTTAATTTTGGCAGGTTTGGTACACTTTTTACAATACTTTAGACAGATAGAACGCATTAAAGCAAGTTTAAGTTTCAGTCTGAGAAAGTACTCCAGCTCACAGATACCGCAGCCAAATAACAACTCACTGCAGTGTTGCTGTGTTCCTGCGAGTGAGTGAGGTCATTAGTAAGGTCCTAAGGAGTTGCTGTGTTAACAGCAGAGGTCGCATCGATAGCCGCAGGTGGGCCGTACGCTTGTATACCTTTCAATGTTGTATAATAAAAAAACATTGAAATTATCTTGCAGAAAGTATGGCGCCATAAATCGGCCACTGAATTTACGCTTAATGTATTCGGATACGACATGTCAACGACGCGATTAATTTACGCGATGTGGAGCTCGATGGCGTCAAGATGCGTGTCAGCTTAATCGAACACGCAAGTAAAGTAGCGTCAACCGCACCCTGTCCATGAATAGGTTTAATCGTCTCGAGTTCCTCCGTAATACGGAGAGTAAAGAGGCATCGATTCCTATACACTACAAACATTTGTGTACATGAACGTTTTTGCATTAAGCGCATTTCTGTTGGTCTGGGTGTTTTAACCCTTCGAAACCCATGTGGTCATATATGACCGCAAAATGTATGGGAAAAGGTATATAACGGGTTCTGAAGGCTTTAGAGGTAGGGTGCATCAAAGCAGCCCGTCTGGGAAAGTATTTTATGCGATAACTTTTGTAAGCACTTTTCGTAACTGACTCTAACGAACTTTATGACAATATAGGCAATGTTATTAGAGTAGTTAGTGTAAATACTAGACTGTAGATAATACCTAGAGTTGTTCGGTTATTAGGCCTACGTAGCTAATATACGAAGTCTCAAAACTTAAAAAGTTGTAACAAAATGTTCTTGTAACAACGTGAACTGAGAATCAAAATAATTGTTTTATTCTTTTCCAGTCCTGGGCGTTTTGGAACGCAGAGAAGACATTTTCGAGGAACTACGGCAGAAATACTGGAAGACCTTGATTGCAAATCAAGTATTTTGGATACCGGCGCAGACGATAAACTTCTTTTTCATGCCACCGCATTTACGAGTAGTTTACGTAGCCACCACGTCATTCCTATGGATTAATGTACTGTGTTTCATAAAGAGACAAGCAATTGTATCAGAAATAGAATAAGTTATCCACATAAAGTAAAAAATAGATTATTTGTCATTTTATTAAAAAATACGCTCACGTATTACCCACAGAGTAAGAAAGTTACAGGGTAAGTTACTTTCTTACTCTGTGGTTTCCTAGTCTACACCAATGGAATTATTCTTGGACACCTTGAGTACATTGCATACGTAGCGAGTATTTACGTTTATTTTAGTTCTAGATTAAGTACAGACATTATTTTGTTGTATACATAAGTGTAATAAATTCTTAATTTCCCGCGGTTTTTAAAAATAGCGAAATTATTTTAAGGTTCTGTGATTATGTTGTTTCGTAATTTAGTAAAATGTACATATAAAACAAATTTCACAAACGAATATCTTTTTGTACAACGACATCTATGTTACCAATATATATTTTACTCCACTGAGGTTCTAGAACCACAACTGATTAACACGAACATTAAAATTGTAATATATGAGAGACCTCACACATGGTTTTTGGTAAGTAATAACAGGAATTAATATTAAATTTAATCTCCATAAAACATTTTAACTAAACTAAATATAGTAATAATAGCAAAGACTCATAAGCTATACCACTTTAAGTGTGGAATGATTATGAGATCACAGGTCAAGTCAAGCCCCTAACTTTGCACGCTCTCCATCATGATCAACAAGACGTATGACTTGTGTGTTTCATGGAACTATTATGTTTATGGTACACGGTTCACTCAGTGTACCCCGCAAGGGACCTGGCGTGAAAGTGGTGTGGACGTACATATGTTTAAATATTACATTCCGAAGTTACATTTTTTTTTCAGATGTGTAGTTAGTTAGTTAGACAGTTGAAATTTTCACAGATGATGTATTTCTGTTGCCGCCATAACAACAAATACTAAAAAACGGAATAAAATTAATATTTAAGGGAGCTCCCATACAACAATGATTGAGATGGGATTTTTTGGTTCCTACGGGATACCGGGATACGCGCGAACGAAGTCGCGGGATGCTGCTAGTGTTCCACTAAGTTGTGTTTTTCTTAATTCCTAATCCTAATTTTTAGGGTGCCGTGCCTAAATATGTAAAAATCTACATAAGAACACTGCCTAGATTTCATACCATAATTAAATAGTAGAACTCCTTGCATTTAGAGTTTTAGACCAATACTTAGGATTTGTATTATTTATCTAGGTTTTATGGGTAACATAAAAGGAACAAAAATAAAAATTTGTATGTTTAGTTCGTCTGCTAACTAGAATCTTGATAAATTTGGCTTTATACTATTATTAAGACCAAAGTGTTGAGGATCTTCACTTCGCGAAAAACACTTCCTTTTTCGAAGTATCCCTTGTCTCGCCTTGCCAGGGACACTATTGCTCTCAAATATGTTTTTTATTACATTTGCATAAATACGCATACAATTTTGCAATTGAAAATTTCGATGTTAATTTTTTCTTTTAATGTTCATTTTAAATATTCTGGAAATTACCTTGTGTTTATAATTACGAAAATTTTAAAACCATGAATCGTTCCACGTAGTCCATTGCAGCTGTATCTTTAATACGGCCTACCCGACCTTTTTGTTTGTAATTGTGACTCTAGTCTCTAAACAAAAGTAAACAAATAGTCAATGTTGTCTGTGAATTTTGTACTTTCATTACGTCCTTTCCCTGTAATAAATCCCTGTTTTGTAAATTTGAGCCATTATGTATGGCTCAAATGTACAAGTGCAATTTGTAATAAGGTGATAAATGTAACGAGTAACCTACTACAATTAGCAGTAAGTAATATATATTTTGTAGTGTGTTAGTGTATTTTAAATAATTAATAGATTCAGGCGTTATTTTGTGAAAGGCAAATTTACATGCAATTTGATCTGTGTGCTTCCGCTACCCCAGTTTACGCGGCCTAGCGCCGGCCGGCACCCCCCCACTACCGTTAGTAGATGCAACATGCCGACGCTGCCATGGCTGCTCTGGTAGTCTCTGCCTCGGCTGCTGCGGTCGTCCGCCATCTGGAACAGAAACCGTATATCCTCCCACCACCGTACCACCGTTGTTGCCACGACTGGGCAGGTCGCCGCTGCGACACGTGTTTCGCCTCTTCACGAGGCATCGCAGGCGCTGTAGACGTTAATCGTATGAATAACATGCTACAAGTGACAAATCCATCGTAGTGCCGTCCCTACAAATACCGAATAAATTATTATTTATTCGTAGGCCGTCCCTTATGAATTGAGGGTGGGGATGGATGGTGTGAGTGAAAAGATGTTTAATAGAGGGGAGTTGCTAAGCTCAGTCAAGGTAACTGTTTGTTCATGAGAGTAATTTTATAACTTTTATGTTTAATAATTGCTAATTGTTCCCTAATATTTAGTTTTAAGCCTTTGTCTATGATGTGTAAAATTTGATATGTATTAGTGGGGGATAAATTATGTCCTTTGTCTATGAGATGTTCGATGAAGTGCGATCTTTCTGGGCGATTGATTTTATACGCCGATACGCAGTATTTTATTCGTCATGTTCGTAATTAAAATTTTTCAATTTGTGTGTTTAATCATTTTGTCGTTGTTAATGTTATCGATGTGTAACATTTTTCCTCTCGCTTTCATGCCATCTCTAAGAGTGATCTCGTGAAAAGGAACGAAAGTGACCTCACCGCTCGGGGTCGGGGGACAAAGCAGAGTGCGCAACTCTTTTTGCCTAGTTCACAGATTAACATGTAACACGTATCGGCTCTTTGGTTACAATATCCACTCAATGATCAGTAGGCTGGAATCACTGAGATATATATAGGCGCTAAAACACTACGTTTTAGTATGTGGCATGCGACGTAACGTGGTTTATTGTTTTGTAATTTGACCTCAAACAACATTTTGAATCATCAGTGTCCTATTTGTATGATTTACCAGCTGTACCACGGGCAGTATTTGGTCAAATTAATACCCGCCACCGAGTTCAACTATCGCATTACTTGCCATAAATTAAAACTGCCTATCTTCGACGATTGGCGTTCAGACACAGTACGCTTTATAAAATTGTGGAATCAGATTCTTCAAAGGCATTTAATAGCAAATACCAAGTAAGGACTTTTAACAAATGAGTCTCCTTTAGAAGGCTGGCAAAGTGGTAGTGGTGTTGTTCATGGAGAGCTGTGATCACTTAGGTTAGGTTAGGTAACCCACGTGCTCTTTCGCAACCTTGTTTCTGTGATCTGTGTTCGCAACTTATAGAAATCTTATTGCGCGCACGTTGCTACATCCGCTACTAACGCTCCTCTTAATGACAGGATATAATCGGAGTTGTGTAGTAAAGGGAGAGCTTTTATACTGTACCTTTATCTATTTATTTTTAATGTTGGGAGGCATCAAGCATACGGCCTGCTGATGTAAAGTGGTTACCGTAGTCTATAAACGAATGCAATACAGAAGTATCGTTCTCGCCTTGCCACCCAATAAGTTGTTGCTTACACAGTAACTCCTTAGGAGCTTGCTGGTAAACTCATTCACTTGCAGAATACAACAAGCCTTCAGGGATTTGGACTGTTTTGATGCACCCCCTCTCTTTAGCTAATCGTTACTTGACACCGAAGTCTTTTGAAAAGTGAAGGTATTTTCGTAAACATTCTTATGTAATATGACGAAACGAGGAGGGTTCGTTAATCTAATTCTAGTGAAGACATTGTTAGGGCTTCACTTCGCGCAAGGTTCGTAATTTCAGCACAGGTTTCTTTTAGTTAGCAGTTAGTCTTATACGTGCGAGTGTCTAGTTTTGGTGATGTGAAGAAAATAAATCTTAAAAAATGGCGGATTTTTTATTGAGAAACTGTTCAACATTAGTTGAAAACGTATTTAATATAACAGTCGATATAAATCCAAGAAAAAATGGCACTACAGCGGCGGTTGGAGAAAATCTCGGCCCGTTGATATTTCTTTTCACTATCTTTCTGAGTTCCCAAGTAAGTAAATATTGTGATACAGATTGCCCTGAGGTTTGTGTGCATGTGCAGTTAGGGTGCGCTTATGGTAATTGAACGAAAAATCTGCGTGTTGGTGCTGTCCTAAAGTAGTCGTCGTTACGGAGTCATACGATCGTGACGGCGAGAGAATTTGCAACTAATCGTACGGTGAGGAATTATGAGAAATTTGTAGAGAGACGATGAATGTAGGTAACTCAGGTTCCAGACGAGAGGCTCACACGAATAGAACTAATGTGATTAATGCATATCTCTATCGAAATTTTAGATTGAAATCACGACAGAGATCTGCATGCCGTTACAAGAGATTACCGTTATATTGAGATGTAGAGATGTTTTTAACGACTATTCGCGTCCAGTACTGTTAGAATCATGGACTGCTAATCCTGGATGCAGATAGGTAGGTATATGCATATTCAGCAGTGAGTGAGGAGGAGCTCTTAATACTGTTGTGCGTGTCATTCTAATCGAATGCAACGTCTACCGCAGCATGTCTATCTATCGCGGACATGTGTTTATTTATCTCAAGCTACTTCATGTTTGGTGTGCAAGTTAAGGATTGTTGTGTCCCAGGTTACCAGTAAGCTCCTAAGTAGCATATCGGTTAGGTTGTACAGTTTAGTTTAATAAAGAGGAAGGCAGACGTTTAGGCTCAGCCTGGGTAGCATTTACGAAAGTTTAAAACTAACCGGGTGCTAACCGGGTGCTAATACATGAATTCTTGAATATGTACCAAGATCGTCTCCTCAATAACTTGCTGTACATATACTTGGAACCTAAATATTAGTCTTATTCGTAGAATAAAAGTGCGTTTTTATTCTACACTTTAAATTCTATATGAGCCGATGGGGTTATTAGGAAGTCCTAAGAGAAGACCTTTAATCACAAATGAGTAGTACAAGCAGCAAATAGCAGTGACCGCCCAATGGATAGAGTATCAGTCCGTGAATCGAAGGTCCGTGGTTCGAATCCTGGCAGGAGCATGTATTACTAAACTCGTGTTTTCGGATTTATGTACATACTCGTATTTATAGTTATCACTTGCGGACGGTAAAGAAAAACTGCGTGAGGAAACCAACCTAAGAAAGATCTGGTTTTCTCTCTGGTTTGCGGAGGTCTGATGGCAGTCGCTCCATGTCAAAATTATAATCTTGGCCAAATGCGTATGTTTAGGTAGCGGACCCCGCCAAACCGGATGGATTAGGAAACCTAATAATGCAAGGAAGATGGATAGTAACAAGTAACAATACGTAATAACATTTGATTTTATTACCCAAATACTTCCCCAGGATGCCAAAGAACCATAAGGATGTAGACCAAAAGTCAGTACAGTGGCAAACCTTACGCTTTAGTCCAGAGACATGTTACTAAAGGACCAGCCTCGTAGGATCATTCCCCTCTGTCATGGTACAAGATATTGTGATCCATTGCGCACATAAATACTTCGAGCGTAATCGATTCTCTAACAGTCTTGTAATCGTTATCGCTCAGGTAACATCATAAAGTGTTACACTAAAAATGCCAAACTGTGCAGTTATGTCATGCAAAAAAAGGTCGAACACTTCTAGTTTGCAAAAATATTGAGTTACCTTTCACATGCAAGTATTATTTTATTTGGTTTCATATAATAGAAATTAAAATGGTGTGATAACGATTCATACATGAGAAATCGATTCAGTAATCGAGTACTGAGGCAATCGAATCATATTTCCCATCAGGAGTCAACAGTTGTTCATTCCCAGTCGTTATTCGATGAATTGCTAGATAGCGCTCCAAACTTAGTTACTGATTCTGCCATCTCAAATATGAATGATCCACCGTCACTGACAATTGACTTAACCTGTGATGAGCCTGTAGTATCGAACACACAGGATAAACATGCTAGTGTATGTAGTGTATGTACAATAAAATTTAATAGTAATAATAAGGAATACAAAAACATCATTCAAGATCTACAATCTGAGATCCAAACACTTAATAATTCTTTAGATTTAATGACTAAAAAATATGAGGATGCTCAAAGAGATATTGATGAATACAGTGTAGGCATGGATAGATTAGTAGCTGACTTGAGAGAAAATGAACAAAAATTATCGTCTCTTAGTAACTTGTACAATAGGAATGAATTAACCCGAACTCCGATGAAATGTTCACAGGTAACTCAATCCTCGAAACTATCTCAAGTACATAGCCACAATGTGAATGAGGCCATTAATAGTAGTGCTTTTAAACAGATGTCATCATCATTAAATAATAATAGCGAAAATAATAACTCCAAAATAATAATGTATAGTGATGAAATAGGTAAAAACATGGGCCAATTATTATTACAAAAATCAGAAAAACTGGTTACCAATTATTGTTTGCCTGGAGCCAGTTTCACTCAAATAGTTGATAAAATAGTTAAGAGGGATTACCACCCCAACACAACTTTAATTGTTTTTATTGGGAGGAGAGGAAATTTAAACAAATATATAATGATTAAATATTTTAATATGTTACAACAGTTAAATGTGGGAAAAGTGTTTTTATTTACTTTCCCATACAGTCATTTGTTGCCCGAGGCGGAAAATGCATCTAGGTATAGATTAAATGATAAAATGCATACATTGACATTATATGATGACAAATTTCATATACTTGACATAAATATATTTAATAATAAATATTATAATTTGACAGAAGATAAATTTTATCTTAGCAATTTTTATAAAAGACAAATAGCAGATTCGCTATCATATTGTTTTAAGAAACCAGCCAAAAGTTTGGCTAACAACCCTGCTTCTTTTGAGCAGTTCGATAATTTGACATTATGTAATGATACCTTGGAAGGTATTCCAAATTCTTTAAATTAGCTTACAAGACAATAGAGTTTTACTCTGGCAATGTAAATAGTAATAATAGCAGTATTCAAAATGAAACTAAAAGTAATAATAATACAATATCCCCATCAATTGTAAATTGTCAAGAATATAGAAATAATAATAATTGTATCAACCTGGTGCACCAAAACATTCAGGGGATGATAGGAAAGGAGTTAGAATTGGAGTTGTTTATGAATTGTAGCAATATTGATATTTTATGTCTAACTGAGCACTGGATACAACACCATCAATTCATTTTCAGCTTCAATAACCACCAGGTTGCAAGCTCATTCATCAGAGAGAAATATATACATGGTGGCTCTTTAATATTATTAAATAAGTTGCTTAAATTTAAAGAAAGGTGTGACATTGTGAGCCTCTCTGTTGAGCGAGTTGTAGAGATTTCATGCATTGAATTGGAACGATTCATTGTTATGAACCTGTATAAACCTCCTAGCACGCCCTTTGAAACATTTTCAAATATCATGGAGGATGCCTTAAATAAATTATCTAATAGCCATAAAACTGTTATAATTTGTGGAGACTTTAATATAAATATCTTGGAGAAAAATACTGTTACCTACAACTTTTTAAATTTATTTAAATCAAACAATTTGCATCATATTTTTACAGAGCCAACAAGAGTAACTGCTACAAGTGCTACATGTATTGATAATATATTTAGTAATGTAAAACCTTCGTATCAATCTATAATTTATAAAGTTCAGTCAGACCATTCAGGTCAGTTGGTTTCATTTCCAAATTCTTCAAAAATACAAAGAAAGCAAATAAATTATATACCATTTAGTAAAAGCCGCTTAGAAAGATTTAAGTCTAATATAGCAGAAAAAATTGTATTGTTGCCCTATCACGGTACTCCGGACCACTTGTACTGTTCATTATTTAGCTTAATCACTAGTGAATTTAATGCAATATTTACTCCAAAACAACTGTCTGTAAGTGACCGTATGACATTCAGTGATTGGGCAACTCCTGGTATTTATAAAAGTCGGAATAAATTGTATGAACTTTATGAAGAAAGGACCTGTAATCACAATCCGACTTTTCAAGAACTTGTAAAAAATTATGCTAAAATATTTAAACGAGCCTGTTCCAATGCTAAATCTATATATTTAAGAAATAAAATCACTGGTTCAACAAATATTATTAAATCTGTTTGGAATATGATAAATAATGAGACGGGTAGAGCGAAAGCACGTAGTCGCGACTTTCAGTTAACGATAAATGATATAGATATCAAAAATGATGTAGAAATTGCAACTGAATTTGAAAAATATTTTTCTAACATTCCTCTTATTACTACGAGAAATCTTAGGTCTTCTTCTATAGCTGCTGAACTGTTTCTCAAACAGAGCGTGGTAGAATGCGACACAATATTTGAATTTTCAGCTGTAAGCCCAAAAGATGTTTTGAACGCTTTTAAATCAATAAATATGAAAAACACTAAAGATCTGTGGGGTCTATCTGTCAAAACCATATCTTCTATTATTATTTCAATAGCTCCACATTTAGCTACAATTTTCAATTGTTGTGTGGCATCTGGTGTATTTCCTGACTTGATGAAACATAGTAAAATCATTCCATTATTTAAATCTGGTGATAGTTCGGACCCTTCGAATTTTCGACCTGTTTCCATACTGCCCATTCTCAGTAAAATTTTTGAAAAACTAATGCTTAGCCAGTTGCTCAGACATTTCGATACACATAATTTGCTTCATAGGAGACAGTTCGGATTTACGAGAGGTTGTTCAACTATAGACGCAGGGATTCATTTGCTTAAAAGTATATTCGCGGCATGGGAAGGTTCGCAAGATGCCTTGGGAATTTTCTGTGATCTGTCTAAAGCGTTTGACTGCGTGCACCATGACACTCTTGTCAGAAATTTACACCACTACGGTATCAGGAACAAGGCTCTCGAACTTCTGTCTTCTTATCTGGGCAATAGGATACAGAAGGTCGATGTTAATGGTAAAAGATCTTCGGGGTCCCCTGTAGTTATGGGAGTCCCACAGGGGTCAATTCTAGGTCCATTCTTATTTTTAGTATATATAAATGACTTACCTTATTATGTAAAGGATAAACATGAGATTGTATTGTTTGCGGATGATACCTCTTTGACATTCAAAATTAATAGACAGTTAGATAATTATGACGAAGTTAACGATGCTCTCTCTAAAGTTATGCATTGGTTTAATGTTAATAATCTGCTTTTAAATGATAAAAAGACAAAAGTAATTAAGTTCTCAACACCTAATGTAAGACAGGTGACTACCAATGTCAATGTTAATGGAACTAATTTAGCCCCTGTGGAGACAACTGTGTTCTTGGGTATAACAATTGACTCCAAACTACAATGGGGCCCACAAATTGAAAAATTATCAGGAAAGTTCTGCAGCCTATGCAGTGAAAACTATTAGATGGCTCACTGATGTTGATACGGCTAGAATAGTTTATTTCAGCTACTTTCATAGTATTATGTCATATGGAATTCTTCTTTGGGGTAACTCCGCGGACATTAACACCATCTTTTTATTGCAAAAGAGAGCCATAAGAGCTATCTACAAACTTGGTCCCCGGGAGAGCCTTAAAGAAAAATTCAAAGAAATAAATATTTTAACAGTCGCATCGCAATATATATATGAAAATCTTTTGTATGTCCATAAAAACATAGACTCATTTTGTAAAAAGAGTGATACTCATAATATAAATACTAGATATAAGCATAATCTTGTGTTACATGCAAGCCGTCTCCACAAAATAAGTAATTCTCTTATGGGGCAATGTATACGGTTCTATAACAAACTTCCCAGCAATATAAGAGAATTGTCAATAAACAAATTTAAAACTACTATTAAAGCCAAATTGTGTAGCAGGGCATATTATAAAGTATCTGACTATATTAATGATAAAAATGCCTGGGATTGAGTCGATCCAATTGTAATGTAATTAATAAATTATGTAAATTTGTTTGGATACCAAAAGAGGGATGCCTGAGTTTTTTGGCAGTATTTTTATCAGTGCTCACCTAGTCATGAACTGCACGGTAGGGAAAAAAATTGTGACGATTCCAAACAAATGTAGCCATTTTTACGGAATAAAAAGATTTTGACTTTGACATATTCCGCGACTTTGGTCACATATCTCCTATCCCAAATTAGCGTAAATTATACAAACTGCAAAACAAAACAGTCCAATAGTTTACCCTGCAAATAGTAGGTATATTGTGATTAATAGAGAAATGATTGGATCTCAAACTTAGATCGGTAACTACTAGTTACCGATCTAAGTTTGAGATAGGTGCAAATCTACGATAGTGATCCCCATACGTGTGGTTATTGCAGTTAGTTCTGTAATTAATATAGACGTGGCTACTATTTGCATCAGATGTTTCATATATCGCTGTCAGGTTTAGGTTCTTCATGTCAGTGTGAAGTCTATAATAATCAATCCTCTTATTCGAGAACGATTTGTAGGATTGATTAGTGGGTTGTGGGTATTCAAATACATATTACAGAATCATGATTTGTGTGAACCGTGATTGAAGTTTCCGATACACAGCAATGAGGGGCGAATTCACTTCTAAGCACAAGATGGTCCAAGCAAGTTTCTCCATGTGTAGGGAATAGATGCGCAAGATACCGTGGGATGCTAATAAGTCGAGATAGACTGATGAGTTCGTGTCCCTATTACTTTCTTTTACGTCGACATTAATGTCACCTGTAAGAATAATGTTGGCATGTTTTAGGCTGGAAAATGAGTTCGTTAAGTGAGTGTATGAATGGATCAATACTTTTATAGCTAGGGGTCTATAAATGGCAACAATAATTGTGTTACGATCTATTTCGATAGACAATTAGCATTAGTCAGCTTAGGTTGATATAGTTATTTTCATGTTGTTTTTATAGTAGATTATAACTCCTACGTTTTGAATTAAGTTATTTTCGGTTAACGCGTAATTAAAGCCATGTAATGTGTTTATGTAGCGAGTGTGACGTAGCCAGCATTTTGTAACTATAGTTAAATCCCAATCAGTATTAGATCCGTCAAGGAGTGTTTGAAGACTACGAATGTTTTGATGAATGAGTTTTATACTGGAGTCATTTTTTTTTTTAATTTGAGCAGTCCTCTATTTTACATTTTTTTATATAACTAGATTGGCAACCAAGCATGCGGCCCGCATTAGATGGTTTTGAGTTTGTTATCTTTATGACTCTTATTACATCCAGTGTAAGTACTTTATCAAGAACCTCGTCGTATGTGGATGTTGATGAATCGATGGTCTTCTGTACAACAGCATTCTGGTCCTTAATAACTAGGATAAGTTCAATAAGTTTTTGAAATTTCAGGTTCTGCTGAGTTTCTAATACACTGAACATCTCCTTCATTTGATTAACGATCGAGCTAGAATCCAGCGATGACTCATTATATTTCCGTTTAGAGATGATATCTGCGTCACAGGCAGTTTATAAGTTTTGTGCTGCGGCATATAACTTAGGGTCAGAGACAAAGCTAGTGACGGGAGTACTATTCAATTCCGTGCGGTTTATCGGTTGCGTCGACGAGCGTGAGTCATTGTGAAAAATAAATTAATTTATTTTTACCTAATACACTGCCGAGCTTATTTGAGCGGGTGTACACCAACGCTGAGTAGTATAGTAGCGGTGAACCTGTTGCGCTTGCGTATGCGCCGAACCACCTGTTGCGTATGCGCCGATCCACCTGTTGTGTATGCGCCGATCTGATTCGGCTGGGAGGTTGGGCTTTCAGTCCGGTTGTCTGTAGAAGGGCGGGGCTGTGGGCGGCGATCACGGTTGACACGGTGTACACTGATCTCCACGCTGTTCATGCACTCCTAGTACTTTACTTGAATTTTGAGGCACTGATATTAAATATTATTTTTTAAAAATGAACAAAATAGAGGTTATTTATTGCGTACACCTCCGTACTCCACGGCGCCGGCGGTACAGGGGGGAGGGAATAAAAGAACAAAAAACAATATATACCCACCCAAACAAACAAACAAAGCAGCTCATGGTGTGTGTAAATTGTAAGTTTCATGCTATAATATTTTTTTTAATAAAATTTAATATATAAATTATAAAAATAATATAATATTACGATTGCTGAGTTTAAAAGTTATATTAGGTTTTGTATTAGTATCACTGTATGTTAATACAATCAAGGTTAATAATAACACAAGTTCATTATACGATAAATAGGATTAAATAGGGGTTTAGATAATATTTCGTTTCATTTTACGTCTGTTCGCTGCGATCATCAGACCTGTTCGATTTCAGTATTTAATATTCCATTTCAGTACCAATTCCATATTAAAGATAAATCTGTGCTCAAAATGAAAGTTCGTATAAGTTCACTTTTTAAAAATGTTGTGGCTGACCCCTTGTGTACTTACATATTATTAGGTATTTAATATGTTAAATAATATTATTTTCGTAATTGTTTCAGTTTACGGAACGATTCAATTCACCTGTGAAAAAACAGCTATTTGAAAGAAAAACGCTGTTAAGGATTTTTGTATTAGTAATTATAGTGTTGACTATACCACTTCTAATAGTGTTACTGGTACTAGCTACGTGTTATAAATTGATATGTTCAGTGATAATTAAGAGAAAAGATAAGCACTTTGTAAGCTTCCTTGACAGTTTTGACGTTTTTTGGAATTTAGACGGTGGTGATTCAGTCATAAATATTCTCGGTATTATCGAATCAGATTCTGCGGAAGTTTTATTAGAAAACATGAAATTAAAATTACAAAAACTGGTTCATGACGAAACAACTGTTAAGATGTTTTACAGAAAACACGAAGAATACGGTTTTTACTATTGGAGAAGATACAATATTATTGACATGAGTGAATATATAGAAATTATTGAATTACCTGAAAAATATGACCGCGGTGTTGAAGGTTTAGGAGATGTAATGACCGATGTCGCCAATAAAAGTTTACCGTATAACAACGCTGGACTTTTTAAAATAATAATAACTAAACAAAAGATTGGAAACTACGACAATGACAGAGGAGAATATGGTATAATTTTCAGAATTCATCATTCTGTCGGAGATGGCGTAGCGCTTTTTAAATTTCTTCGCGAATCCTTAGCCGATAAAAGCGACAATGTTCTAGATGATACGATAGATATAACAAAGTCTTATGATTCAGTGAGTTCAGTTGACTTGATGGATATGATCAAAAAGTTATGCGATATTCCTTTATGTATTATTGATCTGATTTTGCGAAAATCTGACGAAAATACACTGCATGCTCCGGCTTTGATGGGGTTGAATAGTTTTAAATGGACAGAATCTGATGAAAACTTATTGTTAATGATAAAACAAATAAAAAACAATGTCGCTCATTTTCATTTCTCAGATATTATAATGACCGCACTGTCTGCCGGCTTCGACAACTATTTCACTAAGGTAATATAATGTTATGTTAATATATTAATACAAATTTATATTTTCTAATGTACACCTTTAATTTTTAACAGACTATAGCCCATGTTCCAGAAGACGTAGCTGTAGTAATTCCAGTCCGTTTTCCTCCACAACCCTCGATAAAACAGAATCAAAACATACTATCAAATGATTTTTCTATCGGCATTCTCGATTTGCCAATAAAAGAGCACAGGAATTTGGATAGAATGAAAACTCAGTTTACAAAATTTCGCAATAGCAATGAATTTTTGGTAAGTGCTCGGTGATAATTTCACATTCGATAAATTTAACACTGAATAATGTTTTCTTTGGATGATTAGAATAATATATATTTTCAGGCAAATCATTATTTCCTAAAATTGACAAACGTATTACCTAAGCAAGTCCTGGGCCCCATATTTTATAACAGTAATGTCACCGCCGCTTTCAGCAATTTGCCTGGTCCAGAGTGCCTGACGATTTGTGGTGGCAATGTCCTCAAGAAGCTAGTGTTTTTCGTTCCACTTAAGGGAATAAATGGTAAGGAATACTTACGTAGAGGTTGGTACTATGTCTATTGTAAGAAGCAATAGATATTGTCTTCCTATGACTTTGTGGTTTACACGTCGTAGTGCATCCTGTTTCACAGATAGTAAAGTGCCAACCACAGGTTATTTTATATTATACAATAAGTATGTACCAAGTGCGCACAATATTATACTATTAGATTACAGTTTGTTATGTTAACGGTTTCGTTATAAATAATGTACTTGCTGGGCCACAGCTCCATCCGGGTTCGACTCGGGTCGACTTCAATAAATAAAAAATAACGTCAGATAATGTTCCTTTCTAATATTGTTAGATATTTTAAAATATTATCAGTAGTTCTAGAGGTTATCACCACCATCCGAACAACTTATAATATTACTATAACAAATAATTAACGTGAAAGTGGTAAGCTGTTTGAACCGAGGAAGACTCCTACAGCCTTCCGCTTGTCACACTTACCACGAATACGGTCATGTTTTATCAGAATGTGATGTACGAGTTCTAGAGCTCCTAGGACTAGTAACAATAAACAAAAACAATAAACTTCACGCCAAATCCCTTGCGGGGTAAGCAGAGAGAACCGAGCGCCACGTGACTCGATCCTTACATATCTCACTCGCTTCTCTAACATTCATTGCTCTTCTCATGCACGCTCGCCGGTTTCTTGGGCTCCTGATATCACCTTCTGATAGAACACGACCAATTTGGTCATGGTAGGTAAGTCTTGACCTTCCTCGGCTCCTACATCCTTCCACTTTTGCATTGTATATCTGCTTCATCATTCTTTCATCCTGCATTCTTTCTACATGTCCGAACCAATGGAGCATGCCTCTTCTTATTTTAACACCGACGCTCTCTTTCAGACCAAATCTGTTTCTAACATCATCATTGCATCAATAGTAAAAGAGTTATAAATTGTATAGAAGGGAGCGAGGTGTGCAAAAACAACCATGAACCGCATGAGACTTGCCGTGAATGATAGATAGAAAAAAATCAGAGCGATATTCAAGCGTATGTCAACATTATAAAATAAAAAAAAAACGTTTTTATACTAGCATACTAACTGAACTGAACTAACGTTGTTAAACTAGCATACAATCTGCATGATGGTATACAGTTACCGTAGCCTATAGTCATTTGCAATACTAGGCGTGTTACTCGTGTGTTGCCAACCTTGTAAAAACCTCTCCAACCCTTTATTGCGATTTTTGTTTCGTATGCCATTGCATAGGAAATAGAAAACGATTATGACGCAACAATTTGAATATCTCGAAAGCCTATTATCACCATTGTTACTGAACTACTTTTATATAATGTAGTTTATGTACTGCTAATTCAATTATGTTTGTATATATTTTGTATACAGGTATAGGCGTAACAGCTTTAAGTTACGGCGGTGTGTTGCGGTTAGGAGTATCTGCTGACAAGGCCCTGGTATCAAAACCTGATCACTTGGACTACATCTTGGAGGGAATGGTGGACGAAATCAAGCGATTACATTCACTTTATGTGAAGAAGTAGCCAAATCGATTAAGTTAAACGGTGATAGAAGAATGTGGCTTGCACTGATATCTCAGTAAAAGGTGCTATATTTGCCTTTTGATTTTTTTTAAACAATGTCGGGAGGCATACAAGCATACGGCGCAACTGATATAAAGCCTACGAATGCTTGCAGTACAGGAACTATCGTTCTCGCGTTGCCACCCCTGCATGCTAACCCCACTCATTTAATGGAACACAACAACCCACCAGGGTTATTATTTGGCTCCGGTTTTCCGAGATACTTGCAAGTAGAACCGTAGTTCGATTTTCTAAAAAAAAATCCGAGTGTCTTAAGACGTAGGCACTCAAGGTTCCAAATTTGCCTCGAATATTTCTTCTTTTTACTTATTTATCTTGAGATCTTGTATTTAGAATAATTCCTCGCAATTTTTTTACCCTATATATATTTTTAGTATATGAAAAAAGCAAATATTTATATCATTCCTATAAATATATTACGCGGATGTGCGTGTGTATATTATATAGACAAATATATTATTTATTAATATATTACAAATATATTTTACTGAAATAGATATATTCGCTTTGTCATTATCAGTATTTAAAAAACATGTCATTGAGAGGCTATCAGATATTACCTTAGATTGATGCCATAATGTGTACTATTTTTTCTTTTCTTTTTCTATGTGTATATGCGTAATGCGTTTGAAATTACCTAATAATTTGTGGATAATGTGGTTAGTTGTACAATTATCAAAACTATTAATTTCATATTATGTAAAAAACCCTGATTGTACAATTGTTTTTTATCCCTAATAAAATAAAATAAAATATAGACACATGTATCTACAATATATATATTACATATTAAAATATATACATATGAGAATCGTATTGTTTTATCAATGTTTTTTGAAATATTTTCGGCCTACTGAATCCTTTGTCCATATTGCAGCATCTTAGTGACCTGTGCATCTACTGAGCTGTCCTATAAATCTCTTTCAAATTTGTCAAACGACAAAATAATAATTTGGACTGTAAGTGGCTCACAATTCTCTTTAGCGCCAACACCAATCTCTCTTGCAAGTGGTGCACCATGCAGATTCGCAAACGAGACTGGAACGAAAGAGCAGTAATGCACAATATTTTAAAGCACTGAGTTAGGAAATGTTAATCTTCACCTTAGCAGACCGTGGTCAAACATCAATTCCCTGGATGGTTGTTCTGTTCCGTAAGAGTCTCTAGAAGACCAGTGACCGGACCAGGAAGAAACTGAGAAAGTGCCACGTGCGTTAATAGCGGTGGCGGTAACGCACGAGCGATGTTGTTTACGCTATTCAATATTTTGTGCTTTCACGTCACGTCACGTTTTACATAGATCTTATTTCGTTTCAAACATGATTTATTATTATATTCAAATTGTACAACTTAACACATTATACGAATTTAAATCATTATCAATACTACAATAATCGGAAATTACATTCTCTCTAATTACGTTAAACAATCTATAGGTTACAATTATAATTGACTCCTGCAACGGTATATAAAAATATGCACTTTATTCATTTATTTTGTTGCAGATAAGGAGATTGTCAAATGCTGCCACTGAAGTCTATATTTTTTTCTCTTCCCTAATTACAATACCTAATTAACGTTTTCAGAAACATCATTAAGTACATAATAATTAATTAGAAGCGTAAATAATAGTAATACAGTGAGTAAAACATAATACTATGAATAAATATGAATAATAACTCAATATTGTTATTTCGAAACTTTTTTATTTACATCTTAATTAGATATGAAACATTATCCTCTAGACATAACATAATGTATAAATTAAAATAAATGTTTACCAATTGATTCTTCCTGGCTCCAATTGTTCGATATAGGCCTTTAATCTTAGATTCTCTATGTAGAGAATATTGCATTTTCGTATCTGGAATAAAGATTATTTTTTGATTTTTATTATTAAATTAAGTTAGGTTGTTCTTTATTAGAGCCATGTTTATAATTTTGCGTAAACTGTTGGTATTCAAGGGCTGTGTATCGAACACAAAAAGTTTGCAGACATCATAGGAAAATCAAAATTTTACTGTTATTGAAATCAATATGATATAGACAGTTGTTCCATAAAAAAGTACTGAGCATAAGCGATCAAAGTTTTGAGCATCATTTTATCTATCTGTAGGAGTTGTCTTCTAAAGTTTCTGACAAAGCTGATCATTATTATGCGGCACTCCCGCTAATGACTACGGTACGCCAGTGTGTCGCGTCACATACTTTGCTTGCTAACATGGAGTCTACATATTGCTTAAAACTATAGCACGATTCACTTTAAATATTAATGTTTATATACTTAGTCTGGCCATAAATACTGTTACAATTAAAAATAAACAAAATATTACATTTGAATTTGAAATCTGTCATTTTTATATGATTGTTCATTGAGTTTTCTCATTATGGCGCCAATACATTGTACAATATTTTACGATATTAAAATGGAGTGGGGTGATAAAGAGAACCGAATCGCTGTGATTGCATTACACAAAGAGTAGGTATGGAGCCAAATGCAATTTTTAAAACTCTCCATACGCTTGGTATTAGGAAAATGTTTGTCTACCGAGCTATTAATGGGTACAATGAGACCTCCTCTGTTTGTGACAGAAAATGATCTGGCCGTCCACGTAGTATTCGTACGAAAAAGGTGGTCAAAGCAGTAAGGGAAAGAATTCGAAGAAATACTGTCTGAAAGCATAAGATTTTATCTCGGGAGATGAAGATAGCACCTAGAACCATGTCGTGTATTTTAAAATATGACTTAGGACTTGCATTAGGAGACGTACTGGTTATTTCTTAACTGATAATTAAAAAAAACATAGGGTGGTAAAATCGAAACAACTACTGAAGCGGTACGCAAAAAATACAAAAATTTTCTGTGACCAGGGAGGTCACAGAAAATTTTTGTTTACGGATGAGAAACTTTTTACCACCGAAAAAAGTTACAACAAACAAAAGGATAAGGTGTATGCCCACAGTTGTGAAGAAGCGAGCGCGCGTATTCCGAGGGTCCAGCGAGGGCATTATCCTTCATCAATCATGATTTGGCTTGGAGTCTCATATTCAGGCTTAACTGAGGAGTTTTTCTGTGAAAAAGGTGTGAAAACCAGTGCCGTGGTTTACCAAAATACCATCCTAACAAACATAGTAGAACCACTTTCTTAAACAATGTTCAAAAACAGACACTTGATACTCCAACAGGACTCTGCACCAGCTCATAAGGCACGAAGCACTCAAAACTGGTTGACCGCCCGTGATTCACTTCATCGTGCATGAAACCTGGCCCTCTTCTAGTCCAGATTTAAACCCACTGGACTACAAGATATGGCAACATTTGGAAGAGAAAGTCTGCGCTTAACCTATATGCTATATGTTTATTAAAAATAGTAAAAATACACTTTTATTATATTACTTATTATTATATATATATATATATACTTATATTATATTCAACTGTCTTATTTTGTTACCATAAGGTCCATGAAGGAAATAACTTTTTAACCGATGAGTCGATTTTCCGTAGTAGCTTAACTCATCGCTAGGTGTAAAGTAGATCGCGCAGCTCTTATTGCCTAGTTCACAGATCAACATTGCGTCACTTATTGGTTAAACATCCTCTCATTGGTCAGTAGGTTCGAATCGCAGATATGTTTAGGCGCTAAAACACTACGTTACTGTGTGAGGAATGTCTTTACGCGTCGTTAGGTAGTTTATTGATTTGTGATAAGTTCATAGAAGTATATATGAGCCGGTACGGGCGCGATACGAATAAGTGATTAGAGTTTATAAGCCTGAACAAACATAAGCCTGGGGGGGGGGGGGGGGGGAAGACTTTAATATGTGTCGATGATGATGATATGTATGAATTTTCTTCTACAAATAAGTACGTTTTTATAGATGTTTGAAATTTCTGAGATAATTCATATAACTATATATAAATTCTATTCTGTTGATAACATATTCAAGATGAGGATAATCTACCTCAGCGAGGAGCAGTGCCGCATCACGTTCTGTCTCCATGCATTGTGCGAGTTGCTTATCCAGGTCTAATCTCGCCTGCTCCGTCGAATTTATCACATCGGTCACAGCTTGTTTCAGTGAATATATGATTTGTTTGTAATGGTTTCTCTGAAACATTTTACTCTTATATACAGGACGATGTTTTTATTAGTATTTCAAGACGGAAGACGGACGTTTTAAAAAGTCATTATCAATTGATCACTCTTGCCTATAGGCATCAGAAATAAAATAAAATTTTAGGGAAATCAACTTTGTTCTTTACATTTTATTTTCAGTTTATTAGGGAAAACCAACAATGGCATGAAGCATTTTAAGAGAGGTAGGGTGCATCAAAGCAGCCGTCGGGGAAAGTACCTCCACCTCACAAAAAAAACCGCAGCTAAATAAGAACTCTCTAGAGGGTTGTTATGTTTCTGCGTGTGAGCGAGTTCACCAGGAATCTCCAAAGGAGTTGCTGTGTTAGTAGCAGAGGTGGCATCGAGCGAGTCATACTTAATGTATTACAAGTGTTCATAGGCTACGGTATCCGCTTTACATCAGGTGGGCCGTATGCTTGTATGTCTTCCAATGTTGTATATAAAAAAATGTAGGTAGATAAATAATATAAAATTGAGAAGTTTACAATTATCTTGAAATTTGCACCGTACGTGGGACACTCAGAAAGTTCTGCGAAAATAAAATAGTGTTCTATAGGTAAATATTTTTTTATTAAATCTTTTCAAAGTACTCTCCACCAGCCTCTATACAAAGTTTCATGCGTCTGAAACATTTTAGAAACACTTTTCAGTCCGCTGCAGACACCTCAATTACAGCCTGCTCGAACGCTGACAGCGCATCTTCCGGCGAAAATTGTATCCCTTCGAGCTGATTTTTTTATTCGGGAATAATAAAAGTCACACTGTGCTAGGTGAGGGCTGTAAGGACCCAGGAGTTTGGCCGGCGTGCTGTCCAGGAAATCGTTTTGAGAGCGGTATCGTGGTGTAGCAGTAGCCCGCGGAGCCCAGCTTGGTCACAATAGAGAAAGCTTCTGCCAAGCATTTATTTCTGCCAAGTAGTATACCATTCGGCGTTGATGCTTCTTTAAAGGAATCGACACCTGGTAGCCAGTCAAATTGAAAAAGCTCGCCATCAAAATCATCACCCAGCTTCTAGATCGCTTCACTTTGGTAGGCGTTGATTCGTTTTGGAGCACCTAAACCGTCGACTGACGCTTCGTTTCTGGATCGTATCGATAAACTCATCAGAACTCATCACCTGTAATGATGTAAACACGATGAGACGAGCCTGCTTTTATTGAATTAGTTGACCGCGCTTGAATTAGTTATACCAAGGATACACGGTTGCCTTGGAAGAACCTTCATCTATGAATGCCATTTGAAATCTATCGTACGATTCGTCCCGTTTCAGGCGACACTTGAAATCGAAAAAAAAAAACAGTGATAAATGTTCCTGCCGGAGATCCATTTTTCAATGAGACACGATAATTTAAATTAGCTTGCAAAAAATGTGGTGAGAAATTATGAAATTGGAACGTACATATTTTTACTTATAAATAATCATATTTTCAAAGAGATTATAACTGGCCAGCCTCTCATATATAAAAACATTTTTGCGCAATACTTTCTGAGTGGCCTGGTATATATTGTAGAAATGTAGACAGTAAGTGGAACTGTTTCATTACTGCTTTTTTAATTAACCTACCTACTTACCCTAGACTTACTATTAGTAGGTAGGTTAATAAAAAAAAGCAACGAACACTGAATAATTTAAAATTTTCACATTAATAGTTTCTACTACACTTACATAGCATGTCATTCTCAAGACTGCGTTAGAAGTCACCCGGTATGTTTGTGATATGTGTGTGTGTCGTTTACGATCGATTTTTCGTTTCATTGAGTTTCAAATACAACGATGCTAAAGGAGTTTTTACCTTAAAAAAACATTTCAATAATTATCTGCTCTAAAAGCCTGCCTCTGTGATTTTTGGCTAAAAAGCGGAAAATAGAATTTTTATAACATTCGTACATATATGATACGGCGCGATGCGACTTTCTGTGTGACTGGTTGTATACCAACACGAATGTTATAATAAATCCCGGATTGCTACCGTTTTTCCACATTTTACGCTTCTTAGGGTTCCGGCCTCAAGAGACACGCCACATTTGACTAACACAGAATCTACCTGACGCATTCCATATCAACTCAATCAAGAAATTACCCATTAAACTACTCATTACGTCAGTTTGCTATAGTGTAAGTACCTACTTGCGTCTTCCTCTTTCGCTTGAGAGCTAAAAACTTATCACCAATAGAAAGAAGAACTTCGTGGGCATGTACTAGTTGGGCACGGCTTTCGACGGTATAGCGCTGCAAGCGCTTTAAAGCTCTGTCTCTTTTGCCTAAGGCATTGCACTGTTCATCGTATGCGCGGAGTAACGACTCATATTTCTTTAATAGTTCTTCGTATCTGTGAAAAGATTAGCGAAAATGTACTTAATTGTTTTTATACAACGTTAGGAGGCATACAAGCGGACGGTGGCGTGGACGGCCGCGACCGCCCTTGCTGGCGACCCGCCCTGGGAGTTGGCGGCGGAGGTGCTCGCCGAGGTGTACGTGTTTGTTGCGGAAAGGAGGAACCTCGGCGAGCGCCCCACATTGGAAGAGGTGGGGCGGTATCGCCAGCGAGGGCAGGCAGAGATGATGCGAAGGTGGGGGGAGGACCTGGCGCAGCCGCGGTACGGAGTCCGCGTTGCGGATGCGCTGCGCCCGGTCCTGGAGGCGTGGATGCGCCGAAGGCGCAAACCCCTCACCTTCCGCATGGTGCAGGTGCTCACCGGACATGGGTGCTTCGGTGAGTACCTGCACCGGGTCGCGAGGCGGGAGGAACAGCCAGGCTGCCACGATTGTGGCGCGGCCGAGGACACTGCCCAGCACACTCTGGAGCAGTGCCCCAGGTGGTCTCGGCAGCGCCACGATCTGGTGTCCGCGCTAGGAAGCGCGGACCTCTCGCTCCCGAGCGTGGTCCGCTCCATGCTCGGGAGTGACAGTGCCTGGCAGGCGATGGCCTCCTTCTGTGAGACTGTCATGTCCCAGAAGGAGGCCGCGGAGCGGGACAGGGAGGATGATCCCTTGGCTGTCCCGCTCCGGAGACGGCGGACGGGAGTGCGGCGTAGGCGCTACGCGCACCTATTGCCGCCTCTCTAACCTGTGGGACTAGGGGTCAGGATGGGAACCTGGCCCCATAATGGTCCCGCCGCCGGAGGGGCTGTCCCAATTTGCCGGGATGGCCCCTAGAGAGGAGAAGTCCGGCCCCTTTGGAGGGGCTGGCCAGTCGCAGTGGTGCCCTGTTGCTGACAGATCCGGGGCACCACACCAACGCGGCCGATGGCATTTCGCGGGGTCGTTTAGTGGGTATACCGTCGGACAGCCGACGGGGAGTCCCACACTACCACCGGAGGCCACCCAGGCACCGGTGGTGTGCGTAACGCATTTTTCCCCGCGTCACAAAAAAAAAAAAAAAAAAAAAAGGCATACAAGCGTACAGTCCGTCTGATATGAAGTGGTTATCGTAGTCTATGAATTCCTACAAAAGTTATAGCTCGCACGTTACCGTCTCCGCTGCTAACACAGTGACTCATCAGAGGCTTTCTGGTAGCCTCACTTACTCGCAGAAACGAAATCCTCCAGGGAGTTGTTATCTCAGATTATTAAGTCGTAGACGTTATGTAGGCCATTCGGCCCGCTTTACGTTCATGTTATGAGGCTGATTACGTGAAAGTGGGAAAATAAAAATTATTTGTATTTATACTTACTGGTACTGCAGACACACGATGCTCATAGTGGACCAGGATTGAGTTATATTGACAGTACTCCTTGGCGATTTCGTTGTTTCTGATAATACATAGTAAGTTGTTTTATTTGTGTGTGTTCAATTTAGCTCTAAATCTACAATGTTTTGTTCACTTACACTTTAAATTGGGGGTTTATTTAAGTGATTCAATATCACTTTGAGAGGCAATCTTATCTACACTTTTATTTGGTAGGGTGCACCACTACCAAAAAAACGAGGCACAAAATACAAAACAGCGAAGGGTTGTACAACAAGTGTTCAGACGATACGCTAACTGTTTCACTTCAGGCGGGCCGTGCCCTTGTTTGCCACCCGACATAGTATAAATAGAAATCACAAGCATATCTATATGTATTTCCTAGCCTGTCTTGTCATACAGCCTATAGATTCTTATTGTATCTACACCAGGGGCGTCACACGTGCGCTGAACACTATAATTTCAAGTGTCGCTTGAAACCGGACGAATAGTACGATAGACTATTCAAGCGCGGTCGACTAACTTTGGGAGATAAAGAAAGAAGTGGTTGCCTTTTGACGGCTGTTATGGAACAAAACGTGCTAGCAATGAAAAAAAAAATATCCAAGACAATAGGCGAGTTAAGTGTCAGGAGATTCAGCACATACTGTCGATTGGATCCGGAAGCCTTCTCGAGATTCTACAATTGCATCTTCGCGTGAGGAGGGTAGTTACGCCCCCAGCGTGTAACTACCCTCTAACTACGTGCACAACCTCACCATTGCTCAGAAGCAGGCCCAGGTAGTAGGAATGGTGCCGTGATATGATAAACAAATTAGAAGCAGGCTCGTCTTGGCATATTTTCGACATCATTACAGGTGATAAGTCCTGGATTTATCGATACGATCCAGAAACGAACCGCCAGTTTATTGTTTGGGTGTTTCAAAACGAATCAATGCCTACCAAAGTGAAGCGATCTAGAAACGGGGTGAAGATTTTGATCGTGAGCTTCTTCAATTTGATGGCTACCTGGTGTCAATTCCTTTACAGAATCAAAGAAGCATCAACGCCGAATAATATACTACCAAATGCTTGGCAGAAGTTTTCTCTGTAGTGAGCAACAAGCGAACACAGGGCTCCGCGGGCTACTGCTCCACCACGACAACGCGCCCGCGCACACCGCGCTCAAAACGAGGGACTTCCTGGACAGCACGCCCGCCTAACTCTTGGGCACCCTCCTTACAGCCCTGCCCTAGAACCATGCGACTTCTTTTTATTCCCGAAAATAAAAAATCAGCTCAAAGGGATACAAATTTCGTCGCCGTAAGATGCGCTGTCAGCGTTCAAACAGCCTGTAAATAAGGTGCCTGCGGCGGACTGTAAAAATTGACATTTGTACGTTTTTATAAAAGAAAATACATTTAAAAAGTTTGTCGACTTGTAACCTGCAAAGCCTGCTCAGCCGTGATAGCTTTCCTTTTAAATTCACTATATGGACTACTACCATGATTTTTTTACATTTCCAAATACAACAGTTTCACTGGCATGGGGTCAGGGGGGACACTTGAGTCTAACAAAAACATTACAATTTTAAGATAAATATTTCGCAAATGGATCACTATATCGAAAACTGATCTTCCTACACCCTGTTTTTAAAAAACCTATCTAATGACACCCCACCAACTTCCCGAGGGGTGGGCGCGTCTTAAGCGACACACGCACACGGACATGGCGAAATTATAAGGGTTGCTTTTTTACTACGGTACCCTAAAAATGTGGTTTTATTGAAATCGAGAACATAAAGATCAGAACAAATGAAGATAGCTTTAAAGAGAGAGCTTTTAGAAGACATAATGAAACTATAAGGGTTGCAATTTTACTACGGAACCCTAAAAAGCGCATGCTCTGCTTGATGTTAAGCAGTTACTGTACGTTCTATACGGTATGCGAGGTCGACGCTGCTTAACTTCCTCCTTCGCCTCGAATTTATACTTCTTAGCGTTAGCCCGTTTCCTAATCCATTAAGATTGGTGGCGTTCACTACCTAAGCCTATGGATTTTATTTTTTTATACTACGTCGGGAGGTATACAAGCATACGGCCCACCTGATGTAAAGCGGTTACCGTAGCCTATTAACGCTTGCGATATATCACTCGCGCGATGCCTCCTCTGCTGCTTACACAGCAACTCCTTGGAAGCTTACTGGTAACCTCACTCACACGCAGGAACACAACAACCCTCTAGGGAGTTGTTATTTGGCTGCGGTTTTCTGTGAGGTGGAGGTACTTCCCCAGACGGGCTGCTTTGATGCGCCCTACCTCTCTTAAAACATCCAGACCAAGACAAACAGACATGTTCATGCACACAAATGTTTGCCTTGTGTGGGAATCGATCCTACGAGCGTTGGTGTCAAAGTCACGTCATTCACGACTGAGCCACCGAGCTCGTCAACTTTGTTGCAAAGGTTCTGATTTTTATATAGAGCGACTGCTGTCAGACCGCCACAACCCCGAGGGAAAACTAGATCTATATAGATAGCACCGCTCGCCGACGGCGGGGAGTTCACCCTCACACGCTTGAACCGCAATGGTCGCGTACGGTGCGGTTCCAGAGAAGTTTTCTTCCGAGAACACTCAAGCTGTGGAATGATCTCCCAGCCGAGGTTTTTCCAAGGGACTACAGAATGGAGTTCTTCAAGAAATGCGTGAAGAGGTTTTTAGAGGGTCGGCAACGCATGAGTGACGCCTCTGGTGTTGCAAATGTCCATAGGCTACGGTGACTGTTTAACATCAGGCAGGCCGTATGCTTGATTGCCACCTTAGAGGTATAAAAAAAAACTATCTTAGGTAAGATCACACATTTTACGAAATACAATTTCTGGGACGTATGTACGGGTTTCCTCATGATATTTTCCTTCACCACCGAGCAAGTGATAATTACAAATATGTACATAAATTCGAAAACACGAATTTAGTGGTACACGCCAGGATTTGAACCGGGGACCTGTTGGCCAATAGCCCGGTTCTTTATCAACTGGGTTATCACCGCTCAAATTTATTCTCCTTGAATTTATTATTATTCTTCGTCTTCACGTTATTCAGTTTCCTAATACATTAGGATTGGCGGGGTCCGCTGCATAAGCTAAGGATTTGGCGAAGACACTGATATTTACATGGAGCGACTACCGACAGACTTTCACAACCAGATCTTTCTTAGGTTAGGTCACATATCTTTCGAAATATAATTTCTTGGACGTGTGGCTTTCCTCACGATGTTTACCTTCACCAAGCAAGCGATAAATATGTACATAAATCTGAAAACACGAATTAATGGTACATGCACCAGCTAGGATTCGAAACGGAGACCAGGGTGGTCAATAGGCAGGCTCCTTATCCACTGGGCTATCACTGCTTATTATTCTCCTTGAATTTACTATTATAGGTTTGTAACTCACCAATTTTTGAACACTTCTCTTTGTCATCCGAGCACTCGCTGTCCCACCATTCGTTAACGCTGTGGCAATGCGAGTGCCTAGCTTTACAACGCAACAACTTTTCCTCGTACTTGTTCGTCTTAGAAATACTGCATTCCAAACTATTCAATAACCGTCGAGCATTTTGCAAGCCATTAATAAAATTTTTCTGTTGTGCTTCATTTAATTTCAACTGGAAATATTTTTCCGTTGATCAATTCTAGTGAATAATTTATATACGAATATAGTAGGTGTAGGTAGGCTTTTCTTCGCAATATTGTATAGTTTGTATCGCTTCTGGTCATGTAAATCGTAAAAGTATGGTCATGTTCATATTAGTTTCACATTATACACATACATGTTCCATTAATTTAGTATTATCACTCTGGTACAAGGATCCAGGCAAAATTTTCAGGTCTAACGTTTGAATGAAAACGATCGGATCAAAACTTGGTATAAACTAAATAAATATTCCATAGACCAAGAAATTTATATTTCACAATTTCTAAAATTCAATTAGCAAAGGGAAATCGGGTAGGTACAAAGTTCGTAGGTAGGTACAAAAAATATACATATATAGGAGAGAAAACAGAGAGAGACACTTAATAGTAACAGTGCCGGGAGGCGAAGAAGAAAGAAGTAAACGGGTACCAAAATATGAAATTCGCTTAGGTGATGCTTGTAGATGTTGAAGGGCGTAGTCCTAAATTAAAAAGAAATGGCCAATGAATGGGTAGACACACCACCTTTTGAGATGAATGAGGTTAGAGAATATAGAAACCTCGTACATAAGTAAACATTCATAGGAAAACTTTCATAGGTAAACTTTGACTCATTGTGTTTATTGATTAGAAAACAAAAAAAAACAACTTACAGGAAACTTGTTGATTTCAACACATTTCAAATTCTGAGGAGCAAATGAATTGTATACATACATTATTTAAAAATATAATTAGGTAAAATATTTTTATCAAACTTTCTGCAGGAATTGACATTTCATTAAATGATAGACTTCAAAGTAATCATAGATATTTTCGTTACTATCAGTTTAAAAAAAGTATGTACGTGTATATCTTCAGGCTAGGTCCCTTGCGGGGTAGGCTGAGAGAACCGAGACCTAAAAGTCGCGATCCTTACACACTTCACTCGCTTCTTTAACATTCATACCTCTTTTATGCACGCTCGCGCATTCTTAGGACTCCTGACATCACCTTCTGATAAACCACGACCAATTTGGTCATAGTAGGTTAGCCTTAGTCTTCCTTGGTTCCTACATCATTCCACTTTTGTATTGTATATATGTTTCCACATTCTTTCATCCTGCATTCTTTCTACGTATCCGAACCAACGGAGCATGCCTTTTCTTATCTTAACACCGACACTCTCTTTAAGACCAACTTTCTTTCTTTTTATTACGAACGCGGTCAGCAAGTGTTATGCCACAAAATTTGCGCATTGCTCTTATTTCGACCGCATTTATGCTACTTTCATGCTCTCTCTGTCATACCCAGCTTTCACTTCCATAAGTTATGTTCAGCGGCCAGTGTCTTAGATTTCGGCTGCCTAGAAGTTTACCCGACGATCCATTCACACTGTTCTCTGCACTCGCTCGTCTCTCTACATCAGCGGTGTACCTTCCATCGCTGATAGAAGCGCTTCCAAGATATACAATCTCAACCACTTGTTCAAACACTACATCATCGACCATAATCCTAGTGTTTCTTCTGGTTGTCTCTCTTTCAAATATCATTATTTTGGTTTTCATCCGCATTCAATTGTAAGCCTTTCTGCATACAATCATCTTTCATTCCTGTAACTAGTGTTTGCAGTTCGGATGGTGATTCTGCTATAAATACCGCGTCATCTGCATAAAGCAGGGAGTTGACCATTGAGTCACCCATTCGCATTCCCACATATCATATTTCTTATTCTCTGAAGACAACTGTCCAGATACATGATAAATAGCCGAGCCAACACAGCACGCATCCCTGTCTAACACGAATATTGGTATTAAACCAGGACTACAAGCAGCCGTCCACCCACACACATGCTCATAGGTGGATTGCACTGCACGGAGCGGCTCTCCGTCAACCCATCTGGGTAAAATGTTCCAAAGATTCTTTCGGACGACCCTATCAAATGCTTTCTCAAGGCAATTTATTCATGAAAGCGACGGGCAATACCTGTGTAAGCAAGTGCATATTTTAATTTTAAACAATTTTATTTTATTAAATAAAATTACATTTAAATCCACTTTTACGTAATTTTTCAATAATTCGGACACATGGAAATGATTATTTTCAAAGATTTAATTTATTATAATGATAATTTTTTTATTTATATTAATTTTTATAATACCTTTATGTTTAAGAAAATATATATTCTGAATGTTCAAATAATATTAATAATATTTTTATATACTTACATGTAAACATTAAACCCGGATGATATTTTCTTTTCGCCTACGCTATCTTAAAATCTATTCCTAATAAATAGGAGGTGTAAATTGCTCTAGTTTTATCAATTTTAATTTTAGTTCTTCTTTCTTTCATATTTAGTAAAAAAAATTCAAGGAATTCAAATTTATCCTATTAATCAAATTATACTTTGATTTTAATAATGTTGAATTTGCTTCCTATATAATCCCTGTAACGACTGCTTTGACAATCTCCAGAAGAGTTATGTATTCGTCTCGAAAGTTTTCGTCAGCCTCTCTTCCTCATTCATATAAATAGTTTACTTTCACGGTATATTTCTTTCTTCTTCTCTTTCATATCATTCCTGTGGTACAAGGATCCAAGTACGCTTTCCTCTTTATTTCCACGGAGGGTTCAACCTCCGCATCTCACCAGGCATCTATCTCCTCTCAGTGTTCTACATCTCTTTGCGCATGCATATGCTTCTTTCGTACTGTTCACCATACTTAATTTCAGAACTTTTGCGTACAACATTTGTGTACACTTGCGTTCGCAAGTCCTTATTTAAAAAAAGTCCCATACTATAAGCCATACTGTAATGGTGCATATAAGTAATCATATATTGGGAGCATGGGGAATATTTCAATAATTTTATAATTAAAATTTCCGAAAACCTCAAGTGGTGCAGTTACGCGTAGAGGCATTAAGTATATCTTTGGCTGTACGTAGCATAACATTATGTTAAAATTTTCTTTAGTATTCTTACTAGAAATTTGAAACTAGCACGTTGATTTATTATTACTAGATTCATTTATGCAAAACAGATTCTACTGCGATAACGTTGCTCATGCAATTTTTTACACCACCGGCTAAGTTGAATGTAAAGTAGGCAGAAATGGTAAACGTATATTCGAGCAATTCGCTGAATCGACTGATGCTGCTGAATCCCGACTGATGGATATCTGAAACGGTTAGGTATACATAACATTTATTTTTGTAAACATGTAGAGGTTTGAAACCTCTGTGAAAATCGACATCAATGAAATTGTTAATTCACTAAATCTATACTAATATACGAAGATTCAGATTCATTTCGATCAATTCAATACTTTACATCCAGCTTAGACGGTGGTGTAAAAAACTGCATGTGTAACGTTATCGCAGGAGAATCTGTTTTGCGTAAATGAATCTGTATCATTCAGTTTGTTTGTTTGAACGCGCTAATTTCTGGAAGTACCAGTCGGATTTAAAAAAATGTTCTTGCATTTAATAGCTCAATTATTGAGGTAGGTTATAAGGTATTCAACATCACAATACGAACGAAACCGAGGAAAAAGTAAGAAAATAGAAAAAGCGGTTCGTACGGGATATCGGAATACACGCGGACGAAGTCGCGGGGTGCAGCTAGTTTTTGTACAATTATAAAAAATCGGTTTATAATTGGTAAACTACGGGGTAGCATATATACAATAAAACATACAGTTGCATTAATAACCTAAACATTCGTTAAACTATTTATCCTTCGTTCACTGGTGGAGAAAGGCCGTGTGTGATGAACGTGTACCTGAAATTGATGGTATCTTGACTAAAGTGTCTGACTGGGGACGATAAACTTGGTCCTATTCAACTCAATACATAAACAAGTCTACGCATTCACCGCACAGACAACCCCATTGGCTGTAGTCCCTCTTCCGGAAATTCTCACACCTCTTATCACAGGAACATAGCGATTCTTAGTGTCGGGATCTCCATAGCAATTCAGATCCTGCAGACCTCGAACTTCTGGTCACGACGGCATTCAAGAAACTTTATGCTCTGAATAGAGCGAAACAGTGCTTCAGCTCAAGATTTATAAAAGTTTTAAGTTTGACTGCACATGGAGTACTATAAGCACCTATAGGTGCTTATAGTACAGTAATAGTAGTGTGCAGCGAAAATATATTTAATAGTGGTTTACGTCAGTCTGTTTGTTCATGAGAGTAATTTTAGAATTTTTATGTTTATTAATTTCTAATTGTTCCCTAATATTTAGTTTTAAACCTTTGTCTATGGTGTGTAAAATTTGATATGTATTAGTGGGGGATAAGTTATGTCCTTTGTCTATGAGATGCTCGGCGAAGTGTGACCGTTCTGGGCATGAACAAACAGACTGACGTAAACCATTCCCCACTATTAAATATCTTTTCGCTCACACCATCCACCCCCACCCTCAACGTCTACAACGCCTGATGATGCCTCGTGGAGAGGCGACCAGGCCAGTCGTGGCAGCGACGGTGGTGGTGGGGGCATGCGGATTCTGTTCCAGATGGCGGACGACTGCAGCAGCCGAGGCAGGGACTATCGGAGCAGGCATGGCAGCGTCGGCATGTTGCACTTACTAACAGTAGTGGGTGGGTGCCGGCCGGCGCTAGGCCGCATGAACTAATTGGTGGCGGAAGCACACAAAGCAGGTTAGATCAAATTGCATGTACATTTTATTACACTTTATGGGTACTTCCTATTAACATTTCAATTACGTTAAACAAAAATAATTCTACTTAATCTTAAAAGTCATATCATAATATCCTTATTTATTGATAATACTACGTCAAGACGCCATACTACTCGTAGTTACGCGTGCCGGAAAAAAGAGAATTATTTACAATTACACGTAAACGAACGAGACACAAGATACTGAGAAATCATTAAATCACAGCAATACCTAATTGCCTGTATTTTCTTTATATTACGATCATACTAACCTTACTTGTAAAATGTAATATTATCCTTTGCTGAACTGGTCTTGCTGTTATTGCCACACCATTTTACCGAACAATAAGGCATATTTTGTATCTATTTAAACAGTTATTCGAGGAGAACATTCGTGTTCTCACTGAAAAGGCTTGAAGCGTGAACCTATTTAGCGCTAAAATAAGTTTTGACGAGAAAGGCAAGATCTTAATTAGTTTGTGTATATCAGACTACAGCCAAATAATAATTTTACGGAAGGTGTTCGGTATTCGGTAAGTGAGTAGGCTACCAGGAAGCTGCTTAGGAGAAATACTCCTTGCAGGTTATCAATATCATCATACGAGCCGTATGTTTATTGGTTACCTAACGTAGTACTAAAAAAGCAGAAACGTCTTACAAAGACTAATCTGAGGACCATAACTCGACTAGCATTCTAGTCTGTAATTCCCATTGTCTGTGCAATAGAAATAATAGAGGTTAAAGAAACAAATTGCTGATTTGTACTGAAAAATTAAAACTCGTTTTTTTCTAAGATGTAACATATTTATATTATTTAATCAAAATATTTACCCTCATTATCTATATACTGCTGCCATCTAATCTGAAGTTTATTTATGCCTTTGCGATAGAACTCTGGGGATCCAGATTCTACAAATTGTGTGAAAGTATTTTGTACTGCTTTCTGGGAAGAATAAATTTTACCACGTAGAAAATTATCGAAATCACGAAAAAAATGGTAGTCAGTTGGAGCAAGGTCTGGCGAGTACGGAAGATAACATATAGTTTCTAACTGCAGCACCTGTAGAGTTACAACGGTTTCTCGTGCAGTGTGAGGTCTTGCGTTATTATGGAGTAATAATGGTGAAGATCGATTCACGAGTCGGGGCTGTTTCACTGCCAGTTTCGCCATCATTGTCCGAATTTTGACATCTGCTGTTATTGCGAGACCACCAAACACTAAACAGTTACCATTACCTTTTTATTGGTAAGCTTTGCTTTAGGGCACTGTTGCGGCGTTTAACCTGGAGTCAGTCATTGCATGTTTCGCTTACGGCTAGTTAGTTTTAAAACACGCGTTTCTTTCTGCAGATCAGTCAAATCATGAGGCCCCCATTTTTCATATTTTCTTATCTTATTGAGTTGATGCAAATGAGTCAATATTGTACCTAGGTAACGTAACGATAAACCATGCCGCTATTTGCTGGTTAATTTGACTCGGATCGGCTTCCACCATCTTCAATTCAGCGTTATTCGCCTGTGTGGGCGGTCTTCCACGTGGTTCGTTCTTCAAGTCGAAGTTTCCACAAACAAAAGCGTTTAGGCCAAAAACGCACGGTGCCTTCATTAGCAGTCTCCTCTCCAAACGCAACATTGATATTGCGCGCCGTTTCTGTAGTGTTAGTTCCGCGTCGGAACTCGCATTAAAAAATTACTCGGATTTTCGAAGTATCCATCTTTCCCGTCTAAGCAGAATAAAAAAAAACAATTAAAATTCGAACATCAAATGTTGCACATTTTTTAAAAGAAAAACCTCATAGGTATCATGTGAAAATCTCACACCATGAAGTTTTAATGTCAATTCAAAGTATCTATTACTATAAAGTGGCAATTCCATACTTTAACCCCTATTATTTAATTGAGATTTGTACGAGAAAAACCCAAACTAAACAGCCACCGTTTCTAAAAGGTGAGGATAACAGTATCATACTTTGTAAAAACAAAACACGAAAACCTGAATTTCGGGTGTGTCGTAATCCGGTAATAAACAAGTTGAATAAAAATACCTTTTACATTATACTTTACTTACTTGTTTATTTATAAAATATTCCTTGATGAACTCGGCGGCGCTGCCGTGAATGATGCGACTTTTACACCAACGATCGTGGGTTCGATTCCCACACTAGACAAATATTTATGTGCATGAACATGTCTGTTTGTATTAGTCTGAATGTTTTAATAGAGGTAGGGCGCATCGAAGCAGCCCGTCTGGGGAAGTACCTCCACCTCACAGAAAATCACTGTGTAATAACAATTCCCTGGAGGGTATTTGTGTTCCTGTGAGTGAGTAAGTTCACCACCAGTAAGCTCCTAAGGAGTAGCTGTGTTAGCAGCAGAGGAGGCATCGTGCGAGTGATACTTAATGTATTACAAGCGTTCATAGTTTACGGTACCCGCTTTACATCAGGTGGGCCGTATGCTTGTATGACTTCCGACGTTGTATACAAATAATAAGTAAACTTGGATATGTTGCCGACATATTCTTCTTCTTCTTCGTATTCTTTATTGCACATTAATATACAAAATATTGTTACATAGATAGTGAACAAAGGTGAAGTTACTACTAGAGATCTCTTCCAGCCAACCCCATAGACGGTTAAAGAAATCGTTAATGGACGGGTGACAAAGTAACAGGTGCAAAACAGCGTTAAGAATCAGCAATAATAACAATATTAAACTTAATAATATTTACAATGTTGACTCATAAATATCGAATATTACAAATCTTCATAACTTCATATATACTATATCCTGCATAATATTTTCCTTAGAAATAAATTATTCCTATTGATACTGCAAAAGCAAACAAATTACCGTGACAACGTCGTAAAAGCTGTAAACGCAATAAACTTAACGCAAAGACAAATCTTTAGACTAGGAGAGTTTTATGATATTCGAAACTGTTCTACCCTGAACGCCGGTTTGTCGAATGCTTTGCAGGTACTTTGCCGAATTATAAAAAAAATACATAGGGAAATTTAAAACCTTTAGTTTTAATAATCAAAAGTTACACCGCCTAAAGTTTAGCCGGTGTATACGAGGGGAGGTCAAAAAGTTCACGGAATGGAGAGGAAGGTGCAAGAAATTTAAACCAAATTTATTTTTTCCTTTTCTATGTACTCTCCCTTTGCCTAATACACTTCTCAGATCTTTCTAAATTTTTGGAAATAAATAATAATCTGAAGGTGCTAAATCTGGATTATAGGGGGGGTGTTCAATGTTCCGAAGCCGCATCTGTATAGGGCAGCCATCGCAACATGGCTCTTGTGAACGGGCATTGTCCTGCAAAATGAACACACCTCTAGTCCATTTTCTCCTTAATCGCGTCTTCAGGTCAGGTTCATAGTGATGAACCCAGGTTTCATCTCCAGTAGGTAACAATTTGGTTCATAAATACATCCCTGTTTTCACTACACAGATTCAAAAACTCGCGTGAACACTCGACGCGTTGTTGTTTTTCAAGCGGTGTGAACATTCTCGGAACCTATCTTGCACTGACCTTAGACATGCCAATTTGATCATGGACGATGTTCAAAATGGTTGTAGGTGATACTCCAACCATTTCTGCGATTTGTTTCTTCTTTAAACGGCCATCTTCCATGTGGCATGTGACAGCCAGGGCCTACTTGATTGGGGGGAGGACCTGGCGCAGCCGCAGTATGGAGTCCGCGTTGCGGATGCGCTGCGCCCGGTCCTGGAGGCGTGGATGCGCCGCAGGCGCAAACCCCTCACCTTCCGTATGGTGCAGGTGCTCACCGGGCATGGGTGCTTCGGTGAGTGCGTGGTCCGCTCCATGCTCGGGAGTGACAGTGCCTGGCAGGCGATGGCCTCCTTCTGTGAGACGGTCATGTCCCAGAAGGAGGCCTCGGAGCGGGACAGGGAGGATGATCCCGAGGCTGTCCCGCTCCGGAGACGGCGGACGGGAGTGCGGCGTAGGCGCTACGCGCACCTATTGCCGCCTCCCTAACTTGTGGGACTAGGGGTCAGGATGGGAATCTGGCCCCATAATGGTCCCGCCGCCGGAGGGGCTGTCCCAATTTGCCGGGACGGCCCCTAGATTGAAGAAGTCCGGTCCCTTCTGAGGGGCTGGCCAGTCGCAGTGGTGTCCTGTTGCTGACAGATCCGGGGCACCACACCAACGCGGCCGATGGCATTTCGCGGGGTCGTTTAGTGGGTATACCGTCGGACAGCCGACGGGGAGTCCCACACTACCACCGGAGGCCACCCAGGCACCGGTGGTGTGCGTAATGCATTTTTCCCCGCGACACAAAAAAAAAAAAAGGGCCTACTTGATGGGCTGCAGGACACTGGTGCCCAGGAATAGAAGCCACGAAATACCATGCACTTCATGTCGTCTCGTGGCGTCTACTACGCCGGCCTTGAAGGTGCCTCTTTATATTCCTCTTGAAGAGCCCAATGTCGAACACGTGCGGAGCCGGAAACACATCGCCGGGAAGTTTATTCCACCGGTCAGCAGTTCGGCACAAAAAGGATTGACTAAACCTTTTTGTGTGAGGCAATGGGATAATATTCTCGACTGTGTGAGAATGTGCACGCTGTGTTGGACGGTAGTTCCGGTACTTGAACGGGGAAGGAGGAATTAGGCTGTAGAGTTCCACCGAACATTCACCATGATACAGTCGGTAAAAGTGACTCAGCGCGGCGACCTCTCTGCGGAGCTCCAACGGCTCAAAAGATGCTCCCAGCTTAGGGTTGTCAATAATCCGGACCGCTCGCCTTTGCAATGAATCAAGGGCATCCATCAGGTACTTTGCGGAGCCATCCCAGAGATGCGAACAGTATTCCACACACGGTCGGATTTGTGCTTTGTAAAGCAACAGCCGTTGTGCGGGTGTGAAATACTGCCGAACCCTGTTCAGCACTCCAAGTTTACGAGAGGCGTTAATAAGACATTTTGGATGTAATCCCTGTGATTCAGATCGGAACGCAAGTTCAAGCCAAGGATCGATAAATGGTCGCCGATGGGAAGCGAGACGTCAAGGAAAGTTGGGGCCGGAGAAAACGGGTCCTTCTTAGTGGAAAACGCACAGGCCTGGGTTATTTTTATAGATTTTCAACTTTTTCGACAATGTCTGAGGACGTCTCCTCAATCGGTCGGCCTGAGCGTGAATAATCTTCAATAGACTCTCTAACTTGCTTGAAAAGGGTATGCCACTTATAAATCATTGTTTTTCCAGGGCAAGAGTCCCCGTAAACAGATGACATCTCTTCCATAATCACTTGTAGGGGTTTTCCTTGCTTAGTGAGGAACTTAATCACGAAAACTCAATTTTCTCCATCGAGTATATAACCTAATAGAGCCGTAATGTGGGCCGTCCAAATCCGAAACTGATCAGTGATTTTGCACTTATAAACATCAACGCTCGCTCGCACTAAAACAGTACATCACCAACAAGTGACCTGTGTGTACTTTGTCGTATATTCCGAGATATTGAGATTATTTATAAACTAATTTTACAATGGCGTTATTTGCTATTCGGTGGTGTGGGAAAAATAGTTATAAATCGAACTATAAAGCAGATGGAATCACATTTCACCGTTAAGTAATGGTATATAATAAATTTGTACAATTTACGTCCATATTGACGCGGTTCAAGTTAAATTGGTCAAGAGAAATGAAACAATTGATGCGTCATCTATGCGTCCTCTTTTATCTTAGGCGCAACCCATTACGTTATCTCATTCTATTTTATTACACTTGTTACTAGTGCTGTACTGCTGCAATTTAATTACGTATCGATATTTACGAGTAAAGTGTATTATTGCATAACCATTTTATTAAATTTTAATTGATATATAATATAATTAATAAATATTAGATAGACACTTCAATTATAGTATTTTTTATGCAACGGCGGGAGGCATGTATACCCACTTGATGTAAAGCGGTTATAATAGCTTATGAACGCTTGCAATACATGAAGTATCACTAGCGCGTTGGCACCCCTGCTGATAACACAGCAATTTCTTAGAAGCTCACTGGTAACCTTACTCGTAAGAACACAACAACCCTACATGGAGTTGTTAATTTGGCTACGGTTTTCTGTGACGTGGCGGTATTTTCCTAGTTGGACTGCTTTGATGTGTTCTTACTATCTTGATCTGAGTATTGTTTTTACTAGGTCAATGTAAATGTATAAAAAAACATTTAATCTATTAATTAATAAAAATTAATTCAGTACATAATAAAAAATTTAACGTATTAAATTTGACTAAATAGTATTTTTTATTCAACGGCGGTAGGCATGCAAGCATATGACCAACCTGATGTAAAGGGGATACCGTATCCTATGAACTCTTGCAATACGTAAAAACTGTTTCAGTTATAACGTTTATTATTACATGTTAACACTTATTACCATAGCAAAACAAATATTTTAGTATAAAAATACTATCGCATGCCCCACACACCCTGTCTATTTACCGATATCGATAATAATATTCTCGTGCCCAACTTTAGGGTGACGTATGACCTAGCGTCGGCCGATCGGAGCACAGCGGTCACCACAATGATTTGGCGGAATTATTGTCAAACAAAATAAGCAACATTTCGTCTCTATTAGGTTACGTACTCGATGATTTTCTCCATAGTCGATGTTTTCTTCCCGATTGATGTGTGTATCTAGCGATATCTCAAAGGTTAATGAACCGATTCGACTAAAACTTAGTAGGTATTTATAGTTGTATTGAGTCCGCAAGTAGTGCCAGGTAAAAAAAGATACCTCCTCCCAACTGCAACCCCTCCATTCCGAGAACTTTTTGACCTGGCCTCGTATATTTCATTTCATAACTGTTTAACCGCTAAACAGTTATGAAATTAAATATATATTACTATTATATTAGATGCGTATTTAAATAGTAAAGTGTGAAACAGACGGATGTTTAAGAATGTTTAGGTATGTTGGCAAATATAGGTATGCACGCACGGATTTAGCAGAGAAGCTTTTTCTAATTTAATGTTTATCCCATCTGATAAGGTGTATGTTAATATTCTTTATCACACCAGAGTTTCTGTATTCATAGATAAATGTGTTATTATGTTGTCAACATTATCAAACAATAACACGATTGTAAATTAACACAGAAACAGGACTGACACGATTTCATAAAGGTACATTATACAAAATTTTACATATCGCACCTTTTGAATTCCACGTATAATCAGACTATGCGGATTTACTTTATCTAAGTTGTACTATAATTGACTGCTACAGACGACGAAACGTAGCTCTAATTAGCTGATTCAAGAATCAACATCGTGTCATTTGGATCATATTCGAAATGAATATCGATAAAACGTGTAACTAATCTTCATAAGGTGCCAATAAGGTGATAATAAAACGTTAGTTTCTAATCGGTGAAATTCACCACGCGCAGGTGACATTAGCTTGGTGAGCCACTTACATGGCAAATATATTTACAATTATACTATAATCATATAAAAATATATTTGCGTAAAATATTATGATATTAAATATATGATACACGTTCTTATTCGAAATGCCATAAAACATCAATGAATCAGCAATTCAATTATACTACGAGTACAACGGTACGTACTATTAAAACAGTTCATATTTACTATATTTTATTTTTATTAAAGTTAGTTCTACTAAATCTACTAAAAAGTCATAGCGAACAACATCCACATTTATGGATAATAACGTCATGTTAGTTATGACACCACACTAGTAGGATACGTGCCGTAAAAAAAGAGACAAGAGCTATTTACAGTTGCGCGTAAACGAACGAGACAAGGTACTGAGAACACATTAAGTCATATCAATAATTGCCTGTATTTTTTTCATATTACAATAAAACTAAGCTTACTTGTGGAATGTAATATTATCCTTTGTATACGTTGTTGTTGTTGGTCTGGCTGTTTTCGTTACACCATTTCACCGAACAAAAAGCATGTTTTATATCTATTTTAATAGTAATTCGAGAAGAATATTCCCCGCGCTAAATCATGCTCTCATTGTAACGTAGGCTCAGAGCGGTGAGTCTATTTAGGGCTACGAGACTAAGTTTTGTTTTTTTTTTACTAGTTAGATCATATGACGCCAGCATCAGTAGGTGTATTATTTTGTACGTTCTTACAGCCTCCTTTAAGTTATAACATCGCTCAGTTACCTACATTTCCTTACAGTTACAATTCATTCTTACACATTGGAACCAAAGTGTGCAGTTTTGTTTGGGAACCCTAGGGTTGTACAATAAACACTGCCAAAATTTTCCCAATAGACTACGGCATGGGATGTGAGTGTTCCTCGTAGATAATATTGTCGCACGAACCAAACATTAGTGATAATTAAAAAAAAAAAGGATCATGCTGCATGCATCAAAAGGATCATGCTGCATGCATCTAGAAAATTAGATTTTCGGGAATTACTACAAAACATTTACACGAGTTAGGGTTCTAAGTATTTCCATTGTTTAAATCATGAAATACGACATTTTCAAAGCGAAGCGCCCACTTAAGTAACCGCTTACCATCAGACAGACCGTCGTTTATTCGGTACCTACTTTAGCGGTATTTAAATTCGTGTGTTGAGTCTCCTAAACGGATCATATTTACCGGCAATGCTGCAGTTATTGGTAAACATTGCTCGACCATCACAAAACATTTTATAGCATTTTATGGGTGAGCAATCTCGCTAGGCTACATATTGCAATAAGGCTGCAATAGTATGGCCCATGATTCAGACCCCTAAATTCGCCCCAAAATAGGGCACCAATGACCGATGAAGTGACGGTCATCGCAGCTGCTTACATTGTTTTGACAGAAAATGTGAATTACGCGAATGTGAATTAGGCCCTATTTGCCCTGTATTAACCTAAGTGATGCGCAATGTACTTTATCACACACTGCGTATCATTCGTCGATTTGAAAGAAAGAAAGGGATGCATATATACAGTAAAGCGAAACAACAATATAGATGGCCCTGCAACATTGCACTATTTTCTATTGCGAGACAATCGTTCGGTCACACACAGGCTGCACGTGAAAATGTTTTGAGATACCAAAAATATGTGGCTATAATTTCCGGGCCGCACGGAATATATTTCATTGTACGGCTGGTATTGCTAGCAATGTTGCCAGTCGTAGTATTACATATACAAATTGCCTGAAAAAACCTGAAAGGGTCAAAAAAGGAAAGTCGTTGAAACGTTGTCAAGACGGTTTATTCAACTACAACAAAAAGCATAACTTTTACAACTAAATCAGTCTAAAAATATTCTCCTGCAATATAACTACTATGACTCAAATATTCCATCTAAAAGGATAACAAATTTACTACAGTTCGTGAAGTTACTGCTCTTTGTAAAATAAAAAGGATAAACTCAGTCGTAGTTTAATACATCTTTCTTCTTTTAATTCGTGCCGTGTAAAAAATATTGCTTTACATTATAAAATATTTCGTAGTGGATGCTAACATAAGCACGAGAATGTTACTTGCATTCTGAGGATTTGTTTCATCATTAATGTAAATTATCTCGTATAAGGACGTTTTCGCACTACCACCGCGTTTAAAGTGTTTAGTGATGTCACATTTTTTTATTTATTTCTACAAACGAGGTAGTGTTTAAGCGACCTGGCATTAAATTAAAAACTATGCAGAAGGCATTTTGGCACACAATTATTACATACATAATTGGATTAAACTGTGTGCCAGTAAAGCATGTCTCAAATCGGAAAATTATACTTCTATTGGATGTTGCCCCCGAGAGCTGTTTTCAAGCAGTAGCTATGTATAATCTTTCTCTGACGTCTTTTACTTCGAATTTTTAATTTAGAATGCAGTTCATTTATAAATATGTAGAAAAAAATAGCTGTTTAAATAATAAAATCTAAACAAATAAACAGAGCAGAAGTATCTATTTGTAATGACAAAATAACAGCTTTTTACTAAATGCATATGAATACAAGGAACTTTATCAAAAAGTAAAATTTTTGTCTGCCTGTTTGTTCGGGTAATCTATCCGAATCCGATTTTGACGGAACTTTCGCTGGCTGATGCTGTAGAAAGTAACGTAGGCTACTTTTATTTTATAAATAAGTTTGGGTTCTGCAGGTAAAAAAAAATGTGAATAAATTCCAATTCCCCGCGAACGAAGTCACGGGGGCCGCTAATATAGGTATATAATAAAGAAGTGACAGTAAAATGCAATATAGCTCACGCTATTGCTTGTCTAGGCTATTTATAACTTCGATAATGACAAGAGTTAAAAGTACAACATTAAGTGTCGGTAGGGAAGTGGTTTGCTAATCCACGAAAATCATCACAATTTTACGTTATGTTCCGCCGTAATCCAGCACTACACTGAATAGCGGCGCCTCAACAAAGCGCTCATATACATTTGCTTCGTGTGTGTTGAGTTAATGCTCCCTTTACACATTCTGCGATACACACATCGCTTGTATATAGCAGGGTTGCTGCAGTGAATAATTATATTAGCGTTGTGGCATCGCATCGCGCTGTTGGGGTTTCGCCCCGTTTAGCCAGATGTCGTAATTTATCGACCGAAATTCAGCGTAGAACGAGATTTCATTTACGCTAACGTAAGATTACATGGTATAAGGGTCATTGTGTATATATTATTTATATTATTATACGTTTAATTTCAGTGAGGTAATTTTACCCGGCATTCATGTCACTTACTCAGCGAGATACGTCGATTCATGTCGGAGTATCAGAAAGTGTACATCTATTACGAAATAATAGCATTAAGATCGCAATTTCGCAAGTAACAACACAGAGTAAGATTATAACGGTACTGCATAAAAGGCAGCGATAAAAGACGCCTACAAAATATTAGATTAGTAGGTACAGAATATAATATTCATCTGTATGTCGCACTGTACGATCTAAAATCCAAAATATAGTGTATTTTGGATTTTAGATCGTACAGTGCGACATACAGATGAATATTATATTCTGTACATCATAAAGATCCATGCAACTGGTTGATTAACTGGGCGCAGCCGCGGTTTTTATTCTCCCATGATACGAACTGCAGATATATGCTTTAACTATAGGCAACTTGTATTTTTTTACATACATACAAGAAGGTACCTTTATGAAAGATAATGTACATTATCTATCGCCTAAATCATTATGCAAATAAGGCAAGAATTAGACCAACATCTCTAATCAGATCACAATTCACCTTTCATGTGACAAAATATTCATAGATCGAGTGTAATAGCACAAGAAATAAATAGGTAATATTTAATGTATCATTCGATTTCTCGGTCTATAGTTTCAATATCTTATAGTAGAAGCAGTTTAATATTTATCAAAAAGATGAATTAATATTCCGATTCAGCAGACCTGCACATAAATATTTACTTTGACAATATACAATGTTTTGGAAGACATTATTTAGCTTCAAGCGCTAGAAGCCGAATACCAAAAATTTACAAATTGATATTGTACGAGTTAATTTAAATTATTCATGTTGTCATAGTATATAAAAGTTGAATAAACTATTATTACAACTTCAGTTACACAAGGCGTTCCGCGACAATCGACCCCAAGGAAAATGTGAAATTACATTAACATTGATAGAAAAAAATGAATATCAATATTTGTTTATTATTTCTATTAGGACTCCTAAACGCCCTTTGTTAGAAGCACTCAAATAAATTGGCTAGAACAACATAATTTTTGTGTTGCAATCGAAGGATCATCTATCAGTAAAATAATGATATTTCAAAAAGAATCATTGAAACTCATAATAGTAACGGAGTGAATTTTTTTAAGTAGAATCGTCATTGAAAAAATAATAAATAATAAAGTATCGAAATAAATTATCGTTTGCATTCATTTCCTTTAAATTTTTGACGACTTATTACGTTAATTTCACATATTTCTATCTGGGTAGATTATCGCGGAACACCGTGTACAACAAATCATCCATAACAATACATTTTATTAAACTTAATATTTAGCATTCGTACATGATTTTTAATTTCTTATAAATTGTATAAAATTAAGCGACGTTCATGATGAAATAGATATAAGCAACATTGTAAATTCTATAAACTCAGTGTTTATAGAAAAATAAAACAGAATGAATGTATCAAAATTTACCACGTGGATATGTACATAATACTACACTATTGCTTTTTATTTAACAGGCACTTTAAATATTAACTGTGTATTTAAAATATAATTTAAAAAATCTGTATTTTGACATATTTATTCCAAATTATTAGATTTCAGCGTCTATTTTACTTACATTAAACTTTAGTATGGTACTACTGCTCTAATGTAATAATAATATAATTTAAGTAGAAATCTGTAAATTTACATTCGTTTATTTTTATTATTATTTGATAAAATGTATAATTGCACTGCAAATGTCTAATGTACATAGATAATGATTTAAATTCTTTGGTTTATGAAAATAACAATGAAAAGTATTTAAAAACTTAAACAAAACAATAACATTCACTCAACAAATGATATTAAATTGGTTCGTAGTAACACTTTATATCCGCAAAAGAAATTGAGCGTTTGGAAATTTTCACTTATGATATGACGTAACTACTGAGATCCACAATCAACTGTAGATTACTAATATTTTTTTTAATTTTCACTTAGCACTTATTAATAGCGTTGTGATGCATATATATTTAATCATACAGGATGTAATATTTAGAAAAGTCAGTATGGGATACACTAAAACTACAAGAGATAAAGAATGAGATTCTAAAGAATCAAGTATGTTACCCACTTAAGAGCTACGAAACACGGCGTATATTTAAATATGCATTGTATGCACAAAAATGTCTGGGTTGGATAATGTATTCTGATCCAACCCAAACATGTTTATAGATACAAAGATATTTTTCAGAAATATTTCAATTCTTCCAAGATTGAATTGAAATTACAATTTACATTTCCAAGCTCTAAATATGTATTGTGTACAATTATTAATAGCAACCGGTGCGATAAATAAAGTAATATTTAGAACAGCCTAAATAACGTTAACTTAGTATAGAATGTTACTTAAATTATAGAGGCAACATTTAAAGTTCCTGATCTTCACTACAGGTTTTGGAACGAAACAACATACATTATTATAACTTTTTTTTCCTGAAGAGACGACACTAGAGTCGTAATTCGTTTTCCGAATATATTTCTCTATCTCTTACAGTTTTGGAGGCCCCCAATTGATCTCGATGTTCCAACGTGTACAATAAACTACAAATATTATTCACATTTAATAAAAGGTTTATTCCTTTTTCCTATAATTAATAAAAAATGTAAATAACCAGGACTGGTGCTGATATCAATAATCAATTATGAAATATAAGACATTAATTATTAAAACAAATATTGGTTTTAAGATAATTACAACCATTATTTAGCTGCCAAATCAAATATACAATTTAGTTTATACAACGTAATTATGGCATACAATATTGTTTTTTAGTTTCCAAAGTGTTCATATTATCTTGTATATGTTAAATACATTATGTAAATTATACTTCTACTATACAATATAATATTTCTACTTTTAAATGGCACATCTGTTTATAAATTGTTAGATTAGTTAAAGTCTGAATGTACATAATTTAAAAAGTATTTTGAAATATACTTGCATATGTCTTGCATGAAAATAGTTACACCTTTTGAAATACAATTTTATGTTGGTAATTTTAATACTTACCAATGAAGCGTATGCACTTCTGAATTATAAATATGCAAAAAAAATTGCTATGGTTTGCAAAAACGTAAAATAAATCAATTGAATATAACAGTTATTGAACTTTCTTTATGGAACAGCCGATTTACCTATTGGTTTTGATATATTAAAAAATTGATATTACTCATTAGTAGTTCATTTCTTTGGCATTTTTCAATAAGCACTAATACCATCATGTATATGTACCTAGTCCGGCCATAAATTCTGTTACAAATGAATATGCAATTATTTTTTTATGAAGTGACGTAATATTAACAAAACTTACATGTTTCTATTCGAAATGACCCTCTTTGGCTTTGATACAGGCCTTTAATCTATCTGGCTACGAATCTATGGATTTACGCACCCTTTCCATGGGAAATTTAGCTATTGCTTGCTCCAGAGATTTCTTAAGAGAAACAATGTCGACGTGTCGTTTCCGGCAGGCCATGTCCTCTAAAACTGACCATAACTTGTAGTCTAAGAATTCAGATCTGGGCTTAACGAGGGCCAGTCTTCAGCACTTATAAAATCCGGAACGTTGGTTTCGAGCTAGGCTTGGGTAGTTCGTGCCTTGTGACCAGGTGCAGAGTCCTGCTGGAAAGTCCACGGTACATTTTTAAAAAGTGTATTCCTGAGAGATTTTACAACACGATCCAAGACAGTCTCTTGATACACTTTGGCTGAAGTATTCACTACCTTTTAACGAAAATGAATCTTTGTGACTCCTTGATAAGATAGCCTGCACCACACCATTACAGACGCAGGATGATGACCAGGTTGTACCTTTCTGACTACTTGGGCGGTTTCTTTAGAACTGTGTGCGTACACTTTGTCATTTTCCTTGTTGTAGTGATCTTTTATCGTGAATTTTTTTTGATCAATATAGAGAATATCTCTGTTCCTTTCACCTGCGTATTGGGACAGAAGGCGTTTTGATTGATCCACTCTCTTCAACTGTAGGGATTAATTTAGGGCATGCCCTGTATATCGACGATAAGTGTCAAGCTTCAGGTCTTGTTTTATTATATGCGACAGAGTCCTAGCGGGAATCTTCATTTCTCGCGATAAGATAGATTTTTGGTTCCTAATGGGGTTTCGGCGAATTCTGGCTTTAACAGCAACAGCCTAAGTAATTCTAACAGCACACGGTAGCCCCGATCTTTTATGGTCTTCAACAGAGGAATTGTTGGTATATCTGTCGATAGTACGATATACGAACATACGGCTGATACCAAGCTTTTGAAGTATCTTGAATATGACCGACGATGGCTTCATATTCACTTTGTACAAGGCAATCACTGCCATCCCATTTTCTTTAGCACCCCATTCCATATTGTAATTTGATAATAAACACTAAAAAAACATGTAAAACGGCGGGAAATCGAAATAAGTTTTTAACATAGTAAACGCGTTCCAAGTTCATAATAATTCAAAGTTGAAAGTTTTATGTAACAGTATTTATGGCCAGACTCGTTATAATATACTGAAAAGTAATATCGTAGTTAGTATTGAAAACCATGTTACAGAATGTAACAAACCACAGAAATTCATAAATATACATTATATTAAACAGAGGCGCTTGATATTACCCGTTTTCAGCATGTATTCTTATACAGCATGCGTCTTAACTTAAATTTCCGCAAAGTAGTTCTCCATCATAGGATTCCATTAGAAGTTACTAATCGGTATCGTGTCATGCTTAAAGTTTCCATTTTAAAAATCCAGTAAACAGTTTAGTGGATTTCGGAAATCGTATGTTGCTTAAAGCTAGGCTGAACTGAAGACAGTTTAGACAATAGGTCTCGGAACTGAATACAATTAAGAGAAGTAGTATCTAAACGTCTTCCAAATTAGTGACGAATTTGTTAATTCTAAAAGTGCATAAAATTTAGTAAACTACAGCTGATTGTGATTTAGGCTACCGCGAACCCTCATGTACCTTTAGGGTGATGCGCGTTCGAGGCTCAGAGAGAGTTGGTGATGTTCTGGAAGAGCCGCTTGCCCCACCACGTCTCCAGATCGAAGGGTTTGAAGTCGCGCAGTACAGGGCTTGGTGCCGCATCCTGGTAGTAAAGGTTTGGAGGCGGCGTTGGGGATGAACTTTCTGATCCTGTATAATCAATATTATGTTACACTACTTTCTGTACGCGGCTTCTCTCTGTGGGATAAAATTAAATTATCGCAGTAAAATTTTATCCCACACATTTTTACGTTCTTCGCCAGGACCCAGACTACCTAACTAACTTAATAATATTAAGTTTCTTAACAATCTGTTCAGATGGATAATGGTGAAAAGGTAACAAATACAATAATAGATAAACTTTCGTATTTATTTGTTAAGTGATATAATTTATGTTCAGTAAATTAGTCTACCTAGTTTCTCTTTGAAAACTATACATCAGAATTTGTTAATGCTACTGTACCGTAAATTAGTGGTGTCCCCAATTGACGGATGTCAGCTACTGTACGCTTTTTTTATTTTTTTCACAGCTATATGTCTTATGGTATACTGCTGTGGGGAAAAGCAGCTGACATTGCAACAATTTTGTACTTGCTGTTACCTTATATTATAGTAGTATAGTATATTTATGAAAACATAAATTAGGCTCGTAACAAAATAAAGACGTTTTCACATTGCACTACAAATTGAAGAAAATTTTATCTTACAATAAAAAGAGTCAATAAATATAGGGAACTGTTCAAACAAATAAATATCCTCACTGTTATGTCTTATAGCATATTCAAGAAAACATAATATCCTAGTAAAAAGTAGTCACTTTCAAATATTGTGAAATCTTAAATGTAAAAGAATAAATTGCATATTCCGATACATCAGCTTGCTGACACTGGTTGGTCTAATTCTAATGTTATAAATTGTATTCGATTCTATAATAAATAGCCTGACATAGTTCTGTCTTTTCTGGATAATAAATGCATATCAAAAACACTGTTTGTAAAAAAGCTTATTGTTTTTGAATAGCTAACTGACCAATATGCTCAGAAATTATTTAGTAGATTATTTAACTTTCAGTGAGCAATGATATCTCAGTGGATAAAGAAACAGCGTAGTAATCAACAGGGCCTCGGTTCGAATCCAGGCATGTACCACAAAATTGTGTTTTCGCATTTTTATACATATTTGTAGTTATCATTTGCTCGGCGATGAAGGAAAAACATCATGAGGAAACCCGCACGTCTAAGAAATCGAACGACTTATAATTTTAGGCAAGGTCACACCAACCTAAGAATAATCTGGTTTTCCCTCTGGGATGTGAAGGTCTGACGGCAGTCGCTCCATGTAAAAATCTGTATCTTTGTCAAATCCTTACGCCGCGGTAGCAGACCCCCCCAATCCTAATAGATCAGGAAACGGGATAACGCCAAGAAGAAGATAATAATTTCAACTTTATCATTAACATCACTGTATCGCTGTGCAGACATAAATTTATTGTTATATTAATTGACAATTAGAAAAGAGACTCATGTATATTGGCAAATCTTCGCATTGTTTTTTTTGCCAATGGTCACTACCGGAATATTGGTAGAGTGAAAAAAGAAATATGGGAAGGACTCAGCTGAAGGACGTTCATTGTTGAAAACAAGCCTCCCTCTTAAACTTCCACAGCGGTCAGTCCTGTGCTGCTTGATTTGTGCTGTGATCATTTTATATATAATATAAAAATAATACAATGAAGTCGTATTTAATTTAAAAAGAATGTTTAACGTGTCTAAGTGCCCGCGAAGGCCTAATATATAAAGAATTTCAATCTTTGTTATTTAATGCAACGTAAAATAAATAGAGCTTGCCGGAATACACAGTCCAAGTCCAACGTTCATTTATAATATAAAAATAGTGACGTAAAATATACGAAATAATAATAGATAACCGACTGAAATGTTATTACTAATCATTACATAATACTGTTTTATTGCCCGTTGAGTTTATTGGCTTTTTATCACTTGATTTTTGATAATCACTGTGTACAGTAACAACAACGATCAATTGTTTCCGCACTCTGGACGATTCAACTTGATATTATTCAATGACATAAGAACTAGTATCCACCGCTCTATACTTAGTCTGGCCATAAATACTGTTACAATTAAAAATAAACAAAATATTACATTTGAATTTGGAATCTGTCATTTTTATATGATTGTTCATCGAGTTTTCTCATTTTGGCGCCAATACATTGTACAATATTTTGCGATATTAATATGGAGTGGAGTGATAAAGAGAACCGAATCGCTGTGATTGCATTACACAAAGTAGGTATGGAGCCAAATGCATTTTTTAAAACTCTCCATACGCTTGGTATTATTAAAATGTTTGTGTACCGGGCTATTAATAGGTACAATGAGACCTCCTCTGTTTGTGACAGAAAAAGATCTGGCCGTCCACGTAGTGTTCGTACGAAAAAGGTGGTTAAAGCAGTAAGGGAAAGAACTCGAAGGAATCCTGTCCGAAAGCAAATTATTTTAACTCGGGAGATGAAGATAGCACCTAGAACCATGTCGCGTATTTTAAAAGATGACTTAGGACTTGCAGAGAGACGTATTGGTCACTTCTTAACTGATAATTTAAAAAATAATAGGGTGGTAAAATCGAAACAACTACTGAATCGGTACGCAAAGGGAGGCCATAGACAAAAGTCGACAGAGTGCAACGTGGGCACTATCCGATTTCAGTGATGGTTTGGTGGGGTATTAGCTATGAAAGAGTGACTGAGCCATACTTATGTGAAAAAGGTATCGAAACATCGGCACAAGTGAATCAAAATACCATTTTTGAGAAGGTAGTGAAGCCCCTTAACAACACCATGTTCAATAACCAAGAATGGTCCTACCAGCAAGACTCGGCGCCGGGTCATAAAACTCGGTCTACGCAGTCTTGGTTGGAAACGAACGTTTCGGAGCCATAATAATTTTGAGTCCCTAAAACAATCCGTACGATTGGCAGTGAAGAATTTTCCCATGGAAAAAGTGCGTGCTTCTATTGATAACTGGCCTCAACGTTTAAAGGACTGTATTGCAGCCAAACTTCGAATAAGCTTTTTATATTTTAAATTGTTTTATATTTATGTATTAATTAAACTAACACAATGTAAAAGTAACAAATGTTATTTGCAATAGAATTTTTTTTTTCTTTTGCCAGTATTTATGGCAAGACTAGGTATAAGTAGTATTTATTTTTATACCATTTTAATGAAAAATAATAATCGTTGTTCTTTTTATATTTAAATGATCACAAATATATGATATTTACGTTTATGGTAATAGAAATAAACATGTTGCCCACAGGTTCCTTCTACAACGACACCATGCGCCGTCAGCAGGAATTAATCTGCATGTAGTATGTACCGGCTATCATATGTTAGATACCAATGTTACGTACGATAGTACATAGCAAAACAACGGTATACATGTATACTCATTATGCTATGCACTATCGCCTGTTGTTCTAATACCATAGAGGACTATTGAAGTGACGTTGGACTTTGACGTCACAATATACTCAGATAGCTCACTTAGTAAATTTTGCATTTCGGAAAGTATTTTAATATATTTGCACAGATTGCCTGCATTGTCAAAGGAGAATACAGTGAGTGAGATGTAAGGACCGAGTCATGTGGCGATCGGTTCTCACCCTACCCCGTAATGAACTATAATGATATAGATAGATAGAATGAGAAATTGGCAAGGCAAAAATTTAAATTTGTCAACTTTTTCCATTGTCTTGAACATTAATACTGGTAAAAAATAAAAATGTTTACGTGTAGTTGTGTAGTTACATATTTGCATTAATTAAAAAGGTGGCTAAAATGGTAGCCGCGACAATTGGCCCTTGTCAAATACAGGTGATTTTATAGTCTAATATTTTCAGTTTTACCATGTTTGCAAACACTTTGATGATTTATAAACATGGAAAGTTCTCTGTCTACAATTTTTGATGATTAAATGACATATTTGTCTTACCTACCACATACACACGAGATACTTTTGGTGTTAATTAAATATATATTTTTAAACAAATTAATTAACAATTATACTAACCAATTGTACTGGTAGGTGTTGTTGGCTCACTGTCGCCATATGCTGATTGTGTCCAAGCTGAAAATGGAGAAAAGAAAGTTAAATACCTTTTAGTAACATTTAAAGACGTGTGTATGCACGAACAAAACGAACATCGCGAATATGAACATTCAATACAAATATTTAGATTGTATGTGTAGTTACAAATTTGCAAGCTAACAATATCCATGCAGAATGTCTATTTAGAATTTTAGATCGCCACAAATATTCCTTACGAACATAGTGTTCGATGTTTCCGTGTTGTATCCACATGCAAACATATGTATTGTATGAAACGCAATGTACACATGAATGAATAACTTTGCATTTCATGATTTAAAGTTCGTCTGTTCATTTACCTATACATATGTCAATGTGCTCAAGCACGTCAAAAGATTTATAATAAACATTGTGCAATGTTAGAGTATATTTAGTGCAGTCTTCAATCAAAGGAACATTGTTTGGAGACACCAAGGGTATTGAATAGTCATACACCTAAGAGATATACAAATGAACCTAAGTAAGTTATTTATTTGCTCAAAATGTAGGTACATAAATAAAGTTGTTACAATTACAACAGGTTCCTTATACATTTTGCTTAAATATAAGCATGCAAATAAAAAAAAGTATTAAAAAAATATATAAATTATTAACGTAATAAACAATGTCAAATCAAATATCAAATATTAATTAATAATAATATAAAAACTTTTCGTTGACGCAACACGTCTGGTGATTTTTTTATTTATAGTCCTATAATATTACATACATACATACAGTGGCGGCTGGTGGGTTATCGAACTGGTGGTGCACTTTACTTGCTCACCAAGTATTAATATTAGAAATTGCAACAAATCAACAATTTACATAAAATATGTAAATAAAAAAAAAAAAACAATTACTTAATATAAACAAACAATAATTAACGCGTCACAGATACAGCGAAACTATACTGATAAAGAGAGGTCCATCATGGCCGCCGTCGAACTCAAATTTCAAATTTCGTCAAACATCGGGTGCTCTCGGTAATCTTTTATTCGCGCGTGCGGCGCACGAGAACCGACTCATTTCTCGGTACATTTCTATGAACAATCTTTTGTTTCACGCGTCAGGCATAGTAGCTCGTAACTCATACAAGTTATACTAGCAGTCCTCGTGCGCTCGCCGAAGCGCACGAGAATTTTTCTTTACTGGGAAAATAAATCTTAATAGCTTAGCAAAGCGCTTAAATTGTTTTGTCTTTTATTTGTTATCATTTTAAATTTTATTTGTTATATTATGTTTTTGTATGTTTCAAAAATAAATATTAATATGGTAATTTAAAGTTGAAGTAATATTATGTAATTTTTAAAACTTTTGAATTGGTGGTTCAGCGCACGAGCGCACTTAAGGTACAGCCGCCACTGCATACATATCATCAAGCCTGTCTCCCATTTGGGGTAGTTTATTATTAGTAGTGCACCGATCCAAACATATCAACCTCTTCAAATTATAATATTCTTGCAACTATTTCATTTTGGGAGTAAGCTTTGGATAAAAATATGAAATTGTTTGTAAAATTAAGAAGATACTAACAACCAGGAAGAAGTAATATAAAATATATGCATAAAATGTAAATGCAAGTTGCTATAAATATTAATAACCAAAATAATGGATTTTCCATGTTTATTTACAAAAATATGATGTATTGCAAAAATAAAAAAATCGGCCAAGTGCGAGTCGGACTCGCGCACGAAGGGTTCCGTACCATTATCTACAAAAACGGCAAAAAAAAACACGTTTGTTGTATGGGAGCCCCCCTTAAATATTTGTTTAATTTTAATTTAATTATTTATTCTTAAAGTAAATATATAACTAAATATTCTGTGAATATTTCAAGTGTCTACCTGTTGCCGTTATCAATATCCAGCAAAAATGAGCAAAAAAAATCACGTTTGTTGTATGGGAGCCCCCTTAAATATTTATTTTATTCTATTTTTTAGTATTTGTTGTTATAGCGGCAACAGAAATACATCATCTGTGAAAATTTCAACTGTCTAACTATCACGGTTTATGAGATACAGCCTGGTGACAGACGGACGGACGGACGGACGGACAGCGGAGCCTCAGTAATAGGGTTCCGTTTTACCCTTTGGGTACGGAACCCTAAAAATTATCACGAGAGCAGCAAGAAGATAAGAGCCACATAACGCATGCCCACCACCAACCGCCTCGTCTAGCTCCACGTCTTCGGACGAGCAATATGCTACACCTCCGACCTCCAACGCTGCCAAGACCTGCGCGACGTAGAGGGCGGCCTCCACTGCCGGCCAGCTTAGGGCCTTAGGGACGCCCTGCCTCGCAACAGGCTCTCGCTACCGGTGATATAGCGCGACGCATGAGGTGTACAGATGCAATTAATGAAACCATCATCATGCGCGCCTACTTTGGGGCAACAGAGGGGGGAACTAATTTCAGTACGTAACGTGCTCGGATGCTTCCTCTGTTTCAGGTACTTGAACCAACTGTCACCGTTTCTGCTCGACGTCTATCGGATCAAGTGTGGGCTATCCAACGTTGTTGTTTGTTAGAGTTGCCTACGCTTAAGCGGCTTCGCCAGGAAACGCAAACGGTTCACAGTCAACAAGGTAAGCCAGGCCCCTAATGCTACAATGCCCAATAATATAAATTCGGCACCGATGCAGGATACGGCGTATCAGCGCGGCTAGGACCCTCATTGGCAAGCTAATTTGCTTCAGATCTAGGAATAACCGTCCTAGAGTTATACGGTTCGTGTAACAGGCATTTGCTGGGACCAATTATTAGACCTCAGGACTATATGCACTGGGTCACAGAGTGCATAGACTTCCTGAAGCAGAAAATTTACGCATGGGCGGCTGCTAGACCCATGCTAGATCCATATTTGGAATCTAGCCAAGACCTACCCGAAACACACTCGATTCTCTATTATGCAGCTATAACAGCTTGTCGCGTGGCTCAGGTCAAGTTTCCTGAAAATGACTGGACCCGCGAACTGAATGTTCCTGCATAGCAATCGAGAATCGAGCGGCGTATCAGCGCGGCTAGGACCCTCATTAGCATTAGCCTCATTCGCGGGAAATAACCATCCGAGAGTTATGCGCTTTGTGCACCAAGCATTTACAGAGTCTAATATTAGCCTCCCAGGATTACATGCACTGGATCACAGAGCGCATAGAATTCCTGAAGCAGAAAGTTTATGCATGGGCAAACCGTACTCAACAGTACCTACACCTCCCTACGCTCCCTAGAGCGTGTAGATCGGTATTTTCAAAACCGCCTCTTCCAATGCGATCAAAGAAAAGTATACCGGGCTTGGGAGAGACACCCCGCCAGTTGTGTGATTGATAGACTGCTTCCGAATGCTGATGCCACATCACAATTTTGGCAAAGCATTTGGTCGGTGTCTGTCAACCATACATGTCCCACCATTATCCCATGGCTCCACTGACCTTACGGTCATTTGACCCAAATCGCGGGAGACGCAACACGGCACTTGCTGCTCTGAGGCTCTCTGGCTTGCCGTGGGCATTTCTCGACTCCCGTCAAATTGTTTATGTCTGTCTCCACATGTCTCTGTTTCGCCTTCTCCCCCTTTCTGGGTCGGCAATGTACACGTATATGCCTGCACTGGCGTCCGAAGGCGCTCGTGGGAGCCCCAGACGGACGGACGGCACAACTTCTGGTTCCGTCACTCATGCACATGCTGTCTTGGCAACCCAATATCAGGAAGCCCTTAAAGCTGGATCTCTACCAAGTTTCATGACCACTGGTGTAACTTTCCTACTGTATAAGAACGGTAGTACCACGGACGCTAAGAACCATAGACCCATTACATGTTTGCCAACTATTTATGAACTCCTTACATCCATTTTGACCTCCAAAATTACTAAGCATATTGTTGCAAATAACGTTATGGCCACCGCTTAGAATGGATGCAAAGCTGGGTAACGTAACAGGAAAAATCTCACCGCTGCCTGGATTGACCATAAAAAGGCCTATGATTCGGTGCCTCATTAATGGCTGAAACGGATGCTAGAGTTGTATAAAGTAGATGCAACTCTATGCTCCTTTCTCAGTTCGTGTACGAAGCAGTAGACGACAGTCCCTTGTCAACCAGGGCGTGGAACGTTTCCTACATTGGTAGACTCAATAAGCATTCAACGCGGTATCATCCAGGGTAATAGTCTCAGTCCGCTGTTGTTTTCCCTAGCTCTGAATCCACTTAGCACTCTGTTAAGAGATTCAGGGCTGGGTTACCGCTATGTGGCGTATGGACTCAACAATTATTGTTCCGATAGTCGTGACAGTGAACGGGCTTATAGCGAAGAGTCTCGACCGCTACCTTGAGAGGCTCTCGCTCGACATTTAGGTCAAAAACCACATCCAGAAAACGGTTCTTTTGGACACGGCCCACATTAGAGGTAAAAAAGTTGCGAAGCAAAAAAATAATATAAATAATAAGTATAAGTAATTCAAAAATTGTCATTTAAAAATTCCTGGACGCTGTAATAACATTTTTCTAAATTTATTCTTAAATATTTGTAATGCCCCTATTTATTTTTGTATTTTATTGTACAACTAGCTATCCGCCCCGGCTTCGCACGGGTGATATGATCGCTACCAAACTTTACAGTATCACCTGCTGGGCTAACCTGAAGATTCGCTAAAAATTTCATCAAAATCTGCCCAGCCGTTTTTGAGTCCATAGAGGACATACAGACATCCATTTTTTTATATTGAAGATATAGACGCCATACCGATTGTTTTTGCGTAATAGGGCCGTGTTGTAACCACCAACTACAAGCGCGTTTTTATACTGAGGTAAACCGGAAGCTTTTTCAATGTGTCAACTTTAATAAATAAGTGTTTAGTTAGTTTTGACAAAAGTACAAAGGATTACATTGAGGATATACATTGACGGAAATGTTAATCAATTCAGGGATTTAAACATAGGTTGGCAGCTATCAATAGTTTTTAAGCTGCACATGTATCGAATGCATCGTTTTTGAGCTTTAAAAACATGTTCCCTCTCATTGGAGTTACCCAGAAAATTAGGCCGTATCTTAGAGTTGAACTTACAGTGGCATGATATGCAACTAGAACTGTTTCAATATTGACTTTCAATCAATAAGTCAATTAACAAGTAAGTCAATTAACAGCCCTAGAAATTTGGTTACTTTTTCTTCTGTTACCTTTATAGTTAATATTAAGATTCTGAACACTTGATCGTTGATAAAAATGCACGATTTTAGTTTTAGATAAATTCATCATTAAATTGTTCGTGTCGAGCCAGTTTATAATATTATTTAGGGCCGTGCTTCCCAAAGTGGGTCGATTGCAACAAATGCCTTATGTCTACGTAGAGCAGAAAATATATAGGCAAGGGGTTTATGGGACAAAAATGATTGGAAATTCCTGATTTAAGGTATTATTTGTCATTTTCATAATCATTTTTATTGTCGTACTTTGCTATAGCAGTGCTGTCGTCAGCAAATAGCACCATTTAGTGCTGTATATGACTAGGTAAGTAATTTATGTAGACGAGAAACAACAACGGGCTAAGTATACTGCCTTGTGGAACACCATGTTTAATATCTTTAGAATCAACTAAGTAATAATGTTCAAACATTGTTTTTGTAGATACTCTAGATATTTCAACATATTGTTTGCGACCACTAAGATATGATTTCATAAGATCGAGTATATCTCCCCTTATGCCATATGCATTAAGTTTCTTTGTAAGTCTATAGTGATCTACATAGTCAAAAGTCTTAGTCATGTTAGTATAAATGACACAAATTGAATTTCTTTTATCTTCATTTTTCATTACGGTATCTAATAAGTCATATATTGCCATGTTGTTTTATCTTTCCTAAACCCTATTTCTTTCCTAAAACAATTTTATTATGTCGTAAGCGAAGATCTATACTTATAAAGAAGTTGTCGCTTTTTTCTGCTGCATATACGTATGCCCCGTGAAATATATTTATTATTGTTTTTTTAAAGAGTGTGACATTAATGATCTTAAAAGGCAAATATAAATTATAAATCAAGCGGAACTATTCAAAGATGTTTTCATATGCTTCGTTTAGGTCTTGAGTATTGTAAACATCTACAAAGCTAAGCACTGTAAGTGCTTTTTCAAGACATGTTTAGATACCAGAGGGAGACTTTGTACAAAAGTTGTCTGCGTGGGTACCTCTGTCTCACCTAAATCTACCACCAAGCAGCTATATTTATATAGCTGTGTTCTGGTTTGAAGGGTGAGATATGGCAGAAAAATTACATGGTACTGTGACAAAACATCTTTAAGTCACAAGACTGGCAGCGCACAAGTGAGCGTCAATAGGCTGCGGTAACTGCTAAACCATCTCATGCGAGCCGCATGCTTGTTTGCCAAAAAACTATTGGCAGGTTCACATATTTTTTTACACCAGTATTTTTTGTTTATCTAAAAGGCATTCAGAAATCTGTGCTAAAATGTACAATAGAAGAAACTTGTCTACTATTAATATTATGTATGATCTCTATGCAAAACAACTGAAATTGAAACAAAACCCTGAAGTCAAAGCAAAGTTAAGGGTCGGCAACTCATGAGTGACACTACTGGTGTTGCAAATGTCCATAGGTTATGGTGACTGTTTACCATCAGGCAGGCCGTATGCTTGATTGCCACCTTAGCGGTATAAAAAAAGTTCAGTACTGGAACACTTACCATAACATAGGAATAATCACAGTAACCATACAGTAAAAATTTGCATGTTGTTAAAAAACCATTTGCAGTGTTGACGGCTCAAACACAACAATATTAAAAAAAATATTGTTACAATTATTGTTCATTCAAATTTTTAATGAACATTTTTGAAATGCTGACTACCATTAGCTACTGTCAGTTTATTATCATTAACAATATGCATTTTTAATATAAAGCCATGCATATGCATGCAATAATCACCATGCATTTTTTTTACAAAGCACTAGAAGTTTCATCAACATACATAGTAATAAATGTTGAGGCATGTCAGCAATTTTTTATATGAGCAAGACATATGGTCAGTTCACTAGTAACTGTGTACTAGAGGAATAGTGCTGTTGGATAGACGTAAGTGTTACATTCATGCTATTTCTTATTAAATAGGACTATAGCAGCCATATTTATGATGGTAGGTAAGTCAATTAGGCCTCACAATTTTTTTATACAATCATACGGCCCACATGATGTAAAGTGGTCACTGTAACCTATGAATACTTGAAATACATGAAGTATCCACTTGACCCTTGCCATCCCTTCTAATGCAGAAACTCCTTAAGAGCATAATTATTTTACTACCACTGTTATTGAAAAAAATTACTTACTTGCACTTATATATCTAATCATTTCTTCATGCTGGGGAGAGATTGTATGATGCTGTATTCTTTGATGCACTGTTTTTTTACCATTGGAATGGAACACTGGTTTTGGCATACTGTAAACAGTAAAACAATATATTTATTAATAATTATGTCTAAATTAAAATGGTACAGTTAGGAACGGATCACACTTTGCACTGGAATTGTGATTTAACTATTATTATGTATGGCAATTTGATGTGCACTTAGGTGTATTTATTACTTTCTACTACTAATACATCATCGAGGTAGGGCGCATCAAACCAGCAGCACGCCTGGGAAAGTACCTCCACCTCACAGAAACCGTGTTCCTGTGTATGAGGGAGATCACCAGTAAGCTCCTAAGGAGTTGCTGTGTAAGCAGCAGAGGCGGCACCGCGCGAGTGATACTTAATATATTGCAAGCGTTAATAGGCTACTGTACCTGCTTTACATCAGGTGGACTGTATGCTTGTCGGCTTCCCGACATAGTATAAAAAAAAATGTGGAAAGAAACAAATGCTTGATGAGAAGGAGCTACTGTAGCATGATACTGATGCCTTACTCCTTCTCGCACTCACTGGTAGATAATTCTTCAAGGAAATGTTATTTAGGTGCAGCCTTTAACACAGTCAGGTTATTGTTTAAGTATCAATATGCTTTACCTCTTTCTTGGTAGAGCCTTGAGAGAATAGCTTAGACTTTTCTTAACTAGACAGCAACATACTCCCTATTTACAGTAATTTATGTACTGTTTATGCAATGGGATATAAATGATTTATGATTATATTGAGTTTTTTAGTAAAATGCAATATTATATATATATATGAATGAATGAATACATATTTTGGTTGCATACATAGATCTGACAAACAACAAATACAAATTGTTTTAGAGCTATGATACAGACAGACGATTTAATCTTAACTAAAATAACCCTTTCATTAATATTTTTCCCCTTATATAAATCATTCTAATTTAAATTTAACCGTACACGATATGATTTTATAGGAATTAAGATTTTATTAGGACTTTGTGACACTTGATTTTAGATAATTTGGAAATGAAAAGAAAGTTGTAGAAATGTTTTATGAATGTTATAACATATGGGCATTCAGCCATAATTTATTTATACATTGTTTGTTACCAGCGGGCGCCCCGGCGGAGAGGTTATGTAAAAACTGTGATGAAATTTCAAAACTTTCCGAATTGCATCAGAAACGTAAATTATTACATACTTAACAATTTCTCCATTATCAGATTCCGATGTCTTTCTACTTTGATCCTTACGACTGTCTAGTCTTTCTAAATTCTGTGAGAGGCCTGAAAATTGAAATTAGCAAAAATATCACTTCATAATAAGGGTAATTTAAAACGGTGCAGGAACATGTAATACAAATATGTACCCCTTCTTGTTTTTGCAAAAATCTTGTTAGGTCCTTTAGAGACAGTATACATTTTACAATTTCGGTGAGAAATTAAAAAAATAAACGTAAAAGTCACACACGGATTATGTTATGAGACCAACTAGAAATACGAGAGTTGCTAGTTTGAATAATAATTTAACTGCAATGGTAGTTTTTTTACCGTTTGTGTCAGTCACCAAGTCACGTGTGTTGTTTTCTCTATTCTATTTTTAATAATGAGGCTCCACCGTTTACTATTTAACAATGATTTTGCCGAGGTTGAGAAAGCCACATTCCGATTGGTATGACTATTGATCGGTGGCAAATAGCAAGTGGCTGCTGAGTGATCTAAAACAACACAGCACAAATATATAGTTACTAGTACAACTCCTAGACAAACATAGTTAATATAAATAGTGAAATAAAATAAATCACTCAAAAGCCAAAACAGACGTGTCGCATTGTAGTCCATGTAAGGGTGGGTGATCTTACATGGACTACAATACGACAAGACTCCTTTGGCTTTTGAGTGACATTGACAGAAGTATACCTCTCTCTTGCACACTTGGGTAATCTTCACGAGATGGACGCATTATTCAGATTTCGGCCACGTGCCTAAAAAGTCTTGCCGCACTGTACTCAACAAAATGATATATAAGTGTAAATAGATTCACAGAGAGATATTGCTAATTTTTATGAACTTGACCAAAACTGAAATAAAAGGAGAATACTCCAGTGTGAGTAGATAGTTGGAAATAATGGAATTTAATTCAGAAATGACTTGGCGGGATGGATGCGGGATATATACAGATAACAGGGAAATGTATTTTGGTACTACTACATGTAGGTCTGGACTGTGGGGAGGAATGGGAACAACCAGCACGACTGTCAGCTCTATCGTCCCGAAAACACGAATAACCTGATACTCGAAAACGAGAATCTGGTCTCAACCATGTCTCCGACACGGCAGCAGCAGCAGGTTTCCACTGGTAAAAAAGATTAATAATGTTCCACTGCCGAAGTTTTCGCTCCTTTTTTGTTAATCAGTGCTGTTAGCAATTCTTGAATTAAGCTGATGACGTTGAACGGTAAGGAGTCACTGAATTTTGAGATCATATTTAATAAGGAGCATACTAGCAATTCAATAAGATTATCATTTGGAGTTATCACAGGTGTAAGACTGTCTTTTAAAGCGCACCCATTGGATTGCACAGAGTCAGGGGATCTGGTAATTCAATTATAAGGAGCAAAGTCATAATATTTACTGGGGGGATGACTTATTTGTAGTGTTAGGGGGGTTAGGGGAGGTCGCAGGGAAGGTAGGAAGAACATTTTGGGATTGGGTGTGTGAATAAGGGTTGCAATTGAGGTTTAGAGATGGAAGTAATGTCGGCAAATGATCGCGTACTGATTGGAAACCTTATAGAAGCTTCGATGTAGCTAATATTCTCTTCAGACATAATATTTGTAATTGATTTCTACCAGATATCTTTTGGACACTTGGGGACGATGGCAGAGCGGTTGCCATTTTGACATACGAAGCAAGAAGCACTGTCCTTATCCACATCACATGTATCACCAATTTTGGTTTGTGCGCATTTAGAACAGCGAGGTTTGGATCTGCATTGAGTGCGAATATGTCTAAATCTGCAGCAGTTTCTGCACTGGATGGTAGATAACATATAAATATGCACATCCACTACCATGTGGCATCAAATATTCTGTGTGGGAGTATTTGTCCCTGGAATCCGATTCTTTATCCACAACCACTGTTCTAATGGTATCTCTGCTCATTCCAATAATAATAATTGTCACTGATTATATATATACCTCCCTCCCTCCCTCGAATAAAGATTATTATTATTATTATTATATACAATGCAGTATGGAGAGCTTGATAGCGTCGTTGCACGTGTCATTCTAATCGAACATGCAGGTTAAGCAAAGTCGAACGCAGCCTGTCTCTGGATGGGTCAATCTAACTCGAGTTTCTTCGTGCTTCGGAGGGCACGTTAAGCCGTCGGTCCCGGCTGTTGTTGATAGATGACAGTCGTTAAGCTAAGTCAGTGGCCCTCAGGTGGCATGAAGACACTGGCCTCCGCCAATCCGCACTTGAGCAGCGTGGTGAAGTATGCTCTAACCCCTTCGGTCGAAGGGAGATCCGTATCCCTGCAGTGGGATGAGTAAGGGTTGACGTGGATACATGGACATGAATGCAATTCTTAAGACTACGGTTGTAGAAGGAACCCATGACACCCCTGAATCTGATAATTTTTTAACATTCAATCTCCAAGCTGTAATGACAATTCTTCAGCCACGGGGAGTTGAGATGCTTTTTACTAACTCCTCTAATGTTCAATCTGTGGGTATGTAACGTACAACGCTCATGCGAGACACTTGGAATTTCCATATAGTCGCTGTGAATTTTTTTTCTGTTAACAAAGGATTTCAGTGAAATTGTTGGCATCTGAAGAATTCTTAAAAGAAACTATCATTTTGTTTCGACTTATTGATTTTATTCCATGGTCAATGATTCATTTTAAATAGTTTTTATGTACAAACTGAGCAAATTTAAGTGATCGTATGGTTGGCTGAGGTGGCGAGGTGAGGAGGTGGGATCAGGATCTTCGCGGGTTTCGTGGACAGTACATGGGCCAGGGTCAGTATCCGAGTACTTGAACGAAGAGTCTTCTTCAAATCCAGGTCTGATGTATACGGACTGGGGGGAATTAGAAGGAGATATTTTTGAAAGATCAGACATCGGAATCTCTACATCCAAAGGAACAAGACCTTCCACCTTAAGGTGTCCTAAGGGGTCCTCGTACATACCGGAGCTTATTATACTTACTCTATTTCCAACCTAAAACCACCACCAACACAACACTAAGAAAACTCAGCATAAAACCGTGATAAAACCTTAAATTTTATCTCAATCACGTGTGTCAAATAACACAGCGACAAGCAAAAACCTCGCGTGTCACTAGTTGGCATGAATTAATTGATGGGGGAAACACACAAAGCATGTCAGATCAAATTGTATGTAATATTTCCATTTAACTTTTTTTTTATACAACTTCGGAAGGCATACAAGCATACGGCCCACCTGATGTAAAGTAGTTACAGTAGCCTATGAACGCTTGTAATGGATTAAGTACCACTCAAGTCAACATGAACAAAATGGACTCGCCCAAATTGTTCACCGCTATCAACGAGTAAAATAAATTCATTATTTAAATAAAATGAGATGTAAATGCGCTAGTTACACATGAAATGTGATCCCATCTTGTTTTTTTATGCTTCTAACTGCATTCTTGCAGGTGGGAACCGCACAAGACGGCATTATTTAATAAAAACTATCGAGAATTTTTTACGCGTAAGAGACACGGCGGCCAAATATATACTAGTCGTCCAAATGTCAAACTACTCTCTTTGAGAGTAGTTTGTATGGCTTCAGTTTTGGGCGTGTTCGCGGTTTCTGGTTTATTCTGTATTCTGAGATATGCACGTGGTACACCGAGATTCCAGAGAAAGTAAGATATGTCACAGTTACTATTAATAAATAGTAGCGCAACTGCAGAAGGACTTACCAAAGACGAAAATAAATAGCAATTTGTTGAAAAATTGTTGTCTACGTGCAAGTCACTATGGTCATCAGGAAGTTGATGTTAATGAGGACAATAAAAAATAAAGTAGTAATATATAATCAGTTGAGAATCCGCAAGCTTGCATTGCCAGAGGAATACCTGACTCGTCAATTATATAACAATTTAATTATTGTTTTTTAAACCTTTTCGCCCATTTTGACCATGTTCCTTAAGAAATATGATATTAGTTTTTAAGACATTCCTATTCTACTTTTTAATTCACTATTCGAATCTGAAGTAAAAATTCATTTTTTTTTTAATTTGTCGGCTGTTTTGGCCATTTTCCTTAAGAGATATGAGGTTGGTTTTTCAGACATTCTTATTCTACTTTTTATGCTGAATTCGAATCTGAAGTCAAATTTCGAATATTCGAGAAAATGCGACAGACACACACACAGACAAACATATAGATTTCCTATAGGAACGGTGTTCCTGAAATTTTAACAGGTTCGATAAAAAATGTTCCGACATAATAGTTCTATTACAATTATTCTCGAATTGTGTTAGTTAATGGCAGATACAGATATACCCTTGAATTGATTGTAAAACGTGAATTGATAATTAATAAAATAATTAAACGTTATTCTGACGCCAAATAAGCTCTCTTAAATAATTAAACAACAGTCTATGATGAAAATATATACATAGCTGAAAATAAGTCACACGATTATTTCAGCTATGGATATTAACGAAGGGAGTAAGGTGTATAAGACCCGAGTCATATGGCGCTCGGTTGTCTCTGCCTACTCCGCTAGCAATTTGGCGTGAATTGATAGATAGACAGATTATTTCATCTTTTTTACTTGGAGAGTTTTAAACATTTAACAGAGGTGTAGCCTGCTGGTAAACGGCTGCTTAGTAGTGAAGCTTAAAGCGGCAGAAGAAGAAAGAAAGAAGATAATAAAGATTTTAGTAACTGCAAAGAAAAAAAGATTATATTTATGTAACCAACTGTGGAAACGAGTGTCATGATATATATAGTGTACAAATAATAATGTCACAGTTAAATAAAAAAAATATACTTTAATTGTCAAAAAGTTATAATTAATATGATTGTGAAGCAGTATCGAATTGCAAAGGTTTGTTGGGGTGGCCAAATAAAAGTAGCCTAATGGCGGTAAATATGTGACTTTGCCACTGACACGAAAATGCTATTATTTGTTTTTTTATTAAAATACATTTGAGCGCGTGGACATTACATTCATTACGTAATTCATTTGGCATAGATGCCAAATATCATTACATTTTGGGCAAATTTATCAATGTAATAATAGGTATTTTTTTTATCCAATAGAATCTCTTTTTTAATCTACCAGCATTTCGAAAATGACCATTAGCGAAGAAGAAATGCCAAAAAAACTTGCCAATATAGGTTTTTTTTTCAAGTCTTCAATTTATATTACAATAAATATATGTGAGTGTACATATAGTGATATCAAAGGGTACAATTAAAGATATATTACATGCTGAATTATTTCCAAACATCTCTGTTAGTCAGATATTCATCGGTTATGTAATTAACCCTTCTTGTATAGAGTATTTTTGATGTGCCTTTTGAACACATTGTCAGGCAAGGTGGTTTTTAAGGAGGATTTATTATAGAATCGAATACAATTTACAACAAAAGATCTATTAGTCTTTGCAAGGCGATTCACCGCCATACGCAATCTATTCCAGCTTCTTAGATTTTTACTAAATTTTGAAAACGACTCTACTTATATTTTTACGAGCATACATTATGTTCTCATAAATATACTCAGAGGTAACCGTGCGGATATTTATTTCCACGAATAGTTCTCTAAGTGATTCCTTGGAGCCCATGTTATAAATATAGTGGATAACTATCTCTGTAATATAAAAATAGTTTAAATATCAGCCGCACAACAGTGTACCATACGACATAATGCTGTGAAAATTGCTGAAATGGACTAAGCGCCCAGTAGCCACATCCGTCAATTGTCTAAATCTCTAAGAGCTGAGTTTACTGGCCAGTTTACTTATGTGGCCCCACTGCAATTTGGAGTCTATTATAATTCCAAGAAATATAGTATCATTAATAAATTCTAGTACAATTATTATCAATGAGAACTTCTGTATTGGCAGAAGCCACATTTGGTAGACTAAATTTTATACATTTGGTTTTAGTTAAGTTTAAAGTGAAAAAACTCAATTAAGCTTTTGTACCGTTATTCGAAGCCTACATTAATTGAGTGTAGCAGTTTTGACTTCCTATAGCGTGTCGGATATGTCATGTCGTCATAGAGCTCACGCCATGCGCCCGTCCATTTCCCCTACCACCAGGCAGGGCGCGCGCTGTGCGCATCGAGCGCGCGTCTACTCATTGTGTCTCAAGATTTTTTCCTTTTAGGGACCCACTAGTTATGTTACATTTGCAGGGAATATATCAAGATTTCCACTGTGGTACTGTTAAAAAATAATAAAGCAAATTTATGATCTCGTGTATGGATTTTTTTTGAAATGATAATTTCTCGTGATGAGCAGGGAAAAACAGCAAATACTACAAGTATAAACTACAATATCAAAGTTTCAAAATGAGCTTAACTGATTCCAAAATAAAGATATTAATTAACAAATAAGGTATTTATTTAATATATACATTTTATTGCGAAGTACATAGCCGGATAGTCGGCGCTCTTTGCCGAATGTCGATTTTGTCTTTGTCGATATGTCGACTATGATAGTCGTAGGCGGATAGTCGGCTTCATCGACTAGTCGGAACATCTCTAGTAAATATATACATGACGTTCGTAAATACACATCCAATATACCAACCGTAAGTACCTTAAGTCTAGCAAAGACCTACTGTATTGACACTAAGTCTTCATATTCATTAAGTTTCTTATTTCATTAAAAATCTCAACACATCATTTCATATGAGATAAAGATGCCCCAAGTAGGTACTCGTTTATTACTCGGTACTCGGCGTACTCAGCACGTTTTATAGTACTCGTATTGGGCCGAATAATTCGTTTTAAATGACAAGTACTCGGTTAATGTAATTTATGGTTGTAATTACTATATTCTCATCAAATATTCAATAAATAAACGTATTTAGTTTAATTATTTCAGTCACATTAAAGTTAATTAAAATATACCTATCTATCTATAACTTCACGACAAATCCCTTGCGGGGTAGGCAGAGAGAACCGAGCGCCACGTGACTCGATCCTTACATGCCTCACTCGCTTCTTTAACGTTCATTGCTCTTTTCATGCACGATCGCCGCCGGTTTCTAGGTTTTTAAAAATTATAATGCAATAAATCAATAAAAATGAATTGTATAAATTAATATTGGAAATTTAACATAGGCAAGTTATGATGCAAGAACATTAACTAAACATTCTTCTCCTTCTGGCGAGTGCAGCTAGCACTACCTAAACTTAACCGAGTAATGCTCGGTACTCTGTAAATTGTGTGCACGGCGCATCTCTAAATTATGAGATATACGGATGCAGCCGGGCTTTGAATTGAAATATATAAGTACAAATTCGATGCTCATTGACGTTCCTAACAAGGAAAAATGATAAACCTATTAAGGTTAATCTGTTTTGCATGTCAAGCCTAGGCGTTAAGCATTTGTATCAATGGTATGGTTTGGTGTTTTATGATATTTAGGCATTTTAGACACAAAATTAAAATGTAGAACGGGTATTGATATATTGAATGTTTGTATGTAATATGTGTGTTTATATGTTGCACTGACCTACCTAGTAAAATAAAGAGACTGCGTTTTTACCATCAACCTTAATGTTGCGTTTTACCTGCGAAATGCTTCATCAGTAGGTAGGTTTTTGATTCTATTATAATAAATTCATTATGAATGACTCGCACGAATGACAACGTATGTGAAACAGTTCATAGATTCAGGCGTTATTTTGTGAAAAACAAATTTACATACAATTTGATCTAACCTGCTTTGTGTGTTTCCGCCAACAATTACGAGTAGTTCATGGCCTAGCGCCGGCCGGACCCACCCACTACCGTTAATAGATGCACCATGTATTCTCTGCCTCGACTGCTGCGGTCGTCCGCCATCTGGGACAGAAGCCGCATGCCCCACCACCGTCACTGCCACGACTGGCATGGTCGTCGCTGCGACACGTGTTTCGCCTCTCCACGAGGCATCCTCAGGCACTGTAGATGCTAATCGTTAGAATAACATGCAATTAATAAATACACTACGAGTTTATTATATCTGGGAAAAATCACTGACAAAATAGTTCACATATTTAGAAAAAATAACACATACTTTGCTCTCAAATCCCATAATTCACTCAAATCTCTTTATAAAATTAAAGATAAAATCCCGCCTTATAAAAAAAAAACCGGCGTCTATAAGCTGTTCTGCGATGAATGTGAACATGTTTATATCGGTCAAACTGGTCGTAGTTTTCAAAATCGATTTCACTAACACATGTCGGCGTATAAAAACAATTGCCCAGAAAGGTCGCACTTCGTCGAACATCTCATAAATTATGGACATAGTTTATCCCCCACTAATACATATCAAATTTTACACCCCATAAAGGTTTAAAATTAAATATTAGGGAACAATTAGAAATTATAAAAATCCTAAAAATTCTAAAATTACTCTTATGAACAAACAGACTGACCTAAGCAACTCCCCTCTATTAAATTATTTTTCACTCACCCTATCCACCCCCACCCTCAATTCATATTAAGGGACGGCACTACGATGGATTGAATTATTCTTACGATTAACGTCTACAACGCCTGATGATGCCTCGTGGAGAGGCGAAACACGTGTCGCAGCGACGATCAGGCCAGTCGTGGCAGCGACGGTGGTGGTGGGGGCATGCGGATTCTGTTCCAGATGACGGACGACCGCAGCAGCCGAGGCAGAGACTACCGGAGCAGCCATGGCAGCGTCGGCATGTACTAAGTACTAACAGTAGTGGGTGGGTGCCGGCCGGCGCTAGGCCGCATGAACTAATTGGTGGCGGAAGCACGCAAAGCAGGTTAGATCAAATTGCATGTAAAGTGATAGTCATATTTGTGCAATAATTTTAGGCAATATGTTCACGTGGTGTATTGCGTTTGAGCTGAATTGTCTGAACTATTTATTCCCTGCATATTAAATTCTAACTATTTATTTATGAAATATGTTCCTAATTCAGTCCTACTTCCTTCAACTTTACTAAATGGAATTATTCGGTTTTATAATCGTATCATGGCAACATGTTTCTGGCGTTCCGTATTACGCAGAGCAAGAGCGGAGCGTCTCAGCTTGCGTTTATGGCCAAGCTATTGTAATTATTAGTATAATTATCCTTATCGCGAGAAAAAAAAGCGACGGGGTAAGAAAATATTAAAGGCGTATGTATTTTTCGGAAAAAAACAATAAGTAATAAAACAACAATATACAGAATTTTTTTTCGCAGTATTTGAAGCAATCTTGTTAATAATTTCCTTTCCCGTGCAGACCTTGTAAGGGTTTGGTTACTATCCCACAAGCTTAAGTACTTACCTACCTACCAACCACTACAAAGAAAAAACGGTCACTGTCGTGTCGTGCCCCTAGCGTGCGTACCGTAGAAACGGAGAACAAATCAAGCTTGATACTCGAAGTGCGATTGTAACTTTTATTAAGTACGTACGGTATAAGAAGGGTACAAAGGTCAACCTGTCAAGTTTGACATGCACTTAGCTGTACTTACTAACACCGGTATTGAGCACTTATGTCTGAATAGGTGCCACCTCCTTTTGTATATTATACCTAATTGTCGAATTGTGCTCAATCAATTTGCTTGATATGATGCCCACAGTCTCCTTCAACAATGGGAGACTTTGTACAAAAGTCGTCTGCGTGGGTACCTCTGTCTCACCGAGGCTATGACAGAGAAATTACTGGGTACAACAGCCTTAGATCACAAGATTGGAAGCGCGCGAGTAACATCCCGTGGTGTTGCGAGCGTCAATAGGCTGCGGTGACCGCTTACCATCTAATGCGGGCCGCATGTTCATTAGCCTATCTAGTTGTATAAAAAACAAAAATGAGGCTCAACATTCGGTAGAGAGGTCATGCTGATACTTGTACATGCCGAAATGATCGCTTAGCTGCTGCAGTGATCGAGATATATAGAGGGTTTCTCCTGAAAATTAGTCGTTAATCGATTATTTATTTGATTTTGAAGAAAATTTTTCAAGAATAACTTAAAGAAAAAAAGGAAAGAAAATTTGACGTCGAAAGAAGTTGGAAAAATCGGCCAAGTGCGAGTCGGACTCGCGCACGAAGGGTTCCGTACCATTATCTATAAAAACGGCAAAAAAATCACGTTTGTTGTATGGGAGCCCCCTTAAATATTTATTTTATTCTATATTTTAGTATTTGTTGTTATAGCGGCAACAGAAATACATCATCTGTGAAAATTTCAACTGTCTAACTATCACGGTTCAAGAGATACAGCCTGGTGACAGACGGACGGACGGACAGCGGAGCCTCAGTAATAGGGTTCCGTTTTACCCTTTGGGTACGGAACCCTAAAAAAGGCACAAATAGTATCAAGTGAATCTGCAGTACTTACTTATGTAAAATTGCATATTGTCTACAATGTTTTCGAGGGAAACAATCATGATTAAGGAATTTTGATTGGTTAAAATGTGGTTCTTGTATATTTTACTAATACTAAAAATAATAAGTATAATGTATATAAAATGTATTCTTTATCGAAATATCAACTGCATTATTTATATTTACATGACTGGCCATGAACATATATGCCGCATGGTCATACTAGTGAAACAATTCATGAGCCACATGCCCCTCATTGGACTGCGATCCAGTTAAGTACTGTACTACGGATTGAGCTTATGTTCGAGCAATAGCAGATTACACAACAATTGAGAAAAAAGCGAATTTCTTCGAGAGATGGTTAACTTTCTAACTTATGTGTTATTTTGCAATCACACAACTTGTTAGAAAATAGAAATCAAATGTTTTGGAACATTCTATATAAATTGATATATTCATCTAAACTAATTACATACAGAAACACGCGGATTTATAAAACTGGTAGGTTCACCACGTTTAATTTTCCGTATTGCATGCATATAATTTGTACTCGTTTCAAATCCAGCAAGTATTTTCTCACTCGGTGAAAAGAGAAACGTTTCCTCACTGTAATTGATGAAGCAGCAATGTTAAAAACTCCCTTACAAATGTACCAGTTATCATTCGACAAACAAACATGCTACTGCAAAAATTGAATTAAGAATATTTGTTAGATCCGCAAATTCAAATGCGTGACGTTAGCTGAAGTCCTGACATTCCCAGCCCTGACAACATAAATTGGTGTATAACACCACAACCCTGTCGTTTCTCTGCCGGGTCTACCATCAACAGAAGGGGTTTTAAGACATAGGTAATTCGCAACTGTTGCTCTATTGTGGATTCAACGAGGCCAGTGTTTGGCCGATGGCTTAACATGTCCTCCCACGAAGCAGCTCATGATAAAAATATCCACTCATAAGTCTGGCTACGGTCGGTGTTGCTTAACCTGCGTTTCGATTATACTGACTAGCGACACGACGCCGACCAGCTCCTTAATCATTTCAATCAACTCGTCTATTTCTTTAGTACTTTAAAATGTAAAAAGAGTGCAATCTGTTACGCTTTCTACGTCTACCTTACCTGTTGCTTACTTCCCACACCAGCATGTACCACTCCATCACGCAACTTGAATTTAATGTATTTCCTTTTAGTTTCCGAATGGGTTTACTCACGTCTGGGTTACTAAACAAGGAAGCCCATTTATGAATCAATGCAACGATACGTTTTAATTCCTTCGCTTCTTTTGTTTATTTTCAGGAAATTATATTTTTAGCCAAGTATGTAGCTAGCTTATAATGGTCATATCTATACTTTAAGTAAAGATTACGTGCATATTATATCTATTATAAAATTGTACATATCTAACCCTCGCAAGATACACCGAATCGCTCCCTGAGATTGAGTCATGATCATGTCATGATCGACGTCTCACATTCCAAGTTTAGCATTTAATACTTCCGTACAGGTTTAAGAATTGGAGTGAATATATTTCACATGTGTGGTAGAAGAAACATTTAAAGTTTTGTGCACAATACTTCTGTTATTTTATTCGGTTAACAAAGCATTAGCAATATCAGTAAAAAGTTTCTCACTATCTTGTACGGTTTAGAAATAGTACTGAGATTACTTATCGTTTCCTGTGTAGACTTGCGACATGACGACAAACACTCTAACATTATCTTTTCCTGGTACTTTGTGCTTTTTTATCGTTTTAAATATATTCATATTTACCTATATCTAATAGTATAATATTATAGTTATATTATAGCACGTAAGAGACGTATTTCTCGTATTGAGTGATCCGTGTCAGTTAGTGAGGTTATTCCATAGTAACATTATATTAACTATGGAATATGTATGGAATATGCGAAAGTAACTCCGTATGTTTGTTACCTTTTCACGACTAAACCGCTGAACAGATCGTAATTTATATTGGTTAAAAGGTAGTCTGGAACCTAGAGAAGGACATAGACTACTAGTTGTCGCAACAATGGGTTTTTCCACGAGACACAAAGATTTTTTTGCCGTTTTTGAACGTTTTTGCTCGATATTGATAACGGCAACAGGTAGACGCTTGAAATATTCACAGAATATTTAGTTATGTATTCACTTTAAGAATAAATAATTAAATTAAAAAAAAAAAACAAATTTGGGGGGGGGGGGGGCTCCCATACAACAAACGTGATTTTTTTGCTGTTATAAAAACAGCGGAAAAAACAACAGATAGTGGTACGGAACCTTTCGTGCGCGAGTCGGACTCGCACTTGGCCGATTTTTAATGTTTTGTAAGCATTCTAAGTCTAAGCAGCATTCTTCGAACGGTCGAGATGATAAAAATGAACACTGAGTAATGAGTGAAAAATGAGATTGAATAATGTTGATTTTTGTTGAAGTTTAATTATTAATACTTACAGAAAAAATGTTCTTATATTTTTAGCTTGCAATAAAAAACCCTGTGAATGCCTGTACCTAATGTGTTGTCGTCAAAATATGATATGCTGCGTGCCTATTTTGTCCTTATAGCTATACCCGCATAGGCCAGCCCGAAGACACGAATTTAATACGCCAGTTCTTTATCCACTGGGAATTGTGTCAGTGTCTTAGTATTTGTACAATATTTAAAAACATATTTGAAGCGTGACTTGTTAACATAAAACTAAAGAAAACTGTAATAAAATGTTTGCTTCGTGCATAATTTTCTGTCTGTTCGCAAGTAGGTACCCACATAATTGTATGTAATTCTATCAACAATGGACTAGTAAGTAGTCGTTACAAAAATGTGCCGGGTAACCTTCGTTTCAATATTGTTGTAACGGCAACAATGCACTAATCTTAGACACCTTGTTGATTGTGACGATTCCAAACAAATGTAGCCATTTTTACGGAATAAAAACATTTTGACTTTTGACTTTGACACCTGAAAGTTTACCAAGCTAGAGGGATCTCGGTATGTAAATAATAAAAAGATAACAAACATATTTTTGACGGTCAATGCTTTTAAAGTAATCCTATATTTTCTGCTGAAGTAGAACTCATTACTTTGACAGAAATTGAATAAAATACATTGTCATGTTTTGGAAAAGTATCAACCTTGTTTTCGCTATGTTACATTACTAAAGTAAATGATTGTATCTCTGCAACTTTCTTAGGTCATACTTGCATTATATTTCACAATCGGTTATATTTCATAGTATCTATCTATAGCTATAAATTTAACAACCTCCTCCGTAATTTATGATCTTTTGAGGAATAAAATCTTTAAAATATGTTACACATATTTAAAATGTGTTACACTTCTACATAAAAAAATATTTTACATTCTAACCAATCGGTTTAGAACAGACAAAAGGAGACAAAGTCTCCCCGTTCAAGGATTCAGAACCGTATGTCAGATGGGAATTGATCAAATTCTTAAGGCTATTTATATGTATTATATTATCATCACGAAAAAGAAAAAAAAAGGTAGAAAAATGTGGTTCCACGGGATACTAGGATACGCGCGGACCAAGTCGATAGCTGCAGTTATTATAGTTACAAATAAGTAGATAAATTCAAATACATGAAGTTAGCGTTGTCCATGACCACACCAGGATTATAACTAAGATTAATCGGTTTATAGGTTGATTATTTATTCACTAGGCTAATAATGCCACTAGTTTGTTTGTTTGAAGTACCTACTGATCTCTGTAACTGGAGGTTATAGGCTATTTAAGATCTAGCCGTGGGCAACAGCTAGTTGTACTATATTTATTATGCCCCAAGCACGCTAGGGCCGCGCGTAATGCGACGTTCAAATGTGAAATTTCTAGACGCTTTGGATTGTGTATTGATACGGCAGCCAGTCAGCTCTCCGTAAGTTTCTTCATTTTTCGTCCTTGCTTTGCTCGCGTACTGATAGGTACAAAAAACGAACTTTAATCTGGAGTATGATATTTTTCGGGGAAAAGAACTCATTAAGGTAGAATTAATAGCACATTAGCTGTCTTCCGATCTTCAACTGTTTCTGTGCAAAAATCATGTCGACCCGTTGCTCCGTTACGATGAGAAAGAAGCAAACACAAAAACGCACTTTCACATTTATAATATTAGTATCGATTATAGGATTATACAGCCGATTTGTAATGTTTCGTTTGAAATTTGCTGTTTATAATTCGCAGCAGCTGACCGCAATGCAAATATACACGCAGGACTTTCGCAACTGTGACTATGTAGAACTTTCACTGATCGTACGAGTATAACTATAGCCAATTAGGTTCGTACAATAAACACGATAAAATGCCATTACTTACGTTGGATATACCTGAGTATATTTGATTAAATGAAAGTAATGTAAATCTTGCATTATGTTATAGTTGACGTTTGTTATTTGGTATATTCATTCCAAAAAATTCCAATGTATAATTTAAATAAGGTATTGTAAAATTGGTCTACCCGGTAGTAGGTACTTATTGTTGAAATATGCCATTGTCCATTTGATATTCCATTTTATGTCTCAGTTAGTCTTCATATGAGTATTAACCAATAGTGTAAAAGTTTTTAAGAATGTCTCCTATAATAACTGTATATGATTTGTTTCTCTTATATTAACAAGTACCTACAAGCCACTATTACTTTTAGAAAAAATGTTTTAGGCCAACCATTTACAGTTGGATGCGAAAGCATGTATGGGATATCTATCTAAAATGTATAATGAAACAAAATGCCGGCCTCAAATTAAAACATATATGTTTTTGGTTAATATGTTTACGTGTGTATGTGTAAATGTATGCAATGTATAAATACAGTGAGGTAGCCTACACCGTAAATAAATAAACAACAGATACCTCATATTTTTTCTTCTTCGCGTCATCCCGTTTCCTAATACTTTCGGATTGGTGAGTTCTGCTACCTAGTCCTAAGGAATTGGTGAACATAATGATTTTAACATTAAAACCAGACCTTTCTTAGGTTAGGTCACACGTCTATCGAAATATAATATCATCGACGTACGGGGTTTCTACCGATGTTTTCCATCACCTCAAATAATTCGAACCGGAGAATAGAAGATCTATAGGGATAAGGATAAGGGACCAGGCAGGGATATGGGTCTCCCTAAAACGGAAGGGGTTTCCGCCCGAGGGCCACTGACTTAGCTTAACGACTGTTATTTCTTATTATCTATCGACAACAGCCGGGACCGACGGCTTAACGGGCCCTCCGAAGCTCGGAGAAACTCGAGATAGTAAAACCCATCCATAGACAGGTTGCAGTCGAAGTTGCTTAACCTGCGTGTTAGGTTAGAATGACACGATCAACGAAGCCATCGAACTCTCATTGCAGTACGTGTCACGACAAGTAAATAACCAGCACGCGACTGACGCCTGACGCTCATCTTATACTTGGCCACTGGACATTGAGCTGGGTGACTAGGTTGATTAAAATAATTGTACATATACATACATACGCCTGTCTCCCACTGGTGTATACAGAGACTATGGAACGCCAGGTGCACCAACTCATACCTTATCGCTTCTTCGACCCTTTTTGAGCACTTACTTGATCGAAATGTGCGAATGAATCTAGGGCGGCCCTTGCCGTCACTCCACTCACTCTTGCTCGATACATTTCTTTCGTAACTCTTATCATCCATATTTTCCAAATGTCCAAACCATCTCAGGATATCTTTGTACCTTTTCAATTTTTCCCAATACATCAACTTTCCTTCCACATTGTTCGTATAGTGGTATTTCTTACTCTTACAATCATCCTAATTTGTACTCGTTTGTAAATGAATTCTAAGAGAGGTGGGGCGCGTCAAAGTAGCCCTTCTGGGGACGTACCTTCACCTTACAGAAAACCGCAGCAAAATAACAACTCAGTGGAGGGTTGTTGTGTTCCTGCGAGTGAGTGAGGTTAACAGTAAACTCCTAAGGAGTTGCTGTGTTAGCAGTAGAGGTGGCATCGCGAGATTAATGTATTGCAAGCGTTCATAGGCTATAGTAATCGCTTCACATCAACGATGGGCTGTATAGTTGTATGTCTCCCGACGTTATCCATAAAGAATGATAAGTAAATAAAATGCAGTAAGATTATATTAAAAAAAATATAATGATACTTGCCTATACGCTCGCAAGGGCCCAAAGGCAAGAAAAGATTTTTTAGTTAATAGATTCAGGCGTTGTTTCGCGAAACTCAAATTTACATGCAATTTGATCTAACCTGCTTTGTGTGCTTCCGCCACCAATTGGTTCATGCGGCCTAGCGCCGGCCGGTACCCACCCACTACTGTTCAACATGTCGACGCTGCCATGGCTGCTCCGGTAGTCTCTGCCTCGGCTGCTGCGGTCGTCCGCCATCTGGAACAGAATCCGCATGCCCCCACCACCACCGTCGCTGCCACGACTGGCCTGCCATGCAATTCTGTAAGAGCAAACATTCTTACATCCTCGGAAACATCGGCTGTTACAGTCTTGAACACAAAATTGCAATTCTTTGGTGTCGCTTTTCATGGTTGTGCGACACTAGCGCCGCAAGGCTGCGTTTGGAATTGGAATTCTACAAGGCAAACAGCCTCGCGTACGCTCACAGCCTTATAGAATACCAAATAATTTAGCCGTGATCGCAGTAGACGATGTCAAAGCTGTGACATCTGTGATCACAGCGACGCACACAGCCATTACGAGTCGTTTAGAGAATTGCATGGCTGGTCGTCGCTGCGACAGGTGTTTCGCCTCTCCACGAGGCGAGGTAATATCGTCACTTGTAGCATGTTATTCTCACGATTAAAAGTGAGGGCATGCGGATATTGTTCCAGATGGCGGACGACCGCAGCAGCCGAGGCAGAGACTACCGGAGCAGCCATGGCAGCGTCGACATGTTGAACAGTAGTTGAACAGAGACTGACCGAGAGAGAAATTTCCACAGAGACAAGAAATGAAGATAATTTTCAAATTTCGATGTTCCTCTAAACTATTTTATATTAAAAGAATATTCTGTTGCTTTTGTAGTTCCTAGCGTTATATTGGTGCCATATAAGTTTTTATATACGGTGGCATACGACCTGCCTGATGGTAAGCATTTACCGTAGCTTATAGACACTTGTAAGGTGGCAACACGAGGGGTGTCACTTTGGCATTGCTAAATCTCTTCATTCGTTTTTTTGAAGTAACTCGTGCTGTAATTTCTAAGGCAAAAATCGTTCTTAAATTTCGGAATGCATTTCATGAGTTCTGGGTAGATAAACTTCTATGGAACCATACAGTACGCGACCATTGCGGTTGCAATGTGTGGAGATTAATTCCAAGCGGAAGTTACGACTATTTTAAAGTGATTTTTCACTTTTAACCTTAATTATTATAATGTACTCTATGAACTAAAACTGGCAAATAGTGTTGACCATTGTCAACTGTACCGTCATACTCCAAATACTTCAACGGAAGTTAGGACCTGTTTGAAACGGCTTAATGAGTTTTTAATACTGTACACGCTTACGCAAAATCTGGGTTACCGTTTTTAGTGGGAGCTGATACGCAAGCCACATATTGGTAATAAAACGCGCACAATACTGATACCGTAGATATACTAGCTTCTGTCCACAGATTCGTCTGCGTCAAGATTTCATTATCTTTATAATAAGAAGCGTATCCAGTTTCTCCAGTTTATATGTTTCATGATAATTATTTCAATCCAATAACTGTATAATTGTAAATCTTATAATGACATAATTTTGAATTTAAAATTGCCTGCTTGGTTATATTTGTATTACTTGATTGAGTTGATTTATTTTATTTTATTTTGTCACTATTGTTTTATAAACATGAACTTACAGGAAGTTACACAGGGAAGAGCGGTCTTATCATGCTACAGGTTTATCCAGAATGAACCTTCACCTTACAGAAAACCGCAGCAAAATAACAACTCAGTGGACGGTTGTTGTGTTCCTGCGAGTGAGTGAGGTTAACAGTAAACTCCTAAGGAGTTGCTTTGTTAGCAGTAGAGGTGGCAGAGAGGTGTAAGAAATATAAGACCGTAAAAATAATAAAACCGAAGAATAATTATATTGTTATCTATCATAATAATATATTGCTAATATCACTTATTGAATAAAAATATTTGTGTTATTAACTACCTTATTGTTATAAAGTAAATCTTCAAAAAATCTGTCTATCTAACTATAACTTCATATCAAATCAAGGCAAATCCCCTTATAAACCTCACTCGCTTTTATAACATTCATTGCTCTTCTTATGCACGTTCGCCGGTTACAAAGGCTCCTGACATCACCTTCTGATAAAACACGATCAATTTGGTCATGGTAGAGTAAGATTTGGCCTTCCTGTGCTCCTATATTGTATATCTGTTTCGTAATTCCTTCTTTTTCTTTATTTCCTCTTGCATTCTTTCTACATGTCCGAATCAACGGAGCGAGCCTCTTATTATTTTAACACCGGCACTGTCTTTCAGACCAAGTCTGTTTCTAACATGATCATGCGAATACGGTCTACAAGCGTTACGTCACAAATTTTGCGCAATCATATCAGAATCATACTTTCATGCTCTCTCTGCTTAGCTCTCGCTTCGATAAGTAAGCGTTGGGACCAGCACTGCATGGTGTAAAGCGAGTCGTGCCTTTTCAAGCTCAAGGCTCAAGCTTTTACTGCCAAGAAGCTTTCTCAACGCTCCGTTCACACTATTCCCAGCACTCACTCGTCTTCCTTCCTTCACTGCTGAAAGTGCATCCCAGATATACAATCTCATTCACTTGTTGCACCACTTCATCATAACCGTAATTCTTACATTAGTTCTGGTTTCTTCTCTTTCAAATACCATTATCTTTATCTTCTTCGCATCCAATAGTAAGTCTTTCTCCATACAATCGTCTTTCATTATTGTGACCAGTGTTTGCGGTTTGGATGGTATTTCTGCTAATAGTACGCCCTCGTCGACATAAAACAGATAGTTTACCACTAGGTCATCCATGCGTACCTAATCCTGCATTCGTCGATCTTATTCACTGTAGACAACTATGATATGATACAGAATGAACAGCATAGCAGATAGTATACAACCCTATTTGACACCAATTTTAACTTCAAACCAGGGTGACATGCTGACATTTCACATGGTGAGATATTCTTGTAGGTCGACTATACGGCACGGAGCATTGCACCGTCTATCCCATATCATGGCAATATGTCCCAGAGTTCCTTTCGCACAGCCCTATCAAAAGCTTTCTCAAGATCCACATAACCGCAGAAAATCTTCTGGTTTATGGCCAGATGCTCCTTCACGACATTGCGGAGCTAGAAAACTTGGTCCGTTCATCCCCTTCCATTTCGTAATCCTACCTGTGCCTTCCACAGCATTTCATCTTGATTTCAATTATCTTACCATATACTTTTGCTGCTCAGCTGATCAAACTGACAGCCCTATAGCTGGCGCAGTCCATTTAAAAATGTCGTCGCTAATTTTTGGCCTTACCAAGTTACTTCCTTAACCAAATGGTACTCGGTAGAAAACTATTACTTGACATCTATACCAGTCAATAAATCAGCCATGGTCTTGTCATTTAGGTAAAGTTTAGTGATTTTCTGAACCAACATCACTCAAGTCTAATAATAATATTGATGTGAAATATAAATTGTCTAATATGCAAATAAATCATACAAGATTATTAATGTTACGTTTATTTTAAGCATCTAACAACAAATTAATGTACTCATTTCATTAGTTAAAATGAATATTGGATTGTAGTTTAATGAATTGATTTATTAGACAACTGGAATATTACATCATAAGATAAGATAAACAATTATTTTCATTTTTGGAGTTGATGCCAGCGAAACTTTTAACAATATTTCGCAAGTTTCCTTAAATTTACAAAATATATTCAAAGTTACGTTAATGCGATAATGAATGTTTATTGAAATGTTTAATTTTTTTTTTGGGCTTAGAGTACAAAAGGCAGAGCACGCAATTTTATTTTTTTGATGCCAAGAGGGGATTTAGTGTAAAGTTAAATCAATGTTTGTGGGGTGATAACCCTTGTCCCGAGGCCGTCATCTTGTAAAAAGGAAATGGTTTTTACGCTATATCGGGCAAACTATTCATGGTACGGAAAATTCGTTGAATCCTTTCTTGTTACAAATTAAATTCTTTACAATTTTGGTTCCACAACTTTTCGTCGTGGAACCAAAAATAACAAAGTTATTAACGAAAATAGATAAAAAATTAGGAAAATTTTTCGTTTGTCGTTATAACTTTTTCTGGTTATTTTACAATAGAAGTGACATCAGAGTATTTTGATAGAGGGATGAAATTTCTCACAACCCTGGAGAACCGTCCTGATTTAGCTAGTGGAACAGCATTCCACAATGAGATATTCAACCCTACTCTGCTTACTGCTGTTGGCGAACGTTTTTTCACGTGGCAATTATGATTCTTTAGTTAGACAGTCTTAGATATAAACGAATCGCCAAGTCAGTCTCAAAGAATACATTTAATTTGTCTTCACTTCCTTCCCCACTTCCACACAAGACACCGCTTGCACAGCCTCCGAGTCCGAGTATCATAAGGTCCAGTCGTGGCTCGGGAATTACAACGACCCTCTAGACTAGGGCTGGAAAAAGTATGGGCAAATGTTGATGGTTGTTCAAAGTTCATAACCTCCAGCATCCTCTAAGCTTCTAAAGTTAAAATTTGACATTTTTTTGTAAAATAACTAGGAAACAGCAAGAACGACCAAAAGAAAATTTGTTCACAAACTTTTATAAATTTTCGTTAATGACTTTGTTATCTTTGATTCTACGACTAAAAGTTACGAAATCAAAGTTGTAGAAAATTTAATTAACAATAAAAATGTGTTCACAATTTATCTGTGCGACGAATAGTTTGCCTGATATAGCGTAAAAACCATTCGCAGCCCTTATTACAAGTTGACACTTATGGATTTAGCTTTATCCTAACCCATTGTTGACATCCAAAAAATAAAATTGCATGCTGTGACTTTTGCAACCCCAAATGTAACTTTTCAATGTACTATAAACATATGATATATATTTATATACAAATTTGTTTAACAAATGCAACAAGGAATCCAAAAATAACCATAATCGTATGTTATTGACCTAATAAATTCATTTAAGTATATAAATAAAACAATTATATTGTATTTTTAGTGCATTTTTTTCATAGCAAGTGTTTTTAAAATTATTTTATGTGTGAGTGTGTGACAGATTGCATACAAACACGAATGTCACATAAAAATCTGGTTTCCGATTAATATCGCTTTCGCACTTTTCCCGCCCCTGTGGACTTTGATTTTTATTGGTTAAAATATTCTGCCATTGATCAGTAAGCTTGAATCGCTGAGATATTTATGATTATTTTACCTAACTATGATTTCGCTTGTAATAATAATAATAATCCCCGCAGGGCAGCTTGTGTCGAGCTGTTGGTGCGTAACGACACCACGGGTACCCGAGTGCTCCAGAGAGTCTATCAGGGCCTTCGTCTCCGACGTGTCTTCGTTGATCGGAGTGAAAAGTCAAGAAGGCCCGCAGGACTCTCAGCTCTGGCTTGCCTTCATTGGCCGTCCAGAGAGGAGTCGATAGAGTATATTGCTCTAGCAGGTAATATGCTCCAGGGGTGGAAGTGTTAAAGGGCATAACGCCGCGAGTAACTTCGGAGAAAGCGCAGCACACCTCTCAACACCCCTGAGTCACTCACACCGGTGTTGCCCCCGGCCGACTATCTCTGGCATTTCGGGGGTCCATCTAGTGAGTGGCGAGCCACCGCCTGCCAAAAGTAACAGTCAGATATGATAGTTATGGCAGGTGTCCGTCCCTCTTCTGCAATAGCCCGGTTCTAATAATACCTCCAAATCTCACTTTAATAGCCCATTTTTTCCCGACATATTTCCAATAGTCCCAATACCTGCCGTGGCCTGTTCATTGGTATATTGCCCCATTGATATCCCCTGGAGCGGATCACGGCAGGTGTACAACATTACATACAATCTTTTCTAAGGGGCCTCTACGCGTTGGATCTTTATCCCCGCGCAAGCCTATCAAATGACCGGGATTAATACCCGTGAGTAGAAAGATAATAATAATAATAATAAAGCTTTATTAATTCCATACAAACATTGTTAATAAATACAAAATTATATGAATAACATCACTAAAAGTTATATAATAAAAGAACATTAATATTAAATATACGTGCATGTTATTATCAAATTATTACAAAGAAATATAATTAATTGGATTGTATGGACCCCCTACGGGTAAAAGCCTCCTCCAAGGAATTCCACTTTTCTCTGTCTGTAGCTGTTACCAGCCACTTTTGTCCCGCCGTTGTAATAATTTCATCTGCCCATCTGGCAGATGGTCGGCCTTTCGCTCGAGTACCATTGGGGCCAGACCATTTTACTGACCTTATAGTCCACCTGTCGTCGTTATATCTGGCCAAGTGCCCTGCCCATCTCCATTTAAAGCATCAATCACATTAGTTTTCCTGCGAATGTCCACATTTCTAACTTTATCTTTCAATTTTATGCCTAGGCAGCTTCTCTCCATTTTCTTTTGAGTAGTCTGGATTTTGTTTCTGGTTTTTAGGTCAAAAGTCCACGTTTGGCAGCCGTAAGTGAGACATGGCAGAATTTCTGAATCCATAACTATTTTCTTAGTCGGTAGTGGGAGCTGCGACTTGAATATCTCTTTATGAGCCCAGTATTTGTTCCAAGTGATCGCTATTCTTCTGTCTACTTCTTCTTGATTTCTTACTTTGCTGAAAGAGATCTGCTTGCCTAGATAGACGTAGTTTTGTACGAATTATAGTGGGATATTATTTACCAGGATGGGTGTCGTGTGGTGATTGCTCATGACTTTTGTTTTGTCAAGGTTCATTTCCAGCCCAACTTTGATACTGGCCTGATGTAGATCATTTATCATAGTATTTAATTGAACTGGATTTTCCGAGAACAATATGATGTCATCTGCGAACCTGAGGTGGCTTAGAAAGTTTCCATTTACTTTGATGCCTTGCTTAGACCATGGTAGGTTCTCCATTAAATGTTGCAGCACGGCTATGAACAGTTTAGGTGAAATCGGATCACCCTGTCTAACACCTCTGTTTATGTTAATTTTTGTGCCTGTTCTATCTAGCTTGACCTTGCTTGTGCTATTTGTATAGATGTTTTTTAAGATGTTAATGTACTTCTCGTTAATGTTAAGAATGTTCAGTGCTTTCCAGATAGAGTCGTGTGTTATAGAGTCAAATGCCTTTTTATAGTCAATGAAAGCTATATATAATGGTTTGCGGAATTCTAAGTATTTCTCTATCACTTGGTCGACTACTTGAATGTGATCCGTTGTACTGAAACCACTTCTGAATCCGGCCTGCTCGATAGGTTGGTGTATATCGATGTCCGGGGATATTCTCTCTAGCAGGCTTGAGGCGAATAATTTGTAAAGAGTGGGCAACAGGCTTATTGGGCGATAGTTCCCTATGTCAGAAGGGTCTCCTTTTTTATACAACAAGATGATTTCAAATTCTGTCCACTGGTGTGGTACAGCTTCTTCCTGTAGTACTTTGTTCCATAGTAGCGTAATAGGTGTAAGAAGTTGATTCCTTGCAAATTTAATGCATTCATTTGTAATCCCGTCAGGTCCCGGGCTTTTTTCCGGCTTGAGCTTCATTATTTGTTTCAGGATTTCAGACTCTGTGAACTCATTATCTGGAGAATTATTCTCACATTGGTAAACATCAGTCATTTGATGTAGAAGGTCTGGTTGACTATATAGTTTTGCATAAAATTCAGTAGCTATGTTTATGATCTCCTTGCGGCAATTACATTTGGTAGAGCCAGGCTGAAGTGATGGAATCCATTTTTTTGATTTATTTAGTTCCTTGTAAGCTTTTTTAGCAGATCTAGATTGTTCGAGGTGTCTTTTTATGGTGTTTATTCTGTAACTATCATAGCACTTTCTTATTTCCTTATTTGTAATTTTGTATAATTGTTTTAAATTTTCTCTGTCGGACTTGTTCAATTTTGGCTTATTTTGTAACGTATTTCTTTCATTCATGAGCTCTAGTATCTCTTTTGTCAAGATTTTGCATTTTTCTTTTTTCTTAGTACTTTTTAGACTTGCAGATATAGAGTGCATGATTTTTTGGCAGTATTCCTCAGCTTTGTAATTTTTTGATGTCGCTATAAGTTCTGGTATATATATGTTTAGATTTTCAAGGTAATTTTTTTGTTCTTCTAAAGTCTTTAGTGTTGAAGTTGTATTAGTAAAATTTCGTCTGCTCTTTTTCATTGCTTTCAGGTTGATTGTAGCTCTCAGCAGCCTATGGTCGGATCCAAAGGAGAATGAGGATAGTACCTCATATTTAGAGAAGAACTGAGGTTTTGTAGTCAAGATATAATCAATCTCGTTTTTTGTGTTTTTATCTGGAGATATCCATGTCCACCTATTACTATCCTTTAAGTTGAACATAGTATTAACTATTTTCAAATTGTATTCATAAGCATACTGTATGAGCCTTATTCCGCGAATACTTCTTTTACCATAACCATATTTACCGGTAATTGAATGCTCATGATTTTTGGGTATCCCAATCTGTGCGTTGAAATCTCCCATAGAGATAATGTATTTGGTGGAGATAGAGTCGTGAGCTTTCGCCAGGTCTACATAGATTTCGCTTGTACATTAGACTATAAGGATTAAAATCACAAACAAATAATTATGTAAACAAACGCGTTCTGTTGTGAACTATACGAGTAAAACATTTTATTATATTATAACTTGTCAATACAATGATGGGTCATAAACATGAGCCAAGTTATTTTAAACAAGTATTGATCGTATAAAACTGATATAACTTTAATTATTCAAGCAAAATTGCTATTTTGAAAATGTGAAATTTGATCAGCGCAGACAGTCAATTATCTATATTAAATAAAATGTGTTGTTAAAGTACTTTTACTATATTTAGTGTTTCTATAATGTATGAACGGTACTCTGTGCCCATGTAAAGTCATACTTCATTTCATGATTCAACGATTGATTTCTGATTGATTTGTCTTCACTCTATGTATGCAGTAGACACAACTCAGCGGGTTAACTAGCGATTATAGATTTTTTATTTCACTTCACATGTATGTTTATGTATGGGTCACCTTGTTCATATTGTTTTAAATCTTTCAATTACATTTAGGAATAGTTTGTCCGAATCGTTTTTGCTGAATTGTTACATACTTCTTTGACGTAATATTATACATATTTTTTTCAGTGCCCCTTATATAATTATTAAACGGAAAAGATAAAGTGACGTGACATTAATCAATAATATCACTAAGCTAAGAGCTACATATCACTAAGCCAATAGGAATTGGTCTTCAATAATTATGTATTATATATATTAGAACTAAATTGCTAAAAACTTTTTAAACATAAGTTTTTTATACACCGTCAGGAGGCATTGAGGTATAAGTTGTCTCGCTTGCTGCTAAACCAAAAACTTTAGAGAAGTTTACTGGTAATCCCACTTATTCACGGTGACACAACAGTCCAGGGCTTCTCTGTGAGATGGAAGTATTTCCCCAGTTGAGTAGTTTTAATGCGCCTAAGCTGTTCGATATTAAAGCAAATAGAACAAGGTCTGATTTTCATTTAATTATATTAAATTATCTGTTATTAGACAGTTTGATGCATTGTGTACTAATTTAGCATCAATATCATATCTGTCCAATCAAATTAATTGGAGACATTTAGGAACATAACGCTTAAAAAAAGTTTAACGCTTTTTAATAAACCAAACCAGCATAATTGAATAAAATTCTAAGCTATGAAATTTTATATTTGTTTTAGAATATAGCTTCAATAAAGGTTTTTAATTATATATTTTACTTGAGCGTTAGTCTGGGCTTTTCTTTTATTTACACAATACATACGTAAAAAGTGTCCTGTCATTTTAACGGACCGAGAATTAGTGTAAGTACAATAATAATGTAGTTCGAAGTTAAATAAATAAATTTCGAACGAATATTTGAAGTAATATATCTATAAATTCACGCAAAGTATCTTCCGGGTAGACAGAGACAGCCTAGCGCCATGTGACTAGGTTATACACCACACTTGTTTTTTTTTTAAGTTCATAGCGCTTCTCATGCACCCACGCCGGTTTCTAGGACTATTCGAAGTACATCACCTTCCGATAAAACAAGAAGTAATCCTGCGGCTTATATCTCTCTACTGTGGTATGGACACCAAGAATTCTATAGTTATAGACGTCAAGCACAATAAGCCGTCCTGGCTTGCCACAAACTGGATTACTATTTTAGTACATCATTACTGCTCAATGTAACTCAGCATTGTGTAGACCACTGACCTCGGGCAGGTCCTCGCTTCGTTCATATAAACTATATGTATGAAGTACCATACCCAAGGGCCTAACGGGGATCCTGATACTGTCACAGCGTTCTGCCCGTAAGTATTTACTGGTCGGTTACTCTGTAGCTCATAATTCTATGCATATAAAAATAAATCCCTATTTCCCTTGGTCACGCTATAACCTGAGAACGACTTAATCGATTTCATTAATTTTTTGTTTGTTTTCTAATAATTTGTCGAAAGTTATGGCACAAAAAGTTAAGAAAATTTGAAAATTTTGAAACGACTATTTTAACTTCGCGCGTTTAACAGTTAACGCATCGGTGAAAATGAATTTTGCAGACAGCATTTTCTTATTTTTTGATAAACTAAATTGCGACGAAAATTGCCGCAAGAACGTTAAGTGTTTGTGACATCAATCTTGAAAATGTATGTTTTTCACATGGACAATTTTCTTTGTATGTCGCATGTTCCCGTATCGGAAATCCGTCAACATTTATTCATTTACGCGCCATAAAACAAAACTATCAATGTTGTGTATAAAAAAGCATTACAGTAAACATTATGTTTTTGAAATATTTCTTTTTAATTATTTATTCCAGTTTGCATTGAATATTCGCAGCTAAGACAGGACAACTTTTGTTGAATCAGCCAGTGTGTTATAAACCATAAATTTAGCTATATTGCGTGCAATTTTGATTCAACACCAAATATTTAATTTTAAATTTGTATGTACAGTCGATCAGGGTAACTTAAGCCTTCAATATAAAATTGGCCCAAAATTTCAAATGCATATTATAGTTTTTTTTTTTGCTATGATTTTATGTATTTCAAATTAGATTTGTAAACATCGATTCTAATATATCTTCGTAAATGCTCAGATTCTGCCAAATAATTGACATCTATCATTGTTGAGACGTCAGTTGCTTTTTTCTGCGGTGTGAATAGAGCGGTTTGTTACGAAAGCGCCAAAAAGTTGCCTGCTGTGTTGTCATTTGAATACTTAAGGAGGCAAGTGTTATTTTAAAGTGTCTCATATGTGTCTATCTATTATTTCTTTCAAAAATTACGAGAGTTAATTAGCTAATTCCCATGATATTGCCATAAATATTGAACAGGTAAATTATTACCGGTGAATAAGGGTAACTTGAGCCCGGGCCAAAGATCAAAATTCTCAAAATATTGGGAGGAGATATATTCGATAAGTGTGAAGAAAGGGCAGAGGAAGGAGACATAACTCATGAAGAAGAATGTGGTTTGGATATAGCACAGGAGGTTTTTTTTTTTCTATAGAGACATACGAAGTACATGACGGTAGACTGGAACTTCAGATGATTAGTGATAATGCGATAAAGGCCGTGGCTCAGTTTTGCATAATGAATGATACAAATATCATACGAATGCTGAATGACACTAATATTCAAAGAAAGAAAGGTATTTTATCATATAAGACGATTTCCTGGCCATGAAATGGAATGGAAATTTTTCAAAGTTTAACCCCATGATGTAGATGTAGATGTAGGATTAAATAAAATTTTAATTATTTTGATACTTTTTTCATTGTCTTAGCTATATGGTAAGTCAGTAAATAAGTTAAAAACGCATTCTTCACCAAAAAAATAAGATTGAATAAAAACTGTGTTGATTTTCCTATGGCAATAATTTATTTACCCATTTTAGTACTAATAAATGAAAACGATTGTATACATAATTATTGTCTATGGCCCTCAGCTGTAGTTTTTATGGTAAATATGCAGGCCAATGTTAGCAAAATGCTTTAAATAAAATAAAATAAGCAAAAACAACCCAAAATTGGGACCTGGGCCAATCCAAGCCCAACTCACAATCTAACATTGGCCCAGTGGTTAAATGGATTTTTTGAAACTATTTTCCTAGAGATTATTGGTAAATGAGTAAATTTTTTGGAAGTAGGCTACATAAAGCCACCATAACAAGCGTATCTATTTGAGTAACGTATTATTTTAAACATTGGTCTAACTTTTTATGTGCAAACTGGGCCAAAGTTAGCCAGATTGACTGTATTTGAATTTGAGGATGAAAATCTGATACTGTAATCCTTAGAGAAACATCGGCAGGAAGTTCATTCCACAATTTAAGAGTTATTGGAAAAAAACTTCTGTGTACAAAGTACATATATATATATTTATATATAACCACTTTTATACCATAACTAATATAATATATGTATATATTATATTAGTTATGGTATAAAAGTGGTCATTTAAGAGAGGTAGGACGCATTAAAGCAGTGCGTCTGGGAAAGTACCTCTACCTCACAGAAAACCGCAGTCAAATAACAACTCCCTGCAGGGTTGTTGTGTTCCTGTGAATGAGTAAGATTATCAGTAACCTCCTAAGGAGTAGCTGTGGGTGTGGCATCACGCGAGTGATTTACATCATGTGGCCTGTATGCTTGTATGTCTACCGAAGTTGTATACCTAAAATAAAAAAACGCGTACGTCTCGGGACGCGCGACAGAAGTGATAACTTAAACTAATCTACATATAATTAAAGCTGCCGTATGCGTGAGAGAAAGGGAAACGAGACAGACTGGCGCCGAAACGGTACGTAACGAAGTGGTTTACCCTCCCAAAAGAAGTTGTTACTTAAACAATGTGTTTTACACTCAAATTTAAATTAAATACAAATAGATTTGAAAAGACGGGTTTATATCTTCGAGGGATCTTCGTGCAGCCAACTCAGCTTTAGAGTTTCTGAGTAGAGACATTAATGGCAGAAATAAGTAAATGGGACATGAAGTTAACATATCAATATTCATTAAGTATTATAATAGGGGTTAAACTATGAAATTGAAAATGTCGTGTTATAGTAATAGATACTTTGAATTGACATTAAACCTTCATGGTGTGAGATTTTCGAGTGAATTTTTTTTCACATGACACCTGTGAGGGTTTTCTTTTAAAAAATGTGTAATATTTGATTTTGGAATGTCAATTGTTTTTTTTATTTAGCTTAGACGGAAAAGATGTATACTTTGAAAATCCAAGTAATTTTTGAATACGAGTTCCGACGCGGAATTAACGCGGCATAAATCGCTCTCTCGCAATATCAATGCTGCGTTTGGAGAGGAGACTGCTAATGAACGCATCGTGCGTTTTGGTTTAAACGCTTGCCTTGCGTAATGGAAACTTCGACTAGAAGAACGACCCACGAGGAAGACCGCCCTCACAGGTGAATAACGCTGAATTGAAGGAGATGGTGGAAATCGATCCGAGTCAAACTACCCAAGAATTAGCGGCAAGGTTTAACGTTACCTTACCTACAATATTGATTCATTTGCACCAAATCAATAAGATAAAAATATATGAAAAATTAGTCCCTCATGATTTGACTGATTTGCAGAAAGAAACGCGTTGAAATGTTGAATCGGTACAGAAATGAAGGAATATTGCATCGAATTGTAATATGGGACGAAAAGTAGATTCTTTATGATAACTGTAAACGAAAAATGCAATGGCTGACCCCAGGTCAAACGCCGCAACAGTGCTCTACTGTAAAACTTACCATTTAAAAGGTAATGGTAACTGTTTAGTGGTCTCTTCATGGCGTTATTCACTATATTATATACATTGTTGCTCCATGATACTGCAAGACCTCACACTGCACGAGAAACCGTTGTAACTCTACAGGGGTTGTAGTTAGAAACCACACATCATCCTCCGTACTCGCCAGACCTTGCTCCACCTGATTACTATTTTTTCGTGATTTGGACAATTTTCTAAGTGGTAAAAGTTTTTCTTCCCTGGAGGCAGTACAAAATACGTATCGCAAACGCATAAATAAACTTCCGATTAGATGGCAGTAATGTATAGATAATGAGGGTAAATATTATGATTAAATAAATACGTAACATTATAGAAAAAAACGAGTTTTAATTTTTCTGTACAAATCAGCAATTTCATACAACCCCTTAAAAATTAAAAACGAAAAATTCATTCTAAAATATATACTTACGTTAGTCAATATGCACAGATGTATATTCATACACACACATATGTATGTAAGTACAAGTACATGCTATTCCTTATTATACATGGTATACGCAGTTTACGTCGTTATTTAGTCCATTAATATCAGGAACATGTTGCAGGAACATAAGAACAACGATAGCTCAGTGGAATCCGGCGATGACGTGATGGTGTGTTCATGTACACACTAATTTAGTTATTTTGGATTTATAGTTATGATTATCCCTTGCTCGGCGGTGAATTAAAACATTGTGAAGGAACCCGTATGGACAAGAAGTTACATTTTGAAAGACGTGTGACGTAACCTAATAAAGGTCTGGTTTCCCCTCTGGGTTGTGGGGGTCAGACGGCAGTCGCTGTGTATAAAAAACATTATCTTCGTCAGATGCATATGCTTAGGTAGTGGAGTCTGCCAATCCCAAAGTTTTAAGAAACGCGACAACGCTAGGATGTTTTTTTTTTTAAAGAAGGCAGTACGCATATAAGCTGCCCGACTGAGGAAGACATCCAGGCCATAGAAAACTGCAGCTAACTTACAATTCCCCGTTGGGTTGTTGTGATCCTATGAGTGAGTGAGATTACCAGATTGCTAGTAGGGAGTTGCTGTGTTGGCAGCAGGAATGTCAACGACCGAGCGATACAGCCTGTATTGCAGAATTTGCATCAAGTGGTATGTATGCTTCCTGACATTGGTTAAAAAAAAAAAACGCCATTAATGTACCGAGTACCAGCTAGTAATGTAATAGGTATATTGTTTATAATGATAATGTAATCTAATCCAAACCTAACACAACTTTACTTTTATTTTAGCGTACATTTAATATATGACGACGCGCAGTGGTTAGTACCGCTACTTTGACACCGATGCTCGTGGGTTAAATTCCCACACAGGACAAATATTTGTCTGCATGAACATGTCAGTTTGTGTTGGTTTGGGTGTTTTTAAGAGAGGTAGGGCACATCAAAGCAGCACGTCTGGGGAAGTACGTCCACCTCGCAGGAAACCGCAGGCAAATAACAACTCCCTGGAGGGTATTTGTGTTCCTGCGAGTGAATAAGGTCACCAGTAAGCTCTTAAGGAGTATCTTTGTTAGAAGCAGAGGCGGCACCGCGCGAGTAATACTTAACGTTTTGTAAGCGATCATAGGCTACGGTTACCGATTTACATCAGGTGGGCCGTATGCTTGTATACTGTTTCCCGATGGTGTAACTAATCAACGACGACCCATGCACCGAGACCTTTGAAGACATAATAAAGCCACTGCAAAGTGTTATTAAACAGTCTCACATAAAAACTTCATTGGAAAGTGAATCGCGTGTGACCTTTTAAGCAGATTTCGTACTGCACGTATTCACTCAGAACATACCATTTACTATTCACGATGCAAACAATGGCCGCCGTTAACTTTCATTGTTCAATCACAATTAGATAGGCAAGTGTTAAAATCTATTCAAAAAACTTGGAATAACTGTTGTTGATGAAGCGCGAGAGATACGAAAAACGCACAGATTTTCTCAGAGGAGTAAATTAAATAAGCATTTTGACGAGCTAACGCAGCGGTTTGTATATATATTATGATTGTATATACATTGACACCGACTCTCGTGGGTTCGATTCCCACACCGGACAACAGTTTGTGTGCACGAACATGTCTGTTTGTTCTCCTCCTCCGCAGCCAAATAAGAATTACCTGAAGGGTTGTTGTGTTCCAGTAAGCTCCTAAGGAGTTACAGTGTTAGCAGTAGAGGTGGCATCACGCGAGTTATACTTAATGTATTGCAAGCGATCATTCGCTACTGTAACTGATTTACAGTACCGCATGCTTGTATGTCTCCCGACATAGTATAAATAAGTCATGTATAGTAGTTTTATTTATGGAGTTTCTAATATCTCAATGCTTGAAGACATGAGAATGCGTGTATTCCCCGCTATGAGCTACAGTGTAGAGATTGTTGATCATCTGACCCACAGGTTAAAAGCCTCAGCGACCGATGGAGAAAGTTTTGCGTCTTGTCTAAACCTGGTGTTTTGTACTCAAAATATGACATAACCCGTCTCCAATCAGGTCTTGGAGGGTGCCCCTCTCAGAAGAATGACTAAAGTATCTATTTCCAGTCTTTTTGTGACTCTTCTTTTACGTTCATGATCGGGGCAGAACGCCCCGGGAGGGAAATAAGGGATTCGGAATAAGGAAATTCTTCGAAGAATCAAAATAGTCGTCATAGCCTACAGAGTTAGCAATTGATTGACAAAAACAAAAACATTGTGTTTTAGCGCCTAATTATCTCATCGATTTGAACCTACTGACCAATGGGTCCAATTTTAACCAATAATCCGATACGTGCCGCGATGTTGATCCGCGAACTAGCCAACAAGAGCTGGGCGTTTTAGTTTATACCCTGACCCGTAGCGGCGAATTGAGTTAGTATGTAACAATGGGCTCATCGGCTCTCCATAGGTTTTTTCTTTATGGTAAATATGGATAGAATATTGATTAGAAACGAATCCGACATAAGTTCGAATAGGTCAGATTCATACACTTGAGATTGGACGTCATCTTCGAACCTATTAAATGTTTAAGCTGATTTAAAAGAATTATTTAGTTATTTATTTGTCACACACATACACGTAGGATACAATGAATCGTTGATCAATACATTGTTACAAAAGTTGTGTATTTGAAACGTTTAGTACTGGTATGTGTGTGCTGCAGCAATATAAAAAGGCCATAGCTCAGTATACAATTTTTGCTAGATGATTTGCAAAAACACCGATTTCCAGCCATAGCCAAGTGCGGGCGCGAGTGCAGCAGGTAGGTTTGATATGAGATAACGTGTTAGTGTCAAACAAACAAAAAATAGGTACAGAAATAGTGAGAAGATTACTATGAATGTATAGTGTTAATATATATATATATTTTAAGCATAGAGGTTAAGTGTCAGTCATTTTTATTGCAGAGCTGATTGGGAATCTACCTATATATATAAAAATGAATGTTAGTCTGTATGTCCTCTATGGACTCAAAAACGGCTGGGCAGATTTTGATGAAATTTTCAGTGAATGTTCAGGTTAGCCCAGCAGGCGATCCTGTGAAATTTGGCAACGATTGGATCACCCGTGCGAAGCTGGGTCGACTAGTAGATAATATAATTGATTATATCAAAATATATATATATAAAAAAAAAAATCATATGTTATAAGAAGATTGTGTCAGCAGCCTAAGAAATTGGCGTGCGATATACAGATAAATAATAATGAAAATAAATGTCGTAGTAGTAAAATATATATATCAACGAACTCGCAAGCGCACAATTAATGACACTTTACACACATTTTTTAATAGAGATGCTGGGTAGCCCTAAACGGAGTTACAATAGATCCACTATAACACTTGGAAGTGCTAAAAGTGGGACCATTGTCTATAGTACAAATTATACTACCGATTCCGCAGTAAAACACACATAATACGATCGTGCCCGTTACCGATATACTCCTACGTCTTAGCTCGTTCTGCTAGTTGGTCAATAATAGTATGTGAACAGTCTTTAACAGACTACTCTACGTTTGGAGCGAGCGGTATTTATTATAAGTACTTACTTACAATGTAACAAACAATAGCGTTTCACACCATGATCCCACGCTGCGCAATAACGGGACACCCCGTGACATCGAGGTCGGCCAGGCTCAAGCGTGAATTTGGTTAATGACGGCAGCAGAACGGTGTCTTTATAATATTGCACAGAAATAACAAGGTTATTACTCTAATAATAATCGTTCAACATTATAAATAACTAGCTAGTGTTTGCCCTAATAGCCGAATTTCGACCATAATCGTTATTGAACAGTGCGGAAACTATACGAATTTGCATTTTTTTCAAACTTTTTTTGTTCTGTTCCCAATTTTTTTTTATTAATGAAGCTAATGCTCGGCTATAGTCACTAAACAAAAGAAAAAGAAAATCGGTTGACATACAAAGGAAAAAAAGGTACTGAAACGTTTTATCTTTGCCTATTTATATATATATATATATATATATATATATTTACATTTTACGTATGATCTTGCGCCAAGGGTTGAAAATTTGCAAAGGATGCTGCGTCCGACCGGTATACTGCGTCCGATATACGGACGCAAGATTAACCCCACCTGATTTTCACCCAACAGGCTCCATATCACCTATAAAACGCGTGGGCAAAAAATCGGCCTGGACGTGTTTTGACCTCTGAGGTGTAATTCGCCGTATTTTTTAGTTCTGGGACTTACCGCGCAACTTTCTGAGGTCGTTACTGCGCGGCGTATATCGGAGCGACGTATATTAACATTTTTTGTCTATACATTTCTCCGATTATCCTGCTGCTATATATTGTAAATAATATTCATGTTTTTATCAGTTCGAAGTAGCGATTTAAATGCTTCCGTTAAATTTGTTTAGAGATAGATGTCTGCGGGGAAATGACAAAAGGAAAGGGGGGAGGGGCAGCAGAATCGCGCGGTCGAGGGGCCACTATTTTTACACGTATTTAATATCTTCTTTTGCGACTATGTATGGGAACAAATATTGAAAGACGAATTTAACCAACTTGTAATTATCGTATCAATTACTAACTTCGCGAATGCATGTTAATCCGATGACAATAAAATAATAATAAAAATGTATAATTTGGTTCGACCGAGCTGGTGTGATGATGCACCCCGAAGGTGGATTGTGAAACTCTTTATTGATTACTAGTAAACCCCCCAAGTTTGGGCTCGTTTGGTTAGTTTTAACGAGTCGCATACGTTACACTTGGTGACACTGTTCTGACGATGCATTTTGGAGGTGGATAGTGGAACTCATAAACTGTTACAAGTAAACCCCTCGAGTTTGACCTTAATTGGTTTGTTTTAACTAGTTGAATACTTTAGTCTTCGTGATAAGTATCTGAGAATGCATCCTGGAGGTGGATAGTAGAACTCTTTAATGGTTGCTATGTAGTAAAGTCATCGAGTTTGAGCTCCTTTAATTTGCTTTGACGAGTCGAATATGTTACACTTGGTGACGACTATAATTTTTACATTACTATAGGGCCTGATTGTGGTGATGATGCATCCTGGAGATGGATAATGGAACTCATAAATGGTTACTAGTAAACCTATCGAGCTGCAGCTTATTTGGTTTCATGACATTAGACTTCATGATGTGGGTCTGATAATGCATCCTAAAGGTGAATAAAGGAGGAATTTTTTAATGGTTCCTAGTGAACCCATCGAGTTTGAGCTTATTTAATATATTTTAACGAGTAATACTTTAGACCTCGTGATAAGGGTCTGAAGACGCATCCTCGTAGTGGATAGTAGAACTCTTTAATGGTTACTAGTAAAGCCATTGAGTTTGATCTTCTTTGATTAGCTTTGACGAGTCAAATATATTCTACTTGGTGACGACTATCTTATGATGTATCCTTAGATAGTGGATATTTCTTGTACATTTCAAGTCAAGAGATTAAGATAAGATTCATTCTGGATTCAACGGGAATTTTTCTTCTTGTTGAACGATCACAGTGCCTGCGCCCACGCTGTCATGATTCTGTAGAGCATTAAAATTTTCATTCCTAACCAAGCCCCAATTATTGTTCATGAGGTCTTGCACAGATGGGGTACAACGTAGGCGGGGTGCATGCTGACCCCAATCTAATGGCTTCTGAACAATTGCTGTGTTAGCAGAAGGATTGGCAACGATACTTTTTACACTACATGGGTTTATTGGTTTGTTCATCTGATGCTATTGTATAAAAAAATCTCCTACTTCCCTAATACTTGTAACCACGGGACAATGAAGTCGCTACATGTAGCAAGTCAATGATATGTATAAAGAATAGAATAGGGGACAAGAAATAGCCTTGTGGTATGCCAGTATTTAAGAGTAACATATTCAAGCAAGTACCGCCAACTGCGACTTTGATGCTCCACATGCAATTAATGCTGGACACTACTATTGAAGCTTCTTTAATTTCGCAAATAGTCATTTGCCACATCCGATCGAATGCATTTAACTAAGTCTAAGCTAGTGGTTAAATCTTCACCTTTGAGTTTAATGATAAGTTTAGTACACTAGAACATCCCAACTGAGTAGAAACGACTTATGGTTTTCCACAACTTTAGAAAAAGACATAATTACTATAGGAAATAACATTGGATTAATCAGAGCCTATCCTCTGTTGGCATCCAAATCTCCAGGTCTCTCTAGTGTTAGAACAGGCTAGTATAAATCATGCTAACTTGCAGACGTCAAGTGGTAAGTCCCTTTCATAGTTCGGGGCGTCTTACCTTGGAGTCTTAACAAAACCCTCAAACCATGGCAGGAACTTACCACTGCTGAATCAGATGAAGAGAATTTTCCTATCTTGCAGAATGGCAGTAGCGAAAGTGTTGGTATAGGCGCAGTGCTTATCCAAAAATACTAAAAACCCATTCTAATATTCTGATAATTTGGGTCCATCACTCAGTAAAAATCCTAAAAGGAAAGTTATAGAATGGTAGCCTTTTCCGTCTGGTACTTACATAAGTGACGTAAATAACAGCATTCGAACTCAATATTAAAAATTGCGTTCCATATACTGAGGCTGATCTCCCCGCTTTGATCAGTTGAAAGTCTTGATGTCGTAGGCACTAAGATCACACAGAATCATTATTTTAGGGGAAAGGATTGCCTGTATAATTCTGTCCGTTGTCCTTTGAATCTGTTGTTCAAGTGGAGATAACTGCTGGATACTATATCTATGCCGTCGTCAAAAAGAATCAAATTAATTTAACTGCTTTCTTGGTGATGTCGTTAAGCTCATACAATGTAGAACATAGGGTGTCACGCCATTTTCCTCTTTCTCTAAATTTAATCTCAATCATTTGACATTGGAAAATAATAATAACTAATATAGGGCGCTAATTTTAGCTCCCAAATATCTTATCAATAAGCTAACTAATTAGAGCTGGGTGTTCTGCTTCATCCCCCAAATCCGTAACGGTGAGTTAGTTGAGTTTCAAAGCAAAATTGTTCTACCAGCTGCGTGATTTTCTCTTTCTTATCCAAAAGATAAGAAAGAGAAAATCATAACTAGTTTATGTATCGTCTTTGGACCTACGTATGAGAGAGTAGAAGAAAGAATTATTTCGTCAGTACTGGAATGAAACACTTCGAGTGAGGAAGAGAGGCTGACAATTCTGGAAGGAGGTAAAGGCTAGTAGTTCGTCAGAATCCAGAATCGATGAGACAAAGTCTAAAGATGATATCATTCTTACTAATATATGTGATGTGCTGAACGGTGACGTAAATATTTTTCGAAAAAGCATGACTATACCTCGGATGTTAATACTGAGAGTAAATCTATTACTGACCCCAAAATATCAGCAGTAGCACAGATACGATGTTAACCGAGATGATAATACTAGGTGGTACCTATACGTGGTACATGACACTCTCTGGTACTTATTAGGTTGGAGAACCGGGACAGTCACAACGGATTATAGACGCACAGTTACCATGTCTTGTATAAAGGGTTCACTGATTAGAATGATAGACTGTAGAACACCGTGCTATGTACAGCCTTCTTTTAAAGATCTTGAGAAAACATTTGACAAAATTATGTTAAAGTATCTAGAGGCCATATTGCAGCTCGCGTGTGGGAATTGTACAGCAATGTGAAGGTAAACGATAACTTTAGGACGTAGATTGAAGTCAGAAGCCATAGTACGCTTAGTTGGCGTATTTTACGAATGAAGGACTGCGTGTAAGTGACCAAATCGTGAATTATCTGCTTTATGCAGGTGATGGCATGTTGTTAGCAGAAACGCTGTTGAAAGACAAATATATAGAAATAGAGATAAATATGGCGTTCAAAAAAGAGCATTAACACAAACGCATATTAACGTTTATGTAAATAATAATGATGATGTGAAATGATGACTGAGTGCAGAAATAGTATGAACAGAGTGTGAAACTTAAGCTAAACAGCACAACTCTTTAATAATGCAGTATTAATCCCAACATCACATAATCGAAACGAAAGCTGGCTATAATAGAGAAAGCATGAAAGTAGATGATGTAAGAAAGTGTGTTGGTCAGAAAGAGAGTATTCGAGATACGTTAAGATGAGGTACACTCCGTTGGTTAATACATGTAGGAAGAACACACGAGGATAGATTGACGAAACATATCTATCTACCTATAACTTCACACCAAATCCCTTGCGGGGTAGGCAGAGATAACCGAGCGCCACGTGACTGGATCCTTACATACCTTACTCGTTTCTTTAACATTAATTGCCCTTCTCATGTACGCTCGTCGGCTTCTAGAGCTCCTGACATCACCTTCTGATAGAACACGGCCAATTTAATCATGGTAGGTAAGTCTTCGCCTTTCTCGGCTCCTACATCCTTCCACTTTTGCCTTGTATATCTGCTTCGTCATTCTTTCATCATGCACTCTTTCTACATGTCATAATTCAGCACAGACGACCTGTCTTTAATAATAATCTTTAATTCTACCATTTGATATCATTGTTGTACCAATATGCTAATGTGATTTTTTTTTGTGATTGACAATTTAAAAAGAGACCTATATTGACAAGTTTCTTTCGGCATTTCTTCTTTAGTCATTTCCAAAATGCTAGCAGATTAAAAAAAAAAAAAGTAAAATAAGAGAATTGATTAAGATACAATTAGAATATATTTCAAAAAATGTAAGACGTGTCTAAGTCCCCGCGAGGGGCAAATAAAGATTTTTTATTATTATCTTATCTTTTATGTGCCACATTGTTTCCATCAGGAACGGGTTTTAGAAGGGAGCAATTTACACATACCATATACGGAATATACAGTGTGCCATATAATTTTCGTCACGAACGGACGTATTAAGTGAGCACAATACACCAAATATATACGAAAATATACAGGATGCCTGAAGTTTCTTAATACGAACGGACGCATAATGTTAGCAAAGCATATAAACTATATACAGAATATACACATGTGCCCCATGGTTTCCATAATGTATGGACTCCATAAACAAGCGAGAATTATTCAAAATTGAATATTGTGGTATGTAAAGTAAATGTAATATCTTTATGACTACGGTCTTAGTTTACAATAAAACAACCAATATTCACAGTAAAAACAATTAAAATACCACTAGAAGTGGGAGACGCAATAAGTATCGAAAATGAAAAGACGCAAGATCACGTCTGCGATTTAAATATATATATATATATATATATATATATATATATTTATATTTATACGACAACACAGCGCTTGATTGAAATTGTTGTTTCTAATAAACTATTTTACTGCTCAAACTCAAAGTTTTACATAGCGTACATATAATTCTAGAGACCACAAATGGTATTTAGTATTTCGTATACATTTTTTTTATTTAAACTCACATTAGTAAAATGAACACCTATAAATGCAAAAATTATGGGTAACAATGTGTAAAAAATGTTAAAGCGAAAGAACATGAAAGAAAAGAGAAATAATGTGTACAATAAAATAAATTAATGTGTAACAAAGCAAGTTTTGCTGTTCGGATGATATTTCTGGTCGATCATACAAAAGTGCCCTTAATTGTGTAAATTGCAGGCATGTAGGCATGTAGCAACTTCAACTCTCTGATCATAAAGGGTTTATATTATGTAAACCATTTCGTCACAGTAGACGTACACTAGAGAGTACTCTCTGTTACTTGTACTGTGATTACGATTTTTCCCTTTGTTTCGCTTTCGTTCGGTTTAGCGGAGCGTAATCCTAACGGCGAAAAACATAAATGCGTCATTTATATTTTTACTGTTGGGACTACCCTGTTATTACGTTTAGCTACTATGGTTTGGTCAAATAATCTTTAGCTTATTCAAAACAAACAGACAAGCCGTACCGTATATAGTATATAGGTACCTCACCTTTTTGAAAATTTTCTGATATTTTTTATTAAAGATGGAAATTCTATAAAAAATGGAAATTCTATAAAAAATGGAAATTCAATCAAAAATAAATCTAAGTTTGTCATTTTATTCGATCAAACAAAGTAATGCGAATCGAGTAACGTTGGACCGATTGACTATCTACTATTTTTACGAATATTACTACTTCAGTACATTGATTTAGTTATAAAAGACTACATTTTGAGGTGTCAAACAAGCGTGCCGTGTGCCCGATGGGAAGCAGTTAACATAGCCTATGGATACTTACAACAACAGGAGTGTCGTGCGTCGCCGACACTCACTCCTATACGAGTATATAAGTATATTGAGAAGCTCGATGGTATTGATGCGCAGTCTGTCTATGGATGGGTATAGTAAACTGGAGGATCTCCGTACTTCAGAGGGTACGTTAGAACGTCGATGACGACTTCTTTTCGATAGATGACAGTCGTTAAGCAAACAGAGGTAGACTAGGGAACTCCACCTCACAGAAATCCGTAGCAAATAACAGCTCCAAAATGAGCGCTAAATAGAGGATTATTGTGTTCGTGCGTGAGTCAGATTAACAGTAAGCTATATACAATATTATATTGCAAGCGTTCATAGGCTTCAGTTACATCACATGCTTGCATAAAGGTAGAGAAAGTATATTCGAGCAGTCTACCGACTCGTCTTTAGATTGACAACATACAGTGTAATAAAATTGCCTTCTCTACTTCGCTTGCAAGTATCGCAGTATCGTGTGGGAATTCCAGAACCTTACTCCTAATGATATTAAACTTCAAATGAGATATCGACTCAGTACACTGCTGTCAGGTGAACTGTGTTGATTATCAAATGATATGTACATTAGGCGGTAAAGTTCATAGATAGATAGATAGAATAAGCTTTATTTACGTAATAATTATATGTAGATAATAAATTCCTTAAAAATTGTAAAACATTAATATTTATTATGCATATATTATGTTCATTTATTGGTATACCTAGAAAAAGCCGCAATAGCACGAAACGGTCCAGTTTTCAGGATTCTTCTTAGCGTTATCCGGTTTCCTAAACCATTAGGAATAGCGGGATCTACCACCTAAGCCTAACAATTTGGCGAAGACTGATTTACATGGAACGACTGTCAGACCTCTACAATCCATAGGGGAAACCAGAACTTTCTTAGATTAGGCCACACGTCATTCGTAGTATAATTTCTTGATCGTGAGGGATTCCTCATGTTGTTTTCCTTCACCGCCGAGCAAGTGGTAATTACAAATACGTACATTAATCCAAAAACACGAATTTAGTGGTACATGACGGGATTCGAAACGGGTACAGTTGGCCAATAGGCAATGCATTGTGCATTAGACGATAAATTTCATTTATATTTATACCTCGAAAACGTCGAAATAGCTCAGAAAATGTCCTATAGTTTTCGAGATTGTTGATTGTTTTGTTTCTCTTCCTTTGATCAGGGGGCACGGCAGTGCCCCCGCCAAGTCGAGCGCGAAGCAAACACTGCCGTACCATCCTTTACTGGAACCATTTCGCCGCATTTTCAGGCCCCTATTTGAGAACCTCTGGATAAGACCAGAACGCAGAAATTTTCGTCATCCAGTAAGCTATAATCACATACTTAAAATCCAAAATTTCAAGTCTGTAGGTCATTTAGTTCCGAAGTTAAGCGAAAGCAAAGTTTCGCATTTATGACACTCACTCATGATCATCAAAATAGAACTAGTACTTCCCATAAACTCCGAGAGCTGAAATTTGGTACAGAGTTAGGGTTTAATGGCCACATAAAGGAAAAACTATAAAAACTAGGATAATCGAAGATCTGGAGTACCTGGTGACCCTGATTAGAAAACACAAGAGCCCAACTAAAAATATTAGAGATCGACATACTGCCTTTACAAAAAATGTTCAACTTGGTGGGCCGCTTCATTTGATGTCAAAAATCGAAGGTCTGAAGTATCTGATGAAGAACCCTCAGCTGGTCTCAGCTGTATTAGAGATATGGTAATGCCCCCTTCTACTATGAGAAAAAAACTGTGTCAAATAAGAAAATGTAATAATAATAATAAAATAAATCAATATGTCTACGTTTCTACAAAAAGAAGTGAAATCCCACCAAAAACATTCTGTAAAAAACTAGCCAAGTCTCGACGGAGCTGCTTGTTTATCTCTAAAAAGTAATGAAATCTAGACAAAGTCGTGCCAAGTCTAAGGTTCCTTACTGCGATTTCTTTATTATTATAGTTAATGTTGTGTGACTTGGCCGTTGAAGGTTACACAAGGGTACAAAACCAGGTGCTCCATGACACCATTGCACCAATCTGTCGCCAGAACCGCTACCCATTGACGATGGAAAATTGCCACTTGGAAAACGTTGATTCAATAACCAGTCAATTGTAGGCTTGATAAAGCTGCGAATTTCAATAATACTTACGTATAGGCGAGCCTGAAACAAACAATATAAAAAAATATTTCCAGTACAGACGGACTTCTAATCATTGATAGAAGTCCGTCTGTACGTCTATTTTATGTAGGATCGGTGGTCGATTTGACACTCCAAAAAGAAGAGAGCAGAAGTCAGCATTGTCAATGCTGAATGCATGCGTTGCACAATCAACAACAGCCTAAAATGAGACACTAGCGTCCAATTACCAACACCAGTATGGGCTATTATCTCGCTTAATAAACATAGGTACAGATATAACATTACGTGTAAACAAAATTGACTTGTACCCACTAACGTATAAAGAATTTTCAACGGCCAAGTCACACAACATTAACTATAATAATAAAGAAATCGCAGTAAGGAACCTTAGACTTGGCACGACTTTGTCTAGATTTCATTACTTTTTAGAGATAAACAAGCAGCTCCGTCGAGACTTGGCTAGTTTTTTACAGAATGTTTTTGGTGGGATATGGTTGTCTGGAAGAGATCGCTTTAGCGATAATACCGTCTATTATACTCTTGCAATAACATGTTACTCAAATGTATTTATTTTGGTGCAAAAAAGTGTATTCTATTCTATTGTTGATTTATTTACGTAGTAGTGATTATAACGGAATATTCTATACAGATTGATATTGTTTTAGAATCAATGATACTATAATAGCAAGAAACAATAAACATTATCGATTAGTAAACATTGCATGATTCTGTCAGTACTTTTTATTTTAATGGCATATTAGGTATCCGATCATTAGTATGCGCGTAATTTGACTTATATTTACTATGTCTCGCAAATAAGATTTTTAATACAACGTCTATAACATGCGTGTGACTCACATAATGTGAAGTGGTTACGGTAGCCTATGAACGCTTGCAATACAATCAGTATTGCTAGTGCATTGGCACTGCCACTACACATCAACTTTATTTTTATACATCCTTGGGAGGCATACAAGCATACGGCCTACCTGATGTATAGTGGTTAACATGGCCTATAAATTTTATCAATATATTAAGTATCACTCGCGCGATGCCACTTCTGCTGCTAACACAGCAACTCCTTAGGAGCTTACTGGAACACACGCAGGAATACAACCCTCCAGAGAGTTGTTATTTGGCTGGTGATTTCTGTGAGGTTGAGGTACTTCCTCATACGGGCAGGACAGACATGCTCATGCACACAAATATTTGCCCTGTGTGGGAATCGAACCCACGAGTGTTGGTGTCAAAGTAACGTTACTAACCACTGCGCCACCGAGCTCATGAAAAGTATTGGAAAAGTAGTATTAATTAAACATAAAAGACGAAATAAGATCTCTTATTTAAAAAAAAAAACTATATATAAATATGTGATTTCTTAAGAAATGATCTACTATGTTATTACTTAAGTTCCTCTGTTGAAATGTAAGGCTTTCGAATAATGCATTAGTGGAGACACACACCCGCGCCGCAGGGAGAGCAATAAACTCAGCTAATGACGTCGAATTGATGAAAAGTATTTCACAGTTTCAGTCTGAGACACTCAACGTAGCAATACAAAAAAAGATGTTACATCACACACAATTCTTTTCATCTATTGTTCATTCCAGAGCAACAAAAAATATTGTGACATTATTATGAATTTATATTTTAAGTGGCAATATTTTTAAAACGTTATAACACCGCTTTCAGAGTGTGGGCAGGCGAGGTGTCCCATTTTGTACAGGCTAGTGGACATTTTGGCTACATTTCGTATTTACGTCATGGCAAGAAGGGCTATTCGTGTATTCGATCTATTAATATGATCGAACTACAATATACGTAGATTTATAACCACTTGATCCCGTATTATGAAGTTGCGTTCGAGTTATGGCGGCATTTGCGTGAGTACTTTTAATTTGAAATCCGAAGAAATCATGATTACCAATTTATTTGTTTTAACTAAGAACGTGTTTGACTACACTACGTATTATTTTAGCAATCAATTACTACCCAACTCGACGTATAAAAACGGAATTCGAACGAGTTTCCCTTACTAAGGTCTTCGGTAGTTTAAGCGAAGAAATAGTTCTTTTTTATTCTAATTACAATGAATATAAAGAAAAGCTACGTTGTCTACTTTCGTGAGGCGATTTTCTTAAGGGGAAGAGCTTTTTAATTTTTATATCAAGGAAGAAGTACCACCATTCGCTTGTTGTCCATAAGTGCGTAAGGCTAACCTATATAACTATTTTAGCGAAATAATTTTTAAACATCTTGCCGATAGCATTTATTCTTCTAATGTGAGAGTTGTACAAAAAGGATAATCTGTGTAACGATATAGTTTTCATATATTTTCAGTTTTGTATGCCATTAGTAATAATAGTTGAAGAAACCTGTGCCGAGAAAATCTCTGCGGGAAATTCATGCCACAATCTCTTTAGGTTGTCGCATGAACATCATGGCGAAGTTTCCTCTTCTGGAGAGGATTTTCCTTTGTTCGAGGAAGTCTAGAATAAAACAGAACGAGCATTATGGTTCAATATGGCAATTCTTGCGAGCCATACCATGGGCAGACGAATGTCCTTATATGTTGTGATGCAAGCAGTGAATGAATAGAGGCCATAGGCAATTGAGCGAAGCTTTAATACTTCACGTACACGTGCGTTGGTCCCATTTCAGTGTCACAGTCCGGGGTCAGTTATTCTTATTATATTCAAAAGTGGAATCCGCTCATCATCCCAAGTACCACCACAACCTTTCCATCCATATTGGATAAGGGCATTCTAACAATGTTTAATTACGTTGTTAAAAATTGTTAGATACATAAATATTCAGAATTCAGGGTGGTCGAGTGCTTAGCAATGACTACTTTATCATATCACCAAGGGCTGTGGATTCGATTCTCATTCAAGTAAAATATTTGTTGTTGTTAAGTTTCTCTGTTCTGCCTCGGCGAAAGAATAGGCCACCCCATCTCAACCCGTGGGTGTCGTAAAAGGCGACTAAGGAAATTATCCAGGAGATGGGCAGCAGCGTCCTCTGATTTTAATATATTTATATAACTTACTGCGGTTGCCAACCCGCCTGCCAAGCGTGGCAACTATAGCAAAAATCCCCTCAGAATGAGTACGACAAAAAGACGGCCCCGAGTCACCGGCAGCCCTGCTGATCCTGACTTCGGTAATGGTCAGAGTATCGGCGGAGTAGGGTGTGCTAAGAATCCCCGGCTCCGACGCCGCGGCTACCAACACAGCGGACAGGCCCTGGCAACATATAATACGCGTACAATGAGGAACGACGAGAAGATAGTGGAGCTGGAAGAGGAACTAAGCAAGTTAATCCTATTATAGGACTTTCCGAAGTCCAAAGACAGGGTGGGGACACGGTGATCCTTAAATCCGACAACTTGCTTTACTACCGGGAAGGCGACCATCTATCCTGTCGGGTTTATAGTCCGTAGACCCCTCGTCGGCAATATACTAAAGGTCGAGGCTGTGTCGGCGAGAGTTGCGTACCTTATACTCAGAATTACCAAACGGTGTTCGCTGAAGGTCATACAGGTCTACGCACCGACTTCGTCATACCCCGATGATGAGGTGGAGGATATGAGGATATATCCAAAGCCATACATACCTCTAAAACTCACTACACAGTGCTGATGACAGACTTCAACACAAAGATGAGCTGAGAGTGGGGCAATTTGGAATCGGGCAACGAAACCAAACAGGACAACTACTGGTCTACTTTATGGAGAAGGAGAGAGAGAATGATGAACTCCTTCTACAGGAAACAGCCGCAGGGCAAATAGACTTGGAGTAGCCCGGATGGTTCGACGAAAAACGAGATAGACTTCATCTTGACGACCAACCGGCATTTGTTCGATGTCTCTGTGATCAACAGGGTGAAAACTGGAAGCGATCACCGGGTGGTAAGATGCAACCTGAACCTTAACATAAAACAGGAAAGGTCTCGCCTGGTGAAGTCTACTCCCCTGTCCATCTCGTGCCATGATCCAAAACCCCAAAAGCTTTTAAATCGAAGTTCGTAATAGTTTTCAGTGCCTAGATAATCGCATAACACCGGACGATATCAACAGCAAGCTCGCGGAAACTGTCCATGCAGCGGGAGCTCTGTTTCGCCTCGCCCAAAAAGAACCCCGAAGCTCTCGACTCACACACAGAATCTCATGCAGGTCAGATATGAAATGTGGTTGCAGTCTTCAGCTCACACGTTAGAGTACATACAGCTGAACAGGCAGATCTCTGAATGCATACGGCGGGACATCCACCAATTTAATACAATTCGTATTAAAGAGGCGAGACAAGATCGAAGTGGTTGACGAATATTTCTACCTAGGGCATGTTATTCAGTTAGGTAAGTCCAAGTTCGACCGAGAGGTCAACAGGCAGACAGAAATTGGAAACATGATGGTTTGGTCATTTAGAAAGAATGAATGACAAAAGAGTTACGAAAGAAGTGTATCAAGCAAGAGTGAATGGTGATGTCGGGAGGGGCCGCCCTAGACGCACACATATAGATCAAATGGGTGATGTGTTGAAAAAGGGCCAAATCAAAAGTACCCAAAACCGAAGAGCTTGCATGAAGAGGTGGATGAGTGTAGAAGAAGCGAGAGCGGTATGTTTGGATCGGTGCACCTGTGTAGCCAGAATTAACAGCGGCGACCACCAAAAAGGCAATGAACAGTGAAGTTCATTGCTGTCCCGGGGGTTAAGCTACAGCTGCCTTGGAACTCACAACGAATTTAATCAGAAGAAATTTGTAGGAGTAGGAGGTTTTGGAATTGACTTCCCCTCTTGGCAAAGTGAGAGACAGCAATATGACAAATAAGGCATTTAAAAATCTTAAAGAGATGGCTAGTCTAGTGAAGCTCAACTGCCGTGCACCACGGTTTATCAAATATCTAACACTATTGGAACCTAAACTGTGAGTTGTTACCTAACACATCGATTCCAATAATATACATTGCAGAACCGCCTAAACGCCCGGTAATTCTCCCTTGTTGCCACCAAATCAGAATAGTATACTACCCCGGACGTGACACGCAAGGAATTTAACATATCGTCCCCGCTCCCGACGCCAGAGAACATGATGTGCTGTTTACTCGAATTCATGATTTGTCGTAGAACACTCACATAAAGGCGATGACACAAGTCTAAATGAAAAGAGCTTCGCCCTAAAATTTCCATGCCCTGTTAAAAATTGCGCAACAGGATGATCCACTTCTAACCACTCTTTACTTATTCTGTCTCGCACTGATTGAAAGAACAGATACAAGTGTTGTCCTTTAGTAGAAGTTTCCCATCTTTCTTGCCATTCAGACAGCAAAGTTTCAAGTACCTCGTCAATTGGTTTGAACAGTCTAAGTATTTTATTATGATCGCGGTGTTTTATAAAATCAGGGTGTATGTTTTTAGAGGTGTAATACATTGAAGCGCGTCGTTGTATTTCCAAGTCAACTGGTAACACGCCTGCCAGCACTGGTAGTGCCTCGGTACTCCTTAGTGTACCTTCGCTAGTAGTTCTATCGGTACACGCTACATACCTACTGTATCGTAGGGTATATCGATACAACTAATACACTAGTGTATACTTGTAATGTTACAGCAATAATAAAGAAGAGATACCATCAAGCAGGCATTTGTGTATCATTTTAGTGGTATAAAATTTGAGAGTAGGTAAGGTAAGTCTTGTTACATTATTGCAAATCGACCCGACGACTCTCTTTTGTAAAACATAAATTATTACAATATCAGCCGCTTTTCTCCACAGCATTATACCGTACAACATAATGCTGTGCGAGTAATTGAAATAGACTAAACGCGTAGTAGCCACGTCCATCAATTATCTAATTCTCCAAACTGCATATGCGGCGGAGCTGAGCTATCAGGCAAGTTTAGTTGGTTTAAGTGGGAGCGGACGAAGAATTAGACCATTAACTGACTGGACCCTGGTTTGATTCCTAACCTAATGTGGGCTATATAATATTAAATTTGTGTATTTATAATGTTTGTAATTATCACTTGCTCGGCAGTGTCAGAAAACATGGTGAGGAAACTCGCACGTTCAAGAAATTATGCTTTGAATGACTTATCAACCTAACCTAAGAAAGTTATGATTCCTTTTGGGCTGTAAAGGTCTGACAGCAGTCGCTCCATATCAAAATCAGTATATTCACCACATCCTTAGCCCTAGGACTCCATCAGTCCTAATAGATTTGGAAACGGAATAACTTTAGGAATACGACTGTATAAAAAAGAAATTGGAATGTCATCTGTGAGAGGAATGCCATGTGATTAGGTACGACTCAGTTAACGTCATAAGTAAGTAAACCTGATAATAAATAGTGTCCTATATTTTCTGTGTGTTTTGTTCGGGTTGAAAGGGATGTTTTCAACATATGATGCAAAAACATTTGAATTCTTTAAAATGCCCAATGGGTCTCTTCGACTCAATGGTATCCACATTTTTCATTCTTTTAGTAACAAAAGCAAATAGTTTGCGTATTTCTGTTTGTGTAAACTTCAAGTGACAAAATTAACTACAGAAATTTACGACCCGATGTTGAATAAAGTTCGAGTTTTATACTTCGATACCACACTTTATGAGTTCGAATACAGTGCACACTTTATAAGTTCTAATTAATACCATAAAATGTGCACCGTAATTTCAACCCCTACCGTAGTATTAATGAATTATGATGTAGAACGGGTGTTAATTTGTTTGCCTTGTCGAATATTTACAACAAGTTATGTTTCAGTTCAGTCGCCCCAAGGAATATATTTTTTCCATGTAATTTTCGGACCCGAATAGTCGAATGTGGTCCTTTCCAGGTGATTTTCAAATATTCTTTCTTATTTCATCACATATTAAAAGGAATACTTTGACCAAATTTTAAGTTTGTAGGATCAGCGGTTTTGTTTTTCGGGTTTACAGTCCTCAGTTTAAGTCATTATATGTAATAATAGATACCAACCACAACTGAGAGCCTATTGCTAAATACGTCAACGTTTTACGACTATAATACACATTAAAACAGTATTTAAAATAGCATTGTTTGTAAGAACTTTGCTTTTTTTGTTGCCATAATAAAGTTTTTCAGCAATTCTTTTCACAAAATGTACATAATCGAATCATGAATATTTGTAATGTGGAATAAACTATTTGCCGAGGTACATACAATAACTATCAAATTAAAAAATACTGCAGGACGGGTAGTTTACAAATCGTTAAAAATAAAAAAGAATACATTAAGTAATTTAACTTCGATATATGTACATAATTGGCATCACTTTTTTATTTAGAAGTTTTTATTTGGTTTTAGCAGAATTGGTCTATTGATCCACCATAGATAAACAAATTACACTATTAAATCCCCATTACTATTATTGTACAGATAACGCAGAATGCAGAGAACATTGATAATATGCATGGCATTATTAATGTAAATAGTGACAATTATTTAGCGAACTTATATGTAGTAAAAATGTATACTTTATATTTATAAGTAAGTGCCTAAATAAAACATGTTTAATTTATAAATACACCTTACCTAAGCGTTAATCTTATGTAGTAGAGCTATAAAATAGTTGTTATTCTCAAAAATTACGATGGCCCTGTAAGGCAATACCTATAGCAAGTATGTACAGTCACTATAGCAAGCAATAACGCATATACGTATATAAAAAAAATTTACTACTGTTACACGATGCGAAATAAAAATAGAATTATAGATTCTTTAATTTTTGAAGCATAAGATAAAACCTACCTAGATCCGCTTTAGCGTTTTTACAATCTTTCCTCTCAACAATGTAAAAACGCTAAAGCGGATCTCCCGCCAAAATGTACGTCGAAATTGAAACTCAGGCAGGCAGGAAATATTGAAACGAAATGTCATGCAACTCAGTCGTCCAATCAGAGCGGTTCGCGCCCTACGCTTGCTCGCGCGTCTTTATCAAATCGCGATAATGACTCGAAACCGTAACCGGTGGCAGCTAAACAATAACAAAATAACTTTACTTATAACAATCTATAACTCCACAGCGCGTAAAGTATTGCCGACCTTCGTGCTGTGAGCACATCACGGCTGCATACGGCAAAAAACTACACATTAAAACAAAATAACAAAACTTGGGCCAGGCCGGTTTAGTTCCTTCGCTTCGTTTAAAAATAAAGTAAAAAAAGGGCGCCTTTAAGAATTTATTTTTAAACCATTGTACAAATATTCAAGTTGTTATAGTAAATTTTCAGTAAAATATTTAAATCGGTGTGATGGTGAACTCTTTAGTTTTTATTAATTAAATAACGATTGAGAGCTAGTTGTGTGCTAGTAAAGTGATTGTGAATATTTAATGTGTGTACGACAGACGAGTGGTCAACTTTCTTTTGTGCGGCACAATTTTACGTACATATTTCTACAAAATTAAATTGGTGAGTTTCTTGGTTAATTTATAAAGTTTATTATAATCAATAATAATTATAATTAGTTTTTCTATATTATTCGTTCTATCAAAGTAGTGATAATATTTTGTTGAAAATATACATAGAAGTCTTTGAAAATATCAGTTTAAATCTATTTTTATCACAAGTAGGTATTTTTATCACATTTACGGTATCTACCCACTTATAATGATAATCTATCGAAAGATAATCTCATTTATTAATTGATATATAGTTTTATTTATGTATTTAGCCTCGATAGTTTTGACATTAGTTGCCTGTACTTATCAATTTAATTAAAATTTGTATTAGTAAATTATACGACAGACATACCTAGTTGTGATAGAATTAGACTGTATGTACTATTATTATCTCTGCTGTGACGGTTTGTACTACCAGGAAATGTATAGATACGAGGGTTAACAAAAAGTAAACAAACAAATGTCATTTCAAAGTAATATACAGAGGTACAAAACATTTTCAAATAACAAGAGGTATTACTTAGGTATTTGCCGTTAACCTATGATTCAGATTGCGTAAATTACAAAAGCTTATTTTCTTAGTATAAATGGAAATACTCGTATTAAAATATAAATGTAATAATAGAGATTTAGGTACACATAACAACAAGACGAGCTAAACATTACAAAAAAAATGCAATTTATGTATATCGTACGTTATACTTATACACTTAATATACAACAAAAATCTAATTTAATATATGTATATATTTGGAATTTTGTGAGTAATTATGTATATTTTTGAACCTACATTGGGTGTATGTATATTAATCAATGTATGGATGTAGGTACTTATATACTTATATTTCCGCAATTTATTATTATCGTCTGCTATATATCTTGCGAATCCCGCCCACTCCTCTTATAATTTTAATATCTAAGGTTACCTTGAAAATATTGCTTTTAACAATAATACCGCCTTTTTCATTCTTAAAGTTTGTAATTTGTCACAGTGCTTATTATAATTTAGTAAATCTATTTATATACCTAAGTAGTTTATTTTTATTTGCTTTTTTATAGAGAAATACAATAAAGGATCAAATTCATTATAATTAAAATCATTGATTATAGTTAAAATATTTTTATGTTCCATACAAATATTACTAAATATGCGAGGCATTTATAGTTGTCCTTTTTAGACCATTTTCGCCACATGGTCTACGTTAAACGCAGTTAAATGTTAAATTTAGAAATTCGTAATTTCTGTATTTTATGTGTGCTATACTGTACTTATTTAAATAATAACATTTGAAAATGCCAACTCTTAATATAGTTTGTTTTTTGTGACAAAAAGAAATAAGCATTGTTTTTCGTTCCAATGTTGTTGTAATATAAGAACTATAAGAGATATAATTCTAGGACGACTGAATTATGAGAACTCGAAGTTGATATTATTTTTATCACGCGTTTATTACCATAGACAATATACATTTAATCCATAACCAACGTCCAAGAAATTATATTTTGAAAGACGTGTGTCCTAACCTAAGATAGGTCTGGTCTACCCTCTGGGTTATAGAGGTCTGTAGGCCAATTCTGCTAAAAAAACTGCAACTGCACAGTTGCGCGGCGTGTGTCAAAATGCGTACATTGACGTTTCATTATTCTGTTAAGCGATCTGACAGCAGCGACGTAGCAGTAACGCAGCTGTAAATGACTCGCTATTCTGTTAAAAAACCTACACTGCACGTGTACGTTTCCTGCAATATAATCGTATTTTAATAAATTGTTCTGAGATTTGTATAGCGGTGGGTGACAGAAGTTTTGAAGGAGTTTATTTGCAGTTTTGCTAACTTAAGCTAACTTAAACTTTTGAGAAGTTAAATTAATATTCTGAAGTGGTGAAATATATTCCAAAACATATATGATTAAGTAAAACTTCTTTTCAGTTAGAAATACCTCCACGCCGGCAACCAAGGGCAATGGGACTTGAAACTATAGGAGTCAATATTAAGGAAAAATCCAGTTTTATTAGATTGAAAGATGGTACGAGCGTGCATGAAAAGAGCAATGAATGTTAAAGAAACGAGTGAGGTATGTAAGAATCGAGTCGCGTGGCGCTCGGTTCTCTCTGCCTACCCCGTAAGGGATTTGGCGTGAAGTTATACTTTAGTTTAGTATAGAAAGATGGTAATATGACAGGTGTTAAGTAGTACATTTGTAGGATACGCACAGTTGCAGCGTAGTTGCAGTGCCGTTGCAGTGCAGGAAATTTTAATAGAATACACGTATGGGCACTGCACTTTTCCTGCACGACTCAAATGACAAGCGTAAACGTGCAGCTGCAGGTGTTTAGTAGAATAGGCCCACTGACGGCAGTCGCTTCATGTAAAAATCAGTATCTTCGCCAAATCCTTAGTCTTAGGTAGCAGACCCCGCCGATCCTAATGGATAGGATTAGGAAACGGAATAAAGGTACTTGTTGGTTAAGGTGATAGACAATGGTAGGTAAAGCAAAGTGATTCTGTAAGGGTTCTTTTTTTCCTTGTGCGATACGGAACCCCAAAATAGATAAAAAAAGTCCAGTCATTGTAATCCAGGGGTTTCAGTTTTTAATTAATCGGAGCTGAGTTCATATTATTTTCCAATGAAATTTTAGTTATAATGTTTAGTAATAAATATTAAGTAACCTAACTAATATCGGCCAAGGTATAAGAGATAAGGCAAGTCATAGGTTGATAAATTACTATCACATTGATAGCTCAATGCTGAGAAGTAGACTGATGGACCGGTGTGCTTAACATAATCTAATCAGAGACATTTTTGACGAAATTATTAAGTACATTTTGTGTAATAATTTGGGAATATTAAATAAAAGCATAGTGCTGTAGACACTGTTTCGCTGCATGGATTTTAAAGGGAATTTATGGCACAAGGCATTGCTATTGTACTTCCTCGTATAATTACCTAACTCATAAGAAAAGGGCTGTACCTAAGAAATTTAGATAGATAACTAAATATAATGATAATTGTCGATTTTTTTACCGCAGCGTACAATAAGTGTCACTCGTGGGATGCCACTTCGAATGAAGAAAACTTCGAAGATAGAGGAGGGTTGAGAACTCTTCTTCTGTTTCCGAAGTTTTCAATCTAAAAAAACAATACCTACGGTAAATTTTAATGGGTCTTGTGAAAAATCAAAAAAATATTTATTTTATTATATTCTTACATTCCTACTGGTCTATAATATGATAATAGTGTGTAAATTAAAGACCATAGACAACCGATAAATGTACGGAACCCTCAAAGGGCGAGTTCAACTCGCACTTGATCTGCTAATCACTTTTATATTTTAATAACACGTCAAAGAAGGCTAGTTAATAAAGAACCAGATTCACCAAACCATATAAAATTCAAGTTTCTGATATACCTAACCTTCCCAACAAACATCAAGATCTGCGTTCTGAAACCGAAAGTTGCGCTTACTTATTTGCTGTAACTCATAAATTTTGCCAAATTTTATGATTATAGGTCAAATGTAAGTACTCCGAAGGTTTTCATTTGTGATTTTTTGTATAACCGACTATATATATAAAAATGAATGTGTGTCTGTATGTCCTCTATGGACTCAAAAACGGCTGGGCAGATTTTGATGAAATTTTCAGTGAATCTTCAGGTTAGCCCAGCAGGTGATCCTGTGAAGTTTGGTAGCGATCATATCACCCGTGCGAAGCCGGGGCGGATAGCTAGTATGTTATAAAATGGCGAATCTTTTAATGATCAGGCTTCTTGCTAAATTTCGTGTTCGTAAGGTACCTAGAAATATCTTTCAGATTTTAATTTATGATTTCTTGACAAAAATGTCGGTAACTACAAAAACGCTAATTTTGCCTATTTTTATACAACGTCGGGAGGCATACAAGCATACGGCCCACCTGAGCCGCAGCGGTTACCGTAGCCTATGAACACTTGCAGTACATTAAATATCGCACGCAGGAACATTACAACCTTCCAGAGAGTTGTTATTGCTGGCTGGTTTTCTGTGAGTACTTCCCCAGACGGGCTCTCCACCTATCTTAAAATACCCAGTCCAAGTCAAACAGACAAGATTAACCGCTGCGCCACCGAGCTCGTCAAAACGTACATTCCCTGTGTGTTATAAGCCCTTGCTTTGTGTATACGAATCTGGTCAACTGGAAGTCTTCTTCTTGTCTTAGCGTTATTCCGTTTTCTAATCTATTAGGATTGGCGGGGTCCGCTAACTAAGTCAAAGGATTTGGCGAAAATACTGATTATTGCTTGGGTTCGACTGCCGTCAGACCACCACAATCCAGAGGTAAAACCAGACCGTTCTTAGATAAGGTCACGATGTTTTCCTTCACCACCGAGCAAGTAATAATTACATAAATCCGAAAACACGAATTTAGTGGTACATGGCAGGATTCGAACCGGTGACTAGTTGGTCAATAGGCCGGTTCATTAACCACTGAGCTATCACTGCTCTTCTGCTGGTCTGCTGGATGTAACCCGTTGGATTTGGTTTATGATTTCTTGCTAAATACACAGGCTTACAACAAAATGATCCGAAAAAGGTTCCCATTTAATATTTAAGGTTTTTTTTTTGTGCAACGTCGGTAGGAGGTACACAAGCATAGGACCCACATGATTTAACGTAGATACCGTAACTTATGAATGCATGCAATGCAGAAAGGATCGCTAGTGGGTTGGTGTTCTTTAGGAGCTTCATGGTAATCTCAATCACTCGCAGGAATACAAAAACAGAATAGTTGTTAGGAATACAAGGAGATATCACACACAGAGCGACGGTATCACGTGTTTTTGGAGAGTAAATAAACAAACATACTTTTAAAATGTTACACACCCGTAGCTGTTGCCAGCAGTTTCGTTCGCATGGGTTACTCTCTGACTCTCGATTTTTATTTGCCAATAAATAATTACGATCCGGTTCTCTGTTTCGACGTATTAGAAGGTTAAATAAACACACTTACTTTTTTATTTTATAACGATACTAGTTGGATCTCTACACTCTGAACAAATCACATCCAACTGTTGCTTTGTTTAATTAACAGTAGGTACCTTTTTTTTGTATAAGTTGTGTAATATTTCGTTTTTTCAAGAAAGTCACATATTTAGATAAACATAAAATATCTGTCTATATGGAAAATTTAATATAAAGAGCTGTTTTCGAAATTCATGAAATATTAAAATATTTGAAAAGATTTGGTCATTTAATGAAATAGGAACATTTGGGCCGTTTTTTATGTTTGTTGTATAAAATCTGGGTTTTTAAGGAAAATATCTATATAAACAAACTTATTTATACAGTAGGTATATATATATATATATATATAATAAGATTTGCCCATTTAAATATATACTAGCTGACCTCGCACTTCATTCGCGCATACCTCAGTATCCCGTGGGCGTTACCAACTATTTTATTACTTTCGTTTTCTTTCATTTTTTCGGCGGGTCAAATCTTAATTTTGAAATGAGCGAGAATTGGACTATCAAATTCAAAGCGAATTTTTCAAATCCACCTTGTAGTTCCAGAGCTTAGCGTGTACAAACACACATAATCTTCGCCTTTATGTATTAGTACTAGCTGCACCCCGCGATTTCGTTCGTGCGCATTTCGGTATCCCGTGGGAATCGCTCTTTCTTATTTACTTTCTTTTTCTCCGCTTCTACTCGTCGTATCGTGATGTTGAAATGCCTATAATCTTCCTCTAGAATTGGGCTACCAAATAATAATAAATATTGTCACACAAATTACACAGCGCCACCTAGCCCCAAAGTAAGCGAAGCTTGTGTTATGGGTAGGTACTAGAAAACTGATAAACATACGTAAATATTTTTTTTTTTGTAAATACATACTTATTATACATAGAAAATACCCAGACCAAGACAAACAGACATGTTCATGCACACAAATGTTTGTACTGTGTGGGAATCGAACCCACGAGCCTCGGTGTCAAAGTAGCGTAACAGCGCGTTACACCACTGCGCCACCGAGCTCGCCAAAAGAGTTTTTCAAATCGACCGGTAGTTCCAGAGATAAGCGCGTCCAACCAAACAAACAAACTCTTGCGCTTTATATATTACTATAGTATAGATAGATGATAAAATCTTACTTTTAAATTAAATGCTTTCTGTCTGCAGCTTCATTCACGCGTATACTCTCCGCTCTTCATACTATGTCTAATAAAATACGCACCAACTATATCCATCCATGTCCATCAAACCATGCCACTGTTATGACGTGTAAGCAGGACAAATAAACAAACTTACTTTTACATTTTTACAACATTACCTATTTGCTGTTGCTAATGGCTTTCTTCGCATACACTCTGCTTAACAAAAAAAAAAGAGAAATTTTCCTCTGGGCCACTTATACCGTTCGACAGTATTTATTGATAGTTCAGATGTCGATTTGTTTAGTTAAGTATTGTATTTACAAACATTTTATTTCTACATCGTCATACAAGCATACGGCCCACCTGATGTAAAACAGTTACCGTAGCCTATGAACGTTTGCAATAAATTTTGTATTTAATTTGCGCGATGCCACCTCTGCTGCTAACACAACAACTCTTTAGGAACTTACTGGTGACCTCATTCATACACGCAAGAACACAACTCTCCCGGAAATTGTTATTTGGCTGCGTTGAAAATTTGCAAACAATTGCATGTAAATCGAAATGATAATGATTTTCTTAACAACTCATCTAAATATAACAATTTGATAAATTTAAGGGGCACTCATCAAGCAAAAAATAAAATTGTTTTTGGCAGAGCTGCGATAGCCAGCGGAGCCACATTACCCTCAAAATTGCCGTTTGGGGTAGACTGATGTCATCCAGCTAGCGTTTAGACGGTAATAGTGAGAAACTCTAAAATCGACACACTAATAGCTAACATATTGTAGTTTTGTATCCTTTAATTTGAAATTTAAATGTTCGTTGGTGAGGAAGAACGGTCCAAAATCGTTCCAATTAGAAAAAAAAAAACATATGGGAAAACGTATGGCCGGCCACTCTGCACTGCAGAGTCTGCACTGCACTCCCATCAACAGAAAAAGTAACAGCACTCGTCGCTAGATGTCGTACAGGGTTCCATATATTTTAAAAAAATTAAAAAATTAAAAATAAAATATTTAAATATTTTTTAAATTTAAAAAATATCAGCTCTGCCTACACAGCTTGTTACCATTGTCCCTCAGAAAGGTGTATTTGGTTCAAAGATTACAGTGAATGTATCTACTTTTCTATTCGAATTAGAAAATATTGACTTTTACTTAGAAAATTTATCTGGAACAAGAGCGTATTCCACAAATGGTTTACTAAAAATTAACATACTGACACGTTGGATTGTAGCAATATTTTTGTTATGACATCGGGTGAATAAAGCATGCAGCTCACTTGATTTGAAGTGGTTACCGCAGCCTGTGAGCGGTTGTAATACAAGGCCTAACGCTCCCACGTTGTCACTTGTACGCAAAAATGAGTTTTTCGCCATAATATCATTGTTCAATGACAACAAAGTGACTGTTAAAAGAAGAAGAGGCATGCTCCTTTGGTTCGGATATGTGGAAAGAATGCAGGTAGAAAGAAAAGTAAGATAAGTAGTTACGTAAATATATATTTTTTAAAGACATTATTGCAAAATAATGATGTCATTTTTCCCCTGCACTCATGTCATGAAGACCTTGCTTTTTATCAAATTTCATGACCCTGGGTCACCTGTATTTTCGCCATGAAGACCTTGCTTTTTATCAAATTTCATGATCCGGGCCACCTATACTCTTGTCACGAAGACCTTGCTTTTTATCAAATTTTATGACCCTGGGTCATCTGTACTCTTGTCACGAAGACCTTGCTTTTTATTAAATTTCATGACCCTGGGTCACCTGTACTCTTGTCACGAAGGCCTTGCTTTTTATCAAATTTCATGATCCTGGGTCACCTGTACTCTTGTCATGAAGACCTTGCTTTTTATCAAATTTCATGATCCTGGGTCACCTGTACTCTTGTCATGAAGACCTTGCTTTTTATCAAATTTCATGATCCTGGGTGTCCTGTACTCTTGTCATGAAGACCTTGCTTTTTATCAAATTTCATGATCCTGGGTCACCTGTACTCTTGTCATGAAGACCTTGCTTTTTATCAAATTTCATGACCCTGGGTCACCAGTACTCTTGTCATGAAGACCTTGCTTTTTATCAAATTTCATGACCCTGGGTCACCAGTACTCTTGTCATGAAGACCTTGCTTTTTATCAAATTTCATGACCCTGGGTCATCTGTACTCTTCTCATGAAGACCTTGCTTTTTATCAAATTTCATGACCCTGGGTCACCTGTAAATTAACCCGGGTTTTGATTTTAAGAAAGGTAGGGCATCAAAGCAGCTCGTTTGGGGAAGTACCTCCAGCTCACAGAAAACCGCAGTCAAATAACATGTTCCTGTTAGTAAGCTCCGATGGTGTTTTTTGACTTATTGCCTGTACTTGTGTTTGTGAATCTTGCTTTGTGCCAAATTTCATGATCCTAGATCTACTGGAAGTATATGTAGGTTTTTATTTGGGATATTTTTAAAAACAGATACACACTGTTTTAACTTCCCAATACTGGTGCTAATAACAGTTTACTGTAGGTTTTGATTAGTGATTTCTTGGCATAGAGACAGACAAATAGACAGATGAACAACAAAGTTTTTATCTTTTTCGGTACGGAACCCAAAAAATACAACCATTTTTGGTTATTTCCAGTTATGGGCTTCATTCACTGAAAAATTAAGATAAATACTTCTGACAAAGACGATGTTCTTGCGGCCAAAGTATTCAATTTCACTCATCCAATAATTTGATCAAACGCTTCAGCATTGACAGCACAAACCATTAAACCACTTGACTGCGCATGAAGACAGCCCACGATTACAAAAACGTTGTTGTTTTTCTTTATTTTATTTTTATCAATGTCGGGAGGCATAGAAGCATACGGTCCACCTGATGTAAAGCAGTTACCGTAGCCTATTAACGTAACATATATCACTTGCACGATGCCTCCTCTGCTGCTTACACAGCAACTCCTTAGAAGCTTACTGGTGACCTCACACGCAGGAACACAACAATTGTTATTTGGCTGCGGTTTTCTGTGAGGCGGAGGTACTTCCCCAGACGGGCTGTTTGATGCGCCCTACCTCTCTTCAAATTGTTGTGTTTTAGCGCCTACATATCTCAGCGATTCGAGTCTTCTAACCAATGACAGAACATTTTAAGGAATAAGCCGATAAGTGACGCGATCTTGATTTGAGAACTAGCCAATAAGATCTGCTACGTTATTTCGTTCATGATTGCCTGTGTTCACGTTTTGAATATAAGGTTATGTGTTTTAGCATACATTGCCAGCTTAAAATGATAATAAATATCATTTGATCATGGCAACATTGAACATTAAAATTGCTAACAGAGTGTTTACATGCATAAGATAGCTAGATTTGTAAAATGAGACCGATAAGTTTCCGAGAAAATGAGAAGTAAGTAACACGAGTCATTGTAATATTATGCTTGAAATTAAAGACATTTTCGAAGAAACAGGAAAGCTTTTTTTGACTGAAATAGGCATTGAAGACGAATGTTATTATAGTTTTAATTGTAGCATAGATATATACCATACGAGTTTTACAAAGAAAAATATCTTTTTTTTTATATTAGTTTAGCATAGTGGCTCCTCTTTGCCTGATGGTAAGCGAAAGAGGAGCCGAAATCGCAACTGCCACTGCCAAAAGACTACACAGTATCCTGTCAATTGACGCTGCCATGCTGACCCGCAAGATGCTTCTTCACGCTTCGTTTGAAGGATCCCATATTGTAGGAAGGAGGGAACACATGTTAGATAATGTCCATCCGTTCTGGTATGATATGGATGATGAAAATAAAATTTAATCGTATCATATCGGAAAGTTGAGTCATCGAAATGTACATATTTCTATTTGATTGAGCTTTCAGATATCAGTTGATAAAGAATCTGGATAAAGTATGTAGTATGAGAACTTTGCGATAAACATGCGACAAAAGGGAAGGGGGTGGTGCAGTGCGGGCTTATCTAACGTTGCTGTCCAGTAAGCGTCCCAATCGTAACTGGTGTTATTATATCCTGCCATAAGATATCAAATACTTTTTAATTTTACTTCCTGACATGAGACCATTATTATATATAATATTATACCTATCTACCTATAACGGAGCGCGACGTGACTATAATCAATGACTACAAGGTGACTGAAGTTTAGTTGTCATCTAGCGACATTAATGCATATTATACCTAATTTTTAAGAAGAACAACCATTCAAGAAGAAAAGAAGTGCAATGTCCTATAGTTAGCGTTGTGATCTTGCGCCACTTATAAGCTTTGTGACGTCACAAAGTCACTAGACGACGTAAAGTTATGAACGAAAAATATTGATTTTAATGATACTGTTTTGGATATTAAATGAATGGGCTTAATTAGCATATTTCAAAAATATATACATTGTTAGCTGTTGCCCCTGGTTTTGCTTGCATACACCCGATAAGTGAGAGTAATTTCTAAAACTATGCCCGTTATGTGAGGCATTTTCATACATGCGGAGTAAGACGGCATGTTTATCTTACGATATATTATAGCTACGTCTGTGGTGAGCTTGCTCGCCGGAATTTGGACACTTTGTGAGCGGTGCGATGCGGGAGGTGAGGTATTTGATATGCGCTGTTCTTCGTCGTGTTTAGCTAGAGCGTGGGAACAAACAAGCGCAGTTCTCATATACAATTTGATGATTCCACTATGAATTCACATAAAGATCGGCTTGGCTTGCTGAACTTTGTTTCACTGAATTTGACGGATTAAGAGGATCGGGGAAAAACAACGCAAAATGTTACCATTAATTCTTACTTGGGTAGTGACTGTGCATAAATTGCAAGGGTGCGCTCTATGTAGATAATGCAGTAATTGATTTGGGGAAGTCACTATTATCTAAGACATAATTGGTCCCCGGCTCGTATTCTGGCATGTACCTACCACTAAATACGTGTTTATGGATTTAGGTACCTATTTATATTTATCGCTTGCTTTATGGTGAGGGAAAACATAGTGAGGGAACCCGCACGTCCAAGAAATAATATTTTGAAAGACGTGTGGCCTTACCTTAAAATGATCTGCATCAGGGTTGTGAAGGCCTGACGGCACTCACTCCTTGTAAAAAACAGTATCTTCGCCACATTCTTAGGCTTAGGTAGTGGATGCCGGCAATCCTAATGAATTATAAAAACGGGATAACGCTAAGATGAAGTAGACAATTGGCTAAAGTACAGATCTATGTGCACTGAAAAAAAAGATTAGTTGGATTTACCAGATTCCTAATAGAATCAACACAAGTCGAAGGTTGAACTGGGTCCTACCTTTGACTTAAGTTGATTTTACCAATCAAAAAAGGTTAAATGAAGTACCAGTAAAAATAATAAAATTTATTATTTAGTATGATAAACTGTACTATATTATATCTACAATCTATAGGTAAAATTTATCAAAATATTTTGTTGTTTTTACCGAAGTGGTCTTGCTTAAACTATGTTACGTCGAGATTCTTACAAAAAAATATTGCGTTACTTTAGTAAAATAATTACTAAATTTTATAATAATGACATAGTTACTATTGTATTTCATACAGAACGTCCATTTCGTTACTTTCGTATTATCGATCAAATATTTTTGTAATTCATACTGAATTACATTTCGTTACTTTTATATTATCTATAAGATAGTTTTGTATGTTATACTAGAGTTGAGTTGGTTACATTTATCAGTAGTATTGTATATTCCACTAGTGTAGGTTTAATAATGTAGATCATTCACTTTAACATATTTTACTAGAGTCAATATGGTTATATTTATCAATTACCTGTCGTTTATTCTCCTAGATTTTACCTATTATTTTTCACCAAAATGCTTTCGTATGTTTTACTAGAGTTGTTTGGTTATATTCGGCAATTAGCTATTGTAAATTCTATTATAGTACATCTGCTACTATTTACCAGACTGCTTTTATAAATTTTACTATTCAAGGTTTCATATTTTTCACAATTCAGCTTTTATATTTTCTGCTAGTGTTTAGTTGGTATTATTCACCAAATTGCTATTGTATGATTTACTAGAGTTAATTTGGTTATATTTATCAGTTAGCTGTTGCATATTCTATTAAGGTAGATTTAATATTATCTACCACACGACTTTTGTAAATTTTACTATTCGAGGTTACGTATCATTGACAATGCGACTTTTGTATTTTCTACTAAGCGTTTACTTAGTATTATTCATCAAATTGCTTTTGTATGTTTTCTTAAAGTTGATTTGGTTATATTTATCAGTTAGCCATTGTATATGCTACTAGAGAAAATTTGGTTTTATTTCCTAGAGGGATTTTGTAAATTTTACTATTCAAGGATTCGTAGTATCGACTATTCAGCTTTTGTATATTCTACTAGTGTATTTTAGCATTATACACCAAACAGCTTTTGTATGTTATACTAAAGTAGATTTGGTTATATTTGTCAATTATGCATTGTATATTCTACTAATGCAGGTTAGGTATTATCTCCCAGATGACATTTACAAATATTATCAGGCTAAGTTTGGTGTTTTTAACAAACAACTTATGTAAACTTTATCAGTGCTAGTTTTATAAACAACTATCAAATAAGTTTAGTTTTTTTTACAAGTTCCTATTTATATAACTTGTAGCGTGTTTAATTGACAGATAATATCATATCGCAACTGGTGGAAACATCATAATTTCGGGTAAATTTACAAAAAAGTAAACATAATTTAAGTGTTAATGTTAACTTTTTATGTACTTATTTAATAAGAGAATTGCAACGTTTATATCAGGAGCGATGTGGTATTATCTGCCAAATAAAATACAAATCAAACAAATAGAAACTGGAAAAAAAATAAATTAATTGGTAGTCGATTACAAAATAAACATTATTATTTAATATTGTATATTTACAAAATAAACAACATTAAACTTGGTCAATAGAAGATAATAGCGGGAAAATAATACGTAACTTACAATAGTAAAATATAGTGAATAATAATGAATTTAATGGATTATTCGTAAATAAAAGGGATTCGAGTTTACCCAAACACTAGAATAAAATGCAAAAGTTCAACATAATAAACCCATCAACAAAACAACGGTAATTAATACTTACACATAACATCAAAAACAACATTGACAACATGTGTATAAGCTATTTCAGATGTACATACACGCATTATTTATCACTAGTAAACTAAAATAAGTAAAATAACCAAATTTAAACTTAAGATTAAATCTACACAGACAATACAAAAGCTGCATAATCAGATAATATATAAAAGGTAAACGTATTAAATAAAAGAAGTTTTTTTACCATAAAGTAAATTTTATTAAGTATTTTATACACTTACACGTACCAAATAGACACAATTAATGAAGTTTAAAGTGACATACAGTTCGCCTATTCGAATAGTTTGCACTATATTTTGAAAACTATGTGAAAATAAATAGAACATATAGAACATTTAGATCCTTCTTTCTTATTTTTATACCAAGTACTTTAATAACGAAAAAGTATTATTACTCGTGAACTTAATAATATACCTCGCAGAGAATCAACCATTTGGCTTACCAAAGCGGACAAACTACTTGAGAAAACGAACTGTAATTAATTGTTAGAAATAAATTTAACATTTTTTAAAGATGTCATTCAAATCAAATACCTCTCTGTATTTTTAGAGAATTTAAACCGCATACTACTAACGAATTACCCTCCAAAAAATTATAAGTATATACTCCGAAGGTGGAATTGCGCATCCACTAGCGCCGCTATTTTTAGAAAAAATCATAGATAGAAAAAACAGAAAAGAATGAAGTAAGTAATGCCAACGGCTTGGCCTCACAAAGACAATAAAGGATTTTAGAGAAATATGCGAACATGTAAATAATCAACATGTAATAGTTATTCGATTAACCACCAAAAGTGGTCACTTTTAATGGTAAATAAAAATAAACAGTTACTATTTACACATCGGCGTATTGACCTAAAATTCCTCTATTGTCTTCGTGAGGGAAATCCACGCCTAATTACATTTTTATCTTCATTCGTCAGCTATTATTTTATTTCAAATTACGGCGCTAGTGGACGCGCAGTATACTCTTAAAATTTAATTCGTTACAAAAAATAGACACATAATTAGTAAAATGAGACGTCACTAATTAACTGATTGTAAAAAAAAATGATGTCATATAAATGTCATATTCAAACGACATACAATAAGCAATTACCAAAAAAAAAACGAAGTGGTTTGGCTTTAAAGTATTTTCAGTGGCAGGTGTATGATGGATTTATTAAGGCGACAATGTGACGCCCACATTAGAAAAAAATGATCGGCAGCAATCCAACCACTGTGTTAATGATACATCTAGTGAATAAAATCACTGAATAATGTATAAAACTGAATAATTTACACTGAATAATTATTAAATTATTTTTGAGGAACAAAATTACGGCCACTATTGACATCCTCGTAGTTACAAAATCAATTTTAAAAGCTACCAAAATTTTACAGTATACACTTGCCAGTGTGTGACCGTGTACACATCTCTGTTTTCACGGTCACACACTGGCAATTTTCCTTGCGTTTCCAACTTATTTTAAATCCGATATGAAAGCTGAGACTCCTGAAAGTTTTCTATCGGTTTTTAAGTGGATATTATAAAAATATTTCTGGATAAACGTCCAAACGTGAATTGATTCTAAGGGATATTCAGCGTCAAGGGTATGGAATGTTTTGAAACAAACATCCAAAGCTTTTAAAAAAGAATCCAATTTATACAATATGTTGTCAAAAGACACATAAAAATCGGTTAATTCATTAATCGAAGCACCCACCACAATTACCATTGGCTGGCATCTTCCTCCTTTCAAAGATTGGGCTTCTCTGTGCAAATTTAATTGCGTAGGAACTTCACTTTGGTTCTGTAAAGAAATGAGATAAAGGTAAAAAATATTGAAACTAATTTATTGCTCTACTGGAAACTTGAAAAGTGTAACCAGGTCGGAACAGTATATATGTCACCATAAAATTGTAAAAACCGTCAGATTATAATAAATGTAGTTGGTTTACAAACTAACCTAACCTAAACCTAACGTTAGTTTACAATCTCCCGCGTTGAGATTATAATCTGACGATTGTCGATTGTCACAATTTTACGGTGACATATACAAGGAATATTAACCTCAACTTTTTAGCATTACTAAAAACAATCAAACTTGGACGACTACCTACTTCCTTTATAGAAGTGTTTTCTAAGCAATGATTACGGCAGACAGTATTTTTTTTTACGAAATAAGTGACCAATATTTATCTTTATAACATGATTACGGTTTGGGGTGTACGTAAGTAGCTTATCATCATCTTTGAAGCAAGAGCCTGCTGAATGATAAACGAGGCTCTGGCGAAAGAGAGGTAGGTAGGGCGCAGCGTATTTGTAAGCTGGCCCGATTGGGGAAGTACCACCTCATAGAGCACCGTAGCCAAATAACAGCCTCCTAGAGGGTTGTCGTGTCCGCGTAAGTGAGATCACTAGTAGGAAGGAGTGCTGCGTTGACAGCGGGGGTGGCGACACACGAGCGAAATGTTTATGTCACGAGCATTCATATGGCTACGGTAATCGCTTCACATCAGGCGGCCGCTTGCATGCTCTCCACCCGACGTAGTATATTTTTTTATAAAGAAACTTACTTTCATATAATATTATGTGTTCATACCTTTACATGAAGAATAAAATTTTTGTTGGCCTCTGCTATACTAGGCTTGTATATTTTTTTTTTACCATAATGATCTTTTGTTTGTACGTTAATGGTTGGTTTTATTTTGTACCCAATCAATTGGCAACTGCAGAAATCCCTTACGTCTGAAAAATTACAAGTTGATTTAAAGGCAATACTTAAGAATAATAATTAACCGAGATGAATTAAACTTAAATACCGGAACTGAAGGTTGTATTTGAATAAATATTAATTATATATTTTATCAGCGACTGCTTCAAAATGTTCCAATTTATGAAAATGGTACTTGAATCAAACTGACTATCCTTTTGATAGACTATCAAAATGACAACCTTCGTTATAATACATATGACGCAGATTTTATCATACAGCCAAAATATATACATGCTATGAGTTCCGAAACAAATAAAATGAGGAAACATTCTGTCTAAGGTGTGGCTGAATGGGGTTAGATCTCTTTGCCTTCCTTGCACTTCCTTCTGTGTGCGCGGTAAAATGCGGCAATTATTTCTTGTACGAGTTTAATTCATTATTTTCATTGAACATATCTTCAGATAGTCAAATGGACTGTACACTGCCAAATATAACAGAAAGAGCAATAATTATTGTTACGGATAATTTGCTTCCCGTAAAGTATAGACACGTTTCGACGACATCGACAAATTCTATGCAGATTTCTGTCTGTGGCGAGAATCTAACAATAACAATGTGCAAAAATATTTTTCTTTGTATATGTATTATTTTCTCAATCGTAGATAAAATCTTGTACCTATGCACCTGTACAAATGGTATTTTTTTATACACTGAGGTGAACAACAAGAATACGGCCCGCATGTAAGTATCACCGCAGCATATCAACGTATGTAATACCAGGGGTATCACCTACGCATTGCCGACTCTGTAAAAATCTGTTTACGCTTTTTTTTAAAGAACCCGGCAGGGAGTTCAGTCATTCCCCAATATGAGTGTTCGCGGAATTGAACACCTTTGAAACCATACAGTACGAGACCAACTCGGTTCTGTGTGGATGAATACCCTGCCGACGGCGATTAAAGAAATGTGTTGTGGGTATCATATCGTAACAACTCCTCAGAACAACACCGATTATACAGCCTATTTCAAACTTATTACACACTGTCCATTACACTAGATATTAACTGTCTTCTATAATAGGGCATTGTTTCAGATTGTTCAATCAGTGTGTAATCGTTACGGAAAAGGAGAAAACAAAACAACACCTGCAATACTTAAATGAAGTCGAGTCATTTAGATAAAGAATGTTAAATTCAACAGCATTTTTAAAGAAAAAATGATTTGTCTTCAGTTAAATATTGTAACCGTATTTCCACATATTCCTATAAGCTCTTGTAACCAACCTTCACTGGGATTATTTTCTATTATATTTGTAAAATTTTCAGCAGCCTTGATAAGTTTGAAAATAGGGATAGCCTTTTCGAGAAATTCAGGCCATTTCCGAAATAAAGATATATCAGTCTCGTCACTAAATTTCTTGATAAAATCCAATTCAATCTAAAAAAAGAAAAACCAAATAATTAAATATTCATAACAGGAATAAAAAATTCCGTCAACAACATACTATGACATACTAATGCAGCCAAGTCTGGCACTTAGTCACCGTCAAAAGTTGTGAGATCTTATGTGAGCCACGTCGAGTATTCTAGATACCTTTCTGTCAATCAACAAATTAACTTATTGGCTCAGAGTAATTAATATACTACGTAAAACTATTGATTAGATACCTAAGTTATACAAAATATTTTTTTGAACAGCAAATCTTTATTTACAAAGAACTGCTAGGTGCTGCCCCCATTAAATAAAAAATCGTATCACAACATAGAAGTCAACCATAAAACCTATTACGAGTATATTACAAACGAGGATAAAGTATTCAATCATCGTTCAAATGTTTCGTTTTCATTGTTATAATTAATCATCATAGCGTTCTTGCGTTACGGAACTCAGAGCCCGCTTATAAAGACCATACACCTGATGTGGCTGTTGGGCGGGGGATTACGATGACCGGTTGACGCCTGACGTCATCCCCAAACTCCCAACTTGTGGTGTATTGTCTAGCTTAGCGACTGTAATCTTTCAACAATATTCAGGAAATCGGGAACGACGGCTTAACGTGCCCTCCGAAGCATGAAGAAGAACCCAGTGATTCGCTAGGGTCAAAGTCGCTTAACTTGTGTGTTCGTTTAGAATACGACACAACGACACCATCGAGCTCTTCCTGTTTTATTTTCATTGTTATATACGATTTTATATTTAATGGGCCACCTAGCGCGACTAGGTAACTAAAACAAAACAGAAAAACTTCGTGATAGTGAAAAAGAAGTAAAAAAATAATAAATAAATAAATATTGCCGGACAAATTACACAGCGCCACCTAGCCCCAAAGTAAGCGAAGCTTGTGTTATGGGTACTAGAGAACTGATAAACATACGTAAATATTTTTTTTTTTTGTAAATACATATATAAGCTTGTGTTATGGGTACTAGACAACTGATAAACATACGTAAATATTTTTTTTTTGTAAATACATACTTATTATACATAGAAAATACCCAGACCAAGACAAACAGACATGTTCATGCACACAAATTTTTGTCCTGTGTGGGAATCGAACCCACGAGCGTTGGTGTCAAAGTAGCGTAACAGCGCGTTCCACCACTGCGCCACGGAGCTCGTCAAATACACAAACAATAATAATCCAAAGACAGCAATAGAGATACAATGATGCCTATAGACAGCGTTTATTTTAATAGTCTTATATATTTTGTCCTCAAGTCTCATGACACGAAGTTTCAATCCTGTTTTTTTTTTTTTTTATGTAATGACAGCAGCAAGCAGTCAGAACCCGTTATATACGTTTTCCCATACATTTCGCGGTCGTATACGACCACCCGGGTTTCGAAGGGCCTGTATGGGATGATTTGATGATAAGGAATTTTAAACAAGTACATAACTTACCAACTTATAACCAATGCTTAATTTGTATGATGGCCATTCTTGGAGAATGTCAGCAACCCTTAAATATTTGTTGGATTTAAATTCATGGAGTCGGCGTTTAAATGTGTTTTGCCATTTGTTAATTATTTCGGTTACTGGTTCCTTATTAAATTTGAGCCACAGTTTAATGTCTTCGTAGTCTTCATCAGAAACTACAAAATATCACATCAAAATTATTATTCATTCACTATAATTAAAGTCCGATTGCGAGTTTCTAGCGCCACTCGATTAGAAAAATATTCTAAAAATAATAAACAAATACTTAATCGAATGGCGCCAAAACCGTTCAATTCAATCCATTTCAGGGCTCATAAAAAGCTTTGATTAAAAAAAATGTGGACAAATGGTTGATTTTTTTTAGTTATTTTTTTCTAGAAATTTTGTGTTTAGAACAAAATTTTCTAATTAGGTACATTACATAAGTATATAGAATAGATACATAGCTTTAGCTTATGGGGGGGGGGGGGGGGACGCCCTCTTATTACAAAAACTGCACTTTAAAGTTTAATACCTCATGAACGGATATAGACCTATGTAATGACACACCGCATGATGGGGTAAACGAGAACAAAAAATATCACTATCGCTTTACGTGTAAGGGAAGTGCCCCAAAATTTTTTTTTTATCGTAACACTGTCGGCGTGGTAAAAATATATATCCATGCAAAATTTCATCGTTCTAGCAGTAACCGTTTAGACGCTAGTCCAATTCACAAAATGTCAGTCCTTTAATTATATAAAATATTAAGAGTGTTAAGTTTATATGTGTGTATTATAATATAACAATGGTGAAAATACCACACATTCTTTAAAAGTTGACAGACACGTCATACACACAGACAACAAAGTAGTCCTATAATTAATCTTTTTTTTTTTCCTTTTGTGGTACAGAAATTATGGAATCCTAAAAGAAATACAATTTGGGAATTGGACTAGGCAATCTGGATTGAAAGGACTACTTCTAACTACAGTAACTACATTAATCAGATAATAGTTAATTATAGAATAACTAACGATGACTTCAATTGGAATTAGTGCTACAATTTGCTGTGCAATATCTTGAAAATCTTCTTTTCTCATAAAGCCCAATTCTTTCATATAATATTGTACAACTGATTTCACCAAGGTCTTTCGGCTGGGAGAATCTAATTTATTATTCTTTTTAATATTAGCTAGACATAATTCTCCAGGACAATTACTCCTTAATATTGTCTCTAAATCAACAACCTAAACAAAAATATCCTGTTACGTATAATATGTCGTGGCCAAATCGTAGAATTTGATCATTTCATGAAATGCTTGGGCATATTATGAACAAAATCCCATTTGTTAATTATTGCAGTTTCTGGGTGGTCATAAAAAATATAACCTGTCGCTGCAGGTTCGAGAAATTAAAGCCCTCGATAAGATTGGAGCGTGTAGGTACCTACTTATTTAAAAAAAAAATATGAATTTACACAATGCACTATTTATTTGGTTATGTATGGTTATGGTCTATACAGATAGATAAAATTGGAGTGTCTGTTTGTAATATTAAAATAACCGCTTTTTACTAAATGCATATGGATATATACACGGTACATACACCAAAATGAATATTTTTACAATTTTTGTCGGTCTGTCTGTCTGTTTGTTCCGGCAAATCTCTAAAACGGCTGGATCGATTTAGACGGGACTTTCACTGGTAAGTAGACGACTGTTCAGAGCACAATATAGGGTACTTTTTATCCCGTAAATATTTAGGGTTCCTGCGTAAAATATGAAAAACTGTTAAAATTAGGGGGAAATATCTTCCCTTTCGTGGGACTTTGCACTTTTATTTTTATTATTTTCACAGAATACGTATTTTTCGTGACATAAAATAACTACGCATTTTTTTTATATATATAATAATAATAACATAATACAATATGTAATAATAGATAGATAGATAGATAATTAGTTTTATTTGTTATCACATAGAAACACACACAAATACAGAAACACAAGCAAAAAGAAAAATCACATACAACAATGACAACAGTAATGACCGCAAACATTTAAATATAAAATAAATTGTACAGTAGGCCCGAACGGTAGCAACTTGCGCGTCCCGTGTGTGTCGTGACAACAAAAAGGCCCTGACTCAGCAAAAAAATAAAATAATAATCTTCTATACAGATAAATAAAATTGGAGTGTCTGTAATATTAAAATAACCGCTTTTTACTAAATGCATATGGATGTATACACAGTACATATACCAAAATGAATATTTTTACAATTTTTGTCTGTCTGTCTGTTTGTTCCGGCTAATCTCTGAAACGGCTGGACCGATTTTGACGGGACTTTCACTGCCCGATAGCTGATGTAATAAGGAGTAACTTAGGCTACTTTTATTTTACAAATTGTATTTATTTTTATTAATATAAAGAAATAATAAATAAAAAACCGGCCAAGTGCGAGTCGGACTCGCGCACGAAGGGTTCCGTACCATTATCTATAAAAACAGCAAAAAAATCACGTTTGTTGTATGGAAGCCCCCTTAAATATTTATTTTATTCTATTTTTTAGTATTTGTTGTTATAGCGGCAATAGAAATACATAATCTGTGAAAATTTCAACTGTCTTACTATCACGGTTCAAGAGATACAGCCTGGTGACAGACGGACGGACGGACAGCGGAGCCTCAGTAATAGGGTTCCGTTTTACCCCTTGGGTACGGAACCCTAAAAACTATTCCTCGCGGGCACAGCTAAATCTATAAAATACAGCGTTATAACAATTTATAACAATTTACAAAAAGTTCCACCAGGCTGGACGTTTAGGTAGCAGTTCACACACAAAACAGTTCACTTTCGGTAAACAAAGTACCTAGGTAGTTTGTGTATGGCAATTTCGCTTTTGTTTATCACCTCTATGTTTAATTTAGAGTATAAACCGCGTGGTGAAATATCGCGGTGCAGACACGGCCTAAGTCACGACCTCCTTCGGTACACCCTAACTTGTCTTAATAAAATTTGTAAATTCATATTTCACGAACGGCCCAAGCATTTCATGAATCATTAATCATTATAAAATAAGTCAGCAATAAAAAGAAATTTCCATTTCAGCAAAATTGAAATGATGTAAATATTTGCAGCAACATATGATGTATACGTCAAAGAAAAATTACAATTAATTTGGAAACAAATAATTAACTAACCTTTCGTTTACTAAAATTTGAGCTTTCTCCACTATCCGAATTTGGTACTGACAAACAGTGGCGGCTGGTGGGTTATCGAACTGGTGGTGCACTTTACTTGCTCACCAAGTATTAATATTAGAAATTGCAACAAATCAACAATTTACATAAAAGATGTAAATAAAAAAAAAACAATTACTTAATATAAAGAAACAATAATTAACGCGTCACAGATACAGCGAAACTATACTGATAAGTAGAGGTCCATCATGGCCGCCGTCGAACTCAAATTTCAAATTTCGTCAAACATCGGGTGCTCTCGGTAACCTTCGATTCGCTCGTGCGGCGCACGAGAATCGCTTCATTTCTCGATACATTTCTATGAACTATCTTTTGTTTCACGCGTCAGGCACATTCGCTAGTAACTCATACAAGTTCTATTAGCAGTCCTCGTGCGCTCGCCGAAGCGCACGAGAATTTTTCTTTACAGGGAAAATAAGTCTTAATAGTTTAGCAAAGCGCTTAAATTGTTTTGTCTTTTATTTGTTATAATTTTAAATTTTATTTGTTATATTATGTTTTTGTATGTTTCAAAAATAAATATTAATATGGTAATTTAAAGATGAAGTAATATTTTGTAATTTTTAAATGTTTTGAATTGGTGGTTCAGCGCACGAGCGCACTTAAGGTACCTACAGCCGCCACTGCTGACAAATCAGAAGCAATAGATTCTGTATCCAATGAACACGTACTCTGTAAAAGTAATATTATGCTGTGACCACATATTTAAGCAAAAGACAAATAGACATACATGAGCATAAACCAAAAAATAAGGTTCTTACTATGGACTTATTTTCTTTTCTAAAGGCGATAAGCCCAGCTCGAAACTTGATTCGGTCTTTAATCCTCGATGATGGTATTAATTCATGAATGTCAGATTCTGACATGTTTTCTAAGCAAAATAGATCAATATCATTGTCTGAAAAGGTAGCAATGAAAAGCATTATTAGAGTAAAAACACAGACCATGGTGTAAGTACGTGGTGCATCCTGCCAATAGCTAACGTGGCCCAGGAGTTCTAGTTTCGAACCGTTCACCATCGCGTAGAGTTTCAGGCGAGTGATTCAAAAATCGGTGTAGAGAAAGATAGGAAGAGCACGAAGATAGCTCTACTAGAAACCAATATCCACCCGCCCACAAGATAAAAAATATCACAATACAAAAAAAAATCTATGAAAAACCTCTTTTTCTGTCTGGTAAAAAATACACTTTATTGCACACAGAAAAAATATATAACTGTACACACAGCGAAACGTCAAACTATACAGTATACACTCATGCATCTTATGTCGTAGTAGCAAAGGCGAAATGTGTTTGTTTTGCATAGCTGGATCTGTCGCTGTGTGTACATACAGAAATATTTTGGCAGGTACAAAATGCGGTCTCATCGTCACCACTGCCTAGTTTTTTTTATACTACGTCGGGTGGCGAACAAGCATACGGCCGCCTGATGTGAAGCGGTTACCGCCTTGGAGCGATAATATAAACGCTAGCGACACAAAACATCGTCCGTGCGCCGGCACCTCCACTGCACACCGGTGACCTCATTCACACGCGGGAACACAACAACCCTCGGAGATTGTTATTTGGGTGCGGTGTTCTTTGAGGTGATACTTCCCCAGTCGGCCCAGCTTAAATACGCTGTGCCCTACCTCTCTTTCGCCAGGGTCTCGTTCGTTAGTCAGAAGGATGCACCACGTGCAGGTCAGGTTGGCTGGGGCTCTCTACCTGTTAGCGAGTCCTTACACCCCAAAATCTGGAAGCACTTTAGATTAAGTAACACCGTAAAAGGGGAGGGGAGTGGGGAGGGGGTGAGGGTGAGGGGGCGAGGGGGAGGGGAGAGGAACCCCCAGAGGAGGGAACTATAACATGGAAACGCATAGTTTTAAAGTTATTAACATTCTAATTTTTTGAGGTTATGTCACCTACAATCTTTCAAATTCGAACAATCACTTTGAATAATCATTTGCCAACTTTTCGTATAATTTTGTTTTATTTCCTAACCTCACAGTTGCCAACTGTATGTTTGGTCTACTTTTTATAATGACACTTTTCAAAATGGCAAAGATTCGCTTCTGGCACTTCGCCGGCCGCTGCCGCGGCACGCTGGCTTCGCTCGCTCGGCTCGTGCATTGTTTGTCATACTCTAACCTAACCAATTGAGATTACTGTTGCTATACTTATTACAAAATTTTTATTTGTTTGAAAGATTTGACAAATGATAAATGCCCAAACGTTTTGTGTCATTATAATAATCATCTTAACAATAATTCTACCAAATGAAACAAAATGGCGGACGAGCGATATTGACTTGACAAATACGATGTTTATTTCCATTTCACTGTTTATTCTTGTATTTTCAGTTACAAATGCACTTGACATCTACATTGTTACGTTGAGTTTGACGTTTCTAATGCTTATAATGAAACGTTTTGATAATTTATATCAAACATAGCGATTTTATTACGATTCTTTGAAATAACATTGTAAATTTCAATAAATTCTAGCGTAAAAACTATGCATCTCCGTGCCTTAAAATTTTAGTGATTTAATCTTCTTTAGTAAAGCTATTCATAAAAAAAAATATGGTGCTGATATCAGGTGTTACTTAATCTAAAGCTGAGCCCAAAATCTTTTCGTGTTGACCAAAAAAATTTAATTCGATCGATATCGGGGCACGCAAATATAAAAAGCTGCTTATAGCGCTCTTTCACTGACCGACACGACAACGATATGCCGGTGACGACAGATTATGGGCGCCGACATGTCGGTACACCACCGGCTCCCGATAAAGTCGTCACGACAAAATTAAGAATGTGTGACGTGCGTGACGTATTTACACAAAAATTCAGATTATGTGAGCAAGTGGTAGTACTACTAGGGACAGGCGAAGGTCATCACAAATTTTATCCCCTACAAAAATTCAATGGCGAGAATTTGTGACGCCAAAATACAAGTACATAATATATCTCTTTAAAAAGGCTAGCAACGGATCAATAAACCTTTGATGTTGTTGATGTCTAATATAAAAAATATATAAAATACAAGACACATACCTTTAAAAACTTTTTGAATATCCTCTGACACGCCCCAATTGCATAGAAACTCTATTACAAGATTATTATTCGTAATATTATCACATAATATGTGGTCTTCCATTGCAGGTAGGTATATTTCCTTTAAATACCAGTGGATCTGTTGACAAACAAATTAAAACTATAACAAAACATTATTTACTAATCTGTGAACAAAACTATAATGAGTGACCGCTTCAGTTCATACAATTAACAAAAAAGACTGCTGAAAGTATGTAGAAAGTAAGTACCTATTTGGTTCGCAGATCGCACAAGTCACAACCGTATCGTTATTCGTCCTCCTTAGTAGTAATAAATCATCCACTGTGCGTCTGGCGGGCGGGGGTTGGGGGGGGGGGGGGGGGCACAGCACAGAGTAGCTTCGTACTATAAAGCGGGACACAGACGACATGATAATTTTTGATCATTATTTTCATTTCTTTGCCTTGACTTACCCCCACAACCTCCGAGATAGAATCTGGAGGCGTGTTTTTTTTACGTGGTACCCCCAGTAGGCATTATTGTTATTTATTAGGCATTGTTTATTTTTACTTGTAATAAACAAGCCTGGGCGGTGCAATCTTAGGTAGGTAGTACTAGCGTCTTTGTTTACATCCTCAGTGTCAACCTTAACACCGAGGATAGCGGGTTCGATCCGCTCGGAACAAACATTACTCAAACAATAAATAATGACAAAATTCGCCAATTCTCGGCTTAATTGTAAGTTTAAGAAATATATTTCCATAATATTAATACTAATTCCCAATTGCCTCCACCCTAGATCGCCACCGATATTGTCTTGTGGTTTATACCTCACTCTGTCAACCGTCGCTTACCTACTGTATTACATCTTGGGGCGGTGCCGCAAAGACCGCTTTATTAAAGTTAGAACATGCCCAAAGAGCTCTATTAAAGGTGTGCACTTTCAAACCAATTTTATTCTCAACTTTCGAATTATATCGGTACTGTCAAGTCCTCTCAGTACGACAGCTCTTTATTCTCGCAACGGTTCTGAAGCAGCACGCTGTCGCTGGTTTCAATTGCGCTTCTTCTTCTTCTCGTCGCACTCATTTACCAAATACGTGTTCATCTAGGACAGCTTTTTCCCAACGTTTCTTTCGTTTTCTAGGCCCGTTTCTTTATAAAAAGCTGCATACAGTACTAGATTTATTACAAAATACGTGTGCAAGAAACAAGTCATCAACCATCCTCAAAGATTAAATTATGACGATACCGAATACCTCATTCATCGTAACCTAATACTGTTACAGTTAATAATGAATATTTATTTGGATTACTTATCCACAACCTACTTAATCTGAGAATACATGTGTCTACTGAGTCTCCTCTTACCTTCATCATGCTCACTTTACCCCACACCACCACTACCCACTGTAACACACATCCCATTCACACTCTACACTTACAACACACACCACACTCACTCATTCATGCACAACACCTACCTACTTGTAAACTCGTTAGTTCTACATTCTTAAATAAATTACCTAATCTGGCCAAAACTTTAAAATAATCCTGCACCTTAATTAGCTTGTAATAATATGTATTTTTTTTTGTATACTTACATATTTTTAAAATCGAATCGTGATAATAGGCAATCAGTGTATCGCAATGTTAAGATGTCGCGGGAAGGGGACTGGTGTACTGAGCGACCGGCTTCTGCCTATCATTGTCACCAGTCTCTCTCGATCTTATTCTGTACATGTGAACATTAACTATATTATATAATAATTGTCTAGATTAAGAGAGAAAAAAACAAATAAATATGCTACACGGATCTTATCAACACTATAAGCAATAAGGTCCATTCTCAATCAAGACCAATGTAAAATCAATTAATATATTAACAGTTATATAAAAGAAACCGATATCATGTCGTGAATAGCGGGCTTTAGCCAATAGCGACCGGCCGAGGTACCTTCAAAGCGAACGCGGCTCGCCCGGCCTTGAAATCCTGTGTGTGACACGTACACGTGACTAAAAAATATTGTACTTAGTTGAATTTACCAAACTCATTGGTTACCAATATCACATATATTTTGTAGGCATCTCTTATTAACTACTAGCTGCTGCTCGCGACTTCGCTCGCGTGTAGCTCTGAAAAATAGGTAGGTACATGCACTATTTGAACCCAGATCTTCAACGTCGCATTACTGGCTAAAAATGCCTTCATGCGTTGTAAAATCGTGTAAAAATTGTTCTAAAAAATATAAAAAAGAAAGAATGCAGAATTATTTCATATTATTATATAATTATTTGTGTATCATTTAGCAATTATTATATTTATTGCAATTACATACTATAAAATCTGTACTCGATAATTCCCTCCTTAACATAGAATTTGGAACAAAAAATGAATGGAGTTGTACTTTAGATATTAAAAAATAATTAACTATGTATATTTAAAATATTGTATCGTACGTTTATGAATGTGTGTATATATTATATTTTTGATTTATTAATTACGCATTCTTTAGAACAGCTATTAACCTATAGCCATCGTGTCTACATTATTCAAGCAATAATTGATAAGTATATAAATTTGCGACAGAATTACTTAGCCAAAACATTATCTTTAACAATCACTAAAAGGCAAAAAATGTATAAATTAGTGCTTTTCGAAGGACTAGAATGCATTCTATATTTCTGCCGAAAGATAGGACTTTGATGACGTGCACATATAATACCTTACACGCACAAGCTGTGATCTCTTCGAACAAAAGTTTTTAAATTTAAAACGAATTAATACATAATATGTACATGTTCCAACAATAGGGGTGTGTGGAGAGCCTTATCCCTTTTACATGTATGTATGCATTGATCTGTCTTAGTTGCTACAATATGGTGACCACTGGCTTTGTGTGTTTTATAGTTCTATTCAATTGTTTTTTATTATTATTATTAGTATTTTCTTTTTTTTTTCTTGTGTTTTTCTTACATTTAAAATTTTGTTTTTTAACTGTAAGTATCAGTTTTTAATTTAGTAGTTGGCACATATAATTGTTATTTCGGTATTTAATTTTTTTCCACAACGATTACGGTTGGCTGGAAGAAATCTGTTAATAACACAAGATTATGCTTATATCTAGTATATGGCCTCCTTGCCTTGGTTACACATCATAGTGTATACCTATCTTAGTCAAGAGATACATTTAAGACAAATGTCTTCAACATATTCTCACGGAGGAATAATAAATTCTCACCATGATCGAAATGAAGGACTCAGTGCTCCTAGATTACTTACCTATCTTCCGTACCATCATTATACCGTACCTAAATACCATCATTATTTATACAGAAAAGTAATTTTAAAGTAATAAATTGAACTCGTACTAAGTTAGCAGGTGATCATGATCAGTCTAGTAACTAGTCGTAGTTAACTCATCACAATAATGAAGAAAAAAAAATTATGGAAGAAAATAATACCGTTTATTGTGACCAACTATTATGAAATTGCTGAGAACATCCATTGAACTACTATGTACTAACGTAGTACATAATACCCGGAGTCGTACTTTAGATATTTAAAAATAATTATGTATATTTAAAATATTGTATTGTACGTTTATGAATATGTGTATACATATATTTTTGATTCATTAATTACGCATTCGTTAGAACAGCTATTAACCTATAACCATCGAGTCCATATTATTCGAGCAATAATTGATAAGTATATAAATCACTAAAAGGCAAAAATTTAATAAATTAGTGCTTTTTGAAGGACTTTAGAATGCATTGTAGATTTCTGCAGAAAGATAGGACTTTGATGACGTGCACACATATTACCTTACATGCACAAGCTGTAGTCTCTTCGAACAAAACTTTTTAAATTTAAAACAAATTAATACATAATATGTACATGTTCCAACAATAGGGGTGTGTGGAGAGCCTTATCCCTTTTACATGTCGCTCATCCGGAGCGACAGCGACACAACTGCAAATTTGTAATTTTTACACTACGCCAGTTTAAAGATTTTTTCTTAACACTACTGATGATTTTTAACATTTCATACAACTTATAACTATTTCGGTATTTAATTATTGTAATTTGAACTTTTGCCTTAATAAAAAACACATTTTTTTTAATACCCAATTCACATCTTTGTAAAAAAAAAAAAAAAAATTTTCATTTTAAGACCTACCAGTTGCGGCGTTGTTGCGCTAGAAAATGAAAATTCATGTAGTTATGACCTTTGTTGTGTTAGATGAATGAAACCAATTTTGATCAAACAAATGCTTTACAAATGCTTTTTTTTTTTTCGATAAAATAAAAATTACATTGGTGACATAGTTATAGCTGACATGAGTGTGTATATTATTACGGTTTCATAAACTACAGTTTCAGTGTAATTCTCCGAGGGCAGTCAAGATTTGCATTAAAGCCTACTTTTACCATGAATACACTTTTATAGAAACTATTCAATACTAAATTAATTAAAATAGGATACAACATAGTCTTTATTTTTCTTTCTAAATACCACAAGATTCCTTAAAGTCAGACTTATAGATGGACTTATTAAAAACAATTATAACAACTAAGTAATTAAAAATAATCTCAGTCATAGGGTTTATTATACCAAACCTAAGGAATGTTAGAACAACTTTTAAGTAGTTTAAGAGAGGTAGGGCGCGTCAAAGCAGCCCGTCTGGGGAAGTACCTCCACCTCACAGAAAACCGCAGCCAAATAACAACTACCTAGAGGGTTGTTGTGTTCCTGCGTGTGAGTGAGGTCACCAGTAAGCTCCCGAGGAGTTGCTGTGTAAGCAGCAGAGGAGGCATCACGCGAGTGATAATTAATATATCGCAAGCATTAATAGGCTACGGTACCCGCTTTACATCAGGTGGGCCGTATGCTTGTACGGCTCCCGACGTAGTATAAAAAAAAGTATTTCAGTCTTATAGTTGTACGTTTTTAATAATTACGTAAGTATAACTGACTTACAATTAGAAAATGAAAAGTCAGAAAGTATATCTAACATAATAAAAAAAACCTCCAAGAAATGTGCACTCAACTTTCGTAAAACCCAGAATAGCACCGGGGAACAATATTTTGTTTTTAATTAAATTATTAATTGAAATTATTATTATCTGTGCGAGTTTTAAGCTTAGGGATTATCTTTGATTTTACAGTAACCCATTCATCTTCTTCAGAATATTTTACATCGTAAGTCTTACTATTTTTAACAAATCGTACAACTTTTAATTCAAATAATTTAATTGAGTTACCTTGCAAATCTTTATTAGTATTAAGTGAAATATCCTCAAGTAGCCTTTTTAAATCATAAAAATAGTAATAGTTTAGATCGTTAAATACAAAAGCATTTCCAGTTTTCTTGGTGTTTCGTATAAGTTGAACGAACTGGTAAGGTATATAGATGGGAACAGACTTCTTTGCTCTTTTAATAGACTTTTCGATGAGCGAATGAGCGTTATTGCCTTCGTTTTGAGAATGGCCCCGAATTCAATATTTATGTGTTATTGATTTTACTGGAAGAGTTTCAACAGCATAGTAGTACATGCCGAGCAGGAATCTGAAAGAAAAAAAAACTTCATTAAAGTAATTTATATTATTTCCATACAATTTTTGGAACAATAATGGCAATTTTGATTAGGTGTCTGTTCTTTTGCTGACCGCAGCAATTATTAGAATAAAATATTATATTGCTGTTAGGATAACGCTCCGAAGTCTCACCTACACTACAACTATTTTTCCTTGAGTAACAGTTCATAATGTTCTCTCGGATATAGCCAAGGTACTATAAATAATAATATATAATTATAAAAAAAAATTGTACGTCCGCTTCCTTTCGCCGTTCACAGTGAAATGGAAAACACAATTTTGGTTTCTAGTTTTGGCAATTCCTTCTTTTACTCTACGATAAGCAACTTTCAATATTGTTAAACAGGAGTTTAAAACAGCAAACGTAATTAATCTAAAGAAACTGATTTATGGTCAATATTTGTGATAGTATTGCTAACTTATTTAGATTCTGCAGATAATATCTCTGAAATTAAGTAAAGAAACGTGAGAACTTGGAAAAGAAAACATAACATATACAACAATAAAACTTATAAATGTAGTAATTGTTTTATTTATCTTTTGTCCTAGTAGCAATGACTGTTTCTGAAGCAATACTGTCAGGATTTGAACATTCTTGTACACAAAGTTTGACTATCAATCCTGCTCGGCTTCCCATCTTAACGGCTTAAAACTTAAAACAAGCAAAAATAACCAAACAAAGCTATATATATATATATATATATATATATATATATATATATATATATATATATATACATATATATAGTTCCTCTCAGTCGGGTATCGTGTGTTTCATTTAATATTCAACTTGATGCCATTAGCCATTATTGTCATAAGTGTAACAGCATTCCAGAACAACATTGACGTAATTACACTTATATCAAAAAAAATAACGGAAACTCCAAAAATATTTGGTACAACAACGACGCAATTGTATGATATGACATTGTATCCCCAAAAACTGTTTTATTTCAAGTTAATAATGACGTAAAATACAATTACTTCGTTAAAACACCGATATTTAGGTACATAATTTGTCATATTTACCTTAGAAGCGATGTAGGTCCGTAACATTTGCACTCTTCATGGCGCTCCCCGCACAAGTCACAACTGACTTCTCCGCCGTTGTCACTCGGTCTCCGCGCGCCAAAATTGAATACTTCAACAACGTCTTTCTGCCCTCCAGGGTGCGATTTATGCATTTACAAATGTGGCGTTTTCACTGTCTACGCAAAATGATTATGGAAATAATTTGGTATAATTAAGTCAATTTCGCATTTTGTTGCAGTTGTGTCACTGTCGCTCCGGATGAGCGATGTATGTATGCATTGGCCTGTCTCAGTTGCTACAATATGGTGACCACTGGCATCGAACACACTGTTGGCAACACAGCCAACATAGACAAAAAATGTTAGTTTTTTGTACAAGTGGCAACATTTTGCTTTTCTCTCTTCTTGTCCCCGTTCCGCCACGACTAACAGCTTTGTATCGTACGTACGCATTATAAGTAATAAAATAGTTACTAAGGTGTAAAAAGGTGTTTATGTAGTCTCCGACAGCGCCTAAATACAGTCCACTTCCAACCTTGACCAACCAAGATACCCACACACACAACTTGAGAACTTGAGACGACGGATCTCCTCATAAAATAATGCCAACGGCATTGTTCTACGAGGTGGTTAGTATAATTCAAGACATATGAAAGTACCTACATATGGTCAAATATTTCTAACCGAACAGCCCATGTAGCTTACAAAATTGATGATAAATATGTAATGTAAATAATTACCTATAAGTACAGGCATCCATAGTAGTACAAATTATTTTAAGCCTCGCAGGACCTAAGGTCATATTGTCACTTAGATTACTTAATTCTGTATATGTAATTGAAATCGTTACATTAATGTATAAATTGTATAATAAATTCAAGACCAGCTAATATTGTATATAAATAATACACTACAAAATAACAAATATACATTTTGATATATTTTTTTAAAAAATTGTTAAATTTTTATTATTTATTTATTCCTTTGAAACCGACTCCGTTCCTTCATTGTTCCAAATCAACAAATTACACGTGTCACTCCTGATTGGTGCATTGCGGGCCTCATTAACCGCGGTTTCTAGAATAGAAACGTGGCAAACTAAACCAAGGTGGGCCTCTGGGTACGTTTCCAAAGAGTACTTTGTATTGGAAGGGCGCATCCTATACATCGATGATAATAATAATACCTCAATGGTCGCATCACCTTATGCGCGCTGGTGTAAGTTGCGAAATGTTGGCATGCGTGACTTAATTATGATTCAACGCCCACCGGAATAATTGTCATTGTTATGCTATATTTAATTAAATTGATTGTTTATTTTACGTGACACTAGGCAATTGTGAATGTAATATAAGAAAAATGTATATAGTTATTTAGCGACAACCCTTTAGAAAAGTACTTAAATATGAATTATGGAATATAAGAAAAACATATCGGACAGATTACATGATTAAAAAACTTACACTAGAACTGATTAGCGAGATTACTTTTTAGGGTTCCGTACCCAAAGGGTAAAACGGAACCCTATTACTGAGACTCCGCTGTCCGTCCGTCCGTCTGTCACCAGGCTGTAACTCATGAACCGTGATAGTTAGACAGTTGAAATTTTCACAGATGATGTATTTCTATTGCCGCTATAACAACAAATACTAAAAAATAGAATCAAATAAATATTTAAGGGGGCTCCCATACAACAAACGTGATTTTTTTGCTCATTTTTGCTTGATTTTGATAACAGCAACAGGTAGACGCTTGAAATATTCACAGAATATTTAGTTATATAATCACTTTAAGTATAAATAATTAAATTAAAATAAAACAAATATTTAAGGGGGGCTCCCATACAACAAACATGTTATTTTAGCCGTTTTTATAGATCTCTAATAGATCTCGTCGTCTCGTGTATCCGTGTGTAGTGGTCATCTCGCCGATGCGTGGTGGTCATTTTGGTGGTCTGGGAACTGGAATTTGGGCCGAGCTATACCCTAGACACCATCCGGGACTCGTACGCTTCTTTCTTCTTACTTTTAGCTATTATCTTCATTTCTTTCTTTGAAAAAGTAGTCTTCGCTCTTCGTATTATCAACGTTGTGCTTGTTGACGCTATGGCTAGCTGACTACGTGCTGTGACTAGCTGCGTGCGTACTGGTTATAGATGTGAGCTAGTTGTATTTCGCTTAGCAGAGCTATGTATAGCGGTCTGCGCGCTGATTGTGACGCTGTGACTGGCTGAGTCGAGCGGCGCGATGCTGTGTTGTACCGTGTAGTCCTAAAATATACTTTTTAGGACTCCACGCGGGCGAAGTCACGGGCAGCAGCTAGTTATACATATAAACCTTCCTCTTGAATCACTCTATCTATTAAAAAAAACCGCATCAAAATCCGTTGCATAGTTTTAAATATCTAAGCATACATAGGGACAGACAGCGGGAAGTATCGATGGCGGGAAGCGACTTTTATTTATACTATGTAGTCATATTTTTTTTCTCATGTACCTATACATATGAAAAGAAACCAAGATCAAAAATGTAAGCAAACGGATTGTATTTCACCTAAAAGGAAACGTTACACACGAACATAGTGTAGATATGGATATTTACTATACAACAATAATGAGTAACACCTTCACATTAAAATATCACTAAGTATAAAGTTATTTATTTATTTATCAATATAAATTTATCAAATTTATAAATATAAGTGCTGTAAAGTTTCACCAATTTTTTTAAATTTGCGTTCCTTCGCGCGCATTTGTGATGACGTCACACAGCTGATTTTATGTCCTATTAGTAGGTGATGCGAAGTTTTGACATTCGTAAAAAGTAGTTTGACGCTCATAAAATATCGTGACACTTCCTTCTTTTAGCTGTGGGTTGAAGGGCTTACGTAGATCTATAGAGCCAAGCCGACATCACCTACTCGTGGTGCACCGTGCTGCTTGACTGACGAGGTTTTGGCCAAAGAGAGGTAAAGCGCAACGTAAGCTGGCCGGACTGGGGAAGTACCTCACAGAACTCCAAAGCCAAATAACAACCTCTCTGAGGGTTGTTGCGTTCCTGCGTGCGTGCGAGTGAGGCCGCCAGAAGGAGAAGTTAGGGATACGATAAAATGAACAAAATAAATAGTTCACAAACAGTTTAATAAAATTTGCAAAATTTATCGATTACTTCAACTATAATTTTAGTAGCGACATCAGCGCCACTCAGTGGCTTAACACTAAACTTTTATTTCAAATTTGTTTGATAGATGTAACAAATTATTTTGCTTAACGTGTAAAATTGTACGGTAAAACATACAACGGAGATATGATAAAATTAACTAAGAATTTTTTAAGTAACAGATTAGTAAAATTTGCAATATATATTGGTTACTTCAACTATAATTTTAGTAGCGACAGCAACGTCACTCAATGGTTTAAAACTAAACTTTTTTTTTCAAAACTGTTTGATAGATGCAACAAACCATTGTGTGTAATGTATAATACTAAGCCGTAAAACATACAAATAGAATATGATAAAATTAACTAAGAATTTTTTAAGTACAAGATTAGTAAAATTTGCAATATATATTGGTTACTTCAACTATAATTTTAGTAGCGACAACAGCGCCACTCAGCGGTTTAAAACTTAACTTTTCTTTCAAAACAGTTTGATAGAAACTACAAATCATTTTGTGTAATGTAATGTAATGTAACTGTAAAACCTATCAAAGGGATGCGATAAAATGAACAAAATAAATAGGTCACAAACAGTTTAATAAAATTTGCAAAATTTATCGATTACTTCAACTATAATTTTAGTAGCGACATCAGCGCCACTCAGTGGCTTAACACTAAACTTTTATTTCAAATTTGTTTGATAGATGTAACAAATTATTTTGCGTAACATGTAAAATTGTACGGTAAAACATACAACGGAGATATGATAAAATTAACTAAGAATTTTTTAAGTAACAGATTAGTAAAATTTGCAATATATATTGGTTACTTCAACTATAATTTTAGTAACGACAACAGCGCCACTCAGCGGCTTAAAACTAAACGTTTATTTCAAAACAGTTTGATAGAAACTACAAATCATTTTGTATAACGTAATGTAATGTAACTGTAAAACCTATCAAAGGGATGCGATAAAATGAACAAAATAAATAGGTCACAAACAGTTTAATAAAATTTGCAAAATTTATCGATTACTTCAACTATAATTTTAGTAGCGACATCAGCGCCACTCATTGGCTTAACACTAAACTTTTCTTTCAAATTTATTTGATAGATGCAACAAATTATTTTGCGTAATGAATAAAAGTGTAAGGTAAAACATACAGCGGGGATATGGTAAAAATAACTAAATAAATTAGTCAGTTACATTTTGGTAAAAATTGCAAAAATATTGGTTACTTCAACTATAATTTTAGTAGCGACAACAGCGCCACTCAGCGGCTTAAAACTAAACTTTTGTTTCAAAACAGTTCGATAGAAACTACAAAACATTTTGTATAACGTAATGTAATGTAACAGTAAAACCTATCAAAGGGATGCGATAAAATGAACAAAATAAATAGGTCACAAACAGTTTAATAAAATTTGCAAAATTTATCGATTATTTCAACTATAATTTTAGTAGCGATATCAGCGCCACTCAGTGGCTTAACACTAAACTTTTCTTTCAAATTTATTTGATAGATGCAACAAATTATTTTGCAAAATGAATAAAATTGTAAGGTAAAACATACAGCGGGGATATGGTAAAAATAACTAAATAAGTTAGTCAGTTACATTTTGGTAAAAATTGCAAAAATATTGGTTACTTCAACTATAATTTTAGTAGCGACAACAGCGCCACTCAGCGGCTTAAAACTAAACTTTTGTTTCAAAACAGTTCGATAGAAACTACAAAACATTTTGTATAACGTAATGTAATGTAACAGTAAAACCTATCAAAGGGATGCGATAAAATGAACAAAATAAATAGGTCACAAACAGTTTAATAAAATTTGCAAAATTTATCGATTATTTCAACTATAATTTTAGTAGCGATATCAGCGCCACTCAGTGGCTTAACACTAAACTTTTCTTTCAAATTTATTTGATAGATGCAACAAATTATTTTGCAAAATGAATAAAATTGTAAGGTAAAACATACAGCGGGGATATGGTAAAAATAACTAAATAAGTTAGTCAGTTACATTTTGGTAAAAATTGCAAAAATATTGGTTACTTCAACTATAATTTTAGTAGCGACAACAGCGCCAGTCAGCGGCTTAAAACTAAACTTTTGTTTCAAAACAGTTTGATAGAAACTACAAATCATTTTGTATAACGTAATGTAATGTAACTGTAAAACCTATCAAAGGGATGCGATAAAATGAACAAAATAAATAGGTCACAAACAGTTTAATAAAATTTGCAAAATTTATCGATTATTTCAACTATAATTTTAGTAGCGACATCAGCGCCACTCAGTGGCTTAACATTAAACTTTTCTTTCAAATTTATTTGATAGATGCAACAAATTATTTTGCGTAATGAATAAAATTGTAAGGTAAAACATATCGCGGGGATATGGTAAAAATAACTAAATAAATTAGTCAGTTACATTTTGGTAAAAATTGCAAAAATATTGGTTACTTCAACTATAATTTTAGTAGCGACAACAGCGCCACTCAGCGGCTTTAAACTAAACTTTTGTTTCAAAACAGTTTGATAGAAACTACAAATCATTTTGTATGACGTAATGTAATGTAACTGTAAAACCTATCAAAGGGATGCGATAAAATGAACAAAATAAATAGGTCACAAACAGTTTAATAAAATTTGCAAAATTTATCGATTACTTCAACTATAATTTTAGTAGCGACATCAACGCCACTCAGTGGCTTAACACTAAACTTTTCTTTCAAATTTGTTTCATAGATACAACAAATTATTTTGCATAATGTATAAAATTGTAAGGTAAAACATACAATGGGTATATCATAAAAATAACTAAATAACTTAGTCAGTTACATTTTGGTAAAAATTGCAAAAATATTGGTTACTTCAACTATAATTTTAGTAGCGACAACAGCGCCACTCAGCGGCTTAAAACTAAACTTTTGTTTCAAAACAGTTTGATAGAAACTACAAATCATTTTGTATAACGTAATGTAATGTAACTGTAAAACCTATCAAAGGGATGCGATAAAATGAACAAAATAAATAGGTCACAAACAGTTTAATAAAATTTGCAAAATTTATCGATTATTTCAACTATAATTTTAGTAGCGACATCAGCGCCACTCAGTGGCTTAACACTAAACTTTTCTTTCAAATTTGTTTCATAGATACAACAAATTATTTTGCATAATGTATAAAATTGTAAGGTAAAACATACAATGGGGATATGATAAAAATAACTAAATAAATTAGTCAGTTACATTTTGGTAAACATTGCAAAATATATTGGTTACTACAACTATAAATTTAGTAGCGATTGAAATGCCATTTATTAGCGGTAAATTATACATTTAAAATAGTGATAGCTACAAAATACTTTTGTATGAAGACCAACCGTTTTATATTTGTAAATTTAACTACAAATTTTTGTATTAATTATTAAAGTTTACTAGTAAAATAGCCAACCTTTGCTTCTTTGGTAAATTCAACTAATCTTTTTTTTCAGTGTGGCTCTCTGCAGAATCAAAGTCTTTACATGTATTATTTATTTGTTCCTTGGATCGTAATAAATTGCTGAAAAATTATGACTCAAGATCTCTAGAATCCTCTGGAAAGGTCTTTAAAACTTCGAAACATAAAATTTGGTATATTGTCTATGTTATAAACAAAAAACCGAAACAATAAAAAAAATTAAAACGGATCTGCATATACTTTATCATGAAATTGTAAATAATTTGAAATTGTAATTGCTAAGTAATTTAAATAAAAAGTAAGTTCAAGAACTAAAAGCCGGCTACTACAAAATCACACCCATGAAGTATGAAACGAGAAAATATTCTTATCTGAATTCCTTATGTAGGTACATAAACAAGTTATTAGAGGACAGCCATGATCGTATGTCATCTCATATATATGGTCGAATGGTGCCTTTTAGATGTACAGCGTGATAAACTTTGACCTAAAATTTATAATAGCTTACTACAGTTAGAATATATTGTTATCATAACTGCATTAGTTATAACAAGTAAACATTATTATAGTAACAGAGTAATTAAAGGATAGATAGAAGCAAATTTAATGTACTACATATCACGATTATTTGTACCTAGCAACTCGGAACGCTACCAAACTTCACAGTGTAACCTCGGGTAATCTGTAGATTCTCTGAAAAATTCGTCAAAATCTGTCCACCCATTTAAAATTCTACTAATACAAAATTTAAAATTTACGTACTAAAAGAGTAGCGGTCTTCGTTGAATAGTTGAAATCGATGATCGCTTACATTTTGAAAAGTTGGGCACATCAAAGCCTCCGCAGTTGTGAAAGAAACTCACAGAAACAGTAAGTGAGGTTACCAGTAAGCTAAGGAGTTGCCGTGTTAGCAGAATAAATGGCAATCAATCCTGTACTGCAAGCGTTCATAGGCTACGGTAATCATATTTTTTTATACAATGTCGGGAGGCATACAAGCATACGGCCCGCGCTTGAAATACATTCAGTATCACTTGTGCTATGCCACCTATGCTGCTAACACAGCGACTCCTTAGTGGTGACCTCACTGACTCACAGGAACACAACAACTCTCCAGGGAGTTATGTTTTGGCTGCGGTTTTCTGTCACGTGGAGGTACTTCCTTAGACTTAAACGTTACATCAGGTGGGTCTTGTATACCTACCGACCATGCACAAAATAAAAAAAATATTTATTAACTTAGTTTATTGTTAATTAGCTCTGACATTGACTATTTTGTTATTCGTATATAATTAAGTAACCTTTATTTACTTCCCATTTTAGGGGAAGTTCTCTAATTGCCTCAAAGTGGAAAGTTGATATGTTTACGTTAGAAGGTTTATGTTTCATCTGAGTCATTCTATGTACCATTTTTTAGAGAATGGATGTGCGTGTGACGTTATTAGATCTGTGTGTACAAGTGCTGAAAAAAACTAAATGCTATGCTTAGCTAAGGATTTGGCAAAGATACTGATTTTTACATGGAGCGACTGCCGTCAGACCTCTACAACCGGGAGGGAAAACTTTCTTAGGTCAGGTCACACGTCTTTAGAAATCTCATTTCTTGGACATGCGGGTTTCCTCTTTATGTTATTCTTCACATTCGAGCAAGTGATAGTTATAAATCTATATATATATAAAACAAAGTCGTGTTAGTTACACCATTTATAACTCAAGAACGGCTGGACCGATTTTAATGATTTTTGTGTTTTTTGGATTTGTCTTCGTCGGGAATAGGATAATAAGTATTAAAACATGGAAAAAATAACAAAAAAAAAAGTAAATTACATTTCTCATATTTTATATGAAGTTCTTTTTTTATGATATCTCAAGTACGAATTGGCATATCTATATATATAAAACAAAGTCGTGTTAGTTACACCATTTATAACTCAAGAACGGCTGGACCGATTTTTATGACTTTTGTGTTTTTGAATTTGTCTTCGTCCGGAATAGGATAATAAGTATTAAAAGAATTTATACCATCTAATAAGTTAACACACCATTTATTGATCCTGAGGCGGTACGAAGTTCGCCGGGTCAGCTAGTATGTACATAAATTCGAAAACCCGAATTTGACGAACTCGGTGGCTCAGTCGGGAATGACGCGACTTTGACACCAACGTTTGGGTCCGATTCCCACACAAGGCAAACTTTTGTGTGCATGAACATGTCTGTTTCTCTTGGTCTGGATGTTCTAAGAGAGGTAGGGCACATCAAAGCAGCCCGTCTAGGGAAGTACCTCCACCTCATAGAAAACCGCAGCCAAATAATAACTCCCTAGAGGGTTGTTGTGGTCCTGCGTGTGAGTGAGGTCACCAGTAAGCTCCCAAGGAGTTGCTGTGTAAGCAGCAGAGAAGGTATCGCGCGAGTATACTTAATACGAGTATATCACAAGCGTTAATAGGCTACGGTACCCGCTTTACATCAGGTGGGCCGTATGCTTGTATACCTCCCGACGTAGTATATAAAAAAGAATTTGTTTCTACATGCCCACACCAGAAGTAGAACCTGGGACGGATCGGTTAATAAGCCGATTCGTCCACTAGGCTAGCAGTGCTTCGTTTCAATAAAATATTGTTTTTAAACCATTCTTATTTGCAACACCAGGGGCATGACTCGTGTGTTGCCGAGCTGTGAAAATTTCTTCTCGTCCTTTTTAAGAATCTTAATGCTGTTATCTTTTGAAAACCTAGTCAATACGATTGTTGCATGTGACAAGAAATGGGAACAATTATGTCTCATCTAGTTGGTACACACTTTAAGTAGAACAAATTGATGAATTAGAAGCGGAGAAGAAATTAATAGTAACTGTTGTGTAAGAGAGATGACGGCGTACTCAAGCACGATTACGCCACAAAAATATCGTGCACGGAAGTGTCGTGCGTGACGTGCCAAGTTCCGACATTGGTGCGGTGCCCCGTGGGAGTACCTACATTGTGCCAACAAAACAGTCGTGTTCCGTTAGCTGTCGCACGCTATGCACACATATATACACATATGCGTTATGCCCACATGCATCAGTAAATATAATGCTACACTTGTATGCGATATATACACTTTATGTACCTATATTAGGTACAAACGTGGTCTTGAAAAGTGAAAACGTAGGAAGTGTAAGACTTTACCGTTCAAAGGGAATTTTTCTAACATTAATTTCAAATGTAAGTGAGTAAATCCGTACGTCCAAGAAGTTATATTTCGAAAGACGGGTGACCTTACATAAGAATGGTCTTGTTTTCCCTCTGGGTTGTTGAAGTCTGACGGTAGTCGCTTCATGTAGAAATCAGTAACTTAGCCAAATCCTTAGGTTTAGTCAACCCTAATGGATTAAGAAAAGGGATAACGCTAAGATGAAGGGAATAACTTTGTCAGTTAGATATTCATCAGTTCTAAGCTTTAGGCACAATGCAATATATACCAAATTATTAAAACAGTTTGTTGACGTGGTATGCGCTCTTGACATTATTATAAATGTATCTACCTAGTATTTACACTTACATGGTTTTGGTGGCTTCTCCCAGCACAACAACCCTTGATCTCCCAGACACTATTTTAGAGTACCTGCAAAAACTGTTGTCCCGCTAGAGAGAGACCCCTTTTAGCCATAAATCTAAAAAAAAAACATATCTATCTTTCCATAATACAGCAGAAAAACGTATTGTTAAATATCAACATAGCATGGCTAAGATAAGGACCCTGTCTCACATCATTTAACTTACTGCGCCGACTCCTGATGAAGTGAGATCAGTAGGTGCATTCACATAGCCCGGAAACGATATAGACATCGGAATCAGAATCGATAATTTTCCCTTACCTATAATGTATGGAATCTGAGTGAAAACTTTTCAAATCGGTTTCGGATATGACTTTCAGAGGTACCTAATGTGATTACCCCCACAGGCCGGGCTAATGGTGTTTTACAACGACTTGTAACAAATACATGAACAATTTGTAACGTACACGGTTAAATTATTTAATCTATTTATTGCACATACATATAAACTACCCACCTATAAAGTATATTTATAATTTTGAAAGGTTATTGTTATATTAGTCTGACTACCTCATCTTGTATTCATCATGAAATGTATGTTTCAGGTAAAAATGATTGGATATAGGGCTCTACTGATAGTCGTCGTGGTGCATCTTGCACGATGTAACGAGAACAATGAAGTGAACAATCCCACGCCTGTGATATATGAGTAAGTATTCAAATATTATATAGTGTTCATTAGATGACTTTTAAAGTTAAAAACTAATTTATTTAATTATAATTCCAGTTTTTTTCTTTAGATAAAGATGAAGACAAAAAAACTTTATTTGCATTTTGGTCCTCGTGGGTTTACATTTTTTTTGATAATCGCAATAGTTAGTAACGGTAGTTTGACACCAACGCTTGTGGGTTCGATCCCCACACAGGACAAATATTTTGTGTGCTTGAACATGTCTGCTTGTCTTAGTGTGGGTGTTTTTGCGTGTGATAAGTGTATATTTACAAAAAAAATATGTATTTGCGTATGTTTATCAGTTATTTAGTACCTATAACACAAGCTTCACTTACTTGATAGCGCTGTGTAATTTGTTCGACAATAACTAGTTTGGCCATAAATACTGTTACTTAAACTTTTCTTTTTCTCAACTCTTTAATTATTTTGAATTTGGAACGCATTTATTATTTTAAAAAGTTCTTTCGATTTCCCGCAGTTTTACAATTTCTTTCGTGTTTATTATAAAATTATAATATGGAATAGGATGTTAAAGAAAATAGGATTGCAGTGATTGCCTTGCACAAAGTGGGTATGAAGCCGTCGGTCATATTCAAGGCACTTCAAAATGTTCGTATATCGTCGTAATACAGTTATACACACACTTCCTCTGTTGAAGACCATAAAAGATAGGGGCGACCGTGTGCTGCTAGAACTACAAAGGGTGTTAATGCTGTTAAAGCCAGAATTCGCCAGAACACCATTAGGAAACAAAAATCTGATCGCAAGAAACGAAGATTCCCGCTAGGACTGTTGCGTGTAATAAAACAAGACCTGAAGCTCGGTGCTTTTTGTCGATATACAGGACATGCCCTAAATCAATCCCTACAGTTGAAGAGAGAGGATCAATCAAAACACCTGTCTTTTTCTTCTGTGTATCAAAGACAAAGGTGGCCAAATCGAATAAAATATTTTTTATTTTATTTTATTGCTGAGACTTCCATAAATACGTATATACATACCTATAAGTTTTATTAAGATTACATTACTTCATAAAAAAGGCATTTCATTTGTAACAGAACTTATGGCCGGACTAGGTATTTATTAATATTATAAGCTTTTGCTCAGCTTTACGGTATGGACTCGTCATTTGGGGCAATTCAATATTAGGTGACGTCTTTATTATTAAAAAAAAATGTAGCGGCCGTATGGCGTCAGACCATTAGATAGCTGTAGACAATTATTAAAAAAGTTAATAATTTTGACATTAGTTTCTATGTCCATATACGACATCTGTATATTTGTAAAGAAAAACATACATTTGTTTAGAAAATTGCCATATCCTTCTGGATTAAGATACCCGAATCGTCTGGCCATTCAATCACACTCTACGACGTCGTTCCAAGCAAACAGTTTTATAACATGGCGATAAAGCTTTATAACCATTTGCCAGATAGTTTGAAGCCACTACCATTTTCGAAGTTTAAAAAACAACTTCATACATTGCTGGTCAGAAATTGTTCCTATACTATAAATGAATTTCTTTATTTTAAGTTTTGACATGTAGCGCCCTCCAATAATTTCCCAAATAATTTCTCAGTATTATTTATACACTTTAATTTTTAACGATTGACATAATTTTCTAATTCCTATTTTATTTTGCTTAAGTGTACGACGTAGCCATATTTTGTTTATGACTAACGTTGTGAATGACTAGAAATTCTAAAGCATTGACTTTGAACATTTGCATGCAATTGCAATTGTTGGTGCAACGCGCTTGTTCAGTAAAATTTATACATATTCTTTGTCCTAATATGAATTTCTAACGTGTTTGCCTGCAAATAAATTTATTTCATTTAATTTATACTTAAAAATTAAGGAATATTAATAGATGTGTTGAATCATTTTCTGTCAGAGGAAAACGAATCTTCAATTTTGTAGTAAGCCCTTTTTACGAAGACTATTATAAATGACGAATGACTTTCATCATAAATAACATTCAATGAATGTATAAAAACTTCAATGTTTAAAGCTCAGTTCCCATTAGGGGTGCTATCGTTACTCATCGTTCCCACGCATCCCATGCACACAGGAAGGAAATGTCAATGAGACAAACAGATTGTGAATTAAATAGCCCAAAATAACACTGTGTAGCTAAGATTAAGAATTTTCCACATATGTTTCCATACAAAGGGCCGTATGTCTTTTGACGTTGAATTACATTTTTAATTAAAATTGATTTTGTATATTTTGAGTAAGAAATTCAGTAAAAGCGTCCAAAATATCACCTTTTTATGCAAATTTAAGTGAACTTTGGCATTACATATGTGAATGTAATGAAAATATACATGGTGAAAGTGGGAGATGACGAGCTCTTTGGTCGAGTGACTAGCAATGCTACTTTAACATTAAGATTCGCGGATTCGATTCTCAGACCGAACAAATATTTGTGTGCATGAACGTGTTTCTTTATCTTGTACTGGGTGTTTTTAGAGAGATAGGGCGCATCAAAGCAGCCCAACTGAGCAAGTACCTTCAGCGAAATAGCAATTCCCTGGACAGTTGATTTGTTCCTGAGAGTAAGAGTTTACTACATAGTAAGCTAAACGATAAGCCCTTAGGTGGGTACTATGATTGTACGCCTTCCAACGTTATATAAAAAAATCTGTCTATAATATTGACATTTACACTACTGACTGCTGTACTGAGATGACAATAAATAAATTGACTAATTCTTGTTCGCAGGCCGTCGTGGGTATTCAAATGTGTGCCAAATGAAGGCTGCCAACGGTCAAGTCATCCTCATTCTGTCACCACCACCATGGCGAATGTTTCGTCAGCTGTATACGACAGTTTGGAGATATGCCGCACTGTTTGTGGCCGATTTGGAGGGCTATGGCCACGACCTCTCTCTGCTACTTTAAGTTCGCAAACTGTGAAGTTTCATCCCAGTCATTTGAGGTAAGTTTAGTAAACATATATGCATACATATCCTTATCCTGTTCTGCTCTAAAATCTATTTATATAATTGTAAACATACTTTTCTTTGTAATAATGCTAATATGTATTAAGTTTTTCCCACATACGTTTCCATACAAACGTCCGTATGTATTTTGACGATGAATTACATTTTAAATTAAACTAAATAAATAAAATATTTATAACAATCCTATTCATAATAAATAAATAATCCTCTTAATAATGAAAAAAAAATCCTTTTATTAAAAAATCGTTTCAACTAAATTAACAGTAATTGTAATATTTAGTTGACTGTCAAATAAATAGACGAATTTTGTATCACAATTTAAGTGAACATAATTATAGTAAAAATTCCACGACGAACATGGAACCGCGCATTTTTCCCAAGTACGATAAATGCAAAAGGAAGGATGAACAAAATGAAGATTATGTCGAATGTGCATCTTGCATCCACTCCAGTTTCAGTTGAGAGGTCGGTTCTCGAAATTGTTAACGAGTATGTCTACCTGGGACAAACAGTCCAGTTAGGTAGATGCAACTTTGAATGAGAGGTCTTTCATCGAATTCAACATGCATGAGCAGTGTTTGGGAAATTGTGAAACATCGTTATATATATATAATACGTCGGGAGGCATACAAGCATACGGCCCACCTGATGTAAAGCGGGTACCGTAGCCTATTAACGCTTGCGATATATTAAGTATCTCGCACGATGCCTCCTCTGCTGCTTACACAGCAACTCCTTGGGAGCTTACTGGTGACTTCACTCACACGCAGGAACACAACAACCCTCTAGGGAGTTGTTATTTGGCTGCGTTTTTCTGTGAGGTGGAGGTACTTCCCCAGACGGGCTGCTTTGATGCGTCTACCTCTCTTGACGAAAAAACCTTAATGTCTCATGACGAAAGTCTTCGGCCAGCTTGTTGCCAGTGATGATTTATGGCACAGAAACGTCGTTCCTAATTACAGGGCTCATATGAAAAGTCAAGGTTACATAATGTGAAATAGTGCTCGGTAGGTTCTCTGCTAGATAAAATCAGCATAGCTCGAATATCCAATGACCGTTGGGCCGGAAAGGTGCTCGAACCGTAAAATGCAGCATAGGACGGCTCCCCACATAATATATTGACAATCTGGTGAAGATAACAGGGTCTCGATGAATGCAAACAGCATAGGACAGCATATAGCTCTGGAATTGTAAGAGAGAACTATGTTCAGCAATGGAAGTCCATCGGCCTGAAATGATTAACTTACTTACTTTATTAACCAAGTCGAGTCATTCGCTATGAATAGTGAAAATAAATAAAATAGTGATAGTGAGTCATACATACATATATTTTGGTTATTTTTGTAATGATTTTTGGGGGTCATGTGCCAGAAGCGTGCTCGTTCGCGACCCCTGCCAATCGATTAGATTGCAATTCTGGCCCGAAAACGCACCGATGTGCGGATTAGGGCGTCCCCCGGAGGCGACGCGCACCGATCCGCCCCCGTCGGTGCGAACATAGGTGCATGCGGCGGTGGGGGCCGCCACCCACCACGCAGCGCCAATTCCGGCGGGTCGAAGAGAGCCGAGTGCTGCATAGGCACGTGGAATGTGAGAGGTGGACTGAGTGATAAGATGAATGAGCTGATGGACCTAATGAATGAGAGACGCTTAGATGCTTTGTGTGTGACAGAGACTAAGCGCAAGGGGAGCGACACCGATGATCTGCCCGATGGGATGATGGCCCTATGGTCTGGTGTAGACCAGGACGATCATGCCAGTGCTAGAGTAGGTGTCATACTCTCCTCTCGCTTAGCCTCTGGTGTGAAAGATTAGTGTTTGGTAGGGCCTAGACTTCTCTGGGTTCGTATTAAACTGGGCATCACGCGAGTATATCTGGTTGCAGCATACGCTCCCGTAAGCTCAGCGTGTGCCCAAGAACTAGAGAAGTTTTGGGAGTCTGTAAGGGATGTTCTGGATTTAGCTGAAGGGAATGAAAGAGTGAGTATGTGTGGAGAATTGAATGGATGGGTTGGGACCAAACGAGACGGCTATGAAGCTGCTCTTGGTCCCTATGGAGATAAGAGAGTGAACGAAGCAGGTAAGTCGATTCTAGATTTATGTATGGAACGAAACCTCCTCGTGTCGAATACTTTATTTCGTCACAAGGATATTCACACGTATACATGGAGACGGAATGACCAAAAAAGTGTGACTGATTTGATTATAATTGATAGACGTCTCCGAAATACTATAATGGATACAAGAGCCTTTAGAGGTCCCACTCTTGAAACGGGCCACTACCTGGTGGTAAGCCGGTTTGTGGGACTTTTCAAGAAGTGGAGACATTGGCGAGTGCGTATCCCTTTCGGAGATCATGAAAGGATAAGGAGTGAAAAATTGCAAGATGAAAGTGTAAGGAGAATGTATGTACATCTGGTAAGCGAAAGACTTGCAAATGCAAGTCTTTCCGGCACAGATGTGGATGATTGCTGGAAAGTTCTGATGGGAAGTATGGTGGATAGTGCAAAAGAAGCATGTGGATGCGCAAAGAGGCATAAAACATTGAAAGGAGATGCCTGGTGGGATGCGGAGGTTGAATCCTCCGTAGCAAGAAAGAGGAAAGCGTGGCTGGATTATGTATCATCTTTGCCCTTAAATGAAAGTATGAGTGAGAAGAAGAAAGAAATGTACCGTCAATGCAAGAATGAAACCAAGGCTTTAATGAAAGAGAAGCGTGAAAGACAAGTTATGAATGAGGAAGAGAGGCTGACGAGAAACTTCGAGGCAAATACCAAACTCTTTTGGAGAGAGGTAAAGAAATCTCGGGGTAGTTCGTCGGCATCCAGTATGAACAAGATTAAGTCTAAAGCTGGTATCATTCTTGCAAACACCCAGGAAGTGTTAGAACGGTGGAGTGAATATTTTGAAGAAATGTACTGACAATGAGAGTGAGTCTGATGCTCACTCCACGTTGACGGCGTCCGATGAAGGTAATAACTATGGATGTGATAGAATGGTCGATACGAAGTTTGAAAAATGGAGAGTCTGCGGGAATTGATATGATTACAGCTGAGATGATCAAACTAGGTGGCACTTACGTCCGGGACGCCTTCTGGTACTTATGCAATCTATGCTGGAGAACTGGAAGGGTCCCAATGGACTGGGGACGCGCAGTCATCGTACCCTTGTATAAAGGCAAGGGATCACGCATGGACTGCGCCAACTATAGGGCCATCAGTTTGATCAGCTTAGCAGCAAAAGTATATGGAAAGATAATTGAAAGGAGAATGAGGGTGAAATCTGACGAAATGCTGTGGGAGGCACAAGGAGGATTCCGAAATGGAAGGGGATGTACGGATCAAGTTTTCTCGCTCCGCAATATCGTAGAGAAGCATCTGGCCACAGACCGGAAGGTTTTCTGCGGTTTTGTGGATCTTGAGAAGGCATTTGATAGGGTTGTGCGAAAGGAACTGTGGTGCATATTGCCGAGATATGGGATTGACGGCTTACTGCTGCGTGCTGTGCAGTCCTCCTACTAGGATTGCTCAGCATGTGTGCGAATAGATGACAACATGTCACCCTGGTTGATGTCAAAATTGGTGTCAAACAGGGTTGCATGTTGTCTGCTTGGCTGTTTATTCTGTATCTCGATAGTTGTCTACAGAGAATAAGATCGACGAATGTAGGATTATGCATGGGTGACCTAGTGGTGAACTGTCTGCTGTATGCAGACGATGCCGTCCTGTTAGCAGAAACACCATCTGAGCTGCAAACACTAGTCACAATGATGAAAGACGAATGTATGAAGGAAGGCTTACCATTGAATGCGAAGAAAACAAAGATTATGGTATTTGAAAGAGAAGAAACCAGAACCAATGTAAGAATTACGGTAGATGATGAAGTGTTGGAACAAGTGGATGAGTTTGTATATCTTGGATGCGCTTTCAGTAGGGATGGAAGGTACACCGCAGATGTGGAAAGGCGAGTGAGTGCTGGGAATAGTGTGAATGGAGCGTTGGGAAAACTTTTTGGTAGTAAAAACCTGAGCCAGAAGGCGCAGCTGGCTATACACAATGCAGTGCTGGTCCCAACGCTTACTTATGGAAGCGAGAGCTGGGTATGGCAGAGAGAGCATGAAAGTAGGATAAACGCGGTTGAAATGCGAGCGTTGCGCAAAATCTGTGGTGTAACGCTTGCAGACCGTATCCGCAATGATGAGGTTAGAAGCAGAGTTGGTCTGAAAGAGAGCGTCGCTGTTAAAATAAGATGAGGCATGCTTCGTTGGTTCGGACATGTAGAAAGAATGCAGAATGAAAGAATGACGAAGCAGATATACAATGCAAAAGTGGAAGGATGTAGGAGCCGAGGAAGGCCAAGACTTACCTATCATGATCAAATTGGTCGTGTTCTATCAGAAGGTGATGTCAGGAGCCCTAGAAACCGGCGAGCGTGCATGAAAAGAGCAATGAATGTGAAAGAAGCGAGTGAGGTACGAGTATGTAAGGATCGAGTCGCGTGGCGCTCGGTTCTCTCTGCCTACCCCGTAAGGGGTTTGGCGTGAAGTTATAGGTTTTTTAGGATTTTCTTTGCACATTTTTGTGATAGAATATGTTGTTTTATTTATGTACAGAGGAATTTAGTAATCATCTATCCTTGTCCTGTAAGGTAACGTTATTCCGTTTCGGTAGAATGTGTTTATTTATTTGTGGGAATTCTCAAATCTTTTTCTAAATAATGTAATGGAGAGTTGGATACTACTTTACAAATGCGTTGTTGTGAAGTGACCTACGTCAATGCTGTTCATACAATGAGATTAGCATGTAGCAGAATAATGATTATCTTGATCGTAATCGAGTAATCGTGTCTGTTATAGCATTGATTCTGTCGTTGCTTCGTAAAACTGAAAGAACTACTAAGTCAAGAATAGCCATATAGGAAAAATATGTATATTTTACGTCAGGTCCCTTATGGGGTATGCAGAGAGAACCCAGCTCCATAAGACACACTGGCATCTGACTGGGTGGCATCGCGCGAGTGATATTATTGTATTACAAGCGTTTATAGGCTACGGTAACCGCTTTATATTAGGTGGGCCGTATGATTATATGCCTCCCGAAGTAGTATAAAAAATAATCGATTAAAAAATATTTATCAATGTCGGTCAAGAATTGCGACTTGGAGTGGGCCATCCATAAGTACGTACCTACATACTCGTACTTATGTGCTGACCAACCGACGGAAATGGTCTTGTCACAAAAAAAGATAAAACTCTTTATTTGCCATTAGGCCCTCGTGGGCACTTAGACGCGTCTTAAATTAAACAAAGCCTTGCATCATTCATTTCTCGTAATTTTAATTTTTAATCTACTAGCTCAGAAATGACCAATAAATATCAAAAATTTAATACATTGATAACAAGAGCTCTTTGAATCTATATACTAGCTGCGCCCCGAGTCTTTGTATACGCGTAAGACCGGTATCCTCCAAGAATCGCTTATACTACTTTCTTTCTTTTCCTCGATTTTAAGAGTCGTATCATGACATTGATAACCTTTCTCAAGAATTGGGCTATCAAATAGAAAAAGAATTTTTCAAATCTAACCTGTTGTTCTAGATATTAGCGCGTTCAACCAACAAACACTTCCGTTTTATATATTAGTATAGATAAGTTGATTACTCAATAAATTACCCGTAATACGATTATCTTTATCATGTTTTTTATAAAGTCCTAACGGTTTTTCAATAAGAGCTAGCACATATACACCGCATGGAAATAGATCGTGTGGTAAACACAAGACACAATAACACAGGTGTCTCTAAGCCGTCTGTCTGTCGTCTATTTCTGGGCGGGTGTACCATATGTCATTAACCACGATGTTGTATTGATGTGACACGAAGAGATCACCTTTAACGTTGGCCGAGATTCAATAATCTAATTTAGTACTGATACAAGTGTTTAATATAGGATATTTGTTCAGCTCGGTTACATTTTTTTAAGTGAGGCAGGGCGCAGCAAAGCAAAGTAAGGTAAGGTACGTACTTAAAATAATATGATGAAATAAATCCAGTTCCATGCGATACGGACTTATAATGAGGATTAAAATATAAACAATGGTAAAATATTGTTGAGGTTGAGACCAAATTAAAACATAAACTTCAAATCGTAACAACGAACGTAACTTAGCAACCACTTATTCTTTTTCGTGACATCCGCCGTGGTAGGAAGAACTGGAATATTTAATACCGGTGATACTTAATATATTACAATACATACATTACATACATGCATTAATAGGCTACGGTAACTGCTTTACATCAGGTAGGCCGTATGCTTGTATGCCTCCCGACGACGTTGTATATAAAAAAAACATTTACATCATAGGAGGGAGGTACAAGTCGGTTATAGAAAGTACGTAAACATATAAAACATTGCTTTTCTTCACGGCTGCAGAGCATTGTCGTATTTGAATTTTGGTCGGTTGCGACAGCATAGGTAGGGTTAACTTTTTGCGCGTATCTAATGTAAATACATATGTTTGCAAATAATATGTGTGTCAAAAATTCTCAAAATCTCGTTGATATATTTATTATCTCACATTTTTATAACGGTTAGATGGATTTTTATAAATTGAGGTCATAAAACTCTTTATACTAAATATAAATATATAATTGTGTTAAAGGAAAACCAACAATGTTTCATCAGTTAGAGCTACTAGTAAAACCCCTACATTACTTAAGTAAAAAAAAAAGTCCGAGAAAAATACGTCATAATTATGACTTGTATAAAAATTAAGATTAAAAAGCAAATTTCATAAACTTTAAAAATTTTGCCAAACGTGAGCTGATACGCAGCAAATCCAATCACTGGTGGCCTCACTCACTCGCAGGATTACGTCAACTCTCCACTGAGTCGTGCGGTTGTGTGGAGGCACTTCCCCAGAAGGGCTGCTTTGATGCGGCCCAACCTCTCTTAAAGACACCCAGACTAACACAAACAGACATGTTAATGGCACACAAATTTATGTCCTGTGCGGGAATCGAACTCATGAGTGTTGGTCTCAAAGTAGCGTTACTAACCACTGCGCCAACGAGCTCGTAACAAATACTATTATTAACTTTAGACAAACATAAATCGTTTGTATGTTTGTCAACTATCATCTCGGTAAATACATATAATATGAAATTATACATTACGCCTCTAGTATTCACATGTAGGTTAAGTAAAATATCTATTGTCAATATCAAATGAATCAATTTATTATTTCAAATCTAATACACTAACAGCAAATGCTAGATACCGTGACTAACTTAATAAGAATGAACAGAAAAATCCTGCTTAGCTAAAGGTTGAAAGCGACCGACTTTGTTTTGCTGTTTCTTATCTAAACAGATAAGACAGCAAAAAAACATATAACACACATGAAAACGAACGTCTCAGTTGGATGGCAGATATCCTGCTGGGCCCATCATGCTTCACCCACGTTTTCTAGACTATCAACCTGTTTTTCTATGGGCAGTCGTGCGTCACTAGACGAGCACGGTGGCGCAGTGGTGAAACACGTCGTTAGGTTACTTTGACACCAACGCCCGTCGATTCGATTCCCACACAGGACAAACATTTGCGTGTGTGAACATGTCTGTTTGTCTTGGTCTGGGTGTTTTAAGACAGGTAGAGCGCATCAAAGCAACCTGCCTGGGGGAGTACCTCCGCCTCACAGAAAACCGCAGTTTTAAGTATATTACAACTCCATAGAGGGTTGTTGTGTTCCTGTGTATGAGTGGGGTCACCAGTAAACTCCTAAGGAGTTGCTGTGTTAACAGTGGAGGTGATATTACGCGAATGATACTTAATGTGTTGCAAGCATTTATGGGCTACGGTAACTGCTTTACATTAGGTGAGCCATATGTTTGTATGCCTCCCGATGTTGTAAAAAAAAAGGTGGACAGTGGTAATCCAACGGACTCATTCTAAAACATATGAACCGAAATTACTGAAAAAGTTATCTTTTTTATAACATCTAATAATAGAGCATTAAATTTACAAGTTTGTATTGTAAGAAATATTAGATTAAAAAATAAATTTCCATGCAAGCTTTTATTAAATAAATGTAAGAAATAACCTTTCCTAAGAGGCAGTTTCAAAATGAACTGAAAAGTATAAAATACATTTTTAAGCCACTTGTATGTAACTACAAGTACAAGCTTGGGGTGCTCAGGTTTTATATGTTTAATATATTATAAAATAAGAGCGGTAACAAGATTACAATATGAGCATAATATCTAAATATTATTAATTCATTCATTAATTTCGGTACACATTAATTGCGTATATTAGATAACCTTGGCATCATTTGCAAAAACTTCGGAATACTATACCGTTGTATAACATTAGGCCATATAAAACAATACTTTACAAAATGGCAAAACCGCCCTCTGAGTACAAGAATAAAACGGCCCCCAGTCACCAGCAGCCCCGCTCATCCTGGCTCCGGTAGCGGTCAGAGTATCGGTGTAACATACATAAAAACAATATTTTTTGAACTCCGAAAAAATGTTTACCGTCCCTATACATACGAGAGCTCGATGGCGTCGTTGCGCGTGTCATTCTAACCGAACACGCAGATTAAGCAATATCGACCGCAACCTGTCTATAGATGGGTTTACCTATCTCGAGTTTCTCTGTGGAGTGCACGTTAAGCCGTTTGTAACGGCTGTTGTCGATAGATGACAGTCGTTAAGCTAAGTCAGTGGCCCGCGGGCGGCTTGAAAACACAGGCCTCCGCCAATCCGCATTTTGAGCAGCGTGGTGGAGTATGCTCTAATCCCCTTCGGTTGAAAACCACCCGAAGAAAGAGAAAAAGATGAAGTATAACAGAAAGGTAAAGTATGAAGAACGAAAGTGCGAGAAGAATAAATGAGAGAACTCTCCGATCATGTTGGAGACAAGACAAAAAAGAAAAAATAATCCTCTTCGGTTGAAGGGAGACCCGTATCCCTGCAGTGGGATGAGTAAGGGTTGATGTGATGTGATGATACATACACGGCTTAGTTTTATTCAGCGAAAATAAATTGAAAATACTAAATAAAAAAATATTAAAACATGTGTCTGTGGTATAAAAAAAAGCGGTATTAATTTCTGGACTGATCCGAGCCAAGTTCCATTACAGTAACAAACGATAGTTTTAATATATTAATTATATATATTATATACATATATTAAATACATATGTCTACGTATAATCTTATCATATATAAAACACAAAAATATTTGTAACTATGTCCGTTATAGACTGAAACCGATCCGATTATTGTGATGAAACTTCTGGGTTATATTCAACACATTACAGAGAAGGTTTAGAGATAAAAAAAATAAGGAAAAAATACTCCCAGCGATGCGGTGCCGAGCACAGCTAGTTAAGATATAAAAACTCTATCCATACATAATTTTGTTTACATATGTCTATGAGTTGTAAATCTGCTAAATTCGGAAACCATTAAAGTCAAATGCTCTGTAACACAAGTTCTGTAGTAACTATATAATAGTTTTTATTATATAAAATTTTAAGCAAAACAAGAGTATCTATTAACTATAGTGCTCGCCATTTCATTCACGTAACATATCTACGCATTAGGTATACTTTTCCGTATGTGGAGAATAAGGTATTATAGGATTTTAGAGAGTTCTATCGGGAAGGATCACATTGTTATTTAAGCTCCTTGAATTAGATTTTATAGGAGCATTCAGACGATACACGTTTAATAGAAATATTTCGCTATATCGAAAAATGATCTTCCCACGCCCTCAATGTTTTTAATAAACCTATCTAATAACTCCCCACACTATGTGATGGACGCGAATAAAAAAAATCATCCTCACTTTACGTGTAGGGGAGGTACCACCAAAAAAATTTTATTTCAAGATTTTATTCTACTACTTTGTCAGCATACTTAATATATATATACATACCAAACTACATTTTAGTATCAATCATCTCTGAGCTAGGCCGCGGACAGACGGGTGGACAGACAGACGGACATGGCGAAACTATAAGGTTTCCTTATTTACTATGGAACCCTGTAAAGGGACAACAGCATGGAGTTCTTCAAGGATGCCTTTCTTTTAAAGAGGTTTTTACAGAATCGGCAACGCACGAGTGACTCTCTGTGTTGCAAATGCCCATTGGCTACCGTAACTGCTGACCATTACGCAGGCCGTACCTACGCTTGTTTGCCACCTTAGTGGTATATAAAAAAATATAGCTTAAGGAGTATTTCAGATTACGGGCAGTAATATGCGTTATTATGTGAAAATTTTCATCAATCAACCTTTGAAACTGCCATCAGCCATGCAATTCTCTAAGTGACTCGTAATGGCTGTGTGCGTCGCTGTGATCACAGATGTCACAGCTTTGACATCGTCTACTGCGATCACGGCTAAATTATTTGGAATTCTATAAGGCTGTAAGCGTACGCGAGGCTGTTTGCCTTGTAGAATTCCAATTCCAAACGCAGCCTTGCGGCGCTAGTGTCGCACAACCATGAAAAGCGACACCAAAGAATTGCAATTTTGTGTTCAAGGCTGTAACAGCCGATGTTTCCGAGGATGTAAGGATGTTTGCTCTTACAGAATTGCATGGCAGGTAACACTTAGTACAGTAAATAAATGATATTATACTAAGAACGGAAATGTAATATTTGTTTGCATAACTTGTGGATTTTGAAGGCTAGTTTGTTTTTAGGTTCCATACCTTCAAGGAAAAACAAAGGAAGGAGATGACTCGCGTATTTATCGGTAATATACAGTTTCTTCGACTACTAAGAAACGTAAACTAAGACTAGCTGGGAATTAGGCGTTGATAGATTTGTATGACACTTAATGAACGAAACATTTAATTTTGCTCACTTGACTCATTCGCTCATTCCTGACAAGGTTTTATTAGTTTGAAGTCCTAATCCAGAAATGCTCTCGTATATGTATACATACGACAGTATCGTATGAATCATTTTATAATAGAAGCCGGATGGAAAACAAGCATACGGCCTATGTGATGTCAAGTCTGCAATACAAGAAGTGTCGTTTTGTTTATTGTCTCACTCAGAAACAAACATCTTTGAAGCTTATTGGCGATCTCTCACAACCGCTCTCCAGGGAATTGTTATTTGACTGCAGTCTTCTGTACGTTGCATTTATCAAGTTGTCAATTAAATCTCTATCTATCTATATCTTCACGCCGGATCCCTTGCGGGGTAGGCAGAGAGAACCGAGCGCCACGTGACTCGATCCTTACAATTAAATAGTTTCGTAAATGTTTTTTTTAATGGCCTCTTATTAAATATCAATGCGACCTACATCTCTTGCTATAACCTAGTACAGCTAAGAACAGATAACGCTTAACACTTGAAGTACGACTGTAACTCTTATCACGAATGGCATAAGAATTGTACAAAGGTCAAAGTGTATAGATTGAGCTGCACTTAGCTGTACAAAATAAAACATATGTTTTCACAACGACCAATGATGGCGTCATAATATCCCACTATGCGCTTTCGACTATATTCTATTAATATTTTACTACATAAAGTATGATATGTAGATAATTTTAACAAGTAGTATTCTTTCGTTATGTAAGAAAGAAAGATGGTCTGAAAGAGATTATCTATGTTAAGGCAAGAAGCATGGTCCGTTGGTTCGGACATGTGGAAAAATGCAATAGGAAAGAATGACGAAAGAGATACACAATGCGTAGGATATAGGTGCCGTGGAAGGCCTAGACTATTACCACAATCAAATAGCTCGTGTATCAGAAGGTATTAGGAGCCCTAAAGTGCCTCATAATAGCTATTATGTATGGTAAAGAAGCGAGAGAAGTGTGTAAGGACGCTCAGTTCTTTCTGCCTGCCCTGCAAGAGACCTGGCGTGTAGACATACATACATACAATCGAAAAACAGCAAAGAAATCGCAGAATGAGCACAGACTATATGTAAATTAACTCGTGTGAAAGTTATTCGGCTTGTTTGGAAGTAGCCGCTGAATGAGATCACGAGGCTCTAAACAGTCATAGCGCTGATTCAAAAATATAGCTTGCTACATAAACTTATAGGCGTAAGTACCTATCTATTCTATACATATGACAAAAATCTAGCTTGTTACATAACCTTATAGGCGTAAGTACCTATCTATTCTATACATATGACAAAAATATAGCTTGCTACATAAACTTATAGGCGTAAGTACCTATCTATTCTATACATATGACAAAAATATAGCTTGCTACATAAACTTATAGGCGTAAGTACCTATCTATTCTATACATATGACAAAAATATAGCTTGCTACATAAACTTATAGGCGTAAGTACCTATCTATTCTATACATATGACAAAAATATAGCTTGCTACATAAACTTATAGGCGTAAGTACCTATCTATTCTATACATATGACAAAAATATAGCTTGCTACATAAACTTATAGGCGTAAGTACCTATCTATTCTATACATATGACAAAATCGTATCATTATTGTGTGGAGTTAACAGCCAGAATACTTTTTATGTACTTATGCAGTTGAGCTCTTATCGATACGGAAGCCAATAGAGTCATGTTTGAAATTCATTTTATAGGTCTAATGTGCATGCGTCATACGGAAATTACTTGAAGGATTTAATTAAACTATATACCACTATTATGAGATGGTAATAGATTATTCATATTTAGAGTTTATTAGAATTAAAATCAAGAGGTTATTCTTCTACCTTTCTTCTTCATTCATAACGCTATCCCGTTTCCTAATCTCGTTTTTTTACAACGTCGGGAGGTACCCAAGCAGCGTACGGTCCACCGGATTTATAGCAGTTTTCGTAGCCTATGAATGCTTGCAACATATTAAGTACCATTCGCGCGATGCTACCTCTGATGTTAAGACGGCTAATCCCTTGGAGCTTACTGGTGATCTCACTCGCTCCCGGGAACACAACAACGTCTGTGTCAGAAAACTGCACCTAAATAACAACTCCGTATAGGGTTGCTGTGTTTCTACAAATGAATGTCGTTACCAGTATGCTCTTAAGGAGTTACTGTGTTAGTACCAGAGGTAGTAACGCACATGATATTTTCTGTATTGTAAGCGTTCATAGGATACGGGAACCACTTTACATCGGATGGGTCGTATGTATAACTGCCGATGTTTAAAAAAGGACTAAATCTTGAGCCAGAAAGCAGAGTTCGCTATTACAACTAGGTACTGATCTTAATGCTAACGTATGCAAGGGAGACCTATAGGCGTATTCACTTTACTTCGAAACACTGCATTCGACCCAGATTCGAAAAGTTATGTGTAAAAATGAAAGAAATCTGAGTGACAACTTATCGAAACCGTTTCGAATATGATTTTCCGAGTCAATGTGAGTACTCTCAATCGGCGATAGAGCATGAAAGTAGAATAAACGTGTTCGGAATCGTGAGCGTGACGAGCGTTATGCAAAATCTATAGCATAATGCTTGTAAACCAAGTTCACAATGATGATGCAAGAAAGGCAGTTGGTCTGAAAGTGATCGATGTTAAAATGAGCAATGGTTGGTTAAATACACACGAAAGTGGATGGATGTAGTAGTCGAGGAAGGCCAAAACTCTTCTATTACTACCAGATTAGCCATGTTTTATCAGAAGACCGTCTCAGAAACGCTAGGAAACAGGTAGCGTGCAAGAAAAGACCTATGAATATTAAAGGAGCGAGTGATGTATTTGGAGTGAAAACATGAATGGATATGAAGATATAAGATAGTAGTAGTTATGGGACTTCGTTATTGAAACAAAGATATAAGTCTAAAATATGAATAAACTTCATATTTTCCATACCAACTTTTATAACCATATTTATTTATGGTTGTTCCACTGTCTCATTTCACTGAGGAGAAAATTGGTATTTTGAGATACCGTATATAATATATAACGACATATCCCGTATTTTAGTCTTTTTGGATGCTTTACGTTATAAAGTCAACAACCTTTTCTAGAATGAGTGGAGATATATTCAACTTTTCGTTTGTACTCAGTTTACAAGAAGGGCTAGCCGCAATAAATCTTTTTCTGTTGCTTGGGATACATCCAACAATCTGAGAGACAAGTAGCGCTCTAATTTTAGAAAACAAATATATTCTAGATAATCTCTTTAAACTTGTTTATACTTGATAAATAGAAACAGTTCAATAAACTACGAATATCAGTTTTCACAATCTGTTTCCCGACATACATATTAATGAAACAGTATAAGCATTGAGTACACACCTATGCGAGCATATCATTAGGTCTATATACGACTCTACTCTTTAGCATATAGGTATGTATTACCAACATTAGGTCTATAATAGACTGTAATGAAAAAGTTTTTTTTTTGGTTGATATCAAGCAAAACTAATAACTAAGTATCTAGAAATACTAGAGATTCAAGTTTGTGATGTATGATGTTTCTCTCAGAAAATCAAAACAGAAATATGAAAGACAAGGACCGAGCTTTCTTGGCGTTTTTACATTTTTTTTGTGTCAAATCGGGGTTTTTTTTCAAGTATAGACCTATAGAGATAAATTTAAAAAGCGAAACGTTCTTACAATATACTCATAGCAAATATAAAAGGATTAACGTAAATACTTAAAACAATCTCAGATGTTTGGAGCAGTAGTATAATGATTCATAAGCTGCTATTTATAAGACCTTAACGATTAAGCTGTCATCACATCCTTTGGGAGTGCATTCCATAGGCGCGCTGCGAAAAGTGAAAAAGGCTTGGGGCAGATCTCGGAGCTATGAAGGGTGATTTCTGAATGTGGGATGTTGCCGTACCGAAGATTATGGTTTACCATGTGAACATTACGGTACGATGGTTAAAGAAACTATATGTTTGTTTAGTGTTTGGGTTTCCGAACCTGATTTTACTTACGTCCACTAGGTGTGCTGCCCAGTTGTATAGTTTTCGATAACGATACTATTAGCCCAGTGGGTAAAAAACCGCCCTATCGACTGGGCGGCTCCCAGGTCGCCTTGGCATGGCATGTACCGTTAAATTCGTATTTTCAAATTTATGTACATTGTAATTATCACTTGCTCAGCGGTAAAGGAAAACATTGTGAGGAAGGTCACATGTTCAAGTAGGTAATTCTATTTCGAAAGACGAGAGACCTTCCCTAAGAAAGGTCCGATTTTCCCTCTGGGTGTGGAATTCTGACGGTAGTCACTCCATATCAAAATCAATATCTTCGCCAAACCCTTAGGCTGACGTAGCTAAGCTAAGATGAAGGAAGTTATTGGTTCTGCTAATATTTTTATTAAATTTATTTTTACCCTAGTTGATAGTCACTCACCAGAATTCTGGACTACTGGTAGATGTGTAAGTAACTTGTGATGCTGGAATATTGATTTTAGTCATCATCATTAACATATTTTATAATATGCTAATGATCCATCCTAATAAGACGAGCATTAAAATAAAATGCTAACATATTCCGTGTTTCATACTTTTAGGACTGATTGATGATTGACTGATGCATTGATTGTCAGTCAGTCACCTTCATACGATATTTAGATCTATTTATGTTAAAATATGCGAAATAATAAACTCGAAGTTGTAGATATTATGCTAAAGAAGCGAATGAAGTGTGTAAGGACCGAGTCATATGGCGCCCTAATCTCTCTGCCTACTTTGTAAGGGTATTAGCGTGGAGATATACTCGTACCTGGATATAAGTTATAATTTAAATATCAATACAATTTCAAACGTCAACTCATTTATAAACGACACCTTCAGCCTGACGTCGCCCCTTGTACTTTGGCACCTTTTCACATTCTAAGTTTTTATTGAATGAAAAATTGTCAAAAACACCGAAAAGGTCAAATCCGCCGTGGATCACGATAGAGAATATCGTTCCTAAAATAGCATAACTAATGATCGTGTGTGGATTGGCCTGGTAAATCATGTAGCATCCGTTAGGGTAGAAAACCAGGACAGTTGGAACTCTGATCAACGTGAGATAATTGTGATATAATCGTAAATCATGACTAGAGAGAATGGTATGTGCTTATATTCTGTTGTTGCATGTTTTTAAGAACTTGAACAAGCAAAACCAAAATCGATTTCGGTATTACTATTGCGCTTTGAATAGTAAAAGCCTTGACGATACGATAGATAACGAAAGGCTAAAAATCTTTTCTAACCGCCTGAAAGAGCGCACTTATCCAAGTTCAAGTTAGAAGATGCCCACATTTTATTTTTATGCTACCCGTGGACCTGTTTATACATCAGGTACTTGCGCAAGTCTTTGTGGGGTCCTGTTAATTCGACTCAACATCGAATGCACGCCAGACATTAGCGTCGATGGCATTAGCATAGTTCTTGGACAACAATGACAAAAAACCGTGAAAAGCCGTAAGAACCCCAGTTTTAAAGGAACTGCAACGTTGTTTAATTCTTAACAAAACTGCATCAGTCGCGAGGGCCTGAAATGTGATTTTATTTGTTCTGTTGAAGAGTTCTGCAAAGAACAAACACACTCAATGACCAATCTTGCCTCTGACTCTAATGTCAGTTTTTAGCAAGGGTGGTGACAGATCGTCTCGTTTGACTGCTTTCTACCTTTGCCAAACAGTCAAATATACTACATACATACATTGCGGTTGTGCGTCAGGGGTCACCAGTCATGTATATCCCAAGCGGCTACATGCGGCAGGTCTAATCGTTCGAAGGGCTAGGTATGGGGCTGTAATAACATACATAACGGCCATATACCTAGTTCTGGTATGTCCTGCTGTTGTTGTTATGCGGCGTGGTATCCTTTCCTAGTCAGCACAACCCAGCCTTTCTACTTTGATCTACATACAACGTAATGTACCTACGTTATACTCTGCATGGAGTGTGACAGGAAATATATGTTCTCAAAAATAATCACTGCTACACTTGTAGACTTCGAGATGCAGTACCTACTGGAAACGTATTCTAAACAAAAGTAATGTACATCTACTTCATCATCCCTAGTCTATGTAGTTAAAGTTCAGAATACAGCAGTTTAAGTCTAACAAAGAGCGTGCGATAAGCACTGGCATCAGGATATTCTGTTGAAGTGAATGACAAAATCCCGTATGGTTTATGCAAGCTCATTGCCCAGCAGATGCATAATAGCCGTTTTCAATAATATCAAATAATATCCGAGTAGACTGCGACTCGACAAGTCATTTTAATCGTCTAAGGGAATTTTTCATATAAATTTTGTACGTTGTGTACCTTACCCATTAGCAAACGACTCTCTCCACATCACAAAAAGCTGCAGAGTGAATAAAATCCATTCGTGGGTTGCCATACTCCTGGGAGTGAGCGAGGTGAATAGGAAACTCCTGAAAAAGTGTTAACATCAGAGTTGGGCGCAACCAGCAATATTTTTCTCTTGCGAGCGTCTATAGGCTACGGTAATCGCTGCATTTAAAGTACACAGTATACCCACTGCCGTGCGTATGCTTGTATAAATTAATTTGAAAGTGTTCATAAATACTACTCTTGATTCTACAAAATGATTGTAGAACCACTTATTGTACGTCGTTCATGACATGATCTCAAATAGTCGCGTGCGTCAAATGATAATGTAGTAGATGGAAATGAGTAGGTAGGCATTTATTAGCTCTCGCAATAAACTTAGGCCATACGCAAGCGCAGACACTTTTCGTTGCTGATATAGGACACTATCCTGTGAGATTGCAATTTTTGTGACCGATAAGGGCGACACTTATGTTGTTTATACGTTTGGACACTGGTAGCGTTGCAACAGTTCTCTACTTATTTTACGAAAGATGTCGATGATTAAAACATTTGTTTCACTTATTACTTTGATTATACATTCAAGCAGATGATTTCCTTGTCTCTAGCCATCAATATTCTAATACAAACATGTGGAAATTTTGAATTTAAACTGAAAATTCTATAAAGTTACATACACCCATAACTTTTTGATTGGTTACCAGAGTTGTTTTTGATTGGTTACAAGTGGAAGCAACCCGCACGTAGTTAAAATCTGTTTGTATTTACAACCAGTTTTTACCTCTGCCCGGGTTGATTTCACTTTGCTGTATGAAAATTAAATCAGTGGTGGCATATACCCAAGATAAGATACAAAAGTTGTTACGTTTACACAGCACCTTATTGCCATTTGCTTATATGAATACTGGGACATAAAGCATAAACAAGGGGATTGAAATACTATAGTTCAAATGTTAAACGTGTACCTACTTCAGTTCTTAGACAGACGTAACAATTATTTTTGCGATATAGCTGTTATTCTTGTTATAGATTTTGAATGCAGTAACAAAATATGTAAGTACCATTGATTACATTGTCTACAATTCTATCTATAACTTCACGCCAAATCCCTTGCGGGGTAGGCAGAGAGGACCGAGCGCCACGTGACACGATCCTTACGCACCTCACTCGCTTCTTTAACACGCCGGTTTCTAAGGCTCCTGACATGAGCCCTAGTAATAGGCAAGCATGCAGGAAAAGAGCCAGATTTGTAAAGAAGCGAGTGAGATGTGTAAAGACTGCCCCTTATGGCGCTCGGTTCTCTTTGCCTACCCTGCAAGGGTCCTGGCATGAAGATGTGATACATTATTATACATACAAAACCGACGCCATTTTTTAGATCACCTCTCTCTCTTTTCTTACATTATCGTTGCGAACGCGGTTAGTCGCGGTATGTCGAAAAAAGCCGGGCCCGACAGCTTAACATGCCCTCTGAGGAGGAACTTGAGACGACAGACAATCTGCAAGTGCTATGTGATTATAGGAGGCGTTATTTGTTGCGCACGGCCTAATCTCACCGTACAAGCAGCGTCAAGTAAGAAGTCAGGATTCAAACCAGGGACCAATAGATTAATAGGTCGGTTCTTTATCCACAACCACTGTTCTAATGGTATCTCTGCTCATTCCAATAATAATAATTGTCACTGATTATATATAGACATGAATGCAATTCAAAACAAATAACAAAAAAATTGAGTTCGGCGATTATTCAACCTATTGTATAAAGTCAATATTTATTTAATTTTTGAGTAAACCATCTGAGCACGTCCCCGGTTCTAATCCTGGCATGTACCACTTAATTTATGTTTTCGGATTTATGTACATATTTGAAATTCATAAATTATCGCTTGCGCGGCGGTGAACGAAAACCTCGTGAGAAAACCCACAAGTCGAAGAGATTATATTTCGAAGGACGTGTGATCTAACCTAAGAAAGATCTGCTTTTTCCTCTGGGTTATGGAGATCTGGCGGCAGTCGCTCCATGTAAAAATCAGTATTTTGCCAAATTTTTAAACTTAGCGGACCCTGCCAATTCCAATGGATTAGGAAACCGCTAAGAAGAAGATTATATGTAGGTATGAATTGCAAATTACATAAAAAAGTGAGTTCGGCGACCATTCGACCTATCCGCTATTGGTATAAAGTCAATATTTATTTAGTTTTTGAGTAAACCATGTAAGCACGTGAGGTGAACGGCCGCAGGATAGCGGTATTTCGACCTATGATCCTCTGATCATTTATTTGACAAACGGATCGTGTATATCGTGATCCACTCGAGTCGACAACTCCCACTTCCCGCCCACTATCGTTCATGAGCGTACTTTGTAGCGATATCATGGCCTTCATAATACTAGTAGATAGCTAAAATAATTACACGTTATTGTTATGTTATTGTTCGCTTCTGCCCGCGGCTACGCCCATGTGTGGATTCCGTTAACCCTGTAATAATAAAAATATAAAAATGTTATATATACCAAGTCTTGCCATAAATACTGAAACATAGAAAAAAAAAATTTCCTTTGCAAATAACATTTATTACTTTTACAGTGTGTTAGTATATAATATAAAATAATTTATAATATAAAAAGTTTATTCGAAGTAGTCTCCATTGGCTGCCATACAGTCCTTTAAACGTTGAAGCCAGTTATCAATAGAAGCACGCACTCTTTCCATGGGAAAATTCTTCACTGCTAATCGTACGGATTGTTTTAGGGACTCCTAATTATCATGGCGTTTAGAGCAAGCCGTACTCTCTAAAACTGACCATAAATCATAATCCAGCGGATTAACATCGGGACTAGACGACGGCCAGTCTTCAGCTCTGATGAAGTCCGAAACGTTCGTTTCCAACCAAGACTGCGTATAGACCGAGCTTTATGACCCGACGCCGAGTCTTGCTGGAAGGACCATTCTTGGTTATTGAACATGGTGTTGTTAAAGGGCTTCACTACCTTCTCAAGAATGGTATCTTGATATACTTGTGCCGATGTTTTGATACCTTTTTCACAAAAGTATGACTCAGTCACTCCTTCATAGTTAATATCCCACCAAACCATCACTGAAGTCGGATAGTGCCCACGTTGTACTCTGTCGACTAATTGGGAAGCTTCCTTAGAGCTTTGAGCATAAATACCGTCATTTTGTTTGTTAAAATGTTGCTCAATTGTAAAAATTTTCTCATGCGTAAACAAAATTTTTCTGTGACCTCCCTTTGCGTACCGCTTCAGTAGTTGTATCGATTTTACCACCCTATTCTTTTTTTAATTATCAGTTAAGAAACGACTAGTACCTCTCTTATAGGCTGCAAGTCCTAAGTCATCTTTTAAAATACGCGACATGGTTCTAAGTGCTATCTTCATCTCCCGAGATAAAATCTCTCAAAAGGATCTCTTCGAATTCTTTCCCTTACTGCTTTGACCACCTTTTTCGTACGAACACTACGTGGACGGCCAGATCTTTGTCTGTCACAAACAGAGGAGGTCTCATTGTAACTATTAATAGCCCGGTACACAAACATTTTACTAATATCAAGCGTATGGAGAGTTTTAAAACTTGCATTTGGCTCCATACCTACTTTGTGTAATGCAACCACAGCGATTCGGTTCTCTTTATCACCCCACTACATTTTAATATCGCAAAATATTGTAGAATGTATTGGCGCCAAAATGAGAAAACTCAATGAAAAATCATATAAAAATGACAGATTCCAAATTCAAATGTAATATTTTGTTTATTTTTAATTGTAACAGTATTTGTGGCCAGACTAAGTATATCCTATAACCTACGTTCTTCTTCAGGTCCCAGGCGAGAATAATTAATGTTATGGCCTTGGGTTTCCCCGCGAAAAGGTACAGACAGATAGATCGGTAGGGCTACTTTGGTGTTTATAATGTTAGTGAGGATAAGTAGGTTAACAGAGGTAGGTCGCATCAAAGCAGCTTATTTGGGAATGTGCCTTTACCACAAAGAAACGGGCCCTACCTCTCTTAAAAACACCGAGACCAAAACAAACGGACATGTTCATGAATATGAATTTTTGCTTTGTGTGAGAATCGAATCCACGAGCCTTAATATAATATAATAGGTTGTTATGTTTCTGGTAGTAAGTGAGATCACCAGTAAGCTTTTAAAGATGTTAACAGCAGAGGTGACATCACGCGGATGATATTTAATATATTGCAAGCGTTCATAGGCTACATCAGGCGGTCTGTAATGATATGAAATTAACAAAACTTAATAAGTAATGACATATAGCAGCTACATAAGTGAACTCCATAATTAGGTACTCGGAATTGTACAAATTAATATTAAAACTACAATAAACTGTCACATTACATTCAGATATATCTGTTACAAATGAATATATGTATTATTTTTATTATGAACTAATGCAATCTTAATAAAACTTATATATACATATTTATGGAAGACTCAGCAAAAAATAAAAAAAATGATTCTATTCGAATCCACCTATGGCTATGTGTGATACAGGCCTTTAATCTTTCTGGTCACGAATCTATGGAATTATGTTAAAAATTTTTTTTCTTTAACGTTTTAGAAAACCATGTCAGATATTTAAATGCTGCACCAATTCACTTTTTATCAAGATTCCGGCATTACTTTAGCAGGAACACAATTGCTTAATAATAAAATTGAATGTATAAACTAATCGAAAATCTGATGTTCTATCAACGAATACGTTCGAATTATTTAATTCAGTTAACTCATTAAATAAAGAAAGCTTTAGTTGATACAACAATTATCTCTGATTTAAAAAAGAAAAGCGAAAAAGAAATTAATTTTCGTTTTATTATTTAAATTTCAAGAAAACCATTTCAGATATATGTAATACTGCACCTATCTACTTTTAATCAAGATTCCGGTTTATATAGCAAGAAGCGTTTGTAAGAAATCGACACACACACAAATATTTGTTTAAACGAGTTTCAGACTTGCTCACTCATACAAGTAAGTAAAAATATTTTCACTTGTAAGAGTTCGCTAGAAAAAATCTGGTGGTGGGACTCTATCTATGGGGTATTTAAATAGGTACGAATGGCATTATATATACGACAAATAGACAGGCGAGTAGACGTCCGTCAGTATATCTATCAAACAATAATATCTTCTTCAAATAAATTCATACTGTATCGTAAATTCATAAAAGTGCGAAAGTAAAATGTTTGAAACTAATATTTGAGCCAAGTCTTATTTTTTACGTACAATAGCGTACGGCAGTACATCTGTATTAGCATATAAAGCGGAGGAGTTTATTTGTTTACGGCTATTCTCTGGAACTATAGAGTCGAATTTGAAAAATGCTTTTTTCATTTGATATTACAGTTCCTGAGGATGATGATACGCTATGCTACACGCGACTCTTAGAAGTCGAGGAAAAAGAAAGAAAGTAAAAAAGCGGTCCTTACGTTCGGACCAAGTTGTGGGGTGCAGCTAGTCTTCACAAAATTTTTAATGCTTAAAATAATACGGAGAAATATAGAAACCCCATAAGAATTCATATGATGGGCAGAATGTCTCACTTATTCACAAAAAATCTAGGTGATGTAGGGTGCGGTTCATGAGAAGTTTTCTTTCTCTGGAACTGCACAGTACTTGAACTCTTAAGTTGTGAAATGAACTATTTACCGGGGGTTTTCAAAGGGCCTTAAAAAACTTAGATTTTTTTTTTGCAGGGTAAGGCCCCTGGATTTTAAGTGTCTGCTTACCAGCACACAGGCCGTACGCTTGATTGCCACTTTAATGGTATAAAAAATAGTGCAATGAAAATACTTAATTAGAAACTATAATTTGCGCAAAGACTTTTAATCCCCATTTCTCAAAGACTTCTATGTATTACATACCATTTCTCTATTACAGGCACTTTGTTTTCGTCAAGTTAAGGTATTAATCTTTCAATAGGATTTCGGACCATTTGACGTAGGTTATATAACAAATAAACTCACCGTATAATTCACACCAGTACTAATCTTTTAAATATAATCTTCCAAGAGCTCAATTATCGGGTGAAATCTTCACGTAGGCCGATTCCACAGACTGTCTGATCCTCTTAGCTTAGTCTTATAATTATAATAGTATTTGTTTCATAGATCTAGAATTTCTCATTGACAAGCTCGGTGGCTCAGTCGTGAAAGACGCGACTTTGACACCAACGCTCGTGGGTTCGATTCCCACACAAGACAAACATTTGTGTGCATGAACGTGTCTGTTTGCCTTGGTCTGGATGTTTTAAGAGAGGTAGGGCGCATCAAAGCAGCCCGTCTGGGGAAGTATCTCCACCTCACAGAAAACTGCAGCCAAATAACAACCACCTAGAGGGTTGTTGTGTTCCTGTATGTGAGTGAGGTCACCAGTAAGCTCCTAAGGAGTTGCTGTGTAAGCAGCAGAGGAGGCATCGCGCGAGTGATACTCAATATATTACACGCGTTAATAGGCTACGGTAACTGCTTTAGATCAGGTGGACCGTATGCTTGCATGACTCCCGACGTTGTATAAAAAAAAAAAATCTCATTGGTCTATCATCGCCAAATTTGATAATATGGACCTTTAGGCGAACGGAGTGTCCATTTTTAGTTTATACAACGAATTTTTACATGCGCTTTAAGAAATATCCATGTTTGCATGTATCGGTAGTGGTGTGTGTTATCGCGATATTTTTTGTTAACTCGAGTTGAACAGCGGCGCCGCCGCCGGCGTGACCTTTGCGTCGGAATTTGAATGCTTGCTATTGTTAAAATTATAATTATTACAATTATCACGCTGCGCTGTTAGTTTTGCAATGACCGTCGATAAAAGGCGTTAAAACGGTTGATTTGATTATTGTCTTCACTAATTATGCCATGAACGTACAAAAATAGTACATAACTGCTCAGTCAGGTAACAAAGCAATAAATGATTAGTAATGCCTATAGGAAGGACGAGATGTAGTCGAGTGTGTCTAAGTCCTCTTTAACTAAACGAAGCCGTTATTTACGTCTAGGGCTGAGATAAGTTGTAGTACTGTTCTTTGATTTGCGGTACAATAAACTTATTCAATAAATACAAAGTTTAATTCATTTTCTATAACAAACATATTAATACAATAACTACTAAGTTAAATTTACATTACCGTTTGCATGCTGAGTTTTCATAATAAAACAACTACAATTGAATACTTTTGTTAGGCAATTTATTTTTACCTTATTTGTTTTTTATTAATTTAATCGATCAATTCTTGTATAAATATATAACAATTTGTGTATCTCAGAAACGGCTTTAACAATGTGGATTAATATTTTATTACCATAAAAGAGCCTCTTGCACACATATATATATATATATATATATATATATATATATATATATATATATATATATATATATATATATATATATATATATATATATATGTATATGTATGTACGAGTATGTGACGCTCGGCTCTCTCTGCCTACCCCGCAAGGGACATCGCATGAAGATCTATGTATGTATGTATGCATGTATATTTCAGATACGTCAAAAATGGCACTAATGACTAAATCATATTTATACCAAATATTATTTTAATAAGGTTTTGCTTTTTAGTTTATCTGAAGAAACACTAGTTTACATGACATGTATAAAACCGTCGAGCGAAGCTCTCTCCCACGCATTAATTATATTATCAATGTGTCCTACTTATTTTGTTAAACAATTTGAAATTGTGATAAAAAGATGAAACCATCCATAATACAGTCTATACATAACTACACACTAGTTACTAGTTACATAACTGTACATAAATAGTAAATATCTGATTTTCCTTCTTGTCAATACGACCGCGTCTTCATCATTTTTTTAGTCAAAGCCAGGTTCACCTGGACGTGGTGCACCCTGCTAATACTTCAATTTTACAGAAGAATCAAGAAAACCAGCAAGTTCCCGGGGACTCCTTGCTGTGGGACGGGCAACGCACGAATCATGTTTCTTGTATTGCAATTGCAACGACGTAGTATAAAAAGCCTTCAAAATTAAATTAAAATTAAGACATTTATATCTCATAAGAATTCAGATTACTAGAAATTCAGATACTGAGAAACTTAGCAACTATTTAGTTCACATTATTTGGTGATACTGAGTATAAAAACATTTCAACACCAACGTACAGATAACAAAAACTGTGACAAAATACGGTTCATACAACACAATTATTTAAATATAAATAAATTGGGTGGGTAATCGGTTAACCGGCCTTAGTTCGCGCAGTGCAATAGTGATTCACTGTACATACCTTGATCTTAAGCACACCGAGCGTACCCAATATTCGATGTGGCATCAAAACAGTTTAATGTTTATTTCACAGAATGATTTGACTTATTATTATTATAAATTATTAAAATTAAAATTTTTTGTTTACCTAATATTTTATTTCTAATTCTAAAAAATATGTGATTAGTTATTTTATATTTCTCTTATATTATTATTATTTCATTACTAATTTAATATAATTTATTTGTATTTACCTTATTAAGTTTTAGATTATTAAATAATTATCTATTTATCTATAACTTCACGCCAAATCCCTTGCGGTGTCAGCAGAGAGAACCGAGCGCCACAAGACTCGATTCTTACAAACCACACTCGCTTCGCTAACATTAACTGCTCTTCTTATGCACGCTCGCCGGTTTCTAAGATTCCTGACATCACCTTCTAATAAAACACGATCAATTTGGTCAAGGTAGGTAAGTCTTGGTCTTCCTTGAGTCCTACATCCTTCTACTTTCTCGTTGTATATCTGTTTCTTAATTCTTTCTTCTTGCATTCTTTCTACATATCCGAACCAACGGAACATGCCTCTTCTTATTTTAATACCGACACCCTCTTCAAGACCAACTCTGTTCCTAACATCATCATTGCGAATACAGTCTACAGACGTTATTAAATAATTAATAGTAAATTATTATAATGTAATTATATCTATCCATCTACAAGTGTCTTGGGGGTAGGCATAGACTACTATTATAAAAAATATTTTATATATTAATGTACTATTATTTAGTACGTTGCAAACAGAAAAGCACCACTACGATTTGCTTATCTATACTTTGTTTAGTACGAGTATATATCTTAGAATAATACTTACGTTTATACAAAAAACATGCTTGGTATGTCACTATTTGTTTCGTAACATAATGGCGTCTCGCTTTATGTATGAGACTTTTGGTTTAACGGTGGTTTTAAAAGTATAATTAATTATTTAAGTGTCATAGGCATTACTGTAATTGCTTCCTGAAGCGATTTCAATGTTAATAACAGTTATTTATTTTTGTTAAAGATATGATCTCCACGATGTACCTGCTGGAGCCCGAGAGCTGGTCGCCCAAATGACGCAGGTCGCTAGCGGCAACCTAATGGCCGAATGTGGTGGAAATGTGACGGATGTTGCCACTACGCCTGTGGTGGTGTACCTTACAGCGAAGAGTGACGATCTGACTCTCACCTGGTCTACTAACGAAGAATACATCCTTGATGTTCAAACAAAAGGTCTTAAGGCTTGATAATTTATTTTTGATTATTTGCATTGATTATTCATAGAGTCGGTCTGAAAGATAGTTTCAGTGTTAAAATAAGAGGAGGCATGCTTCATTGTTTCGGACATGTCGAAAGAATGCAGGAGGAAAGAATAACAAAACAGATGTACAACGCGAAAGTAGAAGGACGTAGGATCCGAGGAAGGTCAAGACTTACTTACCATGACCAAATTGATCGTGTTTTATCTGAAGGTATTTTTGACGAAATCAGATAAGACACATACCACGTTTCTAATGAGACAATAAACTACCAACAAATATTAAATCGGCCTTCCATCCATTTTGGCCTTACAATGCCTTGCGACCTGATCCTTGAAAAGTTAAAATGGACGGAACTAATGGGCATGGGGAGGCAATAGAAAAGAAAGAAGAGGGGTACAAAAAACGAGAGCGAACAAAGATAATAATTTAATATAAGTAAACACTGGGAAGACGTTCCTGTAAGGATTGCTCTTATTAGAGCTTTATAAAGCACGCAGCACTTTTCAGGAACACCGTTCCTATATAAAATCTACATGTTTGTCTGTGTGTGCGTTTTTTCGAATATTCGAATTTTGACTTCAGATTCGGATTCAGCATAAAAAATAATAGGAATGTTTAGGAACACGGTTACTATCTCTTAAGGAACATGGTCAAAAAGGCCGACAAATAAAAAAAAATGGAATTTTTATATAATTGACGAGCCAGGTGTTCCTCTGGCAATGCAAGCTTGCGCATTCTCAACTGGTTTCTATTGACTTTTCTACGCACACTGTTAGTTTTCTTTCTAGAACGTCAATGTCAATAAAACAAGTTATAATTTAAAAACCCCACGACGGAAAATTGTGACATGTAAAAGCTTCTAATAGAAAAATGCATGGACCCACGACATCATAGCGTAATATGTTTAATAAAAACTAATTACGAATTCTTATTAATGAAGACAATAAAAAATACAAATAATTACACTACCATAGTACCTAACTTTATATTAATATTAATTGCCGTTGTGGGTAATCTATGTTGTAGACTGCATATTAAGTACTATGTGCCAGTAGCTTTGTTGTTAATTAATGTGCATACTATAACATAGGTTACGCAACACGGCTAATAATAATATTCTGTATAATTATTGTGGTAGTATAATTAATAATATTTTTATTGACTTGATTAGTAAGAATGTGTACTTAGTTTTTTACACTTTAATGTCGTGAGATTTAGAAATTTTTATTTGAGGGTTTTCATGTCCAAATGTTGCGTTGTAAATTTATAAAATTTTTAATGAATGTTGTTTTTTTAATTGTAATATTATTTATTTAAATATTAAATTGCCTTATTTTTCGTATAGTAGACTGAAAAAGCTATTACTTAAAAAAAATACTTGAGTAGATTTAGGAGAAACATGTACATGCACCCCCTGACGGTCGGTAACATTAAAATTTAAGCTAAGACAAACACAAAGAAACCGTTTCAAAATCTACCTAGCCATCCAGAATTGACTTCGTTTATTTTACGATAAAACTTTTAGCCAGCGACTCGTTGTCGAGTTTATTGTCCTTAATTAAGCTAGATCTCCTTGTAGAAGTAGAGCGATTTTGCAAGCACACAGTGATAGCTAAGTGTTTTTATAATCAGCCTTTGGAGCGTAGTCCACCACTTTCATAGCTATGCGTTCTGGGTCAAGCTTTTACTGGCAAAAAATATTTAGTAGTGTGTGCCACAAGCGTCATGTCGGGAAAAGTTATCCAACAACTCCTCGTTAGTATTCGAGTAATTTACACCCTTTCAGAGAACTGTTATTTGGCTGTGATCTTTTGTAAGCTGTTGAAGGTGTGAGGTCTATTACAACAGTTTCATCGTTAGGTACAGTCAAGATCTTATCAAGCTTTATATTTGCAGTCTAGTTCCTATTGCGTGCAGCATTAGGCTTTATGGAGGTCATAGTGCAATGTATTACGTACTTTTATTTGCTAAGGATTTAGTACTGGTTTTTTAATGTAGCGCCGGTCGTTATACAAGAATAGGACCCACCTTTATGTAAATGATCTAACGTAGCCTATGAACGCTTGCAATACAGGAATTACTCTGGTTGCTACCGCTGATGACTAAGACAGCAACTCCTTAAGAGTTTACTGGTGACCTCACTCACTCGCAGGACCACTACAACCCTCCAGGGAGTTACTTGGTTGTGATTTTCTGTGAGGTGCAGGTACGCCCTCCGGTCGCGCAGCTTAGGTGCGCTCCACTTTTCTTAAATACATTTGTCCTGTGTGGGAATCGAACTTGTGTTAAAATAGTTATTACTATTCAATCGGTCACCAGCTTCGTTAAAATCATTTGCTCAATCCGGTTTAATGAGGAAATATTGCACGAAATGTACGAGTTGAGCCTTCTTGGAAACTTATCTAGGCCACGTAAATTTGAAGCTTAATTTATTTTTATTCTTTTACGATGGTAAAATGCAAACATTTTAAGGATCCTTTGTTGGCCATCTCTTATGGCATCTCTCTTGGCATGTCTGTCTGCTCACGAAATTCAAATCTAAATCTATAGTATAATATAGTTTAACTGGGATCGTAAAATCGGGCAAGTAAGGTCTCATAGCAGCAGTATAATAGGGAAATTCTGATAGACGCCATTTTGTAAATAGTCTGTCTCTCTGTTTTAAAAGAAGTCACTAATCAAATCTGTAAGATACTAGGAGCTGACCTAGGTTTATGAAATTTAGAACCCAGGTCTCACGGTAAAATATGAAAGTCGCATTTATGGACTTATGGCTGTTTGCCTACGTTTTAAGATATCTCAAATCAAACTATGGTATGGTTGAAATAGAATTATGATTATTGACTAAAAGCTAGGTTCGCGTAGCACAAGATGTCTAAAAGTACCATTGTTATAGCAGGCAAGCTTAAGTATAAACGCTTGCAATGCAATGAATATCTCTCGTACATTACCATCCCCACTGCTAGCATAGCAGTTTAAATAGAAGTCCTTGTTTTTTTATACCACTAAGGTAGTAAACAAGCTGTACGGCCTGCCTGATGGTAAATAGTCACCGTAGCCTATGGACATTTGCAACACCAGGGGTGTTACTCATGCGTTGCCGTTCTATGCTGTAGTCCCTTGGAAAAACCTCGGCTGGGAGCTCATTCCACAGCTTGAGAGTATGTACATTAATAACACCAGGTGTGGTCTGGTGTTACCGCTTGTTAAGCTTTTTTTGAAGAACCCTAAAATACTTTCTGTCCTTTGGAAAAACTTCAGCTGGGAGTTCATTCCACAACTTGAGAGCTTTCGGAAGAAAACTGGTGTAGAACTGCACAGTGCGGTTGTAAAGAAACGCTGTCTGCATTATATCGAACAATTCTTCGGAACATAACGCGTTGTGCAATCGTAGAACATACAAAGGAAGGCAAAATCCCTAAACTGAAGGATACCTTACGATCGTCGATACATCTCTAAAGATTCTGACCAAAGATATTACAGCATTCCATATTTGATTTGCTTAAAGTCATCATAAGTGGAAAACAAAAAATATTCGTAGTTCATTCACATTTACGTTTTGGATGTTCAAACACACATCATTCCATCTATTAAGTTTTTAATAGGAAGAATGTCGTTGTAGTAACAAGTAATGTGGTAATAAATGTCGTTATTATTACACTCAACTTGAGACATCGTTCATTGCACAGCACATCAAGATGAATGCTCAATGTTTGATATTAACAAGGCTAAATTGAAAATGCAGACAGTCGGGCGTATTCGCTTTGGATCATTACAATCGCTACAGTTGTTTACAGTAATAATGCTGATGAGATCATAAATAATAATTATTAGTAATTATTGAACTCGTATTATATTAAACAAAGGACGCACTGAGTTATGCGTAGCTCATATCTCAAAAAAAATAATTAAGAGCAAAATAATTTAATTATTGTTTTTCGTTGTCTCCTCTCACCTGTATAGAAGTTCAAATTTCAAGAATATTTGAAGTTATACTACTTTTGACGCGTTAGGAAAAAAATGATGAAAATGATTTTTTACTACACCGATCAAAAATCGATATCACGAATTTGGTTGGTAAATGTCACTGTCACTTTTGTTCGTGACTCACGGTTGTTCTTCCAATACTTATTTATGAATTTACAAAACGTGTTTTATATTAGTACAGATAAATATATATATAAGTGTGATAACTTTACTTAGTACCTAAAAGCGCCTATTTAACCATTAAAAGTTACCTATCCAGTATGTTTATTTACTACGTAGCTTTGTTTACCTACCCTCAAATATACAAAGTACTAAGGCTTACGTAACGTGCTTATTTGTCCCGGTTACGACGTTCCTATATTATTAGAGTTCCGTAGTGCCTTTCTGTGTCTTAGTTCTTTTATCAGAACAATCCGTGTAAGAAAGAAAAGTTTGTATGTCTCGGCCGGAAGTTTGTATGTCTCCATCGGATCGGAATCCAAAAATATCCCAGGAATACATTTATTGAATAACGGCGTATGCTGGTGAGGTTTTACATTTCTTATTTAACTTTGTTTCAGATGGCAAAGTAACTGTCCGAATCATTGGAGAATCAGTATATGGGGTTCGACATGGGCTTGAATCCTTCATACAACTTACAGCGCCAGACAGAACAGACTTCCCAAACCAGCAGCAGTGTGGCTTGCGTATGATCACAGGGGCTAAAATTAGGGACCGACCCGTGTACAGTCACAGAGGCTTCGTTCTCGACACTGCCAGGAACTTCATTCCCATGAAAGACATCAAGAGGACGATAGACGGGATGGCTGCTACTAAAATGAATGTCTTTCACTGGCACGTGACTGATAGCCATAGTTTTCCATTGGAATCCACCCGAGTACCGCAGTTCACGAGGTTAGTAAACAATAAAAGCCGTACTCCATAGGGGAAAAGCGGGAAAAGACGAGCTCGGTGGCGCAGTGGTGAAACGCGCTGTTACGCTACTTTGACACCAACGCTCGTGGGTTCGATTCCCACACAGTACAAACATTTGTGTGCATGAACATGTCTGTTTGTATTGGTCTGGGTATTTTCTATGTATAATAAGTACGTATTTCCAAAAAAAAATGTATATACGTATGTTTATCAGTTGTCTAGCACCCATAACACAAGCTTCGCTTACTTTGGGGCTAGGTGACGCTGTGTAATTTGTCCGACAATATTTATTAAAAAAAAAAAAAAGAAAAGATAGCGGCAGCGATCCGGAACAGGATTTTTAGATGAATGTGTGTGTGTGGGCTTTGGGTTTAAGAAAACAATAATAAATATCACAACGACAACATCCGGAGGCATACAAGCATACGGCCCGTCTGATGTAAAGCGGTTACCGTAGCCTATGAACGGTAGCACTACATTAAATATCACTCGCGCGATGCCACCTCTGCTGCTATCAACTCCTTGGGACCTTACTGGTGACTTCAATCACACGCAGAAACACAACAACAATCCAGGGAGTTATTTGGCTGCGGGTTTCTATGCGGTGGAGGTAAGTCTTGAAATTAGTTGTCTTATTAAGAGATTTTCAGTGATTTACCTACATATTGTTGTTGTCATGTTTATTCAATTTATTGTCATCTATTTTAAGTTTAAAAACATGTGGTATTTATTGGTACCTACATGTGCAGCGTCTATACTGGCGGTGTGTCAACAAACAAAGGCAGAGACTGAAAAACAGCGGTTCCGTTTAGGCTCTTACCTCTTTATCTGTACAATACGTTTATGTGAATGTAGGGCTACTATATATTCGTGCACTGTGTAATAATGTCATTGGTCGCAGACAATGTTTTTGTACAGATGAATAAAGTTTCTTTTATTTATTTATTTATTTATTTATTCATTTATTAAGTACTCCAGACGGGTTGCTTTTTATGCACTTAAAAACACCCAGGCCAAGATAAACAGGCATGTTTATATTGGCCTGGGTGTTTTGAAGAGATGTTTGTCCTGTGTGCGGAATCGAAGCAACGAGCATAGGAGTCAAAGTTTAAAAAAAAAATTGAATTCATTGATTATTCAGTGCGAAATTTATTCATCCCGATTGAGAAGATCGGTGTCTTCGTCGCTTGATTGACGCCGACCATCTAATCAAAAACAATAAAGCAAGGCGACCGAGCGTAATTAATGATCTTGTCTATGGCGTAATGCTTGTATATCACGTTCGCAATGATGATGTAAGAAGAAGGCCTAAAATAGTGAAGGAAGTAACCTGTGGAGAGCCGATGAGACCGATATTACGTAGTAACTCAACTCACCGCAACAGGTCGGGGGGTAAAGTAGAACCAGCAGCGCTTATTGGCTAGTTCGCGGATCAATATTATATATACAAACAATATTATATATATAGACACATTGTTTAAAATATTTTCCCATTGGTCAGTAGGCTTGAATCACTGAGATATTTTATGGCGCTAAAAATTTTGTGAGCGCGAGGTGCCAAGGTAGTCAAGTGGATTATTGGGTTGTGCTTGAAATCTAGTATCAGTTAGAAGTTAAGAGTCCCGTTGGTTATATTGATTGGTAATATTGACGAATCAGATACTGTGAAAGTGAAAGGATGTGGGCGCCTGTGAAGATCAAGATTCACACATGACACCAACTTGGTAGTGTTTTATCAAAAGGTCGTGACAAGTTGACACGATCCCTAGGAACCGGTGATCTTGAATTAAAGGGGCTATGAATGTTAAGAAATCAAGTTAGCTGTAAGGGAAGACACATGTCATGTGGCGCTCAGGTTTCTCTGCCCCGCGAGAGACTTAGCGTAAATATTAGGGGTTAAAGTATGAAGTTGGCGATTTGTACGGAAAAATTAAGACTTGTTTTTTTTTCTAAGATGTAACATATTTATTTAATAAAAATATTTACTCTCATTATCTATACATTGCTCCTATCTAATCGGAAGTTTATTTACGCCTTTGCGATAGAACTCTGGGGATCTAGATTCGACAAACTGTGTGAAAGTATTTTGTACTGCCTCCTGGGAAGAGATTTTTTTACCACGTAGAGAATTGTCCAAATCACGAAAAAACTGCAGCTCCTGTAGAGTTACAACGGTTTCTCGTGCAGTGTAAGGTCTTGCGTTATCATCATGGAGCAATAATGGTGAAGATCGATTCACGACACAAGTCGGGGCATCATTGTTCGAAGTTTGACACAGTAAACATCTGCTGTTATTGCTTGACCAGACCTGAGAAAGCTATAGTGAATAACGCCATGAAAAGACCACCAAACAGTTACCATTACCTTCTTATTGGTAAGCTTTGCACTATTGCGGCATTTGACCTGGGGTCAGCCATTGCATTTTTCGCTTACGATTATCGTAAAGAATCCATTTTTCGTCACATGTTACAATTTGATCAAATATTCCTTCATTTCTGTACCGATTCAAGAAGGCAACACAAGTTGCAATACGCGTTTCGTTCTGAAGATCAGTCAAATCATGAGGCACCCATTTTTCATATTTTTTAGTGTTATTGACTTGATGTAAATTAGTCAACATTGTAGGTAAGGTAACGTTAAACCATGCCGCTAATTCCTGAGTAGTTTGACTCGGATCGGCTTCCGCCATCTCTTTCAATTCAGCGTTATTCACCTGTCCAGGCGGTTTTCCACGTGGTTCGTTCTTCCAGTCGAAGTTTCCATTACGAAAGCGTTTAAACTAAAAAACACACGGTGCGTTCATTAGCAGTCTTCTCTCCAAACGCAGCATTGATATTGAGAGCAGTTTTTACCGCATTAGTTCCGCGTCGGAACTCATATTAAAAAATTACTCTTCTTTCCCGTTTAAGCTGAATAAAAAAAGCAATTGAAATTCGAAATTCAAATGTTGTACATTTTTTAAAAGATGAATATATTATTAAAAATAAAAGAAAAAAGTTGTGAAAATGTTTAACTCGAAAATTTCACACCATTGAAGGTAATGGTAATCTCAATTCAAAGTATCTATCTCACTATAAAATTACAATTTCATACTTTAACCCCTATTATATACATAAACAGATAGATAAACCTGATGCAGAAGGCACGCTAAGTTATCGTTAGATGGCAATTATTAGTCCAATTGAATTGAGTTGCACACAAACGCAATTAATAGATAAATTTAAATTGCAAACAATAAGCATAATAAATTGTGATTATCTTGTAAGTAAGTGAAGATACCAGTAAGCTTCTAAGGAGTTGCTGCGTTAGCACTCAGGAGAACAGCAACCCTCCAGAAAGTTGTTATCTGGTTACGATTTCTGTGAGGTTACCTCCACTTCTCCAGACGGGCTGCTACCTCTCCTAAGTTATGTCACTTGCACTGGTTTAAAAGATGAGAAACTGTAAAAGCTTAATTTATACTTTCAGATACGGCGCATACTCACCATCAGAAATCTACTCTGCTGAAGAAGTCAGAGAGCTGATAAAATATGCACAGATCCGCGGCATCCGGGTTGTTATAGAGATCGATGCGCCTGCGCACGCCGGCAACGGCTGGCAATGGGGAAATGTACGTAAACAAACCACGTTTTTTACCTTCCTGCGAGTCATGGATTTCCTTGTGGCGTGTGAAGCTAACGGAGCATTGTTCGAGGAGTTTTTATTCCATTCTATTTACGTCACAGCGTTTTATTGGGGCTCGTTACCCTGAAATGTTCATCAAAAGTTGCAGTGGCTATAGCCAGAGCTCTCCTCTCTGACTATAGATGGCTGGTATATCTACAATTATAAATAAATGGAAGACCAAAACTAACCTACCTGTTTTATCAGGTGATCTCAGAGCCTTAGAAACCGGTGAGCGTGCATGAAAAGAGCTATGAATGTGAAAGAAGCGAGTAAAGTGTGTAAGGACCACGTCTTATGGCGCTCGGTTCTCTCTGCCTACCCCGCAAGGGACCTGGCGTGAAGATATACATACATACATAAATAAATGGATGGCAGACGGGACCCATTTCCAAAGAAAATTGGAACTGATTGGAAGATGTCAGTGTAAGTGGAATGGGTCCCGCCAGCTACCCATTTTTTTTTTTTTGTAATCGTATAAGGCTTATTATTACGTTAGTGTTCAGTTTTGAGCCATATATCTTCATATGATTTTAAATAAATTAAAAAAATATGATTTAAAAAAAAAAAAAAATAAGATTGTAAATAAATATTTTTTTGTCTCCCCTAACATATTGTACACCGATTAGTTTCATATTATTCATTGCTTTCCTGCGTATAAATAAATTTTGAACCTATGCCCTACCGCAGTCGGATGTTTATTTTTTTAAATTACTTTTTTATTACATTCATAGCTCGTTTACGGACTGTCACCAGTTTCTAGTGATAATGTTCTCATATAATAAATACTACCACTGACCTAGACACACTTTAGGCTGTTTGTTGTCACATCATCAGTCTTTTGATGTTACTCTTGAGATGTAAGTGATCATTATCATCTTCAGAGTCACAGCCAATCTCTACTGCTCATGGGGCATCCTCCTAATTAATAAAACGAGTTTTTGTCGAAATAGTGGTTAGGCTTAACAGACAGACTGAAGAACGATCTTCGTCTCTCAGGAGACCGAAGTTAAGTAACAGTTGTATTCCTACGAGTGAATGAGGTCACCGCTGAGCTCTTGACATTTTAAGTTAATTACTAGTTACTTTTGTGTTAATAACTGCCAACGCGCGGGCAGAAGTTAAGTGGTTACCGTAATCACTAAACATCAAGTGGGTCGTATGCTTGTTCACCTGTAGATATTGTAAAAAATGTTTAATTGTTAATGTACCTATATATACAGATTTGTTTACTATTTCTTTTTAACGTTATCCCGTACCTTAATCCATTAGGATTGGCGAGGGTCGCTACCCAAGCCTAAGGATTTGGCGAAGATACTGATTTTTACATAAAGCGACTGCCGTCAGACATCCGCCCGCCCAGAGGGACAACCAATTTTTCTTAGGTCAGGTCACAAGTCTTCCGACATATAATTTCTTGTACTTGCAGCTTTCCTCGCGATATTTCCCTTCACCGCGAGCTAGTAATAATTGTAAATATATTTACTATAACTAGTCTGGCTATAAATACTGTTACATACAAACTTTTCTTTTTTAACTATTTCATAATTTTGAATTTGGAGCGTTTAAATTTCAAACTTATTGCGTTTCTCGTCGTTTTAATATTTTTTTCGTGTTTATTATCAAATTACAATAAGGAATGGGGTGTTAAAGAAAATAGGATTGCAGTGATTGCCTTTGCACAAAGTGGGTATGGAGCCAGCGGTCATATTCAAGACACTTCAAAAACTTGGTATCTGCTGTATGTTCGTATATCGTACCATCGACATATATACCTACACTTCCTTTGTTGAAGACCACAAAAGATCGGGCCGTCCACGTGCTGTTAGAACAAAGGCTGTTAATGTTGTTAAAGCCAGAATTCACCGAAACCCACACAAAAAACTCTTATCACGGGAAATGAAGATTCCCGCTAGGTCTTTGTCGCGTATAATAAAACAAGACCTTGGCGCTTATCGTCGGTATACAGAACGTGCCCTATAGTTGAAGAAAGTGGATAGATCAAAACACTTTCTGTACAGATACGCAGGTGAAAGGCACAGAAATATCCTCTTTATACTGATGAAAGAAATTTTAGGATTGAACAGCACTACAACTAGCAAAATTACAAAGTGTACGAACGATGAAAAAGGAGTGAAGACTTCAGCCAAAGTGTATCAAGAGACTGTCTTGGATCGTGTTGTTAAACCTCTCAGCAATACACTTTTTAAAAATGTACCGTGGACTTTACAGTAGGACTCTGCATCTGGTCACAAGGCACGAACTAACCAAGCCTTACTCGAAACCAACGTTCCGGACTTTATAGGAGCTGAAGACTAGCCCTCGTCTAACCCAGATCTGAACCCCTTAGACTGCAAATTATGATCAGTTTTAGAGGGCATGGCCTGCTCGAAACGACACGCCGACATTGTGTCTCCTGAGAAATCTCTGGAGCAAGCAGTGGCTAAATTTCCCATGGAAACAGTGCGTAAATTCATAGAATCGTGGTCCATCCATCCATAAATATGTACATATAAGTTTTATTAAGTTTACATTAGCTCCTAAAATAATAAATGCATATTCATTTGTAACAGAACTTATGGCCAGACTAGGTATATACAGAATTCGTTTTATACCCATATCATATATCCTGAGAGACCGAGCATAAAGTAAGTACATCATATATATATATATATATATATATATATATATATATATATATATATATATATATATATATATATATGATGTACTTAGGTGATAGCAGTACCTTGCTTCAAGACATTCTCCCACTATATTATTTCGGTATTTAAGCAACCCCGACTTAGTTAATAATAATGATGATTGCTTTTTCAGGACTACGGTTTCGGAGAGCTAGCAGTATGTGTGAACTCGCCGCAATGGCGGCATCTGTGCATCCAACCTCCTTGTGGTCAACTGAACCCTGCCAACCCAGTCATGTACCGGGTACTCCGCTCACTATACCGGGACATCGCAGAAGTTCTGCCCAAGCCTGCGCTCTTCCATATGGGGGGTGATGAGGTCAGCTGGTTACTATACCTCAGGTTATGTAATAAGCAAAGTCAGCGGCGGCGTGCTTGTAGTATACTTGCATATTTACCCAACCACAGCGAAGTTAAAGGGAAGGTTATGATTTTAGCAGGTTACATATGTATCTATGTTTATCTGTCCGCACACCTCTTAAACTATTTATCATAGACACAAATAAGAAACAAGTGGATGAGATTGTATATCTTCGACGTGCTTTCAGTAAAGATGGAAGGTACATACACCACTGATGTGGAAAGACGAGTAAGTGCTGGGAATAGTGTGAATGTACCGTTGGGAAAACTTCTTGGCAGTAAAAACTTGAGCCAGAAATGCGAGAAATGCGAGTTTTGCGCAAAATTTGTGGCGTAATGTTAGTAGACCGTATTCGCAATGACGATGTTAGAAATAGAGTTGGTCTGAAAGGTGTTAATTTTTTTTATACAACGCCGGAAGGCATACAAGCATACTGCCCACCTGATGTAAAGTGGTTACAGTAGCCTATTAACGCTTGCAATATATTAAGTATCACTCGCGCGATGCCTCCTCTGTTGCTTACAGAGCAACCCCTTAGGAGCTTACTGGCGACCTCACTCACACGCAGGAGCACAACAACCCTCTAAGGAGTTGTTATTTAAGCCAAATAACACAACAACCCTCTAGGGAGTTGTTATTTAAGCCAAATAACAACTCCCTAGATGGTTGTTGTATTCCTGCGTGTGAGTGAGGTCGCCAGTAAGCTCCTAAGGGGTTGCTGTGTCAATTCCAGAACACACCACTAACCATCACCAAAAGCATTGGGATCCTCGTTATTGAGATCTCCAGCGATGTTCGATACCGGAATCACCTGGAGGAGAAGGTCAAACTGGCGTCCAAGAAACTCGGTGTGCTTAACGGGGCAAAGCAGTACTTCAGTGCGGAACGAAAGATTTATATTATAAAAGTCTCGCACATGGAGTACTGCAGTCACCTTTGGATGAGCGCACCTGGATACCAGCTAGGACCTTGTGATTCGGTTCAGAGACGAGCTGTGAGAATTGTCAGCGATCCCATGCTTACAGACGGTATTGAGCTATTAAGTTTAAGGCGAGATTTTGCCTCCCAAGAATTGTTCGATATGATACCGGTAGCTTCTTTTTACAACCGCACCGCTCGCTAACAGCGGAGAGTTCACCCTCACACACTGGAATCCCAATGGTTGCGTACTGTACGGTTCCAGCGAAGTTTTCTTCCGAGAACACTCAAGTTGTGCAATGAACTCCGAGCCGAGGTTTTCCCAAGGGACTACAGCATGGGGTTCTTCAAGAAAGGCGTGAATAAGTTTTTATTGGTGTTGCAAATGTCCATAGGCTGGGGTAACTGCTTACCATCAGGCAGCCCGTATGCTTGATTGCCAACTTAGTAGTATTAAAAATAAATGCCGTTTGTTGTATTCATACCTGAACATCCAGGGCATCCAACTAGGTCTGTCCTACCTTTGCATTCTGAAGTGGTACATTAATAAAGGTATTATCCAATAGTGTCTTGTTGCCATGTGACAATAGACTTTCCAATACTTTTCTCAGACGATCAAAGAAACGCATTGTCACCGGTTGTTTTATTTTACTATTATTCTTGTATGCGAGATACGTATAAGGATCACCCCGCAAGGGACTTAGCGTAAAGAAACAGGTATATAGATTTGTATAATTCTTTAAACTTTTATTTTTGACTTAATAACTATTTGTTCGTCCAAGAACTGCAGGGAAACCTTGGTGCGTGGATCTAACTCGCACTTGAGTGGTTTTTATTATTTTTTTATGTTTCTTTTACATTTGAAGTTGATATTCAATATTTTAATTTCAGGTGTTCTTCGCATGTTGGAACTCTAGTCAAGACATAACGTCGCACATGTCCAACAAAGGGTTTGAGAGGGACCTGGAGGGCTTCATGAGGTTGTGGGCAGAATTCCAGGCCAAAGCCCTGCAGCTGTGGGACGAGGAACTGGTGGCAGAGGGGGCCGAGGGCAACCAGCCGGTAATGCTGTGGTCCTCGGAGCTTACGCAGGCACATCGGATACAGAAATATCTTAGTAAGAATAGGTATGCACATTTTTTTTTCAAGTTGTTATTAAACTACGGTAAAGTTTATGAAAACTAGTGTTCCATTCTCCTAAAGTCGCAGACTTTTTACAGGCTTATTAGGTAAATTTTCACATTGGCAGGAATACTGTAATTAATTCTGGGATTTATTTGGAGGTTATCTTCTGTAAGGTGGACGTACTACCTCATTGGGCTTGATTATTAATAATATAGCCCTACATCTCTTCTGTAATACTCATTTTTTAGTTGTTAAAACTTAGGTGAGATCCGCATGTATTTTGCACCCCGTGCTGCTAAGGCTTTGTCTCTAAAGATAAAAGTTACAAACTAACAACACACCAAAATTCTATTAGATAATTATACGAGAAAACATTGTTGTTGTCACATGTAGCAAAGGGTTGAAGTTTACGTACCGTGGTGGTTGCTGTATATACTATATACATACTACTAGCTAATTTGTGGTGTAGTAAAATAATGCCGGAAATATTAATTACCCAGCGAAAAGTCCGGCGGGCGCGGCTCTCTCCCGATATTCATAAGTCGAGTAGGTATACCGGCCATGGTGCTGACCCTGTGTGTATCGGCTATGTGTCCTGTGCCTACTGACGCGCTTTCATATTCCACTCGATAAATCTTTGTGAAAGAATGCTAATATATACCTGGTGCTTAAATGTATATCAGACCCTATCACGCCTATCGCTATAACCTGCCCTCTCTCTCCACGGTGATCGAGAGTGCGATGAACACGCGACTAATAGCCTGGAATCTCAGCGACGGTCAATACGGATTTCGCCACGATCGGCTGGTAATGTAGTGTATCTTCCTGTTGAGCTTTGGCGATTGAGAGCCAAGTTGAGGCGTTGCCTGCCAGTCTGATACGGCATTCAAAGGCAATCGACCGTGTCTTCTATCGAAACTGACTGACTGACAACCCATTAGCTCACAAGGGCCATCCAGCCGTGATTATTGGTAACTGCTCCGTAAGCATAGATATCAATGCTAGAATTCTGTAAGCTAACATCCCTCGTTCCGCAAGTTCTGCGGCGTAATCACCGTGGACCGAGTTAAGAATGTAAGAAAGACATTGGTCTGAAGGTCTTAAGGTAAGAAGAATCATGTTATAATAGTTTGGACATGTAAAAAGAAGTCAAGAGTAAAGAATTACGAAACCGATGTATCGTGAAAGTAGAAGGATGTGGGTGCCGAGAAAGGTTTTTAATCTCCTACCATTTCAGCAGCCCTCGGAATAAAATTCGTTCGCTTAAAATATGATCACAATTGTAAAGGTTATCCGAGTTATAGGATTGGTTAATGATGTTGTTATCAATAGATTATTCTCCAATGAGGAAACTTTTGAAAAGCGATCAAATTATCAGTTTTCAGTTTAGAATGATAGAATACTCTAAATCAGACCAACATCCTTATTTTTTACAGATATGTAATCGAAGTATGGGAGCCAGTGAATAGTCCTCTCCTCAGTCAGCTGATAACACTTGGCTACCGCGTGGTGTCGGTGCCTAAGGACATTTGGTACTTAGATCACGGTTTCTGGGGTATCACTAAATACGCCAACTGGAGAAGAATGTACTCGCACGTACTGCCTAGAGAACCTGGAGTATTGGGTGGGGAAGTGGCCATGTGGAGCGAGTACGTCGATAAAGAAGTTTTAGGTGAGTTTTATTTGTACCACGTCGGGTTATAAACAAGCTTGACGGTGAAGACGAGCTCGGCGGCGCAGTGGTTAATAACGCTCATGACACTAGGGCTCATGGGTTCGATTCCCACACAGGACAAAAATTTGTGTGCATGAACATGTCTGTTTGTCTTGGTCTGGGTGTCTTTAAGAGACATCTCTTCGCGTATCAAGCCACCCCGCCTGGTGAAGTACCTCCTCCTCAAAGAAAACCACAGTCAAATAACAACTCCCTGGAGGGTTGTTATGTTCCTGCGGGTGAATGAGGTTACCAGTCAGCTCCTAAGGAGTGGTACCGATTTGCTAGTACATATTTTTTAAAATAAAAGTATATTTTAGATAGAACGACAGATCGAGCTGTACATAAAAACCATGCAAACCTTACGTTACTGTTACGACATTAGATGTATGCGTGTATAACTTCATCTCATGTTGTCTATACGCAAGAATGATATTCTCCCTTGACCATTCAGCGAGTACGAGATGATACAAGGAAGCACCCGCGAAGGTGCCATGCTAGCAGCGCATTTGCTAACTCGCTATTTGTGTTTCAAGTATCTTACAGGCTATGATAATCGGTTAACCCCAGGCGGGCTGTATGCTTGTTTGTCACTCACATAGTATAATTTAAGAAATATAAAAAAAAGTGTGTGTGTACTTATGTACGCCAGTAAGGAGCTATACTTGTATTTCATCTATACTGGTATAAAACACGTGTCGGTTCATAAATAAGTATTTGAGTAAGTTAGAATATAGTTACGAAACAAACTTGAGAGACATTTACCAACCAACTTCGTGATGTCGATATAATTAAAGAAATCGGTGTAAATTCACTCTCGTCATATTGCCCAACGCGCCAAAAGAAGTATAACTTCAAAAGGCATCTCAAAGATAGTATACATGTGCCTACCTACATTTAATTTATCTGCGAGATAAAAACTGTAGTCTTACGCGTACTTAATTTATCTCCCAGATACCAGAGTGTGGCCTCGGACAGCGGCAGTCGCGGAGCGGCTGTGGTCAGACCCCACATCGAGTGCGAATGCCGCCGAACCTCGTCTCCAGCGGCTTCGAGCTCGGCTTATAGCTCGTGGTTTGCACCCTGATGTCTTATCCCCGGCCTGGTGCACGCAACATGATGGAAGGTGCCTTTAAGTCTAACTTATTCAAAATGTTTCAGGATTTTCAGAGAACAATCCTCGCTTGTACATGTAAAGCACATTTAGCTACCATATTTTATTTAAGTTAATAGCTGTAAATCGTAACTTTATATGTTTATATGTCATTTTTGTGCTGTTATAAATATGTAGAACGTACTACTTTCACTAAGTTATTTCTGTAAAGTGGGTAGAAGGATGTTAAAATATGTGTGTATTGACATTCAATATTGTAAAGTCTATTATTATCTAGAAGACTGATAAATTTTAGTATTTGTGTTGTGTCAATTTGTAATATTAATTTTTTTATTTTATTCTTTAGTACGCATAGAGAAAAGTCAATCGGAAAAGTGTACAGACACGACCAATGTAGTAGAAAAAAAATATTTCGTAATATTTATAAGGACACTTAATACCAAGCTAACCTTTTAAGTCTCCTATATTGAATGCCCTAATTGTTGCCAAATATATCTCGACTATACGTCTTGTTTATAGTATAAATAAAAATTATATTAAGAAGGATCATTCCAACATTAAAATAACATTTGGAATTATTTTATAGACAATGTCAAACTAAACTTTTTATAAGGCTTCTGTATCGAAATCTGACTTTACCTCATATTACGTGACTTTGATAAACATAACTCGAAGAACTTTGCTTTGTTTAGATTTTCAGGGTAGAATACAAATTAATTTGTTTTCCTAAATACCACTCCAATTCTAATACCAAATTTTCAGGCACTTTAAATCTATACTTTTTTGGCAGATGTTTTAAGCTTAGATGACATCACAAACATATATATACATTCGACTTTGCTAAAATAACACAGATTCTTCTAACAAAAGCACACAAAGTATATATCGTCTATATATACTTATTTTTATATTATTCTTTAATTATAACGTCAACAGCATTATAATGATCGTGGATGTAACTAATAACAAGTTATCTGGTTATGAAAAGATATAGAACATTTATAGAACAGATATAGAAGATTTGACGATATAGCTATGGAAACTACGGATGCAGGGGGACGCAGCGGTGGCATTGGTTAGGCATATCCTTAACGCATGGTAGCGATCACAGGATGCTATTGGGGGGTTCTGTGATTTGTCTAAAGCTTTTGATTGTGTCGATCATCGGACATTGTTACTCAAGCTGAACTATTATATAGTTAGAGGTAAATCCCAGAACATGATTGCATCTTCTTTATATAACAGATTGCAGACAGCTGACATAAATAGGGTTAAATCTAAAGGCAATGATGATAATATCTGCGTGCCCCAGGGTTCTATTTTGGGTACATTTTTATTTTTAGTATATGCGAATGATCTACCTTACGTGGTGCAGAAAATGACGGATATAGTACTATTTGCTGATGATACCTCTCTAATTTTTAATGTGGCTCGCCGGTGTGAAATTATTGACAAGATAAATGCTGTTGTGTCTGCTATTTTAAACTGGTTCACATATAATAATCATTTGCTAAACTCGGCTAAAACGAAATGCATCAAATTTAGTCTAAATGTGACTTCTGCCAATAATGAAGTTCTTATTGGAAATAATAAATTAGAATTTGTTAATAATACTGTATTTCTTAGAATTACAGTAGACTCCAAATTACACCCCCACATAAATACCGGTAATCTCAGCTCCGCTGCATATGCAGTTAGGAGAATCGAGCAGTTTTCGGATGTGGCTACTGCGCGCTTAGTCTATTTAAGCTATCACAGCATTATGTCGTATGGCATACTGTTGTGGTGGACGGCGGCTGACATTGAGACAATTTTTATCTTACAGAAAAAAGCCATTCGCTCTGTTTGTAACTTGGGCTCCAGAGAATCACTCAGGGAACTGTTCAAAGAAATAAATATCTTCACTATTACTTCTCAATATATTCATGAAAACATAATTTATGTTCGTAAAAATTTTTAATTCGTTTTCAAAGTCAAGTAAGAGAATTGAATAAGATACAATAAGACTATGTTTTAAAAAATGTAAGACGTGTCTAAGTGCCCGCGAGGGCCCAATGGCAAATAAAGATTTTTTATCATTTATCGGGATAGAAAAAATAGTACGTATATTTTTTTTTGATGCTATAAAAAATATTCGCCTAGTCCAGCTTGTAAATTAATTAAGAAAACAAAATTGCGAATACGTCAGTTGTTAACAGTCTCGATATTTCATAATATTTTAATCTACCAGAATAAACTGCACTATTTTTTTTTATGAAGAAATCATTGTAGAATACCGGCCAAGTGCGAGTCGGACTCGCGCACGAAGGTTTCCGTACCATTATCTATAGAAACGGCAAAAAAATCATGTCTGTTGTATGGGAGCCCCACTTAAATATTTATTTTATTTTAATTTAATTATTTATTTTTAAAGTGAATATATAACTTCTGTTTTTTAGTATTTGTTGTTATAGCGGCAACAGAAATACATTATCTGTCAAAACTTCAACTGTCTAACTATCACCATAACGGTTCATGAGATACAGCCTGGTGACAGACGGACGGACAGCGGAGTCTCAGTAATAGGGTCCGTTTTACGCTTTGGGTACGGAACCCTAAAAAAACACTCAAACATCAGGCATACGTAGGTGACGTTTTTCTTTCAATATTTTGTTTATAAGATACCTACTTACTCCAAAAATATTTATTTTTTGCAATAATTGAAACTAAGACTAGATATGTACTTGAAAATGATTAAATTCGAAGCGAGCAATCAGATCAAACTTTAACATAGGACTCGTAAAATAAAATAATTGATAATGATAGAAGCGTTGACATGTATTATTAGTAAAAAGAAGTCTTTTATATGTAATTGGAGGTTTTCTTAAATTTTCCTAGTTAATTTGATATTGAAACTCGATATTTGTTAGTGTAGTATGTAAATATATTTGTATGAACTATCAATTCTATTGTGATATATAAAATTGTCTACATACATAGTTGTAAAATGAAAGCTGACCATATAATTGTATATTGTATAGATATTAAGTTATGAAATAATATAAAGGTGCTATTTTGTTAACGACTTTCATTTCTACCAAGTTGTTTTTAGTAATTCGTAATGTTACATAGTTAATTGGGAAAGTTTTTCTAAATCAAAATTTTGAAATAAGTATTGGTACTTACATTTTTACATTTTCTATGCTATTTCATTTCATTTATGCTATCAATTCTCATTATGTCGCACAAAACATGATTGAGTATTTTCATTTTTGCAAGCAAAGTATACATTTTTAATTAGCTGCTACGAGTATTTCAATATGTTGAAATTTTTTACAGCTTTGTTTTTGGTTTTAGTTAATACATCGTCAGGCGTACAAGCATACGTTCTACCTGATGTAAAGCAGTTGACGTACCCTATGAAAACTTGTAATACATTATGTATCACTCGCGCGATGCCAACTTTGCTGATAACACCGTCTTTTAAATGAATTATTTGTTGTATTACAGTACAAAAAATACATTTTAATTCGGCTTAGAGAAATAACTTATTATTATTTTGTCTATACTGCGCCAAAGAGGCACACTTTCCGCCTAATGTGTAGTTATAACCATACGTGGAGACTTGCAATAAGCCATTACTCGCGCATTATTCACTCGTCATCTAAATGCTTTACGCTACAACCTCATTACAGTAATCACAAAATAATAGGCTTGTTTTGAGGTTTTTCAATGACGACCTAACTTTGTACAAACGTTACAATGAAATCGAAAAGTGATAAACAATATACAACATAACATTGTTACAACATTCTAAAATTCGACAAGCTACGCAGTGCTGATACTTTGAAACCATTACACTAATCTATATGTAAATTGGCGAAGACAAGCAGTTTAGTATCTTTTCTTCTTCGTTTGCTAACCGATTATCTTGTACATGTTACTGTAAAAGCCCGGACTATGTTTAATCCTAAAACTAGTTGGTAAAACCTAAGGTTTACCAACTAGTTATGGTAAAAGTCCGAAAAGCTTTTTGATATTCATTATATTTCGAGCATTTACCACCAGGCACTTGGCAAATCTTAAGACATACAAATACATCGTAAATGACGGTAAAGTGATATGTAGAACGTGTTCGCTACATCGTCTCGAACTCGTGGGCAGTTTGCAACCCCCCGCTTCCCGCACCACCACCTTTACCGACTCGCTCGCCTCAGTCGATCATTGAACACATCTGAACACGCAAATTAATTCGTTTTCTGTTTGTGTGTTTACTTCGATAATTGATTATATTTAACTGTCTGGAAGTAACTTCGAAATCGATATGAGTGTAAAACATAGATTTTATGAAATAATGGACAAGCTCGTAGCAAACAAGAAGAGAATAACTTTTACTTCGATAAGGATAAATGTTTTCGAGGAAGTAAAAACTGCAACGTGAAAAAGAAGGAAGCTGTTCATTATAGGCCCAGGCATATAAAGCGCTATGATATTTAAAAGAAGAGAATGGAGAAATCAAGTATTACGTTTGTTATGAAAAATTGTTCAACATTCTCAAGAAGTGCATGTTGTGGTAACGTGCAATACCGAGAAAGATAGAATCTGTCCAGACAATAAGAAAAAAAGCTAAATTGCATTTAGAAAATCAAGCTGAAGTAATGAAAGCCATATCGGTTAATAGGTATCCAAAAGTCAAAGTTGATCAAAATGTAAGACTGAGACTACCTGACATTGACAGACCTAAAACTTACCCGAAAAGCATTATTGCAGTTGTGGTAGATGTAAAGGAAAACGACTTTTACTAACTTGGTTCCAGCATTGGAGTACTAAAGCAGCTTTATACTCGGAACCAATTTACTTCATGCTCTGAAGATTTTATAAAGATAGAAGATGTTGTTAGAGACAAAGAAGTGAGTATTCCAGAAGTTGTCGGAAAGTTGACATTGACTGAAGGACAAGTATTCAAAATGTAACTGTAACCAATTCCTCAGTTAACAAATTATAGCTCCTTTGCTACTGAATCTATACAGAACCAAAACGATGGTGTTGTAGTGTACATAAAAGACACCATAAAACCTAAGGTTAAAGAAATAAAATTAGCTCAAGCGTCCTGTCTTCAATTAGAGGTACTTGATAATATTATTATATGTGCCTACCGCTCCCCATCTTTCAAATACGCTGAAAACTTTATTAATTCTCTAAGCAAACACATAGAGACACTAAACATGCGCAAAAATATTATAATAGCAGGAGACATTAACATTAATATTAAACCTAGAAACAAGGAGCGGCCCCACGAATATAGGAATAGGGTTAATTATCTCAATACACTGTCGTTGTATGGTATTCTACCGGGACATACACTACCTACCAGAAAAGAGAATTGCTTGGACCACTTAATGTTAAAAATAAACAGAAAAAAGGACGCTGCGTTTATTGCTATTATTCAAACAACTGTTACTGATCACAAAACATCGGTGCTCTCTTTATCTAAACTAAAAAATAACCTAAAAGATAATAAAGTTATAACCAAAATCGATTTTGAAAAAGCTAGAATATATCTACAGAAACTTAATCTAACGGAATTACTGAGTTTTAATGATGCCAACGCTTTAGCAGACAGTCTTATAGAAAAACTTAGTGATTCCATAAAAACTAACACTATTACCTCAAAAATTTCAAATAGTAAACGCATAATTAAGCCCTGGATTACGCCCGGAATTGTTCGCTGCATAAATAATCGTAATAAACTTCAAAAGAAACTAAAGAATGATCCATACAACAATGTATTGAAAATTACTTACACCCGTTACAGAAATTTTTGTAATCAACTAATTAAAAAACTAAAACGCAAATATGAAAGGGAACTGCTTGCTAAATCTGTTACCAATAATAAAACACTCTGAAAAAATATCAAAGCAATAACCTATACAAATAAAACAAAAAATATTAATACCGAATTAATGAACCTCAAATCAACTCCTGCTGAATCCGCTGATTACATTAACACCTATTTTGCAAATATTGGCAAAGAACTAGCCCATCAAATTCAATCGGTTGACAATAATGACCCTAAAGAGAACCAGGAAAAATCATTAGTCCAAAGTAATTCCTTTGTTTTATTGGACACCGACTTTGACGAGGTGGATAGAACCTTAATGAGCCTCAAAACCGAAAGCTCCCCTGGCTGGGATAACATCTCGTCTGCTTATTTAAAATATGTAAGCAAAGAAGTGGTTCCTGTCATAACGCATCTTGCTAATTTATGTTTTCGTGAGGGTATATTCCCAAAAGCTCTTAAAAAAGCCATTATTACCCCAGTACACAAGGAAGGAAACAGAGACGATGTCAGCAACTATAGACCTGTATCGGTACTACCGGCAATTTCTAAAATTCTCGAAAAACTTTTGAATACTCGTCTGTTAAAATACTTAGAGCAATTTAGTCTGTTATCTTCTACTCAATTTGGCTTCAGGCAAGGCATGTCCACTGAGGACGCAGTCACATCACTGAGCTCGCTGATTGCAGAAAAACTTGATAAGAGCAGTAAATGCCTGTCAATATTTCTGGACCTCAAAAAAGCGTTCGACACCGTCTCTGTTCCTATCCTAGTGCATAAACTGGAGAAAGCTGGAATAAGAGGAATTTCCCTGAATCTCTTTAAAGACTACCTCTTTAACAGAAAGCAGATAGTTAAACTGGGTCAGTATAACAGTGGCGATGCGGAGGTGTCATACGGTGTCCCTCAGGGTAGCGTTTTGGGCCCCACCTTATTTTTAATTTACATTAATGACCTCTCAAAATTAAAACTGGAAAATGCAAAAATAATTTCATACGCCGATGACACCGCTGTTGTTTTTACTGGAAAGAGCTGGAAAGATGTTGAGACTAGTGCGGAGAAAGGAATCACCGAAATAGCCAAGTGGTTAAAGCGTAACCTTCTGAATCTAAATACAAACAAGACTAACTACATATGTTTCAGTATCACCAAACGAACACAACCCAGTCATGACTTCAATATAAAGGTACACGTCTGTGATAATGATAATACCAACAACTGCAGTTGTCCAGCCCTTAACAAAGTGTCACAAACTAAATACCTGGGTGTGATAATGGATCAACGACTGTCCTGGTACAGCCATCTGGAACACCTTGCATGTCGGGTTAGAAAGTTGAGTTGGATTTTCAAGACACTGAGACATGTTGTTCCGAGCACTCTTAAAAACCTCTTAAACGAAATTTACATTGCTTTGGTGGAATCAGTCTTGACCTACTGTATTCCAATCTGGGGTGGGGCAGCAAAAACGAAGTTCATTGATTTGGAACGGGCGCAACGGTCATTAATTAAAATAATGTATTTTAAAAAAATTGGATATCCCACTCACGATTTATATCTCATAAGTAACCTACTCTCTGTTAGGAAGCTATATATATTAAAAACTGTCCTCAAGCAACATAGATTCCAATATTTTCAACGTTATGACGTGCCATGTAAAAATAAAAGAAGAAAACAAATTGTAGTACATGTTCCGCAGACAAAAACTATGTTTGGTAGCGCACAATACTATACACGCTCAATTCAGCTATATAAAAATGTTAATAGAAGATTAGAAATCTACAATAAACCAAAATATGACTGCAAAAGGATTGTAACGGAATGGATAAAATTACTTAGCTACGACCAGACAGAAACACTAATGCAACCATTTTATAAAATAAATAAATAGAAGAAGCAGAAACAGAAAGAATCACACACACTAATGCACCCTCGCAAACATACACAACAGCGCATATACACACTCTATACACACACGCACACACTGACACATGCATACACAAATCCACTTTAAATAAACACACACATTATCAATTCGCAATTACTAAATTATCTAGAATAGGTTTTAGTTGTTTATAGATAAGGAAGAGTGAAGCCTCCTAATACAAGCATTTTAATGCTTAAAAGGAGACTTCGGCTACATTATATTTATAAGGAACCTATTGTAATGATATAAATAAATAAAAAAAAATAATAATAATAAACTGTTTCCAAAAATGCTTGTCGAAGAAATGCGCTTGCAAGTCATCAGGATTACTTTACAATTCTAAATGCCACAAAAGCGTTCCTTGTTGTAATAAGTAATTTTTATTTACTACACACTAGTTAGTGACAATAGATAAATTATCTTTATTTTTGTTTTTTAAATACTAAATATTCAGAAAAGCAATGATTCAGTTAGATTAACCAAGCCGATTAATATTATGTTTTTTTAAAAAGATAATTTAATGTGTGTTATTTTTTTAAGAAGAATTTAAAAAATTATGTTTTTAAGACAAATAAAATTGTGTTATTTTTTTAAAAAGAATTTTAAAATTATTTTAAAATTACAAGTTACTAATAATTAATAAATAAAAATACTTACAAAATAAAAATATTTTTTATATAGGTAAGAATTTGACTGATCGGTAATATAATTAAAAATAACTTTGTTTATTACAATACACACAATTAAAATAAATAAAGAGAAATTATGTACTTATTGTTTTCTTCCCAAAAGCAACATTTACCATCCGCCTCTGGTAAAACCTAGCATGTACCAATTTCTAATGGTATAACCGAAAAATTGTTCTCCTTTTTACAAACTCATGTCGGTAAATCTTAAGATTTACTGGTAAAACCTAAGATTTACTGTAGTTCGGGCTTTTACAGTAACATACATATTTTCTAATTTCAGCTATTTCAAGTTGATTCAAATCCGAATCTATACTAATCGGCTCAGGCTAACAATTTGTTTGGTTCACATTCCTAGAACAGCTGTCATAACGGGCCTGTTAATTTGTGATTACTCCTGTCAATTGAATTAAAACATGCTTCTGATTGTTGCAAGAGTTTAATTATAAAATGATAACATTAAAATATTCTATTACTAAATACGGAAATCTGTGAAGGATCTCGAATTATCATCTGCATTTTCGTTATTTTGAAAACGAAAACGCTATAATGCTGAGGAAGCGAGTGATGGGAGTCAAGACCGCGTTTTGTGGCGCTTGGTTCTGTCTGCCTACCTCGCAAGAAATCTGGCGTTAAGGTATAGGCAGATAGAAAACCAGTTCTCATAATTTCTTATCAAAAAATACATTAGATATTTTAATTCGTCGTAAGTTTACATATCATAACGTGTACAATGCGACCCAAAAAATAATAAGACTGTAATAATGTTTGATTAATAGCCATTGATTATTTATATGTCATCGCTAGTTGTTTAATTAAATGTACATTCTGTGTACTAAGTATCGGGAATTTGTCAATAAAACAAAAAATACAAATTATTCATCTAAATTTATTTTATCGCCTTCAAAGTAGGCCCCATCGCTTGCAATACAACATCTCCACCGCTTCACCCAGTCTTCCATACATTTTTCATAGGCTATTTGCGGTATGGCCTTTAGCTCATTCAGCGAATTTTCTTTTATGGCTTCTATCGACTCAAAACGTTTTCCTCGAAGTGGTAATTTTAACTTGGGAAATAAAAAAAAGTCAGACGGAGCCATATCAGGTGAATACGGTGCTTGGTCGAGAACTTTTGTTGAAGTTTTCGCTAAAAACTCTTTCACTATAATGGCTGTGTGTGATGGTGCATTATCATGGTGCAGCATCCATGAGTTGTGTTGCCACAAATCTGGACGTTTTCGGCGGATACTCTCACGCAAACGCTTCATGACGCCTAAATAATATTCTTTATTCACTGTTTCTCCCTCTGGAAGGAATTCGGAGTGAACCACACCACGGTAGTCAAAAAAAACTGTCAGCATCACCTTGATTTTGGAGCGACTTTGCCGCGGTTTTTTGGGTTTCGGCTCGTTTTCGAGACGCCATTCTGAAGACTGTTGGCTTGTTTGCATGTCGTACTCATAAACCCATGTCTCGTCGCCAGTTATTATACGTTTCATAAAGGTCGGATCCGTAGAAGCTCGGGAAACCATGTCTTCAGCGACATGCTTTCGCTGCGCTTTTTGAACAAAATTGAGCTCTTTTGGAACTAGTCGAGCGGCGACGCGTTTCATGCCTAAAATGTCAATGAGAATGTTGTGGACGGACTTAAAAGATATGTTCACCTCACTAGCCAACTCTCTCAGACTCATACGTCGATTTTCGAGCACTAGCTTCTTGATTCTGTCGATGTTTTCTCTGGTCGTAGCGGTTGAAGGTCTACCAGAACGAGGCAAGTCTACTACTACTTCTCGGCCTTCTTTAAAAGCCTTATACCATTCATAAGCCCTTGTTTTCGATATACACGATTCGCCGTAGGTATTTCGCAACATTTTTAGTGATTCACCACATGAAATATCATTTGAAACACAAAATTTAAGGCACACTCTTTGTTCAACAATATTTTCCATTGTAAAAATCGCCGAGGACTCAAAACTATGACCAACAAAAAGTGTAGTTTAAAACAAATTAAATGACAGATCCCGCTCAAATTTTGCGCGCTAAATCAGTACAGTGCTACCAACATGCAGTAAAAAAATTAGAACGACCTCTTTTACGCGGGTCTTTTTATTGACATATTCCCGATACTTTTTACACAGAGTAGTATATATCTTGCATCTGTATACACCTAGACAAAACATTTTAGAGCCTGTTTTCCTCTGTTCGTTAGCCGATCTTGTATAGTGACTATTGACGGGCTTCACTATTATGTTCCAAGATAAAAAAATATTGGAAAGCAGTAGAAAAAAATGGAAATGTGCTAATTTTGTACATCTGTGGTTTTTTCAGTATTTTTAATAATGAAGTAGGATTTAACCCTAGAACGAACACTAGTTCCACTAAGTTCATTTACTTTTTGAAACACTTTTTAAGAGATTGTGATGATTGTTTGTAGACAGTCTTATTATTATTTGACTCGCATTTTTATCTACATTAATGACAAGATGATAACCGTAACCAATCAATTGAAGTTTTTAGATTAATTCTGTAGAAACGCAAATGAACAATCTTCGACCTCTACTAAATGTTTTAAAAATACTCATTATGTATTTCGGGTAATGATGATTACTTATTATACAATGCTAAATATTACATCAGATTAGATCTACCGTATATGTATATTTTCATAATTAACTTCTGGTAATCTTAAAATATAAAACAATGTAGATAGGTACGTACAGGCTTAAAATGAAAACAATGTATGCCTGTGTTTTACCTATTTAAAGTAGTACAGATGCGGCTGATGCTGTTCTAGTTATAAGGCAGAAGCCATGGGAGAGAAAAGGTTATAAGTTATTGGTATCTATTAATGGAATAAACCATAAACATTTGATCCTAAAGGTATATCCTTCTACAAATAATCTATTTGTTACTAAACGTATATTTTTTACATAACAACTAAATACGTCTACTTTTATAACATAAAACGACTAGATTTGTGAACAAGTAATTAATATAATTCAATGGATTTGATAGTCTCGATCGATCTTTTCTCTAATGTTAAATACAACAATAAAATTCACTTTACATTGATATGTTGCTTCTAGTGACACCTCTTTCTCCGGTGTTTTTTACTGAACCTAGACTTAGATCATTTGGTACCAAATCATGTAATATAGTATCACTTCTGAATATACTTGTGGCTATTCTACTAGCTAGCCTCTCAGATTCTCTTAAATCATCGTCTTTCGATGAGTGAGATGTTAGATCGATTTCTGTATCGCTGTCACTCTCACTGTCTTCTTTGTCACGTCTTCTGTAAGCCAAATTCTGAGGTTCATTCATATCTTGGACAGAGGTAGCACAAGGACACGTATTTTTTGACATTACCCTCAAATCCGTTGGAGCAATTTCTGTATTATCAATTTGTGGAGACATGAGCAGTGGTGGGAATGGAAATGGTTGTTGAAGTATGCGGTTATCTTCGGACCCGTACATTGGTGGAGGAATATCATGTGTAACTGAGGGGGCCGGTTGTAGATTTTCGGGCATACCATTGTGGAAATACGGGTCTTGTCTTGGAGATTTTAACTCTCTATTTTCCAACATTGGAGGTTCAGGGGAGTCTTTTTCTGATGGAGATTCTGGCGCTTCTGGTGACGAATCTGGCGGCTTATGACCTAGAATTACAGGATAAACATTATATATTTATTGAAACGAACATAAAGCATTACATCGGACACTGTTATTTACGATACCTATTCCAATTTTTCCTATGTCAGTACCATGTTCAAATCATGTTATGTTAATAATCACATGATTTGTAATTTGAGGTAGTCATCAGTTCTTTCATTTAATGCAATACAATGATACGTTAGAACCTTATAGAGAAAACAATCGAGGATCATAATGTCGCACGAGATGAAGTTCACATTTGCAAAGTAAAACACACTTTTTATTATTTATTATAGGTAAAACAACAAAAAAATGTGGACTGGTAAATAAAAAATTGGCAAATAATCTATTATTGTAAGTTTTGTAACGTAGCTCTGCAGTTCATGTGGAGTGTTTACAATAATGTACATAAAAGTAAAAGGCTGATCAAAAATAGGCGATGTCAGGAGCCTTAGGAACCGAGCGTGCATGAAAACACCTATGAATGTTAAAGAAGTCAGTGAGGTGTGTAAGTACACTCGATTCGTTCTGCCAATCCCGAAAGGAACCTGACGTGAAGATATAACTAGATACATGAAAAACGGTAGAGGAATAAAATTAATTTATTCATTTCGATATTGTATTATATTTGTTTATGAAAACCTGTGATAATGGTTTTTGTTAAAACTATACGAAAAATTATATTCAGGTCAGGCCATTGTACCTGTACTGTGTGTGTGTGTTAGAAACGACAAGGTTATTATGTAGTATCTAAGCATCGAAACAAAGTGATTGTGGGATCTGCTAATTAAAATGATTTTAAATTGAAATTTTAAAAGTGTAAAAACAAAGTCTTTTACTACTACTCTCTTCTATTTGTAATAAATATATTTTGTCATTTATAAATTTTTATTTAGTTTCTCTAACTTTTAAAAGAAATACATAATTTCACAGCTCTGGAGGCAAACTTTTGGCTAGAAGTTTTACCCTAGTCAACAAATGCTTCTAATTAAAAAATCACCTGTTGCCAACCCCTGTGCTCAAGAGCTTTCTGGTAACCTCACTTATTTATAGTACAGGCGAGTAAAAAATTTCAATTTCGTGATCAAGTCAAGACGTTATTGTATTTTTGTTGAAATGGGTAAAACGTAAAACATATATCATACATATTTTACAAAAGTGGTTGCTTTTGTAAAATATGTATGATGTATTTTTAAGAGTTGACGACGTGTGCTCCGCCCTGTGAACTGACTGTGCAACCACCACAACACCCGGACTGTGCCTCTGGTGGCAGAGCGTGTAAATTCAAATGCTCCGCTGCGCCCCTGTTCAGTGGTAAAATTTTTGATTTACCTGTCGTGCTCCTTTTAAGTTTTGGATACACTGGAGGGGCTACTTAAAATGAAATAAAAGATTTTGTTATAAATTTTACATTTCATTTAAAAAACATAAACATTTCCTCTCCAAACTAAAATATTTATAATTTTATTTATTTATAGCAAAGATTTAAATAATATCACGTTTATTTTAATTTCAAAAATATTTTTGTATTTATTGACTAATTTCAGTGACTAATTTCTGGTTAAAATCACAGAATGCTTTTTAGGGTTTCGTACCCAAAGGGTAAAACGGAACCCTGTTACTGAGGCTCCGCTGTCCGTCCGTCCGTCCGTCTGTCACCAGGCTGTATCTCTTGAACCGTGATAGTTAGACAGTTGAAATTTTCACAGATGATGTATTTCTGTTGCCGCTATAACAACAAATACTAAAATATAGAATAAAATAAATATTTAAGGGGGCTCCCATACAACAAACGTGAATTTTTGTTCATTTTTGCTGGATCGTGGCCGTTATCATTAACGGCAACAGGTAGACGCTTGAAATGTTCACAGAATATTTAGTTGTATATTCACTTTAAGAATAAATAATTAAATTAAAATAAAATAATTATTTAAGGGGGGCTCCTATACAACAAACGTGATTTTTTTTTGCTGTTTTTATAGATAAAGGTACGGAACCCTTCGTGCGCGAGTCCGACTCGCACTTGGCCGATTTTTTGAAAACATTTTTCTAATGTTAATTTTCACCAAAATAATCGTCCGCCATTTTTGCTGCAAACCATTTGTGATGTTCATAATTTGGCTCTGTTTGTAGATTTATTTTCGTAAATATTCATTATTTGAGTACCGAGTTGAACAAAAAGATCTGGGGTTGCGTTGAACATTATGACTGATGATATCAAATGCATGGTAATGGTTCTATCTAAGTAGAATTAAGTAGAAATACTAACTTGTTTGAAGAACAATGTTAATTGTTAGAAATAGAATGAAATCATGTGTTCCAAACCTTAGCAGTGGTAAAATGGAGCCATTAATATGATTATAGAAGGTGTCCCCCACCTAACCACTACAGGGGCACAACGGATCATGCAAAAATTACCCGCTCTGCCACCAGGGGCACAGTTCGGGTGTTTAGCGGAGCACACATCGAGTTGACACAGACAGTAGGATTATATTAATTCTTACTTTGTGTCAAAAAATGAAGGATTCATTTAATTTATAGCTGTTTTTATCTCCTGTTTCGTATCATCTACCACTACGGTCTATCGCTGCGCCTGTTGACAGCTGTCAAGAACGCATTAGTCGTGCGAGTTAAATGCGCTCTGTATTATAAAAGTGATATCAAATGATACTCAAAACTTTGGCTTTCGCTGTAATATCCAAAAGCAAATCTGTGCAAATAAAGCGAGCATAGCAAAATCTGATTTTTCTAAACATCTTTCGAATTTTAAATAGAATCGTGGGTAAAAATACGCCCACCTGAAGTTTAGCGGTGTCGTAGCTTATCAATGCTTACAACATACCTAACCTAAGTGTAAATACTCTGCTGCAACAGCAACTCCTTACGAGGTTACTTTTAGAATCGCAATCACCCCTCAGAGTTAGTATTTGGTTATGGTCTTCTGTAAAACTCAGACGGTTTATTATTTAACGCTGTGCCCTAATCTCTATACACTGGATTCTTTTTTTTCAGAAAGAAACATACAAAAATAAAAAAAGGAATATACAAGCATACGATCCACCTGATGTAAAATGGCTACGGTAGCCTATGAACGCTTGCAACACACTAAGTATCACTCGCACGGTGCCACCTCTGCTACTAACACTGCTACTCCTTAGAAGCTTAGGAGCAGTCGCAGGAACACAGCAACCATCCAGGGTTTTGTTATTTGGCTGTGGTTTTCTATGATGTGATAGTACTTTCCAGACGGGCAGCTTTGATGTGCCCTACCTATCTTGTAACTATTAGTTTACTAATTGGCAGGGTGCTCATTCATTTAAGATTGACGTTAACTCCACGACAGGATCATTTTTACATCCCATGATAAATAATACCTGTTAGCGAAAGTGGGGGCGATCCTAGACCAAGACATCGCATTCTCCATGCATCTTGTAGGAGTTGAAGACGGGCCTGCTTCCGCCACTTCGCCCGCCGATTCTGGAACCATACCTGTAACAATTACAATGTAATGTCCTTTCAGTATAATATAAAGTATCCTAAAGAATTACAAAACATATATATATATATATATATATATATATATATATATATATATATATATATAAGAAAGTGGAAAGATGTAGCTGAGGAAGTTCAAGGCTCACTTACCATGATCAAATTGGTCGTGTTTTACCAGAAAGTGGTGCTGGGGCCTTAGAAACCGGCGCGAGTGTATGAGAAGAGTTATGATTGTTGAAAAAGCGAGTGAGGTTTGTAAGGACACCATCATGCGGCGGTCGGTTCTCTCTGCCTACCTCACAAAGGACCTGGCGTAAAGACATGGATAGATAATGTATCCTACTTTAAAAGTTTGAACACGAATGAACGAATTGGGGACTGATGACGCGTAGGTAGGTGTCATAGGGACTGCCCTGTTGCTGACAGATCCGGGGCACCACACCAACGCGGCCGATGGCAATTCGCGGGGTTGTTTAGTAGGTATCTCTCTGCCTACCTCACAAAGGACCTGGCGTAAAGACATGGATAGATAATGTATCCTACTTTAAAAGTTTGAACACGAATGAACGAATTGGGGACTGATGACGCGTAGGTAGGTGTCATAGGGACTGCCCTGTTGCTGACAGATCCGGGGCACCACACCAACGCGGCCGATGGCAATTCGCGGGGTTGTTTAGTGGGTATACCGTCGGGCAGCCGACGGGGAGTCCCACACTACCACCGGAGGCCACCCAGGCGCCGGAAGTGTGCGTAATGCATTTTTCCCCGCATCACAAAAAAAAAAAAAGGTGTCATAGGGACCGATATTGGACAAGAAAATGATGTAACAATAGGTAATAATCAGATTATACAAAAATAAGGTAATGCCGGAATAAAAAATGTACTGTTTAATTAACTATTGTAGTATCACGGATATTTTTCTCATTTTATATGTAGGTAAACAAAATCGGAAAAGTCCTAAACTAAGCATTGCTACGACAGAACACACAAGATTATTGTTTTAAACATGATTTTTAAAACATTCCTGTGAGTTTTGTCGTAGCAATGGCCACAAAAAGCATAATTTTGAAATAATTTGACTAGGCGTTACACAAGATGTTACCACAATTCGAAAATAAGTAAAGTTGTATGTAAAAAGCAACCCATAAACATTACGGGTCTATTGAGAAATCACGAAAATAAAATCAGCTGGCCTACATTTAATAATATATACACATTACTGACATATACTCAAATACGCTGCCGTGTTTCATCAGTGTGCAGTTTTCGCGGCAACTAAAACTCGTTAAAGAAAAGTTGTCCAAATTTAGGGCGGTAATAGTTCATATACTGTCATTAACTAAAACCTTCTAAAATATCGTCTGATGGGTGCTTAATAGAGTTAGATAATAATTTTAAAGCATATGTAAATATATAAACTCAATCCTGTTATTTTTTTGACGTATACGTTAATGCCACAACTTCGTGGTTTGCTGACTATGATATCCTCTCCTTCCTAGATTAGTATTCGCTAGGTCTGCTGCCACTTTTACATAGAGCGACTGCGGTCAGACCTTCATAACCCAGAGGTAAAATCGGACCTTTCATAAGGCAGGTCGCACTTATTTGGAATATAATTCAAAAAAATTCCCAGATGACGTGTGGGTTCCTGTCGATGATTTCCTTCACCGCCGAGCAAGTGACAATTATAGAGAGCAACTTAGTGGATAGTGGATAAAATAATCGTCAATAAAAAACCGACCGCCTGGTCCCTATTCGAATCCTGTTCATATTCATGTTTTCAGATTTATGTACATATTTGTAATTGCTGACAATATCGTTGTAGTAGCAAAATTATTGGATAATTATCTAATATTGTCTACCTTGGACAAATAAGAAAACTTGGCTGTGGTAACTAAAGTGATCAATAGACACATTGATGCTGTTGAGAAATTTCGGCACTTCCTTGCCGTACAAATACCTCAATGTTTGACGTCCCAAGTCTTCAAACAGTCCGTCCTCTTCATTATGACCTACGGTACGGAAATATGGATCTTCACCGATGGACTCGTTCTCCAATTAAAAGTCACACAACGAGATAAAATTCGGAATTAATTACCCTAAGTCCTCGATATACCGTCAGCAAACTGTAGTGACTGCGGGCTGCCTTATATGCTGGGTATGTGATAGTTGATGGTTACAAATTGGAGACCGCATATGGATCAATGAAGGACCTCTCTAGGATGACCTTATATGCGCAGCCGGAAGTTGGTTGACTATGAAAAATGGATGATTGTGTATGCATAGACGTAATAAAAAAACTTTTTATTACGTCTATGTGTGTATGTTGGAAAGCATTATGGCTCCACAGCGCATATACTGGAGGCGAAGTATAATGTAAAATATTCCGAAATATATGTAGCTTATTATTATTATATTACTATTACTAAATGACTAAACACCAAAACGTCTGAAAATATTTGGTAATCATTTATTTCTATTGATATTTAAATAATTACCAACCAAATTAATGTTTCTTAAATAGTTAATAGATTCAACCGTTAATTTGCAATAGTCAAATTTACAAGCAATTTGATCTAAACTACTTTATGTGCTTCCGCCACCAATCTGTTGATGTGAACTAGCGACGGCCTTGGATGCAGGCCGTCGCTCACATATACGAAATTTGGTAGCATGTTATTCTTATCAATTAACGTCTACAGTGGCGTCTATATATCACAGATACGACCAAAGTAGTCAGGGCAACACCGCATGCGGTTAATGTACCAGACGGTGGGTAATGGTCGAAACTATTGCAGCAGCCGAGAGCAGCCATGGCAGCGACGGTATGCAACAGTAGTGGGTAGATGACGGCCGGCGTCAGTTCCTATTAACTAATTGATGCAGGAACCACACAAAGCAGTTTAGATCAAATTGCCAACCTTTACAAATAAAAAAGAACTTATGAAGAATACGCGAAGATATGTAAGTACATTGCTATATAGCCCAGTGATTAAGGAACCGGCTTATTGAGCAACAGGTCCCCTATTTGAATCCTGAATGTACCACTAAATTCGTGTTTTCGGATTTAAGTACATATTTGTAAATATAACATGCAAGGCGGTGATGTAAAACATCGTGGGGAAACTCGCACGCCCAAGAAATTATATTTCTATAGACGGTGACCTAATCTAAGAAAGGTCTGGTTTTCCCCTTTGGTTTGTGGAGGTCTGATGCCAGTCGCTTTATGTCAAAATCAGTATCTTCCCCAAATCTTTAGGCTTTGGTACCCCGCAAGTCCTAATGCATTAGGAAACGGGATAACGAAAGAAGAAGATGTATGACTTTACAACGTGTTTGAATTTATATTCGACGCGCCAAGGATTCCTTATTTCTACACAGCAGTAAAATGAACATCTTTTTGCGAGAAGAAATAAACAACACAATATATATCTATTTGAATAAATAAAACCTATTAAAGGGAAGTTAACAAAACATACAAATTTTGTGTGAAGTGAAATTGGATATTGTGTGATAAACATTTTACTCCAGCCCGACTTACGCTTGACCAATATTTACACAGAGTTTCACGGTTTCAACTATATATTTCCGTTTTTACGATACAGCAAAAAATACATATATATATATATATATAACATAATAAAGACGATATCGATATTTTTCTCATTTAATTGAAAATTTAAACCCGCTGCGTTAAATCAATGGGACTACTAATCCGCACGGATGATGTGAAGCTGCTCGTGGCTTATACGATCATGCTACCTACAAAGAGTATCGCTTGAACGTTGCCACCCCCCGCTGGTAAAGCAGTGGCACCTCACGATCTTAGTATATGCATTTTCACTTATACCAGGTATACGGGAAATCTGATCTAAATCTGATAACCACATGCCTAACTAATGTCTACCATACCGGGGTCATCTTACCTGAACTCTTGCTTCGGACAGGCTGATTCTAAGCGCGACTTCTTCTCTCAAAAAGACATCAGGATAATGTGTCTTCTGGAATAGAGATTCAAGTTCACTGAGCTGCTGTGGAGTGAAAGTAGTTCGGTTACGTCGTTGCCTGCGTCGACCAAACATGTATTCAGTAAGAAGATCTCCTGGTAGCGGTGATAGGTACGGTCCAGCCATTTTGGGTTAAGATTACTCTTGCTTTTAGAGATATTAACTAGTCGAATATTTTGAAAGCCATATTTTTATATATAACCAAGAATTATTTCACTATTTATATAATTGTATGTTTCAAAGTTACAAACTAAACTATTTATAAGTTTACGATCACGAATCTCCTATTTAAAACTTTAAGCTCAGGGATGGTGCACTCGAGATGGTCATCGTAGCACTGTTAAGTTTGCGAAAATACCGTGGTGTAAACCCCCCTGGCTCCACCCCTTTGGAGCGAAATAAGGGTGTGTGATTGGCCATCCGCTCCGGGGGTTGTAAAATCCGACCAATAACGGGCCGATGCGAAGAGTACTGTTTATTGGTGTAGATTAAGTTATGGCGTACGTGTAAAATAAAAATGTTATATAAACACAAACTTCAAAAGCTGATAATGAAATAATCGCCAGTTTTAAATACCTTAATGTAAAAATGTAAGTAATAACTTTAGCTAACTGGTGAGATAATTATTACTTTTATTTCATTTGTGTATCAAATATAAAATTAAAAAGAGAAACAATAACCATAATACCATTTTGTGATGTCAAAAAGTAACTAAATACGAATTCTTTTTGGCAATAATCAATCTCTTATGACTCTATTGTGTTTTATACTACTACATCAAACTCAAAGTCCCTTTGCAGTGAATACTTTATTTATAAAAAATATAAACAAGTTAACTTGGTTCGAGTTCATACGATACATTATGATATTCCGTATGGAATCATTTAATAAGTGATAGTGAAAACTGCATCAAAATTGCTTGCGTGATTTAAAATAACTTAGCAAACACACGGATAAACATATTATGTTCTTATCAATACTTAAATATATGTATTGAGTAACTTATATTTGCATATTTCTTCGCTTTAAATATATATTTTTTATACTACGTCGGGACGCATACAAGCATACGGAACACCTGATGTAAAGCGGGTACCGTAATCTATTTACGCTTGTGATATATTAAGTATCACTCGCGCAATCTCTCGCCACCTCTGTTGCTTACACAGAAACTCCTTGGGAGCTTACTGGTGACCTCACTCACACGCAGGAACACAACAACCCTCTAGGGAGTTGTTATTTGGTTGCGGTTTTCCACAGAAAGTACCTCCACTTTATAAAGTAGCCCCAGACGGGCTGCTTTGATGCGCCCTACCTCTCACCAGTCGCCCTACCACTCAACATCCAGACCAAGACAGACAAACATGTTCATGCACACAAATGCGTTTTTCTGTGAGGTGGAAGTAATTCCCCAGACGGGCTGCAGTGATGCGCCCTACCTCTTTTAAAAAAAATATTCCCGTACACTGGGCTATCTAGTTCCATACTAAGCATTCTTCTAGACAATTAATGAACACATTTTTTTTTTTGTAAATACTTATAATAGATAGAAATCATTTATATCAACATATACCTACAGATATACATACAACTCAACCTTACCTGCCCGTGTTCCAACATGCTAATATACATAGGAGACTCTGTTGAAAGAGAGGTAGGGCGCTTCAAAGAACCAGACTTAACCAGTCACCCTCAACTCCACCGAAAGTCGCAGCCAAATACCAACTTCTGATGAATTGCTGTGTTGGCGGTGTTGGCACGATGCGAGCGATACTCCTTGCATTACAAGTGTTCGTAGGATACGTTAACTAGTACTTCGGGCGGGCCATATTGTTGTTTGCTTCCTGACATTGTGTAATAGAAGAAATATACAAAGGCTTCTTTGATGATGGACATGTGAGCGAACCCACACTAGTGAGGAATATTAAATCTAAAGGGTAAAGGTCAGCTAGCAGCTGTGAGAAGGACAGTGATAACCCACTGGATAAAGAACCAGCATTTTAACCAACTGGTACAAGCCCACACCGGTATTTGATCCATTCCGCCGTGGACTTGTACCAAGTTTGATTTATGTATTTATGTACCTACATAATTGTAATTATCACATGCTCTACGTTGAAGGTATACCTACATCATGAGGACTGCACGTCCAAGTAATTATATTTCGGAAAACGTAACTTAAGAAAGATCGTGATTTTCTTTCTGGATTTTTGAGGTGTAACGGCAGTCGTTTTATGTTCCATGTCTTCTCAATCATTTTGTTTAGGGAAAAGGGAAATATGACACAAAATTTCTGTTACGGTATCGTTCGGTGCTTCTTTTATAATGAACAACCAATCTTCTGGGACAAATTGAACAGCCAGAAGAGCTAAATTGGATGTCAGCCTAACTATCCTTCTGTGTTGTTTATCCATTAACATTCATATTTGCTCCGCATTCTTCCAAATCGCGTTTGAAAAATGGTAAAAACAACTTTTTATACGAACATCGGGATGCACAGCTTCGACTGCATTTATTATGGCCGTTTTCCAGTCACTTTTGAAAAAGGATATTGTCACATGAAACTTCTCTTTCAAAATACGAACGACGTATGTATATGTCGATTCCTTTTTGTTAAGTAAAAAGCAAAAAGTATTGGTATTATTGTAGTCACTTCTATTGTACTGCCTATGTCTACGTGAATCGTAAACAATTTTTCGAAAAGTTTTGATACGCATTGAAATGTCCCATCAGCTAATTATAAATCTGATTTTCTGATTAACTTTAAGCACCCTGGGCTCCCAGAAATAAAATTTTTGTCCTCGCTATATCCTTCCTATACAAGAAATAGCTGGAGTAGCATGCGTCTTTAACAGTCGCATTGTCTAATTTTAACCCTTCATGGACTCTTCGTATAATTTAGAAACAGTCTTATATTTTGTTGGCGACGGATTTTCAATGCATCAACTTTGTTTTTCGAAAAATCTGGTTTGCACGTATGAATACTTTCCCTTATTACTGAGCTAGAACTACGCTAATTCTGTGTTCCATTTTTATTTTTAATTGAAAATAGTATTGATAGCCACCACGTACTAATTTTTCTTGCCTTTTTGTCCGCCGTTAACAAAATTTAAATCGACGACTCCCGCACTCGAAGAAGCCATAGTTATTTAGTTTACTTATATCACAGGTTTATATGCAACCGACCCATATAAGAATATCAAATATATTAAATTGGTATTTGACAATTTATCTATTGACTATCACCATAACGCAAGCAGTTTCTTAGTAAACAGTCAAGCATGGTAGACGTAGGTTACTTCATATTCAAATGAATTTAATTTTTTATTATTTATATATTATTTATTATTGTGAATTTCTCAAATATTTCTAACTGTAATTTCTTCTGTAAAAAAAAACGAGTTTGTAATATCTATAATTAGGAAAATGACGCTTTCGGAAAATTAAGAATTGGTAAAATTAAAACTCTTCATAATCAAGATTTCGTTCCGATATAATTTGCAAAATTTCACACGTGGAAAATTACGAATTAGGAACTTGGCAAGCTAATGCAGTGGGATTAGTTAGGACAGGTGTAGTAGTGTAGCAAATAGTCGAGCCAATAATTTCGTGAGAATTTCTCGTGTAGTTCTATCATGATGTAATTGTTAATTAATTAAAATATTTATAGGTGAAATAAGAGAGGTCGATGGCGTCGATGCGTGTGTCATTCAAACCGAACATGCAAGGTATTAAGCAAGGTCCACCGCAGCCGGTTTATAGATGGGTTTAGCTATCACGAGCTTGTCCGTGCTTCGGAGCTGTCCCAGGTCCCAGCTGTATTAGGATGACAGTTCGAGTCGAAATGAAGTCAATGGCTATTGGGCGACTTGACAACACTGGCCTGCGCCAATCCGTAGTTGAGAAGCTTCGTGGAGTATCCCTGCAGTGGGATGAGTTAGGGTTGGTGTAGTAGTAGTAGAAAGGAGAGGCATCGCGCGAGTGATACTTAATATATATCGCAAGCGTTAATAGGCTACGGTAACTGCTTTACATCAGGTGGACCGTATGCTTTTATGCCTCCCAACGTAGTATAAAAAAATAATGAAAGAAACAAGAGTTCGAGTTTTCTTGGTATTTTATTTTATTTGTTACACAAGAATATCAATTTAAATAATGTATTATCAATTATATCCACAAATATTAACTGAGTATTAATCTGATTTATTTTTTAATTCTTATTTTCAAATATTATTCTATCTATGCAAATATTTTATGAGCATACGTATTATACAAAATATGATAAGTCACAAAATGAAATAAACATTTAAAAGAAAATGGACAATTACCGGAGTAAAATACCAAATATAAATATTAATAATTCATTTCCAATAATTAAATAAGAATAATATAATTCATTGGTAAATGAAAAGTCTCAGTTAACATTTTCCCGGAAGATTTTATCAAATCTAACATATTGATACGAGAGGAAATATTGATCAAGCTTTGAAATTTCGACAAATATTAATGACAATTTAATAGAAAAACATACTAAATATCGGTATATAGCGAACATCATATATTTCCATTCTATAGAAATGGAAAACACGCTCTTTACCTTTCTTTTGCTAATTCCTTGTGGTTATTAGTATGGTACACAAAATCCATACGAAATTGACTTGGGCTCTAATAAAGATACTTAGTTCCCTTCAATAGCACAATCGCAGTAGCAATTATTGTAAATACTGTTCAGTATAATCTGTGTAAGATAATAAATAGAACATAGATGTAAACAGCCAGGAAGAGCTGCTAAGTGGGTTGCAGATAGCGGAAGCAACGATTATGAGTAAATGAATGTCCCGCCCGTCGTCGCGCAGACGGCCATTCAGGGCTGCCACCGTTACTATTTTGTTACCTTTACCCTTTAATCCTTATTTTTACCCGAATATATGAACATTGGATGTTTTAGGCATCGAACGTATGTATGCATGTGCGTTCAGTTGTGACCATAGCTTTAATAATTTCCTATATGGATGATGTGAGTGGACAATGCGACGAACTTCATATAAAGTGATATGACGGACGTGTTATACATGTCTAATTTGTAACAGTATTTAATTTTTATATTCAGTTGTGATTCTTTTTAATTAATGACTTTATCCTTATATTTTTATCTCCAGTTACAGAGCATATATGGATGACAACATGTGACGTAGCTGAGCCAAATTTCTCGTTTGTGTGTCTAGACAGAGAGACTGGCACGTCACTGATCACATAACGGTTCCGTTTTCCCTATAGACACAGTACTACCGTAAAGGTGATGGATTATATATAAGATTTCAGACCAAGTAGGTACACAGATGAACATAGTCTTATGCTACTTTCATCCATCGGCTTCCTGCAATCTTCACCACATTGTCGGTTTATAGTGTGGCGTACCTATCTACCTGTCTACGTCTGGGTTTACCTGTTTCCTTCGAGAACTTTCGCCCCCGTTTCTTTGAGCTATGTGACCTGGTCACCGCCACTTCAGCTTGATGATCCTTAAAGCCACATCCGTAACTAATTATATTGAATATATTAATCAGGAATTAATATAATCTACATCTATCACGCGCGGATTGGGGCGTCCCCCGAAGGCGGCACGCACCGATCCGCTCTCGTCAATGCGAGATCGATTGCATGCGGCGGTGGGGGCCGTCACCCACTACGCAGCGCTCAACCCGGCCAGATTGACATCTCTTCAGTAAATTTGAGAACGGAACTACGCCTCTCATTCGGGCAAATCGGGTAAATCGGGTGTTTCTCTATGATAATTGAAGCGAATGATCATGTTTGTTTTTAATATTCGATAATTTATTAAATAAACATTTCTAGTAATAAAAATGTGTGGTAAATTTACGTTTCTATGTATGATTTATTTCCCATGTCCCTTAACTTACACTTTCTAGGCTTACTAACTTTAACTGGAGTAAGTATAACATGAACATTTGATCTATTTTTTTTGTCTATCATAAGATCCTCTCGTTGAGATGCTCAATTGAGGTCTTCGAGCGTTATACCCAGACACACAAACGATTTCGCCATGATCACTATATTATCGGCAAATCGAAGGTGACGAAGGTCGATATACTTGCCTTTTCCAGTGCAGCGGTGAACAGTTTCGGAGAAATTTCATTTCCTTGTCTCACGCCTCTCGGCAAATAGATAGGTTTGGTACTTTTCTAGAGGATCACCTCTATTTGGATCGACATAGTCGCGTGTTTATATATTCTCCTCAACATTTTGATATACCTGTAATCAATGCGGCACAGTTGAAGAGACTGAAGCTCGGCCCAGGTCTCTATCGAATCGAAGGTCTAATCTTTCACAAACGCTAAATATAGTGAAGGTTATGCCCTTCGTTCTTCTGTATAATCTACCGTAGCGTATGTATACCCATGCTACAAAAGCCTTCTCGGATTCTGGCTTGTTCGGGAGGCTGGAACACATCAAACTTGCATGCAAGACGATTCATGATGACTTATGAAAATAGTTTATTGACATGGCAAAGAATAGAGACGAGTATAGTTTTTCAATGAGGCTTTATCACCATTCTTTAAAAATAACATTACCATACTTCTACCCAACGCCTGTGGCACTTTGACCTCGATGATGACAGAATTGAAAAGCTTCTGAAGGACCCTTAGTACTGGTTTTCAACCTTCTTTCAGAAGTTCAGTTATGATTCCGTTATACTCCGAAACATTGTTCTTCTTAAGCTGTAAGAGCTATCCTAATCTTGTACAGGCTGACATCAAACATTATCAATTATTATTAATGAGCAAAACGTATATAAATAGGTGCTTAATAATATGTTATTTGAATTTTTTTTTAGACTTGATCATGATGATCTTTAGAATTTAATCTGCATGGTTAATCTTTTTAAACATTGCCTGGTAGGAATACAACAAGCGTACCGGGGACCAGTCTCTTCCGCTGAAGAGATTGGTCACTGGTGGATTTGAGTTAATAAGCGAGTGTGATTTAATATATTTAACATAAATACCACAGTAGATGTATGTATATTATTTGGATATTGATTGTTTTTTATTTCTTAGTTTTTTTTTTCTCTCTTTTGTTTAAATATTTTTTGTACCATATTAGTATTGTTTGTAAACATGTCACAGTTAAGACTTGAGAGGAGCGGCTTTATCCTAGTACAGGTTTTTATAAACTTAATTGGATAAAGCCCACATTTATTTGTTAAAGAACTTGTAAATACCAATAAATCATTTGTATTTGTATTTTGTATTTGGTGCGCACTGATTACTGACAAATCAAAGTATTGAGGGGTATATATAAAAGTGACCATGTCGATATAACTAGAGGGAGGTAATCCTTTAGTAGAGCATGAAACGTATTCAATCGCAGACAGGCGTGAGAAAAGGAGACGTTATTGCTCCGAAACTATACAGCGCTACATTGGAATATGTTATCAAGCTTCATTTGAGTTATTATTTACGTTTAGTTTAGTACATCCTCAGCCGGACTGTTTTGATGCACCCTGTCTCTCCTAAAAAACACCAATACCAGATCAAATAACAGGTAGGATGGGCAACGTACGAGTGACATCCCTGGTATAGTGTATGTAAATCTATAGGCTACGGTAATTATTTGTGTGTTTATTTGTTATTTTATTCGTATAAAAACGGACAAGTTCGCGGACACAAATATTTGTGCTGTGTGAGTATCGAACCCTCGTGCTTTCTTGTTAAAGTAGCCAATGCTAACCACTCGACCACCCGACTCGTCGTCGGGCCTTGGGCACTCGGCTTATAACTATGGCTATCGCCCAGCTCATTATAAAAAAAAATTGACATATTGGCAACCCTGTGACTACAGAGCAGGGCGCCGCCGCCGCCGTCCGCCCACCGCAATGCTGCTAAACGAGTTTCCGCAAACATTTTAATGAATAACACCTCCCGTGCCCCGCACCACACACCCTGCACCCCCACCCCCGTACACCCCGGCACCCTGCTGCAACGCGCTAATTAAACATTCGAGCCATATTGTTTCATTTACGATGTTGCCGAGTTTCGTAGTGGTCGGCAAATGCTCTAAATGAGCTCGTATCTTAATTAAAATATGTGTACGTACTAACAGATTAAATCACATTATGTATAGATAATAATTACACTCAGTGATTATATTTGTTTGGAAATTGGTGGATAAGTAGCACTTGAAAGTTTAATAATTATTCTTCTTAGCGTTATTCCGTTTACTAATCCCTTAAGATTGGCGGGTTTCGCTACCTAAGTCTAAGGATTTGGCGAAGATACAGATTTTTACATGGAGCGACTGACGTCAGACCTCCATCACCTACGTCTTTACGAAATATAATTTCTTGGTCGTGCGGGATTCCTCACGATGTTTTCCTTTACCGCCGAGCATGTCTAATTATAAATATATACGAGTACATAATCACTTACCTAAGAAAGGTTTTATTTTTTTCTGTATTGTGGAGTCACTTCATATAAAAATCTGTGTTTTCACCAAATCTTATAGCAAAGGTAGCGGACACCGACAATCTTAATGGATTAGTCAATGGAATAATAAGAGAAAAGAGAAAGTAAATTAAGATGTAAATACCTTATTGTGAAACAAATATGTACATAGTTTATGGGCATATTTGTTTCACAGGCAAAATATTTCCATAGATTCCAATGTGTAAATAATATTCATGCTTGTATCCAATTGTTTTATTTTTAATACCGACAATTTACTTTCGCTTTGTAGCTTTTCTGTCGGATTGTACTCGTATATAGACGAGTATGCGCCTTACAATTTAATTACCGAATTGTAATAAACCTACATCCTTTGTAATCTTTGCTGATTTGTTAATTATTTGTAAGTTTCAAGTTCAAAATCTGACTAATTAGATGCAAATTTATAATTGCAGGATTGTCTGATTCTACCTCATAATTTGATGATATTTCGGACTGATGTTGGATATGACTGACTATCGTCGTCTAAAGATGACTTCTAGATCATTTACTTCTAGCTGATCATGCTGGTTTGGTCACTATAAAAATACATTATACTGAGAAAGCGTTTCCTTGAATATAAAAACTTCATCTCTAGCAACTATCATTAATCCATGAATTTGTTTTAATCAACTGTTGACACGTAACCTTGCTGTAGGTATGTATATAGGTATATGTATACTATATTTTAACCATAGATTTGAAATATATATATACATATATATATATGTATATATTTGTGTACGTTGTTCCTAAACAGAATGATATCTTCATTCTGTTTAGGAACAACTATTATGTCGTAGTTTGATGCACAATACAGTTCTCCTTCAAAAATTCATATGAGTGTTAACGTATTTGCGACCGTTATCACTTATCAGAGACGATCTCAATAGCTGAGGCAGAGACAACTCGAACAGTCTTGACAGCGAAAACATCAATCTATTAACGGTAGTTGGTGCCGTCCGGCGCTAGTTTGTTCTTTAATTTTTTATTATTCATAATTGGTGGCGGAAGCGCAAAATAGCTTAAATGAAAATGCCAGTTACTTTGATTTTCGAAATATAACGCCCAATTCCATTAACTAAGTGACTTATTTAATTTAGTTGTATTATGCCCCTGCCAAAGGTGATATGGCAAAGTGCGAGTGCTTCTCTTTGTACTGCAAACGTTTGGCAGGGTTGTGACAACATACGAGTGATACTTCTTATATGTCAACTGTTCTACTGAGCAAGTATTGTGTTGACAGGTTATGTAACAAGTGAGTGATGTAATTGAATGAGCTTTATTGATTCTCTATTAACGCAGCCATAATTAACTCACGCACATGTACCTACCTACATAAAAAGGCTGTATTTTAAACGCATACAGAAAAAGTATAACCAGTAAAATAAGGTAGATATCACAAAAATATAATTTGAATAAAAAAAAGGAATGCCTCTCGGCAAAGTATTATGACAATTAGACTTTAAAAAAAAGTACAAGTAAAGTTATGTAATACACGAGAAACGTAAATTAATAAATAAAAATAATAAACATAATTTACCTTAAATATCAAATAAATAATTAGTCGTAGATGTAAATAATATAAAGAAATATAAAAATCTTCTGCACAAACTTCTTCAGAAGAGCAACTTTAAATACCAAATTATTCTTTCACATTCGATGAAATATTTAAATGGTATTTAAATATTTATTGTGAGCCTGCTTAGAGCATACACCTGCTCTAAGTGAGTCTGGGTATGACACATTACTAGCGATGTGTCATCTAGAGTGCTAATAAAAAAATGGGCTGCACTCCGGGAGTGCCGACAGAAGTGAAAACTTGAACATTAACGTTGTGCATTTTTGAATATTTTGGAATGGTTAGGGAATAATTTCATACGAATTGCTTTATTTATCAGTATAAAAGTACTATCATGTATGTGGTAAACTACAATATTCATTTATTGCGCTATCGTACACAAACATGACAATTTATATTACATTAAAAAGTTTATCTCTCAGAAAAATCAACTTTCATCCATAATTTCAAAGACTCTTTCACCATCATCATGACCAGCATCATCATCGCCAATCTCTTAAACTGAAACACACACGCACACTCGCGCAAGCGCCCTACGCCGCTTAAACCAAATAGTGATGTTGATAAACTACTCTATTTTCGATGGCCATCTTTATCAGCTCTATTTAACTAAAAAATGATACTTCTGAATGCGAGTTCTCGATATTTTTCTTTGTTTGCTAAAAATACCGAAATCGTTATGTATGCCTATGATATTTGAGGAGTTTTCTCAAATCTTCATGAACCGCACTATCAGAACTGAATTTTATGATATCAAAAAAATGGGACCAATTTGGAATATACTCTTTCAAATAAAGAAAGTTTTTTTTTTAAATCGGTTTATAAATGACTGAGTTAAAAAGTAACAAACATTAAAAAAAACATACATCCGAATTGAGGACCTCCTCCTTTTATGAAGTCGGTTAAAAATGTTAAAATATACGAGTGATCGTTATTAAACCATCGTCGATTCACAAGAGATCAAATAGAAGGGTTCCGTTAGTAGTTTTAGAACTCCATCATTAGGCTATTTTGAGAATACCTGGCGTAATGGCTTGAGAGAAGCAATTAAGTGACTCCTAACTCGGCGGAACTAGTATTTGAATTCTGTTAATCACCGACTCTGTTATAATATCTACTAGATGGTATAATTAGCTAATTTTTTTCAGCGGCTCCTCTGATGTAAAGCCGTTACTGTAGCCTATGAACGCTTGTAATACATTAAGTATCACAGCTACTCCTCCTTACCGATGACCTCACTCACACGCAGGAACACAGCGACCCATCAGAGAACTGTTAAGGTTTATGTAAGGCGGAGGTTCTTCCCCGGACAGGCTGCTTTGATGCACCCGACAGGTATGGCAGACCAAGACGAACATACATGTTCATGCATACTAGTGTTTGTTCAGTGTGGAAATCGAACTAACGAAAGTAGATGTCAAAGTGGTGTTGCCACTTCGCCACCGAGTTCGTCAAAAACAAAACGTGTCTCGTATCTTGTCTAATTGTAGTTTCAGCTATACAATGAAAAAAATGTTTAGTTGGATTTCCCGGATTCCTAATAGAATTCACTAAAGTCGACGGTTGAACTGGGTCCTACCTTTGACTTAAGTTGATTTTACCAATCAAAAAAGGTTAATGAAGTACCAGTAAAAATAATAAAATTTATTATTTAGTATGATAAACTGTACCATGTTATATGTACAATCCATTTATTAGCGGTAAATTATACATTTAAAATACTGATAGCTACAAAATACTTTTGTATGAAGACCAACCGTAATATATTTGTAAATTTAACTACAAATTTTTGCATTAATTAGCAAAGTTTACTAGTAAAATAGCCTACCTTTGCCTCTCTGGTAAATTCAACTAATTTTTTTTTTCAGTGTAGAAACATATTTATTTAATAGTGTATACATCTTGGGGAGATGTATACACTATTAAATGTTAAAAGGTTAAATGTCAGCGTTAAAAGGCGTAAAACCTGCACATGTTCAAGTAAGATTAATCATAATTATTGTACAATCGTCATACTGTGAAGTTTGGTGTGCTCTTTCTTAGCTGGACTTTACTATCAAACCAGAAGCCTTTTTAAAATGTTGCCTCTCTGCCATTAAGCATTTATCACATAAAAAATTAGATAAAATTTTAAACACAACACCAATTATTAGCGCAATAGAGCATTTTAATGGAGCACACCTAAACTCCTTGAATTGAAAGGAAGCCCATATACCAGTACTGGGATGAGAAGGTTTTAATGTGATACATTTTACCATCTATCAAAGGAGCATTTAGAGAACAAAAAATGATGTTTCTCCAGAACCTAATTATAGACAATCACCACATGAAATCAATTCCTAATAGCATTCTCCAGCATTCGTAACTTCACGAGCGTTATCCACCAATCAAAATAATTAGTCGTATGCAAAGTAATAAAAAACAGCGCGTCCCGACAGATCAATTAGTTAATTAATCTTTTTTTCCGCGTTAAAATAGCATTTATAAACCGACGCAAACCAGTGGGAACTGCCTCCCCTAGACTTGTCATAGGGTTGTCGCTCATGAAAAAAATATTTTCAACATATTTTCGTTTTATATAATTTTAGTGGAAGGACGCTGTAAATACACCCGTTCGTCACTTGATGATAAATCTTTTTTCGCAATTGAAAATTGTAATCAAATACAAGAATGTATTCAGAAGATCACACTAGACACTAGAAGTATGATTGTATCTCTTATTATATACGACATAAGAACTGTAAAAAATTCAAGGTGTTAAATTTGACGTGTCAAAAATTTGAGCTGGCAAACAGGCTGTTCAAATGAAGAGATTATATCGTAGCGATTTTTTATTTTATTTCAGTCAGTACCGTTTTATTACAAAATATGCTCTATGTATCTATTATAAACTTTTTTGTGTGATATACATATATATATATATATATCTGCCTACCCCGCAAGGTTTTAAAGAGTAATAAATTGCATATACAAGAAAAATGCCTGGCAACCCTAGAACATCGCTAACAGTGTTTACGTTATTTGCAGCAGGAGCGGGACAATACAGTCGGCCGCGCAACGCGCACACTGCACTAATTAATACGCTTTCAAACTAACTGCGCGCTGAGTGCGCGACTGTACACTAGCTTGATTAACTGCTAATTACAACACAGTTGCGGTTAGCGTCATTGCTTTACAGCTTCAGGCATCAATTTTGATAGACTATCGATTTCAGAGCTTAAAATTATTGAGTCGATGATGAGACATTTCGGAAATAATCGAAGAGTTAATGTGTATCTTATGACTGTCATTAGAAATTTCTTTGTAACTCACTTATTGTAGGACATCAATTCTGTATCAATATTTTTATTTATTTCCAGGGTTGGTATAGAAATGTATAAAGGCATTTCTAAATATGTATTTTCCAGTTTCATTGTTCATATTTTACTTTACTTTTTTCAAAAATTATTATTGAACAAAAAAAACATCAGTTTGCAATGGACTAATAGAGGATAAAAAAGTAATAACTGGTTAGCTTTCGCCTAGATATGAAAAAAACAGTACGGACAACAAATTAAAAATCAGCTTGCAGCTAAAATAATAAATTTTCAGAGTAGTAATAAAAAATTTGCCATTTTGTAACAATTTTCGTTAGCTTGTTCTATTTTTAATTAATTATTTACCGAGTCGTGTTTTATTTTGTTGACTGTAATGTCTCTTCTATAAACACAAGGGTTTCCTTTGTGGCCGAAACAATGTGATGTACAGTCATACATACAGAGAGTCATTAATGAAAATACGTTAGGTATCCTCGTCGCAAATCGCGATATTCAAAGGGTTGTAATCTGAGACGCGTCGCTCGCCGCTTTGTCCAAGCTCATCCGTTTTGTTTTAACGCCCCTTTTAACTTTCATACACTCATGTGGATGCCTCCTTCTTGCTATTTGGGGCGGTTGTACACTGATAACATTACTAGTTTAGGAACTCAGGAGGCAAAGGAGTATGAATACGGCCCGCCTGATGTAAGGTAAGCAGCCAATAAACGATCGTAATACGGGGTATAACAACACGATTACCATCTTGTGAAAACTAACAAATTTGTCAAATTATACGACAAGTACTGTTTAATATACTTTAAAAATATATGTATAAGAAATATAGAATTCGATAACTGATGGGTTGGATGGACGGGACGACAACTAAATGCTGTTTAATGAAACTTTACAATTTGTAATATACCTATAGATATCAGCCAAAATTGTATATACAAATATGTAGTTACAATTTACATAAAATAAAAATGAGTAAATGTGAAAATGTGTTGATTATTGAGGGGAAATTTAAACTTTCTTGAATTTACAATAGTAGCATCTGGTATTTTGTTTCTTTTTAGTTTGATCCGTTACAGAAGTCTTAAAAAAAACAATAAAAAATTTCGAATCTGTCTCTAACATATGAAAATAAAGATTATAGTATTAAGTTAAAATTTAACACAAATTTTTCTCCGTCACATTAACAGTAAAGTCGTCCTTTTTACGGAACATTTGTCGTTGTCGGTCAATGACATATTCATCATCACTGCCTTTACTACTGTCGACAACTCTACCTATACTATTTTAATGTCATTGCTCATTAATTTGAGGAAAAAATTGTAAAGCTTTGACCGCGATTTGAATTTCTAGTACAATTTATAAAATATGCAAACTTGTAAACCATAATTACGTGTTCAATAAATCAGTTTTCCTTACTAATATTTAAATAGTGACCTGTAAAGTGAAAATTAAAGGGAAATATGTACAATTTACTAAATATTTCACCACTATAAATTTGTAAGCAAAATTACAACCTGTCACGATATAATATACAATTTAATAACAATTTAATAAATATAAAAATAAACCTTTTATTAATCATGCCATCTAGACATACAAAACGTCTACATAAGTATTTTTATTATTCGAGTGAAAGAATGGTATTGTTTTTGTTTTTCACGCGTATCTTGTATGTATCTTATATTCAGGAACATCGTTCCTATATGAAATCTATATGTTTGGCTGTGCGTTTGTATGTGTGTGCGTTTTTTTTTTAATATTCGAATTTTGACTTCAGATTCGGATTCTGCATAAAAAAGTAGAATAGGAATGTTCAGGGACACCGTTCCTAACTCTTAAGGAACATGGAAAAAATGGCCGACAAATTAAAAAAAAAAATGAATTGTTATATAATTGACGAGCCAGGTGTTCCTCAGGCAATGCAAGCTTGCGCATTCTCAACTGGTTTTATTATGTCGTATCATCTAAATGGCTGAATATATTTTGATTATTAAGCTATCATTATCATTCGTCTTTATTACCCAATGGGTGATTCAAAAAAATGCCAGAATTCGGTCGCCAATTTGTGCATATTTAAAAAAAAGTCTTTCTAAACAACGATAATGTCCATTACAATTATATTTATTTATTTTTAATTCCCTACTTAAAATTTGACATTTTATTCAATTAGATGAACTATCCGCCTTTGCAGAAATGTGCACATATTATGCTCTCTATATAAAATCCTAAATAACCCTGAGACACCCCAATACCTTCGATCCCGGTTTTCTTATAAGACAAATCCCATACGTTCCCAACGTCCTTGTCTTACCAAAACTCTGAACTATCCATCATCCAACACAATCTTTTTCTTTCGGTCATTTACTGTCAATGCAGCACGGCTTTGGAACAAATTACTCAATCTTACTCATGATAAGTAATATTATATATACATGTATTTAATATTATTTATTTATTAATTTATATAAATATGCAAAATATGAAGATTAAATTCTGCATAACTACCAGCCAAAATAAAATTTACTGCACACACGTTAGGGTTAGCTGGAAGATATCTCTTAAAGAGATAAGCTCGCTTTTGCACACTATTTTCTGTAATACTTAATTTTATGTTTTGTTATGCAAGAAAGGATAAAATGATTTGTTTAATTTGTATGTTTATCCAAGACCAGCATCTCTATTTATTCCATACATTGGTGAATCTGTTAACGCTCGAGCCGAGTGAAATGTATTAACGATTTTTACCAGAAATATCCAGTTTCGCATTAATTTTACGATTTAGATTTAGCCAAGAAGATGTACGTTAAAATTTACGGAAATAAAACGTTTTCTAAGCTGAGTAGAGAATATGAAACCGGATGATAATTGTACAAATGAAATTGTGTGAGTCAGTCTCATTACAGCATATTCCTGGAGACTACGAGAACCAGCGGTTATATTGAAGAGTATGGCTCACCATACATTCTCACTGTGGCTCCTCTGTTGCTAGGATTAAAACAGTGGCAAACATCAAAACCACTTCGTTGCAGCATCAGGCTGTCGCCACACAGAAGATATCTCCACTGTACTTTGGACTCCGCGGAACTTGAAGTAGATAGGATTTGGCTTTGAAAATTGTTACGATTGATACGTTGCATTACTTAACCTGTGTGTTCGATTTTTTTATAGAGAATCCACACCCTTCAGGGAGCTGGTATTTGGCTGCGGTTATCTGTGAGGTGGAGGTAATTCTCCAGATGGACTGTTTTGATGCTTTCGACCTCTCTTAAAAACACCCAGACCAAGACCAAGAGATATGTTCATGCACATAAATGTTTGTACTGTCTGAGAATTGAAACCACGAGCGTTAGTGTCAAATTATCGTTACTAACCATTGGGGTCACAGAGCTCGTCGAAAGATCGTCGGTTAGAGTGAGACTTTTCACTTCATTCTCAAATCATGTAGGTACATTAAATATGTGTGGTTTGTGAATGAAGTGAATATTTATCTATATCTTCATGCCAAGTTCCTTACGGGATAGGCAGAGAGAACCGAAGGCTATATGACTCAGTCCTTATATACCTCACTCGCTTCTTTAACATTCGTTTGTCTTTGCATGATCGCTAGCTTGTTCCTAGTGACACACTACTTGGGCTTTTTGATCGATCCACTCTTTTCAACTGTAGGGATTGATTTAGGGCATGTCCTGTATATCGACGATAAGCGCCGAGCTAAAGGTCTTGTTTTATTATACGTGACATAGACCTAGCGGGAATCTTCATTTCCTAATATGGTTTCGGCGAATTCTAGCTTTAACAGCATTAACAGCCTTTGTAATTCTAATAGCATGCGGTCGCCCCGATTTTTTATGGTATTCAACAGAGGAAGTGTTGGTATATCTGTCGATAGTACGATATACAAACATACGGCTGAAATCAAGATTTTGAAGTGTCTTGAATATGACTAACGGCTCCATACCCACTTTGTGCAAGGCTGCAACCCTATTTTCTTTAACACACCATTCCATATTATAAATTGATAAAAAACAAGAAAAAATTTGTAAAACGGCGAGAAATCGAAAGAAATTTTTAACATAATAAACGCGTTCCAAATTCAAAATAATTGAACAGCTGAAAAAACAAAAGTTTCTATGTAACAGTATTTAGTCAGACTAGTTATATATGTTAAGTTCACATTTGCAACGGCATTTATTTTATTTTAAGAGCATTTATGAGCACACATTTCAGCACACAGTTCCCAAACCAAAGTATTATTGAACATTTGAATTACTAAAATCATAAAAAATCATTGCCCTCAAATCTTTTCTCGTTAATTCCAATTTTCGCGGACGAGTTTCATTGCGTTTCTAAATATGTTTACCGAATACTTTATTTGTTCGTTCTAATCGTTTGAACTATTCAAAACTCGATCAACGTGACGAGTAGTCACCGATAATCGTCTTAATTAATCCTAATTCCGTATCGCGCGTATCTAAATGGCTTAAAAGATTAACGAACAAGTTCTCGCTAGTTTCGGCCAGACCTGCAAATAGATTACATTCAAGGAATTCAGCATTTCATCCCGCATTCGACGCCAAAGACCACATTCCTGTAAATTATATAGAGGAGAATGTTGTGATCATAGCCTAACTTCGCCTCCGCTTGATATATTTATGATTAAGCAGGGCGTCCAAAGCGCGACATTGTCTTTGCGAGCCCCTCTGTGGCGCCCCATCCGTCTTGCTTTCACACCACTTCCCCCTTCTTTGCAGGCACGAGATTTTTTTAATTATGACGTTGAGCCTTTTTGTCTACACAGCGGTACTCGGCAGACGATGAGATATAACCTGGAGAAGCTCTGGGTTTGAATCTCGCTCAAATTTATTTTCATTGTGAATAACATAGCAAATACCAGGGAGAAGATTTATGCAGTATTTAGAAGGGCCAATGTTCATGGATCAACTCGCTGTAACCGCTCGCAAGCATGGAGCGTATGTGTTTTTGTTTCACCTAGAAATCCTAAATATTACTTTAAATTTATTCCAGAAATATTTAGCATGTCCCAATACACTCATGTATGTGAAACAGTATAATGATTATTTTAACCATTAATCGGCTAAATGATTCATGTATGCCCCTTGCGGGGTAGACAGAGAATGATTCTGATTATAAATGATAAATGATTCATTACCACAAAAAATTCATTAACAGGAAAGATAAATTCACTAGCACGTAGTGCATTGTTATGAACGTTGTTGGCGTTTTCGTCTTCTAGAATCCTAACGCTTTGGTATACGGTAATAGTAAAGAGTGTCCTGGAATTGCGATATGTTCTATTCATCTAATGTGATGAAATAAGTTTCATTATGAGATTGTTCTGTTATATTTTGTAAATCACGAGTATTAATCCCGGTCATACGGTTGATATGATATGCGCGAGGATATGAATCCAACGCGTAGAGACCCTTTTAGGAAGATAAATGTAATGACGTAAACCCGCTGTAATCCACTCCAGGGGATATCAATAGGTCAAGATGTGTGTGGAAAATAATTGGCTTATTTTTATGAGATCTGGAAGGATTATTGTTACTGGGTTATTACAGAAGAGGCACGGACGCCTGCCATAACTATCATGTCTGATTTGTTTTCCCGGCGGGCGGTGGCTCGCCACTATAATTGAAGGTATGACCCGACCGACATGCAGTGACCAGATTTTCTTTTTCACTCGAGGTATGCGCAGGTAATGATCGCGCTGGTACACTCAGTATGGGACTGACAACAAAGTGTATTTCTTTCACGTCGGACCCAAAAAATCCTCCTTAATTTGAGAAGTTATATAATCTACTTAAAATCCTATGAGAGAGTAGCTGCGTCCAATAGCTAACACAGTAGACTGTAATTAGTACTTAGTAAAAAATGCACATAAATTGTTTCAGATAAATATAAACTATATAAAAATGTAGTATCCATTCACAATACATAGAAACCAATTCCGTAGGTACAGATACAAAATTAATTTCGAAGTGAAGCTACGTGGCGGCGCGGCGCGGCTTACGGAAGTTCTGATTATGTAGAGGAATTAATTTCCAGACGCGACGAAACTGCGCTATAGTGCAGTAGTGGGGTGGGGGTGGAAACAAAACTACCTCGTCGGCACCTGAACGTAATATTGTAGGCGTAAATCGGTTTTGAGACGTCGCTTCATTTTCTGTTTCAAAAGAAACTGCAAAACTGAAAGTCTTCGCGAGTGTCTTTGGTAGTTATTTTGTTCAGTACTTTTATTTATAAGATGTTTAGAAGTAAGTTTTTATTTCGGTGTACCTGTACATAAGCGAAACTGTTTAAAAATAATACTGGTCAAGTGAGTGTGGTGTTGAGCACTGAGCGTTCCAGTTAATCGTTTGTTTGATGATTTTTATGAAACTCTAATTAATAAACTAAAATAAAATGTAAAATCTAATTATCACATTACAAACTCCAAACTTTTTTGCTCCATCTTTATTTTAAATTTAACTCAAAGTTTATCCAATATGACCTAAACTAATCCAAATTTGATTCAAACCGGCCTTGACCAGGACGTGACCTAATTCAAACTGGACCGAAACCTGATCTGTGATTCCGTCCATCCCACTGTCATAAATACCATTTGGTCCTTGTCTCCGGATTTCGTGAAAAATACGAAATAAATACAACTGATAATTGGTTATTTATAAATATTACTAAGAATATAAGATTTGGATTAGGATTGTTCATGGTGTAGTAAAGTAACTTTTCTAGTACTTTGATATTTACATTTATAACGTTAGAAATGCAATAAAAGACTTTAAAATAATATGGAGCATGCGTTTGACTGAAGTCAAATTGGTGATTGAAAGTCTAGCAATATCTATCCACTTTATCGCCAAGGGGCAATTATTTGTGTGCATGGAGGTATTGGTTTGTCTTGATCCGAGTATCTTCTCTGTAGTTATAGTATGGTGTATAGTGTCTGGTGGTAAGGTAAGGTGTAAGTATTAAAAAAAATGCTATACGATAGGAGCTAAATGTACTAAATAATAATAGTATTTTAGTACGAACGAGGAGCGAAATGCTCCTATCATATTATACTTTGAAATAATAAAAAATCGACATCATTGATGTCGGTTCGGTCGGTTGATGCGGGAATTCTTTGATTTTTAGGGATGTGTACGAAAAAAGTTAAATTCTTATGTTCTATCCGTCCGTACGTCTCTATGATATAGGAAGCTGAATATCTTGGGATATCATGGATTTATCGAGCATGTGCCGGGTCCGTAGCTTGGTGCAGAGAAGGGAACTAGTAGTGCTTGGGACTTGTTAACCAACTGACGATGATACGATGAAACAGTTACTTCCATTGCTGCTTCTTCCGCAGCCTATCCAAATTTAGTAACATCTTACTTACTAATGCGACTTTGGATATTTAGTTCATTAAAAGGTTATTGTCAGACAAAACTCTTAAGCAGATTATACAAAGATTTCACTAGGATACCTCCCTCTCCTACTTCTTTATAAATTAACCAGAGATAGGTATACAATAATAATCTTCGATAGACTCTTCGACCGTAAAAATGTTTCACGCCTTTTCTGAAGACCTTCATACTGTAGTCTCTTACTCTTTCTCTCTCTCTCTCTCTCTCCCTACGGCAAACCTCGGTGGAGATTTATTTTTTCATATCACTAAGGTGGCAAATGATCTGTCTGATGTTAAGCAGTTACCGTAGCCTGCGGACATTCACAACACCAAGAGTGTCACTCATGCGTTTCTGATCCTATAAATACTCGTACCTCTTCACGCCTTCACTTCATTTCTAAAGACCCTCATGCTGTAGTTTCTTTACCTCAACAGGGAGTAGGTACATTCCACAACTGTTACCTACTGGTTAGGTGAATTTCTATAGACAGAGCAGTTTTTTTTAGAAATCACCGGAAAATTGTCTTCATATATATACTTACTTACACTTTACACTTACGCGGCTCAAGCAACGAACAGTTCGTATGTTCTATGTTTGATAGTTCAGTTCCAGTATTATCAAACAGCAGAATTTCACATCTCCATTCTTCCACTTACATCTCCAACAATATATTTCAAAAGACTCATTCTAATAGTCATAAATATTATACAAAATTTTAATGCAAACAATTTCCAATATATATTTTTTAAAATACTACTAAAGACATAATAATATGGTAGTTATGATTGAGTGAGTACGAATAATGTGCAGTAGTGCATGGGGTCCGCGGCGCTTCTTACTTTTGTGACTACCTCTCGACATGCTATTATACGAAAACAATTCGTCCCTAGCCAGTTCGCGAGCCGTTACACTGGCGAGCAAAATTTTTCGAATTATTAAATATGCTCTGTTAAATACTATCAGCAAGTATAAGGTATATATCCTCGGTGCGGTATAGTACCATAAGATAAAAAAAAATACAACGGCGCCAACTTAATGGAGCATGGGAGGTGTTGTATTGCTCGGAGGAAACGGTTGGCTGACGTTTTGAAGATAAAATAAAATCGTCGTTCAAGTAGCAGGCATATTAATAGAATGTATTACAGAGATCGTGAGAGATTAAAAGCAGCATCGAGCTGTCGATAAAATACATCACATCGTCATAGAAAGAAGTGCATTTTGGTGCAAAGAAGGATAATAAACAAAAGGAAGGAGAAGATCTACTCAAAATATACGGAACTCATTTTGTTAAATACAACATTGGAAAATATACGGTCCACCTGATTAGCTGTGTTCCTGACCTCCGCGTGATGCTGGCTTTGATTCTATTATAGATGATAATAAAGCTTTTTTGGAATACAAATACTATATAGAATCATTAATATACATTGTGTTATACCTACTCAACGTAAACTGTAAGGCGTAAGCATAAAACGATAAAGTGTTATTATTATTTAATTTGGTCTTAAATAATGGTAATAAATAAACCCCGATTGGTAGTTACATTAATGCAAATCCGGAAATATCTTTAGTAGTTGTATAAAGTAGTATAAAATATTGCCTACAAGATCTTAAAATATTTAAAAATAAATAAGGCAACATGTTAGATAAAATAAGAAACACAAATTTTGCACTTTTTTTGGTTACACATCGAAACTTTTATGCGAATGTGCTAAAAATCCGGTTTATGGCTTTGTCTACAACACATTCACCTTTGTATGGCAGCATTTTGGCACTTATGATGGTATTTTAGGTGTGGGCAGTTGAGGTATAGGTACCATAATTGTTTTCTGACAGACTGCTATACAAGTCGCTTTATCGAATATTTTTGTTCGATGGTGGCGCTAGTTTCATGTGAGTATATCCTTAAATAGTGAGTACAAAAGAAGTCGATAAATAATTTGCGCCGGCAGTGTACGCTAAGTGATCCCCAAAGACTATGCATATGCGCAGCACACAGTGCCGGTTGCAATCAGCGATTGCTCCCATTGTGGCGCAGATTAAAATTTTAGGGTTCACCCGCTAATGTGATTGCTGTGTTTTCTCGCTGCGGCATCCACAAGGTACGGAATCACGGCATCATGTGATTAATAGCGGTATTATAGGGGCGGTGTGTTAGTTTTAATCACATTTCGCTATAGGATTTCGTTGACGGAGTTTCAATGGGCTTTTGACGGGTAATTTGCTTTTGGAGAGCAGTTTGTTTATTTATGTAGGTATTTAAATATCTCGTTTGAATTAGTTTAGTATCATTTTAAAATGACTTTTTTTGAGCATGTTCGTATTACGGTTTGCTCAAGTAGTGAAGTATTGACATATAGACCATAAATTAAGAGTATTGAATTAAGAATATTGTGTTTAAAACTTAGACTTGATAAACTTACCAGAGACTAGGGACACCTCATTAGGCTGTTTTGTTGTTCAACTACGGGAGGAATATAGACCCATCTGATGTAAAGTGGTTACCATACGTGAACACTCAGAAAGCTTTGCGAAAATAAAAATAAAAGTTTATTATAGGTAAATATTTTTTTATTCAATCTTTTCAAAGTACTCTCCACCAGCCTCTATACAAAGTTTCATGCGTCTGAACCAGTTTTCGAAACACTTTTTCCAGTCCGCCGCAAACACATTTACAGACTGCTCGAACGCTGACAGCGCATCTTCCGGCGAAAATTGTATCCCTTTGAGCTGATTTTTTATTTTCGGAAACAAAAAGAAGTCACACGGTGCTGGGTCAAGGCATCCTTACAGGAGGGTGACCCAGTTGCTTGACCAGCGTGCTGTACAGGAAGTCCCTCGTTTTGAGCGCCGTGTGCGCGGGCGCGTTGTCGTGGTGGAGCAGTAGCCCGCGGAGCCCTGTGTTTGGTCGCTTGTTGCTCACTACAGAGAAAACTTCTGCCAAGCATTTGGTAGTATACCATTCCGCGTTGATGCTTCTTTGGTTCTGTAAAGGAAATGACACCAGGTAGCCAGTCAAATTGGAAAAGCTCACGATCAAAATCTTCCACCTCCTTCTAGATCGCTTTACTTAGGTAGGCATTGATTCGTTTTGAATTAATCCATCCATGTCGGTAGATCTAATAATTGAATAACTAATGTAAGACAAATATCACCTTAGTCTACCTGCGACCACTGATAATGCAAAGCGTTCGAAACGTCAGGTTCAACAAAAAACAAATAAAACACGCGATACTTCCGTTAAAAAAAATGTTTAATTCAATTCGTTTTGAAACAGCCAAACCGTCAACTGGCGCTTCGTTTCTGGATTGTATCGATAATTCCAGCACTCATCACCTGTAATGATGTCGTAAACATGCCGAGACGAGCCTGTTTCTAATTTGTTTATCATATTACGGCATCAATTCACCCGGGTCTACTTCTGAGCAACGGTGAGATAGTGCGGCACCCAGCGTGAAACTATCCTCCTCACGCGAAGATGCAAGTGTAGAATCTAGTGGAGGCTTCCCGATCCAATCTGCAGTATGTGTTGAATCTCCTGATAGGTAACTCGCCTATTGTCTTGGATTAAATTTTTCACTGCTAACACATCAAAGCGCAACCACCTCTTTCTTCATTGCCAGTTAGTCGACCGCGCTTGAATTCGTTATACCAACGATACACGGTTCCCTTGAAAGGCCTTCATCCATGAATGCCATTTGAAGTCTATCGTACGATTCGTCCGGTTTCATCTCCGTCCGACACTTGAAATCGTAATAATATCATAGCACGAAAATGTCCCCGGCGCAGATCCATTTTTCAATGAGATACGATAATTTAAATTAGCTCGCAAAAAATGTGGATGAAAATATGATTTGTAAGTAAAAATAGTTGCAAATTGCAACTATAATCATATTTTCAAATTAGATTATAATTGGCCAGTCTCTCATATATAAAATCTTTTTCGCAATACTTTCTGGGTGGCCTGGTAGCTTATGAACGCTCGCACGTTGTCTCGTTGCATTGCTTACACATCAAACCCTTAGGAGTTTACTGTTAACCTCATTCACTCGTAAGAACATAACAACCCCTCTAGGGAATTGTTATTTGCCCGCCGTTTACTGTGAGATAGAGGTATGTTACATGGGTAAGTAGCAAATTTACAGTATCAAAGCAAACCCAACTGTGAAATCGGGCAGAAACACCCAGACCAAGACCAACACACAGATTCTTGTGCACACAAACGTCTGTCGTGTATGGGAATTGAACCCATGAGCCTTGATGCAAAAGTAACATTGTTAACCACTCCACAGGGCTCATCAAGTATAAATATTAAGATTTCTTCTACCATCAAGACTTTACTTTTTTCTATACAACCAGATTGGCATACAAGCATGCGGCCCGCATCAGATGATAAGCGGTTACCGCAGCCTATTGACGCTCGCGACACCACGGGGATGTTACTAGGATGCTGCCAATCTTGTGACCTAAGGATGTTTCGTCACTCGTATTCAAACCGGAATACAGCTATATAGATATAGCTGCTTGGCGGTAGAAACTTTTGACAAATTCTGTTTCTGATAAAACTAAAACCTCACTTTTATAGCGCTCAAAAGCATAGGTTTAACTCACTCGCAGGAACACAACAACCCTCCAGGGATCTCTATCCATGTCTTAATGCTAAGACTGTCTTGCAAGATAGGCAGAGAGAATCAAACACCTCATGTCAAAGCATTCGTCTTTTCAGGCAACTTCTCTGGTTCCGGTATAGTAGGAATTTAAAATTATATTTAAAATAATTTAAACGGATATTTTCGATCGTTTCAAGCAATTATTTCAATGAACAAATTGATTGCTCGGCGTATTGTTTTTCGTTATCTGTCATTCGGGCTCCAAGTCCCAGCAAAGTTGATTAAACACCGTTCACTCGTCTAGCTGTTACTTTCAATAAATTTAAAACGCTCATGTATTGATATTTTTATTTAGTGCAAGTTATGTACGTTATTTATAGGACTACAACTAGAGTGAAGTATCTCCATCAAACATGTGGATTTGTAACTTATTGACAAAAAGACGTTATTTGTAAAATTCTAACCCTATGTTTATTGGAGACAGAACTTAGCCTTTGTCGTCTATGAGCATGCAAGCCACTACAGATATTGAATACTGTTTAGGCATTTGGAAATTAGGACAGAATTTAGAAAAAACATGTGGTTGCATACACAACATACAGGAGCATTGAAAAGTTGAAAAGATTATCTAATTGTCTTTTCTTTGGTATTGCAGCTCCTAAATAAGAGATCGATTCATAAATGCGTGGTTTTTTTTTATTTAAGTTAATAGGCGTTTTGCGAAAGTTACATTTTCTGGCAATTTGATCTAAGTTTCTAAACTAGGTGGGTAACCTTTTTTAGCTTCCTCTAACAAATAGTTCATGCGAGCTAACGTTGTCCGGCAACATGTCGCATGTCCGATGCATGCCGCCGCTGGCATGGCTGCCGTGCATGCTACCATAGCTACGAATGTAGCTCGTTATTATAACGACTAACATCTAAAGCGCCTGAGGATGCCTCGTGGAGAGACGAAACACGTGTTGCAGAGACAACCGCCAGGGCAGAGACAATCGGAGCAGCCGTGGCAGCGTCCATCTACTAATGGCAGTGGGTGGGTGCCGGTCGTTTGTATGAACTAATTGTTCGCATGTATTAGTTTAGTAGAAATTGCCGACTAATTGAAGTGTTTATAGTTTCAGTTACCTCTACCAAAATATACGGTGGTGGATAACTATAGGAAATTAAAACATCTGCAAGTTTATATATATTCATTTGTTAAACACGAAATTTAAAGCCGTCGTGTTTGTAAATCGCCATAACATCCATGCAGCAGAAATAACATATATAAATAAAACCTTTTATATGTGGTAATATAAAAAAAGCATCTTTATCGAAAATTTTATCCAAAAGTTTAAAATATACAAAACAGTTTTGCTTTAGGTATGTCTATTAAGTAATAAACATCTCATTTCATATAAACCTCGTGGGAGTTCCATTCAGCCCGTTTTAGCGATGTATTCACTCGATATTCTGATATAATGTATTCAATATTCGATATTAATGTATTCAGCGGCGCCGGGCCGCAATTTTCATTTTGTAATTTTTACCGAGTGCGCATCGTAGTTACCTTCAGCGGTTGTCAACATTTGGAACATTTCAATCGTTAACGAAAGCTTGTCTCAGTTCGCGTATAACATACACGTTTTTAAAAGGGTCGGCAACGCAAGAGTGACACCCCTGGTGTTGCAAATGCCCATAGGCTGCGGAAACTGCTTACCATCAGGCAGGCCGTACGCTTGTTTGCCACCTTAGTGGTATAACAAAAAAAAAAAAGCAGGCCAGTGTGGTACAGACAGCGCAATTTGGAGAGAACGTACAACACAATAATATTAAACCATAAGAATAAAAAGCTAAACGGAAGCATTGCTGCACAGTGGGGGGAAATGGGTTTTATTTGATTTCAATTTAATTTGAGGTCATATCATCGGGCGAAATTTATACTCAATAAGGGTTTGATTAAAAATAATAATATTTTTTTTTAACTTTCTTTAATGGCTACTCAAATCCCTAAGTTACCATTAAAGAAAGTTATGGGCTGCTATTGCACTTTATCCTAAAGCTATTTGTAAGTATCTATCTATCTATAACTTCACGCCAAATCCCTTGCTAGGTAGGCAGAGAGAACCAAACGCAACGTGACTCAATCCTTACACACCTCACTAGCTTCTTTAACATTAATTGCTCTTCTCATGCACGCTCGCCGGTTTCTAAGGCTCCTGACGTCACCTTCTGATAAAACACGGCCAATTTGGTCATGGTAGGTAAGTCTTGGCCTTCCTCGGCTCCTACATCCTTACACTTTTACGTACATATTAGATATACAATATCTGATTTGTCATTATTTCGTCTTGTATTCTTAGAAGAGGCATGCTTCGTTGGTTCATGTAGATGTCTGAACCAACGGAGCATGCCACTTCTTATTTTAACACCGACGCTCTCTTTCAGACCAACTCTGTTTCATAACATCATTTTCGAATACGGTCTACAAGCGTTATTTTTCATTCATGCTCTCTCTGCCATACCCAGCTCTCGCTTCCGCTAAGTTAGCGTTAGGACCAACACTGCATTGTATATGTGTATGTTAGCTGTGCCTTCTGGCTCAAGTTTTTACTGCCAAAAATTTTTCCCAACGCTTCATTCACACTATTCCCACCACTCACTCGTCTATGCACATCAGCGGTGTACCTGCCATCCCTACTGAAAGCGCATCCAAGATATACAATCTCATCCACTTGTTCCAACACCTACAATAAGCTAATTTTAATGAAATCGACAACTATCTTCATTTGTTTTGATCTTTATGTTCTCGATTTCAATAAAACCCACTTCACTTTTTTCGCCATGTCCGTCTATCTGTCCGCGGTCTAGCTCAAACACGCTTGATACAAGAAAGCTGTAGTTTGGCATGTATATACGAATTAACTATGCTGGCAAAGTAGTAGAATAAACTTTTGAAAAAAAAATATTTGATGGTACCTCCCCTACACGTAAAGTCGTTAGATAGGCTTTGTAAAACATTGAGGGTGTAAGAAGATCATTTTTCGATATAATGAACCGTGTGATATTTGCGAAATATTTATATTAAAAGTTTAAATTTTTTGACTCAAGTGTCCCCCCACCTATTATTTTCCCTTCCAGTAACGTAGTAACGGCCCACAGGGGCCAACTACATCGTCTGGTCAAAAAAAAACCTACTATCTAATTTTTTCGCAAGCAAGCGAAGCAAATACGGAATCCTACAATGTGCGTGGCCCGACATGCACTAGGCCGGTTTTTTTTTATTATTTAGATACTTTGAACTGTTTGAGAAACAGTGATTGCCCCACGTGGATTGTTTGCTCCATATAATTTATTTTATAGGAGCCATGGTGGTGGGGACGGGGGAGTAAATGAAAAGTCCGGTACGGGCGCAGAACAGTTAAAATATTCTCTCAAGCAAATCTGCACAAAAGAAACACATTTACTTAATATATTTCATTCATTCATCGAAATTTCTTCGCTTCGCAATGTCGCCTGGAAGAATGCCCTACTTTAGGAAAAATTATATATAGCGTGAAATGGTATCGTAAATATGAATAGTTCGATTGGTATGAACCGGTATGGTAGTCAGTATAGGCTTCTAATGGAAGGAGTACTTTTTGCGCATTACTTAGTCACTCGCAAGAACAATGCTACGCTATAGAGATGTTATTTAATGGCGGTTATGTAAGATATAGTACTCACGGCTTAAGATATTTGCTAAGTAATAAATTTCACTATTAAATTAAATGAAAATAGTAGCATCAGATTCAAATTACAATAAAAGTTAAACGTACAAGTACCATAACTTCTTGTTTTTTATCTCGTTAAGAGGGTGCACACAGCTAAGCGGCGCCCTCATTTTGTTTTTATTAATAACGTTGTATTTAAGACCAATTCCAAAAAAAAACGCTCTATAGGGCACTGAAGAACCATATTTATGTTTTTTGAGACATATTCTGTTTTTATTATTTATGTAGAATTAGTCATACTTTTGATTATTGCTATAAGTGGCCACAATAAGCAATAATTAAAATTTTGGTTACCTGTCATATATAATAAATACAAGGTATGTTTCAAAAAAACGTAAATATGGTTCTTCAGTGCACTATAGAGCGTTTTTTTTGGAATTGGTCTTAAATACAGCGTTATTAATAAAAACAAAATGAGGGCGCCACTTAGCTGTGTGCACCCTCTTAAGCTCGTTGCTGTGTAAGCAGCAGATGAGGCATCGCGCGAGTGATAGTTAAAATATTACAAGCGTTAATAGGTTACACATCAGGTGGGCCGTATGCTTGTACGCCACCAGATGTTGTATAAAAAAAAATATCATTAAAGAACAATTTTGGTGGTTCTTTGCTTTATGCAGCATGAAAACTATAATATCGTAATTAAGTTTGATAAATAAATTTCATTGTACACCAGAGGGAGACTTCGTACAAAAGTCGTTTGCATGGGTACCTCTGTCTCACTTGTTTCTACCGCCAAGTACCCATATGCATATGTTCTGGTTTGAAGGGTGAGATATGGCAGAGAAATTACTGGGCACTGTGACGAAACATCCTTAGGTTACAAGATTGGCAGCGCGCGAGTAACATCCCCGTGGTGTTGAGAGTGTCAATAGGTTGCGGTGGCCCCTTACCATCTGATGCAGGCCGCATGCTTGTTTGCCAATTTAGCTGTATAAAAAAAAACATGAGTGTGTTGGTATAGTAAAAAAAAGTTATTGATAACGCAAGAAAATCTCGCTAAATATTCAAATCTTCACATTCGATGCTGGTTCAAATTCATGGCGAAATAGAAATTAGTACTCCAGGTTTTTTCTGATCTTGTCATCACTTTCTCAACCAATGCCCAGGATCTCAGAATTATTTCTTCGTGTACCATTATGGATACAGTGACTTATACATAAGCGATAGTTTTTGAAAGTTACTGAGAATTTAAATATTTTGTCAGTAAAACTAATTTTGGTAATGACTTTTTTTCAAGTTGATTTTGATTTGTTTTTCAGAAAAAAAAAAGAAAAAATTGTGAAAAATTTTAAATAGAGCAACATTCCATATCATTGCACAGAGCAAGGCGTTTTTTGTCGGATCGGCACGAGTAATATTAACTCAACTCGCGACTAATATGCCGCCATTGTTGTCTTGTTCTCTTCTTCTGTTTTCAGTTTTGTTTATATTGGTTCTGTTTATTTAGTCTATTTAAAATAACAACACCTATGTACTAAGCAAATATTGATACTAGAAATTATTAATAATCATATTAATTTATTGTAACTTGTTTCTTGATACTGTAGAGATTTATAAAATCTACATTGCCTTGACCTTGACTTGATCTGCGACAAATAACGACTAGAAATAACAGCATTGAAAACGTGTGGGATAAAAAACTAATAGTATTGTCTTAGGTTTTCGCGATTGTTACACATTGAATTAAACAATTTTTAACGGAAGTATCGCGTTTTATTTATTTTGTTGCACCTGACGTTTCGAATGCTTTGCAGCGTCCGTGGTCTTTCGAAACGTCAGTTTCAACAAAATAAATAAAACACGCGATACTTCCGTTAAAAATTGTTTAATTCAATAAAAAACTAATACCTACCAGAAAACAGAGTAAGAAAATTCTTTGAACACTTCTTGAAAAACATAATGAGGAAACCCATACGTCCCAGAAATAATATTTATTAAGCCGTGTAACCTTACCTAAGCTTGATCTGGTTTTCCCTCTGGGTTGCGGAGGTCTGACGGCAGTCGCTCCATGTAAAAATCATTATCTTGGACAACTTGTTAGGCTTATGTAGCGGATCCCGCCAATTCTAATTGATACCGCTAAGAAGAAGAAGTTTAATATTTTGCGGGCAACATTTTGCTTGGAGACCACAAGCTATGTTAAGACGGACTATAAGCCTGGCCTTTCACAAAACCTCATGGTGCTCTTTATAACACTAATTGAGTGAACAAACTGTAAAAATTCAAAGCGTCTTGCAGCTCTTTATGACACTAATTGAGTGAACAAACTGTAAAAAAAAAAATATTACTTAAATATTTCAGTCTCGTCCTTTGTTCCCATAATGTACTGCTAAAAACGTCCCATGTGGGAAAGTGCAAAAATAAATTAATGTATATTCCCAAAATCTCCCACCTTAATCCACCCTAATTTTGCAATAACAATAATATTTTATTTACGTTAACCACCTGATGTAAAGCGGGAACCGTAGCCTATTAACGACATATTATACTATTTGCGATATATTAAGTATCACTCGCACGATGCCTCCTCTGCTGCGTACACAGCAACTCCTTGGGAGCTTACTGGTGACCTCACTCACACGCAGGAACACAACAATCCTCTAGGGAGTTGTTGGCTGCGGTTTTCTGTGAGGTGGAGGTACTTCCCCAGACGGGCTACTTCGATGCGCCCTACCTCTCTTAAAACATCCAGACCAAAACAAACAGACATGTTCATGCACACAAATGTTTGCCCTGTGTGGGAATCGAACCCACGAGCGTTGGTGTCGAAGTAACGTAACAGTGCGTTTCGCCACTGCGCCACCGAGCTCGTCGCTTTCCCAAAACAGCCCACATGGGGATATTATGGGAACAGAGGGGTTTCGTCGAAGCAGCGTGATTGGGGACGTTCATCTACGTCCCAGTAGACAGCAAGTAAATAACAACTTCCTGAATGGTTATTGTGTTCCTGCGAGTGTATTGTTTTGCAAGCCTGTATGAACGGTAACTACTTCACATCTGATGGACCGTATTCTTGTTTACCTTCCGTCGTTGTACAAACAAAATATTTGTATGTTTTTTTAATAAATAAGTTGTCATAAGAATAATTTAAAAAACTAAAAGGGCTGCTCGATTCGTTTTTGACGAATTAACCGTCACAAAATCCAGTCAGTGCCGAAATGAGTATATCACAATGGGAATAGTTTGTCTGTCCGTTGTTGTGTGCCGCGATCCCTCGGCGACACCGTTAATTAGTAAGGTTCGTGTCTCGGGTACGCGTAGAGTAATCAGTCTTGCACCTGTTACGATCTACATCTACAATGACCTATGACATACGGAAATGACATCATTTGTTTTTCAAAAAAAAAAAGATTTAAATTTCTTCATTTGTCAATAGTCCCTAGGCACTTAGACAGGTTACATTTATAAATAAAATCTTTTCGTATCTTGTTCACTTTTTATAGTTTTCGCTTCCTTTTTATCATATACTTGCTTGTCGGAATTATCATTAGCGAAGAAATGTCGAAAAGTACTTACCAATCCTTATTTCAATAAACTTATTTATATTACAATAAATTTATGTCAGTATGCGGTTATTATTGCGGTACAATAATAATGATGTCATGTGATAAAGTTAAAGAAATTCATGTGCTGACTCCTACGAATAAATAATGTTATTCGTAGGCTGACTCATTTTCAGACTTCTTTATCAGTATTATATTCAATATAACAACTATAAGCAAACTATAACAAAGATTATTTTTGATATGCTTTTTCGGACATATTGTTGGATAATGACTGAACTGTTTCAGGTAATTTATTATAGAATTGGATACAATTTACAACAAAAGATGTATTTTAGATTGTCATTGAATTTTGAAAACAACTTTGTATTTTTTATGAGCATACATTCTTCTTCGTAGCGTTATTCAGTTTCCTAATCTAAGACTAAGGATTTGGTGTAGGTATTGATTTTTAATGGAACGACTGCCGTCAGACCTCCACAACTATATAGCCAACCTTTCTTATGTTAGGTCACACGTCTTTCGAAATATAAATTCTTGGACGTGCGGGTTTCCTCATGATGTTTTCCTTCACCGCTGAGCAAGTGATAATTACAAATATATACATAAACCCAAAAACACGAATTTAGTGGTACTCATGACAGGATTTCATAAAAATCAATATGGCTTTACTCCTTTAAAAATCAATATGGGTTTATAATTTCATAAAAATCAATACGGCTTAACTATCGGCAAGGTGATGCGGCACCCGCGGTGCGTAAAATTGTGGAACTCACGGATAGTAAATACGTTGTAGGTATTTTGTCAGACATTTCATGTGCCTTCGATAATGCTTGGTGGCCAATGTTGTTGCTGAAAGTAAAGGCGAGAGGTTGCCATAGCAACATATACTCCCTTATTCGACCGTACTTTTTCAATGGTACAACTAAATTAAAACTTGGTCATTATGCTGCTTCGGAGGAGCTTAAGCAGGGATGTCCACAAGGTTCTGTGTTGAGGCCGTATCTTTGGAATAACGGTTTTGATGACTTTCTTAGCCTATCCTTACCGGAAAGGTGTTCGTTAACTGGCTACGCCGATGACGGCCTCTTAGTAATAAAAGCTAATTTCACATCCAGTACAAAAAAACCCCACAAAACATATCAGCCGCCAATGAAGTATCAGTTGCAAATAAAAACTCGGTTTGTTACTTAGGATTACTGTTAGACAAAGGTTTTAATTACATTTAACACATGAAGCAAGTGGGAGAAAAAACCAAAAAGAACTTTTATGCGTTAACACAAATTTCCACCTCGACGTGGGGCTTAACGTTAAAAATTATTTAGATAGAGATAGGAGTTGCCGAACTTTTCAGTACGAGAAAAAATGTCCTCAACAGTGGAATGATGACATCGCAAGCCTGCACGTGTGGTTCCATGACATAGACTCATTTTGTAAAAAGAGTGATACTCATAGCATAAATACTAGATATAAGCATAATCTTGTGTTACATGCAAGCCGTCTCCACAAAATAAGTAATTCTTTTATGGGGCAATGTATACGGTTCTATAACAAACTTCCCTGCAATATAAGAGAATTGTCAATAAACAAATTTAAAACTACTATTAAAGCCAAATTGTGTAGCAGGGCATATTATAAAGTATCTGACTATATTAATGATAAAAATGCCTGGGAGTGAGTCGATCCAATTATAATGTACTTAATAAAATATGTAAATTTGTTTGGATACCAAAAGAGGGATGCCTGAGCTTTTTGGCAGTATTTTTATCAGTGCTCACCTAGTCATGAACTGCACGGTAGGGAAAAAAATTGTGACGATTCCAAACAAATGTAGCCATTTTTACGGAATAAAAAGATTTTGACTTTGACATTGACTTGACATGATGGAAGGGAGAGGGTGGGATAAGGGAAAATAGTTCTTCAGAGCATTCACTATGGTACAGGCGGTAAAATGTACTTAGGGAGCCTATGTCCCTACGAAGTTGCAGAGGTTCTAGGGTTTTTGTGACCCCTTCGTCGTCGATTATGCGGATAGCCCGTCGCTGCAACCTATCGAGAGCCTCGAGAAGATACTGTGCGGAGCCGTCCCAGAGTTGCGAGCAATACTCCACGCAGGCCCGAACTTGAGTCTTATAAAGAAGAGAACATGACCTTTATGTGAGTGTTCTACGACAAATCATGGATTCGAGTAAACAGCACATCATGTTCTCTGGGAGTGCGATCTCTGGCATCGGGTGCGGGACGATATGTTAAATTCCTTGCAAGTCACATCCGGAGTAGTATACTATTCTGATTTGGTGGCAATAAGGGAGAATTACCAGGTGTTTAGCCATCTCTTTGAGGTTTTTAAATGCCTTATTTGTCATATCGGTGTCTCTCACTTTGCCAAGAGGTGCAGTCAATTCCAAAACTTCCTACTCCTAGAAATTTCTTCTGATTAAGTTGGTTGTGAGTTCCAAGGCAGTAGTTTAACCCCCGGGACAGCAATGAACTTCACTTGCCTTTTTGGTGGCCTGTTCGCCGCTGTTAATTCTGGCTACATAGGAGACACAGTGGTGAGAATGAGTGGTGGGTCTGTCCCGTTATGCCAGGATTCGAACCGTAGACCTGTTGTTCACTAGACCTGTTCTTTATCCACTGGGCTATCACTGCTCCTATGAGCATACATTATATGTTCATAAATATACTGCGAAGTTACTGAGGGATAAATTTTGTTTTAAAATCTGCCGCTTTTCCCATAACGGCATACCATAATAATATCAATAATTTCTTATCGAGATACCGTATAACTAGACAAATTGACACGTATTAGTTAAGGTACACATGGTGCCTTCTTCTTCGCGTTATCCCGTTTCCTAATCAATTAAGATTGGCGGGGCCCGCTATCTAAGCCTAAGGATTTGGCGAAGATACTGATTTTTATATAGAGATTTAGATATAGAGATACCGTCAGATCTCTACAAGCCAGAGAGAAAATCAGACCTTTCTTAGGTTAGGACACATGTCTTTTGAAATATAATTTCCTGGACGTGTGGATTTCCACACGATGTTTTCCTTCACCGCCGAGCAAGTGATAAATATGTACATAAATACAAAAATACGAATTTAGCGGTACTAGCCACGATTCTAGTTAAGGTATACGTGGTGTATACGTTAACTAGAATCAAGGAGGAGGCCTATGTTCAGCAGTCGACGTCTTTCGGCTGATATGGTAATGATGATACGTGGTGTATTAGATTGATAACTATAAGAAAACTGTAATCGAATACACGTGATATATTTACAGCGTATGTGAGCTTGCGCACAATTTAATCGTGCAATCGATCACTTCCTCTCGACACTGCTAACACTCTACTTTTCATTTAGATTAACACATCAAACATTTTGTGCAGGAAAGTTATAGTTTGAAGTTGAAAGCGATTTTGAAGTTGGTTCCAGAATATTTTTGTATTTAATATTGATGAGTACATTCTCTTTCCAAAGTCAATGTCATACGATAATGTCATAAATTTTTGTATACTTTTTAATATTTCCTTTATGGTGAATATGTTTCAAGTAAGTTAGTGTGTTTCAGTACGACAATCAGGTACCTATTGTTTTCGTAAAAATAATTGTTTTTATTGTATTGCCAGTTTATTAAACAATACAAATAGTCCGCGTGGTGTCTCCAGATTACTGCATGCATTTTATTACCAAATACTCAGAAGTATTAGTCTAGATATTATATATATACCTATTATAGATATATATATACCTATTAGCTACACAAAACCCCCACACTGGTGTGTAATTTGTCAATACATCCTTTTGAATACTGATAATCGTCTACACACGTCTATTGTAACAGATGTCTATTGTTAGCTTCCTTCAACAGACGCCTGTAACAAGGTTTGTATACAATATTATAGCATAGCTTTACAGCTTAGGAACCATAATAAGGATTCAACTGCCAGGGTGACACCAACCAAAAATATTTAGGTAGTTTTAATAGTTTTTGGCCTACTTTCATGCTCTACGCGATTCGTAGAAATGACTTTAAGAGAAAATTTAAAAAATAATCACATATATGCAATTTGATATAACCTACTTGTGTGCTCAGGCCACCAATTAGTTCATGCAAACTAGCACCGGCCGGCACCCACCCACTACCGTTAGTAGATGCATCATGCCGTCATGGTCGTCTCTGTCTCAGCTGCTGCGGTGGTCTCAGCAATTGCCTGCCATCTGGAACAGAAACCGCATGCACCTGCCACAGTTGCTGCCATGGCTGCCTCTGGGACAAGTATTTTGCCTCTCCAAGAGGCATCCTCAGGCGCTGCACTTTAGAATAACATACTACAAGTCAAAAGTACGAGTACATACTTGTAGCACACAAAATACGTTCGATCAGATTGCATGTAAATTGGACTTTCGCAAAATAACGCCCGAATCTATTTACGAGTACTATTGAATCACGTATTTTTTTTTTTTTCCCACCATCCGCTAGGGCATGTTTTCCTTTTTTTAAAAAATGATGATGTTTGATGCACGACGACGGACGTAAGGAAACAACACACAGTGCATAAATACTTAGTGACAGAGTAGAATATTGAATTGTATTGTCAATTTTGAATGTATTAACAGCATTATATTTCATAGCCCGGGCCACTTCCATCACACTACTGTCAATACAACTTGCTATACCTGCATTAATCATAGTGTAGTGCATTAGTTGATGATGTCACTGCACTCCGACACTGCTCATACTGCATAAGCCATATTGTCACCTTTGCCACCTGTGGTAATTTCTCTTAAAAGATTGCACTTACCATTTGGACGCGAGAATGCGGAGAACTGAAAAATACATTGTTTTGTTTTTGTATTCAGCGCCCCAGGTGTCAAGTCAGCATAATATCAGGACTTTTTGCGACAATGGTAAAATAGATGACTATTCGAAGTATTCGCGCAAAATTGTATGAGTAGTTTCGATATTGAAAGAGTTAAGTAACTCTCTAGTCTATCAATCAAGAGAGTCTATCAATCAAGGTTACCTTTTACGCCTTCTTGCGTGATTATAATATGTATAGTACATACATAAAATAAATTAGTACCTATGAAATTGAAGCAGGAGTGTTGTGGCACAACTTGCGATGATATCTACGTCATATAGTAGCCTTAGATGCTACGTATTTTTATCTCATAACAGTCATAACTCATAAAGAAAAATAGAAAATAGGTTATTTATATATATAGAACATAATTTTATGTTTAAGTAACTATGAGGTAGAGTAAAAAGTAAGCTAAAAAAATATATGGTTAAAAATAGTAAACTCCTCAAGAAAGAGATGAAGTAGGAAGAATTGTAGTATCATTTTCAGAATTATATCCGATTATTTTGAAAAAATAAAATGAAAATTGTAGTAATATTGGTTATATAATATAATAATAAATAATATAACATTAGTTACGTATATTATTATATTTTCCGGCACTGTAGGTAGGTATACATTATATTTCACACTTGTTCCTTATACATTGCAGTGTTGAGTTATATTATTTAACAAGAGTAATGTAAAGGAAAATGTATAAAGCATATGAAGTCGATTTCCTAAACGTAGATTTTTCAATCAAAACTCAGTTTGTCGTTGGGTACGTCATTGCTATGTTTTATGCGAAATATCTTTCTGAAAATGAGATGTATTAGATTAGATAATAAATAAATAAATAAATATAAATAATTATTGTCGGACAAATTACACAGCGCCATCTAGCCCCAAAGTAAGCGAAGCTTGTGTTATGGGTACTAGACAACTGATAAACATACGTAAATACATTTTTTTTTGTAAATACATACTTATTATACATAGAAAATACCCAGACTAAGACAAACAGACATGTTCATGCACACAAATGTTTGTACTGTGTGGGAATCGAACCCACGAGCGTTGGTGTCAAAGTAACGTAACAACGCGTTTCACCACTGCGCCACCGAGCTCGTCAAATTAGATAAGTGATAAGGTGATAGTAGTAGTTATATAGATTATTATATTTTTCCTGCAATATTTACAGAAACCTTTATCAACGTATGTACATATAATGTAGGTAGTTATTTTGAATTTTTCGTTTTATAAATTTCGGAGATGAAAGGTTTACTTTACATGAAGGTTTTTTGATAAATCTTAAAAATTGTGCTAAAAGAAAATTAATTTAACTTTTACTGTAATATTTACCGAACCTGATTTCATCTGAAATTATTTCAGTTTTTTTAAATTTCGGACATTAATTGGGGAAGACATCTATGACAGATAGACGGACGGACCGATGGCGTGTAGAGCACTACAAGAGATCCGTTTTTACGTTTTTGGTACGGAACCCCAAAAACAATTTGCAATACGTAACTCGAATGAGTGTGCACCCATTGTGTTCCCAACAAAATATACCAATTACGTTGCGGTGGGGAATATCAAAAGTGATACGTCCACAAGGACCGCAGGACCAGGGGGAGGCGGAATGAAAAATTTTAATTCCGAATGCAGTTTGTTAAAGAGCGCACAATAATGCGCCCAGGAATATTCGTCGGATGGATAGCACAAAAGATTCCGTTTTCTATTTTCATTATTATTTGTTTCAGTGAGTCGTGATTCAAATTAGCAGGGCGCAGTACGTCTATGTTTCAGTTTAAGATACTCTTTACACGTAATTAGGTACGTAAATATTATGAGATTTGGAGATTATTTTTAAATAGTCTCGTATCTCTTAAAGTTAATCAATTATTGCTGCATAGTTCGAGCCTAGTACAAATATTTATATGAAAGTTTTTGTCATCGTTTCGAAGTATAAGTTTATTTTTCTACGTCTGTTCCACGTAACTTCTAGTTGTCAGGTATTTTTTATATATCTAAGTATTTATCATGTCACGTTATGTATACGAAAATTTTACTTCCAAAACATTGTATTAAATAATTTTACAAAATACATGTATGGAGTCGAAGATTAATTTTTTTATTACAAGAGCGGCAAATGATGAGTGATACCTTTGGTGTTGCAAGTGTCTCTACGATAAAGTAACTGCATACCATTCCCTTATTCTAATGGCACTCTAATGTACTGGTCACATGAATATAAAATTTTCTTGAATTGATAGAAAAAGATGAAGAAAATTTTACTTAAAATTTATTAAGAATTTAAAGTACCAGATTCGTCGGTAGCTGAAATAAAGTTTTTCTACTATTTATCTGAAGCTTAATTCTCCCGTTTTTCCGAGAAAGAGAAAAATAACTTCATTAAAACTTTTATTAAAGTAAAGCTTTTAGAAAATTCGAATTCAATATCACTAAATGAAAACCAATAAAATTTTCCCTTAACTGAACACGAAACGAAAACGTCTAAAAAACTTGAGTTCGACCACGCACGGCTCAACATAACCGTATTCGGCGGAAACACGTTTGATCCCGCTAATTACGGGAATGTCCGCAAAAGACCGTATCTCTATCTAGTCTCTACACGATTTTATTCGTCTCTGTGAGGAAATACTGGCAATACTTTGATCAGAATTCTACGTGGCGGTTACAACATCTCTCGAAAATGTTTAAAAAATCCCTAGTCTAACAAATTTTCTGTTGAGGAGAAAATTTCTTTAGAGGCGTTGAGCGTGTTCTGGTAGGGGAAAATCTTATGCGTCCGCATCACCACCGAAAGCGTCACCGACATGAATATATATAATAATATTGAACATGTGATACAGTATATATGAATGTTAAGTACCTATTCTTTTCTTCTAAGCTAAACCGAGTGGCAAACAAGCATCATCCTGTTTGGGCGTTCGCAGTACGAGAAATATGATTTCCCAGACACCTCTGCTACTAACGTGACAATTCCTCGCCAGCTTCCTGGTGAACTTACTCGTAATACAACCCTAAAATTATTGAATGAATGGTAATTTGATTGCACTAGTATGCAAGATTTCTTAAATATGTCTGCCATATTTTTATTAAGCCTCTGTTAATAGGCGAGGTAGTATGTGGTGTATCAAAAAAGTACGAGTAGGGATATCAAAAAAGTTTATCTTCGACAAATAGTAACAGTTACGTCTAGATTTACAGTATACCTATTGCAGAATTCGTAAGTATTTGAACAAAATTACATTGACAAAATTATACTAACTATGGTCACCTAGTTATTATATTATATATATACGTACTTAGTCATTACCCACTTATTCGGCCACATGATCTCCCTTAATGCAAAATAGACACGGTGTAGTTAATTTGTTTAGGTATTCACTATATTAACGATATTATCACTTAGTAATTCACCGTAGCAGCAGAGTAATTAGCTATCATCAGGTCGCAATGAATAGCTGACGCCCCATGTCTACCTTACCGCAAATTCCTAAACCGCTCAAAGGGTGTTTACCTCTTTAAAGCTATCAAGTACTGAATACATTCTATTTCACATTTGTTCTTTATACATTGCTGTGTTAATTGAGTTATATTATTGAACAAGGGTAAAGTAAACGAGAATGTACAAAACATATCAAATGAAATCGATGTACTTAAACGCAGATTTTTCATTCTAAACCCAGTCTGTAATTGGTTACCTCATTGCGATGTTTTATGCTAAATATCTCTCTAAAGATGGGATGAATTAGATTAGATAAGCGACTAGGAACCGTTTACATTAATTCAACTCATAAGGGAAGCTTTAATATGAGAGAAATTTTCTGCTTTCTGAGCGATTTTGAACAAGAAAGAATTTAGTAGGTAGGTAATTGGAATTTGATTCTTTTTAAAAAGTGTAGGGTAGCCCTTTGAGGGATCCCATAGAAAATTATACGACAAATTGAAACGTTTTAGAAATAAATCTTTTAAACAAAACGGTGAAATCTACTAGGTACGAGTATATTTAAGCCGACACTAACAAAGTTGAGTCAGCTATATGCATAGGCGTCGAATTCAATACAGTGGGTAGGTTTCATTTTTATTTTTAGTCTTTTTATATATGATTCAGATACGCATGGTGGCTATAGTTTTGAAATTCATGACAAACAATATTCGGGCTACCTAATAAAAAACGTGAAAGATGAATTAATCCGCGCGTCCTAGCCTATCAGTCGAGTAACAATAAAACATAAAGAAATTGGTAATAAACATTGAAGAAAATTCACTATCTACGGATTCATGCTAAGAATGTGGGAACAAACATATTTTTTATGGTTATTAAATATTATTAAAATAACAATTATTATTTAATAATTTTTATTATTAATTAGCAAAATTTATAATCAGTTACGTAAAACAGATAAAACGTCTTTTAAATATGTCACCATCACAAACCTGGTAACTTTGAATAGGTAGTCTGTGATGGCAAAGCACTCGACTCGCAGTCGTGGAGTCGTGGGTTCCTAGATGAGGAGGGCAATTTTTCCATTTAAAATATCATTATAAAATTCTGACGAAAGGACTTAATTATTACTTTTGTTGATAAAGTTATTTTTTGACTTTATTCTCTTTTAAATAATAGTATCTACCTAGTTGTAGTAGAATTTCACTAGTAAGCTCCTAAGTAGTTGCTGTGTTAGTAGCAGAGGTGGGATCGCGCGAGTGTATATTACAAAGCGTTCATAAGATACGGTAATCGCTTTACATTAGGTGGGCCGTATGCTTGTAAGCCTGCTGATGTTGCAGAAAAAATATTAGTTTTTAGATGCAACGCCCGCTCATCGACGAGAGCGGCTATATACCTAATGATTGAAATATCTAATTAAAAATATAATTTATTATCTTGATATACATGTACCACAATATCATTAAAGCAATGATTGTGCGGTGTATGACCTCCTAACTAATTTGTGTTATACTGGTCCTGCTCTTTTGAAGTTGCTTTGAGTGAGATAGAATTTGAATCTCTGTGACGGGTGGCGAACAGGGGTGTCTGTGAATGCGCCAAGGGGGCGGCAATTAAGTATTGAGCAAATGTAATAGCGGCATTGTGATGGGCTCCTCAGACGTATAGCGTTGATTAGTGCACAGGAAAATGATAGAGTCGCTGTCGAACAATAACACAAATTGCTTCTTGTCTCTCTGCCTAATTTGTTTTAAATAGACATTATGTATCATGAACGAAAGGGATAAAATATTGTTCGTTTAATTAATAATTAAATTTCATATATGTAGTACGATAACATCGCTACCGTTTGAATACTGATACTGACATATGGTTGGATAGATGAATGATGATTTAACGAGTTCGGTGGTGGAGTGCCTAGCAATACTAACCCAAAGAGTGAGTACGATTCCCACACAGAACAAACATTTGTGTGCATATACTTGTTAGTTCATTTTGGTCTGGGTATTTTCCAAAGAAGTAAGGCGCATAAAAGCACTGGGGAAGTTCCTCCGTTTCACTCCAAATAACGCTTCCTGGAGGGTTGTTCTTATAAATCAGTGGGCTACCAGTAAGCTCCTAAGTAGTTGCTGTGTTAGCAGCAGAAGTGGTAAAATGTGAGTCTTCCTATATTGCAAGCGTTCATAGGTTTTGTAACCATTTTACGTCAAATGGGTATGCTTGTATGCCTCTCGATGTTATAGGTATATTAAAATGCATTTCACATGAATAAATAAAAAACCGCACACTGTTTTTTCGTTCCTGAATTCTTGTAAAAGAATTATTCATTTCTTCATCACAGTCATTAGTACGTGTATTTTTTAGCACTCAAACTGTATATTTTATTACCATATATATTCCCGGATTATTACTACACCAGGCATGCGATACTAAAGGTACAATAGATAGTAAGGTACTTAGATACGTTATAATGACTTGTATTTTTAAAGAAACAGGTAGAGTCTGTGTTATCCCAGTTGTGTTCGGTTCCCTCTGCTTCAAGGAACTTGGTGTGAATGTCTAAGATATATAGGTAGATACTTTTACCGTTGAAATGTAAATACTGTTAATCGATAATATAGTCACACAGTTGCAGAGATAGCCTGGTGAATTGTGAACCAGCCTGTTAACTGACTGCTCCTTGGGTCAACTCCTGGTGTAGGTAAGCATGTATAATCAAGTTAGTTTTTTCGGACTTATATACCATATTTGCAATCATCACGTGTTCGACGGACAAGGAAAACATCGTCGTTCAGAAGGAGAGTCATGACAACTGCGCCGTGGATTACGCAATATTTGCGATAATGACCATACAGTCTTATCAAATGAGGACATAGCTAATATTGCTTTTGTATGGAAAACATCTAAATTATTTTCAAAATAATATTTATCTACATATTTATGTAAATCTCCAACAGTTTTGCTGTTCTTGATTATATTTGCAACGAGCCACGGACACGCCTCCTCCCATCCCCTATTCTATTCATATGCCATGTCGGAATGTCTTAACACCCCGACTCTACCGATGTAAATTCAACGTAACCGTCCAGAAAATAAGGTAACATATTCATTTTTAATATCTTATTATATAAGCACAAAATTGTGTAAGTGTTTCGATTTGTCTATAAAATAATACACTTTGAGCTTTGTCTGCAAATCATTGAAAGCCAGTGATGTTTTAGCATTCATTGAATTTAATTAATTAAAATCCACTATTTGATGATTGCAATATTGTATTGTTTGAAAAACAAAATGGATTTGGCTTTTTGTTTGGTAATGATTTGGAAGCTTGTGTCGGTACTGAAATATGATCTGTGGGTAGGTTTAATTAAAAATTAGTGTATACCAGACTATGTCCGTCCTATTCCCACATTATCTCTATTGTTTTCTTCCTAGCGTTATCCCGATTCCTAATATACTCGTATTAAGATGGCGGGATCCGCTACCTAACTCTGAGGATTTAGTAAAGATACTGATTTTTACATTAAGCGGCAGGGTTTCCTCGTGATGGTATTATTCACCGCCAAGCAAGGCACGACGGCGGGGGGTTCACCCTCAATAGTCGCATACTGTGCGGTTCCAGAGAAGTTTTGTTCCGCGAACTCTCAAGTTGTGGAATGAGCTTCCAGCTGAGGAAAGAGCTTCTTGAAGCACCCCATGCTGTAAAAGGCGTGAAGAGGTTTTTAGAGGATCGGCAATGAGTGACACCCCTGGTGTTGCAAATGTCCACAGGCTATGGTGAATGTTTACCATTTGACGAGCTCGGAGGCTCAGTCGTGAATGACGCGACTTTGATACCAACGCTCGTGGGTTCGATTCGCACCCAAGGCAAACATTTGTGTGCATAAACATGTCTGTCTTTGTCTGGATGTTTTAAGAAAGGTAGGGCGCACCAATGCAGCCCGTCTGGGGAAGTACCTCCACGTCACAGAAATCCGCAGCCAAATAACCCTAGAGGGTTGTTGTGTTCCTGCGTGTGAGTGAGGTCACCAGTAAGCTCCCAAGGAGTTGCTGCATAAGCAGCAGAGGAGGCATCGCGCAAGTGATACTTATCTCAAGTGTTAATGGGCTACAGTGCCTATTTTACATCAGGCGGGTCGTATGCTTGTATGCGTCCCGACGTAGTATAAAAAAACTATCAGGCAGGCTTCAGGCTTGTTTGCCACCTTAGTAGCTTAAAAAATAATAACATCAAATTCATTGAATTAAACTATTTTTAACGAAAGTATCGCGTGTTATATTTATTTTGTTGAACCTGAGGTTTCGAATGCTTTGTAGTATCCGTGGTCGCAGGAAGACTTATTTTGGGCGTTTAATTAATAATTAAGTTTCATTTGTAGTACGATAACATCGCTACCGTTTGAATACAGATATTGACATATGGGTGGATAGGTGAATGATGATTTGACGAGTTCGGTGGTGGAGTCTTCCTGCGACCACGGACGCTGCAAAGCATTCGCAACGTCAGGTTCAACAAAATAAATAAAACACGCGATACTTCCGTTAAAAATTGTTTATTTCAATGTATAACAATCGCGTAAACCTAAGACAACATCAAATTCATTGTGACCGATTCATTTCTTTATTAAAATCACATTGACCTTTAACCAGATTCTGTTAGAAATTCAACTGCCGACTATTTGGTAAGTCCTGAAAACAAATTTCGTGACAGTACAACATAGCGTGAATAGAATCGATACAGCCAATCGCATAAGGAGTGTACCTAAGTGTTTTTTTTTTTTGAATATTCGAATTTTGACTTCAGATTCGGATTCAGCATAAAAAAATAGAATAGGAATGTTCAGGAACACCGTTCCTATCTCTTAAGGAACATGGTCAAAATTGCCGACAAATTAAAAAAAATATATTGTTATATAATTGACGAGCCAGGTGTTCCTCTGGCAATGCAAGTTTGCGCATTCTCAACTGGTTTAAGTATGTAAAGCCTACACGCATAATTTTCTTCCAAAACAAAACATCCTACAAAAGTAGACGTAGGTACTTGTGGAGGAACTGTTCAACAATTTCGTGGAAAACGTTTCATACAATGGTTGGTGCCGTAGTGTCCGTGTTGCTAAGAGGTTCTATTGTTTAATGCCACAATTAGTTGCGAATTCTGCCCGGATGAAAGAAACTGACCAAGTCGCCGGCCACGCATACTGCGATATAACAGTTAGATACTTGTAAATATTATAATACCATTTTTATACTCCTGTTGGTCAATTTACATACAGTAACCGCTTCCGTGATTTTTCATGCTACATCTGATAATTTATCTGATAATTATTTTCCAAATTAAAACTAAAAAAAAAGCTATTTGTTATACAACTTTAAGAGGCATACACGCATATCGCCCACCTGATGTAAACCTGTTGCTGTAGCCTATGAATGACAAACAAACATGTTCATGCACACAAATGTTTATCCTGTGTGGGAATCGAATCCAAGAGCGCTGGTGTCAAAGTAGAGTTACTAACCGTTGCGCTACCGAAATGCTCAATGGCGAAATGCGATGTTCGTTTCGCCATCTATATAAATAGCAAAGACAAAATACTGATGAGCTTAAAACATAAAAATTCTTATTCGTCGTTGGGCTCGCGCGGGCATTTAGAATCTGTCTGAAAATGTCTTACATTACTTACTTTTAGAATAAAATCTTACTTATTTAATCCTCTTTTTTAATTTTACTTTTTTAATCTACTATTATGAATAACATGAATTGGAAACTGTGGAAAAATATTAAGATTAAATTCACTTAAGTATATTTTCAAATACATCTTCTAGCCAGGAAGCACAAGTGGCTGTACACAATGCGCTACTGATTTCAATATTAACACACGGAACTGTGACAAGAGCTGAGTATGGTAGAAAGAGAGAGAGTATGAAAGTAGAATAAAAGAGGTCGAGATGCAAGCGTTGCGTAAAATCTGCGGCGTAACAATTGTAGACCAAGTTCATAAGGACAAAATATAAAGAGTTGGTTTGATAGATAATATTATACAGAAGAATCCACCAAGGCTCCAAGACTTCAGGCGTATCATCGTACGGAAACAATTGTAGAATAAGTAATCTTCCCTCGAGAACATGAATTATAAGTTACGGAGCAATAGGATAAAGCCCGTCACAGACGTAGTTATAGGTAATTATATCATAAGATAACATGCTGTCTCGCTTTAAATATATGAAACAAGATGAATCTTTATTTTTGCTGTTTCAGCGTGTTCCATATATAAAGAGTAAGAGTAAGACAACATGTTATCTTACGATATATACGGCAAACAGACATGTTCATGCAAACAAAAGGTTTTTCTATTGTGGAAATCGAACCCACGAGTATTGGTGTTTATCTGGTGTAGACTACCGGAAAACAAAAAGATGACTATAAATAAAAATAGATGCACTAGTCTAGGTATTTTCGTAATGTTTAAATATTACAAAACCGTTAGCATTATTTGGTGACATAAATACCTACTTTACCTACCTAGTACCTACTTTAATCCAACTTATTACAAACCATCTAGTAAACCTTTTATTAAGCTGTCAGGTGTTTTTGCAATTTATTATTAATAATTTTATTTATTCATAAACTACCAAAACTAGCCGGTTGCAGTTTTGTGAATTTGGGCGGTGAGATACGGACCGGCTGCGTCCAAATGATACGCCCGCCTAATACACCGGCCAGTGTAAGACTACGAAATCTTATTGTGGAATACGGTATTTTACGTAATTTAAGTGAGGTAGGGCGTGTCAAAGCAGTCTGTTTGTAGTTTGTCTGTCAGTCTGCAGTCTGGGGAAGTATCTCCACCTCACAGAAAACCGCAGCTAAATAACAACTCCCAAGAGGGTTGTTGTGTTCCTGCGTGTGATTGAGGTCTCCAGTAAGCTCCCAAAGAGTTGCTGTGTAAGCAGCAGAGGAGGCATATAATTTAGTATATTGTATCAGATCAAAATTAGATAATTCTATCTAGTTTTGATCTGATACAATATAATTAATTATTAGTTAATATAAAAGTATTTGTTGTAACCTTGTTAAAGTTATATAGCTATATACTAGGTACTTGTAAAGATAATAATTGTGTGTAAAAAGGCTTTTTGGACAGCACTTTAAAAGAGCGGCCAAGTCACTCACACAAATTATATTGTATATTTGTACTCTACAGAATGAACGCCTTACACTAATCAACCAACAATGTGGTAAAAAGGTTTATTAAATACAACAGCATAATAATAAGTTAAATTTTTTGCATGTGAACTCTAAAAAATGGGCATATATAATATTGTTTTAGTACTTAATTAGGACCTATAGAAATATATAAAAAAATATTTATATATCGCAAACGTAATGGGATTGTGTAACATGGTAGAGGTACTCAATCTTGAGCCTTTAACTTCCGGCTAGCTAGCTGCAACTAGCCTCCCAGTTGTAATTCCTGTACCTTCCTTAATATACAATGTGGTAACTTTAAAGGCATATCCTGGTTATACCAACGGGTGGGATGTTACGTTACGTCCAGTGTGCTCATATTTTTAAAGCAACTGCCGAAACAACGATCAATTTAGCAATCACAACGTTGTGGTATATCTAGGGTTGTCGATATTGTTTTGAATTAGAATCTGATCATAAACCTTGTTGCCATACATTTAAAAATACAGTTAAGTTGTCTGAATTTTCTTCAGCATTTGTGGGCAATTATTCTAATAAAAACTAAAGAAGCAGAATCATTAATTACCTTTACTTATTTAAGCGCCTGAAAATACATGAAAATTTATATTTAGGCAATTAATTATTTAGGTTTTTCTTTCTAAACCTTCCCATTAATGTGTTGAGCACATCAAAAAGTTATTATTATTAAAAAAGTATTGAATTTGTGTATAAAACACGAAAAAGGATTCCGACGAGATACCGTGATGCGCGCGCACGTAGTTTGCTTATAAAACATTGCATAACATGTACGCAAAGTGTTATTATTTGTTATGAGGTTGTTATGAATTATTTAGTATTATTATGAAACTGAGAAACAGATTTGATCTGAAACAGTGTCGGTGTTAAAATAAGGAGATGCATGCTCCGTTGGTTCGGACATGTAGAAATAATGTAGGAATAAAAATCCCTAAACAGATCTACTACGCGAAAGTAGAAGGAAGGTTAGAGCGAAACTTACCTACCATGACCAAATTGATCGTGTTATATCAGAAGGTCAGAAGACTTAGAAACCGACGAACGTTAAAGTAGCGAGTGAGGTGTGTAAGGACTGAGTCATGTGGCACTCGGTTTTCTCTGCCTACTCCGCAAGGGACACGGCGTGAAGACATACATATTACGTCGAGAGGCAAACAATCAATCTATGTAAAGTCATACCCTACCCTATAAATGCTCACGTATCGCTCGTTCGCTGCGACTTCCACTGATAATACAACTTTTCATGAGCTTATTGATCGCGCAGGAATTTACGGAGATATTGAATTTTTCAACAAAGTCGGGTTCCAACCCTACGCCAAAAATGTGTCTATTTTGCGTTTACCACTCCATTGTATATTAAGCCAAAAAAGTTTTCCATTTTGTCCATTGTTGGGTTCTTTTGTTTTATGAAATACGATGCTTTGGGCTACTCGTTTGTTATATAAATTGGAGAAGAGTTATATGTATGAACATAAATTTATGTCGATTGTTGTATAATGTGTAGGTTTTCTGGTAAAGACCGGGTAAGCAGGGTTTATCCCAAATACTGTTCCGGGTAGAAAAACTTGTCATGTGGCGCTCGGTCTTCTCTGGCAACCCTGCAAGGGATTTAACATAAATATAGAGGTAGATAGAAAACCTTTGAAAAATGAGGTTTCAAATTTTCGGTTTCTATCTGTTTTTGTGTCGAAAGTATATATAATAGGGGTTAAGGTATGATATTGCCGTTTTATAGTAATACTTTGAATTGACATTAAACCTTCATGGTGTGACATTTTCGAGTGGAACTTTTTTCATCTGAGGATTTTCTTTTAACAACAAACATTTGATTTTCGAATTTCAATGGGAAGATGGATACTACGAAAATCCGAGTAACTTTTGAATACGAGTTCCGACGCGGAATTAACACTGCAGAAACGGTTCGCAATATCAATGCTGCGTTTGGAGAGGAGACTGCTAATGAAAGCACCGTGCGTTTGTGGTTTAAACGCTTTAATTGTTTGATGGTCTCTTCATGGCGTTATTCACTATAACTTTCTCAGGTTTGCAACAACAGCAGATGTTTACTGTGCCTAACTTCGAACAATGATGGCGAAACTGGCAGTGAAACAGCCCCAACTCGTGAATCGAACTTCACCATTATTGCTCCATTATAACGCATGACTTCACAATCCACGAGAAACCGTTGTAACTCTACAGGAGCTGCAGTTAGAAACCATACGTCATCCTCCATACTCGCCAGACCTTGCTCCAACTAACTACCATTTTTTCGCAAAGGCATAAATATACTTCAATTTTATTCTATACTTTTTCACTCCCGCTGTGTCACGAACTGAAGATTACAGCCACACACTCATCTTCTAAATCCGAGACGTCACCGAAGCATGACGTCATCAACTAATGCACTAGCGCGACCTCATCACCGCAGGTAAAAACTGCGCCTAGCGAGAAATAATTACCGCCTGGAAAAGATGGCGTACTTTCATCAGTTAAGGTGGTACGAAACACATGCATATGGATAAAGCTTACGTAGGTATTCATAACTTTTCTCTCTATATATGTTCATAATTGCTCAAGACGTTATGCGGTAGACATGGCGATGTTGACCCAACTTTAATTGCTATGGGTTTTTATATGTATACAAGCATATGTCCCACCTGATTTAAAGTGGTCACCGTATGTAATTTGTAATGCAGGAAGTATCGCTCGCCCGTTGTTACCTCTGGTGCCAACAACCTAGAAAAAACTAACACGTGTGTACGGTAGCATCATTAGTAGTATGAAAATCCTTCATACTACTATCTCCCGACATTCACAGCAACTCAAGATCGAAACAAAGACAATAATATTAATACCATAATAAGTACTGTGCAAATGCTAACAAAAACTGTTGCATCTTCTTATTCCTCTTAGCGTTATCCCGTTTCCTAATCCACTAAGATTGGCGAGGTCCGCTATTCCTAAGGTTTTTACGAAGATACCTACTGATTTTTACATGGAGCGACTGCTGTCAGACCTCCGCAACCCAGTGGGAAAACCAGATCATTCTTAGGTAAGGTTTCGAAATTATAATTTCTTGGATGTGCAGGGTTTCCTCACGATGTTTTCCTTCTCAGCCTTGAGTAAGTGATAATTACAAATAAATGTGAAAATCCTTCATCTATCTACTGTCTCCGACATTCACAGCAACTCAAGATCGAAACAATGACGAGTACTGTGCAGATACCAACAAAAACTGTTGCATCTCTTATATATATTTTAAAGAGCAATTATTTTACATGTGTATGTAGGTATGTATACACTGTGATCCAAATGTCTTCTCAAACTTCACTATCTTTCCCTTAACAACACGTAATCAACTGCTTACCATCAGGCAGGGGGTATGCTTCTTTATCAGTGGTACCTATACAAAAAAAATATTGAATGGCCTAAAAAGTGCTGTGCGAAAAGACACTGTAAGTCAAACAAGACTAAACCAGGTGGTTTAACTGATAACCATTGAAGACTCCATGCACATATCATCACACCATCCATCATCATATCATCTCGATGGTTCCATAGTATTTTCATATTGACATCAGAACGTCGTACAATTTGCCAAGTTTCATGATTAAACAAATATGGTTGATATTCGGTTCCATGGATTCTATAACATTTTTACAAAGATTCAAAATTTTTATTTGTCACAAAGCCCCCGACTATCATCGGACCATCGATCGTACCCACATTGTCTTCAGACACACACTCAAAATGTCATGTTTCATGATAATACAGCAATTAGAAATTAGGTAGGTAGCTGTTGCCTACCCCGGAAGGGACTTGGCGCGAAGATATAAATAAAAGAAATTGGGTTCCTTAGATCTTATTATTAATCATTACAAACAAATCTATCTAATAAAATAGCCCAGTACCAATAATCCCTCCAGATCTCAATACAATAGCCCAATAATTTCCCATACATTCGCAATATTTCAAATACCTGGCGTGACCGGTTCATGGGTATATTGTCTGTGACCTGTTCCAGGGAATATCCATATACCCTGGAGCAGGTCACGGCGGGTATACAACATTACATCAATGTCCTCAAAGGGGCCTCTACGCGTTGGATCCATATCTCCGCTCACGCCTATTAAATGACCGGGATTATAAACCGTGATACAAGGTATATATAAAAAAACGTGTTAAAAAGAGAACAATAAGCTTAACTTTGGTATAAATTCGGCATATAATATAATGCGTACTATCGTTACAACTGATGCATAAAAACCGTGGTTGACGGTGGTTGCTCCGATAGTATAGATATCAATGCTGACGTCTCACAAAGCTCTGTACTGTCTCCGACGCTGTTTCTGCTGCATATCAATGATATGTTGTCAATTGATGGCATTCATTATTATGCGGACAACGGCACCGGGGACACTTGTTATACAGGCCGAGCTAACATTCATCGCTCCCATGTGGAGGAAAGTCGCGATAAAGTGGTGTCTGTCATTGAGGACACTTCGACAACAGTATCTGACTGTAGGCGACTGAATTTGGTTCAATTCAACCTCATAACGACACAAGTTACGCATTCACCGCTAAGAAACCCCCCATTTACTATAGTTCCTTAATTCCAGAATATACCACGAACCAAAAGCTTTGGCATTATCGGTGTCGAGATATCCAGTGATGTTCAATACCGAAATCACCCGGTGGAGAAGGTCAAACTGGCGACCAGGAAAATTCTGTGCTCAACAGAGCAAAGCAATACTTCAGCGCGGAATTAAGACTTACATTATACAAGTCACAAATCAGACCGCACATGGAGTACTGTAGTCGCCTTTGGGCGGGATTCGGTTCAGAAACGAGCTGTGAGAATTGTCGACAATCCTAAGCTTACAGACGGTATTGAGCCTTCAAGTTTAAGGCGAGATTTTACCTCCCTTTGTGTGTTCTACTGATTGTGCAACGGGTTGAGTTCTGAAGAATTGTTCGAAGTGATGCCGACAGTTTCTTTTTACAATCGCTCGCTCGCCGAATCCGGGGAATTTAGCCTCACATACTGGAACCGCAATTGTTGCGTACTGGTTCCAGAGAAATATTCTTCTGAGAACCCTTAAGTTGTGGAATTAATTCCTAGCCGAGTTTTTTCCAAAGGACTACATCATGGGGTTCTTCAAAAAAGACGCCTCTTTAAAGAGGTTTTTGCTGAGTCGGCAATGCATGAGTGACTAGGCTATGGTAACTGCTTACCATCAGGCAGGCCGTAAGCTTGCTTGCCACCTTAGTAATATAAAAACAAATATCATGGTGTCAGGTTTGATATGTTCTTTTGGTCAATTAGCTTAAATCAATAGCCTTTTTACATCAGTGCTCCCTATGGTGGTGGTTGAAGTTGCTAAATTTGAGTTCTTCGTGTGCACATCCGTAAGCTGTTTAACTAAGTTAGTTGTATCCACGTTCGTGTGTACGATCAGCTCTAAGATTTTCGTTTCCTCCAGAGCCTTCCAATCGTCTCTATGCTTTACTGCTACGCGGAACAAGTCGTTTAACATGTCTCTAGACTTCTTTATCATAGACAAAAGAAAGCCTACCTTATAAAGTACGTCAGATTTATGACCATCTTTTAAATATTGTATCGATTTCATTTTAATTTCAGTGTCGTGGATGGTCTGGTCGATTAATATTGCGATTTTCTTCTTTAAGCTTTTATCTCGCTCTTCTTCAAGTTTATTCAGTGTGTCAGGACTTTCACTATGTTCTTCTTGTTTAATAGTAGTTACGTCGTCTGATAAGTTTCTTAATATAGACTGGTATGGCGGCATGTATCTGGGCCCGTTGGATAAAAAATTTTTTGCCATCGGTCTACGGCCTCTAATCGGAAGATTGTTTATATTTAGACCATTGCAATGCAGCATTAGCATGTCCATAGAATCTGTTCACAGAATTTAAAATTTATATATTTACATAATTAGTACTCGAACAAGATGAAGTTACTTGGAATCTCCTGCTTTTTTCTAGTACGTCGAGAGTCAAATAAGCATACGGTCCGTCTGATATGAAGAGGCTGCAGTAACTATTAAAAGTTTACGATACAATAAAAGGAGTATCTTCTCGCCAGCTGTTATCAAAATAACATTAGCCACTATAACCTCATTTACTCGCAAGAACACAAAGAAAAACAGATAATTAGTTGGCTACGGTAAAGTGAAGGTGCATTTCTAGTCGGATTATGTTAGTCTGAGCCATGTTTAATACGTGACAGGTTGTACTACCTGTTGGGTCGGAGATGATGGTTAACTATATACATACAAAAAACAAACTAAAGCGTATCTATCCTGAAAAGCAATAAACAAGTGCATGTATTAGTCCTTGTATTGCAAGCGTTCAAAAGCAAAGATTACCCATCAACCAGTATAAAAAACACTTGGTATATCGTCGACCGTAAATAATAATCTCAAAAACTCACACAGGGAGACTATAATTGATAGCCACATGATTTCCAATAGTTTGATATAATGGTTTCCACTTCATTTCACCAACTACTTCTGTTGTGTAAATAATTTATAATTGTGATTTTCATCTCCTGTAATCACATGCACGACTTAATTTAGTAGGATTTTATGATTATTAAATAAACTGTTTATAACTTGAGACATTATTAAACATTAATTATGAAAATGTGGATAGATTATTAAATTTTAGTTTTGTTTTTATACCATCTAGAGAGGAAAATATGCATACGAGTTGCAAAAGCGGTTGCCGACCTCGTGGACTCTTGTACCTAACACAAACAACATCTGTAGGACAAGTGTGTTTGTGTGGACGAGATTGTTCTCTAATCAAGTAAGTGGCAATGTCCTACACATTGCCACCTACTTGATTAGAGAACAATCTCGTACGGAATCTGCTTTGATGATGAATGATTTGAATTTGAAAAATGAGTTTAATTATATGGTAACTAGCTACACCCCGCGACTTCTTTCGCGTACTATATGTACCGTGGGAACAAATTTTTATTTCGTTTTCTCGGCTTCTAAGAATCGTATCGTGATGTTTTAAAACTTTCCTCGAGTTCCTAGAATTGGGCTATAAAATGCAATAAGAATTTATCAAATCCAACTGGTAGTTCCAGAGATAAACGCGTTCAAACAAACAAACTTTCCGCTTTACATATTAGTGTAGATTAATAAAAAAAAATGGTGGTCGTCAGGTGCCCGACAGATGTGAAACATCTTAGTGAATATTAATATTTTAATAAATAAAAATCAAAAGCCTTCGGATAAATATAATCAACAGCTCATGCAGAAAAGCAACGGACATCTATAATGCGCTCGCAGACACGCAAGAAAATCGAGAGAGGCGGCGTAGAGGGGCCATGACGGTATGAGAGAGCGTCATGCCATTTGTCAACACGGCATACGGTTCGGTTTTACTGTCAAAGCGTGCCAATAGATGATTCACATCAAAAATAATGGTGAATACTATAAACATGTAGTCATTTATCATAAATAGTTCTCGTAGCGTAAACCAAATACTGACTTTTGTAGCCAAATTTTTGATACCTTGGGTTGCTTCTAATTTTTCAATACTAATTGTAATGATTTGACTTGTGAAAAATTAATAAGTTCTTTTCGCATTTCTTAGCACAATTCTTGAGGAAGGTTATAGACTCTTTAATATCCTGCTACGGGGCGGGCGAAGCCGTGGGCAGTGGGCTAGTACATATATGTATAGCAAGCGTTCTTCTCAGATGGGTGTTGCAACACGAGAGTGATACTTCTTTTATTGTAAGCAAATTTGTTTAGTTGTTGAAAGTGTATGGTTTTCTCAACTTTCTGCTAATGCAGCACCTCACCAGCAATGAAGGTTTAGATAATTTATCTCACTCGCATGCACACACAAAAAATTTAATCAATATAATTATTCTTTATTTTGTTTCCCCAATAATATACAATAACGACGAAATACCAAAAAGCATGATGCAGTCAGCGGTATCCGTTCATTCAGGTACGTATGACACCCCTGGTGTTACAAGTGTCTATAGGCACGGTAACTGCTTACTGATGGTAAGCAGTTACAACAGTACCACAATATCTTATCCCCAAAACTACAGTACCTACATACCTAAGTATCACAATTATTAATATCCACCTTAATGGTACATAAAAATCTTCTAAATATGTCTCCAAATGTGAAATATCGTTTACATTAAGTTTGATAGTAGATGTATGTGAGACTGAAGTGTTTTACACAGTCGGGTTTTAGTGTGTTAAAATTAACATTTTATTTATTTATTAATTATCATTATTTATTTATTATACATACATACACTATACACTTCCAGCCATTAAAACCAAAACATGTACAGGCCGACCGGAGTAACATTAATCGTAAGTACTCATACAAATAAAGAATGAAATTATTATTATAACCAATATTTACATATACAAATTAATTATTAATCATTTCATCTTAAAATTATTCACGAAATATTTTACGTATAAAAATTCAGTTTCCGTAGCATGGAATAAGTCAATATTTTAATTATAAGTAACAAGAGCATTAAGCAGTGCCAGGGCACGAGCGGTAGGTGCCTGTTCAACGGCGACAGTACGGCACGGCAAACAGAGGCCGCGTCCGTCGCAAGCTGTAGCGATCAGGCGCAAATGCTGATGGAAATAGATAGTAGTAGCCATATACTTTTTTTGTATATGAACTGGCCAAACTTTCGTTGTATTCTTTCAATGGTGAGTATATAGAGACTTTCGTGCGGATCCCTAACAATGGCATTGAACTCCAATGAACTTCAAATCGCTGCATGAATATCAGAAAATTTACTCGCTTGCCTCATTGCAAAACCTAGGATCTTATTCGCCTTTTTAATTATTTCAACGCTATGCGGATTGAACGATAATTTATTATCAAACTTAAGGCAGAGATCGCGAATTTTTGTGACCCTACATAGGGATTGCCCTTCCAGAAGTCATGACCAAATTAAAATTGATATGATTTTGTTGTTGTATAGTTTAAATTGCAAATGTCCATAGGCTACGGTGACTGTTTACCATCAGGCAGGCCGTATGCTTGATTGCCACCTTAGTGGTATAAAAAAATTACAAATATGACATATACATGATAAATCCTTACTTGTACATATGAAGGCTTTATTGTATGTTTTACTTTTTTGTTTATGGAATAGGTACTACCTACCTATTTATTTTTCATGGCGGTGCTGTTCACGCGTGTCTAATAATGTAAATATTTTCAGACAAATTATACGGCGCCATCTAGTCCCAAACTAAGCAAAGATTGTGTTATGGGTACTGGATAATTAGTAAACATGCTAATACCCATTATGCCCTTTTTTGTAAATACATAGGTAGGTACTTGTACTATATAGAAATGCAATTTGATCTAACCTGCTTTGTGTGTTTCCGCCACCAATTAGTTCATGCGGCCTAGCGCCGGCCGGCACCCACCCACTAGCCCACTACGAAAGGAAGCACACAAAGCAGGTTAGATCAAATTGCATGTAAATTTGACTTTCGCAAAATAACGCCTGATTCTATTAACTATATATAGAAATATTCAGACCAAGTTAAGCAGATATGATCATGAACACAAATGTTTGTCTAGCGCGGGAATTGCATCCACAACCCTCGGTGTCAAAGTCGCTATTGTTAGCCACTCGGCCACCGGGCTCGTGAATATATAAAGCCTCTTCATGATGCATGTATAATATATCTATTTATCTAAGTCACTTGCGTGGTCGACAGAATGATCCGAGCGCCACATAACTCGGTCTTTACACATTTTACTCGCTTCTTTAACATTCATATCACTTTTCATGCACGCTCGCTAGTTCCTAGGTATACTGACACGATAAACCTGTACTATATAATAATTATCTCTCATAGATCACGGGTTATAATCCAGGTCATTTGATAGGCGTGCGCAGAGACATGGATCCAACGCGTAGAGGCTCCTTTGAGAAGATTGATGTAATGTAACCTGCTGTGACCTGCTCCAGAGGATATCAATGGTACTATATACCCATGAACCAGGTCACGGCAGGTATTGGAACTATTGGAAATATGTCGGAAAAAGTGGGCTAGTAAAATGAGATATGGAGGGATTATTGGTACTGGGCTACTTCAGGGACGGACGCCTGCCGTAACTATCAAAAACTGATGTTACTTTCGCCAGGCGGTGGCTCGCTACTCCCTAGATGGACCCCCGAAATGTCAGATTAAGTCGGCCAGGGGCAACACCGGTGTGAGTGGCTCAGGGGAGTCGAGAGGTGTGCTGCGCTTTCTCCTAAGTTTCTCGTGGCTTTATGCTCTTTAACTAACTCTTCTCCTGGAGCATATCACCTGACAAAGCAATATGCTCTAACGACTCCTCTCTGGACGGTCAACGAAGGCACGCCAGAGTTGAGAGTCCTGCGGGCCTTGTTGGTTTCCACTCCGACCGCCGAAGGCACGCCGGAAACGAAGGCCCTGATCGACTCTCTGGAGCGCTCGGGTAACCGTGGTGTAGTTACACACCATCAGATACCAAGGGATTGTAGGTACTACAACAAAGTCTTTATATATGACACTGATTTGGTTTGCTTCTTGGTAGAGTCTATGATTTATTGCACAAACATGACATTGACATTGGTTGACATTATTGTGGTATTGTCTAAATTCTAAGTACGCAAAATACATAAATCATGATATCTTCAACTATCACTAAAGGTGTCTCTCGAAATGCATTGAGTTTTTTACAACATAGAGTTAAACAATGTCACAGTCTTTTCGGAATCAATGATTTGATAAATAAAGAAAAGGTAATTTGCATTCGTCCAACTAAGCTACTAATGTACCTAATTATGAGCTTTCGTATGTAACTTTCAGGGTAGGCACAAAAGACCGAGCGCCTCATTTTTTTTATACTACGTCAGGAGGCATACAGCAGGCCCACCTGATGTAAAGCAGTTACCGTAGCCTATTAATGCTTGTAATATATTAGACACCAACGCTCGTGGGTTCGATTCCCATAGAGGACAAACATTTGTGTGCATGAACATGTCAGTTTGTCTTGGCCTGGGTGTTTTAAGAGAGGTAGGGCGCATCAAAGCAGCCCGTCGGGGGAAGTACCACCACCTCACAGAAAACCGCAGCCAAATAAGAACAAGCCTGGAGCCTTGTTGTGTTCCTGCGTGCGAGTGACGTCATCGGTACGCTCCTAAAGCAGTTGTTATGTTAGCAGCAGAGGTGGTATGGCGCGAGTGATACTTATATATTGGAAGCGTTCATAGGCTACGGTAACCGCTTTATATCAGGTGGACCGTATGCTTTGTATAAAATATAAAGGATTTCTAAGAAAGTATAAATATTAATTACGATTAATTTAAATCACTTTTGAAATGTTGTCTAATCCCCTATTAGTCACCTTGTACCTGTAAATTTGACATCCGCCAAATAACATAAATTTAAGAATATTCAACGAAACTGTAGCAAATTACACTGCTATATCGTAAATCCTAGATCCGTGCTTCCCAAACTGGTATATATCGACTCCGTAACAAATAAGGGGTCAATCAGATTCAAACGTTACGTACTAACCGAAGAGCAGAAAATATATAGGCAAGGGGTCTACGGGTCAAATATGACTGGAAATCTCTGTCCTAAATAATACTTGATGGTGTGACTGGTATATAATCATTTTATTATACTGCGGCAGATGGCAAACAAACATAGTCCCTCCTGATCTAAAATGATTACCATTGCTTATAAACACTTGCAATATGTCACCCCCGCTGCTGATACAGCAACTCCTCAGGAGTTTACTGGTAACGTTACTTTAGAACATAATCCTCTAGGGTCTTGCTGGTAGACTGTGGAGTTCAGTAAAGTTTTTTGTGGTCTTATGTAGGTACTTAGGTACTTGCTCTAAACGATATTTACCCTTTTTGAGCTATTTGCATACCTTCAATCTGTATTTCTTAAGTGTAGTATCACTATGAAGTAGATTTTAATACATGAGATTGGATTCCGCTTCTATCTACCTATATGAAAGGATATACCTAAAATTATTGTTTAGTCGAAGGAAAACTTCTCAATAGTACCGGTGACAAGTAAGCACCATGAGTTGGCGTTGGACATGATCAAACGTTACTACATGAGTGAACACGTGTTGGTGCGCGAGCGCAAGATGTACCTTACCGACGATAAGGCCATTGACGAGTATCTCATTGGATTGTTTAGACAAGGTATAGACACCAACACATTTACACATTTAAAAATTTCGTATCAATGCGAATATTGACAAATTCCGAAAGGAAAATTTAAACTTCGTTTTAATAAAATAGCAATAATAATATAGGCTTTAATGAATTAATTATTAGATAAATTTATTAAATTATTTGCGTAATTTAAAGATTTTGTTTATATAGGAGAATGATCACTGAAGTATGAATCGCTGTACCAAGTCGAGTGAAAATTTAATTTGTTTTTTTTATTTTTTATTTTACCTAACGTATAGACTAAGCTGAATAGCTTCAAACCATGCCCTATCATTGCGAAAGCTTGAAATATGTTAGTTAAATGATTACGTGTATTACGACTATTGCCATAATCAGAGTCCGTAATCGGAAACATGAATTGAATATTAAATTAGAATTTATAATATAGAAATTATTTGTTCCGTTTAAAAATCATAATCCATTACTCAACAGGAAAATGACAAGAAATGACCATTCTCATTTGAAAGTATCCTATTGGCACACACTACTTCACTTTACTTTCACTTTTAGAAATATTACAATACAATAATCTTTATTGCAACACATTAAACAGTAAGTATACATATTAAAATGACAACTTAAAATTAAAGTACAAAAGGTGATCTTATCGCATAGCGATCTATTCCAGACAACCTTAGGGTAGAGGAAAAAAGAACAAAATAGGAAGGTGGCGCAGCACAAATTATGAATATACTTAAGTTCATATGAACGTACACACAGTCTCATACATATGTATAGGTACATACCCAATGATACATACAATTATCTATATAAATCTATATAAATACGTACACACACAGATATACATGTACTTACATAACATTTTCATTATAGTTTTTAGCAATGAGTGCAGTGACAGCCAGTCTGTGAAAAGAACCGAATTGATAAAGTTAAATTTAGGTAAGAGAAAGATAATGAGCAATAACCTGATTTTTAAAACAGAACATAGTTTGTGAATTACGGATTGTTAATGATAGAGCATTCTAAACAGCCGCACTGCCTCACCGGAAATGATTACGTGTAATATTGGGAGTGTGAAGACGTTTTAAAACGAACGGCGAGAGCTCTACGAATAGAACGACCCTGTGTACTATCATGAAAAGAGAAACGCTCATTCAAATAGTCAGCGGATAAAGGATTAAAAAGATAGATTAAGAGAAAGATAATAAAGAAGGGGCAGAATATGTTGATTACGGCGAAGCCTAATGGGAAGCCACTTGAGATTTGAGCAAAATTCAGATACGTGGTCATATTTACGGAGTTCAAATATGTACCGAATACAAAGATTCTGTAGACGTTTTTTCTTTTTATTTGATCTTCAGTAATATTAAGAAAACATAAATCAGCGTAATCGAGAATAGGACGGAGCAAGGATTGTCCAAGCGCAATTTTCTTGTCAACTGGTAGAAAGTTTTGCAGCCTTTTTAGAGAACTAATGGAAACGAACAGCTTCTTAATGATACTTGCGATTTGAGATGACCAGCATAGAGTTCTATCAAAAATAACTCCAAGATTTTTAACGGTATCAGAATATGGTATATCGATACCCTTAAAGTTTACCGGGTGCAAGTTAGGCCCATCAATTTTAGTGATTTGACGAGAACCACCAATTACAATCGCTTGCGTCTTGGTTGGATTTACAACAAGCCCATGAGATTCACTCCAATCTGATATGCGAAAAAGATCTCTGTTAATTATAGTAATGGCGTCTGAAAATTGAGCTAGCTTGAAAATTGACCATGTGTATAGATTTGTAAGTCGTCTGCATACAGATGGTAGGACGAGTGAAGGTTGGAAGTGATTGTGTTATTAATAAACCGAATAATAAAATATAAAATAATAAATAATAAAAATAGCGGAGATAAAACGCCACGTTGCAGAACACCAGCAGTTGTCGCACTCCAAGAGGAGGAATCCTCAATACGTACACGCTGCCGATGTCCGAACAAGCAAGAATGAAACCAATCAATTACAGTTGGAGATATGATGACGGAACGCAGCTGCTTCAACAAAATATCAAAATCCACAGTTTTAAAAGCGTTGCTGAAATCTAATAAAATTAAAACCGTAAGTTGTGATTGATCCAGGGCAAAACGAATATTATCCGAGACTTTCATAATAGCAGCACAGCAGTAGTCGTGCTATGAGCAGGGAGGAAACCGGATTGTAAAGGATTAAGTATATTGTTATTATTGTTAATCAATACGTACACGCTGCCGATGTCCGAACAAGCAAGAATGAAACCAATCAATTACAGTTGGAGATATGATGACGGAACGCAGCTGCTTCAACAAAATATCAAAATCCACAGTTTTAAAAGCGTTGCTGAAATCTAATAAAATTAAAACCGTAAGTTGTGATTGATCCAGGGCAAAACGAATATTATCCGAGACTTTCATAATAGCAGCACAGCAGTAGTCGTGCTATGAGCAGGGAGGAAACCGGATTGTAAAGGATTAAGTATATTGTTATTATTGTTAATATGAAGGAAATAGCTTAGTTGTTGTTGTATTAGGCGTTTAAGGGCTTTAGATAGAAACGGAAGGGTGAAAATGGGTTGATAGTCAGAAAATTAACGCGGTTGAGAATTTTTAGGTAATGGAATAAAAAAGGCATTTTTCCACGCAGATGGAAATACAAAATCAAGGCAAGGCCAAGATCATAGAACTACTAATGCCATCATCTCCCACAGCATTCGAGGCCACTGAGCGAATGTTCTTCGCAACATCCCAATCTGTAAATTGATTAAAGAAAAATGGAATCAGGAGTTGGGTACGATAAAAAATTTTTAAGGGTTATTGGCTTTAGTACTGCCATCAAATACAGTAAACGAGGAGAAATCCCTGTTAAGATTGTCGTATCATCATTGATGGGACTACTATTTGGCTGTTTCCTTTTTAACGGTTTTAGGAATTTCCATGCTTTTACAGGATCTCCGTTTTTAACAGATTTATGAATATGGCAAATTTGAGCATCTCTATACATTGTGTTGCATACATTTCGTGCACGAACGTAGCAGTTACGATATCTGACCGGATCAGACTTATATTTGGTTTTATATTTTTACTATAAATAGCTTTAATTTCATCCGTTAACCAAGGCGGAGATGTTTCACCCTGGCAGGTCGAACAGGAACATGCCGATCGAAAAGTGGCGTTGAACAATTCAATTCAAAAAGCAAAGTAGTGTTGAACAATTCAATTTGCTTGTCAACAGTATATGCCAAATCGGTAGCAAATCAGTCAGCATTGAGTGCGTCCTCACGCAAGCGATTACTATCCATGTCACGAAACTAACGCTGCAAAAGGATTTTAGGATTCTAGGCTTAGGAGGGCGAACTTTATAGAATAGGAATATCAGGTCATAAAATGAAAATGCTTCCGCATGAAAGTGCTTGGCAACATAGGAGAAGAAAGCAGGATGAGATCAAGAAGCGAAGGCTTACAATTAGGAAAAAGGTATGTAGCATTAAGAGGTAATATTTAGCTTTAATATATCTATCAATGAATGAACGACGTAAGTAATCCTTGACAAGTAACTAAAGGATAGGTACAGCTCGCTCAACTTGCATTATTATTTACCAGTCACCTATAACATAACATCTTTGGATATAGGTAACACACTGCTTGTAAAAACCGAAGACGACGTCGTTGCAGGGATATGCGTCGGATTTGCCACCAGTCCAATTGACTCAAAAAATCTCCGCAGTTACGCGTGCTACAGACAGGTGACAAAACTTTGACGTTTTCAGCTACGGCTTGTAGCAAACATGCATAGGTATACACGTATTTATAGCGAATAAATCAAAGTATTTATGTATCTACTAATATTAGCTGTCGCCCGTTTCTTGTTTCAAGTTTTATACTCTTAGTTTCATTAGTACCTATTGCTGCTGCGTTAGTTGCAAAGTGATGCTTATTTCCTTCATCTTATTCTTCCTGAAGATTAAATATTCCTCTACTTTCTTTATACTATAGTGCGACATCTCAAAAAATATTTTAGGGAATACTTATGTACTTTTGTACAAGGAAAGGAATTCATAATTATTTTCCTTAGTCTTGTCTGTCACTGTGAAAAATGGCAGATTTATCGATATCTCCCTGTGAGCTGTAGTTGCCGCCTTATTTTTCATTGGTTACGTTAATATACTTATAGATATTGTATTTACGAGCAGCGACAGCTCAGTGGATAAAGAACAATCTGTTAACTGACTAGTACTGGTTCGAATTTTAGTGTGGGCATGAACCACAAAATCGTATTATTATGTACATATTTGCAATTGTCATTTGCTCAGCGATGAAAGAAAAAACATAGTGAGGAAAGGCGCACGTCCAAGAAATTAAGCAACTCGTGTGACCTAACCTAAGAACGATCTTGTTTTACCTCTGGGTTGTAGAGATCCGACGGCACTTCCTGCATGTCAAATATCAGTATCTTCGCTAAATCCTTAGGCTTACATAGCAGACACCGCCAATCCTAATGGATTAGGTAACTTGATAACGCTAACAGGAAGTAGACTTTAGATATTCTATCTACAACTAAAGCTTTTTAAAAATAAATTGGTTTGGCATAATAATGGTTGGTTTGCAGGATCCAAATACTAAGGAGTTTCTAAACTTCACGGCTAAGATGCAAGACACGCCAAACCTTTGGGAGTTATTCCAGCAGCCGAAGATATTCGAGGTTAGTGTTTCACAGGTTGCTGTGATTTCAGTTTGTCGTTGAAATGAAATTCTTTGTTTGATAGTGTCTATAAATTGATTTCCCTGTTGTTTAAATTAGGCAAGCAAAAAAAAATTTAAGGTAATGCCATCTTTATATGCTCTTGAAACCCATTTGTTGTAGCTCTATAATTATTTGGTTTTCCCCCTACCATCAATAAGATTATCGATATCACATGGAGCTCGTACTGTTGTCACATTGTGGCGGAAGTACCAGGATATATTTTATTTGTCGACGAGGGCGAGGCAATCCTTTGATTGATATAGAATATTTACAAATCTAGACGTATGCTTACCTTCAGATTAAAATGCTGGCGGTAGTTCCAGAGTACAGGCGGCAAGGTTTAGCAGCGATGCTAGTGGACACGGCGAAGACGCAGGCTCTTGATCAGGCGTACCAAGTCATTAGAATGAATTGTATTAATCCTTTTGAGTGAGTTCACATTATTTACTTAGCTCTCTGAGACTACATTCGCTCGGTCTATATCTCACGTGAGTAATCGACCGTTATCCCACTGTTAGTGTAACATCCAACGACATGTTCCTATTATACCTCTCGGGCGAAAAGAAGCGTACCGTCACTGGATGGGAGCATACCACCCATTGTAGTAATCTATAGATTATAAAATATATCAGAAGAACCTATCTATCCTTGTATGGGCTTTATCGTCATGCATACTTTACCAGGGTTGATAAATAGATTAAAAGCTAAAATTTTTAAAAAGTATTCTAGTAAAATTTCATATTTACATTAACTTTCTTTATATATTTATTTCGTTAATTGTTTTACAGTAAATTTAAGTTATAAAATTTTACTGGTATACCTACTACCTGCAGCCCGCGACTTCGTCGGTGATGATTCTGGTATTCTGTGGGAACCGCATTTTCTTGCTTATTCCTTGGCTTCTAAGGGCCGTATTACAATGTTGAATAGCCTATAACCTTCCTCAAAAACTGGGGTATCAAATGCAAAAAGATTTTCCAAATCCGCCTGTTAGTTCTCAAGATTAACGCGTTGAAACAATCTCTTCCGCTTTTATATTTTAGTATCTATAGATTACCTACTACTCAGGAGCTTACTGGTAACTTCTCTCACGCACAGAAGCATAACTACCCTTAAGGAAGTTGTTATTCGGCTGCGGTATTTTGTGAGTTGCAGGTCCTCCCTAGTCTGGTTTTGATGCGACCTACATCTCTTTCTCCTTTGTTATCCAGCTACAAAATTGCAGAACGCTGCATGATGCAATGCCTAGTGAAGTTCCCCTTGCATAAGATACGAGGTGCAAACGCTCCTTATATCAAACGGAGTTCGGAGCACAACTGCTGGGTGCGTGTCTACATAGAAGGCCGTATAGGAGACTGTGTCGACAGAGCCGCCTTCAAGCAGAGGCAAGTCGACCTCGAGAGCCTCATAGAGTGAAAGTTTAGTCGTCTCGTAGTAATCAAATAATATTTGCTTTTGTGCACAATTGTTTGTATAGTTTTAAATTAATCTTCATATGTTGAACATATGTATATCTATGTTATTTCAGTTACTGTTTGAATTATAGCGCATATAATACACATAATATTTATTTTATCTTTTCGAGCTTTGTTTAATCATTTTACATTTAAAAATACTTTTATTTCTCCTTTTAATTATAAGCGTTTAAAAATTCCTGCTTTTAAGTTAGTTTTTGGGGGAGCAATCTCATATTTTTAAAATGCTTCCAAATAATCGTTCACTCTCCATGACACCACCAAATATGTTATGAACTTATGAGGTATCACTATTCTCCGATACTAACGCAGCAGGCTATATATCTTACAAAAACACACGACGTTTGTAATTGTATTTGTACTTATTGTTGTTATTGTACTTCGGACGTTGTGTAAAAATACATTTTTTATACAACGTCTGAAGGGATACAACCCACCTGATGTTAAGTTGTTACCGTAGCCAATGAACGCTTGCAATACAGAGTGAACCACTGCCAGTCCTGCTGCGAAGACACCTTACGAGCTTACTGGTAACGATACTCGCTGACAGGAACACAACAACCCTACTACTAGCTGCGATATTCTGTGTGGTGTGAGGCGGTACTTCTCCAGTCGTGCTGCTTTGATGAACCTACCCATGCCCACCTCTTTCAAAAACATCCAGACCAATAGACGTACATAAATATTTGTCCTGTGTGGGAATCAAATCCACGAGGCTTGATGTAATACGAGCACTGTTAAACACTCCGCCACCGGGCTCGCCGATAATATATATCTAAAAAAGATAAATTAGCGTATTTATTTCAAGTAACAACTTTTAGTTATAGACTTGCTAGATGAGTAGTATGCTGACACCAACCATATAATATAACATGTGCATGTAAAAGTAATGGCGACAAATGAGCATTTGAGTCACCTGATGGTAAGCATCACCGATCTATTAAAATGGTTAACAAGTAAGTCCCAAAGTATTTAGAAAAGAAATGTATGGCCAGTATTGTACTCCATTGTAATTTTTGGATAATGGTATTATTTCTTGCGAACCCACCCACAATAAGTAAGATAGACAATCGTTTTCATAATGTCAATAATGCTGGAGTTGACAGTCAGCCATAACAACATTACTAGCCGTTATTGAAAGCAAATTTATTGTGTGTACATACATACATATCATCACGCCTGTCTCCCATTGGAGTAGGCAGTGACTATGGAACGCCAGGTAGCTCGATACAAACATACCTCTCTCGCCTCATCCTCACTCATCAACCCCTTCTCTTCTGGCATACTCTTCGGTTTCGTGTGTTTGAAATTGTTAAATATTGTGTTTGAAATTAAAATACACAACCGTATGTTTAGTTAGTTTATATACTACTAGCTTTTACCCACGGCTTCGCTCGCATTGATAAAAAAAAATATATAAAATCTTATGTTATTCTGGTACCGCCAAGAATATGTGTACAAAGTTTCATGATGATCGGTTCAGTAGTTTTCGCGTGAAAGCGTAACAAACAAACGGACATTCACATTTATAATATTAGTAGGATGCGACTATTTTTACTTCTTTTTACCTTTTGGAATTTTGTGAAAATCACGTGTATTTACTTTGTAACAAGAAAAACTCTACTACATGGCAGCGGGTAGCTAGTATAATATATTATATAATATTTTAATATAGTTCTATATAGGACTGAAAAAAATACATTGGCAAAGTACCCGTTAACTTTGAAAACGAATTTATATTTTTGCGTGTATACATGTTTTCATAAATAATATATTTAGAGAGGTAACAGTGAGAGAATTCATTTCTTTGAACAGTTTCTTAAGTGACTCCCTGGAGTTCTTGTATAATAATGGTTTAATATCATCCACAATGTCAATGGAAATCGCATTTGGAAGACTAAATCTAGCATATCATTTAGTAGCCTAGTACTTAATTGTCTCTTAGCCAGAAAATGAGGAACAAATATTTTCAAAAATCCTTATTATATTATTAAAACTGTTTTAGTGTTTTAGTAACTTTATTGCTGATAAAAAAATATCAAGTCCTTTACTTATAAAGAATATCTATATAATAGTGTAAAATAATTGTCATGTTATGAACCATATTAATTTAGAGAATCAGTATATAACTATTAAATACATTGCACTTGTTCAAAAAATAATTATTCTACAATTACCACTTGTTAGATATAAACAATTTATTGCTGTTTATATAGTAACAATATAGTTAATTGTACATAAGAGTATAAACAAAATAAAATGTGTACATAGTCGAATTAAACAGTCTTAAGAAATATTATAGCCTGAAGAAAAAATAAGTATCAAAACTATATTTTTAATTCGCTACCGCCACTACTGTCACTAGTAGGGCTACGAATTCTCCGTACTTCCGTAATTCCTATTAAATTTCCTAGTTTTTAAACTCTTCAGCAATACTTTATCATGTTTTCAATTTAGACTTCTTGTGACCTGTCAGAACCCGTTATATACGTTTTCCCATACATTTCGCGGTCGTATTCGACCACCCGGGTTTCGAAGGATTGTTAAAGTTACTGATGAATATTGGGCCTCAGAAGAGGATTTATGGGTGCGACTGTAGATGCTGCCAAAACACGTTATGTTTGACATTTCGATTTTTACCATTTTTTGCGCTCAATTAAGTTAATTTTTGGATGTCCAATTTTAAAATTCAATATGAGAATGACATACTGGTCTTGTTATTGACTTTACAATTATGTAAAAACTTAAAGCAATTCATCTAAGAGAGATTCGAATAGAAAACATATACGTGAGTACATATTATGAAAAAATTCGCTCTCCTATATCTTCCACCACCACATCAAGCCTTATTCATCCCACTGCAGGGATACGGGTCTCCCTTCAAGCGAAGGGGTTTATAGAATACTCCACCACGCTGCTCAATTTTTGTTTGGCAAGCCCTCCCATAGGCCACAGACTTAGCTTAACGACTATCATCTATCGACAACAGACGGGACCGATAGCTCAACGTGTCCTCCGAACGGAGAAACTCGAGATAGATAAAAACTATCCTTAGACAGGCTACGGTCAACGTTGCTTAACCTGCGTGTTCGGTTACAATGACACGCGCAATGACGTCATCGTACTCTCAATCCCTTCCTATGTCCTTTACTATATCCTGAATAGTATTAATTAATTAAATAATAACGTTAGTTAAGACCGATGGTGGTGATATGGTAACGACGGTCAAGATATAAAATTAAAAAAAAAAAAAAAAAAATGAAAAATTATTATTATTATTCTTGTCAGTGCTTTTGTAATTTAGTTCATAATTCAACTAAGTATGTTGTTATTCTTAGTGACTTTTAAAAACTGCACAAAGATATGACACCACGTGTATCACACACTTGACCAAAAAGCAGAGTCGAACAAGAAAATTAACATCTACCAGGCGGTCATCACACGACATCTGTCATGTTGTTGTTTGCTTACTACAGAGAGAGACCATGATATTGCAAAAAGACTTATCGCCATCTGAACTGTACCCCTAGTAAGCATAAATAGAATGGAGCTTATTTTCACAGAGTTATTTAACTAGCGAAAAGCGGAACGCTCTTAAGCCGTGGCATCTCCGTATACAACACTCTGTTCGACCCCAAAATCAAGTCCATTTTTTTATTATTTTAGTTACGATATATTTATCAAAAATCAGAGGTCGCCTTTTAACGCTATTTGCAAAAAGCCCAAGATGTAATTCTTATTCCCAATTACTACATATCGTGAACGCAACTGGAATTTCCTTTGATTCTAACCTACTATAACAACAAATCTCAGTGGAAAATAATGCGCGTGTCATTCCCACCGAACACGCAGGTTAAGCAACTTTATCCGCAACCTATTTATGGATGGGTTTACCTATCTCGAGTTTCTCCGACCTTCGGGGGGGCACGTTAAGACATCCGTCCCGGCTGTTGTCGATAGATGACAGTCGTTAAGCTAAGCCAGTGGCCCTCGGGCGGCTTGAAAACACTGGCCTTAGTCGCATCCGAGCATTCCGCATTTGAGCAGTGCGGTGGAGAATGCTCTAAACCCTTTGCAGTGGGACGAGCAAGGGTTGATGTGGTGGTGGTGGATGTGGTAGCACTATATATTACATATAATAATTAATATTATTATACATACACGTAAATTTTAAAGTTAGCCAGAGTGTTGGGTCCTACGTTGACACATTACTCAATCAGTCAGTTTCTTCTTTTATACATACGTGCTTTTTCAACATAGCTTCCGGATGTACTAACGAAGAAAACGAAATCTATCTTACGCTAGTCACCGTTAAAAATTAATTTTATTTTTCTTATCTATACACTTACTAATGTTACTTATATTCAAGGTATCTGACCGACAAAAAAAAAGAGAGGTAGATGTAAAATATTTGTCCCAGAGGCCCTAAGACCAAAGTTCATAATATTTTTTTTATTCTTATTGTTTTCATTGCATTTTTTTTTAATTTACAATAATAATGTGAAAATGAACTCACTGTTTCATTCTTTCTCATTCATTAATTCGTTGTTTTAGTAAAACCACACAAAGAAAGAAAAGACAAAACACATCAATGATACGTAAAGTGGAGTTTTTAAAAGCATTTGATAATTTTGGTTGATTTTAGTTTATTTTCTATTGAATGAAAAACGGTCATTTCAATTTACTTTCATCACTTTCGGCAGCGACAGGGAGACTAAGATTTCATATACTTTTTCAATGTGTTATCTACTAGTACTTTTTTTGGTTCATGAATACCCCGCGAAAAGGAATATTAAAAAAAAACTAGAAAACTAGGAACATTCGCCTACGGGCCTATCTTATCTATTTTCCAAATAGATAGCCACTTCTCCATTTTTTTCGAAGCATGGGCCAGACAACCTGCATACATTTTCGTAGATTATACTCACTAGTTTCTTCGTTTTATCTCCGTTAATCGAAACTACATCTTAAATCCGCTAATATGATTAACTGATAAGATGACTATAAAAATCATATCTATCACAATGTGTCACAAATGAGAAATGCTAATACGATATAGCTTACATGTATTTCCATTAGCGTGTTAATTACTTAGGATTGAGGTACACGTTGGTTATTTCAGACGTAAACCAATTAGGATCGAAAATGAGGTGGTTGCCAGGAGTTGACAGGAATATTAATTTTCCGCTTTTGTCCATTTTCTTAAGACCAAGCCGATCCTGAAATAATTAAAAAAATATTTGTGTGTTTAGAAGGTAATGGCAATATGTGAACGTAAGATGGCAGGCACCCGCCTATATTTTATTACATCACGACTTGAAAAAAAAAACATACACAAATTACAGCGAATTTTTTCTGACACAACTGTTTTCTACTCTTTGATAATTTTATATAAATACCTTCAACACACATAGTAAAGTTTTTACCACGCCCACCATTTTTGTGTCAAAATGGCGGGAACACTATACAGTTACATACCATTTGCATTACAAGTGAGATTTACATTACTTGGCGTGAGATAGGTAAGTAGAAAATTACACAATTACATAAGACGCGACGTCATTATTTAACATAGTTTAGTATAATTAGGTTAAACATTAGTTTTGAAGTAGCAATAGACAAAAAAAATGTATAACAATTTGATGCTTGATTTCACTATGTATCAAATAGGTAGTAGAAAAAATGTCATTTTCTAATAACAAGATATTCAAAAACCAGGCGGCGTCCCGCTATCTTTACTAAATGAAGAAACCGAAATAACCAAAAAATGTAGGTGGCGATATAAAACAACATTCGAAACTATTAACTACATAGTTGGGGCGCTGAGAATCGTTTTAAATTGAATATGCAGTTTTTAAAATATTATTACACGTTTTAATTGCATTTTTACCTTAACGTCACTAGTAATTTGAATCATTTTGTACCTAATGTATAATGTTTGGTATTTTTTTTAACTGCATAAGTAGATATATTTTTTTTTAACTGCATAAGTAGATATATTAATTTTCCTTCGCTCGACACATAGATAAAGGGTACGTATATTTTCATATAATTTCAAAAGCTCTAAGTTTATAATCGATATCATTCAACTGATAGGTGTACATATGCAGTTTTTATCTGATTCTTTTTTATACTAATCGATAATTATGCCTAACACATTCTCGTCTCCTTCACGGTCCCATTAGAGTCTAATCGTGATCACAGGAGTTTGTTTAACCCTTCGAAACCCGGGTGGTCGTATATGTCGGCGTCATCCCGCCAATGCGTTCTTCAGGTTCCATATTTGTCGGCGAAAGTCCACCGGAATGTTCACTGGGCTTCATATTGTATAGATGTATAAGGAAACTATTGAAATATGGTAATTCCTTTTATTTATAAATCGGACAGAGTAACTGCTTAGTCCAAGTACAAAATAATAATCCCGCTCCAAATGGTGTGCACACTTAAATATTCAGTCATAAACAACCCCACCACTCCCGCCATTACACTGCTGGCGCCACTTTGTTTTGAGAAACTAAGTGACATGAATCGCAATAGATTTAGCTCCTAATAAATCAAGCTTTCATTAAAACTTTGCTAGAAAAATGTAACATACAACATTTAAATATAATCACGATTTTATAATTTACGTTAAATCATTATATTTCAAAATTAGAAACAAACTTGAATCGGAAGTCAACCATAAACCCGGATGTAAATTAAACATTTCTTTTTCATAAAACTTAATACAATAAAATGAACTTATTAATTATTTAAGCTATTACAATAAACAAAATGTTTGCCGCCCACACGGCCATACTGATCCAGCGCGTTCTCTGCGCTGAATCGTAGTCACCTCATTTTACATCACTCATAGGATTTATAAATTTTATTGCGACATAACTTATATATTATAACAAATATAACATTCAATATAACAGTCTAGATACAAATAAGGCATCAGCCATCCTAGGCTCTAGCCATAGATATCAGGCATCACCCATACTGGGATCTAGCCACACATATCAGGCATCACCCATCCTGGGATCTAGCCACACATATCAGGCATCACCCATCCTGGGGTCTAGCCACACATATCAGGCATCACCCATCCTGGGGTCTAGCCACACATATCAGGCATCACCCATCCTGGGATCTAGCCACACACACCAGGCATCACCCATCCTGGGATCTAGCCTCCAAGACCGGGAAAAGGAAATGCGTGGTGGCCAGCCAGCATTAAGGAAGGAAATGTGGAAAGGAAATAACCAAGTTAACAGCTTATATCACTTCTTATAACAAATTCTTATTCTACACACTATGTAAAACGAATTAGTTCTAACTTCTCTTTTCTAAGTTTTCATCCAGCACATCATCCGCCCACACGGGAGATTCATCACTATTATCGAATGGATCTGCCTGCCCAATGGGAGCAGGTCTTAGATAGTCATGGCTAGCGATCTTTTCAGAACATCCGCGTAAACTAACATGTTTCAATTTATAACGGTCGTTAGGTAAAATTTCTAAAATTTCCATTGGTCCCTCAAATTTAGGTCCTAATTTAGTAGTATGACGTTCATGAATACGCATTAAAACGAAATCTCCAACTCGGAAGTGTTTGATTTGAGCTTTACCTTTATCAAATCGAATTTTATCCTGAATAGATCGCTCGTCCATCCTTTCTTTACAAGCATTTCTAACAGCTGCGAGGTTCTCGACAGGTTCATCATCATCGACTTGGAGGAGCTTGACAGCTGGCGGAGAACATTTTTTACCAAGTAATAACTCTATCGGACTCTTGCCAGTACTTTTCGACACTGTGCAATTTATGGCTAATTGTAAGTCTTGAATTGCATTATGTCAAGGCTTATCAAGTTCCACTACTGCCATATTGTCTTTAATGACCTTCATTACGCGTTCCACCTGACCATTAGCCCTACTAGCGCTTTTCGCTACGACGTGATGTTCTATACCGGAATCTTGGCAAAACTTTTTGAAATCCAAAGAGGTCATGCTTTTATCCTGGTCACTTATAAGTCTAGTGGGAGTTCCAAAAATAGTAATTAATTCACGAAAACATTTAATAGCGGAATCCGATGTACGATCGGATGAATAAACTAAATGAACGTATTTTGTAAACGCGTCTACATAAACGAAGGCGTATTCGGGGCGATTACGTCTTCCATTCATTTGACCAGTAATATCTGCATGTACAGTGTGAAAAGGTATTGAAACTTTCTCAATAGGGTGTAGAGAAATTTGTCTAGCGCCAGATGTTCCTTTCCTCACTCTACAACTAACACAATTCTCGATGAATTTTCGGACGAATTTTGACATATTGGGAAACCAATATTGCTCCCGTATTTTTGCCAAAACCTTTTCCCAACTAAAATGTTGGAGTGAATTATGATAATGGGAAATTAGATTCCAGCGGTAGCTGCGAGGAACGATGATCAATTTTCGTGTTTTATTTTCTATTTGGACTTTCCGTCTCAACAATTTATCTTTAGCAATTACATAAGTATCTGATATGTGTCCAGGGGTCGAGTCGGACTGTAATTGGTCGACTATATTCTTGAGCACAGAATCACGTTTCTGTTCGATAAGCAACCAATTATGGTCAAGAGTTAAAGCGTTAAGAGAGAAACCCGACGTTTGGACTGAGCGTGATACTGCATTTTGTGAACTAGATATGTCAACTGGATTCCTACTAAAATAATCTGCATGAGCCAGTCTTTCTCCTTTGCGATACTCTATTTCGAACTGAAAGGTCTGCAGGAAAGACCACCAACGGTGTACTCTTGGCGTTAGTTCTTTCTTGTGTCTAGAGGCTTTAAGCGAGTTACAGTCAGTTACGACTTTGAATTGACGACCATATAAGAAATGACGAAAATGTTGAATAGCTTTGACGACAGCCAGTGTCTCAAGTTCATATGAATGATATTTGCTTTCCACGCTGGTCGTTCTCATACTAAAATAGCCGATGACATGAGGTATTTGATTTTGCCTCTGAATTAACACTGCACCGTAACCAAGAGCGCTGGCATCGGTATGCAGTTCGGTTGGCAAGTCAGGGTCAAATATTGTCAACAATGGGGATGACGTTAAACGACTAATTATCTCTTGTCTAGCTTTTTCTTGTGCTTCAGTCCAGTTCCATGATACATTGGACTTTGTTAGTTCATACAGAGGTATCATAATTTTAGAAAAATTTGGCACAAATTTCCTAAAATAGCCTGCTAAACCATTAAACTGGCGAAGCTCTTTTATATTTTTAGGACGCGACGAGTTAGACAACGCTTGTATCTTTAGGGGACTCGGCTTGACAGTGCCGTTCTCGATAACATTACCTAAGAACTGAACAGAGGTTTTCAAAAATGAACATTTTGCTATATTTAATGAAAATCCGGCATCAGTCAAACGTTTGAGAACAAGATTTAAATTATGCAAACCTTCCTCAGCAGTCTCAGATATAATCAGTACATCATCTATATAGACAAGAGCAATTTTGTCCTTATAATCACCTAATGCCTTATTAATTGCTCGTTGGTAGACTGATGGCGCATTACACAGTCCGAAGGGCATTCTCATGAACTCATATTGGCCATCAGGGGTTACAAACCCAGTTTTCTCGATAGAGTTTTCGGCGATAGGTATTTGGTGAAATCCGGCGGCCATATCGAGGCATGTAAAATAGCGCGCTCTGCCTAATTTATCTATTTGATCCGCGATCAATGGTAGCGGATAATGATCTCTAAGAGTGTTAGCATTGAGTTCTCGAAAATCGACACAGAGCCTGTCAGAGCCATCCTTTTTTTTTACAAGCAATATTGGACTGCTGAAAGTAGAGGAACTATCGCGAATTATGCCATTATTCTTGAGATCATTTATAATATCTTTTACTTTTTCACGTTTTACGGGGGACAATCTGTAGGGTCTACGCTGTACAATTTTGTCGGGATTCTTTAATCTGATCTCTAACTGACCTGTATTAACTTTTGAAACATTGTTCCCAGTCGTGAAACTTTGTTTGAATCTGCTGACAATATTTTCCAATTTGTCAAGTAAAACTTTATCTTTAACGTTAGTATCAAGGTCAAAAGGGAAGCCTAAACCAGTACATTCATTTACAATCTTCACAACATGAGCAGAATTTTGTTTTACTGAAATGCCTGTATTAGTCAAAGTAACACTGAGGCCAGGGATTTGCAAAAGGTCATAACCAATTAAAATGTCAAACTGAGTCTGCGTATCCTCGACTACATAAAATTCTAGCTCTACACTTACTTGATCTATCTCGACAATAGTTGTGACAGTCTGTGTTGACCGCACTGGGCAACCGCCAATACCCGAAAATACAACATCAACGGTTTTCCTTCTTCCTGTTATCAAAGCGTCGATTATCTCAGCGTCTACAGCCTCAGGTCGAACCCGCTTGAAGAGTGTCCATCCAGTAGTAGCGTACTCGGCGTAGCTGGCAGCTTGATCCGATGTGTAGCTACGCCATTTGAGAACGTCGTCAGCATACCGGAACTCCTTCCCAAATGTCCAGATCAAGTCTTCTTTAACTTGTTGCCACGTGGTAGATTGCAGGGACCAGGTGTCAGCCCACGTTTTAGCTCGTCCTTTCAGTTGAAGAATAGCCTTCATGCGTGCTTCTTGGGGTGAAATGTTGAAAGTAATTATAGTTTCATCTACATTCGAGCACCAATCTCTGATGTTATGTGAACGCATGTCTGGGTCAAATGGCGGCAAGTAAAAATTACTGCGTTCGCGTGGCATAGGAGTGGCAGAGACCGCTGCTGTTGCTGCACTCGTAGCTGCCTGTTTTGTCACACTCGTCAATAAATTCATCACTTGTTCCATGGAAAAAGTAGGCTCGGGTAGAGAGTCTGCTTTTTTTTTTGGAGGTTCCAAGTATAGGGGATTGTAATCCCACCGCTGCTGTCGGCGTCATCCCGCCAATGCGTTCTTCAGGTTCCATATTTGTCGGCGAAAGTCCACCGGAATGTTCACTGGGCTTCATATTGTATAGATGTATAAGGAAACTATTGAAATATGGTAATTCCTTTTATTTATAAATCGGACAGAGTAACTGCTTAGTCCAAGTACAAAATAATAATCCCGCTCCAAATGGTGTGCACACTTAAATATTCAGTCATAAACAACCCCACCACTCCCGCCATTACACTGCTGGCGCCACTTTGTTTTGAGAAACTAAGTGACATGAATCGCAATAGATTTAGCTCCTAATAAATCAAGCTTTCATTAAAACTTTGCTAGAAAAATGTAACATACAACATTTAAATATAATCACGATTTTATAATTTACGTTAAATCATTATATTTCAAAATTAGAAACAAACTTGAATCGGAAGTCAACCATAAACCCGGATGTAAATTAAACATTTCTTTTTCATAAAACTTAATACAATAAAATGAACTTATTAATTATTTAAGCTATTACAATAAACAAAATGTTTGCCGCCCACATATACGACCGCGAAATGTAGGTATGGGAAAACGTATATAACGGGTTCTGACTGCTCAATGATTAGACAAACTCCTGTCATCATGAAAAAACGAACGACTTAGATCGCAAATCTCTTTCTACTCTACATATTTGACTATTATTCAGGATTAAATAAAATTCAGACCTGTATATAAATCTCCGACTCCTGCAATGTCTGCATCTCCTTCGCTTGGCCAGGTTTATAGAAACCGAACCATTCTGTTTCTTTTGGTTGCACTATGGTGTCGCTGTCAAACTTCACCATGACGAAATGTTCGAGCTTGTTCAAATTGTCTATGTATGTCTGGTTTATGGTTCGTTCGTTGTTAATGTCCGCTAGGAATTCGCTCGCTTTCTTGTATGTCGGCTCATCGAGAGGGTCGTGCCAGTAAGTTGCTTGTACCAGTGAGCGTTGCACCCATCTGGAATTAAATAAATACGAATTGTTTCGGGAATTGACCCTTGTCAATTATTAATTGTTATTATAGTATAGTTATATTCTATTTACAGACCTATTTACACGCTCTGTGATGAACCTGTGAACTGTGTAGTCAGATTTATAAACAAATAAAAACGCACGCACACGAATTGCACGGCCATGTACTAATGTGACAATAGTATATCATAAAAGGTCAAACTTGATGCTTGTATAACAACATTTGTCTAAAACTAAAGTAGTGTATTATTTTTAACCCCCGACGCAAAAGAGGGGTGTTATAATAAGTTTGACGTGTGTATCTGTGTATCTGTCTGTGGCGTCGTAGCTTCGAAATGGATGAACCGATTTTGATTTTGTTTTCTTTTGTTTAAAAGGGGACTTAATCGAGAGTGTTTTTGTGTATATCATATAAGTCGGCTATTTTTGCGTCGGGGGTTGTTCAATCAAATTTTTTATTTAATTTTGCTTGTTGTTGATCAGTTTCTTTGTCGCCAACTTAACCTCTTCCTCCAGGTGATTTCGGAAACGACCATCATAAGAGAAAACCGATCGATACCTACTTAGCAACGGTTAGGGGCAGTAACTAAAAAAGGTGTCAATGTAGCGTTATTTACCACTGCACCACCCAAATCGTCAAAAAATATAAGTACCTGTCTTAGAAAACGCACACGTCTATTTCGGCATGATAATGTCGTTATATAAAAAAAAGGTATAAGCATCAAACTGCTAGCAACTAAAGATGAATAAAGGCGTTTAGATCTGGCCTAGACTACAAATTATGGCGGGAAATGGGAAGAAATTTTTAACGTAATAAACGCGTGCCAAATTCAAAATAATTAAAGAGTTGAAAAAAGAAAAGTTTCCATGTAACATGTATTTATGGCCAGACTAGTTACATAAGTGACAACAAAATTGGTTTGTGCCTTTCGTTTGACAAGAAGCGGGCTCAACTTATATATATTATATATTACGACCGTAGAAATAAAACAATATTTTACAAAAATGAATAGTATGTACTTTTTTTTAATAAAGTACAACATATCGTTTTGTGTCATCTTTGCAAGCCACAGATACCAGGGATGGTAAAAACAGTATTCTGAATACATTATTTTTGTACAAAAGTAAAAAGTAAAATGTAGTGAAAAACAGCATGATACTATTTTACACACCTCGCTCAAATGTGGATTGATGGGGGCCACTGTTTGCATTGCAACCCACCATGTGGCCAACGATTTAGCTCAACGACATCGACAAAAACCGGGGCTATTTATTCAAAATGAATAAACGCATTTTTAGGCAGGATGACATGCGATCAACCCTGCTTAACATGCGTGTTCAATTGACACGTGAAACGACGTCATCGAGCATCGCTTCTATATAAAAGTACAAAATTAAAAACATCAAAAGTAGTTTACTTAATACAACACATGTGTAATTCATTATATGTGCTATGATACGCTATTTGATTTATTTAACAAAATATCTACAAAGGTCAAGGAACAAATATATAATAGAAGCAATCGCTCGTGATGCGCAATAACATTCTCTTGATAAAATCAGACAGGCCGCGGGACCCTGCCACGAGCTATTTTCTCTGTCGTGTGCCCTGGAAGCCCAATAACATTTTCGGTTTTGGGGAGTTTCGGGTTAGATCAACACGGATGGCAAAAATAAAAATCTCGAGCCTAATTTGGTAGAAGTTAGGTTTCTATAGGTTTTATGATTCATGCATACATACAACGTATTGAAAGTACAACCAGATGAAGAGTATGCGATTAATAAGCCTTTTGAAAATAAAAAATATAAAATAAACGCCTTATTGTTTTTTTATCAGCAATCACTACATGGTTCTGCAATCTATATTATTGGAATCGATGTGTTAGGTAACAACTCACAGTTTAGGTCCCAATAGTGTTAGATATCTGATAAACCGTGATGCACGGCAGTTGAGCTTCACTTGACTAGCCATCTCTTTGAGGTTTTTAAATGCTTTATTTGTCATATTGCTGTCTCTCACTTTGCCAAGAGGGGAAGTCAATTCCAAAACTTCCTACTCCTACTAATACTAATTTCTTCTGATTCAAGGCAGCTGTAGTTTAACCCCCGGGACAGCAATGAACTTCTATACCTTCTATACCTTTCTATACTCGAATTACGATGACGCTATATTTACGTTTCTTTTACGTTTTTTTCATTATGATTAAATTATCGTGTTTGTACTGTGTGGGTATCAAAATTATATAACAAAAAAATCGGTGTTGACACGTTTTTTTGAAATATTTTTTTTATATTTAAAGGGCGGCAAACGAGCATGTGGGTCGCCTGATGGTAATTGGTCACCACCCATAGACATCATCAACACCAAAGGGTCACTGATCAGTTGCCAGCCTTTTTAGGGAAACATAGGCTCTTTTCTTGAAAGCACCCATCGTGTTTGTTCAGGATCGCCGCTGAGGGTAATTTATTCCACAAATTTACCGTTCGTGGTAGAAAATACCTCAAAAACCGTACTGTAGTTGCATTGCCTCTCATCAAGCGAGTGGTACGAGAGTGGAACTCAGCGGCTAGTATTAAATTGAACAGCTCCTCCGAACACTTCCCATAATACAATTTGTACAGTACACAAAGAGAAGCCACATCTCTTCGTGCAAAGCGAGTCCAGCCGAGCGGAGATCACTGGGTCGCCGACGATTCGAAATGGAGTAAGCAAATAATGTGGCGCGCCGGCCCAAAGATGTACACAGTATGCCATGTGAGGCCTGACCTGGGCCTTCTAAAGTTGAAGACGATGTTGAGGTGTAAAGTATTATTTTCTTTCGTGATAAACATTTCAAAAATATAAGACAATTATTGAACTTTAATCAAAAGTAACGATCCGAGACGTTAGACCGTATGACCGGAAAGTCTACTATGGGTGTTAGGTATTTTTTCCGGAATGTCCACACGATGATAGGGTGTTGTAGAAAAAACAAATTTCATCGGTGAAGAACCTATATCTCCTATCTATCTTAGTTAGTTAAGTTTTATTCTTCGCAAACAACTTGGCAGTTACGACAAAACGAATAAATACATTAAATGTCATTGATCTCGACCTTCAACTTTAAATTTGATTAAACTCGTATAAAGTTCAAATTGTACGGAGGAGTGATTTTATTTAATGTTCATTCGAGAAAGTGTAGATTCAGGGAATGTGGGTGATCAGAGAGTGAACGTTTCGGGAATAATAGTCGGGTTCCAAAAATTAGACCTAAAGGACTGATTAAATATTCGACAAAAAGACTTAAAGGGCCTGAAGACGATGCCACACGATACGGGATGTGTGTTCTTTTTAATTTGTGAAACGAGTAACATCTTAAATATTTGATATCCGGAAACCTTAAATACTTTCTAAGACATGTCTAGGGATCATAAAGAATTAAGTAAATATTATTTAATGTATACGTACCTACCATCACCACCTACGTGCCATCGTTCTAATGCTTTTGTGTAAAAAATCGTGTTTTATTTTCGTAAAAACTATATCGATAAACTTAAAAATAAAACCTTATATAAATACAAAATTTTCAATGGTTAATGCCATTTTTTACATTACATGTATGTACAAAGATTATTCGTTTAAAGTATTAAGATAATAGGAGAGTATCGGCCATATTCGGATTGGCATTCTCCTTGTACATGGCGATAGTTTGTGTACCGGGTCAACATTTAGGATACTGTTTGTACTGGAAATGTTAAGGGTTGCTGCGAAAACTACGAAAATAAACGAAAATACGAGCTTCATTTCACTGAAATAGCAAGAAAAAAATATGTTATATAGAATGCCGGGAGACATACAAGCATTCAGTTTATCTTTTTTTTTTCTTTTTTTAGCAATACAGGAAGTATCGATTGCATATTGCCCTGCCGGTGCTAACACTCCTCCTGAGGAGCTTACTGGTGACCTCACTCACACGCAGGAACACAAGAAACCTCTAAGGAGTTGTTATTTGTGTGCGGGTTTTCTGTGAGGTGGAGGTGCTTCCCCAGCCGGGTTGCTTTGATGCGCTCTACCTCTCTTAAAAACACCCAGACCAAGACAAACAGACATGTTCATGCATGCACAAGATGTTTGTCCTGTGTTTGTTGTACATCAGTCAATATCACATATAATTTAAAGAGAGGTAGGACACAGCTCCACTGAGGAATTACAATCGACGTCACAGAAAACCGCAGTCAAGCAACAACTCTTCGCAGGGTTGTTGTGTTCCTGCGTAGTTCCTTCCTATGGAGTTGGTGTGTTAGCAGCAGAGGTGGGATCGCGCGTGTGATACTTAATGTATTACAAGCGTGCATGCATGTATGCCTCCCGACATTGTATAAAAAAAAGTATTTGTAATTTTAGTTAACCATGCGTCGTGTTTTATATCCAGGATTCATTTACTTTCCTCGTCTCGCCTTTAACTACAAGACCAACAAAATAGGATGACACAACAGCGATAATACAGTTCAATGCGATAGTGTTATTATACGCGATGATAACCTTAACATCGTATTATACGAATTATATACAGTACTTTGACGTATAGACTAACATCGAGCTATACCGATACATCTAGTTTTGTACCACATCAGCAATCATCACATAAATCCAGATGAATAAAATAATATAACAAGTCAAGGCCTTTTTTTTGACTTGGTGGATTGTAGAGATTTTAACACATCATCAGCCTTTATAGGTTTTTAAATTCCTACAGATTTATTGGACCTATGAAGGGAAACATCTATCTATCTATATATAACTTCACGCCAAATTCCGTGCGGGGTAGGCAGAGACAACCGAGCACCACGTGACTCGATCCTTATATACCTCACTCGCTTCTTTAACATTCATTGCTCTTTTCATTCACGCTCGCCGGTTTCTAGGGTTCCTAACATCACCTTCTGATAGCACACGACCAATTTGATCGTGGTAGGTAAGTCTTGGCCTTCCTCGGCTCCTACATCCTTCCACTTTTGCATTGTATATGCTTCGTCATTCTTTCATCCTGCATTCTTTCTACATGTCCGTACCAACGGAGCATGCCTCTTCTTATTTTAACACGACGCTCTCTTTCAGACCAACTCTGCTTTTAACCTCATCATTGCGAATACGGAAAACATAGACCATTGAAAACATTTCTTTAACCTTTGAAACCAGTGGTGTGTAAGGACCAAGTCATGTGGCGCTTGGTACCCCTTGCCTACCCTGCTAGATATTTAGCATAAAGTTATAGATGGATGAAAGAAATAACCAATGGAGAACAGACGGAATGATTTTGCTTTGAAACTCAACTCACCGCTACTAGGGTGAAGAACACGCAGCTCTTATTGGCTACTTCACAGATCAACATCTTGTCACTTATCGCCTTATTGGTTAAAATATTCTCGCATTGGACCGTAGGCTTGAATCAGTGAGATATTTAGGTGAGTAAAAAATATTTGTACGTAAGCGTCAGCTTCCCATAATAATATACTTAATGATGGAAGTAACTGAAATCGACTAAGCAAAAACTAAATATACGCGCAGTAGTCAAGTGCATGTATTACCAAATTTTCCTGTCTGCACAGCGAAACTGAGTCTATTTATGTTTATTTATGTGTTAGCTGCACTGCAATGTTAATGTGGATTACAATTATAGTGGCGTAATACAACAACTAATGAAAACACCTTCTGAGGAACTGGTAGGATACGATAGCCGGTTTAACAAATGCATGACTCTTGTTATTTGGTTTTACTGCTATGGATTGAGCGAGAACATAGAGGTTTTGTTTTTTACTTTTTTTTGTACAACGTCGGCAGACATACAAGCATACAGCCCAGCTGATATAAAGCGGTTACCGTAGCCTATAAACGCTTACATCACATTAAGTATCATTAGCGCGATGCCATCTCTACTGCTAACACAGCTGCTCATTAGGAGCTTACTGGTGGCCTCACTCAGTTGCAGGAATACAACAATCCTCTAGGGAGTTGTTATTTGGTTGCGATTTTCTGTGAGGTGAAGGCACTTCTTCAGAGAAGCTGCTTTGATGCGCCTTGCCGCTCTTTAATTTTATTTTTCTTGAAATTGCTATTGGATAAAGAGTTAAGTACAATAATACCCTTTACACTATTTGTTACAAAATTAGATTAAATTTGTAACTGAACATACAGCCTCTCGGTTCATTGACTCCAGGATTCCTTAAAAGCCTCCGTGTCTGCAATATCCTGTCTAATATTTTTTTGGTTAAAATACCAAGAATGTTATGAACAATCATCTAAGCAAGTACTCACCATTTTATTCACTTATACTACATAATATATAAGGAAGGAACATTTCCTATTACATAAAGACAAATGACTGTTACACGTGCCATAACGGGCTTGTTAAACAACCATGTCGCACTGGTAAGCAATGCGACTTCCTAGCTCACATTGTCATTCCAATCAGATATTTTATTTTAACAAACGAAGATTTGTTTTGAACCATATTGAGTCAGCAGCGGGTGTGGTAACGCGGAGCTTGTATTGCTAGCGTTACTAACCACTTTACATCCATAGGGTAGAATCTTTGTTTGCCTCCTGCCGTTGTGTAAACACATACTTCGCGTTTCTGATCATAGACAATGCTCATAACCTTTATTTCTTTCGTCCATCTATAACTTTATGCTAAATATCTTACAGGGGGTACCAAGCGCCACATGACTTGGTCCTTACACACCTCACCGGTCTCAAAGGTAATGAATTTGTTTATTAAACTTCCAGAGCAACATTCATATAAGATTTAATCCATAACTTATATATCTATATCAAATGTCAAGACTCTGGCACAGATGGGCATAGAAGTGAGGCCGATCTTGTCAATTCCGAACTTTGACGAATCTCTATCGATTTTGTTACAAAAAGTCGGGAGGTCTTCCTAAAAAATCTATTTGATGTCTAAATGATGCCAGCTTGTCTAAAAACATTGTAAGATTTAAAGGGGAGCTTAGTCGTTCGCCCTTATTTGGTCAATAAATGTAATATCTGATTTGACAGTATCAGAATGTGCCTACAACTTAAAAGGTTAAATGTAATGAATTAATTTAGTTAGTAAATTCAGAAACTATTTTGCAAAGGTCAAATTTATCAAATTAATTAATGCATTTTGATCTAACCTGCTTTGGGTGATGGCGGAAGCACACAAAGCAGGTTAAATCAAACTGCATTAATTAATTTGATGCCTCTAGGAAATGAATCATCCAAGAACATACGCGGATGTAACCATGGCGCAAAAAAAGCTAGTGTAAAATAAAAACATAAAATTTTCGCTCTTGGTTACATTACAAGTATTTATGATTAACGGTACCGACAGTACAACGACATCAACAATATATTTTGAACCCATTGTGTTTACTTTCTGTCAAAACAAATATTTTTTAACAATTCAAGTAAAATTAAATATATACCAAAAATAAGAAAAGGTCAATACACATGTGAGTAATCATTTACAGTATGTGTAAATTACCGGTAAGTGGGAGTCTGACTCAATGAAGGTTCTATACCATAAAATAATACAACACGAACTTAATTCTTGCCATCTTGAGGATTAACGTTTTGCCGCAGTAAACTATTTAAGCCATCATCAATCAACCACATACAGAGAAATCGTTGAATCAAGTTCTAGTGTTACTAATATGGCCAATCTGAAGAAAAGGAAGGCATATTCGTCAACGTACGGTGAAATTGCGGATTCTAATGCCTTCAATGATGTTCCCAAACAAGTACAGCATTGTATTGCACATTCAGGAAAATCCACGATTTTTTTATAAACACCAAGAGCAGTATATGGTCAAGCACAAGTGTCGGTCCTGGTGCTGCAACTGTCCATATGCTACGGTAGCTTACCATCAGGCAGGCTAAAATAGGCAATGTGGTACAAACTTTCAGTTGAAACAGGTGGCTTATAACAAGACTTTGTTTTGGAACTAGTTACTTTTTATGAGAGATTGTTATTTGTTTTTCATTATGGTGTCGTTTTGAAAATTGTTTGTCACAAGTACAAATGTTCACTTTACATTTTTTGCAATTTGTGCAGCGTTAGAGTTATGACTTTTTTTTTTATACAACTAGATTGGCATACAAGCATGCAGCCCGCAGTAGATGGTAAGCGGTCACCGTAGTCTATTGATGCTCGCAATACCACAGGAATCTTACTCGTGCGCTGGCAATCTTGTGACCTAAGGCTGTTTCATCACAGTACCCAGTAATTTCTCTGCCATATCTCACCCTTCATACCGGAACACAGCTATATAAATATAGCTTCTTGGCTGTAGAAATAGGTGAGACAGAGCTACCCACGCAGACGACTTTTGTACAAAGTCTCCCTCTGGTAAAAATGCAATGTGCAATGAATGAAGCCCCATCTAATAGATCTATGAAGTGATTGAAGAGGTCCCTAACGAAGACTGAAAAAGGTCAAACTTTTATACAATGCTTCCAGCGAATGCATAAATGTATCAATAAATTGTGAGGGCATATACTGTAAAAAACAAGAAAATATATCACAAATCTAATATGTGGTCTTGTTTGTGAGAATCCAGAAACTTCCAGTATGAACTCAGTCTTATTGTGCAAATGTTACAATACAAAACACATATACACACACATTGTTGGAACATTTTGGATAAGGAAATCTAGATGTGAAGTCAAAAATCATGTACACAGTTAATGCCAAATGTGAATGGTAGAAAACCAAGATAATGGTATTTGAAAGAGAGACAACCAGAACTAACACTAGGATTATGGTTGATGATGTAGTGTTGGAGCAAGTGAATGAGATTGTATATCTTGGAAGTGCTTTTAGCAGCAATGGAAGGTTCACCGCTGATGTGGAGAGACGAGTGAGTGCCGGGAATAGGGTGAATGGAGTGATGAGTAAACTTCTAGGCAGCCGAAATCTAAGGCACAGGCACAGAAGGCACAGCTTGCTGTACACAACGCGGTGTTAATTCCAACGCTAATTTATGGAAGTGAGAGCTGAGTATGGCAGAGAGAGCATGTAATTAGAATAAATGCGGTCGAGATGAGAGCATTGCGCAAAATTTGTGGCATAACGCTTGCTGACTGCGTTCGTAATGGAGACGTGAGAGATAGAATTGGTCTAAAAGAGTGTCGGTGTTAAGATAAGAAAGGGCATGCTCCGTTGGTTCGGACATGTAGAAAGAATGCGGGACGAAAGAATGACGAAACAGATATACAATGCAAAAGTAGAAGGATGTAGGAGCCGAGGAAGGCCGAGACTAACCTACCATGACCAAATTGATTGTGTTTTATCAGATGGTGATGTCAGGAGCCCCAGCAACCGGCGAGCGTGCATGAAAAGAGCTATGAATGTCACAGAAGCGAGTGAAGTATGCAAGGACCGCGTCTTATGGCGCTCGGTTCTCTCTGCCTACCCCGCAAGGGACTTGGCGTGAAGATATACATATACATACTTTTGATGTGTGGTATAAGATTGTGAAAATTACCTGTGATAGGCTGCATAGTTGAGGAGTTTTCTAATGTAGTCACATGACTGGTGCTGTAGAGCCCCGCAGTTGGGAACACCATACACACCTTGATGCTGGCCTCCAAGGGTTATTAGATTTTTGATCTGTGGCAACTTGTGGCCACACCGCTGAACCACGGCTCGTCTAAAATAATTTAATAAAAACATGACAAAATATAGCATTAGAGCTGGCACTTGTCAGGGGAAGCATAGACCAATGTGAAGCCATTTATGGGGAAGAAGTCCCTTAACATTTCTTAATAGAAGGAAAACAAAATTCATAGATAACATAATGCATGCTACATAGTGTTTTGGATGGCATGCATATGGTCTGCTTCATATAAAAAAATTACTGCACTTGCAATAGAATTTGCAAGACTAAGGGATTCAGTGAACACCTATAGGAAAATGTATAAAAATAGATACATAAAATCATTGAAAATATACATTAGAAAAGGTACCTATGTCAGTAGGTACTTACAGAAATTGGCTTCCTTGTGAGAACCCAATGGCATTAAATCCATTGACTAGTTTTGGATCACCCGATAGGTTCCTACACACATAATCCACTTGATCATTTGAATACATAAAGTATCCATTTTCAAAGTCTTCAATTGTATTGTTGCCAATTCGCAAAGAGTTCACATACACTCCGGGTATTGTCCGTTCAAGGAACAGTTTGAAACTACCCAGGCTGTAGCCAACACAGCAGGTATCACCTATTGAAAATAACAATGCTTTAAAATACTTTGTACATAATTCAGAAAACAAATACTGTTTATGGTTGAAAAATGACTAATATTTGAAAAATTAACAATGTTTAGAATTAGTTAAACTTAAAGGCACCCTACTGTTCCATTACATTCAAATTAAAAGAAGAATTATCAGCTAATAGAAAGAAGGAAATAAATAATTTGAATATAAAAATTATAATAAATAAATAAAAATCATATTTATTGAAGCTGTAACTGACTGGTGGACAAATAAACATACAGCTGAAACCACTGAGTCTAGAAGCATAAAATTTTCTACAAAGGCTCAATATATGACTTAAGTGAGCAAAGTGAAGGAATTTGAAAAACTCAAATTTTTGTAAAAATTTTGGCAATTTTTAAGTCTATTTTACATAAGTTTGTGAAACTTGTAAGTACGTTAATCGATTTACTTAAAGTTTAGTATGGAAATAAAAGTTTACTATTTTTGAAATTCAATTCCTAGACGTGAAGTAGGAAATGAAAGTTTGTATGAAGGACTATGATTTTTGAAGACAGAACTGGTTGATAAAGATAACATGAAAGTTTACAGTAAAAAAGGGGATGACAGTATGTCTACATATTACCACTTGTGAGTTAGGAGATAAACAATGATGACCATTAAACTGAAGTATCATATGAATAAACAAGTATGAATCCTTGAAGTTTATATGGTTATCTAATAATAAAACAATACAATGACTGACTCAGTGAAGCGACTGGCAAACAATGCAGTCCAAACTTCTTACTTGCCCAGTTGGGTTTCTAATAATTAAATGGCTGTGTAATAATTTTTATTGTAATTTTCCTTGTACAATTGTTTTGGCAAATTTTGTTGGGTTGCAATATTTTTAATTATAAAAAAAAGAGTAAATAAATATTTGCCTATGTAATTTTTTGGAAATTTTTCATTGTTATATTTTATTATTTAGCTAAGAAATTATACTCTAATAGAACATCAACATTTATATTGTATTTTTACGAACGTAGCGAAAACCTACAAGGTAAACTACAATTAATTTTATTTGCAAAACTTACCCATGCCATGCCATAGAACTATCGGAGTCGGTTCAGCATAAACTAATTTAAGAAACACTGCAATAAACCACCACTTCATGATCGGGCTCTTCCTTTATAAAACAAGCCGGCGAAAAGGCTAGCAGTCAGCGCTACAAAACGATTGTGTCTGTGCCCGTAACGTAATAAATACCTCAAAGGCGAGTGTTGCGAGTAGAGAAGTCTGCGACAGTAAAGTACCTATACTGGCTTCTCGACAGTTTTGATTTAAATCGTTAATTAGTGGAACTAGGTACCTATTTAATAACATATTATTATTATTCACAACAAATAACAATAGTGTAATCGATATAAATCACATAATTAATGAAAAGAACTATAGAAATTGTATTTAATTTAGTTTAACAAAACTTTTAAAAAACCAAACAAAATAAAGCATTATTACATACTTTTTTTTTTTGGTTCTTTTTATCCCCGAGGGGAAAGGCAAAGGGATCTAGCCCATACAGCGAAGTCATCAGTTTAGAACCATTTAAAAATCTCGTAGACAGAGTATATAGATATAGACGGGCTACTAAAAGAATAATACCTACATGAAGAGAGATAGAAAAATCTAAAATACATGTGTGTGAGCAAGATAGACCATGACTGTTTTGTCTCTATCTGCGTATGCGATTTTTATGTCTGCCACCGGGATTGTTCTGGTGTCAAACAAATTGTTCGTACTGACGCAATTTCGTTGATTTAAGTGTAAATCCTATGTATTTTATTCTCTTGTGATGTAGTGATTATTTTAAAAGATGCATTGATCGTGCAGTAATGGTGAATTGCTCTATAATTGGCTGTAAAAGCCGAAATGAACGACAAGAACCCAACATAACCTTTCATCGGTAAGTCGCTTATTTGTCACAATATAATGATGCATGTTGAAGGATTATTAATTTAATGTGGATTCATGCTCAATAGTATGCAATTTTTATTAAATTAAAGTACAAATAAACATTTTTTTGTTGATATTAACCGATCAAATAAAAAGGTTATAAACATTACATTTTTAGCGATATCACTATATGTCGTCTGTAATCAGCAGGATTACACTATTTGGGGTTACCAACACTTGACTTAATTTCCCACATTTAACATATTGCGTATCTATTGTTTCAGTTTTCTAAAGGATTTATTTTTGAAGTATAAATGGATTGCGTGTACGGGTCGTTTAAATTGGCATCCAAATGACAACTCCCGGATCTGCTCCAACCATTTTGAATCAACTGGCCTTCAATCAAAGAAAAGCGAAATATGCTTAAATAAAGATGCAGTTCCTACGCGTTTCATTCACGTTAGTTGAATTAAAAGTAATGGCATAGGTAATTGAATATGTAACTAAAATATTTCAATGACTTTTCGAAATTAAATATAATAAAAGATTTTTCCTGTTACAAATTAATAAGCTAAAATATTTGAAATATAATTATTACTCAATGTTTATGCTACGTCAGTTAGAAAACAAACATAAGGCCTGCGTAATGTGAAGCCATTACCGGGGCCTAAACTCACTTGCGATATAAAGTATCGTTCACATGCCGTCACCCCTGCTGCCAACGCAATGACTTCTTCCTGGTAACCTCAGTGACGTGCAGGAACCCAATAACTCTCGAGGATCGAATGATATTTTTATTTGGCTGCGGATTTCTGTGGAGGTCTTTTCGATGAAAATTAATTCTACTGAAGTCGTTAACATGTAATTTAGATATAAGATTTGAAGAGAAGAATTTGCAGAGACAGCTGTGGAGAGAAGAAAAAGGATATGTGTGCGATGGGGGAGGGGGGGGGGGGGGGGGCATAATATACATTATAGGGGATATAAGGGAATATATTTATTTATTTGTTTTAGAGCTCACAGACCCTTGATCGACCAAGTTCTTCCAAATAGGCACAGTTGCAGCAACAAATGATGCTATGGTATCCTAATATTTTAATAATTTAGTTTTTTTTTTTATACACCGTCGGAAGGTATTCAAGCATACGCCCCACCTGATGTAAAGCAGTTAGCGTAGCCTATGAACGCTTGCAATACATTAAGTATCACTCACGCGATGCCTCCTCTGCTGCTACCCCAGCAACTCCTTAGGAGGAACACAACAACCCTCTAGGGAGTTGTTATTTGGCTGCGGATTTTCTGTGAGGTGGAGGTACTTCACCAGACGGGCTCCTTTGATGCGTCCTACCTCTCTTAAATGCTTGTATGATGAATGTTACTAATTAAGTGTAACTTTCAGATTGACGACTCGGACGTGAAATATGACCAACCGTCGTCAGAAGAAGTAGCTATGGAAATAGAAATAGAAAGTAGTTCGGTAAGTTTCTCTCTTATATACTCGTGGCGTAGTTAGAGAGAGCATGAAAGTAGGATAAACGCGGTTGAAATGCGAGCGTTGCACAAAATCTGTGGCGTGACGCTTGCAGACCGTATTCGCAATGATGAGGTTAGAAGCAGAGTTGGTCTGAAAGAGAGTGTCGGTATTAAAATAAGAAGAGGCATGCTCCGTTGGTTCGGACATGTAGAAAGAATGCAGGATGAAAGAATGACGAAGCAGATATACAATGCAAAAGTGGAAGGATGTAGGAGCCGAGGAAGGCCAAGACTTACCTATCATGATCAAATTGGTCGTGTTCTATCAGAAGGTGATGTCAGGAGCCCTAGAAACCGGCGAGCGTGCATGAAAAGAGCAATGAATGTGAAAGAAGCGAGTGAGGTATGTAAGGATCGAGTCGCGTGGCGCTCGATTCTCTCTGCCTATCCCGTAAGGGATTTGGCGTGAAGTTATAGAGTAGAATAGAAAGGCGTAGTTATATCAGATGCTTGAATTCTACGCTCAACAGAGAATCTATTGTTTAATGCGCAGTCTGCGTTAAACTATATTGTTTTTTTTTATACTATGTCGGGAGGCATACAAGCATACGGCCCACCTGATGTAAAGCGGACACCGTAGCCTATTAACGCTTGCGATATATTAATTATCACGCGCGCGATCCCTCCTCTGCTGCTTACACAGCAACTCTGGTGACTCTCACACGCAGAAACACAACAATCCTCTAGGGTTGTACTGTACCTAGAATAGGTGCATAAGTGGTCAATATTTTCTAAAAAGTAAAGCGTGAGAGCTCAGCACTTTACAATGTACCTGTTACATCAATCCAGCTAAAAATACTTGCCATAGGAATGTTTATTTTTATATTTAAGTATATATCTATTTCAGAAAATAGAAAAAGGATCTGTACTGTCAGCCACGCAAGTTGAGGTCACTCCACGAAAACGAAAATCAATCAAGAAACTGCAGACTTACTATGTTCGATAGAGTCAACAAATCTAGACTTATGTAAAAATTAAATAAAATTATGTAAAAATATAACTGCGCGCAAGTGTACCCCAGAATTAAGAAAATTTGCATTAAGTAATAATTAGATTTGGTGGCCGCGGCAGTCTTAGTTTGGAGATATACGTGCATATAGATTAAGTAGGTACCTATATAACAGTTAAATAGCCGTAAGTTAACAGTAAGTGGTTGAATTAAATAGTTTTTCATGTGTGTTGATTATTGTCCCTTACAGTATATAGATTTTAAGTTTTTGTAAGATAAAGGGTTGAATGTAAGAAAAATTAGTACATCTTATTGCGATTTTGATCCAATAAAGTGGTCCCAATATGGTAATGTTTCCAGGGTTGGCTAATTTTTATCATGCTTTCTCGGTTGCATAATCAGACTGCCTCGCTCGCACCCGGCGTGTATAAATATGGGCCGGGGCGCGACGATCGACACAGTTGTAACCTGCAGTCATTGGATAATCATCTCCCGCTACTCTGCAAACAAGTCATCTCCTTTGATAGCCATCGCTCTCTGAAAGCATTACCTCTGGCCTCATACTACAATACAAGCCTTTCATTTCTTCAGCCAACACGTGGGAAGAACTAATCCGCCAGTACCTACCTATATTATTTTATATTCTCGTGTACGGGTCGTATCGAAGGGGCCCATACAAAACGATAATGCTTGATCAATTGCAACTCTTTTTTAAGACCAATGAATTTGTCATGATGCGCAATACAGGTGGTAAATCTACTACGGATGCAGAGTTGGCATTGGTTAAGCATATCCTTAACTCCTGGGAGAGATCACAGGATGCTTTTTTAGTTTTCTGTAATCTCTCTAAAGCTTTTCATTGTGTCGATCATCAGACATTGTTACTCAAGCTGAACTATTATGTAGATAGGGTTAAAGCCAGAACTTTATTGCATTTTATTTAAATAACAGGTCAGACAGTTGATATAAACAGGGTTAAACCTAAAGGCAATAATCCTAATATCGTGGTGCCACGGGTTTCTATTTTGGGACCCTTTTTATTTTTAGTATATGCGAATGATCTGCCTTACGTGGTGCAGAAAAAGGCGTATATTTACTGATACTGATATATAAAATTATGTACTGATGATACCGCTCTAATTTTTAATGTCACTCGCCGGTGTGAAAACATTGACAAGGTAAATGGTGTTATGTCTTCTATTTTAAACTGGTTCACATGTAGTAATCTTTTGCTAAACTCGACTAAAAGCAAATGCATCAAATTTAGTCTTCCGAATGTGATTTCTCCCAATACAGAAGTGCTCATTGGGAATAATAAATTAGAATTCGTTAATAATACTGCGTTTCTTAGAATTACAGTAGACTCCAAATTACAATGGGGCCCCACATAAATAAATTTGCCGGTAAGCTCAGCTCCGCTGCATATTTAAAATGTATAATAATTTTACAAAGAAAATTATAAAAATCACATTATAAATTTTCTTTGGAAAAAGAGCTTGTTATAGAACTGGTGAATATGTGATTGACAAAGATGTCTGGAAATAATTCAGCACAGACTATCATTCCTTAACAAACATAAACTTTAATTCTACCATTTGATATCATTATTGTACCAATACGCTGATGTGAATTTATTGTAATATCAAATTGGCAATTTTAAAAGAGACCTATATTGGCAACTTTGTTTCGACATTTCTTCTTCTCTAATGATCATTTCCGAAATATTCGCAGATTAAAAAAGAACAATAGTAATATTGAGAATTGAATAAGATCCAATAAGATTATATTAAAAAAAATGTAAGACGAGTCTAAGTATCTACGAGGGTCCAATGGCAAATAAATAAGGTAAACTTGGAACATAATCGGTTACAATCACAACAAGGGACCGGACATTTCTAAAAGTAATTCAAATTAATCTTTTATGATTGAATTACTTTTCGAAATGTCCGGTCCCCTGTTCTGATTGTAACCGATTATGTTCCAAGTTTACCCCATCAATGAGGTTAAAAGTTGCGTAGTGGCAATACTTATTGTGTATGGCATGTAGATTACAAAGTTATGTTTATTATCTCCATCTCATACCCCTATACGCTAATGACGCGTCTATCTATATACTCTGTCTACGAAAAATCTTAATTACATATATGTTCCAGCTTCAGGAACTGTGCTGAAAAAATACTTGGGAAGGGTACCTCGACCCAATCAGCCCAGTTTAAATACCACCCGCAAAACGATAGTGATTTTTACAAGGTTTTCTTGATGAACTTATTCACGTCTTTCAAAAAGTGCATAAACGTGTTATATTTGAGTTTTTTCATTACTGTATAATTTCACTAGCACTTATGTTACAAAATACTATCAAAATTGTCACATAAAACTAATTTTATACTGAATTGTAAAAATTTTAAGTATAACAACAATGTTACTCGTCAAAAGCGCGGGAAGAAGTCCAGCATTACATACATTAGGTATATGTAGCTTTTTTTATTGGTCTTTTTATTCCCAGGGGAAAGGCAAAGGGATCTAGCCCATACAGCCAAGTCTTCAGTTTAGAACCATTTGAAAATCTTAATTCTATGTTCCAGCTTCAGGAACTGTGCTGAAAAATACTTGGGAAGGGTACCTAGACCCAATCAACCCAGTTTAAATACCACCCGTAAAACGATAGTGATGTTTACAAGGTTTTCTTGATGAACTTATTCACGTCTTCCAAAAAGTGCATAAACGTTAAAATATTTTAGTTTTTTCATTACTGTATAATTTCACTAGCACTTATGTTACAAAATACTATCGAAATTCTCGCATAATACTAATTGTATACTGAATTGTAAAAATTTCAAGTATAACAACAATGTCACTCATCAAAAGCGCGGGAAGAAGTCCTGACTTGAACTCAGTTGCACTTTTGCTTCTTCTTAGTTTTGTTTAATGGCGCTGCATCCGCTTTCAAAAACCATTTCTGGCTTTCATTTTCAGTAAAAACACCGTTGTGAGCACATACATGTCTGTATGAGGTATGTATATGAGGAAATAAACTATTCGACACGAGTAGGTTTTGTTACAGAAATATACAAATCTAGAATTGACTTACCTGCTTCGTTCACTCTCTTATTTCCATAGGGCCCAAGAACAGCTTCATAGCTGTCTCGCTTGGTTCCAACCCACCCATTCAAATCTCCACACATAATCACTCTTTCCTTCCCTTCAGCTAAATCCAGAACATCCCTCACAGACTCCCAAAATTTCCTTAGTTATTGGGCACACGCTGAGCTTACGGGAGCGTATGCTACAGAAGTCTAGGCCCTACCAAACAGTAATCAGTAAAAAAAAATGTGCTATTTAGTTTGACAAGGATTACTATTATCATACGTATGTCATTGTTTCAGTTTAATCAAATTTCATATTTAGTAATGCTCATGTACCTACATGCAAATTTCATTTGAAATTATTCAAATGGACCTTTCCTTTAGAAGTTACCACGGCCATAATAATGATGAAAGCAAGGAAAATGCCACAATATGAGTGAACAACTTGTAACGGACCACAATGAAATAACATTGTTGCCGTCACAAATAAAAATAACCTTGCAATCATATGGATATATGTAGTCGAATTATGTATAAATTAACGACTAGGAATGTAGGTGCATCGTTCACTACTTTATTTAATAGGTCATTGTTGTTCATACTTGGTTGGAAGGACGCATCACATAGTGTCCGATTCTCGCTGCCTGCCTCGCGGGCGAGCGGGCGTGATAATATGTTATTGAAGGTATCGCGGCCGTATGCTTAGGAAAAATGTTAACTTGTAAGAGGGTAGACGTATACCAGACGAAGTGGCGTGATATTCTTGAACTACCAATTAGCGCGCGGTTGCTAGTCGTGGATGAAAAGTGTGTCGTGATTCGTAAACAGTATAAGCTACTTAAATGGAACGAAATAGATTCGAATATTGAATGACGAGTTGCTATAGAACATTCTAGAATATTTTGGAAAGAGAGACAGAGATACGCAGAGAGGGGTGAAGAGGCTTGATGGTAGGCGTATGATATAAAAACGGGTGGTTCGTTAGTTCATGGCTTTTTTAGTGTGAAATTTTAAGGTAATAAGACGTATCGATAATTGTTCGTGAAGGGCCTTTTTGTCGGTGTGAATCTCTGGGGTGATAGGCGTATCGCTGATAAATCGCGGAACGGTTCTTTTTATCATTAATTTTAATTTCTTTGTGTTAATATTGTGTTGAGAACGGCATTGAATCTGTGCCTTTGAGCTGCGTAGCGAGATATGGGACAATTAAGTTGTCTAATTGATCGTAACGTTAGGCTTGGGCATGGAATCAATGTAATTGTAGTTAACTTAATATTGAATAATCCGGTGTTTAATATTTCGCTAAAATTCAGGTTGATTGTTCAAATTGTGTGCAGCGTGGCCGAACCTACGGTGCTCAGGCGCCGATGGTGGTAGCGTGGGGCATGTTGAGCAATCAAAATGGCGCGGTTTTGTGATATGCAAATTCTAGGAATTGAAACGTAGCATTATTTGTCCGCGAAGGGGGTTTCTTTTATGGAATTTAACTTCTCGTGTTAATTTTGTTTAAGTATAGCGTTGATTCTTTATCTTGAGCATTGTGCACGGAATTGGCGGTACATCTGCCGATTTTTGTGACGCTGCGCTGGGATGTTGATTCAATGTGATCGCGGTTAAGTAATTAGGTCATAAATCGGGTTCTAATATTTCATCGGATTTAGTGTTGGTTATTTGACTGTGTTGTACGAAGTGGCCAGAATTCCAAGGGTCACAGACCTTTGAGTATGGCGGCGGTACCTAGTTAACTAACCAACATTGTCAGGCGAGTTCTAACATCGACAAATTGGTTAAATAGGGTTTGTGGTTATTTCACACTGAAAAATTAGCTATCTTAGGGACGTAACTTCGTAAAAATATGAGACGGATACCTCACGGAGCCTACGAAGTCTCGTATAGCCTAGGCGTAGGAAGCTGGTAAGCTGTGGGACGGGCCAGCGACTGATTTTGCCCTTAAAGGGATCAGTTACGTCTCCCAGGTGCTTGGGTTCGCGAGCTTTCAAAGTGGTAGGAGCTCGTCGAAGTGAATTCCGTCCAGCGTATGCGGGCCATGGAGATTGATCGCAACCCAACCATACTGGTCTCATTTATTTATATATGTATATATACACACACATTTATTTCCTCTGTTAGGAGTCATGGTTCGTGTCCCAATTAGGTTAGGACCATGACGTACACACAGTTATAGGCAATAGACAAAGTCGAGGCTAACTACCTTGCATACCCTAGTTTCAATTAGCAAATCAACGTTGTACATCGTTGATTTGGGTTTAGCCACTTTATACATCACACGTTTAACGTAATACAAACTCAAGAAGTCATTTTACACGAGTATCTTAGATTAGATTAGATATTGTAGGTACACATTTTATTAAGATCTAGTTAGGAGTTAGGTAGGTAGTCGTGATGAATATACGCGTTAGTTAACATACAGCGTGGTAGGCGCGTCAGACGACATTTATAGGGACAGTAGGTACAATTACTGATTAGTTCTTAAGCTAATCGCGACGTGCGTGATAGGTAGCAAGCGGTTACGCTAAGCGGTCGAATCAAGGGTTTCGTTCGGTAAAACGTCCGGGTGATCATATTATCCTACGGCGCGATGTTAGTACCTTTGCGGTGAGAATAAAGGAGTACGAGGGTAGGGCGTCGCGAGAATAGACTAATATTTTAGTGGTTGTAGAGTCACGGTGGTGGGCAATAAATAATAGGCTGCATGTGTCTAGATAAAGTGTAGTCTCGGGGCCTGCAACTTAATTATAACATAGATATGCAGGTAGCCTGATTCTATGTTCATTGCATACTTCAAATTATTATTTTACCTCCTGACTGTGGTTACGAGTCGAAAGACATTTGGCTTAGAGATAAATAGTCGAATCTTTTTGAGGGTTACATGTTCAGAGCTCTAAGGGTGCTTTATTCTGGTCCGCCGATAGTTTATACGTGACTGTTAAATTAAAGTAGTATATTAGCCAGAATGTAACACTCTCCCTCATGTGTCGTTGACGAGCGGCGATGAGCTGACACGCCAGAGTCTCCAGGACTAGTTAACACAACCAGCGGTTTCTATTAACGCTTTACCGTGAGACTATGTAGTTCCTTGAGGAAATGCGACGTCTGAGTTCGTTGGTGACCCCGGGTGTCTAAAGTACGCCTAGCGAAACAGCAAAGTCTGTCGTGTCGGGAGTCTACTGGACGGCGAGGACTTGTAGTTTCTGGGGAGCAATGCAATACCCGCGTTGAAGGGGGCGTTCGAGCGTCTGGTGATGCTGAGCGAAACAGGTTATGCTGTCGTGCCGGGTTCCTCAGTACGACAAGGGTTCCTCACCTGAAGCGTTATAAGCCTTGTAGAGACAACCTTGCAGTAGTTTAAGACGATCAAATGTTGGACGGTTCGGTCACAGTCAGAGTACCTATTTATTAATATACAAAACCAGCTTAATGCTTACCAATTAATAGAAAGTAGTATAAACATTTAAGTGAATTTCATGTTTTATATAGCCCAACCTAAGTGAACACTTTGTAGATTTATAAAAATTAATCTGCTCATTTGCGATTCATGCGAACTGGAAGACATTCGGTTTAGAGAAATTAGTCTAATCAGTTTTGTTTGTTACATGTTCAGAGCTCAAAGAGTGCTTTGTTCTGGTCAGCCGATAAGTTTTATTCGTGGTTGCTATTTTTAACGTAGTATATTCGCCAGAACGTATCACTCTCCCTCATGTGTCGTTGTCGAGCGGCGATGAGTTAACACGCCTGAGTCTCCAGGACTAGTTAACACAACCAGCGGTTTCTATTAACGCTTTACCGTGAAACTATGTAGTTCCTTGAGGAAATGCGACGTCTGAGTTCGTTGGTGACCCCGGGTGTCTAAAGTACGCCTAGCGAAACAGCAAAGTCTGTCGTGTCGGGAGTCTACTGGACGGCGAGGACTTGTAGTTTCTGGGGAGCAATACAATACCCGCGTTGAAGGGGGCGTTCGAGCGTCTGGTGATGCTGAGCGAAACAGGTTATGCTGTCGTGCCGGGTTCCTCAGTACGACAAGGGTTCTTCACCTGAAGCGTTATAAGCCATGTAGAGTCAACCTCGCGGTCGTTAAAGTCAACCGAATGTCGGACAGGACAATTGAACTGCTTTTAAGACTTAACCTTAATACTCATTATTGATTTCACTAGTCTGGCGGCTTTGCGTTCGGTCAGATTTAGCCTAAACAGTTAGAGCAATATCCCGAAGTAACACACTGCAAATACCGTTACCAAACTTACTAACGTCTCTCAAGTGAGGAGACTTCACTACTGCCGGAAGAGCAGAAAACTTTACTTGATTAATTGTTGTCTATATTATTTAGAAGTCTGGGCAATAGACCCCGTGTAACAGTGGTGACTGAGAAAAGCGCCTGGCTGCTACCTTACAAGACTGACGAATGTATAGATGACGCTCACAGTACATTTTATTATAAACAAATACGTTATCTGTGGACCCAACTGAGGGGTTTGCCTTATTTGTAATAACTGATAGCGGTGGCATAGTGGTGATTTGACCGATTGCAATTCAGTTAGATTGTGCTCAAATAACCTTATACAATCTTTGTGTTCAGCTAGCGGACGAGAAGTTTAATACTTGTATTATTGTAAATTGATGCTTGCTTTAAAATTGAAAAAAATCAAACTAGTGATGGTTGAAATTGTAGAATTTGATATAGTGAATATTATCTAAAGTAGTTCGGAAAAGGAAAATCAGGAACATAGGTGGTTCTGGGGAAGGACCCATGTGATTATTCCTAAATTGCCTCAGATAAATTTAAAATTACAAAACAAATTTAATAAAAGACTGAGATGTCGTTAGTTAAATTGTAAGAACAATTTTCTCATACTCACATATGTTACATACTCGTAAGATCAACGAGATGAATTGGGAATGGTCAGATGGAGGGGTGTTGTAGGCGGTCCTTCTCTTCCCTGCTTCTCCTTTTCACATATAGTGGGAGTGTTCTCTATGTTATGGTTGCATTCAGAGTAGTACATAGGGCGAACACTAGCATTCTCCAGTTACATAAAATTAACCGTAGGTAATATGCCACTGCCCCGCGAGACTAGCGCGAGCCAGAGCGTTCTCTATCTTATATTTGAGCTCTAAATTGAATATAGGTTGCTTACTAACCTTCCTCTTTTATATCATTTAATATAGAATATATGCCACTGCCCGAGGGGCTAGCGCAAGCAAGAGTGTTCTCTGTCTTATAATTGATTTCTAAATAGAATCTTGGTGGTGGGAACTAACATTATCTCACTACCGAAATTAACTATAGCCTGCCTAGTCATCGCCTTACGGAACCGTTAACTTGAACTGAACATCGAGATAGTAACAACATTCATTCTCACTACAAAGTGACTCCATAGGTTATTTCGCCACGGCCTTGTGAGTCCGATAGGAGCTGCGGTGTAAACAATCTAATCTTATACTTAATTCTGATTCGAATGTTGATGAGGAGTATAAATGCCTACTACATCGATAGCTAAACTATAGCTAAATCTAGGAGACTTACGTTCTAATTCTGAGGGTTCTCTTAAGATTCTAAAGTCCCTGCCTAGTGATAGGATATCATTAAATCAATTACAGTGTTATATGAATATGCATAGACATTAGTTATAATCCAATCAACGTCTAACTACGAGAGTCATCCGATTCTTCAGAATTTCCTTTGGTACGCGCGTCCACCTGTCAGAATGCTGGTCCTAAGCAATAAAGAACCAATCAAAATCCGATAGGGTGCGGTACAATTCTAACAGTCCAATTGAGATAGAGTGGTAAAGAAAAGCACACATTAAATCTTTGATATTTTATAATTTCCCCAAGCTAAGTAACCTAAACGTGGAGCGGACGATTGGATCTTCACATATATAAACATATTGAGTAGAGACAGGAAGATAACCTTAGGGAATAGTTACTCTTTAAAGTACTGCGGTGCTACGTTATTTAGGAAGCTTAACTGGTAGGGTTCTCGAATTGCTTAGTCATCTCAGCCACGAAAAGGACTCTGGGTTGCTGCTCACAATGTAGTTGCCACTAAAACGATCACTGCCAATAATTTAACTTGAGGGTCGACGTGACACAGTCCGAGACACCTTATTAATAAGTTTAGTTAAGTAGATTGATTTTTAGGTCAAGAAATAGTTACAATTAAAATCAGGGATTCTAGTACATATTTCGTCAATACACGAGTGGTAGTTCAGGTAAAGATTAGATACAGGAGTAGTTATGTGTGGGGTAAGGAGGTAGATAAACAAATTACTATGTTCAATACATGAACAGTTCTCAGTAGATATATTTCTATAAGAGTGGGGTTCACATAGGTAGGACCATTATATATATAAGTTAATAAACAAATAAAAGGAAACAGGAGGGTGAGACATATAAAGGTAGAATATAATATTATATAGAGTAGCTTTGTACTTAACATAAGTAGAGACATAATGTAGACGGGGTGGTAAGATGGAAATGAGTTAAGTAGTTAACACTAGAAGGCGGGGTTTAGTAGTACATAGGTACCTAGTCAGATATATATTTAAGCTATTTATATATAAGTAGTAATTAGAGTCTCCCCTCTGCAGCGCATAAATAAATAAGCAAAAAAAATACATAAATAAAACAAACAAAAATAATATAATAAAGAGTTAGGAAGGGGGGGGGGAAGTTACAAACTGTATGCTAACTAAGTCTACTCGTATTAGTTTTATGTACACCAGAAACATTAGGTACCTACTTATGAGTAGGTACTTGTAACTTTAAACGTTGTATTAAAAAATAAGATATTGTTGTTAAATTATATTATTAATTGAAAGAAAGATAAATTAGAACTATATATTAGGCAAATATAACATATTTGTGATATATTTGGATATATTTATATTTACTAATGTATAAAGAGTTTGTTTGTTTATCGTTTGAATGCACTAATCCGTGGAACTACCAGTCGGATTTAAAAATATATTTTTGTCCATCGATTGTGATGAACAAAAATATTCTCTTAGAAGACGAGTAAAAAGAAAAAAGTAGAAAATACGGTTCCTAAGGGGACTGAGATACACGCGGATGAAGTCGCGAAACACATCTAGTATGTATATAAAACAATCGCTTGTTTAAATTAATAGGATATCTAGAATGTAGGTTTCCGATTTTGATGAGGCAGAAACTAACTCTTCAGGCTCAAAAATTATTACACAACATAAAAAGCACAGTTTTACTAGCAATGCCTCACAAACGCGTGAAGTTTTCATCGACAAGAATTCCCACAGGCGTCATTGTTTTTGAAGACAAACTTAAATAACAGCGCAGCAGGCAACGCGTGCTCGCAAGTGACTCTACATCATTTTAAGAGCTAAAACCATATCATATGCGCTTGAATCGTGATGCATCTGCCGATTAAGAAATGTGGCTGTTGTGAAAGTAATGTAGGATAAGGTAACAAACCAATAAACAACTTAACGACGCATAAAGACCATTTACTCGCCAAAACTTAATGTTTTAGATCCCAGTTTTCTCCTAATCTCAACGATTCAAGCCTACTTTGTTTTGGCGTCTGGATATCTCAGTGATTCGAGTTTACTGACCAATGAGAGAATATTTCTATTACTAAGCCGATAAGTGAAGCGTTTTTGATCCGCGAACTAGCCAATAAAAATGTGCGTTCTACTTAACCCCTCGACCAGTAGTGTTAATTGAGTTACTACGTAATCCTCATTGGTTCTCCATAAGTTTATTCCTTCATGATGGAGAAGATATTTATTTATTTTAAAAATAATCGCTGTACATTACACTACAAAAATTATGGAGATGAGAACAGGCTATGGTAAAGAGAGCAAGAAAGTGGAATAGACGCGGTCAAGATACGATGGTGCGCAAAAAATGCGGCATTTTTGTAGAGATAGAGAGAGTAAGAGAGTTAGTCTGAGAAAGAATATCGTTGTTTAGAAAAGAAGAAGCATGCTGTTTTGGTTCGGACATACATATAGAATAAATAGAAAGACAGCGAAGTGGAAAAAAATACGATTCCAATAATTATCATTACATCTCGAAAGTAGAAATATCTAGGAGCCGAGGAAGGCCAAGAGTCCATCTATCACTATTAAATTAGTGGTATTTTATCAGAGGGTAGTGTCAGGAGCCCTAAAAACTAACGAGCGTGCACGAATAGAGCTATGAATGTTGAACAGTCAGGTGTGTAAGTACTGAGTTATTGAATGTGGTGCTCAGTTCTCTCTGCCTACCCTACATGGAACTTGACGTAAAGGTGCGTAAGGCTCGAAACTTGAAAAATAATTGTCCACCCACTAAATAATCCGTTGACTTTCCAAAAATACTAATTTCTAGAAACCGACAAATGTGAAAAATAAAACAGATTGATTACTTTATGATAAGAATGTCAATCTTTATATAGGTTTTATTACAACGTCGGAAGTTGACCGAGCATACTACCAGATGTGAAGTGTTGTATAAAAAAGTACTTATAGATAAGTCACAAAATCAATTTTCTTGACGAAAGAAAATTAATGGAATACTTTTGAACCCAGCTGCATAATTTAAATTCTAATTCATGATCAGTATTGAAAATATTATGTTATTTAACGCCCGAAAATAATAATCAATCCACAATCAGAGATTGAAACTAATCTCATAGTCTCAACAACAAAACTCGCCAGGTATACATTTTTTGTTACCAAAGATACCCGATTTTTCAAGAAGATATTTATTTATTTTAAAAATAATCGCTGTATTACAAAAAATATGGAGATGAGAACAGGCTATGGTAAAGAGGTAAAGAGAGCAAGGAAGTGGAATAGACGCGGTCAAGATACGATGGTGCGCAAAATCTGCGGCATTTTTGTAGAAATAGAGAGAGTAAGAGAGTTAGTTTGAGAAAGAATATCGTTGTTTAGAAAAAAAGAGGCATGCTGTTTTGGTTCGGACATACATATAGAATAAATAGAAAGACAGCGAAGAGGAAAAAAATATGATTCAAATAATGTTATTTAACGCCCGAAAATAATAATCAATCCACAATCAGAGATTGAAACCAATCTCATAGTCTCAACAACAAAACTGGGCAGGTATACATTTTTTGTTACCAAAGATACCCGATCTTTGGTTCGACAAAGAGAAATCAATACTTATGATTGACTCTGTCGTCCGATATCATGAAAATACGCTTTTTTACATTTAGCGGGTTCCATTCCCTATACAATCAGACAATATTTTGGAAATAAAGTAAAATTTATCTTTAACTTATCAAAACGAAACTTCTCCCACAAATTAAGAAACGTTGTCTAAAATAATAGGCCTCCTTGGTGGTCTTATACAATAGGAGATAGGCAAAGAGATTTGAGCGTCACATGACTCGGTTCTTACTCACCTCCTTCGCCACCACTTCGCTTCTTTAACATAATACTTTCCGCGAACGCTCACCGCTTTTTAGGAATTTTAACATTTTGTGATAATAAACGATCGATTTGGTCGTGGTAGAGTGGTGAGTTTTGGCCTTCTTCGACTCCTACATCCTTCTACTTACGCTTTGTAAATTTGTTTTGGTATTTCCTTTTGCATTCTTTCTGTAACCAATGGAGCATGCCTTTTCTTACCTTAACACCGATACTCCCTTTCAGCCCAACTCTCTTTCTTATTGATCTATATTGCGAACTCGGTCTACTGGCGTTACGGTAGTGCTCGAGTCACAATTGCGATTATTTTACATTCAGACTCTCTTTTTTTTGCCAAACTCAGATCTGGCTTCCATGTTCTAAATCAAATTGATTGAATTTGATTCCTTATTTCATATTAGCGTTAGCGTTAAAATCAGTATTTCGTTGTTTATGCACAGCGTAAACAGCAGTTGTGTCTTTTGGATGAAATGTACGATTAAGTTTACTGTCAAGAAGTTTCCATTCCGTACACACTATTTTCTGTTCCAACACTTCATGATCAACTACGTATATTTGCGTATTCCTCTATCAAATAGAATTCTCTTTGTTTTCTTCGCTTTTAGTTTTAAGCCTTTCTTCGTGTATTTTTTTCTCCATACAATCGTCTTTCATCATTGTGACTAGAGTTTGTCGTACAGATTATGTATTTTCTATTAACACGGCATCGTATACATAATGCAAACAATTAAAAAAAATGATCAGGTGAGTTGTCACACGCACCTCTACTCACTACCCCGACACTACCGCTTCCACTACCTAATGGTCTGTTACAAACTGAACATCAAAGCGTCTCTCATTCATATCAGTTAATTAATCTTATCTCCATTATCTCCACCATCCCTTGCTTTCCACGTATGTATATATACGTACGTATATGGCACTCAACTGTGTTCGAACCGTCAGGTTGAGCGTAGTGTGATGACCGGCGGCCGGCATGGTGTTTCGCACTAACGGTGGCGAATCGGCGCGAGCGCGTCCGGACGGCATCTTAACCCGCAGATTAACACGCACTCGATCCAAAATTGTAATCCGCTGCATTGACTGGAGTCGCGACAAACAAGTTCCTGATAATACAGTAGCATAGGGGTCATACTCCCATATTGTTGTACATACTGTTGACTGCATTTAGAAAGTATATTTTCACGAAAGGAATTTCAGTAAAATTCCTTGTATGGGTATATACTTTTCTCCCGTACAACATAGCAGTTATCATAGGAACGTATGTAACGTGAGATACGAATGTGAGTTTTTTAGTTGGATATGATTTGTTGCCTTATTGTGCAGTCTTTTTTCGAAATTGTCTTTCTGTAATACCCGTTACAGCCAAGTTGATTGTTTTTTTTTTATTCTACGTCGGGAGGTATACAAGCATACGGCCCACCTGATGTAAAGCGGGTAACGTAGCCTATTAACGCTTGTGATTAAGTATCACTCGCGCGGTGCCTCCTCTGCTGCTTACACAGAAACTCCTTGGGAGCTTACTGGTGACCTCACTAACACGCAGGAACACAACAACCCTCTAGGGAGTTGTTATTTGGCTGCGGTTTTTTGTTAGGTGGAAGTACTTTCCCAGAAGGGCTGGTTTGATGCGCCCTACCTCTCTTCAAAAAACCTACCTTCTCTTCTTTGTTGTATGTCGGTAAGGTCAGGGAATGCTGCACGCATCGACAGTCTAGGCAGGTACTACGGTAGATCACATCAGGCAGTGGCAAACATAGAAAGTCGCACGCTCACGTACTTTACTGGCTGGATGGTTGTTTGCAATCCGAATGTCTATGTTTGTGTTAGTGTAGTACAATACACCGTCAATGCTGTAACCGGAAAGTCAGTGTGCAATCGTACAATCCTCCTTGTAACATTATTACCTAGCATTTTCACGTAATATGAGCATATTAGTTTTACGTCAGTCCTGGTTGTTTTCAATAGATGAATGTTGTTAAGTTAACCCAAGAAGCGTGCCAAAGCAGCAGGAATGGGAACCTCCACCTCATAAAAAAATACGTGAAATAACAACACCCCGGAGGGATGTTGTGTTTCTGCGACTTAGCGAGGATGCTGATACGGACCTGAGAAATTGTTGTATTACAAGCAACTCCTGTTTTGCAGGCTACGGTTAACGCTTTACATCAGGTGGGCCGTAAGCTTGTAATAAAACCACGATGATGATTAACAAAAAGTGTTCTAAATCTTTGACACCAACTAACTCTCTGAGAATCAATGAAGATATACGTTAGACGCGTACATTTACCAGACACCGCAGCGGTGACCAGGCAAAATATGTCCTCGCCCCCTAGTGTGCGTGCCGCGTTGGCAGTCGTCAAGTCACCCTAAGGAGTGACTTGACGACTCCAACGCGGCACGCACACTAGGGGGCGACTGTGCGACACGTATATGCTCTTCTAAACCTTCGGTCGAAAGGAAACCAGTGTCTTAGTAGTTGGCATGCGAATGTGGTGCTGTGGATATGGATCACACAAACTAATAGTTCCCACAGCTGTAAGCTTCACGCTTCAGGCTCTGCGCAGCGACCAATGAAAATACCTTTCATTGGTTTCGTCATCTTTTTATAACGTTGATACCTTATTTGGTGTTGATTTCGTTGGTTGGTACCTTACAGTTGGCAGTCACCTACTGCGGTATGCACAACAGCAGTTTAGGATTGCAGCGTAATTAATTTATAATTATCACCTTGGTTTAATATATATATACATTTACATATCCTATAATTATATAAATAAGAATGTACAAAAATAATACAATTTTTATAACGTTATTCGTGCTTTATTTTCTGTCCATATTGCTTATAAGTTCAGATATTTCATCAGGTAAGTTAACTAAAGATTTTTATACACAATTAGGCATCGTTAATGACTTCACAAGGTCATAAAATAAATAAACGAGAAGCTTATTTTACATGTCTTAATTTTTTAGCACGCGCAGTTTTTCTCTTCTTTTACTATATGGGTTATTTACTGTATACTAGATTTCTATTTTTTTTTAATCAAATATACATCTGATACATCCTGTAATTGTGACAAAAAAAAAGAAATGATAGTTTACAATATTGAGTAATTCAAATATTTATTTATATGTGATATTCGCAGATATATTTAGCTACCTGTCTATAACTTCTCGCCATATCCCTTGCGGGGTAGGCACAGAGAACCAAGCGTCACTATATTAATAACATTGATATTTCTGCTAAATATGATTTGATTTATTTTATTTTAATTTTATTTTATTTAAATTTTATGTTGCTATATTCCAAGTAACCTGAGCCATGTGGTGTTTTAATAAAAAAAGAAAAGTGATAAATGTAATGTAAGAACATATAGTTAAGTATAAAGTATATGGTTTCGAGTTTAACAAAATTAAGAAAACCTCAAAATCTTATATAAAGTTACATTTAATTCTATAGACTAGATACCTACAAACTTAGTAATAATATATTTAGGCACTTTTACTATAGGTATTTTAAACATATATTTTTACAATTATTAATTTTTAACTTATCTGCTTACTCATAGGCAGCAGGCAGCCTTCCATTTAACAATATATTACCCTAAGTTTTGATATCGTATATAATAACACGTACTAATTATAATGCATGGACAAGACTGAAGTAATACACTTTCATACGCTGCCAATAAATCTGTCAATGTTCAATTTTAAAAGACTTGCATATTATAATGAAAAATAAAAATATCAGGCACAAGTAGGTACATTTATTAAGGCTTGCCATTCGTTACTTGCTGAAGTATCCCGAGGGTTTTGTCAGGAACAACGCTTGTCAAGAAATATAAAACACAAGACACATACCTTACAATTATTTACAATGTGTGTTCGTATTTTATTGTTTATATTAGCACAACTGTTAGGATTTCATAGCGTTGTATATTTCTAGTAACCCCGTAGACAATAGAATTAATAGGGAATTGGAAATATGGCTTTCGTTAATATTCGATTTACGCGAACTTATTCTTAAAAACTAGATAGCTAATCAGTTATATTAATTTGTTAGAAATAATTTATCCTAAACGTAATACCTATAGCTATTCTATTTCGATCACAGTCTTAGAAGGAAAACACTATAAAGTCAATTTATAGTTTAATCACGTTGGGATCATTCTTTGACAATAAAGAATTCTGTCCCTTTTGAAAATCACACATTTATTTGTGCACAATATGGTCTTTCTAAGTGAGATTGAACTTCTAATCAAACACGTTGTGCCGTGTGATCCCCGTGTAAGCACACACTAATATTGTACAGCCTCGTAGGTCAGATCTTTTGGTTAGAGAATCCGCATGGAATCTGTTTGCTTGATGATGTTTCTCTCCAAGCTAATTAGTTTCCGCTGTGATTCGATATAGTCGCTCGAATCGGACGATTCAGACTGTTTGTGTCTGTTGTATAACCTGATCCGTCTGGCCCTGGTGTCCGAGTCATACATTAGGGTCTGTGTGCTCCCTTTCCGTGACCTGAAAGCTAGCTTGTAGGGTGTACTGCTCTGTACGTCTGACATTGATCTGATGTGCCTCCTGAGTTTTGATTCCTTCGTGAGCGGTAATAAAACTAATGTCCTTTCGGGTTTCGCGTCTTCTACAGATCTGGAAAGAGGGGAAAAACAGTTGATTAGCCTGTGTTAACATAAAGTACGTCATAATTTAAAAAAATATACAATTTCACATATCATAATAATTACTCTTAATAATTATGAGTAATGTATTTGTAAGAGTATTTGCTTATTGCTGTGACGAATTTACGAATTCAATTAATTTAAGTACCTAGGTGTCTATTGCAGTGGTGTATTCATAAAACATTATTAATCTAAATAAGTGCCTGTAAAAGTTGTGTAAACAATATTTTATGTCTTAATGGAGAGTTTTTTCTGCACTAATACATAAATATCTGTTACCTAACTTTAGGTATCATATCTATATAAATGAAAATTAAATGCTGTTTGTTGGTAAAGGTAATTCAATAACAATGACTCCTTCACAACCATCCAACAGTCCTTGCTAGTTAATGAGGTTACCAGCAAACTCTTGACAATGTGCTACGCAGCAGGGCTGGCAATAAGCGGGTGAATATGTAGAACGAACTTTTACAGACTTGTCGTCTCACGTGGGCGCGAGGCTATATATTCTCAGAGGTAATTTTAGGCATGTAATTTGGCTAATACATGTTCTGACAGGTAACTTTATTAGCAAAGAGACTTATATGCATGAGGATTAATTAATATAAGTATTCAATTATCATATCATTTTTATTTGATACTTGTGTCATTATTTATAAAAAAAGGTCGTTTAAGTACACTTAAGCCTAAGTTAGGTAACGATTTACCAAAAGACGACATATTATGACATGCCAGTTCATAATAACCCTATGGTAACCAATATTTTACGTGTAGGCATTGTTATAGATCTAGTATAGGGTATATCAATGTTAACCCATCGAAACCCGTGTGGTCATATATGACCGCGAAATGTATGGGAAAAGGTATATAACGGGTTCTGAAGGCTGACGGGAGTGAGTTGTATATAAGGACTAATTTATTTGGTGCTCAGTTCACAAAACTTGGCATGATATAAATAATGAACTCTACTTACTAATAAATAGGGCAGATTGCCCAGAAACATTTCGGATCAGAATTATGTATGTATTGCGAATTTGTACCTACGTGATGTTTATTATTGGACATTTTGCTAGCATACCCTCAAACACATGTCTTTGACAATACTTGAGGCAATGACATAAAAGCAAATTAATTTATAGTTCACGTTTGTCAGTCGCTACTATGCCATGTATACTTCTACATACACTTAGAGCATACGCTACATAAATTATCATTCCTAGATTCAATTCAATTGATTTTATAGCGTACACGCTCACGACAAGTACGCAGTAAAGGCTATATTTATTTGCTATGACTAGTAACTACATTTTTAATATTAATACATAGTTTGTTCGCATATGTTCGAAATTTATTACCTCTGGTTAATAGGAAGACATACTGTCTAAAGTGATTGCATAATATGTTGAATACGACAGTTTGACTTTTTCTTTGATACGTTTAATTATGTCTGTGATCATATACATCAGCGTTTCTAATTATACGTCTATATAAATACATTTGCTGAAATACAAATTGACTAGGATATAACAGAAAGATTTTAACATAGAACTCTTGGTGATGCAAATGCCCACTCCTAATGTTGCAAATTTCCAAAGAGTAACTATGCTTACCAACAGAAAAGTTTTGTATTATAATATCACACAATGAAAATCTATTTCACCATTAAAATAACCAATTGTTAAGAAAGTGCTATGATTTAATTTCTTAACACAAGTTTAAAACTCACTTCGGTTCGGTTTCTACTATTTTTATACCACTAAGGTGCCAAACAAGCGTACGACCTGTCTAATAGTAAACACTTACCGTAGCCTATGACACTTACAATACAAGGGCTGTCACTCATGGTGTGCTAACCCTAAAATTTGTTAGTTTACGACAACGCTTGCACTGAGATTCACCATTGTACTAATTATCATTTTTATGGTACCTAAATGGTAAAGATACGACGATAGAACAATAACAAGGACGTAAAAATACGTTATCTGTTTGAACCTGTACTTGTGCTTTTTAAATATTTTGTTATGAAATCCATTATAATATGTAACATTAAGTACAAATTTCAAATCGCTACTTAGAATGGTTAAAAATACAGCCCTTTAAAAAAATTACCGATGAACGGACAGACGCGATTACCCACTTCTCGAGTGTTACTAGCGTAGCAGCAGCGGTACTGGAGAAATCAGGGAATCCCTAACTTTATTATCATTATCTTTTCATTTTGTAACGTCATTAAAAACGTTACTGAGCAAAGTTATAATCTAGACATTCATAGCATGATAAGGTATTTATGACGTGAAAACACACATTTCACATGATAAAAAAAAACTCGAAACCTCGTTCAACATTCAATTACCACTGTTTGTGGTTAATAAACGCTAAATTTGCTGACGCTCAATAGACTTAAAGAGGTTAAGACATTTTATGCGAGATCCTTATAGTTTTATCCTGATTACATTACAATAAGTAATGTAAATTGGGCGATTCCATTAGTGAGATTTTCGCGACGTAAGAACTCAAACCAATATAAAAATTCAAAATAACCTCATCGGTTTTCCATAGGTTTATTTGTTTATTCCCTTCACGTTTATACGACAAGTACTTACTATATAAGTACCTATTTAAAACATTAAATACTGAGTTCTTTTCAAACTACAATTTATTTTAATTCTCCGCCCGTAATATACTTTATTTCTTGTAAAAAAATAGTTGGCAACTCTAGATTATGTAGGCCACTTTCCTAGACAATGTATTAGATTTACAGAGGAGCACGACTCTCGTGCGTACAGAAATACCAATACACATGTAGGAATTTCTATTATAAATAGAGGATTTCCGCGACTTCGTACGCATTCCCGTGGGCAATTTCCAAAAGTCCCGTCATCTCTAGAGTACCTATTTGTGCAATATTCTCTTCGTATTAGGTTTCTTTTGGTCTAGTCGCTTGTAATATAGAAAAGCTGTATAAGTTGTCATCGTTATCGGTGTATTGTTTTACAGATTTAAACGAGTACATACATAAGTATTTACATAATAATAATATGTTTACAATACTCACGCTTTGTCTGATGTAACACACGTAAAGATTTTGACTTGTAATGAAATTTCTGACGATGAATCATTTTGTTTTTATCATATAATAACCCAACTTAAGTAATTATTGATTAGTACTTGTAGCGTACGTGTATTTTTGAACATAAGCCGTTTCTATTTATTTCATGTGGCAACACGTCGAGCACTGACCTACCGTATTTCGAACTAAATAGGTAATGTCGCTTGCAGAGTCATGTGAACAATAACAATAATGGTAAGATTCAGTTATCAAATGCTAATGTCTATGGTCTATTCCGTGTGGTTAAGACACGTATTTTTGGTTTACTTACATGTTGTTCGAATAAATGTCATCATAGTACTTAATTTACCCGCCTGACCCAAAAGGAGGGTAATATTTTTCGCGCACTTGTATGTATGTATGTGACCTCCTGTAAGCTAAACGTCTTGACCGATTTTGAAGTTTAAGGTGTTATTAGATTCAGATTCTTCCCGCAAGTGTCATAGAGTATGTGACGTCAGCAAAAAAATCAATATGGTGGACGTTAACCTTTGTCCCCGGAGTGTGCATAGCCAATACGACGTCTACATAAAACCTATTTCATTTTGTTGCATTGCCTATTTGGTACCTACTTACTCTCCGACCGATTAAACTAAAAAGCTAAAAATAAGTCAATTTAAAAAACCAAAAAAACTCGACTGACTGTAAAAAAGATATAAACAAAACACATTCATAATTAAATCTATGTTTTCTCAACAATTTCGCTGAAGTTACGAAGAAATTAGGATGTACGTCATAACTAATTAATATAATTACTTATATAACATTAATTAGTCTGTATATGTCCCTATTATAAAACAGGCAACATAAACATGATATCACTGAGCGATAAACACGACAGGTAAGTTCGTGTATACGAAGCATTACGATAAAGTATGCTTGTGTTTCGAAATTCGGTTGTTTGCAAAATATGTTTGCCGGAGTTTCACGACCGTACTTGCGTCTTGTCCTTTGATAATAAACCGAGGTCAGAAGGAGCTCAATTTGACCTGCAATGAAGATGTACTTATATAAAACAATGCAATGCAATAACAATTAAACTAATTTCAGTGTCAATGATAATGGTCGTTTGACTTTGGTAGATTAATAGGTAGGTATTTGGTAGGTTGTGCTATTAGCGTTGTAGAGTTCCGTATTTTAATTTTTCATACGTATTCTACATGCCCCTATATCAAGCATTCTACAAGGAAGCTTTATGATATAAACTTGAAGGTACATTTTGTTCACCGCCACATATCCCGTTTTTTTTGACATCGATTCTTTAATTTTTAATGTAGTATTTTATCGAGGGATAGAATACCTTTTTACTCTTGCTCGATAGACTTATTTCGTAACTCTTATGTCATTCATTCATTCTCAATACCCAAACCATCTCAGCATACCCTTTCAATTTTTGTACATCAACTTTCATTCAACATAGTTCTCGTATATTTCTATTTTGTACTCTATCAAACATTCTTACTGCACTCATACTCCTCAGCGCTCGCATTTCTACAGCATATGAAATGATATTCCTTTGATATTCTATCGTCATAATGACAATACTCATTAAACACGTAACATGGAGAATTTTGAGATAGGTGTTTACTTCGGGAAAATTCCATTATTTTAACAAATAAATATTAAAAGAACGTTACCGTCTGCGGAAGACATATTTGTACGTACGTTTGTTGATTTATCCTATCGCGCATTCTTTAATGTTAGAGTTATTTCTGTTCGGAGGGGTGTGGTCATGGATAGAATGTGAACAAAGGTACTTACGTAGTTAGTTACGTATTATGAAAGTCAGGTATTTTTAGTACACTATTTTTAATATGTGATATCAGGAGCCCTAGAAACGGTCGAGTGTGTAAGTGAAATGTGTAAAGACAGAGTCACGTGGCGCTTGGTCTCCCTACGTAGACTGCACGGGATTTGGCGTGAAGTGATAGATAGACGTTTAATAATTTCCACTCTACTCGAAATCAGGGAATTTCTGCAGTAGTGGTCTCTACATATTTATATGAGCTAAATCAGCTGCCTAGACGTCTGTCTAATGCGCAGGTTTGGTAACAGAAATAAATAACAATAAATACGTTTTATCTCAAATTGGTTAGAATATTCTACCGAAGGCGGAACTGCGCAACCCACACATCTGAGAACCGCATTTGAAAAACTAGCCTTCGATCTTTAGATGATTATTATTAGATGAGCGCAGTGGCGAAGTGATTAGTAATGCTATTTTAACACAAGGGATCGTGGGTTCATTGTGGGAATCCACGCAGGACAAACATTTGAGTGCATGAACATATTTGTTTGTCTTGGTCAGTGTTTTAATAGAGGTAGGGCGTATCAAAACAGCCTGACTGGGGAAGTACCTCCACCACACACAATAACAACTAAACCAAATAACAACTCCATGGAAGCTACCTGTCTATAACTTCTCGCCATATCCCTTGCGGGGTAGGCACAGAGAACCAAGCGTCACTATATTAATAACATTGATATTTCTGCTAAATATGATTTGATTTATTTTATTTTAATTTTATTTTATTTAAATTTTATGTTGCTATATTCCAAGTAACCTGAGCCATGTGGTGTTTTAATAAAAAAAGAAAAGTGATAAATGTAATGTAAGAACATATAGTTAAGTATAAAGTATATGGTTTCGAGTTTAACAAAATTAAGAAAACCTCAAAATCTTATATAAAGTTACATTTAATTCTATAGACTAGATACCTACAAACTTAGTAATAATATATTTAGGCACTTTTACTATAGGTATTTTAAACATATATTTTTACAATTATTAATTTTTAACTTATCTGCTTACTCATAGGCAGCAGGCAGCCTTCCATTTAACAATATATTACCCTAAGTTTTGATATCGTATATAATAACACGTACTAATTATAATGCATGGACAAGACTGAAGTAATACACTTTCATACGCTGCCAATAAATCTGTCAATGTTCAATTTTAAAAGACTTGCATATTATAATGAAAAATAAAAATATCAGGCACAAGTAGGTACATTTATTAAGGCTTGCCATTCGTTACTTGCTGAAGTATCCCGAGGGTTTTGTCAGGAACAACGCTTGTCAAGAAATATAAAACACAAGACACATACCTTACAATTATTTACAATGTGTGTTCGTATTTTATTGTTTATATTAGCACAACTGTTAGGATTTGATAGCGTTGTATATTTCTAGTAACCCCGTAGACAATAGAATTAATAGGGAATTGGAAATATGGCTTTCGTTAATATTCGATTTACGCGAACTTATTCTTAAAAACTAGATAGCTAATCAGTTATATTAATTTGTTAGAAATAATTTATCCTAAACGTAATACCTATAGCTATTCTATTTCGATCACAGTCTTAGAAGGAAAACACTATAAAGTCAATTTATAGTTTAATCACGTTGGGATCATTCTTTGACAATAAAGAATTCTGTCCCTTTTGAAAATCACACATTTATTTGTGCACAATATGGTCTTTCTAAGTGAGATTGAACTTCTAATCAAACACGTTGTGCCGTGTGATCCCCGTGTAAGCACACACTAATATTGTACAGCCTCGTAGGTCAGATCTTTTGGTTAGAGAATCCGCATGGAATCTGTTTGCTTGATGATGTTTCTCTCCAAGCTAATTAGTTTCCGCTGTGATTCGATATAGTCGCTCGAATCGGACGATTCAGACTGTTTGTGTCTGTTGTATAACCTGATCCGTCTGGCCCTGGTGTCCGAGTCATACATTAGGGTCTGTGTGCTCCCTTTCCGTGACCTGAAAGCTAGCTTGTAGGGTGTACTGCTCTGTACGTCTGACATTGATCTGATGTGCCTCCTGAGTTTTGATTCCTTCGTGAGCGGTAATAAAACTAATGTCCTTTCGGGTTTCGCGTCTTCTACAGATCTGGAAAGAGGGGAAAAACAGTTGATTAGCCTGTGTTAACATAAAGTACGTCATAATTTAAAAAAATATACAATTTCACATATCATAATAATTACTCTTAATAATTATGAGTAATGTATTTGTAAGAGTATTTGCTTATTGCTGTGACGAATTTACGAATTCAATTAATTTAAGTACCTAGGTGTCTATTGCAGTGGTGTATTCATAAAACATTATTAATCTAAATAAGTGCCTGTAAAAGTTGTGTAAACAATATTTTATGTCTTAATGGAGAGTTTTTTCTGCACTAATACATAAATATCTGTTACCTAACTTTAGGTATCATATCTATATAAATGAAAATTAAATGCTGTTTGTTGGTAAAGGTAATTCAATAACAATGACTCCTTCACAACCATCCAACAGTCCTTGCTAGTTAATGAGGTTACCAGCAAACTCTTGACAATGTGCTACGCAGCAGGGCTGGCAATAAGCGGGTGAATATGTAGAACGAACTTTTACAGACTTGTCGTCTCACGTGGGCGCGAGGCTATATATTCTCAGAGGTAATTTTAGGCATGTAATTTGGCTAATACATGTTCTGACAGGTAACTTTATTAGCAAAGAGACTTATATGCATGAGGATTAATTAATATAAGTATTCAATTATCATATCATTTTTATTTGATACTTGTGTCATTATTTATAAAAAAAGGTCGTTTAAGTACACTTAAGCCTAAGTTAGGTAACGATTTACCAAAAGACGACATATTATGACATGCCAGTTCATAATAACCCTATGGTAACCAATATTTTACGTGTAGGCATTGTTATAGATCTAGTATAGGGTATATCAATGTTAACCCATCGAAACCCGTGTGGTCATATATGACCGCGAAATGTATGGGAAAAGGTATATAACGGGTTCTGAAGGCTGACGGGAGTGAGTTGTATATAAGGACTAATTTATTTGGTGCTCAGTTCACAAAACTTGGCATGATATAAATAATGAACTCTACTTACTAATAAATAGGGCAGATTGCCCAGCAACATTTCGGATCAGAATTATGTATGTATTGCGAATTTGTACCTACGTGATGTTTATTATTGGACATTTTGCTAGCATACCCTCAAACACATGTCTTTGACAATACTTGAGGCAATGACATAAAAGCAAATTAATTTATAGTTCACGTTTGTCAGTCGCTACTATGCCATGTATACTTCTACATACACTTAGAGCATACGCTACATAAATTATCATTCCTAGATTCAATTCAATTGATTTTATAGCGTACACGCTCACGACAAGTACGCAGTAAAGGCTATATTTATTTGCTATGACTAGTAACTACATTTTTAATATTAATACATAGTTTGTTCGCATATGTTCGAAATTTATTACCTCTGGTTAATAGGAAGACATACTGTCTAAAGTGATTGCATAATATGTTGAATACGACAGTTTGACTTTTTCTTTGATACGTTTAATTATGTCTGTGATCATATACATCAGCGTTTCTAATTATACGTCTATATAAATACATTTGCTGAAATACAAATTGACTAGGATATAACAGAAAGATTTTAACATAGAACTCTTGGTGATGCAAATGCCCACTCCTAATGTTGCAAATTTCCAAAGAGTAACTATGCTTACCAATAGAAAAGTTTTGTATTATAATATCACACAATGAAAATCTATTTCACCATTAAAATAACCAATTGTTAAGAAAGTGCTATGATTTAATTTCTTAACACAAGTTTAAAACTCACTTCGGTTCGGTTTCTACTATTTTTATACCACTAAGGTGCCAAACAAGCGTACGACCTGTCTAATAGTAAACACTTACCGTAGCCTATGACACTTACAATACAAGGGCTGTCACTCATGGTGTGCTAACCCTAAAATTTGTTAGTTTACGACAACGCTTGCACTGAGATTCACCATTGTACTAATTATCATTTTTATGGTACCTAAATGGTAAAGATACGACGATAGAACAATAACAAGGACGTAAAAATACGTTATCTGTTTGAACCTGTACTTGTGCTTTTTAAATATTTTGTTATGAAATCCATTATAATATGTAACATTAAGTACAAATTTCAAATCGCTACTTAGAATGGTTAAAAATACAGCCCTTTAAAAAAATTACCGATGAACGGACAGACGCGATTACCCACTTCTCGAGTGTTACTAGCGTAGCAGCAGCGGTACTGGAGAAATCAGGGAATCCCTAACTTTATTATCATTATCTTTTCATTTTGTAACGTCATTAAAAACGTTACTGAGCAAAGTTATAATCTAGACATTCATAGCATGATAAGGTATTTATGACGTGAAAACACACATTTCACATGATAAAAAAAAACTCGAAACCTCGTTCAACATTCAATTACCACTGTTTGTGGTTAATAAACGCTAAATTTGCTGACGCTCAATAGACTTAAAGAGGTTAAGACATTTTATGCGAGATCCTTATAGTTTTATCCTGATTACATTACAATAAGTAATGTAAATTGGGCGATTCCATTAGTGAGATTTTCGCGACGTAAGAACTCAAACCAATATAAAAATTCAAAATAACCTCATCGGTTTTCCATAGGTTTATTTGTTTATTCCCTTCACGTTTATACGACAAGTACTTACTATATAAGTACCTATTTAAAACATTAAATACTGAGTTCTTTTCAAACTACAATTTATTTTAATTCTCCGCCCGTAATATACTTTATTTCTTGTAAAAAAATAGTTGGCAACTCTAGATTATGTAGGCCACTTTCCTAGACAATGTATTAGATTTACAGAGGAGCACGACTCTCGTGCGTACAGAAATACCAATACACATGTAGGAATTTCTATTATAAATAGAGGATTTCCGCGACTTCGTACGCATTCCCGTGGGCAATTTCCAAAAGTCCCGTCATCTCTAGAGTACCTATTTGTGCAATATTCTCTTCGTATTAGGTTTCTTTTGGTCTAGTCGCTTGTAATATAGAAAAGCTGTATAAGTTGTCATCGTTATCGGTGTATTGTTTTACAGATTTAAACGAGTACATACATAAGTATTTACATAATAATAATATGTTTACAATACTCACGCTTTGTCTGATGTAACACACGTAAAGATTTTGACTTGTAATGAAATTTCTGACGATGAATCATTTTGTTTTTATCATATAATAACCCAACTTAAGTAATTATTGATTAGTACTTGTAGCGTACGTGTATTTTTGAACATAAGCCGTTTCTATTTATTTCATGTGGCAACACGTCGAGCACTGACCTACCGTATTTCGAACTAAATAGGTAATGTCGCTTGCAGAGTCATGTGAACAATAACAATAATGGTAAGATTCAGTTATCAAATGCTAATGTCTATGGTCTATTCCGTGTGGTTAAGACACGTATTTTTGGTTTACTTACATGTTGTTCGAATAAATGTCATCATAGTACTTAATTTACCCGCCTGACCCAAAAGGAGGGTAATATTTTTCGCGCACTTGTATGTATGTATGTGACCTCCTGTAAGCTAAACGTCTTGACCGATTTTGAAGTTTAAGGTGTTATTAGATTCAGATTCTTCCCGCAAGTGTCATAGAGTATGTGACGTCAGCAAAAAAATCAATATGGTGGACGTTAACCTTTGTCCCCGGAGTGTGCATAGCCAATACGACGTCTACATAAAACCTATTTCATTTTGTTGCATTGCCTATTTGGTACCTACTTACTCTCCGACCGATTAAACTAAAAAGCTAAAAATAAGTCAATTTAAAAAACCAAAAAAACTCGACTGACTGTAAAAAAGATATAAACAAAACACATTCATAATTAAATCTATGTTTTCTCAACAATTTCGCTGAAGTTACGAAGAAATTAGGATGTACGTCATAACTAATTAATATAATTACTTATATAACATTAATTAGTCTGTATATGTTGTGGACTGTAGAAATAAAATCCCAGGTTTTGATCGCCGATTTATTGGTCTTCTTATTCTTGTATGGTACAGTCGCTGGAGTTCACAATTCGAGTCGCTTTGCGTTTCCTTAGGAACCTCGAGGCAATACCTTACAGTGAGCGCGTTGCTATATCGCGTTTCGACGCGTTTCGCCGTTCCATTTTCACTACGCGTGACCGCGTTTTTCGCGTGTATTGCCGCGAGCGTCCTATGTACATATATGTTCCTTACATCTAATTGTAGGCCGTAACATGCTCTATCTGGTGAATGTACAACTTATTTATATTTCTTATATCTAATGTACAAATTTGGCTTATAACTACGAAAAATTGTTACGATCTGACCATCGGAGCATTAAAACGGGTAATAATTATGTTTTATTCTTACATTGACTTATGTCGCTAGTCTAATAGTATATCTTAATACTAGTTATTCCTAATTTTTGGGGTTCCGCATATCATTTGTCAGGGGAATTAAAATAGTCATCATTCAAAGTTTTAATTCTTAGCACAGCTACTTAGTGTTAGTTACATGGTATGCTTTCGGAATTGCCGTTCTCAACAATAATCGTCATCGTAATGTTTAATTCTTAACCTAGCGACTTAACATTATTAACATGTATAGACTTCGAGGACGCTGTCCTTAACATTCTCCCCCCGGCGTAATTCCTATGTAGCCTCTTCTGGTGACAGCGATCTCGGCTCGGGGGTCGGCGCTTCTTGCAGTACTGCCAACTTCGTGGTCGGCCGTCGAAATACTCCGCTCCGTGTCCGGACGTCCGCGCTGCGTACGTGTCCATCTGGGCCTGGGTAGACGCGTTCCACGATGCCACGCGGCCAAGTGTTGCGTGGTAGTGCATGGTCGACCACTATGACCAAGTCCCCTTCGGTGAGCACTCGCTGATCCTGTGGTGTTCCTCTGCGTGGTATCAGCGTGGGCAGGTACTCGCGCACCCAGCGTCGCCAGAACTCGTCCGCTAAGGCCTGGGCTGCTCTCCAGGTGCGCTTATCCGTCGGCTCGCACGGTCCGGTGTGAGGCTGTCCTGTTGATGATCCGATTAAGAAATGATTCGGAGTTAGAGCCTCTGGGTCGTTGCGCTCCACTGAAACGTGCGTGAGAGGTCGCGCGTTTATGGAGTATTCTGCTTCTGTCATCAGCGTATGCAGGACCTCTTCTTTCGGAGACTTTTCGTTTAGCGTTGCAAGTAGAGCGACCTTCACCGATCGCACCAGCCTCTCCCAAGCTCCGCCTTGGCTTGGCGCGCCGGGAGGGGTGTACTTCCACTGCATCCGATGTCGTAGTCCGAGTTGCTGCAGGGCTGGAGACCATTCCGCGTACGCCTGTCGTAATTCGGCGTCTGCTCCTTTGAAATTGGTTCCGTTGTCGCTGTATATAGTTGCCGGCCATCCGCGTCGAGCTGCCATTCTTCTTATTGCCATGATTGCTGAGTCTGTTGATAATGATGCTGCAAGTTCTAGGTGGACGGCTCTTGTAGTCAGGCAAGTAAACAAGGCCCCCCATCTCTTCTCATGGCGTCGCCCGATCGTAACTGTCATAGGTCCGAAGTAGTCGAGTCCGCAGTTGGAGAATGGGCGTTGAAAGGCTCCTAGTCGTTCCTCTGGTAAGTTTCCCATCGGCGGTGTTTTAGGGTTCGCTCTCCTCAGTAGGCAGAACGAACAATCTTTAGTCACGCTTCGTACGGTGGGCCTCAGCTTCAGGATCCAGTATTTCTGTCGGAGATCGTTCACGACTCTCTCGCGGCTTCCGTGTCCTGCCTTCTTGTGTTCGTTGGTCACCAGCAGTTTCGTAAAAGGGTGACGTCCATCTAAGAGAACAGGATTCTTCATCTCCGCCGGCACGTGTGCAGCACCAATCCTTCCGTCAAGGAGTAGCAGGCCGTCTTTGTAAATTGGGTTGAGTCGGTATAAGGAGCTCGATCTCGGCACTCGCTTCCCTTGGTGCATGAGTTCAATTTCGCTTTTGAAGCTGTCCTTTTGCGCTTTTCGATGCCAGAGGGCCTCTGCTTTTTTCAGATGCTCGACGTTCAAAGTTGCCTTGCGGTTCTTGCATTTCTCAGCGAATAAATATAACATCGCTGTAGCTCTGATAAGACGTTCGTAGCTTGAGAAACGTTTGACTTCAGGCAGGCAATCGAGCTCGCGAGCGGAGTCCATAGTGGCGAGAACAGCGTGTTCTTCTTCTTGATCTTCGTAGACTGAGTCGTTCTGAGGCCACTCGTTCATAGGCCTGCTCAGGAACTCTGGTCCGTGGAACCATGGGTCGTCGGCGGTCTTGGGTATGTAGCCCGGTCTAGTCGCTAGGTCGGCGACATTGCTTTTGGTCGGTGTCCACTTCCATTGGTGAATCGAAGTTAGCTCGGCGATTTCTCCTAGTCGATGCGATACATAGGGTGTGTATCGTCGACTTCCGTTTTGGATCCAGTGCAAGACCACTTGAGCGTCGGTCCAGAAGAAAACAGCGTCGGGGTTCCATCGGTGTTCTTTCGCGACGTGGTTTCCTAATCTCGCTCCGATGAGTGCGGCCTGCAATTCCATTCGTGGTATCGTCTGACTTTTCAACGGCGCCACCTTGGCTTTAGCTGCCGCTAAGACGACTCGCACTTCATGGTCTTGTTCCAATCTCCAATAGGCTGCTGCTGCGTAAGCCTCCTTGCTGGCGTCACAGAAGACGTGTAGTTGGCGGCTCTTCACTGGGCTCCCCCCGTTATAGCTTCGCGGTAGTTCGAGGTGGCTGATGATTTCTAGGTTTTTCAGCCATTGGGCGAAGGTCTCAGCGGGTTCGGTCGGTATAGTTTCATCCCAGCCCAGCTTCTGTCGCCACAAGTCCTGGAGTATTATTTTTGCAGTGATCGTATAACAGCTAAGTAGTCCCAATGGGTCGTAAATGCTCATCACCGCGCTAAGTGCTTCTCGTTTAGTCGGTGTGCGGGTCATCTCACGAACCTCTTTGTGGACGCGGTTGAGTGAGGTGTTAAATTTTAACACGTCGTTTACGGAGTCCCATAACATCCCCAGTGTTTTCTGCTCATCTTTAGTGATTGACTGCGTTGTAGTCTTCGCGTGGCGGTCGGTGGGAATTTTGCGTAGTACATCAACTTCGTTGCTCGTCCATCCCCTTAGTTGGAAGCCAGCGTTATGATGTACGTAGTCGACTTGACGGATGACTTCCTCGGTGACTTCCTTGTTGGGATAGCTGTCCACGTAGTCGTCCATGTAGTGGGCTTCGGTGATGGCGCGAAGAGCTCCGGGGTGGGACTCGGCGAAATCCTGTGCATTCCTGTTTCTCACGCAGTGTGCTAGAAACGGTGAACTTGAGGCCCCAAATATCATTGCTGTCATTTTGTATGCCGTAGGTGACTCGTCTCTATCTCCTCTCCATAAGAACATCTGGGCTGGTTGATCTTGCTTTCTGATTTTCACCTGGAGAAACATCTCTTGTACGTCTGCCTTTATTGCGACGGCTTCTTCTCGAAATCTGAAGAGGATTGTTAGCAATGATACTAGCAGGTCGGGTCCCTCCAACAGGAAATCGTTCAAGCACACTCCGTGTGTTCTGGCTGCCGCGTCGAAGACCAGTCGCACCTTCCCTGGCTTGTTAGGGTTCTTCACGGGAAAGTGCGGCAAGTACCAGGTCACGTTGCTGCCGGCTTCTGATCCGTCACACTTCTCGGCGTATCCTTTCCTTAGCAGGTTCTGAACTTGTTCTTCATATTGCTGTTTGTCGCTCGGTGACTTGTTTAACTTATGTTCTAAATTCTTCAGTCTTCTGAGAGCGTTATTGTAGCTCATGGGTAGCTTGACATCGTCCGTTCGCCATGGAAGTCCAACTTCGTAATGACCGTCTTTTCTCCTGTTGACTGTCTTCTCGAAGATGTCGATAGCGCGCTGTTCTTCTTCTTTGATCATTGGTTTGGTTGATATTCCCAGCGCGTCGATATCAAAATGCTTCTTTACTATTTCTTCTAGTTGATCGTTTCGTGTTTCGACAGTTGCTATGTGTAAAACGTTTTCGTAGTCTTGTTTGACTATCTTCTTTGGTATGCTTCCGTGGATCACCCAGCCGAGTTGCGTCTTCGATGCAGCTGGTTGATTTCTCTTCCCTATACGCAGCTCTCTTGTCACGATGAGTTGCCAGTTATCTGTTCCGATGAGAAGTTGCGGTTTTCCATCCTCATAACATAGTTCTTCTTGCTTCAGATCCTTCAGGTGTTCTAACAGCAGAAGTTTTTCAGGAACCGTTTGGCTTAATAGGTTCATCCCATTAATTGTTCGCGCAGTAATGTTATGCTCGATTCCGTCGTGACCGCAGATGTTTATCTTCACTAATTGGCTGTTCATTTCCCGACGATCGGCGTTAATCCCGTGCATACATAATGCTTTGGATGGTCCGTCAGCGCCGATTGCTCGTGCCACCTCGCTGTCTAGCAGTGTTACCGTTGAGCCTTCATCAAACAGTGCTAGAATCTTCATTTTTCCCTTCGGTCCAATGGCGGTGATCGGGCGCATCTTGAGTTTTACTTCTCGACCGTGAGTAACCGATGCTACGGTCTCTGGAGTAGTCGTCGCGAGTAACACAGCTTTCTCTTCATGTAACAGCGGGTGATGTGGTCGTTTGCAGCCGTTGGTTCCGCAGTTCTTCCCTCTGCAGTTCATTCTTCTGTGTTTGCGATATATGCACTTGAAGCATAATTTAGCGTTCTTCACGGTATCCCATCGTTCTTGTATGCTTTGGTTGAGGAATTTAGTGCACTTGGGTAGAGCGTGTTCCTGTCCGCAAGCGACGCATTTCATATGACTTTCTTCGCTAATGCTTTTCTCAACGTCTACTTCTGTGCTGACTGTGAAGATAGGTTTCTTGTTTCTGAATTCGTGGGTTCTTGCGGGAGGTCGCGGCACCTCTCTCTTCGTTGTTGCATTTGCGCAAAAACCGTGCTTCAGAGCTCTGTCTGCTTCCCTCATCAAGAAGTCTGACAGTATGATGATTTCCGGGTCGCTGCTAGACTTGGAGGCTTCTTCTGCGTAGTCGTACCATCTAGTTCTCTGATGTGGGCTGAGCTTCTCTAGGATGTCCCTCGTCAGCATAGGATTGAAGAGGTATCCGTGCTTCAGCTTCTTCAGGACGGCAACGGCATTCTGAACCTTGACCGCAAACGTGTTCAGCTCAGTAGAGGTTCCCCCGAGTCTTGGTAGCTTCTTCAGATCTTCTATGATGCGGTCTACCATAACTTCGGGTCGACCGAAACATTGTTCCAGAGTCTTCATTACTTGGTCAGGTGATGATGCAGCGCTTAGAAGAGGTGATACGGTTTCTTTGGCTTCCCCGCGTAGACAGTTTCTCAAACGGGCCAGGTTCTCGATCGGAGTGAAGTTATAAATCGCCGTTGTTTCTTCCATGGCGGCCTTGAATGGTAGCCACTCGGTCAGTGCGCCGGAGAATACCGGTAATTCGGAGGCTTGTCGTGGCGGCGGGCGGCGGGTCATCATTTTCTCTAATACGTCGGCCAGTTGCTCCACTCCTCGGCTTCGTGATCTTGCTGGAGTAGGTGAGCGTTCTCTGGGCGGCGTATCCCATTCAACTCGTGTCGGTCTTCCTTTCTTGAGCTGTGTGTTGGTTGGTTTGAGTTCCGATGCCACGGTGGTCGTTGGTAAGGGGTACGGGTCGGAGGACTCCCCCCGTATGGCTTCCATGCCAGGATCGTTGTCATCCAGCCAGGTGGTTACTCGTTGTTCCACTTGCTCCGGTGATTCATCTTCGGCGTTACTGTCGTCTTCTAACGCGGCCATATCTGTAGCGAGTTTCTTCTTGATTAATTCTGCTTCAAGCTGTAGTTCTTTTCGGCGGATAGCGGCGAGTTTTTCTTCAGCTTCGTATCGCATGCGCGCTACAACGCTTGCTGTTGATCGGTGTGAACGAATAGAGTTCGCTTTCTTCCGTTGCGTTGAAGTGCCCGCTGGATCGGATGTATTCGTTCTCGCCGGTGAGTGCGCTTTCTTCCTTCGCGTTGAAGTGCCCGCTAGGTCTGTCGCACTTGTTCTCGCCGGTGGGTTCGTTTTCTGTAGTTGTGTTGAAGTGCCCGCTAGGTCTGGTGCACTCGTTCTCTGTAGTTGTGTTGAAGTACCCGCTAGGTCTGGTGCACTCGTTCTCTGTAGTTGCGTTGAAGTGCCCGCTAGGTCTGGTGCACTCGTTCTCGCAGGTGGGTTTGTTCTCTGCAGTTGCGTTGAAGTGCCCGCTAGGTCTGGTGCACTCGTTCTCGCAGGTGGGTTTGTTCTCTGCAGTTGCGTTGAAGTGCCCGCTAGGTCTGGTGCACTTGTTCTCGCTGGTGACTCGCTGGGCCTGCGGTGCTGACTCGACGTTTCTGTAGACGGAGATCGCGGCGGGTTTGAAAACACTCGTCCCGTCGTCGGTCGATCGTCGTTCCCAGCTTGGCTTCTAGTGACGACCATTTTTTCTTTCTTCCCAGTAGTTCTTCCAATAAATCCGGGCTCGATGGACCAGGCAATGTTGTGGACTGTAGAAATAAAATCCCAGGTTTTGATCGCCGATTTATTGGTCTTCTTATTCTTGTATGGTACAGTCGCTGGAGTTCACAATTCGAGTCGCTTTGCGTTTCCTTAGGAACCTCGAGGCAATACCTTACAGTGAGCGCGTTGCTATATCGCGTTTCGACGCGTTTCGCCGTTCCATTTTCACTACGCGTGACCGCGTTTTTCGCGTGTATTGCCGCGAGCGTCCTATGTACATATATGTTCCTTACATCTAATTGTAGGCCGTAACATGCTCTATCTGGTGAATGTACAACTTATTTATATTTCTTATATCTAATGTACAAATTTGGCTTATAACTACGAAAAATTGTTACGATCTGACCATCGGAGCATTAAAACGGGTAATAATTATGTTTTATTCTTACATTGACTTATGTCGCTAGTCTAATAGTATATCTTAATACTAGTTATTCCTAATTTTTGGGGTTCCGCATATCATTTGTCAGGGGAATTAAAATAGTCATCATTCAAAGTTTTAATTCTTAGCACAGCTACTTAGTGTTAGTTACATGGTATGCTTTCGGAATTGCCGTTCTCAACAATAATCGTCATCGTAATGTTTAATTCTTAACCTAGCGACTTAACATTATTAACATGTATAGACTTCGAGGACGCTGTCCTTAACAGTATATGTCCCTATTATAAAACAGGCAACATAAACATGATATCACTGAGCGATAAACACGACAGGTAAGTTCGTGTATACGAAGCATTACGATAAAGTATGCTTGTGTTTCGAAATTCGGTTGTTTGCAAAATATGTTTGCCGGAGTTTCACGACCGTACTTGCGTCTTGTCCTTTGATAATAAACCGAGGTCAGAAGGAGCTCAATTTGACCTGCAATGAAGATGTACTTATATAAAACAATGCAATGCAATAACAATTAAACTAATTTCAGTGTCAATGATAATGGTCGTTTGACTTTGGTAGATTAATAGGTAGGTATTTGGTAGGTTGTGCTATTAGCGTTGTAGAGTTCCGTATTTTAATTTTTCATACGTATTCTACATGCCCCTATATCAAGCATTCTACAAGGAAGCTTTATGATATAAACTTGAAGGTACATTTTGTTCACCGCCACATATCCCGTTTTTTTTGACATCGATTCTTTAATTTTTAATGTAGTATTTTATCGAGGGATAGAATACCTTTTTACTCTTGCTCGATAGACTTATTTCGTAACTCTTATGTCATTCATTCATTCTCAATACCCAAACCATCTCAGCATACCCTTTCAATTTTTGTACATCAACTTTCATTCAACATAGTTCTCGTATATTTCTATTTTGTACTCTATCAAACATTCTTACTGCACTCATACTCCTCAGCGCTCGCATTTCTACAGCATATGAAATGATATTCCTTTGATATTCTATCGTCATAATGACAATACTCATTAAACACGTAACATGGAGAATTTTGAGATAGGTGTTTACTTCGGGAAAATTCCATTATTTTAACAAATAAATATTAAAAGAACGTTACCGTCTGCGGAAGACATATTTGTACGTACGTTTGTTGATTTATCCTATCGCGCATTCTTTAATGTTAGAGTTATTTCTGTTCGGAGGGGTGTGGTCATGGATAGAATGTGAACAAAGGTACTTACGTAGTTAGTTACGTATTATGAAAGTCAGGTATTTTTAGTACACTATTTTTAATATGTGATATCAGGAGCCCTAGAAACGGTCGAGTGTGTAAGTGAAATGTGTAAAGACAGAGTCACGTGGCGCTTGGTCTCCCTACGTAGACTGCACGGGATTTGGCGTGAAGTGATAGATAGACGTTTAATAATTTCCACTCTACTCGAAATCAGGGAATTTCTGCAGTAGTGGTCTCTACATATTTATATGAGCTAAATCAGCTGCCTAGACGTCTGTCTAATGCGCAGGTTTGGTAACAGAAATAAATAACAATAAATACGTTTTATCTCAAATTGGTTAGAATATTCTACCGAAGGCGGAACTGCGCAACCCACACATCTGAGAACCGCATTTGAAAAACTAGCCTTCGATCTTTAGATGATTATTATTAGATGAGCGCAGTGGCGAAGTGATTAGTAATGCTATTTTAACACAAGGGATCGTGGGTTCATTGTGGGAATCCACGCAGGACAAACATTTGAGTGCATGAACATATTTGTTTGTCTTGGTCAGTGTTTTAATAGAGGTAGGGCGTATCAAAACAGCCTGACTGGGGAAGTACCTCCACCACACACAATAACAACTAAACCAAATAACAACTCCATGGAAGGTTGTCCTGCGAGTGAGTGCGGTCACTAGTAATCTTCTAAAGAATTACAGTATTATCAGCTGGGGTAGCAACACGCGTGCAATATTTTCAGTATCGCGTTTATAAGCACGGTAACTACTTTACATCAGGTATATGACATCCTATATGCCCCCCGACGAAGTATACGTATTTATTCGTATTTGAATACATAATAGAGTTAGATACTCAGAGGAAACAAAATTTACAAGAATATTTTTAAAGCACCACTAACTAGTTAACCCTTTGTTGTTTGTCTGACCTTTTCATTTTGTCAAGGTTATGTTTTAATAGTTTTATAGATTTTTGACAATTGTCACAAGTATCCTGACAAACAATGGATTCAACAAATCCTTGAGATTTTATTTTGTAATTTAACAAATTTTGTTATTTTGCAAATTTTGTACATGAGTGGAAATCATTAAGCTCTGAAACTTTCCATTTGTTATCATTAGTATCAGTAAGCAATAAATATTACTAAACAAAATTTTAATATTGTCTTGTATGAATCCGGTCAGTTTGCAGTTAGAAGAAATCTTTGTATATTAGCAAAGTAATTAGAAATTCTTCAACCAGGTTTTAGTTAAGCACAACACATTAAGAATGGCAGTTAATATACCAACCCTAACTCATCCCACTGCAGGGACACACGTCTCTCGTTAATCGAAGGGCTTTGGAGCATAATCCACCACACTCCTCAACTGCGGATTGGTGGAGGCCAGTGGTATCAAGTCGCCGCTGACTTAGCTTACAGACTGTCGCCTATCGACAACAGCCGAGACCGACGACTTAACGTGCTCTCCGACACACTCGAGATAGATAAACATAGACAGCTGCGGTTGACGTTGCTTAACCTGCATATTCGGTTAGAACGACGCGCCATCTAGTTCTCACGTTATCGAACTCACAAATGGCAGTTAAAATAAAATAAATAGTAGTTTCTCGAATGTTATTAGACTCGATATGGACAGTAAATTGTTAATTAATTACAAACAATAATATTTACAGTGATACATAATCTTCCCAAATACTGCAGTAGTATGCGCCACCACGACAACGAAAACAAAGTCCTAATCTTGCCCCGTGTAAAAATACATAGCTATTTATAAACTTTGGTGTTTTTGTATGAAAAAAAAAAAAAAGAAATGAAGGTATGTAACTTAGTTTAAATATGAGTAGGTACAAGCAAATTTACAAAAGTCAGTCTCTATGAACAACAGGGCAGAGACAATAAAACATGGTTTCAACAATGTTTCAAACCAAAACCCACAGTGGCGCGAAAAGCGGCAAAGCTAACCTGCGATGTCAAGTATCGCACTTTGGTTTTGAATAAGATTTGGTTTGGAAGACTAGGTGATCGAACCACAAACAACATGGTTATATTGAAGGAATTTCGTTCATAAAGTTACATTTGGTTTATACTAAAATATTGGTCTAAAAATGCAACATTTTAACCATTATCTTTACTATCATAAACCTTTTTCAGACAGAGTTCACCCCACCATCTGGTTTTTGTTCACTCTTGCATTCCTGCCACTCAACACTTCACACATTTGTAAACATCAAATATTGTCGAAGAATGAACCCAGTGTAAACAAAGAAAACAATTTATGCTTGAAATATGCATTATACTGTGAGTAAAAGAATGAATAAGCGAAGAGAAAAGTTATTATATTATATGTATGAAAAAAGTCGTCAAGTGCGAGTCTGATTCGCTCCCCGAATGTTACATAAATAATATTTTCGCAAAAAACATATTTTTATTTTGTGATATAATTACAAATTTAATGTTTTAGGATTTTTTCCTTTACTTGTGCTACATGACATTGGTTTTTATCAAATTTCTTTATTCTAGGTTAACGGAAAGTACCCTATAAGTTTTGATTTCCTTACGGGTGTCAAAATATGCGCATAAACGAGGCGTATCTTTTGATTGCGTTGACTTAGAAGTTATAGTTTACAGACAGTATTTGTTATTAATTTCAGCTTGATAGCTCCACCCGTTCCTAAGAAAATGGGTCTTGACAGACGGACAACTAAGTGATCCTATAAGGGTTCCGTTTTCCTTTTAAGGTACGGAACCCTAAAAACTGAGTTAATACAATTATTTGTATGCACCTAACGTATATTTAATTAAAGATAGATAGATATAATACACTTTATTTACATAATACAGAATTTAAGGAAATATATTCAAAAAGATTCTTATATTTATAGAAATATACTATGGAACAAGGCGGTCTTATTGCTAAAAGCAACCTTTTCAAGGCAACTTTAAGGTAACGAATCAGATTACAAAAAAAGGTAGGGCTAGTCCGGAAGGAAATGAGAAATAACTGATACTAAATTAAATTATTGATATTATTAGTTAAAGGTACACAAATACAAACATAAATACACACATACAGACAAATATATACATTACATATATACGCATATATATATCGTTATATACACAATATATATATACACCGTACATAAAATACACAAACATATACTATACGTTTGAAATGTCAGTGTTAACTAGTTGAAATCAGAGAGAAAAACGATGATTTTTGCGTTATTTGAAAATGGCAATAGAATTAGCTGTTCTGATTCGACGGTGAAGGATTGATCGAACAATTTAGAGGAATGAGAGGGAATGAACAGGGTAACGTTTTCACAAGGGCGAAGTTGCAAGTTGCGGGAGGAGGAGCAAAACTTCAACCAAACTTTAAGTTAAGGAGGCGCTTTAGGGTCGAAGAGTAAGAAATAGAGAAAAGAAAGAATATGCAAATTTCTACGCTGGTGAATATATAGTCATTTAAGTTGTTCGCGGTATTGAATTACGTGGTCAAATTTACGGAGACCGAATAAGATACATAGATTCTGAAGTCTTACTAATTTATTTATTACATCCACATTAAGGTCATAATAAGAAACGTCAGCATAATCAAGGATAGAAGAAAGAAGGGATTGTGCAAGAACTACTCTAGTGGCACTGGGTAAAAAAAATTCTAATAAGTCGGAGAGACGCCGACGCAGTAGGTAAACATCTAAGATCTGCATCCTGCGGTCTCCAAGATAACATGGAGGCGAAAGTAATCCCAAAATTTTACCGTCTCACTAAATGGAATGCAGGTACCATCAAACACAACCGCAGGGATCTGAGAAACATCAAGTCTGGCATTAAACTATAAACAATCTTTTTTTTGATTTTGCGATATTTATAATAGATACGCATATCTACGTTTGTGTTAATGTAACATTGTTTCATCGTAGGTAGGTGCAATTGATTTTACTCTACATAGGTATATTACTGTATTTGTTGTAACATGCTATCACTTTATCAAATAGTTTCTGAGCAGTTTTCCATTACACTGCATAACAGTTTATATTTTGTTTTAGTTTAAATATGAGTACAAGCAAATTTACAAAAGTCAGTCTCTATGAACAACAGGGCAGAGACAATAAAACATGGTTTCAACAATGTTTCAAGCCAAAACCCACAGTGGCGGGAAAAGCGGCAAGGCTGCAGCGATCTGAGATGGAATTATTTGTAACATTTGTTTCAAAAAATCCCATCCTAGATCCAGTTGTTTTTAGGTTAGCTGTTACACAAAGAGCGGGCATGATCCGGTGCGGTCGCTTTGTTACGAAACATCCCATCAGGGATCGCTGCCACTTTCGTGTTTTTCTGGGTCTTGTGGGTTTTCTGATCTGATAAATCAAAACATAAGATACATATCTAAATACAGTAAACTATATAGACACGTGTCTAAGCGTTTTGGACTTACATTAGACACAAGGTTTAGAAATAAACTAGGCACTTTAAGAATTGAATGGTATGTAACTGCACCACCTAATTTGAAGTTAAGTAGTTCTACATGACAATGTAAATTCATACTGAAAAACAGCTAATTATATGGTATGACCGTTTTAATGTTAAACGAAGTAATCAAGTGTAATGGTAAGCCATATATTTGTTTAACGGTCGTGAAATATTATAAAAATAGTCTATGAATAGAAGGCATAATGTTAGAAATTATGTATGCCATGTTTTAGTATATAAATCAATAAGTGATTATTTGTCAAATTCATAATTCCTTACCTACTTGGCAAGCTTCCAATAGGAATGAATAAATAAGTTGTATAAGATTCAAAAATTGTATAATTTCGAGGGAAAGATACCGTGTTACGAAACATGCAGTTGAAGAAGGTAGATCTACATAAACATGAAATAAACTAATACACCCACTCGTATTCAGGATTACACTTTTAAATAGTAAACAGTTTTAAATAATAAATTAAAATAAAATTCTATGTAGTAGACGCTAAAGCTCAAAACAATGGTGGGAACAATTTGCCCTTTCATGTGTTATATGTATAATAATATATATAATAATATTTATTTTGTGTACAGGTTGGCACCGGATCGAGACGAATGGCACTCTAGAGGACAGGCCTATGTTCAGCAGTGGACAAATACGGACTAAGATGATGATGATGATATGGTTCATACAACAGTTAAGCCGTTTACGAGCTATCCGATGGACATCCATGAAATATATATGTCGAACTCTGAACCATCTCTTTTTAAGTCTGTTCCATTATAGGTTCGAATTCAAAATTAGGATACACAAGTCTTAAAAAGCTTTTTGGCTCTTATTATCAGAGCAGAATCGTAAGCATGACGCGATAACTATTTATAGATGCCCATTTGGCGTAGGTATATAAATATATGTAAATTCTAAAAAACAAAGACGTTCGTTGTGATCTCGCCAAATTGAACGCTTCTATATCGAATCGTAACAAATAAAATTAAATGGATTTTGTATCTACTGTACTACCACACGTTCCTACCGTGGCTAGCGTTATCCTTATGCGTTAGGATTTGCGGTGTCTGCTACTTAAGCCTAAGGATTTGGCGTAGATACCTACTGATTTTAAGATGGAGCGACTGACGTCAGATCTCCACGACCTAGAGGGAAATATCAAACATTTCTCAGGTTTTTTTATGCAACGGGAGGCATACTAGCACACGGGCCACCTGATGTAAAGCAGTTACCGTAGCCTATGAACGCTTGCAACACATTAAGTATCACTCGCGCGATGCCACCTCTGCTGGATCTTACCGGTGACCCTACTCACTCACAGGACAACCCTCCAGGGGGTAAATACAAAGATAAAATATTTAAGATTGTCCTTCACCGGTGACCAAATAATAAATACAAATATGTAGGTAGATACATAAATCTAGAAACAAGAATTTAGTAGTGCATGTCCATACCAGTATTCGAATCAACCAGTCCATTAATAGATTGATTCTTTATGCACTGCTGAACAAATACAATTCTGTAAGAGCAAACATCCTTACATCCTCGGAAACATCGGCTGTTATAGCCTTGAACACAAAATTGTAATTCCTTAGTGTCGCTTTTCATGGTTGTGCGACACTAGCGCCGCAAGGCTGCGTTTGGAACTGGAATTCTACAAGGCAAACAGCCTCGCGTACGCTTACAGCCTTATAGAATACCAAATAAAAAGCCGTGATCGCAGTAGACGATGTCAAAGCTGTGACATCTGTGATCACAGCGACGTACACGCCATTACGAGTCGCTTAGAGAATTGCATGGCTGTGCTATCTGTAATACATCGTTTGTCATAATAAAAACTGGCGCCTAGTTCGACGGCTAATTTGGACTTGAGACAGTAGTAATCATTTATGATGTACGGGACCATTGCAAGGTTCAACAACAATATTTTGTTGCTACGGATAAATTCAGCACAGTTTCAAATTGGATTGAAACTGTACACTTCACTTTCGAATTAAATGTCGCATTGGAGAATTGTCATTTACCTAAATATGTATTGGTGATACGATATTATGTCATTATGACTAATGAATTCGTTTTTGTTATTCAAACACAGACGACACGAAAGACGTAGCCATACAGCCGAGTAGAAAGTACTAGAACTTAATTAAATTCTCATATATAACAATTCACAAAGGGCTGCAAGTGAATTAATTGTTTTTTCACTCTTTTATTTAAGATTAGATAAGATAATTTATTTGCGAAGACAAGGTACAAAGAATGCTATATAATTAGATAGCCCAACTTATTAGGCCCGCGCAGTAAATATTTCATTACCTATAAGTAACATAGGTCAAACAATATAATGTTAATTACACAACTCTAAACAATATAAAACGTATTTATATTAAATAAGAATTCAACAAATTTGTCATTGAAATATTCATTAATTGAATAGTAACATTTTTGCAAGAGCCATTCATGTTATTTCTTTTTGAGTAATGTTACCCTTAGCTTTTAAAATTGTTATGCAAATGATTAAAAAAAAGTTGCCATGCAATGCACATCCCTTTTTATATACAACACAATACTCTAGGAAGTTATTTCGTTGGTATGCTTTCATGCGCCCTACCTCTCTTTAACCAAAGCCTCGTTTGTTGCAGGGTGCGTCACGCGCAGTTGAGGTTAGCTTTGGCTCTAAAGATAATAGTGAGTCATTAATATCCTCCAAAATTGCTCGTTCATTTACTACCAAATATGGACGAAGCTTCTCGGCATGACGCTATGGAATTTAGTCACGTATCATTTGTACGAATTAGCTCTGTGCGGAAAATTATTGGCACCATTTGGTAACGTTCCGATCTGTATCAATATGTGTCATGTACTTCATCGAATACATAGGCACTGAAACAAATTGAAAATTTTACAAGTCATTTATTTCATCATTATTCGTGTCATTCTACCTGTGCCTAGAACTCCTACTCCTAATTACTTGTTTATTGGTCGTGGTTTATCAGGAAATGGTGTCAGGAGCCTTAAGACCGACAGGCTAAAAATTAAATGGTCACATCAATGAGCGCGCCTGGACCGAATTGGTTTTTTTTTATCATGTTCGTAACAGACCAAACAATGTTCGAAGGGTATGAAAAATGGGAAAATTTTACGAGAGTATAGAGTATAAACTAAAACTTATTTATTCTGTTATGTGAATTTTGTATAAAGTCAAGACTAACGAGTTTGGATAGAATGTCGACAGAGTACAGCACAGCTGAGAAATTACACCGTCGATGGATTTTGATCTACATTGTGTAAACTTTGAAATTCTAAATATTTATAAATAGTTCATATGAAAGAGTTCAATGTACATTTTTTAGATTTTAAGTTACATAAAAAGTGTTCAAATAATGACGGTTCCCCCTACACCCTTCATCTGCGAAATTGCAATGCTTAAAACCGGCGATTCAGAATCGTATAGTTTTGTACACACTTCACAGACTATATATACTATGGTCGAATGGATCGAACTGGACCTCAATTATTATTTTAAATTATATCTTTTCCTATTAAATATATAATTTTCTTATTTTACTTTTGGCGAGCTCGGTGGCGCCGTGGTTAATAACGCGACTTTGACACCAACGCTCCTTCGATTCCCACAAAAGACAAATATTTGTGTGCATGAACATGTCTGTTTGTCTTGGTCTGGGTATTTTTAAGAGAGGTAGCAGTCTCAAAGCAGTCCGACTGGGGAAGTACCTCCACCTCACAGCCTCTCAACTCCCAGGAGGGTTGTTGTGTTACCAGTAAGCTCCGATGGAGTTGCGGTAATAGCAACAGATTTGGCAATATGCAAGTGAAACTTAATGTATTACCAGCGTTCGTAGGCTACGATATCGGCTTTACATCAGGTGGGCCGTATGCTTGTATGCCTCCCGACGTGGTATAAAAAAATCAATTAAAACATAAATTTACAATATCTGTGCACATTTTTCAAAAGAAAAACCTCAAATCATGTGAAAAAATTTTCACTTGAAAATCTCACACCATGAATGTTTAATGTCAATTCAAAGTATCTACACACATCAAAAGTGTCTAGGGATCAACATATATTTTTGCAATAACTTTTCTCCTGATTGATATTAATTAAAATTTTCTTTAAGGATTCATCAAATAAAGTGTTTTCGTTTGTCTACAGTAACGATAAACCAAGTCACCTTTGCATTAATAAAGAAATTTGCCATTTTCATAATAAAGGGATTTTTGACATTTGAACCACTAACATTAAAGTTCGAAAAAAAGACTGAAATAACAGTTTTTTTTAAAATTTTATTGGGTAACTTAAACAATTAATAATCCGTGTTTCTACCGCGAACACTAACAACACAAGAACATCGGTTTGGCATACTCAAAATGAGTTCATCCAAATCACGCTGTGAATTATATGTTCGTTGCAACAACAAAAAAAGGTCTTCTTGCGACTGGATACCCTCCATATTCGGCAGAGCTCTTCTCTGTAGCATATCCCATGCATGCTCAATCGGGTTCAAGTCTGGCGACTGAGCAGGCCAGGGCATGACATTGATGTTAGCTGCGGCGAGAGTCTGTCTTACAACTCTTGCGGTGTGCGGTCGTGCATTATCATGCATTAACTGAAATAAGGGACCGATTTGCACTTGTAGAGGAACGATGACGTCTGATACAATCGTCTCAGCATAAATTTGAGCGTTGAGGTTGCCTCTGATCCAAATCAACTCAGTTCTTCCGCCGATCCAAATACCCGCCCATACCATGATGGTTCCACCACTATAAGGATGGACTTCCTGGCAGGATTTTAATCGCTGTTGGCGTCCAGGGGTTCTCCAGTGTCGTATACGTCTTGTATCCGGTCTCATACCAAAACGAGACTCATCAGAAAAGCACACGAAACGCCATTGTTCTTCTGCCCAATTTCTGTGTTCAAGAGCCCATTGATATCGAATCCTACGATTGTGCATTGCTATAGGTGGTACCCTTAGCGGTCTTCGGGAATGAAGGTTCACTTCATGCAAGCGGTTTCTGACTGTTTGGTCGCTAATTAAGTTCCCTGAAGAGTGATGAAGCGTCACGGCTAACATCATGGCGGTTATTGTTGGAGCTCTTCGAGTTGTGATTTGAATGTATCGGTCTTGTCTCCGTGTGGTGCAGCGATACCGTCCTCCATGGCGCTCAGCCACGGTACCAGTGCTTCGGTAACGTGTCCAAAGTCGACTGATAACACTCTGACTTGTATTCAGAGCTAAAGCCACAGTACGTTGCCGGGAACCAGCTTCTATCATTCCCACGGCTCTGAGCATTTCTTCCCTGCTTAAATGACGTCGCCGCTCCATAATAACGTTGGTTTTAATCAGTAGTAGGGAAACAGTAGCACTAATAATGTCTTCAATGCGTTGTATGTTTTTATAGGGAAAATATTGACAGCTGATTTTCATCTTTTACTCGAATTTGATTGACAGTTCCTGTTTCAAATTATGAAATGCACCAAAAAGGATCCATATAAATTTATAAAATCATAAATTTATTACAAAGCCACATCTCAATCTCAAGAAATCCGCATAAAAATGCTTGATCCCTAGACACTTTTGATGTGTGTATTACTATAAAACGACATTTTCATACTTTAACCCCTATTATAATAATTGAGTGTACTTACATAACATGAAAAATTGTATTACTTTAAACGAGCTTATATATATATATATATATACATTCTGTGTACTAAGTATCGGGAATTTGTCAATAAAACAAAAAATACAAATTATTCATCTAAATTTATTTTATCGCCTTCAAAGTAGGCCCCATCGCTTGCAATACAACATCTCCACCGCTTCACCCAGTCTTCCATACATTTTTCATAGGCTATTTGCGGTATGGCCTTTAGCTCATTCAGCGAATTTTCTTTTATGGCTTCTATCGACTCAAAACGTTTTCCTCGAAGTGGTAATTTTAACTTGGGAAATAAAAAAAAGTCAGACGGAGCCATATCAGGTGAATACGGTGCTTGGTCGAGAACTTTTGTTGAATTTTTCGCTAAAAACTCTTTCACTATAATGGCTGTGTGTGATGGTGCATTATCATGGTGCAGCATCCATGAGTTGTGTTGCCACAAATCTGGACGTTTTCGGCGGATACTCTCACGCAAACGCTTCATGACGCCTAAATAATATTCTTTATTCACTGTTTCTCCTTCTGGAAGGAATTCGGAGTGAACCACACCACGGTAGTCAAAAAAAACTATCAGCATCACCTTGATTTTGGAGCGACTTTGCCGCGGTTTTTTGGGTTTCGGCTCGTTTTCGAGACGCCATTCTGAAGACTGTTGGCTTGTTTGCATGTCGTACTCATAAACCCATGTCTCGTCGCCAGTTATTATACGTTTCATAAAGGTCGGATCCGTAGAAGCTCGGGAAACCATGTCTTCAGCGACATGCTTTCGCTGCGCTTTTTGAACAAAATTGAGCTCTTTTGGAACTAGTCGAGCGGCGACGCGTTTCATGCCTAAAATGTCAATAAGAATGTTGTGGACGGACTTAAAAGATATGTTCACCTCACTAGCCAACTCTCTCAGACTCATACGTCGATTTTCGAGCACTAGCTTCTTGATTCTGTCGATGTTTTCTCTGGTCGTAGCGGTTGAAGGTCTACCAGAACGAGGCAAGTCTACTACTACTTCTCGGCCTTCTTTAAAAGCCTTATACCATTCATAAGCCCTTGTTTTCGATATACACGATTCGCCGTAGGTATTTCGCAACATTTTTAGTGATTCACCACATGAAATATCATTTGAAACACAAAATTTAAGGCACACTCTTTGTTCAACAATATTTTCCATTGTAAAAATCGCCGAGGACTCAAAACTATGACCAACAAAAAGTGTAGTTTAAAACAAATTAAATGACAGATCCCGCTCAAATTTTGCGCGCTAAATCAGTACAGTGCTACCAACATGCAGTAAAAAAATTAGAACGACCTCTTTTACGCGGGTCTTTTTATTGACATATTCCCGATACTTTTTACACAGAGTAGTACATCGTTTCCGATTTCGACTCATAATTCGATTATTTTCCAAATATATTATTAAGTTTAACTATATAGACATTTTCGGAAAAAATAAACGCGAGACGAAAGATGCTACGCGAAGCTCGATCGCGCACATGCTTGTTAATCAATACTCACAATTGCGAATCGTTTTAAACATCAATTGCAACTATTCGGCAGTAAGCTGTTCGATTTAAATTACATTTTTGTATTTAGATAAGTTTTTGTATTTTAAATTTACCTATAAAAAGTGTCTTCATTGTAGAAGCGTGATTTTAGAAAAAAACATGTAAGCGAAGCTTAGTTGCATTCTTTTGCACGTGAATATTATATTTATCTACCTTTTAGTTCTCGAAATTTATCACAAACAGAGACTGTCTTGCCTAAATATTGGTTATAATAAACGTCTTGAATTCTAAGTTCATATCCAATTCACCTAGCGATGTGATCGAGTGAAAGTACCATGTACTTATAGGTCGGAAACAGTTCGAACGATTTTAATGATTCAAGTAGCTGAGGTACCAATCGATGAGGCTCGGTCACGCGATATGGATTCATGGTAAGCACACCATTTGTGTCAGGGAATTTAACTGAAGCATTAATATAAATCACTCCGAAAGAACAGTAAATACTATCTACGAGTATCTATAACTTCACGCCAAATCCCTTGCGGTGTGCCACGTGATCCGATGCTTACACACCTCACTCGCTTCTTCAACATTAATTGCTCTTCTCAAGCGCGCACGCCGGTTTCTAAGCCTCCTGAGATCACCTTCTGATAGAATACGATCAATTTGGTCATGGTAGGTAAGTCTTGGCCTTCCCCGAGGAACCGTTTCCTACATCCTTCCACTCTTACGTTGTATACCTGCTTCGTCAATCTTTCATCCTGCATTTTTCTACATGTCCGAACCAACGGAGCAAATACATTACTTATTAATCGGTTCATCTGCACGTGGTGCACCATACCAACTAGGGAAGGAGTTTCTCATAAATTGTAAGGTAAATATAACCAAAGAGTCCGACTGGATAAGTACCCCCCACCTTGAATACCAAATAGGCTCTGGAGGGTTGATGTGTTCCTATCAATGAATGAATGTCTACCAGGAAACTTCTAAGGAGTTGCTGCATTAACAAAGCTGGTTGGAACTCCTTGTTTTGGACTCCAGTGACCGTTGCATATATGGCGGGCAGTATATTAGTTTGTCTCCGACATAACACACACCCCTGGTGTTGCAAATGTCCATAGGCTGCGATAACTGCTTACCATCAGGCAGGCCGTATGCTTGTTTACCTTAGTGGTTTAAAAAAAACACAGGGTATGAAACATTTTTTATCACAATCATTAAAAATAGTTTGAGGAATATAATCTATAGGTTTGTTGTACATTCGTCACAAAGTAAATTCGTCACATTTTTGTACACTCCATACATATAAACTCCAATTAACTAATTAATGAGAACAATTGAATAGAATTAAGAAATCAATCGCAAAAATCATAAATCCATTATCAAAAGTCTTTACCGTATTATGTAAAAATTTTGCGTATTGGCTACACACCTTGTATAAATCGAAGTGATCAAGTTCCATGACAATAATGGTCGCTACAATTGTCACGAAATAAAAAGAGCACTGATAACCCAGTGGTGGATTGGTCCCCGGTTCGAATCCTGCTGTGGGTATGTAAGTACCACTAAATTAATGTTTTCGGATTTATATGCATATTTCTAATTATCACTTGCTCAACGGTGAAGTAAAACATCGCAAGGAAACCTGTACGTCCCAGAAACAATATTTCGAAAGGTATATGACCTAACCTGAGAAAGATCTGATTTTGTACCTAAGAAAGATCTCATTCTGATTTTGTGCAGGCCTGACGGTAATTGATTTATGTAAAAATCAGTTACTTTGCCCAATGCTTAGGCTTAGGTAGCGGACACTGCCAATCCTAAGGCATTAGGAAACGGGGTAACGCTTGGAAGAACTATTATGAAAAACTAAATACCTAACAGGCATATAGTTTGTAAGCAAAAAAATATAATTAGTATACAAATGTATGGGTATACACTAATTCTCTTTTTGCAAATGAATCTAGATAAGAGAAGTATGTACAGACAACCTTACAGCATTTTTTGTAAGATTAACAATTAAGTAGGTAGTTACCAACATTCCATTAAAATACTTTAAGATACGGGTGGGTGATGTCATCGTTGTGGTCGAGAATGGACATTCTCGCCAAGCGTGCTGAGCGATGCGCAAACACTACGCTCGGAATCGCACATGTCCATCGGATGTGAAGGTTAACCATTCAACTTCCTACCCATAATATTACCTAAACTGAACAGTGGAGTTCAAAAGTATTATCAGGAACACCGTTCCTATATGAAATCTATATGTTTGCCTGTGCGTTTGCCTGCGTGTTTGTCTGTCGCTTTTTTTCGAATATTCGAATTTTGACTTCAGATTCGGATTCAGTATAAAAAAGTAGAACAGGAATGTTCAGGAACACCGTTCCTATCTCTTAAGGAGCATCGTCAAAATGGCCGAATAAATAATAAATAAAAATTTGAATGGTTATATAATTGACGAGCCAGGTGTTCCTCTGGCAATGCAAGCTTGCGCATTCTCAACTGGTTTTTGTATAAAGCTTTGGGAGCAGAAAGCAATATATCATGCTGCATCTAGCATGTTTGTTTTAGCTACTAAATATCAAACCGATTCAAGCCTACTGACCAATAGGAGAATATTTTGACCAATAAGGGGAATTTTTTCAGACGCGCTGGAAGCCAAACAGACATGTTCGTGCACACAAATGTTTGCCCTGTGTGGGAATCGAACCAACGAGCGTTGGTGTCAAAGTAACGTAACGTCGCATTTTATACAATTTTGTGTTCAGCTACGAGTACTAGCATGACTTATTAAATTAAACATAAACATTACGGACGTAAACTGGCACAACGCTATGCCTAAAATATTTTATGGGCCGATAAATACGGAATTCGATGTAGGCAACAATGTTATAATTTTAAAATTTGTTATTAACTTGTTTTGAAAAATAAAAACAGGTATTATGCGTTACATCATTACCATATATTATATTTTTTAATGGTCCCCTTTTAGCGTAAAATTTAATGAATTTCTTTAGGCAATGTTATTTGAGACTGGCCGGGAACGAAATTAGTTCATTTTCATGTGAGCGCATAAAGTATATGACATAGGTATGCATATGACATGAGGTAGACTCACTTTATATTTGTGCTAGCTTTTGAGATGCGGGTAATAGTGGACAAATATATTTCTTAGCATAGTACTCATATGGTGGTGACTCAGTATATACTCGTACCTACTAAAAAATCTAATGTTAAAAAGCAAAGTTATTACGACAAATTTTATAGAGAAATAAAGTAATAAGCGTATTGATTTTCGGAGAATATATAATACAGAAAAACGTTATCATAATTTTATAACAGGAATAGTAATAGTAAGTTACTCGCCATCAACTTTGGAGACAACACTAGCCCCACATGCACTTGGTGCATCCTGCCAATTACCAAATGAGGCTTTCACGGATGAGAGGTTGGAAGATTTTATAATCGCCCCCCTTACAGAATGGAGCTACATAAAACTACTAAACCCTTTGAGAGTTGCCGCATTCGCAGTGGTAGCGCAACTGTTGGTAAAAAAATATAATTAAAATTTTTAAATATTTCTAAACTACTAGTGTACCCGACACGCTTTGTCCTGCCCGAAATAGAAATAAAATAAAAACGCTGTCAAGTGCGACTCGCGCTCTGAGGTTTCCGTAAAAAAATATTTTCATAAATTATTGACGCAATAAAAGTTTTCTTTTTGTGATGAAACTACACATTTTCGGTTTTTTTAAGCTATTGCATAGCTTTTATCGCGGGCTTTGAGCGCGGCGACCGAATCAAGAAATTCCGTAACGAAAATAAAACCTAACACCCCCCACTTCGCCTGCCATGTAGCTCGACAGAGCGTTCGCTTAACGTGTATGTATATGGTACGACAGTACGAAGCTCGTACGGATCGAGACGAGCTGCTCCGAAATCGCACGAATACGTAAGCAGCTGTTTGTGAGAAAGTATATATGTGTATAGGTATCTGTCATATCTTTATAATGCCACACTCACCGCATGTGCGCCCCGTAAGTATACATGTAGGTATATATGTAAACATAGGTGTACCTATGTACAACAGTGAATAGCAGTTGCTGGTGAATAGCTATACGCGTAAAATTTGTGTATAAAGTGTTTTAAATATGAATACTTTATTAATTTATTAATGAAGAAAGTGATGAAAAAATAATTATAATTGCATAAGTTGAAAAAAAAAATGCTATGCAATAGCTTTACCCCGGCAGTCCCCGAGTGCCACACGTTTTCCTTTCGTTACTTGTGCTACATGACATTGCTTCTTACTTCTTGCTTCATGATTCTGGGTCAACGGAAAGTAGAATGTTTTGATTCCCTTGCGAGTGTCAATATATGTTCCTAAACGAGGCATAAACAGCCGTATCTTTTGATTGCGTTGACTTAAATCATTGATTTTTTTTACTGTGCGAAGGGATTATAGACTTGAGTATTTCATATTAATTTCAGCTTTATAGCTTCACCCGCTCCTGAGAACAAGGGCTTTGACAGATAGATGGACAACAAAGTGATCCTATAAGGGTACCGTTTTTCTTTTCAGGTTCATTTTAAAGGAGGCCTAAAAATCCGCGAATCCGATTGCAGCGCCACGTACTGGATCCAATTGTGAATTTAAACCATTTAGGGACCTACTCAAATACACACACCAAGTTAAATTAAAATCGGTCCAGCCATTCAGAAGGAGTTCAGGAGCACACATACGCACAGAAGAATTCTATGTTATACAAAGTTAAAAACTTTTAAGAGTAGTAAAATCAACTACGTCATCGTGAAGTTTGAACCAATGACCTTTCTATTACCGGTTGAGTGCTCTACCAACTGAGCTGCCAGGAAGTTTTGCGAACTTGGCGAATTATTGCATGTCTATATATCGCCGTTAAGACGCGGCGTACCTGGTTACCTTCAATCAACAATAAACAACTATTGATCGAAGCTGCCTACTAAGTAAAGTACTTTTCCCCTTTTTACAGAAGCAAAGCACTTCAAAGTAAGGTCGCAATATAAGATTTTTCTGGTAATTTGTGCCAAAAACAACTGTTTTGTTCGGATTCTTGGAATTCAGTTGTTATATTATACGTTCACATTATAACATGTGTCCTTATCTCTGGTGACCCCCGAGCAGGAAGAACTACGAGACCTTCACGTCTGTCGATTGACTCACCAGTGTGCCTGTTTATTTTTAGATCCTCGTCGGAGTGCAAACCGTGTGTCTCAATAGCATTCACGATTTATTAAGTAATTAAATGGCGTCGTTTTGATTGCATATGGTATTATTGCGTTTGCAACTTCTACAATACAGCGCAATAGAAGTTTATTATAGCACGAGTGGCAGAAACATACGGCAAGCCTCATGTGAAGCAGTTACTATGGACGGCTGTAATACGATGAGCATTTTTATACTATACTAGCTGTGCCCGCAACTTCGTCCGCGCGGAATAGTTTTTTTTTATTATTTATTTATACTAATAAAAATAAATAAAATTTCTAAAATAAAGGTAGCCTAAATTACTCCTTATTACATCAGCTATCTGCCAGTGAAAGTCCCGTCAAAATCGGTCCAGCCGTTTCAGAGATTAGCCGGAACAAACAGACAGACGGACAGACAGACAGACAAAAATTGTAAAAATATTCATTTTGGTATAGGTATGTACCGTGTATATATCCATATGTATTTAGTAAAACCCGGTTATTTTAATATTACAAACAGACACTCCAATTTTATTTATCTGTATAGATAGGTATAGCTGACAGATATACTTATATAGTATAAAGTATAAAAATAGGAGTTACCGTAGTCATTTGACGATTACAACACCAGTGGTACCACTTGTGCGTTGGCGGCCCTGTAAAAACCTCTGCGTGCTTTTTTGGTAGAACCTCACAGTAGTTTCTTAAGACGTAGGCAGGGAGGGAGTAAGACATTCTTACTGGTTCACCGAATTAAACCCCCATGAAACCGGTGCGACGAGTGTAACTGCTGATGTTACGTTACCGCCTTCTACCATACCAGCAACTCCTTACTAGCTTGTTATTACATCTACTTACTAGCAGGAATGAGAAACCAGGAACAGTTGTTTGGCTATGACTTCTGTAGATTCATAAATCACTTCTTCGCAGTCTTCTTGAGGCTGCTATTAATAAATATAGCCCTATCCCTGTTTCGCCAAAGCATCGTATGCTAAAAAGCAGATTGTTTGATGGTTGCCGTGGAACCTCCACGGATTTGATTCTAAATCTGATAGAGGATCACTTACATAGAAATAACGTAGCAACTATTAACTAATGTTTTACGCAGTTACTAAAAAGAAGCTGAAGATTAAATTATTTGATTAAAAACATTAAACTTGTCTGTACTACTTCATGATATTATACAAAACAACGCGCTGTAGTATTTTAAGGTGTGAAAAAATCATCCATAGTTAAAAAAAAACCTACTTGTCCGATTTGATTAAACAAATAATATTTAGAGGATAAAGACATCAATTTGTATATCTGGATTAATGTATCAATTTTTGTGTTGCAAAAAATCAATGTAAATGAAAATTATATTATACTAGCTTTTACCCGCGGCTTCGCTCGCATTAATAAAAAATATTTTTTTTTTAATAAAAAGTATCCTATTTTACTTCTGATACCTCCAAAAATATGAGTACAAAGTTTCATGATGATCGGTTCAGTAGTTTTCGCGTGAAAGCGTAACAAACAAACGGACATTCACATTTATAATATTAGTAGGATATAAATTAGTGCTTGTGAAGTGTATTTTTTTTTTAAATAAAATATTTTGTATTTTACCAATTATCTTTATAAATTTATTCTACACTTATACACTGTGACAGCTGAATACAATTTTATAATAACGTGCATCTGTGTTGTACTCGTATTTGGTTTTTTATTTCAATTATCGCACAACTACCCTATTTTCCTACTCTACAAGATTAAAAGTTACATCCATCCAACCGAATGTAAACATTTGACATTGCCTGCAAAATGTTATACAATTATTTGTTGGTATGAGGTCTAAGTTGAAGTCATCAAGAAACACGTCAAGATCTTTTTTTATAGATTCAACTATCATCTTCAAATAAACGGTACTTTCTCTTTCCTGTCACTGACTTCGGAGGAATTTTATATTACGTAATTTTGAAAATCGAGACCCGCTCCGCACCAATTATACTATATAAAATTAGTGCCTATAATGAACCAAAAAAAAAAAAATACTTTACGCTCAGACCAAGAAAAAAAATTCTTTTATTGCGCTAAGATTTTAACTTACTTTAAGAGGTTTAATTTACTTAAGTTGTACCAACTAATACAATAATACAAAATAATAGTGATTTATTTAAAAAAATGCAGATGAAAATAATATCCAATATCATTTTATTACTTTTACTTTATATAATATTATTACTTTAAAGTTATAAGAAAGGCTTTATCAAAGTCCACTTCTAGTTCCCGACTCAACAAATGCGACATTAACTTTAATTATAATCTTTCCATATTTGTAAGTCTAATGTAATATTTTAATCTTTTATATTATTGTATTACTTTATGGCCGCCATATGTCGCCATGTTGACGCCATTCTATGACGTCATGTATATAATCAGTAGAACAGTAAGACGTTAGAAACGTCACAAACTAATAAACCACTTGACTGCGCATAAAAGCACCCCGTGCTCAGTAAAAGTTGTGTTTTAGCGCATAAATATCTCAGCAATTACTGTCTACTGATCAATGGGAGAAAATTTTAACCAATAAGCCGATAAGCGCCGCAACATTGAACCGTGAACTAAGCCAATAGGAGCTGCGCATTCCATTTTGTCCCCCGACCCGTAGCGGTGTATTTGATTCCTAATTAGAATCGTTCTCATCGATTCTCCATAGGTTTTCTTCATGCTTCTAATGATACTTCATTTGCTGAACTACAACTAATACTTCTCGAGGTATAATAGCTGACAGATGACCAAATGCTAACCACTCACATATCGTGATGGCATACTAGCATAACTAAATGTACCTATGTGACATACGCAGGCTGATGTAACTTAACCCTCCTTATGGGTTCGCTGTAGTCGGGTAAAAACAAATCGTTATCCTCAATTCTAAATGGTCGCCGTAAAATCAGAACTGAACGGGACGTGATATTTGATACGAATGTAAACAGATTTCACAACTACCAAAATGTTATGTAAATAGCTGTTGAGGCCAACAAATAATTGCATAACAGTTTGCAAGCAATATCAAATATTTACTCTCGGCTGGACAGAGATAAAATAATTTTGTAGAGTAGGATAATAGGGCGGTTGTCAGAACACTAAACTGGGGTGACAATTCAATAAAAGTCCAGAACGAACGAAAAATACATGCTCATTATAATTTGTTGACTTTGTTCTAAAAAAATTGTTGTATTGAATTATAAGTGGCTTATTATCATCTTTAAACATAAACTATCTACCGATCTATAACTTCACGCCAATTCCAAAAACAAATTAATCTCACGATTACGTCGTACACCGTGTCATTAACAATCGAGACTCTGGAGACATAGAGGTAGAGCTTAGCTTCATTTAAGTAACGCCAAACTGGGTCTAACATCGAAATAATTATAGTATACGAACTATTTGATTATTGATAGACAATTATGAAACAATAAAGTTTCAAACAATAATTTCTTGTATGAAGGTATTTTTGCTAATTCTCATTGAATTAGCAATATATAGGTATATAAAATATTGTATTATATAGATAGTTTGACTTTAGGAAGCTACTTTAATACATATATTTCATAATATTACCTACATTATATACATGTTTCTAGTTGTTAATTTTGGCTGTTTATTCCTACTGGCTGTGCATATAAAAGAGAAATGAGATAGGAAGGAGCAATGTAAAATTTTGTAGCTACGAGTACCTTGTTGTATAGCTACAAAATTTTAAAATGCAGACATCCGCTTGTAAGAAAGAATTTTTGAAAACTTCAATAGGATAGGTACGCGCGGAGAAAACAGGTAACATACATATATCTGTAAAACAAATTATATATTACTTATATTCTAATGCGCGTCATACAAGTGTTTTTATGGTATACTTTTTATGACGAGTAGAGTGTTTAGTGGTAACATCAACAAGTCTGGGAACTTCTTACGTGTTTGCAAAAAATAAATGTGTTGTTAAGTATATTTATCACTTGTTCCGATATAAGCATAATTTGTACTACTGGAGTAGTACAAATTATGCTTATATCGGAACTAGATGACGTTCTATCGTTTATGCGCTGTCATACCGTTTATCTCATTGCTACGAAAGCTCGCAATTACTGAAAGTTATAATCAACAAATAAACAATAAAAATGACAGCAATGCGTTGAGTGCTAACTGGTTTGTTAATAAATATTCATTTTAATATGACATGCACTTATACTGCCTCAAGAAAAAAATCTTGTTGAAGAAAGAAAACGTGCGTTGTTTCGCTAATTAGACACCAACGTTCGTGTGTTCGATTCCCACACAGGACAAACATTTGTGTGCATGAACATGTCTGTTTGTCTTGGATCTGGGTGATTTTAAGTGAGGTAGGGCGCATAAAAGCAGTCCGTCTGAGGAAGTACCTTCACTTCACAGAAAACCCGCAGCCACATAACAACTCCCTAGAGGGTTGTTGTGTTCCTGCGTGTGAGCGAGGCCTCCAGCAGAGGGGGCATCGCGCGAGTGATACTTAATGTATTGCAAGCATTTATGGGCTACGGTAACCGCTTTACATCAGGTGGGCCGTATGCTTGTGTGTCTCCCGACGTGGTATTACAAGAAAGCGAGAGACGTGTGTTTGCATCGATGCACCTGGCGTTCCATAGTCTCTGCCTACCCCAATGGGAGACAGACGTAATGATATGTATGAACGTATGAGATTTTTGATTGGACTCTGATCTATAAACTTGACGAAATATTGTACGTCGTCCATGTTTTGGCAACAGGCAAAAGTAATCTAGATCAGATATTTATGGCAACCTTCATGACGCTCATTAGCACCACTGAATCGACACATAATCGATTAGAGCATTACCTAGACACACATAACAGAGTTATTGAATACTGTGTGCAATCACGATCTACTTCATAAATAGGTATTAATTTATACAGTCATCTTTGTACTAAACGGAATAAAGCTCAGTTTTGTATATTCTAATTACACGCGAATGAGATAATTTTGCATGTTATTCTGTAGGCCGTGAATACACGCTAGTTTTCCACACAAAGGTCACTGAGTTGTTCTATTTTCGCATCTGAAGTTCTGTCTAAATAACTATTGTTTTCGGGCGGTTTGCAATAATGATTCGGGGGAATTGAATAAGTTACTTAACCCAATTAAATTTAATTAGAAATACATTATCGGTTGAATTAAACAATTTTTAACGAAAGTATCACGTGTTTCATTGATTTTGTTGAACCTGACGTTTCGAACGCTTTGCAGCGTCCGTGGTCGCAGGAAGACTAAGTTGGTATTTGTCTTACATTAGTTATTCAATTATTACATCTACCGACATGGATGGATTAATTATATACGAGTATGTTCCGATTCACACAAAAATCGCTCACAGTGTACGAACGTGGGTTCACAAGTGAGTGCAATGGTTAAGCCTTTAAAGAACCTAGTAGATGGTATTTTTAGGAAAATAATTACATCTGACTGATTTAGTTATGAACAAATACTTGAGCTACCGAGCTTCTTTCGGCTATTATATTATGCTTTTGTGTACCTAAAATCCCGCTTCGTTTCAGGAACGACAATTATATAGATGAACTTAAAAAGTAACACCTTATTTAAATACTAAATTTAGCGAAATTTAGTTATGGTATATATACAAAATTTGATCGTTTATATTCAAAATATTTATTTATCGTCATACCCTGTCGGCGCTTAAACATGTGTTTACCTGAAGCCCTGTATCCCTGTATGTATTTCTAGTGTACATAGCCTACGATTACTTCTTTGAATTATATATACCAATTTAAAAATATGCGAATAAGGTAACCGAGATTGCCGAGGAGGTACTTGGTTAACGGTCAGGTGGCGATTTTTTGTACAAATGGCATATAGAGAATTGATTACCGATTAACCGATGCAAGAAATTTATTTGACATATAATAAAAAGAAATCAACTTTCTCCTCTATGACATGGCAGGTACCGTGACCAGACCACAAAATAATGTTCCTTCTGGCAATACACGGTAGACAAACATTTAGACTTCATACTATAAGCATGTGCAGGGCAAACAAACGATAATTTGATAGCATGCACGTTATTTAACTGCTAATTAGCGTTGTGTCCCTGTCCCTAATAACGTTATCTAACAATGACAGTACAAAAATAATGAAGCAACTGCCCACACAGGTGCAACGCCTAGGGCATACGTAATGCATTTGTGTCGTCGCATTGCCTCGTCAGTATACACAACAGCGTCTGTAAGTTTTTCCTAGTGCACGAGCAATATAATAATTTGTGCATTTGCTTGATGTAGCAATAAGCTGCAACGTAAGCCCGAATGTTTATGAGATATTTCACCCTTTCCTTTCCAACTATCATAAAAACATTTATTAATTCCTGTAAAAAGGTAGAACACTGTGTCTGGAGACTCCATTTAAGCAAAACTAGCGCTCGCGTTTAAAGTTTCCACTCTCTCGCAGTAAACAATGAGCAAGACTAAAGATAAGTTCTTATGTACAAAAATAATAACTAAAGACTTTTAAATAACATTACTTTATATTATTAACTAGCTGCTGCCCGCGGCTCCGCCCGCGTGGAGTCAAATAACGTAGCCTATGTGTTAATCCAGATCATAATCTATCTACGTGCCAAATTTCATTCAAATCCGTTCAGCCGTTTAAGCGTGAAAGAGCAACAAACATCCATTCATACATACAAACTTTCGCATTTATAATATTAGTAGGATAAAGTCTTATGTATGACATATGTGTGTAATGTGTACTATAGGTGTATATGTTGTGTTTAGTGACGAGACGTAAAAACTGTGTAATTAACCATCTTTGTATATTTTAGTTGTGGAAGAAATAAAATAAATTATTTTTATATTATTATTATAGTGTGTCGTGAGCACAAGTATTTGTGACTATGTTTATGTATGTAAATTAGTAAGTACATAAACATAGTCACAAATGTACATGTCTATCCATAGACTTTGTCTTGGGAATAGAAGCTGTATATCTAGCAGCTTCCATTGACTTAGTTTATTACCTAGCACTAGAAAATGTAGATTTCTTATTCTATCACTAGTATGATGGATTTTATCTCACTAACTCAAAGGATGGGTATTATAAATTAAACTTATTATTTTTAGTTTTAGTTGGTTTAATTAGTGAATTATATTTCTAACATTCGTAAATACAGTCATCCCTATTACGGAAAACGAATAATGGTATGTGAATATCTAAAGAAAAGACGGGAAGAAGGTTTTTACGTTCGTCATATAGCCATATATTTGACAGCTTAAACTGTATCATGCCTTAAGAAGTCATGGTTAAGTTAAAAAATTACTTAATGTTTCAGTTTCCGATTTTATGCATTTTATAGATTTCCAAACAAACTCTTTGGATTGATTCATGCTATTTTAGTGAACACGAAACAAAGCTTTAGCGACAAAATAAAATTTGAATTATCAATTTTATTTAAAACATTTTAAAGTCAATCCATGTTGTATTTTCTACGCCAACGTCTTTACTGTTTGATAAATTATTATTCAGATATGATAAATGGCAGCCACTTGGCGCAATTGTTAATTACTATAACTTCACGCCAAATCCTTTACGGGGTAGGCAGAGAGAACCGAGCGCCGCGCGACTCGATCCTTACGAGATACCTCACTCGCTTCTTTAACATTCATTGCTCTTTTCATGCACGCTCGCCGGTTTCTAGGGCTCCCGACATCACCTTCTGATAGAACACGACCAATTTGATCATGATAGGTAAGTCTTGGTCTTAATTACATGTTATATTAATAAAGATATGTATTATATTGCTTTCTTAAATTTACATTATTGCATTATATATTTCTAAAACGATTTATTATCAAATGATGTCAGACCACCATCTAAATATATTCTTCGTATTTGCTGCCATTTCTACTGTGTAATCAATTTTATCAAAGGCTATGACAGATAAAGACGTTATCCTTGTACCATAGTGTATAATAATTACAATCAAGATGGACGCGGCCTTCAATTTACTTGTAATTCAATGTAGTAAATGAGGTAGTCATGTTTTTTCTGAATATTATCTATCTATCTACATATCACTACATTACACCGTGTCCCTCTTGGGGCGATGTATAGGTAACTGTGGGCTACATGGCTCGTTTTGGCACATTTCACTTGTTACCGTAACATTCAGTGTGTGATCAGCGTCGATCACAGACACCAGCAATACAGTAACAGATTCATTGCCAACCGGTTAAGTCTTAAACGACACAGTTGGGATACCGAAGATGTAGCCCTAAAAAGCCTTGCTAAGCGTTTAAAAAACCTGAGTATCACAGAATTGCATGTCAACAAATGTGTAAACAACAAATATTTTAGTTAATTACTCACGTATTAGTATAAAAAAAACTTGTATTAATTCAAAAATGTTTGTTATCACCTTGATTATTATTAAATATAAAGTAACGTTATGTTAAAATAACGCAGGTGTATGAAAATGAGATGTAAGTGATTCTTCATCACCATTAGAATTGACGGCAATGGCACTGGCACGTGAAACATTTTGTCGATTAGCGGACGAATACAGAATGCTGAGAACAATTGGTAATTCCCTAGAAGATTATTGCGTTGTTGCGAGTATGCATCATCAGGAAAATCTCTAAAAAGCTTTGTTATTAACGCAGCAGTTAATAATAAAAGCACCATGTCTACGTATTTTTTTTATTAACGTCGGGAGGCATACTGTTTTGAAGCGGTTACCGTAGCCTATTAACACTTGTAATATATTAAATATCACTCGCGCGATGCCTCCTCTGCTGCTTACACAGCAACTCCTTAGGAACTTACCGGTGACCTCACTCACGCGCAAGAACACAACAACCATCTAGAGAGTTGTTTTTAGCTACGGTTTTCTGTGAGGTGGAGATAGTTCCACAGACGGGTTGCTTGATGCGGCCTAGGTACCGCTCTTAACACATCCAGATCAAGACAAACAGACACACATGTTTGTCTTGTGTGGGAAACGAATCCACGAGCCACCGAGCTTGCCAAAAAATTAAATATTATTACAAGATCAGTTAGTTCATAGAAAATGAATGTCGCTGTTTCTGTTTATCTGTATTCTTTATTATTATTTTATTATTCGCCTAAACTAGGTACGTAAGTGTTTAGTTGCGGTTTATATGATCGTATATAAAGGATATCTTAGAAAAGATTTATCTGTATAATACCTATGCGATGAGTAGCAGTGATAGCCTAGTGAATAAAGAACCTACCTTGAGCAAAAGGTCCCAGGTTCGAATGTGCCACTAACTTTGTGTTTTCGGATTTATGTACAAGTTTGTAATTGCTCGGCGGTGAAGGAAAACATCGTGACGAAACCCGCACGTCCAAGAAATTAAAATTCGAAAGAAGTGTGACCTTACCTAAGAATGATCTGGTTTTCCCTCTGTGTTGTGGGGGTCCGACGGCAGTCGCTCCATGTAAAAATCTGTATTTTTGCCAAATCCCTAAACTTAGGTAGCGGACCCCGTCAATCCTAATGAAATAGGAAAACGGTATAACGCTAAGAAGAAGAAAAAGAGATACGATGTTGGAGTGGGTCAATTAGTAATCTATTAGTAATCTATAAAAATGTAAATTACCATTCTCATGAATTAGTGTGGTATATAATATTCTAAAATATATGTTTAAAGCTTGACAGTTGGAATAATAAATCAATAATAATGTCCATATCTCATATCTCTATAGGTACTGTGAATTGAGTTTAAATTTTGCCATTATGCGATTTGTCTTGATTGGTCTTATATTGGAGTTAGTAGAATTCACCGTGTCCTGCACGATGGTCTGTATGTAGTTGCCTATATTCTGTTAATATATAAACCAGCTTGGTATTATTCACCATATCATTTTAAGCAGGCACAGAAACAGAATGGTTATATTTTTGAAGAGTATTTCGCATTAACTATTTGTTTACAAATAAGGCATACCAAATAACACAACACAACGCATTCATTTGTTTGCAAACTGTGTAGAAACATTATTGTTCTAAAAATGTTTCTAATATGATTGTTTTCTTATTGTAGTATAAATCCACTAGCATAGCTCGATTAAAAATTTTTTGAAGTGAAACTTCTTTACGCACGATTGTCTTGGGAAGTAAGCTAGTGAATGCGTAACGAGAGCTATACGAAATGTGTGATCGGGCGAGGCGAACGGAATTTGAGAGGGAGATATAAGTTAGTGAAGATAGAAAGAGAGAGAGTTACGTTTCGATATTATTACTGTGGAGGCAAGAGAGAGAGGTGCGAGCACACATTTTCTTTCTACGAGTATCATTGTCTCATAGCGAGTTAAGTTTCGTATATGTAAGACACAGTGCAGGCCTATTGTCTGTATCACACAATGAGCTAAAGAAGTTTTACTTCAGTCGTGTGATCTAAAGCACACTCGTTTCTTTTTGGTAAATCACAATTACTTAATAAAAAAAATGTAATGTACGTTAGTAATATCAGTCCACTATTATCGCATAGCACCTACCTTCTTAGTTATTGAATTCAAATGTGCTAGAAATGCTTTAATTGTCTATCGGCTCTTGTATTCTCACGCTATATTTGAAGACAGCGAGAGTAGGCATGCCTAAAGAGTAACCGAGAAGGACGATACGATACAAAGATAACGGTTGAATGGATTACGTTTGAGGAAAAAAATGTCAACAAATAATTTTATCTTAAGCTTGCAGACTTAGAAAAAGATAGATCTTAGATTCCTAAATAGAATATGAAAATTAAGGACATTGATATAGATTTTTACATACAAGCGCTGTTTATTCTACTTCAAATATCGAGGTGACATGCAAAAATATATAAAGTGATTTTGGAATTTTTTACGTGATACCTGGATTTCTAGCACCCTTCCACGATAGTGGAAGATCATGTCTCAGAATATCTACGTAATAGTTTTGCTAATAATTATTCTATTGTATAATTTCATTTATTTATGTCTATCGACTTGTGGCGGATGAATCATCTAAGTAGGAATAAAATAAGAATTCAAATATTCGAATAGTACCTATACGTGTAAACGTGTGATTGGAGATTCAGATAGATTAGCAATATTCGTTAGACATACCTTTTCTTTCCCCTTTTTGGTTTAGTCGACAAATGTCATGTTCTAAAACGCCAGACTCAGACAAAAATGACATATTCTACAAATAACAGATTGTACAAACGACAGATTCTACCAATGTCAAATTCTATAAATACCAGATCCTCTTAACCTCAGATTTTGTGGCTAATTTCCATTAAAAGTGTAGGGCGTATGTTTTTTTACCGCGAGCATATAAGTAGTAGAATAAACTCCCTACGCAGGCTTACTCAAAAACAACGCGTGAATAGAGGTGTTTTTACGAATACTTGATTTTGAAAATGTTAATCGACCATGGTTTGGTGGATCAATAGACAACTACTTTTAAATATAAAAAAATCGGCCAAGTGCGAGTCGGACTCGCCCACGAAGGGTTCCGTACAAATCCGTCTATAAAAACGGCAAAAAAATCACGTTTGTTGTATGGGAGCCCCCCTTAAATACTTGTTTTATTTTAATTTAATTATTTATTCTTAAAGTGAATATATAACTAAATATCCTGTCAGCGTTTACCTGTTGCCGTTATCAATATCGAGCAAAAATGTGCAAAAAAATCACGTTTGTTGTATGGGAGCCCCCTTAAATATTTATTTTATTCTATTTTTTTAGTATATGTTGTTATAGCGGCAACAGAAATACATCGTCTGTGAAAATTTCAACAGTCTAACTATCACGGTTCATGAGATACACCCTGGTGACAGACGGACGGACGGACGGACAGCGGAGCCTCAGTAATAGGGTTCCGTTTTACCCTTTGGATACGGAACCCTAAAAACGAAAGAAATATTTATCATCGTATTTAGTTTAACAGGGGAAACTCAATTGAGATAAAGAGTTCGTATTAATATAAACACTGTAATGATGACTGTTAAATATTTATACTAGTATCATAAAATGGTAAACTTGTTTGCGTGGACGTAATCGTTGGAAATACAGATATGATTGTGAAAACTGGTTCAGTAAAGTTTTTTTAAGGAAAAAAAATAAAAACGCCTGCTATTATACTAAAGTTACATAAACTTATATAGGTATACCTAAAATAATATGGAGCATATAATCCGCTATATAATTTTCACTATGACATCACTTAAGTTTTCGTTATCCGTAATATCGATACATTGGTCCGCCTTTAGAAGTTATGGTAAAATTAAAAACATACTTCAATCCTGAAAAGATATTCATTTTTTGAGGCGGTCGTGTCAAAAGTGAAATATTATTAAACAATAAAGCTAATTGTGGGAACATTGAAGTATTTTTACGTCGCTTATTCGTTATTTATATTGTCTAATTAAACGGTTTAGGCGCAATAAAGAGCGTAGTATATTTAATTACTTTGTTTATACCACTTACGTACTTAAAGTTTTATCTTAACCAGCACATAAAGTGTCTATTATCTTCCCACGCAAACTTTGTATCTAAAATAATTTTTTGAAAGATTTTGATAATTTTTTTAAGAATTATTACCATTGATGATACTTAAAATTATTATATTACATTGTAAACTTGGGCCATACAATATTTAGGGAAAACGACTTTTAGTGTTCTTCACGATCTAGGCGGCGCAGTGGTTAGTAATGCTACTTTGACGCCAACGCTCGTGGTTTCGATTTCCACACAGGACAAACATTTGTGTACCTGAACATGTTTGTTTGCCTTAGTCTGGGTGTTTTTAAAATAAGCAGCTCGTCTGTGGAAATACCTCCACCTTACAGAAAACTGCAGCGACGACGACGACGAATTAACGTCTTTTTGGAGGATTGTTATGTTCCTGTATGTGAGTGAGATCACTAGTAAGCTCCTAAGGATTTGCCGTGCTAGCAGCAGGGATGGCATCGCGCGATTGACACTTATTATATTGCATGCGTTCATACGCTACGGTAACCGCTTTGTATAAAAAAAGTGGTTAGAAATTAGGTATATCGATCATAGGTGTATTGTATATTAAGTGAACCAATTTTAATAGTTTTGATAACGCCCCATTGTGACTAATGAAACAAGAAAGTAAATAGAAATATCACGTGATTCAAGCTGTGGACATTGCTAGCATATTCTATTTATTTCAACAATAAACGATACATCGGACAATGAAAATAATTATCTAGGAACTTATAGTTTGCAGCTGTGAGATAAACATAACATTAGAATTGGCAACATCTTATCCTGAATGCTAATTTGTACCTACAAAAAATGTCTGACTCTACAGACATTTTTTGTAGGTACTACATTGTGTGTCAATTATATATGAGTATGGTCCGCTTGTACAATTACTATTGAACCAATTTCGATCGATCTACTGGAATTAAACTCCTGAACCATGCCATTAGCGCCAAATAGGCTCCTTTGGTGTCCGATTGTAGAACTAACTAAAGTTAATAAATGTTTGAATCTTATCAATAAGATTCCCATGTTAGCAAAATGTACTCAATACTTAGACTTGGATTGTTATTGAATTTAGCTCTGTCTTATTAATGTAGTAGTCATGATGTCAATACAACAACTACTCAGAAGCTTCCAAGTTTGGACAAATGATACAGAATAAATTAAAAATACGACCAAAAAAGGGGTGCAAATCGAAAACATTAATTTTAACAACCTGTACTTTTTAATTTTAGCTTCGGTCCTGACGCCAAAGTGAGAACCAAAACCTACATTCTCGTGGTATTATTATCTGAGTCGCCTATGATTATATTATAAAGTCATTAATTGGGTAACTGATTACTGTTATACAATATTAAAACGTCGATAAAGCTCTTTAGAACCCTGTAATTAAATATGCCTTATCTATATATAAATTGATACACAATGAATATACAATATTGTAAGGGCTCTAAATTTTAATAATGATTATGGTCGATATAGGTATAACCATTAGGGCGAATACAATAAATGTACTCTTTTCTGTATATCTGCCTACACCGCAATGGATTTGACGTGAAGTTTACTCTTTTCCGTTCGACATTTCTCAAACGACCACAGAATATATTCTTTAAAAAAATAGGGCATGTGCGAATACACCGTAGATTCCGTGCCACCGTTAACAATAAAGTTTTCGTACTTTTACACAAAAAAAAAACAGGGCCGTTGAATATTTGACAAATACTATGTATACATACAATAATTATACCGGTAATGTCTTGGCTACTATCGAGCGGCAACTTTTAAAACTAAAACAATTTAGATTACATTCGTTTCAGTTTACTACATATACGATTTGATTTGTTATATCGTGATATACATACAGACACACGTACGCAAGTAACTACTAAATGGCACTTTTTTCGTTATACTTGTGCTATGAGATCTGGCTTTTTACCAAATTAAAATATCCTACGCGAATAGCGAGTAGGTTATGATTTGTGTAATTTGTGTCCTAATCTGGGGTGGGATGAGGTCCACCAGTCCACCACCTAAGTGTAAAGTGTTGATTTTGATATAAAGCGACTAGCATCAGACTCTAGGGATAACCAGACCCTTCTTAGGTTAGGTCACACATCCATAGAAATATAATTTCTTGCGGGTTTCCTCGAGATTACTCCTTTTTGTTTACCACCAAAAAAGTGATAAACAAGTATGTACATAAATAAGAACACGTACCAGGATTCGAACTAGATACCAGTCGACTAATGAACTGGTAGTTTGTTATCGCTAGGCTATCACTGATCTACTAAAATTGAATATACTATTGTTTATTATATACTACCCAATATATGTAGTATAATATCTGAATTGTTTTTTCATAAAAACAGAGCGTCTAATATTTATGAAACATACATATGACGTAAATTCTCATTATTGCGGATATACAAGTATACAGTCCTCCAAAGGTCAGCGTGTTACAATTGAATAGTGCTCGACTGTTCCTGAGTAAACGAGTTCGCTCAACTAAATCGTCTCCTGAGCAACTAGATTCCTTTCATCTTAAAAACACAAGATTTTTATCTGCATATACCCTCTTTAAATTAATAGTATTTCTCGCCATTATTTTTTTATTCGGCCGAATTATTATAAACTTTCCTGTGATTTGAAATTTCTACACTGAGTAGGCATAATATGGTGATCTCACTGCCCCTACACAACTGGCAGCTATACCGGTTATCATCGCCTGCAGGCATCTTAGTCACATAATGACCAAGAAACAAGTACCTGCATATGTTACGTACGATAGTCTATAATATTTAGTACCAATTTTGAACTTGTCATAGGCCTTTCATCATTATTACTGATAAAATATCTTTGTAAATAGTAAGTTTTCCGATTCCGTTATCATTGAACCTGATAACAACTAATCCTAAAGTGCGCTAACAAAGTAAGTATTACTATAGCAACTACTCACTTTTCCTTGAAGTAGTCTGAAATCTGGCTCATCTTCCAAAATATCTGAAGAAGCAGCATCAGCAACGTATGGCTGATCCATGTGTACAGTTTGTAACAGCTCTCCATTGCGCCGCCCTCACTCTCACGCTCCCACAAAAACTTCGAATACGAAATTTCACTCATCCGTCACTCTATTTGAAAGTATAATACGAAAATACCGAATGAGTTGCGAACGAGTATGCGAATACGAAAAATCGAATTTTATTAGTAGGGCAGACGTCTGCCGCGCGTGCAGTAGCGAATCGAATTGCCGGCTTATCACTCCGGCCGAGTCGAGTGGCTGGGACAAAAATAGTGGCTAGTGAACGAACAACGATGAGTTTGACCGCACTTGAGCGCCAGTGCACGCGCACTGGGCCTGCGGGCTCGGCCCTGAGCGTGACTACAGACCGCCGCCGACGAAGATGACTCAGTTGTATCACTGTTTTGTTATCGCCTATTCTGTTTCGTATGTCAAATTCGATAAATCGATTTGAACAAAGACGTAATCTACCTCTTTGTAAGTATAAACAGCATCAATCACAAAACTTGGTTGTTGGAGAAAGTTGTACTGTTATACATCGATGACTGTTATGTCATAAGGCGAGTGTAAAAGGGAAACGAAAGTCATTATATTCGACTAATCATAATTACGTGCAAGATTTTAAGTAATAATATTCTGATGTAACTCAGCCGAAATAAAAATAAATCATATTAAATTTTCAATAATAGGGGTTAAAAAGTATGAAATTGCCGTTTCATAGTAATAGATACCTACTTTGAATTGACATTAAACATTCATAGTGTGAGATTTTCGAGTGAAAATTTTTTCCATGATACCTATGAGGGTTTTCTTTAAAAAAATGTGTAACATTTGATTTTCGAATTTCAATTGCTATTTTTATTCAGCTTAGACGGAAAAGACGGATACTTCGAAAATCCGAGTAATTTTAAATACGAGTTCTGACGCGGAATAAGGCGGCAGAAACGGCTCGCAATCACAGATTACTTTATATGTAGTTACTTCGTAATCATGGTGTCCGAATGTTTTTGAGTAGATCTCTAGGTTTGTGACTTGATTATTTTTAGAACTGGATCCCAAGCAGATCATCATATTTGCCAACCATCTTTTCTATTGAAATTGGGGTGTTTTCTTATTCGAAACGTCAGGTTCAATAAAATCAATAAAACACGCGATACTTCCGTTAAAAATTGTTTAAACTGAATTTAAATGTAGGAAACGGAACAATAACAATATGTCGATAGAGGTAGTACGAAAACGCCAATTTCATTGTAATGCCCAGACCAGCAGGTTTATTTTTGCCACTAATTCCAACATGAATGACATATCGGTTAGTGAATTCTAATGGAGATCCAGTTCCAATGTCAATATTTCGTAACGTCGACTGTGATTTGGTCAACATGGAATTGAATGTATTTAGAAGTGCCTAATTAGACAACCGATGATGAGATCAAACTAATCTAGTGCTCCAGACGTGATTCAAGAACAAAATTCCAATACCCATTTATCGAAATTGGTTTCCAGAGTACGGGTCTGGGCAGGACACTTAAGCTGCTGTAGGCTAAAGTCCAAATTAGATAACGAACAAACGGTCTGATAATGTCGATGATATTGAAATGCCACAAAATTTTATTACAATTATTTAAAGAAGCAATCGAAATTATTAAAGATTTTCATATTATTGAAGTTCAATTCAGTAAATTAATAGATTTTATTATAACTTTTTGGTTTATCATTAAAGTTTCGTCAAATGTTTATAAGATTTTTCACATGACTGTATACATAAATGAATATTAATAAAAAATCGATCATAACCAATGGCGTTAGAACTAAATGTTTCATGGTAAAGAAAAAAGATATACTCATTAATTTATATGAAACTTCTTCGGGAGTATGTTTGCCATCTTGGAAAACAATGTAAACTAACCTAATCAGTTAGGCTGCGTTTGAGAAATGGGAATAAAAAAAATATATACGCCGAGATCAGAACTTCCTCTTTATTTAACCGACTGCAAAAAAGAGTATTCGCAATGATGATGTTAGAAACAGAGTTGGTCTGAAAGAGAGTGTCGGTGTTAAAATAAGAAGAGGCATGCTCCGTTGATTCGCACATGTAGAAAGAATGACGAAGCAGATATACAATGCAAAAGTGGAAGGATGTAGGAGCCGGAGGAGGCCAAGACCAAATTGGTCGTGTTCTATCAGAAGGTGATGTCAGGAGCCCTAAAAACCGGCGAACGTGCATGAGAAGAGCAATGAATGTTAAAGAAGCGAGTGAGATATGTAAGGATCGACTCACGTGGTTCTCTCTGCCTACCCCGCAAGGGATTCGGCGTGAAGTTATACATATATAGTTAGAAGATTTATAATTTTAGCCTTTCACGGGACTTCCATGAACGTATTCCAGCAATCTTGACCTCTGCAACGTCGCCAAAAACATCTTAAAAATACAAATCAAATTCGCGGCACGCCCCGTTTTTACATTTATTATTGATAGATGAAGATTTGACGATTAGTAAGGTATTATGTAAACACAATTTTATTTTTATGTAATGAACTAAAAACTTATGAAATAAAAATATAGTACTAAAGTCGCCTGCAAATAAAAATAAAGCGATATAAATAGGCATCGAATAAAGACGGCGTCACTTTTTTATTATGAATGAATTTATAACGCTGCATTACGTCAAGTCCCTGAGCGCACGTGTGCTCAGCAAATCGGCATTAAACAGTCTCTTTATATTAATTAATGCCTGCCATTGCTAATGAAAGTGATATCGATTCGGACACAACGCGCACGAACCTTATATAGGCTTGTTTCCGCGCTAAACGTTCCACTGCAGTCATATAATTCATTGTTGACAATGAAATGCCCTTCGTTCGGTGGTGTATGCTCTAAGGTTCGTGTACTAGGCAGTACTTTTATTACGACAGCTATTCAGCTATTTAAACCTAAGCCTAAGGATTTGGCGAAGACGCTAATATTTATATGGAGCGTCTGCCGCGAGACCACCACCCAAGGGGAAAATCAGACTTTTCTTAGATTAGGTCACACGTCTTCCGAAATATAATTGATCGGACGTGCGGGTTTTCTCATGATGTTTTACTTCACCGCCGAGCAAGTGATAATTACAAATATGTATGAATTTGAACCGGGAACTTTTTTTGACGAGCTCGGTGGCGCAGTGGTGTAACGCGCTGTTACGCGACTTTGACACCAACGCTCGTGGTGATTTCCACACAGTACAAACATTTGTGTGCATGAACATGTCTGTTTGTCTTGGTCTGGGTATTTTCTATGTATAATAAGTATATATTTACAAAAAAAAAATGTATTCACAAATATGGAGCTTTGTGACTCCTTAATAAGACACCCCTTATCAAACCATTACAAACGCAGGATGATGACCATGTTCTATCTTTCCGACCACTTGGGCGGCTTCTTTAGAACTGTGTGCGTAGAGTGTATGTAATTTTGCTTTTGCGGTGCTCTTCAATTGTGAAATTATATCATCAGTAAAATGGATATTTCAGTGTCTTTCTCCTACGTATCGGGACAGAAGGCATTTTGTTCGATTCACTCTCTTCAACTGTATTGATTAATATAGGGCATGCAACCTAAGAGAATACTATAGGGCATGTCCTCAGCGACGTATCAAAAGACACGTTATACACCATCATTATTGTATTTTAAAATGGCGCAAGTAGTACTATATCTACGTACAGTTATTTAGTATGACACTTTGGTCTAACAAAGAGACAAATGATAGGGCATACCTGTCGTTAGAAAGAGATGGATATATATCTTAAGACATTTATGCTTTGTGGCGAAGTACGTATAGTCGCGACGCGAGAGCGTGGCCAACTGAATGCGAATTGGGCAATTACCTTACTTTCGAATTGTCATTCTAGAGCATGTACGACGTATCTATAACTATAAAAACATCTTAGCATGTCCTGTATATCGACGATAAGCGCCGAGCTTCAGATCTTGTTTTATTATACGCGACAGAGGCCTAACGGTAACCTTCATTTCTCGCGATAACATTTTTGTTTCCTAATGGAGTTTCGCTAATACTGGGTTCAACAGCATTAACAACCTTTGTAGTTCTAACAGCACACGGTCGCCCCGATCTTTTATGGTCTTCAACAGAGGGATTGTTGGTATATCGGTACTACGACAATAAAACGAACATACGGCTGATAACAAGCTTTTGAAGTGTTCTTTTTTTTATACTCCGTCGGGAGGTATACAAGCATACGGCCCACCTGATGTAAAGCGGGAACTGTAGCCTATTAACGCTTGCGATATATTAAGTATCAATCGCACGATGCCTCCTCTACTACTTACACAGCAACTCCTTGAGAGCTTACTGGTGATCTCACTCAACAACCCTCTAAGGAGTTGTTATTTGGTTGAGGTTTTCTGTGAGGTGGAGGTACTTCCCCAGACAGGCCGTCTTGATGCGCCCTACCTCTTAAAACATCCAGACCAAGACAAACAGACATGTTCATGCACACAAATGTTTGCCTTGTGTGAGAATCGAACCCACGAGCGTCGGTGTTAAAGTCGCGTCATTCACGACTGAGCCACCGAGCTCGTCGAAGTGTCTTGAATATGAGCGACGACGGCTCCTACGCAATTGATTGCCGTGCGCAATCACGTTAATATTTTCTTTAACTCCCTATTCCATATTGTAATTTGATAATAAACACGAAAAAATATATAAAACGGCGGGAAATGGAAAGAAATTTTTAACATAATAAACGCATTACAAATTCTAAATAGGTAATTAAAGAGTTGAAATAAATAAAAGTTACTATGTAACAGTATTTATGGCCAGACTAGTTAGAAAGTGCTAGAAAATTCAGTAAAATGTGTTCAAAAAGACGAGCGACGCGCGTTCACAATTGTTAGAAATTTTAGCGCTTTCTTGCCGACTTACTATTAGTGTAGAATTAATTACTGCAAGTGATTATAAATTTTATACACGAATTTCGGTGATCAAAACACATTTTCAGTATCTAAACCAATGAGACATAATTATGTCATTAAAGGTATATTTAGTGACACTTGTTTGAGTCAGTTTTTATAATAAACGATATGTGTATACAGCTAACCATATAAGTCGTTAATACACATTCATAATTACAAAGTAATGTACGAGTATGTTAAATTGCGATAAGTTTATGCAAATGTTGTAATATGTATCGGTTGAAATTTTAGAGTGCTAACATAGAGTTATCTTTTAAATGTAAAATATTCCAGTCGCATAATATCCCGAATGGGGGGAATACGGTGGGAGATTTTGGGAATATATAATAATTTATTTCTGCGCTTTCCCAAAACAGCCACATGGGATGTTTTTGCGGGATATTATGGGAACAGAGGGAGAAACAACAACGTCATATTTTTTTGCGTTTTTGCCATTAAGTAAAGGCACTCGGTAGCTCTAGGAAGAGAAAAGGCTTCCTTATGTTATAATAGGATATAGTAGCCGCTTTGCGTTTGGCGGAACGTATGGTTGTTTGCCACCCCAGTAGTATTACAAGTGTATTTAGAGCATGCCTAAGGTAATTTCTACGTTGTGTTCCACACAGAATAGCAAACGTTGTGTCGGTGAAGCAGTTTCACATCTCACTTATAAGTATTTAAGTTCTACAGATCTTATAAATGCAGGTTGGCTATATGACTAAAGTCTATTTAACAGTAAAAAAAGTTGTCACGGGCAACTCTCAATCTGACTATTCAAAAAAAAGCCTAAATACTTAATCACCTACAAACCATTTCCTACTCAATAGAGAGGCATGCAGCGCTGGGTATGCGAAGTAGCGTGGAAAGAGAGCGCCTGAAACTCCTGCATTCGAGCAATCCCTGAAAAGCCTTCATGTTCGTGACATAGCAGGCAAGCTGCAAGCGTGTCGCCTACGCTGGTATGGTCATGTCTTCCGAAAATCACCAAGCTACGTGGTACACAAATGTCTAGCCATGCCACCTCCGTTGCGTCCTGGCAAAACGGGTAGACCCAATTAGTGCTGGTGTCGGGAATGGTAGGCCTCTCACAATAAGACGTGTCGAAGACCGCGCGAAGTGGAAAAGAAAAAGTTGGAAAGTGGGTTCATGGCTTCGAAGTGAAAACTTAGGACGTGATTGGAATTAATGCTCGGTTGATGACGTGCGTGAATTTGGTTCTATAGGAGAAAATGCGCGAGTAATACCTTATTTGTTGCGATCTATAAGTATCTATCTATCTATAACTTCACGCCAAATCCCTTGCGGGGTAGGCAGAGAGAACCGAGCGCCACGTGACTCGATCCTTACATATCTCACTCGCTTCTTTAACATTAATTGCTCTTCTCATGCACGTTGGCCGGTTTCTAGGGCTCCTGACATCGCCTTATGATAGAACACGACCAATTTGGTTATGGTAGGTAAGTCTTGTCGATCTATAAGTAGCATCGACTTATCTTCAGTCAGGCTGCACATATTATTACAATATCAAGTGGCCATCATTTGATTACGAATCTGTACTTTAAAAGAGTCTCTTTTTACTTGTAATCTATTAATAGCTCGACAAATTACGTTGTTCATTTTCTATTACGAATCTACTATTTAATTAACAGCTTAGAGTCGGAGTCACGCATGAATGTCGATATTGACGGAAAATTACAGGCAGTTTGAATGAAATTTAGGAGACATACCTAATGCACATGGATATTTAAAAATCGGCCAAGTGCGAGTCCGACTCGCGCACGAAGGGTTCCGTACCATTATCTATAAAAATCGGCCAAGTGCGAGTCGGACTCGCGCACGAAGGGTTCCGTACCATTATCTATGAAAAAAGGCAAAAAAATCACGTTTGTTGTATGGGAGCCCCCTTAAATATGTATTTTATTCTATTTTTTAGTATTTGTTGTTATAGCGGCAACAGAAATACATCATCTGTGAAAATTTCAACTGTCTAGCTATCACGGTTCATGAGATACAGCCTGGTGACAGACGGACGGACGGACGGACAGCGAAGCCTCAGTAATAGTGTTCTGTTTTACCCTTTGGGTACGGAACCCTAAAAAGCAGACCAACGCCGGTAGTATACCTTACAAATAATAATTCTCTGGAGAGTTGTAGTGTTCCTATATTTCTTACAAGCGTTAATGTGCGGGCAAACGCGAGTACCAATCCATCAAACATGCAGTAGTTATTGCAAACGTTAATAGGCGACAGTAACCGCTTCATGTAAGGTGGGCTGTATGCTCATTTGTCTTCCGACATTGTAGGAAGAAAAGGTATCCCGTAGTGTTACAGTTGTGCATATTTTTTTATACCACTGAGGTGGCAATACGGCCTGCCTGATGGTAAACAGTCACCATAGCCTATGTACATTTGCAACACCAGGTGTCAATCATGCGTTGCGGACCCTAAACGTAACCCTATTAATTACGTCATGAATAATAAATAATACTTAGATATATTTTTATCTATTCTGCGATAAGTTGTTGTAAGTTGAAATAATATTGTGCCTAAAATATGATAAAAAGTTATATTTGTTATAGAATTTTATCATTCAATCCGTTTTGATAGACGTTTGATAGATTATATTGGTGAATGTCGTGAACAATAGAAATCTTCTAATAACAGCTTATGTATAATAATTATATTGGTGTCAAACGTTTTGGTCGGTACAAGAAGCGTGCGACCCTGCCAGCCTAACACGGAGGAATTAAATTCTGGACGTAAACCGCACAGACGCGCGGATTAGTGCGTTTCTGGAACGCGACGCGCGCCGATCCGCCATCGTCGGTGCGAGATTAAGAGCATGCGGCAGTGGGGGCCGCCACCCACCACGCAACGCTCAACCCGGCATAATGAGGAGAACTGAGTGTGGTATAGGCACATGAAATGTGAGAGGTGGATTACAAGATAAGATGAATGAGTTGATTATAAACAATGAACGAGAGATGCCTAGTTTCTTTGTGTGTGTCAGACACCAAGCGAAAGGGAAGCGGCATCGAAGATCTGCCCGGTAACATTATGGCCCTGTGGTCAGGGGTGAACTAGGATGATCATGCCAGCGCTTGCGTAGGCCATGCTTTCATCTCGCTTGGCATTAAATGTAATATGCGTAATTCTTTGGTAGAAAGAATGCACGAAGAAAGAATTATGAAACTGATACAACACGTGAAAGTAGAAGGATGTAGAAGAAAGGGAAGTCAAATTATTTAAGTCACATGTCACGAAATTGGTTGTGTTATCATCAGAAGGTGTTGTCAGGAACCACAGGAACTGTCGAGCGTAAATGCGAAGAGCTATGAATGTAAAAGAAGCGCTGGTGTCTAAGAATCGAGTTATAGCGTAGATGTTATCGCGTCTTATAGAAGGAGTCTATATTTTGAAGACAATTAATGGACGAATATAATTAACTAGCTGCTGCCCGCGGCTCCGCCCGCGTGGAGTCAAATAACGTTAATCCAGATCATAATCTATCTACGTCCCAAATTTCATTCAAATCCTTTCAGCCATTTAAGCGTGAAAGAGCAACTAACATCCATCCATACATACAAACTTTCGCATGTATAATATTAGTAGGATTTGCCGTTTATCGAAGAACGTTGTAGTTTCCTAGAGCTGTAATAAATGGAACTGCTATTGAACTAGGCACCTTTTTTAATTTTAACTCTTTTATTGGTATCATCGACTTCCCGCCCACAAGATTGTTTCACCCTACCCGCCCCGTTTTATGTTTTTATTGGGATACCATATTTTTTTAAAAAAAGTTGAATTAAACCTTATACCTATGACATTTTTTTATTTAAATTCGATAATAATATAGAGATTTGAAGAGTTATATTTTTACCTTGATGACAATTTTAGGTTTCAGTGATCTAAGTTCCTAATCTGTGATAAAAATTATTTTTTTCAGACCTTAACAACTTATTCTTAGCGAAATACCACACAAGGAATCGAATGCGGGACCAGAAAAAAGGTTCATTTGTTATGTACTAGGCTAGTGCAGCTCTTAAATCAAGCCTTAATACTAAGATTAACGCAATTTTCAATTCTAATTTTAGTTACTGGGAACTTTAATAGACGTACACAATTCCTAGCATGCAAGTAGAATACTTTGTGAGTCGCGAGGTGCCGAAAGTATATCGAAATATCTGTTTAATACACTCACAGGACGGTGTGTCGCACTTATCTTTTCCAAATTTGGCTGACACACTCATTCCTCTCTCAACTGTTTTATTAAAAATTTGATGATTATCAATAAATTACGCGTATATATAAAAAAAATATATTAGTGTTTCTTCACGGCTTTGTTTTGTTTATAATCCATTTTAGATTGTTCCTTTATGAGTTAATTACTCAACTATAGTCTTCTTTTAGGCGTTATCCCGTTTCCTACTACTTTACGATTGGCGGGGTTCGCTACCTAAGCCTAAGGATTTGGCGAAGATACTGATTTCGACATGGAGTGACAGCCGTCAGACCTCTACTCCCTCCACATCACAGTATTCCAAAATATTATTTCATGGACGTGCTCACAATGTTTGCTTTCACCATCGAGCATGTTTTAACTAAAAATACATTAATCCATTTTTGATTATTCCTTTATGAGTACTTACACTCATATGGTAATCCCACGAAATTTTGATGACAAACTAAAAAGTTATGAAAACTTTTAATTGAAATTGAGAAACTGTAGTCATTAAAATCGACGTCAGTTTAGACTAAACTAAAGGAAAATTCACGTCATAACTCTTTATCTAAAGTTTAGATAAAGAGTAATTGATTGATTTTGATAAAGTGAATTTTCCTTTATGAACTTTAATGAATTCAGTTTCATTTGTTATTTAAGAGTTAGTTAATATTACATATCGTTAATCGCTCATTCAGTGAGAAAAGGAGAAGGTTGTTATAGGTATTAGTCATTCATGATAGTGTGATATCATTTCGAAGGTACTATGTACACTTTATCTTCATATCATGAAATCTTGAATTGATATTTCCTGTTGGATTAGTAGTGTGGTATTCAGACTACAGTCCACAAGTAAAGTCGGTTGTTATTTCCGACCATTGTGTAAACATATACCAAAATGTTCATAAATAAATGCCCTTAAGTTTAAAGAGAGATCTTACCTAACTTGTGTGTTCTACCGATTGCGCAACGGGTTGTGTTCCGAAGTTTTTTCAAAAATACAACATCGGGAGGCATACAAGCATACGGCCCACGTAAAGCGGTTACCGTAGCCTATGAATGCTTGCCATATATACGCGAGTGATACTTAATGAAGTATCATTCGTGCGATGCCACCTCTACTGCTAATACAGCTACTCCTTAGCATCTTACTGGTGACTTCACTCACACGCAGGAACCCAACAATCCTCTACGGAGTTGTCTTAGGTTTTCGCGATTGTTATACATTTAATTAAACCATTTTTAACGGAAGTATCATGTGTTTTATTTATTTTGTTGAACCTGACGTTTCGAATGCTTTGCAGCGCCCGTGGTCGCAGTAAGACTCTACGGAGTTGTTATTCGGCTGCGGTTTTCTGTGAGGTGGAGGTACTTCCCCAGACGGGAATTGATCTTAGCTTCTTTTTACAACTGGACCGCTCACTGCTTCTAACACTGAAATCGCAGCGGTTGTGTACTGTGCTATTCCAAAGAAGTTCTCTTCCGGGAATTGTCAAGTTATGAATAAACTCGCAGCAAAGGCTGACCCAAGGGGCTACGGTTCTTCAAGAAAGGCGGTTGTTACAGGGTCCGTAGCTCATAACGTACGCGATACCCCTGATATTGCAAATATCAAAAAGCTACGGTAAGTAAGTACGGTTCTTTGCCACCTTAGATTTATAAAAAAAATGAAACTTCAAAATGGGAACCATTCACTACACATCCCGTCAGTAATAGGTTCCAATATACAAATTCCACGTTTAGAGGCTGAGCAGCATGCATGTTGGCTGTTACATTGATGGAACTTGTATGAATAATTTATGTTATGCGGATGATATGGTGCTGCTCAGTCCTACGATTGCAGGGCTAAGAGAGATGTTACGAACATGTGAGGCATATGCGGAGGCACATGGTCTAAAATACAATTCTGCAAAAAGTAAGTTACTTGTTTTTAAGGCACCTAAGCAGTCACCTCGCCGTGTGCCTCCTGTGTTTATCAACAATGTGGCAATAGAGGAAGTAGAGAGATTTTGTTACCTCGGACACATTGTAACAAGTGATCTAAGGGATGACTGTGACATAGAGACTGTGCGTAGGGCGTTGGCGGTGAGGAGCAATATGCTTGCTCGCAGGTTTGCTCGATGTACTGGGGATATCAAGGTGACTCTCTTCAAGGCATTCTGTCAGTCATTTTACACGAGTGGCCTGTGGGTGACCTACTCGCGTCGAGCCTACAGCGCCCTACGAGTCCAATATAACAACGCTTTCAGGATGCTGTTGGGGCTGCCAAAGCGTTGTAGCGCATCTAAAATGTTTTCTGATAGCCGTACTGATGGCTTTCATGCCATCATGCGTAAAAAAGTGTCATCTCTGCTACAACGTCTACGTAACAGCGACAATAGCATCCTGAAAATGATTGCTTGTAGACCAGACTGCTCCATCCAAAGACATTGGGTTGAGGTTGCGCTGGGCCTAAGTAGGTATTGATTTAATTTTAATTTATTTCAATTGTGAATACTAGCAGTACTAACTTAATTCTAGGCAAAAATTGTTACTAAGTCACTAACAAAATATGGACTGTATTGTCTGAAATAAAGATTTATTATTATTATTATATTATTATTAGACCAGATTCGCTATGAATACTGCGGAGTGGCAGTCACCGAGAATAAAACCCTCCCAGGGTCATGATGGAAATTCTCATTCCCGACGACCTGTGTATGCTGTGCATATTGGGAATTAAATGTGTGAACAACTAACACCACGTTTCATATCAATGATCTGAGAAAAGTCGGGCGCCAACTGATAACCTGATAATTTTCAGACAGGGAAGTCACTAGAATGAGTGAGTAAAAGATAGGCAGTATGGCCTTCAATGTTAGGTAGATTCAGTTGTGTTGGGCCATACTCTGGGCCAAGTACATAACTCGACTGAGTGCGAAAACGATACGACGCTGTTGTCTTTGCCTATAGAGGGGCGTAGTGTGCAGTCCTCGCCTCTATAAAACAAAAAGAAAGAAGGAGTAGGGGGCGGAAAGGGGGAGTCAATATCTCAATGGTCATAAAGTGCGCCATACTGTAATCATTACAACGATCTGATATTCCTGGTGGGTTGTTGCGTTGTTCTTGAAGACAGACACAAAACAAGAATGACACTTCTTGACATTGCAAACGTTCATAGGCTACTTCACATCAGGCAGATATATATTGGTCGGGAGGCAAACCGCATATTATGGTCCAGGCTGCTAACACAGCATCTCCTCAGGAGCTTATTTTTGTAAGGTGGCGGTACTTCTCCAGTCGGGCTGCTTTGCGTTGCTGAATACCGTAGCATATGAACGCTTGTAATACTTGAAGTATCGTTCGCGCGATGCCACCTCTGCTGATAACACAGCAACTCCATAGGAGCTTACTGGTAACATCACTCACTCACAGAAACACAACAACCCTCCAGGGGTTGGTGAAGGTGGAGGTCGAAGCGCGAAAACAATCAGACATATTCACGTTTGGGAATCGGCCCTGTGTGGGAATCGCTTCCACGAGACTTGGTGTTAAAGTAACATAGCCAACCTCTCCACCACCGGGCTAGTCACATACCTTAATATCATCCTTAGATATGTACATGGTGCACCATGCCGATTAGCGAAACAGGGGTAGCTTAGAACTATATTTAATAAGAATAGGCCTGATTGGGGGATTCTTGACCAGTAATTCACAGCAATGTCCTGTGTTCAAACTTTGATGCAAGTGTCTATGAGCTACTGTGCTTCACATCAGGGGGTTGTATGCCACCCGACCGCCATACGTTAACGTAGTACTTGTTGCACTACCGCTAGGGTATTTCGCAGTGTTGTCCATAAAGAGGGAAACAAGTTGATACTCCCCTTCTAAATCCATAGAGCAACGTCGCACGCTACTTAAAAAAATAGATAAGATGTCCTAAATTCGTAATAGTGGTATGTAGTAGGTACCTACTCCAAACTAATACGTATTGTCATATATTGACGTGATACAAATATGTGAACTCATAGTGATAAAATGGAAAATCGATTATTAAATGATTCATTAATTAGAACACAAAGTCGAAATATTACGAGTAAGGACCAATGAGTAAGTTTTATTTATTTAGCAAGAAGTATGCGCTGCCGGATTCTCTTGGATATATTTTTTTAATGGAACAGGCCCACCGCTCACATCCTACCACTGTGTCTCCTGTGTAGCCAAAATTAACAGCGGCGACCACCAAAACCGAAGAAATTTGTAGGAGTTTTGAAATTGACTTCCCCTCTTAGCAAAGTGAGAGACAGCAATATGACATTTTTTTCTTGGATATGAAGGTAATAACCTATGATATGATTTACGTAGTATAAAAAATAACCGTTACAGGTCGACGGCTAGAACGCGTAGCTCTTACTGGTTAGTACATGGATCATCATCGCGTCACTTATAAACTTATTGGACCGAATCGCTTAGATATTTAGGCGCTAAAACACTACGTTTTGGTGAGTCATGGGGGCTTTATTGCGACGTTAAGTGGTTTATTTGCTTGTGCTCTTGGCAGTTTGCCGACGCAATTTTATACAATTTATGTCTTACAAAAGAAAGTCGTTCGCTCTATATATATATATTTTACGAACACGCATTATGTTTTCATAAATAAACTGAATGGTAACAGTGGTCCTCACTGTTAACATTCAGTTTATTTATGAAAACATGTGTGTTCGTACAGATATAAAGTTGTTTTCAAAATTCTGTGAAAATCTTAGAAACAGAAATAAGCGCATTCCGGTAAATCGGCTTGCTAAGACAATTGTGTTTGGTCCTATAATAAATCGCCTGAAAAAGTTCTGTCCTATCCTGACAATAACTTCAAATGTCACATCTAAAATACTCTTTGCAAAAGGACTTATTATTGACTGAAATCTGACTGACAAAGGTGTCTGGAAATGATTCAGCACATGTCTACTTTTTTATTTTACGTATTTTACACTCGACATCATCATTAGTTCTGTATTGTTATATTGACGTCGATTTTAGAACATCAATTGAAAAAATACCTATGTCGGCAAGTTTCTTTCGGCATTTTTTCTTCGTCAATGGCAACCTTCGCAATGTATAATAATAATATAATAATCTAGTAATTAAAAACAGAAAAAAGTAAAGTATTAGATTTTTTTATAAAATACAAAAACATTTAGTTTCATAAATGTAAGACGTGTCTCCTTAATTTTACCCTTAATTTTTTCAACAACACGTCGGGAGAATACCAGTATACGACCCACCTGATGTATGTATAGTGGTTACCGCAGCCACCCCTGTTGCTAACACAATAACTGTTCAGAAGCTTACAGTAACCTCACTCGCTTGCTGGCCCTCCATGTAGTTGTTATTTAGCCGTGGTTTCCTGTAAGGTGGAGGTACTTCCCCAGTCGGGTTCCTTTGATGCGCCCTTCTCTTAAAAGCAATCAGAGAAATACAAACAGATATTTTCTAACACACATGTGTTTGTCCCGTGTGGGATTCGAACCTACCTGTTAAAACAGCCAGTCATTGCTAATCGCTCGACCGCCGGGCTTGTCAGTTGTGGGAAAAATATATACAGTATTGTATATAAATTTGAAACAATAAACGTTATTATAGGTTTATTATTGATTGCGTCAGTCAGGCAAATTCGTCAGAAAACATGTTGCGCAACTGTGACTGAGCCGCGGACGATTGTTTTCTTTGTGGTTTCAATAAACCTACTTAGTCATCACCTCATTAATCGGCAGTAAGAGCATCGAAAACCCATTAACGACTAATGATCCAAATGGTACGATACCAACTATTTATAAAATTGATAAGTCTGTTAAAGTACTTTACCGCTGTAATGATGTGATACACATATAGTGTGATTTAAATTAAATGTAAATAACCATGGAGAGCTGTGAAAGCCTCGTGGATTATTATAGACCGGCCTTTGGATCAAATTCTGCTGTGGGCGTGTACTACTAATTTCATGTTTACTTTCGAATTTATCATAATATGTAATTATCAGTTGCTCTGCAGTGAAGAAAAACATCATGAGGAAACCTGTACGTCCAAGAAATTATAATTTGAATGACGTGTGACCTAATTAAAGAAAGGTCTGGTTTTATCTTTGGATTATGGAGGTCTGATGGCGGTCGCTTAATAATTAGTATTTTCGTTGAGGTTCACCAAAAAAAGGCATGTACAAGTATTTGTGTCGGCAACTCCCACGTGACACCCCTATTATAGATCTTTACAGAAAAAAGAATATAATTTTACAAAAAAAAAACCGAAAAACCCCGAGCAAAGCCCAGGTATTATCACATTATTGTACTAAGGGTATTTCTTTGTAAACATATTTATTTTGTAACATAAACAAAAACCACTTGACGTGGCAGAAGGCCCTCCCTCACCAAAACGTAGTGTTTTAGCGCCTAAATATCTCAGCGATTCGAACCTACTGATAAATGGGAGAATCCGTACAGGCAATAACAGTGACTTTATTTACTCGTACTATGCAAAATCATTGGGTCTACATAAAAATTAAAACGATAACAAAACAGCTGCTCTAAATACTTGTTTGTAGCTACGATCTTCTGTAAGTCGAAGTTTAATTAAAACGATATCTCCACTGTCTCCTGTGCCTAACATAGGGTATCATCATACATACACATGTGTTTGTGCAATTATGAATGAAGCCTCATTATTTTGTGAACAAAGTCTCACTCTTTTCGAGAGATACTAAATTAGCGTGGGTAATATTGGTAAAGAAGGTCATCTCAGGGCCGGTCGTCGAACCTGTCTCCTTACAATACAACGGTTCCATTCACTATTTACCTGTTCTAGAATCCAGTCCAAAGGTTCGCTTTAAATATGGACAACACCTGTATAACGACGTGATATCGAGGTATTGGGGCCATACTCATTAATATTGTTCAAATTCTGCTTAAACAGGATAATCTATACCTACTTACTGGACAATTTGTCAAAATCACGAATCATTGTTATATATTTGTGTGTGTGTCTAAGTATGGTTTTGCACACAAAACTAAATACTGCCGGACTGTCAAAACATCCCAGTCCCTGTATAGATTAAAAGTGTGAAGGCTTATGGAACGATCAGCAGCAAACTTCATTATAAAGCGCTCAGCTCTCTCGACCTTTAGGAGACTGGATTTCGCTGTTTCAACCCACGAGGAGATGCAATAAACAACGAGGGATTGACATTCCTACTGCAAGAAATGTATGTATTATATATTTATGTAATATTTGTGTGACATAGCTTTAGTAAACTGTCACTATTGGGGCTGAGAGATTTGGTCGTCTGCTAGAATGCTAATAGGCTTAAAAAGTATGTGGCAAATCCTACGAAAAAATAATTTATTCGTAGGGCAAATCAAGATTAAATAAATAGAATAAAAGAAGCACAGACCAAAAGTTGGCTTTAGTTCACAGCATAGTCTCCGGAACGGAATCTTCAGTATTTTGACTCTATACTTAATGTTTGTTCACGAAGCGAATTGAAAGCGACATTTTTGTATTTTATTTGTGAAAATGGTCTTTGGCCATGAACACGTTGTTTTTATAAGGTCTTTAGGAGTAAGGTCTCCTGATGTTATCTCTACCTATGGATGAAACGCATAGGTACGTGGACCTTGCAGTTTAATAAATAATATAATTGCACGGAAACTATAAAACTCTATAGTATACTTGCTAGCTGTAAGATGATTTTTTTATACAACATCGGGAAGCATTCAAGCAGACTGCCCACCTGATCTAATAGTTCGTCTTTCACTAGAGCCACGGTCCTGTAATCGGCACTGACAACCATCTGTCGGTTAGGTTGACTTATAGATTGTATGTATTTATATCTTCACATCAGTTCCCTTGCGAAGTAGGCAGAGAGAACCGAGTGTCATAAGTCGCGGTTCTTTCACACTTCACTCGCTTCTGTAATATTCATAGCTCTTTTCATACACGGTCGCCGGTTCCTAGGGCTCCTACCATAGATTGTATTTTGTAGTAAGCCCTTAACTGCTTTTTTATTAAACGAAATAATGACTTAAGTAAATTGGGTGCATGGGGCGCTACGAATAAATAATGGGGCCCCACCAACATCTTCCAAGTCCACAAACTTGCAGGTGAGGTTCATCTGCAAGCTGGTGGACTGCTGATCGACAGACGAGATTCTGGCGTGGGCTTTCTCTTCGAGGTTGAGAGGTCGGACGGCACTCGCTCCCGTAAAAGTCATAATTTAAGCCAAATTTATAATAAAAAGTAGGAAAACATATTGTGCCATGATTAGGGTGCCGCCGCAAAACGGCGCGCAGGAGCTGCGACCGACCTCTGTGATAAGTGGGCAAGGGCTACCGTGCACTGAGCGAGAACGGCTAAAGACGCGAGGCAACAGAAAAATCCGTTTTGCGACCTGGAACATTGGTACGCTGATTGGACGTGCGAGGTAGCTGGCCGATGCACTATCCAGACGTAAAGTGGCTGTGGCGTTTTTGCGGGAGAATCTGTGAAAAGGCAGCAGATCTAGGTTTATTAGGAATAGGCGCTCTCCGAGGAGTTTCAGGACGATAGCTTGAAGGTGACGGTTTATGACAGTAAAGGTGTTTATCGATGGAATTGTGACGCACTTGATAAATGCTTACTCGCCGCAGGCCGGTTGTAGCGCAGCTGATAGGCTAACATTCTGGACTCAACTCGGTACAGTATCCCGTCGTATTTTTACCATATTCATGATGGCTTTGGATACGGTAGCCGTAACGCGGAGGGGGAGGATATCCTCCGGATTTGTGCGGCGGCCAATCTGTCCATCGCGAATACGTACTTCAAAAAGAAATCAGAACATTTAATCACCTACAGGAGAGGAAGGCATGATATCCAAATTGATTTCGTACTTACCAGGAGACACCACATCAACAAAGTAGCCAACTACAAGGTCATACTCGGCGAGAGTCTCACTGCACAACATCGTCTCCTTGTCATGGACCTCTGTGCGAAGCCCAAGGAGAGTTGTTTTGAGCACTGCAGACACCAAATTAGGTGGTGGTTGCTGGATAAAACCAAGTACCAGGAGTTCACCTCGACTACCAGCGATATGTGCGCATGTGATAACGGCGAACCAGTCCAGCTGCACCACTGGGATAGGATTCAGGCGGGCGTCACCGGGGTGGCCAAAGCGTTGCTTGGAAAACCCAAAGGTGCCCTTTGGTTTTGGCAGGTGTAACAAGGAGACTTGGTGGTGGAACGACACAGTCCAGAGGGAGATTAGGGTAAAGAAAGCCCTCTTAGAAAAGCGGCAAGCGTCCGGACCTTCTAAAGACCATGACGCGCATAGGACTGCGAAACGTGTCACTGAAAGAGCCAGATGAGACTCGTGGAATCGTATGAAGGGCAAAAGTTCATATACCAGTTGGCACGTTCCAGGGTCAAAGCGGCACACGATATATCCAAGTGTCATATGGCTGCCAAGCGTGGCCTGTACTGTGGCGGAACAAGCAGGAGCTGCATGTCACGGAGATGAATATACTGCGCTGGATGTGCGGAGTGATGCGAAAGGGTTGAGTAAGGAACTCCCACATTCGCGGTAGCCTTCGTGTCCGTGACATAGCAGACAATAAGATTGCAAGAGTGTCGCCTACGGTGGTACGGCTACGTTTTACGAAAGCTGACAAGTTTCGTGGATTAGCCATGCCACCTCCGCCGGGTCCCGGTAGAAGGGGTAGACCCAAGAAGTGCTGGCTTGACGTCGGGAGAGATGACATACGTGCCAATGGTAAACTATAAGAGATGCCGAAGACCGCGCGATTATGCTCGGATGATGATGAATGACTTACGCAAATACTAAGGGACACATACATGAGTTGAATACTACAACTTAGTGCAATTAAGACACATGCAAATGTAATGACAAACAGATAAAATAATTTCATTATCTAAAAGCATCGTGAGTACATAATCATTGTTATATACCGTGATCGCATTGTAATTGCATTGTTATCGAACCACATATCCAAGTATAAAAATAAAGTTTTGATAATGACATGACTATTTGTGAATATCATACAATTATCAGTTATATTTTAAAGTTACTAATTCAATGTACAGTATTCGAAAAACTGTTCATTTTCGTATTTATAGAAAATGTGTACGAAAATAAGGGGCGGTCAAGTCCAAGCGGACTCACGTAGAGGCTTCCGTACGTTATATGCACCACGTAACTAAATTCTATTACGAATCTATGCTAGTTACAAATATTATACATACAATTAGGTTATGGCTGTAATTTATTTTAAACTATTGTGACATTTTAAAAAGCAAATATTCACTATTAACAGTAATGCATTTCGTATCACATGATAAAAAAATTGTTAATATTCAAACAGAAACACGATGGGGGCTTAGAAACGAATTGTTAAATACCGCGCTACTATAAAAACTTATTAGTTAGTAAATCAATATAAAGTTAGGTACAATAAATGATCCTCAGGTATATTATATAATAGAGTTATAACTTATTTAGTAACCATAGTTCAGCTAAAGCGAGTGAGGTGTATAAGAACCGAGTCATTTGGCGTTCGGTTCTCTCTGTCTATCCCGCTAGGAACATGACATGAAGTTATAGATAGCATTGTAAAGTGCACGTTTACAGTTTGACCTTTATAGAATACGCTATAAGTAGTAGGGGTTACAATCGTAGTTAGATTGACAAGCGTGATCTGGTTTTACCTGCACAGGAGGTATTTTATGGAAGCCTCTGTAGACAATTTGATATATGCTTCCTGTAAAGACTATCAAGAATCAAAGAATATCACCTGACTCTATGGACTATATGAGTAAAGCATGCAAGCTATGAGTCGATATCGATGACTGGATAGGAATTTGTGGTATTCTCCTCGAGCTTGAGTTCATTTGATTTGCATAACGAATCGAATATGTATACATTACAAACGGTGAAGAGGAGACCCTCGACCTCAAGTGTAATATATTCGACTCTATCTAGGAGGTGGAGAGTAGAGCTCTTTATTGGTTGCTGATTTACGATCTCTTGGAACTCTACTCATTTCTTTTGTTTTATCGAGTCGAATAGTTTACACTGATATCACTTTTTGGATTCTAATAGAGAGTATCTGTACAAAGTTTCAAATCACTAACTTGAAAAAATATTTCTGCTCCATACAAACTGTCAATACCCTTTTCTCCTCCTTGGGAGTTGAATTTCAAAAAATCCTTTATTTATCTCTCGTGAATAAAAGTAACACCTATGCAAAAAAAAGGCTTGGCCTGGGCGATGATGATTTTTTTTAAAGTTTTTTTTTATATTATAATCAGTGATCGGATAATCGGGCGCTAATATACCTAAACTTCATTTTTATTCCCACAAAAGAATAATACGGACATGCCTTTCAGAACCCCGGATCCCGGAGTCGTTTGAAATTCCTAAGATTGCTAAAAATGTTACCTGCATACAAAATATAGTTGGAACTCGTTGTGAAAATGATATATTTTCATTGAATAATGCTTACATACCCTCACGTACTTTCAAGACGGCTGTTCCTTGTTAAACTCTTATTGTATTTTTTTTTAGATTTAAAAAGCCGATTCTAATGAAACTTTTAATTTACAATAAAAGTTTTATGAAAACTGGTTTCGTAACAGGCCAGCAACCTAAACTACTTATGGAATTGAAACAATTGTAATTTTATGTGTAGCACCATTTATTTTCGTACAAAAGCAAATTATAATTATAAAATCTTTCACAAAAAATATGAATGAGAACTTTTTTAGTAGTAACCACTGCTATATTTTTATTATGTTACTTATAGTTGTTTTTACTAAATTGTTCAATCCCGGGTATCTCGGATTACTTATTAATTCAGGAAGGAATATCCATATTATTCTTTCAAGGAAAGAAGTTTAGGTATATAAGCGCCCGATTATCCGATCACTGGTTATAATACATACCACAGGCTATAATTGGTGTATTATAAATAATACGTTTGTCTGATCAAGTGAAATAATTCATCTCCTCTTCTAAATTTTACCAGGTGGCGAGAAGTTACTTCGGACCTATGGATGTAGATTGTTCTTTTGAGGGATTCCAGTGACCACGATCCTCGGTAATGAGGGACCGAGTGAAGAGGGATACCCAGAGGTGCATGGCATAATATAAATAAAATTGAATAACGATACTATTCATTAAAGTAATAAGATAAAAATGATACACGAAGTAAAATCTACATATTATAATACGAATTAAAGAAACGTGATGGACCTAATCTTCAAGTGTCTATGGGCAACTGTTTTACATTAGGCGGTTTTAGTGTGAAAATATAAATATTATATTAAACCCGTAATATCCGAATCTAGTTGAGACAACGTGCACATCGGCACATCTTTAAGTGAGTATAAATACGAGTAGGAAAAGACAAAGCAGTTCAGTACATTATTCTCCTCAGTTTGTCTACCGATTATATTTTTTTTAAGTTATACTTTTTTGGCACGTTAGGAAAAAATTATCAAAGTGTTTGTTTATGATATTGACATGCCATTTCAACAGAAATCAAGCTTTGCTAGTGACTATATTTAATGTGGTTATACAAATACTAATTTATAAATCTACAACACAGTTTTTATATCAGTGCAAATAAAATATATTTATATATAAATATAAAAAAAAATATTTTCAAATTCCAATTATGATTATGGTCGAACCTCGATTACTGGGACGAGCACTAGTAAATTAAAATGGGTTAGAGTTCAGTAGGCCGATTCTACTAAAAAACTGCACCTGTACCGCAGCGCGGCGTGTGTCAAAATGCGTACATTTTGACGTTTCGTTAAACGTCGCTGCTGTCAGATCGCTTAACGAAACGTCAAAGTGTACACATTTTGACACACGCCGCCCTGCAGTGCAGTTGCAGTTTTTTAGTAGAATCGGCCTACAGGACCCGGCCTCTTCATTTCGCATAACTCCTTCCAAATTAGAAATTACTGAATCTTATCAAAATAATTCTACAAAACCAAAATATATATAATAACAGGAGCAAAGAAGGAGGATAATTTGTCGAATTCATTTATATAATTACAGTCCGTCATATCTTAGAAATTATATCAGTCTCAGTATCTTTTCCACGAACGGACGATTTAGTTTTCTAGTACTTACTTCGAAAACAAAATGTTACGTAATATACATATGCAGATAGACTTGTTATGTCTACATCATGCTTATAATTCCAACTTCGTTCCTTATCGGTTACTACATATAGCTTTTTGATCCACTGACAAACAGCCGATAAATAAAACCGGCTATTATAATTGACCTTTTGGAACATATATTATGATTACTTACTATATGACTATCGAATCTACGAACCCAAGTGCCATGCTGTCATCTGCACGTGGTTCATCTGTCGACTAGGAAACGAGATTAAATAGAGGAGCAGAAAAGACTTACTACTACGAGCACCTAGATTACAGAAATATTTAGGTACTTGAGCTAACAGACACAAGGAGGATCAACAAAAGACCAATTTTTTAAGAGCTGACGAGACGAGCTCGGTGGCTCAGTCATGAATGACGCGACTTTGACACCAACGCTCGTGGGTTCGATTCCCACATAAGGCAAACATTTGTGTGCATGAACATGTCTGTTTGTCTTGGTCTGGATGTTTCAAGAGAGGTAGGGCGCATCAAAGCAGCACGTCTAGAGAAGTACCGCCACCTCACAGAAAACCGCAGCCAGATAAAAACTCCCTAGAGGGTTGTTGTGTTCCTGCGTGTGAGTGAGGTCTCCAGTAAGCTCCCAAGGCTGTGTAAGCAGCAGAGGAGGCGTCGCGCGGGTGATATTTAACATATCGCAAGCGTTAACAGGCTACGGTACCCGCTTTACATCAGGTAGGCACGTACGCTTGTATACCTCCCGACGTAGTATAAAAAAAAAAGAAGTGGTAAAAAGCTAAAAAATATTTATTTGCAATTGGGCCGCTGCTATTCGGGTGCTAAGTCACGTCTTAAATATGAAACCCAAGTACGGTTAAGGATAATTAGCTAATTAATGCAAGTTCATCCATGCTAGCGAGTAGAACTTCCAACCAAATTCTATCTATAACTTCACGCTAAATCCCTTGCGGGGTAGGCAGAGAGAACCGAGCGCCACGTGACTCGATCTTTACATATGTCACTCGCTTCTTTAACATTCATTGCTCTTCATGCACGCTCGCCGGTTTCTAGAGCTCCTGACATCACCTTCTGATAGAACACGACCAATTTGGTAGGTAAGTCTTGGCCTTCCCCGGCTCCTACATCCTTCCACTTTTACATTGTATATCTGCTTCGTCATTCTTTCATCTTGCATTCTTTCTACATGTCCGAACCATCGGAGCATGCCTCTTCTTATTTTAACACCGACGCTCTCTTTCAGACCAACTCTGTTTCTAACATCATCATTGCGAATACGGTCTACAAGCCTTACGCCACAAATTTTGCGCAGCGCTCGAATTTCGACCGCGTTTATTCTACTTTCATGCTCTTTCTGCCATACCTAGCTCTCGCTTCCATAAGTTAGCATTGAGACCAAAACTGCATTGTGTATAGCGAGTTGTGCCTTCTGGCTCAGGATTTTACTGCCAAGAAGTTTTCCCAACGCTCCATTCACACTATTCCCAGCACTCACTCGTCTTTCCACATCTGCGGTGTACCTTCCATCCCTGCTGAAAGCGCATCCAAGATATACAAACTCATCCACTTGTCCAACACTTCATCATCAATCGTAATCCTTACATTAGTTCTGGATTCTTCTCTTTCAAATACCATTATCTTTGTTTTCTTCGCATTCAGTTGTAAGCCTTTCTCCATACATTCGCCTTTCATCGTTGTGACCAGTGTTTGCAGTTCAGATGGTGTATCTGCTAATAGCACGGCATCGTCTGCATACAGTAGACAGTTCACCACTAGGTCACCCATGCACAATCCCACATTCGTTGACCTTATTCTCTGCAGACAACTATCGAGATACAGGATAAACAGCCTAGCAGATAGCATGCAACCCTGTTTCACACCAATTTTGACATCAAACCAGGGTGACATGCCACCATCTATCCGCATACATGCTGAGCAATCCTTGCAAGTGGACTGCACAGCACGGAGCAGTGAACCGTCAATCCCATATCTCGGCAATATGTCCCACAGTTCCTTTCGCACAACCCTATCAAAGGCTTTCTCAAGATCCACAAAACCGCAGAAAACCTTCTGGTCTAAGGCCAGATGCTTCTCTACGATATTGCGGAGCGAGAAAACTTGATCCATACATCCCCTTCCATTTCGGAAACCTCCTTGTGCGTCCCACAGCATTTCATCGGATTTCACCCTCATTCTCCTTTCAATCACCTTTCCATATACTTTTGCTGCTAAGCTGATCAAACTGATGGCCCTATAGCTGGCGCAGTCCATGCGTGACTCCTTACCTTTAAACAAGGGCACGATGACTGCGCGTCTCCAGTCCATTGGGACCCTTCCAGTTCTCCAGCATACATTGCATAAGTACCAGAAGGCGTCCCGGACGTAAGTGCCACCTAATTTGATCATCTCAGCTGTGATCAGATCAATTCCCGCTGATTTTCCATTTTTCAAGCTTCGTATTGACTATTCGATCTCATCCATAGTTATGCCTTCGTCGGACGCCGTCAACGTGGAGTAAGCATCCGACTCACTCTCATTGTCAGCGTCCGAGGCATACTCATACATTTGCTCAAAATATTCACTCCACCGTTCTAACACTTCCTGAGTGTTCGCAAGAATGACACCAACTTTAGACTTTATCTTATCCATTTTGGACGCCGACGAACCACTCCGAGACTTCTTTACCTCTCTCCAAAAGAGTTTGGTATTTGCCTCGAATTTCGTCAGCCTCTCTTCCTCATTCATAATTTGTCTTTCACGCTTCTCTTTCACTAAAGCCTTGGTTTCATTTTTGCATAGACGGTACATTTCTTTCTTCTTTTCTCTCATATTTTCATTTAAAGGCAAAGATGATACGTAATCTAGCCACGCTTTCCTCTTTCTTGCTACGGAGGATTCAACCTCCGCATCCCACCAGGCATCTCCTTTCGCTGTTTTACGTCTCTTTGCGCATCCACAAGCTTCTTTTGCACTATCCACCATACTTTCTTTCAAAACTTTCCAACAATCATCCACATCTGAGTCGGAGAGGCTTGCATTTGCAAGTCTCTCACTTACTAGATGCACATACATTCTTTCATGATCTCCGAAAGGGATACGCACTCGCCAGTGCCTCCACTTCCTAAAAAGGCCCACAAACCGGCTTACCACCAGGTAGTGGTCCGTCTCAAAAGTGGGGCCTCTAAAGGCTCTTGTATCCATTATAACATTTCGGAGACGTTCCAACCAAATTAATAGAAGATTAATGGATATTACAATGATTTTTCGTCAGCATAGCCCATACAATAACAATTATGTCACGTGGTTTCATTAAATATAATATGATTGGATGTGCTGAATCATTTCCAGAATTACTTTTCAGTGAAATATAGATCAACTTAATAACAACATTTTATCAAGGATTGCTTTGACGTATCTTTTGAATATATTGTTCGAAAAGAATAAAACTGTTTAAGGATATTAAAATTTAGACTATTACAGAATTGAATACAATTTACAAAACAAAAGATCTACCAGCCCAAGCAAGCCAATGAACCTTAAGAGAGGTAGGGCGTATCAAAGCAAGTGTCTGGAGAAGTTCCTCCACCGCAAAATCGCAGCCAAATAATAATTCCCTAGAGGGTTGTAGTGTTCCTGCGTGTGAGTGAGTTCACCCGTATGCTCCTAAGGAGTATCTGTGTTAACAGTAGAGAAGGTATTGCGCGAGTGTTACTTAATGTATAACAAGCGGTCATAGGCTACGGTAACCGCTTTACATCAGGAGGACTGTATGCTTGTAATCCTTCCGACGTTGTATAAACAAAGAAACGGCATACTCAAGTTATTCCAGCATCTGACATTTTCATTGAATTTTGGAAGGACTTTGTATTTTTGCGAGCTTGTTATTATATTTTTATAATATGTGGAGAGGTAACGGTGAGGTTATTTATTTCTTTGAATGTCCTGAAGCCCATTTTATGAATAGAACAGATGGCTCTCTTTTGTAAATTAATCATTTTCGCTTTTTCCCTATGGTGTATGGGTAGTATGGGAGTTAATACTGTGAAAGTAACTGAAATAGACTTGACAAAACAGATTTGTTTGAAATGTAAACAACAGGACAACAATGAATGTGGGGGTTACGGGGTTAGCTACGAGGTCAGCTGCGTTCGAGCAAGACTTTATATTGCAAGCGATTGTATAAAAATCTATATTTTTTTTACAAGTTTCCTTGCCTTACATAACGTTCTCATAAGTACATATAAATACAAAGAATATACGATTAATTTCGACAATAATGTTTTATGACCGGTCAGGATCCTGTAAGAATTGAGGATGTAATTTATCTTCGATATTAAATGCATTCATCGGCAATCAGGAAATGGCCTTCATTCTAAGCTTCCTGTTCGTGGAAAGAAAAAGTGAAACTAGAACTTGCTTATATTTATAGTACTTAAAACAACTCATCGGTTATTGTAAGTACATAAATATAAGCTATTTCTGGGTTCAAGGCCAAGCCTTTTTTTATACAAGGTCTGGAGGCATACAAGCATACAGCTCACCTGATGGAAAGCGGTCAGCGGAGCCTATGACATTGCAATATGCACAGCTACTCTTTAGGAGCTTACTGGTGTCCTCACCTCACTCTCATGCAGGAACACAACAACAGAGATGTTATTTGGCTGCGATTTTCTATGAGGTGGTGTTATTTCCCCAGAAGGACTGCTTTGATGCGTCCTGCCGCTCTTCACCTAGACCAAGACAAACAGATATCTTTAGTTACACAAATGTTTGCACTGTGTGAGATCGAACCTACGAATGACAAAATAACGTAACAGCGCGTTTCACCACTGCGCCGCTTAGATAGGAAAGTCTACTGATAGGTAAACGAGAATAAGGTTGTCTCCGTTGTCTCACTATTATATATCTCACGTTGTGTTTGGGTTTTTGGTAGATAACCTACCTTATTTGAACGAGACAAATTTAGAAATTGATATACAAATGGAAAAATAATCTCTAAGCGGCCTTTGGTATGAATATATGAGCGACGGGTTTGATGCGTTTAAGACTAGAAATGGTATTCCATGTTTTAGCCCTCCAAAAAGAGGAATGTTATACGTAAGCCTATATATTTATATATATTTATATATATATTTATATAATATCTATATATTTCGTCCCGTATTTATGTGGGTCATGTGAGCTCCAATACGATAGACCATTAGCATTCGTTGATTTATTATGTGCGGTTCTAATTTATGTTTGATGAAAACCATTTCAGAGCTTTGCACAATTATGATATTTTCAATACTTTGCGAATTCAATAGCACATAACAGAGTATAATCATTTGCGCGCCCTTTGGGAAGCAAAATTTATATATACGAATACGCTCCATCAGCAGCTGTTCGCTAAGTGATCAACGAGTCCCGTTAACTCGATATTACACCAAGTGCAAGGGCAAGGCATTACTTTGGGTGAGATTGGGACACAGGGCGTAAAACCCAAGCACACCTTTCTACGAATTAGTCACACTTTCACTTTTCACACTTGGAACTTCATGGTGCAAGTCCGTGTCAATGCGATTTTCGGCTCTTGCAGATAAAATAAAATAAAAAAATAGTACTTTTCTGTTGAGTAAAACCTTAGTGTTTTCAATACTCTTTTACCATTTACATTCCGAACTGCAATAACATAACAATATGTATACCTACGATACCGTAAAACCCGTTTCAAGCCTCATTCCCTAGTACCGAGGTAGCTTTTCATACGGGTTTACGTACGTTTGTCGTCTGTACGTTTTTTTATGAATCCGAGGTTATAACCAAACTTATAAGTAACTTTCTCTTATAATCGCAAATCCAAAATTCTTAGAAAGTAAAATCGATTTGGATAAAAAAAGTGTAAAATTGAAACAAATGCTATTTTAAAAAATGAATAATAGTTTAACACGTTAAATCTTTTTCGGATCTCATTTTTGCTCGCGGACCACTGGTTGGAAAACATTGCAATATATAGCAATATATAGATATCTATCTACACTTACAATTATGTAAGTTTCTTTAATAATCCATCACGAATAGAATGAAAATAAGTATTTTAGCACTATAACTCTCTTGACGTGATTTATACGCGGCAGCGTGTACCTATATCAGTAGAGAACTTATTCGCGTGATTGGATTACCGCCAATGATTGCTTCCAAACTTTCGGTTTTTATTAATAGCAAGACACCACCCAATAAAGCTACGGATACACTACGGCAACATGTGGGTAAAGAAGACATCGGAGACCTACGTGGTATGTCCTGGGGACAATGTCTCTATATGTTTTCTAAGAGAAGTCGGGCATATCAATACAACTCGACTGCAAAGTATCTCTTCCTCACAGAAAACAATAGTCATATAACAACTCCCTCGAGGGTTGTTGAAAGTAAGTGAAGGCTTTAATAAGCACCTGTGGAGTTGCCGTATTGGTAGCAGGGGTCGCGCGTGATACTTCATGTTCAGCAAGTGTGCATAGGCTTTTAAGTCTCAATTTCATTTTGTAATCACGCATGCCATAGGAACCCAAGGCGGGCCCGTTTTATTAGTCGATGTGGCCCGCATGCGAGATACGGGAGATTTTCTGTTTACGCATGCCAAGGAACCCCCGGAATTCATTAGTCGTTAAAAAAAACAATCAACAATTATACCGCGCAGTGTCAATTCACGTCTGACAACACTTGTGAATGTGAACTGAGTTATGTTAGTCCCCGCATGCCTTATACCGACTGATGAATTTCATTGGTTGTAATGTCGCTTGCGGGGAATATCCGCATGCTGTACCTATATATACTGACCGAGCTTTGGATTACGTAATTTCACTAGTTGTTATCTCGCCGGAGTATCTTCATTCTGTATAACGACCAGTGAAATTGAGCCTTGCTAGTGATGATCACTTTACATCAGGTGTGACCGTATGCCTATTAAGAAAAGTAAGCGTCTCGCGAAATTTTGTGCAGCATGTTGCGTATTGTGTGCTCGTGGCATATTTGTCTCTAGTGTGTCTGAAACTTAATGATAATTCTGTCTTAAGTCATCCCAAGTAGGAATGTTACAATTAAACAAACGTTTTCTTCTTTTTCCAAATATAAACATTAAATAAAAAGAAACGGCCCCATTGATTGTAATTAGAATACAATTTTTAAACATCGATAGTAGCGTCAGATTGCGTAAATTTGGTAGTGGATTGGAAAGGTAAACATTATAGACAATGAGAAAAATCTTTATTTGCCATTGGACCTTTGCATATACAAGTATATATACTTTATTACACATACTTACTTATATTTTTATATAAAATAATATTGTCTTTTTCATTTAGACGTTAACTAATATGTTCGGTCTCTGAGTTTTTAATGTTCAACTGTTTAATTATTTTAATTAAAGGTAAGTTAAAGTAGACAGTGATAAAGAAAAGGATTTTGGTTAAATGGATTTATATACCTTTTAATAGATTGCTACTTACTTGTCTAACTGCTATTATAGTTTGATTGTTATTTCTTACAGAATACTCTTATGCTAGCTTAGATCTGATACTAGCTTCTTCACTCGACACCCCTTGATTATACATTGTATTTTAATTTTTATATATTTATTATGTTGCTGTAAAGAACATAATAAATACATAAAGAGAGAAAGCGACACAGATGAAGTGCGCGCTTATTTGAGTATGTTGATTTGTGCGTTACGGGAAATTTGTATGAGACTTCCATTCCCTCGTTTACTCCGTGTCTGTAATTGAAAGACTTTTTCCAGTTGGACTGTTCCGAACTGAGCTAAAAGTCGTCCTGAATTCCCAACCAATAGTTCCGTGCAAATACCTACAATAGTGAACAAACCTTATGACATTCACGAGCGACTGCTCTATTTTGAAAGTGCATCAACGGCACACAAATAGTCGATATTGGCCATATGTTCCCGTCTTTACGGTCCGAGTGTTCGTAAAATTACACACGTAGATACAAGCCAACGGAAACATTCACACAAACATATCATAACATATGCCAAGAAAAAAATCGTAATACATCATAGGAATGGTTCGGTTCACTGTGGTTTAAGGAACCAATACGTTTTTTGATGGGGTAAGGTGAAAGGAAAATTAAATTTAATATTGATTCATTTGTATTTTTAGCTCTTAGTAAATCGAAAAAAACAAAGAGTATGAGATGAGTTAATGCAGTGTTCCCCAAGTTTTTTTTGTATTCAAGACACACCTATCAAATTAACAAATTTTAGGTATACATGCACCTTAGGAAAATTAAATTATTATTTTATATTTATTGATTATTAAAATCAATATAATATGAAAAATGCCAGCCTACTTAAATGAGCATAGGCAATCAAAATTTGGAACTATCATTGATAAGCTTATATTGACTTATATTGATGAGCTCGATGGCTCAGTCGTGAATGACGCGACTTTGACACCAACGCTCGTGGGTTCGATTCCCACACAAGATAAACATTTGTGAACATGTCTGTTGTGGTCTGGATGTTTTAAGAGAGGTAGGGCGCATCAAAGCAGCCCGTCTTTGGAAGTACCTCCGCCTCATAGAAAACCGCAGCAAAATAACAAGTCCCTTGAGGGTTGTTGTGTTCCTGCGTGTGAGTGAGGTCACCAGTAAGCTTCTAAGGATTGTGTAAGCAGCAGAGGAGGCATCGCGCAAGTGATACTTAATATAATTACAAGCATTAATAAGTTACGGTAACTGCTTTACATCAGGTGGGCCGCAAATAAAACTCCCCTGTGTCTTCTTTCACAAAACATTTTTCTGTCCGTTGGTATGTCAAGGAATATGGAAATTTGTATCTTAAACTTGAGTTCTAAGACGAATATTTAATGACAAATTCAATTAAAATATTTTCAAAAGGAGGCCACCGTATCTGTTACTTTATTTGCCTTTATTAGCCATCGTATGTATATTTCTGACGTCGACATCAACATAGTAGTGTATATTCCTAGCTACTACTTTGGTGTTGAAGTATTCCATGCCTTTGAAATATCAGAATTAGATCGGCATTTCTAAAATGTTACACATTATGTAACATTGATATCCATTGTCATAGTCCAAACTGGAGTTGTAAAGAAACTGATCAAATGCGGGTAGGACTCGTACACAATGGGTTCCATATCTCCGTGTCGTACACGGCTCTTATATCTTGTTGTAGCAGTCAGTAATACATACTCTATAAATTTTAAGTTCCTATCTATTATGGTACACAACATACAGCCCTGTGACAGATGGACAGAAAGACAGATGACAGAGAGCCTTAGCAATTGAGTTCAGAGCCTTAAAAAAAGGACTTCATCTTAAAGTAAAAATTTAATAAGATTCAATTATGTACTGAATAAAATAAAGGATAAAATAAACCCTGTTCTATTTAATAACAGCACTTTCGAAATACTAAAACTATTGGCATATGCATAATTTACACTTACCTAACTTAGGGTCACAAAGTTGTAACTACCAATCCGTGTTTGCTCTTGAGCAATGCTAATATTGTAACCTCTTTGTTTTCAATTTGATACATCCTACATGATGTGCTTATTTGTTGATGAGGTGAAAAATGTATGGTGAAGTGCCCTATGAGCACGGCACAGGTGCCTGAGACCCCTCCAACTTATTGACATCCCATCTCTATTTTTAATTTTAGAAAACTAAGCTATACACCACAGTGTTGTTTCACAAAATAATTATGTTGATAGTGTTATTTTTTACGGGCCTTGTTAACACCAATCTCGGAAAAGAGCCGTTATGGCATCGAAACAGCTGATGTAAACAGTGCACTCGTTAAATTAAGAGAAAAAGTCGTGTTTCCTTAGCGTTTTGATAAGGTAAGTGTCACATTAATCATTATAAAACATCCAGTGTTCCGTCTACATTTCATTGAATGTTTTGTGATACTCATTTTTAATGTTTAAATATCAGATTTCGATGATTCCCTATATTTCAATTATCCTTCTTAGGTTGGTTTTTACAGGGTATTGATTTTTGGTATGTCTAAGATAGATGAATTATAATTTATTGATATCCATGTCAATAACTGGGTTTTGGAAATTATTCGTTTATGAGGTTTTTGAGTTCTTTGTACGAATGTATTGCTTTATTAGAGGACAATTAATATTATATTAAAATATATAAATATATTCTAAATTTCGACATGGGTGTGAAATCAATATTATCCAATTATGAACACATGTGTCAGTAATTGGGTAACGTCATGTCAATCAATGGGAAAAATAAGATTATGTCAGCTATGGGTGTTTGCCTTGTTTGTAGCTGGGTATTTTCACTTAGCTTAATAAAAAGAATGCCTGAATACATTTTTTTTTGCAGTTTGACAATTTTCAATATGAAACAAAAAAAGCATCTATAGTAAAGGGATAGATAGAGATAAAAAGTAAACCAAAAGAAAAGCTTACAAGAACAAATATCGGGCATGAAATACAGTAAAGCCTTAGAAGCTATACAAAAATATATGAGTAAAAAGCTTGTAGCAAAAACTTATCAAGCACCTCGAACAACATTGATTTATAGACTTCAGAATCCTAAACATAATGCCCGTCCAGGACCTGCTATTCTTCTAAAGAAAATGACTTGGGGCAGTGGATCAACAATTATGCCAAAAAAGGATACCCGAAATGCAAAGATGACGTTATAAATATATACATTAAAAAAAGGAAGCACGCAGTGAGTTAGTCCACCAACGGTGAAAATGGTTTAAACTATTTCTATGGCGTCACCCTAACCTCAGTTTTCGTATACCTGAAGCAGTCACAGCTGCTAGTGCAGCCGTTTCTGTAACAGACATGAGAGGCTAGTTTAAGCAAATAGAAGACCATCTTACAGAAAATGGTTTGTTTCACATTTTTTCTGACCGAAACAAATTTCCTCCTTTGCCTGAAGTATTAGCACCGAAGGGTCATAAAAATGTTTACGAAGTCGATAATGTTCCAGCAAAAACGTCATTGACGGTACGTTTTGTGCTGATTGACATCTTACTTCACCAATGGTCAAAATTCTAATAAAATACTCTCTTCCAATATTCTCTTTCCTGATTGGGGGATCGGATCATGCGACAATGGATGGATGAAGGCAGAAATATTTCAAGATTACATCGAAAACGCCTTCTATCCTCATTTGGTTAAATCAGGAAATGAGTTTCCCGTAATTCTCTTTGTAGATGAGCATAAAACGCATTTAACATTTTCAGTAAGTAAGTTGTGCACAAAATTGAAGATCACACTAATTGCGTTCTAGCTGACCTGCACTAGATTGATGCAGCTTGCCGATAACTCTGCTTTGGTCAAGTATGGATGTCAAAACTCTGTGTTGGAACGGCCCCGAATTTACCCCTTGGAGGGATTAACAAAAAGCCATTTTGCACCACTCCTGCAAAGCACAATAGAAAAGTGGATAACAACTTCAACAATCGTAAGTGGCTTCAAAGCCACTGATTTATGTCCATGGGATGTGAATGCAATTGATTTTACAAAGTGGAAACAATACTTACTTTAAAGAAGCAAGTGAACAAATCGAAACAAGAGAAAAGGTAATAAAAGAAGAATTTGTAAGTTTGATAGATAATAGCAAGATAGCGGGAGCTAGAGAGGAACACACTGACATCAGAAAATAAGTATTTACGAAAGATTTGGGATTTCTTCAAAGGAAATTAAACTTTCTCGACAGATAATAAGTAATTGTGTCAGTGATAGCAAAGAAAATGATGCAACGATAAACCCACTTTCTATTGAAGACATTACAGTTGTAATGATAATTTCCAATTAGATGAAACTATTTCTGAATTTTTGCCAGTATCACATGAAGTCACAGTCACAGACTATAGTAATACTAACTCCGAATTTTGTTCACTAAACGTGCACGTTATAACTGTAACTCACAGTGCAGAAGATGAGCTGGCGCAGTCATAAATGACGCAACTTTGACACTAACGCTCGTGGGTTCGATTTCCACACAAGACAAACATTTGTGTGATGAACATGTTTCTTGATCTGGATGTTTTAAGAGAGGTAGGGCGCATCAACTCCCTAGAGGGTTGTTGTGTTGTGTTCGGGATAACGCTAGGAAGATGACTGATATCGCAGTCGCCTTAATTTACTGTCGGTTCAACAATGCAGACCTCTTTACACTCTCGGGCTACTTTACCATGTCCTTTTGTTGGACGGCATACAAGCAGACGACCCACCTGATGTAACGTCATTACCGTAGCCGATGAACGCTTGCAATACAGGAAATATCCCTTGTGCGTTGGCTCCCCTGCTGCTAATACAGCAACTCCTTAATAGCTTTGAGCTTAGGAGATTTATGTCCTTTTTCATCCCATAAATTACCTACTGTAAAGATTCCCGTTTCGAATTCTAGATGACCGCCTGCAGTTCAGTAATCCTCACTTTGACATTCCTACCCCCAACTCCTACAACTATACCAAATCTGCCGGTGTATATACAGCACGTCTATGGACTTCGCTCCCAGTTCATGAGAAAATGTTAGAAACCGTTACTTCATTCAAATCTCGCATGATGAACCAATTATCAGTACTTCTAATGTAATGATTATGTAATAGATTTTATAGTGTATATATTATAAATAAACTTAAAGAGCAAAAACCTTATATAAGATAAAGTTAGGGTCGGCAACGCATGAGTGACATCAATGAAGGAAGTAGCATAGAGACCCAATGACATGTTGTTTCTATAGTATAAATATTCACCGCTATGGGTCTGGGTAGTGAGGTAGAACACGAAGCTTTATACTGTCCATCTTATAATTAAACTTTTGACTGGTAACAATTTTAACGACTCAGACAGAGACAGGACAATTCTTGCGTATCTCTCAAATCCGAAAGAGCTAGAAAGATCTCTCAAAAAAAGATAAAATGGACGCAGTATAATTGGCTAATATATGATCGTAATATAAATAATACATCATGTTTCGTGCTAATCGGCGGTGTTCACCACGCACTGTCTCACGCAGGTGAGTTAGCATTGACTCTGAGATAATGGCGAGCCACTTAAGTACATCGCGAATATATTTGTCATCTATCGACAACAGCCAGGACCGACGGCTTAACATGTGCTCCGTACGTACGGAGAAGCTCGAGATAGGTAAAACCATACTCTGCAGTATGTGAACATACACTGGACCAGCCAAACCATTACATCCGGTTCGATAAACCACAAATCCTCGCCAAGGAGAATCGCTACATGCCGAGAATGTTGCGCGAGGCTATTGAAATAAGAAAACATCCCAATTTCAATAGAGAAGATGGTTGGCAAGTACCACCTGCTTGGGATCCAGTCCTAAAAATAATCAAGTCCCAAACCCAAAGATCTAAAAAATGTTCGGACACTGTGAGCGATTTTTGTGTGAATCGGAACATATATAATTAATCCATCCATGTCGGTAGATGTAATAATTGAATAACTAATGTAAGACAAATACCACCTTAGTCTTCCTGCGACCACGGACGCTGCAAAGCGTTCGAAACGTCAGGTTCAACAAAATAAATAAAATACGCGATACTTCCGTTAAAAATTGTTTAATTCAATGTAAAACCATACACAGACAGGCCGCGGTCGACGTAGCTTAACCTACGTGTTCGGTTAAAATGACACGCGCAACGACGGCGACGACGCCCGCGACTCGTCTAAATTACATACATGACATATTTTGTAATAATGTTTGACTATCACTGTACCAAATTTATTTATTTGAAATCTCTATTAATGTATGTAAGTATGTGTATATCTTCACGCCAGGTTTCTTGCGGGGTATGTAGGGTATTTGGTTTGTAGCCATTGGCGAGCTTTAGTGTTATCAATAAATTTTAGAAACAGCAGAAAATCTACAGATTCGATAATTGTTTTTTCATTCAATAATTAATTCCAGTAATAGTTTGTGATCGAATTTCGACCACATAAATGAACACAACTTTTATTTAATTGTTTCTTTTCATAATACTTACATTGAAGTTTTCTTTATATACATATTTTTTTGGGTATTGTTTGTCCTAGTCGTACATGAACGATTTATTTTTATTGTGAAAAAAAAATATATAGGTACATGAGAGATGAAGGTGGTATGGTGAAATTGTAAAAAAACCCCTTTTTTAAGTTTCATCCAGGTAATGATGTCTTAGGTTTTCGCGATTGCTATACATTAAATTAAACAATTTTTAACGGAAGTATCGCGTTTTATTTATTTTGAATTTGAAAAAATTGTTCCCGTAGATGTATTCACAATCAAAGTTCACTACCCATCTCAAGCGCCGCACAAATGAGGAAGCAATTGACACTCATTCACCGAGTGACCTCCCAATGGTAGGGACTCCGGCGCGAAATAATCGACTTATTTCCATGCTCAATCATATCATGTGCTCCAACCTAAAAGAAACGTTTTTACAAAATGAGATTTTATTGTATTCACGCCTCTGATATTACAATTCATATATTGCTCTTCATGAAAATTGAAATGTAAATTAGCCAACAGCCTTGTGTTACAATCGCACAGTTCACCGACACGGGTGGGAGTTCGTCTTCATACACTGGAACCGCAATGGTCGCGTACTGTGCGGTTCCAGAATAGTTTCCTACCAAGAACTATTAAATTGTGGTATGAGCCTGCGGTATAAATCAGTTCAATAATCTGTAGAATTCACCTGCCATGTTTTTTGTTCAATTTATAAGGTAGGCTTCCGCTCGCTGCTCCGCCCGCGCAAAGTTCGGGAAAGTAGCCTATGATCTTCTCCAGGCTTCCGACTACTTATCTGCATACCAAATTTTATCAAAATGGGTTCAGTGGTTTATTCGTGAGAGGGTACAAACAAACAAAAAAACTTTCAGATTTATAATATTAGTTAGGTTAGGATAGAATTGATGCGGTATAAGTATAACCAACATTATCTATAGAATTAGAGACATTAATTTACCAACAGTTTTATATACCATATTGACAACCACAACACCGCTAAGTAGCACTTCCAGACTCGATTTATTTCTTGTAGTTTAGTAAAATAATCCGTAAGAAAGACGTTTCTTGTACAGGGACATGTTTAAATTTTAACTTTAAGTAATGCTTTAATCTTCATATCATGGCATGTTCGCCGACCAATTTGATCATGGTGAGTATCACTTCCACGACTCCTACATCCTTCTACTTTCACTAATAAGTATCTACTTAATTAATTTAATAAGCCTATTATTACTACTATATTACCTATTATTACTATTTACGTAAAATGATCAGCTCTCTTTCTTATTATTATTATATATTGTTATTAATGACGCGCTCGGTGGCGCAGTGGTGAAACGCGTTGTTACGCTACTTTGACACCAACGCTCGTGGGTTCGATTCCCACACAGTACAAACATTTGTGTGCATGAACATGTCTGTTTGTCTTGGTCTGGGTGTTTTCTATGCATAATAATATGTATTTATAAAAAAAAAAATATTTACGTATGTTTATCAGTTGTCCAGTACTCATAACACAAGCTTCGCTTACTTTGGGGCTGGGTGGCGATGGGTGTAATTTGTCCGACAATATTATCATTATTATTATATTATTATATCATAATTACTAAAGCGTAGGTATTTGTTATTGTTAATATTCTGTATTCTGAGTATTAAACTTGACTTACCTACTTCATATCAATAACAATTTTTGCAGGTTACGTTACAACAATTGAACTTTGTTGTTCACAAGCGCCACTTGGTTGTAATCGGCTACGTACCGTTTGACCCTTGTAAGCCTTCTGGTCCTCTTTGGGCTCGATGCCCACTGACGCAGTCGACGCGAAGCGGCGAAATGTTATATAGCCTATTAAACCTATCTCTACAAATACTAAGATTAAAAAATACGCAGGTCGTGTCTACATTTATCAATGTGCTATAAAAATATATTGACGCTTCGCTTCGTTCCGTATCCGCGTTAGTAGGAATTGAGCTTCAGACTTCTTACGTAGGTTACTGGCAATGTGTATAATCTGGCAATGAATACCGGGGTCGTTCGAAATATCTTTACCTATTACATTCTTAACCCAGGTATTGTGTACAATGCCCAGGGATTATATAGAGTAATTGTTGAACCACCGGTAATGCATACAATCTTGACGACAATCTTGGACCCTCTTACATGGGTGCGTATTTGAACGTCCAAAATTTAAATGGCTAGCAGCAAGAAATGTTCAATATGTGTAACATCTGAATGTCTAACGATTTAAGATGTCGAAATTAATGACTTTAAAATGTAAAATTTCAAAATTAGTGGCAAAAGGCAGACAATTTGGTCATATTAGATTTGTTAGGTTCCTTTAGACCAGATATTTTCAATCATTTTTATTCCGTAGGGCCTTTGCCTGTACATTCTCTGCTGTCCATAGACTCCCTGCTTAACCAATGTTTAAATCTGATGGACCCCTTGTTTGTTGCAATCGACCCCATGGGGTCGATATAGACCACTTTTGGACGCGCGGCTTTAGACTCTTGCCCGGAAGTAAGAGCTCCGCGAATCGTTGCCTCATTCTTCGTTACTCAATAACATCAGAGCTTAAGAGAGACACGTGTTTCGGTATTTGTGCCTGCCACTCAAAATAGATCGCTTCTCCATATTTTCTCCTGTCACGTCGTCGATTATACACATTACTAGACGGGCATTCGGTATTGTATATAATGTCTAGGCCGAGTACGAAATGAATAATATTTCACACATTACCTAAACATTTTAAGCATTCTATAGAATGCTTATACATTGTATACAATACCGGATTATGCAGATTGCCGGAAACATGTGTATAACGATTTGTAACAGAACATAGGGATGGAACAATGTAACAAAATTACTTTGGGCACAGTGGAATTAGTTTCACTGTGTCTGTTAACTCATTGAATAATCCTAGTTAGCAATACGGTTTCAAATCAGCGTATATTTGCAATGTTCTAGAACAAGGCACGCAACAAAAGATGTTTATGTAGTTAAGTAATGATGTCTGTAAAGATGAACTGGATAAGGTAATGCAACCAACTTAGCGAACACCTGCGGAATTCTTTACTTGTATATCATCCCATCGACTCATCAACTGGGACCGTACATAGGGTTGTCAGTTATCACTTCTCGTCCAATATATTGGAATATTTAATGAAACAAATATATTACATTAAATATATGGAATAAAATCTAATAATATCTATCTATCTCTAGGGCTAGGCAGAGAGGACTGAGTGCCACATGACTCTGTTCACACACCTCACTCGCTTCTTTAACATTCATAGCTCTTTTCATGCACGCTCGCTAGTTCCTGTGATACCTGACACCACCTTCTGATAACACTCAATCTATTTGGTCGTGGTTGGTGCGTCTTGGTCTTCCTCGGCATCTACATTCTTCTACTTTACTTTATATCTGTTTCGTCATTCTTTCTACATGTCGGAACCATCGGAGCGAGCCGCTTCTCCTCTTGACACTACCACCAAACTATAGAAAACAATATCTATATGTGGGACAATAAGACATAGATCTATATAATACTGATAGCTCGTGGTAGGTCAGTCCTAGATCCTTCTACTTTCGCGTTGTATATCTGTTGCGCCATTCTTGAATTCATGCCTCTTGAACTTGCCCCGAGCACCTTTTTCTTTTCCAACTCATTTTCTTATGCAATACATCGCAGATTGTGCACAACGCTTGCACCTCGACCGCGCTCATATTCTTATACTCGTGCGCTTTCTGCTGAACCCAGTCGGTTTTATTCGTAATCTTCTTCTTAGGTCCGCTACCTAAGCCTAAGGATTTGGTAAAGACACGGATTTTTACATAGAGACTGCAGACCTTCACAACTCAGAGGGAAAACCAGACATTTCTTAGGTAAAGTCACGCGTCTTTCGAAATGTAATATACTGGACGTGTAGGTTTCACCACGATATTTCACCACAGAACAAGTGATAATTACAAACATGTTCTTTACATAAATTCGAAAACACGAATTTAGTGGCACATGCCAGGACTCTAACTGGGGATCCTTTGGTCAATTAACCGTTTCTTTATCTATTGAGCTATCACTATTCAACTTCCATTCGATAGCATTAGGATATTTAACATCGTAAGACTTTATAACAAGTATCAACAACCCTAGCATACTAGCCGACATTTTGTTATCTTGATATTCGTAAACGATTGGTTCCGGTCATTAATTTGTGAAGTAAAAAGTAATCATAGCATACATTCCGCCTACGCACATGACTTGCATTTGTAACAAACGCTTTAACGTGCAGTTATATGAAAATAACAATGTTAATTACGATATTATCGCTAACACTGTCGAGATTGCCTACCCAACTTCGAAACCAATTACTTAAAATACCGTTGTCGGTGCAAACTCGGTGCTGTAGTACCGATTCTCGTGTCACAATCACAATACATGCTATAATGAGTCCGACGCCGACGAGGGGGCGTCACGAAAAATCGCGTGATATTAAAGTGCCATTGAATAACAACAGAACCGTACTGACGGGCATTATCATCGCACAAGTCTCCGAATTATATATTGGCCTTCCTTAACCCTTCGAAACCCGGGTGGTATACGACCGCGAAATGTATGGGAAAACGTATATAACGGGTTCTGACTGCTCAAGGGATACAAATTTAAGAAAATTCCCGTAGTATAAAGGTATACTTGCGAAGAAAGTTCCGGTTGACCTATCTCGATAGACAGAAGACAACCTAGATATATATACTCGTATCTATCTATATCTTCACGTTAAGTCTCTTACTGGGTAGGCAACCGAGAGATAAAAGACACGCTCCCAGCACCTTACTCATTATACTCTTTTCATACCCGCTTGGCGTTTCCGAAGATCCTAACATCATCTTCGTATAAGATATTAATTACGTCGTGGAAGATGAATCTTGACCTTCCTCTGCTTTAACATCCTTTACTTTCGTGTTTTACATATATTTCGTTACTCTTCCATTCTGTATTCTTTATATATGCCCGAAACAACAGTGCATGCCTTTTCTTATTTTAATACAGACGCTCCCTTTCAACAGGCTCTCTTTCTTATATCATAATCTCAGACGAGGACAGCAAGCGTTATGCCATAGATTTTATGCAACGCTCGCATTAAGACCGCGTTCATTCTAATTTCAGGCTCTCTCTGCCATGCGTTAGTTAACCGCGGTTAACCTCTGGTACATTATAATACTTCGTGCTCACTACCAACATGAAACTGTATGTATGTATATCTTAACGCCAGGTCCCTTACGGGGTAGGCAGAGAGTAATGCGTGACATAAGACGTGGTGGAAGAAACGAGCGAGGTGTGTAAGGTAAGGCAACAATACGCTCGCTTCTTTAACATTCATAACTCTTTTCATGGACGCTCGCTGGATCCTAAGACTCTTGGCATCACATTCAGATAAAAGATGACCTATTTGGTCGTAGTAGGTGAGTTTTGGTCTTCCTCGGCTCCAACATCCTTCCACTTTCGCATTGTATAATAATATCTGTTTCATCATTATTTAATTCTTTCTTTATGAAAAATAAATTATTTAAATAATTATTTTTCAGAAACAGTTCCGTACACATACATTAAAATACTCTTTGTAAAAGGCTTATTTATTACAAAGTCGATAAACATACAAACATTTGTGAAAATTATTCAACAACCATATCTGGAGTTATCAGTGACATCATTGTTGCGTACCGCATATGCACTCATATTCAATGTGTAATATCCAATTTACGATAGAGAAAATGTACTTATGTAGGTATATAGGCAAATTGTTTTTGGAATTTCTCTTACGTCTATTAGTTAATTTCCGAAAGTCTGTTAGAATGTAAAGTAGTAAGAAGAGAAATGGTTAACAATATGATTATATTAAAAGTAAGACATTTTAAGTGCCCATGAGGATCCAATGACTATAATAAGTAATGCTTCAGTTTATTGTTGATTAACATTCCGTCCATGTGGTAGTAATTGTGACTGAAAGTCGATTATACTACAATTTAACTTATTACATCCCGAAGTCCAGAAGTCAATTCTAGTACAGCTAAGTGAGCTGTAGCTTCGGAATCAAGCTTAACTATTAATTTTGTAACCGAGAGGGATCTGTAGGATGGACGGTATTCCGATCGTAATGACATGGTGTTTCTCAAAAACGGCTCCAACGATTTGATTCTAAATTAATATTTGGATCTTTATCCAAATGTAAAATATGATCCAAATCGTTTACATAATTTAAAAAAAGCAAAACCTTTTTTGCTTTTTTAAGATTATGTATATAAAATATATATATATATATATATATATATATATATATATATATATATATATATATATATATATATATATTTACATTTTACGTATGATCTTGCGCCAAGGGTCGAAAATTTGCAAAGGATGCTGCGTCCGACCGGTATACTGCGTCCGATATACGGACGCAAGATTAACCCCACCTGATTTTCACCCAACAGGCTCCATATCACCTATAAAACGCGTGGGCAAAAAATCGGCCTGGGCGTGTTTTGACCTCTGAGGTGTAATTCGCCGTATTTTTTAGTTCTGGGACTTACCGCGCAACTTTCTGAGGTCGTTACTGCGCGGCGTATATCGGAGCGACGTATATTAACATTTTTTGTCTATACATTTCTCCGATTATCCTGCTGCTATATATTGTAAATAATATTCATGTTTTTATCAGTTCGAAGTGGCGATTTAAATGCTTCCGTTAAATTTGTTTCGAGATAGATGTCTGCGGGGAAATGACAAAAGGAAAGGGGGGAGGGGCAGCAGAATCGCGCGGTCGAGGGGCCACTATTTTTACACGTATTTAATATCTTCTTTTGCGACTATGTATGGGAACAAATATTGAAAGACGAATTTAACCAACTTGTAATTATCGTATCAATTACTAACTTCGCGAATGCATGTTAATCCGATGACAATAAAATAATAATAAAAATGTATAATTTGGTTCGACCGAGCTGGTGTGATGATGCACCCCGAAGGTGGATTGTGAAACTCTTTATTGATTACTAGTAAACCCCCCGAGTTTGGGCTCGTTTGGTTAGTTTTAACGAGTCGCATACGTTACACTTGGTGACACTGTTCTGACGATGCATTTTGGAGGTGGATAGTGGAACTCATAAACTGTTACAAGTAAACCCCTCGAGTTCGACCTTAATTGGTTTGTTTTAACTAGTTAAATACTTTAGACTTCGTGATAAGTATCTGAGAATGCATCCTGGAGGTGGATAGTAGAACTCTTTAATGGTTACTATGTAGTAAAGTCATCGAGTTTGAGCTCCTTTGATTTGCTTTGACGAGTCGAATATGTTACACTTGGTGACGACTATAATTTTTACATTACTATAGGGCCTGATTGTGGTGATGATGCATCCTGGAGATGGATAATGGAACTCATAAATGGTTACTAGTAAACCTATCGAGTTGCAGCTTATTTGGTTTCATGACATTAGACTTCATGATGTGGGTCTGATAATGCATCCTAAAGGTGAATAAAGGAGGAATTCTTTAATGGTTTCTAGTTCACCCATCGAGTTTGAGCTTATTTAATATATTTTAACGAGTAATACTTTAGACCTCGTGATAAGGGTCTGATGACGCATCCTCGGAGTGGATAGTAAAACTCTTTAATGGTTACTAGTAAAGCCATTGAGTTTCTTTGATTAGCTTTGACGAGTCAAATATATTCTACTTGATGACGACTATCTTATGATGTATCCTTAGATAGTGGATATTTCTTGTACATTTCAAGTCAAGAGATTAAGATAAGATTCATTCTGGATTCAACGGGAATTTTTCTTCTTGTTGAACGATCACAGTGCCTGCGCCCACGCTGTCATGATTCTGTAGAACATTAAAATTTTCATTCCTAACCAAGTCCCAATTATTGTTCATGAGGTCTTGCACAGATGGGGTTCAACGTAGGCGGGGTGCATGCTGACCCCAATCTAATGGCTTCTGAACAATTGCTGTGTTAGCAGAAGGATTGGCAACGATACTTTTTACACTACAAGGGTTTATTGGTTTGTTCATCTGATGCTATTGTATAAAAAATCTCCTGCTTCCCCAATACTTGTAACCACGGGACAATGAAGTCGCTACATGTAGCAAGTCAATGATATGTATAAAGAATTAGGGGACAAGAAACAGCCTTGTGGTATGCCAGTATTTAAGAGCAACATATTCAAGCAAGTACCGCCAACTGCGACTTTGATGCTCCACATGCAATTAATGCTGGACACTACTATTGAAGCTTCTTTAATTTCTCAAATAGTGCCATTTGCCACATCCGAACTAATGCATTTAACTAAGTCTAAGCTAGCGGCTAAATCTTCACCTTTGAGTTTAATGATAAGTTTAGTACACTAAAACATCCCAACTGAGTAGAAACGACTTATGTTTTCCACAACTTTAGAATAATTCATAATTACTATAGGAAATAACATTGGATTAATCAGAGCCTATCCTGTGTTGGCATCCAAATCTCCAGGTCTCTCTAGTGTTAGAACAGGCCAGTATAAATCATGCTAACTTACAGACGTCAAGTGGTAAGTCCCTTTCATAGTTCGGGGCGTCTTACCTTGGAGTCTTAACAAAACCCTCAAACCATGGCAGGAACTTACCACTGCTGAATCAGATGAAGAGAATTTTCCTATCTTGCAGAATGGCAGTAGCGAAAGTGTTGGTATAGGCGCAGTGCTTATCCAGAAATACTAAAAACCCATTCTAATATTCTGATAATTTAGGGCCATCACTCAGTAAAAGTCCTAAAAGGAAAGTTATAGAATGGTAGCCTTTTCCGTCTGGTACTTACATAAGTGACGTAAATAACAGCATTCGAACTCAATATTAAAAATTGCGTTCCATATACTGAGGCTGATCTCCCCGCTTTGATCAGTTGAAAGTTTTGATGTCGTAGGCACTAAGATCACACAGAATCATTATTTTAGGGGAAAGGATTGCCTGTATAATTCTGTCCGTTGTCCTTTGAATCTGTTGTACAAGTGGAGATAACTGCTGGATACTATATCTATGCCGTCGTCAAAAAGAATCAAATTAATTTAACTGCTTTCTTGGTGATGTCGTTAAGCTCATACAATGTAGAACATAGGGTGTCACGCCATTTTCCTCTTTCTCTAAATTTAATCTCAATCATTTGACATTGGAAAATAATAATAACTAATATAGGGCGCTAATTTTAGCTCCCAAATATCTTATCAATAAGCTAACTAATTAGAGCTGGGTGTTCTGCTTCATCCCCCAAATCCGTAACGGTGAGTTAGTTGAGTTTCAAAGCAAAATCGTTCTACCAGCTGCGTATTTGGATAAGAAAGAGAAAATCATAACTAGTTTATGTATCGTCTTTGGACCTACGTATGAGAGAGTAGAAGAAAGAATTATTTCGTCAGTACTGGAATGAAACACTTCGAGTGAGGAAGAGAGGCTGACAATTCTGGAAGGAGGTAAAGGCTAGTAGTTCGTCAGAATCCAGAATCGATGAGACGAAGTCTACAGATGATATCATTCTTACTAATATATGTGATGTGCTGAACGGTGACGTAAATATTTTTCGAAAAAGCATGACTACACCTCGGATGTTAATACTGAGAGTAAATCTATTACTGACCCCAAAATATCAGCAGTAGCAGCAGATACGAAGTTAACCGAGATGATAATACTAGGTGGTACCTATACGTGGTACATGACACTCTCTGGTACTTATTTGGTTGGAGAACCGGGACAGTCACAACGGATTATAGACGCACAGTTACATGTCTTGTATAAAGGGTTCACTGATTAGAATGAAAGACTGTAGAATACCGTGGGATGTACAACGGTCTTTTAAAGATCTTGAGAAAACATTTGACAAAATTATGTTAAAGTATCTAGAGGCCATATTGCAGCTCGCGTGTGGGAATTGTACAGCAATGTGCAGGTAAACGAATTATCTGCTTTATGCAGGTGATGGCATGTTGTTAACAGAAACGCTGTTGAAAGACAAATATATAGAAATAGACGTACACTGAATGTAAAGAAAACAAATATGGTGTTCAAAAAAGAGCATTAACACAAACGCATATTAACTTTTATGTAAATAATAAATAATGGTTATGTAGTGTGAGAATAAGTGGATTAGATTGTATATCCTGGATGTACTTTACAGGGATGTAAGGAACACCGATGATGTGAAATGATGACTGAGTGCAGAAATAGTATGATCAGAGTGTGAAACTTAAGCTAAACAGCACAACTCTTTAATAATGCAGTATTAATCCCAACATCACATAATCGAAACGAAAGCTGGCTATAATAGAGAAAGCATGAAAGTAGATGATGTAAAAAAGTGTGTTGGTCAGAAAGAGAGTATTCGAGATACGATAAGATGAGGTACACTCCGTTGGTTAATACATGTAGGAAGAACACACGAGGAGAGATTGACGAAACATATCTATCTACCTATAACTTCACACCAAATCCTTGCGGGGTAGGCAGAGATAACCGAGCGCCACGTGACTGGATCCTTACATACCTTACTCGTTTCTTTAATATTAATTGCCCTCTCATGTCTCATGTACGCTCGTCGGCTTCTAGAGCTCCTGACATCACCTTCTGATAGAACACGGCCAATTTAATCATGGTAGGTAAGTCTTCGCCTTCCTCGGCTCCTACATCCTTCCACTTTTGCGTTGTATATCTGCTTCGTCATTCTTTCATCATGCACTCTTTCTACATGTCATAATTCAGCACAGACGACCTGTCTTTAATAATAATCTTTAATTCTACCATTTGATATCATTGTTGTACCAATATGCTAATGTGATTTTTTTTTTGTGATTGACAATTTAAAAAGAGAACTAATAATATTGACAAGTTTCTTTCGGCATTTCTTCTTTAGTCATTTCCAAAATGCTAGCAGATTAAAAAAAAAAGTAAAATAAGAGAATTGATTAAGATACAATTAGACTATATTTCAAAAAAATGTAAGACGTGTCTAAGTCCCCGCGAGGGGGCAAAAAAAGATTTTTTAATATTATCTTATCTTTTATGTGCCACATTGTTTCCATCAGGAACGGGTTTTAGAAGGGAGCAATTTACACATACCATATACGGAATATACAGTGTGCCATATAATTTTCGTCACGAACGGACGTATTAAGTGAGCACAATACACCAAATATATACGAAAATATACAGGATGCCTGAAGTTTCTCAATACGAACGGACGCATAATGTTAGCAAAGCATATAAACTATATACAGAATATACACATGTGCCCCATGGTTTCCATAATGTATGGACTCCATAAACAAGCGAGAATTATTCAAAATTGAATATTGTGGTATGTAAAGTAAATGTAATATCTTTATGACTACGGTCTTAGTTTACAATAAAACAACCAATATTCACAGTAAAAACAATTAAAATACCTTTAGAAGTAGGAGACGCAATAAGTATCGAAAATGAAAAGACGCAAGATCACGTCTGCGATTTAAATATATATATATATATATATATATATATATACTTCCTAAAAAACACGTTTTTACACAGTAATACTGTCGTGTTAAACAGCAATACACGCTATTCGACATTATGTTTATTGCGTATTTTCTACCGCCGTATGTATCGTCTATCTTCTGCAGTCACATGGTCCCCGGTCGAAAACCACATTAACACCACTCTCTTTTTATGCATTTTTATCTATTACGACGGGAAATTCATGTAAATAACATTAAAAAGGCCAGATATTATTATCTTATTGGTCTTATATAGCATCTAATAGGTATGTATAATCTCTCAGCGTACAAACTTGGTACATCGCTACAGAATGACTCACACCGCGCCACAACAATAATAAGTATCGTAGTCGCTAATAAACGCGTATTAGTAGTTATTAGAACATTTTGTTCGGACAATACCATCGTAGTACGATGGTTGGTCAATGGGATTTATCTTATGTTTTCGGTCATTTAGAAGTGTGCAAGTTACCTAACACCTGATAATCAAAAAGTCTCATGCCATGCCCGTGTAATTGTACCTACAATTTGGCATTTGTGTTGTAAAGATTAGTAGAAAAATATGTTTAGCTTACGAGTTGTAATTGAATATTCCGTGGTAGAAACTCTTCAGGTTTATATTTTATCTTCAGACTACGGGCAATTGCTAATAATTTTTACATCATTAGCAGACGCCCTCGAGGAAAAGAACAGGAAATGAACTAGGTTCTTTTGTACAAAATCTCTCCAGAGGGACACCTCGTACAAAAGTCGTCTGCGTGGGTACCTCTGTCTGAAACCTATTTCTACGACCAAGCACTTATATTTATATAGCTGTGTTCCGGGTTGAAGGGTGACATATGGTAGAGAAATTACTGGGTACTGTGACGAAACAGCCTTAGGTCACAAGATTGGCAGCGTGCGATTAACATCCCCGTGGTGTTGCGAGCGTCAATAGGCTGCGGCAACCGCTTATCATCTAATGCGGACCGCATGCTTGTTTGCCAATCTAGTTGTATAAAAAAAGTTACAAGAAACTACTAATGTCTTGAGTTATTTTATTGAATAAAACTTTTCCAAGGTGAAAATTTATAATTCATAACTATAATTTGAGCGAATTAAAAAAAATATTGACAACTTGTATGATCGTAATCTCTGCTATAATGATGTGCCTAGATTGATTGGTCTTGTATAGTGGTTGGTTATTTATACCAACAAGTTTTTAACGAACGCCTGAAATGATTGTTGTATGTCATGTTGAAACTGTAAAATTTCTGGTATTTTATCTCTATTCCGGTTCGCGAAATACTGACCATTTTATAAGTGTGTCATATATGTCAATGTCAGACTTTATAAAATTGCAATTGTAAATTCAGTCACATCACGGATCTGTCATTCGTTATCAATTCATTTGACTAGACTACACATTTCTGTGGATATTCGTCGGATGATGCTAGATCATGTCAGGAGATCATGAAATGTACAAACATGTGCCTTGTTTGCGAGAAAAGCCAAGACTCACCTGCAATGACCAAATTAGATGAAGTTTACAGAAAGTGCGTCCGGTGCCATAGAAACGAGCGTGCATGAAGAGCTATAAATGTTAAAGAAGCGAGTGAGATGTGTTGGGACTGAGTCATGTGGCACTCGGTTCTCTCTGCATCTCCTACAAAGGACTTAGCGTAAATATATAAATAGATAGATAGCAGTTACTAATTTGTACAGTCATCCATCAAATATCAAGAGAAATTTATTATAATTTCGGCAATTTATATCTCGTTTTCTCCAAAGTAAAATTAAATATGTAAATTTTCTTGAAAACCATAAAATAATCACTTGTTACTTTTATTCCAATATAAAATATACCTTGCATAGTGAATGTATGAAATCTGCTCTAATTATTTGAAATGAATTAGATGAAAGTCAGATCCGTCTTCTTTCTACGATGACTAAGCCAATGTGTGTCCATTCCATTAGCCTAGACGCTATAAGCTTCGAAGACAATCCAGTCAAATCCCGGATATTATTCGTTATCATCTGACAATACATATGTACCACACATTTATGTGTAGGTACATTGGTCGGTTGATGTTTGACCTTGTCAGGAGATCATGAGTTCACCAACCTTGCCTGTTTGTTGTCGGTGATACTTGTAGGCGTGGTTTTGAACCAAGGCTATCGGTTTTAGAGCATCGTGAAATATTCGGCTATCAACACTGTTCAAGGAAATTCAAAACCTAATGAAAACAAAAGGAAAGTTCTGTAAGAAATAATATAAATTTTAAAGTTATGTTCTAAAGACGAAACTATTCGTCTTTAGAACAGTCTGTCCGGCTATTTGTCACGCATCTTTAGCTCGTAAACGTAATAGGATACCGACCAGCAGTTTTGCTATCTCGCCAAAACCTAAGATTTGATCAGAAATTCAGTAAAGTATTTTTATTACCCGTTTGAAGGAAGGATGGATTTAAATTGAGAATTTATTTTCGCGCGTATTTTGTATGTATTTCATCGTCATCCTCATCATCTAAGCGTTAGTCCTGGAGCAGTCTTATGCATTTGCTTCGGAGCTCAGAGTCCGTATATCTTGCATATATGCAATATTCTTTATTATCTCATATCTTCTAAATGGCTAAATAGATTTTGAAATGAAACTGTAGGATACGTGACTCGAAAAAATCGAAATGACGAGTTTAGGCCATAATTGCAGTTTCAAATTAATCAATCAAGTCTTACGAGTGGTGAACATAAAGGGGTCGAAAGGAGGAGACTACGAAATATACACAACTTTGAACGCCTTCGATGCGCCCAGCATCTCCTTCGCTAGAGTCTAAAGGTGATAGTGTGCAGTGTAAGTGGCATACTATCACCTTTATCCACCTACGTCACTTGCATGTTACAGCATTCCGGCTCCCCACACTTGGCTCCTCGATCGGACGAGGTACGGTATAATATTTATTTGGTATAAAAGAGTACCTAACTGCTGTTAACTTTGGTGACAAGGATTTTTTTTCGCAGGTTTTCTATCAGCAGTGTACCTATGTGGCACACTATCACCTTTATCCACCGACGTCACTTGCATGTGATACACCCTGCCGATGGACAAATGAGACTCTAGCGAAAGAGATGCTGGGTGCATCGAAGGAGTTCAAAGATGTATATATTTTGTAGTCTCCTCCCTTCGACCTCTTTATGTTCACCACTCGTAAGACTTGATTGATAGCTTTGAAACTGCAATTATGGCCTAAACTCGCCATTTCGATTTATTCGAATCATGTGTAGGATACATGACTCGAAAAAATCGAAATGGCGAGTTTAGGCCATAATTGCAGTTTCATTTCAAAATCTATTTAGTCATTTAGAAGATAAGGTAATAAAGAATATTGCATATATGCAAAATATGCGGACTCTGGGCTCCGAAGCAAAAGCATAAGACTGCTCCAGGACTAACGCTTGGATGATGATGATGTCTCTGGGATACGTATTTCGCTTTTCCTCAGGACTACCTCAAGCACTGTATATATTAGTGGTTAGAATAACATGCTACAAATGACAAATATTTGTCACTTTATATCGATGCTGTGGTGCAGTTATGATAGCGACACGGCATGCACCTACTATCGGGAGTCGGCCGGTACTAGTTCGCATGAACTAATTAGATCAAAGTTATTTTAGTTATTTTTCTAATTAGATAAATACTTAGATTAAATTGCATTAAAAACATTTTTAAAATTAACATTTACAATGTCTAAAAACACAATGAACATTGCGGGACAAACATGTGAACAACCCAGTGAATCTATGTACAGCCAATCGCAATAAGTATACTGGGATATACATATTTATACATAGTCATAGTTTGTAATTATTAGTTGCTCAATGGTGAAAGAAAACAGTATGAGGAAACCCGTAATACTTGTGACCTAACCTAAGAAAGGTCTGGATTTCCCACGGTGTTGTGGAGATCTAAAGGCAGTCGCTCCGTCTAAAAATGAGTATCGTCGCCAAATCCTTAGGTAGTAGTAGGTTAGGTAGTGGACCTCGCCAATCCTATTAGATTAGGAAACGGGATGACGTAGAATAGGAACAACTAGACTTTATACTACTCATACCTCTCATATCTATCAAACAGCCAAACCAATTTACCTATCTGGTGACCTATGTTGTCTTAAAACCGTTTTGAAACCATTGTCTCTGTTTCATAATACTACGCCTTGTTAGTCAGGCTTGAACAAAAATAGGCCAGGTAATGGATATTGAATAACCTATTGCATCACTGGGTACGTTGCGTAGTTTAGGTTACACCTGTAATGTAGGTGACAATACACCGACAGACTCGCTAAGTGCGTCTTTATGTCCTTGTGCGCATTCGCTAAGACAGACATTATTAAGTAACAAGTTTTGACGTGAATACTGCTTTAAAGGGCCATGGGTATTTTTGTATGACCTACTTTTTAACATTGTCCAACAGTGATGGTACTCATGTCACATGAAAGCTCTTTGGGTATACCGACTTTATTGCTAAGTTCAAATCAAGCGCAAAAATGGTGTTTAGGTGCATTAAAAGAAAAAGAAAAACTTTTGAATCAGAAGGTGATGTCAGGAGCCCTAGAAACCGGCGTGAGTGCATGAGAAGAGCAATGAATGTGTAAAGAAGCGAGTGAGATACGTAAGGATCGAGTCACGTGGCGCTCGGTTCTCTCTGCCTACCCCGCAAGGGATTTGGCGTGAAGTTAATATATATATAGAAAAACTTTTAATACAAATGATTTCAACATTCACAAATTATTTTTACATCTGTTATATCGTGAATAGTGCGACACGAGTATTTAATGCTCTAAATATAACAATCATAGCTAATAAAGTAGAAGCAATTAGTAAATAGAGTTTAAAATGTCACTCAAAATCTACAATAATATCACCTGACTAAATGAATAGCCGGTCGATGATAACCATATCCATGTCTACCCAATCCCAAATACCATATTATGGAAGTGACATGACCACAACTTCCAATAGTTTTAAACTTCCAACTAAAAACAAACTTCTTTAATAATTAAATAAAATACCTCTGTCAGTCTGTAGTTAAAATAAAAAAAAATGTATGAAATCGCAATATTCGCGCTCGATTTAAACTTAGCTGCCATAGAATAAAATTAAGTATACCCTAGAGCTTTCATATGACACAAGTTACTGTTGGACAAATTTAGAAAAAACTGGTTCAAATTGACACATGATAGGCAATTCAGAAAACGGATGATAACGACTTCGGGGGGTATAGATGCATACAGTTTGGTGTTGTAGCTACATATTTATTGTTTACATTGAGAATTTATTTACACCGTTTGATGGTTAAAAAACCAAAGAATTCGTTACGGAGAATGAGGACTGTGACTTATTACACCCGGCGAGGGTGAAAAGCGCCGCTATTTTGAGTCGTAGGCCTTCGAGTATAACACTTACTTCCCTTTACCCGTCACGAAGATCTTTTCGAGTATATACGAGTAACTCGTGGCCGTGTCCATGACACAGCCGTAACTCATTTTTTTCTAATGCGTTGTAAACAGTGATTCGTCGAATGGTATACAAGTCTATGAACGCTTGCAACAGCAGTATCGTTCGACAAGCCCGGTGGCGGATTGGTAAGCAGTGCTACTTTGCGACACCAATGCTCGATTCCCACCGCAGTCTTGTAACAACTTTCTGGAGGGTTCTTCTGTTCCTGCAAGTGAGTGAGGATACTAGTAAGCTACTAAGGAGTAGCTGGTAGAGGTACTTCCCCAGACTGACAGCTTCGATGCACAAGTAGTGTGCTCTTAAATTACTTAGCTACGGTCTTCGATAAAATAGAGCTCCGCCTCCAGTCGCCCTGTTCCTATTAACTACTGACTAGATGGCGTTGTGTAATTTACCCGAGAATATTTATTTATATTATTTACTAGCGACCCGCCTCGGGTTCGCACGGGTAATAGAGCTTATTATGCCTACTAACCTATTTAAGTTTATATGGATTAGTACTGTATAACCGATGAAAGCTCCCAGGCGGATTGACTTTTTCAACTATTATCATCTATTTCAACCGATTTACACAAAAATTTAACAAATTAATAAACCTGAACCTTTCTCAAAAATCACTCTGCATATTGGTGAAAACCGCATGAAAAAAAAACTGCAGAACGAGTTTTTGAGTTCACCGCGAACAAACAGACAAACGCGGCGCCGGCATGGGAGTTTGTTTTATAACATGTAGTGATTATTCATTGATACGTGTTTGAATAACTGCTATTACTTGATAGCAATTATAGCCTATTTTTTTTGACGCAAAGCGGTTACCTCAGCCTATGAACTTGCAATACATTAAGTGTATGCAGTACACTCATGCCATACCATCTCTTTTGCTAACACAGCAACTTTTTAGTGTTCGTGTTCATGCAAATGAGTGAGGAAAACAGAAGGTACACTCCAGGGAGTTGTTATTTGGCTACAGTTTCCTGTGAAACGGAGGCACTTCCTCAGATACGATGCTTTTATGCGTACTATCTCTCTTAACTTTAACTTATTGATGCACATGAAAGAACACTAATATTTTGGTTTGGGGATGACAGCAAATTTTTAAAAGTAAGCAATGCTTCATTCGAACATTTTCTCAAATATAAACTGGGAATCAAACCTACGAGTAACATCGTACTAACAGCTGTATTTTTATAATAGTGAAAAACAGAGTGGATCATAAGGTGCGATGTCTACTCTAGTACTAATTAAATTCACTACCTAATGTAATAAAAAGCTGTTGGCGTGTGTCCATGAGATAGCATACTCGTATCATAGGGCCTTCAAAAATGCAGTGAAGAAGTTTTATGAGGCAATACAACAAGGGATTAATTTATGTAGTAACCTTGATTATTTGTCGAATCTATTCATGTACACACAAGGACAGCTCAAGCTATGTATAACCACACAAATTTCACCTTTACTACTACGTAGTAAGGTGCATGGGTGTATAGAGTATACGTAGCGTGAGATGTTACATTATGTAACACGAGTAGGAAATTTAAAAAAGTCATAGAATCGCATTACAAGTTGCAAGATCTGATTAGACAGGTTATAGACCAGGATGTAGATTCTTAAATATCTTGTAACAAAACATACACAAAAACATCTTGGTACGTAGCAAATTATTTAATTCTATTCAGCATTTTACGTACTGAATCTGTACATGCTGTATGTATATACTTATATATACTACGCTGTATAGATATATATTATTATTATCGTAAATATGTTTTTATTGGGTCGATCACTTATTTTATACCACAGACTTAGTATTTGCATTGCCTCGGAAAGTCATATTGAAATCGGATTCGAAAAGTTATTTGTCAAAATATATGGAATCTGAGTGAAAACTTTTCGAATCCGTTTTTTATACTACGTCGGGAGGCATTGAAGCATACGGCATACCTGATGTAAAGCAGTTACCGTAGCCTATTAATGCTTGTAATATATTAAGTATCACTCGCACGATGCCTCCTCTGCTGTATACACAGCAACTCCTTAGGAGTTTACTGGTGACCTTACTCACACAAAGAAACACAACAACCCTCTAGGGAGTTGTTATTTGGCTGCGGTTTTCTTTGAGGTGGAGGCACTTCCTCAGACGGGCTGCTTTGATGCGCCCTACCTCACTTAAAACATCCAGATCAGACAAACAGACATGTTCATGCAGACAAATGTTTGAGTTGTGTGTGAATCGAACCCACGAGCGTTGGTGTCAAAGTCGAGTCATTCACGACTGAGCCACCGAGCTCGTCAAGATTGCCCGTTGCGAATGTCTCTCCGAGGCAATGTGAATTCCCCCACTGGTCTGATGATACAGGTTGAAGGTAGTATCTAAGTGTTAGAATCGAAATGGCCAAAATTTTTATATACTACGTTCGGAGACATAAGTGGGATACTCAGAAAGTTTTGCTAAAATAAAAAAAAAGTGTTCTATAGGTAAATATTTTTTTATTAAATCTTTTCAAAGTACTCTCCAGTACCAGCCTCTATACAAAGTTGCTGTCCAGGAACACATCGCATCTGCCGATGCCGAATCATATAGAATATGCGGGGTTACACTTTTGGTTCTGCCAACGAGTCATAATTGATATGAATAGTGACTGAATGCTCTACGTAAGATTGCATACAGCAAGATAAAAAGGCGACACATCGAAAAATTAGACCAACTTTCATCGAATAGTATAGGCTAATGACTAAACTGACGGATCTAAGATTTTAATATAAATAACTTCATTTCTTTATCTTGAATTTGCTTGCTCAAATACGCGATTGTGTAAAATTGATTCGATAATAATTACTTTCGAAAACACCTCCTGAAATTCATTATTCTTGAAATTACAACGAAGTTGTTCTGTTTATACGCTTCAAAATTACTTAAATCTATTAGTAATATCTATGTTTATAATATGCTTGCTGCATATTTTGATAAGTGAAACATGAAATTTTTTAAAGATATTTTAAGTTTCTGACAATTTCTAAGCGATCACATTCGTCTTGGGTGCTACGTGTTTTCGACCTTATTGTGCGGTAATGAGGATTATAAACGCGTTGACTAACTACATCCAGCCAGTCCGGCTGCAGCCCGCTTCGAGGTAAGACCTATGTCGACTGTCTGCTCGAGCTCGCTCCATTTACATCGCGACACCGAAGTTTTTATAATTAATAGTTGTAAATATTCAATATTATAGTATTTAGCGTAAGTGTATTATTATTAGATATAAGTAGTAAATAATATTATAGGTTTATATATATTTATTATACTGTTGTAATAATGGGGAACACTAAAAAGAAAATATATAGAATAAAAATACAAAGAAAATGTTCGTAGAATGGGGGAGGCGAACAAGACAAGGTATTTATTTTTTTTAATTATTATATTCATTAAACATATTATAATAACATTGTGTAGACATATTTCTAGTTTTTAGAACAGTTCCTAGGTATGGTTGGCCCAAGCTATTTAATTCCTCTTCAAACTTTTTTTTAATTTTGCTTACTTAATAACTCTATATAAAACTGCATTAATTAAATAAGAGTTATTTTTTGCAGGAATAAACAGTAACATTTGATAATTGGTATACATTATCCACAGGCTGACCGCGTACCTATATAGGACGTCAAACTCCTATTATGTCCATTATAATCTGACCGAACTCCGACTTAGAAGTTGTACGTCGGTGGAGGTCAGGTTACGTTGGAAATTTATACCAATAAGGTTCGCGTTCTCAGCACATAGCAACCAGTGGAGACTCTTTATTTCTTTGTATTAAAATAAAAACTTATAAAATAGAATATTTTTGCTGTTTTGTTTTTTAGGAGAAACTTACTAAATAAACATATTCCACTAGAAGAATCACTACTCGATTTATATGCTACTTTAACGTAAGTGTCATACGGGACGACAAACTCATAGTAACCATTATAAGCTCACCGAACTCCGACTTAGACATTGTACGTAGGTGAAGGTTAGTTTACGTTGGAAATTTATCCAATCAGAAGATAGAAAACCAGAGGTTTTTTTTTTTTTTTTGTATTAAAATAATTACTAGTAAAATAGTATATTTTGATAGTTTTTAAAAAAACTCGGTATGTTTCATGTTAAAGAAGCGAGCGAGGTGTGTAAGTACCGAGTCATGTGGCGCTCACGAGGGATTTAGCGTGAAGATATAGATAGATAGTATACTTATACCCATGGTACTCGTGAAAACAAATAATATTTACTATGAACCAACACTGAAAACACAAAAAAATCATCTATTCTATACATTGTGGTTAGTATTGAACTATTGTACGGATTAGATTTATTTTGCAACATCAGAGATGGTCCTGGTTCTTTCTTCTTGAGAGTTTAATAAATAACAAGGAAACGTACAACAATACAAAACACAGAGTATACATAAGTAAAATACAATAAATGTCATTATACTGAAGTTAAAGTTATGAAACAGCAAGAAAATCATTTGTCACATGTTTTTTTTAAATATGAACAGATTATAAAATCTATTTGTATATATGTATATTAGGGTGTCCCTTATTTTTCAAAGTTTTTATTTTCTAACGCATATGTCTTAGTTTTGTTCATTTGCTTTTAAAACACTCGGAAATTAATTTTTAACTTATTTGGATTACGATAATCCGTGCCGAATTACATCGAAACATGTTCATACAAGTTGCGCGGCAGTGCCGCACGTACTCGCGGTATTCATTTGTTCAAATTCAAAGTCAAAATCTTTTTATTCCGTAAAAATGGCTACATTTGTTTGGAATCGTCACATTTTTTTTCCCTACCGTGCAGTTTATGACTAGGTGAGCACTGATAAAAATACTGCCAAAAAACTCAGGCATCCCTCTTTTGGTATCCAAACAAATTTACATATTTTGTTAATTACATTATAATTGGATCGACTCACTCCCAGGCATTTTTATCATTAATATAGTCAGATACTTTATAATATGCCCTGCTACACAATTTGGCTTTAATAGTAGTTTTAAATTTGTTTATTGACAAATCTCTTATATTGCTGGGAAGTTTGTTATAGAACCGTATACATTGCCCCATAAAATAATTACTTGTTTTGTGGAGACGGCTTGCATATAACACAAGATTATGCTTATATCTAGTATTTATGCTATGAATATCACTCTTTTTACAAAATGAGTCTATGTTTTTATGGACATACAAAAGATTTTCATAGATATATTGCGATGCGACTGTTAAAATATTTATTTCTTTGAATTTTTCTCTAAGGCTCTCACGGGGACCAAGTTTGTAGATAGCTCTTATGGCTCTCTTTTGCAATAAAAAGATGGTGTTAATATCCGCGGAGTTACCCCAAAGAAGAATTCCATATGACATAATACTATGAAAGTAGCTGAAATAAACTATTCTAGCCGTATCAATATCAGTGAGCCGTCTAATAGTTTTCACTGCATAAGCTGCAGAACTTAGTTTTCCTGATAATTTTTCAATTTGTGGGCCCCTTTGTAGTCTGGAGTCAATTGTTATACCCAAGAACACAGTTGTCTCCACAGAGGCTAAATTAGTTCCATTAACATGTACGTTGGTAGCCACCTGCCTTACATTAGGTGTTGAGAACTTAATTACTTTAGTCTTTTTATCATTTAAAAGCAGATTATTAACACTAAACCAATGAATAACTTTAGAGAGAGCATCGTTAACTTCGTCATAATTACCTAACCGTCTATTAATTTTGAATGTCAGTTATTCTCGTGATTAATACGTAATGTTTTAACTTTTATAAGATGGCAGTGGAATTGAGAAGCAATAAATCAAGTATTTTCTTAGTTGGAGACGTAAATGATCAAATAATAGGCGCAAAATTACCGTCTAACCGTCAAGTTCTTCCTGTACTTTTTTATAAAATTCGCGAAGTTAAATTGACTGTTAGTGAAAGCGCATACCTAGTCATTCGAGAGTGTATTATATTTAGGGAAAAAGCTAGGATCCCTACCAGAGCTATACCTAACTGTGTAAAATAACTTGTGAATCTTCACCAGGAGGGAGTTGCAAAAAAATTCCAATTTTCTATTTCAATTTCAATCTAATTCAATCTGATAATTTTATTTCTCTTATTTATTCGAAATAAAAAAATCCTGTGTTTACTCGGCGCTATCAGCCATTATGACACTCGAACATCTATAACTTCAAGCCAAATCCCTTGCGGGGTAGGCAGAGAGAGCCGAGCGCCACGTGACTCGATCCTTACATATCTCACTCGCTTCTTTAACATTCATTGCTCTTCTCATGCACGCACGCCGGTTTCTAGGGCTCCTGACATCACCTTCTGATAGAACATGACCAATTTGGTCATGGTAGGTAAGTCTTGGCCTTCCCCGGCTCCTACATCCTTCCACTTTTGCATTGTATATCTGCTTCGTCATTCTTTCATCTTGCATTCTTTCTACATGCCCGAACCATCGGAGCATGCCTCTTCTTATTTTAACACCGACGCTCTCTTTCAGACCAACTCTATTTCTAACATCATCATTACGAATACGGTCTACAAGCCTTACGCCACAAATTTTGCGCAGCGCTCGCATTTCAACCGCGTTTATTCTACTTTCATGCTCTTTCTGCCATACCCAACTCTCGCTTCCATAAGTTAGCGTTGGGACCAACACTGCATTGTGTATAGCGAGTTGTGCCTTCTGGCTCAGGATTTTACTGCCAAGAAGTTTTCCCAACGCTCCATTCACACTATTCCCAGCACTCACTCGTCTTTCCACATCTGCGGTGTACCTTCCATCCCTGCTGAAAGCGCATCCAAGATATACAAACTCATCCACTTGTTCCAACACTTCATCATCAATCGTAATCCTTACATTAGTTCTGGATTCTTCTCTTTCAAATACCATTATCTTTGTTTTCTTCGCATTCAGTAGTAAGCCTTTCTCCATACAGTCGTCTTTCATCGCTGTGACCAGTGTTTGCAGTTTAGATGGTGTATCTGCTAACTAAACATATGTGTCCGAATCAACAAATGGCCCGCTTTAGCCTCTCGATAAACAATGTTGTATTATGTAGCTAGTGTTTCATTCTTCTTAAGGGGGATACATGCCGTCCAGTGGCGCCTCAAGGAATAAAATATCGTATCTTAGCGTGGAAGATAAACATTATAAAGTCATGTGTTGCGTGTGTTACAAATACAATAACGTACTTTTACGTCATTAAACCAACAATTGAAATGTTTTGCTTTCGTTGTTATAGGCATAATTGCCAAAAAACGGCCTCTTTTAGCACTTTTGCTTATAACAACGATAGTGGAATATTTTGAGTGTTGGTTTAATGACGTAAAAATACTTTACTATCTTCGTAATAAATGCAACATAAGATTTCATAATGTTTATCTTCTATGCTATAATATGTTTTTTTATTCAATGAGGGCGCCACTGGACGAGACCTAAGTAAGAACAACATAGATACCAAGACATGTTAACTTATAGAGATATAAACATAAAACGATGTCATTGATTTCTCTTTCAATAAACTTTTAAAAGTGAATACGTTTCTGTAGTTTTTTATTACTATTATTACTATTGTTTTCCGTCTAGCTTAAATAAATATGTTTGGTTCAGTATGTATAAAGCTAAATAATAATTAAATCAATAATTTTTATTAAATATTGATATTATAAATTTTATTTAAGTGTGACGCGACTCTGTAGCTTTTCTGTTCGTTTGCATTGACTATACGTTGACCCCAGGTTACCTATTAGGCGCTAATTTCAAATTTTACAAATCGAGCGTCGAGTGTCAATTGAGGGGCGCGGGGTGATTGGGCGGAGCCATTTTAAAGCTTCACGATCGAGGTGTCGCCTTAATAATTAATAATAGAGCGTGCATGAAAAGAGCTATGAATGTCAAAGAAGCGAGTGAAGTGTGTAAGGACCGCGTCTTATGGCGCTCGGTTCTCTCTGCCTACCCCGCAAGGGACCTGGCATGAAGATATACATACATACAAGATTAATAGCCCCATGGATAAAGAACCAGTCAACAACGGGTGTCTAGTTTGAGTCCTGGCTTGGGCATGTGTCACTAAATTCGAGTTTTCAGATTTATTGTATACTAGCTGTGCCCGGCACCGCTTCGCTGGGCATTTTTGCTTCCTTTTTGAAGTGATAACTTCAGGAGGAGGGTAAACCGCTTCGTTACGTAACGCGTTACGGCGCCAGTCTGTCTGGCTTCCCTTTCTCTCACGCATACGGCAGTGGGTTATTCTTCTGTCGAGCGTCCCGAGACGCACACGTTTTTTTTTCTCTAAACCTTCTCGGTAATGGTTTGAATATAACCCAGAAGTTTCATCAATCGGATGGTTTCAAAGTCTATAACGGACATACGTAACATACATTTTTGTGTTTTATATATTAAGATATTAGTAATTATTATCACTTGCTCGGCGATGAAGGAAATCATCGGGAAAACCCGTGCATGCCCAAGAAATTATATTCCAAAAGACGTGTGACCTGACCTATAAAAGACCTGCTTTTCCCTCCGGATTGGTTTGTCTCACGGCAGTCAGTTCATGTACAAACCAGGTTTTGTCATATTTATGGGGTTGGATCCTAATGGATTAGGAAACAGGATATTAGAAAAAGAAGCTCTAAGTAAGATCATAATCAAAAGGACAAAAATATGCCTCATTTTTTCATGTTAATTAAAGAAGTAGGTATGAAAAGAATTAACGTGATAAAGTCAGTGCATACTATGTGTACATTTAGATAATGTTTGTAACAAATAAATAGTGTACTCATTACTCAGTGTGGTACTAGGCTTTGCACAAATTTCCTGATTGCCAGTATGTCAGTGCAGGAACGACGTGGTATGTACTAAGAAATACATATTACAATTTATATAATATATATGAAATACCTTCTCCGTTATCAGTCGGGTATGACATGTGACGTAGCCAATCATCATGAAACAGCAGCGGTTTTCTTCTTTCTTGGATTTGAATCATTGCAATCCACGTTTCCGGATCGACACAATTGCTGTCAGTAAAATTGATTCGTAAAATTACGCATGTTCATTCAACAATCTACATAAAACCGTGTTTGGCTGTACAAACCGGTAGGTAATAAAGGTAATAAACAGGATATTATTCACGCTTGACTCATATCGGATGAATAAACAACAGCCTTACATTGTCCAATCTTGTTAGTAGACATTAAACACATAAAGAAACTAATGCTCATAAAACGAATACACGTCTATTAGTGCAGTCACTATTGAGTACGTAATAAACACAGATCGCTAACTAGGTATAATACATAAGATATTAAAAAAACCGTTTCAAGATTTACATTTAATGGCGGCTGTACCCGCTCCTCGGGTCTCGACCTTCTACCTACGCGAAGAAAGCTCGCCATTACACACTCGTTGTAACAATTGAACTCTCGTTGCTTGCTGCGATGGACGAAGAAACTGTTGCTGCGTTTAGCTTTTGTGCTTACAGTTATTATAATTTTTTACACATTTACCATAAAAAAATACTAAGCCATGGCGAAGAAGAAGGTGGCGGATGATTTCTATTCACCGCAGCAGAACCATGTAAGTACCTATCTAAACTTTTACGTTATACCTAGTACGAGTATAATGTATTTTTACAACATCCAACTAAGTGAGTAAGTAATATTCATAAGTCATAAGCTAGTTAGTTGAATTATTTATGTTTTTTTTCACACATTAATGTATTTAAATTTTTATTTCTAGAAAATCAGTTGGCTGAGCTAGTAGCGGAACCCTCAGGTCAATTTGTCAATTTTACAAGAATGTCTAGACTTTGAATATTTGTTAAAACAAGTTTATCCGTTGATTTCGAAGGAAAGTACAACCTTGAGAGACACTAAAAAAACTTAAAACTAATTCACGCACGTTAGACCACATCGTCGTCGAACGCAGCACGTACGTCCGCATACGAATATTGTTAACGGGAAATTAAAAGAACTCGAAACCCTATGTTTCAAAGTTTACAAGAGATGGAAAGTGTGAGAGTGATATTGAAAGAAGAGTGAATGCAGGGAACATGGTGAATGGAGCTTTGCACTCCTTTATGAGCAGTCGGAAGGTGTCTAACAAGGCTCGTTTGGCTGTGCATGGGGGAGGTGCTGGTTCCGACACTCATGTACGGAAGTGAAAGTTGGGTATGGCAGAAGAAACATGAAAGCAGAATAAATGCAGTTGAGATGAGAGCGTTAAGAAGTATGATAGGAGTTAAACTGAGTGAACAGGATAAGAAATAGTGAGATAAGGAAACGTTGTGGTGGAAAGAAGATGTAGTGACAAAAATTGAGAAAGGTATGCTGAGATGGTTTGGCCATGTCGAGAGAATGAATGAAGAACGATTGAGGAAAAAAGTGTATAAGGCGAGTGTGAATGAAATTGTTGGAAGGGGTAGACCTAGGCGGACGTTTCGAGATCAAATCAGGGACGTCCTGAAAACAGGCCAGGTCAAGAGTACCCTAAACCGAAGAGCATGTATGAAGAGAATAATGAGAGTGGACGAAGCGAAACAAGTATATAAGGATCGTAGCAAGTGGAAAGAAGTGGTCTCTGCCTACCCCTATGGGATAGAGGCGTGATTATATGTATGTATGTAAACCCTATGCCTCGGTAGCAAAAGTCCGACACGGTTTCGAGACTGAACGAAGGCTGCCGGACGCGACGCCACGCGAAAAGAGAACCATGTGCCCACTCATACTCAGCCTGTCTCGTGGTGTCTCGACCTGCGTGTAGAGCCGCCATAAGAAACCAGTTGAGAATGCGCAAGCTTGCATTGCCAGAGGAACATTTTGACCATGTTCCTTAAAATATTGGACACACACAACCTTCTAGAGGCCGCGGTTGCCGCGCATCGCAGCAATGCGAGGCTGAGGTAGTTAGTTTCCTGTTTTGGCATACTTAGGCTTTGGCTTACTTAGTGAGACATTGCGATAATAAGTATTACATCACGTTGTCATTTAGGAAGTGCACAGTATTCGGAAATCGTTCATGTTGAGTTAATGTAGCGCTCATGCTTCTTACATAATCCGCCCGTGAGAATTGTGCGGTGCAATACCAGTCTACATAATATAATAGATACTCACAAAATCAATGAGACCATAACTTGATTGATTGATGATAGGTATTTTTACGCGGTATAACTGACGCAAGCTTTTATTTATACTAATAATAATAATAATAATAATAATAATAAGCCCGCAGGGCAGCTTGTGGCGAGCTGTTGGTGCGTAACGACACCACGGGTACCCGAGTGCTCCAGTGAGTCGATCAGGGCCTTCGTCTCTGGCGTGTCTTCGTCGGTCGGAGTGTAAATCAAGAAGGCCCGCAGGACTCTCAGCTCTGGCTTGCCTTCATTGGCCGTCCAGAGAGGAGTCGATAGAGCATATTGCTTTATCAGGTGATATGCTCCAGGGGTGGAAGTGTTAAAGGGCATAACGCCGCGAGTAACTTCGGAGAAAGCGCAGCACACCTCTCGACACCCCTGAGTCACTCACACCGGTGTTGCCCCCGGCCGAATTTCTCTGGCATTTCGGGGGTCCATCCAGTGAGTGGCAAGCCACCGCCTGCCGGAAGTAACATCAGATATGATAGTTGTGGCAGGCGTCCGTCCCTCTTCTGTAATAGCCCAGTACTAATAATCCCTCCAGATATCATTTTAATAGCCCAATATTTTCCAACACATTTGCAATAGTCCCAATATCTGCCGTGACCTGGTTCATGGATATATTGTCACATTGATATCCCCTGGAGAAGGTCACGGCAGCTATACAACATTACATCAAACTTCTCAAAGGGGCCTCTACGCGTTGGATCCAAATCCCCGCGCACGCCTATCAAATGACCGGGATATACCCGTGATATAGGATCGATAATAATATAATAATAATAATAATATTTATTTGATCCAAAAATGTACACAGACTTATTGCTAAAGCAACATTAGCCATGCAAACACATACAGTATTGCTGCCGGTGCTTAAATTAGGATTAACCTGTGCTATAAGTACCGGCTACCTTCCAATGACATTAAATGAATTAGTAATACATTGTTGGAATTGCAATTTACAATGGAGGAAAGATAATATAACAAATTTATGCAAATATATAGTCTATGGCGTTTTGTGGGGATTGTGTGTGTGTGTGGGAGTGAGTGAGTGTGTGTGTATGTGTGTGTGTGTATGTGTGAGAGTGTGTGTGCATGTGTTTATAAATTTTATTCTGAAAACATCATTTAATGATCACAATCAGATTTTCAGTTTCGTCAAACGATAGTTTTAACAGCCAGTCAGTTAGAATTCTTTTACACTCAAATCTGCTTTTTGGATGTATGTTTAGTAATTTATTTATTTTATTAAATAAATAGCTGCCAAGAAAGTAGTAAAACCGCTGGCAAAAGGAAGTCTTGTAGACTCTGCTACAAGCCACTTTATATTTTTGCATTGAGCGGGTTTTGGAGGGACGCAGGGGACCCATTTCGGAGCTCTCAGAATGCTGCCTCAAGACTATTTGAAGGACAAATAGTTGACGTACAGTCAGTACTTCGCAATATTCGTAAAGCTCTTTCGTTGGAAAACGGAAGGGCTTGCCTGTCGCTACCTTTAGTACAGCTCTTTGCGCGCGCTCGAGCTTCAACAAATTACTTTTATGAGCGCCACCCCAGGATGATATGCAATAGCTGATTAGGGACTGACATAAGGCAAAATAAGCAGTTTTTAGAACTTGAGGCTCTGCAACGTTTCTTAGCTGTTTAAATATATATATAAGTTTACGAATTCTGCCTGATAAAATATCAATATGGGGTACAAAAGTAAGCTGTTCATCAAGTATGATACCCAAATATTTAATGGTGGATACTCATAATAAGAATGATAGCATGCATTCTAATTTAAAAAGCGAAGCTGCCTCGATCAGTGAATTTAGCTCATTGACATTGCGTCCTTATTATGCAATATTATGAAATTGAACATTTTATACATACCCAGATAATATTTTATCGATTTTATGGGATTTTAAATTGAGTTTTACTTATACGACTTATGATGTCAAATACGAATAATAAATGATTAAATGATTAAATTATTAAAATATTATATAATATATTATTAATAGCTGTTATATTATTATCGATTGAATTTTGAGAGAAATCAATAGAAGTAATAATGTTGCATTATTACTTCTATTAATTTCCATACTTAGTCAATGGCTAACTTGTGATGAAAAATTGATGTTACTTTACTTCACCGTCGGTCTTGTTTTCTTTTTCTTTCTCCTTTTCTTTTCTTTCAAATACTTCAAATAATTATCTTTGTTTGCTTCACATTCAGTTGTAAGCCTTTCTATATTTTTATCATTATGACTAATGTAGCAGTTCTAATGGTGTGTATTTTTTATTATTATTTCAGCTCAGCATCAGTGGCTCCGCTTTGCCTGATGGCAAGCGATAAGAGGAGCCCAAATCGCAGCGCCAACTGACAAAAGACCACAGTGTCCTGTCAGTTGACGCTACTATGCTGGCCCGCAAACTGCTTCTTCACGCTTCGCTTGAAGGATCCCAAAGTAGGAAGGAGGAAACACATGTGCAGGCAGGGCGTTCAACTTTTTAATAATACGACAGAGGTAGGAGTTGCCGAACTTTTTAGTACGAGAAGAAAAGTCCTCAACAGTGGAATCGCAAGCCTGCACATGTGGTTCTATGACGGAAGAGAGAGGGTCGGATAAGGGAAAATAGTTCTTCAGAGCACTCACCATGGTACAGGCGGTAAAATATACTTAGTGAGCCTATGTCCCTCCGAAGTTGTAGAGGTTCTAGGTTTTTGTGACCTCTTTGTCGTCGATTATGCGGATAGCCCGTCACTGCAACCAAATCGAGAGCCTTGAGAAGATATTGTGCGGAGCCGTCCCAAAAAATGCGAGCAATACTCCACGCAGGCCCGAACTTGAGTATAAAGCAGACAAAGCTGATCCGGCGTGAAGAACCGCCGCAGTCTATGACTACAAGACTACGAGCTTTTTTAGCTGTTGAGATGAGGCTCTCGATGTAGTTTCGTTGGTTAATGTCGCAATGAATATTCAGCCCATCTCGCATACTGAGGGAAGCGCCATGAAGACAGGGAATGGGAAGGAATAGGGACAATTTTGTTGTAAACGCGCATACCTGTGCTTTCTTGACATTAAACTCAGCCAGGTTATTGGAACCTTATTTACTAATGAGATCCAAAACCCGATTCAGCTTAACGACAATACTCTCACGCTTCTCATCGATTTCTGTCCGACCAGCATCAGGCCGATCGAAATATCGCCGGACCGTACTGTCATCTGCATTGCAATTAATATTACCATGTGGCAGCATGCCATTAATATGAAGAAGAAAGAGGGTGGGTGATAGAACGGAACCCTGTGGGACACCGGCATTCACTGACATGAACCGCGAAGCGCATCCATCCTGCAAGGACGCGCATTCTACACTCATGCAGGAAATCAGCAATCCAATTACAAAGCTGGGGGGGCAGACCGTATGCCGGAAGTTTGAAGAGAAGCGCTTTATGCCCAACCCGATCAAATGCCTTGGTGATAGGCTGACTGCCATAGATTCGCTATGTTTATCGATTGCCTCCCCCCCGTGGTGCGTCACATACGCTAGAAGATCACCCATCGCTCGCTTCGGTCTAAAATCATACTGACGAACATTAATTAGGGAGTGATCTTCTAGATAACGGATCAATTGATTATTAAGGATCCTTTTCATGACTTTGCACAACACTGAAGTTACAGCAATGGGGCGGTAATTTGATGGGCTGGAACGGTCTCCCTTTTTGGGGACCAGGGCATTGGCCTCTCTCCAAGCCTCCGGAATACAACCGGTCGAGTACGAGAGACGAAAGAGGTGCGTCAACACCGGGGACAACTTCCCTGCACATTTTTTCAGAACGATTGCTGGGATACCATCAGGACCACTGGCTTTTCGGATATCGAGTGACTGCAGTTCAAAACGCACATCGCGCCGCCTGATGTGGATATCAGGCATAACGGGACCACTGGAGGGTATGCCATTGGGGTGCGACACTAGTTCCGTGCCGACAAGTGTAACCCGCTCTTATGTATGCCCTCTTGCAGACCTTGGTGGCAGTATTATAGGCTGATGTCAGCAAGTTCAAGCGCGATACGCCGTCCGGTTGTTACTAACAGCTTCAGCGCACTCGCGATTAAACCAAGGGCGTCTCCGGCTTTTGACGACGACATCGGAGTGAGGAATATAGTATTCCATGAAAACACCGATCTCGTTAACAATGGCCACAGCACTCGCCGTGAGATCCTCCTCACTGAAACAGCGTCTCCATGGAACGGAAGCAAAGTAGTCGCGCATACCGTCCCAATCTGCTGACGAGTGCTAGACACAACGCTTAACCGCAGTGGGTTTTGGCAGTGCCAAGTGTGCCAAATACCAGGCAGTGGTCAGATGTGCCCAAGGCGCCCTGACTTCAACCTGACAGCAGGGTTGGTGGTTAGCGGTAGGTCTAGTAGAAAGGGCGCCTGACTAGCGATGTCTGGTATTCTTATAGGTTTGTCTTCCAATTGCGTCAGGCTGTGCGAAAGAGTGAACGCGTGATCAGTCCTTCCTGCATGTTTAGTTATAGAGGATCCCAACCAGGAGTCGTGGTGAGAATTAAAGTCATCCAAACATACCACCTCTGGAGTAGGTTACCGCTCCTGCGCTTCATCCACCGCCCGACTCATGTACTCAAAGAGCCGAGTCGTCTCCGTGTCCCTAGCATGGGGTCGGAATAGGCACATGTAAATACGGTTCTGAAGGTCCAGGTTTACATGCACCCAGAGGACGGGAAAGGAGGAATCCTCTAAGTAGCGCAGACGGCGACAACATACATCCGAGTGGACAAACAAACAGATCACGGCTCTTGCGAGGAAATTCTGTTCAAGCACGTAACCGGCTTACCGGAGGTAGAACGTGTCTGCTGGACGCTGGATTTGTGTCTCCGCCAGGAACAGAATGGCGGGCCGTGCCGTCTTAAGGTGTTGGCGAGCGGCATTAAGATTTGAGTGGAGACCGCGGATGTTAGCGAATTCAACCTTGAACATGGTGGCGGGAGAGTGCACCGCTATAAGACTATGTATCCTTAATTGCGCTGTCATTAGAGGAAAACAGAAGAGAAGCGTGAAGCGGGAGAGAATTGCCTCGACATTGGAGAAGAAGCATGGTGGACTGTTTCTCCAAAAGTTTGTCGATAAAGGAGCTGTACCTGATTCGTCGGTCGGAAGGGCAATAAACAAATAAAATAAAACTCTATATCGCTCGCTGTGAGATGAACTAAGTTGTACAACAGACTTCATTCTAATGACTCGTCATTGCTCGCAACAATAGTGCCTAATGCTCGTAATCAATATGTTAATGGCCCTATCTTTACCTAAACAAGTCCAACGCTTGTTTTGGTAAGGTAAAGATTTAGCATATTGTTCCATAGCGCTTGTCAAGTTAATATTCACCTTCTGGACATAAACAACTCATTATTTTCAATGTAGTATTTTTGCCAAATTAAGATATTTTTATAGAATATGTGGCGCGCGTTAGGCATATATAATTTACGATGGATATCTGTTCCTTACGGGTTGATGACTTCCCATGAAGTCTTGCCGGCTATAGGTGACACCTGGGTAGTGCTTAGAACATATACGTCGCGTTCAACGCGAAGGAATGCATGAGTACCGTCTCTCTCCTGTTTCCAGTTGCCCATTCCTTTGCATTTCAAACACGTTGCATCTTTTTGAAGGGAGAACTTCTGTAGGCACGTTGGGCACTTTTGGGACGAGGAAAATGCACTGAAGTCGCGTGATGATTATGTTTATATATATATATATATATACATATACATGTATGTGAAAATTGAATTGTTGTTATATAAATTTGATATGATATATAAGTTTGTTTGTATTCTGTAGATAATAATCAATCTTTTTCATGTAAAACAGCGCAATAAATGAAAATCTTATTACTATGTAGTAGGTTGATAAAAATAATTTCTAGTAAAATTTCTTCCTTAAATAGTATTTCTTAACAACCCAAAAATATGAAGCTAAGAAGTTTTCACTTCTGACCTACTTGGACTGGCAGTCTTTTATTTTATAACGGAAATGGCTGCCACTTGCTTGTCTGACGATAGAGGGTGCGTCGTTCGCACAAGGGTGTGGTCTCTAGCCACATACCTATCGGTGTGGTTAGAAACCTTCTGTCTTGATAATAGGTGTTTATGGAAGAAGAAAAGACACGCCAAGGCAAGTAACCTTGACTGGATTTGCAAAGTTTTATTTCATTTAATGTATTTTATTTTATTTCTCAGGAATAAATGATAAAAAAAATAAGTAGCAGATTATCGCTCACAGGAGGTGATTTGTCGAGAAAATTGTTTGTATTTCCTATCACACTGTACATACATTCTGTGTACTAAGTATCGGGAATTTGTCAATAAAAAAAAAATACAAATTATTCATCTAAATTTATTTTATCGCCTTCAAAGTAGGCCCCATCGCTTGCAATACAACATCTCCACCGCTTCACCCAGTCTTCCATACATTTTTCATAGGCTATTTGCGGTATGGCCTTTAGCTCATTCAGCGAATTTTCTTTTATGGCTTCTATCGACTCAAAACGTTTTCCTCGAAGTGGTAATTTTAACTTGGGAAATAAAAAAAAGTCAGACGGAGCCATATCAGGTGAATACGGTGCTTGGTCGAGAACTTTTGTTGAATTTTTCGCTAAAAACTCTTTCACTATAATGGCTGTGTGTGATGGTGCATTATCATGGTGCAGCATCCATGAGTTGTGTTGCCACAAATCTGGACGTTTTCGGCGGATACTCTCACGCAAACGCTTCATGACGCCTAAATAATATTCTTTATTCACTGTTTCTCCCTCTGGAAGGAATTCGGAGTGAACCACACCACGGTAGTCAAAAAAAACTGTCAGCATCACCTTGATTTTGGAGCGACTTTGCCGCGGTTTTTTGGGTTTCGGCTCGTTTTCGAGACGCCATTCTGAAGACTGTTGGCTTGTTTGCATGTCGTACTCATAAACCCATGTCTCGTCGCCAGTTATTATACGTTTCATAAAGGTCGGATCCGTAGAAGCTCGGGAAACCATGTCTTCAGCGACATGCTTTCGCTGCGCTTTTTGAACAAAATTGAGCTCTTTTGGAACTAGTCGAGCGGCGACGCGTTTCATGCCTAAAATGTCAATGAGAATGTTGTGGACGGACTTAAAAGATATGTTCACCTCACTAGCCAACTCTCTCAGACTCATACGTCGATTTTCGAGCACTATGTAACTTCCCCCCCCCCTTCTCTCCTTATCTATTTGTTTATTTTATGTTTGTTTTTAGTTATTTATGCGCTACAGAGGGGAGACTCTAATTACTACTTATATATAAATAGCTTAAATATATATCTGACTAGGTACCTATGTACTACTAAACCCCGCCTTCTAGTGTTAACTACTTAACTCATTTCCATCTTACTACCCCGTCTACATTATGTCTCTACTTATGTTAAGTACAGAGCTACTCTATATAATATTATATTCTACCTTTATATGTCTCCCCCTCCTGTTTTATTGGTTTATTAACTTAGATATATATATTGGTCCTACCTATGTGAACCCCACTCTTATAGAAATATATCTACTGAGAACTGTTCATGTATTGAACATAGTAATTTGTTTATCTACCTCCTTACCCCGCACATAACTACTCCTGTATCTAATCTTTACCTGAACTACCACTCGTGTATTGACGATATATATACTAGAATCCCTGATTTTAATTGTAACTATTTCTTGACCTAAAAATCAATCTACTTAACTAAACTTATTAATTAGGTGTCTCGGACTGTGTCACGTCGACCCTCAAGTTACGTTATTGGCAGTGATCGTTTTAGTGGCAACTACATTGTGAGCAGCAACCCAGAGTCCTTTTCGTGGCTGAGATGGCTAAGCAATTCGAGAACCCTACCAGTTAAGCTTCCTAAATAACGTAGCACCGCAGTACTTTGAAGAGTAACTATTCCCTAAGGTTATCTTCCTGTCTCTACTCAATATGTTTATATATATGTGACGATCCAATCGTCCGCTCCACGTTTAGGTTACTTAGCTTGGGGAAATTATAAAATATCAAAGATTTAATGTGTGCTTTTCTTTACCACTCTATCTCAATTGGACTGTTAGAATTGTACCGTACCCTATCGGATTTTGATTGGTTCTTTATTGCTTAGGACCAGCATTCTGACAGATAGACGCGCGTACCAAAGGAGATTCTGAAGAATCGGATGACCCTCGTAGTTAGACGTTGATTGGATTATAACTAATGTCTATGCATATTCATATAACACTGTAATTGATTTAATGATATCCTATCACTAGGCAGGGACTTTAGAATCTTAAGAGAACCCTCAGAATTAGAACGTAAGTCTCCTAGATTTAGCTATAGTTTAGCTATCGATGTAGTAGGCATTTATACTCCTCATCAACATTCGAATCAGAATTAAGTATAAGATTAGATTGTTTACACCGCAGCTCCTATCGGACTCACAATGCCGTGGCGAAATAACCTATGGAGTCACTTTGTAGTGAGAATGAATGTTGTTACTATCTCGATGTTCAGTTCAAGTTAACGGTTCCGTAAGGCGATGACAAGGCAGGCTATAGTTATTTTCGGTAGTGAGATAATGTTAGTTCCCACCACCAAGATTCTATTTAGAAATCAATTATAAGACAGAGAACACTCTGGCTTGCGCTAGCCCCTCGGGCAGTGGCATATATTCTATATTAAATGATATAAAAGAGGAAGGTTAGTAAGCAACCTATATTCAATTTAGAGCTCAAATATAAGATAGAGAACGCTCTGGCTCGCGCTAGTCTCGCGGGGCAGTGGCATATTACCTACGGTTAATTTTATGTAACTGGAGAATGCTAGTGTTCGCCCTATGTACTACTCTGAATGCAACCATAACATAGAGAACACTCCCACTATATGTGAAAAGGAGAAGCAGGAAAGAGAAGGACCGCCGACAACACCCCTCCATCTGACCATTCCCAATTCATCTCGTTGATCTTACGAGTATGTAACATATGTGAGTATGAGAAAATTGTTCTTACAATTTAACTAACGACTTCTCAGTCTTTTATTAAATTTGTTTTGTAATTTTAAATTTATCTGAGGCAATTTAGGAATAATCACATGGGTCCTTCCCCAGAACCACCTATGTACCTGATTTTCCCTTTCCAAACTACTTTAGATAATATTCACTATATCAAATTCTACAATTTCAACCATCACTAGTTTGATTTTTTTTCAATTTTAAAGCAAGCATTAATTTACAAAAATACAAGTATTAAACTTCTCGTCCGCTAGCTGAACACAAAGATTGTATAAGATTATTTGAGCACAATCTAACTGAATTGCAATCGGTCAAATCACCACTATGCCACCGCTATCAGTTATTACAAATAAGGCAAATCCCTCAGTTGTGTCCACAGATAACGTATTTGTTCATAATAAATGTACTGTGAGCGTCATCTATACATTCGTCAGTCTTGTAAGGTAGCAGCCAGGCGCTTTTCTCAGTCACCACTGTTACACGGGGTCTATTGCCCAGACTTCTAAATAATATAGACAACAATTAATCAAGTAAAGTTTTCTGCTCTTCCGGCAGTAGTGAAGTCTCCTCACTTGAGAGACGTTAGTAAGTTTGGTAACGGTATTTGCAGTGTGTTACTTCGGAATATTGCTCTAACTGTTTAGGCTAAATCTGACCGAACGCAAAGCCGCCAGACTAGTGAAATCAATAATGAGTATTTAGGTTAAATCTTAAAGGCAGTTCAATTGTCCTGTCCGACATTCGGTTGACTTTAACGACCGTGAGATTGACTCTACATGGCTTATAACGCTTCAGGTGAAGAACCCTTGTCGTACTGAGGAACCCGGCACGACAGCATAACCTGTTTCGCTCAGCATCACCAGACGCTCGAACGCCCCCTTCAACGCGGGTATTGTATTGCTCCCCAGAAACTACAAGTCCTCGCCGTCCAGTAGACTCCCGACACGACAGACTTTGCTGTTTCGCTAGGCGTACTTTAGACACCCGGGGTCACCAACGAACTCAGACGTCGCATTTCCTCAAGGAACTACATAGTTTCACGGTAAAGCGTTAATAGAAACCGCTGGTTGTGTTAACTAGTCCTGGAGACTCAGGCGGGTTAACTCATCGCCGCTCGACAACGACACATGAGGGAGAGTGATACATTCTGGCGAATATACTACGTTAAAAATAGCAACCACGAATAAAACTTATCGGCTGACCAGAATAAAGCACTCTTTGAGCTCTGAACATGTAACAAACAAAACTGATTAGACTAATTTCTCTAAACCGAATGTCTTCCAGTTCGCATGAATCGCAAATGAGCAGATTAATATTTATAAATCTACAAAGTGTTCACTTAGGTTGGGCTATATAAAACATGAAATTCACTTAAATGTTGATACTACTTTCTATTAATTGGTAAGCATTAAGCTGGTTTTGTATATTAATAAATAGGTACTCTGACTGTGACCGAACCGTCCAACATTTGATCGTCTTAAACTACTGCAAGGTTGTCTCTACAAGGCTTATAACGCTTCAGGTGAGGAACCCTTGTCGTACTGAGGAACCCGGCACGACAGCATAACCTGTTTCGCTCAGCATCACCAGACGCTCGAACGCCCCCTTCAACGCGGGTATTGTATTGCTCCCCAGAAACTACAAGTCCTCGCCGTCCAGTAGACTCCCGACACGACAGACTTTGCTGTTTCGCTAGGCGTACTTTAGACACCCGGGGTCACCAACGAACTCAGACGTCGCATTTCCTCAAGGAACTACATAGTCTCACGGTAAAGCGTTAATGTAAACCGTTGGTTGCGTTAACTAGTCCTGGAGACTCTGGCGTGTTAGCTCATCGCCGCTCGTCAACGACACATGAGGGAGAGTGTTACATTCTGGCTAATATACTACTTTAATTTAGCAGTCACGTATAAACTATCGGCGGACCAGAATAAAGCACCCTTAGAGCTCTGAACATGTAACCCTCAAAAAGATTCGACTATTTATCTTTAATCCAAATGTCTTTCGACTCGTAACCACAGTCAGGAGGTAAAATAATAATTTGAAGTATGCAATGAACATAGAATCAGGCTACCTGCATATCTATGTTATAATTAAGTTGCAGGCCCCGAGACTACACTTTATCTAGACACATGCAGCCTATTATTTATTGCCCACCACCGTGACTCTACAACCACTAAAATATTAGCCTATTCACGCGACGCGCCTACCCTCGTACTCCTTTATTCTCACCGCAAAGGTACTAACATCACGCCGTAGGATAATATGATCACCCGGACGTTTTACTGAACTAAACCCTTGATTCGACCGCTTAGCGTAACCGCTTGCTACTTATCACGCACGTCGCGAATAGCTTAAGAACTAATCAGTAATTGTACCTACTGTCCCTATAAATGTCGTCTGACGCGCCTACCACGCTGTATGTTAACTAACGCGTATATTCATCACGACTACCTACCTAACTCCTAACTAGATCTTAATAAAATGTGTACCTACAATATCTAATCTAAGATACTCGTGTAAAATGACTTCTTGAGTTTGTATTACATTAAAAGTGTGATGTATAAGGTGGCTAAGCCCAAATCAACGATGTGCAATGTTGATTTGCTAATTGAAACTAGGGTATGCAAGGTAGTTAGCCTCGACTTTGTCTATTGTCTATAACTGTGTGTACGTCATGGTCCTAACCTAATTGGGACACGAACCATGACTCCTAACAGAGGAAATAAATGTGTGTGTATATATACATATATAAATAAATGAGACCAGTATGGTTGGGCTGCGATCAATCTCCATGGCCCGCATACGCTGGACGGAATTCACTTCGACGAGCTCCTACCACTTTGAAAGATCACGAACCCAAGCACCTGGGAGACGTAACTGATCCCTTTAAGGGCAAAATCAGTCGCTGGCCCGTCCCACAGCTTACCAGCTTCCTACGCCTAGGCTATACGAGACTTCGTAGGCTCCGTGAGGTATCCGTCTCATATTTTTACGAAGTTACGTCCCTAAGATAGCTAATTTTTCAGTGTGAAATAACCACAAACCCTATTTAACCAATTTGTCGATGTTAGAACTCGCCTGACAATGTTGGTTAGTTAACTAGGTACCGCCGCCATACTCAAAGGTCTGTGACCCTTGGAATTCTGGCCACTTCGTACAACACAGTCAAATAACCAACACTAAATCCGATGAAATATTAGAACCCGATTTATGACCTAATTACTTAACCGCGATCACATTGAATCAACATCCCAGCGCAGTGTCACAAAAATCGGCAGATGTACCGCCAATTCCGTGCACAATGCTCAAGATAAAGAATCAACGCTATACTTAAACAAAATTAACACGAGAAGTTAAATTCCATAAAAGAAACCCCCTTCGCGGACAAATAATGCTACGTTTCAATTCCTAGAATTTGCATATCACAAAACCGCGCCATTTTGATTGCTCAACATGCCCCACGCTACCACCATCGGCGCCTGAGCCCCGTAGGTTCGGCCACGCTGCACACAATTTGAACAATCAACCTGAATTTTAGCGAAATATTAAACACCGGGTTATTCAATATTAAGTTAACTACAATTACATTGATTCCATGCCCAAGCCTAACGTTACGATCAATTAGACAACTTAATTGTCCCATATCTCGCTACGCAGCTCAAAGGCACGGAATCAATGCCGTTCTCAACACAATATTAACACAAAGAAATTAAAATTAATAATAAAAAGAACCGTTCCGCGATTTATCAGCGATACGCCTATCACCCCAGAGATTCACACCGACAAAAAGGCCCTTCACGAACAATTATCGATACGTCTTATTACCTTAAAATTTCACACTAAAAAAGCCATGAACTAACGAACCACCCGTTTTTATATCATTCGCCTACCATCAAGCCTCTTCACCCCTCTCTGCGTATCTCTGTCTCTCTTTCCAAAATATTCTAGAATGTTCTATAGCAACTCGTCATTCAATATTCGAATCTATTTCATTCCATTTAAGTAGTTTATACTGGTTATGAATCACCACACACCTTTTATCTCAGCCTCGTAACCGCTCGCTGATTGGTAGTTCAAGAATATCACGCCACTTCGTCTGGTATATGTCTACCCTCTTACAAGTTAACATTTTTCCTAAGCATACAGCCGTGATACCTTCAATAACATATTATCACGCCCGCTCGCCCGCGAGGCAGGCAGCGAGAATCGAGCACTATGTGAAGCGTCTTTCAAACCAAGTATGAACGACAATGACCTATTAAATGAAGTAGCGAACGATGTACATACATTCCTAGGCGTTATTTTATACATAATTCGGCTACATATATCCATATGATTGCAAGGTTATTTTTATTTGTGACGGCAACAATGTTATTTCATTGTGGTCCGTTACAATCGACCCCAAAACTTTGTACAGGTGTGTGAAACTAAACCGGAGCAAAGTTTTCCCTTCAATTTCATTTCAGTACAAATAAAAATAACTCCACCTCATTCCACTTAACTCTCAACCTCGATTGTTTAACCTGTCTTTATCCCTCTTCACTGAACACTACCCTTCGACTTTGACTACCAACTTTCTAAGTATCCGAGCTTGATCTTTAGTTTAGAGAATCACCTACCGCTTAATGTCCATCATTATTTTAAAATTCTCCTAAACCCTCTATGATCTAGTCTAATTATCCACGTAATCAGTCAAGCACCATTCTCTCGTCTCTGCACGATATAGAATAGAATAGATATAGCTTATTTTAAAGTTTTAGTTTCTCAATCTAACGTTTACGCAACCACTCGCCATCATCACCACGACATTTGGCTACATTTTAGGACTATATATGAAAAAAAAAGAGAAAAAAGGGAAGAGAGAGACCGCCGACACTCCCCTCCATCTGACAATTCCCAATTCATCTCGTTGATTTTACGAGTGTGAAATATATGAGAAACTTTCGTACAATTTATTTGACGGTTTCTCCATCTTAGATTTGGTTTTGTAATTTTATATTTATCCGAGACAATTTCGGAACCATCACATGGGCCTCTCCCCAGAACCGCCTAATTTCCCTGTTTTCTCTTCCATATTACTTTAATGTTAAAGACTACAATTACTTACTACTAGCTATACAAACAACCTTTATCTATACACAAGATAACCGTTATAATTTTACCAATCAATTCTAAATCACAATTTACTCAACACTTTTATCAATCAAATCTAACCTACAGTTTACTTACATTGTATCTAATATACAATTAATTATCTACTATACAATTAATCATTTAATCTATACTCTAACAATTTTAATTTTTACCTTCTAATAACCTCTTTAACTACGGTTCTTAATTATACTACGCCTTTTTAGTTCCCGATTCAGCTTCAATCTAACGGTAATATTTAGACAAATGTATTGTATTGAATTTACCTCGCATTTTTCTTGTCCCCGGATCGTTTAATTTCAACGCTTTATTAGCACGAGACTCACTAAACACTCCGAGCAGCCTACCTTCGTCCTGTAAACGACCGTCTTTTGGTGGGTATTCAGACAAAATATATGGGACTACATTTTCCCTCCCTTTAATATGTTCTACATATTTCATAATCGAAATTCTCTAAATAACTAAACCATCTAGTTACCCTGGCGTTATACAAATTACAGAATTTCCCGAAGGCTAAAGCCTCATAGTTTGTTCTAATTATAACCTTAGTCCCCCTTAAATAACTTTCAAATTTTCCGAGACAACATATTACCGAATAAAATTCCTGCTCTGTTATTGACCAATTCAACTGCGAGCCCCTCAATGCCTTGCTATGAAACCCTATAATCTTCATGTCGTCATTACAGCCTATCTGATATAACACCCCTGCCAATCCTACTCTCGAACTGTCTGTTTGTAAATAGTATGGCTTAATAAAATCGGGACGAGGCATTAGTATAGGGCTTATTAATAAGGATTTTATTTTTTTCAAAGGCCTGCTGCTCTCCTTTTCCCCACGTCCAAAAATGCCGTTTTCTTAATAAATCATTTAATGGCTTTGTCTGCTTAGTATAATCCGGTATAAATCCCCGATAGAATCTACACAACCCTAGAAAAGCCCTTACTTGTTTTACCTTTTTAGGTATAGGGAACTCTTGAATAGCGGTAACCTTGTTTGGGTCTGCTTTCAGTCCCCGGATAGAAATGCTATAGCCCAACATTTGCACTTCATCGCAGAAAAATTTGCATTTCTCAAGATTACACGTTAACCCTGCCGCTAACAGCTTACCCATGACTATATCTAAATGTTCTAAATGACGTTCAAAAGTTCCTGTCGAAATAATGGCTAAATTGTCTAAATAGTTTACACAAAAGTCTCTAACTTCATGCCCCAATATTAAGTCCATAGCTCTGTTAAAACTCCCCACCGATGTTTTCAACCCCTGTGGTAATACATTATACACATAAGATTTCCCATTAAATGTGAACCCCGTATACTTTTTGCTATTCTGCGTAAGTGGTATTTGAAAGTAGGCATTATTTAAATCTAAAGTACTAATGTAATTAGCTCCGTGAAACGAGTTCATAACGTCTATTTGCAATGGCGGTTTCTCTGTCTCAGCAATCAGATACTTGTTAATTTCCCTAACATCTAATAATACCCTTACGGATCCATCCTGCTCTAAAGTGAAGGTTAACGGATTACTATACGGTGTGGATGACCTACTGATGATTCCTTGTGCTTCCATTTCTCTTAACTTTCCCTCGACCTTTCCCCTATACGCATATGGCACTGGATAATTTTTTCTTATAACTGGCGTCTGAGAGTTTAGGATTATCTCATGTTGATAACAATTTGCCCTCCCTAGCTTAGAAGAGTATAATCTTTTATTTTTATTAATTAATACCATTAACTGTTCCTTCTGTCTATTTTCGGTCAATACGCCCAAGTTCACCCCCTCGCTAATCTCCTCATCTAATTTACTCTGAACTGTACTTAGGTTATTCTCTTCCAAAAGCGACTCTAACAAAATTTCTAAAACCCTTACAAACCCTTTCCGACCTAACCACCACCCCTTCTTTATCATAGTATTTAACACATCGTTTTCTGTAATTGAAGCTGAATCGGGGACCCTCCTCTCAACTTCCTTCAGTTTTAACCCTACTGGTTCTTTTACAGCTACCTCAGCATTACTCGGCCCCGGTCGTAATTGTCCCACTGGTTCATGATTCCCTAGTGGTGTCTCCCAATTCCGGTAATGGCGCTTATTTTTCCCTTCCCTTTTTCCTAATTTCTTATTCCTTCCTAGGCCAGGGGTTGTCGAATTTTCCTGACGCCCTATATCATCCATTTTCCTCAAAAATTCCGCTGTCTCGATTAAATTTCCCGGGTTCGAAGTATACCACCCTTGTTGGATGTATTTAGGAAATTGCCTAATTATATCCGCTATTAATTGCTTTTCCGGAATCTTAAAGCTTAACATTTGAGCTCGTCCTGTCAGTCTCAAAAAATGCCCTAACATGGTGGGAGACTCTCCACGATTCCAAGTTCCCTGTACTATTTCGCGCCTCAACTCATTTTGTTCCTTTTCTCCCCAATAAGTGGCCAAAAAGTCCAACTTGAAGTCCTGCAAAGCCTTCCAACGACCCTTGTAGATCCTAGCCCAGTCTCTCACTCCTCCATGCAAACATTCCAATATTAATTCCAATTCCTTGCCTTCATGTCCAACTTTTCCTAAATACGTATCTAGATCTTCCAGGAAGGTAACTGGATGCGTGTCATTCTTACCTTCAAATTTTGGTTTTTCGAAACTAATATTCCTGATATTATAATTTATAGCTTTACTCTGTGTTGGCAACACTTCTAGCATTTCATTATTAATCAATCCATTATCCCGACCGTTGCTCCCTTCTCCCTCTCTAGTCGTATGCGGCATTTCCGACGCCTTATCCAAAGTAGTTACATGATTTGTGTTAATCTCCTCATTACCCTTGCGAACTTTCCTTACATCTTCGCTTAATAAATTTACCTTCCTAGCCAAAGCTCCTAGGGTTTTACTTAATTTATTTAACAACACCCTAGATCCCTCCTTAGTTCTACCGATTTCTCTTTGTATTACTTTACGTCGTTTCGTTCGCACGGCGTGCGTTTCTAGTGTATTCTCTTGAATATTATTCTGCAAAGGCATCTCTCCCAATTCCGATACCGTTGATGAATTGGTATTCCCACTATTATCTATAAAATGTTCTTCACTACTATTTACACCACTATATCTAACCGGCGCTCTTCTCTTACGACTTGGTCTCTCCATCGTATATTCGCACTTGTTCCAACAAAACTTCTAATATTCAAATTTTCACTGTCGTCCTCACGTCACTGTTTCACTCTCTACCTTAAACAGAATCACTCTACCTTCACTATTTTACTTGACGACACGAAGGTAGTGAGGTTCTGTATATCTCAACACAATATCCTAATTCGGTCATACTTCTACAACGAGCGACTTAAATACTTAAGGAATTCCATGAACCGGAGTAAATCAACCGAGCTAATTCCGTGTTATAACCTGGCTAGACACTAATTATTGATTTCTAGTTAACATGGGTCTCCACTACGTAAGGTTTGGAACGTTTGTTTCTACAACAGATTATCCTAAATAAACCACGAGGACTCGACCCCCCCATCTTGCACATTTTATTTCGAAATATTTCAAGTACTTCGAACAATCTCTAGTCCTAATCACAAAATTCGCATTAAATTTTTTCAATAACATTCCATAAACGAAAACCCGACCCCACATCTTGCTTATTTTATTTCAAACCCGAGTATGAAATCGTATGAGAGAGTATGAGAAAATTCTTGACCTACCATTCATCGATATAAAATTCATTCACCCGTTTATTTCATTTGTTCATCTCACTTTCCTTTCCTATCTTATAAATTATCTTAGTATATGAACTATGAATAATAATTAATGTACAAATAATCCTTCTCCGAATAAATCCTAGCCAGCCCTATCATTTAATGTACAACTGAAAGCCAACAACTACAACTAAGAAGAAGAACGACTCTATGGAATTACTGTTTGTTAATTAAAACCGCGCAGATAATTTGTTTGTGAATCATGATGCTAACAAGTGAAAGTTATTTACACGTAACCTACGAGGATTGTCATCATTGTTATTGCGTATATAAAACAGCTAAAGGTAAATACCAATTTACATACTCAACTAGTCAACTTATTTAACCGGCCTGTCCACTTTTATTTACCCTTTAGAACCGTGTATACGTAACTAATTGTAACCATTTAGAGACTAGTTGTTTAGTTTTCACGTGCATATCATATCATATTATCATAATATCGTTCAAGTATACACATTTAACATAGTACTTCCATAAAACTTAAACTTTCCTACATTATAACCTTAGTTTATAAACAATGTTCTTTCAGTATATGTATAAGTAAGTGATTTTGTTAGAACAGTGCTAGTCCTAAGACCGATTCTAACAACAAATCCTACTAGTTAACATGTTATCTTTATGTATTGTACATTATTTCCCTTCAGTAGTCTTTAAATTAACTTCCTGATATTTTGTATGTGGAGAATTCAATAGTACCTACTCTTTAACTTATCTAAGGCAACTATTAATCTGGTCACACACTAGTGAATACAACAAATTCTCTAAGAATCCTATGAAAGTGAACCCCTTTGAATTAACATTGTCGAATTAAGTTTCAATCAATTACTCAATTTGAACTAATAACCATACATTATCTAACCTTATACACATCTAGTGCTCTTTGCTAATAAGACTTAAGGAATCTAATCACATTTACCTACCACTATACCATTATGATGGAAATCAACATACGGCCTGCTCGACAGTAAGCAGTCACCGTAGCCCATCGATAGTTGCAAAGCAGACTAGCCCAACTAATAAACTTTGAATAATTACACGTTAATAGTAATTCTATTTAATTTATGTTAATGAAGTTGTGAAAGTTAAAAGTTGATATTTATAATTTTCAGGCTATTTAACCACGGAACAAATGTGCTAATTTATGTTGTGGTGGACCGAGATTTCTGACAAATCTTCTCAAGCACAATCAAACCCCTCGCCGACCTAGGGAGACAACGTGAGGTGCTAAGAGGAAACAAAACGCCATTCCGTGTGCTTGTAACTTACAGAGGATCGCTTTACAACTTAGTTCCGTACTAGATTCCTGCGCCAACCACAATTAGTAAGTTTTATTTATACCCCTACTTATGTGTTTTGACTTGTAGTTCGTATCGTTTAACCATATTCTCTTGAGTTTAATAATCTATACAACAACGGTTTGACCTAACCTTCTAACCTATTTACCCAATACATTTACATGTCCTTATGGAACCCTCACTACTTTGTTTATTATTATACTGATCTAGTTTGTTTATGTTATACAACCGCACTACTCGCTACTAAGTTCCAATTAGACACTCAACAGTGGACTGGAACAGCTTCCTTATAGGAATAAGTCCGCCTTTGTACATTTATTAATGTGTTGCATTTTAAATTACATTATTGTTGTTTTATGTACCTAAGGATGTAACAACCGACCAACTATTTAACCGTTAGCTCTACGACCCCATAACCTTGGCCCTGAGACGCATGTTACCTTATATTCATATAAACCTCTCACTCAGCAATACTCACTCTTTCAGATTTAATCGACCATTCAAGCGCTAATTCACTCCCATATTGGAAATCTACCTGATCACTTGATATTCTATCTGCCTATCACCATATGCCTACTGGAGTCTACGCAACTCATCAATCAACATCATTTTACTGAAGTAAGTATGCAATTTTAATTTAATACTCTGATGATATAACTATTATATAGATAGCCTTAACTATGTATTTACTTTAATACACCTATTTGAGACTGTACCAATATGCTACTAATATTACAATTTTCTCCTTGTTATTGTTTGCTATCTAATTTATGTCTCCTAACCTAACTGTTATGTGAAAGTTAATAAGTATGCTCAACTGCCTATTACAATACAACCTCTTTAATTAATTATTATGTATGCCTTATTATGTATTAAATTAATTCAAAATTTCAATTTCCTCGTCTCAATCATTTTTTTTTCACAAGCCTGATGTTTATTTCTTGTTACTATTTAACAATTATATTTTGAATGTAATACTAAATGCACCTGATGGTTATCCGGAGATTTTACCACTAACTTGATTCTATTTGGATAACTTAATTTAATACTATCTACGTTTTCACAATTTCCCTGTATCATTTCTTTACACTATGTTTCCTTCATACCCTGATACAATGAATTCAACTTTTTGCAGATAATCCACGTGCAGACACGAGACAACGGAAGATGCTGATCATTCAACAGACTACGCGGCAACCTAACAGCACTTACTCAAGACACCTAACGCACTAATTTTCTATAGATCAATACTTCTCATATGCTTAGTCACTCAAGACACTATCCATTTTCGCGGCAACAAATTGTGGCCGAGATGACCCTCCGAGACAGCCTAATTTAGATGAATAAATACCGATTTAAACTACCAACTCTAATAACCTAGTTTACCTACTTTTCATTTATTCTCATTCTAAGTTAAGATGTAATTTTGAATATCCTGGTCACGGCTTCCACATTGTAACTTCCCCCCCCCCCTTCTCTCCTTATCTATTTGTTTATTTTATGTTTGTTTTTAGTTATTTATGCGCTACAGAGGGGAGACTCTAATTACTACTTATATATAAATAGCTTAAATATATATCTGACTAGGTACCTATGTACTACTAAACCCCGCCTTCTAGTGTTAACTACTTAACTCATTTCCATCTTACTACCCCGTCTACATTATGTCTCTACTTATGTTAAGTACAGAGCTACTCTATATAATATTATATTCTACCTTTATATGTCTCCCCCTCCTGTTTTATTGGTTTATTAACTTAGATATATATATTGGTCCTACCTATGTGAACCCCACTCTTATAGAAATATATCTACTGAGAACTGTTCATGTATTGAACATAGTAATTTGTTTATCTACCTCCTTACCCCGCACATAACTACTCCTGTATCTAATCTTTACCTGAACTACCACTCGTGTATTGACGATATATATACTAGAATCCCTGATTTTAATTGTAACTATTTCTTGACCTAAAAATCAATCTACTTAACTAAACTTATTAATTAGGTGTCTCGGACTGTGTCACGTCGACCCTCAAGTTACGTTATTGGCAGTGATCGTTTTAGTGGCAACTACATTGTGAGCAGCAACCCAGAGTCCTTTTCGTGGCTGAGATGGCTAAGCAATTCGAGAACCCTACCAGTTAAGCTTCCTAAATAACGTAGCACCGCAGTACTTTGAAGAGTAACTATTCCCTAAGGTTATCTTCCTGTCTCTACTCAATATGTTTATATATATGTGACGATCCAATCGTCCGCTCCACGTTTAGGTTACTTAGCTTGGGGAAATTATAAAATATCAAAGATTTAATGTGTGCTTTTCTTTACCACTCTATCTCAATTGGACTGTTAGAATTGTACCGTACCCTATCGGATTTTGATTGGTTCTTTATTGCTTAGGACCAGCATTCTGACAGATAGACGCGCGTACCAAAGGAGATTCTGAAGAATCGGATGACCCTCGTAGTTAGACGTTGATTGGATTATAACTAATGTCTATGCATATTCATATAACACTGTAATTGATTTAATGATATCCTATCACTAGGCAGGGACTTTAGAATCTTAAGAGAACCCTCAGAATTAGAACGTAAGTCTCCTAGATTTAGCTATAGTTTAGCTATCGATGTAGTAGGCATTTATACTCCTCATCAACATTCGAATCAGAATTAAGTATAAGATTAGATTGTTTACACCGCAGCTCCTATCGGACTCACAATGCCGTGGCGAAATAACCTATGGAGTCACTTTGTAGTGAGAATGAATGTTGTTACTATCTCGATGTTCAGTTCAAGTTAACGGTTCCGTAAGGCGATGACAAGGCAGGCTATAGTTATTTTCGGTAGTGAGATAATGTTAGTTCCCACCACCAAGATTCTATTTAGAAATCAATTATAAGACAGAGAACACTCTGGCTTGCGCTAGCCCCTCGGGCAGTGGCATATATTCTATATTAAATGATATAAAAGAGGAAGGTTAGTAAGCAACCTATATTCAATTTAGAGCTCAAATATAAGATAGAGAACGCTCTGGCTCGCGCTAGTCTCGCGGGGCAGTGGCATATTACCTACGGTTAATTTTATGTAACTGGAGAATGCTAGTGTTCGCCCTATGTACTACTCTGAATGCAACCATAACATAGAGAACACTCCCACTATATGTGAAAAGGAGAAGCAGGAAAGAGAAGGACCGCCGACAACACCCCTCCATCTGACCATTCCCAATTCATCTCGTTGATCTTACGAGTATGTAACATATGTGAGTATGAGAAAATTGTTCTTACAATTTAACTAACGACTTCTCAGTCTTTTATTAAATTTGTTTTGTAATTTTAAATTTATCTGAGGCAATTTAGGAATAATCACATGGGTCCTTCCCCAGAACCACCTATGTACCTGATTTTCCCTTTCCAAACTACTTTAGATAATATTCACTATATCAAATTCTACAATTTCAACCATCACTAGTTTGATTTTTTTTCAATTTTAAAGCAAGCATTAATTTACAAAAATACAAGTATTAAACTTCTCGTCCGCTAGCTGAACACAAAGATTGTATAAGATTATTTGAGCACAATCTAACTGAATTGCAATCGGTCAAATCACCACTATGCCACCGCTATCAGTTATTACAAATAAGGCAAATCCCTCAGTTGTGTCCACAGATAACGTATTTGTTCATAATAAATGTACTGTGAGCGTCATCTATACATTCGTCAGTCTTGTAAGGTAGCAGCCAGGCGCTTTTCTCAGTCACCACTGTTACACGGGGTCTATTGCCCAGACTTCTAAATAATATAGACAACAATTAATCAAGTAAAGTTTTCTGCTCTTCCGGCAGTAGTGAAGTCTCCTCACTTGAGAGACGTTAGTAAGTTTGGTAACGGTATTTGCAGTGTGTTACTTCGGAATATTGCTCTAACTGTTTAGGCTAAATCTGACCGAACGCAAAGCCGCCAGACTAGTGAAATCAATAATGAGTATTTAGGTTAAATCTTAAAGGCAGTTCAATTGTCCTGTCCGACATTCGGTTGACTTTAACGACCGTGAGATTGACTCTACATGGCTTATAACGCTTCAGGTGAAGAACCCTTGTCGTACTGAGGAACCCGGCACGACAGCATAACCTGTTTCGCTCAGCATCACCAGACGCTCGAACGCCCCCTTCAACGCGGGTATTGTATTGCTCCCCAGAAACTACAAGTCCTCGCCGTCCAGTAGACTCCCGACACGACAGACTTTGCTGTTTCGCTAGGCGTACTTTAGACACCCGGGGTCACCAACGAACTCAGACGTCGCATTTCCTCAAGGAACTACATAGTTTCACGGTAAAGCGTTAATAGAAACCGCTGGTTGTGTTAACTAGTCCTGGAGACTCAGGCGGGTTAACTCATCGCCGCTCGACAACGACACATGAGGGAGAGTGATACATTCTGGCGAATATACTACGTTAAAAATAGCAACCACGAATAAAACTTATCGGCTGACCAGAATAAAGCACTCTTTGAGCTCTGAACATGTAACAAACAAAACTGATTAGACTAATTTCTCTAAACCGAATGTCTTCCAGTTCGCATGAATCGCAAATGAGCAGATTAATATTTATAAATCTACAAAGTGTTCACTTAGGTTGGGCTATATAAAACATGAAATTCACTTAAATGTTGATACTACTTTCTATTAATTGGTAAGCATTAAGCTGGTTTTGTATATTAATAAATAGGTACTCTGACTGTGACCGAACCGTCCAACATTTGATCGTCTTAAACTACTGCAAGGTTGTCTCTACAAGGCTTATAACGCTTCAGGTGAGGAACCCTTGTCGTACTGAGGAACCCGGCACGACAGCATAACCTGTTTCGCTCAGCATCACCAGACGCTCGAACGCCCCCTTCAACGCGGGTATTGTATTGCTCCCCAGAAACTACAAGTCCTCGCCGTCCAGTAGACTCCCGACACGACAGACTTTGCTGTTTCGCTAGGCGTACTTTAGACACCCGGGGTCACCAACGAACTCAGACGTCGCATTTCCTCAAGGAACTACATAGTCTCACGGTAAAGCGTTAATGTAAACCGTTGGTTGCGTTAACTAGTCCTGGAGACTCTGGCGTGTTAGCTCATCGCCGCTCGTCAACGACACATGAGGGAGAGTGTTACATTCTGGCTAATATACTACTTTAATTTAGCAGTCACGTATAAACTATCGGCGGACCAGAATAAAGCACCCTTAGAGCTCTGAACATGTAACCCTCAAAAAGATTCGACTATTTATCTTTAATCCAAATGTCTTTCGACTCGTAACCACAGTCAGGAGGTAAAATAATAATTTGAAGTATGCAATGAACATAGAATCAGGCTACCTGCATATCTATGTTATAATTAAGTTGCAGGCCCCGAGACTACACTTTATCTAGACACATGCAGCCTATTATTTATTGCCCACCACCGTGACTCTACAACCACTAAAATATTAGCCTATTCACGCGACGCGCCTACCCTCGTACTCCTTTATTCTCACCGCAAAGGTACTAACATCACGCCGTAGGATAATATGATCACCCGGACGTTTTACTGAACTAAACCCTTGATTCGACCGCTTAGCGTAACCGCTTGCTACTTATCACGCACGTCGCGAATAGCTTAAGAACTAATCAGTAATTGTACCTACTGTCCCTATAAATGTCGTCTGACGCGCCTACCACGCTGTATGTTAACTAACGCGTATATTCATCACGACTACCTACCTAACTCCTAACTAGATCTTAATAAAATGTGTACCTACAATATCTAATCTAAGATACTCGTGTAAAATGACTTCTTGAGTTTGTATTACATTAAAAGTGTGATGTATAAGGTGGCTAAGCCCAAATCAACGATGTGCAATGTTGATTTGCTAATTGAAACTAGGGTATGCAAGGTAGTTAGCCTCGACTTTGTCTATTGTCTATAACTGTGTGTACGTCATGGTCCTAACCTAATTGGGACACGAACCATGACTCCTAACAGAGGAAATAAATGTGTGTGTATATATACATATATAAATAAATGAGACCAGTATGGTTGGGCTGCGATCAATCTCCATGGCCCGCATACGCTGGACGGAATTCACTTCGACGAGCTCCTACCACTTTGAAAGATCACGAACCCAAGCACCTGGGAGACGTAACTGATCCCTTTAAGGGCAAAATCAGTCGCTGGCCCGTCCCACAGCTTACCAGCTTCCTACGCCTAGGCTATACGAGACTTCGTAGGCTCCGTGAGGTATCCGTCTCATATTTTTACGAAGTTACGTCCCTAAGATAGCTAATTTTTCAGTGTGAAATAACCACAAACCCTATTTAACCAATTTGTCGATGTTAGAACTCGCCTGACAATGTTGGTTAGTTAACTAGGTACCGCCGCCATACTCAAAGGTCTGTGACCCTTGGAATTCTGGCCACTTCGTACAACACAGTCAAATAACCAACACTAAATCCGATGAAATATTAGAACCCGATTTATGACCTAATTACTTAACCGCGATCACATTGAATCAACATCCCAGCGCAGTGTCACAAAAATCGGCAGATGTACCGCCAATTCCGTGCACAATGCTCAAGATAAAGAATCAACGCTATACTTAAACAAAATTAACACGAGAAGTTAAATTCCATAAAAGAAACCCCCTTCGCGGACAAATAATGCTACGTTTCAATTCCTAGAATTTGCATATCACAAAACCGCGCCATTTTGATTGCTCAACATGCCCCACGCTACCACCATCGGCGCCTGAGCCCCGTAGGTTCGGCCACGCTGCACACAATTTGAACAATCAACCTGAATTTTAGCGAAATATTAAACACCGGGTTATTCAATATTAAGTTAACTACAATTACATTGATTCCATGCCCAAGCCTAACGTTACGATCAATTAGACAACTTAATTGTCCCATATCTCGCTACGCAGCTCAAAGGCACGGAATCAATGCCGTTCTCAACACAATATTAACACAAAGAAATTAAAATTAATAATAAAAAGAACCGTTCCGCGATTTATCAGCGATACGCCTATCACCCCAGAGATTCACACCGACAAAAAGGCCCTTCACGAACAATTATCGATACGTCTTATTACCTTAAAATTTCACACTAAAAAAGCCATGAACTAACGAACCACCCGTTTTTATATCATTCGCCTACCATCAAGCCTCTTCACCCCTCTCTGCGTATCTCTGTCTCTCTTTCCAAAATATTCTAGAATGTTCTATAGCAACTCGTCATTCAATATTCGAATCTATTTCATTCCATTTAAGTAGTTTATACTGGTTATGAATCACCACACACCTTTTATCTCAGCCTCGTAACCGCTCGCTGATTGGTAGTTCAAGAATATCACGCCACTTCGTCTGGTATATGTCTACCCTCTTACAAGTTAACATTTTTCCTAAGCATACAGCCGTGATACCTTCAATAACATATTATCACGCCCGCTCGCCCGCGAGGCAGGCAGCGAGAATCGAGCACTATGTGAAGCGTCTTTCAAACCAAGTATGAACGACAATGACCTATTAAATGAAGTAGCGAACGATGTACATACATTCCTAGGCGTTATTTTATACATAATTCGGCTACATATATCCATATGATTGCAAGGTTATTTTTATTTGTGACGGCAACAATGTTATTTCATTGTGGTCCGTTACAACTAGCTTCTTGATTCTGTCGATGTTTTCTCTGGTCGTAGCGGTTGAAGGTCTACCAGAACGAGGCAAGTCTACTACTACTTCTCGGCCTTCTTTAAAAGCCTTATACCATTCATAAGCCCTTGTTTTCGATATACACGATTCGCCGTAGGTATTTCGCAACATTTTTAGTGATTCACCACATGAAATATCATTTGAAACACAAAATTTAAGGCACACTCTTTGTTCAACAATATTTTCCATTGTAAAAATCGCCGAGGACTCAAAACTATGACCAACAAAAAGTGTAGTTTAAAACAAATTAAATGACAGATCCCGCTCAAATTTTGCGCGCTAAATCAGTACAGTGCTACCAACATGCAGTAAAAAAATTAGAACGACCTCTTTTACGCGGGTCTTTTTATTGACATATTCCCGATACTTTTTACACAGAGTAGTATATGCAAATTAGAATGTAGAATCAGTGAACTCGTTGAGGGCACAGACTGGCCTCGGCTCACACTCCGACGACGATGGATCTCGTGGTGGTCATTATCATATTACTGGCAAGTGAGTGTTCCGGTGCAAGCTGAGTGTGACCATAAAGTTATTATATTTAACTGTGGTGCGACTGTACTCCCATTTATCTTGGGTTTATATTCAATAAAAAAGATTAATTCAGATTTATCAGAATTAATCTGTTATGTATTTTAGATAACAGATTTAACACAGGTCCATAGATACATATACACAGGTACACCGCTATGTGGAAAGACGAGAGACTGCTGGGAATGGTGAAAATGGAGCGTTGGGAAAACTTCTTGGCAGTAGAAGCTTGAGCCAGAAGGCACAGCTCGCTATACACAACGCAGTGCTGATCCCAACGCTACATCACGAAAGTGTAATCCGTCGAAATGCGAGCTTGGCGTAAAATTTGTGGCATAACGCTTGTAGATCGTGTTCGCAATGATAATGTTAGAAATAGAGTTAATCTGCAAGGGAGTATCGGAATTAAAATAAGAAGAGGCATGCTCCGTTGGTACGGGTATGGTTGGAAAGAATGCAAGAAGGAAAAATTACGAAACAGATATACAACGCGAAAGTAGAAGAATGTAGGAGCCGAGGCAGGCAAACACTTACCTACCATGACCAAATTGATCTTGTTTTATCAGAAGGTGACGTCAGAAGCCCTAGAAACCGGCGAGCGAGAAGAGCTCTGAATGTTAAAGAAGGGAGTGAGGTGTGTAAGAACAGAGTCATGTGGCGCTCAGTTCTCTCTTCTTCTTCTTCTTCTCTATTTTGCATTAGTAACTCAAATCAAATAAAACGTGCACTCTTGACAAGTTCACACATCGCGTCACTTATCGACTTATTGATAAAATATCTTTGCCTTGGTGGCACAGGCGCTAAAACACAAGTTTTTGTGAATAAGGCTACGCATGGTGCCTTAGTTTCGCTATGTCTAAAAATATATGTGACACCATTCACTGCAACCACAAATTATTAAACCACTGCGCATGAAGGCAACCCGCGCTCACAAAAACGTGTTTTGTGCCTAAATATCCGATAGCGATCCGAGCCTAGTAACCAATGGAAGAATATTTTAACTAATAGACCGATGGGTAAGAATTGCGCGTTCTACTTTACCCCACGACCCGTAGCGGTGAATTGAGTTACTACGCAAAAGAGATTTCCATAGATTATTTTCTTCATGACAACCCACGAACACGCTAGACACGAATGCATGGTTAGGTCCTACCTATTTACCTTTACAGTTTCTGGCATATCTAGAGGATAACTACTTGATCAGTTACGGCAACGCTTGTGGCTTTCATCACGGAGCGGTCGTTTAGCTGGTGATCTACTGGTATATCATATATACTATAAAGCTTTGGTAATTGAGAGCCAAGGTGATGCATTGACGCCTAGGCTTAAGTTAGGTTAGCTTAGATTTATGAAACGAATTCCCTATCAATTATTTTTTATACCTAATATCTGATAGGACACTTCATTTGCAACATTAGGCCCATGCGTTTCCAACTCTTTAAAGCCGTTATAGCGGCGCTATTTCACACTATATAATTTATTTAGAAATGGCACATGCTTCGGCTTGTATCTAGTTCTATATATAACATTGTATTGGTGCTATACGGAACATTAGTCTCGGAGAATAATCTACATTAGGTGCATATGTTTCGTGTGTTTCTTTTTCTTTTATTTGTATAATGTACGTAACATATTGACTGTCGTTGATTGGAATATCTGTGAGCTTTGTAGGTAATTAGCAAGCTACGATGATATTTATATATCTGTTTAAAAACTTCTTCACTGGGGCTTCCAAAGGGTGACATTGGGTTCCACTAAAAATGCATGAAAATATGGTGACAAGGGTGATAACGCCCAAGTGATGTCTCTGGTGTTACACAGTAACTGCTTACTATTAGGCAGAACGAATACTTGTTTCTTTTGTGCTATAAAAAGCAGTTGCGTTTTTGTATCGTTGGCAGCGAGATGGCGAGATGTCGCGAGAGATCGCGGTTAAATTAGAATGGATAGATATATTTTAAAAATCAGGTAGGCTATATTAGGGACACAACCTCAGCGTAGTATCTACATAAGACGTTTTAGAGGTAATGTAGAATGTAATCTAACACATAGCCTGTGGATACAAATACGTTCCAAAATACCAAGGTTAAAGGAGGACCGTCATCTCTCTCATGCTATCCGAGTTCTTGTACTCCGTTTTTGAAAGATACAAACATCGTTCGCGAATAGTCGAGCAGTCGTTAAATTTCTGCAAACTTTTTTCATCTTTATAACTTTTAATATGCACAAGTATACGTTACATACATCTTAGCGCAGCGCGCGTGCCCATAGACCAGGTGGATAGCCGAAATATATGAGGAGCGTCGCGGTGCTGTCTCCAGTAGCGCGCTGTCGAGCTGTGCTGCCCGACTGAATATACTGGGCGAAACACTCTGCACACTATTTCTTCTTCTTTCTGAAACATCATAAAAACTGTTTGTAAGAATAGAATTGTAGTTTAAAGTCAAGGCCTTGAAGAAATACCTATTTTATAAAAAATAAATTTATATTTCCATCTAATCCTAATAGATGCATAAAAGCCGTGATTGACGGTGGATGCTCCGATAGTATGGATATCAATGCTGGCGTCCCTCAGGGTTCTGTACTGTCTCCGACGCTGTTTCTGCTGCATATCAATAATATGTTGTCAATTGATGGCATTCATTGTTATGTGCAAACATCCCTCGTTCCCTTGTGGAGGAAAGCCGCGACAAACTTGTGTCTGAAATGGATGGTAATCTGGCTAAAGTATCTGAATGGGGGCGGCTTAACTTGGTCGAATTCAACCCCAAGAAGACACAAGTTTGTGCGTTCACCGCTAAGAAAACTCCATTTGCTGTGGTTCCTAAATTCCAGAACACACCTCTTACCGTCACCAAAAGTATTAGGATGCTTGGCGTCGAGATCTCCAGTGATGTGCAATATCGAAATCACCTGGAGGAGAAGGTCAAGCTGGCGTCGAAAAAACTTCGTGTGCTCAACAGGGATAAGCAGTACTTCAGTGCGGGGCAAAGACTTATATTATATAAGTCTCAAGTCAGACCGCACTTGGAGTACTGCAGTCACCTTTGGGCGGGAGCACCTGGATACCAGCTTGGACCGTGTGATTCGATTCAGAGACGAGCTGTGAGAATTGTCGACAATCCTAAGCTTACACACGGAATTGAACCCTTAAGTTTAAGGAGAGACTTTGCCTTCCTTTGTGTGTTCTACCGATTGTACAACGGGTTGTGTTCTGAAGAGTTGTGCGAAATGATGCCGACCGCACCCCTCGCCGCCGTGGTATATAAAAAAAAACCTATTTGAATTGAAAGGTCGGGATGACGCAGCATCATCGATTTGATGCTTGTGCCGTGAATATGAACGAATATATTTCCAATTTTCTAAGTTGTTATATGTTTTGGTATGACCCTTGAATAAGTTGACAAAGTTTTATCGCAATGTAATGGTATAGCAGCTCATAAAATACAATCAAATCAAAAAATAATACATGATTTTATATATGTATAAGATTGGTTATTGCAACACACATCAAAAAATCAGTACACGTAGAAAACTGTCAACAACTAAAGCCTTCTTTATTACACATTTAGTGGAAGATTATAACAGCCCTAAATTCATGTTTGGTTGGCATGTTTACGTTTCAATGCCTCGAATCGTATAGATACCATTTTTCAAGTATACCTGTGTCTGCTTTATGTTTACATAGATAAATGTATTTTCCCAAACATCATCTAAATTACATGGACTGCATTATAGTCATAGCGATTTAAAGATGATTGTATGGAAGACTTTCAACTCTATGGGAAGGAAACCATAAAAAAAATATTATTATGCTTTTATTGAGCGTTACAGATAATATTGAATGCACCCAAAAATTATTCCAAATTAATGTATGTATCTTCACGTCAGGTCCCTTACGGGGTAGGCAGAGAGAACAGAGCGCCTAAGACGCGGTTCTTATACACCTCGCTTGCTTCTTTGACATTCATAGCTCTTTTCATGCACCCTTCCTATTCTTATCCTACCCTTCCTAGGACTCCTGCCCCACCTCCTGATGAAGCCTTTAATTTCAAATTAAAATACATGAGTAATACGAGTACATTAGATTGTTGTGGCTTAGCGAAACTTCTTCTTCTTCTTCGCTGAACAAGCTTCGGGATAACTCCCGTACCTAAGCCTAAGGACTTGGTGAAGACTATGATTTTTACATGAAGCGACTGCCGTCAGACCTTCACACTGCACCAACCCTTACCCATCCCACTGCAGGTATACGGGTTTCCCTTTAACCGAAGGAGTTTAGAGCATACTTCACATGCTGATCAACTGCGGATTAGCAGAGGCCAGTGTTTTCAAGCCATCCGAAGGCCACTGACTTAGCTTAACGACTGTCATCTATCGACAACAGCCGGGATCGATGGCTTAACGTACCCTCCGAAGCACTGAAAAGATCGAGATAGATAAACCCATCCACAGATTGCCCGCTTTCTATATTGCTGGATGCCCGATTAGAATAACAGGTGCAATAATGCCACCGAGCTCTCTACAGACCACCATAAACCAGAGGGAAAACCAGATCTTTTTAGCTTAGGTCAACATCTTTCGAAATGTAATTTCTTGGACGTGTGGGTTTCCTCACGATGTTTTCCTTCACCGCCTAGCAAGTAATAGAAATGTTCATAAATCCGAAAACACGAATTTAGTGGTACATGCTCCCACCAGGATTCGAACCGGGGACCAGTTGGTCAATAGGTTGGTGCCACTGGGCTATCACTGCTTATTAGCGAAATTGCACTGCTGCTTGTTATTTTACATTTTTGTACTTTCTCTACTCTTTTTTTCAACTTTAGTGTATGTTACCATAATGGTACTTTAAGAGAGAAAAGCCTGAATGAAAACATGGATGATATTGGAACAAGTGTATTGAGCTTGTATAATTTTAGCAGCTTAGATACACCGCTGGTACCGAGTAACGAATGAGGGCAGGGAATGATATGCATGGAGTGTTAGGAAAGCTTCTAAGCGGCGGAAACCAAAGCCCAATAATAGCAGAAGTCTAAAGCAGAAAACACATCTCGTTGTACGCTTCGCGATGCTGAAGTCACAGCTAAAGTATAGAAGCGATATTTGAGTATGGAAGAGAGAGCCTGAAAGTAGAACAAACGTGGTCGAGATGCGGGCGCTGTATAAAATATTTCTGGCGCACCTCGTCGGCAACAATAATTGAAATGAATTGGTCTAAATAGGCTGTCGGTGTAAAGGCAAGAAGTGGTGCTCTGTTGACTCGAACATATATAAAAAGAATTAGGGATTAAATAATGACAAAATAGATTTACAGCGCGAAACAATAATGCATATGTAGAGGAAAACTAAGACTCAAAAATTGGTGTTGTTTTAAGTGATCAGAAGGCGATGTCAAGAACCGGTGACCGTGCTTGAAAGTATTAATAACTTGAACAATAGAGTATATAGTTGATACTATAAAGTAAACATATTATGTTTTACAATATTAAAATATCATAGACGAGTAACATTAAGACACTTAATATAGACCATTTAGGTATAATGTACGGTAAGTACATAACACAATGGTTTCGATAAACCAAGAACGCAGTAAGGTTGAATAATTAAAAACAATAAGTATTATTCTTTTGTATTGGAGCGATCAGTAGAATCATTAATGTTATAATAAGACGCAAATAAACAATGCTGGAATCATGGAGCTTATTGTATTTGGATAATAAACACTTTATTTTAGGATACAGTTTTATTGTGTATAAAATTATGTATAGGTCTTCCTTAATCTTTTGCACCATTACAATCTATGGTGCAAAGGATACAATCTAGTCAATTGTTTAAGTTTATAGTCCTAATAATATGGTACATCCCCTTCGATTTTGAAATCTTTCCTGTACAATAAAGGGAGGAGGGCATTTCTAAGAATAATGTAATAAAATTTTATTATACATTTAATTACCTTTCATTTCATATATAACTTTTACATAATTATAAAAAGTGTATCATTAAATACATCAAAAGTTTTTGACAGAACTTATGACCTAACTAGGTTATTACACTACTTAATCTATATTGAAAGCTCCCATGGGGACAACCCATTGTGCAATTCGTTGAACACAAAAAGGCAGGAAAAGTCTTTCCTCAAACTTAAGAGCTCAAAACCGTCTGTGAAGGGCAGGATCGTTGACGATTCTCATAACTCGTCTGTGGCCCGAATTCACAAGGCTCTAGCTGGTATTCAGGTGCTCCTGTGCAATGACAGTGTGGAATGAATTAATTGTGTAGGTATTAGGAAACAAACATCTAATGAAGTATATGTACAGTAAATTGGGATTGCGATTAGGGATTAATATATATATATTGTTCTTTTCGTATTGCCTACAAAATCTGTTCCAACTAAATTTGCCTTTTTAAAACAATTTTGACTCTAGCAGGAGTCGTTTGTGGACATATCTACATAAATTTACATGAAATAATATTTAAAGGTAGCTGCACCTCGCGACTTGAATTTCGTGATAGCCTCCCTCCTCCTCCTCAATACAATCAAACAAACAAATTCTGACGCTTTTTAGGGTTCCGTAGTAAAAAAAGAACCAGCTTCTTTCTTTCGAAAATAGGTAGTTAGAAAGTACTTAAACAAAAATAGCTTCGCTATGTCCGTCTGTCTGCTGTACGCAGCCTAGCTCAGATATGCTTGATACTAGAAAGCTGTAGTTTAGCATGTACATACATATTAAGTATGCTGACAAAGTGGTAGAATAAAATCTTGAAAAAATCTATATTAAAAGTGTAAATTTTTGTTAGACTCAAGTGTGCCCCTCCCCCACACACCCTCTTTTTCTTCTTCTTAGTTTGATTAAAATTAAGAAGAAAACATTTGTAATCTTTTATTTAAAACATTTATCTAAAATTTATTGTGTGTGTGATGTGATATAATTAAATTTAAAAAGTTGAAACCAGAGTATGAAGATTATACGACCCGCTTTAAGTTCATAATATGAACTGGGCTGTTTACGACCAAATATGATGAAAATTCTTTCAATTTAAATATAATTTTAAAGTATAGCGCCACCTGTTGTAAAATACTGTAAGATGTAATGCTTGATCGCAACACACGCGCATCATTCTTCTAGCGTGCTATCAACAAGATTCATAAACTGTAATTCGTTCCTTCCATAATGGACAGGGAGCGCTACACTGCGCTTACTAATCGTTGATGTTAGCAAATTCTTGTAATAAATAATAATATAATGAATTTTCTTGATCCAACATCATTATCCATATCGTATTATATCATATCAATACAGTCTTATATACCTTATCGTCCATTGGTCCATTACAGTTCAAGTAATATTTTTTCTGGGAAGCATTGTTTGGAGACATGACACAAAGACCCCATCGCATGCTGTCAAGACAACACAGTACCCAACTATGTTTTTTTAGCCCCTACAATATCGATTTGAAATATTGCTTATTTATATAACATTATCGAATCGAAATATTATCGAAAAAAAAGCTTTTTTTTGCGACATTTTAAGCGAGGTGGAAATGAAAGGGAAGTCATTTTTCATAATCCTAAACGTGTTTTTTTTTATATTCCGTGTAATTTTTAACTGATTGTCAAATCAAATGTCTTTATTGCTGCCATAATGTTACATACATAGGTGGTGTAAATAAGAAAACACATTCAGACCATTATGGACCCTGATGGGCACTGCAATAGAAGAGAGGAGGAAACCAAATCCATTAAAATCAGAACATAATTTTAATTTTTAAATTAAATGAAGTAATCAACAAAAAAGTTATATAAAAAAACCAACAAAAAATAATTTAAAATAGTTTATTTTATTATGTCATTTAGTGCTGTTTGTCAACGTATATTGTCGGTTAAAATTACGTAAAAACACGGTCAAGTGCAAGTTGGCCTTGCGCTGCATGGTTTCCGTACAGTACGTGGACATATAATAGTTATAAAGATATGCATAGACCAATCCAAACATAAAAGAATAAAGGTTTATAATAATAATACCTAAACCTCACAGGGCAGCTTGTGGCGAGTAACGACACTACGGGTACCTACACGAGTGCACCAGAGAGTTGATCGCGGCCTTCATCTCAGCTCTGGCTTGATTTGTTGGCTGTTCAGAGAGGAGCCGATAGAGCGATATGCCACAGGGGTGGAACTGGATTTCATAGAATTTTACATCTCTCGACACCCCTGTGTCACTCCCGCTAATGTTGCCTCCGCCCGCCTTACATTACATAATTTGAAGTTCAAATATTTATGATTTATTACATTAATAAATTGAATATATGTATACAACGTAAAAGTTGAAGGATGTAGGAGCCGAGGAAGGCCAAGACTTACCTACTATGACCAAATTGGTCATGTTGTTTGTTTTTTGTTTTATCAGAAGGTGCAGTGTTGCGGTGCGTGAAGGCGAGCGTGCATGAGAAGAGCAATGAATGTTAAAGAACCAAGTGAGGTGTATAAGGATCGAGTCATGCGACGCTCGGTTCTCTCTGCCTACCCCGTAAGGGATTTGGCATAAAGTTATAGATAGATAGATATCTATAAATTATATACATTCCGTCTTCTGTATGATGGAGATGCATAGCTAATTAGATTTTTCTTACCAAAAGCTGGGCGTTCTTCCCTTTCAGCAGTTTCGTTTGCTTATCGGCAGGCATGAGGAAAATAATTTATTGGTTTTTTCGGGGGTCCCACATACAAATAACAGCAAATTTTCTACAGTGCCAATAATATGGACAATAATTTTGATGATTTTAGTATCATAAGACTGCGTTCAGTGATGTAATAAAATAATCGACCGCCGAGAGTTCGCGGCTACATAATCTCGTATAATCGTTTTGGTGTGAACGAAACGTGGAATATGTATGGAAAACAGTAAATTACGCCTACTGACTATTTCCTTTAATCGTTTTATTTGGAAGCGGCCTTATAATTGCTGCTTATTAATTTATTGTGACTATTATCTACATTATTGGACAGTTCTATATACAGGGTCAGGGCAGGGGCAGAGATTAGCTCTATGGTTAAAGGTTTTATGATAGCAATTAATGTACGTTGAAATAAAACAAGATAATGTGTGGTAAAGTATATTTTGTAATAATGCTCACTCAACGAACTGTGTATAAGCACAGATAATATCAACGCTATAATTAAATTATAATGGGTAAACTATAGATAAATAACTTAAAATATTTAATTGTTACAATTCTCATTTATTTTCACAGGCTAGCATTAAAATGAATGATTTACATTAATACTGGATTTAAATCGAAATAAGCATTCTGTATAGCATACATTAAATAAAACGTATAACAAATGCCTACGAAAATTATTTATTGATCAGGTGAAATAGTTGCTTTTGTTAAATTAGTGTCCAAGCTATATTTAAAAATTCTTAGAAATCCGAGTTCTAAAGCTCGTAGCTAATGGAATATATGTAGCTAATTAATGAAAAAAAGTACTTATTTCAAAAATAAATTGTAATTGGACGTCACGCACACACATAGTAACAAATAAATAACAATGTAATGCAGTTTGAAAAAAAGTACATAGGTACACAAGGAACAGTAATTTGTATCGAATGTATGTAGATAAATGAAATACACAGTGGTATCGTATTAAAAAAACAGGAGCTAACAAATTATTTACTCATAATATCACGATAAATTTGGTTCTATACTAAAAATCTGGATGCTTTTTCATGTTGTGGGATAATTTATTTCTATAAAATAATATATATACGTATTTCAATTATATGTATACTACTAGATTAAGATATGATGGCGTCAAAAAATACAAAGTTGGTGAGCCGTAATTTCTTTAGATTAGACCATGGCGAGATACGGAGATCATTGTGGAGTCGTTCGAATATTTCAAACATAACAAATTCGCACATATTTTGTTTCTGTGTGTAGTAAATAACATTATTGTCAGTTACTTAAGCGATTTGTTTACGAACTTAAAATATTATTTCGTGTAACTAATTTCTTTTGTATTTAGACAGTTAACTCTGGTGTAATATTCTGTTTATAATGAATAAACACCAGACTAATAATTTCGTTTTCGTAAATGAAATGCGCCGAATACTCATCTTGTTTACAATTTACTAAAATTACATGTGAGCACGTAGCATACGCCATCATAGAATATATAAAAAAAAATACTAAAACAGATGCGCCAAAAGTTGCAATATGTAGAAATTGAATTAATTAAATTTATTTTCTATCTATTTTAACATTTCGACGGTCCACTTTTTTTTCACATTGATTTGATTGATTGATTTTCCACATATTTTTCTTATTTTATATTGTCAATGTAGTCTTGCTTTTAAGTTATGTTACTATTACTCTCAAAAATCAAAATAAACTGAACAAGTTAAAAGAACTCCCAGCTACCATAACTACGATGCGGCAGATTATTTGACAATAAATCCCTCCCGCTCCGCTCTTTGCCGCTCCGTTCCTCCCACTGCTAGGCTATAAATACAAGTTTAATTAAATTATTACTTGTCTGTGAGTAACACATAAAAGCCTTTGATATCAAACTCAAATTCGGTTTTTACGATGATATACACATTTATATCATATCTTTTATTAGCTATACAAAATCATGAACGCAAAATGAAAATTAGAAACTCTACCTAGCTTTAATTTCAAACCGCTTGAACCTCTTTAGTGACATTTATTACTAAGATTTCTTGATAGAATTCAAGATATCTCCGTACTAAATATCGTCCTCATCTGGAATCCTGGACTTGATGTAGGCTATATTTTTCCCTCGTTTTCATGAGAGCAAAAATAACTCTTTACTTTAAATTATCTGCGTGATACGATGCATGAGTACAGTCATTAGGTTCATTTCGCTATTCACATGCAGAATATAAATTTTGCTAAGAGTGGTATATTACTGATTCCATGATCAATTTGATTTGATAGGACAATATATGCAATTTCATAAAAATACATAGAATATATTTTTATCTAAATTGCCCACATTTTATGCAATACGTATTATTGTTCAATAACGTAATTTTTAAATTACTCTGAACATGTAAATTAGATCATTCACATCATCAGTCACTAATATCTAAAAGCCCAGAATTCATTCTAGCACAATCTACGAGACCTTTTCCATAACTCTAGGCTAGACTAGCACGCTAGTCCGCCACCTTCATTGCGTTCCAACTCTATCCTAACGTACTCTGCCTGTTTCTCACTCAGCCCCAAACGAGGTACATCTTTTTCGAACTGGGCCATTCCGCCGGCGCCTACTAGGTATCCGTTCAACCTTGCTGCTAAATGCGACGTCTGTAGCTTTGCGGAGTCCAATCCCAGACTGCGGCATAAGTCTTTGTGGCCTTGTAAACGATATTTTTGATGGTAACTGTGAAAATAAAGTTAAGTATTGATAATGGTGAACTAACTTTTCTATCCGAACTAACGTTCTCGGTGTCCTATTTTATATGAAATAGAAGTCTGGTAAATATCTAAGAATCCGAAGAACAACGTACCACTAACTAATATTTGAAATATAATATTCGGAATCAACCAATCCAATAGATATACCTATGCTTATACGACATATTTGTCTCGATATCACCAACACTCTTCCATCTCAACCATTCACTCATTTTCATTTTTCGGTGATAGCTGAAAATTTGTGTTTTTGCGCAACGCGCATAAAGTCACGCCAAGATATGCTCTATTTGTTTGCTGCGGCACATATATATAGGTATATACATTTACAGTTGAGTGCCGCAAATGAAAAGGTTAACATATTTTCAAATGTCTGCAAAAAAAGGAATGTAGTGTTTGCAAGGTTTTCGTGAATCACTTAATGTAAAATTGCTTTGATGAATTGGTTTATTTCAAACATTTGCATGACACAATCTGACGAATATAAGTTCCAGCCATAAGTGTAAAAATAAAGTTAGCCAAATATTATTGTTTAACGTATATAGATAAAAAAAAACATTCATTGGCACTTAGGCATGTCTTCCATTCTTTAAAAGAGTTCGTATTGTATCATATTATTTTTTATAGCTCTCTTTTTAATCTACCACCATTTCGAAAGTGACCATTAGCGAACAAGATCATTTCTTTGGCGAAGATTCAGATAATTTATTTTGGAATCGAATACAATCAAAGTCTTAGCAAGCCGACGCACTCGCAATCAATGCGCACGTAATCTATTCCTACTTCCAAGATATTAACTAAATTTTGAAAACGACTCTACATTTTACATTATGTTCTCATAAATACACTGTCGAGCTCGGTGGCTCAGTCATGAATAACGCGACTTGACACCAACGTGGATGGCTCTCTTTTGTAATATAAACATAGTTTCAATATCAGCCGCTTTTCCCCATAACCCCAACAGTATACCATACGACATAATGCTGTGAAAGTAACTGTAGTATGTGCGCTGGTATCGACGGCTAACCAGTTTAGCACCACTGCGATAGGATTCAGGCTGCTTAGGCCGATGCGGGGCAGCCCAAGCAGTGCTTGGAAAAACTAAACCAAGGTGTAACAAGCAGACATAGACCAGAAGGAGATTAGGGTGAAGAAAGCCCTCTTTAAAAAGCGGCAAGCGTCCAGATCTTCTGAAGACCATGCGTATAGGGCCGCAAAACGTGTCACTAAAAGATCCAGATGGGACTACTTATAACTCGGAAGTCCATAAGTAAGAAGGAAGAAGATAAGTCGGAATAGTCTGAGAGGCAGAAGCTCATATACAAGTTGGCACGTTCAAGGGTCAAAGCGACCAGTATGTATCCAAGTGCCAGCATTAGCGCTCGGATTATGATGATAAATCCAGATGCCGCCATCGACATTATTAAAATACCTAATTTAATTGCGTTTAATTGTTTTGTACGTTTTATAAAATATAGGACAATAAATAATTATGTCTACCTGTTTTATATTGGCTAATTATAAAAATAAAAATATACAATGTAATTTGTTATAATGTAATATTATATAAATAAATAAATTTTAAGTAAATGAATTTGAGTAAATTCATTGATTTGAAATTTGATAAGTTTTCTGTTGACAGTACAAAATACATTGTCTAAAGACAATGTATTTTGATTATTATTATATTCCAAATATCGTTAAAACGATAAGGAGGGAAAAGTGACTTTCCACGAGCTATTTAGATAATGCATTCTTCCTTTCGAACAGAATGAAGTAATATACTCGTATTTAGGAAATCGAAGATTAATGATAAATTTCATGCGTTATTCTAAGTGTCACCATTCATAACCTAATATATGTACTTAGGCATAAGATTTTACAATTACAACTTACGAACGGGGACAATTGGGAACTGGTATTTTTGAAAACAAAAAATTGATGATCTCTAAAAAGACTATTTGAGTTGTAAGTTGACCTCACCAAAATCTTTAGATCTAACATCATTATTTCCTTTTTGATGCGAAAGCGAGATAGGGCACAGCGATAGGTAACAAACAACCCGGAGTAATATATACCTTTACTCTACAGTTGGCCGCACTATTTTCCTCTAGTGTTGTAAAACTATATTTATCTAGAACATGATCCAAATATCCTACCTACTACCAAAGTAGACCTTATAAGTCTACTGTTCTACTACTATTTACTCAAAGCTATTAAAACTCAACCAAACTAAAGCTTTGCTAAAGTCTACCAACAAGACCATTCTACCCTATCGAAAATGATGAATTAGACTTCATTTTGTTCTAAGCAATCTTAACGGAAAGTCACTGCTGTAGGCCTTCCTCTACTACAAATTCAGAAACCGTATCAAACTATAGGTTTCATTTTATAGTTGTTTATGGCAAATATTGCCTACGCCGTGTAGGTGTACATTTGCTCCTCTTAGAAAGAAAGAAAATATTTTATTTGGCAGAACTACATACGTGTACAGTATTCAGTTTAAATTAATAAAGCTCAGTGGTGCCCTCATTTTGCTGTTATTAACAACGCTGAATTTATGACTAATTTAAAAAAAACACTCAATACTGGCACTGTGGAAACATATTTATGTTTTTTCTTAAACATATCTTGCATTTGTTATCTATGTATAAGTAACCAAAACTTTAATTACGACTAAGTGTGGCTACTTATAGCAATAATTAAAATTATAACTAATTGTATATAAATAATAAATACAGAATATGTCTTACAAAACATAAATATGATTCTACAGTGCCAGTATCGAGCATTTTTTTGGAATTGGTTTTATATTCAGAGTTGTTAATAAAAACAAAATTAGGGTGCCATATAGCTTTATACGGCATCCATCTAACTTAAACCTATATTATTTCTCCCATTATAACAAGGTAATACATATTATAAACTATAAGTAGACAGTAGTTGTAGTGAGCTGCCAAACTTGGTCTACACTCAGCATAGGCTGCAACTAAAAATCCATAGCACTGGTTTTCAGTGGAGACACTGTCCATGAGATGAGGTAGGGTTCGAACCCACGATCTTCTTGTTTGCCGATCGAGCTCTTCCAGTGGAGTTTAACAGGACTATTTGTATGAGTAGCGAATTTTTCCATTAATCATCATTATCAATTGTTCTAAAGCCGCGATCTGCCTATTAGGTTACATACATCTGCTTATTATGTTATATACTACTCTGTGTAAAAAGTATCGGGAATATGTCAATAAAAAGACCCGCGTAAAAGAGGTCGTTCTAATTTTTTTACTGCATGTTGGTAGCACTGTACTGATTTAGCGCGCAAAATTTGAGCGGGATCTGTCATTTAATTTGTTTTAAACTACACTTTTTGTTGGTCATAGTTTTGAGTCCTCGGCGATTTTTACAATGGAAAATATTGTTGAACAAAGAGTGTGCCTTAAATTTTGTGTTTCAAATGATATTTCATGTGGTGAATCACTAAAAATGTTGCGAAATACCTACGGCGAATCGTGTATATCGAAAACAAGGGCTTATGAATGGTATAAGGCTTTTAAAGAAGGCCGAGAAGTAGTAGTAGACTTGCCTCGTTCTGGTAGACCTTCAACCGCTACGACCAGAGAAAACATCGACAGAATCAAGAAGCTAGTGCTCGAAAATCGACGTATGAGTCTGAGAGAGTTGGCTAGTGAGGTGAACATATCTTTTAAGTCCGTCCACAACATTCTCATTGACATTTTAGGCATGAAACGCGTCGCCGCTCGACTAGTTCCAAAAGAGCTCAATTTTGTTCAAAAAGCGCAGCGAAAGCATGTCGCTGAAGACATGGTTTCCCGAGCTTCTACGGATCCGACCTTTATGAAACGTATAATAACTGGCGACGAGACATGGGTTTATGAGTACGACATGCAAACAAGCCAACAGTCTTCAGAATGGCGTCTCGAAAACGAGCCGAAACCCAAAAAACCGCGGCAAAGTCGCTCCAAAATCAAGGTGATGCTGACAGTTTTTTTTGACTACCGTGGTGTGGTTCACTCCGAATTCCTTCCAGAGGGAGAAACAGTGAATAAAGAATATTATTTAGGCGTCATGAAGCGTTTGCGTGAGAGTATCCGCCGAAAACGTCCAGATTTGTGGCAACACAACTCATGGATGCTGCACCATGATAATGCACCATCACACACAGCCATTATAGTGAAAGAGTTTTTAGCGAAAAATTCAACAAAAGTTCTCGACCAAGCACCGTATTCACCTGATATGGCTCCGTCTGACTTTTTTTTATTTCCCAAGTTAAAATTACCACTTCGAGGAAAACGTTTTGAGTCGATAGAAGCCATAAAAGAAAATTAGCTGAATGAGCTAAAGGCCATACCGCAAATAGCCTATGAAAAATGTATGGAAGACTGGGTGAAGCGGTGGAGATGTTGTATTGCAAGCGATGGGGCCTACTTTGAAGGCGATAAAATAAATTTAGATGAATAATTTGTATTTTTTGTTTTATTGACAAATTCCCGATACTTAGTACACAGAATGTATAAGATGAGATTCAGCTATTCAATCTTCTCCTTCAATTCAATCCAAAAATTCAATGGAAAAGTCTCTTCCCCCGCCTAGGTGAGGTCGAACGAACGACCTCTCGATTGCCAGTCTAATAAAATATTCATCGGACTTTACTTGTAAGCAACTGAAGGTGTAATGAAGACTTACTCTTCGGCGGGATAAAATGTGTTAGCTGGCGCAATCTCTGTCCTAATTTCTCCTGTGCTGCCCATTTGCATGGCTTTGAAGGAGGCCTCTGCTACTTTGCGCTGGTCTTCGTCGTGAAACAGGATCAGGGACTGGTACTGGTACATGAAAATTAAGAAATATTCATCAAATAACCTCAGCTAGAGGCTTGTTCTACAAGACGTTATTGCGAGCTGATAAATACGTAATAAATCATAAGCAACCTACTATGCAGAACAATTCTACCTTACTAAGGAATTGTTATGAACAAGTGACAGAACTCCTAAGGAGTTACGGTGTTAGCAGCACAGAAATGATCCTCTTTATATTTTAAACGTCTTTATGCGGTTTTTATGCTAATTTGTAACGCGACTTAGGATATAAAATAAAACGCAGAAGGGGGGTAATCATTGTTACTAATCTAAGCTTTCTTTTGTATGTTCTATCGACAGTATGTATGTGGTATGAAGATTCACCGCTCGACATAGCCACAGGAAATTCATTCTCGGGCATCGTAACCCCGTTTCCTAATCCATTGGCGGTGTCCGTTACCCAAGCGTAAGGATTTGGCGAACATACTGATGAGGCGACTGCCGTCAGACCTCCACAAAGGAAAACCACACCTATCTTAGGTAAAACCACACATCTTTTGAAATGTAATTTCTTGGACGTGTGGGTTTTTCCACGATTTACCTACATAAATCCGAAAACCCGAATTTACATGCCAGGATTCGAACCGGCGACCTGTTGATCACAAGGCAGGTTCTTTATCCAGTAGGGTATCATTGCTTCTAACCAGATCAGTATATAGGGATATCATTCCAGAGAGCTTTACTTTTGAACTATCGATGGGAATGAACTGCCTGTAAAGGTATACCCAGCAGACTACAACAAGAGATGCGCATTTTATGCAAGTACCTGTTATTAGTAGGAGGTTATTAGTAGGCTGGTGATTGTAGCAGCGAGGATTAAGCTAATTGTTACAACTGAGTTCATTCTTAAACCGCTTATTACGATCACAGTTAAATAGATGGCATTAATCGAACTCTGCCGGATATAAGGGATTACAGGAGCATCATGGGAGGCTTGGTTTTATTAGCAGGTGCAGAAACCCTGTTAAAAATTGGTGATGGGCGAATGGAAATTTATAGTTGCGGAGGGGATGATTGCCTTGACGGGAGATTTTTGTAATGCTGTAAATGTGTAGATATCCCAATTTACAAAATATTATAAATCGTCGCTTAAGTTCTAACACCGAGTAACTCATAATGGCCCACTTTTAAGGAGAGCAAAAAAATGTTTTTCCTTGTTTTATTTAACTATGCAATACATTTGTTTTTACTAAAAAATATATAAATAACGCGTCGTCATTGGATAAATTTAGTTGATTTTGATTGGTAAAACGGTGCATCTTTCGATTCTGTATCGAATGACATACGTGACTCAAAACAACCATTTTGTGAGTTACGACGTGTTAGAACTTAAGCGATGAAATGACGACCGGTGGCTATGGGCTATATTAGCTCCGAAAAATGACACAGTTTCTATAATAAACGTCGATATTGTTAATGAAGCATTTGGAGGCAACAGAATATTTATCAAATGACACGGTTAAAGACATAGAACAGAGCACTTCATACTCTGCAGAGGTTTTAAACTCTTCAGAGTACTCAGAGGTGCCGTCTTATAAATTAAAAATAAGAGTACCGGTGATGCTCATGCGCAATCTAGATGCTCCTAGACTATGCAACGGAACTAGACTGCGAGTTATTCAGCTTGGGTGGAATATTATCACTGCTACTATTTTAAAGGGCGCAGCGAAGGGTGAAAGTGTGCTGATTCCCCGGATACCACTAATACCGCAAGACCTACCTTTCCAATTTAAAAGGCTGCAGTTTCCTCTGAGGGTTGTATTTGCCATGATCCTACTAATATTATAAATGCAAAAGTTTGTATGTATGGATGAATGTTAGTTGCTCTTTCAGGCTTAAACGGCTGAACGGATTTGAATGAAATTTGGCACGTAGATAGATTATGATCTCGATTAACACATAGGCTACGTTATTTGACTCCACGCGGGTGGAGCCGCGGGCAGCAGCTAGTAATAAATAAAGTGCAAGGACAAACATTGAGGGTTTCTGGTGTACATGGTCAAACGAGATCTATATCACTGCAAATATACCGCGAGCGAAAAGCGGGTAAAAGCTAGTAAATGATATAAATGTAAATATTTTATCAAATTTTTGTATGTACCTACTTACTAAATTAAGTACCTATTAATTATTATTTTTATGTATATATAAACAAGAATTCCACGCTTTGACTATTAGGAAAACTAAAAATCGAACATCCTATAATTACTACTTAAGATATAAGCGGATTGCTAATACCTGTCTCTTTATTTTCTTGGTAAGCTCGTACTCATGGTTGCCCCAAAATATGTCTAGTAACTCTTCGTATTTGATAGCCTTAGGGTCGAAGTCCAACTCGATGACCTCAGTATGATCACCACTGAAAATCGCATAACACAAAAAAGTAAATACACGTAACACAAATAAAATAAATAAGACAGTTTGCTTGTTGACAAAAATTGCAAAAACTTCCCATTTAGATTAGGTTGAAAATCTAATCAGAGCTATGTTACGTAAAGATTGATAAAAAATCAAGTTCAATCGAGTCGGACTCGCTCACCGAAGGTTCATAACATCATTTAAAATATGTATATGTTTTTCACATACAATATTTCTATTGTACCATACGTACAATCTATATCTATTTAAATTTGAGATTTCTTGACATACAGACAGACAAATGAGACAGTGATCCCTTACATTTTTCTTTTTTATGTACGTCAAGTAACACAAAAATCCCCAAATATTTACTCAATTACTGAAATGATTCAGGATAAAATTACGATTATTTATTATACTAAACTAACATAACTATAATATAGTCTTGCATGTTTAATTGTTTAAACAGTGGGGTTAAACCACATTTATGAAACCTAGTTTCTGTAAGCTCGAGGTACTAAATTATTCTTAAGTTATTTCACCACTTCGCTATCTACCTGCTTTAAATTTAAATCAAATTAAAAAAAATTATCTCAAACTGAAGTTGAAGATATTATAACATTTTATGTTAAGATATTTGGATATAAAATATTATAGTATCTTAAGGTATCGCATATTGTTAAGTTACGATAATATAACCACTAGTGCTATTCTATCATCTGAAGTTGATATCTTTGCATCGCTCGGCATCTTAATATAAAATTACCAAATCGCTCGATTTCTTCAGGTATTGTAATTACTGAAATAAATAGTGTCGTAGACTCGGTAATGTGCAACCCCAGTGGGAGCTCTTGTGTGGACTGTACGTATATTGCGGCTAGTGGCTGGGGTGAAGAAAACAGAGTTATCCCTCACACTATACTTTATTTCTATAATACAATTTTACAGACCGAACAATCACTCGACGCCACGCATTGCGTGTTCGGGGTAAACGTAGGGTTGCCAGATACTGTGTTGTCTGTGTTGCCAACTCTGTATCTGATATATATATAAATAAAATAAAATATACAGTATCTTAGTCGTTTGTGATAGTTCAAGCAAACTGTATGGTGAGTGATATTTTATGTTATGAAGTTATGATACAACATTATAGTATTTTCGCCCTTTCGGACGCGCTTAAGGATTTGTAGCGAGAGTTGAATTTTGTTTTTTGTCTTATCGGGTATAAACTCATATAGCTTTCCGCTGCAGTTATGAGCATGCAAATATTAATTTCAAATACCTTTATCGCCTTTTTATATTGTTTCGATCAGATATTTATTGATAAGAGACATTATTTCCAAAACCTTTAAGCGCGATTGGTCCAATTCGCAGTTGGTCCAATTCGCGATTGGTCCAATCCGCGGTTGGTCCCATTCGCGATTGGTCCAATATAAAGTATTTCCATACTATATCCATATATATTCTTTATCGCGCCTATAGGGTTGATACTATTGATTGTTGGCACTTGGTGCAAATTGGAAGACATCTTGTTAATGTAAACACTTGTACAGATTCCACTTCACAAAAGTGAAGATGTGAAGTGGAATCTGTACAAGTGTTTGCATTAACAAAATATATAGAGCACAGTAAGACTTTCGTTACATGTATAATGAAGAAAAAACTGTTTGAAAATTCAGTCTGTAACACTACGTTAGCTAACCTTGGACCGTCTAGGCCTTCAGAACCCGTTATATACCTTTTCCCATACATTTCGCGGTCATATATGACCACACGGGTTTCGAAGGGCTAGTCGACAATTTAACCCTTCGAAACCCATATATGACCGTCATATATGACCGTCATATATGACCGCGAAATGTATGGGAAAAGGTATATAACGGGTTCTGAAGGCTATAGCAAATGCAAACAAGATATTGGATCGTTTCTCGTGAATATAGGTACGAGTATATACAAACAAATAGGCAAAGACAAAACACTTCAGTACATGTTCCCCTCTGTTTATCTACTCATTTTCTTTTTTTTATTTTGTTTTGTTTGGTAGCTTTTTACGGGTAAATAAAATAGTCTATATCACACAACAACCCACTCCTCTGACTTTATATTAAAAACGGATCATGTTCTTGCTTGGCGTAAAAAAAAAAACGCGTTTTTTTAGAAATTAATCAACTACTTAATACAGTTCGTTATCATTTTAAATTATTAAAAATGGCTCATGGGTTCATCATACCAATAGAATTAGCAAGGCACCCACAACAGCACATCTTTCAAGAGTCCGACAACCAGACACACTTTACATTGATTTATCTATGTCTGCAAACATCACGCGACTACCTTGGCCTTGTCGAATCGCGCGGCCTCACCTATAAAACGCCGTCGAATTATTAATTCATTTATGGATCATTATCCTGGTTGCTTTACAATATGTATAGTTCTATAATGAACGGAATGTTGCTATGTCAACTGAGAACTAACTATGTAATAGTTTGAATACATTTAAAAAAAATCTCACCAAAATCCTCAGATAGTGCTTCCCGAGAATACACAAGGGATACTCTCCTAATCTATGTAGTAATAGAATTACTGGTGTAGTAGAAGTAGGCTGTGCTTTGTTTGTCATTTGAGTGATTATTGAAACACAGTAACTCCTCAGGAGATTACTAGTAACCTCGGTGACTTACAGGAACATAACAATTCTCTAGGAAGTTCTTGTTTGCCATCCCAATCTCTCTTAGATTAGCGACTGTATCTCTACTGAAAACCACCAGGACGAACAACTCTATGTGCCTTCCGATACGGAGGAACGCGAGACGACTAAATCCATTCATAGGCAGACTGCGGTCGACTTTGCTTAACTTGCACGTTCTATTAGACTAACACTCTCAATGGCGTCATTGGCTATTTTAATAACAATAATTATTTCATAAGTTGATTGAAAAACTAACAAGTATCACAACCAAACACGGTTGTTTTTCAGAACGTCGGAATGACCAATGTATGTTTATAAGAGAAAATACAATACTAACGATTTGTAACTCAAATGTCTTTAGCTGTCTATGACGTCAAGCCTTGGCATGAAAGAAACGGAATTTAGCTACTTGTATTGATCGAGGTAAACTGAGTTTCAAGTTCAAACTTATCGATTAGTGGAGAATCTGTTCTATTTTTATAGATGTTTAACCTATTGAGTGTAAAATCTATGAACGAGAAGTAACTTACAATTTGTGACTTTATTGATGAGTGTACGTGGTGTACCCTGCCTGTTGCCCAAACGAGGCTCTGGCGAAAGAGAAATAACAAAGTAGTTGCATTCCTGGGTAACGCTACAGCGGGGTAGGGGTTTCCCAAGGAGATTTTGGATTAGCAGCACGGATGATAATGCATGGGCGATACTCTTTGTATTGTAGGCGCCCGTTAGCTTCGATAACCATCACTTAGGCGAGCTTTATGCTTATTTGTCACCAGAAATAATATTACAGAAAACACTAAGAGAAAAACATGTAGGTATAATAATAATACACGTAATTGACAATTGCAGTTAACATTATAAGTTCCTATGAAACGGTCTTATTTCGCAAACCATCACATCACTATTAGGTGTGCTCTAATTTATATAACGGTTGATCTGTATTAAATTGGACTTGTGTTGTGACAATCGACAATGTTTTCAAAGTTCATATGAACTACGTCATTGACATTATGGAATTAGAGGTAAACCTCAGAACTTGATTGCATCTTAGTTAAATAACAGATTGCAGAGAGTTGACTTAAAAAAACTTGCCCCACAGAAATAAAATTGACAGATGTGGCTACTGCGCGCTTAGTCTATGTCAGCTACTTTCATAGCAGTATGTCGTATGGTATACTATTGTAGGGAACGGCGGCTGACATTGAGACAATTTGTATCTTATGAAAAAGAGCCATTCGCTCTATTTATAACATGGGCTCCAGAGAATCCCTTCAGGGTTTACTGTTACTTCTCAATATATTTATGATACCATAATGTATGCCCGTAAAAATTTCAAACTTCAGCGAAAAATTTAGATGTAGTAATAAGTTGTGTATGCCGGTACAACGACTGGTAGATCTTTTCTTGTAAAATGTATTCGATTTTATAATAAGTTGCCTGAAACAGTTCTATCCTTTTCTGACAAATTCAAAAGAACATTATAATTACTCTCTATAAAAGGGGCTTATTATAGAATTGATGAATATTTAACTGACAAAGAGGTCTGGAAATAATCCAGCACAGACGACCTGTCCTTAATAATCCTTAATTCCACCATTTGATATTATTGTGTACCAATATGCTGTTTTGAATTTATTGTAGGTAATATCTAATTGAGAATTTTAAAAGAGACCGATATTGGCAAGTTTCTTTTGGCATTTCTTCTTGCCAATGGTCATCCGAAATGCTAGCAAAAAAGAAAAATAGTAACATACGAATTGATTAAGATACAATAAGATTATATTTCAAAAAATGGAAGACGCGTCTAAGTGCCTGCGAGGGCCCAATGGCAAATAAAGAAATTTTAACTTTGTCGTAATCTTTTATCAAATCTTGTAGTCGCAAAAATCATGATCACTATACAGTCATCATGTTTATCGATCACTAGAAAGTAAAAGTAACATACAGGATCAACTCGTATATTTAGCACTTGCAAATATATACTTTGATAAGAAATATACAATGTCATTCAAGTCAGTCACGTATTTTATATTAGGTGAGCATGACTCTTTATTCGATTGTTGTTTCAAATTATTACTATCATGCGATATGTCGAGTGATATAAGCCATCATGCGATTGATAAACATTGTCCAAGAATGCTGCCATTAACTTTTTGATATTGAGCTAAGTGAAAAACAAGCACAGGGTTCCCTGATCTGACGCTATTCCCGTATAAATTGACGTTTGAATTACACGATGTATCGCTCGCACCTTGCTACTCCTGCTTATAATGTAGCAACTCTACACCAAGTTCGTGGTAACTTATTATTAAACAAATTTTCGGCGGTGTCTCGTGTAATCTACACGACGTGCAGATGAGGCTCTGAAGATGATGGCGAGTCACTTAGGTACTGCACATAACTATCACCTAGTTAAGTTGATTCTACACTGCTAGTTTTTATTTTGTAATTACCTTAAGTAGACGATAAAAACGAAGGAAAAATATTAAATTTCAAGTAATGCTATAAAAAATTATTTATCAATCATTTTTGAAATAATTGTATTAAATTTGAATAGGCAGGTTCCTTATCCACTGGGCTATCACGGCTTTCGAAACCTAGTTCAATATATAATAATAATTTGCGTTATTAATGTTAGGCGTTTATTTTTAATAGAATATTCGTCATGTTTTCGGTAGGTTGTGTGGTGTTTCGTTTATAATTATAAACGAAACACCACAACACAATTGTCCCAGTAAAAAAAATATAGTCAAATTTGACTATATTTTTTTTACTGGGACAATATGCGGTTCTCGACTACTCATCGCTAGAATAGCAGTGCATTAGAATTAGATTATAAATTAGGATTAGTTCTGATATTTATTTTGAACATCAACGGTGTTTACCCGTCAATTATTCTTAATTTGACGATTGTGAATTTGAGCGATTAACTATTAAATTATTGAATAAATCCAAAACAGAAACTGATTAGTACCAAATACCATTAGTACCAAGGTGAGAATCAATACATATCCACACTGCTGTGTGTCAACCAGATTTGGAAAAGAAAAAGGCGACACTTCACCGGCCAGGGTGTATAGCATGTTTTCCAAAGGCGATTTGCTCTTGATTGTCTTCTGACTTCGTAAAAATAATTTCCTTTCATCAAATATTTAATTTTAGGGAAAATGAAACGACAGCACCATGATAGGTACAGTACTACAGACTATATATACAGGCTCAATCACGAGGTCTACATTTCGGAGGTCAAAATCATCTTTGTTTTGTTCGCTTTGTACGAATAATCATTGTATGGTGCATAAGTGTGCGGCTTCTTGGTCGTCTTAGGCAAATAGTTAAACAACAACATCAAAGTAGTCTTAATTCTCAATTTAAAGGCCACTTTTCTTCTCAATAGATCAATAATACGAAATTATTATAAGAATAAACGGATGAGTAGTATGTTAAGTTGCTTTATTGTGAACATTATCGTAACGGAAAATAACGGAAAAAAATCAAAGCTAAATTAACATCACTAGCCGGCATCTTATTTGGTATAACTAAATGTCTTACTTGTAAAGTAAAATATGCCATTTATAAATAATTAATCAAACCACACAGAGAATAACAATTTATAATTTGGGGTATAATAGCCAAATTCGGGTTGGAACAACAGCTCAAATTAAATTGGTAAAATTTATAAAAACATCTAAAACTATATATTTATAGAAAGACTACACATATATATATGTATATAATTTTATAAAATTCTAAACAATTAGGTACACATCATGCTACCATTCCATAAAAAACATCAATTACAAAAAATACTGGAAACAGCACTTCGAAGTAAGTCAGATCTAAATTAATATCATGAGCGTAACATCTTACGTGTTATAGTTAAATATTTTCCGCGTAAAATCAAATAGGCTTGTCATTTATAAATCATTAACCAAACCACACATGGAATATCATAATGAAATTAATATTTAGGATACAGCAATAAAATTAGATTTGGAAACAATACAAACAACTGACAATAAATCAACAAAAATACTCGTATATAAATAAAATTAAAATAATGACGATGAAACAAGCATACAAATAAGTATGTACTAACGCAAAAAGTGGTTAAAGAACCGGCCTATTGACCAACTGGTCCCCGGTTCGAATTCTGAGTATGTAAATTCGTATTTTCGGATTTATGTACATATTTGAAATTATCACTTGCTCGGCGGTGAAGGAAAACATCGCGAGGAAACCTGCACGTCCATGAAATTATATTTCGAGAGACGTGTCCTAATAAAGGAAACGTCCGGTTTTGCCCTCTGGGTTGTAGAGGTCTGACGGCAGTCACTCCGTGTAAAAATCATTCGTTAAATGTTAAGGCTTAGGTAGCGGACCCCGCCAACCCTAATGGATTAGGAAACAGGATAACGCTAGGAAGAAGAAGAGAGATGTGCAAGCATACGATCCACCTGATGTAAAGTGGTTATCGTAGCCTATCAACTCTTACAATACATGGAATGTCACTCGCGCAATACCAACCCTGCCGATAACACAGCAACTCCTTAGGAGCGTACTGGTAACCTCACGCACTAGCAGAAACACAATGACCCTCTAGGGAGTTCTTATCTGGCTGCGGTTTTCTGGAGGTAGAGGTACTTTCCTGCTTTGATGCTTCCCTGCTCTAACGCGCAAATGTTTGTACTGTGTGGGAATCGAACCCATGAGCGTTGGTGGTGGTGTGGTTAACCACTACACCACCGAGCTCGTCAATTATAAATCTATTATAAAATATCGCGTGCTCGAAGGTCGAACTACGCCGAAAAGAACATTGAGTATGAAATATATAGCAAATTACCAACAAAATAAAAGAATAAAATCAAAAGTTAATAAGGGTGGCAGGTCCACCGTTATTAAATTGTGATGTCATTCTTGACTGAGCGACAACAAAGTGAAGCATCATCATCTATTGTTAAGGTGAAGAAAAAAAGGTTCACTTGCATTTTGGATGTATTTATAATTTGTGACATTTAGTTGTTATAATTATATGTGTTCAATAAACTTCTCTATTTCAATAAATAATACACATTTAACCGACTATGCAGTGCCTGCCTAGTTTATGATTGGTGTACCGCTATTTCTTTACACCGTGTGCTTAAATAAAGACGACCAAGATACCGAGTTATTTTGTACCCTATAACGATTCAACGAACAAAACAAAGTTATTTTCCTCTGAAAAAGTAGAATTAGTGGTAAGGCATGTATACATAGTCTGTAAGTACTGTACCTTTCATGGCACTGTCCTTTCATATCCCCGAAAATTAATTATTTGATGAATGGTTTAACTTTACCAAGTCAGAAGAAGCCGTGATGACTTCAATCAACATTTGGAAAACATGCTGTGCTGTCAGATTAGTGGCCTTGGTTTAATGACGAAAAATATCTAATGAATTAATCTAATGAAAATATGTGTTTGTATAGTAAAGGACAGTATTTTGAAAGGCAATAAATATATTAGTTTGCTCTTAACTTGCTTCATTTATGAGTTACGTTAAACTTAGTGCGCCTTACAACACCTCTACACTTGGGGTTAAGGTTTCAATTTCATGTGCCTAGTTGTAGTCATCTAATACAAATTTTCTGCTAAATCTGGAAATTTTCCAAACTAGATTTTGAACCCATGAGTTCCAATTTACATAGTTTTGTCAATAAATTTTATTGGTGGTATTATATAGCGTGCTTATGTAGTAAATGCTCGTTTTTAGTATAATTAATTGCATTAATAAAGTTATTAATATTATTTCGAATTAAAACTATTCTATATATATGCTACTTTTACTACGCATATAATCACACGCTGGAACCGCAATGGTCGCGTACTGTGCGATTCCAGAGAAGTTTTCTACCGAGAACTCTCAAGCTGTGGAATGAGCGCCCAGCTGAGGTGTTTCCAAGGGAATACATCATGGAATTCTTCAAGAAATGCGTGAAGAGGTTTTGAGAGTTTTTTGAAGGGTCGGCACGCATAAGTGACACCCCTGGTGTTGCAAATGTCTATAGGCTACGGTGACTGTTTACGATCAGGCAGGCCGGATGCTTGATTGCCAACTTAGTTGTATAAAAAAAATATATTCAGCCGCCATTAATTTTTATAAGCTCGAAGAACCGACGGCCGGGGAGTGAGGTCCCTCCACACGATGGACCGACGATCTCGTGAAGATCGCAGGGAGCCGATGGATACAAGCACAGGACCGTTCGCCGTGGAAGCCTAAGGCCTATGTTCAGCAGTGGCTGAATGATTCTAGAGATGCACTACTTGAAAATATCCTCGAGACCGTTTATGAACTGCAGGAACCCTCTAGTATGGCATAACTTCTTCAAGATATGGCTATACTCACATGCTCCTGTAGTTTGGGTTCTTGGTTGTGCCACCGGAGTATCCCACTCGCGTTCTCATCACGCCGGGCGTGACTCCGAACAGTGAGTCATTGGACCAGAAACAGCCCATACCGAAGGTGGCCTTCTTCGTTGGGATGTCCACATCGTGGAGAAGAGCAGCCTGGATATAACAAATATAAAGTAACGTTGTAAAATTTAGTCAATTGGTAATAAGTATGAGATGAAATGGACATATGGGGGAAGTATAAATAAATGAAGGTGATATACAGGGTACATAATATACTATGTGGTAGAACTATGTGTTAAAGATACCACAGGTGAGGTAGTCTGTAAATGCTAGGTTTAGAGTATAGCTACTATAAACATAGTTTTTACAGAATACCTGTAGGTTAGATAAAAGATAAAGATAAATATAAAAATTCTTTATTTGAATTTAGACCCTCACGGGCACTTAGACACGTCTTACATTTTCCATATTATATCTTATATTTTTTTTAATTTTTTCTCTTTTTTAATCTACCAGCATTTCAAATGACCATTGGCGAAGAAGAAATGCCAAAAGAAACTTGCCAATATAGGTCTTTTTTTTCCAAATCATCTTATACATATTACAACAAATATAATGATATGAGTGTACATATAGTGATATCAAGTGGTACAATTAAAGTTATATTAATTCATGTGCTGAATCATTTCCATACGTCTCTGTCAGTTAGATATTCATCGATTCTATAATAACCCTTCTTACATAGAGTATTTTTGATGTGTCTTTTGAACATATTGTCAGGCAAGGACAGAACTGTTTCAGGTAATTTATTATAGAATCGAATACAATTTACCACAAAAGATCTATTAGTCTTAGCAAGCCGATGTACTGGCATACGCAATCTATTCCTGCTCCTAAGATTTTCAGTACATTTTGAAAACGAATTTATATTTTTACGAGCATACATTATGTTCTCATAAATATATTGATACCTATAGAAATAGGTTTTTATGAGGACACGACTGAGCCCTTAGGCCCATCTTCATAAATCTCTATCGATTTACTATCCTCTCATACAAATACTAAAGTGAATTAGATTTTTTTGTCAACCTTTCCAATAAATCGCTTTGTAATTGACGCAGTATTATTGACTGTGAAGGGATGGCTCCATTCAATGACATCAAAACGAAGAAAGATAAGGGTTCATTGCTCACCCAAAATTTATTTTTTATTAGAATTGTTATGCAATTATTTATCTATTTAAGAAGCGAGTGAGGTTTGTAAGGAACGAGTCATATGGCGCTCGGTCATCTCTGCCTACTCCACAAGGGATTTGGCATGAAGTTATAGATGGGTAGATAGACTTGATTATTTACTTGTTTTATTAATTTTATTATGTAATCTTATCTTCGACAAGCATTACATTATCGTATCAGTTATCATTCCGTTATTAATATTTAATTACAATTAAAAATTAGATTTAAGGCATACAATAGTAATATTATATACCTTAAATAAAATCTAATCACGAGCATGACAACAAGATGAGGAGCCTTAGAAACCGGCGGGGTTTCTAAGGCTCCTCTGGTTTCTTCTCTTTCGAATACTTTCTAATATTATCTTTTCTTTTTCTTTACATTCAATAGTCAGTGTCTGCAGTTCAGATGGTGTTTCTGCTAATATCACGGCATCGTCTGCATACAGCAGACGGGTTACCCATGCGTAGTCGTACATTCGTTGACTTTATTCTCTGCAGGCAACTATCGAGATACAGAATAACCAGCCTGGCAGATAGCAGGTTTGATGTCAAAATTGGTGTCAAATAGGGTTGCCATGCTATCATCTATCCACACACATGCTGAGCAATCCTTGTAAGTGGACTGCACAGCACGGAGCTGCTAACCCTCATTCCCATATCTCGGCAATATGTCTCACAGTTTCTTTCGCACAACCCTATCAAATGCTTTCTTAAGATCCACAAAACAGGAGAAAACCTTCTGGTCTATGGCCAGATTCTTGGCACAGCTTCTCCACGATATTGCGGAGCGAGAAAACTTGAACGGTACATCCCCTTCTATTTCGGTATACTCCCTGTACCTCCCACAGCATTCCATCAGAATTCACTCTCATTCTCCTTTCAATTACCTTTCCATATATATTTGCTACTAAGCTGATCAAACTTATATACGGCCCTGTAACTGGCACGTCCATGCGTGCCCCCTTGCCTTTATACAAGTACACGATGACTGCGCGTGTCCAGTCCATTGGGATCCTTCCAGCTCACAAGCATAGATTGCTGAACGCGTCAGTTTGATCATCTCAGCTATGATCATATCAATTCCCGCTGACTTTCCATTTCTGAAGCTTCGTATCGATCATTCGATCTCATCCATAGTTATCTTCGTCGGACCGTCACCGTGGAGTAAGCATCAAACTCACTCTCAGTGCCAGCGTTCGAGGCATAATCATACAATTCTTCAAAATGTTTACTCCACCGTTCTAATACTTCCTTAGTGTTAGCAATAATGTCACCAGCTTTAGACTTTATCTTGTCCATTCTGGATCGAGAAACCACTCTGAGACTTCTTTACCTCTCTCCAAAAGAGTTTGGTATTCGCCTCGAAGTTTTTCGTCCGCCTCTCTTCCTGATTCATAATTTGTCTTTCATACTTCTCTTTCACTAAAGCCTTGGTTTCATTCTTGCATAGACGGTACATTTCTTTCTTCTTCTCTCTCATATTTTCATTTTGGGGCAAAGATTATACATAATCCAGCCACGCTTTCCTCTTTCTTGTTACGGAGGATTCAACCTCCGCATCCCACCAGGCATCTCCTTTCAATGTTTTATGCCTCTTTATGCATTCACATGCTTCTTTTGCATTATCCACCATAATTTCTTTCAAAACTCTCCAGTATTCATCCACATCTGAGTTGAAAAGGCTTGCATTCGCAAGTCTTTCGCTTACTTACATACATACGTTTACGTACATGTGTTTTCCTTACACTTTCATCTTGCAATTTTTCGCTCCGTATCCTTTCATGATCTGCGAAAGGGATACGAATTCGGCAGTGGCTCCACTTCTTAAAAAGTTAATTAATAGATTCAGGCGTTATTTTGCGAAAGTCAAATTTACATGCAATTTGATCTTTTGAGGTTAGATCAAATTGCACTTCTTAAAAAGTCCCACAAATCGGCTTAGCACCAGGTAATAGCGCGTTTCAAGAGTGAGACCTCTAAAGGCTCTTGTATCCATTACAGTATTTCGAAGAAGTTTCTATTAAAATCAAATCAATCACACTTTTTTGGTCATCCCGTCTCCATGTATACGTGTGAATATCCTTATGGTGAAATAAAGTATTCGACACGAGGAGTTTCCATACATAAATTTAGAACTGACTTACCTGCTTCGTTTACTCTCTTATCTCCACAGGGACCAAGACCAGTTTCATAGCATCGTTTGGTCCCAACTCATCCATTCAAATCTCCACACATAATCACTCTTTCATTCCCTTCAGCTAAATCTAGAACATCCCTCACAGACTACCAAAACTTCTCTAATTCTGAAGCACAGCACACGCTGGGAGCATATGCTAGAACCAGAAATACTCGCGTGATGCCCAGTTTTATTCGAACCCAGAGAAGTCTAGGCCCTATCAAATAGTAATCTCTCACACCAGTGGCTAAGCGAGAGGAGAGTACGACACCTACATCAGCATTGGCATGATCGTCTCGGTCTACCGAAGGCCATCATTCCACTGGGCAGATCATCGGTGTCGCTGCACTTGCGGCTTGACCACTTGACCACTTGAGAGATGTTTAGATGCTTTGTCCATCAGCTCGTTCATCACATCACTCAATCCACCTCTCACATTCCGCGTGCCTATGCAGTACTCAGCTCTCCTCGACCCGCTGGAAGTGCCCGGCAACCCGCTACTTCAATTATATTCAAATTTGAATAAGTGTAAAGAAACCGTAACACTGCTTGTGGGGTGTTTCCATTGCTCCCACTAATGGGACGGCGAAGTGGGGCTTCGTCATTCCGATGATTGCAGATAACTGATTCCATAAGGGATTTCATGCATATCTATTTGAGTCGCATAAAATTGATGACATCCCTATTGAGCTGTTCATTGGAACACGTGCCGAGAGTAATGGGGAGCAGTAAATGCAATCAAAACCTATAAAGAAACGATGCGGGTTGACATTGTACTCATTGTTGGTACAATCAACCTTATATATACTATTATTGTTTTATAATACATCTCAAACGATTTTCATCGATGTTTGCACGCTTATACGCCTGATGAGAACGTAACAACTGCTCGCCAACTTTCTGGTTATCGTACTCACTTGCAGGAATATAAACATATCTCTAGGGTATTAGTACTTGACCGCGGTCTTTTGTGTGATGAAGATGCTTACTTTTAATTATAGCGGAGATTCTTTCTCTAGTGCCTTGTGTTCTATCTAGTAGGATGTGATTGGCTCTAAATATGACGATGAGTTGATTACGTCCTAAATTCTTTTTTATTATGAGTAGGTAAAGGCCACGCCTTTTCTATTACATTATACATTTATTACGTTTGAATTACTCATTCTATTTTCGAATACAATTGTGATTTTATAGAAATTTCAAACCAATAGGAGTACCTACACTACAAAAGCCAGCGAACTTAAAAAGCACGTTCTTTCATCTATCTCCGTCAGACATTTCCTTAGTGTAGAAGTATAGATTTTTCTTCCACGTATCCCCGTTCAGTAAATAGTAGAAGATAAATTCAACTTATACCTACCAACATAATTATATAATTGGTTATTTTTTGTAACATGTTTGTTCAGGCAGATCTCTAAATTTGTTATCACGCATGGTGTGTTTTTATTACGTGCTGACGTATAATGTCTGATAATATTATTTTTACAAAGTACCTACTTACATAAACACAGAGTACGTACTTACATAATTTTCGCTGTAGGTGTAAAATGTAAATATGTACTGAGTTTCGCGAAAAATTTTCGTATCTAGTTTGAAATTTATTAAACAACTAAGCGTATACATTTTAAATTGTATGCTTTTTAAAGTTGACGCACCATACCAAGACCATAAAGTATTTACATACTTTATGGTCTTATTGAGGGATGATGTTGTAGAGCATACCAAATTTAGTTTTTTCTTTCACTCCACCCCACCACATAGTCCTCCCACTGCCCACTGACGAGTTACTCCTTGGGTTGGAATGGGTTTAGATCATACTCCGCTACGCTCCACTGTGATTTGGGATGCCCAAGGTCATTCACCTGCATTCACATGAGTACATCCAACAACAGGAGTTTAACATGTCCTTTGACGCCTTCGGCGCAATGAAGAATGCAACATAAATAACCCAAATATAAAAAAGCTATAAATAGGTTGATTTGCGTAATCGACGGGAATTACGTTGGTGTGATTAAAACATAATAATGATATGTTTAACAATATATTTTGACAATTTAAGGAATTTTTACGTTTTGACACTTTAACAAAGAAAAGAACGTGTCAACAGCCAGTAGTGGACTGTCCCCAATTAAGCATTTTAAACTAAGCGACTCTACAGTATAATAGCTAAAATTGACTTGATATATTTATTTATGCAGTTGATTAAAACCATTACTTAATTAACTAAGTTTCAGCTGTTATGTTCAATGGTCTCCTACACTAACTGACACACAGACAGTGTCGGTAATACAGGTAGGGCACATATTCCATATATTAACTGCCATGAGCATCACCGATGAAATCACATAATCTTCTATGTGATCGTGAGCGTCTCCAATGTGGTCAGAAGAGTTATTTTTGACCCGTTATTTTAATGAGAGTTCAGTATGGTGCGAATTTTATAAAGATTTCCGTTTACGTACGTAAATTTAGTCGCGCCTCTAGCGGAACTTTACGTTTAAGTTTCAAAAATTAAAATTTCTATATAAAATGTCGACGTAAAGGTGAACATAGTACGAGTAGAAACATAAAACTTTGTAAAACTCGAACTCGGTACGGGAGAATTGTATCGATTATGTTACTCAGTATGTAAATCAGTTTACTTAAAATTTTAACAATATCTCCTACGGTTATCTTCTTCTTCTTCACGTTATCCCGTTTGCTAAACCATTAGAATTGGCAGGGTCCGCAACTTAAGCATAAGGATTTGACGAAGATAGTGATTTTTACATAGGGCGACTACTGTCAGACCTCCACAAGCCCGAGGAAAAATCTGATCTTTCTTAGGTTAGGTCAGATGTCTTTGGAAATATAATTTCTTAGACGGGTGGATCTCATGATGTTTTCGTTCACCGTCGAGCAAGTGATAAATATGTACATAAATCCAAAAACGCGAATTTAGTGATTCATGCACCCGCCAGGATTTGAACTCTGGGACCAGTTAGTCAATGGACTGGTTCCTTATCCACTGGGATATCACTACTATAATATGCAATGCAGTATCTCCTACGATTATTTATGACACTATGTGGTCATTTTACAACCTGCAATACCTTAATGAATGGAATATATTGTGAAATAGGGGAGAAAAATGTATTTCCATTTAGTTTTATAGCCCCATACTCATAAAATTGTCCTCAAATACAGTCATCAAATTTTAGATGCACCATTCTATCAATCAAAGATATTTGAACTTACTGATTGACACTATAAAATACAGAGCTGTAAAATACGGGGTGAGTATAGTGCCAAATAGTTTTATTTTTGCAATATATAATAAAATTAAAAATTTAGGGTATAACCGGCTCTACCATCGTATTTAGAATTAATCAAATATACAAATTAGCTTATGAAATTTTGATAAAACGAGGCTGGGCTCAATGATATTTAATAAGCAGCGATTGAAGAAGTACCTCCTTCGTATAGGAGACCATAGCCGACTAAGGTCTCCAGGTTTTTTTTTATACATCGTCGGGAGGCATACAAACATACGGCCCACCTGATGTAAAACGGTTACCGTAGCCTATAAACGTTTGCAATACTTTAACTCACTCACACGCAGAAACACAACCTTCTGGAGTTGTTATTTGGCTGCGGTTTTCTGTGAAGCGGTGGTACTTTCAAAAACGGGCTGTTTTGCTGCGCCCTATCTCTCTTGAAACACCAAGATAAATGACATGTTCATGCACACAAATGTTTGTCATGTGTAAGAATCGAACCCAAGAGCGTTGACGACAAAGTAGCGTATAAGCGCGTTCCACCATTGCGCCACCGAGCTCGTCAGATGTGTTAATAGTTAAAGTTACAACATCAGCTAGATGGCTAGCAACATGAGAGCGATACTCCAACAGTCGTAAGCGTCAGTAAGCTCCGGTAACTTCTACAAAACAACCGAAATGTATGTTTGTTTTACTTTAGGCGGGTCGTAACCCTGATTTGTCACCTGACGTAAAAAACAAACAAGTACCAACAATGCTTTATGAATTTAATGTTACTATCGCGCATTTATTGCCTAATTTTTTTACAAACAGACACACGAAGCTTTTCTCCGTTACTAGATGAAAATGAAAAGCATATCAGTGTATTTGTTGCCTTTTTTATCTGATGTTTATCAAAACTTTACCTCACTTGGCTTTAGTAACTTTATTCTAAAATACATTCCATGTAAGAGCTCCAAATTACCGACTTCGCGTATGGTATTAGCAAAAGTATACATCAAAATATATCTAATTTCTATCTATCTATCTTGAGTTTTATTTAGCTACAATTACTAAAGACATATAGAAATGTGAATATATGCATTTCGTTTCTATTAGAAAGACTAACAAGACATTTTATTTAAAAAAATATTAGATGTGTGCACTCAAAGCAATGTTAAACAAAACGAAGTCCTTTTATGTTATGAGTAATCAACCAATTACGTTAACGAAGTTGGCAAAGCAGAATTTTCTAAACTACACGCTCCACATCAGACCTACCATTAACTTGGCGCTAACCATCAGAAGTATAAAAAATACATTGTTTATGCATGATATTTTGTGTTTAGTATTGTAACAAAAAATGCATAATTTACTAGACAAATCGATTTACTATTTTAAAAACACTAGACGGTTCTAGAAATATATGTTGAATCAGCCAGGTAAAAATGGACTGTCTTGGAAATATTTAAACAATATAACACAAGAAATAAACTACTCACATTCACTGGTGGTTTCATGTTGCAGAGAGTTCTAATGATACTCAGCATACAAAGGCGGAATTTTCTCCGGCGATTTCAATTTTTTTCAGCAGAGCTGTGTTAAAGATTCTGATGAAATGTGGTGGTCTCGCGTAGTAAAGATCGTGGATTGTGAGTGGGCCGCGACACGTCGACTAGCTGTAGCGGTGCGGCATACACTGAAGAACAAACAACCAACCAACGCAACGATTTCGTGAAGGAGATTCACTTCGACATTGATTTGATACTAGCCATTTCGAGCTGTTAACGCGCTCGGTACTGTGTCATTATTGTAATTAAATTGCGACACATAAAACTGCAACATGGTCAGAACTAAAGTAGGCACTTGGTAAAGGACAAGGTAACCTGAAGTCTCGTAAGGTAGGTTTAAGTTTTTAAACATTTTTGTCCTGTACAACACTACAGATATGTTCCATTGATTTTCTTCACGATTGGAACATAGACTAGAGAATAAATAGAATTAGGCGAGTATGTTATTTAATTTCTTCATGGCGATAATGCATAATACATTGATAAGATACTTTGCTGATAGGAAAAAGGTAATGGTAAGTACATCTTTCTGGTAAAATCAAATGCAAATTTGGAGATATACGAGTATGATCTTGTTAGATATTTGTGTAGCTTGTTCCTTTTCGAATATGACGGTGGGAATGGAAAACTAATCTGCTAATTAGTAGTAATTTCTACTTCCAATGCGAAAGATTTATATTTATGATTTAATTTAACATATTCCCAATTGCGCTGTCTACTCCACTCATAGGTAATGTCAGATCTTTATCGTGGATATAATTTTATTCAGATACAGAAAATCTAAGCGGATAAGTATGGTAAATGTATGAAATGTATTAAAAGGTCGATCCGTTGTTCACAAGGTATAAAATAATCTACTTAGGAGAATGTTTATAGCACTGGCATTCAGAGTAAGTAGCATTTAGTAAGTTGTATTTGGTATCAGACATCGGTATCCGAATCTACGTAGTTGCGTGATCTTGATCGTGATACGTCGTTAATGACGTAACCTTGCCCGCAGCGGGGGTCACCACGCGACGGCCCCCGACGCGTGCCTTTGAACGGCGGTGTCGCGTCGTGTCCCCGCATTCTATTCTACGCCGCGGCGCCCGGCAAACATTGTTAATTACGTTATGAAAAGTTTTAGATGACTCGGTATCATTTGACTCTCATGGAACAGCTAGTTGTTTTTTCAGTGAATTAAGTATTTTAAAATGAGTTACCACCACATATTATTGCTTACAAATTATTTTATATTACCAGCATATTACCCGTAAAGAAGACTACAGACTTTTGATTTTGTCGACTCTACCACAAGAGTCAACGCTATCGCTATATATTTAGACATAAACTCTTCAGAGTCAGAGAGGGGTATGTCTACCTGTCACGCATGAAAAAAAAATGGAATGATTTCATGATATGTAGTAGGTATGTAGATTTTGGCCTGTAATGACAAAGAAGATAGAGCGCGCGCGGGGGGATAGCGGTTGTATGTCTCTACCACTCCAAATCGGTAAAAACTTTACAATTAAAAGTAAATAGAACTATTAAAACATGATGAATAAAAAAGCTTGATTCTTCTTATCTTGTGCATACTTAGGTACCGAAAATAGGTACATAAAATCTACTTAAAAATACTTATTCAGTGATTATAACGGTAAGGTTAAGGTAAGGTTAAAAAGGTAAGGTTGTCTACATACTGCCCCCAAGTAATATCAAATGACTAGATAACAACCTACTACAATGAAAGTATACATTAATTTAGAAAAAAAATAATAAGTTTTGAATATAAATTTGAATTGAATTCACGTGTTGAGTAACGCGTGAATTTAAATTTACTGAAAAATTGATCTATTATTACTTACTTGAATTTGTGTGTTTCCGCCATCAGTTAAATCATATAAATTTTTATTTTTTTATTTTTTCTTCATCATTTGATGGCATCTTGTGCAGATGCCGATAGCTGAGTCCATAATCGATCTGATCCTTGCGGGTTGCTATTTACGCACGCATGTACTCAACTTATACTATAAGTTGTACCTATGCAGTCGTCACCACAACTGTTGCAGTTGTCTCTCTGCATGTTCACTATCTGTAACAAATGACATATGCAATGCCTGCTCCTCTAGCTGGATAGGTATCTTCAGGCACTCGATCGTTATAACAGCAAGCATCAAATGATAAATCCCTCTATCTATAACTTCACACCAAATCCCTTGCGAGGTATGCGCAGAGAATTGAGCGCCACATGACCTTACACAGCTCGCTGGCTTCCTTAACATTCATAGCCCATCTCATGCGCGCTCCGGTTTCTAAGGCTCTTGACATCACCTTCTGATAAAAGACGATCAATTTAGTCATGTTAGGTAAGTCTTGGCCTTCCTCGGCTCCTATCTCCTTCGATGTTCTATTACTGATAGGTGTAGTTTTAGTCAGTGTGCATTATCACGAGAGCTCGATAGCGTCGTTGCGCGGGTCATTCTAACCGAACACGCAGGTTAAGCAACACGACCGCAGCCTGTCTATGGATGGGTTTATCGATTTCAAGTTTTTCCGTGCTTCGTAGGACACCTTAAGACGTTAAGCTAAGTCAGTGGCCCTCGGGCGGGTTGAAAACACTGGCCTCCGCCAATCCGCATTTGAGCAGCGTGATGGAGTATGCTCTAAAAACCCCTTCAGTTGAATGGAGACCCGTATCTCTGCAGTGGGATGAGTAAGGGTTGATGTGATGATGTGGCGCATTCTCATATTGACATTCCATTTTGCGTCAACACAGACACATGTGCAAGTGATTTGATTATCGCATAATAAAGACTTATCTGTATATCGTAGGAACACGAGAGCCATCAATTAGATAATGTCAGGGTTATTGTGCATTACGAGTTGTTAATTGTACGTTATTAGATAATTATGCTCATTGGGATATTTATTTAAATACGCTCTAGAAAATTTTCGCATGATTTCAATCAATTAATTAATGTAGTGCAGGAAGCAAAAAACAACAAAAAAAGTTATGTAACAAACAAAAAATATATGTATTTTTATACAACGCAAGAAGGCATACAAGCATACGGCGCACCTGATGTAAAGCAGTTACCGTGACCTATGAACGCATATACCTCCTCTGCTGCTGACAACAGCAACTCCTTAGGAGCTTGCTGGTGACCTCCCTCACATGGAGTAATACAACAACCCTCTAGTGAGTTGTTATTTTGCTGCGGTTTTCTGGGACGTGGAGGTACTTCCAGTGCTTTGATGCAGTACCTCTTTTAAAACATCCAGACCAAAACAAACAGACATGTTCATGCACACAAATGTTTGACTTGTGTGGAACTCACGAGCTTTGGTGTCAAAAGTCGCGTCATTCACGACTGCGCCACCGAGCTCGTCATATACCTAATCGTTAGACTATCGTTATGTAGAATCGTAACGTAAACGACATGGAATTCGTATATTATTTTTATTCCGATTATTCTCCCTCAAACATGAACTTCATCATCATCTAAAGAAACTTGATATAGAAATTGGCCTGAGACACTAACATTACTGTACTTACTATTGGAATCAAGATTCCATGACATAGACAACAACAAGATGCCAAGGCATAAAATTATTTCAAATGAAGTCTAAGCCAAACAGCCCGTACCTATATCACGATTACGCATCAATTCTGCTCGAACTCCAGAACTGCTCGTACGTATCAACATGAGGTATTTATGTGATAGGCCCTTTAAAATCCTGTCAACCGTTGCGTGTACAATTTAATATCTACATTTACGTTTAAAGAAAATATTGGTTGGTATACATATAAAACACTCACGATTATTAAAAAAAGAAAGTCTGCGATAATACCATTATAATATCTCGCAGCAGTTTTAAACGCTAATAAAAAATATAACACCTTGTGGAATTAAAGAGATGGCAGTCCTCCATCTCCACCACACGTTCAAAACTGAACTACGGATATGGGTAAGAATTGTTTTATTCTTTACAAGAGTTTGTATGGTTTTATATATTTTTAATTAATTTGTACTTATGACATTAATATATACATTATTCTAATGTTACTCTAGACATAAATTAATTAATAATAAATAATAATAATTCATGTTACTGTAATTAGACTTAAGCGCTGTATTATGAATTCATGTAGATAAGTAGGTAGATCAAAAGTTTTGTCAACATGTGTAATGTCAACTCTGCAAATTGGTTTTTAATACGTGGGCTGACATGGATTAAAAAATAATTTGCATGCCTTTACAAATTATCGTACCTATGTCTGGTAAAAATAATTAAATGCAAAAAGAAGTCAAAATCTGTACTTTACTTATACACAAGAATCGAGGTCGAATGTTGGCATACGTACAAATTGTTATGCAAACTGATATTTTTACTTTCCATACGTTTTATTTCGTCCTTTGCGGAATTAGTTATTTTCGAAGACTACTACACTGCCTAGGTACGCAAAATTATATTTCGGCCTTGGATCGTACTTGTTCAGCAGATACCTAAAACTTATTGTTTGTTAGGCTCCAATAGTGTAACGTCATTACTGGCGCTCTGTACGGCTTTGAGATGTCCCCGACGTAACGTATCGATTGCATCACCAGTGACTTATACAGGCTTTAAACTTGGGGAGGATTTACCTGTCAATCAAATGTCTGAAATTGAGGGCACTTTTACTGAAGTACCAACATAGCGAAGCGATACTTCAGTACAGGGAAATATTTACGTTGAAGTCTCAAGTCTCTTGTCAGACCGCACATGGAATACTGTAGTGTAGTACCTACATGAGTGGGAAAATTTGGATACCAGCTAGGTAGGTAATTTGGATACCATGTGATTCGGTTAAAAGATTAGTTGTGAGAATTGTAGACGATCCTAACGTTACAAAACATGCCAATAACGTTACAAGTAAGGCCACAAGTTTAAGTAGATACTTTCCTTTCTTTTGTATGTTCTGCCGATTGTAAAATGAGTTGTGTTTCGAGGAGTTAACCCCCCCCCCCCGTATGATGCCAATAGCTTCCTCCTACAATCTTACCGAACAATATTGGAAGCGTGATGGTTGGGTACAGTGTTGTTCCTGAGTAGTTTTGCTACGAGAATTCCCTGCTCTATTGGGAAATTAATTCTCTGCCGATATTTTCCTAAGCCATTACCTACAGTATGAGGTTTTAAAGACGTATGCAGTTTTTATCGGGTCACCTCTGATAAATCTGACCTTAGTGGTAAAGAAAACCTATTTGAATAGGCTTTTTAATATCTAACCATGAATAATACTTCGATCTAGTAAAATATACTTACTCTATGCGGTACACTTATTCTGAGGCGGTACAACAACAAAGCGGTAGCTTGAGGCAATGATATGTCCTAAGAGGTACTTATTTTTATTAGTGAATGTAAATAACAAATTAATATATAGGTACTCTATTAATTTAGACATTAGGTATAAAAGAAAATCTCAGAACGATTTGAGGTTTGAGGCATTTTAGACAGTTTCCTTATGGCATTCTTTACATTTGTAGAATGTTTTTCGTAAATCGGACTGAATTGAACTCGAAGTGGCTGTGTATTATGATAGGCAATCTCATTTTCACGTGGTTTTAATTAACCAACGATTCTCTGGCAAAAGACATCTAGGATATATTAAAGTAGCCTGACTGGACAAGTACCTCCACCATACAGGAGGTCACAACCAAATAACAACTGTTTAAGGATTATTGCATTTTGCGACTGATTGAGATTATCATTAAACTCTTGATGAATTGTTGTGGAACCAGTGAGAGTGGAAGTAGTTAGTCCGTACCCTCTAAGCACCGTCGCATGCGATGAAACCATTGAAGCAGTGAGCTAAGTGTTCTTCAGGTTCACCTTTTTCAAACGCAACATCGACATCCTCAGGGTTCATAAAGCAAATTCCTTTCAGTTTATCTTTTATTTTAGGTAATACATTTGTAAGACAATTCCGCTTTTGTTCCATGGTTGAGCATTGTTGTGATGGAGGATCATACTATCAAATATTACCAAAACAACCATGGAACATATTTTTTTTTATACCACTAATATGGCAAACAAGCGTACGGCCTTGATGGTAAGCAGGTTACCGTAATCTATGAGCATTTGCAACACCAGGGGTGTTACTCATGCGTTGCCGATCTTGTAAAACCTCTTCACTCCCACTATGTAGGTATATGATTCAAGCCTACTATTTGTAATCACTTCTTCTTGAAGAGCTTCATGCTGTAGTCCCTTGGAAAACCTTCGGCTGAGTTTATTCACAACATGTGAGTTCTCAGAAAAATCTTCTCATAACCCTCAAAGTACGTAGCCTTTGCGATTCCAGTGTCTGAAGGCGAAATACTCGCCGTCAACAACGGCCCGGGTTGACGGATGAAGCAGGGAGCTACGAAGCACGGAGGAACTCGAGACGACTAAATACATTTATACACAGGCTGCGGTCGTCGGTGCTTTATTTTGCGTATTCGATTGGACCAATATACGTGTCGAGCTCCACAATACATATGGGGTAGCATCTGTAATGTTTGCATTAATTGCTCCAGCGCTGTCTCTCAGCGGCTAAGGCTACACCCCCGTATGACCCTAGAGTCAATCATCAAAATAATTACTAATATGTATATCATCTATACATAAATACGCAAATACAAACAATTCAGTGGGGATATTTACAATGCCTCGGAAAGCCATATTCGAAATGGAATCGAAAAGTTTACAGACATTTTCATACACAACTTTTCGAAATTTTTATTTATATATAACAAAATTTTGGAAACAGAAAATAAAGTTGAGACTATGCAAATTCATGTGTATACATATTCCTGCCGAGTATCATCTATAATATAGCAAAACCGCAGTCAAATTCCAATTCTTGGAAGATTGTTGCATTCCTGCAAGGCGTAAATTGAGTAGGAAGTTTCTTGATCACATACTATTGGCGGAGGTCTTAAATCGCGATCGATACTCCTAGGGCTACGGTAGCTCCATCACATTAATCGGATCGCAAGCGTGTATGTTAGCCAGGTCAGTATAAAACGTTATAAATATGTAGAGTTGGAGGAGTACGCCTTCGAAAGCAAATAAAAGACAAAGTAAATTTAAATAAACAATATTTTTATTTATCAAGGAATAGTAGAATTCACACTACTGTTCAAAGTCAAAAGGTATTTAATACCAAACACCTAATTATTTACAATCAAAAATAAATAACAACATAGTAACACAAACAGAACGTTTCATGCATTGGTAGATTTTGCATTACAACGGTATACGAATGGTACTGATAAAATAATTGTACTATGTACTACACGACAGTTTGACATTCAGACAGTAGTGTAAAATATTACGTAGGATTCATCCCTTTATAATTGCCAGTCAATGAAATTTACTAATATTGAATCGAATTACTCTGTGATACGTACGCCAATCAAATTTTAAATGGTAGCAACCAACAACGGCTTAAGACTATTACGCAGATATGGCGGAGACATGGTGCAGGTGTGGTGCAGACATAGTTGGAAATGACACAATGAACTCTCGTTCTCGAACGCCAAGAGGGCACTGTTATCCTAATGTTTCCATATTTTTTGCTGCGAACAGGGCATCATAAACAATTTACGAAGACTTAGTCATCTGGTGTACACACGGCTCGACCTTTTTGTTATATTAAATGTTAATGAAACTGTCATTAATATTTCATACGTATTATACAGAAATAATGTGTCAATTTTAATAACATCGAATGGGATCAGCTCGTAGCAAAGCATCAGGCAATAATATAGCCGTCTTAATATTTGTTATGTGTAATATCTGTACGTCATATCAGCGTTTACTGCCTTTGTCACACCGCATACAATACGCAATCTGTGTTATACAGGACGCGAAACGAAATTTCAAGCTTTCGTCTCAAATATCCTCACAAAGTATAATAGTAAACATTTATTTCTGGCGCTTTCATTAGGCATTAGAAGATATTTAATAAAAAAAAAATCAGAATCTCAATATAAAGGTCGTGTGGAACTTTACAAATGTTTATTATTATATAATATTACATATGCGGTAGTGGAGCCTTAGAATGGTAACTAATAACGAACAATAAAAACGAACTTTAAGTGTTTATTATTGTCGAGTCCCAGTATTAAATCAGAAAAGTGAAAGAATAACAGCCGCAATCATTTTTGTCTTTTATTTGGTACAAGCTGGTATAGTATGAATAAACTTAAAAAAAATGCGGGAATTGATACTTAATGATTAAATAAATTACAGAAATAAATAAGTACTGGTTCATAATCGCTTCAGAACGTTACCCGAGTAGGAGAAAGTATTTAATACACATGAACGCCACCTATTTCTACGATCAGAAGAACATTGAGAAAATGAATCTAAACAATTTTGAAACAGAGGGGTAGCCAAAGACATATCCTTCATAAAACGTTAAAGATATTAACCCGAAATTAGTCCAGCTACGCCGATAACTAACCGTTGATTAGCTACCACATAAATTTCAATTGACTAAAGCAACTTGGTACAGCGCAGTACCAAGTTGCGGTGTTTTAGATCCATCCATCTCGTGCCAGTGATGTCCTAAAAAGATTGGTCTTAAAGATGGAATAAGAGATAATATTGCCTCTCTATTATTATTAGTAGTAGACTGTAGACCGAGTGGTCCACTCGATCTACGACATCCTGAATATTTTTTAATGTTGACAGGACCGGCAAAAACAATTAATTGGAACACATTTCTTTCAAAGAATGTTATTTTTTTAAATTTAAACTGTAAATCATCAATTTCAGAGATTATCTAAAATAATCTGAATATATGACAAATTAAATATTCTCTCTCAATTTGGTACACGCACGAATATTTGTATCATATATTACAGACAAAGTAAAGGTGCGGTCTAAATGATGCTCAACTCACTCCATTCGCGCGTGTCTACGCTGTACGGCTTCCATCGTGTCAGACAACGGCATGTTTATGACAGTTTATCTAAACGGGTTAACTATTTTTTTTCTCAATTTTAACGTTGTCAATAAAAATACTAGCTGATACAACCCCATGGATGGAGCCCCAAGTATGACCTTGCGTAAAATCGCTATAACATCACAAAATCTCTACAAATAAGCCGGTAGTTACTCGAGAATAAACGTGACAATGATATGCAATGTTATGCAATCGCAAGGTGCACACAACTTTAAACTTAAACAAAATTTGTGTGGTCGATACAATAATGAAGTAACGATATGTAGACTTGATTTTAACAATGTTGTTCTCAAATGATACAAATGGTCGTGCGCATAGATTAGATTTATATAAAATTCAATAAATTCAATATAAATTGTACAATCAGGGGTTGCGATATGAACATTTATTTACTATCTAGAAGCTCAACTGTTTGTCAATATTGTTTTATTGATTTTTATAGAATTGCTGTGCCTCAACACATAAAACCATTAAATGGTATTGTAATTGTTCAGAACGAGAGAAAGATGTTATATATAGCTAGGTATATGTTTCAGTGTATTTATTTATTAATACTTAATTTTTTATATTTAAGCACTTATTACGGACAAATTTTAGTTTATATGAAACAAACTAACTCTGTGTCCGTTGCGCAGCGCAGTAATTCTGTTAGATACACTCGTAATTTTTGAAATTGAAAAGTTTAGAGTAACTACTTTAGTGATATATATCTAATTTATTTAATTTAGGATATGGCGAAGTGGTCCAATAGAAGGCAAGATAAGTGGGCAACTTGATTGTTATATAGCACTAGAATCTTATAAACATCTACCATTGAGCTTAAATTTTCTATTTAATATGGGGTAAAACGCTGTGTAGGCGGAAACACTTATTTCCTTTAAACAGTTACAAATTTTTATTAAAAACGACACATAGAAAATTCTAACGATTATATACTACTGCTCTATAAAACCAACGTGATGTGTAACGTACTGTATATAATGTAAAAGAACACTTCACTTTGACACAGTTGTGACGAAAATCCTGTAATAGTACGACTGAACGTTATTCTAGTGATGAAATATAATATGTACGTATGATTTCAATACACAGATACCAATAAAATAATAACAAAATATCGAGCGAAACATAGTTACTATTACATGTATTTATGTAGTAGTTAGGTAGATTATATGACATACAACATCGGACTACATAATTTACTAAGGCAAGACAGACAAGAGGCACTTATTACTGAACAAAACTGAGCTGAACTTACATCAACAAGTGTATAATTACATAATTTCAAGAAATACATAAATGAATTTTAATTTAAAATTTACTGGATATTATGTATAGGTATAACATGACAAATTGTATATTTAAGATTTTGAATATGTAGCCACTACAGGGCAAGCATGATTTAGCGAAAAACGCAAACGTTGATGGTGATGCGGGGACGTAGATGTTATGTAATTCGCCAGTACACGAATAGCGTGACATACGAGATGAGGCGTGCTAAAATTATTATTGTGCTATCTTTAGGACTAAATGCGCAGTAGTTAAAAGCTTCCCTAGTTTTCAGTCTCATTTCTACTTGATAGATTATAAATTCTGAAATGCAATACCCTCAAATTAGGAAAGGCCATCTTTCTAATATATGATTCGATTCGTGATCGAATATATAACAAAAAGCAAAACAAAAATACATTATAAAAATAGAGGGTCGTTGTAATAATAATTATTGTAAATTCACATTTGCCAACAATATTTGTTCGCTCCCGATAAACTAGTTTCGCTCTTGGCATCTTCGTTTAACTAAATTCATGCTTGTCCAAATGACACTACCGATTGGCGAGACTATGCCATCACAACCCATCTGTACAACAAAAAATATTCACTTTCCCTAGTGTAAGTACCATGATAGAGAACATATTAGTTCATTTCTATACAATATTGAACAAACACAATAGTATCACAAAATGCTGCTTGCAAATGCGGTAATTTTCACAAAATAATACTGAAAATAAAAATATAAACTGGTATGAAACATTAAGGCCCTTTTATATTGCTTTGTATATTAGATGAAGGTATACTTAGATATATTTTTTTAAATTATAGACATCTAATAATTTACTTTACATTATAGTACACATTTTAAGTAAGTACTTTTTAAGTACTAAAGATATAATGATCTATAGGAATATACTACACTAATGACTAAATTATGGACGAATGAATTACTATGGATGGGAACTATGAAATCCAAGTGATAAATACACGTCAAAATGCTAGTTTAATATTAAAGACATTAACAAATATGACAACAGTGAACGTTAAGCTACTATTTTTGATGAGGAATAACATACATTGAACACTGGATATAATAACGTATGTATAAATTAATGTAATCACGGCGTAATAGTTTATGTACTATCTATTATCTAACACAAAATTTAAGATAAACTTGGAAAGGAAACAATAGAAAATGGCATTAATTAAACTTGCTCGTGCCTCGATGTATACAATCTCATTCGTGAGTAGTTCTTACAACATAAAAGTGCAAAAGGATATGTTTCAGTATTTTCATTTGACCCTTGTTCATTTCATAGCTGCTAATTTGTAAGTAGATCAAGGGCCTCAACAAACAACAAGACCATGATCCATAAATTTCCGAAATGGTTACAATTAGGTACTGAATGACTTGAGAACTACCCATGGATTAAGTATTTCAGCACTTAATTGTTACCATTTTGGCATTTGGTACAAAGATAACAACAATTTTGAGCATCAATGTAACCTCTATCTTGTAATTATAAATACAGTATTACCACAAAGCTAAGCAAAATATACCTATTTAGTATTAGAAATCAGACTGATATGGTAGGTTATATTCAGATGTGACGATAAAGAAATTTCCAATATTATTGATTTTCGTGTATGGTTTAAAGTATCAATGCGACAATGACTATTTTATCTTTAAGATAGTGTCAATTCTGTATGATTATACGAATTTCAAATCTTAACTTTAAAATAAAATTCCATGACTACAAAATTGTTATCGATACGGGCAATACCTCCGTATTCGCTTAATTTATTGTCTTTTTTCTTTAAATCGTGTTATTTATGCGTTCAATTACTGTATTGACACTACCTAGTGGTGCTCGGGGCCACTAGATAGTCAATAAAATAATTGCAAGTTAGGCCGCGCCTAGCTAACAAAATATATGCATAAATATTTTAATTTGGTGTAAACTCCATCTAACTCACATCTAGCATTTCTTCCACTGTTTTCAAAAGCAAAATTGGTTTTAAATTTTCCTCAAGGTCTTCAACATAATGCGATTTTATTGTGGCTTCAAACTATTCATACTATGCAAATTTCTCCCCACCCAGTTTTTTTTACGTTTGGGAACAGGTGAAAGATTGTTTTCACTATAACACGTGATTTCTGACTAGTTGATCAACAATGCTTTTGCTTCCTGGTAAAACTGTAAGTAATAGTAATACAACGTAACAAAGCCGTGCCGTTAAGATAGAAAAAAAAATTGGCACAACTTGAGTATTTAGCACGACGAAACAAGAAAAAAGGCACTCGGCTATTCATCTGTATGTTAGGAGCAACATATAAATATTCATTCAGTCACAGCCTCAATATATGAGGCAGCATGCTGTCTCTCGCTTTTGATAGAGAAGGAAAGAGATAGCCGGTTTTCCTTGAAAGTGATGTAGATTTGATACTGAAGGAAAATTCCTAGTGCCAATCGATTTAAATAACTTTCCATTACGATTATAGCTGGTAATGGAAAGTATAAAGAAAGAAATCACTAATCCCAATTTCAGTAAATATAGCTAAGAACCATCTCCCCTTTTTGGGCAGTGGTTTTTAAAATATTTCTAGATATTGAAAGTAACAATACCGGGAAAATCTAAGCCTAGTTTACTTCAACAATACTCAAATAATTTAGCATAAACTATACCCGTAACATAACCGGACAAACTGACCAACACATGCTAGGATAAATGTCGGGTGGGGGAGACTGAAAATTTCCAATTTCCTAGTAAATCTAATTTAAATATTTGGAACAAAATTCGAAATATGTTGATGGCGAATAAAATTGTGTAGGTCATTCGTGATGTTACGCATGTAGCATGGATGTTTAGATGATATTTCTACGTAGCGCTTTGGAATGAACGTTATAGGCGGTCGATAGATGTCTTAAAACCTCTAAACGCGTTCGTATATCCGCAATGAACTAGCGGGACGGTATGCTGTACCTCTTTCATTTTAGGGAGATCCGTATTTCAATCGAAGAAGCGCAGGTGTTGGTGTGGTGATAAAAATTGAAAATGTAGGTTATGCGGAGATTTGCCTTCATAACAATTTAATTTCAATATGTTGCCTTAACGTACAGACGTCACAACGACTTAACAGCATGAATGCTGTGGCCCCCTCGCTCTGTCAACAGTCAGCTGTATTTTCAACTCGAACGTATTATCGATGCGTATGGACAATTAAAATTATTCAACAAATAAACAAATACATTATACCGTTCGTGTTAAAACTCTATTACTATGAGTAGTAATAAGAAATATTATTTTTTCATACTTTAATAATAAAAAACAATTACTCGCAATGGCAATAAACGCAATCTAATCCATCAGATATCAAAAAAGTGTATTGAAAATCATTTTTGACTGCCCATACGCTCGATTGATACTAAATAACACCTACATAACAAATCCAGTCTTTTGTTAGAGAAATCAGGCAACATTTATGTACATAAATATGGAAGATACAAACATGCTGCACATTAAACAGTAACATTTAATACATTGATTGTTATTTAGCAATATAAATACGAAAGTTTTTTTATTTTATACAATTGAATGAACATTACTTTTTTTTACTAACTACACATGGTCGCACAACAACACACGGGAACTTATAGAACAACTGTGCATACACAACGAGCGCGGTCATTGTTTGTGATCATACGCTCTCATTTTTTTATGATTTGTGTCAGCGTGCATAAACGCAAACGAATCACAACGTTAACGTTATATTGCAAAACAACGGTAGAAGCGTCCTGTCATTTTATACGAACTTTTGACAAAAGTTATTCGAACTGTTCAAGATCCTACTGGTACCGATTTTCTCTAAACTTTCTACAAATTGTGTCATCTAAATTGATTACTGGTGATGAGATTTAATGATCGGATAGATCTGAAGGGGATAATACAACGGGGCCCATCTACTGTATTTATCTTATGTTGTACGACATGTACTTCATTCAATCGAAAATAGTCAAGAAAATTAGAATCAAAAGTATCGATCAAATTTAGATTCAAAATTAGACATCGATTCAAAATTAGTCAGCACAAAACCTCTTTTTACAACCGGCTAAGGTCTACAAAGAAACCAAACACAAAATGTAGCAGGAAATGCCCAGTCTTTCGCAAAAGCCCCCCAATTCCATACACATACTTTTTACAAATACGTCAACGATACCGAACTTTATGAAAGTATTTTATCAAATTTGCATAAAAGTGTACGGAATATAAAATTTCGTATATGGGAGGGAATACACACCTGCCCTTCTGAATTAACTATAGATTAATAATGCGGATAATGTAATAATAATAGTCCGGATTTACTATCCAGAATATACAATTAAGTCCCATTCGTAATAAACAAAAACCGTCACTTCTTACGACGTTATTTATTATTTTTCTAAACAAATTAAGAATTTAACACTGTTATTAAAATGCATATTACTTAGTAATGAATAGAAGCAATGACGTAACCTGAAATGAAATTGAATTTTTGCTAAGGAATGTATCATTTCACTCAACTGTACGTCAAATCGATTGATAGATCAACTCTTTTGGACGAGCCCGGTAGCGGAGTGTTTAACGACGCTACTTTAACACTAAGGCTCATTGGTTCGACTCCCGCAAAGATAGAGCACACAGGACAAACATTTGTGTGCATGAACATGTCTGTTTGTCTTTCAACTTCAGAGAAAACCGTAGCCAAATAACAACTCCATGGAGGGTTGTTGTGTTCCTTCGGGTGAGTGAGGTTACCAGTAGTAGTAGCTTCTAAGGGCTTTTGTCGCAGCAGAGGAAGTTGGACGCGCGTGGAATACTTCTGATATACAAACATTCATAGGCTACAGTAACCATTTTACATCAGGTGGGCGGTATACTTCTACTCCTGAGGTTATGAAAAAAATACCCTATGCATTGGCTCCACGCTTGGGCTTGGACTCAACATTTATGGTTCACTATGTATCAAAATTTGTCATTTTTCTTTGTCAACTGGACAGCACGATTTGTCTTAGTCAACTCACGCTTGACTAAGAAGACAAACCGTTCATTACAAAATGTGCTGTAATCTGTAGGGCGTATTCATGCCATATTTCATACCAGGTGAAGGGTCATATCAAATCGCTATTTTCGATTGATGACGCACGTATGACAATGACGCGATGTATACATTTTACAGAGTGCGAACAAATTTCAACCAATCATAATACGTGAACATTTTTCATAATTGTATGGATCATAGTGCACATTCTATTTTCGAAATAAAGTATTAACGATCATATCTTTAGAGTTACATAAATTTGTTACCCTTTATGGGCAAATGCACATTTTCTTCTACTTTCGATTTATGTAGGTAGTGTTATTTTATTCTTATAGTATTGCGTAATGCACAATAGTCTACGAATGGCGAAATGGGCGTGACCTCTCTGTGCATTGCGTTGCAAAATCATATTCAATTGTGAAATTTACGCACGGAACAATATAATTGTGGTATTTTTTACAGTTACTTTATACTATTCTGTAATTTTACCTTTACATTTAATGCACATATTGTTAGGGGTGCCGCCTGTGGAATTAAGAAGAGAAGACTACAAGATCGACGTTTGAAAGGACATTGTATGTTTACAGCAAAAATTTAACTTCACCGATATATGATATCTAACTAAATCGTTAAATCATCATGTTCAATGGTAAAATACGCGTAAATTATTAGGATATAATATACCCGCAGGAATAACCCTTCCATTGGCAAATCAGAGGAAATTCGTACAGACGGCAACCCTAATTCTATAGCTTCTTTTATATGAAAATGACAAAACACTACTGTAAACTTTATGGCCGTCAAGTGGTCCACATAACGAAACAGGAATAGATCGGCTAAGTAAGGCATTTATCGCAGTTACGTTCCACAAGGGCATCCAATCACATTAACATTACACTCTACTTTTAAAATTTTATGTAAGGAATATATTAAGATTTTGTTTAAAATAAATTAATTAAATAATTTGCGTTTAGCTAATTAATTATGCTATGTTTCATAATATATCATCATACCGGCGAGGCACTTTCGGACAACCGCTTCTGAACTGCTTGTGACTTGGGTTAGTTCTCATCTCAGGAATGATTTAATATCTATACATCACTATTTGTATGTTGAATGTACTTTTCACTCATTAATATACACTGAAATACTGATAGATTTGATTAATGTATTCTCATTACTATTCACGACATATCTCGTTTTATAAATAATACAGTTTCTCGGAATGTATAGGAGATATTTAAGGCGAATACTACAATTATAAAATACTTAATTATAACTGCCTACGACAATAACTTTGCATAATTATAGGATCCATTTCTAACACTAAATAAAATATTAGCAACCATTTAAATTCCCTTAATTCTAGGTAATAACCGTTGAGCTTTCTCGGCACTATCACACTGTCTCGTAGCACATTGGCAAGCCGTTGCTTCGTGAGCAATAATGGCAATAATCCATCGGCAATAAATACCACAAAATAACAAAATCTAATTAACGACAAGCGATCGTTACTAAATAAAAATTAATTAATAGGTATCAAATGTATTCGTTTACACAAAAACCATTGGAATAAGCAAACGACTTCGAGCTGGTAGCAGTCGACATATCGACTAAGTAATAAAGTATTCAAATAATTTGTTTGTTGTAGTAACAATCGCTAATCGCCACCACTAATACGGTATCCAGAAATTTTTTTCGTGATAATTTTTGGAACAAATGTTATATCTGAAATTAAGACCACCTAAAACTTCTGGCTACCTTAATTTGTGTATATTTGTATTTTTTTTTTTTTTGGAATGACAATTCAGACTTTTACGCTAGCTCCTTGGATAGACAGCCTTACACTGGATCACGATCCGCAATACTTCATAGTCTCTATCTACATAATTATACAGCACCTGCGTGATCTGGTATCCCCGACAACATCACTGGTGTGACCAGCAAACCTAGGCACCGTCCCAGAACTCGACGAAAGGCTGAGCGGGTTCAATTGCACTGGCATATCTTGCTTTGTCACCTCTGGTATCGAGTTTATGCTGTGGTTGTTCGTCGAGGCGAGACTGTTCTCCACCGGGCTCCCGTTCGTTCTTATTTGTGCTCGTTGTTTCTTCAAGTCTGCAAGAGTGCCTGAAATGAGTGGACGAGTGAGCGCTTGCGTAACAATTTATATTTTAAACCGCATAAAAATTCAAAGTTTTTTTACGAGATAAGCATAACTGTTTCAATGAATGATCTTCGGATAAAAGTGTAACTTTCACATGTGTTAGTAAACATAATCGTTTTAGCTGTTAATACATCTAACTACAATACGGGCTGTTCTTTTCGAGTTAGGAATTGAATTGAAGGTCATGTGTACGTTATAATTATAAAATGTAAAAATTTCGGCGCATTAACAGAAATGCATTAGTTGAGATTTAATTGAACAACTGGCTATTAAAAGCATCTTTTCCAATAATTCTAGGATTGGCAGATTATTTCTTTTTCAATCTGAATACTCTCTCTCGCGTTTGAAAAATAAATAATCTGCCAATTCTGGGAAAAGATCCATCTCTTCTTTAGAGAGTTAATTTTAAGGGATGTGATATCAACATAAAATGTTCACTATCAAAAAGAACAGCTTGTATAAAAACTGATTAAGAAAACTTATAAACAAAGAAACATGACACGCTCAAGCACAGATTAGGTTAGTGTTGAAATAAGAATTGTGACAGATATTACAAAAGAAAGGTATTGAATAAGTGTAAAAGTGCACAGTGCAATTCAAACACTACCAACAAAATCCCATACGATGTCACGATAAGAGACAACAAGAGACGCATGCATTACAACCAGAGACTGCTTGCCTCATATGCATCCTCGAGAGCGAATCAAACTGGAAATCGGCACGCAACCCCTCCAAACTTGATATTATTTATATACCATCACTGTGCAAAACTGTTAGAACTTATGAAGTTATACAAGTTATTATGAAATGTGCTGTTATATAATGTGCGCGAATTGTTCGTAAGGATGCATATAATTACCTGCGTTAATCATGACGGTGACATGAACATTGATTTTACCATTATTGTCTGTGGTGTAGGTCGCGGTGCCGCCTTCAGTGATTGCGATCTGGCCGGGACTCACGACCATTTCTTTCCTACCGTCTAACACGTCTTCTACTTTGAACGAGTCATTGTCCTGACCCTCGGGCGCTTTGCGAACGCCATTTGGTAAACTCCTCTCGTAATGTTTCAACTGGTCATTGATAACATCAAGCTGGGGCGGAGGTACGGAACCGGGAGCGTAGTTTGATGCGGCGTTTACTCCGAAAAGTGGATTCGTAGTCTTTGGCTGGCTGTACGAGAGGTGATCGTTTGTTTCATTGCCGTCGCTTGTTTTGTTCGAACGCTGATTGTATGTGTGTTTCGGCACCGCGTAATCAACATTCGAGTCGTAACTTTGATTAGATGTTGTTGAGCTGGTAGATAGCCTCTTGTGCGCCTGCTCGCCGGGTTGAAGTTGGTTCGCCGTGTTTTGATCATTCTCTACCCCGTTCGTCAAACCCTGTAAACAAATTAATGGCGAATTTTATAAAATAGTATGAAATAACAAATGTATTTGAAAGCTATTGGGACTCATTGTAAAAAGTTGGCAGGGTGTTTTCTTGTGGCAATAATATATTACATATATGCGAGTATACCTGTGGTTCATATACCCGATGTTTATACGTATGTTTGTTACCTCTCAGTACATTTACGAAAATATAATGTACCTACGTTTGTAAAAATAATAAAATTCAGTGAAAATCGTAGACTACTTCTACAATTTTCACTGAATTTTGAAAACAACTTTATTATTTTTACAAACGTAGGTACATTATATTTTCGTAAATGTACTGAGTTCAAAAAACAAGTACCTAATGTACAATCACTTATCGGTACATCGCTTTACTAAGACTGGTAAATATTTTCTTGTAAATTGTATAACAATAAATGTATCAACTCGGATGAACATTTTAAAAACGCATAATTAATTTAAAAAAAAATATAGTTGTAAAAAATTGTAGTTAAATTAAACTAAAATAAAATGTGTAAGTGCGAGATAGTTTATGCTCTAATAAAGTACCGCAATGTTTTTATACGGCCTGACTGATGGTAAGCAGTTATCGTAACCTGTGAACAATTGCAACACCAGAGGTGTCACTCATGCGTTGTCGGCCGAGTAAAAACCTATTCATATTTTTTTGAAGAACCTCATGCTGTAATCCCCAGGGAAAAAATGATTTTAAGAGGAAGGGTGCATCGAATCAGCCCGACTGAAGAAGCGCACCTCACAACAAACCGCAACCAAATAACATCTCCCTGGAAAGTTGTTTTGTGCCCGCGAGTGGGGTTATCAGTAAACTCTAAAAAAATTGATGTTATCAGCAGGGGTGGCAGCGCGCGAGTGATACTTCATATAATGCAAGCGTTCAATAGGCTACAGTAACCATTTTACGCCAGGCGGGCCGTATGCTCCCTACATTGTATAGAAAAAAGATAAAATATCATTTTTCATTTGCAATAAGGTTGGATTAATTGATCTACTTCTGCAACTATTACAAATTTCAAATCAATAGTAGTTGCTGAAAAATGCCACTGTGACAGACGAACATCTCAAAGGGTGCACTAAGAAATTTGAAACAGACACAAACTAAATGGACCCACTGTTAGTTGACCATCGAAGAGTACGCTCTAATTTGGCATCTGGGTCTTCTATCGAAGTTATCATCGTACGGGCTGCCCGAGGGTTTGGAAATGGATTGCCAGCGACTCACAGCAACATTCCCTTGTGCAGGAGAGCCGTGGTGTCTTGTGTCTAATATTGAGATCTTTATTTGTAAAATATAAAATCGTAACAGTTACAGGTCTATATATTTTTGAATTGTGTCGGCTAGTTAAAAATCATCCTAGTTACTTCCAAAAACTGGGCGATGTACCAACCCGTCATGTCTCGCGCCGTCTGAATAACATAACCATACCCACTACAAATCTCGCTTTATACCAAAATAATGCTTTTTACATGGCGATTAAAGTATTCAATCATTTACCAAATACACTGAAAGCCCTCCAGGAAGGTAAATTTGAAACCCAGTTAAGCAAGCTGCTAATCGTGAAAGCCTATTACAATGTCAAAGAATATTTTAGTGACAAACTTTAAATTTATTAGGATTATAGGCTTTCAATTAATTGTATAGGTTATTATTATTGTGACATATATTTTTATATGTTCTTATTGTTAATTTAGTGCTATATTCGTAGATTTAATGTAATTTCAATTCTATAATTATTTATTGTACTGTGACATCCAGAATCTGAAATCACGAATACCTTGTATTGGTGATTTGTTAACATAATATACTACCACCTTACGTGACCTGCAATGTGTTCGAATTATGTAACAAATCTTATGTGATTAAATGAATATGAGAGTACTGGTAGGTAGTATTGAATTAAAACACCATCAAGACAACAAGTCTACGCGGTCAATAATTCCATTTGCTGTGGTTCCTCAATACAACACACCTCTTAACGCCAAGGGCATTGGGATTCTTGGTGTTGAGACCTTCAGCGACTTTCAATTCCGAATTTACCTGGACGAGAAGGTCAAGTTGTCACCCAAGAAACTTAGTGTGCTCAGCTGAGCGATACTTCAGCTCAGGTCAAAGACTTATACAAGTTTCAAGTCAGAACGCACATGGAGTACTGTAGCCATCTCTGAGCGAAAGCACCTGTATACTAGTTAGGACTTTGTGTCTCGGTTCAGAGATGAGATTTGGGCATTGGCAATGATTCTAAGCTTACACATGGTATTGAGCCATTGAATTTAAGGGGACGTTTTACATCCATTTGAATATTCTACCGATTGGACAACAAATTCTTTCTACAACTGTACCGCTCGCCAACATCGAGGAATTCGTCCTCACGCACTGAAATCGTAATGGTTACGGTCCCAAAGAAGTTTTCTTTCGAGAACTCTAAGATGTGGAATGAGCTCCTTGGCGAGGTTTTCATAATGTACCTATAAGGATTTACTGTGATGAGCGCCATCCCTGGCGTTGCAAATGGCGTTAAAAAAAGCATAAATAGGTTTTTACTCGGTCGGCATCGCATGAGTGACACCCCTGGTGTTGCAATTGTCCATAGGCCACGGTAACTGCTTACTTAGTGGTATAAAAAATATTTCTTCTTTTTATACGATGAGTGATGAGCACGATTATTAGCCCTACTTGATGAGAAGCGGTTATAGTAGATTTTGATTCAATTGTCATTGCTTACTAGTAACATTACAGAAACACATAATCATCATGTTATTATACCCATTTCAGTCAATTCCCAAGTTTCATGACGGTACAATATCATTAGAAGTGACTGAAACAAAGTTCACTACCTTCTATTAAATATAGTACTCATAGCTATTTATTATAACAACAGATCGATTTAATAAAACGCGTTAATAAATCTAGTTCCGAATTACATACCCTATATCTTAGTCCTAACACCGGCGGCTCCTTGCGCATCCGCCGCAAATTATCATGAGTCAAAAACATAATATCTAACGACATTATCAGTTGTCAACAACACACAACACATAGCACATCATTAGGTCACAAAATGTACACAGAACCAAATCGTTAACACTTTATGCCACCACAAAGGAAGAAATAAAGTCCAAAGAGGCGTATTTGAATATCAAAATGCATTATCGAGAGGCGCGTTGGTCGCGGTTGTGTAGTGCGTGAGCGGTGGCTACTCGGACTGGCTAGTTAGCGGACAAGCGTCGAGGTTCGCACTACTTGCGCGTTAGGACCGCACACTCACAGTTGCTGCAGTAACGATTGCATTGCGGCAAAGCAATGGTACGAAGGGCGATTTGATAGTTTTGCTTAACTCATAAATAAAACAAATTAGGAGCAAAATAAAGTATTGAACTCTTTTTTGCCGAACCAATTTTCAAAACACGACGACCACTGGTCGGACGTATGTTTTTCACGTGTTGATTGAAGGCATCACGGCGTCTTTCGATTTCGTTAAAGTTCAGCAAATATTTGGTTTTTAGGAAAACACAAAAAAATTACAGGGTGCGAGGTAAGGACTATGTCCTGCTTGGGTCACGCTCTACTTTTTCGGAGGAGTCTACTCTTTATAGCAGAACTTTTTATTTTATAATATTATTATGCATAACAGCGGATGGCAGAAACTTAATTTCGCTCGCAGAAAATCGTTTGGCCTGCACTCATTTACCATACACCCAAAACGCAAAATAGTGTAAATCAGAATAATCTTTAGGCAAACAATTTATATCCACAATAATTAAAAAGTGGAACCATTATAGGTACCTATCGCAGCAAATTCCGTATGAATCTACAAACGTTAACGGTGGGTTTAAAATAAAATTATCCTTTTTGTTATTTCGTTTCTGAGTGGTTTTAAAAAAAAACGTAAAGGGCCCATGTCGGATCTGGGTGGATATTTCCGCTCGCTTCCTTTGACAAGTTTTTCGAACGAGAAAACGAGAAAATATCCTTTTTTACTTCGGTTCTCTCTGCCTACCCCTTAAGGGACTTCGACTCGCGTGAATAAACGTTATGCGAAACGCAATAATTTAATTTTGCCAAAGGTAATTATGATAAGTGAAGTTCTGCCATCTTAAAAGTAAGTATGTCATTGTAAATCTATACAGATAAATAAAATTGGAGTGTCTGTTTGTAATATTAAAATAACCGCTTTTTACTAAATGCATATGGATATATACACGGTACATATACCAAAATGAATATTTTTACAATTTTTGTCTGTCTGTCTGTTTGTTCCGGCTAATCTCTGAAACGGCTGGACTGATTTTGACGGGACTTTCACTGGTAGGTAGGCGACTGTTCAGAGCACAATATAGGGTACTTTTAATCCCGTAAATATTTAGGGTTCCTGCGTAAAATATGAAAAACTGCTAAAATTAGGGGGAAATATCTTCCCCTTCTAGGGACTTTGCACTTTAATTTTTATTATTTTCACAGAATACGTATTTTTTGTGACATAAAATAACTACGCATTTTTAATGTAATAAAAATAAAATAAATATAATAGATGGCGGTATATGAAAATTGAATCGCTCTATGGTTGCATCTAAGACTCTGAACTTTGTTTTTTTTAAACAGAAAGAATTTGAGGTCTATAGAGAAATAAAGACTACTAAAAGCCAAATCTCATGCGTGCGAAGCCGCGGGCTTCAGCTAGTTCATACATATAAACATTAGACCAAATAATAATTAGATAAAATATTTTTTATGCCTTAAAAATGTTCATTTAAAGAAGATTATGTCAAGTATGTTATGCCAAATAAATATTGGAGCATCAAGATTCTTCCACATAGAGGGAATCCTTTTCGGAGGTCTTTAACTTTGTTCCGTTCCAGCGACATCAGAGATTCATATGCAATATTGCCAACTTTTATGCAGGAGCTCAAAATAAAAAAATAAAAACCTAATGATATAGCTTCAATAAATTATCTGCAATGACACGCAATGTCCCTTGCTGTGTAGAGAGCCGAGTGCCATATGACTCTGGCTATATACATCTTATTTACTTTATTGACATTCATAGCTCTGTCATGAACTCTTACCGACTCCTAGGGGTCGTAATATGACCGTCTGAGGCTTATAATAAAACACAAATAATGTGGTCGTGGTAGGCGAGTCTTGACATTCCTCGGCTTCTAAATCAATCTACTTTCGTATTGTATAATTGTTTAATTAATAACTAAATTTCTTTGAGTGAGTGCTGGGAATATTGTGAATGGATAACTTTTTATTTATGGAAAGCGAGACCTGGGTATAACAGAGAGCATGAAAGTAAGATAAACGCGGTCGAAATGCGAGCGTTGAGCAACATTTCCGTATTCGCAATGATGATGTTAGAAACAGAGTTCGTCTGAAAGTGAGCGTCGGTGTTAAAATAACGAAGCAAGCAAGAACAAGAGGCATGCTCCGTTGGTTCGGACATACAGCAAGAACGAATTACGAAACAGATATACAACACAAGAGTGGAAGGATGTTGGAGCCGAGGAAGGCCAAGACTCACCTACCATGACCAAATCGATCGTGTTTTATCAGGTGATGTCAGGATCCCTAAGAAACCGGCGAGCGTGCATGACAAGAACAATGAATGTTAAAGAAGCGAGTCAGGTGGTAAGAATCGAGTCACGTGGCGCTCGGTTCTCTCTGCCTACCCTGCAAGGGATCTGGCGTGAAGTTGTAGTTGTAGTAGTAAATTTCTTGGCTGATTAGGTGACGAAAGCTGTTTTCCCCTAGTAAGACCTAAATTCTCTAATCGATTACATTACAATCGGTGGACGCAAGATACACTGGTCAAGCCAATATCTCTCGGGATTGCGTCAATGAATGCCGATCACAGCTTGTGTCTGAAATTGAGAACTCACTAGAACAGGTCTCGGATTGGGGTAAACTGAATTTAGTTCAACTTAATCCCCTAAAGACAAGTGCGCGCATTTACCGCGAACAAGTCCCCATTTATCGTAGGTCCTTGATTAGAAGGTATACCCCTCAGCGTTACGCCTAGCATCGGTATCCTGGGTGTCGTCATATCAAGCGGTGTACAGTCTTGCGGTCACCTGGAGAGCAGGGTTAAGTTGGCATCCAAGAAGATTAGGGTGATCAATACTTTACACCTCAATATCGCCTTCAACTTTATAAGGCCCAGGTCCGGCCTCGCACGGAATACTGTTCACATCTTTGAGCCGGCGCGCCACAATATTTGCATACTACATTTGATGGCATACAACGTAGAGCAGTTCGAATCGTCGGCTACCCAATGTTCTCCGCTCGGCTAGACTCGCTTTGTACACGAAGAGACATTGCTTCTATTTGTGTATAGGGAGTGGTCGGCGGAGCTGTTCAACTTAATATCAGCAGCTGAATTCTACTATCGTACCACTCGCCATAAACTTACATTTCACCCTCACCATCTTGATGAGAGGCAATCCACTACAGTACGCTTTTTGAGACATTTTCTACCACGTACGGTGAAATTGTGGAATAAATTACCCTCAGCGGTGTTCCCGAACAAATACGATATGGGTGTCTTCAAGAAACCAGCCTGTTTCCCAAAAAAGGCTGGCAACGGATTAGTGACTCTTTGGTGTTGTTGATGTCAATAAGTGGTGGTGACCACTTACCATCAGGTGACCCACATGCTCGTTTGCCCCCCTCTAATATAAAAAAAAAATACACGGCATAGGTATACTCGAGAAATCAACATGCTATAACATTATTTTTATATTTTATATGTTTTTATTAGTATGAGTTTTGTTATGGACGGATATGAACCGAGGAAGGCCAAGATTCACCTACCACGACCAAATTGGTTGACCTAGAAACCAGTAACGTGCATGAAACGTTAAAGAAGCGTAACGTTCATGACTCTTCATGCACGTCCGCTGGTTTCTAGGTCTCCTTTTGATTAAACCAACGACCAATTTGGTCTTGTAATTTTTCGGCTATCCGTCCATAAAAACATATACATCGATGCATACGAATATAAGGAGCAAGGCATGACACGTTCGATGCACGCCGCCTACCACGTAAAGAACAAGGCGTGTACATATAGATACAAAAAAATCTGTTCAAGCAATAGTAGTCAGTGTGTGGCCTCCCTAAGGGAAATCGCAGGAAAACTGAGTGAATCGCCATTCGATACGATCGTGTGCGTTCCGCAACGCTGAGATGTCTTGACGTCAACGTATTCGTGATCGACACTGATACCGCGAGATTGCTGCTAAAGTGCTTGTACGCGTCATTTTTTATATAGGAGTGTTAATGATGTACGAAAAGAAAGAAACGTACTCAATCATAACTACTTACTTATTCGCATGTGTAATAATAATAAATCAACATAATAAATGTTACCACCATTCATAGAAAGAGCCGCTTTTCATTCTTCATGGTGAATGAATGCTATGTAAGTAATTAACGTCATCGCGTGCATTTTAAACATAAGGTTTGTAACGTTAACTCTAAGCCTTCATTTATTGCAGCATTTTTCATTCGATTAAATAACGTGACAGATGCCTACAAGGGGTCCAGCATGGACTGCGCCAGCTATAGGATGATCAGTTTAGCAGCAAAAGTATATGGAAAGGTAACTGAAAGGAGAATGAGGGTGAAATCTGATGAAAAGATGTGGGAGGCGCCGAGAGGATTACGAAATGGAAGGGGATGTACGGATCAAGTTTTCTCGCTCCGCAATATCGTGGTGGAGCATCTGGCCATGGATTAGAAAGTTTGCGGTTTTGTGGATCTTGAAAAAGGATTTGATAAGGTTGTGCATAAGGAACTGTGGGACATATTGCTGAGATATGGGATTGACAGTGCACTGCTCCGTGCTGTGCAGTCCAGCTTTAAGAATTGTTCAGCATATATGCGGATAGATGGCAACATGTTACCATGGTTTGATGTGAAAATTGGTGTCAAACAGGGTTGCATGTTGTCTGCTAGGTTTATTTTGTATTTCGATAGTTGTCTACAAAGAATAAGATCGACGAATGTAGGAGACGAATATACGCATGGGTGACCTGGCTGCTTTATGCAGACGATGCCGTACTATTAGCAGAAACACCATCTGAACTGCAAACACTGGTCACAATAATGAAAGACGATTGTATGGAGAAAGGCAGAAGAAAGGGAGAAGCATGTTAGACAAGCGAGTGAGGTTCGTACGGATCGAGTCATGCTCGATCTTCTCTGCCTACACCGCAAGGAATTTGGCGTGAAGTTATACATATATAGATAGATAGACAGATTCCTATTTATAACGCGTGGATTATGTTTATATAAGAATTTCAATATATGATATTGTACTTTCATTTCATTAGTCTTCTTTACAAAGTATCTGCTTAACATTGTAAAGATTAGTAAAGTGTAAGAGTAGCACGAGGGTTTGGCAAAATAGCCATTGCCTAAATTAATATTGTATTTAATACTTAATAGATACGGGCGTCATTTTGCGAAAGTCAAATTTACAGGCAATTGATCTAAACTACTTTGTGCGCTTCCGCTACGACAAGTTCATGCGACTAGCGCCGGCCGGTACTCAACAGACTAACACGCTACAAATGACTAATTATTATACATAATTTATTCATACGGTATATGTATTAGATGGCAGGCATTCGCAGTGGCGACCGCAGCGGCCGAGGAAAAGACGACCGGAGGAGTTATGGCAGCGGCGACATGCATCTACTAACAGTAGCGAGTGGGTGCCGGCCGGCGCTAGTTTACGTGAACTAATCGGTATCCAAAGTACTATACGGATGTTAATGTAATACGCAGCGGTAGCTTATAAAAAAAAAATTAAACAGACCATTCTTGTGTTGCATGTCACTTCGTGTCTAGTCATGCCATAGTCACTATATATATATATATATATATATAATTAACGCGAGATATATATATATATATATATATAATTAACTTAACGCGAGGTCCCTTGCAGCCATGCAATTCTCTAAGCGACTCGTAATGGCTGTGTACGTCGCTGTGATCACAGATGTCACAGCTTTGACATCGTCTACTGCGATCACGGCTTTTTATTAGGTATTCTATAAGGCAGTAAGCGCACGCGAGGCTGTTTGCCTTGTAGAATTCCAATTCCAAACGCAGCCTTGCGGCGCTAGTGGCGCACAACCATGAAAGCGACGCTAAGGAATTGCAATCTTGTGTTCAAGGCTATAACAGCCGATGTTTCCGAGGATGTAAGAATGTTTGCTCTTACAGAATTGCATGGCAGGATAGGCAGGGAGAACAGATCGCCACAAGACGCGACCTTTACACACTTTGCTTGCTTCATAGCTCTTTTCATGCACACTCACTGGTTTTAGGACTCCTATATCACCTTCTCATAAAACTCGACCAATTTGGTCGTGGTAGGTGAGAGTATATCTGTGTGTTCATAATGATAACGATAATAAATTTTGATTATTATCAGATTTAATATTTTACATACCACCTTTAGGTATTCAATAGCTAGCTATTGAGGAAAATACAAGCGAATATCAACCGAATGTTCGATGTAAAGACAATATTAAAATAACGTGCATTCTGTGCAACAACACAGCCGTAATTACTTGGAGAGTGCGCTGTACCGAGCGGCGAAGGCCCGTCGCTCCAATGAAGACACTAGTGGACAGGAACAATGCTTTATTACCATTCGTCACGATATCACCCTACAGTGTAAACATTAACATAACTGCGATGTGGTTAATATAATTTCTACTATGACTACGACTAGCTGCATCCCGCGACTTGATCCGCGGGTGTCCCAGTATCCAGTTGGCATTCCTTTCTTTCTTTTTCCTCGTCTTCTAAGGGTCGTATTGTGATCAAAGCAGCCCGTCTGGGGAAGTACCTCCACCTCACAGAAATCCGCAGCCAAATAACAACTCCCTAGAGGGTTGTTGTGTTCGTGCGCGTGAGTGAGGTCACCAGTAAGCTCCTAAGGAGTTGCTGTGTAAGCAGCAGAGGAGCCATCGCGCTAGTGATACTTAATATATCGCAAGCGTTAATAGGCTACGGCACCCGCTTTACATCAGGTGGGTCGTATGGTTGTATGCCTCCCGACGTAGTATAAAAAAAATATGATGACCGGTTCATAATGTGTTATATCTGAAAATTCAGTGCACGGAACTATGGACATAACGAGCAGATGCGATTAACTTTAATTACAATTGCGTTGGAAACAAGAGAAAGTATAGCGTTCACCCAGTTAAGATAGCTTGTAGCTGCAGTTTGCAAAGCAGACGAGTTATGTCAAGCATTTCATACTCATTGAACGAAACACGAACATATTTGTATCTATGTGAATGATATATTACATACGAGAGCCTAAGCTGCTGGAATACGGGACTGCCTACAATCGAAGATGTCTACCTGCAGGACCTAACCATCAGAATTTCACAGTTCTATTAGATTAGATAGCTGTGCCACTCTTCGTCCGGGCGAAATAGTTATTTTTTATTATTTATTTATATTGGGTAATATAAATAAATACAATTTCTAAAATAAAAGTAGCCTAAGTTACTCTTTATTACATCAGCTATCTGCCAGTGAAAGTCCCGTCAAAATCGGTCAGCTGTTTCAGAGATTACCCGGAACAAACAGACAGATACACAGACAGACAAACAAAAATTGTAAAAAAAAAAAATTGTTATATGTATCGTGTATATATGCAATAAAAAGCGGTTATTTTAATATTACAAACAGACACTCCAATTTTATTTATCTGTATAGAAGAGAAGTAGTTATTTTTAAGAGAGCTGTATTTAAGCAACTCAACTGAAGATATACCTCCATCTCACGGAAATACCGTATCCCTATCTTTGTCGTACCACTAAAAAGTGGAATGCCTTGCCTGCACATGTGTTCCCTCCTTCCTACAATATGGGATCCTTCAAACGAAGTGTGAAGAAGCATCTTGCGGGTTAAGCATGGCAGCGACAACTGGCAGCCCACTGTGTAGTCTTTTGTCAGTTGCAGTTCCGATTTCGGCTCCTCTTTCGCTTACCATCATGCAAAGCGGAGCCACTATGCTGGACTTATATAAAAAAAGGCCCATAACAACTCCCGCGAGAGTTGGGTTGCAGTGAGTGAGCGAGGTCGAGTATCCCAAGGAGTTGTTGTGTTAGCAGCAGGGGTAGCATCGCGCGAGTATACTTCTTGTTTTACAAGCGTTCATAGGGTACAGTAATCCCTTTCCAAGTATCCACTATGCAAGTATGCCTCTCGATATTCGTCGTAAACACAATATACGCGCCATATTTAAGGTTATTGCGTACGCCATAAGAACGGTACAAAGGTGTACTTTTAGATGACGCTGTGTGTACAAAACCGTAAGGTTCGGTGATATAGGAACTAGTGTAAATCCTAATTAAAAAAAAAACAATAACTTCCAGTTATCTATGAATCGGGCCCGAGCTAATATTTTTTAATAAATAAGTGTACTACAAACTACTAATGTCCAATTAGTCCTATATTATTTATTCGTCATCATCATCCGAGCGTTAAATTTTTTCGCGTCCTATGCTTTCTCTTTGATGCCTAGAGATCGGTACCTACTTAAGGAGTTTTCGAAGATACTGATTTTGAGATGCGACTGCCTGTCTACCTCCACAATCCCGAGAGAAACCCAGACCTTTCTTAGGTTAGGTGACACGTCTTTAGAATGACAACTTCTTGCGACATGTGTGTTGTTTCCTCACGGTGTTTTTCGTTCACCGCCGAGCAAGTATAAATACTATATATGAAAATGAATGTGTGTACCAAATAATAAATGTACTAATGTATGTTCCGCATGGACTTGAAAATGACTGGATCGATTTAATGAAATTTTCGGGGAATCTTGTGGTGAGCCCAACGAGTAATCTTGATTGGTAGCGATCGGATCACTCGTGCCTCGCGAAGCCGGGGCGGGTTGCTAGTATGTACATAAATACAAAAATACGATTTTGGTGGTTTCTTTAATATTTACTATTTCGTTGTAAATAGGTAAGAGAAATAGAATTGTATTATTTGCAATTACCAAACCCTTGATACGGGAGACTGGCTAGAAATTGACAGATTTTATTACTTGTATCCCGTTAGTATGATAAGATTTTTACAAAGCAACGCTATATACAAAAGTTCTTCAAGATTCGATCATTAGGTTAACAGGAATCATTGACAACACTCTGACATGCAACTCTGATTAAAAACTCTACAACCACTTCATACTGACTGGATTATTAATCGTTCCGTTATATATAGCTAGTGTATCGAAACAAATATTTGAGTTACGCATCTGATCGCAATTAATAAGTAAGAGCCACACGAAGGTATGCGGAACTCTGGGTACACGGTACACACACTCAGCCACGAACAGTTTTTTATACCTGTACCACAAATGTGGCGAACGAGTATATGGCCTGTCTGATAGCAAGAACTTATTGTATACTATAGACGTTGACAACACCAGGCGCGTCATTCTTGATTTGGAAATGAGCTATGGAAGATCGATGAGACCGATATTACGTAGTAACTTAATTCATCGCTACAGGACGAGGGGTAAAATAGAATGTGCAACTCTTATTGGCCAGTTCACGGACTTATTGGTTAAATAATAATAGATATTGTCGGACAAATTACACAGCGCCATCCAGCCCCAAAGTAAGCGAAACTTGTGTTATGGGTACTAGACAACTGATAAACATACGTAAATATATATCTTTTTGTAAATACATATTATATATAGAAAATACCCAGACCAAGACAAACAGACATGTTCATGCACACAAATGTTTGTACTGTGTGGGAATCGAACCCACGAGCGTTGGTATCAAAGTAGCGTGACAGCGTGTTCCACCACTGCGCCACCGAGCTAAAATATTCTAATATTGGTCAGTAAGCTCGTATCGCTGAGATATTTAGGCGCTAAAACACAACGTTTTTGTGTGCAAGGGGCCTTCATACATTTTACATAAATCCGAAAATACGAATTTAGTGGTACGAGTACATGCCAGGATTCAAACGTGGGGCCAGTTAGTCCATATGGCGGTTCCTTATCCTGCACGGGCTACAACTGCTGAGTACTCCCAAAACCGAATAGGTACTTATCTAAAAAAGCGTAAACAATACGGAGCCAAAATTGTTTCTCTCAACCTATGGGACGTCATTGTTTAGAGCTCTTCGCGAAAAGTATCAATATAGTTTTTATTCCCTTTTAACCGTAGTCTTCAAAAACGAAAAAATGAGAGGACATCAAAGATCTCCTTTTTAGACCCCTTTTGTAACGGAGTGTACAAGTTCTGTGTACCTACCATATTCCACATACTGTATTTAAACAACAAAAACGTCAAGTCATAATGTAGTTTATGTTTTACTACACTGATGGAAAATATGTAGTCTTAAACCAACGTATCTCTAGAACCGTTCCAACCTGAATAGGTTATTGTAAATCAAATTCAACGTGATAAATAAATTCTTCTGTTTTATCTGTGTTCCTATTACACTTGTGCTACATACCATCAGCTAATACGAACATAAAACTTGGCGAGTTATTGCTTGCTGTGGTAATTAGTGGCCAATTATATAGTGTACCGACACGATGTGAGAACAATCACTATCTAAAGTAAAAGATCCTTTTGATTATTATAGCAATACAGTAAGATTTAAATTAAATACAATTTTGTATTTACGCTTAAAACGTACGAGTCCACGCTTGTTCTGATAAAACAGCTAATGCGAAGTAATATTTTTACGAGAGCTGGCAAGCACCAAGTGCTCTGCGTAACTCTTGCGATTCGGCTCACATGACCTTGAGGTCGGGGCAGTAATAAGGAGGTGATCCATCCACCACCACCATCATTATTTTGGAATTCCGTAATCCGTGTATTCATTGTTCCGTAATTTCACGATCTTTTACATAATAAATTACAAAGATGGCAATCTTACGCCCGACCTGTAGGCCTATTCTACTAAAAATCGCAAATGCACTGATTCGCGGCGTATTTCGACATGCATTTTGACGTTTCGTTATTCTGTTAAGTAGCGACGCTGCAGCAGCGGTGCAGTAAGTGACTCGCTATTCTGGCAAAAAACCTTAACTGCAGCTGCGTTTCCTGCAATACTATCGTATTTTGATAAATTGTTTTGATATAAATTGTATAGCGGTGACAGAAGTTTTAAATCAGTTTATTTGCAGTTTTACTAACGTTAGTCTTAAGCAACTTCTGTGAAGTGAAATTAATATTCCGAAGAGGTGATTTATATTACGAAATATTGGTTTTGGTATATGTTTGTAGAAATATATGATTAAGAAGCTACCGTTTTACGCCGCCAACCAATGGCAATAGGGTTTAGAACTTTCTGAGTCAACGTTTAGTAAAAGCTCAATGTATTAGATTGAAATATGGTAACATGACAGGTGTTAAGTGGTTCATTAGCAGGATACGCACAATTACAGCGTAGTTGCAATGCCGTTGCAGTGAAGTAAATTTTAATAGAATACATGTATTGGCTCTGCCCTACTCCTGCGCGACACTAATGACAAGCAGGTGCAGCTGCAGGTTTTTAGTACAATTGGCCTGCTGCCCGAGAATAAACTGAAATTTCAGCCTATGGACGTTTGCAACAAGAAGAGCATCACTTGCACGTTTTGAAAGCCGCACAAATTTCAGCTGGAAAAAAATTAATATAGGAAAATTTTGGAAAAATCTTCAGCAGAATTTATTCCGGTTTCAAAGGTTCGCGGAAGAAAACCTCTCAACGAGTGTGGTGGATGTATTCCCCGTTGCGTGCGAGAAGAGCGAATGGAGGGAGTGTTCAGCATTGTCCATATACACACAACGACATGCCAAGCTTTGCAAAACCATGCAAATCTCACATTTATTACGTATATATAGGATACACGGATGTTAATTTGATCTGTCATTGTATGTATTTATTTTTCCTATTTCTCTTTAAAGATCAATTATAAGTCTTAACAATTAGTAATTCTTACAACGTGTTTTAAACTCAAAAAATGTACAACCTGACGAAAGAGTATGGCGCAGTTACATTTAACAAGAAGTAGCCCGTTGCCATCAATGCATAATGGCGCACCAGTATGCTGGTAATGTTACTTACGCGCAAGAATAAAAATATATTGGGGACACAGGGACTTGTAATTTAGCAGCGGTCTTCTAAAGTGAAAATACTTCTCCAACATGACTGAAGCAGTAAAAACCAGTTGAGAATGCGCAAGCTTGCATTGCCAGAGGAACACCTGGCTCGTCAATTATATAACAATTTAATTAAAATTTTTATAACTTTGTCGGCCATTTTGACCATGTTCCTTAAGAAATATGATATTGGTTTTTAAGACATTCCTATTCTACTTTTTAGTTTACTTTTAAAATCTGAAATAAAAATTCATTTTTTTTTTAAATTGTCGGCGATTTTGACCATGATCCTTAAGAGATAGGAGGTTGGTTTACCAGACATTCCTATTCTACTTTTTTATGCTGAATCCGAATCTGAAGTCAAAATTCGAATATTGGAAAAAAAGCGACAGACACACACAGACAAACGCACATACAGACAAACATATAGATTTCATATAGGAATGGTGTTCCTGAAAATAGTACTGTCTTGGCCGTAACTTCACTTGCTAATAAGAAGCGTGTACCACGTTCATGTGAGGTAAGTTTTGGCTCCTAAATATAACAATATATGTATAATCTTCACACCAAGTCCCTTGCGGGGTAGGCAGGGAGAACAGAGCGCCATAAGATGTTCATCCAGCATAAACTATATCATTACTGTGTAAAAAATAATCAAAATATATTTAGTAGTTTTTGTATGATGCGTGTACAACCAATAGACAGGTAAAAATTTCAAAAACAACTGTGTTGTTTTCTATATCGATAAGAAAGCCAAGCTACATTATTATTTCTAAATAAATCCACATACAAAGTCGACCCTGCTATTATTTCGTTATATGTAGAGAAAATGGCATTATTTACACTGTAGTTTTGTTGTACGTGAACATGTTGAAATGTTACGTAATACAAAGATACATAAGAAGATAACCTAAAAATTCATTCGTGTAGTGAAATAATTAATTAGTTAGTTTTAAATAATAACACTATGGTCAATACTGAATTCCACGTGTATTATTCATAGGTAATTAAGCGCTTGCAAGGGTACTTTAAATAAATTACACTGCACGCCATTACAATTACGAAATCCTATATTAAATGAAAATATATTGCTTATAATAAAATCAAATAAATTTCTCAATAAATTTAAATGCCGTTTTACTACCATAACCAATCTCTATTTATTGGTTCGTGTGGAGTTGTTGAGGGATTTCGTTTCGATTAGACTACACGACTATGTCAAGAGTCCAAGAAACCCACGGGCGTGCATGAAAACAGTTATGAATGTTAAAGAAGCGCGTGAAGTGTGTAAGGACCGCGTCTTATGGCGCTCGGTTTTTTTTTTTTTTTTATCTGCCTACTCCGCAAGGGATTTGGAAGAAGTCATAGATACTTATGCCTGCAACTTTATTCGCATGGATAAGGAAGGGATAAAAGTGGCAGGCAGTGTAATTTGTACGAAGCACTGAACTATGATATTTTTAGTTACATGCCTACAACGTGAAAATAGACTTTGAAGTTGATTTTCACGGGTTTTTTATTCAAATCGGGGGGCATACAAGCATACGGTCCACTTGATGTAAAGCAGTTAGCCTATGACCGCTTGCAGCACTTAAGTAGCACCTGCGCGATACCTCTGCTGCTAACATAACAACTCCTTAGGAGATTACTGTGACTTCGCTCACTCGCAGGAATATAACTCTTCAAGGAGTTGTTATTTGACTATGGTTTTCTGTGAAGCAGAGGTACTTCCCCAGATGGTCTGTTTTGATACGCCTTGCTCCCCTTTAAAACACCCAGACCAACACAAACATAAATGTTTAAGCATACATTTGTTTATCCTGTGTGGGAATCGAACCTACAACGCCACCAGGCTTATCTAAAACGTTTTATAGGACCAATTGGGCTCTAGGGCCATTTCAAAATCAATTCACAATTGACGAAAACAATAATGGTATAATGATAATAGGTAGAAAGAGTATAGCGTGATATATACACAAAAAAAGCTTCCTCCTTTTAAAACTCGGATAAAAATTTGGCAAGTCATATGCCAGCGTCCAGAAACAACTTAACGGCGCATAAACCCACTGTTAATTCTAAAACTTATTTTTTAGCGCCTAAATATCCCACCGATTTGAGCCTACGGTTCAATGTCAGGTCATATTAACTAATAACCATTAAATCAGTAGGGGATCTATACTACGAGTAGTATATAAAGCGGAATAGTTTGTTTTAACATGCTAAATGTTTTCTGAATATACCCGTCGAATTTTTTTTTTTTTTGCATTTGATAGCTCTATATCTTGACGAAGGTTATATAAGCTATTCAACACCACGATACGATCTATAGAAACCGAGGTAAAAAAGAACATAGAAAAGCGATCCCTTTGGGATATCGGGATACGTGCGGATGAAGTCGCGGGATTCAGCTAGTCAATTGTAACACCTCGCAAGAAACGACCTTTTAGGGGTAAAATACTTGTTATATTTTCGCTAATTGCTTACATTTCTAGTGTAATAATGAATGAAGGGCTCACGGTCGAAATATTGTTAATTGCGATAATGAGCAACGATAAAGTTGGTCAAGGGCACGATATTTCAAGTAGGCATGGTTAGCTGACTCAGTACCTTTAAATTTTTAAACTACGTAGCTGGTAAGTACCATTTTGTCTGCACCTACCGTTTAAAACTACTGCTGAAGTAGTATTAGCAAAATAGTCATAAAGAAATAACCAATGGAGAATCGACAGATTTGGCTTTGAAACTCACATCTCAGTTACGGGTCAGGTGATGAAATAGAACACGCAGCTCTTATTGGGTTAACATCGTGTCACTTATCTGCATATTGGTTAAAATATCACCACCACCATGCACTCACACATGTGCACCATGACACTCTTGTCAGAAAATTACACCACTACGGTATCAGGAACAAGGCTCTCGAACTTCTGTCTTCTTATCTGGGCAATAGGATACAGAAGGTCGATGTTAATGGTAAAAGATCTTCGGGGTCCCCTGTAGTTATGGGAGTCCCACAGGGGTCAATTCTGGGTCCATTCTTGTTTTTGGTGTATATAAATGACTTACCTTATTATGTAAGGGATAAACATGAGATTGTGTTGTTTGCGGATGATACCTCTTTGACATTCAAAATTAATAGACGCTTAGGTAATTATGACGAAGTTAACGATGCTCTCTCTAAAGTTATTCATTGGTTTAGTGTTAATAATCTGCTTTTAAATGATAAAAAGACTAAAGTAATTAAGTTCTCAACACCTAATGTAAGACAGGTGGCTACCAATGTACATGTTAATGGAACTAATTTAGCCCCTGTGGAGACAACTGTGTTCTTGGGTATAACAATTGACTCCAGACTACAATGGGGCCCACAAATTGAAAAATTATCAGGAAAACTAAGTTCTGCAGCCTATCCAGTGAAAACTATTAGACGGCTCACTGATATTGATACGGCTAGAATAGTTTATTTCAGCTACTTTCATAGTATTATGTCATATGGAATTCTTCTCTGGGGTAACTCCGCGGACATTAACACCATCTTTTTATTGCAAAAGAGAGCCATAAGAGCTATCTACAAACTTGGTCCCCGGGAGAGCCTTAGAGAAAAATTCAAAGAAATAAATATTTTAACAGTCGCATCGCAATATATCTATGAAAATCTTTTGTATGTCCATAAAAACATAGACTCATTTTGTAAAAAGAGTGATACTCATAGCATAAATACTAGATATAAGCATAATCTTGTGTTACATGCAAGCCGTCTCCACAAAATAAGTAATTCTTTTATGGGGCAATGTATACGGTTCTATAACAAACTTCCCAGCAATATAAGAGAATTGTCAATTAACAAATTTAAAACTACTATTAAAGCCAAATTGTGTAGCAGGGCATATTATAAAGTATCTGACTATATTAATGATAAAAATGCCTGGGAGTGAGTCGATCCAATTATAATGTAATTAATAAAATATGTAAATTTGTTTGGATACCAAAAGAGGGATGCCTGAGTTTTTTGGCAGTATTTTTATCAGTGCTCACCTAGTCATAAACTGCACGGTAGGGAAAAAAATTGTGACGATTCCAAACAAATGTAGCCATTTTTACGGAATAAAAAGATTTTGACTTTGACTTTGACTATCCTCTCATTGATCAGTACCCTCGAATCGCTGACATATTTAGACTTTGGTGAGTGACCGGTGCCTTTATGCGCTAGCGGTTTATTAGTGTGATTGTACGCCACTTTCCTTGATTTTTAATGTTTCAATTTGGCGTAAACGATGCAGTATCATTTTACCACTTACTTTGAAGGCGGCTGCTGATTCTTACGTTGTTTAAACAAATATGTTTCCACGTTGGCTTTCAATTCATCGTTCTCGACCTTTATCTCCGGTTGGCCACGGGAGTCATTGACGACATTTTAAGAGAGGTACGGCGCATCAAAGCAGCCCGTCTGGGGAAGTACCTCCACCGCATAGAAAACAGCAGCCAAATAACAACTCCCTAGAGAGTTGTTGTGTTCTTGCGTGTGAGTGAGGTCACCATTAACTCCCAAGGAGTTGCTGTGTAAGCAGCAGAGGAGGCTACGCGCGAGTGATACTTAACATATCGCAAGCGTTAATAGGCTACGGTATCCGCTTTACATCAGGTGGGCCGTATGCATGTACGCCTCCCGACATAGTATAAAAAAAAACATTAAAATTTCCAGAACGACAGTGATCTAGTACACGTCGATATTACGTGTTCTATCCCGGGTTGGTTCGACACCGTATCTCGTGTTTGAAAATACAGCGGAATGTTGACAGCAATATCAAAGAAAAAATCAAACAGCAAGAGAAAATAAATACATAGCAACAGTTACTTAAAAATATATATCTAAATATTACAATTAATTTGCGAAGTACGCAAAAATTATGTGTGCGTTTTCCGCATAAAACAACAATAAGGCGTAGAATAATTTTTGAATTAATATTAACATTACACAACGTTATGCGTCCGCGATGCCGTGTCGCTGAACATTTCCCTTTCTACATTAGACAACAACTACGTACATCTTAATACTACTTCACGTTTTAGCATGAACGTAATACTCACTCTGACGAGCTCGGTGGCGCAGTGGTTAGTGACGTAACTCTAACACTAACGCTTGTGGGTTTGATTCTCACAATACAAACATTTGTGTACATGAACATGTCTGATGAGCTCGGTGGCGCAGTGATAAAACGCGCCGTTTCGCTACTTTGACACGAACGCTCGTGAGTTCGATTCCCACACAGGACAAACATTTGTGTGTATGAACATGTCTGTATGTTTTGGTCTGGATACTTTCTATGTATAATACGTATGTATTTACAAAAAAAAAAGTATTTACGTATGTTTATCAGTTGTCTAGTACCCATAACACAAGCTTCGCTTACTTTGGGGCTGTGTAATTTGTCCGGCAATATTTATTATTATTAAGTATCACACGCGCGATGCCGCCTCTGCTGCTAACACAGCAACTCCTTAGGGGCTTACTGGTGACATCACTCACACGCAGGAACACAACAACCCTCTAGGGAGTTGTTATTTGTCTGCGGTTTGCAGTGAAGTGGAGGTACTTCCATAGACGGGCTGCTTTTATGCGCCCTACTTCTCTTAAAACATACAGACATTGTCAATGCACACAAATGTGTGTCTTGTGGAGGAATCGAACCCACGAGCGTAGGTGTCAAAGTCGCGTCATTCACTACTGAGCCACCGAGCTCGTCAAAATATATATATTTGACAAAATTCAAACGCTATTTTCTCAAAATGATAGCTGTGTTGGTTAACAAGTTACTGCTTGTTTGAGCCCAATTATGAGTTGTTTTATATCATAACCTATTTCAATAATCGAGATAATTATAAGAGCCTTAACAACTATGACAACTATGACATCTATCTATCTATTATATTAACTCTAGGTCCGCAAGCGAGCGAGCAACGCTGTCTGTAAACATCTAAGATGATAATACAAATAAACGTATAATTTATATCGTTTATAGCCATACAGACACAGTTTCAGTTACAGGCTTTACGACTTTACGGCGGCGAAAGTCGAAAGCCGATATGTTCTTCAATTTTATACGTCATCCATTCATATCGGGGCCGCACTACATTCGTCTTAATTACGTTACTAATTAAGTTTCTTTTACGTTGAATTAATGCGTGATTGCTACAACGCTGATTACTTTAATCGTAGATGTGTCATTAGTGACTCTAAAACATCTCAATAAAAAGCCCGTTTAGAAAATAAATACATTTCAACGTTGATAAAGGAGATGTAATGAACGTATAAGGCATATATTTTCATCTCTTCTGCTGGAAAAGTATGAAAATACATACCAGGCCACTCAGAAAGTATTACGAAATAAAGTTTTTATGTATGAGAGACTGAACAGTTATTATCTATTTCGAAAATATGATTATTTACAAATAAAAAGAGGTACGTTCCAATTTCAAAATTTTCCTGCACATTTTTTTGCGAGCTAATTTAAATTATCGTGTCATATTGAAAAATGAATCTGCGCCGGGAACAGTTTCGCGTTAAGATTTTTTTACGATTTCAAGTGTCGCCTGAAACCGGACGAATCGTATGATAGACTTCAAATGGCATTCATGGATGAAGTCCCTTTCAAGGCAACCGTGTATCACCGTGTATAACGAATTCAAGCGCGGTCGACTAACTTTAGGGGATGAAGAAAGAAGTGGTCTACCTTTGACGGCTGTTGCCGACTGAAGACAGGAGCCAAAGGTTCGATGGGGAAGCCTTCACGAGATTCTACACTTGCATCTTCGCGTGAGGAGGATAGTTTTACAGACCGTTGCTCAGAAGCACGCCCGGGTGGAATAGGCGCCGTGACATGATAAACAAATTTGAAGCAGGCTCGTCTCGGCGTGTTTACGACATCATTATACGTGACGAGTCCTGGATTTATCGATACGATCCAGAAACAAGCGCCAGTCTACGGTTTGAGTGTTTCAAAACGAATTAACATCTACCAAAGTGAAGCGATCTAGAAGCGGGGAGATTTTGAGTGCGAGCTTTTTCAATTTGACTGGTGTCAATTTCTTTACAGAACCAAACAAGCATCAACGCCGAATGGTATACTACCAAATGCTTGGCAGAAGTTTTCTCTGTTATGAGCAACAAGCGATCAAACGCAGGGCTCCCTGGCTACTGCTCCACGACGACAACGCGACTGCGCACACCGCGCTCAAAACGAGGGACTTCCTGGACAGCACGCCGGTCTAATTCCTGGGTCACCCTCCTTACAGCCCTGACCTAGCACCGTGACTTCTTTTTATTCCCGAAAATAAAAAATCTGCTCAAAGGGCACAATTTTCGTCGCCCGAAGATACGTTGTCAGCGTTCGAGCAGGCTGTAATTGAAGTGTCTGCGGCGGACTGGAAAAATTGTTTCGAAAACTGATCCAGACGCATAAAGCTTTGTATAGAGGCTAAAGGAGAGTACTTTGAAAAGATTTATACAAAAATATTTACCCACAGAACACTTTTTTATTTCCGCAAAACTGAGTCTCCCACGTATATCTCCACTACAGACATGGGGTAGGCAGAGAAAACCGAGGTAAGTCATAAGACGCGGTCCTTACACGCTATTTTCATGCACGCTCACCGATCCGATCCTGATAAAACACAGATTATTAGTTAAAAGTTTTACTAAAATCACCACTTACCATAACCATGGTAAGTGGTGATTTTAGTAAAACTTTTAACAGCATTGAACATAAAATACTTCTTAAAAAGCTTCTTTTTAGAGAAATTCACGGTAACTTGTATAGGTGCTTCAAATCTTACATTCAAAGTCATACACAGGCTGTCGTTGTCAACGGATTTAGATCAGAATGGACTATTGTAAATTCTGATGTACCTCAGGGTTCACTATTTGGACCATTGCTGTTCGTTCTATTTATCAACGATATTAGCAACTGCTTTTTGCATTCCCAGTTTTTGTTATATGCAAGCGATCTCAAAATGTTCAAACAGATTAATTGCTTAAATGACTGCTTTCTTCTGCAACAATATCTGAAAAATCTAGAGTAGTACTGTTTGCAGAATAAATTGGTACATATGAGACATGGAATACTAAACGAAAATTTAGACGAATATGTCTACCAAGATCAGATTATTCAAGAACGATCACGTGTTCTGTGGACGCAACATAGAACACCGCAAAATAGAAAAGCGCTTACTGCTACACAAACACGTCGTTTTTTTTAAACCAGAAACCAGAATAAAATCAAGTTATCGATGATACGAGTAACCTACTAGTACTGTCATAACCCAGAGATTATAGCGAGCGGTTCTTCAAAAAAGGCATGCTTTTGGAGTCACATCAGGGTAATGTGCTGTAAGTACCATTTGGCGGTACTTGAAAATCATTAGGTAGGTCACACACTTGTTTGCCACCATAGTGGTATAACAAAAAATACATACAAAAAAAAATACAGTACAATTGAGACCATAAATTTTTTCTGAATTCGGTTAAAAAAATCTGCATACACAGATTTATAAAGTTTCAGCATTAAGCTTTAGATTGAGCAGTCAGAACCCATTATATAGGTACGTTTTCCCATACATTTCGCGGTCGTATACGACCACCCGGTTTTCGAAGGGTTAACTACATAGTAAACTATTAAAAATAATAACTCAATTAGCAACACCCTTAAAGCCGTAACAAATATGTATACCTATGATATACTTTAAGATAACATGCTGTCTCGCTCTAGTTTAATGAAACAAACCGATACACCTCTCTGGTGCTAATAAAGCAAGTTCTTTGGAGCTGGTGACCTAATTCAAACGCAGGAGCACAAAATCCTGCAGGGAGTTTTTATTTTGCTGCGATTTTCTGAGAGGTATTTCCCCAGTCGAGTAGCTTTGATGCGCCCCACCTCTCTTAAAAAATAATCTCTCTATACGGCGTATATTGGAGTTTGATAGCAAAAAGTACTAACCTGTAACTCATCATCCACAGCAACAGAGTCGAAGGTCTCTCGCAATCTCGCTTCGCCCCTGGCGTCCGCCTTCGCTGCTAGCTGCTTCTCGCGTAGTGACGTCCGTCGCACTGATCGTACCCTGCCGAAGTAGTCACGGTTATACACAACTCCAAAGTCGAATTACAGTTTAGAAGTATTCCATAACTGCTTACTTATTCAGGCCATACGTTTGTTTGCTTTATTGGTAAGCTCCTATGGACTTACTGTGTTAGCAATAGCGGTGGCAACGCGTAAACAAAAACCTCCGGTACTGGGACCGTACTTAAGCAACGGTAGCCACTTTAGATCAGGTGAGCTTTAAGCATGTATGCGAGCGCAGAGGACGCAATAATGATTTTTATGCCACTTTACTTTATTTTATATGTAAGGTAGAAAACCGGCGAATGGCCTGCCTGATGGTGGCCACTTACTTCAGCCTATGGACACTTGCAACACCAGAGGAATCACTCGTACTTTGCCGGTCCTGTAAACACCGCATCCGATCGGCGGCGCAGGCCCACTTGCTTAGAAAAGTGTTACCACTTAATTTTAAACATAAAATGTTAAATTTCGCCTGTTAAACAAAATCAATAGATGTTGAGGATGTACCTGCTGGTGCTAGCTGTGGACGAAGACCGCCTCGCGGTGGCGGAGCGGTCTGCGGCGTGCGCAGCGTGCATAGCACGACGACGGCGCTCTTCCTGGTCTGCCGCTAACCGCATTATACGCGCCCGCAACTCGCCCTCCTCGCAAATATCTGTCATCATAATATACATATGAAATCTACGAATGGTAAAGGCTGTGGCGACCTTGTACTCTCTGCCTACCCCACAAGAGGCTGAGGACATGTTCAGTCCCTTGTGGGTGTGGTGATAGATATTATACAAATCTTTCTATGTAACAAGAATATTAGCAATATTTGAATAAAAAGGACAGCCAATTGATAATTGCAAAATAGACACTTCCGGGGTTTTTAAACATCATCGGGAGGCATGCAAGCACACGCGGTCCACGTGATGTAAAGTGGTTACCTTAGCCTATCAACGCTTGCAGTACCAAGATTAACTATCACTCGCGCGATAATACCCATGCAACTAATACACCTTACTCCTTAGGTGCTTACTAGGGAACACACTCACTCGCAGGAACACAAAAACCCTACACGGAGTGGCTATTGGGCTGCGGTTTTCTGCGAGATGGAAATACTTTGCTAGACGGGCTGCTTTGATGCGCCCAACCTAAGAGAGGTAGGGCGCATCAAAACATGCAAGCAATGGACGATCGGATCAGATCAGTAAAGCAAGTACGAATATCTTATCAAGTGCAGAATTAATAAACAGCAGGGACTAAGTAGTTTATCATCAGCAAACACGGAGTAAATCTGCTTCGATTTTTCATAAATTGGTCCCAAATGTACCCACTTACTACTCCGAAAATCCGCGGTAGAAACGGCTCGCAATATCAATGCTGCGTTTGGAGAGGAGACTGCCAATAAACGCACTGCGCGTTTTTGGTTAAAACGATTTCGTAATGGAAACTTCGGCTTGAAGAACGAACCACGTGTAAGACCGCACACAAGTGAGTAACGCTGAATTGAAGGAGATGGTGGAAGGCGATCCGAGTCAAATTACCCAGGAATTAACGGCATGATTTAACGTTACCTACAATATTAACTCATTTGCATCAAATCAAAATAAAACGAAAAATGGGTGCCTCATGATTTGACTGATCTGCAGAAAGAAACATGCAAAAAAAATGAAGGAATATTGGATCGAATTGTGACATGTGATGAAAAATGGATTCTTTAAGATAACCGTAAGCGAAAAATCCGCAACAGTGCCCTAAAGCAAAGCTTACCAATAAAAAGGTAATGGTAACTGTTTAGTGGTCTCTTCACGGCGTTATTCACTATAGCTTTCTCAGGTCTGCCAAGCAATAACAGCAGATGTTTACTGTGTCAAACAATGACGCGAAACTGGCAGTGAAACAGCCCCGACTCGTGAATCGATCTTCACCATTATTGCTCCATGATAACGCAGCAGACCTCACACTGCAGTAAAAACTGTTGTACATCTACAGGAGCTGCAGTGAGAAACCATACGTCATCCTCCATACTCGCCAGACCCTGCTCCAACTGACTACCCTTTTTTTCGTGATTTGGACAATTTTCTACGAGGTAAAAAATGTTCTTCCCAGGAGGCAGTGCAAAAAGCTTTCACACAGTTTGTCGAATCTAGATTCCCAAAGCTCCATCGCAAAGGCATAAATAAACTTCCGATTAGATGGCAGCAATGTATAGATGAGGGTAAATATTTTGATTAAATAAATGTTACATTTAAAAAAAACTAATTTTAATTTTTCAGTACAAATCGGCAATTTCATACTTTAATCCCTTATATATGTTTACTGTTATTACTAGAGGTGCCGAATTCGTTCCACATTCGATATTACCGAAGTTTGGCAGCTTTTGCCGAACTTTGTGCCAGGCCGAATTTCCGTCAACCTGCCGAAATTCAAGATAATTTCGGTAGATAGAAGTAAAAACATTTATATTTCAAAACACAATTCTTTAAGTAGCGATTCCATAGTTACTATAAGTAAATATTTAACAATTTACATTAAATTATTATTTTCACTATGTGTGAAAATAATATTTTTTACATTTATATGGTAATTTTATATTTATTGGTGGTCCCAGGACTACTGGTTGGGAACCACTGCTTTATGAAAAATCGATATTGTAACGGTTACAAAAGGCTTCGATACATGTCTCAACCGAATATTCGGCCGAATTTGACATTCAGCACAACCTATATTCGGCGCACTACTATAGTTTATTAATTATGCCGTAAGACAAAGTGTAAACAAAGAAAACATAGGTTTTCGAACTTACGAATTGGTATACATGGACCAAGTACGTGTCTTAATATGTTAAGAATAGTAACCCTTGTTCGAAGAATGCATAGAAGTATGCTTGGAATGAATTCTAGTAGTAACTGTAGACTATGTACGTACATGCCAGTAACTTTAACTTTTTACTAAATGTATTGTGTCATTGAAAGTTATTTCGTGTTAAAATTAGATAAACTTAAAAACCAAAATATACCTAGTCCGACCATAAATTCTGTTACAAATGAATATGCACTTATTTTTTTATGAAGTAATGTAATTTTAATAAAACTTATATGTACATATTTATAGAAGTCTCTGCAAAAGAATTAAACATGATTCTATTCGAAATGGCCACATTTGGCATTATACAGGCATTTAATCTGTCTGGTCACGAATTTATGTATTTACTCACTGTTATTGTAGTGCTCTTCAGTCGTGAAATTTTTTTCATTAGTTAAGAGGATATTTCTGTGCTTTTCCACCTGCGTATCGGGACAGAAGGCGTTTTGATCGATCCACTCTCTTCAACTGTAGACATTGATTTAGGACATGTACTGTATATCGACTATAAGCGCCGAGCTTCAGGTCCTGTTTTATTATACGCGGCAGAGTCCTAACGGGAATCTTTATTACTCGCGATAAGATTTTTAGTTAATAACAACATTAACAGCCTTTGTAGTTCTAACAGCACGCGGTCGCCCCGATCATTTATAGTCAAAAAAAGAAGTGTTGGTATATCTGTCGATGATACGATATACGAACATACGGCTCATACCAAGCTTTTGAAATATCTTGAATATGACCGACGGCTCCATACCCACTTTGTGCAAGGCAATCACTGCAAACCTATTTTCTTTAACACCCCATTCCATATTGTAATTTGATAATAAACAACAAAAAAAATGTTAAACGGCGGGAAAACGAAAGAAGTTTTTAACATGATAAACGCGTTCCATAATCAAAATAATCAAAGAGTTGAAAAATGTTTCTATGTAACAGTATTTATGCCGGACTAGTATAATAAAAACGATCCAAATCGTTAAAGCCATAGATAGACAGCTCCTATCCATAAAATAATTGTAAAATATAGATTTTATAATAGGTTATAAGATTAATATTTAAACTGCGGCCGATTCTGCGTATATTATTGATATCCATCTCATTTTGTATCTCACGTTTCGTAGCTTCTATCAATATTGATCTTCTCACAGAGAGAAAAGCATTCTCTCAGCGGCGGTTATACAACATAAGTGATCATAAAAATCTTTTACCTGCTGGCGTCTCGTCGTGTTTATTCCTCACGTTGAGATCAGCTCCATATTGCACTAATAATTCTAATACTTCTAACTGCAACAAAACAAACAAAAACGTGTAAAAACATATGTCACGAAGTGTTGCGTAGGCAGCAGGGATGGCAATGGCGTAGCATAAAGATTGGGTAACAATTTTCTATCAAGATTCAGTCTAGAATATAAATACAAGCTTACTGGTGACCTCACTCAAACTCAGGAAAACAACAACCCTCTAGGTAGTTATTTGGCGGCAGTTTTCTACGAGGTGGATTTACTTCCCTAAACGGGCTGCTTTGATGCGCCCTACATCTCTTATAGCCAGTTAGCTTCAGATTAATGTCATTCTAAATTTAAGTTAAACGATGATATTGGAAATATTAGACATGTAAATATACACAAACATATGTTTTCCTTTAAAACCCGCCAAGTGCATGTCGGGCCACGCACAGTGTAGGGTTATAACCATACCTATTTCAATAATGTAACTAAACATCCAAAGGTGATAAAGTGACAAAGTGGAATAAAATCTACGACTATCCAGATCCAGAACGCATTAAACGCATAGGCATATGAATATTAAGTCCACACCCGGTTGACTTCTATATAGCGATATAATTTGCAAACGGCGCCATCTGGTGTAAAATCGGAACTAAATTACGTATGAAATTCTAATGAAACACTTTTCCCACACCCTGTTTAAAAAACCTATCTAACGACACAGAACACCGTGGGGTAGGCGCGTATAAAAAAAATCATCCCCACTTTACGTAGGGGAGAGAAGTACTACCAAAACAAGATTTTATTCTACCACTTTGTTAGCATAGTTAATATGCATATACATGCCAAACTACAGCTTTCTAGTATTAAGCGTCTCTGAGCCAGGCCGCGGACAGACGGACATGGCGAAACTATAACAGTTCCGTGTTTACAACGGAACCCCAAAAACCAGCATGATAGACCATCCTTGATGTTGACTGAAGTCTACACAGGAAAGCCACCATTTTCCAAATTACTTTAGTTATTGTTATTATGCACGTAAGGATGTATGATTTCTATTAAAATACCTTCCTATTTCTATCAAAATACCTTCTGTTTTTTTGGCAAAAAAAAAAATATTCAATTCTAGAAAACATCTCCCTGGAGGGCTGTTGTGTTTCAGCTTTAGCAGATGGAGAAACAAAGCGCGAGCGAAGCTATTTGAATTGCAAGCATACATAGGCTGCGACAACACTTTACAACAGGAAGGCCGTACGCTTGTATACCTTCCGACGTTGTATAAAAATGTTTTCTAAGATGGAGGCACCTCACTGCAGCTAAATAACAATTTAATACTGCATGCGCACGTTTGGATGGTGTAAGTCTTAGTGGTTAATAAAGTCTGAATATAAATAAATACATACATGACCCCAACACGCGGCGGCGTGTACCGGCTGCCACATGTCGTGGTCGACTACGTCGGTGGAGGCACGGTGTTCCAGCAAAAACTCGACCACTTTGATGTACCCATTCGCGGAAGCTATGTGCAACTGTAAACAAACACATCTATTTGTAGATTTCAATATTATGATAACATTAATACGCTGTCTAGAAACCAATCTATCCACGTACGTGTATGTAACAGCTTACATTATACACTAAGTCTCTTGCAGGGTAAACAGATAACCTTACATTATAACAAAAAATTCGTTATGATTTCAGATTATTTACTTTATTACCTAACTTCTTTCGCTATCATTGGGTATACATTTGTATACTAAATTCATTTTACCTTCCTTTGCCACACACACACAAAGCATACTAGCAAGTATCCTAGAAATGCGCATCATGATCATTCGCGCGATGCCACCAACTAACATATCCAAGGAGATCTGGTGGCCTTATTAACTTATTTTCGACTCAGGAAACAAAACATAACGCCTTACTCTATCTATTTTGCTACAATCGGTGATAAGGCGAGACTTGCTTTGGCTCTAATAAAACAGGACAAACGCGAGTTGGGCTGACCAAATTTATTTAGATTAGACTCTTATTTTTGTAAAAAATATTGTATTCATACTTTGAATACAGATATGCTGTTATGTTAGAGAACACTAAAATTACCAAAAAGATCAGATTCTGAATCTTACCAAAGTAGCACCCTGGTTATCCCTCGTCTCATCCAAATCCATGCCCTCTTTAACCATATCAGCGACATCCATTAACATCCTCATTTCGGTGGCCGCCCGAGTCTCATCTATCAGCCTTTGCGTCACACCCCTCGCCGCCATCTCGCTCTCGATCGCATCCAAGGTCCTCTCCTCCTCGCATATATCATACGGCATGTTTCCATCACCATTGACAGCTAATAAGTTAGCCCCCCTTTGTATTAATATCCGGACTAGGTTAAGGTTTCCGCAGGTGGCTGCTGCGTGGAGAGGCGTCCATTTTTCGCTGTCTTCAGCGTTTACGTTGGCACCGTGGTCGAGTAGTAGCCTCATCATTGCTTCATTGTTGTCTATGCAGCATTGGTGTAACGCTGTAAGGCCGTCTTCGTTCGTCGCGTCGGGAGTCACTCCACGGGCAAGTAAACGTCGCACTGGAAATAAATATAGGCACAATGTAAGCAATTGTAAAGTATACAAAAACTCAACGTAATTATAGTTTATGTATATTACCGTAATTTTCACATTACGAATTCAAAAATATGTAGTAAACGATATCATTTTTATTTACATTACGTCAAGTAAATTAAAGTGTTTGAACAGGTTAGGTTAGAATAAACCTAATAAACCATAAATGGACCTCTCGCTTACCAAAATGTACTGTTTTAGTGCCTGAATATCCCAGGGATTCGAGCCCATGAACCTCCACTGGGAGGATATTTTAACTCATAAGCCGATTTATCCGTGAACTAGTTCACCTCCGACCCGTAGCGGTACGTTGAGTTACAAAGCAAAATCCTTTGATCACTACTCCATTAGGTAAGTATTTACTTCATGGTTACTAGTACGATATCCTTTCAGTCGGAAGTATTGTATCATTGTAGCGATATATACATCAGGCAGGCCGTATGCTTGATTGGCACCTTAGTGGTATAAAAAAAAAGATATACCAAACTTGTAATCTAGTAAGTAAAGCACGAACTTGTTTCTGTATCTTAATCGTGATTTGACATTAGTGATGGTTATAAATTTATTGTGGGACAAAAAGTTCTCAAATTATCTAGAGTAAGTGACTGACAATAACAGACAAAACAACAACAACATACAAGACAAAACTAATTTGATGCCGCCAGATATTCTTGAAGCCGCAATGCAAACGTGCCTACAAAGGAAGGAGCTGTACAACTACTACTATAAAACTGGCGATGTATACATACGCGACACTTTAAGCTCGACTGTTTGACCTTTGTACCGTTCTTATGGGGCACGTAATAAGAGTAAAAATGGTGCAGCAAAAGCGTAACATGACTTGTCGCTGTGTGTACAATACAGCTACAGTAAAAATGTATCCGTCGCCATCCTGCCAGAGGTATTCCTATCAAGGGCCGGTTGTACAGCTCACAGCAACTGCACTTCAAGCTTTACAGTGTGACCTTTGAACCATTCTTATGTAGTACTAGCTGTGCCCGCGACTTCGTCCGCATGGAATATTATTTATTTATATTAATAAAAAATTAAGCCTAAGTTACTCCTTATTACATCAGCTAACTGCCAGTGAAAGTCCCGTCAAAATTGGTCCAGCCGTTTCAGAGATTAGCCGGAACAAACAGACAGACAGGCAAAAATTGTAAAAATATTCATTTTGGTATATGTACCGTGTATACATCCATATGCATTTAGTAAAAAGCAGTTATTTTAATATTACAAACAGACACTCCAATTTTATTTATCTGTATAGTTATAATAGCACATATATAAGTATTATAATAGCACTTCAACTGTTAACCGTGATCTGCCCTTAGTTGTACAACCTAAAAGTCGATAAAGCAATGACTATCTATATATATCTTGTTCATAATTAGACTTTGTATCGAACATGACGCAACACCCGCATATGTACAATGGAGGTTGCAATTTATATGAACCCATAATTATTTCAATCACTCGACTCACTGCTGCATTGTCGGGGCGTAAAGTAGAAAACGCAGCTCTTATTGGCTAATTCACATAACAACATCGTGTCCTTTATCAGCCTATTAGTTAAAATATCCTCCTATTGGACCGTAGGCTCGAATAGCTTTTGATGAGTGAGATACTATCAAGTGGTTTGTGACAATAAACGAGTATGTCAATCACTCGACCTTCATAATTTATGTTCTATCGCATTTTCTTACACGTTACCGTACGTATAAGAAAATGCGTGTAAGAAAAAGTTTGGAAATAGTGCCACCAAGAAAATTCTAAAGCCATGGGCGGACCCCTAAACGCAATCAACCAACAAAGTAGTAGTATATATCCGTTGATACACCTTGGCAAGTCGATCATATTCATCCACCTTGGGATTTACAGGGAAATCGCAAGTATTATAAATAAAAATAGTTTTGTAGTTATATGGGTTACTTGTATTGTTATATAATTATTTATATTAGCTAGGAAAATCTCGACAGGAAGCATGATGCACTGATGATATCCTCTATTCTTTGGAAGGTACATTAATCCGGTTGTTATTGTAAGATAACATAATCTTATGATCAATCACGATGGACTGTAATGATATGTAAATACGGTTGTTTATTGTAGTGGGAAGCGTACTGTTTACTTTCTTTTTACTAAGATTGTATGATGATAAGGTACTGATCTCCACTTACAGATACTGTTTTTAATCTGTCAAGTTTTGTGATAAAAACATTTTTTCTGTTACTATATGGTATGTGTATACAGAAAAAAGTTTAAGTATAATAAACATATTTATTTTGCGGGTAGTTGTGGATAAGTACACTTTGTGATCTTGAGTTAATTATTAATTAATATATATATATATATATATCTCTAGACAAGTTACATACCTTAATTGCACTAAATTTACTAAATACTAAGTGACTGGAATAAGCACAAGTGTTATCTACAGTTTGTATTATAAATTATAAATAACAGTGTACTAACTTTACTGTCCTGCTGACATTTTCTCATACATATTTGTCACATATGGCGTACACAATATGGCGAACTTGGCAGAAGTTATTGATACACAAAAATCTTGGAGTACACTATTATGAAGATAATTAGTGAGGTCGAGGCTCAATTGAAGGCTACAGCACCTCACACCAGTTCCACCAGTTTGCAAGATGAATTCAGCAATTTAAAAATCTCAGATGTGATCAATGGTACAGTTGCTACGTCTGCAAACAGCAGGACTTTCCAGGACCGTAGACGATATTGAGATGAGACATCGAAGGAAATACTTGATTTTCAGTGGCATATCCGACACATCAGACAGTGCTCTTACAGATTTTTTATTAAATATCATGTGCGAGAAGCTAATGTCTGATTTATCTCCAAGCAATTTTAATGCATGTCATCGCCTTGGTAAATTGACAGTGGGGGCGATCTCAACCAGTGCTTACGTTGAAAAAAAAAACAGCTTTGAAGGGGAAACCATTCAGTACAGCCGAATTCCACACACGGCAAAGGCAGTCTGTGTTCGCTTCCGTACGTAAACGCTTCGGTACGAGTATAAGAAGACGCTGAACAGTGAATGGAGAAAGAGGAGCCCAAATCGCAACTGCAACTGACCTGTGTCCTGTCAGTTGACGCTGCCATGCTGACCCGCAAGTTGCTTCTTCACGTTGAAGTTTGAAGGATACCATATTGTGGGAATGAGGGAACATATGTACAGGCAAGGCGTTCCACTTTTTAATGCTACGACAAAGATAGGAGTCGCCAAACTTTTTGGGACGTGAAGAAATGTTCTCAACAGTGGAACAATGACATCGCAAGCCTGCACCTGTGGCTCTATGACGGAAGGGAGAGGGTAGGATAAGGGAAAACAGTTCTTCAGAACACTCGCCATCGTAAAGGCGGTAAAATACGCTTAGCGAGCCAATGTCCCTACGGAGTTGAAGAGGTTCTAGGTTTTTGGTAACCTCTTCGTCGTCGATTATGCGGAGATTATCCTACCGAGAACCTCGAGAAGATACTGTGTGGAGCCCCGTCCCAGAGATGCGAGCAATACTCCACGCAGGCCCGAACTTGAGTCTTATAAAGCAGACAAAGCTGGTCCGGCGTGAAGAACCGGCGCACCCTGTTCAGGGCTCGGAGTTTTCTTGAAGCTGTTGAGATGAGGCTCTCAATGTAATTACGCTGGTTCAGGTCGCAACGGATATCCATACGTAGCATATTCTGGCTATATCGCATACTAAGGGAAGCGCCCTGAAGACTGGGAGTGGGAAGGAATGGGGGCATTTTTGTTGTAAACGCGCACACCTGAGTTTTCTCCGCATTAAACTGAACCAGGTTATTGAACCGCATTTACTGAGATCCAAAACCTGATTCAGCTCATCGACAAGACTCTCACGTTTCTCTTCGATTTCCGTACAAGCACCAGGCTGACCGAAATATCACCTAGGGACCGTACTGTCATCGGCATAGAAATGAATATTATCAAGTGGCAGCATAACATTGATATAAAGAAGAAAGAGGGTGGGCGGTAGAAAGGAGCCCTGTGGGACACCGGCATTCGACATCAACCGCGAAGCGCATCCATCTGCAAGGACGCGGATTTTATGCTCATGCAGGAAGTCAGCAAACTAATTACAAAGCTGGAGGGGCAGACCGTATGCCGGAATTTTGGAGAGAAGTGCTTGGTGCCAGACCCGATCAAACGCCTTGGCGCTAAATATCGCCAACTGACTGCCATGGATTCACCATATTTATCGATTGCCACCCCCCAGAGGTGCGTTACATACGCTAAAAGATCACCCGTTGATCGTTTCGGTTTAAAACCTTCATTAATTATGGAGTGATCTTCTAGGTAACGGATCAATTGATTGTTGAGGATCCGTTCTATGACTTTGCACAACACTGAAGTTAATGGCAATGGGGCGGTAATTTAATGGGTTAGAACGGTCTCCCTTATTGGGGACCGGCTGCACATTGGCCTCTCTCTAAGCCTACGGAATACAATCGGTCGAGTATGAGAGACGAAAGAGGCGCGTTAACACCGGAGACAACTCCGTTGCACATTTTTTTAGAACAATCGTTGGGATACCATCAAGACCACTGGCTTTTCGAACATCGAGTGACTGTAGTTCAAAACGCACATCGCGCTGCCTGATGTGGATATCAGGCATAACGGACCCACTGGAGGGTATTGTTGGTAATCATCAATCCGGGAGTTAGCCGCAAAGAGAGAACCGTGTGTACGGTGGTAACCAACCAGGGTATTTACGCTATCACCGGTTGAGATGCTGGAACCTCGGGAAATCCCTTAGTCGCCTCTTACGACACCCACGGGAAGAGAGGGGGTGGTGATTGTTAGTATTCTTTCTCCGTCATCGCATTGCGTGCCGAGCGGTTTGATCGAACCATGCGCGTTATGGCAATAGGTATATAACGGCGTTTGACGGGTTAAATAAATGATTACAATTTATTTTTTAAAAAGCAACTCAATGTTTTGTAAGACGAAAGTTGTAAGTTTTTTATGAGTCACTATGAAAATATTGAGCAGACTCCATACAAAATTGCCCATGCACAGTGGTCCCGGTTCCTAAGAAGCCAAGGTCAGGTCGGTTTAAAAATGAAAGAATAACTTTTTTACCTAAGAAATGATTGTTCTGAGATCCTAGGGGTAATAATCAGTAAATAATATATTTTTAAAACCAAGGTATATATATTCTCAAAACAAGCATTCCATTCACACTAAAAAATAGGTAGGTAACAATAAAATTGGTTTTTTTATTTATTATTTCTCAGCATATCTTAATTACTAGATAATAGATAGCGGAACATATTATTTTATATAAGACAAGGGCTATTCACTACTACATCTATTTTACTACATCTTTTTTAAATTACAATCCATATTATTCTTAAAAAATCTTATGTATGAGTGAACGGGAGATAAGCCAAACTCAAATTTACTAGCGTCAGGTACCTTATTTAAACATTTATTTAAGTCATTCATATCTTTCGATGTTACATCACAAATGTAACACCTACTCGTAGATAAATCGCTAAGAGCAGAACAAACTTCACAGTCTAAAAGAGTGTGAGGTTTTAATTTCGCGACCATTAATAACTAAAGTGGGTTTCATCAATTTGACTTTTGAAATGAGTTTCTTCTTGTAAAGAGACTTCCTTCGATTCTTTAGTAAATTGGAAACGAATTGGTCGGCACCACCTAGTAGAGGAAGGCGTGGATTTTTCCAAATAATTGATTCATCAGAGGTGTTTGCTTTAAAAATAAGAAGTAACAAATAAACTCGAGTCATGGATTGCTAAATCTGAACCTGTACTACGTCCTGCTTGTAAATTGAAGATGCTCGCTTCTCTCGTCGTCGTTTGTCGTCAGAGCTCCCATGTATGCAGACTTCGATCTCATTTAACCAGTCACCGTATTTGGCAATCAGCTTAGCTTTTGACCTTCCGAGTTTCGTCCAATATGCAGCAAACCGTTTACTGAGATTATAAATTAAATCTTTCAAGTAATCGGTCTGGATATTTTCAGTGTCCGGTAAAGAGTCTACTAGCATTCCAAACACATCACGAGATCTATCTGCCTCATTTTCTTTATTCGTCGTAGATAACCAGGTATTTAGAACAAGCATTCGAGGAAAAGAACACTTGATGGTAGCCCCTGCAGAATAAAAGAAAAAAAATTACAAGAGTACTTACGATATCAAATTTACCTACATACGACCTTATCCTTTCAATAGCAATCCTCGGCGAACATAGACGTTAAAGTTTTAGAAACTAGACAAACAAGAGATTATTTTGAAATATGTTTTATCTTTGACGATTCGTTTCTTCCTAAGTAAAAGTCTAATTGAATATGGGAAAGCGGAAAAAAACAAAGAAAACGGTAGTTTCTGTTTGACGGTGCTGGTTACCGATTAAAGGTTTATTACAGGCTTAAAGTAAACACAATGGGATTATAAATGTCGTACATACCTTCTTTTTGAATATCCATGGCACAACAATATCACAAACAATCAATTTCCGAGAAAAATAACACTTTGAAAACAATAGAAATTTCGACGAAAAGATAACGCTAATGAGCACTAATGAAATGTTACCACTACGGGTGCACAAAATTATTTTGTTTTTCGCCCAAGAAAATTGTAGACCCACAAAAGAAGGACCAACCCACACACGCGGGTGTGCATTAGTCATTCTTCCGTGAGGGGCACCCTCCGGAAAACGGGAGGGAGGAGGTGAGATCTTGCATAAGATACTGTTTCGTGCGAACGAACTAGTGATGTCAGATTCCTACTAAAACACCCCCTGGGACTGCCTTTAGCCGGGAAGGCGTCAAAGGCTTCATCTGAAGCGATCACCCCAGGAAACGGGGTGACGCAAGCGTCACTCTGAAAAGAGCAAACGCTTAGAGAAGAGTCGACTGTCCTCCTGAGGATGTCGACTCTGGACCCTAAAAGCGACTAAACGAGCGACCGGAAGGGTGCTCACATGGTGGAGGACTTTTGCCCTAAGGAGGCTTCGGCCGCTGCATAGCGGTCCAGAGCACTCGAGAGTTTGTTTGGTTTGTCTAAAAGGACACTACGTGGCCTACGGTTTTGGTAACAGGACAGAGGAGGCTGTGGCGGGTTATAGGACACAGCCTGCTGGATAAGTGGGTTTGGATGGCTTTCAGCGGTTTCGAAAAACCGCTTGGAAAGGAGTTGGAAGTGTTGTTGGATAGTAGGAAGTTGGAGGTCGCGGTGTAGTTCAGCGTTACGCTGAGCCCACTGAGCATTGGTAGCTCGGCGACAAAAGAGGTTTTGGACTGTTTGCAGCCTTTTAATGACTGCGGGACTGGCGTGTGCGAACACCGGAGACGCGTACGACATCACATACAAACCTTGTACAGGGTTCGCTTATTTCTGAGGGACATTTTACTGTGCCTTCCCAGCATAGGGCTGAGTCGGCCCAGATAAAATCTGGCGGTACTAACTACCTTCCTGATATGGGGTACAAAAGAGAGTTTGGAGTCTAGAGTGACTCCGAGATACTTCGCCGTGCGTTTCCAGGGGACTGACGCCTCTAGCATCCGCAGGCGGGGAGTATTATATGGAAGTTTGCGTCTCGCACAGAAGTGAACTGCGGAGCTTTTCTCCGGGTTCACCTCTATGCGCCATTTCCTGAACCATCTCCCTAACTCAGTAACTGAGGTTTGGAGTCTGGCTAACGCAGCTGAGACTCGCACGCTCTTTGCATAGAGGGCGGTGTCGTCGGCGAAGAGCGAGAGCTCTACACCTTTGAGAGGTGTGGGGATATCGTTAGTGTACGATATATACAGCAGGGGTGCTAAGACAGAGCCCTGTGGGACCCCAGCCTTGAGTGGGCGTGGGGTTGAGAGCGTCCCTTCGTGTCTGAAACGAAAGGAGCGATGTTTGAGGTAGGAGGCCACTAAGCGGACAAGTCGGTCTGGGATACGAAGCTTGTAAAGCTTGTATATAAGTCCTCCATGCCAGACTTTATCAAAAGCCTTGGCAACGTCGAAAAATACAGCTACTGTCTTTTCACGTTTAGGATAAAAACCGCTCGAGATATACTCGACTATGCGGTGGACTTGCTGTGGGCAAGAGTGTTTGGATCGAAAGGCGAACTGGTTGTCTATGATGAGACCATTTGAGAAGAGATGCTCTCTCAATCGCGCGAGTATTGCTCTCTCAAGAAGTTTCCCCATCGCCTTAAGCAGGCTGATGGGGCGATGACTACTTGGGTTGTTGAGTGGTTTACCCGGTTTTGGTATACCTATGACCGTAGCATCTTTCCAGGCGGCTGGAAAGTGGCACAGGTCGAAGCAGGCGTTGAATATAAGGGCTAAGAGCGTCAGCACTTGGGCTGGGAAATGCTTTAGCGCCTTATTGGAAATTCCATCAGCGCCTGGGGCTTTGTGGGGTTTTAATCCTTTGATGAAAGAGCTAATTTCATCATTGGACACTAAGATGGGGTCTGCAGTAAGAGGGAGTGAGCTCTTATGTTAGACCTCCTCCTCCACTGCTTGGACGTGTGCAGTATCACATGGCTGCGTGCTGACAGAGCATTGTGAAACAATGCTGTCAGCGAAGCATTCGGCTTTCTCATCGTCCTCGAAGGCGATAGTGCCATCGGGACGTTGGAGTGGCGGAGTGTGAGTTATTACGTCACTACGCAGTGCTCTCGCTACTTTGTAGTACGCAACATGGGAGGGAGCTATGTTCTCCATGAGGTCACCCCATCGCTCTTCCCTCAGGTTGGAGAGAGAGGACCTCACTTGCCGATCAGGTCCCTGACAGCCTGCGGTAGCTTTCGGCGGTTATCCACCTTCACCACTCGCGAGTTGTCCTGAACAGCTGATTGAACCAATTTAGTGAGAGAATCCACCGCACTGTCAATCTTGTCCGGACTATCGAAGTAGTCGGACGTGAGAGCGTACGGTGAATCTGGGGCTTCAAAGGCCGCCTCTAGGGTGGCCTTAAAACCTTTCCAGTTGGTAAAGGTTTTGTTGGTGGAGGAGGGGTGGGGATCCAACGGCCCCATTACCAATGAGACTGGACGGTGGTCAGAGCCTAGATCATCGAGAGGCTCGATTGATCTAAGCTGAAGCGACACTCCTTTGACTAGCGCAAAGTCTAGTACGTCTGGAGTGGCATTTATCTGATCAGGGTAATGTGTGGGTGAATATGGACATATGACGTCCAGATCTAGGGCTTTGGTAATCTCCAGTAGCTTCCTGCCACTGGAGTTTGAAGACTGACAGGTCCAGTCTGTATGTTTGGAGTTGAAGTCTCCAAAGAGAATGACAGACTTCCCTAGTTCTAAGAGCGCTTCAAAGTCGCTTCTTAGTGGGATTGTCCCGTTAGGTATGTAGATGGACGCTATGAGTATGGACTGATGTCCTGTCATAGCCACCTTACATACTGTGGCCTCCATACTACTCAAAGGAGGAGTATCTATAGGTGAGGAATGAAGTGCTCTTCTATAGTAGATGGCAGTACCGCCGCCTCTATGGTTGCACGGCCTGTCATTTCGAACTAAAGTGTACAGGGGAATCGCCAGCCCCTTCCGGTCAGTGAGTTTTAGCCACGTTTCCTGAAGGAGCAATAGGTCAATCTCCCTACTACGTACAACCTCCTTCAGTTCAAGAATGTTAGGGCGTAAGCGACGCGTGTTTACTTACGGCTGAAATTAGTATAATAAAAATCAATCAAAACGCTTAGCATCATGATTAGCGAAGAAATCCATAGGCCACGGTAATGTTTACCACTAGGCACCACATGCTTATTTTGACAGTTCTCGATATAACACTCAGTACTGGCATACATGCAGATGTACGGGTACAAAATTTGTAGATCGTGTCTTCTTGATTCCATCGTTTATCATATTCCATTATTTATCGTTATTAGCGATATGTGTCGTGTGTTATTGGCGCAACAAAAGTAATAACTGAATGAGACAATAACGACTTAAGGCCCATTCTCATTGGTAAAATCCTCTCTTCTTCCGTTATCCCGTTTCCTAATCCATTAGGATTACGGGGTCGGCTCCCTAAGCTTAAGAATTTGGTGAGGGCACTGATTTTTACAAGCGACTGCGGTCACACGTATTTTGAAATATAATTTCTTGGACGTGTGGGTTTCCTCACGATGTCTTCCTTCACCGCCGAGCAAGTGATAAATATGTACATAAATCCGAAAACATCTCATTGGTAAAGTCCATCGATCGTAAAATATTGCATCGTCGATGATGGTAGAGCAGTGTAATTGTGTACACCACCCCCCTCCTCCTCCTCCCACTTCCTCAAACGTCATACGTTTAAATGTTAGGACATTCAATTTACTCGTGGCTTATGGCTTATATTTTAAGCATAGTACAGCTAAGAATTTGTCATAAGAAGAATATAATCCAATCACCAAAAATATTTCCGAATTCATAATAAGTACCTATGTACTTTTCAAGATACAAGGAATTCGTGCAAGGTTACAAACAAACACGGAATTTAGTCATCAATAACAATAATACTATAAGACTAATTTTAAAATCACAAAAAAGTTCGGCTGCCTACGAATTAGCAAGTTGATTTATATTTATGACTAGCTGTGCCCGCGACTTCGTCCGCGCGCAATAGTTATTTTTTTGTTATTTATTTATATTAATAAAAATAAATAACATTTCTAAAATAAAAGTAGCCTAAGTTACTCCTTATTACATCAGCTATCTGCCAGTGAAAGTCCCGTCAAAATCGGTCCAGCCGTTTCAGAGAACAAACAGACAGACAGACAAAAATTGTAAAAAAAATATTTTGGTATATACCGTGTATACATCCATATGATTGTATTTAATAAAAAGCGGTTATTTTAATATTACAAACAGACACTTCAATTTTATTTATCTGTATAGATTTCAAAAGTGGTATCGTAAAAGTATTTATTTATGTGTAAGTACTTTCAGTTCCTTCTGTATGTTTGGAGACTAAATAATCAGAATGAATAGGATACCGTGGATTAAACTTTTGTGCTGAGCGCTGGGTTGTCATATGTAAACGGGCCTTAATACTACTATCTATCTTACTCACGATGTACACGCATATCATGCATATTACTCTTCAAGGTTACGGCAAATAGGCGTCTACTGTATCTTTCTATGCATGAGAGATATTTTCTTTTAGCTGTTGGCGGTTCATTGTCATATTTAAAGCATCATTACGGGGCATAAAGCTCTGCGCTCGGCTAAGGCTTTAGGAGCGTAGCCGCCCCCGCATAATTAGATTTCGCTAGTCGTGATGTAGACTTTGCGTGATGAATGCTAGCACCGCACTGTACTCGCCAGAATGGAAAGTAATGTACAGCGTATATGAATGGACATGAGAAAGTAATGAGTTGATGGCTAATTTCTTCGTTTTCGGGAACGACAACGCCGGACAACAGGGCTACATCGCGCGGGTACTGCACTTTTTTATTTTTATACAATGTCGGGAGGCATACAAGCATACGGCCCACCTGATGTAAAGCGGTTACCGTAGCCTAAAAACTCTTGCAATACATTAAGTATCACTCGCGCGATGCCACCTCTGCTGCTAACACAGCAACCATAGGAGCTTATTGGTGACCTCACTCACACGCAGGAACACAACAATCCTCTAGGGAATTGTAATTTTGCTGCAGTTTACTATGAGGTCGAGGTACTTCCCCAGACGGGCTGCTTCGATGCGCCCTACCTCTCTTATCTTATTACTGCCACTACCTTAGTAAGAATGGACCACTCGAGAGGGCTACAACCGAGAGCGGCTGCGCGGTATTCCGCTGATGAGATTACTTAGAGCTAAAGCCAACACTAGCACAATGAGGTGCATCTTACCTACAAGCAAACGAGACTAAGGCGGAAAGATATACTTAAATATAGTAAGGAGCATTCCGATTGAGGAAATCCCTCGAAAGTCACAGATTAGATAATAGTTATTTGGTAGCTGATACAACGCCATACAAAAACTATCTACGCCTAAATAGCCTACAAAAATTTAGTAGTAATACTAGATGCAGTGCTGTAAGTTTAAATATGGTAGTAGTTTCACTGGAACCCTTGCTTTGAACCCTTAAGGGTTCTAGTGATACTAGACAATCCTAGTTTGTACCACTGGAACCTTTGAATCAGTAACAACAATTTCCACAGACATTGCTTACGTTTATATTCGAAAACGATATTCAATATAATTATTTACCATCACTGGTGAATAATAATATTTGGAATATACATATTTTAAAGTCGCTTTTTCTATAAAATATATATGAAGTTATGTGGTGAATAATAAAATTTATTATGTGTATAATGGTACTCAAAGGTTCTAGTGATACAAAATAGTATCATTAGAACCCTTGAGTGTTCAAAGCAAGGGTTCTAGTGAAACTACTGCTAAATATGGAAGTTCTGTCCGCTTACCAACAGTTGACTTTGACCACTGCGTAACTATCGTACGGCTAAGTAATCGAGCAAACGCTAGGATTGTACAAATATCACCGCATAAAATAAAATAGTGCGTCCCTGGTTTAAGTAAAATAAGAACTTATCCGTATATTCGGATTTGTATACATATTTTTAATTATCACTTGCTCAATGGTGAAGGAAATCATTGTGAGGATATCATATCAATCTAAACTATCATAAGAAGCAACGAATGCCGTCAGACTCCGCAATGGGTCTGGTGTTCCCATTGCGGAGTCTGACGGCATTCGCTCCATGTCAAAATCAGTATATTCGCTAAATCCTTATGCTTAGGTAGCGGACACCAATCTGAATGGATTAGGAAACGAGTTAAGAAGAATAAAACAGAACGCCCCCCTGCTATCAGCATAGTCACTTACACGATGAATGAGCGCGATGCGGTTTCGGTTTTTAACTGAAATTTACGCTGAATATGCGCCGTGCGTGCTCTCGGAGCGTTCAGCGGCCCTTGAGACTTGTACTCTCGGGAGTAGGCTATCCAGTAAACATAACACACAACCTTGAGCGAGTGAAGAAGCCCCGGCCCAGTGTTCCTACGACTGTATTAGATAATCAACACACTGGAAGTTAGTGATCTGATAGAATGAAGACGCGCAACCAAAACTTGTGATACAAGCGTTCATTGGCTTAACAGACGGGTCGTTTGTCGTCGTTGTTTATTCCGTTACTATTATTATACGGATACAATATATTAAACACAAGAAAAAATTACTGGTGTGTTATCAATATAGCTCGGCTAACAAACCAACACTACTGAAACCTGCCTAAGTTTGGATCAGTTCCACATTCATAAATAAGTCTTGTTTTTCATAACACAGGCCAACGATGAAAAACCTTTATCAATAACTTTACTTAATTCCTGTGTTGTTTAATTATAAAAATATTAATAAATATTCGTATCACTCACCAATTTGTCGCATTTTAACATTAAAAATTATATTTTATTTATTTATGTAAGGATCGAGTCATGTGGCGCCCAGTTCTCTATGCCTATCCCGCAAGGGATTTGGCGTGAAGTTATACACGCATACATACATATATTATTTTAGGACATTTATCTTAGGATACTTGAGATTACCTACTGTTAAAACATGGCACATTGTGTGGTGATAGGTGACGTGAATCTTTGTTTCTTCAAAATATAGTTTCAGATATAATCTTATTTTCATTAAAAAAAAATCAGTTTACAGCTATACTTCGACACTACTATAAAAAATACATAACAATTATGTACATTTTAAATTTTAAATATAATATTAGTCTACCTCCTATAGATTACAATGAAAATAAATGCCGGTTTTACAATCATAATATAGTCTAATATTAAATTTAAAAATTCTTCTTCCTAGCGATGTCCCGTTTCCTAACCCATTAGGATTGGTGAAGTCCCAAACCTAAGCCTAAGGATTTGGCGAAGTAACAGATACTTACATAGAGCGACTGCCGTCAGACGTCAACGACCCAGAGGGAAGAACAAACCTTTATGTAAGGTCACACGTCTTTAGAAAAATAATTTCTAGGACATGCGGGTTAACTCACCATGCTTTTCTTCACCGCAAGCAATAATTACAAATATTTACGAAAATACGAATTTACTGATATATGCCCACATCAGGATTTGAACCTTCTTAATGGGCATTTTTTGTCGTAAACGAATTTTAGTTTTTAACATCTTTTTTAATTAAGACGATGGGTTTATGTATCACTTCGGCACGCCCTACAGAAACTTTTATAGAAGAGCAAGAACTTCTTCCGTACAACTTAAGCGTAACTTACGCTTATTTTTTTTTGTGGCATTTATATATGAAACTATACAGGTACGCTATATATTTTCATAATGTACTCCTTAAAACCTATCAAAAGACATCAAACACTGTATATTATACGGGAAATTTATATATAACTCACCTTCATCGATATCGTTCCTAGCGGCAGCTTCGAGCAACATTACGCTATCATTGAAATATATGTTCGGCTTATTGCTCTTCTCTCGCTTCGGCCGCAGCCGCGCCCACTCCTTCTCCCGCTGCTGCCATAGCTTCAGCTGGTTTATACGACGCCTGAAATTAAAAAAAAACGGCGGTTAATTAATCACGTAGTGGAACATTTTTATAATTATCTTGGGTGACACCCAAGGGGTTTCACACAACAAGGTGTTTCGTTTGAAAGGGTTACCATAGGATATAAAGTCAACACTAAGAATGTCGCTGTCGGCGTCACCACATTGTAGAATAGAATATAAAAAAAAATTGCTATAATAAGGTATATAAATAGGTGTTTCAAATGTAGTAAAGCATAACGTTTGCCAATAATATATAGGTATGTAAATTACCCAATGTATACACATTACACAATGCATACAAACATACGTTGGGTTATTTGTATGCATATATGTATATATATCATCACGCCTGTCCCCCATTGGGGTAGACAGGGACTATAGAACGACAGGTGCACCGATTCAAACATACCTCTCTTGCCTCTTCCACACTCATCAACATCTTTTCGCGTGCTTTTCGTTTTCGGGTGCTTTTGATTTGGCTCTTTCTCAATACATCGGCTATTTGGTCAATATGTGTGCATCTAGAGTGGCCCCTGCCGTTATCTCCACTCACTCTTGCTCGATAAAAGTACTTCTTTCGTAACTCTTTTGTCATCCATTCTTTCCAAATGTCCGAATCATCTCAGCATACCCTTTAAAATTTATGTCACTACATCATTTCATTCTAAATTGTTCTCGTATCATATCTCTTGTAATCTATCAATCATTCTAACTCCACACATACTCCTTAGCGCTCTCATTTCAACAGCGTTGATCCTACTTTCATGCTTCTTCTGCCATACCCAAGATTCACTACGTCTATGTTGGCGTTAATAAATCTTGAAGGCGAACTTGGCTAAAATATATTTTCGGTCGTCAAAACAGAGTATAATGTACCATCGATACGGTTTCCTGCTTTAACTACTCGTATCTCAATATCTCCTTCACATTCCCATCTGTCGTAAACATGGAAATACAATGTCATAAATAAAAAAATATTTTATAGAAATGTATTAAATACAAAGAAAGGCGTGAAAGATTTTACAAGATCAGCAAAGCACGAGTGACACCTCTGGTGTTGCAAATGTCTATAGGCTACGGTAACTGCTAACCATCAGGTAAACCGTACGCTTGGTTGCCACCGTAGTGGTATATAAAATAAAGTTACATAAAAAATTATAAATAAATTGGAATGCCACAACGAATCAGTATTAGTACTGACACGATTCTAGTACAGAATAAATCATTTTGTCATGCAACCAATTTCGTAATTGTATACCAAAGCACACAGGGAGTTGCTTTACCATACAACTACCAATGTATTTTGTTGAAAATTGTTCGTATACGAATTTTCCTGGAACAGTTTAAACCGAGCTTAATATTCCACTTTTTATTTCCACGTAGCCGAGATGAATTTTTTATCGCTATACTTCGGAATCCTTCGCTGCTCTCGCACGATTTATTTTAGTTCAATTTTTTCTCGTTGTTGTATAATCTAATGCAGCTGCTTTTTAATGGCTACCATATTGGCCTTTTTTATACAACGTCGGGAGGATTACAAGCATACGGCCCACCTGTTGTGAAGCGATTAACGTAACCTTTGAACGACATAAGTATCACTCGTGGGATGCCACCTCTGCTGCTAACACAGTAACTCCTTAGGAGCTTACTGGTGACCTCACTCCAACGCAGGAACACAACAACCCTCTAGAAAGTTGTTAGTTGGCTGTGGTTTTTCTGTGAGGTGGACATACTTACCCAGACGGCCTGCTTTGATGCGTCCTACCCATCTTAAAAACACACAGACCAAGACGAACAGACATGTTCATGCATACAAATATTTGTCCAGTGTGGGAATCGAACTCACGAGCGTTGGTGTCAAAGTCGCGTCATTCAGCACTGCGCCACCAAACTCGTCAAAAACTGGCTTACTTTATATATATATATATATATACTTTATAATCTATAGAATATTTTAAGAGAAGTAGGGCGCATCAAAGCAGCTTGTCTGGGGAAGTACCTCCACCTCACAGAAAACCGCAGCCAAATAACAACTCTCTTGAGGGTTGTTGTGTTCCTGCGAGTGAGTGAGGTCACCAGTAAGCTCCCAAGGAGTTGCTGTGTAAGCCAGCAGAAGAGGCATCGCGCGAGTGATAATTAATATATCGCAAGCGTTAATAGGCTACGGTACCCGCTTTACATCAGGTCGGCCGTATGCTTGTATGCCTCCCGATATTGTATAAAAAAATAAATAGGAACACCCAGATCAAGACACATACATGATACCATCATCAACACCCATGTTTCCTTTGTGAGGACATCTAACTTGCTATCCTTGGTTTAAAAGTGGCCAGTATTAGCTACTCCAGGCAGACAGGCTAGTAGAAAGCAGAAATTAAGATGAATCACTGCCAGGCCAGCACTTTCCATCCTTTCGTAACAAATTAGTACCATTGTACACATCGTTGCGAATTCATTGTTTGCGGTAAATATTGACTCTACAAACACCAATATCGAAACAATCAACTAAACACAAACAAGCTCATACCAAACACAACGGAGATATTATCTAATTGAATGTAATCAACTTGTTTGTGTCTTTAACATATGATGATGATGCCACCAAGCCTTTTCCTATAGATATACATACAATATGATCCGATATGTCTGTCTAATCAAGCTCGCAAGCTATGAGGGGGCAGTATTGAGGGCTAAGTGGCGCCATCATTTTGTTTCTATTAACAACGTTGAATTTAAGACCGATTCCAAAAAACGCTCAATACAGGCACTGAAGAACCATATTTATATTTTATTGAAACATATCTTGCATTTATTATCTACTTACAAGTAAAGAAAATTGTAATTATTGCTTATTGTGGCCACTTGTTGTAATTAGACGAGCTCGGTGGCGCAGTGGTGAAACGCGCTCTTACGCTACTTTGACACCAACGCTCGTGGGTTCGATTCCCACACAGTACAAACATTTGTGTGCATGAATATGTCTGTTTGTATTGGTCTGGGTATTTTCTATGTATAATAAGTATGTATTTACAAAAAAATGTATTTACGTATGTTTATCAGTTGTCTAATACCCAAAACACAAGCTATGCTTACTTTGGAGCTAGGTGGCGCTGTGTAATTAATTTGTCCGACAATATTTATTTATTTATTATTTATAATCAAAAGTATTAATAAATACAGAATATGTGTCAAAAAAACATAACTATGTTTCTACAGTGTCCGTAAAACATGTTGAACCTGGTTTTAAGCAGACCAACATCCATTGTACACCTTTGCACCTATGTATCTGATGTATAACTTACACATGTTTAAGCAAATAAATTATCTTATCTATCTAACGCTACTTTGAGCGGGGTTCGTTTCCCACACAGGACAAACATTTGTGTGCATGAACATGACTGTATTGGTCTGGATATTTTTAAAAGAGGTAGGGTATCACAGCACCCCGTCTGGTGAAGTATCTGCACCTCACAATAAACTGCAACCAAATGCCAACTACCTATAGGATTATTGTGTTTTTTTTTATACAACGTCGGAAGACATACAAGCATACGGCCTACCTGATGTAAAGCGGTTACCGTAGCCTATCAACGCTTGTAATACATTAAGTATCACTTGCGCGATGCCTCCTCAGCTGCTAACACAGCAACTCCTTAGGAGCTTACAGGTGACCTCACTCACACGCAGGAACACAACAACCCTCTAAGAAGTTGTTATTTGGCTGCGGTTTTCTGTGAGGTGGAGGTACTTCCCCAGACGGGCTGCTTTGATGCGCCCTACCTCTCTTAAAACATCCAGACCAAGACAAACAGACACGTTCATGCACACAAATGTTTGTCTTGTGAGGGAATCGAACCCAAGAGCGTCGGTGTCAAAGTCGCGTCATTCACGACTGAGCCACCGAGCTCGTCGTCGTGTGTTCCTGCAAGTGAGCAAGATTACCGACAAAGTCCTGCGGAGTTGCTGCGTTAGCAGATGCGGTCGCATCACGCGAACATTGTTTAATGTATTGCAAGCATTCATAGACCACGGTGTAGTTATCGTAGCCTATGATTGATGATGATTTAACATCGGGTGCTTGAACGCCTCCGGCCGTTATACAAAAAAATTCGCACTTTTGCGGCGGCGTTATGTATGTTCTAAATGCTTTCGGATGAATGGAGAGCCCTATCACCGCAGTGGATTTCACCGCTTTGTGTGGCGTGAATTACACTAATTAAAGAACGGGCCTCGAACATAACTAAAAACTTTAGGGTAAACCAGAGAATAATAATAAATAAATAAATATTGCCAGACAAATTACACAGCGCCACCTAGCCCCAAAGTAAGCGAAGCTTGTGGTATGGGTGCTAGACAACTGATAAACGTACGTAAATACATATTTTTTTTGTAAATACATACTTATTATACATAGAAAATACCCAGACCAATACAAACAGACATGTTCATGCACACAAATATTTGTGCTGTGTGGGAATCGAACCCACGAGCGTTGGTGTCAAAGTAGCGTAACAGCGCGTTCCACCACTGCGCCACCGAGCTCATCAGAATGTTATACACGCAAACGTGAAATTTGGCATATCTAGTTACCATAACATATTGAGCTTCACGTATTAGATATATGTAACTAATCAAAGTGGGTCAAAGAGTGAAGCATAAAAATAAGTCGTGCGGAGTATAATGGAAATAAAAGTGCATACGTTTTAAATGCTGTAGCGAAAACTATGGCGAAGAATACATTTTATTCAAATTCGAGAAAAGCGTATAAACTTTTCTTCATGTCTTATAATTAACTAGCTGTGCCCGCGACTTCGTCCGCGCGGAATAGTTTTTTTTTAATTATTTATTTATATTAATAAAAATAAATAAAATTTCTAAAATAAAGGTAGCCTAAGTTACTCCTTATTACATCAGCTATTAGCCGGAACAAACAGACAGACAGACAGACAAACAATAATTGTAAAAATATTCATTTTGGTATATGTACTGTGTATACATCCATATGCATTTAGTAAAAAGCTGTTATTTTAATATTACAAACAGACACTCCAATTTTATTATCTGTATAGAAGATTATTATTATATTATTACATATTATGTTATTATATATGTATAAAAAAAACGCGTAGTTATTTTATGTCACAAAAAATATGTATTCTGTGAAAATAATAAAAATAAAAGTGCAAAGTTCCCCGAAGGGAAGATTAGATATACGAGATTTCCCCCTAATTTTAACAGTTTTTCATATTTTACGCAGGAACCCTAAATATTTACGGGATAAAAAGTACCCTATATTGTGCTCTGAACAGTCGTCTACCTACCAGTGAAAGTCCCGTCAAAATCGGTCCAGCCGTTTCAGAGATTATCCGGAACAAACAGACAGACAGACAAAAATTGTAAAAATATTCATTTTGGTATATGTACCGTGTATATATCCCATATGCATTTAGTAAAAAGCGGTTATTTTATCTGTATAGATGTATAGATAACAACAATATCACAGAAGATCACAACTAAATAACAACTGCTCGGAAGGTTGTTGTGTTCTTGCAAGTGAGTGAGGTTAGCAGAAAGCTCGAGGTAAAAGCGTAGGTAGGCCAACCCGCGATCACATTATGTGATCCGTATGTTTTTGGCCTGCCGACATCGAATAAAAAGAAAAAAACCATCCCAGTGCAAGTATGAGTCGCACTTATTTTTTTGTATGTCATGTTACGCAATATCTTCGCCAATTATCCACAGATTAAGAAATTTTGGGATTGTGCTAGCGTCCAATAAGTACCATATAAATTTGACGAAGTTACGACTTCATCAACATAATGCAATTATAATGTAGTTCATAAGTTTAGTCAGAAGAGCCTAACCTCAACTAATCTGTTTACCTAACTGATTCTTTTACTCAAGAATACACCAAACTTTTTTAACTATTGCACTCAGGTTTTTACCTATGTTATTCGTATATATAGCAGCTCATAAGCATAAAATCGGTGGTCTGATTTTGACACTGTGTATTTGGTTACTCAAAGTGGTGTGCCTCTATCTTTAAGTAGTGTGGTTTTTTTTACCTAACTGATTTGTTTAATCTACGAACCTATACCAAGCTTAACAATTGCTGTTTTATTTTATCTAAATTGAGTCAATTAGTTAGAATCACATCAATCAGACCACCAGATATCTTTATCCAAGCTATAATAATAACATAACAATAGCTAAACAGTCTCAGTAGATTCTACCAAACCATCCAAAACTAATTTCCAGCAAGTATCTAGATTCTCAAGTCAATTATTCATGCGATAGAAAATAGTTCCTCAAAATCGGCCTAGCATTTTGCCTTGACACCGATTAAGCATACCGATAAAAATGCTAAAAAATGTTGTTCGGCTACTATTCTACGTCATCCCACCCAATAAAGATAAAAAAAATCAATGTAATATAAACGCAGTGCCCCATACCGTTTTATCATAATATAATTTAGATAAACTCTTTACCGCCTTACTATGTAATAGATAGGGCTCACAATATATAAACAATTAATAAGACCTTGATAATGTCTTCCGTACTTTTGGCGCCACTTACGAATATCGACAATTGACACTTGGCTTCAGCTAATCGACGCCGTACGTCATATCATGAAATATTAATAACCATATTTCATTGAAGAAGTACGAGTACTGAGTATGGTGTATTCGACCCTGAGTTTTAATAGGTGTTTATTGAGGATTTTAGGATTCCGTAAGAGAAGAAAAACGGAACCCATAATAATTCATTAATGAAAATTTTCACCCTCGACATTATCGGTTAAGTTTTTACCTAAAGCACAAATATCAAATTAATAATGTTAAACGAAAAATCAATATTGTATTGACTGAAAATTTTTCAGGAAAGAATAAAACGCCTTTTGCTAACAATCGTAGTTATGAAGTTCTTCGAGGAACCCACTCGTACTTGTGTTTCTTCCGAATGTAAGTGGTTCACAAAAATACACACATCAAAAGTGTCTAGGGATCAACATATATTTTTGCAATAACTTTTCTCCTGATTGATATTAATTAAAATTTTCTTTAAGGATTCATCAAATAAAGTGTTTTCGTTTGTCTACAGTAACGATAAACCAAGTCACCTTTGCATTAATAAAGAAATTTGCCATTTTCATAATAAAGGGATTTTTGACATTTGAACCACTAACATTAAAGTTCGAAAAAAAGACTGAAATAACAGTTTTCTTTAAAATTTTATTGGGTAACTTAAACAATTAATAATCCGTGTTTCTACCTCGAACACTAACAACACAAGAACATCGGTTTGGCATACTCAAAATGAGTTCATCCAAATCACGCTGTGGAATGGCCGCCCATGTTCGTTGCAACAACAAAAAAAGGTCTTCTTGCGACTGGATACCCTCCATATTCGGCAGAGCTCTTCTCTGTAGCATATCCCATGCATGGACACGGAGACAAGACCGATACATTCAAATCACAACTCGAAGAGCTCCAACAATAACCGCCATGATGTTAGCCGTGATGCTTCATCACTCTTCAGGGAACTTAATTAGCGACCAAACAGTCAGAAACCGCTTGCATGAAGTGAACCTTCATTCCCGAAGACCGCTAAGGGTACCACCTATAGCAATGCACAATCGTAGGATTCGATATCAATGGGCTCTTGAACACAGAAATTGGGCAGAAGAACAATGGCGTTTCGTGTGCTTTTCTGATGAGTCTCGTTTTGGTATGAGACCGGATACAAGACGTATACGACACTGGAGAACCCCTGGACGCCAACAGCGATTAAAATCCTGCCAGGAAGTCCATCCTTATAGTGGTGGAACCATCATGGTATGGGCGGGTATTTGGATCGGCGGAAGAACTGAGTTGATTTGGATCAGAGGCAACCTCAACGCTCAAATTTATGCTGAGACGATTGTATCAGACGTCATCGTTCCTCTACAAGTGCAAATCGGTCCCTTATTTCAGTTAATGCATGATAATGCACGACCGCACACTGCAAGAGTTGTAAGACAGACTCTCGCCGCAGCTAACATCAATGTCATGCCCTGGCCTGCTCAGTCGCCGGACTTGAACCCGATTGAGCATGCATGGGATATGCTACAGAGAAGAGCTCTGCCGAATATGGAGGGTATCCAGTCGCAAGAAGACCTTTTTTTGTTGTTGCAACGAACATGGGCGGCCATTCCACAGCGTGATTTGGATGAACTCATTTTGAGTATGCCAAACCGATGTTCTTGTGTTGTTAGTGTTCGCGGTAGAAACACGGATTATTAATTGTTTAAGTTACCCAATAAAATTTTAAAGAAAACTGTTATTTCAGTCTTTTTTTCGAACTTTAATGTTAGTGGTTCAAATGTCAAAAATCCCTTTATTATGAAAATGGCAAATTTCTTTATTAATGCAAAGGTGACTTGGTTTATCGTTACTGTAGACAAACGAAAACACTTTATTTGATGAATCCTTAAAGAAAATTTTAATTAATATCAATCAGGAGAAAAGTTATTGCAAAAATATATGTTGATCCCTAGACACTTTTGATGTGTGTATTTAGAGTCAAAGCCAATGCCACTTCCAGGTTAGGAGAGTTGAGATTTAGCAAGAAATAAAACGCTCACGGTAATCGCTATACATCTGATAGGCCGTATGCTTGTCTGTCTCCCAACATTATATAAAAAAACCGCCAAGTGCGAGTCTGACTCGCGAACTGAGGGTAAAAATATTTTAGCAAATTACATTCGCAATTTTTCTTTGTTTTTTTTTTACGTAACAACAAATTTACGGTTTTCAGTTTTTTTCCTTTACTTGTGGTACATGACTGCTTCTTACCAAATATTATGATTCTAGGTCAACGGGAAGTACCCCATAGGTGTTGATTCCCTTGCGAGTGTCAAAATATGCGCAGGCATAAACAGTTGTATCTTTGGATTGCCTGGACTTAGAAGTTTGATTTTTTCCCTGCTCGAAGGATTGCAGGTTTGAGTATTTGATAATAATTTCAGCTTGATAGCTCCACCCGTCCTTGAGGAAAGGGGTCTTGACAGACGGACAGACAACAAAGTGATCATATAAGGGATCGTTTTGAGGTACAGAACCCTAAAAAGGCAAAAAAAGTCGCCAAATTGGAAAACTTACGGCTAGATTACTAGTTATAAAATAACAATAACAGATACAAATTTAAGATGACTTGTTCTATAATGATTGTTTCTTCGTGCCAAATTTCAAGACAAAGGCAATGAATGCGCATTGTCCAATTAGTTTTGATCACTCGCCATTTAATATGGCAATATGTATTTGACTTGGTTTATGATAATAGGATAATAAATATTTACGGCCAACTATTTATTAGCCTTTTAACATAAATCGTTTTAATGTAAACAGCTGCGTGCATCTTGAAACTGATCAAGGCGCATAGTGTCGTGTCATCATAGTACCCAAACTAATATGAAAAGGCACTGACGTCAGACTAATTTGAGAGCGATGCAAAAATTGAAACAATTGTATATTAACACCTTGATACAATGAAAATATTTATTTATTTTGTGATTAGCCATTTGTTTGCGACTCGCCCGCGTAATGTTCGTATCGTAATAAGTGATGGAATCCTTTTCATTCCACCCAGTCAAGTTGGGTCACTAGTCAATTATAAAAAAAGATATTTAATGACTAATACTACGTGTAATACTCGTAGTACAGTTGAGGGCACGTCGAATTTGACACTGTCGTCCTTTGTACCGTTTTTGTATATATCGGTACGTAATAAGAATTACAAACTTCGAGTGTGTGCGAATGGGGTGTCCGCTAGAAAAAAAATGAAAATCGATGACAGAGAGCGCGATCGAAATGCGAGCACTGCACAAAATCTGTGGCGGAACGCTTCAACGTAATAACGCTAACAAAAAGAAGAAGAAGATACAATATCTTGTTGCTCTCCGTCCTTTCTGACTACCTCTCAAGGGACCTGGCATAAACATATCAATAAATGGACAAGTCAATTATCATATTGATACAAACAAGCCCTACGTGAAGAGATCGTAGATACCCCAAGTGATTAGATTAGATGAGCTAGTACAAACATCGTAGGAAAACTTCAATCATGTTATTACGAAACATATACGAGATAGATAAAAAATATCACACAATATGCCTGAGACGGGTGACCTATACATAGCATATCGTAATGCGACCTTGCATGTGTTAAGTTATTTTGAATATAGGTATACTGTATTCTGCTGTACATTTTAAAATGTATCGGGTATATACACCGCGTAATGTGATCTGATTGAATAACATGATGATGTGAAGCCAATAATGGCATGTTACGGAGTTTCTACACGCTGGCAAAAATGGCTATATCACTAGCAAGCGCAAGCTCTTAGCCCACCAATGCTCAGTGGGCTCAGCGTAATGCTGAACTCCACCGTGACCTTCAACTCCCATCTATCCAACAACACTTCCAACACCTGTCAAAGCGATTCTTCGAGACCGCTGAGACCCATCCCAACCCACTTATCCAGCAGGCTGCGGCATATAACCCGCCCCAGCCTCCTTTATCCCGCTACCAAAACCGCAGGCCACGTAGTGTCCTCTTAGATAAACCTAATAAAATTTCGAGAGCTTTGGACCGCTATGCAGCGGCCGAAGCCTCCTTAGGGCAAAAGTCCTCCACCATGTGAGCACCCTTCTGGTCGCTCGGGATAGTCGCTTATAGGGTCCAGAGTCGGCGTCCTCAAGAGGAAGTCGACTCTTCTCTAAGCGTATGCTCTTATTAGAGTGACGCTTGCGTCACCCCGTTCCCCTGGGGTGATCGCTTCAGATGAAGCCTTTATAGCCTTCCCGGCTAAAGGCAGTCCCAGGGGGTGTTTTAGTCAGTGGAAATCTGACATAACCAGTTCGTTCACACGAAATGGTATCTTTGAAAGATTTCACCTCCTCCCTCCCTTTTTCCGGAGGGTGCCCCTCACGGAAGAATGACCAAAGCACACCCGGGTGTGGGTTGGTCCTTCTTGTGTGGGTCTTCAAACTTCTTGGGCGAAAAACAAAAAAAAAAAAGCTCTTAGCGATATACCTACTATACAAACCTTCACTTCTTTTGGCTATTGACTGTAGTATGGCATGGGTTATCTATTTTTTTTCTATGAGGAAATGAGGAAAGTGACACATCTGCGAAAATAACGCGACCGAAGTTGTAGTGCAAAAACGTTTTCGTGTAATGTAAAGAGCTATATACGTTTTAAGAGAGGTAACGCGCATCAAAGCTGCTCGTCTTTTGAAGTACCAAATAACAACTCCCTTAAGGTCGTGTTCCTGCAATTGAGCGAGGTCACCAGTAAGCTCCGAAAGAGTAGCTGTGTTAACAGCGGAGGTAACAACGATACTTAATATATTGCCAAAGTGTCAAAGGCTACGGTACCGGCAACGCAACGCATGAGTGACACCCCTGGTGTTGCAAATGTCCATAGGCTACGGTGACTGTTTAACATTAGGCAGGCCGCATGCTTGATTACCACCTTAGTGGTATTAAAAAAATCCACACATAAGATGCGCCGCATGCCCGTATGTCCCCGGACGTTATAAAAAAAAATACGTATGATGCAGCTCGTATACAATATCTGGATTATGTTTATGATGAAAACGGATATGAAGAACAGACGGCCTTTCGACAGCAACATCGTACTTAATAGTCGAATGACGTCGTCTCTAACGTCATCCATCGGCGACTACGAATGTGTATCCAAGTGGTTACATCTGAATAGACTGGCTAAATAAACATGAAGGCAGAAATACCAGACCCTCCTCGATTAAATAATTCTGTATGCAACAATGAGTCAGAACTCAGAGCAGAAAGAGACGTATGGTATTTATGTCGCGGCAAAACGACTGTTCGATTGCTTTCAAACTAGTGGCGAGATACATATGTTGATTCGGACACGATATGGAGCAAGACTTGATCAATATTGCGACAAATACCACTTTCTAAAGTGCAAAAAATGCATTCTATTATATATAAATTAATTGGCTTGTCTTATATCGATGAAAATCACGCGAGTGCCGTTGGAATCTTAGTCATTTACGTTAAAATTATTAAAGATATAATTGTAGATATATCAACAGAGCAGTGATAGCCCAGTGAATAAGGCACAGTCCCATAGACCAACTTGTCGCCGGTTCGAATGCTGGCGGGTGCATGTACCACTAAAGTCCTGTTTTCAGATTTATGTAAATATTTACCACTTGCTAGGCGCTTAAGTAAAACATAATGAGGTAACCCACACGCCCAAGAAATTATATTTCGATAGACGTGTGAGCTTACTTAAAAAAAGATCTAGTTTTCGTTCTGGGTTTTGGAGGTCTGACGACAGTGGCTCCATGTTAAAATCAGTATCTTCGTGGAATCTTTAGTGTTAGGCAGCGGACCCCGTCAATCCTAATGGATTAGGAAACGGGATAACGCGGAGAAGAAGAATTTATTACATCAACATATGGTGAAGGTTCTAATAGAGAAACGATATCAAGGGCTGGTTGAGTTTCATTCTTGTTTCCATTTTTTTTTATGAATGTTATTTGTATGTAATTTGATCCTAACACAATGTAGGTACCTATATTGTTTATGGAATAAATAAATAAATAATAAAATTACCAATAAATTAGTTATGTGGACCTCATTTATTCGTTAGTACTTTCTTTGAAAATGTATTGTCATTTTTTTCTTCTAAGCGGTATCCCGTTGCCTTTTCCGTTAGGATTGGTGGGGTTCACTACCCAAGTCTAATGATTTCGCGAAGAAACTGATTTTTACATGGAGCGACTGCCCTCAGACCCCCACAATCCAGAGCGAAAACCAGACCTTTTTAGGGTTCCGTACCCAAAGGGTAAAACGGAACCCTATTACTGAGGCTCCGCTGTCCGTCCGTCCGTCCGTCTGTCACCAGGCTGTATCTCATGAACCGTGATAGTTAGATAGTTGAAATTTTCACAGATGATGTATTTCTGTTGCCGCTATAACAACAAATACTAAAAAATAGAATATAATAAATATTTAAGGGGGCTCCCATACAACAAACGTGATTTTTTTGCTCATTTTTGCTCGATATTGATAACGGCAACAGGTAGACGTTTGAAATATTCACAGAATATTTAGTTATATATTCACTTTAAGAATAAATAATTAAATTAAAATAAAACAAATATTTAAGGGGGCTCTCATACAACAAACGTGTTTTTTTTGCCGCTTTTATAGATAATGGTACGGAACCCTTCGTGCGCGAGTCCGACTCGCACTTGGCCAATTTTTTATTATTTTAGGTTACACGTCTCTCAAAATGAAATATAATTTCTTGGATGTGCGTTTTTCTTCACGATGTTTTCCTTCACCGCCGAGCAAGTGATAATTAGAAATATGTACATAAATCCGAAAATACAAATTTACGCGCCACACACGCCAGTATTCGAACCGAGAACCAGTTGGTAAATAGGTCGGTTCGTTACCCACTGGGCGATCACTGTTCTTGGCTGAAAATTTTTATCATAATCTAATCTATTATATTTACCAATATACCTACCCAAGCATCTCTAGTATTCAGGTTATCACACACACACACACACACACACGTATATAGCTATTTTCAAATAGAAACAAATGAAAATAACAATCTTCATAAAACATATAAAAACGTAACGTACGTAAACTTACTTTCGGGGATTATAGAAACTGCTGTGGCGAAAGCGCGGCAAAAAGGGCACGGCGACATTTTTTTTTATATACACAACGTCGGGAGACATACAAGCGTACGGTCCACCTGATGTAAAGTGGTTACCGTAGCCTATGAACGCTGGTAATACATTAAGTATCATTCGCACGATGCCACCTCTACTGCACAGCAACTCCTTAGGAGCTTGCTGGTGACCTCACTCACACGCAGGAACACAACAACCCTTCAGGGAGTTTGTTATTTGGCTGCGGTTTTCTGTGATGTGGAGGTACTTCCCCAGATGGACTGCTTTAATGCGCTCTACCTCTCTTAAAACATGTGTATATATTTAACGCTACTTCTTGTATGTATATTTTTCATTTACTTCCAAGTTAAAATATGTATTTACATATCTAGGAAGTTTATACAAGAAGCCAGGATACATCCCCCGTGTCCCCAACTTTAGATTTTAAAGTTATTTATAACAGGTCAGTTGGGGTCGAAGCCGAGATGAAGGTCACCCGGAAGGAAGTTGGCGTGAAGATAGATGGCCAAGTTTAAAGAGCTCGGTGGCGCAGTGGCCAATAACGTTACTTTAACTCCAACGCTCGTAGGTTCGATTCACACACAGGACAAACATTTGTGTGTATGAACATAACTGTTTCTCTTGGTCTGGGTGTTTTTAAGAGAGATAGGGCGCATAAAGCAAACTGTCTGAGGAAGTACTTTCACCTCACAGCCAAATAACAACTACCTGGACGTTGTGTTTCTGCGTGTGAGTGAGGTCATCAATAAACTTCTAAGAAGGTGCTATGTTATCAACAGAGGTGCTAGTAGGAGGCGAGTGATACTTAATGTATTGCAAGCGTTCAAAGACTACGGTAACCGGTGGGCCGTATGCCTTTGACATTGTATAAAAAAATAACACATTTACAGAAAAATCCCAAATACACATAACGGTAACATATCGAGGCGATAACTAACGCAACCAACCTATATATCTGATTTCGGCTCACTTTCCGCAATCCAACTTTATGCTTCACGCTTACACCCAATGGGGGTTATTTTCTTAACGGCAACCTCTCATGCAATCGTAAAAAGTGAAAACAAGGTTTCTCTTTATGTACAGCTGCTGATTATTATTTCATAACGCAGATTGCGAGCGGCTGCGATAATACTGCAACCTCTTTAGAACCAGTATTGGGATTGGCATGACTAATCGAGTACTGTGCGTGAGATATGGCACTAAAAGCATATTATTATTTTTTTAAGCTGCTCAAATCGCTTCATGGATCATCATCATAAATGAGGTTGTATCTACCCATTGCTGGAAGGCCTTACTTTATGCTCTATGATTAATTATAAAAAGTTTTGAATCGAGGTGGTCTCTAGGGTGCCAATGAAACTATATTCCTTTGAATACGTTGTCGTTCCGTCCGTCGTCCTATCTTCAAAGGTCTATACGATATGAGGCCTTTTAAATCATTTCAATTAATTAGCTACATCGCAGCGAAGACCGTAGCCAAATAACAAGTTCCATGTTTGTACGAATGAGTGAGGTTGCTGTGCAGCGGGGGTGGCAACGCGCAATTGTTACTTTTTGTATCGCAAACGTTCAAAACCATTACACAGCAAGTGTACGGTATGCTTGTTTAAATACCGACATTGTATAAAAAGGACTTTTTAACAAAATGTAACTTCACAGAAAACGTATTATTATAGCGGAATACATGTCAACTACTAAAAACATCAGAACATCGTCCACATACATAGATAACGTAGTTTATTTTACGTTTTTTTTATCTATCGTCTATGCTCTATCGTAAAAACGGTAATACCTACGTATAACCGTTGATCGGTGTGAATACAGTAAAATAAACATTCACAGCTTTTTTAGCGCACGCTCGTCGCTATTTTTATGGTTCTTTAGTGAGGTGAGAGTCAGATTATGAGCACTCGATTATATCTGTATACCTCGCAAGGAACCTGGCGTGAAGCTACATTAAACTACAATTTAATTTCCGAGAATAATCTCAACCTTTTCTTGTTGTATATACATAACAAAAATATAAATTATATTTTGTGATAGGTTGGAATAGAGCGAATCTCGCACAGGATCGGTTTTATTTAGTTTATTTCCTCATATCGACGCTTCTACACTTACCAATACAGTTCCACGAATGTATATAGTAGATCAAAAGATAAGACGTTGAAACGCCGATTGAGAGTAAGTTGCAATAAGAAATATTTATAGATGAATATCAGTCCACGGTAATACTGATATGATTTACTTTAAAAATACGTTACAAGTGTGAGAGTTTGCTGTCAGGTATAGTACAGTTTTAGGTTATTTAAAATGATAGAGATAAATATCCATACGGAATCGGACATTTCAAAGATTTATTCAACTCCCGATTGTCAAGTATACCCTATTGTCCAGGAAGCCAAGATACATCCCTAATGGCCCAAACTTTAGATATAAAGTATCGGATCGGTGGCGGTTGAAGCGTAGATGGAGGTCACCAGTCGGTATTAGCATTAAGATTAACAGTAGGTCATTAGGCTGAAGACTGGCCACGGACATCTGCGTAAACAATCGCAACTTAGTGTTGGACACTTATGGAAACTAGTCTACCGTTGTTAATGGTTAACTGGCTTAGAAGTTATGCAACAACTTAGCACCGCTATAGACAACACAGCCAAATTTTAAGGCTATTTGTTTTAACACTTAGGCTTATTTACGAAGTCATTGAGTAGCGGGACGGCGAGCGGTGAGGCGGACGACGTAGGTAGGTAGGTACATGCGCCGGTCCCCGTTTCGCTGCTTATTTCATGAAATCTATACATATAAATAAAATTGAAGTGTCTGTCTGTGATTTCAAAATAAAGCCTTTATCTTAAGCTCATATTATTATTTTCACGTTACCAAAGCCTAAATACGCATTTTTATCTTTTTTGTCTGTCTGTCTGTTTGTTCGTCCGGGCTAATCTTCGAAATGGCTGAACCGATTTTGACGGGACTTTCACTGGTAGGTAGAGGACTGTTCAGACAAGAATATAGGGTACTTTTTATCCCGTAAATATTTAGGGCTCCTGCGTAAAAAATTAAAAACTGTTAAAATTAGGGGGAAATATCTTCCCCTTCGGGGGACTTTGTAGTTTTATTTTATTAATTTCACAGAATACATATTTTTTGTGATATAAAATAACTACGCATTTTTTTTGTAATAAAAATAAAATAATTATACGTTGCCTCCCGTAAAGGTCAATAGAGGGCGCTGTATGAAAATTGAATCGCTCTATGATTGCATCTACGACCCTGAACTTTGTTTTTTTTAAACATAAAGAATTTGAGGTCTAGAAAGGCTACTAAAAGCCCAAACCTCATGCGTGCGAAGCCGCGGGCTTCAGCTAGTGTTCAATATTAATGTATGCATTTGATCGCGCCGCGCTTCTACCGCCCATTGTCGGCTGATTTTATAAAAGACGCCTTAGACCGATTACATGTTGGTCTTGTTCTTAATATCGGATTGGTCGCGGCAAATGTTCAAGAGGTTCGCGTGACCGCAAGGAATGCAGTGTAATGATAGCAAAATCGTTAACCAAAGCATGGTGTTTATAACGCCTATCTTTTTTTTAGCTCTGCATTCGTAACGTTTCTAACTACTATTTATTCATTTACCGTAACCTAATCTAATTTAATCGTAACATTATTTTGAGTCGAACCGGCGCGCGTGGATGAAAAGAGCTACGAATGGTAAAGAAGGGAGCGAGGTGTGTAAGGACTGTCTTGTGGCGCTCGGTTCTCTCTGCCTGAACCACGAGGGACCTGGCGTGAAGGTGTGACAGTGGTAGAGTTTGAGTCTACTAGTAAAAAATATTTAAGTACCTATTTTCTTCCAATCTGGAAACACAGTATCAGAAATTTAAATTATACTATCAGTGCACATTATTAATCATACAATACATAATATAATTGATTAAAGCGTCCACTATAAATCTAACTCACCTAGATTATAGACGAATAAACTTTTTAAAGAAGAGTGCACATTTAATGCCTGTAATGAACAGAAACAACCACTAGGCCCAAATTCTATTAAAAGTTAAATAAATATAGCTGTAATATAGCTGTCCCTTACGTTGAAAGTTGAAAGAAAGAAAGCTATCTTTTAGCAAAATTGATTTTCACTTGTTTCTCCCTAGTTTTTTCAAATTATTAGAATCTTAGGCATTTTGTAGGGCCGATAGGCATGCTCCTATTATTCAGGATTTGGTAATAAACAGTGTATGACAGTCTACACAACTTTTTAGCATCGTACCTTTACATTCGACTTCATTTTAGTATTGATCAATTTACCTTGTTAGAAGGAATATTCTGGCTATCATAAATACAATTTAAAAATTCACATAGATCATTCCCGACAGGACAAACAATGTCACGAATGTTCACTGGTAGATAGAGGACTGTTCAGAGCAGAATATAGACTACTTTTTATCCCGTAAATATTTAGGGTTCCTGCGTAAAACATGAAAAACTGTTAAAATTAGGGGGAAATATCGGTAACTTAGCGATTTTATTTTTTTTATTTTCACAGAATACGTATTTTTTGGGACATAAATTAACTACGCATTTTTTATGTAATAAAAATAAAATAAATATACGTTGCGTCCCGTAAAGGTCAATAGATAGCGCTGTATGAAAATTAAATCGCTCTATGGTTGCATCTACGTCCCTGAACACTGTTTTTTTTAAACAGAAAGAATTTTAGGTCTACAGAGAAATAAAGTCTACTAAAAGCCCAAATCTTATGCGTGCGAAGCCGCGGGCTTCAGCTAGTTTTTAATATAAACGATATTCGGAAGTTAGCAGTACGATACGGAACACTCTACGAAGGCCGACTTACTCTTTGACACTTTTATGATATAATACAGTCGACAGCTATTGACAAAACTACGGGTTCAAGTTCACGTTTACTCCACAATGGCAGATACGTAACTACGAAGTCAGTGTATTTTTTTATTATTAAATACTTCTTCTTTAAATACTTCTTTAATCCTATTTCCTAATCAATTAGGATTGGTGGGGTTCCCTAGCCTAAGCCTAATTACGAAGATACTGATTTTGACATGAATCTATCTCTCAGACCTTCACAATCCAGAGGAAAAAGCAGACGTTCTTAGGTCAGCTGACAAGGCTTTTGAAATGTAATTTCTTGGACGTGCGGTTTTCCTCATGATGTTTGCCTTCACCGCCCAGCAAGTGATAATTTCAATATGTACATAAATTCGAAAACACGAATTTAGTGGTGCATGCCCACACCGTTTCGAACCACAGACCATCGGTACAGAGGCTGGTTCTTTATCCACTGAAATATCACTATTTGTTTATTATTATTAAATACATGTCGCACTAAATATAACTCAGGGCTTTGGATTATTGATTGTTGGATACCTTTGTACCAGACTTCAAAATTCAAAAGGAGCCACACTCCATTCCGGGAAAATCAAAAGGAAGGGTTATTTAGTTTTAACAGACTATGTACATATTATGAAAATGATAGTATTTCAAAAAATATAGAAAAATAAATAATAAGTATGGTGGCTGTGACGTTAACAAAAGAAACGACGAAAAAAAATTGTGCAACAATGTCGAGTGACAATGAGGAAAGAGATTTTAAAAGATTTAAAATCAATACAACGTTTGTCTTAGGTTTTCGCGATTGTTATACATCGAATTAAGCAATTTTTAACGTAAATATCGCGTCAGGTGCAACAAAATAAATATAATTTTATTTATTTTGTTGCACCTGACGTTTAGAACGCTTTGCAGCGTCTTCCTGCGACCACGGACGCTGCAAAGCGTTCGAAACGTCAGGTTCAACAAAATAAATAAAATACGCGATATTTCCGTTAAAAATTGTTTAATTCAAAATACAAGGTTTAACATTTTTCGAATAGATAATACGAGTAGTTTACTCCTCAGCGCTCTCATTTCTACGGCGCTTGACTACGAAAATAGGGTGTTTTCATGCTTCTTCTGCCATACCCATGTTTCACTGCCGTACATCAATGTATGGAGTGAGAATGATTGATAGAGATACGAGACCTTTGTGGAATGAAATGATATAGCGACAAAAATTGAAAAGGGTATGCTGAGATGGTTTGGTCATTTAGAAAGAATGAAAGACATGAGTTACGAAAGACGTGTATCAGGCAAGAGTGAATGGAGATTTCGGGAGGGGCCATCCTAGACGCACACATATAGATCAAATTAGTAATGTGTGTGCATGCATGAAGAGGTTGATGAGTGTGGAAGAAGCGAGAGGGGTATGTTTGGATCGGTGCACCTGACTTTCCATATTCTCTGCCTACACCAACGGGAGACAGGCGCGATGATATGTATTATATATAGGTTAGCCATACTTATTAAAAATAACATTTTGTTACATTAACATTAGGCAGTCCGTACGCTTATGAAAAAAATACCTTTAATACTAAATAGCATAAATGAATAAAATATTATATTTAATAACTATGGCAAAACTATTAATTTATTAGAGAAATATTCAAAGACAGTTGTATTGATTTTAAGAGATTATTCTTATTTACATCTTGGTATCTTTTCAAGTCATTACTATTCTGTCAAAATAAATAAATAAATAAATAAATAAATAAAAAAATTATAACGCTCTATTTATGTTGATCTCGTCCGTTTTCTGTTCTCTACTGAACATAGAAGTATAGAACGACGGGGGAAGTTCACCGATCTCCATAAAAAAAACTGTTTCCCGCAAAAACAGTAAAACAAAATGACGTTCAAGAAGTACATAGAAAGCACTTATTTTTTCTTTTTTTTTGTTTTTGGATCTTTTAAGAGAGGTCGGGCGCATCAAAGCAGCCCGTCTGGGGAAGTACCTCCACCTCACAGAAAACCGCAACCGAATAACAACTCCCTGGAGGGCTGTTGTGTTCCTGCGTGTGAGTGAGGTCACTAGTAAGCCCCCAAGGAGTTGCTGTGTAAGCATCGCGCGAGTGATACTTAATATATCTCAAGCGTTTATAGACTACGGTACCCGCTTTACATCAGGTTGGCCGTATGCTTATATGCCTCCCGACGTAGTATTAAAAAAAAACTTGACACGGAGCGACTGCCGTCAGACCTCCACGACCCAGAGGTAAATACAGACCTTTATTAGGATACGTGGTCTTTCGAAATATAATTTCTTGGACATAAGAGTTTCCTCATGATATTTTCCTCCACCGATGCATTGTATTTAATATTGAAAACACGAATTAAGTGGTACATGCTCATACCAGGATTCGAACCAGGCACTAGTAGGTTAATAAGCTGTTTCTTTAACCATTAAGCTATCACTGCTCACTATCAATTCCGCACACTGAAATATTTAAGTTTCAAAGAGAGTTAGAGCGCATTAAAGGTATTCGTCTGGGGAAGTACCTCCACGTCACCGAAAACTGCAGCCAAATTACAACACACTAGAGGCCTGTTGTGTTCCTGTGTGTGAGTGAGATCACCAGTAAGCTCCTAAGAAGTTGCTGTGTTAGCAGCAAAGGTGGCATCGTTCTAGTGATAGTTAATGAGTTCATAGGCTACGGTAACCGCTTCACATCAGGTGGGCCGTATGCTTGTATATCTCCCGACGTGTATAGAAAAAAATATCACTATCGTCTTTCCTACTTTTCCGTAGTTATGTTTTTGAAATAAACTTTATCTGAAATCATATCGCGTAGATGTTATTCAATTTTACTCACACAAATAAAAAAGTTGAATAAAAGACAAATACAGATAAGAGACAGTCTCAACAGGTTATTTGGTTGTGAAAACTGAATAGATTTACTCAACTTGAAAGAATCGTTCAAGCGAGAATAACCTCGCCATCCTTTATGTGCCTATATATTATACACTTCGTGGTGAACAGCACCTTGTTAACATAATAGGCATATTATAAGTTTTTAACAGAGTTAGGCTGATTTAAAACTGCTCAACTGGGGAAGTACCCTTACCTTACAGAAAACCGCAGCCAAATACAAGTACCTGGAGGGTTGTTGCGTTCCTGCGAGTAAGTTGCGTTGCGGCCCCTGCTGCTAACAAGCCATTCCTCAGAAGCTTAATTTTTTTCGTGTTGGACAAATCACACAGCCCTATCTTGTTTACTACCAAACTAGGCAAAACTTGTGCAATTGTTAAGACAACTAATACACATACGTAAATATTTCTTTTTAGTAAATATTTTCTTATCTTTTTATTAAAATATTTTCTTATTCATAGCAAACACCCAGACAAAGACAAACAGACATGTTCGTGCATACAAATATTTGCCTTGTGTGGGTGGGAATGAAATCCACAAGCCTTGGTGCTAGACATTCCACCACCAAGCTCCACCAAGCAATTTGTTAGCAGTAAGAACAGAAAAGCTTTAAAACAGAAACCCACGGGGGCGAGAAATGTGTAAAGCGGCTGCGACCTGGAACGGGATTTTTGTAACATTTATGCTTCTACGGAACCTGTCCCACAAAAATCTGGCGCAATCAGGCGCGGTGCGATAGCTTTTCGTGTGATAGGCTGCATACAAACACGAATGTTTTCCCCGCCCCTGTTTTTATACCACTAAGGTGGACAATTACAACACCAAGGGTATCATTCATGCGTCGCCGACCCTAAAAACCTCGTCACACCTTTCTTAAAAGATGTGAAGAGGTCCCCATGCTGTAGTCCCTTGGGAAAACCACGGCTTGGAGTGCATTCCACAAATTGTTCTCGGAAGAAAACTTCTCTTAAACGGCACAGTACACAACCAATGCGGTTCCAGTGTGAGGGTGAACTCACCGCCGACGGCGAGCGGTGCGGTTGTAAAAAGAAGCTGTCGACATTAAATAGAACGCATGCGTTCCACAACGCTTTTTTTTAATACAATGTCAGGAGATATACGTCAATTAGCAGTAGGTGTAGCAACACGCCAGCAATATAGTATTGTAATTCAATTTGCTCCCCTATATTGTATAAAAAAATATAATTTTGACTTGACATCTTGTTCCTATAAGCCGCCGCGTAGTTTAGTGTTACAAATTTCACGTCGTATATTTTCATCTATTTGACATAGATGAAAATATACGACGACATGTTACTAACATGTCTCTGATTTGACTTTAAAAATATTTATTTTTAAAGTGGTTTTTTTTTTTTTTTTAAACTTGATCGTACACAAAAGATAGATATGTCCCATATCTATTTCTTGTGTACTTTCATGAAAACGTAAATTTTATTCATGAAAGTACATTTAAATATAATGTCGCAGGTATAATTAAACAGTTAGATAAATTAATAATAAGAGGAGTAAGAGAGAGGTAGGGCGCATCAAAACAGCCGGTCTGGGGAAGTACCTCCGCCTCACAGAAATCCAAATAAAAACTCCTTAGATGGTTGTTGTGTTCCTGTGCGTGAGTGAGGTTGCCAGTAAGTTTCGCCAGCCAGCGAAGGAATCGCGCGAGTGATACTTAATGTATTACAAGTGTTCATAGGCTACGGTAACCGCTTCACATCAGGTGGGGCGTATGCTTTGTATGCCTTCCGACGTTGTATAAAAAAAGTCCAGTAACGTTACTCCTATATATTACCCAGGTCGTCAAAGCCTCAAAAAACGGCTCACAATAATTGTTATCTCCAAACAGTGACGTAATATCGAGAATTACATCACATATATTTATGATTCTATTTTATTACACATACATATAAATATCCTCTAACTAATGGATCAAGTCAAACAAGTCATATGATCACCTGATACTCTAATGGGAACACGATATTGTTCATTACTGGCGCCTTATTCTGTACAACTTTTTTTATATTTACACAACGTCGAAAGGTATATACGCATACGGGCGAGCTTGATGTAAAAAGGTTACCGTTGCCTATGAACGCTTGTTATACAGGAAGAATCGTTTGCCACCCCTGGTGCTAACACAGCAACTTTCGACGAGCTCGGTGGCTCAGTTGTGAATGACGCGACCAACGCTCGTGGGTTCGATTACCACACAAGGCAAACATATGTGTGCATGAACATGTCTGTTTGTCTTGGTCTAGATGTTTTAAGAGGTAGGGTGCATCAAAGCAGCCCGTCTGGAGAAGTACCTCCACCTCACAGAAAACCGCAGCCAATTAACAACTCCCTAGAGGGTTGTTGTGTTCCTGCGTGTGAGTGAGGTTACCAGTAAGCTCCCAAGGAGTCGCTGTGTAAGCAGCAGAGAAGACATCGCGCGAGTGATACTTAATATATCGCAAGCGTTAATAAGCTACGGCACCCGCTTTACATCAGGTGGGCCGTATGCTTGAATGCCTCCCGACGTAGTATAAAAAAACAAAAAAAAAACTATAGGAGCTTACTGATAGCGCCACTCACACAGAAACGTGAGTTATTATTTGACTGGGGTTTCCAGTGACGTGGAGGTACTTGCCCAGTCAGGTTGCTTTGAACCCACAAACTAGTTGACCAACTCAAACTAGTTGACCAACTCAAACTAGTTGACCAACTCTATCAGCGTTGATCAGGCGAATTCGAGGTAGAGCGCATAAAAGCAATGCGACAAGGGAACTACCTCTACCTCACAGAAGACAGCTACCAGATAACAAGCCGCCAAGGTTTGGAATGTTTCTCAGAATGATTGAGGTTACCAATAAGGTCTTGAGAAATAGCCGTATCAGCAGCGGGAGTGGCAAAACGCGAGCGAACTTCTTGTAATGCAAGCGATCACAGGTATATAAACTTTACCTAAACTCGATGCTTCTCCACATCTTTCACGTCGTTTTGTACTCCCTCAAAGACCCTAATGCTATACTAGAAGCAGTTACACAGTGGAAAATTTGTGTCAATTTGATATCTATTTATAACTTCACGATGAATCTAGCAGAGACAGTAAGTACAGAGAACCGAGCACCACATGACTCGGTCCTTACACATCTCACCCGCTTCTTTAACATTCATATGCACATGCACACTTTAGCATTCACATGCACACTCGCCGGTTTCTAGGGCTCCTGACATCACCTTCTGATAAAACACGATCAATTTGTCAATGATATTTATCAATGATAGGTAGGTAGGTAACGGTAGGTGGTCTTGGCCTTCTTCGGCGCCTACGTCCTTCTGCTTACGCGTTGTGTATCTATTTCATAATTCTTTCTTCCTGCATTTTTTCTACATGCCCGAACCAACGGAGCATGACATGACATGCTCTTTCAGACCAACTCTGTTTCTAACATCATAATTGCAACGCGGTCAACAAGCGTTGTGCATCAAATTTTGCGCAACAATAGCATTTCGACCGCGTTTATCTTACTTTCATATTGCTCTCGCTTCAACAAGCGATGGGATCAGCACTGCATTAAAAAATATGCCTTATTTAAATCCGTTAACCCTGAATCCTTTAAAGCGTATAATACTTTAGGGACTAAGCTGTCTTTCCACGTGCCTCACGCAAAACAAACAATTGCATAGATTAGTAGTAGTCACAGTTAAATAAACTGTTGACACTGCAGCCACAGAAGCGAGATATAAGCAGTAGGTCAAATCAGCACTTCAGATATTTTTAACTGACTTTAAGAATAGGAGAAATTTTTTTTTATTTTTTTTTTTAATAATAATAATAATACTTTATTGTGGTACATAGGTATTTAAATGTTCTTACAGATGCACAATTTATGATCGGCTATGACCTGCCACTAGGCTTACAATAGAGAGAGACATAAATAGTAAATAACTCTCTCAACTTATGAAACATGCATTAAATTATAATCAATTCATTGAGTCATGTCATTTCTAAATTTAATTAATATTTTGTCTAATTACAAATCTATGATGTCAGTGAATAAATAATCTGTACAAATAATAATCTAATGTCAAAAATCTTTATCCTTCAAAAAATCATCGACACGATAGTAGACCCTATCAATTAACATTCCTTTCAATCGTTTTTTAAACATTAATAACGGTAGCTCCTTTACGTAACTTGGTATGTGGTTAAAAATAATTTTCATTGACATTTGGAACACGCTTTTATTAAAAAGCGCTGTGTGAGACTGTCCCAGACATAGCTTTGTCGGATTCCTCAGACTACGCGCTTGCATTTGTGACGATAATGTATATAGATTCAAATTAGTTTTAACAAAGACTGCTACTTCATATATATAAATACACGGAAGAGTAAGCAATTTAAGAGATTTAAAGTAAGGTTCACAGGAGTCAGTCTTACGCAATCCACATATCGCTCTAACACATCGTTTCTGCGCCTTGAACACCATTTTTGTGTTGGTAGAATTACCCCAGAAAATAATTCCATAGCGGAGAATAGATGCAATGTAACCATTATATGCAGTAAGTGCTGTATCTATACTTGATATTTTGGGAAGGGTTTTAAGTACATATATATATTGACTTATTTTATTACACAGAGCTATAGTATGTGGTTTCCAATTAAGTGAGTTATCCAACGTAAGTCCCAGGAACTTAGTTTCATTCACCTGCGCGATTTCTGTGTCCATGTAATTCGCTTTAATTTGTATGGGCCTGTTTATTCTTTGCCTAAAATGCACTATTTTTGTTTTATTTAAATTAATTAATAAATTGTTCGCGTCCAGCCATTGTATAATGTATTTAATAGAATTATTAATGTCATTTTCATATGTCATAGGGTCATTACATTCAATAATTACTGTACTGTCATCTGCATATAATACCATAGGCTGTGTTACAGCTTTTGGCAAATCATTAATATATATTAAAAACAGGAGGGGTCCTAGTATTGAGCCCTGAGGCACACCACAGGGATTATTTCTGTATTTAGAGCTATAACTTTGTTCGCATTTCAGTCGTTTATCAAAATGAGTTATCTGTGTGCATTGCATTCTATTTTTAAGGTAAGATTTAAATAAATTTAGTGTTATTCCTCGAACCCCATAAGACTCGAGCTTCCTAATTAATATGTCATGATTTGTGTAGTCAAATGCCCTTGACATGTCCATAAAGACAGCACATATTGCTGTTTTTTTGTCCATAGCATATGTAACCTTCTTCAATAGATCATAAATTGCTAGATTTGTACAGCAATTTTTACGAAATCCCTTCTGTTCGTCTATTAGTAGTTTGTTTTTTATTAGAAATTCGTAAAGTCTGTCATATATTGTTCTTTCATAAATTTTCGCTGCAATTGGTAATAATGCTATAGGCCTATAGTTCGTTTTATCATTACGATCACCTTTTTTGTGTGCTGGTTTTATAATAGTAAATTTTAAGGATTCTGGAAAAAAACCTGTGCTAAGTGTTAAATTTATAGCATGTACCAAAGGTGCTGCTATTTGTTTTGCATTTAGCTTTAGTACTAGCGTACTAATGCCATCATATCCAACACTTTTAGTGTTTTTTAATCCTGTGATAACTTTTATCAATTCATTTTCTGTAACAGGGGCTAAAAATAATGAATGGGTGATGTCAGATTTAGGTATAGTGCTATTTGTCAATGTTGTAGGCATGTCAAGTATTTGGTCAATAAAATAATCATTAAATAAATTTGCAATTTTTACAGGGTCAGTTATTGTTTGATCATTTTCTTTGAGCTGTTCTACAGATATTTTAGGACAGTTAGTTTTTGTATTATTTATTACGTTCCAAGTAGCCTTTGATTTATTTGGGGCATTTTTAATGTAATGATTGTTCTGTGACTTTTTTGTCAAATTAATGATTTGTTTAAACTTTTTCGTATAAGTTTTCAGTGTATTTTTATTTTTAGATGTTGGTATTGTCCTGTATTTCCATAGAAGCTCTCTTTTCTTTTTGCTACATAATTTAATTCCTCGTGATATCCATTTTTGTGGCTTATTTTGTCTGACAGTTATGATTCTAAACGGAAAGCATAAATCATAGAATAATGTCAATAATTTAGCAAAGTTATCATAGGCTTCATTGGGATCATTGGTATTATATACCTCAGAAAAGGTTAAGCTTTTTAGACACTCATTAAACTTATGTAGGTTACATTTACTGTAATCACGTGTACGTACTCTCCAAAACTTAAGCTGGAATCTCCGTGTTACTGGATGTTTTACAATTTGAGCAGAGTGATCCGACAAAGCAAGTTCGATCACCTCACTTTTACACCCCCTTACGTTGACCGCAATGTTGTCAAGACATGATCCACTACCGAGTCTTGTCGGCTGTGAAATGAGCAATTTCATATTGTAAGTCAAAAGCATATTAATAAAATCAATTGATACATTATTCTTATTTAAAATATTAATATTAAAATCACCACATAGTTCGTTATAGCCTTAAAAATATAGAAAGAAAAAATATTTAAAAATATAAAATATTATTTTAACCGATATATCGGGAACGGCTCAATGAATAATACAAATAGTATTCTGTTATGTAAGGTGCATCCGAATGTTCCACAAATAAATGTTGAAGATTTGATGATTTAGTTTTCTAAAATGAAAAAAAAAAAACACTTTTTACTTTGTATTTTGTTTATTACAGATATTATATTTTTTACAGCTTGATGATCGGATGAATTTTGTGAAGACTTGATTTTTTTTTTGTAAATAAAAAACGAAAATGACTTCTTAATTCGACACTAATTATAAAGCATCTAAGTGAATAGGCATCGCCTTCACTGAAGACGATTTCACTGTCCTACTGAAAAGTTTTTGGTTGAAATTTCATTTCTTAATTTTCAGCATCGCGAACAGTAGACAACGAGCAAGCAAGAGCAAACGTAATGCAAGACTAGTCGCATCGAAAGAGCGAATCGCGAATAGTTTGATTACGAACTTCGCATAGAAAGGTTTCGCGTTCAGGTATATGCGGGAGCACGGCGATTTCAAATGTTTCTTTGAAGTTATCCTACTGTTTATATCTCTCTGCTGTACTGCATCTAACCTTTGTTTTAATCTCACTGACGCATAAGCTTATCTATATTCGAGAGACAAACATTACATTATAACATGTTTATTACACGTTGGTAGACATAGTGACGTGTAAACGTACAGTATAATTTCATGTTTTCGTATATTAGAACTCATTAAAAATTCCGACTGCATAGTCAAGCTGGTATTTGAAGTATTTTCTTCAAAAACAAATTTAGTTACGCGGCTTACGTACGAAGTGGGCCGATTCGCACTTGACCTTGAGGTTTGGGTTAGTTTTGAGTAAGATTTAAGTCAGATTTTAGGTGAACCGGCTGAAGCACGTAAAGCTCAGGCAGAATTATATATACGTCTCCATGTAGACTTGAATTTAGAAGATAATATGCACAGAACTACAAACATCTGTTGCTGAAACTCGAAACACCCTAAATAGTCACATATAGAAAATAGGCGAATTGGTTCAAATAATTAACCTTAAGAGGGCGTATAAAGCTAAGTAACGCCCTCATTCTGTTTTAAATTACAACGCTGAATTTAAGACCAATTCCAAAAAAAAATGCTTAATACTGGCACTGTAGAACCATATTTATGTTTTTTGAGACATATTCTGTAGGTATTTATGTACAATTTGTACACAAACGTGACGGACGGACGAGAGACAACGCATCAATCAATCTAGGGACGGCAACGCATGTGTGACACCCCTGGTGTTGAAAAATGTCCATAGGCTACGGTGACTGTTTACCATCAGGCTGGCCGTATGCTTGTTTTCCAATTCAGTGGTATAAAAAAAGAGATATTCATGTCACATTAAATATTTCCAATATTTTAAAATGGCATTAGGGGTTAGAACAACTTTTTATACGTCGGGAAACGGTCCACCTGATGGAAGGCCGTTACCGTAGCCTATGAAAGCTTGCAATATATTAAGTATCGCTCGCGCGATGCCAAGTCTGCTCCTAACACAGCAACTCCTTAGGAGCTTACGGGACCTCACTCACACGCAAGAACACTGCGGTTTTTCCACGAGGTGGAGGTACTTCCCCAGACATCTGTTGTTTCCATAAAACAGCAATAAAACAATTATTATCAAGTAATATGACTATGTCGTCTTTTCTTCGTCTTTAACATCTAAGGAGCGCGCAATGACCGATAATAATACATCACATAGCGCACCGCACTGTGTATAACAAAAAAGGTACTTCTAATTAGCAGTTTTTTTTATCTTATCTTTTATCTTAGTTTTAACGTACAAATAACGGACGGAATTCCAAGTGACCACGTGTATGTACAATATCGATGCAATTTGATCTAACCTGCTTTGTGTGCTTTCGCCACCAATTAGTTCATACGGCCTAGCGCCGGCCGGCACCCACCCACTACGTTAGTAAAAGCAACATGCCGACGCTGCCATGACTGCTCCGGTAGTCTCTGCCTCGGCTGCTGCGGTCGTCCGCCATCTGGAACAGAATCCGCATGCCCCCACCACCACCGTCGGCGTCGCTGCATATCGATATCGATGTCAAGTCGTGTAAAATTGTAAAGGCTGTGACGGGAACACAATCGACGAACCTCGCCTGCGTGTGATGCTGGATTACTAAACACGACTCTGGCCTCTGGCTGTGAAGACAGGGAGGCCATATTCATAAGAGTAGACCAGCTCAAGAAATACCTCCGCCTAGAGGTCGTAGCAATTCGCAAGAAAAACATTCTTTCATATCTCAGAAGGTCCTTAAACCATCATTCTTCTACTACGTCAATATAATATTTCTCAATAAAATGTTCGGAAGGATTTATTTAAAATTAAAACTTCAAAAATATAATTTCGTGTTATTATACAGGTTTATTGTGAATCCACTGATAATAATAACACACGGATGCTATAATTATTTTTAAGTAACAAATTTAATTTTGAATTTGTTTAAATTTATGAAATACAAATCAAAATATTTTAACTTCTTTTTAATTAGATATGAAACTAAAAGTTATCAAACGTAAAAAACAACTATCTTCTGTCACCAGTAATAGCAAACAATTTACTTTCTCGCGTAATTTACAAATATATCTCATATACTATAAAAGCAACTTATCAGTCACTATTAATCAGACTTAATAAAATAATTTACAAAAATAGACTCCTTATTCCTTATTAATAGAATCAGATGCCAATGTTGAGGTTTCTATCTCATCTTCAATTTCTGTCTCTAAAGTACTCATAAAAATTTTAAACTGCACCAAAGATAAAATAAAAAATTGCTGATTCCGAGTATGTATACAACGCAATATCGCACAAAATGTCTCTTGGATCTATTAGCTTTTCGACCACCGATATGAAGTGACTTCATGCGTAATTTAAGCCTTTATGCGCTGTCATTTACGAAGTCATTAATTTACACAGTTTTAATTGAAATGGCCCTTGTAATAACTGTTATGTCTTATAAAAGTAGGTCACGTTTATTAAAGCTCTAGTCCATTTTGCTGTTTGTCACCGCGAATTTAACGACCAATGATATTTTGTAACACGCTTTTATTGTGTCGAGCTGTATCTACTACGTAATGGATAGATTCCATTTCTTTTTAATCATCGTGAATCTTGGAACAAAACTTGCTGAATTGTAGGTACTAAATTTCACCACTTTATTGCAAAGTATCACGATGTTTGTTAAGATAGTAGTCATTGTGACCACTATTATCAAAATAATCATCAGTAATAGTAGACTTTTGTCTATTTTTTTATACCACTAAGGTAGCAAACAACTAACGTAGCTAACCTTTAGACAATTGTTATCGTACTCGTGTCTTACGTACACTGTAAAAACATCGTCATGCCTTAGGGAAAACCTCGGCATTCTTCAACTTGAGAGTTCTCTCTAGAAAACTTCTCTAGTACTGCACAGTTCGCGACTATTGCGGTTCTAGTGTGTGAGGGTAAACTCTCAGCCGTCAGCTAGCAGTGTTATTGTAAAAGGAGCCTAACCGAACGTGGCATCACATCGAACAACTCTTGGGAACACAACCTATTGGCTACGACGGTATTGGCATAACGAGCCCAATGGTTGAGTGATTAGCAATGGCTACTTTAACAAGAAGATTCATGAGTTCGACTTTCACACAGGACAAACATTAGAGTGCATGCACATGTCTGATTTTGCCTTGGTCTGGGTTAAGAGAGGTAGAGTGCATCAAAACTGACCAACCGGAGAAGTACCCTCACAGAAAATATCAGCCAAATTAACAGGTACCTATGGAGATTCCAGAGACTCCTCCATAATTGCATAACGTATTCTTTGTCAGTTTCTAAAACATGATGATTTTCTAACCGATAAATCCGATAACACAAAAATAGGAGAGAGATTTACGTTATCATAATTAATTAATTAGAAACTTACATTTCTTATAGTACTTACTTACCCTGCAAGGGAACTGACGCGAAGATATACATATAGAAACTTATATGATAACTGTATATGAAAGAGTATATATAAATCCATAATATTTGTACCATAAAAATAAAAACCAATCCTTGTCAAGCACACATAATCGCGAACTGAGGATTTCGTACATTGCTTACACCTGTTCTGTGACTGTCTGACGAACAGACCTTTGTGGGGCCTGGACCATAAAACTACTCGTAAGTGAGGTGGTAAGTTGCAAAGACTTCCCATTTTAAGGACACATTTCTTTTTAGACTGCTGATTGAACTAAATTGAAAATGTATTCAAGATCGAGTCACGTCAAGATACATCACTATAAAAATTCAGCACAATTACTTCAGCGGTTCAGGAGAAAGTTGAGCGTAAACTTTTCTTTGCATCATCATCATCTAAGCGTTATTTCCGGTTGCGTCTTACGCTTTCGCTGAGGAGGCCGGGGTCCGCTTTCGCGTAAACTTTTCTTTACGTACCTTCGAATACACACACCAACCCTGATACAACCAAGCACACATCGCACGCGCTCACACGTCCTATGCGTACACACGCAGAGAGAGAAAGAGAGACGCATACGCACAGTCATTCTCTCAAAAATGGTACAAAACCAAGTGAAGCTCATATTTCAGTCACCAATTTAAACGTAGTACCAAAATGTACTGTCCTTAACAAAATTTTATTTTCTTATAATGAATGATTAAGTAGGTAAATATAATATATCGACTATTAAAAGTTGCTCTTGCTAGACCCTGGTATACATGACTCCCTAAACTAACATAAGGCTCACTAAACCTTATTTTAATTCATTACCTTCTCAGTCATCACGTACTAAACTAATTACTGTTGTACTTAGACATAAGTTCATAAGCAAAGAAGAATATATATATGTCCCTATGAGAAAATTGTAACGGTACATAGTTATCTATATCTAGGTAAGTAGTGATAACAAATACTGTAAGGTCTTCTTCTAGCTAGCGTTCTCTTGTTTCCTAATCCATTAGGGTTGGAGGAGTCCGCTACCTAAGTCTAAGGATTCGGAGAATATATAGATTTTGACACAGAGACTGCTGTCAGGCCTTCATAACCAAGATGGAAACACACACACGGCTTCCGAAATATATATATATTTTTTTTAATTACGAGTTTTCTCAACATGTGATAATTACAAGTATGTAAATAAATCAGAAAACACGAATTTCGTGGTACACGCCCACATCAGGATTCGAACCAGGGGTATCGTCACCTAACAAACAGATCGGTTCTTTATCCTCTGGGCCATCACGGTTCTGACGTATAATGATATGACAAATACTGTAAGGTATCTGAATAAATTAACATTTCTGCTAATTATTTATATTTTCAAAAACAATCAGTGATAATTATGAAAGTATGCATACACTAAGCGCACGTACCACTAATTGATAAATTATTGAGTAAATATCATTTCCATCAAAACGTTATGTTTCCAAAAACACACAGCAAAAGTGGCATCGTGCAACAAGCGTTCGTATGCTGCGGTAGCCGCTTTCCATAAGGTGAGCCGAATGCTTGTATGACTCCGGTCGTTGTATAAAAAAAACTAAGCGTTAAACAAGAAAATATGCAAAAAAAAAAAATAGTTACTTGCAACACATTGCGCCTTCGATATCCATAATATCGACGTTCGTTACGTCGATATTATGGACATCGACATATACACTGACACGAAAAAAAAATAAGGCATTTAAGATCTTTACAACTATAGATCTAAGATTTACCTATTTTGACGAGCTCGGTGGCTCAGTCGTGAATGACGCGACTTTGACACCAACGCTCGTGGGTTCGATTCCCACACAAGGCAAACATTTGTGTGCATGAACATGTCTGTTTGTCTTGGCCTGGAAGTTTTAAGAGAGGTAGGGCGCATCAAAGCAGCCCGTCTGGGGAAGTACCTCCACCTCACAGAAAACCGCAGGCAAATAACAACTCCCTAGAGGGTTGTTGTGTTCCTGCGTGTGAGTGAGGTCACCAGTAAGCTCCCAAGGAGTTGCTGTGTAAGCAGCAGAGGAGGCATCGCGCGAGTGATACTTAATATATTGCAAGCGTTAATAGGCTACGGTACCCGCTTTACATCGGGTGGGCCGTATGCTTGTGTAACTCCCGATGTAGTATATATGACGTGTGGACCGTATACTTGTATGCCTTCCAGCGTTGTATAAAAAAAATTTACGCGTGCAATAGAGAAATTATAGTGTTGCCACGATAAATGACGGGATGTTGATCCGTGAATTGGACGACCGACCTATCTCTCTTTCGCTAGAGCTTCGTTTGTCAATAAGAAGGGTGCACCATGCGCAAATAACGTTAACTTTGACTCTACAGTAAGTATCATAACATAAACCACTACAATAATATATCTGTATATGCATGAAGTGTATATTTAGATTTAGTTCATGATATACTATGTTAAGATATGTATTATGTAATTTATTGTAATGTTCTGTAATATCAAGGGGCTTAATGTTGTGTCAGTTTATGAGCTAATTGTCCACTCTCACGGTTTGTTGGCAAACATAGTATTTGGCGAAAGTGCGTGTGAAACTGCAGTCTTTTAAATGGCATGCATTAATTTGTAACTAAATCTAGGACATGAAGTTGAAATATTAGACATGTAAACGCTGGTGACTTCATTGACGTGGTTTTTTTATAAGATGGCTATAAAAAAAACACGTCAAGTCAAGCATGCATGCATGCATAAATTAAAAAAAAACCCTATCAATCTATCTATAACTTCATGCTAAATCAAAGGATTATAATTTATAATAGCGGGATATTTCCCAAATACTGAAGAACGCTTTTTTATACAACATTGGGAGACATACAAGCATGCCCCCCTGATGTAAAGTGGTTACCGTAGCCTATGAACGCTTTTCATACATTAAGTAACACTTGCACAATGCCAGCTCTTCTGCTAATTCAGCAACTCCTCAGGAGCTCAGTGGTGACCTCACTTTCACGCAGATACACAAAAACCCTCCATTGTGTTATTATATGGCTACGGTTTTCTGTGAGGTGGAGGTACTTCCCCAGACAAACTGCTTTGATGTGCCCCACTACTCTTAAAAACGCCCAGACCAGGACAAACAGACATGTTCACGCACACAGATGTTTATACAGTGTGGGAATGTAAACCACGAGCGTTGGTGTCTAAGTAGCGTTACTAACCACTGCGAGCTCGTCAGAAAAGACTGGGTAGTTGTTATGTTCAAATGACTGAGTATGATCACCACAAAACTAGTGAACAGTTTTTGTCAGATAACAAGGCTGGCAACCCGCAAGTAATCCACGTCAGAATGACCATATGCCTGTTTGCAAGAGAATGTAGTAGACAAAGATGTCACAAGGAAATTGCAAATTTGCATCGCCCCGCTTCCCCTGGGGCGATCGTATCCTGAGCGATCAAGACTTTAAAGCCATCCCGGCTAAAGGCAGTCAGTAAGTGGTGTTTAGTCAGTAAGTCTGATAGAACTCGTACGGTCGTGTCCATAAGGGTACTCATGAGAGTTCATCACCTCCCTCCCAATGGGTCCCGGAAGATGCCCCTCTCAGAAGAATGACAAATGCGCGATTAAAATAATGGGTTACCACAGTACAGTTAGGGTCCTTTTGTGGGTCGCTGTTTACGTCGGGCGTAAAAACAAAAAGATAAATATAATAAGCAAGAATAACGTCGCGTTCATTAAAATTAGTTAGGTAATAATAATTGAAATTAAACTATTTTTAACGGAAGTATCGCGTGTTTTATTTATTTTGTTGAAACCTGACGTTTCGAACGCTTTGCAGCGTCCGTGGTCGCAGGAAAGACTGCCGTTAAAAATAGTTTAATTTCAATGTGTAACAATCGCGAAAACCTAAGACAATACTAGGTAATAATAATCTTAACGTCATTAAAAAACTAATTATTATATTAGAATAAATAAGAAAAAATGTTACCTTCGAGCTAAATGTAGTCGCTCTTGGGTCGTCATATGCTCCACCTGAGCCATCTCAGCAACTAAATCCGAGTGCTCCATTTTTCCAGTTACCTAGAAAAAAATATAGTATCATCCAATGGACTTAAATGTAAATCATTATGTATGTTAACATCACAAATCTACCCGCAACATTGCTTGCATTTGCTGTATGGGTTTGCTTTAATGCCTCTAAACAGCCTACTTGCATTTAAGTGAGTTAGGGCGCATTCAAGAGAGGTAGGGCGCTTCAAAGCAGCCGATCTTAGGTTGTTATATTCCTGCGTGTGCAGGGATGAATGCACAATATAACGAACGTAGGCATTGAGTCGAGATGTTGATTGTGTCAACCATCAGATTTGGATTTAGAGTTAGAGGTAAAACCCATGATTTGATCGCAACTTACTTAAACAATAGAATACAAACATTGACATAAATGGGGACAAATCTAAAGGCAGTGATGTTAATATTGGGGTGCCCCTGGGCTCTATATTGGGACCCTTTTTATTTTTAGTATATGTAAATAATCTGCCCTACATGGTGCAGAAAACTGCGGATATACTACTGTTTTGACTGACACGTCTTTATTTTTTAATGTCGCTCGCCGGTGCGAATATATCGACAAGGTAAATAGTGTTCTATCTGCTATTCTAAATTGGTTCACATGCAATAAATCTTTTATTAAATTCAACTAAACCCAAATGTATAAAATTTAGTCTTCCAAATGTGGCTTCTTCCAATACAGAAGTTTTCATTGACAATAATATACTAGAATTTATTAATGATACTGTATTTCTTGGAATTACGAGAAAATGACACATGAATTAATACAACTTTATTTGTACCACTTCATATCACTATATGTACACTTATATCCTTATATTTATTGTAGTATGTATAAGATGATTTGGATTAGAAAAAGACCTATATTGGCAAGTTTCTTTTGGCATTTCTTCTTCGCCAATGGTCATTTGAAATGCTGGTAGATTGAAAAGGAGATAAACTTAAAAAACAAAATAAGATATAATATTGAAAATGTAAGATGTCTAAGTGCCTAAAGGTCTAAAGGCAAATAAATAATTTTTATCTTTTATCTTTTTTTTTCTTTGATTTTATTCAAAGCACCCTTAACAAATTATTAACTCAAAAGGTCAGTATGATAAGATTGAATGAACATACTATTCAATTCTAAACACACCTATATACAAAATCGATTCAGCTTGCTGAAACCACAATGCAATAGAAATAATAACAGGATCACTGCACTAAATACTGGGCAAAAACATAAAATTCGAGCTACCAACCTCGCTAGCAAGACTCGCAGTCGGTTTAGCCAGTCTTACTGACTGACAATATTGACGATGAGTAGGTACATCTCGAATCTCTGGTTTGCTGGTAATAAGGACATTATGGGTCAAATTGCTAGACAACCTCAGTCAGATATATAACAATCTCAATGACAGGCTATCCTGAATGCTTATTAAATGTCAGTATATGCAATGCATTGCAATGCATTTCTCATATTCTAAGGTATTCTAATATTATATATAGCCTGTGTAGAAGGCAGTTTCAGACCCAAATAGATATCTATTTTTATAAAATGTACAGTGGTAATATAAATATAGATTTTTTTTAATGAATTCAGTATAATTCAGTAATACCTCAGACTTACGTAATAGGTGGGACCAAGCCATAAACGGTAAGTTGAATTTGCATAAGTCGGGATAAAATGAAAAATGGGCCTGACTTGCGTTTAATTAGGACCAGAGCATAAAAAAACAATAAGTTAGAAGAAAAGTGTTTAATGAAAAGTTGGATAATGAAACAATTTATATTGTCATAAAAAAAAAAAAAATAAACTGACGTTATTTTGAAGTAGGCTTCATAAATTCTAATACATATCTGTTATCTGACAAGTTAAATTTTTCTTTTTTTCTCATTTCTTCGAAGCACGCCAATAATTTTTTGGAATCTATTTTTTCTAAAATTTGTAACCCCTTTTCAATTGAACTGAGGCCTTCTGTTAAGTTTGCTATCGTCATTTGATTTTCCGATTCAACTGGATCAATAAAGTCAGAGTCAAAATCAGTTTTCAATGGCTTGCTCATACTCACGTATTTCTATAAGCACATCAACTGTCAGCTCTTGATTGTGTGAATCCATTAATTCTTGAACATTATCATTATCCACCTCCAAATTTAATTGTTTGGCAATTTCAATAACTTCTTCAATTACAATATCGATATGTTCAGGATCTAGCGCTGATTCACCTTGGGTTTTGGTGGTGAAAAAAAAATGGACACAATATTTTCCAGATGCCATTCAAAGTTTTTTGCGAAATCTCATTCCAAGATGTGTAAAATAATTAATTCCACGCAAAAATATGTCCAATCTGTCGTAAACTGGGCTCTGAGTGAGCAGGTTGGTAGAGCCGAGGCGCACAACACTCAACGAGAAGGAAAATCGCATACCTCCGAATTTGCGAAAGTCGGGGTATTACGGTAGTAGTAAATATTGATAGGGCTAATTGACAATCATACCTACAGCAACTTTTTACAAATAATATCCTACAGAGTTTATGTGATTAAACAAAGATATGAGGTACTGTATATTGTAAAGAATACTGCAGCAGAAACCAGGACGACTCCTGAAATATGGGTGTGATTAAAACAATTATGGTATCAATTTAAAGATTACAACATAACCTTTAAAATGGTACCTTTTTATTAATTTTCATTGGTCATTTAGTTCTTAAGATTGTTCTGAACAAAACACAACAGGGTGATTCCATACTTTCGCTTGCGAGTGTAGTAAGCTCCTCTAAGAGTTAAGGCAGTGAGGCTGGACGTTTATGACCCATACTGCTTCTGTTGTTGTCAATCTCATAGGCTGTTATAGCCAGTACACATGAGGTGGGCCGTATTCTTGTTTGTCTCCCAACATATACTATGTAACAGATAAAACTTTTTTTTCTGGTGGTTTTAGTACTGTTTTATCTATGAAGTTTAAAATCTGATGTTTTTTTATTCACTATAGCAGTCTTCTTTATTTCCTGATGTGTAATATTTTTAGGTGAGTCACCAGGTGTTGTTAAAGTTCATTTGCCTTTTTTTACTCTTCAGTCTTATCAGTAATTCTAAAGGTTTAAAAACCAATAAACAATTTCATGAAATAGTAACTTTATACTGTGAGCTAGCTAGGAGCTTCACTAAATAAAACTTATTTTTCATAATTACAAAGATTTACAATAAATAAAATAAAATATATAAAATAAATGAGCACTGGCATCCACCAATCTGTAGTTGAGCAACATGGTGGAGTATGCTCTAAACCCCTTCGGTTGAAGGAGAACCATATATCTACAGTGACTACAGTGCTGCTGTAACAGCACAGCTATATGGTCACTAACAGAACAATACACATTTGGACACATGTAGTTGTGGATTTAATAGAATTTGCCTACAGGACTTGACTTTACTAATACTTTTTTCACTAGACCTGTGATGAGCATGGCTACTATGGCTAGGAATTGATAAGATATTGATAACCTATTGATGGAATTGTTCTTCACATAGCTCCTACAATCCACCCTTATGTTCTTGTGGTTACACACCTAATCAAACTTCATTAACCAACCGAAACGACAGTGTAAATTGGTATTCACTAACTTTGTAATTCAACATCCACATCAATGTGTAAACTATAAGGAACCAATAATAAAAATTTCACTGGTTGTGTAACATGAGGCCGCAGATAATCTAACATGGATAACGTCTTCTCTACAATCTTCAGTGCTAGTATGAAGACATTTTACTAGATCACCGAATCAGAAATAATTTATTCATTATAATTAGGTACTATGTGATGTTTCTTTGTATTTGCATTTCACTAGACTATGCCTTAATCCAATATTTGCACTATGTTGTATTTGTCTTAGGTTTTCGCGATTGTTACACATTGAATTAAACAATTTTTAACGGAAGTATTGTAGTATTCCTGCGACCACGGATGCTGCAAAGCATTCAAAATTTCAGGTTCAACAAAATAAATAAAACATGTGATGCTTCCCTTAAAAATTGTTTATACTATGTTCATCTGTTTTATCCCATCATGCATCCCGTAGACTGGGGCCAGACATTTGACTACTTGTTTGAACTAGATAAACAACAAACAAAACTATCCTTTGTGTTTAGGCAATTATCTACAACTCGAATTGATATTTCTAACCAAAATGGGAAATTTTCCAATGTATAAGATATGTCACGGGTTATTTAGAATGCAGCAAAAAAATAGCATTAGTGTATTTTCAGATGTACCATCGACAATGTTCACGGTTGACCCTATTGTACAAATAGCGAATACCAAATTAATATTCTGCAAATATATTTCTGAAATGTTTTTACTACTATATTTTAAGTGGTAGTTTAGCTACCACTAGCTAGGTCACAGCGACGCCAACTTAAAATAAGGAAAATATGCATATACAAATTTTTAAGTGTGTGTTTATTGTTCTCTTTCAACTTTGCCATTAACATTGAATATGCGTAATTTCTTTATACCATATGGATTACCTCTATAATATATAGGAAATGTTCTTCAGGCCCTAGGCTATCTCTTTACCTAACTCACAATCAGTTCAGGGATTTAGTTCTAAAAGGTTACAAACATATAAACGAGAATTATTATGTATTAAAGTGACTGTTTATTGGGGAAGTTTAATAGGGAGGCCTTTGTTCAGCAGCTATAGTCCTTTGCAAATATAAAATATTCAACTATTTTTTAAAAACAGTCGTTTACATATGATGATAGCTATCAGTAGCAATGATAAGATAAATATTATTAGATGTATTGATACAACTGTAGGCAAGAACGGCGATTAAATGAATTTGACTGTTAAAAGCGAAATAGAATTTCATTTGATTTCTACAGCATTAAGTACTTTGTAAATTTAGTAGTACGAACGAAAAACATTTTAAAAACAAACTGACAGTTTTAGAAAGGCAGACAACTAAAACATAAAACTCCTTTACGGCTCGCTACAAATGTGCTACGACTTCATTGACACTAGCCATGCACATTTTCTATTTTGTATATGGTGATTTTAATGCTACTTACCGCTATTCCAGTTTAATACAAAGCAAAAGTATGTTTCATTCTTGTCTTGATGCTTTTGCCACACATGATAAACAGACTAGCCGAAAATTAACCACATGAAAGTACACTTATAGATCACACTTGTTTTATTATTGTATCTAACGAAAAATTTAGAGTAAATACAGCATTTTCCGTAACTTAGGAAGACAATTTTATCGAAAACAAGAAGAAAATCACATCACAAGACAACGAGTAAAGGTGAGCAAGTAAGCGGCACGATGAATGTTGCCGTACTAAATTAATAAAATCGGATCAAAAATTGACTAGATAAGGATGTTTACTAAATCGATAATTCGTTTGTGCCATACATCGCTAAATCGATTGAAGATATCATATTGTTTTCGGATTCCTTCCCGCGCTTTTGACGAGTGACATTGTTGTTTTACTTGAAATTTTTACAATTCAGTATAAAATTAGTTTTATGTGACCATTTCGATAGTATTTTGTAACATAAGTGCTAGTGAAATTATATAGTAATGACTATATAAAACTCAAATATAACACGTTTATGCACTTTTTAGAAGACGTGAATAAGTTCTTCAAGAAAACCTTGTAAAGATCACTATCGTTTTACGGGTGGTATTGAAATTGGGTTGATTGGGTATAGGTACCCTTCCCAAGTATTTTTTCAGCACAGTTTCTGAAGCTGGACCATGGAATTAAGATTTTCAAATGGTTCTAAAACTGAATACTTTGACACTGGCATAAAGTAGCAACACTATTGCCATATATATTAAAAAATATATATTGTTTTCATTTTATTTGTTTAATTTTCATTACATATCATTGAATTATTAGTAACGTAGCAGTCCTTGTTCTTAGCGTTATCATGTTTCCTAACCCATTAGGATTAGCGGGGTCCGCTATCTAAACCTAAAGATTTGGCACTGATACTGATTTTTACATGGAGCGACTGACAGAAGTCAGACCTCCACAACCCAGAGGAAAAACGAAATCTTTCTTAGGTTAAGTCACACGTCTTTCGAAGCATAATTTCTTAGAAGCACTATTAGTACTTACGATTTTTTATACTTAGGTCCTTCAGTTAACAAGCATAAGACCCCTCCGTTGTCATGAAATTAAAGTATTTTTTCTCTAATTCTTGATAATCCCATTTTGCTCCCAGAAACGTAACAATTCTTCACTAAGTTATTATTATGGTCTTCTGTGCTATGAAAAGACGTATAGAATAGAGCTATTTATGAATCTTGTAACACCTTAACTCTCTTCCAAATATTAAAAAAGAAAAATTTCTTCACAAGCTACTTACGTAGGTTCGAATTCCCACGAAAGAAATAAGCACCCATATATTTATATTATGTAGTAATTTACATTCCATTCTAAAGTAAGTAGTCTGTGTTTTCTATGTAGATATCTAAGTAAATTACTATACTCAACATGTAAATAACTATGAATTTCGTTGCAGGTTATTTATTTAGGTGTACGTACAATAAACTCAATTTAAGCAAGAAAGAAGATATAATCATGATCTGTTGACATACTTCACAGAAAAAGAAAAGTCATACATTTTCATATACAACGCTTCATGTCATGTCCGATTCAAATATAAGGTTTCGTTCAATGCAATGTGCATACCCCTGCTAGTGCTTAGCTTTATGAGATAAGCTTGAACAAACAGATACTCAGCATGGCGGGCAACTTTACATTTTATTTTGCTTTGATTATGATGTTCAGAGGCGGCCTTACCCATTGCAAGGCTCCGTACGGCAGGTTTTTGCGAGGCCCAAAAACTGATCTTCAAGTGTTTCGAGGCGCGATATTCAAGTACTACATAATGAATTTTTCAATTATGTTTTGAATGAATGAATTAGTTAACAAACTTTATTTTAATTTACCGTTATGTTATAACCTTAATAAGTTTATTAAGGATCAAAATCAGAAGTAATAAATAAAAAAATATATGTAGTTAAAAAAAAAAATATTTTTTAAAATTTGCTTGGGTTGTTTCGCGGGGCCCCTGCAAGAGCGAGGCCCTGCCGGCCGGCCCGAGGGTGATTGCCCTGTTCGCCACCCCCTAAGGCCGCCGCTGATGATGTCAACATGTTGAAAAAGCTTATGAGGTCGTTGATCGCTGTTTTTGATAAGTTTAATATATATCAGTATACTTTGACTGATAGTATTATCCTACAACAAAACAGTAGTAGTGAAAACCTATTTCGGGACAATTTTTTGTTTTAAGTTTTATTACCAATCTTATTTTATATCAGTTGATAAGCTGTAAACCTTTTTCTTTCTAAATTTTGTAATACACATACTTAATCATCTTTAAAATTGTTGGTTTTGGAACTAAAATTGGAAATCGTTACGATGAGACTAATCCGGCCGGATTGTGTCGTTTTCAAATTGGTGCCGGATTGCAATCCTATATAGGGGTAAACCAATGTTTGGTAAAATCCACAGATCACAGAAATAAGCGAAGCTAATCTTGTTTGCTGTGATCTGAGGTAAAATCAATCGATTATATTATAATCAATACGACGGAGCTGGAGTACAGCACTAAGAACGTCTGATCTGAAGTATTACGGGATAATCAACATGCCATGTTCTTTTTTTTTTTTTGGTTCTTTTTATCCCCGAGGGGAAAGGCAAAGGGATCTAGCCCATACAGCCAAGTCATCAGTTTAGAACCATTTAAAAATCTTAATTCTATGTTCCAGCTTCAGGAACTGTGCTCAAAAAATACTTGGGAAGGATACTTCGATGCTATCAACCCAGTTTAAATACCACCCGTAAAACGATAGGAATTTTACAAGATTTCTTGATGAACTTATTCACGTTTTCCAAAAAGTGCATAAACGTGTTATATTTGAGTTTTTTCATTATTGTATAATTGCACTAGCACTTATGTTACAAAACACTATCGAAATTGCCACATAAAACTAATTTTACACTGAATTGTAAAAATTTCAAGTATAAGAACAATGTCACTCGTCAAAAGCGCGGGAAGAAGTCAAACATGCCATGTTAAATTTAGAGTTGCCAGTTAAAATCTGATCAATTATTTATTTTTGTTTTGTGTAATGCGCACAGAGTAAGTACATATATATTTGTATAATACGGAAAGCAACGCGATGAGAAAAACTGATGAAATTAAAACTTAAATTTTATTGATCAGTGGGCTATTCACATTGCCTCGGAAAGCCGTACTCGAAACGCAATCGATAAGTTATCTGTCAAAATGTATGCAGATTCCATACATTTTGACAGGCAACTGCGATTGCGATTCGAATATGGCTTTCCGAGGCAATGTGAATACCCGCACAGAATCCTTGTTCCAACTGTTCTGTATGCTTCCTGATGGTTTAGGATTGCATCACTTTTTCTGAACCAGTAGTAGTTATTTATTATTTACTAGCTGCTGCCCGCGGCTCCGCCCGCGTGGAGTCAAATAACGTAGCCCATGTGTTAATCCAGTTTATAATCTATCTACGTGCCAAATTTCATTCAAATCCGTTCAGCCGTTACAGCGTGAAAGAGCAACAAACATCCATCCATACATACAAACTTTCGCATTTATAGTAGGAGTTAAAACTTTATTGATTACACTTAGTAGGTATAAACGGCGGACTTAATGCTAATTGCATTCTCGACCAGTCTAACATAATTACAATGAATTTAAATATATTTTTTTTTTACAAAATAATTCCACATTACCCCCTTATTCGCTAATTTAACACCTATAAACTAAAGTCATTCTCAGATAAAGGCATAGTTTACTTTCCGTTTATCGCATATTTACTAATTTCGACAAGGAATTTCTATGTTTGTGCCGTATATTTTTGGTTCTGTAATCTGATTAAGTTCTGGCCAGCCTGGTGGCGGGGTGGTTAGCAGTGGCTACTGTAACACGAAGGTTCGTGGGTTTGATTCCCACACGAGACAAACGTTTATGAGTATGAACATGTCTGAAGGTCGTTTTGGTTTGGGTCTTCTTAACAAAGATAGAGCGTCTCGATGCAGCTAAGAGTCGGTGCGTTAGCGAAGGGGCGGTAATAAGCTAGCGATATTTCATGAATTGCAAGTGTTTATAGGCTACGGTAATCACTTTACATCTAGCGGGCCATGTGCTTGCGTCCGTCAATCCTTTGATTATGTAGATTGGATGGACGTACTGAAACTAAAACCAACAAAAAAATAATTTCTACTTTATGTAATTGGTATTCCCATGAAATTTGACGAAAGCCTCTAATCTACCTAGTCAGGTCATAAGGTCTGTCAGAAACTTTTGATGTAATTAATGATACACTTTTTGATAATTATGTAAAAGTTATTATATGAAATGAAAGGTAATTAAATGTACAATAAAATTTTATTTACATTATTCGAAATGCCCTCCTCTATTTTGAATACATGCCCTTAATCGACGCGGCAAGACATCGATCGCAGCAGGTACCACATTTATATCTATTTCTGCCGCTGCTTTAACCAGAGATGCTCGGAGAGACTCCAAATTCTGATGAGGTTTAGCGCAGACTTTCTCCTCCAATTGTTGCCACATCTTGTAGCCCAGTGGGTTTAAATCAGGACTAGAAGAGGGCCGGTCTTCATACCCGATGAAGTCAATTCCACGGGCGGTCAACCAGTTTTGAGTGCTTTGTGCCTTATGAGCTGGTCCAGAGTCCTGTTGGAATATTTTCACACCTTTTTCACAGAAAACATCTCTGTTAAGCCTGAATATGAGACTCCAAGCCAAACCATGATTAATAAAAGATAATGCCCTCGTTGGACCGTTGGAATACGAGTGCTCGGTACTTCACAACTGTGGGCATAGACCTTACCATTTTGTTTGTTGTAACTTTCTTCGATGGTAAAAACTTTTTCATCCGAAAACAAAATTTCGCGGTATTCTTTTCCTGCGTACCGCCATAACAAAGCGCGCGATCTTTCCATCCTAAGTTTTTTCAAACGCTCGTTCAATAAATGTTCGGTATTTTTTACGATAAGCTCGTAGTCCCAGGTCTTCATTTAACACTCTTTTGACAGTGGTTCTGCTTAATCCCATCTGAAGAGGTAGAATTTCTCCAAGCCTTCGGAATACAACCGGTCGAGTAAGAGAGACGAAAGAAGCGCGTCAACATCGGAGACAAGTCCGCTGCACATTTTGTCAGAACAATCGCTGGGATACTATAAGGACCACTGGATTTACAGACATCGAGTGACTGTAGCTCACAACGCACATCGCGCTGCCTGATGTGTATATCTGGCATAACGGGCCGAGTGCTGGCAGAAGTTGACCTGCACGGCTTTGGCTAGTCGCCAGTAGTTACACGACCCAGTAGGGTGCGCCACTAGTTCCGTGCCGACTCGTGTAACACGCTGGGCGTCCGCTCTTATGTATGCACCCTTCCAGACCTTCGTGGCAGCATTATAGGCTGATTTCAACAAGTTAATATTCGGATCTTTGAGGGCGCGACTTCTGGTTCATGAGCGATACGCCGCCTGCTTGTTACTAACAGCTTCAGCACACTCGCGATTGAACCAAGGCGTCTCCGGCTTTTGATGAGAACTTCGGAGTAAAGAATGTCATATTCCAGGCCAACGCCGATCTCGTCAACAATGGCCGCAGCACTCATCGTGAGATCTTTCTCACTGAAATAGCGCTGCTCCCATGGGACGGAAGTAGTCGCGAATGCCGTCCCAATCTGCTGACGAGTAGTGCCAGACACGATGTTTAACCGCTGTGGATTGTGGTGGAGCTGTGCTTGGCACTGTGCTGGATACTAGGCAGTGGTCAGATGTGACCAAGGGCGCCCTGACCTCAACCTGGTAGCCAGCAGTGTGGGTGGTAGCAGCGGTAGGTCTAGTAGAGCCTTGTGCAATGTAATAAATTGATAGGTTTGATTCAATTCAAAGGTTATTTTCTTCTTTTTAGAGCATTTAAATAAAAGCATGTCTAAGCATAAAGCATATTTTTTTTTATTATTAATTTATTTGAAATATTAATATCATTCTTCATTTGATACCATTCATAATTCGGAAAATACGTTTGGAGGCCGAGCTCTCAGGTCGGACTTGCTATAATTTCAAAATCACATATGATTTATCTATTATACCCACCCTAACTCATCCCACTGGGATACGAGTCTCCCTTAAACTGGGGGATTTTAGAGCATACTCTACCACGCTGCTCAACTGCAGTGAGTCAAGCCAGTATCGGTGGCGGGTGCATGCGGTTTTTTTCCAGATGGCAGGTAATCGCGAGGACGACCGCAGCAGCCGAGGCAGAGACTACCGGAGTGGCCATGGCAGTGACAGCATGTTGTAACTACAAACGGTAGTGAGTGACTGCCGGCCGGCGCTAATTCGCATGAACTAATTGGTGGCGAAAGCACACAAAGCACGTTAGATCAAATTGCATATTATTAATTAATTATCTATTATTTTACAATTTATCAAGTCTTTACACTAGGTTGTTAGCATTGAGCTGAAACTTTTACATAATGAAAGTGTTTTACTATTATTCTCCGACTGCTATGATACGAAAAGGGTAGATTTATTTATACGAAAAAAATAAAACTTCGGCAAATTGTAATCTTTAATTTATAGAAGTTTATACACGACCTATGTGACACTTCAGCTATTCATTAATAACAATTACCACTGTGATCGTAACGTAACCGTTCAAAAATGTTTTAAGAAAGCTGAAAACATGTGGATGTCGTTTTGGATAAAATACTAATTACAACTATTATGACATGTTATGTTGTTACAACTTCTTAGCATCGTCCTTCAAAACTTTAAAACATTTTTCAGTACAGTTACTGATACATACAGCCTATCAGAATGTTTCCCCATATTTACTTGCAAACAAATTTAAACAAAAATATATTATTCACCTACTCGTAGTACTTTCACCAATGTCATGAATAGTTTTATCAAATAATTAATAAAAACAAAGAATACCAAGTGACCTCTTTTCTTTGTATAAACCGTAGCCTATGAGTGCATGCAATACAAGAAGTATCACTCGCGCTGCTGATATACTCTTTTGGAGATTACTGGTATCTCTCGCAGCAACCCTCCTTTTGGTTGCAGTTTGCTGCTGTCAAGTAAAATAGGCATGCGGTACTTAGTGGGGTGCTACTGTCAGGAAACTTGGTCTTGGTCATGTTGTTAGCTGCAACACAATCAAGCTATGGGGAAGTTTCCTTGACTCGTTTTGTTCGGTAAGAATTGTGGGTATTTAACAAACTGGGCCAGTGCGCCCTGGGCAGCAACTCAAGTAACTGCTTTGGAATCCCACTCGTGGGGGATATCCGCCTCGGTCGGCCTATGCCCTTCTAGAGACAAACAGCACTTGGGGGACAACGGATTTCTACTGGTATTCGTCGGAAATACCTAGGTAGAGATCCTGTCTCAGTTTTGCTGGACGTTGAATGTTTTCTGTCTGGGGGAGCGGACAGGGAGTGTTTGAATGTCCACTGTATGGGGAGTGGGTTCTAAGCGGCGCACAATTGCAGTATTTGGCTGCTAGGTTGTCTTTTTATGGGTTCATAATACTCAGCAGCGAACATAGTGGGAAAGGCATAAGAACGGGGTGAAGCTGAAACACCGCGTTACCAAGACGGACACTCGGTGGAGCCTGTTTTCACCAATGGCAATGAACTTAAGGTCATTTGCAGTTTTTGATCCTAAACACCATGTGGCTTAAGCTGTAGGTACTGGCACGGCAGAGACAGACCCTGGCTCGCAACCGCTGGTGAAGTCCTGGTAATTAAAAGATTCCCATGGCTTCGCCATTAAAGGTGAGAAGGATACCGTGGTGTTTTCGCAGGTATGTCTGTCACTCTGATAGAAAACTCTGGCATAACTATGCTCCCCTTAATAAAAGGTATCTTATGGTAACAATACGTGGTAGAAGTAGAGATTTGATAAACAATTGGGAAAGCAACTACCATCAGCATAACAAAATGCACAGTTTTCAGGCATTCCTACGGTGCAGTGCGTAAACGTAATTATTTAGGGGGTAATTATCATTTAGCCGAAGGATGTCCAGTCGTGTTGAACGTAGGCCATCCTCTGAAACTTCCACAATGATCGTATACCTTCATTCATCGGTTCCCTTGACATTTTTTTCTTCTGATAATCGGTTCAGTGATGGGGACTTAATTTAGTAGGTATATAGGTATGAGTATTAAAATTTTGTCTCATTTATTATATACCCATATTTACATTACGTTTATTATGTACTCGGCGATCGAAAGGCTACCGTACCACCAACATCAAGGGTCACGGCCATGGTTCCTGCAAATAGCACATATTTGTATGCAAAAACATCTGTCTCCGTTGGTCTTATAGTACAGAGAGATGAATAACATCAAAAAGATTAGATATCAGCTATCTAGAAGGTTATCAAGTTTTGCTTGATTTGGTTAAAGGACAACGCTGTGTTATTTGTTCAGAAATATTTATTAGGTACCATTTATCCTATCTTCACGCCAATATCCCTATCATATTATATTACGAGTAACTTTAAAATTAAATGTCAATAATTAGTAATAATAATAATTGTTTATTTTAATAATAATAACGTTAAATTTAAAAAGTTTTAGTTCTATTCTAATAATTTAAAAAATATGTAGGTTTCATTGACGTACCACCAAATTATTGAAATTATTGACGTACCATTTGGTGATAGGTTAAGGTAGGTTTATTTAAAATGTTCTTGAGGTTTATATAGTGTCAATACCGTGAAAGATTTTCATAGTGGTAATAACTGAAACCATACGAGTGTCGTAGCATGCTTTAGCACTAAATTTCTTTGAATATTTAACCGGCTTCTAAAGGAAGGAAGTTTCTAATTGGACTCATAGAATATATTTTGCGTTTAAGTTATACGATATCTACAGCAATTGGGAACCGATATTGAAAGTTCTTTTTTATTGCAAAGATCTCAGCGTTCGATTACTCATCATTTTTTATGACGAAGTATTGATTTTACGGAAGTAAATTTTAAAGAGTATATTCTTTTTCTTCTTACCTTTTCGCTACTTAAGCCTAAGGATTTGGCAAAGACACCGATTTTTATATGGAGTGACTCAGATAGTCAGACCTCCACAACCCAGAGGGAGGGAGGTCTTTCGAAATTTGATCTCTTGTACGTGCGGGCTTTCCTCACGATGTTTTTCCTTCACCGTTGAGCAAGTGATGAGACCGAAGAGCCAGGATTCGAACCGGGGACCAGTTGGTCGATAGGCCGATTTCTTATCCACTGGGCTATCACTGCTACCAATCTCAATTTTAGGGGGTATCCAACCAGTTATTATTACCATGCTGCATGACACCCCTGGTGTTGCAAATGTCCATAGGCTACGATGACTCTTTACCATCAGGCAGGCCGTATGCTTGATTGCCACCTTAGTGGTATAAAAAAAGTAGTTATCAAGGAAACTCTTTATATGGAATTAAACAATTTTTAACGGAAGTATCGGGTGTTTTATTTATTTTGTTATTATTGTGTTATTTTGTTTGCAGCGTCCGTTCCCACGTTCAAAACGTCTAGTTCAACAAAATAAATAAAACACGCGATACTTCCGTAAAAAATTGTTTAATTCAATGTGTAACAATCGCGAAAACCTAAGACAATATTAAACCCTTTATATCATTAGAATGATTGGAGGTGAATGTACCATGGATAATAGGCGTAGGCACGAGTAAATTACGTACATATTTATTTGCAAGAAAATATCAAGTATATGCGGATAATTACTAACAAAAGAACTGTGTAGATATTCTATACTAGGCACTATTATTTTCAATTGACACACCATATTTCTTAAAAAAGCTTATTTCCGTAGTGATATTGCATTATTTCATATTAACTAACCAAATCAAAGTCATGAACATGACCGTTTTCAAAGTATGCAAGTATTAGTATAACCAGAAATAATATTTTATTCCATGACTTTGCGTTTGGTTTTAGATTTTTTTGTACATTAACATGTAAAAAAAAACAAGTAATAAAAAATGCAAAATTAAGTGTTTAGTAACGAGATCATTTTCTGAAACTATATAATAAGTACAAAGCCTTACAATGAAGAAATTTTCAATTCAGCACTAATCGTACGAATGAATTTTACTACCAAATGCCCTTTTATGCCGATTATAATTTATAACAACAGAAGCCACCATTGCTAAAAACATAGGTAAGGTACGTCATATATTAACAACAACATAAATATAAGCATTAATTAGTAAACTATTGTCGATGTTTTATCTATACATATATATATATAACATTGTTTTCGCATGAAGATGCATCACTTAATGTTAATATATTTACAATATCACAACTCACGTGATTACAATCGCCTGAAAAATAATAAGGACATAAAATAAACATTTTGATTGAATAGGTAGATTTATGTTCTGTATTGTTACTATAAAAATTGTGCCGTCTATGAGACTACATCTCCTATGAATTAGTGTGGGCATAATTTCGTAACATACCGTGACTCTATGATAGCGAAAATAATTCGCATTAAATGAAACAAAAAAATTATCAGAATTCTTAAATGATTTGCTATGATTTTCCCAAATAGACTTTCCACAAAATATTTTAATTTACTGATTTTCTTCTATTATCCCTATTATTGTTCTAAAATACTTACAATCAGGTCTACATTATCGTACATTATTTTTCTATTCTTTGAAACAGTTATCTAAGTAACAATTTAACATTTCGCATTATCTTAGAAGCATATTTTAATTTATTAAGTTAATTTCAATAATCTATAGACAGTATGACATTAAATTGCCAATGACATGTAGATATTTAATTAAAGCATTATATTATTATTAAACTAAGCAGCCATTAAGTTATTTATAAATTAATAATAAAATTGTCAACGTTTAAAAAATCGACGTAGATGTTCTTAGCTGACGACAGGACACTGCAATTCCAGACTTACTGACCACCTCATGAGGAGCAAATAAATATATGATATTTGTTATTACGAATTTGAGATATAATTAAAAAAGGACAAGAATCTGTTGCGCGGGCTAGTAATGAATTTACCTATTTGAAGGGTATAATGAATGACTGACACGTCTTTATTTATATAGACTAAAATAAAAAATAATAGTAATATGAAAATAATTCCTCAAAATTTTAGCTGAATGATAAATGATAAATTAAACTTATACAGCTTTTAAAAATTGAAATATATTTAAGCAATTTTTGAATAAATGTTTATTACAAAATGCGACAAAATCTACTCTACTCTATTAATTAAGTACATCTTATATATCTTGGGTAACTACTAACCTACTTTAGTATTGTCATTGGCAACCATTGCCTTTCAAAAAATATCTACCCTATAACTCTTATTTAGCGTAATTTATTTACAAGAGCATTATAAAAATAAACATCAACTGGTTCAGATTTACCACTTTACAAACATTGTTAATACTTAGTAGACTAGATGCTGGATAAATTGGACAGAATTTGAGGATCGAAATAAAGTACCTACTAAGTACTATGACCAAAGACGTATTTGAAATACCGTTACATACGTAATTTGGTATTTTCTTTTTCTGTTAATCAAACATCTGACATATTTTTAAAACGATCGACATTACCTATCCTGTGTTCTAATAAAATTACCATTTTAAGAGTTCCTTTACTTTTAAGGTTTCTTAAGTGTTTACGATATCTACGGCAAACTGTTTTTTTGTTAGTTCTAGTAACGCTATATATATATTTACAAAAATAGTAGTAGGTATATGCCGAACTGACTGCCTAGTCCTATAAACCCAGTACGCCTGTTTATTTTTGAAGTGACCGTATCGATTTCGTTATTCGAGGGACTCACTGAAACCATCCAATTTGTTTCAAAAAATAATAAATATTGAGACAATTTTATAAACTTACAAAATACAAATCAATGTATCATTTGTCTGAAATCCCTAACTTTGCCCGTGAGGTTACTGCATATGAAAAAGAAAACACTTTCATTTAAACACCTCAGCAAAACACAATTAATTTCGTTAACGAATGATAAGTTGGTTTATTATACTTAGCTAATTAAAAAATTACACCACAAATTCACAGCACGTTTGAAAGTGTTCATTTTACTTTCACGTTTTAACTTCTTAGCACACCGGCAGCGAGGGCTTGTGTGAGGTACATACAGTTATGTCTTGACATTACGTAGTAGATATATAATAATAAATAGCTCATGTCCACCCACTACTGTACATAGGCTTTCTATAATGTCTTCCAATAAGGCACACATTGGAAGACATTACAAGCCAACCTCTTTTTTCCGCATTTAATCTTCAGACACCACCGGCCGTGCTCTTGGCGTCGTCGATTCATATCCATCAGTGTTTCTCAACATTTATAGCTTCACGTCCCTTGATAGTTTTAAACAGTATTCCGCAAAGTGAGTGCCACGGCACACCGGTTTACTGTGGCCATTAGCTAATGTGTCGCAGAAAATGGCCAGTTAGTCAGTGAGTTGTGAGAGTTAAGCGATTTCAACGATGTATTGTGCACGTGTAAAATTTGTTGATTTGGTAGGTGTACCTTGAACATAAAAATTATGCGGAGCACTGGTCAAAAAAATCAAAGGCTGACTACCACCTCGCTTTGGTAACGATTTCATATACGTATTACAATATTTATTATACGCCAAAGTATGTTTACAAATATGAAATGTACGTCTAGTGTGAGTTTCACAAAGACTTATTCCTAGTGTGTATGTAAAAGTCAATGATTTTCTTGACATATTAAGCTGAACCTCAGATCATTATGGAACATCCGTATTCCGTACAAATCTGTCGACTTTATTGTAATTTGTTATTATAATGTAAATATTGTATAATTCGCACTAGGCATTCTGTTGACGCAAATACCAATAAATATAATGTAAATACATATTTATTTCTATTTGTCTACATTTCGTACATGATTTCGTATTAGGGTAAGTTGCAGATAAGAATAATAAAATTAGATCCGCCTGATACCTCATTGCGATCTTCATGTTGAGAAACGATGGTCTTAGAGGCTTGTGGACGACGTCGTTCAATAACTTGTCGCCCTCAAGTTATTGAACGACGTCGTCGCCCTCTCTAAATCTAAAAAGGATAATTTAAAGTTTGTCCTTCTTTATCTGTCTTCGTTGATTCTTCAGTTGACGTCCCACTATCACTTGAACTTCCTGATATAGACTGCTATAGGTATATATTCTTCGTCACATTTCTTCCATGCTTGAGATACCCGGTACATAGCATCTCCGTTCACACGGGTGTAGTAAATTGTATATGTCACTCAAAAATAATTCTGAAAACCCACTACCATGCCACTGGGGTGTCTTCCGTGCCGGTGTCTAAAGAGTTGTAATTATGAGCTCACTTTATTCTAGTGTCCTGTATTTTAACAGTGGCAACCTATCTTGGTCACCACGGCGGGGCACTCAGGTATTCTCATCCGAGGAATCGTCTGAAGATGAGCTAGTGAGGAGAGTGGAGGCCATGGTTAGTTGGCGAATGAAGGGCTCGCGGGGCAAGCTCTGCTGGCCAAGAGGCAGTCGCCTAACGCCCATGCGTTCACTCTCTGGCAGAGATTTGCTGCATTTCTCTTCAGTAATAGCATCACGGGACAATGAACTGAAATAGTAAAGTTGTACCTATTAGTTTGACAACTTCGGGTAGTAGTCTCTTTGGTGGTCAATGTATATATCCAATTCCTCCAATAGTATCATCAATTCACATCAAAGACTTTTTGTCTAGACTAGACTAAACAAAATTTGATAATCTTCTGCAAGCTGGAGGTTCCATTGTATTGTCCAAGATATCGTTCACTAGCAGGTGTGAAGTTGAGCTTGGATATTATTTATCTATGATAGGAGATATTTGTACAATTATACTGAAGGTAAAAAGTACTGTAGTCTATATTGGCACCATGTTTATTTTACCTGCAAGTTCTGAATGTGATAGTGTAAGTCTAACTGAAGTAACTAAGTTTCCTCAGCGTGGTATTTAGTGTTAGTATTTTTTTTATATATCGTCGGTAGGTCTACAAGCATAAGGCTTACTTGATGCAAAGTGGCCAGCGCTGAACGCTTGCAACATAGGAGTTGCTTGCGCGTTACGAGTCCCGAAGCCTCGAGCAACTTCTCAGGAACTAATTGGTAACCTCACTCAGGAACAGGGAGTTGTTATTTGTCTGTGGTTTTCATTGCTTGTCAATAGCATGGGTGTTTAAATAATATTTACGAATATAAATATACGCACAAGCATACTGTTTGTGTGTTAATAAAATGACATAGCTTTGAACCTTTGTTAATCTTAAAGGCTACATTCGCTAATAACTTGCAAGTACATACGTGGATAAACTTGTATTATTATAGCTTTGCAATCGTCCAGATATATCAGCAATTTTTTAAATTCATGGTCAATATTAAACTTCAACCAATTGAACCGACGACGCCGACGGTTTGCTCAAGATCACAGAAAATAGAAAAAACATCTAAGGAGAAAGTAATTGCGTTCAGAAGAGGTGACGATTAAAATTCAAACACTACATACCCAGTCAATTCCAGCATGGAACCTCTTCTGCATTGTCCCCGGTGAGGACCTTGCATTATGCTGGCAGGCCTCGACGATGCACCCAGCGGGTCTGAATGTGCTACATCTTCCATCAATAGGACCGAAGGCCCTCCTAGACTGGTGCTTCTCTTGGACAAACTTGGTCCCTGCCGGTAGTAACTTTGCGGATCTTTGCTGGTCGAACACTCTGCTTTGCTATATTCACCTCTGCTTGCTGCCTCTGAATCAGACACTGCAGCCTCAGGGCCACCTTGCGTAGAACCAGAGCTTTCTCTTCGGAAAAGACCTATGATAGATTTTGGATGTTTTGGCTTTTCTATACCGCCTATGTGTAGGATAACGGATGTGGTTTAATGGAGCGGAGAGGGCAAGAGAAAAAAAAAAATCATAAGTATAATTAGAAAAATACAGGACAAAATAAAAATTATATTAGTTATTATAGCAATAAACATACACAACAAGTATTTATAAGAGTCAGGGCTATAAAGCATGTCGATTCTACAATTTGAGAAAGTAGATTAGTGAGCGTCTGTACCGTGGTCTGTACGGATATGCGGAATGGTGTATAAAATTTGACTAGAATATATAATTAATTACACACAAAAAGATAATAACTACACACATATTTGTTGCATATATTAAATAAATAGGCTTGGGTACAGCTTTTTCTATTATAGGTACTGATGTAATGGACATGTAGTAGGGATGTGATATTATCGATGTATTCTCATTGTGATAAAAAGATGAAATATTGAATGAAATCGTATACATGCTTACTACATTCATTCTATACTTCACCTTCAAAAGGCACATGTTAGGCCTTTTATATAGATAGGTATTGACATCACCATTGCAGAGTGGCGTCACAATTTTTCCTGTATGTATATTTACGTATATAAAAATCCGCTGTTGTTAAGTGTAAAAGCTTTTAGGATTATACTCGATTTTGCGCACATTTCATTCTTTTGCTGGTAATTTTTATTTGTATATGATGTGATGATACACATGCATATTGTAAGTCGTGCAAATGAATTATATATGCCTGAGAGGCATATATAATTCAAATCTCAAACGCATTATAAATACTTAAAGAATTAACATGTCTGACGGCCAGTATTGTACTAAATATATATTCATTGGCACCCCGATAAACATAATATTAAACATATAGCAAGTAAATATACAGTGCTTTTTTTATTCGAATATAAATCTTTCAAGATATATTTTTTTCTTAGAAGTCCATTTTTTTGTGAAAACATTTTAAGCGTTTGGTGTTTTCATGAAAACAAAAAGTGGTCACAAGCGTGAGCCGTATTATCAAAGCTATCCAACGATCCCGGCAAGTTCTAAAATTCATGATTAATGTTAACGCATATACCTAGTGGTGGCAAACAAGACAGCTGTATTTTGGTATACTTAAGTATTAAGTATGTTTAGGACTGAGCAGGCGTATTTCATATCTATGGAAAAACATATCCAGTAGTAATTACGGATATCAGGTATGTATTAAAGCTTTGAAGTTGATGATACGATAATTATATTAGGGGTTAAGTATGAAATTGCTGATTTGTACTGAAACATTAAAACTTGTTTTTTCTAAGACAATATATTTATATATATTTATCAAAATATTTACCCTCATTATCTATTATTGCTGCCATCTAATCGGAAGTTTATTTATGCCTTTGTGATAGAACTTTATGGATCTAGATTCAACAAACCATGTGAAAGCATTTTATACCGCCTACTAGGAAGAACATTTTTACCACGTAGAAAATTGTCTAAATCACGAAAAACATGGTAGTCAGTTGGAGCAAGGTCTGGAGAGTGCGGAGGATGACGTATGGTTTTTAACTGCAGCTCCTGTAGAGTTACAACGGTTTCTCGTGCAGTGAGGTCTTGCTTTATCATGAAGCAATAATGCTGACAATCGATTCACGAGTCGGGGCTGTTTCACTACCAGTTTTTCAAGTTTGACATAGTAAACATCAGCAAATATCTGCTGTTTTTGCTTGACCAGACCTGAGAAAGCTATAGTGAATAACGCCATGAAGAGACCACCAAACAGTTACCATTACCTTTTATCGGTAAGCTTTGTTTTAGGGCACTGTTGCGGCGTTTGACCTGGTCAGCTATTGCATTTTTCGCTTACGGTTATCGTAAAGAATGCATATTTCGTCACATGCCACAATTCGATCCTGCAGATCAGTCAAATCATGAGGCACCTTTTTATATTTTTTTATCTTATTGATTTGACTCATCGTAGGTAAGGTAACGTAAAACTATGCCGATAATTCCTGGGTAGTTTGACTAGGATCGGCTTCCACCATCTCCTTCAATTCAGCGTTATTCACCTCTGCGGGCAATTTTCCACGTGGTTTGTTCTTTAAGTCGAAGTTTCCATTACGAAAGCGTTTAAACCAAAAACGCACGGTGCATTCATTAGCAGTCTCCTCTCTAAACGCTGTATTAATATTGGGAGCCGTTTCTGCGGCGTTAGTTCCGCGACGGAACTCGTATTCAAAAATTATTCGGATTTTCGAAGTATCCATCGTTCCCGTCTAAGCTGAATAAAAAAACAATTGAAATTCGAAAATATTTGATTTTTTGCATATTTTTTAAAAGAAAAACCTATCTAAAGCTATCTATCATGGGAAAAATGTTTTACTACGAGTAGAAAGTCTCACACTATGAAGGTTTAATGTCAATTCAAAGTATCTATTACTATAAAACGGCTATTTTATACTTTAACCCCTATTATTAGTACCAATTCGATTGAACATCGCTAGGTATTATTTATATATCTATACATCTATGTTATATTACATATAAATAAAATTGAAGTGTCTGTCTGTGATTTCAAAATAAAGCCTTTATTTTAAGCTCATATTATTATTTTCACGTTACCAAAGCCTAAATACGCTTTTTTAACTTTTTTGTCTGTCTGTCTGTTTGTCTGTCTGTTTGTTTGTCCGAGCTAATCTTCGAAATAGCTGAACCGATTTTGACGGGATTTTCACTGGTAGATAGAGGACTGTTCAGAGCAGAATATAGGGTAATTTTTATCCCGTAAATATTTAGGGTTCCAGCGTAAAAAAATAAAAACTGTTAAAATTAGGGGGAAATATCTTCCCCTTCGGGGGACTGCAATTTTATTTTTATTATTTTCATAGAATACGTATTTTTGTGACATAAAATAACTGCGCATTTTTTATGTAATAAAAATAAAATAAATATACGCCTATATATATATACAGAGCCATATATTGCCTCCCGTAAAGGTATAAATGCTACTAAAAGCCCAAATCTCATGCGTGCGAAGCCGCGGGCTTCAGCTTGTTTATTATAAAATCGCGTTTTTTAAGAAATACACATATATAGGTAAACTCAAATATTAGAACCTTAAACTTAAATAGTATACAAACATAAAATTTGATCTTAATCATTACACGAAAAACGTTTATTATATTTAATAAACTTCCGTTGAACCAATTATTTCTTCTACTACTTCGAAATTATTGTTATGTGAAACTAAGTACATTAAAAAAGTCAATTTTGTTAATTATGCTGAAAAAATTAATATGCCAAAATTGTTTTCACAAAAAAATAACAGATGGTGTGAATTTCCCCATTCTAAAGAACACGGTCAATGTATTTCTACAGCTTTTCATTGTGCTCTTTATTCTGACATATTTCATACTATTTTTATAGCGATCTTGATCTGTTTTTGATACTGACCGTACATCAAAAACGTATTTAGTACACACTTGATAAGTTACCTAGGAAGGTTGCCGAGGGTGAACTATACGCGAGGTATTCTTTATTGGAGGCCCACGAGGGAAACTCCGATTGTTTCAGGGCGCCGGATCCCTCAGCTTCCTCCCGTTTCCAAGGCAACATAGTTTCTGTAGCAGTTGGGGTAGCGACACGGGCTTGTTCCACTACTGTCATGTATGTCTCTGCAATTAATAATAAAAAATAAACAATAAGATGTCCTGTCCCATATACCCGAGCCGCACGACCGCCGAGCTGTAGTCTGGTAGTACAAAAGATGATTGTTAACCAAGGAAATAAAGAGATCAATTACACATAGATATACAGATGACTGAGCGTAGCGAGCGACAGCACTCATGTTGGGTGCAATTGATCATTTTTCTCGAGTTAAACACATTTCATTTCTACCGCAAGGAAAAAATATGTTAATGTACCTGCGAGATTTGATATTTCTTTATGAAAATGTACTCGTTATCACAAACATGTTCCTATGTCTAATTTTACAAATAAATAAAAAAACTACATTCTTTCTTTGGAAGGAAAATAATAATTGCATATGAACCGCACCGGATGCGGCAACGGTATGGTGATTAACCCGGGGTAAAAATAATGAAAAAAGAAAACCTTGGGACCGAAGTTTAGACTAAGAAATAGGATTGTGAAATGAGACTTACGTTTATCAGTATACATTTTTTTATTTATTATTTTGTATAGGTATTTATTTCTTTTTACCTTTGAAACGAAATTATGTAGCGAATAAAATATGCCTCGTTTTCCACCTACTACTTAACACTAAATAACGCAAATAGAACCACCAAGACGTACTCGGTGGCGGAGTGGTTATCAAATCAATGCTTCTTTGACACCAAGGCTCGATTCTCATACAGGTTAAACATTTGTGTGCATGAACATGTCTATTTGACTTGCCCTGGGTATTTTAAGAGAGGTAGGGCGCATCAAAGCAGCTCGACTGGAATTACCGCCATCTCATAGAAACTGGCAACCAAATAACAACTCTCTAGACGGTTATTGTATTCCCCCGAGTGAGTGAAAAATTACCAGTAAGCTCCTAAGGAGTTATTATGTTGGCTTCAGGAGTGGCAACCCGTGAACAATATCCTCCCTTAATACTTTTTGTATTATAAACATCTGTTAGACTATGGTAACCGCTTCACACAATCCGGTCTGTGGGAATCCTGATTTGTCAAATCAAAACACGTAATACTTTTATACTACATGTGGAAATCGATCTAACCTATTGTTAAGTAATCCCTAGGTGTAGACACTTAACGGCAGTTATCAAAGGCGGCTTTTTATCAATATAACACACACATGAATAATATCTCTTATATCTGTTCAGATACACCAATTTTGTCGGAAAAGCTGAGACAAGATAAGATAATTTACCATTGTCATCTGACATTCTTCGTTCGTCCTCTTCAAGAATGTCCTCGTTAGGCACTATAATATAAAAACAATTCTATAGTAACATCAGGCAATTATGTGAGCGTGAGTTATTTCCTGGGCAAATGGTCCAGGAAATAACTCATGCTTTAGTAAATATTAAACAATGTGTAATTATGAATCTTTTCAACATTTTGCAAGACTGAAATCTACTCTAGCCAGCAAAGAATCAATCAGAAAAAATATATATCTGACATTAGGAAATTAGCAAGATTCTGATTGATAAACAAAAATTTTAATGTGGTAACATTCTACATCAAGTTCTTGATAATATTTTTGTGACCGGCTAGAATTTTTCATTCGTTATTTGATGTGATACAGATATCGATCTTTATATAATAATAGATAAAATCATTGTAATAATCATATGACGTGACTATTAATATCATACAAATATGCTAATTCGAGTATAATATTGGTGCATGCCATACTTACGTACTTTAAAGGATGAATCACAAAATATAATACAATACATTTTACTAAATACACCATATTCTGTGTACGAAGAACATAGACAATCATTACTTAATCTGTTAATAATAAATCGTTAAATCAATATGTTTGACTTGTTTTATTATTATCAATTAATGGTAATTTAAAACAATAAATGTATCAGTTAATATATAAAAACTTTTAAATAATAAACTTCAATGATATGGTGAATAACTTTTATAAAAAAGAACATTATGCTATATAAGAAATATTTTGCAAAAAATTAAAAAGCTAATCAATGCTTCACCAAATCCTTATTTTATTTATTAGTTATTTAGTACCAACCATCATACGTAGATAATTTATAAAGTAATAAGACTTAACGCCAAAAAACATACCCAACAAATATTGAACATCCTATTTTTTCTGAATCTTTACTCCTTTAACGAACGTATTTCACACCCTATACTTATGTTGGTAGGATCTCTTTTAAGTATTAAATACCTGTGTTAGGAGACCCTAGAAGTCAGATAAATATTAAGTGCTAATTACAATTTACAGTATTTTGAATTGCATAATATAATAATAATAATTCTTTGATTAAGTGATAATTGTCTATGTTTCCAGACCATAAAGCGAGTACGGACAGCGACAGATCAAGCTAGACTGTACCTGAACCTTAGGCCTTAGCAACAAGAATTATATTGGTATGATATTTTACAGCTCGAACTCTCGCCGTGCGTACATCCGTAATGTTGGGTGATGCGTTTGTCGACGTAATACAACAGCTCATAATAGAAATGCGAATGTAAGTACATAAAAATACATAGATAATAATTACCTAGTCAATCTTTAAATATAATCTTTAGGACAAAAATGAAGTAAAAATAATTCGATATCGAAGCTTTCTTTATTTTCTTTCTCTTTTACAGACAACATTGATGTATGCTTGATGTTTTACTGAAGCTAGAATTGCCCCCCTTCAGATTCACCATGATAATTTGTTTATACTGTAGTTATTGTATCTATTTTCATAACAGTAATACCCGCAAGTTCATTTCCAGGAAGAGTGATCAAAACACTATTCAGTAAAGCTTAAAAAAAAAATATACTCAATTACAATCCGCATCGATTTCAGTAAAGTATGCTTTAATTTTTCCTTTAAAAGTTTTTAATTTATTAACAATGATTCTTTGAGGCTATACGAAAATTATATAGATCAGTATAGGAATAAGTATAAAATAATTATAAACAATATATACCCCTACAAACAAAAATACGAACAAAGTCGGTTTAATGAAAGCTTTTAAAATAACTTTTTAAGTCGCTATCAAATCTTTACTAAATCTGTAACTATGGTACAAGCAGGGTATACCTTAGCAGGTACATTGTGCTTCAGACGGTCAAATCATTTTCAAGGTATCGGTGAACATTCAAAGCAAAAGAAAACACACCCCATAAACATTGAACATCGTCTTTTGTTCACTTCTAACAAGGATTTATGTTTGTCTACCCAAGTTGCGACAATATTTAAGGATTGACTAGATATAGTATGTGTTTAAGAGTGTATCATGCAATTTATCTTATTCAATGTAATACCTCTACAGCGCCTGATGAAATTATGATTATTCAAGATAGAACTATTCGTGCTATGTCAATAGCATAATGCCTTAAATATCAGTTTCTCTGCAATTGGTAACTACTACATTGTGGTACGTAATACCGATACTATTGATAAAGTACTTTTGTTTGGTGAATCGAAGCAAAAAGATCTAATTTTAATTAAATACTACATACCTGGCTACTGCAAATGTGATAGTGATTTTCTATTAGGTGATTAAGTGGTTTCTATCGCTTAAATATATTTCATTCTAGTAGATCATCATTTCTCAATCGGGGATCGTAACCTCTATCGCGCGATGTTTCAGAGGGACGAAACTTATCCAAAACATAATACCGATTAAACATACAACTTTTGACGAGCTCGGTGGCTCAAATTGCGCGACTTTGACACCCACGCTCGTGTGTTCGATTCCCACACAAGGCAAACATTTGCATGAACATGTCTGTTTGTCTTGGTCTGGATGTTTTAAGAGAGGTAGGGCAGATCAAAGCAGCCCGTCTGGGGAAGTACCTCCACCTCACAGAAAACCGCAGCCAAATAACAACTTCCTAGAGGGTTGTTGTGTTCCTGCGTGTGAGTGAGGTCACCAGTAAGCTCCCAAGGAGTTTCTGTGTAAGCAGCAGAGTAGGCATCGCGCGAGTAATACTTAATATATTACAAGCGTTAATAGGCTACGGTACCCGCTTTACATCAGGTGGGCCGTATGCTTGTATGCCTCCCGATGTAGAATAAAAAAAACAACCTAACCCAGTGGATAAAGAACTAACTACTGATCGACCGGTCCAGATTCGAATCCTGGTGTGTGGGTATGCACCACTGAAATCGTGTTTTGGGATTTATGTACATTTTTGTAATTGTCACTTGCTCGGCGGTGAAGAAAAACATCGTGATGAAGCCCGCACGTTCAAGAAATTATATTTCGAAATTCATTCCTATAACCTAACCTAAGAATGGTCTCTTTAGCCCTCTGGGTTGTGGAGGTTTGACGGCAGTTCCTCCTTGTTAAGATCCGTATCTTCCCCAAATCCTTAGATTTAGGTATCGGATCTCGCCAATATTCATTGGTTTTGGATTGGGGAACGGGATAACGCTAAAAAGCAAGACTAACCATAAACAAAATTCATACAAGATCCCTGTTATTATATAAGTATTATATTAATTCTCTTAAAAAACTTGATAGGTACTTGTCTTTCAATATTTCAGATCTTAAACTGTGTTGGACGAAAAGTGTCCAAAGCGTTGAAGACTTTGAATATTACTTTTTTTAGTCAAATATTAATTCCATTATTAATTCAACTCATTTTTTGCTATACCTGAGGGTCATTCAAACATCATGAACATAGTAGAGACAAGTTTTTTTTTAACTGATCATCTATATTTATGGCAAGTGTACACACACACTCTTCGTCACGTTACTAGTGGTATTATACTTTGTTAATAAATAGCGAAGAATATTATAGAAAGGCAAATATTATAGGTAGCAAGGCACCTACTCACTTTCTTTATTGGATAGCTAATGGGTCGCGGTATTAAAAGATTGAGAAAGGATGTGTGATACGAGGTTTTCCCTTTTTATCTGTAACCTGTCAAAATTTCTTCACTTCGGCTGATGAAAAGCTCATATGAACGCCAATAATTGTTAGAACGGTCGTCATAGCGGTTAGTGCTAGGCTGGCTATTCTCCCCAGGACCTGTATTTTTATTAAGAAAACTGGTATCGAATAGTCTCAGATACAAATAGAAATAATTTTTAATACGCTTTATAATGTTGAGCTGCATGTAACTATGTAATGCAATCAAAGGATCCATAATTCAATGTTATTACAAAATTTCGGACTAGACTGGTACATATGTTATTACAAAACCTTTTTTCTGCTATAAAGTGGCAAGATTCGCACTTTGATCACCAGTTTACTTGCACATTCAATTACCAATAAAATTATACATTACAGTTGTTTAATTCAAATATCATATAATATCATTTTATTTTTGTTTATGTTTATTAATGAAGATAGTTATTGGTGTATAAAATTTAGGAAAACTCTTACGGGGAATATTAGCATTTCTGTCCACTTTATCATTTGTACAGCAATAACATATAACTTTTAAATTGATCAGCTGTCTACTAAAATTTCCCTAATTCTAACGCTAACACACAAAATGTCGTTTATGGCACTATAAATAACAAAAATACTAACATTTACGTAGGCCATGGTTATGAAATATGTAAGCAATTTATCACCTAAGTATAATCTATGAGTTCTTGGAATGAACTTCGAAATTTCAGACTCGGAGAGATATAACTGATTGGGTTTTTATATCACATTACTATCGGCTTATAATTTATAAAACCCTTGAGTTTTTCACTCTAAGAACTCACGAACTATGTAATTGCAACGATTACCATTTTAATTCGTAATAAACTTGCATTAAGTTCTGTCTTGAATAGTCATTCAAAACATAGACTCGATGATTTCCTATGTCATAAAATATACTTTAGAAAAAATATTTAAAATATGAATGTAACAACACAACATGTTGCAAAAGTCTTGTGTCTTTTGTATTGAATCTAAAACAATCTAATGATATCAAAAGGATAAAGGAACCTACATTTATTAATCTACTCCTGATCATCTCAATGATTCGTCTGTGTACAATGGTATAATCTAGAGTAATAAACTCTATTACTTCAATATAATGAAAATAAGTCTTAAATCATCCATCAGACGCAGAATAGGCAAATGACAAAAACGTTTAGTTACGATAAACACATACCAAAATTATACGTGGACCTGTCCCTTCTCCACGGTAAGGATTTCTCAACAGCTGTCGGCAGAATCTCCTCGGGTGTTTTAGCGTATTGTTTTACAATTCTCGCTTTCAAGGGATTAAATCCCGGTAGGTTAGCCAACTGGTTTAAAAGTGAACTACTATTTTCTTTATGCGAGGATGTTGGACTGACTTCTTTATATCCAGCTTAACATCGCCAGTTGTCGAGATTATCGTTAGTTTGCGGTGCCACATGAAGGATGCCAGAAGGGAAGAAAACGACAATCAAACAAACAATATTAAAACAAGCAGAAATGGAGAGCAAATATGAGGGAAATAGGTTTTTTTTTTGGAGCACTAGCGCTGTATTACTGGGGTTATGTGGTAGGGTATACGTTTCAGAGTACAACTCATTTATTCGTTAAAAGTACGGAGCTATCTCAAAGTTATATGAAAATATGTATAAACACACATTTATTAATTGCAAAAACAATTTTATTAATAGACTTAAAAAATATATATTTATGCAAAAACTCATTGCAATTGAGTTATAACTTTGAGATGATTGAAGTTAAAGCAGTCCCGTAAGTATATGACGTAACATAATTAAAATTAAAAAGCATAGAATTTACTTTGTTAGAATACCAACGACAGTAAAGAATACATACAGAAGATTAGAAAGTTTTTCATGCCACCACAAAAACTTTTCAGCACATTCTCACATTTTGTAGCCATTTGACCCCAGAGCCCAGCAAACAATAGTTTATATCAATTCAGTAAAAAATAACGCAGGTATCAAATAGTACTTATTCTTCACAATTTAAAGACTGATGTGCAAAATAAGTGAAAATACATTTGTTACAACATCTAAATACTGTTTGGATTTGAATGTATATTTTGTCTTTCATTTTACTGTACATTTTTGATATGAGTAAGTTAAATTAAAGTTTAGACATGACTTTTTCTGGTAATAATAACAGGTACATATTTAGTGAATATCATTGTGACAAAAACCTTTCTTCAACTCAGTAAATTTTTATGCTATCTGCTTACATCCAATGTTTTATTAATATTGCTGTCATGGTTTATACTGAAAGTACCAGTAGAGTTTCGTATTCAATTCCAAACTTGTGAGTGTCACGCAGGGTGTTCATGCAGAATACCTACGCGGGGATTTGGCAGTGAAAGTAATACCGCCGTCATCAGCTTCCCGCCTTGGCTCACGTTCTTCGCAGTCCTCCTGCAGGACCTCATCTATGTAGTCTGTGGAACAGTCCTAAGTTTTAATAAAAAGCAATTAGCAGAAGCATACACAAATTGAATAACCGTCCAGCTTTTCCTAGACTGTTAACACACAGAACGGCAGAAAGTAGCTGCGGTCACCACGCGGGCAGGCCTATTTAAGGTGCCTTTCCACTGGCAAGGCGAGATGAGACGAGACCTAAATTCAAATCGGGTCTGCCTATTTCCACCAAAAGACTGCAATTAACATCGAGAGAATACTTAAAATAACTGATAATGTGAGATTAAACCGTATTTCTGAGAAGTGCACTGTCGCAATTATTCACTCAAGCAATGATGGCGCCGTGCTGACACGAGCAGCACGCGCGAGCTCGCGATTGCTCGAGTGAGTCATTGCGATAAACACGGGGAAGCCGTGTACTGCCACACGATGTACGCAGAAGTGTGATTTAATCTTACATCAATAATTATTTCAATTCTCCTCTTGCACTTTCTCGCCAATCCAAACCATAGCCACCAAAAAAGCGCGTGGAGAGAATTAAAATTTTGGCGACAACTCTTCTTTTCTCATTTCGATTTCTTGACGTCACAACTTCTTAATGTTTATACCCGTCTGAACAACTTTAAAACGGTAGTCTGTAAGAAATGTCGTTCGCGTGTTGTCACAACCGGTACTAAAACAGCAACATCTCACAAGTATCACGTGACCTTTTTCTCACATTAACTCACCTCACCGGTGGAATACCAGCTTTTTAATCAAAGAAGCATCAGTGGTATACTCGTATACATCGGCGGTATTTTTACTACTTATAGTTCACCTCGAAATTTACTATAGGCCAAAATCCGATAAAATATAATATACTAATGATAGTGTATCCAGTACGTTACAATACCATCGATAGTATGCTACCATCGATATCATTGAACATTTATTCTATTGGCTATTTTCTCAAAAAATACCATACCTATTATCTTTTTATTATCTTCATGACAATTTCATCACTCTATAACTTCAATTTATATTTTTGTTTCTTAACAAACTATTTTTTTTTTATTTCTGCGAACGCGCTAGTAACGCATTATATCATTATAGTCATCTCTATATTTCAAATTTTGTTTTTAATATTTTAAACTGTCATACGACATATATTAATGTAATCATAATTTCATTATACACTACATTTAGTAACATGCACTACAAAATAAAATTTCGTGTACTAAATGTGAGGTTTCGCAAACATCTTGACCGGCTAAGTGGGTACGTTTAATGTGACTAGGGTATACCAAAGCCTAGGTGCTTTGCAAATAAACATAATAATGAAATATAATAATTATAAAATAACCGAAAATAATCAAACATATACTTGGACCCACACGTGCATGCGATCGACACTCGTGATAGTAATAAAGAATAAATAAGTACCTAATCTATAATACTTTATTTTACCGTGCGTGAACTGTTTTGCCGAACCATTTTGCTGGAATTCGGGGAAAGTGACATGGTTTTTGCCATCCTGAAAAGATATAAAAGCGTGATAAAACACAGTAATAATAAAAATAAACCTTTATTAATTTCACAAAAACCTTACGATTGAACTTAATTCTGCTGAGTCACAATTTGGTCACGAAAAAAGCAAATGAATTTGTGATAATGGTGTCCAAACTAGGCATGAAGCCTGTATACCAGATCATCATTTCTCACCTCTCGCAAGTTTGACTGACTCTATTTGTACATACATATAAATTAACAAAATTGTAAACTGTACAAAAAAATATTTTGACTGTTTTTAAAAATTCGTGCGTTCTTCACGAACATTCGCACTTATGTATGTATATGTGTGCATGCGTAGTGTAGTGTATTGTGGTGCATGTGTGATTGGAAGTTGAATGCAGACACATATTTATGGTGGTATTTGTCATCTGATAGGAAAGAGAAGATTCTCAGTGTATGTGTAGTCGAGGGATTGTAGGTATGTAGTTATATTCCTTTTACAAATGAATTTGGTCATTGCTACTATGTTAAGTTTACAGTGTATTACTAAAAAACATTAAATGATCACAGAGTCACAAACATGCTAATCAGTCGAGCATATTGTGCTTATTTTCATATAATACATGAACCGAAAGAGGAAATATTTTTTAAGAGTTACAACATAATACTTCACTTTAATATGTATGTAACTATACTAAACCGTCAATTTGATCTAAACTAATTTATTTGCTTCCGCCACTAATCAACAGTTACAATAATTATTCCAACGACTAACATCTACGGCGCTAGAGGATGTCTCTTGGAGAAGCAAAACACGTATCAGAGAAACGACCACAGCAACCAGGGCGGCAGCAGTGGCAGATGGAAATGGTTCCAGTTACTGATGATGAATAATCGCAGAAACGAAGGTAGGGACGACCGGAATAGCCGTGGCAGCGGCAGCTTGCATCTACTAACGGAAGTAGGTGGATGCCGGTCGGTGCTAGTTCGTAGTAAGTAGTTTAGATCAAATTGCCCATAAGTTTGACTTTCGCAAAATAACGCCTGATTCAATAACTATTAGTAATATGTTTCCAGGGCATCACGTAATACGAGTATACTTTTGTCATTAGAAATCCTCATAGATAAGCAGATTGTTAGTAGTGTAATAGTGTAATAATGAACACGTACCCTATTTCAACTGCAAACGAAATTTGCCACTACGAAACTAGGTTCTTAGACTAGTGTGAAGTATAGTAGTAGAATGTACTTTAGACGTAATTGCCTAAAGTAAAAAAAAACCACTGAAAAGAAAACAATTGTGCTGAGAAAATATATATTACCATGCAGGATATCACATTACATTCACTGAAACCAGTAAGTTGTATTCATCCAAGCGAGACTCTCAACAAAGATTTCGATCGGGTGCTACACTTCTGCGTAGCGCGTTACCGCGTAGCATAGCTAAGGTAGCTCGTATGGTGGTATACGACCCTAACCTTTATACATCTATATTAAGGTCTAAGGTAAGGTAAGAGCAGTAATAACCTAGTAGTGGATAAAGAATCGGCCTAGTCACTAACTGGTCACCGGTTCGAAACCTGGCATGTACAACTAATTTATGCACATATTTGTAATTTTCACTTGCTCGGTAGCGTAGGAAAAATATCGCGAGGAAATCTACACGTCCAAGAAATTATATTTAGAAAAACGTGTGACCTAACATTTTCCGCCGTTTTACATATTTTTTGACGTGATGACGTCTTATAAATCGATGAACGCCGGCTGGACGCACGAAAAAGTGTCACGTTCCGCCTGAGCCGAGCGTGCAAGCGAGAGCGCGGAACAAGCGTTAGAGTGGCACGATCGGCCTAAGCGTTCGGCTTGTGACGCATCTATCTCTCTTCCACTCCATCGGCCGATGCGTCCGAGTAGAAGAGAGGCAACGACAATACACAACCTACACGTGAACTGTTTTGTCAACTGTTGAATGTTTTCTTATGACGTTATCACATAAAATTATCGTCCGTAAACCGACTTTACAGACAATCATTTTTTACATTTTTATTACAAATTACAATATGGAATGGGGTGTTAAAGAAAATAGGATTGCAGTGATTGCCTTGCACAAAGTGTGTATGGAGCCGTTAATCATATTCAAGACACTTCAAAAGCTTGGGATCAGCCATATGTTCGTATATCGTACTATCGACAGATACACCAATACTTCCTCTGTTGAAGACTATAAAAGATCGGGGCGACCGCAACCCCATTAGGAAACAAAAAATCTTATCCCGGAAATGAAGATTCCCGCTAGGACTCGCGTGTAATAAAACCGTGTAATAAGACCCTGAAGCTTGGAGCTTAGCGTCGATATACAGGATATGCCCTAAATAAACTCCTACAGTTGAAGAGAGTGGGTCAATCAAAACGCCTTCTATCCCGATACGCAGCTGACAGGCACAGAAATATCCATTTTATTGATGAATTTTTTTTTTGAAATTGAAGAGCACTGCTACAAGCAAAATGACAAAGTGTACGTACAAAGTTCTAAAGAAGCCGCCCAACTGGCCGGAAAGGTTCTACGTGGTCATCATCCGGCGTCTGTAATGGTTTGGTGAAGGGTGTCTTATTAAGAAGTCAAGAAACTTTTTTAACATTTTTGTGAAAAAGAAGTGAAGACTTCAGTCGAAATGTATAAAGAGACTGTCTTGGATCGTGTTTTGAAAACCTCTCAGCAATACGTTTTTTAAAAATGTACCATGGACTTTCCAGCAGGACTATGCATCTGGTCATAAGGCACGAACTACCGAAGCCTGGCTCGAAACCAATGTTCCGGACTTTATAAGCTGAAGACTGGCCCTCGTCTAGCCCAGATCTGAACCCCTTAGACTACAAATTAGAATTAAGAACAAAACCTATTGTACAATCGGTAGAACACATAAAGGAAAGCAAAATTTCGTATACTACGATATTACAACAAGCAAGCCTTATTATGATGATTGCTTATGAAATGCTATTATAAAACAGCAGGCGTTTCGCCGACACTGCTTTTTTAGTTACACAAACATATCTAACATGTCGCACGAATAATTTACACGTGAACACAGAATTCTTCCTAACTTTATCCCATTTGCCGATCCATTAGAATTGGCGGGGCCCGCTACGTAAGCCTAAGGATTTGGCGAAAATACCGAATTTACATACAGCGACTGCCGCCAGACATCTTTCGAAATATAATTTCTTAGACAACAGGTAATATTCGTAATTTCAAGTATGTACATAGATTCAAATACATGAATATAATGGTACATGACTACACTCCACTTTGAATCTTTGAACCGGGATCCAGCCGGTTAATATGCCGGTTCTTTATTCATTGCTCACATAGATCACATATACGTATCTATTTCGTATCGCGAATTTTAACTTGACCACTGGACCTCCTGTATTTTATACACCTAAGAGAGAGTACCGAGGTCTCATAGAACTTTACTTTTTTATACAACTGATACAAGCGTACGACCCATCTTATGTTAATTGAATATCATAGCCTATTTAGAAAGCTATAGAGAGTATCGCTTAAGTATTGTCGCCCCTGCTGGTAACACAGCAACTCTTCAGGAGTTTCTAGTAACCTCATTGACTCGCAAGAACATTTTTTCCATTTCTAATACAACGTCGGGAGGCATACAAGCGTACGGCCAATCGGATGTAAAGCGGTAACCATAGCCTATGAACACTTTCAATACATTAAGTATCACTCGCACGATGCCACCTCTGCTGCTAACATAGCTACTCCCTAGGAGCTTACTGATGACCTCACTCATTCGCAGAGACACAACAACCCTCCGGTGTTGTTATTTGACTGCGGTTTTGTGTGAGATTGAGATGCTCCCCCAGACGAGTAATTTGGCCCTTCCTCTCTTAAAAATACCTAGATCAATACGCAGATATGTTCATGACATGATCACAAACATACAAATGTTTGCGATATTGCACATCTGTAAAATGTAGGGATATCCCCAGTCTTATAAATTTTTGTTCCCTACCTCTTTTCACCAGAGATTCGTTTGCTAGTGGACAGAGTGCACCACATGCGGATTGACTTGGCTCGGAATAATGGCTTGGAATATAATTTAATTCACTAACATATCAGCGTGATGATGATGTTACACGTTAAGTACACAAATAAAGTGCACTTTGTTTCGTGAGGCAAAAAGGTATAAATTTAATATGGTTAATTAAGAGATTAAGATTCAGGCGTTATTTTGCGATAGTCAAATTTACATGTAATTTGATGTAACTACTTTGTGGGCTTACGCTACCGAACGCTTCTACTTCATACGAACTAGCACCGGCCGGCACCCACCCACTACCGTTAGAAGATGCATGCCGTCGCTGCCGTGTCTGAATTTTAGTCGTTAGAAGATTCGTAGCATGTTATTCTAATGTACAAAGTACATATACAACTAACAGTGCCTGAGGATGCAACGTGGAGAGGCGAAACACGTATCGCAGAGACGAACGGAGCAGTCAGGGCAACAACGGTGGCGGGTGCATGCAGTTCATGTTTTAGATAGGCATAGACAGAGATAACCGACGCGCCATGGCAGCGACGGCATGCATCTACTAACTAGTTCGTATGTTTGATTTAATTATGTTTTACCTGTTTCCCACGTTTACTACGTTTGTGGTGATGCTTCCTGTCGCCGACTCGCCGACGTATATTCATGTGGGTCTTGTAGTTCACCTGCTGTATACCGAGGTCCCGATCGTTAACGGCATGTCGACTGTAGCTCAAACGACGATGCTGCGGTAAAACATTTATATTTTAATTTATTGCTAAGAGTATAATATTAATACAGGAGGAAAGAATTACGAAATAGATGTACAACCTGGAAGTGGAAGGATGTAGAGACGAGTAAGTTCAAGACTCACCTATTATGACCAAATTGGTCGTGTTTTGTCAAAAAGTGATACAAGGAGCCCTAGAAACCTTTGAGCTTGATAGATATCATGTTACCTATATGCATAGACACATATCGTCACATCGTGGGTATTCCTTCATGATCATTACCAGAAGGAGACTTTGTACAAAAGTTATCTGCGTGGGTACCTCTGTCACACCTATTTCTACCGCCAAGCTATATTTATATAGCTGTGTTCCGTTTACAAGGGGAGATATGGCAGATAAATTACTGGATACTATGACGAACAGCCTTAGGTCACAAACTTGGCAGCGTGCGAGTAACATACATACCCGTGCTGTTGCGAGCGTCAATAGGGTGCGGTGACCGCTTACCATCTAATGCGCGCCGCATGCTTGTTTGCCAATCTAGTTGTATAACAAATTAGATTCTAGGTGGGTACTAAATAAATTAACTAGGTATAAAGCTGGTAACCCTGTCGGTCTTATTAAACTCGGGTTGAAATACTGAGAGTTATTTCGCCTTATTCAGCGTCTCCTTTACTATCGGTATGGACCACGTACACGTGATGATGGTTTAAAACTTGAAGCGATGGCTATTTACACACCAAATAATTTGAGTGCTCTCTGTCGAGAGGTAGAAGTAATTCCTCAGATAGCTTTAGATCGTGCAAGTGATAGTATATTGCAGGATGCACCTCATGTTGATGACGTAATTAAAAACTTTAAAGAGACTTTTAATTTTTTAAGAGAGGTAGGGCGCACCATAGCAGCCCGCCGGGGGTAGTACCTCCACCTCACAGAAAGCCGCAGCCAAATAACAACTCCCTAGAGGGTTGTTGTGTTCCTGCGTGTGAGTGACGTCTACAGTAAGCTCCTATGGAGTTGTTGTGTTAGCAGCAGAGGTGGCATCGCGCGAGTAATACTTTATGTATTGCAAGAGTTTATAGGCTACGGTAATCGCTTTACATCGTCGCATGCCAGTATGCCTGTCGACGTTATATATATATATATATATATAAAACATTATAGTTGTAAAACTCAATATTGAAATGGTTACGCACTCGTCTAAAAGGTTTGCATAGTTCTTCGGCCAGCAGATGATGTATTTTAGCATCTGTTAAATCTTTCTTAGATGGATTGTACTCAAGCTCCTGCATATCTATATTCCACGTTGAAGAATCCAGCTGACTGAAGCTTGGACTGTAAAATAACATAGACTTGAAATAAGTTTCAGATATAGAACATTCGAGAAGCAGAACGTCGAAGTGTACGCTACATAGCAACATATTAAAGAGCAGTGATAGCCCAGTGGTTAAAGAACTTGCCTATTAATCCACTGGACTTGGTTCGAATCCTGGTATGTACCACTAAATTGATATTTTCGGATTAACGTACATATTTATAATTATCACTTACTGGTCGGTGACGGACAACATCGCGAGGACACCCGCACGTCCAAGACATTATATTAGAAAGACGTATGATGTAATTCTAAGAAAGGTCTGATTATTCCTCTGGGTTTTGGCTGTCTATCGGCACTCGCTTTATGTTAAAATCAGTATCTTGGCTTAATCCTTAGGCTTAAGAAGCAGACTTCGCCAATTCTAAGGGATTAGAAAGCGGAAGGAAGAACCAGTTATCAAAATGTTCGCTTGAAATACCATTTTTAATGCTATTTAAAAACTTAAATCATATGTACTTTTCATTTATATTAACTTCAAAACTCCTTTAAAAGCTTTATTTTGTTAATTCACTTTGATCTGTCACTTTAATTAATTACCTTCCATTGAAATTAGCGTTAGTATAATTCTTAAAAATAGCCGACATTGATTCAGCTCCCGATATGTTTCCAATTGTGGAGGCATTCCGTTGCATATATTCTATAGCATCTTTCATAGCTAACTTCGAATATGTTTCTAAAATCTTTGGCTCTGCACCCTATAATAATACAAGAAAACAATAAGTATACAGTCATTATACGTTGTACCGCGTAAAAAAAACCGAAATGTATGCCTCGTATATTAACATTATTTAACTCATGTTAAATAATGTTTTACACAACAAAGTTTCAGCATCAGAAATCTTTTGCATCAGAAACACCTTGACGCATACCACTTGCTAAATAATGTTTCCAATATACTCGTAGGTTTCAGAAACTTTAATTTCAAAGATTGGACAGACCCGCAGTGCAATCTCCAAAATGCAATGCAATTATTTTAGGTAACAGAAAATAGGATATATAATATTGGTAACAAAGAATTATATATCACTCATACATATGGACCACAGACTAACCAAATAGTCTGGTAAGTAATTAGAGTTAGAATACACTACAAAATATACACATGTAGACTAAAAATATAGTCATTGTAACTTACCTGATAATTCCTTAACAAAAACGGCCTTATAAACCGATTATCAAATCTCTTGAACTTATCCCGCATATGATGATTACCGTGTTTACCTAATATATCCTCTACTCCCGCCATTAAATGGTCCATAAACTGAAAAACAACAAATTTCATTGACATATTTATCATATGATCTATTTTAATACGTAGTTATGAGCTATATTTTAGAACAACTATATTTTAAAACTATAAACAACCTGTTACTTTTTTCTGCCTGAAAAGCAAGGGAACTGGCGTATTTAAATATTTAGATAGATGTTTTATGCACAATGCCCGCTGAAAAACTTATAGCACGCTTATTATCCCGCAAACTATGAACGCTTGCATACGATGACTCTCGCTTCAGGGAATCGTAATTCGGCCCTTTTTGTACAACATCGGAAGGCACGCAAGTATACGCCCCACTTGATGTAAAGTGGTTACCGTAGCTTATAAACGCTTGCAATATATTAAGTATCACTCGTGCATTGTCACCTCTCCCGCTAATGTAACAATACCTTAAAAGTTTAATAGTAACCTCCCTAACTCGTAATTACCACAGTGATGTTTAATAAGGAAATTCATTATAATTACTTATGGCCTCACTACAGTATGTCTTCGTAAAAAATAATAATCATATAGTATGACGAACACTACACGTCAAAGCCTGTGTTGGTCAATAGACACAATGGGTATTTCAACAAGTGTCATGACACAAATTACGAGACGTATGTATTTAAAAAAAACCACAAGCCACGGCGCATTGTGTGCAATATTTTACGCTCAATGCACGTAATGATCGAGGTCACAAAAAAATCTTGGGATAACTCTTTCTTTGGGAAAACCTCGGCTAGGGGTTAATTCCACAACTTGAGATTTCTAGGAATAAAACTAGTCTGGAACCGCACAGAACGTAGCCATTGCGGTTCCAGTGTGTGAGAATGAGCTCCCCACCGGTGGCGAACGGTGCGGTTGTAAAAACATGGTGAACACTTTACATCACATTTTTTTAGGGTTCCGTACCCAAAGGGTAAAACGGAACCCTATTACGGAGGCTCCGCTGTCCGTCCGTCCGTCCGTCCGTCCGTCCGTCCGTCCGTCCGTCTGTCACCAGGCTGTATCTCATGAACCGTGATAGTTAGAGAGTTGAAATTTTCACAGATGATGTATTTCTTTTGCCGCTATAACAACAAATACTAAAAAATAGAATAAAATAAATATTTAAGGGGGCTCCCATACAACAAACGTGTTTTTTTTGCCGTTTTTGTAGATAATGGTACGGAACCCTTCGTGCGCGAGTCCGACTCGCACTTGGCCGATTTTTTTATTTTCATTTTTGAATGTAGATAACTAATTAATGTTTTACTCACTCGCTCGTGTATACGTTCGTTCATTGTAGGTTTCCTCTTCTCTGCTGTCTTTACATTCAATATCTTAACTAATGGCTTAATTGTGATGCCCTGTATGAATACTGTGAAGTATATAACTGCTATGGTGGTAGTTACAAACATCGGCTGAAGTTGAACTACCTCCGGATCTATTAATAGCACCAATGCGAAAGCGACTGCGCCTCGAAGACCTGAGAGGAGTAAATTCACAGTAGAGATACAAAGCTGTAGAATAACTTCAAATAAATGTCCGAAATCTTCGCACCCAAACAAACACGCGCCGCTATTATGATTTTAAGCAAGTTTGTAGTCGCAAAAAGCAATATAAAAAGCGATACAATTGATCAGATGATACATTATATTCAAAGTGCCGCTCATTCATGGCGAATTTGAATTGTAAATGGACGAGTACTAATGCACGCTCTTTTTTATTTCTTGACCCTCAATGATAATGCCAGGAAATCAAAATAGACCTAAAAGCGCTGCTATGTACTTACTCTGTATAAGGTCTAACAAAATTGACTCCGAAAACTTTGCAGTGATATTTTTTTTGTAAATGTGTCACGAAAGGTTAACGCTCGACCGATCATCAGCCGCGCTAACGACCTTCCGTGACCGTTTTTTTTTACAAAATTTGTACGTGTTTCGTAATGGGTACAATATATACGGGTACATTGACTCTGCAAAGTTTGTTGAGTAAGTTTTATTCGGTATATGTATATTTCACATATTATATATGATACGTACATTTACTATGGTTACTGACCATGATGCCACAATAATTATTTCGAATTATTTGTCATAAGAGCTTATTAAAAGGTTGTTATTGAGTGTGGCCTTTTTAATTTAGTAGAATTATAAGATTGTGACAAATTTTAACAACGTAATTAATTATGGTTTCAAATATTGTTTCAGGATTTGTGATTCACAGAAACTTAAATAAGTTGTGCGTGGAGCACGAATATTTTTTTCATAACATTGTTTGCAGAGTATTGAATGTCTCAGATATAAGCGACGAAATAATAAAAAAGTTAATAATTCCAAACAAAAAAATATTGCCATATAGTCCTCATAGTGGATTAGCAATAGCTTGTACAGCTAAGAGCAGGTCATGCTTAAAAGTCGAATTCCGATTGTAACCCTTATTACGAACGACATAATAACGGTACAAAGGTCAAAGTGTAAAGCTTGAGCTGCACTTAGCTGTACTGTAGATACGAGATAACTGATAAACATACTTAAACTCCTTTTTTTGAAAATACATACTGGCATGGAATAGAAAACACCCAGATCAAGACAAACACACATGTCAATGCCCAATGCTACAAATGTGTAATGGTTTAATAGTAATGCCCGTATAAATATTGTTAAGTACCTATAACTGCTATGGTGGTAGTTACGAACGTCGGTTGCAGTTGAACTACCTCTGGATCTTTTAATAGCACATTTGACATGTATGTTTCACGGGAATTTATTCCGAGATCGATGATGTTAAAGAGGTCAAGAAAATGGGGGAGTATTATACCCCGCAGTATACGGGTGCTACTTAGGGAGATTGCTCTGCTTAGATTATCGGAACTGCATGCCAGGCACTCGGGTGTGTTTCCATATATAAATTATTATTAATATACTTGACATGCAATTTTAGAAAAGTAACTCACCTCCATAAGACATAACAAATTTCTCGACCCTATTTAATTTGTGCAATCTGAACTTATTAGCTACTGCGCTAAATATGTACACTCCTGAAATAAAAAAAAAACATATTATAAACCAATTAACTAATCAATAAACAATAAAATGTCACAATTAATAAAAATATAGATCAAGTGTTAGGTTTTAAACACTGATGTATCAATAGGAAAATTTCTTGTGCTTATATTTTTTTATGAATTCTCTGAAATTCAGTCTAAACTAGATGAAGGCCTCGACTTCATACACGCGTATCCCATAATCCTTTGGAAATTGCTTTTTTCCCATCTTTCCTTTTTACTCGGCTTCTAAGAGTCGTATCTAGATGTTAAATGCCTTTAACCTTTCTCAAGAATTGGTCTATCAAATGCAAAAATATTTTTTTTCAAATTCGACTGGCAGTTCCAGTCATTAGCGCATTAAAATAAACATACTAACAAACTCTTCCGCTTTATGTATTAGTATAGATTTCAATTTGAATGTGCCGAAGAGTGCCTGTGTGAAGAGTTTTACCTATTATGAAAGAAACAAAAACCCTTGAAGATCTGCACAGAAGAGAAACAGTGTTTAAAAATATGTATTACAAATTGTTTAAGAAATAGATATCGACGTTCAAAGTATGATCAGTTAAAATATAAAGGCGCTACGCCGAGCACAGCATGGTCTGTATGAAAATAAATGTGATGCCTTCCACTGCAACCTCCGATCACGCTTCGTACGAAGGCGTTATCATGGTAATAGCGGGTAGTGATCGCAGCCTCTGTGTACACATCCTATGCACCAGTGATAGTATAGTGGATCAGCTAAGTTACGAATAAAATAATATACAATATGTTCACCACAGTTAGACAAAAGATCTCATCTTTGCAATAATGCCGCATTTTACTAAATATATTTTACATCCTCATGTATCTTCCGTAATAGCAATATCCGTAAGCATTTAGAGTGGCGCCGCCTCGGAGACGCAATTATCTATGGTGACTACGGTAGATGGCTACACACTACATACACGGTACTTTGAACACTTATAATTTATGGAAGTCTGCTGAAAATTATCGATTTTTAATAGTCTTGATCACTAACTAGCATATGATATGTTTGAAATTAAATTGGTTTCATACTGCCACCTAGTAATCGGTGGTTGAGTATAACCTTTTGTTCTTTCTTTCTTCTTTTAATAGAACCCTTTACTCGTTAAGTTAAGTAGGGTTCTGAATCCTATGCTGTAGTGTCTTAGGAAAATCTCGGCAGAGAGCTCCAGTTTCCAAGAGACGTCTTCAAAAATACAAGTTAAGTATTTGTAGAAGAAATCGCTGTCTCAAACTATATCATATCAAACAACCCCTCTGAACAGAACTCATTGTATAATTCCTATAACACGCCAAGAGAAGACTCACGTGCTTACCGCACTCATTCACCTTATACTCCAAGGCTTAATACGGTGTGTAAACTTAGGATAATCAACAGTAAAACTTACCTATAATCCGAAATATTGAGCAGAAGACAATGGTCAATAGCACGAACCACGTGTTCCAAACGTGGGCATTGTTCACTGTGGCCACTCCGAGGAACATGAAAATGATAGTCTCCGATGAGGAAGACAGCATTTTCATTGTGTATTTGATTGTAGTGTGTGATTTGTGCGAAATATTCGCTTCCACGTAATTCTTCATTGTTATCCCACAGAAAGTTATCCTGAAAATATTTGTATTGTTTAAGGGCCTTTGTTGCATTTACTTTTTTAGAGTACCAACTTCTCATCGATGAATTGAATATTATTACGATGCGTATGATAAACTTGGTGATAGCGTAATATAGTAGTTTCTTGTTTATTATATCAATACTCTATCTATCTATCTATCTATAACTTCACGCCAAATCCCTTGCGGGGTAGGCAGAGAGAACCGAGCGCCACGTGACTCGATCCTTACATATCTCACTCGCTTCTTTAACATTCATTGCTCTTCTCATGCACGCACGCCGGTTGCTAGGGCTCCTGACATCACCTTCTGATAGAACATGACCAATTTGGTCATGGTAGGTGAGTCTTGGCCTTCCCCGGCTCCTACATCCTTCCACTTTTGCATTGTATATCTGCTTCGTCATTCTTTCAGCTTGCATTCTTTCTACATGCCCGAACCATCGGAGCATGCCTCTTCTTATTTTAATTTAATTAATATATCAATACTCGTGTAATTATATTATGGCATACACTCGTATACGACTAGCGAAGATTTAATAACCCTTGTTACGCACTCGTTACTTGCATAACCATAACTATTAAGTTACGAGTATAAATTTCCCGGGAATAATGTTTTTGAAAGAATTATTTCAGTTATAAGCGAGGAATAGTGTTCAAATCAATAACACTCCACTTTTACTGTAATAAGTATTTGAATGTTAAAGTGTTTTCGACAAAATGACACGCTATGTCGATCAATAACAACCAGTACCCATTTGGAATACGATGGCGGCAGTAATTACTATGATTAGAGTTTTAGTCATCTACCAAGACCAAGTTAAGTCGAATTTTGTTAGGTGATTGATGTCGGGAGCCCTATGAACAGGCGAGCGTACATGAAAAGAGCTATAAATCTTAAAGAACCTGGCGAGGTATGTAGGGATCGCGTCTTGTAGCAATTGGTTCTCTCTACTTACCGAGCAAGGGATCTTGCGTGAAGATAAAGAGACATAGATAGATCGTATTGGTAGTTAGCACTGAACTTCGCGCTGCGTTATATAAAAACTTAAAAAACAAAACCTTATCTAAATACAAAATTTGATTCAAAACCTTAGAGCTATTTCCGAGATACACAAAATTTATTTGTATGTATAAGAATTTCTCGTTTAAAGCAATAGGGTATAAGGGTAAAAAAAACTACTGATTAAAATATTGATACTGATAAAAGTATTGATATTATTCCTGTGACGATCATTTTCAGTACAACAGGCGCTAAGTCGTAAGAAGCTGTCGCAGCAATATTAATATATGACGGGTTTACTTAGCCTTTACACATGTCTTAGAGTCCAATGCAATCTTTGAGGTGTATGATTGAGTTTTGTCTAATTATATAAAATAAAAGATATAAAAATAACTTACGCTAAAATCCCGCTCATGTGGAACATTTCTGCGTTCAAATACGCCAAATAAGCCATAACGAAGATGAATATCGGCTCAATAACCCTGACTTCGTTAGTAAATCGAGTCACAAGGCCGGTCGCGAAGCCCCACACTACCCCAATGCACGTGCCTCCAAAAGCCACCACGAGGAAAGACGCCAACCCAGCGAGGAAATCTGTGTACGTAAGTCGAGAAGGTCCCATCTCCCTATAACAATTGAAAAATACAAAAGACATTGTATGTTGAATAACAATTTGAACTTTATACATACTTATTATATTACATTAATATTATGAATACATATTATAAATAACATGAATATGTCAATATAAACGTATAGTGAGATAATAATATGAACAATAGAATAGGAACATGTTTTCATACTTACGTGTAAGCTTCAAACATATGATATAGTACAACAGTGACGGCGTCATTGAGCAATGATTCCCCAAAGACAACAATGTACAGAACTTCATCTACGTGAATCTCTTCAAACACAGCCAGCACCGCCACGGGGTCCACGGCTGATATGAGTGCACCAAATAATAGCATGTCCAGAAGTGGCGTAGTGCACCCAAACAAACCGGTTTGGCCACAAGCCCAGAGGGATGCACCTGAAAATTGTATTGGTGTCATACATAAAAATACGCTTATTAGTACGACACAAAAACGGATAAAACGCAGCTTGCATATTTTTAGCAGACTCAACATTCAGTGCTATGACATTGTGTCTTAACATTTTTACTTTCACGGCCCTTTGCGTCTAATGGTGTCACGATTTTAATGCACTTTCATACAATATGTACAGAAGAGTCGCAATGCAAACGTAGAGAAAAAATCGGAGCGCAATTGCTATGCTCGGTTATCTACGTTTCATTGAAAAACATACTTTAAGAAACAGGGCGCGGACGCAACAGGGCTGTGAGTGCTGTGTGAGGTACTTTCACTACACTTCGCTGAGCTATGCTTCCCATGCAGAGCATTTGAGGCTTTGTCGCTTCCATACGATTGTCCTAAAGGAAAACGAAGGAAAGGTTACCATGCCGCGTCGCCAGTCACATCTACGCCCTCGCCTAGTTAAAAAAATCTTACACCTCCTATGTGTAGACTGAGTCTAACTCGTAGGGTCACAAATCCTCCAGGGAAGCATTATTTTAAAAGATGTGTACCATAGTGGAGATGTTTCTCATTTGGGCTGCTCTAAATTATCATTGGCAAAGATCCGAAATACAATTGAAAGTCAATAGAACTGAGAACTAACATAAGGTAAGACGTGCGAGTGATTCAGGTGGTAGAGACAGTATATATCAACCATTCATCCAGCCATCTGCATATGGAGTTCTTCTTCCTAGCGTATAACCCCGTTTCCTAATCGGTCGGAATTGGCAGGGTCCTCTACCCTTAAGAATTTGGCGAGGATACTTTTTTTTACATAGAGCGACTGCCGTCAGATCTGCATAACCCAGAGGGAAAATCACACCTTTTTAGGTTAGATCCCGCATCTTCGAAATATAATTTCCTTCACCGACGAGCAAGTGATAATATGTACATAAATCCAAAAACATGAATTTAGTTGTTCATGCTCAGGAACTGGGAATCAGTTATCCATTGGGCTACCAGTGCTCTTTCATCTGCATGTGGAGTATCTAGCCGATTATTCAATGAGGCTAATGCAATGCAATTAGGGCACATCAACGCTAGGCTAAGCTAAACTACGCAATGTTAGTACACAGGGGTAATTTTTGCTTAAGTTGCTACGCCATTACTTTTAAATCCCTCTGAAAAGGGAGCGACACACCTCTCAAATTTTGGTGGAAACAAGCGTACAGCCTGTCTTATCGTAAGCATTTGCAACACCAGCGGTATCATTCATGCATAGTAGACCCTAAAGTAATTATAACTTACAATAATGGTTATTAACAAAGTCTCATTAATGGTCACGTTTTTAATATCTCTCTCTTAATAGCTTTTATTGTAAAGAGAGATAGGGGACAGCGATAATTTACCAGTGCAACTAAACTGAGATCCTAATTTCACAGAAGACCGTAGCAAAATAAAAATTTGCTACCGACGGAGAAGCGATAGAATGATTTTTAACCTCTTCGAAATCAACTCACCGCTACGGGTCAAGGGTGAAGTAGAGTATAGCTCTAATTGGCTAGTCCACGAATCAACATCGTATGACGTATCGGCTTATTGGTTAAAATATCCTCGTATTAGACTGTAGGCTCAAATCGGTGAGATGTTTAGGCGCTACAACACTAACTTTTGTGAGTAAGGGTGTAAACTGGTTTATGGTTATAGATCCTACTTCTTGTGAGTTTTAACAACTCCTGAAGAGTTGTTTGTTCCTGCGAGTGAGTGATGTTAAAAAAGTGCCCATCATAAAGTAACTACTTTACATCAGGTAGCCTATATGTACACAGCATACTCGTAGTGTAAAAAATACAAAAAACTTGTTTGCAAGACAGTTTCAATTTGAAGCCGTAGAAGACACAGGATGTTCTCGTGAAGCAATGGTAAATTTTTACTTATGCTTACTGTTACTTACCAATGGTTAATGTATTGAAAATAGTACCGACTACAGCAAACAATAAAATTGTTCCCAGATGATCAAAGAACAATCTGTTAGGCATAAAATATCCGGCGTCCAGAATAATGGGTGGGAGCATGTATAAAAAAAATGTGTCCGGTGTCAGCGGCTGCACGTGGACGCTATGGGTGCTCAGCAACAGCGCCCCGATGAGGACTCCCACGAAGATTAGGAGACATGACTCCGGAAACATCTTCGAAAATCTTGGTGCCATGTGGAAGCCTGTGAACAAAAAAAATGTTGGATATTATCTATACATATAAAATTCAAAGTCCTGACTGACTGATATATCAACGCATAGCCTAAACCGCTGGTCCTAGAGATATGTCTCTGGACATTTGAACGTTGCATTCTTTGTGAAATGTGGGTATCCACTAAGAAAGGGGTTTTCGAAATTCTACCCCTAAGGGCACCACAAAAGGGGTGTAAAGGTGTGTATGAAAAATCGTATTCCCTGTGTGAATCAACTTGAAACGTGGTATAACTGCTCTTCAAAACAAATAATGAAACACATATTTTAGGATTTTTCGGTCAAATCAGCGTGAAATGGGGTTTACAAGTTTGTATGAAATATTGTATTCTCTGCTTGGAACTTGGTATAAATACTTTTAAAAACATAAAATAAAACACATATTTTTCGAAAATCAACCCCTATGGTAAATCGGGTGTAAACCTCTACACCATGCTAACTCAACAAAACCCATTTTAATATGGTTGTTGATAACGAGATATAAAGAAATACTGTGGTAGGTATTTCATGGTCTTCAAGTCATTGTAGGATGATGTAGGATACGTGGGCGAAGCCGCGGGATGAAGCTAGTCGATTATATTGCAATAACGATAAACTTCTGTTGTTCAATACGAAAACGCAATTCGTCTATTTTAGAATATTTTATTAATAAGGTACAAATTATATTATTAGTATTCAGTGAATATCTTTAAACTTACAGGTATCTTATTTATTAAGATTTCGTATCAAAAAAGTTAAAAAGAAACTTACTATTTATGTTTACAGAAATATTACAGAAAAAGTAGATATTGTCTTTTTTTTACCAGACGTAAAGTGGTTACATTTTCAATACAATGAGTGTGCCCCCCGCTGCTCATGCAGCGACACCTCAGGAGCTTCCGGGTAATCTCACTTACTCGCAGTAGTTAGTAACGCTACTTTGACACCAAAGCCCGTGGGTTCGATATTCACACAGGACAAACGTTTGGGTGCATGAACATGCCTGCTTCTCCTAGTCCAGGTGTTTTTAAGAGAGGTAGGGTGCATCAAAGCAGCTCGTCTGGAGAATCATCTCTATCTCACAGAAAACTATAACCAAATACGAGTAACAACTACATTGAGAGATGTTGAGTTCCTGCGTGTGAGAGACGTCACTAGTAAGCTCCATAGAAGTTGCAGTGTTAGTATCGGAGATGTCATCGCGAGAGTGATACTTAATGTATTACAAGCATTAAAAGGTAACCGCTTTACATCAGGTGGGCCGTACGCACACAGGTACAAATGCCTCCCGACGTTGTATAAAAAACGACTAAAAATGTACACAACAATCCTCCAGCGAGTGGATATAGTCCCCTAATCTACGCCTACCTTACCATGCTAAAAGATTGTCATCTATCGAAAACAGATGAAACCGTTAGCTTTGTACGTTTCGAGCACGAAGAAACTAAGGACTCGTGACGACTAAACCCATCCATAGACTGTCTGGGATCAACGCTGTTTAACTTGCTTGTTTGATTAGACTCCATCATCATCAATCACACATCGTCATTAATTCTCAAATTCCCACCGCCCTTTCCAAAATCGAAAATCCGAAAATAATCCTCCGTGTGCGTGTCCGACGGTAGGTATCATAATAGCCAAGTAAAGTAATGTGCTGGCAGTCAGACTTTGCGACAGGAAAACCAATAATCAATACTATTTAAACTGTTTTCGTTGAAAGCGTATTTCCATACTAATATTAAAAATAACAAAACAAGTAGTTTCTACTTCTATTTGCAAGTCTATGATACGTCAGAGATGTGAGTGACAAAGCGAAAAAAATGAAGAAAGTGTAATACAATAAAAATCAAGAAAATTATCAAGTAATTAGCATTTAGCACGAAAAATTGTATGTAAATATTGTATTCAAATCAGTACCTGATATTATTATTATGAGTTATACTGAATCTAATACATTACCACGAACTAAGTCCTACACTAACGTATATGATACATTCGTTTCCACGCCTTTCAATATTATTGGTACAGATCCAAAGAGAGCGACAAGAAATATATCGGTATTTCAAGCAACTTGCGAAGCTAAGAAGGGTCTTGAATGTGCTGGTGGCGCGATATCCACAGAAGCGCCCTACGTAACTAGTGAGAAATTTTACGCCTTAAATAAAGATTACAGCTTCAAATCTATTATTCGATCTACAAGTACACTATTTTATGATCTAGATAGCATTGGAAAAAGGCATTCTTTAAGTTGTATCCCTGCACTAAGCTCTTCAAATGCTGGACATAACTCATTAAATTTGTTTTCCAATTCAGTTGGATTTAGGGGAAAATCAAATGCTATCGTGCAGGAATGTGCGACACAAATACATCCAAGACGTATACATCGAGATAGTATTGAAGTTAATACAAAAAAGATAAAAAAGTGTTTCCCGAATGACCCGGAACTTTCCTCGGAAATTCTCTTGAAAGACGACTATTATACCAACATTTATAATGATACTTTTTATGGCGACGAAGGAGTTGCTAAGAGACCTCAAAAATTTTGGTCATATGCAAAGTACCGAACAAAAAATGATCACCCTGTTACTGACGACAAGAAATCTAAAAAGAAGGACCATGGTAAACGCACCGAGAACCCTTGTCCTTGTCAACTGTTTTCTTATGCATGCCCATGTACAGATAAAAAGTCTTTGACCGAGTTGGCAACACATAGTAAATCGAAGACAATTACAAATCAAAAAACTAGCACTTTAAAAGTTTCATCTGATGATGTTAAAAAAGCGAATAAAGAACAACAAAAAAAATCATGCACAAAAGAAAATAAAGATACAAGTGTTACTGAGCTCGTTGATAAAGTGGACCACCATGTTATAAAAAACGAACCTGTGTTTTCAGTGGTTGACAAAACCAATACACCAACATTAATTGCTAAGCCCCTTGATGGCCTCAATCTCAATACTAAACAAAAATCAAATAGAGACCAAAAGCAAATAATATGCCCAAATTGTAAAGAAAAGGTGGATGTTACAAATATCTTAGAAGAAGATTATGGCTCGAAACATGTTGAATCTTCATTTTATCAATTAAAGGAAATACCCTCGCAGGCAACGTATGCTTACAGAAGTTCACCTAGGAGGATAAATACATTGATAGAAGATGGAGATATATGCGACCATGAACCACGGTGTGAATTAATTCCGATTTGTCAAATATTACCTACGGATGACATTTTTTTAAGCCATAAATCCACAAAAAAACGTGCAATACCCAAATCTACTCCGCGAGTAATAAGACTTAGTAAAGCTTGCCGTCACCACCCTCCATGCACGGTAGTACCGTCGTGTCAAAAGGCAACTGTATTAAAAAATAACTGTGAATTTATACCGCCTTGTTTACATCGTCCCCGTTGTGTTAATTTGCCTTTATGTGTTCCATTAACCAAAAGCTTCCATTATGATGAACTATTAAAGAATAAAGATGATACGGAGTGCATCGATTGTCCTCATATACCTAAATGTAAATATATTCCTGAATGTCAACAAGATGTCGCGAATAATTCAGATCAAGTGAATATTCCGCAGTTAGATAACACATATGAGTATCTAAATAGCTATCAATCAACTGCGCATGTGATAAACCCTAATGTGATAAATACATATTCACCTTGTGTGGTCTCATCTCAACCTCCATGTAACTGTTGTAAGTCCAACAAATCTTGCCAATATGAATGTTTTGATTGTCAATGTATCGTTAATAATATCTTTAAGGATAGTGAAAGCAGCGATGCTGTTATATTTATAAGAGATGTTGGCTGTCAGTTTAGAACCAAGAATTATTCACCTAAAAATTCGAAATTATCGAGTGCATCTTCAGACCCCACAGATATAAAACAAGAAAAGTTTAGCACGAATAATCATACCTTAAGATATCAAGAAAAGTATACTAATCCAATCTTAAGAGCTAGAAATTCATTATCAACGTTTTCAGCAACATCTTTGGATGTTGATGAGGAGTGCCCGTCTCATGGACGAAAGGCGAAAAGTTCTTGTGTACGACCCACAGGATTTGATCCAAAACCTGCCGTATCACCGTGTGTAGCATTTATAACACAAAGAAATCCAAAATTCGGTATTCGGAGATCGGAAACCAGTAAAACAAGGAGTCATACCGATAATTTAGAAGTACATAGTTATAATACTATACATAATCCTGTAAGATCTCGTAAAAGTTTTATCATGAATAAATACAAAAAGATGTTTTCTGTAAAGCGCAGGAAGAGATCTCGAGTAAGCAGCCAGATATCCGCTACTTCGAAAGTTCCAGTGTTTTATTAAAATGACGTTTGTACATGTTAACTTTTGTCAATGTAATATTGGTATTTAGGTGCATTATATTTTCCTTGTAATTATTTTCTTTGTATTTAAAAACCTGAATTTACCACGGAACCAATCTTACTTTCTTTATTTGATAAACCAGCGTTGTTCTCCAACAAGAACAACTCTACATATAACACGAAGCAAATAGTTTAATGTGAAATGTCGTGAACTGTGACTTTACCATTAATTAAATTACGTTAAGACTTCCACAATAAAAGCGTTGAAACATATTTCTGCCTGTCTTTTTTTCGTAACTTAAGAGAGATAGAGCGCACCAAAGTGGCACGTCTGGGAAACCTCATAGAAAACTGCAACCAAATAACTCCATGTGGGGTTGTTGTGTTCCTGCGAGTGAGTGCGGTGGAATGGCGCTAGCGATACTTAATGTATTGCTAGCGTTAATAGGTTACCGTAACTACTTTACATCAGGTGGGCCATATACTTGAATGGTTTCCGGCTTTGTAGAAAAAGAAAAAAGTGAGCCTTACAGTAGTTCGCTTATGATGGATATTTGAAATCTATAGGCAATTTGATCTAAACTACTGTGTACTGTATGCTTCCGCTCCTGATTAGTTCATGCGCACTACTGCCGGTCGGCATCCACCCACTACCGTTAGTAGCCGTTAGTAGATGCATGCCGCCGCTGCCATGGCTGCTCAGGTCTTAGAAGCATACAATAGAAATTACAATTGTAAATTAAATATTTATTATTCTAATTTAAATGTAGTTTCTTATTATTTCTATAAATGGTTATGTTATGTTTACACCTGTTTACACTTAAACTTTAATAGTCAAATGGGGTAAATATGCAGAGAGAGTAAATTTAAAAAATATTATAAAAGAATGACAGAGAGACAATTTATCGACAATAAATTTTTTTACATTATTTTCTTGCGTTAGGTTCCGATCTCAAGTTGAGAAAGCCTAAAGGAACAAACTCATCAAACAATTTTCTCGAACCAATGATTTAGGCCGTGCGTTGATCTATCAGTGAGTCAGGCGTAGTCCCTCTCTCTATATCTATATACGAAATCACAAGGACATGGCCATGACATTACAGAACATTCCACTGTCTTCAATATGTAATAATGGGAATCCGTGGGTCGTGTAGATAATGAGAATAATATATCAATAAATGCAATCAGTCCAACAGTCCTACTCATTGCACAGGTTCCAGTCTCTCGTATAGATTGAGCTAATTGTTATGTTCATCTTGCTATAACAATTATTGTATTCTGTATATTATTCTATGAAGAGAGATAAATAAAGAAAAAAGATGACTGTCAGAGGTAAGAAGCGAAAACTTCTTAGCTTCACAAACCTGTAAACATTATATTTGGGTTGTTAAGAAATAAACTTTTAGGATGTATTTTTTACTAGAAATTATTTTTATCAACGTATTAAAGTAGAACTTTCTTTTATCGCGATGTTTTACATGAAAAATAATTATTATTATCTATATAATACAAACACGGTGGTCGACGAGCTCGGTGGCTCAGTCGTGAATGACGCGACTTTGACACCAACGCTCGTGGGTTCGATTCCCACACAAGGCAAACATTTGTGTGCATGAACATATCTGTTTGTCTTGGTCTGAATGTTTTAAGAGAGATAGGGTGCATCAAAGCAGCCCGTCTGGGGAAGTACCTCCACCTCACAGAAAACCACAGCCAAATAACAACTCCCTAGAGAGTTGTTGTGTTCCTGCGTGTGAGTGAGGACACCAGTAAGCTCCCAAGGAGTTGTTGTGTAAGCAGCAGAGGAGGCATCGCGCGAGTGATACTTAATATATCGCAAGCGTTAATAGGTTACGGTACCCGCTTTACATCAGGTGGGCCGTATGCTTGTATAAATAAAAATAAAAAAAGTATAAATACATACTTTCAATTTTATAAAATTTAATAACAAGGCAAATTTTTCACACACACAACCAGCTCGGTGTGTAGTGTCGCCACTCAAGAATAGTACCACCCCATCTCCTCCAGTGGGTGTCGTAAAATGCGACTAAGGGACCTGATGATGAGAGAGTGAGCAGCAGCGCTCTCTATTGCCAACTACTAACTTCGGACTCCAACACAGCGGTGTGGAAGGCGAGGGGAAATCACCGCGCTATTTTCCCAAGAAAGTCGTTATGAAGGTGCAAAATATGATACAAAGTTGACCTAGCGATCCGCTTAACAACCGGCGCCGTGCTGCGTCCAGGGCGAACGGAGTGAAATTGGGTACCGGCCATGCTGGTGTGGGAAACCAGGCATCGCATGGAAATTGCACTACTGGAATCCCCGTACCGCTGAGAATGCGAAATATCCAAAAGATAGGTACCTACTTGTAATGTGCGCGGCTTAATTCATACGGGTAAGCTTACGATTTTGGAGAGAGAGGTAGTCCGATGCAAATTAAATATCTGTGGTCTTAATGAGACCACCTGGAAAGGACTGGGTACTTTTTTACCGAGCAGCATGTTATCTACGTTTCTAGGAGCGGCAATAGCAGTAGAAATGAAGTAACCTTTGTCATGACTAAGAATATCAACAACTGTTTTATGGGCTACGAACCTATAAGTGATCGAGTGCTGAGTATCAAACTCAAAGCGAAACCGGTCAATTTGAACATAATAGAGTTATATTCGCCAACTAGTACTGTGAATGATGCGGATATAGAAAACTTCTATGCAGAATTAGTATCCACCATGGAGAAGGTCCCCAAATGAGAGTTCCTCATTATTATGGGCGATCTTAATGGAAAGATTGAGGTTTAGATCAAATTGTTGACTTAGAAGAAGATGAGCTCGGTAGCCCAGTAGTGAAACGCGTTGTTACGCTACTTTGACACCAATGCTCGTGGGTGGGTTCGATTCCCACACAATTTTTAGTATTTTTGTATTTTCAATGAATATTAAGTATGTATGAATAATTTGTCTCACAAACGTAGTCGGCACAGCTAGTAACAACTAAAGTGGGATGTTCAAATAACCATTGTTTTCATTGAGATTCTCAATTTTCCATATTGAAGTAGAAAAGATAAATATACTTTGTACGTAAATATTTTTTTGAAGTTGAGAAATAAATTCTTTATATAGGTACATAAAAAATAAATGAAATTTCATCAAGCTATCCCCAAGTGATTTCTAGATACTTCAGTTTCAAGTTTTTACTGCCTTAGGTACTTATTCACAATATGATCTACAAATGCCTAATTTCCCTTAAGAAAAGTGTCTCGCAAAATGTGGGTCGCGCCGCATAATTTTCTCATGATATAGTCATGATAAAGAATCCTTACTTTGCTTTTGCTTACGAATAGGGATTAAAAAAATTTCTTTCTCCATAGCGACTGTGTTGGCTAATAATAATTTTATAAATAGCGCCCACCCCGGCTTTGGACGGGTGATCCGATCGCTAACAAACGCACGAAAGCCACTAGGCTGATCTGAAGATTCCCAGCAAATTTCATCAAAATTGGGCTAGTCGTTTTGGACTTTAATGGGATCATACACACATATGCAATTCGAATTTTATATATAAGATCGTGCTCGCCTTATGCTCGAAATTCGACCATAATCTTCATAGAAAAACATATTAGAAATTAGCAGTTTTCCAACTTTTATTTTACTGTTTTCAAAGTATTTTAATCCATAACACTAAAAATTATCAATTATTACTAAACAAAAAAAAAGATAATCGGTTGAAACGGCGGAGAAAATAATACTGAACTATTTTGTATTTGTCTATTTATATATCGATATGCTAAACTTTGTCTGAATCTGACTTTGTTCGAATAATTCGATCATAAGAGAAGATAGACCTCTCTTAAATACACCTTCCCTAGATGAACTTTAGCGATCGATAGCGTTTTCACGAAATAGTGGAGGATATAGAGATAATCAACGCATGTAAGTATTCTGAGGAATTAAATACCACCACTTTACAGCAGCGTAATACTATCGCAGATGAAATGTGATTTTCTACGGCATGAACGTGGTCCGAGCAGCCATTGAGATTACCAACAAACTCCTGAGGATGTTACCGCTCTTGCAGAGCAGGTACTTGTTGAACAACATACATAGTTATTTATACGTATGTTGCAAGAATCTTTCAAAGTATTTGTAATTAAGCCGGTATGTTTGCTTGCGTAGTTTGGCCACATTATATACAGTCAAGAGTACTAAAACATGATACAGTCTCATAGTCATAGTAAACAGAAACACAACTATCTAGTAACAAAACAGGCTAGTTTATACACCGGAATTGTTTAGGGTGTGTAAAAGTGAATTAAGCAAACTCCTCGTACTCTGCCTCCAGCTTAGTATCGATAGTATTTCACATTCTAACCTTCAGTTTTGTAGATTCATATTACATTGACGATCGTTGAATTTCACGATGTCGCCAAGTTGTGACAAAAGTAAATCAAAAGTTAAGGTCACATAGCGCGCCAACAGAAGGAATTCTGTGTATATAAAAGTCCCTCACTCGTATCTCTTTATTGGCATCCAAGGCATCCACTTGGCCCACATCGCCGCGCTGCGATTTGCGAACTACTCGAAGTTGGGTAGTTCATGCCAATAAAAAATGGCTACTCGAGGCTTCCCTGAGAAAGTAGTTCAAGGGCGGGGTTTCCACGATTTCATTACCTACTTTATATCTTTGTATAACCTAATCGAATTGACTACATAATTTTACCTATATCTCAATATGTTAACATATATATTTTTATATTTTTTATTTATCATATCATAAACATGAACTTACAACGTTTTTGAGCTTCTCACCCACGCACATTACGTTATACAAAAGAAAAAAAAACAGGTTGCTAGACAAAAAGATTGTTTTTTATTTAAACTTCATTTTTACTACATGGGTTTTATGGTCACAGAAAGTTATTTAAATAAAATGTAATCAAGTATTGAGAGATTCGAGTACCTAATATAGGCCATATTTTTGAAATAGTTGATTCAGCTGCATTAGGTATCGATACAGCAGCACTGTCTGTCTTGGTTTATACATCGAGTAAACATTCAGGCAACTTTTTATATTGCAAGTATTTAGGATTCCCGCGTAAAATTTTAGAAACTTAATGTTACGCTGGCAGATCCGCGAGTAGCAGCTTATGTTTTGATGAGTTTATATTGTGATTATGACATAAAAACTAAGACTGAGGCTGAAAGATAAGCAAAATATAGCAAAAGTGGTTCTCACAGGATCCCGAGATAATCGCGGCTGAAGCCGTGGGCTGCATATCACTACGAGTAGGTACTTTGTGAAATCATGTACCTAATAAAATTCCCGCATTATTCAGACATTTGTTTGTTAGCTTGAGTAATGCCGTTGATCAGACCGTATGCTTGATTGTTACTGACGTCTCATAAAAATAAAATGTAATAGAAATAGTCCCGAGTTTAAGAAACATTCATTAGGATATTGCTGATTTAGTATTTATGTAAAAAGTTGACTAATTGATTGAAAGACGTTAACACTAAAGAAAGTTGTCCCGCCGGTTCCTTGCCGTAATAAAGCTTCTGAGTGTAATTTGCGCACGATCATATTTAGATTAAAAATCAACCTGCACGTGTTACACGTTGCTAAACAATAAATGAAGCTCTGATGTAAGGCGTATTGAAACTGCTCGATAAACAGAATAACCGCAACAGCTCCGAAGACTGCAGCTAAACAAGTAAATAACAACTCCTTGAAGGGTTGATATGTTCGTGCAAGTGAATGAGGTTACAGACTTCACATCAGCTGGCCACTTTTATGAAGAAAAATATTAAGGCTTTTTTAATTTAGTCCATATCTTTCGTACATGTTTTATGTAGATACATTTTATCCGTCTGGATCACCGACGACTGGATTGACCGCAAAATATATACGGCTCAATAAAAGTTAAAGTTTGCCCCATTATTCATACCGTGGTTGATACGAATGTCGTAAAATAAGCCTTATACGAAAGTATTTCTAACTTCAGCCATTGTTTTGAGGTCACCGCTTAGAAGTTATGTATTCTAAAGATAAAAGGCTACTCAGTTTTACCTTTCTGAATCCTGATGAGATTACGGAATCTAATCACAAGTCGGGTCACGGGGCATATAGTTATTGAAAGGGTTTTGATCTTCAGCTCGCTTTTCTATGAATTTGAAATAGTATTTATATACGCAATATGCTTTTTCCCCCAATTTTGTTTTGCTAAATAAACGTAATTGTGTTTGGAATTGCTAATTAATTTAGTATATCTTGATATGAACTTCAATAAGAATAGGTAACTACCTTTTTTCAGAACTTTTCAAGAGGAACTTCTCTAGAAAATTTCTAAAAAAAGGTCGCGGGAGCATATATTTTATATTGTAAAGTTGAGTCACAATAACCTTTTTTTACACAGCGTCCAGACGCATACAAGCATATTTCAAGTGGTTAGCGTAGCTTATGAACACTTGTAATACCTTAAGTGCACGATGCGACCTCTGCTCCTGACCCTGCAACTTTTTAGGAGCTTGTACTAATACGATTTTTTGAATAAATGTTATATTCGCAAAGGTGCTTTTAGCAACACATCCTTATCTAAATAAATATACCAATCATGTTAAGTATTTAATTTAGATTAAACTTTAAAACTAAATAATAAAGACAAATATCTTATGAATTATACCTAATAACTTGCGTAACAAAACATTATCTTAAACATGACAAGATGGCGGTATCGCAGTGCTAAATGTAAAACATAATTATGCTGTCCACCTTACCTTAAGATATCTGTTAAAATTCCATAACGTAACTGCCCCATTCATCCACCAGAAGTAACGTGGCTAACACCATTTGACGAGCTCGGTGGCGCAGCGGTTAATAACGCGACGTTGACACAAACGCTCGTGGGTTCGATTCCCACATAGGACAAACATTTGTGCGCATCAACTTGTTTATTTGTCTTGGTGTTTTTAAGAGAAGTAGGGCGCATCAAAGCAGCCCAACTGGGGAAGTATCTCCACCTCACAGAAAACCGTAGTCCATTAACAAACTCCCTGGAGATTTTGTTGTAGTCCTGCATGTGAGTGAGGGTAAGTTATCAAGGAGTTGCTGTGTTAGCAGCAGAGTAGGCATCGCGCGAATGATACTTAACGTATTACCAGCGTTCATAGCCTACGGTAACCACTTTACGTCAGGTGGGCCGTATGCTTGTTACCTGTGCGATGCCAGGGTTGGTTTACCGTTGTACCAACTATTACTTTGTATCAAGTGAATGAACTCCCAACGGAGTTCATTCCAAGAGACTACAGCATGGAGTTCTTCAAGACAGGTGTGAAGAGGTTTTTAGTGGGTAAGCAATGCGTGAGTGACACCCCTGGTGTTGCAAATATCCGTAGGCTACGGTGATTGTTTACCATCAGACAGGACGTGTGCTTGTTTCCATCCATCTTAGTTGTTTAAAAAGGGAACTATTGTAGCTCAAAGTAAAAAAGGGTATTATCGGAATACTATATATTCATTAATTTTAGACGAGGTTGTTAGCGCAGTGGCTAGTAATGGTACTTTGCTCGTGGGTTCGATTCCCACACAGGAGAAATATTTGTGTGAATGAACATGTCTGTTTGTCTTGGTTTGGGTGTTTTTAAAAGTGGTAAGGCGCATCAATGCAGCCAGCTTGGGGAATTACCTCCACACACTAACTCTCCACTAACACAGCAGATCTTACATCAGGTTACACAGGAGAAATTTACATCAGGTGCGTTGTATGCTTCTATGTTTCCCGACGTTGTATAAAAAATATACTTTTAAATAAAACAAACTTATTTGTATGTCACAAGGATGTTATTGCTGAAAGCAAATTTTTCAAGACAACCTGACGAATCAATATAGGTACATTACTTACCTACTCTGCGGTTGACAAGGAAGGAAAACTGGAAGTAATAACGGTAAATACATAATCGACATACCTTCTTATTAATATAATTGCAATAATTATATAATTAACTTTATATAAAACATATATGTAAATGCAATTTTTACCTGGTCCGGCCATAAGTTCTGTTACAAATGAATATGCATTAATTTTTTTATGAAGTAATGTATTCACTCTCTTCAACTGTAGGGATTGATTTAGGGCATTTCCTGTATATCGACAATAAGTGCCGAGCTCTTGTTTTATTATACGCGACAGAGTCCTAGCGGGAATCTTCATTTCTCGCGATAACGTTTATTGTTCCTAATGGGATTTCGGCGAATTCTGGCTTTAACAGCATTAACATCCTTTGTATTTCTAACAGCACACGGTCGCCTCGATCTTTTATGGTCTCAACAGAGGAAGTGTTGGCATATCTGTCGATAGTATGATATACGAACATATATCAAGCTTTTGAAGTGTCTTGAATATGACCGACGGCTCCATACCCACTTTGTGCAAGGCAATCACTGCAGCCCTATTTTCTTTAAAACCCCAACCATATCGAAATCGAAACAAGTTTTTAACATACAATTGGGTTCCAAATTCAAAATAATTAAAGAGCTGAAAAAACTAAAAGTTTCCATGTAACAGTATTTATAGTCAGACTAGTTATGTATGAAAAACTAAAATAAATATTGTAATAGCGTAACATTATGTTGTGTCCGCTTAAATTAAGTAGCCAATTAACAACTGTGGATTTTACTACCTATCTATGTTACTAAAATAGATTCATTGTAAGGTTTTATTTTTGAGTGGTTTTGTTTGAAGGTGACTTATTGGTAAGTGATCTAATCAGAGGAGGTATGTTATTCCAACATTCAGTTGCTTTTAGCGGCAACCACCAGGGAAGGCGATGAACAGTCTGACCTTCTGATTGGCCAATGGTGGACGTGCTGCGAGGCATGCATGACAATACAAATTACAGAACTTGGAGAACTTCAATAGGTATGGTATGCACATACTCCGGGTTCTGTACTTAGTGAGATCGAACATTAAAGCTGCAAGATGGAATTTCCTTCCTAAAGCTTGACCTTTGACGAGCTCGGTGGCGCAGTGGTGAAACGCTACTTGACACCAACGCTCGTGGGTTCGATTCCCACACAGTACAAACATTTGTGTGCATGAACATGTCTGTTTGTATGGGTCTGGGTATTTTCTATGTATAATAAGTATGTATTTACAAAAAAAAAAAATGTATTCACGTATGTTTATCAGTTGTCTAGTACCCATAACACAAGCTTCGCTTACTTTGGGGCTAGGTGGCGCTGTGTAATTTGTCCCACAATATTTATTTATTTATTTATTTATTTAAAGCCATATTAAGCATTGAAGACCTGTTTAAATAAGTTGAAACATGAGTATGTAGATGTATGTTAAATCAGAATGTGTAACACGAATTCTGTATACCTTTGCTTTAAAGAAGATCTCGATCATTTCACAACTTTATTAATGGCTGTTGCTTTCCTGCGAGATTTTTTTGCGATAAAGTAAAATTACCAGTCAGTTTCTGAGGAATTGCTGCGTACCTGAGCAACGAATGTGCACGAGTGATGTTCCTGGTATGCAAACATCATAAGCTACGGTAATTACTTTACCTCTGTATGCTTCTATACCTCCTGACATTGTCCTACAAACTCTAATCAGGACTATGAATATATCAAGGTACATATACCCAACTCATGATAACAATTTTGATTTGATTTTTTTTTATACAATGTCGGGAAGCATACAAGTATACTGGCTATCTGTAAAGCGGTTACCGAAGCCTATAAACGCTTGCAATACATTAAGTATTACTCGCGCGATGCCATCTCTGCTGTTAATACTCCTTAGGAGCTTACTGGTGACCTCGCTCATACGCAGGAAAACATAATTAAGAGACAACTTTTATTTCCCTAACAAAGACACAAACACCTCAACTCGATAATGGTAGCTAGAACGATTCAGAAAGCCTCGAAATGTAAACGAAATTTGAATTTCTGCTTTTGTAGCAATTGTAATACCTCCCCCTAAAACGGCAATTTAAAAACACCAAGGCAAACAGTGTGACAATTTTTGATTACCTAGCTGTTTAGGCTACTGTTTCGAATACGGGTTAATGTCATTGCAAAAAATGTGAACTTAACAGATTTAGTTAATTCAAAGGCAGCTATTATGTGAAGAGGATCCTTTAAATAAATAAAAAATAATTTATATCTAAACCAATATCATAAAGAGAATGCATTTGATTTTTTTTAAGTTTGTATGTAATGAATAAACTCAAAAAAGTGTTATGTGAAAACTATTGATGATATATAAAAAAATATATTGATAGTACTCATCATTGCCCATAAAAAAGTCTGCGAGGCTATATTTCTAACTATAATAGTTAAGTAACAGTAACAGTTTTTTGTCCAAAATAGTCAATCAAAATACGGATAGAAGTAAAAGACATTATAATCATGGTATTAATCCTTATCCAACTAAAGAGTTTCTTAATCAAGGATGATTATGTTACATGGAAATTCCTCGAATAAAACCTTACGCTTCGAAGTTCCGACGGGTAAAAAATGCTAAAAGTAGTAAAAGTCTATTACTACAACAATCCTAACTCATCCCACAACAGTGATATGGAGCTCCCTTTAACCCAAGGGTTTTTTTTATAGTAACTTACACCCCTGCCGTGGGCAAGGTACTTTTTACAGCACTAACAATGATACACATTTTTTTAAATAAATCATTAAATTAAAATAAATAATAACACATTCATACATCACTCTCTCTTCCATTCCGCAATTTATCTTCCATTCATCATCTTTTATTGCCTAAAATTAATTCGCCCATTTTTCAACGCCGGTGAAACTATACTATCTGTTTCCAAACTTCCCTCCCCATACTGCGTCAGTCCAGCCACGGGCGACAGCGAGCTTCGCAGCTCCGCCTAGCCACCGCGATCCCATCGACTATACAGAGTATAGTCGAGGTATACAACATTAGTCCTAGGTGGAGCTGCTCTGCTTGTTCCTATCTATGACAGCCGTAGCTAGACAACGCAGTATTTTAAAAATTGTGTCCTACCTTTCCCCACCACTATTTCGGAGACTGTAGTTTCGGTGACCCGCATTCCCAACTCCTGCTCCAAATCGTACCTCTGTTTGGAGAATGCGGGACACCGAAACAATATGTGCTGCACTGTCTGGTCCACGCCGGGCTCGCAAAAGCACGATGGGTCATCCGCGCACTTGAATCTGTGCAAGTACGCGGAGAACCCACCATGCCCCGAGAGGACCTGCGTAGTGATGCTCGACGGCACCATTTTACCCACGATGCCGTACGCCGCCGCCGCACTCGGGAAGAACATCTTTGTTGTCGAAGCTGTTGTTCCCGATGTGTATCTCCTGTCCCATTCGTCAATGGTCCCCTTGCAGATCATACCTTTGACGAATGAGGTAGAGCGTACTCCACCACGCTGCTCAACTGTGGATTGGTGGAGGTCCAGTGTTTTCAAGCCGCCCGAAGGCTGTTGATTTAGCTTAACGACTGTCATCTATCGACAACAGTCGAGGCCGACGGCTTAACGTGCCCTCCGAGTACGGAGAAGTTCGAGTTAGGTAAACCATCTATAGGCAGGCTACTGTCGACGTTGCGTAACCATCATGTTCGGTTAGAAAGACACTAGCAATGACGCCATCGAGATTTCTACCAGCTATTTGACATCACTATTATTACATATTTGGTCCGACCGTATGTATTATCTATCTTAGACACAAACGTTCCCGGTTCGAAACCCGAAACTTTAAACGAAAAATTGTTGTAATACAATACCTGTAGCTAAAATTTAAGAATTGGTTAAAAAAATGTCTTTCTTTTGTATGTAACCGCTTCAAATCAGGTAATCCGTTGCGACACGAGGTAGTAAAAAAGAAATAGAACAAGTCAATCGCTTTTTTTATTCTCCTCTACCTACAGAAGCAGTGGGTTTGAATAATCGGGGTCGCTAGGGACATTATCGAGTTAAGATCTGTAAGCCCACCAAAATAGACCCTCTAATCCTGTGTCACTGAAGGGTTACTGTATACATTTCAATTATCAGACATGTAGTCCGGGGTAGATCACAGCGACCCTTGGTTTGCTATATCTCAGGTTTATCTGCTTTTCAAGTTGATATTAACGGAAACTTTACACGTTTTGTTGCTGAAATTATCCGAGTTTCGATATAAAACTGTTTTTTTTTTTTTGAGTATTACATATGGCCTCTATGCGCGTCAGTCTATTATCAGTCTAACTATCGATGTGTTTAGTCGTCTCGATTTTTTGGAGTTTCGGAGGGCACGTTAAGTTGTGTTGATGACATTTGTTAAGAAAGAAAAGAGAGATAGGGCACATCAAACCGCGCAGAAAACCGCAGGTCGAATAACAACTTCCTAGCGTGTTGTTCTTGCTAGTAAGAGAGATTACATTTAAATTCCTAAAAAGTTGCTAAGTGAGCAACAGCGCTCGCGCATGCTATGGTAATACGCATGTTGTACTTCCTGTACTGCAAGCGTTCATAGTTACTGTACCGACTTTATATCACAGGTGGGCCGTATGCTAGACGGACTCCCGACGTTGTATAAAAAAAATATAGCTATTTCTCACCAATTTCTTAATGACTTTATTCACTCGCAGTAATAGGTGCCCTATCTTTTATTCGCCAGAGCTTAGTCGGCTACTTGGCAAGGAGGACTTATAACTAGGAAAGATGTGATGATGATAAGCCAATTATATCCCACTACTAAACGTTATATCCCTCTAATAAACGACTCTGGTATTTATTAACTATCGTTGCTTGCTTATGAGACAAATTGGGGCGGAAGAAAATGTATTTTGCTAGTATTTCAAGTTGCCGACTCAAGGAATGATGCAGGGATTTTTTTATATTATTCGTATTTACGACTGTAAGTTTTGTAACATGAGATTTAATTTTGATTTAATTCTATAACCGGGTACCAAAATGAAACTAATCTGTCACCACTGTATATACATGTACTGTCATACATCTACAGTCTTTCTGACGGAGAAATATGTAACTAATATACGCTCTCTATAGGTACAACGAATGTCGCATGTTTTCGTACGATACAAATTTGTATTCAAAGAGCGACCAGCCTGCAATTCTAATAGACCGCAATTGATATCAATTGTTGGGGATGCGCAATAAAACTATATAAAATGGTGGGCAAAGAGGCGCTAATGAGTGGCGTGGAGTGCGCAGTAGTAATCAGTTTCGTCGCAGTACTGACATCAGTCAGCTCGGAAGTCGGACGGCGACCGTCGGACAGTCCCGAACCATCAACGAAATTCCCCGAGCGAAAGGGAACGTCCCGCGGTTGACACTCTCGTTATTGCACGCCACTTCAATTTGCCAGCCACATTTTATTTATCCTCTCGACCGTCACGACCATGCGTGTGTACATAGCGCATATTATGTCAAGTTACTCCCGGGTGGCCTCTCGCAATACGTTAAATCGCGTCACGTTAAAATGACGATATCTAAAAAAAAATGTATGAAAGATATATATAAAACGTATGTTGTTAAATTTAACAGAATAAATATAATTTGGCACTATTTTGCTTTGTAATATATTGTTAACTAGCTGAAGCCCGCGGCTTCGCACGCATGAGATTTGGGCTTTTAGTAGCCTTTATTACTCTGTAGAGCTGAAATTCTTTCTGTTTAAAAAAAATCAAAGTTCAGGGTCGTAGATGCAACCATAAATATTGACGGGATAAAAAGTACCCTATATTCTGCTCTGAACAGTCTTTCTACCTACCCAGTACCTACCAGTGAAAGTCCCGTTAAAATCGGTTCAGCCATTTCGAAGATTAGCCCGGACAAACATATAGACAGACGAAAAAGTTAAAACTGCGTATTTAGGCTTTGGTAACGTGAAAATAATAATATTATTTATTAAGATAAAGGCTTTATTTTGAAATCACAGACAGACACTTCAATTTTATTTATATGTATAGATTATAAGGTGAAAGTAGGATGAGCGATTTTTCCCCCATTCATAGTAGGTACGTAAAACGTAATAAATACAAAATAGAACCATTTATTCTTATTTATTTATATATTTAAAATATTTAGGTACCCTATTGCATTTTACATCAAATATGAAAATAACCGATGTGTCGCCTACATCAATTGTAACCTTATTGTACTATAACTTACTCTGCTTAATTAGTTCAAGTAACTTGCTCTCGTTTCTTTAAGCAGGAAATATTTCTTAAGTCTATAAGTACCTACGAGTAAGTAATGCCAACTTTGTAGCTATTGTTTTGCTAAGCACTGAAGAGTGTTATTAAATTTGTTTCGACAATGAACACTCGAATTTACTTAGGAAGACACCAATCAAGTCTGTACGTATCTACTTCGGAAAAATAACAAAATTAAATTAAAAAGGAGGTATTTACATTTCTGATTTGAATGGGCTTTTTATAATTACATAAATAGAAACGGTAGTTGCAGCTTCTATATCTAAGTTAATATAGGCTTATTACCGTATACAGAACCTCGATGCAAATTTGCACAACTAATCCAAATCGCTAGATCTAAGGAATCTATAGATATTGTTTACAAAAAGGCTTATAGAATAATATCCGCTACTTGGGACCACATGACTCATTTCATTTTCAACGATATCCACTAGTTGGTAATAAATAAAATACATATTGTATTAGTATTTATTAGTATTATTATTGTGAGAGGTAGAAAGGTTTAAGCGAGGTTCAAGCTGTCCGACTGTGGAAGACTCACACAAAATCTCAGGCAAATAAATACTCCCTGGCGTGTTGTTGTGTTCCTGCGACATAGATGTGGCAGAGTCTTAGCAGTAGGAAAGCGATGGCAATAATCTTTCTGGTGGCATAAAGGCCGTGGGATCTGGGGTGCACCAGAACGATCATGTAAGGGCGAGAGTAGATCTCGTATTTTCATCTCGTTTAGCCTCTTGTGTGAGAGATTACAATTTCTGCGAGGTGTCGTTAATATTGGTGTCGTACAGGGCTGCGTGCTGTCGGCTCGGCTATGCATATTGTATTTGGACAGTTGTCTTCAAATAATAAGATATTCATGAATGTGGGATTGCGATTAACTAACTACAAACTTGATCTAACCGCGTCGAACCAGCGCAGACACCATGTGAGGTCATCTTAAACATCAGATACTGACTTCGTTAGATGAGATAGCGCCGAATAGGAAAACTATACAGAAAAGATCTACTTAGATTTCCAACGAGACCTGGGAGCTCATACAACGCAGGAAATAAATTAAAGTCAGAGGCCTACAGAATCCAGACGCAATGAAAACATATCCTTTCTTGAGTTGTAACATCAATGTTATATTAGTTATAGACTGGCGTAATATCAGGTAATATTATTATAAATTAACAAATGTGATCGTAGTCGCTGGACTCCTCATTAGCCAAATACGTGCATTCCTTGTTTTCATTGACGAGCTCGGTGGCAGTGGTGAAACGCGCTGTTGCACTACTTTGACACCAACGCTCGTGGGTTCTATTCCTACACGGGATAAACATTTGTGTGCATGAACATGTCTGTTCGTTTTGGTCTGGGTGTTTTAAAGAGAGGTAGGGCGCATCAAAGCAGTCCGTCTGGAGAAGTACCTCCTCACTATAGACAAGATACATCGACAGCATATACAATGAAGTAGAAGACCATTCAAGGAAACTTTACAGACCTCTGTATTCTTTAAAAAAGAACAGCTGCTGTCAAAACAGTTCAGACCAAGATTTTGGGTTATCGAGGACAACGATGGTAAGCTGGTTTATTAGCTAGATCAGATATCAGAGTGATGGCGATGCTACTGCGAACTTTATGATGACCCACGTGCTACTGACTCGCAATGTAATAGCTGGACTGAAATAGAAGTACCTAGAACATCCTGCGTTCCGAATCTCGGCAGTTATTTGGTCTGGAGCTTTTTTATTTTTGAAAGCACTCAAGGCGGCTAATATTTACGCATAACGCATGCGTTCCGAAATATTAGCCGCCTTGAGTGTTCTCTAAAATAAAAAGCTCCAGGTCCAGACAAAATAACTGCCGAGATTCTGAATTCATTGGGTATCACATTTTTGCACGATATCTGCAATCAAATTTGGTACAGCGCAGCCAAATAACAATTCCCTAGAGGGTTGTTGTGTTCCTGTGTGTGAGTTAGGTTACCAGAAAGCTCCTAAGAAGTTGCTGTGTAAGCAGCAAAGGAGGCGTCGTGCGAGCGATACTTAATATATCTCAAGCGTTAATAGTCTACGGTACCCGCTTTACATCAGGTGGGCCGTATGCTTGTATGCCTCCTGACGTAATATAAAAAATCGGCCAAGTGTGAGTCGGACTCGCGCACAAGGGTGCCGTACCATTATCTATAAAAACGGCAAAAAAAACACGTTTGTTGTATGGAAGCAATACACCATCTGTGAAAATTTCAACTGTCTAACTATCACGGTTCATGAGCTACAGCCTGGTGACGGACGGACGGGCGGTACGGAACCCTAAAAAAGGGCGCAACAATGCAGCCCGTCTGGGGAAGTACCTCCACCGCACAAAAAACCACAGCCAAATAACAACCCCCTATAGGTTTGTTGTGTTCCTGCGTATGAGTGAGGTCTCCAATAAGATCCTAAGGAGTTCCTGTGCTAGCAGCCGAGGTGACATCGCGCGAGTGATACTTAATGTATTACGAGCATTGATAGGCTATGGTAATTGCTTTCCATTAGGTGGACCGTATGCTTGTATGCCTCCCGACGTAGTACGAAAAGGCGCGTTAGCACAGAACACAACTCAGAAGCACACAGTTTTAGTACCATTGCTGGTAGGTACGCCTGTTTGGTATGAATGTCGCGGGAGAGCAACGCTCGCCGGACATCTCGCTGGGTAGTTGCTGCTGTTGATCTGTCTTACAGAATCCAAATATACCTCTATGAAGGATTGTTGTGTCCCTGCGAGTAAGTGAAATTACTAACGAGCTTCTGAGGAGTTGCTGTAGCAGGAGGGGTATCGACACGTGATGAGAACGCAGCACTTTTTTTATACCTCTAAGGTGACAATAAAGCACAATGCCCGCCTTGTAAGTAGTTACCATAGTCAATGGACACATACAACACCAGAGGTGTCACTCGTGCGTTGTCGACCGTTTCACGCCTTTTTTAGGAACATCATATTGTGTCCTGCAGAAAATCTCGGTAGGGAATTCATTTCACAACTTATAGCTTTCAGAAGAAACCCTCTCTGGTACCGAACAGTACGCGACCATTGTGGTTCCAGAGTGTTGAGGATGAATTCGGGGTGATATGAAGCCGTAAGCATAAAACAATTCTGATTGTCCAATCGGTAGAACACGGTTTTTGGCGAGCTCGGTGGCGCGGTCGTGAATGACGCAACTTTGACACCAACGCTCGTGGATTCGTTACCCACACATGACAAACACATGTGCGCATTAACATGTATGTTTGTCTTGGTCATGGCGTTTTTAAAAGAGGTATGGCGCATCAAAGCAGCCCGACTGTAGAAGTACCTCCACCTCACAGAAAGCCGCAGCCAAATATCAACTCCCTAGTGAGTTGTTGTATTCCTGCGTGTGAATGAGGTCACCAGTAAGCTCCTAAGGAGTTGCTGTGCTAATAGCACAGGAGGCATCGCGCGAGTGATACTTAATGTATTGCTAGCATTCATAGGGTACGGTAACCGCTTTACATCAGGTGGGCCGTATGTTTGTATGCCTCCCGACGTTGTATAAAAAAATAAAATAAAAAAAAACACAAAGCTCTCTTCATGTTTTCTTTTAATTTATTTTTTTGCATTGTGTCTTTTTAAACTTTAGGGCTACCTAGAGAACTTACTGGTTAAGAATTTTATTGAAACAAAGCAATTAATACAAATTTTTTTAGGTTAATATTCTCTTGTAATCGGCAACTAAAATGTGGTGCTTTTGGTACGCTCATCAATCTGTACATAGAATAGCCGGCCTTTGCTTTCCCAAACAATAGCCGTCAATAATAGACGTGGGCGAGCTTTCACTACCCAATAATAATTGATATGATAAGCAGATTTACGTTATTCTCAAATTCTTAGGTTCAAAGATAAATAGAAGAAGCTTTATTTGCACAACACAAAGTGTGAATAAGCACAGGGCTAGATTACAAACATGGTGATAAAAAAATTGCAGATATCTATGATATCTGCAATTTTTTTTTAGGATTAGGATTTAGAGTCTCGATCTTCTCACTCCTTTGGAGGGTACATTTTGGTGTCGGTTCCGCCTGCTTTCATTAGGTGTGCACGACTTCCCATAACACAAGCTTCGCTTACTTTGGGGCTAGGTGGCTCTGTGTAATTTGTCCGACAACTAGATGGCAATAGAGACGTACAGAAATATTTACCGTTAAATAATTCTGTGCCCTACCTCTCTATTGGCAGAACTTCGTTGTTAATTGGCAGGGTACATCGTCTCCTAATACAGTCCAAACTGTCTGTTTGAGATGACACCAACGGGCAAAGCTACGTGATAGCATTTCATGATGTTACAACTAGGTCGGATGATTTTAAATTCATAGTCTTACCGATTTTTGCAAGACTGGCGAAGAAAATCCATAATCCTATCAGGAATGGCGTCTCAACTCTGTGGAACTCAACAGCGGCTATAACCAAGGTCCTCTCTTTTTTCGGCTTGTCGGTGGCGGGCAAGTTAGTAGTCGTCTCTTGGTTCTGCCGCAGCTGCGTTCCCAGGGGCTCACCGGGTAGGGGCACCACCGGGCCCATGGGGCCGAACCCGAGCCCTGGGTATGTGGAGCTCCCATCGACTGTTATGGACGGACTGTGTTTCGTGGTACTCTGAAAAGAGAGAAAATAAAAATATTAAATAGACGAGATGGTATTTTACGTACTGCCTATATGTAAATCTTTCCGTTCCCAAATACTTCATATTATTTCCACCTACTGAAAAGTTTAAGCTGAAAATTTATTATAGGGCAAAGTTACATCGAGATACAGCTATTTCAAAAACTTGTCAAGTGTCAATCACAAAGTTTCATACAACTACCTTCTGAATTTCATCAAAACCAGGAAATAGGATCGAGAGTTATCGCTGATAAACATACGTTATATACGTAGATGCTCGATTAATAATTAATAATTTATACATCAAATATGTCAACAAGACGACAGCATTTTAGTTACCTGAAAACTTTTAAACCCACGAGATAAGCAGGAAAGATGCAGTGATCGGGGGCGGGATTTTTGGTCCCTTCGTGTTTGTATGCACCCTGTTACACAAAAAGTGGGTGCGATCCGGCGCGGTGCGATCGCTTTTTGCGTGACTGGTTGAACACAAATACGAATGTTACAAAAAATCCCGTCCCGCTTTCACACTTTTCCCGTCCCTGTAGATTTTGACTTTATAAGTTTATGTTTTGTCTGATTTATTTACAAATTGGAAACCTTTAAAGTATCCTGAATTTGTGCTATGAGACAATACTTCTTGCCACATTTCATGGAACTAGGTTAACTTCAAATAAATATATGTAAGTATACATATGTGTATATGTCGATTTGTAATTTCGTCAAAACTGATAGACAAACCGATATAACTACAAAATAGGGTATATAGTAATATTCAATATTCTGTACGTTCTGGCATAATTTTTGTGTGTCGTTTCATAAATTATTTAATATTTCTCTATACCGGTACTATATAAGCTTCATTGTTTCCAAATTTTATGATTTTATGACAACTTTAAGTACAGTTAGAGGTTTTGATTTGATGTTTTCTAATGTATAGACAAACAGAATGTGGTGATTTTAGATTTTTCCTGCGCTTTTGCAAAGACCGTGCTCCTTGTCAAATTTCATAATACTAAATCAATTTCAAGTAAGTATCATATAGTTTTATTTTGGTTTATTATTTCTTGGCAACAGACATAAATATTTTTTGTAACAGAAATTTTATTCATGTGAAAGATACAGTAGCTTTTCAGACATTATTGGCTAAAACAAAACGAGTAACGGATTACTAATTATGTAGTAGTTGTATAAAATAAGTACATTTAACTTCTAGGATACTCTATTGTTATAAACAATGAATAAAGCAGTATTATTGGAGTTTACTCCTTAAGAAACGATTAAGACGAAAATTTCCGTACGCCTCATGCGAACGGCAATTTCATGAGGAGTAAAATCGAGTGAACGCGTTAACATAAAACGTTACGTTCGTCTGCTTAAAAAGAGACGAACATATAAATCTGTGGGATTTAACGTACAAGAGAGTGAGATAAAAGTATCTATAGTATTTATAGAGTTTTTTTATACAACTTCGGAAGGCAAACGGCCCATCTGATGTAAAGCAGTTACTGTAGCCTATGAACACTTGTAATACATTAATCAAAAATCAAAGATGAAGGTGAAAGCGAACGCGAAGACAAAAATACCGACAGAGCATTGTACGTGTGTGCGCCTGCGTATTGCGAAGCTTGGTACATTTTACGCATATTTTTATGTATTATTAAACAAATCATCAAGTCATTAAAGTTAAAAAAAACATTGTAAAATATGAAAGAAATTGATTTGCGCCGTAACGAAGAAGTATCCGTAAAACTCGTAAATGCGCTTAATTCGTAAGCCTGTAAGATATGAACTATAGTTCACATTAATGAATAATATAAATTTTATTCCTAATATTTCAGAAGATGCATTCATTTACCCTCTTTTTGTATTCGATATACCTATATAATAATTATCATTCGTAAGGAGTAAACTCCAGTCGTGCGTCGTTTATTAAATAAATGTTTGATTAAGTAAAACTTAATAACGAATTTTTAAGTGCATTCATTTTCAGTCAAGGGCGCGGCGCGGCGGTCGCGCGTCGCGTCCATAGACAAAGAATGGATGAGGAGAGAACAAGGTCAAGAACGTGCTACCAGCAAGTTCTAAGTGGGTGGTTTACTTCAGTAATATTAACATTTTGTCGATGGATTTAGTTTTTTTTTTGCTATCGAATTCTTGCAATTTAGCTCACATAGATATAGTAGTCCGGTATGGTATGAACTTCCTTAGTACGGAGAGGTCAGTCTGTACCCGTGGATCTACTAAACCGAATCGGAATTAATCGTTGCCAACCAGCTACATCAGTCTGTTAAACATACAAAGAAAAAAGTCCTATTTGTATTCGCTAAAACGTTTTCGCTGATGCCTGGTTAAACAGTAGAACGGACCGCTATAGACAAGAAATGTAAAAGAAAATGGCATCCAACCAAAGCCAGACAGCCCGCAATAGTGATTTTAAACTATTTACAGTATAATCAGCTTTATTTAAACACAGATTAATTTATATTCTTATTAAGACTCATGTATTTAAAATCCTCTCAAATACTTACAGGCTGTTAAACATCCATTAGAGGAATAAGCCCGGCTTTATTTTACTTATAAATCTTTTCTTTGTAAGTTATTATTATTTTATAAAATAAAGTTATTAAATATATACACAACTTTATAAACAGCAACATAAGTTACACATAGACTTAACGCTATAAATCGTTCCCTGCCAGTCAACGTTTAGGAAGAACAGATATACACGAATGTGGTTTAAAATTACAGAAACTAGGACACTGTGCATTTACAAAATAATTTACATACATACGAGCATAAATTTGGTAGTAGGAAGAAGGAACGAAGTTACAACTTTACTAAAAATGGGTGACTACTGTTTTTAGCCTCTGCGATTATTTCAAGTCGGTTAAAAATGGTAAGCAGTGCTGGTATCCCAAAACGTCAGAAAATTTTATTTTTATATTTAGATTAGTTTTCATTAAAACTAATCTAAATATAAAAATAAAATTTTCTAGAGCATTCTCTAAGAATTATACGATAACTTTCCGTACACATCATTCGCGTAAAGCTAAAATATGGAAAAGGATTATGTACTCTAAAAGTGTCTATGTCTATGTACTCTAAATAAATAAACAGAACTATATTAAGTATGATTTTCATCAATATCTGGGAAATGTTTCAGCTGATATGGATATATTTTACTCGTATTAAGATAGATTTCCAAGTTAGTCTCATTTACATTTGGGGAAAATTTACCAGTGAAGTTGCATTAACTGTTTTATTTTAAACTTGCAAAATAAGCAGTTCTCTTCCTATTTTATATTTTAAGTACTTACTGAATGAATAAATCGCTTGCGCTAACCGACAATGGTGTATTCCCACAAGCCCTTAAAGTAGACAGGTATAATTTGTTCCATTTACTTAAGTCTTCGGAAATTATTTAAAAGACTTATCCTTGTGTAACCGGAATTTCACTCTAATATTTTCATACAGATTTTTGGTGATACTCTGAGACAAACAGGATATTAACTTTTTGAAGTATAAAGGACATATTAAACAATAACTGAGGATTTAAACGTAGAGAGGTAAGACACAGTATCCGACTGAAAAAGTCCATCACTATCTTACAGAAGACCGTAACTAATTATCAACTCGCTTGAGTGAGTAAGATTACCAGTACGCGCCCAAGTTGTGAGGACCAGTGTGAGTGGGGACGCGCGAGTGATATTACTCGAATTCCAAACATTTATAGGCTTACGATAACCGCTCCATCTGGTGCGGACTAATAACATTTTCTTAAGGTTTCGAATAGAAAATATTTTTCACTTTTTGTTTGCATGAAGGCCTTCCTTAAAGGCAATATTTGGCATATTTTAAATTATAAAAACTCCAGATTTTTGTTAAAAATATTTCTTCTTCTTCGCGTTATCCCGTTTCCTAAACCATTAGAATTGGCGAGATCCGCTACCTAAGCCTAAGGATTTGGCGATGACACAGATTTTTACATAGAACGACTACCGTCAGACCTCCACTACCTAGAGGGAAAACAAGATCTTTGTTAGGTTAGGTCGCACGTCGTTTGAAACATAATTTCTTGGACGCATGGGTTTCCTCACGATGTTTTCCTTCACCGCAAGCAAGTTATAAATATGTACATAAACCGAAAACACGAATTTAGTGGTACATGACCTCGCTACTTTTATTAAAAATATGTACCTGGCCACTTAGAAAGTGTTGCGAAAAAAAGTTTATATGTATAAGATACTGGGCAGTTATAATCTATTTCGAAAATATGATTATTTATAAGCAAAAATAGGTACGTTCCAATTTCAAATATTTCCCTCCACAATTTTTGCGTGTTAAATTATCGTGTCTCATTGAAAAATGTATTTGCACCGGAAACATTTTATGCGCTATGATTTTTACGATTTCAAGTGTCGCCTGAAACCGGACGAATCGTACGATAGACTTCAAATGGCATTCATGGATGAAGACCCTTCTAAGGCAACCGTGTATCGTTGGTATAATGAATTCAAGCGCGGTCGACTAACTTTGGGGGATGAAGATAGAAGTGGTCGCCCTTTGACATCTGTTATAGAAGAAAACGTACTAGCAGGGAAAAATTTTATGCAAGACAATAGGCGAGTATAGTAGTACGTATCAGGAGATTCAGTGCATACTGCAGATTGGATCGGGAAGCCTTCATGAGATTCTACACTTGCATCTTCGCGTGAGGAGGATAGTTTCACGCTGGGTGCCGCACAACCTCACCTTTGCTCAGAAGCTGGCCCGGGTGGTATGATGCCGTGATATAATAAACAAATTTTAAGCAGACTCATCTCGGCGTGTTTACGACATCATTACAGGTGATGAGTACTGGATTTGTCGATACGATCCAAAAACGAAGCGCCAGTCGACGGTTTGGGTGTTTTAAAATGCCTGCCAAAGTGAAGCGATCTAGAAGCGGGTGGAAGATTTTGATCGTGATCTTTTTAATTTGACTGGCCACCTGGTGTTATCTCCTTTACAGTACCAAAGAAGGATCAACGCCGAATGGTATACTACCAAATGGTTGGCAGAAGTTTTCTCGGTTGTGAGCAACAAGCTACCAAACACGGCTCCGCGGGCTACTGCTCTACCACGACAACGCGCCCGCGCACACCGCGCTCATAACGAGGGACTTCCTGGACAAGACGCCGGTCAAACTCCTGGGTCACCCTCCTTGTGACCTAGCACCGTGTGACTACTTTTTATTCCCGATAATAAAAAATCAGCTCAAAGGGATACAATTTTCATCGCCGGAAGATGCACTGTCAGCGTTCGAGAAGACTGTAAATGAGGTGTCTGCGGCGGACTGGAAAAAGTGTTTCGAAAACTGGTTCAGAAAATTTGTATAGAGACTGGTGGAGAGTACTTCGAAAAGATTTAATAAAAAAATATTTACCTACAGTACACTTTTTTTTTATTTTCACAAAACTTTCTGCGTGTACTACGTATATGACAAATATTGCCGAATATGACTTATAACTTAGATAAAATAAAATAAAGTTTTATTAAAAACATGTATACTTTAAATATTATTGAGATTTAATCATTTGTTCAGCTGGAAAATCTGACACAATGATACACAGGCAAACATTTTTGTTAATTGATTTTATGTATCGAGATTTTTTTAATCTCTTGTGAGCATATTCAAAATCTTAATCACGATTATAATACCTTGATAATCATGTTTTATTTGCATCTCTGACAGATTTTAAGCGGCAATTTTTGGCGGCTTGTCTGACAAAACAAACAAGTCGACGATATCTCCATAGGTACGTATAAGGATAAACCTGTGCAGAAATAATATAATTTGTGTTTAGCAGTCAGAGATAACAGGAAACAATATACACTTTAATGTACACGTCTTAGTAAATAATACATAACGTAAATTACAGAGGAAAATCATAAGAACGAGGAAAATAACAATTTGTCACAAACGCAGTCTACCTAACAAGATTGTGTTCGACATGGGAACACTTGCACGTGGGAATTAATAACTCTGAGTTAGTGTCTAAGGAAAATGGAGAAGCAACAAATTTTGTTATAAGAAATAAATTAGCATTTGCCACTTCTGTAGCTAATACAGCTTACTTGTGGCTTTACCCACTTGCAGGAACACGGAAGTACTCTGTGGAGTTGTTATTTCGCTGGGTTCTTCTGTGAGGTGGTGGTCTAGTCAGGCTGCTTCGATACGCCTTATCTCTCTTATAATAAAGAAAATGAAGGACGATTCCCGCTCCTTTGTATGTATATTTTCAAAAGTATCACATACCACCTTCAGAGCCAAAAAAATGAGTACAGGGTGCCCGCTACACAAGGCTCATAAAAGGTACACAATGATGTTTAATCTATACTTCTATACGAATATATAAAGCGGAAGAGTTTGTTTGTTTGGTTGAACGCGCTAATCTCTGGAACTACCAGTCGGATTTGAAAAAATATTTTTGCATATAATATTTCAATTGTCGAGAAAGGTTATAGAATGGCTATTCAACATCACGTTGCAACCTTTAGAAGCCGGGAAGAAAGAAATAATTTAGAAAAGCGATTCCTACGGGATACCGGGATACGTGCGGATGAACTCACGGGGTGCAGCTAGTATGAAATAAAAGCTCAACTGATGAAGCTTACAGAAGACTGCAGTCTGATAATTACTAGAGGCTTGATGGGATTTTGGGAATTAATGAAGTCAGTAGGAATCTGATGAACGATTAATGAATTAACAATGCGTAAATAATAGGTCCTTATGTTGCAAGCGTATTTATTGTCCTATGAAGAAAAGCTGTAGGTATAGCTGTTATTAACAAATTGTAAGGATAGACAGTAATGGTAGTTATGGTATACAGTGCACTATTAAATATATTATGTTGGCAAAAAAAGAGTCTCCACTCTGATGTGTCTTCTTTCAATAGAGAAGTTGAGAATATCAAATTAGAATTTGCTAATCCTACTAATATTATAAATGTGAACGTCCGTTTGTTTGTTACGCTTTCACGCGAAAACTACTGAACCGATCATCATGAAACTTTGTACACATATTCTTGGAGGTATCAGAAGTAAAATAGGAAACTTTTTATTAAAAAAAAAATATCAATGCGAGCGAAGCCGCGGGTAAAAGCTAGTAAAACTGTATTTATTGGTTTTACAATAGATCCAAAATGTGGCCTCCATATATATGTCAGTAAGCCCAACTACTCCGCATAGTTATATAGTTGGGAGGAACAGACAATTGACGCATGAGGCTACTGAGTGCCTAATCCATTTCGGCTACTTACACAGCATTATGTCGTATGGTGTACTGCTATGGGGAATAGTGGTAGTTGAACCAATTTTATCTAACAAATGAAAGAACTACGTGCTCCATTTTTAGCATGGACTCCAGGGAATCACTTAGGGAACTCTTCAAATAAATAAACATTCTGTCTGTTACCTCTCACTACACTTATGAAAAATAAAAAAATAAATAAAGTTGTGTTACGTGAATATTCTCTGAAAGTCTTTGACGCAGGAATAAGTTACGTATTCCGATACGTGGGTTTGCAAAAACAGGTAGGTTGTTTTGTTGTAAATTGCATACAATTACATAATAAATTTCCTGAATCTTTTCCCTACAACAGCTTTCCTTTTGCGTATCAAAAATAACCTTTGTAGAAAGACTCATTACAGAATATCACTTGATAAAGATCTTGAAATGCAAATGATTCGAATCGTACACTAAATACACCTTTAATTTTGTTACGTTACGTTACTTAATTTTACAACAAATCCATTGCGAGGCGGGTCTCCTTTTACATCCTTACACATGTCACTCGCTTCTTTAACATTCATTGCTATTCTCACGCACGCTCGCCGGTTTCTAAGGCTCCTGACATCACCTTCTGATAAAACACGATCAATTTGGTTACATCCTTCTACTTTCGTTTTATATATCTGTTTCGTAATTCTCTCTTCCTGCATTTTTTCTACATGTCCGAACCAACGGAGCATGCTTTCTTTCAGATCAACTTTGTTTCTAATATTGCAAATACGGTCTACAAGCGTTAGGCCACTAATATTGCACAATGCTCGCATTTGGGCCGTGTTTATCCTACTTTCATGCTCTCTCTCTCTGCCATACCCAGCCATACTCGCTTTCTGTAAGCATTGAGTCCAACACTACATTGTGTACAGCGAGCTGTGCATTCTGGCAATCACAATGCACACCAAATCAACAATTTGGTGTTCACTTTAGTATTGTAGACTAACATTTAGTTTTTTTTTAAGATTAGTTTATTATATTCCTTTCTATAATTTAGGTATATAAAAAAAAGAGAATTGAATTGTAGGAGAAATAAATAATATTTTATTTAAAAATATATGCCGTGCCCGCGATGGTAAATATATATATATTTTTCTCTTTATCTTTAGAATGGCAAGGCAAGCAGGCCCGCTGGGATCGAGAGTGCAGGGTGTGCACCGCACACGGGCGGCACTTTCAGGGGGCTGCAAATTCAGCAAACATTTCGTGCTTATTCTCATCATTTGCACCTAAGGTCTTTTTATAATGCCATAACAAGTCCATCTATTGTTCTACTTTAATAAAACAAATATATGTGCATGCTCAAATCATTTAAGAAGGATGATTCTTTGAAAATAGTAATGTGTAAGGACAAAGAATGTAAAATTAAATTCCCGAGATAGATAAATAAGGTTTAAACGGTTAATTTACGAAAATTCTAAGATATAAACATAGGAATGACGATAAATTGTTTGACTGTAAAAGTGTTTTTTTTTTTTTTATACACTCTCATAAATTATCAAGTTAAAACATCTTCTAACAAGCTAGTCAGAATACAAGATAAGGGAGGGTACAGCATTGTCTGTTTGGCGCGCGGTAATGAAGCGATTAGTGGCGAGCTTTCAAATAAGCATTTGACACCCAACGTATTATAAAAAGGAACTTCTCGTAGTGCGCAAGGAATATTATTTCCAAATTAAAAATATGTAATCCAGCGGTTTGTGCTGACTATACTCGTTATAGGTATAAATTACGTTTCAGGGCTCTGCCATTCTGGGTACATGTAAAAGTATTGAGGGATTTAGCAGCTTTTGAAAAGGGTGTAATTTCATGAGCATTCGTTTGTGAAACTGAAATATTCCGTTCTTGCACGATTTAATTTTACAGACAACCAATGCTCGTAAAACGAATGAATGCTCTGAATCAATAGCATCTTTGCTTTTAGATGTGGTAAAACCTTCGTACCAAAACTAGAAAAATCGTCGCGTCTTGACAAATTTAGGCTAGTTCAAAAATTGTATTTTGCAAGTTAAATTTCGATAAAAGATATGGACAACACATAGCTACAGGTTTTTAAGCAGAGACAATGAATCAATAACAATTTTGATCAACAACGCTTTCTGCATTAGATTAATCTTTCATCAATCATTTTTTCAGTGAATGAGAGATTTAACTTTATTCTACGGTAGCCTTCTTGCGTCAGTTTTCACTTTAACATTTATACATTAAATACTGAAGAAATAATAAATTAACGCCAAATAACTCAATATTAAAATGAAACATCAATGCTTCGATAGTAGTTTAGCATATTCTCACGTCAAAGGTTGTTATTCCTCCAAGCCGCCATAGACAAAAAAGTCAAATTAGGAACAAGATCTTGTTTGTTGACTATTAGAATACAAGTTTATCATAATGGCTTATGATCGAAAAACGCCTCACTAGAAGAATATTCCGCCAGATAGCCTTCGTTCCTGCCATATACGTGTTCTTACGAGTATTTTTGCAGCGATTGTGATTCATAGACGTAATAAAAAAGTCAGACGGAATCTCACTGAGAAACAACTGAAGCACCACAATGGCGGCATGTAACTATGTGTGAGTGTTAAGTGGGTTGCCAGATGGAAGAAACTTTCCCATTTCTTTAATTAAAAAGAAATAAAAAATTATATAATTGGTTACTGTCTTCGAAATTCGAATTTTATGGACCGTTGATTTGTAACTTGTGTTGTTTAAAATAGTTATTGATGAAAATAAATTAAATACATGAAATATAACATTACATATTTCTTTTATTATGTAGGACAAACAGATGCATACTTATTTGAAATAAAAAATGCCCAAACAAATACACCAATTGTAATGACCAGACGAGGCTCTGGCGATAGAGAGGTAGGGCACGTTAGCCTGACTGGGGAAGTACCTCCACCTCACAGAAGACGGCAGCCACTCCTCACACTCCTCAAAATGTATACTGCATATTACACTGGATCTAGATGGAATCAAGCCGCTTTCTTTCTTATGATTTGTACCTATTCATTCTTCCATGCATCGTTTGACGATGGAAATCTAAAAAATATTAAAGGTATGAATAATAGTTATTCAGTAAAAGAATCATAGGACGTAAGTTTATATGTCTGTTTAAACAAAATTAGGTATCTGAATTAAGTAAGAATTACAAGAGAACAAAAGAAAAATGATCTACCACACATTTACGCTAATTTGGAAATGTGAGTTATGGCAACACCGGTCGATTAAAAAAAAAAATTTTCAAAAATTAATTGAAGTGAAAACGATTAGGTAATCAGAAAAATTACTTGCTTACCTATAAAAAGTAATCCCTTGGCTTTTTTTAATTGTACCACTATAGTTCCGACTGCTCTTCACTACGCACGACGGCATTATTATTATTTTTCGACAAGGTTATCACGCGGCGAGGTGTCGTCGGTGCGTAATGGCGGGCGGTAGACTTAATATGGTGTGAATGTGTGCGTGTCGGCTCGTACGTATAGCGACTGACTTACTATGGAGGTGCTTCAGCGTTTAGTTCGGGAGACGGTATCTGCTTTTTTTTATTACGTCTGTGTTGTGATTATAATGTCATTTATTTTGAATTATTCAATTCGTTGGTTGTAGATGTAAATTTTATAGGCTGATTCAACGGTAATTTTAAACTATTTTCAATTTTTTTTTATTTCTATTTCGATATTGTTATAATTGCCTAAAAGTGACGAGCTCGATGGCGCATTGGTTAGTAGCGCTACTTTGATACTAATGCTCAGTTCAATTCTCACATCGCATAAACATTTGACATGACATGCACATGTGCGTTTGTCTTGGTCTGGGTGTTTTTAAGAGAGGTAGGACACATCAAGGCAGGCCACCTCACAGAAAAGCGCAGCCAAATAACAACATACCAGTAAACTCCTAAAAAGTTGCTATATAATATTAGCAGCAAAGGTGGCATCGCGCAAGTCATGCTTAAGTATTGCAAGCGTTCATAGACTACGGTAACCACTTTACATCAGGTAGGCCGTATGCTTGTATTTCTATCGACGTTGTACTAAAAAAAAGTTTACTTTCAAATGTTGTTCATATGTTTACGTTTCGAGGCTTCCTGAGTCGTTTGGGAAGACGACTGTATGTATATTCCCAGTTGACCTGATTTTTTACAGCAGGAGTACTTGTAGCCTTACGTAACATAACCTTGATAAAATATTCAGCAAAATCGGACGCGACTCCTCCGGTTTTTGGGTAGTATAAAATAATATAAAATTTTACATCGCCCAAATGACTTGCCAACTTGCTGGCAGGCAAAATATCCACGTGCTGAATTGTAATAATCTTTGAATGCATTTAAATGGGCTGAAACAACAAAGGTAATGGTGTTATTATTCTCTTTAGATGTAATCATAATAATCTGTCGGTTACTATGGCTCTAAGTACCTGTTGGAAAACCTTCGAGGCGATAAAAATGCTATTATAACTCGACTCATGTAGTGTTTAAATACATGATTTCCTTATCGTTTCTTTCTTATCTTCAATTTTCCACCTGATGATTACTTTATACCGTAAAATATTTTCTGATAAATATGTTTTAAAACAAACAACTCAGTGATTTTTGTAAGTCAGATATTGTTCATAATTTGGCTCTTATTTTTCTAGTTTAATTCTAGTGGCTTGACAACCGAACTTCACTCGGCGTTTTCTATTTTCTTTATAAAATATTTCAACATTACATATCTCTATATTTCTTTCTATGTTATTTTTGTTTACAGATGAACTGAAAAAGCAAAACCTTAAAACTAAGTTCTTAAGGAGTTGCTGTTGGGATCTGAGTTGGAATCGTGCGAGTGATACTTAATGTATTGCAAGCTATAAACACCGTTTTATGTCAGATACCTAGGCCGTATGCTTTTATGCCTCCCAACGTAAAAAAATAAACAAAAAAATCATTTAATTTCGAGTCGCACTCACACACTGAGGGTTTCGTACTACCACATAATAAAATCCTTTTGCTAGACCCGAGTCGAACTTGGCCAATTTTTATTATACATGGTCATGAAGAATGATCTAGATACTTTTAGAGTCGATCAAAGATACCCATGTAATCACTTTAAGTCATATAAGTGACTATGCCAAATGCGATAGTTTTTGAGTTATACCCAAAGTTTGTTTTTTTTTTTTGTTAAATAGGCGTGTTGGCGAAGTTAAAAGTAAATAAAGCATCGTTGAGTGCATCAATTTTTTTAATTGTAAACTTAAATCAATCTTAATACAGATAAATGAGATGATAAAATACAGAATCTGCGAGTGAGCGAGGTTACAAGTAAGCTTCTGATTAACTGCTGTGTTAATAGCAGAAGTGAGAAATGCTAATATAAGGAAAGAGTTTATAACTTTCTTTCCAAACACACATTATGAAAAACGAAATTAAATGTGAACAAATCTATCATTTAAGGTTAATACCCAGCTGAGCGACAAGCTTGGGTCGGCAACGCAAGAGTGACACCCCTGGTGTTACAAATGTCCATAGGCTGCGGTAACTGCTTACCATTCAGGCAGGCCGTATGCTTGTTTGCCACCTTAGTGGTATAATAAAAACCGTCCTCAGTCCAATGACATTTCGTGATGAATTTATTTATTAACATTGTGTGTTTCTGTCTTATTCATCAATATACATTACTCCTGCAAATGTTGTCCAGATTTTTTTTGTTACAACTTATAAAAAGTTTTATATATACTACATTATATGTACATGTTAACATTTTTGTGGTAATGCTAAAACAAAAACAATCACATTCTCCATATTGGCACCCTCTCGTACATTAATCCCGGCGTCCGATTTCCGACTTCTACTTCTCCACTTCTCGCAGTGATCAACATCCCTTACTAGGAGCAATTTTCAGGAACACCGTTCCTATATGAAATCTATATGTTTGTCTGTGCGTTTGTCTGTGTGTGCGTTCAGATTCGGATTCAGCATAAAAAAGTAGAATAATGTTCAGGAACACCGTTCCTATCTCTTAAGGAACATGTTCAAAATGGCCGACAAATTTTAAAAAAATAATTTTGAATTGTTATATAATTGACGAGCCAGGTGTTCCTCTGGCAATGCAAGCTTGCGCATTCTCAACTGGTTTTTTATACAAATGACAAGGCTTACAAGCATACGGCCCACCTGATGTAAAACGGTCGTAGCCTATGAACGCTTATAATACATTAAGCATCAATTGCGCGATGTCACCTCCGTTGTAACACAGCAACTCCTTAGTAGCTCACTGATGACCTCACTCACACGCAGGAAGACAACAACCCTCTAGGGGGTACGGTAGTTATGTTATTTTGCTGCGGTTTTTCTGTGAGGTGGAGGTACTTCCCCAGACGGGCTGCTTTGATGCGCCGTACCTCTCTAAAAACAGCCAGTCAAGACAAACATGTTCATTATTTTTTATATTAGACGGGGGCAAACGAGCATGTGGGTCACCTGATGGTAAGTGGTCACCACCGCCCATAGGCATCAGCAACACTAAAGGGTTACTGATCCATTGTATAACATAGGCTCTTTTCTTGAAGGCACCCGTATCGTATTTTTTCGGGAACACCGTTGAGGGTAATTTATTCCACAATTTCACCGTACGCAGTAGAAAATGCCTGAAAAAGCGTACGTAGTGGACTACCTCTCATCAAGCTGGTGAGGATGAAATTTAAGTTGAACAGCTCCTCCGAACACTCCTCATGATATAATTTGTACAGTGCACAAAGAGAAACAACGTCTCTTCGTGTACAAAGCGAGTCCAGCCGAGCGGAGATCACTGGGTCACCGACGATTCGAACTGCTCTACGTTGTATGCGATCAAATGGTGTAAGCAAATATTGTGGCGCGCGCGCCCAAGATGTGAACAGTATTCCATGTGAGGCCGGACCTGGGCCTTATAAAGTACATGCACATAAATGTTTGTTATGTGTCGGAATCGAACCCACGTGCGCTGGTATCAAAGTAGAGTTACTAGCTACTACCGAGCTCGTCAAAATCAAAACCGTCGTCTATCATAATGGAACACCATGTACAAACGCAATAAGCTCCTAATTCCTAATGTAGCATGTTATCAAGAGCTTTGTTCATCCACGACTGCGACATTAACACCGTTAAGGTTTCCGTACCCAAAGGGCATCAATAAGATCCTATTACTAAACTTGTGCTGTCTTACCATCAGTCCGTCCAATCATTTCATAGAACATTCTCACAGCCACTGACGTTGATTTAGGCAATATGAATTGAGTTAATCCGATGTTGTTAACATTTAATTTTAATTTTGTCGTCAGTAAGTATCTCTTTTGCTTCTTAATATTTTTAACAATATTTAATTGTTAGCCAGTAATAATCAAGCCAAAGTTCTGCAGTCATACAGTATAGTAATCGATTTTAAATGAAGATCTGATTATGGTCTACTGAATTTAGGGTTGTTTACTGTTTACAACTTGCTACCCATCGTCATTTGAATAATGGACTTATTCAATCTCTCAGGATTACGACACACCCGACCACTCCGTTGTAATCGCTGTGTTATAAATGTCTATCACGATATACAGGGTATATTAATAGGGCATCGAGCTGAAAGGGGATGATTATTCTTAATAATTTATAGAACTACAAGCTGCTGTTCGCGACTACTTCCGCGTGGAGTTCAATCTTAAAGTTTTACACAAGAATTCTAAATTAAAGAGAGTTGGTCTGAAGAGAGTATCAATGTTAATATAAGACAAGATGAGGAAATAATAACGATACAGATATACAACGGGAAAGTAGAAAATGTAGGACCCGAGGAAGACCTAGACTCACATGCCACACCCAAATTGGACGTGTTATAAACTGAGATTATAAACGTTTAAGAAGTAGGTAAATGTGGTGTTTAAGGACCGAGTCATGTGGCGCTCAGCTTTCTCCTATTACCGCCAAGGGATTTAATAGGCGCGAAGATATAGAATTCTCTCTGCCTACCCCGTAAGGGATTTGGCGTGAAATTATAGATAGATAGAAGATATAGAAAAATAGATAGACATAAACGCCTATAGCACTAAATAATTTTATAGCTTCTGATAAATGAAATACCTCTTTAAAATATTAGTCTAAGTCAGACATACGTAACCAGGATTGTATACAACCTTTTGATTTTTTTAAACAATTGACTATTTCTTCGATTGTTAAACATTCATTACAAAGGTTTAAAAATCGTAAAAATTGACTTCAATGACGTGGAGTGAGCTGTAGATAACAAAAACAGAATTTACATAATTGCAAAGATTTAAATGATTTACTGACTTCAGTAACGTTCTAACTTTATATTGATTTCTTTATATTCAACTAATTGAAGAAAGGAAACCTTCTCCTTTTTGAAATCTGATAAAAGCTGTTTTTTTCTTATTGGGCAGCAAAAAATAATCAACTACTAGCCTTGAGAGTGTGAAGCGATTACCAAAACCTCAGAAACCTCCTGAAATTTTTTCTCACTAACAGTAACACAACAACCTTCCAGGTACTCGTATTTAATAGAATCGAGACATTTTCATAGACGTGCTTTTTAAAAAAACGCCCTACCTCCAGACTAGAATCTGCGATAGATTAGTGAATAACGAATCTGTCTATTAAGAAACTTACTGGTCCCTGGTTAGAATCCTGGTATAAGCATGTATCATTAGTGTAGTCGGGTCGTAAGTTCTGTCAAAGCCTTATTATTTTAATTTTGGAATACTGGCCAGAAATACTTTGACTACGAGTACATTTAAAAAAAACGTTCCCGCTTGCCGAAAATAAAAAATAAATTCATTTTCAAATATGGAGTGATCGAATAAGGAACATAGAGTCGCGGTTATCGCGTTGCACTGCTGTGGTTACGCGCCAAAAGAGATTTTCAACATTCTACAAAAATTGAAAATAACACTACGGTACATTTATCGCACTATCAAACGATATACTAAAGAGTCAAGTTTCGAAAATCGTAAGAGGAGCGGCCGACCTCGTACAGTTAGAACTCCAGCGGTCATCAAAGCAGTGAATTCCAAAGAAATCCCATGCGTAAACAAAAAATTCTTAGCTCTTCTGATGGGATTAAGCAGAACCACTGTCAAAAGAGTGTTAAATGAAGACCTGGGACTATGAGCTTATCGTAAAAAAACCGGACATTTTTTGAACGACCGTTTGAAAAAATTTAGGATGGAAAAATTAAAGTGCGGGCTTTGTTACGGCGGTACGCGGGGAAAAAATACCGCAAAATTTTGTTTTCGGATGATCCAAGAATTCATTCAAACAAGTTACAACAAACAAAATGATAAGGTGTATGCCCACAGTTGTGAAGAAGCGAGCGCGCGTATTCCGAGGGTCCAACGAGGGCATTTTCCTTCATTAATCATGGTTTGGCTTGGAGCCTCATATTCAGGCTTAACTGAGGTGTTTTTCTGTAGAAAAGGTGTGAAAACCAGTGCCGTGGTTTACCAAAATACCGTCCTAACAAACATAGTAGAACCCAGAACCGTAGAAAAATGTTCAAAAACAGACACTGGATATTCCAACAGGACTCTGCACCAGCTCATAAGGCGCGAAGCACTGAAAACTGGTTGACCTCCCCTGGAATTGACTTCATCGGGTTTGACTGGCCGTCTTCTAGTCCAGATTGAAACCCACTGGACTACAAGATATGGCAACATTTGGAGGAGAAAGTCTGCGCTAAACTTCATCAGAATTTGGAGTCTCTCCGAACATCTCAGGTTAAAGCAGCGGCAGAAATAGATATAAATGTGGTGCGTGCTGCGATCGATGACTGGCCGCGTCGATTAAGGGCATGTATTCAAAATGGAGGAGGGCATTTCGAATAATGTAAATAAAGTTTTATTGTACATTTAATTACCTTTCATTTCATATATAACTTTTACATAATTATCAAAAAGTGTATCATTAATTACATCAAAATTTTTTGACAGAACTTATGGCCTGACTAGGTATATTTCTAATAATCACTTGCTCGACGTTGAAGGTAAAATCAGCACAGGTCTTTCGAATTATAATTTCTTGAATGATCACATTCAAGAACTTACCTAAAAACTCTTCCCTCAGCATTGTGGGCGACGCTAGTCTATGCCCAAACCTTAGGCTTAAGTAGCGAATACCGCCAATCATATTGAATTAGGAAACTGGATAACGCTAGGAAGAAGAGAGACGGCTTATCGTGAATAATGATTAAATGCAAAAACATGAGATGAAACAAAAATTTGCGCTTGTAAGGTAAGAAGAAAAGAATTACTCGCACGTTACAACTCCTGCTGTCAACGGAAAGTAATTTATACGTTACCGTAGCTGTTTTAAAATGCTATAAAACTGTAAGCCTCCCGAAATGTATCCAATGAAAACGCGTTGCCATAAAACAGCCGTTAACTTGAACAGCCGTCTACTTCAGGTGGTTAATTTGACAAAAAGGTTATGAATTTTTGTTAAAAAAATGACTACATGAAAACATGGCATTCGACCCACATGACTTTAGGTACCCCTGCTGTTAAGACAGCAACTTATGAGCTTACTGGTAACCTCAGTCACTTATGTACGACGAATTACGAGTATGATTTTAATCAGATATACATAATAATTTTCCTAATCTAGACGTGCCTGTACTACTAAATTTGTGTTTTCAGATTTATGTATATATTTGTGTTAGAATCACACACATCACAGGAAATTATATTTCGATAGACCTGTGTTTCTTTTTTATATAACGTCGGGAAGCATACAAGCAAATGACTCACCTGATGTAAAGCAATTATCGTAGCCTATTAATGCCTGTAATGTAACACTCGCGCAATACCTCTTCTGTGGCTTGAACGCCATTCCTTAGAAACATACTGGTGACCTCACTCACACGCAGGAAGTTGTTCCTGGGAGTTGTGAAGGTACTTCCCCAGACGGGCTAGTTTGATGCGCCCTACCTCTCTTAGACCTGATCTAAAAAGGGTCTGAATTTTCCTCTGTGTGGAAATCCGGCGGCAGTCGTTCTATGTAAAACTCTTTCTTCTTTGTGTTATCTCGTTTTCTAATCCAATAGGATTGGCGGAGATACCTAAGCCTACGGGTTTGGTTAAGATACTGATATTTACATGGAGCGACTGCCGTCAGAGCTCCACATCCCAGATCTTTCTTAGGTTAGGTCACACGTCTTTCGAAATATAATTTCCTGGACCTGTGGGTTTCCTCACGATGTTTGCCTTCACCGCCGAGCAAGTGATAAACATGTACATAAATGCGAAAACACGAATTTAGATTTACATGCTCCGCCAGGTACCCGGGACCAGTTGGTAAATAAGCCAGTCCCTTATTCACTGGGATATCTCTGCTCCTATGTAAAAATTACTATATTCGCTAAATCGTTAGGCTTGGGTAACGGATGCCGTCAATACACACAACAATGCACGAATCAATTATTGTTTTTATTTTTTTATTAGTAAGGCCTTTGCATCCGATTGACTCCATGTAAAATAAGAAAAATTACCACTTTTAAACTCCGTGTTTAAACTACTTTTAAACACTTACAATTAGATATTTTTTGCTAAAATTCTAACCTTCGATTAGTATCCCACATAAGTTTGAAGTCTGTCAACTTTAACAGTATGTAAACTCCTCTATTGATAAAATGTCTACCTCGCACATTTGGATTTTTTTACGATCACTGGGTGGGTGTGCATTTGGAATTTTTTACGATCACTGGGTGTGCGAACATTTATCAACTCCGCCAATCGCAGTTGATACGACGAAAAAATTGTCCACTCTACATACACTTTCCCAACGTTCTTCACCCACAAGTGATTCATTCATTTTTCGCAATATCACAAAGGAAGAAGTTAGGAAAAGCATTGATTCTATTTCTACAAAAGCTGTAGGTAGCGATGGCTTGAGTCGTGACATGCTCACACCTGTTATTGATCTTGTGGTTCCGGTGATTACACACATAATTAATTTTTCTCTCACTCACAACGTGTTCCCAACTGCTTGGAAAATGGCTCAAGTTATCCCCCTTCCTAAGACGTCTAATCCGTCGTCTTTTTCTCAATACCGGCCTATTTCTACAGTTCCCTTACTCTCTAAGGTTCTCGAAAGTGCTGTCCATAAACAACTTCATACATATCTTTCTTGCAACAACCTTCTCAGCCCTTACCAATCAGACTTTCGTCCCAACCACAGTACGGTCACTGCATTGCTCAATGTCATGGATGATATACGTTACGCTATGGACAACAAAAAACTCTCCTTGATTGTTACTATTAGACTTTAGCAATGCATTCAATTCTGTCGATTTTGACATTCTCCTAGGTATACTTCGCTCGATTAACTTTTCTCCTCCTGTGATAGCATGGTTCGACTCCTATCTTCGTGGGCGCCGGCAATGCATCAAACTTGATGAAAGATTATCAGAGTAGATTGATCTAGTTGCAGGTGTGCCACAAGGCGGTATCTTGTCTCCACTCTTATTTTCTATTTTTATAAATGAAATATCCCAAATCCTCACTTCTTCCTACGACCTATATGCAGACGATTTACAGATTTATAGTAATTTCTCAATTTCTGAAGTCCATGAAATTATTAAAATTATAAACCATCAACTATGTGCTATCCAGGGTTTGGGCTGAAAACCATGGTCTTCTAGTTAATCCATTAAAGTCTCAGGCTATAGTCGTAGGGAGTAATTAGTTACGTAGTAGGCTCAATTTTAATGACTTGCTTAAAGTTTACTACAATGGTCTGCATATTCCCTTTGTAGACAAAACTAAAAACCTCGGATTGATCATTGATGGAACACTATCCTGGACTGCGCATGTAAATGACATCAGTAAGCGCATGCATTATACATTTCACTCTCTCAAGCGACTTCAAAATTTTTTACCCTTTAAAACTAAAGTTATGTTGGCTCAATCTCTCTTACTTCCCATTCTCGACTACGCTGACATCTGCTACTTCGATGCAACAGACGAACTACTCAACAAGCTGGAAAGATTGCAAAATCTAGCTGTACGTTTTATATTCGGTCTTCGTAAGTACGACCATGTATCGGAATTTCGTGAACAGTTGAAGTGGCTCCCTAATCGATTTCGCAGAAATGTGCACATACTATAAACTTAAAAACTTATTAACTTAACCTTTTCAAACTAATTACCAATCCCAATTTCCCTCAATATCTTAGTTCTCGTTTTCCACTCCTTCCACAGCCAAATCGATCACAACGTTCCTGCCATATAAAAACTTTAGACTTCCCCTTAGCCAACACGAAATTCTTCTTCAATTCGTTCACCGTCCGCGCAGTCCTACTCTGGAACAAACTACCACTGCAGATACGAAATGTTCGTACTGTGTCCACTTTCAATAAAAAATTGAAGGAATACTATCTGAAGACACTATTTTCTAGTGAAAAATAATATATATAATGCGGTTATATTGATGTATATTTGTGTATATATAGGTCTGTATATATGTGTATGTATGGGTGTATACGTATGTATATGTTAAATGTATTTTTACAGAAGTATTTTAACTGTATCATAGTGTAACTGTTTTTATTGATGCTTGTTGACACATATATTTTGTTCACGGCCCTATACAATGTTTTCACATTCATTGGGGTTGGCTGGAAGAAATCTCTTAAAGAGAGCTCACCTTTGTACACAAAACTTGTAACAAATTAAATATAAATATAAAATATAAACCTTCATACTTAATCAAATTATATGTAGGTCACAAAAAACTTAATAATTTACTTAGGAAAAAACAATTAGATACAGATAGCTCCTAAGTAGTTGCTGTGTTAGCACCAGAGGTGGCATCACGAGAGTGATAGTTAATATATTATAAGCTACGGTAACCGCTTTACATCAGGTGGGCCGTATGTTTGTATGCCTCCCAATGTTGCATAAAAATAGATATACAATGCTAAAGTGGAAGGATGTAGGAGTCGGGGAAGATCAATACTAATCAGTTTTGTCAGAAGGTGATGTCAGGCGCCCTAGGAGCCGGCGAGCGTGCATGACAATAGCTATGAATGTTAAAGAAGTGAGCGAGGTGTGTAAGGACTGCGACTTATGGCGCTCGGTTCTCTCTGCCTACCCCGCAAGGGACTTGGCGTGATGATATACATATATACGAAAACAGAATTCTTCAATAAAAGAAAATATAAATTCGAGTTTCTAAAATAGTCGAAGGTCGATTGTTATTCATCGTAGACTGTCGAACAGATTGTGAAAATGCCTGTTGAAATATCGATCAATTTTCCTTGAAGTATATTTTTACTGTTTGGAAAATCCAGCTCATATTAAATATGTATGTAGTCTATTTAATAGATACAGTATAAATGTCAGATAAAGGCAAATAGTATTTGTTAGGTAAAGTACTATATTATTTTGTAGGTACTTATCGTTTGTCGTGGCGTATATGTGCGCACATATTGAAATTATTGACTGACGAGCTCGGTGGCGCAGTTGGTAATACCCGCTGTTACGTTACTTTGACACCAACGCTCGTGAGTTCGATTCCCACACAATGCAATCAAACATTTGTGTGCATGAGAATGTCTGTTTTCCTTGGTCTGGGTGTTTTTAAGGGAGGTAGGGAATCACATCGCAAAGCGCAACGTAGCCCATGTGTGGAAGTACTTCCACCTCTCAGAAAACCGCTGCTAAATAACAACTACCTGGAGAGTTGTCATGTTCCTGCACGTGAGTGAGGTCACTAGTAAGCTTCTAATTAATTGCTGTGCAGAGATGCCATCGCTTGAGTGACATTTAATATATTGCGAGTGATCACAGGCTACCGCTTTCCGTCAAGTGGGCCGTATGCTTGTATGCCTCCTGCGTTGTGTAATAAAAAAATATTTGTCCTAGCTACGTCCATTTTCCGATGAGAAAATTAATAAGCATTAATATAACCAAAAGTCAGTATGAACAGTGATAGCTCACTAGATAAAGATCCAGTCTATTAACTTACTGGTCCCCAGCTCGGAGCCTAGTGTGGACATGTGCCACTAAATTCGTACAAATACAAAAAAATCTAAATATCTTAATAAAGATAAATAAATAAATAATAAAATAAACAATAGTTGAACATAGGTTACACATTACACTATATCAGTCTCACCATGTCTTGTCCTTGGTTGAACGAACATTATAATTATATTATTCTCTTTTAAATTATGAATATTAAATAAAAAATTAAAAACTTACATGTTTTAACTGATATATTATTCGTATTTTCGGTATATGTATATATTATGGACTATCAATGTGCAATCCACTTTTGACGATTGTAGAGCATGTGTACGGGTGGATGGCAGCTTGTCGCTTTGGTTTGGCATCAATATTATTATCAGACTATAGACTTTATGCAGACGACGCGGTATTAATAGCAGAATCATCATTCGAACTGCAAACACTAGTTACAATAATAAAACATGATTCGATGAAGAAAGGCTTACTATTGAATGCGAAGAAAACCAAAATGGTATTTGAAGGAGAGGAAGTAAGAACGAACACAACCGCTGATGTGGCGAGACGAGTGGGTGCAGTGAACAGGGTGAATGGAGAGTTAGATAAATTTCTAGGCAGTCGAAATCTAAGCCAGACAGCACAGTTCGCTGTACACAACGCAGTGCTAATCCTAACGATAACTTATGGAAGTTAAAGCTGGGCATGGCAGAGAAAGCATGAAAGTAGAATGAATGCGATCGCCTAATATACGTACTTATTTATATGTTAAATGCTATATGTAAGTAAAATGGCATTTAGTTGCTCCTCGTGTTTACAGGACCTGACTTGCACCTTAATATTATTTTGTGCTATATTATGTACTATGTAACATCCCTGCAATAACTAGTGACTTGCTATAAAAATAGACAGAATTTTCACTTTTGGTGATTTTTGCTTGCATAGAAAAACTTTTGTTTATTAATCAAGTTAAAGCAAATTTCATAAATACTATTTTAATTATTTACTAAGGAAAACTTTCTTCGTTATAAGAAGAAAGAAATGTACCGTCTATCTTCTGGTACATAAGCAATCTGTGCTGGAGAACTAGAAGGGTCCCAACTGACTGGAGACGCGCACATATCGTGCCCTTATAAAGGCAAGGGTTGGACTGCGCCAGCATAGGGCCATCATTTTGATCAGCTTAGCAGCAAAAATATACGGTAAGATAATTGAAAGGAGAATGACGGTGAAATCCGAAATTCTGTGGGAAGCACATGTATGGATCAAGTTTTCTCACTCGCCAATATCATAGAGAAGCATCTGGCCATAGATCAGAAGGTTTTCTGCGGTTTTGTGGATCTTGAAAAGCATTTGGTAGGGTTGCGCGAAAGAAACTTGTGTGACATATATGGGATTGACGGTTCACTGCTCCGTGCTGTGCGGCCACCTATAAGGTATTGCTCAGCTTGTGTGCGGATAGATGGTAGCATATCACCCTGGTATGATGTCAAAATTGATGTCAAACAGGGTCGCATGCTACCTGGTAGGCTGTTTATTCTGTATCTCGAAAGTTGCCTGCAGAGAATAAGGTCATCAAATGAAGGATTGAGCATGGGTGACCTTAGTGGTAAACTGTTGTAGTATGCAGACGAAACGCCATCTGAACTACAAACACTGGTCACAATAATGAAAGACGATTATATAGAGAAAGGCTTACTATTGAATGCGAAGAAAACAAAGATTATGGTATTTGAAAGAGAAAAAACCAGAGTCAATTTAAGGATTACGGTCGATGATGAAGTCGTGGAACAAGTGGATCAGATTGTGTATATTGGATGCGCTTTTAGCAGGTATGGAAGGTACACTGCTGATGTAGAAAGACGAGTGAATGCTGAGAATAGCGTGAATGGAGCGTTGGAAAACTTCTTGGTAGTAAAAACTTGAGCCCGAAGGCACAATTCGCTATACACAATGCAGTTTTGGTTCCAACGCTTACTTATGGGAGCAAGATCTGGGTATAGCAGAGAGAGCATGAAAGTAGAATATATACAGTCGAAATGCAAGCGTTGCGCAAAATTTGTGGCGTAACACTTGTTAGCCGTATTCGCAATGATGACGTTAGAAACAAAGTTGGTCTGAAAGAGAGCGTCGGTGTCGGTGTAAAATAAGAGGTACACTCCGTTGATTTGAGTATGTAGAAAGAATGTAGGATGAAAGAATGACGAAGCAGATATACAACACAAAAGTGGAAGGATGTAGGAGCCGATGATGGCCAAGACTAACCTACCATGACCAAATTGGTCGTGTTCTATCAGAAGGTGATGTCAGGAACCCTAGAAACCAGCGAGCGTACATGAGAACAATGAATGTTAAAGAAGCGAGTAAGGTGTGTAAAGATCGGGTCAAGTGGCGCTCGGTTCTCTCTGCCTACCCCGCAAGGGATTTGGCGTTTAAGTTATTGATAAATAGATATAAATATTACCAAAAACTTTGATTGATTTAAAATGTAATATGTTGTGAGAGTTGGTTAAAGCTATCTATCCTGATTAGATTTTACGTGAACGTAACTTATAGAGGACCACCTACGCACGCCTGGCGGATATGTCACGTGTCGCCAAGAGAATCTGTGACGTTGTTTCAAATTATTTTGACGTCATTAGTGATATTTTAGTCTCTAATACCTGCAGTTTAACAAATATTACTATAATAACCTCGTGTGTGGGATGTAAAATGTTTTATATTGAAAAGATAAAACATTTTACATCCCACAGAATCATTATCTACAGTTAATAAAACTTTGCGTAAGAGACGTATAGTTATGTATTTAATGTAAATATGTTTTTATGTATGCTCATATTTTTTTATTACTTAATTAACAAATACTCATGTTATAGTAATTGCCCCAAAAATATAAATTCCTAGTATGTCGTACCGCTATTTGAGACGATGACTGTGCGTATTTTGGCCTGCAAAACTACTCAAACCTACGCCTGGCACACGGACTAGCCGATCACCTTGCTTAAAGGGTTCCACGCCCTCTGCTCTACCGCTACCACAAACATAAATGTTACATTAGGTCAACTGCTACTTATCATCATGAATTTTTATTGAAGAGCTGACAGAGGAAAGTGGGAGTGCACGATCTTTGCGAGACAACTTTATGTCTGAGAATGACAAGTCCACTATCTTATTCATTGCTTCAATACCAACTCGAACAGCATCGTAGCAAGTTACTGTTATATCCCACCACCCCACTCGCTATTGACATAATATCAGTGGTTTGCGGGAAGGGAGGATGATCATCAAACCATTGACTGACTGAGTTTGGCAATGTCTGCTGTATCGCTATTCCGGCGGGCTTGTCCGAGGTCTTTGTGCTGATCACTTGCCGTTAAAAGCACTCCGCAGAACTCTTCGAGGGATGTACAGATCTCATGAGTTGCGCTCTTACCAACTAACCAGTTGCTGAGTACACGGTCTAAAAGACCTCTGCATCTGCATGCTGCTCGTCATATATATACTCTTTGACGAGATAAACCATCTTGAAATATTAGATCCACAGCTGAGCAGGGGGTCCATTGTCTATAAGTTCTTCCAATTTGTCCTCAAATTTCTTAGCCAACTGTTTGATGATCGGGTTTTCATTTATGATATTTAGTGCAGGAGGCTCATCGATGAAACCAGCCACAATTCCCGTGACAATAGACTTCTTTATGCTGACGTTGGAGGGGAGGAATACACCTGATTCAACCCATAGCACGTTGAAATCAACATTGTCAAACACAAACTGGTTGAAGTCATTTATTTACGTACTTCATGCACACACATCATTACAGTACATCGATATAAGAACACTGTTAACTCAAAACACAGTTTCTCTATACTATAGAGAACGTTTTTTATTCAGGTGTTTGTGTGTGTGTGCCGCCGTAGCGCAAATGGGCTATAGCTCAGTGTATAGCGTTGCTCAAATGAAACAACCACTGATTTTCAGCTATCACCCATAGGAATGACCAGGACGAGTGTAGTCAGACAAAAGACAAACAACCACATACAACTACCGCGTATTCCACGAAAGCCTGTAAACATTACAAATTTACCTTATACTTCCGACACTTTGGTCATAGAAAAGGAAAACTAAGCGTGGGAAATTAATTAACTAATAATAATAAATGAATAAAATAGAAAAAATTTAATTGAATTGCATTTCAGGTTGTCTCTATTAGACATATAATGAAGCAGATACAGATATGCGACAAGCGAAGTTTTTAGGGATACCTTGTTTCTGTTTCTCCAACTAAAAGGATTTATATCGAGCTTTAAAAGTAAGTTTACTGTAAATAGTTGTGATCGGTGGTGGGATATTATTCCAACACTTCGTTGCCGCATACTTGAAGCTCAGCAACCACCAGTAAAGGCCTCAGTCCGATGCCTATGACGGTTATACCCATACATTCAGTTGAAATTAATTGTTCAATGTCGCATAAAGGAGGGGTGTTCTATGAGGAAAGATTCCTGGGGTGACGCAGATCTTAGTCGCTTGTCCTCCATTAACGATCTTGTTGCTGAGGGGGCAGTATACCACATTGACTTGTGAAGCCTATTAGTTTCATGAAAATTTGGTACTTGTCATCTTTCCGTTCTTGATTAGCTTTGATAAGGCCCAGTATTCCATTTTGTTTCTCCTCAGAGACATCCTTACTCCCTTTAACGATGTTCTCATTACAGACAGGACACTTATTAGTACTCACTGCGGATAAGAACCGTTGTGACTGCTCCCCTGCGTTGCGTGCCAAACAATTTAAAATTATAAACAACGATAATAACATAAGCCTCAAGGGATGGATATAATGGAAGTTTTAGCCAGTAAGATAGCGTTTTCTACGACAATCAATAAAATACCTATACTAGTTTATAGTTTAGCTTCCTTTTCCACATCAGGTAATGTCTGTCACTAAATAAAAGTCCCTTCCCTAGTTTCATCCCATGGTCAATTCCCCGCGATTGGTTTCTCCCGCCATGATCTTATTTACATGACCTATTCCATTAAAACACCCAGACCTAGCCCCAAGGTTTTGCGCATGCGATGTTATGCCAGAATGAATGTTGAAGAGTTGCGGCGGGATGCTTCATCCATTGACTGGGAGCCACTGAAGTCTGCCGGAAATATTGATGATAAGGTCCAAATTTTTAATGACTCTGTTCTCAGGTTATATGATCGCCATGCACCGGTTAGGGAAGTCAAACTGAGGCATCCTCCCGCCCCTTGGATGACAAATGACATTCGGTTGGCAATGAAACATAGGAATCGAGCTTATCACCGATATAAATGTGTACGCACTGATGACGCCTGGCTTATAAACTTGCAAGGAATAGGTGTAACCAGATGATACGTAACGCTAAACGCCGCCATATTCATGACAATGTATCTTCTGGTTCTTCCGCGGACATTTGGAAATTTTTGGCGACACTTGGGATAGGCAAATCGTCTAGCTCTCAGATACCTTCTAATATCAGGTTAGATGATATTAATAAACACTTTTCTTCTGTCGATATTTTGGATCCTGTCATCAAACGCCAGGCTGTTGATTTTATTACTAATCTCCCACCTATCAATGTAGATGTTTTTAATTTTTCTTCAGTTAACCCAGGTGAAATCAAAAATATTATCATGTCCATAAAATCCAAGGCTGTCGGCTGTGATGGCATTAGTCGAATCATGATTACCACTATCCTTGATCAATTACTTCCAATCATTACTCATATAGTAAATTTTTCACTCTCCACAGGCCAATTCCCTTCGTTATGGCGCAATGCCAACGTCATTCCTCTACCTAAAATATCTAGCCCAATCCTCCCTAATCATTTCCGTCCCATTTCAATTCTCCCTTTTTTGTCTAAAGTTCTGGAAGCATGCGTCCATAAAGATCTATCCCGTTTTGTCTATAGTAACAACTTGCTTAGTGAATTTCAGTCTGGGTTTCGTCCGGGCCACAGCACTATTACTGCACTCCTTAAAGTTATACAAGACATTAAGGATAATATGGAGGATTCTAGACTAAAGGTGTTATGCCTAGTTGACTTTTCAAATGCTTTTAACAATGTGGATCATGATATCCTACTTTCAATTCTTACTCATCTTAAGGTTTCACCTGTGGGTCTGGAATGGTTTTCTAGTTATCTTCACGGTCGCCAGCAAATTGTTCGGCTCGGTGAAACCTCATCCAGTTTGTCAGTACTTGCTGCTGGTGTACCGCAAGGCGGAATTCTCTCTCCTCTTCTGTTCTCCATTTTCATTAACCAGCTTGTCTCATATCTTCAGTGTTCATTTCATCTGTACGCCGATGACTTGCAACTTTATTCTCATGCTGATTCGGGTAATCTTACCAGGATAGATTAAACCAGAATTTGAGTCGTGCCAGTGACTGGTCCAAGCAATTTGGAGTCGCTGTAAATACGTCAAAGTGTCAAGCCATAATCATAGGTAGTTCTCGAACGCTGAATAAAATTGATGTGAACACTTTGCCGGCTGTCACTTTTGACGGTGCGACTATACCATACTCCTCCAGTGTGAAAAATTTGGGATTGCTCATTGACTCGGCGTTGAGCTGGCAAGCTCAAGTCACTAGCATATGCCAGAAAGTTATTGGAACATTACGTAGTCTTTATCGTTTTAAAAACTTTCTTCCTCTCAAGACTAAAATATTGCTTGTGCAAAGCCTCATTCTTCCCATAATCGACTATGGTGATGTGTGCTGTACCGATTTGAATGCAGACCTTTTAAACAAACTTGAACGGCTTCTTAACAACTGTATTCGTTTCATCTTTGGTCTTCGGAAATATGACCATGTGACTTATTATCGGTCTCATCTTAAATGGTTACCCATTCGTCAGCGACGCAGTGTGCGCATTTTCACTACTCTTTTTTCTATCCTGTTTGACAGTGCTTCTCCGGCTTATTTAAAGACCAAATTTCAATACCTTTGTTCAGTTCACTGTAAAAACCTCCGCTCTGCAGATAGCCTCGTCCTTCTTTGTCCCCCTCATCACTCTGGTTTTGTTGACCAATCTTTCAAAATACAATCTGTTCGACTTTGGAATGCGTTACCTATAGATATTAGAAAGTCTTCAACTCGCAATACGTTTAAATTTTCGACACGCACCCATTTCCTGGGCAAGATTCAGGAATCGCAGATATAATGTAACTATGTATTTGTATTTATATATATGTATTTATTATATGTATATGTATATATTCTATATATATTAAGTATTGTGTTTATATTGTAGTATGTATGTATATAACGTATATTTATTTTTTATCTATGAATATGTGTTTTATAATCGCATTGTATTTGTTGATGTTGTTCCCTTGTGCACCTACTTATATACTATTTTCTGCATCACCCTAAGGTTGACTGGTAGAGAATGCGTGTATAGCATTAAGTCCGTCGTTGTACACCTGTGTGCATAAAGTTTAAATAAATAAATAAATATGTTAGCGAAAAACTAAAAAATGGTAACTTTTTTCCTACGTGCGGAGACTTTTAGTATGTTTACTCCCTAAGCACTCTGAACAACTTTCTAAAAAAATCGCTTAGGACCCAGCTTACGCTCTCTACAACTCCTTTGTTAAGTGGGTTAATTATAAAATATTTATGTCAATTTTTTAGGAGTATATCGGCCACAAATACATCACCGTACAATCTTCCATCTCATATTTTACAGCCCTACAGTTCGAAAGGAACGCTGTTAAAATTTTGTCCTTCTAACTTCACTAGTCACCCCTACACTTTTTATAAATGTGGATAGAAAAAAGTTACTTACTTCAATAGGTGTGAATTGTGCGATTGGCAGCAGCGCAGCGGCAGCCAGGATAGCGAGGGCCCGCCTGCAGGCTCGTCTGCTCAAATTGACTCCATGCTTGAGTGACGTCATGACTCTCGCCTCACCTCATCGGTCACATACACACAGTACACACGGGAACACACCCAAAACAGTTTGGTACATATTCAGAATTCACTATTATTGATACAACCTATTGTTAATACAACTGAACTATTTAGGTATTACCGATTGATTGAACTCCACAACTCACTTTCCATTGAACAGATTCGACATGGTGATAAGAAATGGTGCATTCTTAAACCGTGAACACATGACCTTGTAAAGATTAAATATTTATTTGGATTTTTGCATTTGCAACAAAATGTCCACTAAAAATCCTAATGTTTAGTAAACACTTTATCACATTAAAAATGATGTAACACCATCCTCATAATTAAAAAAAAGCCTTTTCAAGGATAGCGCGCATGATGGTGGCACTAATAAAAAACACACCCCTATTTTAGGTGTAGAGAGTAAAAAAATTAAGAACATATAATTAAGATACCTCATCTTCAATTGTACATTTTTTTAAATGACATTTACACTGCATGTGATTTTGTCGTACCGGCCGTACCAAAATTGTATCGTAGGTACAATTGTAACATTAGTTTTAGAGTACTGATAAAGTTCTATCTATCTATCTATAACTTCACGCCAAATCCCTTGCGGGGTAGGCAGAGAGAACCGAGCGCCACGTGACTCGATCCTTACATATCTCACTCGCTTCTTTAACATTCATTGCTCTTCTCATGCACGCACGCCGGTTTCTAGGGCTCCTGACATCACCTTCTGATAGAACATGACCAATTTGGTCATGGTAGGTAAGTCTTGGCCTTCCCCGGCTCCTACATCCTTCCACTTTTGCATTGTATATCCGCGTCGTCATTCTTTCATCTTGCATTCTTTCTACATGCCCGAACCATCGGAGCATGCCTCTTCTTATTTTAACACCGACGCTCTCTTTCAGACCAACTCTATTTCTAACATCATCATTGCGAATACGGTCTACAAGCCTTACGCCACAAATTTTGCGCAGCGCTCGCATTTCAACCGCGTTTATTCTACTTTCATGCTCTTTCTGCCATACCCAACTCTCGCTTCCATAAGTTAGCGTTGGGATCAACACTGCATTGTGTATAGCGAGTTGTGCCTTCTGGCTCAGGATTTTACTGCCAAGAAGTTTTCCCAACGCTCCATTCACACTATTCCCAGCACTCACTCGTCTTTCCACATCTGCGGTGTACCTTCCATCCCTGCTGAAAGCGCCTCCAAGATATACAAACTCATCCACTTGTTCCAACACTTCATCATCAATCGTAATCCTTACATTAGTTCTGGATTCTTCTCTTTCAAATACCATTATCTTTGTTTTCTTCGCATTCACTGATATAGTTTATAGGTAAATAAATATATTTTTATAACATTTTGCCAAAATTTCTGTCTATTAGCATGTCACATGCGTGAGTCACATTCGTTAAACATCAAACAAATTTAATTCAGACATACTGAAATGAAATTTGGCATTCATGACCTTTATTGTATACAATGTTGGGAGGTATATAAGCATACGGCCCACCTCATGTGTAGCGGTTACTGTAGCCTATGAACGTTTGCAATACACTTGCGCTATGCCACCGCTGCAGCGAACAGCAACTCCTTAGAAATTAACTAGTGACTGTCAAAGTCACACGCAGGAACACAACAACCCTCCAGGCTGTTGTTATTGGGCTGCGGTTTTCTGTGGACGTGTACTTCCCGAGGCGGGTTGCTGTGATGTGCCCTACCATTCTACCCCTCTTAAAAACACCCAGACAAATACAAACAGACATCCTCATGCACACAAATGTTTGTCCTATGTGAGAATCGAAGCCACGAGAGTTGGTGTCAAAGCAGTATTATTACTTACTACATCAACATGCTCCTCGATCACTCGAAATTGGAAAAAAGGACGTTTTTATATTTGCCTTAAACTGGATTTAAATAATACGTGCAAAAAAATCCAAACCATACAAAATCTAACCCTAAACCTGACTTTCTCATTTTAAATATAATTAGCGAGTCCACGCGATATTTATACATATGCTATTTATACATACATAAACCTCAATGATCGTATGGTAATTAACTACACCATATCATTATATCACGTCATAATGACTTTCTTTGACATTGAGAATGTAATACTTGTGTAGATATATATGTACTGTATCATTTAGTATTTTAATATGTGGAAACATACAGATGTGTTTCCAGATTTACTGAAATTTAGTACACTTATTCCTTTAATCAAATCAGGTGAAAAGAGAAAACTGGGGAATTACAGACCCATATCTATACTGTTAGTTTTAAGTAAAATAGTCGAAAGGATAATGGTTAATCAATTGCAACTCTTTATAAAACCAACGAAATTTTTCATGATACACAATACAGGTTTACTGCTGTAGATCTACTGTAGATACAGGCGTGGTATTGGTTAAGCATGTTCTTGACGTAGTTTATACATATTGGTAAGTTTCTTTCGGCATTTTTCTTCACAAATAATTCCGAAATGTTAGCAGATTATAAAAGAAAAATAATAACGTAAGCGAATTGAGTAAGGTACAGTAAGATTACATTAAAAATAACGCTCAAGTGCCCGCAACCAATGATAACTAAATATTTTTGTCTTTTTTACACAAGTGTGTAATCGAGTTCATTCCCGTTTAGTTGACAAATGCCTACTTATGATTCGACCGCAACAATAAAAGGAGCAGGGCGCTGTAATAGTCTGAACGTTTGAGTAGCGTCGAGTTGGCGCCATGTGCTAGGGTTGTCAATCACTATAATGTTTAATGTTGGTATAAGAAAGAGAGTTGCTTTGAAAGAGAGTGTGGGTGTTAAGATAAACTTTCAAACTTCAACTTAGATGGATGTGCTTTATTGTGGTGAAGGAAAATAATGCTTCGAGGTCGCCTTTCGCGAACTTTTTCTTAGGGACTTTGCACGCAAGTGTTGAAGTACCAATTTGCCATACTGTGGTATTCAAGCAATGCTGTTGTGTAATGTAATGTCATAATTTTCCGAAAAAAGAAGCAACCACTTTTTCATACAAAACGATAAACATGTTAAGTCAGTTGCAGTTGATTATTTCCAATGTTTAATACAGCACGAATTTGATGACAAGTAATATTTTTGTTCCCAGATATGCGTCTCGGAATTCTTGTTTGGCTTTGTTTTTGTTTAGGTATATTTTTTTTATACCACTAAGGTGAAAAACAAGCATATGGCCTGCCTAAGGTATGGTAAGCAGTTTCCGTACCCTATGGACATTTGCAACACCAGGGATGTCACTCTTACGTTGCTGACCCTGTAAGAACCTCTTCACACCTTTCTTGAAGAACCTTATACTGTAGTCCCTTGGGAAAACCTCGGCAGGGAGCTCATTCCACAACTTAATAGTTCTCGGTAGAAAGCTTCTCAGGAACCGTACAGTACGCGACCATTGCGGTTCCAGCGTATGAGGGTGAACTCCCAGCCGTCGGCGAGCAGTACGATAAATATTCATGGAAATAAGTAAAACCAACAGTAAACTAAGAAAATTTTAGAAGTGACTGAAATATACTCTATTACTTCTATTTTTTCTTTCAAAATCGGGATCCGCAACCCTACGTTTTGTCCTTGGCCAACCTCAAGGATGTCGACTCCACAGGACTTGTACATGGAAACTTATTATTAGCTCTACAGAAGTATTAAGAGTTGGCATTGGTCCTAAATCCACTAGTCGTTTGTACCACGCAAATAGCGAATGTTGGCTAATGTTCAGTTATAATGCGAAGACGGCGGGACTTGGTAGTATGTTATGTAGTCTGTGTGCTAGCAATAAATATTTATAAGAACATTAACATAAGTTAATCGACAAAACAGGAAAATGGCTGTAACTAAGCTCACAATATGCTAATGTCAGTTAAAGCAAATTATGTTCAATTTTCCTGCCTACATCAGTAATAATCAAACAAAGATTTTAAAATCTCTCAAACTTGTGTACTTACTCCATTTGATGGCATTATTTTGGTACCACTACCATTGCATTAACTGATAGAATCATAGAAGTTTACATCTACATTAATTAATTCATAAGTGCGATAGCCAGGAACCTCGTGTTTATCGCCTCAAAATGATTCAGATCCTATTATTTGATTCCAAAAATAACTAACTTCGGTTTAGATTAACTTCAATCATCTTCAGCAGATACCCTGAAGCTCTAATCACTGAACAGAAGATTATCGCTTATCTAAAACAAAGCTTTGTGCTCGGAATAAAAAAAAACATCTGAATCGTTTATACGTTATACTGCGGATAGGTAGAAGTATAAAGACTATATTATCGTTATAATAGGATTCACACGGGTAAAGCCACAAGTTAGAGCTAGTTATTAATAAAAACGACCCCATTGTCATTAAAGTTAAACCAAATTGACATAACTATCGAAGTTGCTAGTTAAACAGTATATTAACAATATAATTCAATGCTTCAGATTCAACGTAATTAGGATACAAGACTTCCCTATAAATGAAGTACCAAAGTAACTTTAAATTCCTGACGCTCTTCATTATGCACTCCAAGACCCAGGAGCCGACTCATAGCTTCATTTGCATTTACGTACTTACTAAGTGAGATCTCACAATATAATTTTAAAGTTCATGTTCACCAAAATATTTGTACATGTATGTGAAATGAAATTATAATAAAATTATTGTTTTAATCGTGATCACTAAATGATCACTAGCAAATGCTTCGGTAAGTTGAACAGACTAAAATATATAAATATGACCCTGAGAGTTATTATTCAATCTTTATTACCGTAAATTAAGAGTAATTTATTTTTATTTATTTATCAAAGTTCAATCAATCAAAATTCTTACACTAATTCAAGTTGGCTATCAATCATAACTCTTTACTTGTTGATTGAGAGGTAATTAATGATTTTTTTTTAGTTTTTAGTTAGACAAAGCCGGTTGACATAGTGGATGATCGCTTCAAGGCAACATTGTTGAACGAAACAAAGTTACCTTGAAGCGATTATCCGACCGAAGGTTTTAAGGTACATTTACATATTGTAGTCTGATAAAACATCTCTTTTTTTATATATACCACTAAGGTGGCAATCAAGCATACGGCCTGCCTGATGTTAAACAGTCACCGTAGCCTATGGACGTTTGAAACCGCAGGGGCGTCACTTAAGCGATGCCGACCCTCTAAAAACCTCTTCACGCATTTATTGAAGAACTCCATGCTGTAGTCCCTTGGAAAAACCTCGGCTGGGAGCTCATTCCACAGCTTGAGTGTTCTCGGAAGAAAACTTCTCTGGAACCGCACAGTACGCGACCATTGCGGTTCAAGCGTGTGAGGGTGAACTCCCCGCCGTCGGCGAGCGGTGCGGTTATAAAAAGTAGCTGTCGGCATCATTTCGAACAACTCTTCAGAACACAACTCGTTGTACAATCGGTAGAACACACAAAGGGAGGCAAAGTCTCTCCTTAAACTTAAGGGTTCAATACCGTGGAGGAGCTTAGGATTGTCGACAATTCTCACAGCTCGTCTCTGAATCGAATCACACGGTCCAAGCTGGTATCCAGGTGCTCCCGCCCAAAGGTGACTGCAGTACTCCAAGTGCGGTCTGACTTGAGACTTATATAATATAAGTCTTTGCCCCGCACTGAAGTACTGCTTAGCCCTGTTGAGCACACCAAGTTTTTTCGACGCCAGCTTGACCTTCTCCTCCAGGTGAGTTCGATATTGCACATCACTGGAGATCTCAACGCCAAGCATCCTAATAGTTTTGGACGGTAAGAGGTGTGTTCTGGAATTTAGGAACCACAGTAAATGGAGTTTTCTTAGCGGTAAACGCGCAAACTTGTGTCTTCTTGGGGTTGAATTCGACCATGTTAAGCCGCCCCCAGTCGGATACTTTAGCCAGAGTACCATCCATTTCAGACACAAGTTTGTCGCGGCTTTCCTCCACAAGGGAACGAGGGATGTTTGCACGGCCTGTATAATAAGTGTCCCCGGTGCTGTCGTCCGCATAACAATGAATGCTATCAATTGACAACATATCATTGATATGCAGCAGAAACAGCGTCGGAGACAGTACAGAACCCTGAGGGACGCCAGCATTGATATCCATACTATCGGAGCATCCACCGTCAACCACGGCTTTTATGCATCTGTTGGATAAAAAGCTGGCGACCCATTTGCACAAACCCTCGGGCAGCCCGTATGATGGTAACTTCGATAGAAGACTCCGGTGCCAGACCCGATCGAACGCCTTCGCCATATCTAGGCTGACAGCCAATGCCTCACCTTGACTCTCTATCGCCAAAGCCCAGCAGTGCGTATGATCACCAGTTGAGCGACAATGGCGAAAACCGTATTGACGGTCACTAATCAAGTCGTGATCCTCTAGGTATCCTAGGAGTCGTATGTTTATCACAAGACCTCTTAAATAGTTCAAGATTCTGACGACATCATCACATCTCATCTTCTGAAAGTGAGCATTAAACTGTCCTTCCTGTGTAAAATCTCCTTGTGGAAAATTATAGATCTATCTCGAAAGATGGGGCGATTTTTATATACTTACATTCTCAACCAAAACCACATATGTATGTTGCGATGGGTAATAATAGTTCATTCTCTTTGAAGGTGACGCATTGACCACATAACATGAAAGCATTGTATTTACGAAAAGCTACCATGTTAGCACAAACGATCAACGGGCACCTCAATTAACCCAATCCATCGGCTCCATCCATTTACTTTGGCCCCAAAAAATGGATGGAAAATAGAAGAGTTAATTACATGCCTAATAAAATACTGAAATGATACTGAAAAGATTCTCTAATTTTATTTATACAAAACACTTGCAAATGCACTGATATTTCCACCTTTTTTATATTCTCCCTGTGTACTAGAATAATGTTGCCTCATTCAATAGTCTGGTGAACCATGCTGTTTATTCAATGAGATACCGATTTATATTCTTTATAAAACTTTTTTAGGTACGTATCACACCGAGATCTCGTGGTTCTCATTTTTGCTAGTATATAGAAAAGTTCTATATACCTGCTCATATATAGTTATTATCTCTGCGTTCCTTTGTTTCAGCTGACATTGAATTTGACATGTATGACGCGCTTAACTAACATACGTTGTAAAGCTTTTTACCCCTCTTCGGTCGTGGTCCATTTGCTTAGTTCACCTCGGTGGTCCACCTGCTAAAATTTATTAATTGTACTGTATTTCTTGGAATTACATTAGACTCCAAATTGCAGTGGGCCTCCCATATAAGTAAATTGGCGTGTAAGCTCATCTCCGCCGCATATGAAGTTAGGAGAATAAGGCAATTGATGGATGTGGTTACTGCGCGCTTAGTCCATTTCAACTACTTTCTCAACATAAATCGTATAGTATATTGTTGTGGGGAAAGGCGGCTGTTAACGAAAATACTTTTATATTACAAAAGAGAGCCATCCGCTCTATTTATATCATGGGCTCCAGGGAATCACTTAGATATCAAAGAAATAAATATCTTTATATAGTTAATCGATTCAGGCGTTATTTTGCGAAAGTCAAATTTACATGCAATTTGATCTAACCTGCTTTGTATGCTTCCGCCACCAATTAGTTCATGCGGCCTAGCGCCGGCCGGCACCCACCCACCACTATTAGTTAATGCAACATGCGTAAGAATAACATGCTACAAGTACTGTAGCATGACTTGTAGTATGTTATTATTACGATTAACGTCTACAACGCCTGATGATGCCTCGTGGAGAGGCGAAACACGTGTCGCAGCGACGACCAGGTCAGTCGTGGCACCGACGGTGGTGGAGGCATGCGGTTTCTGTTCCAGATGGCGGACGACCACAGCAGCCGAGGCAGAGACTGCCGGAGCAGCCATGGCAGCGTCGGCATGTTGCATCAACTAACAGTAGTGGGTGGGTGCCGGCCGTCGCTAGGCCGCATGAACTAATTGGTGGCGGAAGCACACAAAGCAGGTTAGATCAAATTGCATGTAAATATCCTTATAGTTCCTCTCAGTATATTTATGAGAACATAATGTATGCTCGTAAAAATATAGAGTCGTTTCCAAACTTTTGTGAAAATCTTAGATTGCGTATGCCGAGTACATCGTGATGATTTGGCTTGCTAAAACTAATAGATCATTTGTTATAAATTGTATCCGATTCTATAGTAAATTACCTAAAACAGTTCTGTCCTTACCTGACAATATGTTCAAACGGCACATCAAAAGTAATCTATGTAAGAAGAGCTATAAAAGAATCGATGATTATCCGACTGACAGAGATGTTTGGAAATGAATCAGCACGTGTATTAATTTATCTTTAATTGTACCATTTGATATCACTATATGTACACTCACATATAGCATTTCTTCTTCAGCAATGGTTATTTTCGAAATACAAGTAGATTAAAAAAGAGAGATTAAAGCTATGAAAAATTAACAAAATGTAATAGGATCTGATTTAAAAACTAACACGTGTCTAAGTGCCCGTGAGGGCCTAATGACAAATAAATTATTTTTATCTTTAAATACAACTGCTTCTGAAAATGCCCAAATCTACAAACAACTGCATATATAATGCTGCATATGTACAGTTCTGCAATTGACGCCTCTGGAAGCATCTGATTCTGTTATTGTTGTAGCAAACTCTATAGTACAATGGCGAACTTATCTCATTAGAGATCTCTTCCAAACTATAGAGAACCTAAAAGATATAAGCGCGACACGTGATATATCTTCATGCCCTTGACGCGAAGATAAATGAAGGTATAAGTACATACATATAAGAAATAATACACAAAATAAATAAATTACGAATATTATATAAAATACGTCACGCGGTATTTGAACTTGTAATTTAATTCTGTTTATGCATAAATGAATCTCCACTGAAGTCACTGAACTATTATTATATTATATTATATTATATTATATTATATTATATTATATTATATTATATTATATTATATTATATTATATTATATTATATTATATTATATTATATTATATTATATTATATTATATTATATTATATTATATTATATTATATTATATTATATTATATTATATTATATTATATTATATTATAGGTTATGTATAGAAAGATTTTGAGAAATGTCGGCTTGTCAGCCAGGAATGCATTATTTTGCAAGCGCTTATTGGCTACGGTAGCCGCTTCACGTCAGGTAATGCTTATCCCGCCTTCCAAGTAAAGGTGCTAACTCACTTACGCAAATTTAGTTGAAATATTAGCTCTACTCAAAATTTTAATATAAAACTATATAAATGTTACTCACGACAAAATTGAATATAACACAATACAAATATTACTACGAAAGCTCAAGTGTAGCTTTTCGAAATTATTACAAATACAGTTTTTAACTTATAAAATAATGGTTACGTTTCCGTTTGTATTGTCGAATTTCTTCTGATGACGCAGTGAGTAGAAGTATTAACGTACGGCTCACTTTAAAGTGATTATAGCCTGCAATACAAGGAACATTGTTAACATTGCAAGTCCTATGTAGTTTACTAAAATCTCACCCCCTAACAGGAACGTAATGATTCCAGCGAATTATTACGTTCCTGTTAGGGGGTGAGGTTTTTTGGCTGTGATTTCCTGTAAGGTGTAGCTACTTTCCCATTTGGACTGCTTTTATGAGCTCTACCTTTCTTTGGTTAGAGTCGTTGGCGTTCGTTAATTACCAAGGTACCACATGCAGTGGCTTTGACTCTAAAAATGATAGTAAATAAATATAAATAAATATTGTCGGACAAATTACACAGCGCCATCTAGCCCCAAAGTAAGCGAAGCTTGTGTTATGGGTACTAGACAACTGATAAACATACGTAAATACATTTTTTTTTTGTAAATACATACTTAACATACATAGAAAATACCCAGACCAAGACAAACAGACATGTTCATGCACACAAATGTTTGTACTGTGTGGGAATCGAACCCACGACCGTTGGTGTCAAAGTAGTGTAACAACGCGTTTCACCACTGCGCCACCGAGCTCGTCGAATAGTAAATCACTAACGCCAAAGAGAGTGGATGGAATTGTACATTTGAATACAATTGTACATTTGTGGAGTTATTAATATGTAGAATTATTTGCAGTATAATCGATCATCTATAGAAGTGTTTTCTATAAATACTGATATATAGACTAGTCAATCGTAAAATCAGTTAATTATCGACGAATTCGCTTTATCCACAACTGGTTGGCAATCGCTTTATTTTAATATTATTCATATTTAACGTTTCTGATGGCCAGAATATACTAATGATATATTACATTCACTCATTTTTGCGAGAAAGTAGCGTAGTTTTTTCTAAACATTGTATTTATATTTTTGTCTATCTCTCCGTTGAGTGCGTATCACACAAAAATGTTTAATCATTTATGTGTGATGCACACTCAACGGAGAGAGTATATATCTCTTTCAAGTGTATAACCCTCAGTACCATTTGCAGTTGATTATGTCCTAGTCGATCAGGATATACTCGTATATACTGTCTTCGCACCTGTGTACATTGGTGATTTATTATTGTCATTATTATCTTGAGACTTATATTGATCAAAACTGGAATAAGTCGTGATGTCGTCGGCAATATTATTAAAGCTAATATATAGTCTGTTTATAACATACTCTATTATTTTACTTCGTAGATGTTACAGAGAATATCTGTGTATGTATGTATATCATCACGCCAAGTACCTTGTGGGGTAGGCACAAAAAACCGAGCGCCATAAGACGAGGTCGTTACACACTTCACTCGCTCTTTCTTTAACATTCATAGCTCTTTTCATGCACGTCGGTTCTTAAGGCTCCTGTCATTGTCAGTGTCATTATGTGAAACATGTGTCTGAATATTTAACAGTACCTATCCTCATATGTTTTTTGTGATAATAAACCAAAACCACATCTCGTTAATTTATTATACCATCGTATTTAAGCGATCGATATTGTTCTTTGTTATTTTTGTTTAGCAAAGAAGATGTTCCAATTTATAAATTGTAACAGCTTATGTAACAGTTTAGTCTCTTTGGTAATAAAATTATGGCGGGTCAGCTTGTGAATAATATAGTATGCCCCAAATTGGCTTACGCATATCTCACTTTTGTTTGAGAATATGCATAATGTTTTTCTTTGTGGATTTAAAAGGATGTTAATTGTGCATATAATAGTAGGTAAAATAATCTTTTCTGACAAAAAGCGATTTTACATAACAAATATATTAAACGCCTAGCGAAGTTCCGTCTCCCAGGTACTAGCAGTATATAGCTAAAGAAATTGCTCCCAAGGTCGTTTTTTATTTCGTAGGCGACTTTGAAAACAATTTATTTTCAAAAATAGTATAGCCACAAATTATATATTAATAGTTAGTTTAAATTAAGGTACAATCGAAGAGTAACTAAATAAATTAAAACTAAATATAATTTTAAATTCTGAGCCGATGCACCTTAAATCCACACTACAACTTACACTTTGTATATTTTGTTATGCAATAAAGGATATATATATATATAAAATATAAATGCGTTACTTTCGCATTTATATTTTATATTTATATATATCCTCGCTTGGTCGCTTATTACTACTATTTTCACGGCAAAACCGCTGCAGGGATCGTAATGAAATTTGGTACAATGGTACTCAAGGAACTAGAGAAGGACATAGTGTTTTTACAAAGGAACAACCGCATCCCACGCAGATGAAACTGCGAGGAGAACTTAGTAGGGGCATAAATTTATTACATCTTCCGGAAAGTAAAAGCAATATTCTAAAGCTACTAGGGCTATGGGCACCCAATTATCACAACATTTACATATCTCACTTTCAATAAATTATCCGCTTTATTCTTTAACACAAAGATATGTAGCAACTGATATTCTACAAGATTAACAATAACTTCATCATTGATATATATTACATTATTCTTATAAAGTATATTTACATTCCCAACTTTCCAAGTCGTTGTCTTTGGTCCTTTACTTGAGTCAAGACACTGCGTATGCGCATATCATGTCTCTTTTACACTCGCAATAACAAGCGAAGATTACGCATACTTGAGATTTAAAAGGGATGGTATGCTTATGTTTGTAATAAGTCGAGTTAAGTTATTCTTATGTACTCGTAGGATCACCTTTATACAGTATCAAGAGAGAGGTAGATAGCATATAATTAGTTCGTTTCTATTGAGTATATGTGCCTATATACGTACAGAAACGGACTAACCAGGAAAATACATTGCGATGCACTTCCTTTGAGTGGGAGGTGGAAAACTACCTACAACTTGCCCAGTTGCATACTGCATATTTATATTGGATTCTAAGTCCACATTGAACTCTCGTTTCTAACCCCTCTGAACGTACTTATTCGTGAAAAAACTAAAATGAAATTCAACCTGATCATCCTCGTCGCTATTTTCTTCGTGGCTGCTATGATCATGCCAACTCAAGTTCTTGCGTGCATCAAGAATAGAGACGGGTGCCAGCCTGATGGAAGCCAAGGAAATTGCTGTTCTGGATACTGCCACAAGGAACCTGGTTGGGTCGAAGGCTATTGCCGTTAAATTTACGAACCTTCGCCATCAACATCCCTACAGCAAATTGATAAAATGTTCAACATGAAAAAATATCGAAATTTAAGCTATTCGTTCTACACGTAAACTAATTTGTTGTTAAAACAAAGTGTTAAAATTTATCTTAATTTATTTACTGCTGTAGAACAATTTGATGTTTGTTTATCTTTGACTTGATAACGCTACAATAAAAATGTACCTTTGGTTTCTTATATGGTCATACAAGTTTATTTCTGGTACCCGATCCTAATGTAATAATAATAATAGCATGTTGCCAAGTCTTAAATGGCATACCGTGGTGAGTAACTTCGGAGAAAGCGCAGCACACCTCTCGACACCCCTGAGTTATTCACGCCTGTTTTGCCCCGACCGACTTTATCGTGACTAGCGATCCACCGCTTGCCAATATAACAAGTAGATGTCCGTTCCTCTCTTAATACACCACAGCACCAATATTCCCTCCATATATCACATACATTGAGAGCTCGATGGCGTCGTTGCGCGTGTCATTCTAACCTAACACGCAGGTTAAGCAAGGTCCACCGCAGCCTGTCTCTGGATGGGTTTATCTATCTCGAGTTTCTCCCAGCTTCGGAGGGCACGTTAAGCTGCCGGTCCCGGCTGTTGTCGATAGATGACAGTCGTTAAGCTAAGTCAATGCCCCACGGGCGGCTTGAAAACACTGGCCTCCGCCAATCCGCATTTAAGCAGCGTGGTGGAGCATGCTCTAAACCAATTTGGTTGAAACCCGTATTCTTGCAGTGGGATGAGTAAGGGTTGATGCGGATATCACATACAAAAGCCCAATAATTTCCCACACACATTCACAATAGTCCCAATACCTGCGGAGACCGGCTCATGAACATATTCATGTTTCATTGATATCCCAAGGAGTGGATCACAGCATGTGCACAACATTACATCAATCTTTTCATGAGGAGCTTCTACGTCTAACAAATAACTGGGGTTAACACCGGAGACTTTAGAAAAATAATATTACTTCTCACTCGCTATCTTCGGAGCCAATCTTATCTGGACATGTTGCTATCCTGTTTACATGTTCTACTTGTTCATGCAAAACTTGATAGGACATCGCAACATTCTTTCTCAATTAGATATAGTCCAACTGACAGTGTAATCGCTATTTCAGAGAAGGCTAAAGCATAAAACTTTTGTTGTATTTTTATTAAACCCTTTATCCTCTTGTTATTAAGCGACAACATCAGCTCTTGCATTAGATTTCTAGTAAAATTACTGTCAGGAATACAACAAAATGCTAAAATATTGTTTCTTTATTGTTGACTAGGTGTGCCCGCGACTTCAACGGCGCGGAATTTAACAAAAAGTTATTATTCAGTTATAATTTTATTTATTTGATTATAAGTACCTAAATAAGCAGAGTAAAATAGCGAACAGCAAAATAATGACAGATATGTTTCTTGTACTTCGTTCGCGGGGAATAGTTATTTTATAATTATTTATTCATATGAATAAAAATAAATAAAACTTCTAAAATAAAAGTAGCCTTATTACATCAGCTATCTGCAAGTGAAAGTCCCGTCAAAATCGGTCCATACGTTTCAGAGATTAGCCAGAACAAACAGACAGATAGACAGACAAAAATTGTAATATATTCATTTCGGTATATGTACCATGTATACATCCATATGCATTTGATAAAAAGCGGTTATTTTAATTTTACAAACAGACACTTCAATTTTATTTATCTGTATTGATTATGGTCTTCTGCACGGGTGATGGATAAAGTTCCTCGGCTGGGCTGTCCATATAGATTGAAAAATATTGTACTATTCTACCTATCTTTGAAGTTACCGAGAGTAAGTATAATAACCTGTGAAACAGTGATAACCCAGTGGATAATGATCTAACTATTAATCGATCAGTCCGGTTTTGAAACCTTGTATGAGATTGAATCCTAGTCCTTGATGTACGTAATTGTAATTATCGCTTGCTCCGTATGTATAACTCCCCGGCAAACACCTTGCGGGGTAGGCAGAGAGACCGAGCGCCATATGATCGATCCTTACATACTTCACACGCTTCGTCAACATTCATTGCTCTTCTCACGCACGCTCGCCGATTTCTAAACTTCCTGAAATCACCATCTGATAGAACACTATCAATTTGGTCATAGTTGGTGGTTGGTTAGACATTATGTGACCTCGACAAGATTGCTTAAAATAGTGATGGAAGCTGATATTAATAGTCGTTATGTCTCTCTTTCCTAGTAAGATTTATAAGCAGCAGAAATGCCATAGTGCGAGTGATATTCAATGTATTAGAAGTGGTAATAGTCTACGGTAGCCGCTTTACATCAGTTAGGTTGTAAGCTTTTGCGTTGTAAATAAAAAATGCAATTCTCTAGAGAGTTACTGTACTCCTGCGAGTGAGTTTGGTTATCATTTAGTTCCTGGTGAGTAGGTAGGTAGCTAGAATGGCAACTCAGGAGCAATACTTCTTGTGTTGAAAACGTTTAGAGGCCCCGGTAACCACTTCACAGCAGGTGTGCTGTATGCTCGTTTGTAAGAATATGAGTACACTGCTTAGTAAAACAATCAATCCTGTGTAGCAGAAGATTACGATAAAGATTCTTGATACACGAGAGTGTTACTGAACAATTTTAACAATACGTGAAATTGGCAAAAGATTTGAGTATATATTTAATATCCTGCTGCAATACAAAATATTTCTAACATAAATACGTTTTCGAAACAAAGTTATTACCTATACATCGATAATGTCCGCTAAACCATTTAGTTGCCATCGAGCAACAACTTCTTTCTTTCGATTGGCGATGTCCGCTATCTAAACCCTAAGGATTTATACTGATTATACTGATATGCGAATATACTGATTTTGCATAAGGCGACTGCAGTCAGACCTCCACAACCTAAATGGAAAAGCAGATCTCTCTTCGGTTATGTAACACGCCTTTCGAAATATAATTTCTGAGATGTGCCTGTTTCCTTGCGATGTTTTCCTTCATCGCCAAGTGATAATTACAAATATGTACATAAATCCGAAAACATGAATTTAGTGGTAGGTACATGCTTATACCAGGATTCGAAACAAAAACCAGTCGGTTATTAGGTTGTATCTACTGGCCTGTCACAGCTTGAAACTTAATACATCAATAATCATTTTTTAATTTTACTGTAGATACTTAAAATAATAAGAAACCTTGCACTATAAAGCGTTGCTTTTTTCCAAATTTCATCATCATAGGTTTACTGTAAGCAACTATAAATTGCTTTTGATATTGTTAGTTTTAAGTTTGTTAGTTTTGATTTGACTTTTTATAGCACTAAGGTGTCAAGGTAGCGTACGGCCTGCCTGATGGTAAGCAACCATTCCTGCAATGCCGACTCTATAGAAGCCACGTCACTCCTTATCTAAAGTTAGCGATTTCTCAACAGGCAGATTGAAATAACTACGAAGTTTTTGGATATTTTCCTGTACTTGCGCCTTGAGACATTTCTTCTAGTAAAATTCCATGATCCTAGATCGACTATAATTTTTTTTAAAGGAATATATATAGTTCTGTTGTGGTGGCGCGACATGCATACAGATTAACTACGAAATGGTGAATAATTTAAATTATATTGTGTACTTATGTGCTTATTTTGTTTCTGGGATTATAGATTTGTGCTTTTTTTCAGATGTTAATGTCCTAGCCCAGTTGAATATATATGATATAGCATTATAGAGATAATTGTTATATTAAAACCGTATTCCTTGTAAAATTATATGTGGTCAAAGCAACAAATCTGGCAACACATAAAAAGACACGTTTTAGCTATTTATTTCGAAACTAAGCAAAAATATTTTTAATATTATTGAATATTAATATTATAGGTACCTATTCAATATTCCATATTTCTAAATAAAATATTAATTTCGATACAGGTGTCAAAGTTTAGGAAAAAACGTACACGTACATTAACGTGGAAAAAAATCGCCAATTTTATACTATATACCATGATCTATTTACTCTGCTATCAAAATGGCGGGCATATCAAGGTATAATAACTAGTAGTCATATTAATACAATTAAAAAAATATATAAGTCGTTTTTGTCATAATAATTACCTTATTATTTATATTTGTGTTATGTTAAATAAATCAATAAGAGTTGTCAATTACATTTTGATACGTAGTAAGTTAAGCCATACGAGATTTTGGTCATTAAAACATTTGTCTACTAACAATCAACTACAAAATGCTCTGATAATAAGCACCTTTTCAATTGATAATTTTGTATAACTTACCGATCAAAATACATTACCTACCATTGACAATTTAATATTGTAATTTTTAACTCAACCTAATTTATAGTTCTCGTAACAATTAAGAAATAAAATAATTAACACCTCTAGTCGCGATGCCAGGAAACGAGCGAGCGTAATGGCTCCGCGTACCTATTATAATATTGCAAAGAGAGAAAAATACTTTTTTGTTTGGTTATAAGATTTGTCTTATTAACTACTACTTCGATTCTAAAAAGCTTTCAGGTGTTTTTTATTTTGTTAAAATTTATTACAAACACTTTTGTGGATCGATTTTGACAACCTTCCAATTGGCGACACACTGAGCAATGGCTAAACGACATATACTAAGCGATCCCCCAGAACAAAGGCGAAGGCGTGTCTACCTTTTGTAAGTATTAAGCGGGAAAATACACGATGCTACACTCAAATGGAGGGGGGAGGAAAAATGTACAGACATTTGATATAAATTGACAAATTCTATGTTTTGATTTCATATTAGATTCGATATTCACATCGAACTCTCGTTTCTAACTTTTTCGTTTGTACTTGTACTTAACCAAATACAACAAAATGAAATTCAACCTGATCATCCTCGTTGCTATTTTCTTCGTGGCTGCTATGATTATGCCAACTCAAGTTTTGGCATGCATCAGTAACGGAAATGGGTGCCAGCCTAATGGAAGCCAAGGAAACTGCTGTTCTGGGAACTGCCACAAAGAACCTGGATGGGCCGCCGGATACTGCCGCTAAATTTACGAAACTTCACGAACACCTTTCTAAAGCAAATTGGAAATTAAGTAACATCCAAATGGGATTGAGTTGGCCATAACATCGAACTATACAATGGATTTAGTCCTGCAATTTTCTAAATCATTAGTATTAAACCAACCTGTTATAGTTAATCGATCGTAATTATGTAACTGCTGTAGAATAATATATATCTCAATAATAAATGCACATTCATCAATAATTTGTGAATTTATTTACGTTCTACCCACACTGACTATCTAAATGTCAAATTGATTACAATTTCCCAAAGTACACTCTACTAATACTAATTACGAAATAAATTGTTTATCAATTTAAAACTCTCTCAAGTTCTCAAATTTTGTTGACGATTTACAACTATGAACAAACACTGTTTATATATTTAAATATGTGAAATACGGATTTTAGCTTCAATATGGTACGTATATTTGACAGTTTTTGAGATACCTAAATTAAAATTAAAAAAAAAAATCCGCGCTGTTAACCAATGGAAACTGATTTTCATCTGCTATGTTACCGTTGTGTATTATTAGATAAATATTTCAGATTAGTTTTCTGTATTACGATTACTTAAGGTATTTTACGATAAGACATTTATACTACTACTACTACGACTAACCGTAGAAACGGAGGTATATTCCTAAACATCTGTTTAATTACGATTGAAACGCAACTGTCACCGAAAACTTAAAAAGCAAAATAACTCATTGATAAAGCAAAACTTGAGTTTCACTGATTTATTTCAATGTAAGGTTTTAATCACTTGCTTGCTTGAAATATGCGAGTATCGTTATAATAATTAGAAAGCGATTGATGTTTAAATACATGCCTGAGAGTATAGAATCTATGTCACTTTGAGAAGTAGATCGTAGTTTATTATATTTTATTCCTTGGAAAATCTCGGCAGGGAGTCCATTGCGCAACTTAAGTGCGTGTAATGAATATGAGTATACGTCGTATAGTTCTACTAACATTTTAAACTTCCTTCAACACGATTCATTACAGCTCCTTTTTAAAGGATTGTGCGACATTAAAGACATTATTACGAAACGCGCTGTGATTACGAAAGACTGCTGTAATAATAGGTTCGAACATGAATTTCAAAAAATCAGATGGTGTGTATACTTTAGAATGTTTAAGACGAACTGTACTTAGAAGCGAATAACATATACTACAACAGAGACATTGAAATAAAAGAAGGTGGTATAAAAAAAATTCGATATTATGAAATTTAACTGGACAGTTATTAAATAAAAATATAGGTAGTTGGCGAAAATGATTGGTGCAGAAAGTTAAGAATTTAGCGATACAAAATATATCTTTCTGCAGAAATATCCTGATAGTCAAAGCGCTCGTCAAACATTATCTGCTGCTATTATTTATGTTATGATACAATAACGCATTATCGCATTAGTTTCATCATATGTCAACATAACATAAGTTGCGTTCCTTGTATTAAGAAGTTTCAGGCTAGAAAAAAGAAATTCTTTCTTACAAACTTTTGTTTAGATATAGTTTTACAACAATAAAGAAATATTCCGATTGGATAATGCCTGGCACATCACGCTAAAAACTAAATCAATTTTAAATGCATTTCAATTATAACTATTGCGTTTTCAGTAATATAATTAAAAATCTCTACCATGTACTTTTGGCACTCGAAGCTTGTAACTGAGGGAAATATTATCTCGTCTCACAGCTAGATGCTGTGGCAGTACTACGCAGACGAGTTGCTCTAAAACGTTTCATATATTTATGAGCTGTTTTGGAGCCACCACCAGCAGTCATCCTACCTCTTACCATAACAGGCAAAGTGTACCACGAGGAGATGAGGTAAATTGTGGTTTTTTGGTAGTTTATTGAAGTGAAATACTGCAATTAATTCCACTTTTGGGGTCGTCAGTTTGGGTGAAATATTATAAAGATCACAAAATAATATTAAAAAGTATATTTATTTATCGTAGAGTCATCATTGAATCATATGGTTCATACGACAGTAACAAATTATGATCATTTTATATCCGCTTGATACAAATGATTTTTCGTGGTTCCATTGAATAGTCTACGACCCGATTGCATATATTTCTTTGTAGAGTTTCCAGTTTGCTGTAGGTAGAGGTGGCGATGAAGTTCCGTAACTCTAACGACAATATCCGGCGGCCCATCCAGGTTCCTTGTGACAGTACCCAGAACAGCAGTTTCCTTGGCTTCCATCAGGCTGGCACCCATTTCCGTTGCTGATGCACGCCAGAACTTGAGTTGGCATGATCATAGCGGCCACGAAGAAAATAGCGACGAGGATGATCAGGTTGAATTTCATTTTGATATATTTGTTTACGAACAAAGAATTTGTAAACGAGTGTTCAATGTGGACTTCGAATCCAATATGAAAATGATATATCGAATTCGTCAATTTATACGTAATACCTGTACCTTTTTCCTCCTCCTCGTCCCCCCCCCCCCCCCCCGTCTACCCCGACGAAATGTAGCACCGTGTATTTTCCCGTTTCATAAAGAAACAAAAAATCTTACTTTGCCTTCTGGACGGACGAGTAAGACGAATCAGCGCCCGGTCGGTCGCGATTTGGGAAGTTGTCAATACTTTTGATTTTACATTTCGTATCACTTAACTACTAATTTGAATATGGGACATCGGTGGTTTATTGAAATCGTCTTGGCTACTTGGGTACTGTAATATAACTACACGAATTACATTAATTTAAATAGCTCTATAGTTTGCAAAATATATAAAGAGAAGTGACGTCTCAGACCACCTGATGTAAAGTGGTTCCGTAGTAAATGAATGCTGGTAGACATTAGTATTACCTCCCATGGCTCCACCGACCTCGCGTCGTAGGCAATTCTTCGCTCGCTATAATCTATTTATTTATCTGTCTTTGTCACCGGACATTTAGCTTTTAGTTACTGTGATCATCTGTCCAATCTAAGCGGCCTTCTCTGACCGCTGTATAGACCGAAACAATCAGACATGCATACAAATGTTTGTCGTGCGGAAATCGAACTTATGTGCCCTGGTGTTAAAGTGGCATGACTATGCACTCTGCCACGGAACTCGTCATTGAAAATAACTAGATCATCGATGATTCGAACACCTCTATACATAGTCTGACGAGCTCGGTGGCTCAATCGTGAATGACGCGACTTTGACACCAACGCTCGTGAGTTCGATTCCCACACAAAGCAAACATTTGTGTGCATGAACATGTCTGTTCGTCTTGGTCTGGATGTTTTAAGAGAGGTAGAGCACATCAAAGCAGCCCGTCTGGGGAAGTACCTCCACCTCACAAAAAACCGCAGCCAAATAACAACTCCCTAGAGGGTTGTTGTGTTCCTGCGTGTGAGTGAGGTCACCAGTAAGCTCCCAAAGGAGTTTATGTGTAAGCAGCAGAGGAGGCATCGTGCGAGTGAGGCTTAATATATCGCAAGCGTTAATAGGCTACGATACCCGCTTTACATCAGGTAGGCCGTATGCTTGTATGCCTCCCGACATAGAATAAAAAAAAAAGTCCAACGGAGTAAGCAAATAATTGGAAGCGCCTACTCGAAGATCTAAACTGTATTCCATGAGTATAGTATGACAACAGTATATGAGGCCGCACTATTTAAAGTTGACATCTGTGCTTAAGACACTGACTTGCCTACTCAGCACATCAGGCAGCCATGGCTTTGCACTTCAAGTGAAATGAAGAAGTACTATGTCGACATTCAAGTTACCAGTACTTTCAAATGTGTACAAATACAGAGTTGTGACTTATTTGCAATACCTCTAATAGTTTAAACTACAATTACGAAACGCAAACAATTATTTTGAATAATAATACCTTCCTGTGGAGTAACATTTTAGTATTTTATTTGAAATACTTTTGCTGTTACGTTTTTTTCCTAGTACCAGTCCATCATAAGTATAATGCTCGAATCTTCCATTTGTTATCGATAACTTTGTCTAAAATATCACTCAAATACTGTCTCAGTCCATTGACCAACTGGTCCTCGGTTTGAATCATGGCGGGGGAATGTACCACTAAAGTCGTGTTTTCAGATTTATGTAAATATGTATCACTTGCTTGGCGGTGAAGGAATACATCGTGAGGAAACCCACAAGTCCAAGAAATTATATTTTGAAAGACGTGTGAACTAACCTAAGAAAGATCCCTAAAAAATGGTATGCCTCTGGGTTCTCGAGGTCTGACGGCAGTCGCTCCATGTAAAAATCAGTATCTTCTATCGCCAAATCCTTAGGCTTAGGTAGCGAACCCTGCCAATCCTAATGAATTAGGAAACGGGATGACGCGAAGAAGAAGAAAAACTCCGTCTCATATACGTATAGTATATAAAGACAAAAGTCTTCGGTCTGTCTAGTAAAAAACGTGTGTTGTTTCGGTAGACCATTTTTACGAGTTGCGCCAAGGATTGTAATATCGATAAAGAAGCCAAAACAATTATTTATATAGAGTTGTATTTCCGTAGCCTTTTCTTTAGTTTTACAAAATAGTTTCGCCAAAGCCACAGCAGTCCAGGACGATGACATGTGCCTTTGTTACAAAATTAACATTGTTAACAGATCTATGTTAAATTACTATTTTCTGTTTGATTTTCGCAGCCACAAAATGACTATAGTCGCATGGGGGTAAGAGTGTGATCGTCATGTTCTGCAAACACATATAATATATAAGGAAATTATATATCAAATCAAGTCGGTGTTTCCCAGCGCTCGGATTAAGACCCACATGCACATCAACCCTTACTCATCCCACTGCAGGGATATGGGTGTCCCAGAGACCGAAGGGGTTTAGAGCATACTCCACCACGCTGCTCAAGTGCGGATTGACGGAGGCCAGTGTCCAGCCGCCCGAAGACCACTGACTTAGCTTAACGACTGTCATGTATCGACAACAGCCGGGACCGACGGCTTACGTGCCCTCCGAAGCACGGAGAAACTCGAGATAGATAAACCCATTCATAGACAGGCTACGGTTGACGTTGCTTACCCTGCATTTTTGGTTAGAATGACACGCGCAACGACGTCATCGAGCTCTCGAGGAACAAGTTATCTCCTTAGAATCCGTAAAATACGCGATTTTATGCAACAAAATAAGCTATGTTGGCTGTTTATCGATATATATCCAATTGATTCATTTTATCATCGTTCAATCTACGCCGCTTATGATGGAAATTTGAAATTACGAGAAATTTAAAAATGAGTAAGTAGGTGGTATCAGGAATTTAAGGTATTTTGTTAATTCCAATAGGTTTTCATAAATCTGACTGAAATTAATAGCCTGGTACACACAACTGTTAAGATGTTTAGGTATACTTAAGTAGTAATAAGAAAATTGGGCACAATATTCAAAGTTAAAGAAAGGTCTGTCGTGATTTCAGATTTATCAAGTTCCAAATTTCAAATTTATTGAGACAATAAAATACGATTGAAGTCTTAGGTCGGAGCACATAGGGCATAAAGTGAGTATTTTCCATAAAGTATATTGTTCTGTATTTGTATATTAAAAAATATTAAAAAATTCTAATAATATTTTTTTTCAGTCTTTTCTATTAGAATTTTTCAACTACGCCAAAAATATCTTTTCACAAACTTCAGAGGAATAAAGAGAAAAAGATTCTCATTTTTTTTAGGTATTTGTAAACCATATATGTAAAGAAGCTGGTTAACTGACACATCCACGTTTCGTCGAAATTATAGTAACATGAAATTTGGATAGTAGTTTCTTATTGTGATATAGAGTCTAAGTAAGAAGCGATTTTTCGAATGTATAACCTAGGAACCTAAGTATAACCTTAGTTGGGTTAAATAAAAATTGCTTCTTAGTGAGTCTCTACGTGCCAAAAATTGTGTGAGACAAATAACTTCACCTATACCTTAAAATTTTGCGCAATAATTGTCAATTTATATAAATAATAACCTATTTCAGCATTTACCAAATTTCACCACCTAATGTGGAAATGATGAAAGAAGCTAAGCTTGAAAATATGCGTAGATATTTTTAAGAAGTTACTTGATTTCTTATAAATTCAAAAGTTTTGGACAAATAATTATATGATATTATTCACTTAAAATGTATGATCATCATCTGTTTATGCTTCTCTAACCTACCAGTCGTACCAAATGCTTGAACATAGAGGGAATTAGGTTGCGAAAGGAACGGGGGCCTTCCCAAGGGACTCCAGTATATGCATTTATTTATTTATTGATAAGGTTATTCAAAAAGGGTATGAAAAGGTATGTATAGGGTAGGAAACGCACGAGTGATATCCGATGTTGCAAGTGTTCATAATTTACGGAAACTGGTAACCGTCAGGTAAGCCCTAGGCTTGTAAAAAGTTCAATATTGTTTTATGTCATTCTATTTTCCACAAACATGCCGAATACAGATCATACAAGGCAGGACATGCTGCGCCAATTAAGCACATAAATTAAATTTTAACATTTAACAACGAGAATTAATAATGTCAACAAACATCAGAACAAACATTACTATATCAGTTTGCTCCTGACTGAAACAACAGTAATATTTATAGCTGTGATCTATATAACTTATGCGCGACTTGTTATTTGAAATGGTGTACCTTGTGCAGGAATGGTTATAATTTGTAGTTAGCGACCTAGTGTGATATATAATGTAGTAAACGGGGCTATATTATCATTTAGAGGTCATGTTCTAATTCTGTCATATCGCAGATGGAATACAACTTGATTCATATCTTGAGATTAAACGAAGTTTAATTAATGTTTGCTTGATCTTTCAATGTTAGGTAAGTTAGAGATGAATTTAGTCAGTGTAACACATGAGGAAAACAACGCTAACTTTAACACATCTTTGGATGGATAATTTTGCCTTGAGATTTTCCGTGCTTCGCGGGGTGCGTTGAGCCCTTAATCATGACAGATGACAACAAACCAAGAGGTCAGGCGGCTTGCAAATTCTGGTTTCCGCCAATCCACAAAGTAACTTAAATGTGTATGCTCTAAACCTCTTCGATCTGATCTCATCATATTTCTGCAGTACCATGAGTGGGAGAAGTCGGTGTGTATGCCACCTCTAAGGCTAATACAGCACTCCTTAGGTTACCGGTAACCTCACTCACTCGCAGGAACACAACAACCCTTCAAGGAATTGTTATTTGGCCGCGGTTATCGTTATAAAACTTGACAACATTAAATTGTTTTTATTAGTGATAATACAGATAGAGAGAAGTAACTACGAAGTAACGATTTCGAATTTCGTTTTCCTGCTTTTGTTTTTGTGCTGTGAGAACTTGCTTTTGGGCAAATTCAATTTGAAACTGTTGTAACTAAAAAAATATATTTTTGGATTTTTTCCTGTACGCCTTCGTTAGACCTTGCTTATTGCATAATTTCATGTTAATTTATGAGTAAACGAACTACATTATTTATACAACTTGCACGCCACCAGCGTACGGCCCACCTGATGTAATGTAGTTACCGTAGCTTATGAACACTTATAATACATTAAGACAAGCTCGGTGGCGCAGTGGTGGAACGCGCTGTTACGCTACTTTCACACCAACGCTCGTGGGTTCGATTCCCACACAGTACAAACATTTGTGTGCATGAACATGTCTGTTTGTCTTGGTCTGGGTATTTTCTATGTATAATAACTATGTATTTACATAAAAAAAATGTATTTACGTATGTTTATCAGTTGTCTAGTACCCATAACACAAGCTTCGCTTACTTTGGAGCTAGATGGCGCTGTGTAATTTGTCCGACAATATTTATTTTATTTATTTTTATTAAGTAGGGCTTGCTCCTCCTTAGGTTACCGGTAACCTCACTCACTCGCAGGAACGCAACAACCCTTCAAGGAATTGTTATTTGGCCGCGGTTATCATTATAAAACTTGACAACATTAAATTGTTTTTATTAGTGATAATACAGACAGAGAGAAGTAACTACGAAGTAACGATTTCGAATTTCGTTTTCCTGCTTTTGTTTTTGTGCTGTGAGAACTTGCTTTTGGGCAAATTCAATTTGAAACTGTTGTAACTAAAAAAATATATTTTTGGATTTTTTCCTGTACGCCTTCGTTAGATCTTGCTTATTGTATAATTTCATGATCAATTAAAGGATTCTTAGCGGTTCTTATTAGTTATAAGTAAACCAAGTTTTTGGATTCTGTTCGCTTGACATACATGTAGACAGAATATTATATAATACCTACTACAAGTTGTTATTTTTTTATACCCCGTACTACTGCTACGAGATCTTCTTATCAGATTTAATAATCGTAGGTAACTACAGGTACGCTATGATATAGGATTTTATTAAAATCCCTAAGATGTAGGCAACTATTAAATGGGAATCGTTGGATTTTTCCCTATTTCCAGACTATTAGATCTCGCTTCTTGCTATTAATTAAATTTAATGATCCTAGTAACAAAGTAAGTAACAACTACATGTAGGTTTTGAATTGTGACGGATGGACAAACAACCAATTAGTCTTGTAATGATAAATCCAAATTATAGATGCAAAAAGATTTTCACACACGTGTGTGTACACCAAATATTCTGACGAACAATTTAAGTACGCAATTTTGATTTATATATTTTTTTTGTTTGACATACCTATCAAGTTACATTACGTACACAGTAATGTATGTCAATGTCACAATATATATATTCTACAAAACATCAAATTTATTTCTCATAATAATCATAAAAAACAATTAATAATTCGACAAGCTCACTGGCGCAGTTGTGAAAACCGCTGTTAAATTATTTCGAAATCAACGCTCGCGGGTTCGATTTCCCTAGAGGACATGCATTTGTTTACATAAACATGTCTGTTTGTCTTGGTCTGAGGGTTTTAAGCATAAAAGCCTCATAGAAAACCGCAGCCAAATATCAACTCCAACAAGTTGTTCTGTTCTGCGTGTGAGTGAGGACAAAAGTAAGCTCCTAAGGAGTTGCTGTGTTAGCTGCAGAGGTGGCATCGCGTAAGTGATACTTAATGTGTTGCAAACGTTCATAGGCTACAGTAACCGCTGTATATCAGGTGGGTCGAATGCCTGTATTCCTCCCGACGTTGTATAAAAAAAAATAAGAAATACGGTTCCGATGCAAGGCAGCCAGCGAACGTCAATCTGTCTATAATAATATTGTAAACATGTAAAATTTGGGTTTGTATATAGGGGGTAATCTCTGGAACTACCTACTGACCCCATTCTGAAAATTCTTTCAGGTATAAAAAATACCTGTATCCTGTACCATAAACACTCATTCGATATTGACTACCTTTTGAGTAGTGTCTCATTGCCCAATGACTGAAAAACAGATATACACACATTTGAGCTCAAAATGGCATTCATGTTTTTTCCTGTACCGGTGTTGAGACCGTGCTCCTTGGCAAATTTCATGATTCTAGGTTGATGACTCGTCTTATTTAATTGCACAGAGAATAAAGGTTGTTTTTTTTTGTTACTTATACGGGAAAACACGCCGTGCAACACTCAGAAAGTGGGGGGAGGTAAAATATACAGACATTAGGTATAAATTGAAAAATTCAATATTTTGTTTTCATATCGGATTTGAACTTCACATTAAACTGTTGTTTCTTTGAACTTGTACGTAAACAAATACTTCAAAATGAAATTCAACCTGATCATCCTCGTCGCTATTTTCTTCGTGGCCGCTATGATCATGCCAACTCAGGTTCTGGCGTGCATCAGCAACGGAAATGGGTGCCAGCCTGATGGAAGCCAAGGAAACTGCTGTTCTGGGTATTGCCACAAGGAACCTGGTTGGGCCGCCGGATATTGCCGCTAAATCTATGTGACTTCACCTACTCCTATCAACAGTAAATTACGTTAAGTACGATGAAAAATATGTAATATCGATACAATTTCAGTTGAACTGTTCCATGAATTTTAGTTGCATCATTTTTTTAAATCCGAAAATATCATCAGTTTTCAACCAATGTGTATGATTGTTGGTTTAATACTAATGGTTTTTTATATTAAACCTACATTCGATCATAAATATGTATGCTCTAGATTAAAGTGTATATTAACGATAACTGTACAATAAAGGCGCATTTCATCCTTCATTTCTGAATTTTTATATTTTGATACACACTGGCTACCCAGAGGTAAAATCGATTACAATTTCATTGTAGATTATCCATGAATTCTCTAGATTAACAACATATTCTACACATGTAGTACTTATATAAAGTTAGGCCCTGCCGAAGGGTCAGGATGCAGTGATATTTCTGATCAGCCTCTGATTTTAGTCGACTGATCCATCATTCGAATCCTAGTGTGGGCATGTATCTTCTTCTTTTTAGCACTATCCCGTTTCCTTATCTTGGGATTGGTCTGCTACCTAAGCCTAAGGATTTGGCAAAGATACTGATTTTTACATGAAGCGATTGAAGCTCCCGTCAGACCGCCACAACCAGACCAGTCAGGAGTCTGACGGACTGGGACGGAATGACGGAATGTTCTCCTTCGCCACCGAAGAAGTGACAATTACTACATATATACATATCATCAGGTCTGTCTCCCATTGGGGTAGGCAGCGACTATGGAACACCAGGTGCACGGATCCAAACATACCTCTCTCGCTTCTCAACTCATCAACCTCTTAATCATAAACTCGTACCCAACCATCATAAACTGAAAATCAAGAATAACATATATCTGCCATTCCATTTCACGTTTATGTCCCCATGTGGAGTTGGGGCAAAAACACCGGTGGATCAATCTAGATAACGTTTTATAGACATATAAAAACAGGGGTCGATTCATATGGCGCTCGGTTCTCTCTGTCTACGCGGCAAGGGACTTGGCACAAGGTTATAGTTACATAGAACAAAAAAAAACTTTCTTATTTTTTACACATTATAATGGGGTTTTGATATTTATGTAATAATGTGAAAGTTAGAACTGAACATTTCAAGAGTAAAGTATTGCACTTTACTCTCGAAATGTTAGGTCGATTCTAATAAAAATGAACAAGATTATCGCGTAATTTTTCCACACTAATTTCAATATCTCTAAAACGGAAAATCTCAAATATCGCTAATATGTTTTTGAAGAAAATGGTTGCTAGGTGATAAGCTATTTGATTTCGTTGTCATAATAAATCTATACTAATATTATATAACACCACCCTTTTCTGACAGTGCCAGGGCCTAGTTTACTAGGCAATGGGGTGCAGCACGTACAAGAAATTTATATGGAATAAGAAATTTACTTTTTGATTATTTTTTATTTCTCTTATGTAGTCAAAAGCATTACGTATTCCACTAGCTATCTGCCTCTGTGACCTCCGAGGAGGTTTACAAGTAGGTAGTCACAACTTTGTCCACATACATGGTGTTCATTTTTTTACTACTAGTATTTTCCCTTGATGTGACATTATCCTACTCATCCTACTAATATTATAAATGCGAAAGTTTGTATGTATGGATGGATGTTTGTTGCTCTTTCATGCTTAAACGGCTGAATGGATTTGAATGAAATATGGCACGTAGATAGATTATGATCTGGATGAACACATAGGCTACATTATTTGACTCCACGCGGGCGGAGCCGCGGGCAGCAGCTGGTATAGAATAAAATATAAGTAACAATAACAACTCCATGGAGGGTTGCTGTGTGTGTTGCGTATGAGTGAGTGGTGACCAGTAAGCTCCTAAGGAGTTGCTGTGTAAGCAGCAGAGGAGGCATTGCGCGAGTGATACTTAATATATTACGAGCGTTAATAGGCTACGGTAACTGCTTTACATCAGGTAGGCCGTATGTTATTATGCCTTCCGACGTTGTATAAAAAAAATATTTTTATGTGGCGTAACTCCATTAATTTTAAGCATTTACTACTTTCATAGTTTTGGTTTTATTTTAGATTGCCTATACGCGATAACGACGTTACTACGACGACGACGTAGCCAAGTTTTAACTTTGATCTAAACTTGACTTCTAAATTAGCTAAACTTGCTTAAAACTCAAATTACTTTGTTAAGCAACAATATTTTTTTCCTGGTGGCCCAACCGCTTCTTTATTTATCAAATGTTATTTATTACTGTTGTTGAATTAATAAATAACTTATATTACATTAAATGTAGCGTAAAGATGTACATAATGTAAAGGTTGTTTCACACACTTAGTCGTAATATTACTAACACACAAAAATCCTATATATTTAAATGAGCCATTCTTATATATTATATACATTTTTTTACACAACGTTCGGAGGCATACAAGCATATGTTCACCTGATGTAAAGCACTTATCGTAGCCTATTAACGCTTGTAATATATTTAGTATCACTTGTGTGATGCCTCCTCTGCTGCTTGCACAGCAACTCTTTAAGAGCTGACCTCACTCACACGCAGGAATACAACAACCCTCTAGGGAGTTGTTATTTGGCTGCGGTTTTCTGTGAGGCGGAGGTACTTCCCCTACCTACCAACCTACCTAAACAACGAGATTTCAAACAACAAAAATGCGAATGCCTAATTAATTAATTAACCAGCAATTCTACAGTATGACAATTACGTACTTGGTCGCACCGTAAGTACAACCGTCTGTCTACTTGTACATTATATATAGTCACAAAGGTTTGCGGTCTAAGCCCACTAAAAGTACTATTTTTGCTATTTAATAAAAAAAATCGTCCGTATTTCATCCAAATCCGTGCAGCCGTTGAGGCGTGAAAAAAAACAAATGTTCAAACATCTAAATATCCAAACATTTTCACTTTCCCATTTATGATATATTATCACACTGAAATTATATTTCGAATAACGTGTGATAAAGGTATAGATTTTCCTGGGTTATGGAAGTCTGACGGTAATTGCTCCATATAATAAACAGTATCTTCGCCAAATCGTTAGGCTTAGCTAGCGGCTCACGCCAATCTAATATAACTAGTAAGAAGATCTATGCTTAGAGTGACATAGAATATCACTTGTCGTTTGCTATCCCTGCTACTAACTCAGCAACTTCTTCTGAGCATACGGTTACAATACAAGGAGTCTCCACGCTACTAACATAGCAATTCGTTAGGGGTTCGGTACTCTCTCGCAGGAACACAATTACCCTTTAGGAAGTTGCTATTTTGCCGCGGTCCCCTGTTAAAGGAAGGATTCTAAGGTCAAGCGGCTTATTAAATATCGCTTTTTTGACAATGCCAGAGCATTGTTTAGTGCGATTATATATCTATACATATTCAAAATTAGAAAGCTGAAAATTTATAAAGAGGTTTGTTTTGTAATCTAGGCAAGGATTTTTGCAAACTCAACCCCTAAGGAAGTTAAAATAGGTATGGATACTCCTGTATGGAAAATCGAAACCGTTGAATTTACAGAGAAAAGATTCTTTTTATGAACTCTACAAAAGGGTTTTTGGAAATTCAACTCCTGAGAGGGTAAAAAGTGGAAAATCGAGACCGTTTAATTCATTGATTTCATACTAACATTTTAGTTCCTTTTTAGTTTAAAATATAAAAGTGTAAATGGGGTAACAAGATTTTTTCCACGTGGACGAATTAAGGTAATCAGCGAGAAACAGAGTGACGCGGTGAATCGCTATTACTTTAATATACTCGTAGAATGGAATCCAGGAATTAACATTAGGAACTTTCAACTTGAGCTGACGAATTTGAGGCTTGCATTAAGACGTCAAAACTTTGGTCCTTAATCAAAAAACTTCACTAAAATAAAGGGCGAAGTTTGCGCTGGACAATTTTTCGATCTTCTCCTTAAAATAGAAAACGGTAAATATCCGAAAACTGAGGATAAGATTAGAATTTCATTAGGTCTTGAAGCCACAGTTGTGCCCACCGTTGACGATCTAATAGTTCGAATATATCCATAGATCCACAACCTAGACGGTAAATCTGTGGAGTCGCTGTGCGAACGTATACCTTTGACACCTAAAAACGATCAGGCTTCCATCAGCAACGACACCTTGTTAAAGTCGTTTGAGCATGTACAGTAACGATACAAGTCTGCGGACATTTTAATGATGAATGTTGTTATAAATTATCTGTGGAGTTCCTAAATACACTCAATCCACCTGGTCTACCAGCATATATACTTAACCTCAAAGTAGGCACTCCAGTAATGTTACTGTGTAATCTGAATTTTACCGAAGGTTCTGCAAAATAAAACTTAACGCGAGCGAAGCCGCGTGCAAAAGCTAGTAATATAATAAATTTACTGGTTTTTATTTTATTTCGCTTATTTACTCAATTGTCGATCGCATTATACCTATTTTACCCTCGCAACCTGATACATATAAGTTTTTTGATTATACATATTTGATCTTCTCTCTCTTTGATCTTCCCTCGATGTATCCGCCACGCTGACTAAATTTACGCGTGGGTGCGATTACGAGAGAATTGGTTGCGGTTTTCTGTAAGGTGGAGTTTCTACCCGCCACCGTCGGGCTTCTTTGAAGCACCGTACCGCTCTTAAAAACACCCAGACCATATACAGACATGTTCATGCACACAAACATTTGTCCTGAATGGGAATCGGCCACCGGGCTCGTCAAATTGTGAATTATAAGAAAAACATATAGCTGTATGTTTTTATAGAGTCTCTTCCATATTTCACGGCCATGATATTATGGAGTACTACCGCAATCGGATTTCTCCAAAATGGTTGAGAAATATTCTGCGTCCTGCTTCTTACCGTAAACGACCATGTGTACCATGTACTGATAATGTTGGTTGTGATTAGAAAGTGTAGTCAGCGTGGGTAGAAATATAATAAAGATCACAAAATAATATTAAAAAGTGTATTTGTCGTAGACTTATCATTGGACCTATATAGTATAAACACTATTCTACACCAATGACCAAATTATTATTGTTTTATTATACTATAGTCTCATACAAATGGTTTTAAGTAAGAGGAATTCTTACTTCGAAGAGTAGAAATGTAATCCATTGAATTCGTTTCCGTCTCAAAGGTTCATATTATGCTACGTAGAGGTTATGGTTTGATTAAGCGGCATCAGTCAAATTTCTTAGTTTTAACGACAATATCCGGCGGCCCATCCAGGTTCCTTGTGGCAGTACCCAGAACTGTTTTCTTGACTTCCATCAGGCTGGCACCCATCTCCATTCCTGATGCATGCCAGGACTTGAGTTGGCATGATCATAGCGGCCACGAAGAAAATAGCGACGAGGATGATCAGATTGAATTTCATTTTGGTTTATTTGTTTACGTACAATTAAGACAAAGAAACAAGAGCATTTTTGAATGACATAAAATTAAAGACATACGCAGGCATGACATACATACGTTTGCATTATATATTTTACAGTACTTTACACTTACATCGTAGATAAAAGACCTTCGTTCTATGTAATGCTAATAAAATGAGGTATACATTATTATAAAAATAATATGAAACTGAATAAAAAAGTTGATTAGCGTTATGATATTCATACAATTATTTGTATATGAGGTGGCACATGATTTACATTATTAATGTATTCAGGACCAGTGGATCCAGTCTTGTTAAGTATTTAGAGTTTGTTAACCCCTACAAATTGTGCAAATGAAGCAGGATAATGTTAAACTTTTTCCTTATGTGTATGCAAAAAAATCTCAATTTATTTTGGAAAAAAAGAAATATGAATAACTAATTTTCAATACGGAAACGAAAACAAAGCATACATTGCTTTGAGATGGATCATTAAAAACATAATTTTGTAGAACAACAGGATCAAACGCAGGAATGTTGCTAATGGTGCTTCAAATGTCCACAGGCTATGGTTACTCTTCTTCTTCTTAACGTTATCCCGTATCCTAACCCATTAGGATGGGTGGGGTTCGCTACATAAGCCTAAGGATCTGGCGAACATGCGGATTTTTACATGGAGCGACTGCGGCCAGACCTCCGCAACCCAGAGGGTAAACCAGATAATTGTTAGGCAAGATCACACGTCATTCGAAATTTAAAGAGGCGTGGAGCGCATTGTTGCAGCCGTCTGGGGAAGTACCCTCCACCTCACAGAAAACCGCAGCCAAATAACAACTTCTGAGAGGGTTGTTGTGTTCCTACGTGTGAGTTAGGTCATGATAGGATACGGTAACTGCTTTCCACCAGGTGGACCATATGCTTGCATTACGTTGTATAAAAAGAAAAAAGTTTGTCTTTTATTTTAATTCTTCTGTATAATTAAATTGATGGTAAAAAAATCGGTCGAGAGCAAGTCAGACTTCGTGCACCGAGGGTTTCGTACCATAATCTGAAATTTATGATTATTACGTGGCTTTAAAAAATCAAGAAATTCAGGGAATCGGGAAGTTTTTATATTTGATAAAATTATGTAGAAGTTTTCTATATACTTTTTTTATACCACTAAGGTGGCAATCAAGCATACGGCCTGCCCGATGGTAAACAGTCACCGTAGCCTATGGGCATTTGCAACGCCAGAGGTGTCACCCATGCGTTGCTGACCCTCTAAAATTGCTTACGCTATGATACCTTGTATTTTGCAAAATTTTACGATGTTATGACAACTATTGTCACCATTACTGTTTTCTTGACAAACATATTGTAATACAAGAGATTCGCATGACAAGCAACTTATAATAATTTTTGAATTTTCCCCTTTACTAATATTGTAAGATATTGCTGTTTGCCAATTCATGATCCTAATGCCTGACAGATATAACTTCAAATAGGCGATTGCGAATTTTTCCTGTACTTATAAAAAACTGGTACATTTACATTGATATTTTCCTAAATTGATGTTATGAGAATCAAGTCTTGCCAAACTTCATGATTCTGGGCCCCGTATTATTCTGTACCACATAGGACATAAGTGACGTTTTTTTTGTTACTTTACGAAGCGGGAAAACACACCGTGCTACACTCAGACAGTGGAAGGAGTTAATATATACAGACATCTGGTATAAATTAACAAATTCAATATTTTGTTTCCATATCGAATTTGAAGTTCACGTTAAACTCTTGTTTCTTTATTCCTAATTGTACGTAAACAAATAAACCAAAATGAAGTTCAATCTGATCATCCTCGTCGCTATTTTCTTCGTGGCCGCAATAATCATGCCAACTCAAGTCCTGGCATGCATCAGGAATGGAGATGGGTGCCAGCCTGATGGAAGTCAAGGAAACTGCTGTTCTGGGTACTGCCACAAGGAACCTGGATGGGCCGCTGGATATTGCCGTTAAAACTACGAAACATGACTGTGCCACAAACTCTACTGTAAATAATATGAACCTATGATACGGAAGCGAATTCAATGGATTATAGTTCTACTCTTATTCTTCTTAAGTACTTAAAATAATTTGAATGAAACTAGGTATAGTATAATAAAACAATAATATTTCGGTCATTACTGTAGAATAATGTTTATACTATATGGTCCAATGATAAGTCTACGACAAATACACTTTTTAATATTATTTTGTGATCTTTATTATATTTCTACCCGCGCTGACTACACTTTCTAATCACAACCAACCTTATCAGTACATGGTGCATATTGTCATTTACGGTCGATTACTTGATGATGATGAGCCCAAGTATTTCAGAAATAGGTATTTATCTTGTACACAGTATTTCCTAGTACGGTTAGTCAGATAACTGTACACCACGCCGGTATTTGCAGAATATACCTACGTTTCGGCCTACATTTTCTTTCACAAATGATGTTTTCCCTTGACCGGGTTGGCACGCCCGTGTACGCACCTTTGCCGGTATTTATTACCCTGGATTACGAGCGAGAACTATCCGGCATTCCAACAGAGTTGTCCCAATTCCGTTAATACATCTGAAAATTATTCAAGAACTCTCGGAAGAGATAGAAAGTATAAATATAAATATAATATAAATATTGTCGGACAAATTACACAGCGCCATCTAGCCCCAAAGTAAGCGAAGCTTATGTTATGGGTACTAGACAACTGATAAACATACGTAATTACATTTTTTTTGTAAATATATACTTATTATACATAGAAAATACCCAGACCAAGACAAACAGACATGTTCATGCACACAAATGTTTGTACTGTGTGGGAATCGAACCCACGAGCGTTGGTGTCAAAGTAGCGTAACAGCGTGTTCCACCACTGCGCCACCGAGCTCGACAAAGTGAAATTAATAAATATTCTGATGAATTATTGAAATCTACTATTCTACTGAAATGTGTATTAAATATCAAATAATTTATAAATAAAAAAGACACACGCCATTTTCAAAATGGTCACTTAACGTAAGTAAAATGAGTAGAAACCAAAGACCCTAAAGGAACATTGTGGTTTAGGTTATCTTATTTATGAATACACATACAAAAGTTTATCTTACAAAGGTCTAATATGACTTTGTTGAAATTTCTTCGTCGATCAAAATTTGGGCAATTGAAAATAACAACTTTTCTTCTACATTTCTAACAATTTCTTTGCACGCTATATAAAACTTTATTGACCACAGTAATTTGGTACAAGGAGCGCACTTCATTCTATATACATTCTCTACCAGTCAACCATGGGAAGTGCTGAAAACACTATTGCCGTTCCTATTAACAGAGTACCTTAGCGATCGAACTTCATTCGGCTATTTTTATGTTATTTATATATATTCAATATTTGCTCGTTTAAAGTAATAGGCAAAATATGGCAAAAGTGGTATTAGTGGGGTTTGAACCGGGCGACCTATGTATATAAGATAGTACATACGTAGGTACATACGGAGGGACCAAATACGCGATAATCATAATGTCGAATAGCTGGTATTAGCGTTTAACAGGATCCGCAGTTTTTTTATGTCTTTGTGTAATATCCCATAAAATCTGTTGAGCCGTTTCAGAGGAGTGCGACCGCGACACGATAAAATTTTTGAAATTATTTTTTATTCTTAAAGACATAGAGACCGATAGTAGTAATTCTTATATCGTGATGGTTTTAAGTTTATTACACGATGACAAAAATGAATTACTCGTTTTTACCAAATTGGCTACTTCGCAAATCTTTGACTGACGATTTATACGTATAAACAATTACGCATTAGTTCTTATTTACTTTCAACTATTCACAATTGTGTATGCAACTAGGTCAGTTCTGATCGCCGGTGACCCAGTGATTTCCAAACGCGATTTTTTCAGTGTTTAGAAAATATAACACAGGGAGTGTTCGAAAGATCCGTTTGATTTAACACCAGCCACTGGTTGTGCTCATCTAGAATAAATACACTACTCTCCATAAATTTAAACATAAAGAGACAGTTTCATTGTGTAATGAACTATTTGCCAAGCGTTTCAAAAATGTTAAACAACATTGTAAATATTAGTATGAGTATTGATATTCTATATTTAATTTATATAAATTAAAATTATTTTCCAAATGTATGCAATATGTATCCAAATCAAAGTTCTGCGAATTAAATGAGTTTTAATTTTTATTTAATAAAGAACCTCTTGAAATAATAACAATGCATTATTCTATATAACATTGATTATTTTCCAGAAACATGTTAAGTGCACATGAAACGTGACTTATTTCGCCAAGTAAGTAAGAAAAGTAGACCATTCAATACTTTAAATATTCAACAATAATGACCAATGACCAAATATTACAAAGTGATACGTCAAAATTTACAAAATATATCTATCGAACTTTTCCTGACTAAATATGACTGTGCTTCACCTACTTTTCAATAGAGCCTCGTTTGTTACACGGAAGGATGTACCGCATGCAGGTAAGGTTAAGATATTGTAGTTGCAGACCTAGTTTGGAATATAACGTAGTAACGTAACCGGGGCGTTATTTTCATTTAAAAGGTCACGCTCCAATTCTGTCATGTCGCCAAATGGAATAAAGCTGGAGTCATGTCTTGAGATAAAGCGATGTTAAATTAAAACCTAATTTGAATATAAATTTAGAAATCGATTCAGGAAGTCGACTGATTTCGTATAAGTTTAATAAAGATCCAAGTTTAAAAAATCTTATTTGCCTTGCCATTGGTTATCTTAAACATATCTTATTTTTTAAATAAAATATTTATTTTCTAATAGTTTTCATTTTGTTTAATCTACAGGTAGTTTGAAAAACGATAAGTGGAAAAAGAAATGCCAAAAGAGACTTGGCAATATATGACGTTTCCAAATCATCTTTTGATTATTAGTTAGATAATATTTTTCATTTTAAGTCAGCATATCAGTTCAATAATAATTTTGACAAGCGGTATAACAAACGTTGCCTGTGCCGAACATTTTTACATAACTTTGTCTGTTTTTATTATAACATTCATCAATCCTGAAATACAGAGTATTTTTAATGTGAATGTGATTTATATATATATACGGGAAAGAACAGAACAGTTTTTGGCAATTTATTATTCGAATTATAGATTCGAATATAATTAGCAATAAACGACCTACCAAACATAGTAAGCCGATATGAGCATATACAACTTGATAAGCCGCTTTTACAAAACGTACGAGTACGTGATATAATATATGGGTAATGCGATAAAGTAGCCTAATTAGATTAAACGCGTAGTTAGCACGTCCGTTAATGATCTGATTCTAATAACTGCATATCCGGCGGTGCTGAGCGTACTAGCAAGTTAATTTATGTGTAGGCCACACTACAATTTGTAACCTTAGTAATCGAGCACATTAAGCTTTTAGTCATGTCTGTTGCTAATAAATAACAGCAGGTCGACCGGCTTTTCAATTGGACTTAGCTAAACAACAAAACAAGATGTAGAAACTTCTTCGTTTGAAGGTACACCTATATCCCTGCAGTGCAATGAGTGAGAGTGGTCGATATGGTGATATTATTTAGCGAATGAGTAATTGACATTACTAATGTCAACATAGTTGGGAACTTAGAAATTTGTAAGGACTAGTGTCACTTTACCTCCTGTAAATATGTGAGTAACTCCCATTCTATTATATTAAATTATCCATTTCATACCCAATAATATAATAAAATAATAAACTTTAGTGATTTTAAAAACAAAATTGTCACAGATGTTTATTTTTCTTTCAACCTTGTATAATATTAGCATAGAAAAACGTACTTGTATAATAACGAAGTTTTAGCTGTGAATAAAAAAAGAAACATCAATATATCGAATTATAAAGTATATCAAAAACGCGCATCTTCTGCTATGCATGAATCATTAGGAGTACGTGCGTGAATTAAAAGTGTAAAATATTTTACCTAGGTCGTGACGTTCAACCCGTCTCTGTAGGAGACATGATAGTAGAGACACAGAACTTCTCGCACATGAAGTACTTAACTAACAATTCCCATTTCAGACCAGACTTTTTTCTGTCAATGCAGCTACTGCTCTGCTGACTCACAACATATACTTACATGTATTTCTATGTTTAGTAATATATTGTGAAGACGTCAAAAGTCATCATTGAAGTCAGATATATTTCACTCTTAAGCAATCTATCTCTATAAACATTATAGAATACAACTGGTGAAGCTTTAACAAAATACTTATTCCTATTGAAATATAATAGCAAATTTGATAGGGAAGCAAATTGCTATTTCGCCAAGGTCCAACGCCAAGGACAACCGATTTTCCACTCCGCTCTATTAGGAAAACTAGAAGGATACTAAAGAAAAATATGCTAAATTAACAAAGTACATAGTGAGGTATTCTGGCACTGGGGCCAAGTCTGATCACGTAAGAGCTACATGTGCAAGTTCAAGGGTACTGCAGTGGCTCGCTTAGGTAAAAACTACGTGATCTAACTCTAAAAGATGGCTTTGTTCATCCTGAAACTATTAAATTAACAATCGATAAAAAAATTGATGTGTTTAGACATAACAAAGAGTACAATACCCAAGATACAAAAATTATCTGAAGGGTCGAAGAAAAATTTTTTTCCTATTTCATTAGTAAAAAGTTGCAATAAAATCTCATTAGTTGTACTGGGTCATTTTGATACTATTAAATAATTTTTCTACTCTTTTCTGTCCGCCATAATTTGTGAATCCAACCAAACGATGAAATTGAATACATTTAGAAGTTTTATTATGAAAAACAAAAAATGGGACACATGCCGCGAAATTGTAACGTACGTTTATTAATGTACTTAACACAGTGTCAATACGAGTGGCATAAAATAGGTTCAAACATTTTCAGTCCGCGAATATTGATGTCAAAAGTGATGCTCACCTTGGTTGACTTGTTATGGATAAAGTCGATGCCATTTTTGACAAATTGGAGTTAAATAGGCATTTTAGTAATTACGACATAGCTTAAGTTTAGTAATGTGTCCACCATGTAGCCTTGACCTTGCACTCTCAGATCATTACCTGTTTAGGTCTCTTCAAAATTCTTTAAGATCAAGAGAGGACTGTCAAAACTTCTTGTCAAACACAAAATTTCTACAGTAATGAGATTAACTACGAGTATTTGTCAAATAATGATATAATCAAATTTAAATAAACTATGATAGCAAATGACATGAATTTGTATATAAAATACGAAAATATTATTAAGGTAGATGCAGACCTCAAAATCTGAAGAAGATAAAAAATATTTATGCAAATATTTTTTATACAACATTAGGATGCAAACAAGCATACGACGCACCTTGTGTGAAGTGGTCAAGCTTATGATGTCGCTAGCGCCTTGCCACTCTCACTACTAGTACGGCAGTTTCTCGGGATATTACTATTATCCACTTGCAGGAACCGGGCAGTTGTTATTTAGCTGCGGTCTTCTGTGAGACATACCCTACATCTCCAGAGCGACGTTTGTTAATGATCAGGATATAGTGGCATCTCAGGTTGGTTTTGACTCTGAATATTAATATTGAGACATTTATATCTCTTAAATATTTTATTATTTGATTTATTTATGTTATTTTTTAGTAGATAATGTCAATATTACGATCCGATTTGAATTATACTGTCATGAGAATGCTCCAATGATAGTGTCTAAATTGGGTGAACATTTGACATACTAAAAATAATGATATAATGATTTATCAGTACCTATGATAGTTATTTTATTGCTCGATTTAAACAGATTTCATTGTGTCAGACTCGAATATAAATTAGTTTTATCTTTGGCTTGATGGAAGTGCAAGTACATTTTGGGGTACCAATGGCTCGTTATAATAGTATTGTCTTAGGTTTTCGCGATTGTTACACATTGAAATTAAACTATTTTTAACGGAAGTATTGCGTGTTTTATTTATTTTGTTGAAACCTGACGTTTCGAACGCTTTGCAGCGTCCGTGGTCGCAGGAAAGACTGCGACTACTTCCGTTAAAATGGCTCGTTATAATCATTATAATTTAATGTACTTACTTTCATATGCAAGCGGAAAATCCTGCTTATTAAGAAACAAAGCCCTAGCGAAAGAGAGCTATGGTGCATTGAAGTAGCTCGACTGGTGCAGTACCGGTAAGCTCCTCAGAGTTTGCAGTGTAAACAGTGACCATTGCTTCCTTGTATTGTAGACGCTTATAGGCCAGCTACGATAACCATTTTATATCATTTGGATCGTTGGTTGGTTGTTTGACGTTGTATAAAGAAGTAGCAAGCCGCTACAGCCCTTACTTATTAATTGAAGACGACCAATGCAGCGAGTGAAATGTATAAAGATGTAGAGAGATCGAGGCGCCCGGTTCTCTGTCTATCCCACAAGGGACCTGACGTGAAACTTAAATATATAGATAGACCAATTCGTAGAGTTAATTTCTCTTCTACGCAACGTAAGCTACGTCGTAGTTCGTTCGTATTCCGCAGCAACCTTCATTCTACTAAGACGTGGCGCTAACGTCCCTTCTATAGAATACGCGACGTAGTCGACCTATAGCCATTTCAACTTATCAACTCCATCTACGAGATATAAGATTCGTGGTAGCTACCACGTCTCTTCCATACCTCGCTGGATTTCAACTCTAAAAACAACCATCAGTACCATCTAGTTTTAAAAACTCGATCGAAACTCGCAAAGTGCGAGTTGCGAGAAAGTCGAAAATCATCAATTAGTAAAAGCTTCATAATGAAGAAGGTAACCATTTTTATAAAATAAACAATAAAGACAAAACCTACGACTTGAAACATCAATTTCAATGCGCTCGGTTTTGGCTTTTATAGGTACTTCTTTATTTAATTACAATTCACAATTTTTAAGTTTCAATATATTTTCATCTTATTTATTTATTTTATTACCCTTCCTCTAATGCTTTAACCAATCCTCCAATGAGGAGATTAATACTAATTATTCTAAACGAACGAGATGAAAACGAACTAATTATATAATCAAAATATGTTAAGAGTTATTAACGTAATGGTACAGTGTTACATAGGCTGAAGCTGTCAGACTGTAGACTCATCTTTAATTTTTTTTTATACAACTTGCTTAAAATGGTTACTGCAACCTACGAACGCTTACAATATACAGCTTATACCAATATACGCTTACGTACCTAATGCAGGAAGTATTTCATTTTCATTCGTGTAATGCCACCTCAACTGCTAACACAGCAACTAACTCCTTAAGAGCTTACCTACTAGGGGATACTAGTAAGCTCAAACACTAGTTGGTATACAATAAACCTACAGAGATTTTTATTTGGCGCGGTTTTCTGTATACTTCTCCTGTCGGGCTGCTTTGATACGACCTACCTCTCTTAGAGAAGATGGAACTAAGTAAATTCTGATAGGTAATATATTTTTTTATTTCATAAAATAACTTTGTGTAACAACCTTCTTGTTATGAATTTAATTCATAATATTTTATAGAAAGAATAAAATAAGAAGGCAAGTTGGTTCAGACATGCAGAAAGAATGCAGGAAGAAAGAATTACGAACAGAATAGAGCGCGGAAGTAAAAGGATGTAGGAGCCAAGGAAAGCCAAGATTTACCTACCATAACAGAATTCATCATGTTTTATCAGAAGGTGATGTCAGGAGTCTATGAGAAGAGCATGAAGATGTGGAATGAATTAAAAAAAACGAGTAAGATGTGTAAATATCGAGTCATGTGGAACTCGGCGCTCTCTGCCTACCCCGTAGAGGGATTTGGCCTTAAGTTATAGGTAGACAGATATTTTGTAGACTAAAGACCTTCCTGGTATCAATTAAAATCACAAAATTTCGATTTATTGTAAATGAACAAGTTTGCAAAATTACCAATTGCTCGGTTCTCGCTTTCTATTTACATTAGTATATACGAGTATATATATATATATATATATATATATATATATATATATATATAGATATTTTGTTGGAAATAAATAGGACACGGCGATATTTTATATACGTTTTGGTTATTAACCCCTTGAGCACCAACATAGGTCATATATGACCAGGCTTATGGCGGTATGCGTGTAAAAAGTACATAGCGGGCCTCGACGGATCACCCACTAATTTTCTAGTATATAAATATATACCTATAATTCGAAAAATATTGTATATTTTCTTTATTTTAGACTACAGTGTGTCTGAAAAATTTACATTTATATAGGTACGTACGTGCTACGAAGTAACAGAGACACTCCCTTTTTCGAAGGAGGTTTAAATTGAGTTTACTTAGCAAACACTGCAAACCAACGTAAAGTACCTGCGTGTGTTTGTTAGCTCAAGGACGATATGCAGCGAGCAAATAAAAATCGCGTGCCACATCGGTTATTTACCTTTCATTACATACTATAATTTACTGACGTGGAATCACGTTTAACTCGTATATATCAATCTGGTATAGAAACAGACTATACAAAAATTTCTTTAAAAAAATTGCTTTCATGTTTCAGAATGAAATTCATGTGTAAGAATTTCATTATACGCTTATACAGCGGGTGAAAATGCGCATTTGCTTTTTCCTTTCATAAAGAAGAAACCATTACTGTAAATACTGTAAAAAATTGTATTAATTGTCGAGTAATCAAAATAACTTGACATTTTCTCACAGTCAGTTTCGATGAAAAGAAGATTATTTAATGCAGGTAAAAATAATCAATTACATCCTCGAACGTAGATGTCCTGCAAACATATATAAATGTCTCTTGTGCAATTACTCTCTTTCTTCCCTTAGTTACAAACTATTTTGCTCAGTTTCTAATTAACGTATATACGAAACATCAGCAAAGGAAAGAAGATAGGTCAAATAGAAGTATAATAACAATAAAGCTATTTATTCGAATCATAGAAATGAATATATTTTTTTAACATGATAACTTTTTAGGAACAAAGCGCAACATTGTAATTAATAAGCGTGTACCATTTTATTTGGAATGAATAGACTATCTAACGCTCTATTTGCAGTCACATTAAATTTACAATGTTGCATTAGACAAATAATGTCACTGAAATTCCGCGTACAAAGTCGACAGATATATCATGAAACTCATGCCGAAATAGACGAAAATCATTTAGTAACGCGGATGTCGTATTCATCGTTTCCAGAACGCATAAATATGATAATTCTGACAGATGCAAGCCTGGCAAAGGTTCAAGCACACTGCGCGGAGAGAATATTCCAAACGATCGATGTCTTTCGATACAATCATAGTGAGGCAGGCATGCATGTGCACGTTTTATATTGTGATTTAATATATAAAGAACAGCTGTAGTATGGCTAAGCTACTCCTGCGCACTCGATTTTTACAACTATACTTTCCCATCTATGACTTACAGGGATCTGACGACGCAGGAATATGAATAAATACTTATTAGTATTATTGCAGTAATCTGGATATATTAATCTGAAGACGCTGGTATAATATAATAGCGATATCGTAAATAGCGATAAACCGTATTGTTCTAGAGCTAAACAATTTTAACTAGTACTAATAACGGCTGGTTTCATTTATATGGCTACTTTAAGCGAGGATAAACGTTTGGATCACCATTTTCGAATTACTCGAATCTTTTTTTTAGTGAATGCGATATGCGAATACTATTTTTTTGTTATACAATGTCGGAAGGCATACAAGCACACGGCCCATTTGATGTAAAGTGGTTATCGTTGCCTATGAACGCTCGTAATACATTAAGTATCACTCGCGCGATGTCTCCTCTGCTGCTAACACAGCAACTCCTTAGGAGCTTGCCGGTGACCTCACTCACACGCAGGAACACAACAACCTTCTAGGGAGTTGTTATTTAGTTGCGGTTTTCTGTGAGGTGGAGGTACTTTCACAGACGGGCTGGTTTTATGCGACATATCTTTAAAAAAAAAGCCCCCAGACCAATACAAACAGTTCATGCACCCAAATGTTTGTCGTGTGGGAATCGAATCCACGAGCAAAATATTAAGATACATATTCGTTTATTTATCAGACATTCACATTATTCATATAACAAATAACACGGGAAACCCACTAGCTGAAGTGGTTTCGTAAACCGCGGCCTACATGAGTTCAAGGGCGGTGCAACAAACGTTCGCCGCGGCTCGCGTGTCAGTTGGAGGGCCACCTTCACGTCCCGTTGGACTGAATAACGAATGAGCTGAGCGTCGCAGTGCCAGAGTATATTATGATAAACGTTGCTTATTTTGTATGGCATTTTATACGATCCTGGAGGTCTAATGGTTATAGCTCCACTTGTACACTTGGTATTTAAAAACAACTTTTGTGTTTACGAACATATTACCAAATTCCTCGTGATTTATCAAAATGAAAGGAATCAACGAGCGTATATGAAAATATCTATAAATGTTGAAGAAGGATCACATCTTGTGGAACGCGGATCTCTCTGCCTACCCCGCAAGAGAAATGGCGTGAAGATATAGATAGATGGCACGTATTATTGAATGTATGTGTTTGTTTTTTCTGGGTGTTTCTAATACCGTCTAGTCTGGTTTCAAAGGTTACTTATATAGAAACGTAAATATATTTTGTTTATAAATACATATATATTATACAGGATTTTTTTTAATGTTTGTCTTGCGCGTGAACCAATCCCACAACCCTTGAAGTAGCCAATGCTACTCGTAGTTACTCTACACACATTAGCCTTTGTAGAGAAATTTGAGAATAACAGGTACCTACCTACAATTCTCGAAATATTGAAGCGTGCGCGGCTCTCGCGACGTTCAATGGAAATCCCAATTAAATCACAAATCGATATCTTAATTAATCCAGAAATTACTGACATGAAATAGCCTGACTCTGACGGCCCGTTAATGTTTTTGGTTGGATAACCTCTCCTAAATTTAACGATTTTGTAATAGATGTCAGTCACAGTTTCATAAAAGCATCCGTTTCAGTCGAATCCTATCTGATTTATCTAATTTTAGTAATTGGCAAGGCTCACCTTTTTTTTCTTTTTTTTTATACAACTAGATTGGCAAACAAACATGCGGCCCGCATTAGGTAGTAAGCGGTCATCGCAGCCTATTGACGCTCGCAACTCCACGGGGATGTTACTCGCGCGCTGCCAATCTTGTGACCTAAGGCTGTTTCGCCACAGTACCCAGTAATTCCTCTGCCATATCTCACCCTTCAAATCGGAACACAGCTATATAAATATAACTGTTTGGCGGTATAAATAGGTGAGACAGAGGTACCCACGCAGACGACTTTTGTACAAAGTCTCCCTATGGTATCTTGGGATGTATAGAGAAAAACTATGTGCTGAAAATCAATATATATATGTAATAAACTATATTTTATTATAGCTTTAATAAGGGTATTATATATACATATATATATTTTATAGTTTATTATATAATTGGGAAACTTTTGACTCAGGAAAATAAAAACTACTGTCTCGGATGCAATTTTTTTTTCAATTATATTGTTATAAAATAATATGTAATCTGATCTGTAAACCGTAAATTAAATTATTTGAGCTAATTGTAACCAGATTTGTTGGCAGTATATAAATAATAATCTACAATACAGAGAATGCTTCTAACCTGATAGTTATTCATACCCGTATCAAATTTCTCTTTACCCGTTAAAACATTTCAGAGTTTCGAACTAATGTTTAATTTATACAAAGATTGCAATGATTAATTATATAATTAAAGTAAAACTTAGGAACGAGTAGATCTTTGAATTTTACTACTGTTAGAATTGTATACAGAGACATTATGCAAACTACGTTGGAAATGCAATGTCATCACACGGACTTCAACCCCACGAAACTTGGGATTATTTAAAACTACAATCTCGAGGTCAGCTAGTCGAGCATTATGGAAATGAATTACATTCAATTTGAATAAAAGACGTAAAGATTTTTTAAGGGGTTTTCTGATTGTTTTTACTTGCGTCTAATGACTATTGCAAATTGCATCATTGCGTTAACTAATTCAACTAAATTTTTCGAAAATAACATATAAAGGATGGTCAGACTGCGCTTCGCTGGGTATTATATTGTTTTGTGTAATATTGCGTTTCTTCATCAAAGAGACATAACAACCCTCCAGGGAGTTGATAATTTGCTGTAGTTTTCTGTGAGGTGGATGTACGAAAATTGCCCTTTAATATCATACACCGAGAAAATAATAACGAGACTGCAACTAGGTGCTAAATGGCTATGTAGACAAACATACATTGGCAACTAATGATGCTAAAACATATCCGGTAACGAAGCCACTCAGCAACTTACAAAATGAAAGTACATGCCTGTCTGTAAAGGAGGCAGATTATACAAGGGAGATGATCCAGGAATCATGTAATAGTGGTTTTATCCACTTCTAGCGAAAGACTGGTAGAGAATGCCATTGGTATTACCTCAGTACATAGTTAATACACACATAGCCTGTAATACAATTGAAAACAAATAAAAGAATAATAAAAAGGTGACCCGACATTTGTAATAGGAAACAATTCCTTCTTGATAATAGATTACACAATAACATTATTTAGATTCTATATTTTGAATTAAATTATTGACTAGTTTATTTTCAATTTTCAGATTAACGAACAAATCAGACAGGGTCCCCGCCTCCTATATTATCAACTGTAACAACGGCCACTGTCAAAATGGCGCTGAACTGTGAAGTTCTTAATGCACGTTCGCCAATTTCTAAGGCTCCTGACATCAACTTCTGATAAAACACAATAAATTTGGTCATGGTAGGAAAGTTTTGGTCTTCCTCGGCATCCACACCCTTCTGCTTTCGCCTTGTATATCTATTTCGTGACTCTTTCTTCCTGCATTATTTCTACATGGCCGAACCAACGGAACGTGCCTCTTCTTATTTTAACACCAACACTCTCTCAAAAAAAATGAGTTGTATGAAACAACTCTATTTTTTATATTGTCATTGCGAAAGCAATCTACAAGCGTTATACCACAAATTTTGCGCAACGCTCGCATTTCGACTGCGTTTATCCTACTTTCATACCCTCTCCCTCTGCCATACCTAGCTCTCGCTTCTGTAAGTTAGCGTTGGGATCAGCACTTCGTTGTGTATAGCGAGCTGGCCCAAACTTTTACTACCAAGAAGTTTTTACAACGCACTATTTTTTTTTTAATAATCTAGCACCCCTGCCGCGGGCAAGGCTATTTTATTACATTCATATTTGTATACAGTTTGTAATTTGTAACAATTCACGTATAAATAAACACATTCATACATTCTCTCTTTCATTGCGCAATTCATCTTCCATTCATCATCTTAGATTTGTTTTCGAAAAAAAATAAACTTGGCCCATTTTAGAACGCCGGTGAAGCTATCATAACTACGTATTTCCAGTTGCCCCCCCTATACTGCGTCAGTCCAGACACGGGCGACAGCGAGCTTCACAGCTCCACCTAGCCACCGCGATCCCATCGGCTATACAAAATATAGCCGAGGTATACTGCATTAGTCCTAGGCGGAGCCGGTCTGCTTGTTGCGGTCTATGATAGCCGTGGCTAGACTCACGCAGTATTTTAAAAATTTCAATATTGTTTTCCCCACCAGTATTTCGGAGACTGTAGTTTCGGTGCACAGTTTCCCAGCACTCACTCATCTTTCCTCATCAGCGGTGTACTTTCCGTCCCTGTTGAAAATGCATCCACGTTATACAATCTCATCCACTTCTTCCAACACTTCATCATCTACCCTTTCTTTTCTTTCAAATACCATTTTTAAATACCACCTTTGTTTCGTTTGCATTCAGTAGAAAGCCCTTCTCCATACAGTCGTCTTTCATTGTTATGGAAGTGATCCATGTTTAAATATTAGATAACAGATTTAAAAGACGAAGAGCGCATCCGAGCAACCTGACTGGGGAAGTACCTACACCACAGTATACCACAGTCGTGTTCATATGAATAAATGAGGTTACCATAAGGTTCTGTGGTGCTGCTTTATATATATCTTCTGTGTAAATACACTTAGTAGAACCAGTACAATTCAACAAAAACAATTGTTTATTTTAACCAGAAGTAATTTTAACAGTTGTTTATAAAGATTTCATAATGAAGGATGTAATCAACAACCTCATTATTATTCTAACATAAATACGATGTCAAATTTAGCGAAGAAGAGAAACTTATTAACGGGGATGAAGTAACTCGGCAAGTGATTGTACACAAAGCAAACCACTGTATCATCTACTTTTTCCATTTCATAGAAATCAAAATATTTGAAATTAGAATGTTCATTTATGCCTATGTGAGTTTGCTTGTTTTCATCCCGAAATATGTACTGTCATCTAAGTAATATCTCAGCTAAAAGGTATATGTGCTCATGGGGTGAGCTGTTAATTACGAAAGCGCCGCTTAGACCTAGCGTGACGTGTAATTTAACTGGCTTAAATATAACACGCTGTGTCAGCACCAAGGTTATTGAGAATTTCTAAAACAGTGTTGGCGCTGCTATGTATAATAAATGGTATGGAAAATCAGTAATTAGGTTTCAAAGAATATTTTTTATAAATACTGATGTTTTTATTCGGTAGTTTGATTATCGAGTGAGACTGAGATTAGCAGTGATCTCTCGCACATGACAAACATTTACGTACATGCTGCCTGTTCGTTTTGGTCTAAGTATTTTAAATGTATTACTAGCTGAAGCCGTCACCGCTTCGCTGGGCGTTTTTTTTCTATCTCTAAACCTTCTCGGTAATGTGTGAGTGTGTGTTGAGTGTAACCCAGAAGTTTCATCACAATCGGATGAATGATTTCACAGTCTATAACGGACATAGGTACAAACATACTTTGTGTTATATATATTAAGATAAGTATGTATTTGCAAAAACAATATATTTGCGTTACGGATGTTTATTATTTGTCAAGTACCTTTAGCGCAATCTTCTCTCAAGTAAATATTAGAAGGTACTATGTAATTTGTCTGGAAATATTTATTTAGATGTTTTATCTACAAAAAATTGTTAGATCGATTTTATTACGGTCGTCGATTCCTAGAGTTCCAGACATCGCCTTCTGTTAAAACATATACGATAATGGTGAATTAAGTCCTAGTAGGTGAGTCTTGGCCTTACACATATACTAGCTGTACGTCGCGACTTCACCCACGCGGTTGTCCCGTAGGAACCGCTCTTTCTACTTTTTTCTTTTTCCTCAGCCTCTGAGGGTCGTATCATGACGTTGGATAGCTAATACCTTCATCTATCACATGCAAATTCCGATAGTTCCAGAGAGTAGCGTAACAACTCTTCCGCTACCTATTTTTAACAAAGATATAACAAATATACCGGCAATAATAATATTGCCACTATTGCAATATCATTTGGTGTAGTGTGTTGGTTAACAATAAATCAATGTTCGTTGAACACTCGACGAGTTTAGTTATTATAGCTCTTCTTGGAGCCACTAAGCATAAGTGAACAGCTACAGCTTTAAGCATTAACTACTGTTAACTTTTCACAACCAAACTTTGGAACATAACTAATAAATGGAAAGGTAACTCTGTCTTTCAGTATAATATCATTTCTCAATTTAACCGCTGATGGATCATAATGTAAACTACATAGGTAGTCTATGAAGTACAAAAGGACATAGGCTAATAAGATATAACAGAATACCAGAAACTACGGACTAAAGCAGTCTATATCTATGCATATAATAAATGGTAGGGTTCTGTTTGTACATGGAATATTTTTTGAACGAACGTTGTAGCTGGACACTAAATTCGATATAAAAGCCTTTTTTTAATCTCTCTGTCTGTCTGACTGTATTGCAAGCTCCACACATAAATAACTCTAAAGTGTTAGCTTAGCTTAATATACCTTTTAGCACAATGAAAAACAATGTCAATCTCGCATCTTTGTAATAGTAGATAATAATCATAGAGATTCTTTTCGAAATTTCGCAATTGGTTTTCTTTTTCTCTTATTATAAGTGAATAATTCCAAAAACTTTCAGTATGCCTAACTTATTGTGGCATCTTTTATAAATGTGTCTCATGATGGCAAATAAACGTACCAAAGTACATAGCTGTTTAATGGTTTTTGTATTATACCTCTATACCTTTCATGAATATATAAAATGAAACTGAAAGTCATACTAATAGCGAAATATTGTTGTACACACCGTGTATACACAGTCTATTTCGATAATATACTTAAGCTATTACAGAAAAGGTGAGTGTATTTACTGAGTGCTGTAGATGCATATACCGTGGCGGTATCCAATTTGCCCGCTCGTTGGGGTGTTAAAATTGTTCATTGCTGACGCGAAGCAGCCATTGCTACATGTTCTGTGTTATCACTCACGCCCGTAAATTATTTACTGACATAGATAAAACAGGTCAAGAGCGAGACGGATCTGTATATAGGGCGTTACGTACTTTGCTTCAACCGCATAGTCAAATCGTTTAGTTTTTTTTATTCATTTCTAACCGTCTAATTAAGATTGTTCTGATAGAAAATCCTCCGCCTGTATGCTTAATTCTACAGTAAGTTTTTGTGATGATTTATAGAAAAACTTCATTCTCCTTTTCTGTAGTATGTACTTAAAATTCTATGAATTGTAATTATTTCTAATCTTTCGCTTTTCGAACTTCGGGGATAAAACTCCTGTTTGTCACGGAATATAATCCATATTCGACTGTTTTCAATTCAAGGTCGTATTCGAAATCGATAGAAGTATCCATTTAATAATTACGGAAGCAGTGAAATATTTAAGTATCGTTTTCAATCGATCTGGATTTTTTGTATAGATAAATATATTATAGACTAAAACAAACAACTCCGTAAACCAAGAAAAGAATTATGATAGAGCAACACCAGGTACATAACTTGTTCATTACCGATCCTGTAACTCACTAGTAAAAGATAATTTACTAACTTAGTGGTATAAAAAATGCAGCAGTAATAATGAAAATGAAACGAGGTCGTATTCAATTTTCATTTCTATAAATAGTGCTGAATCGAGAGACACGTCGGCATTTACATTGGATATCCATTCGACCAACGCGAACGGAATGGAACTAGTTGAGACAATTATGAGTTTAATTTAATCTACGGAATGCGAACGGATATGAAACAGAGAACCAATATTTCAGTGCAACTTCTGTAAAGTGGAGGTACTTGCATATTAACTACTGTGCACTATCTCTATTTAATCAGAGTGTCATTTGTTAATTAGTACGGTGCACCAAGTACAGATGAGAGTGATTCAAAACCAAAATCAATCATAAACATAATCGTCACCCAATTTCGCCCAAAAGACAAATAGAGCGAATGGAGTTGTACACACGATGACAGATGAAACTATCTATACAAAATCATGCAAATAAAGCTATATAATACATAAGATGCAAGGGTGTAAGCTTGATCTGTTTTCGTCTGTACATGTATAAAATCAGTCATTTGTCGAATTGTGTTCATAAACAGTGATTTATAGACTTGATACTCAATTGTAAAATCAGATCTGTATAAAGATATATTTATGTTAATTCCATAAAAATCAAAGATTATGAAAAAATAAGTTCTGTTACAAATGAATATGCATTTATTTTTTTATGAAGTAATGTAATCTAAATAAAATTTATATGTACATGCAGGTCTCGAATTCGAAATGGCCATCTTTAGCTTTGATACAGGCCTCTAATCTGTCTGATCTCGAATCTATCGATTTACGCACTGTTTCCATGGGAAATTTAGCCACTGCTTGCTCGAGAGATTTCTTAAGAGACACAATGTCGGCATGTCGTTCCGAGCAGGCCATGTCCTCTAAAACTGACCATAATTTGTAGTCTAAGGGGTTCAGATCTGGGCTAGACGGGGGCCAGTCTTCAGCTCTTCTAAAGACCGGAACATTGGTTTCTAGCCAGGCTTAGGTAGTTGGTGCCTTGTGGCTAGGTGCAGAGTCCTGCTGGAAAGTCCACGATACATTTTTAAAAGTGTATTGCTGAGAGGTTTCACAGGACGATCCAAGATAGTCTCTTGATATACTTTGGCTGAAGTCTTCACTTATTTTTCACAAAAATGAAGCTTGATAAGACACCCCTCACCAAACCATTACAAACGCAGGATGATGACCACGTTGTACCTTTCCGACCACTTGGGCGACTTCTTTAGAACTGTATGCATACACTTTGCCATTTTACTTGTTGTAGTGCTCTTTAATCGTGAAAAGTTTTCATCAGTAAATAGGATATTTCTGTGCCATTCATCTGCGTATCGGGACAGAGGGCGTTTTGATCTATCCACTCACTTCAACTATAGAGATTGATTTAGGGCATGTCCAGTATATCGACGATAAGCGCCGAGTTTCAGGTCTTGTTTTATTATATGCGACTGAGTCCTAAGAGAATCTTCGTTTTTCGCGATAAGATTTTTTTGTCTTCTTATGGGGTTTCGGCGAATTCTGACTTTAACAGCATTAACAGGCTTTGCAGTTCTAACAGCACGCGGTCGCCCCGATCTTTTATGATCTTCAACAGATGAAGTGTTGGTATATCTGTCGATAGTACGATATACGAACATACGGCTGATACCAAGCTTTTGAAATGGAAAGAAGTTTTTAATATAATAAACGCGTTTCAAATTCAAAATAATTAAAGACTAGATAAAAGAATAATTTCTATGTAACAGTATTTATGTCCAGACTATAATATTTATCTATTTTGTAGACTTAGATTAAATTTACGAAATATGTGAATTATACTTGAAGCTGAATATAAGTCCGCAACCGGTATATGGATGGGCTTAGTCTAGGTTTAGGTACATTTCCTCCGTGGAGGGCACGTCAAGCCGTCGCCGGTCCCGGCTGTTTTCGATAGATAATTTCTTCTGATATTTGCAACTCGCAGTGCAAGAGGCGCGACTATAACGCTACGAGTACGAGTACGAGTATAACGCTAAAGCGTTTTGCTATGGCGAATTGCCTGTCAATGTTAATTCCACATTTTCTAACAATCCCAATTTCAGAACAGCACTGGAAAATTCCAAGGGCAATGACCGTTTCTTTAATGGCTCCAAAGTTTGCCAATACATTGTAAGTACGATGAAGTCGCGTCTGCTTTTTGTTTCTCCGTAACTAGCACCCGGTGTATAATATGAACTGGATTCTATTGAGGTGGAATATACGTCGTAGTGCGTTAGGGAGCAATATGTCTGTCCTTCCACCCTCTGATATCATCAATCTCGCCGTTCACTAATGATTGACCCCGTTCTGATGCCATCCTGTTAACTTGGATCACTATTATTGATGTTTTTGAAATACTAATACTTTCTCCACTGCAGACATTTGAACAAAAGATGGCTGTAAAGAAATGTCTCAGTGAACATCACACTCCAAACACAAACGTACAGCTTTGCAATCCTAAAGAAGTTCGAAGGTAATTTAATATTTTTTATACAACGTCGGGAGGTAGGTACATGCGTACGGCTCACCTGATGCGAAGTGCGTACCGTACCGTTACCTACGTCATGCAATACAAGGAATTTCGCTAGCCTTGCCACACAGCAAGCAGAGGTAGGGCTCATCAAACAGGGGAAACACCTCCGCCTCACCAAAGAACTCCCTGGACGGTTGTTGTGTTCCTGCGAGTGAATATGTGAGATGAGTACAGTCCTACTGGGGAAGTAACTCTACCTCACTGAAAACCGCAGCGAAATAACGAATCCGTGAAGGGTTGTTAGGTTTCTGCGAGTGAGTGATGTCATCAGTAAGTTCTCAAGGAGTTGCTATGTTATCATCATCAGGGATCGCAATGCGTCATTTATACTTCCTGTATTGCAAGCATGTATAGGCTATTAAGGAAATACAAGTGAAACAGTGATATATATATCACTGCTCCTGGCATTGTCAATTAATAATTAACTGTCTGATTTCAGCTTTTCCGGTTTTACGTGAAAATCCTAAATAATAGGAACCACACTCTCAGGAAAAAAACAACCTTCCTGGAAGTTATTTGGCGACTTTTTCCAGCGAGCTGGAGGCATTCCCCAGTAGGTCTGCTTTGATACGCCCTTCCTCTCTTAAACTTTTCCTTTCCTTTTTTCCTAAGGTTTAGATTTCGTGCAAGTTCATGATATAACATTTCTTGGGTGAGGATTATTGTAAATTTATTAGATTAATATACGAGTATTACATCAACATTATGCATTATTAGTAATCTCTTCGAATAAGAGCAGAGCATATTAACTTCTTGGTCATTAATTTCTTGATTCGAATCCTGACTTGGGCACGTACCACTAAATTCGTGTGTTCGGATTTATGTGCATATTTGTAATTATCACTTGATAGTTAATAGATTCAGGCGTTATTTTGCGAAAGTCAAATTTACACACACGTGTGCACACAAAGCAAATTGCGGTCTGAGGGATTAGGAAACGAGGTAACGCTAGGAAGAAATGGATTAAATATAATGGCAACGCGCGAGTGATTCCTCCAATCTCCAAACCTAATCTAAGAAAAGCCTAGTTCCCTCTGGATTGTGGAAGTACAATTGCAGTCACTCCATGTCAAAATCAGTGCCTTAGCCAAATTCTTAGGCATAGATAGCGGACGTTTCAATCACCAGAAGCCCTGAGTCTGTCCAACCCAATGGGTGTGCTTTAACAAGTAGCCCAACACCTGTTATAACCCCAAACGACAACCTTATTGAACTATTGGTTTGTTCGTTACTAAATATAATTTCAAAGTTTAGCGATTCCCTACCGAACAACGTAATCAGCCTGATCCGAGAACTACTATCAGATGATATTCTCAAATTATTGTAGCAAAAAAAGGTTTTTTTTTTTTTTGTATAGGAACTACATTTTTACGGTTTTCGGATTTTTTCATTTACTTGTGCTACATGACATTGCTTCTTACTAAATTTCAGGATTTTAGGTCAACGAGAAGTACTTTATACATTTTGATTCCCTTGCGAGTGTCAAAGTATGCGCATAAACGAGACATAAACAGCCGTCTCTTTTGATTGCGTTGACTTATAAGTTTGATTTTTTCACTGCTCGAAGGGATTACAGGCCTGAGTATTTGATATTAATTTCAGCTTAATAGCTCCACTGGTTCCTGAGAAAAAGGCAGGCAGACAGGCGGACACCGAAGTGATCCTGTAAGGGTTCCGTTTTTCCTTTTAAGATACGGAACCCTAAAAGCAAGAAGTTGTTAATCTTTTTGACCAGCCGAAACCCGTCGCTGCTGCTGTGTTGGAGACATGGTTGAGGCCGGTTTCTCATTTCACGGTTTAATTTGAAATTTCAGAAATCAGGTTATTCGTGTCTTCGGGACGATAGAGCCGATGGTCGTGCTGGTTACGCCCATTTTACAAGCTTTTTTTTATCCAACTCCTTCACCTTTACCCAAATATTCCTGCACACAGCCCAGATTTACATATAGTTTGCAAATGTATTGGCATCTCTCTAATATCTGTATATATACCTCATCCTTCCTCCTAAGTTATTTCGGAATGGAATTGAATTCCAATATTATAAGTTTGGTTTGGTAGTCCATGTTTTGGCCCCCTTTTACCTCCCTGTCTATACTATGTACTAATCTGTATTTGTCTGAGCAGGATTACTAACTATATCTTTGTGTTGTATTGTTTTAGATCACTCAGCGGATACTCGCTATTTGGCCACTGATCAACAGTCATATAACTGGAACGTGGTTTTCTCAACCTCGAGATTGACAAAATCATCGATAAAATTAAATTTGAAAAAATAGAATAGCGAACGCCGCCAATCAAATCCAGTAATGGACGAGCTCGGCGGTGCAATAGTGAAACGCGCTGTTACCCTACTTTGACACCAACGCTCGTATGTTCGATTCTTACACAGGACAATCATTTGTGTGCACACATGTCTGTTTGTCTTGGTGTGAGTATTTTCTATATACAATAAGTATGTATTTACAAATAAAATGTATTTACGTATGTTTATCGGTTGTCTAATATCCACAATACAACCTTCGCTTACCTTGGGGCTAAACGGCGCTGTGTAATTTGTCAAAAAAAGAAATGGATTAGGAAACGTGATAACGCTAGGAAGTGCATAACTCCTCAAATATATATAGATATAATATAATAGTTAAATTAATTTTGTGTGAAATGAACAACCAGACTGAAAAAATAATACTGCGTCCAAAAATATTAAACGCACCAAACTGTCCACACTGAAGAAAGATTTACGTAAAAGATTTCATGAAATATTTGATCATAAATATAAATGTTGCATTAATAAAAGTTTTTCATTTATCTTAAATTAATATCTCAAACTTATTACATGGCTGGAACATGCTTGTATGGCAATATATGCCTGTGGGTTTGTTATTAGTATGGTTTACTTTCCATCAACGTGGATTTTTCCTTTGTTACTCCCAGGACGTGCCTACGACAGATTCACATAGAAAATGTCGGTAGAATATATTAAAATAGTGAAAAGGTATTGCGGCATGTCTACGATACGGTAACTAGGTATTTTGATTTCTGTGGATTTTTCACTGTTTGTAAGATAATTGAAACATAGTAATTCGATTCACTGCTACTGTTAGAGGGGTAAGGTAAAGCGCGCAGATTTTATTGACTAGTTTGCAGATTAACATCGCGGCATTTATCGTTTTATTGGTTAAAATATTCTCCCATTGGTCAGCAGGCTCGAATTATTGAGATATTTAAGCACTAAAACACAAAGTTTTGGTGGGCGTATCTTTATGTGCAGTCAAGTGGTTTATTTATGGATTCCAGTATACCCCGAGTTTAGTTCCTCTTTTTATATTTTTTATAACAATATGCATACGCAACACTTGACGTAAAGTGGTTATCTTATCTATAGATCTATGCTAGTAGATTATAAAAAGGAAAAAAGTAAAATAAGATAATTGAATAAGATACAATAAGATTATTATTTCAAAAAAAATTAACACGTGTCTAAGTACCCGCGAACGCCCAATGGCAAATAAAGAATTTTTATCTTTTTTATAACTATATATTTACATAAATATACATATTTATCAGTTTTGTAATACCTAGGCTAGGTTAGAATTAAGTGACTATAACTACGGGTAAATTGTCCGGAAATATTAATTTATCGCTCGAGCGTTGGCCCCCTTGCTGCTAACATAGCAATTCCTCAGTAGCTTACTGATAAGATAACATCATTAGAATTACAACATTTAGAAAAGTGGTTTTGGCTACAGTTTTCTGTAAATACTTCACCATAGTCGGTTTGCTTAAAACACTTTACTTTTGTTTATTCAGCTCCTTGTTTCTTAACTAACTATGTAGTAGATGATCTTTTGCATCCTGCACTTCAAAAGATGATCTACTATATAGCCAAACGGTAGAAATTAGCACCGTACTTGAAATAAATAAGCTATAAAGTAATATTTGCTAAAAAGAGCAATTTTTGGGTATTAATTAATGGACTTCAAATTTCATAACATAAGCAAACGGTGCGTTAGCAGAGATTAAGTATTTTTATGTATGTATTAACAACATTTTTTTTTTTCAAAAATATATTTATTCTTTAGCATGTGTCCACATAAAAATACAGAAATTGGATCCATCTTAGAAGTATTTCCATACCTCCTATGTGAGAAGTATATTGTATTAGAAGCGTCTTTAATAAGTAATAAAAATATTAATTGTTTTTATATCCATAAATAATTGTGTCTACACAATATTTTCTATCCCATTTACATCAACATATATGATATCTATAGCCCGACCGAGAAACCGACGAACGTATATGAGAAGAGTTATGAATGTTATGGAAGCGAGTGAGGTGTGTAAGGATCGAGTCATGTGATGCTGGGTTCTCTCTGCCTAAAGGGACTTGGCGTGAAGTTACAAACAGATAGATACGAGTAGATATCTATATCTTCTTCTTAGCTTTATCCCATTAGGATTGGAGAGGTCCGCAACCTAAGGCCAAGGATTTGGAGATACAGATTTTTACATTAAGCGGCTGCCGTCACTCCCAGACCCAGGGGTAAAACCAGGTCCTTCTTAGGATAGGTCATACGTCTTTCCTCGCGATGTCCTTCACTAACGAGCAAGTATAAATATAGATAGCAGATGTAACTCATATAGTAAATAAACAAATATTTTTAAATTCCGAATTAAACTTGTACAAATATTAGGTTTGTACAAATATTTCCTACTTTAAGATCGGAAGAAATCGGTAATTTTTAGGAATCCGGCATCCTAATTCACCTAGCAGAGAACATTAACGTATCGCGTCTGTAAGACGGATGTTCTACACGATCGTATAAAATCTGGCCCATTTTGTTTATGAGAATAAATAGCTCTGGCCGAAGAGGACTCTGCCAGAGCCTGCTAGTTGTACCACGTGTTGCAGAGGTCAGCTTTGCTCAAACAATTAATACCTACTGAACCATTTATACTTTAAAGAGTATAGCAACATATAGTAACATTTTTACAGGTCGCCAGCAGCGATCCAGGCATTCATCCATGATCCATTTAAGGCCACGGTTTCAACAAAAATAACCTTGAACTTAACATATGTGGAGGTTAAGTAATCTGAAGAGCCTACAGATACATGTTTAGATAACATTTGCCGCATTTGATCGATGGGGTGTGAGATATGTAATGCTGGCGGTACACGTGAAACGATGTTTATTTTTATACCGTTTTTTTGGGATTGCTATGGATTTAACCTTTAAAAATATTTGTCAAACTGCACTGCCTCAGAACTCGCGCACCGAGGGTTCCGTATGTAATCAAATTGTGACTTAAAGCTGTCCCAACCAAACTCCAAACGAAACTCAAACAGTTTGTGCCTATTCGGGTCTGAGTTTGGTTCTGTTTCGTGGTGATTAAAACAAACTCGGACATGACCTGATTCACTATTGACCCAAACCTGTTCCAAATCTTAACGTTAACTGCGGGAAAATTTTATGAAAAAAAAATGCTCCATGAACAACCTAGTTGTATATTTAATATGCTCAGGTTTTTTAATACGCTCGTAGAAAACGTTAGCAATAATAATGAAAGAGAGTTGAACTGAAAGAAAGTATCTGTGTTTAAAAATACGCAATCCAGAAACACACGGTTGGGCAGAGCGACATCACAAAGATTCCTTTTTTAGATTTCCTTTTTCCTTGTTTACTACGGAACCCTTATAGTTTCGCTATGTCCGTCTGTCTGTCCGTACGTCCGGCTGACCGCGGCCTAGCTCAGAGATGCTCGACACTAGATAGCTGTAGTTTGGCATATACATATTAACTATGGTGATATTTTTCGATATCCGTTTGCGAAATATTTATATTAAAAGTGTACTTATACAACTATATTGGCAAACAAGCATGCGGCCCGCATCAGACGGCAAGCGGTCACCGCAGCCTATTGACACCCGCACCACCACGGCGATGTTACTCGTGCGCTGCCAATCTTGTGACTAAGCATGTTTCGTCACAGTAGCCAGTAATTTCTCTGCCATATCTCACCCTTCAAACCGGAACACAGCTATATAGCTTCTTGGCAGTAGAAATAGGTACAGAGGTACCAATGCAGATGACATTTGTACAGTCTCCCTCTGGTAAATATCGGTAGGTTTCTCACTTTGAATTAAATGGGATTAATTGAATGAATGTGATGTAATTATTCGACTCGTTAAAACAAACCAGATGAGCTCAAAGTCGAGGGATTTACGAGCAACAATTGAAGAGTTCGACTAATACACCTTTTAGTTCCATCAAATGAAATCCGCTCGATGGAATCAAATTATTATTTTTTCATCAGCGATATATACAAAAACAAATTCTTTATTTCGGTACTACGAGTATAATGTAACAAACAAGGCGTGGTTGGGGTTTCTTTTTAAATATTAAGTTATACTTGTGTTAAGAAACACCTAATTGTCATGACCAGATTGCAGACAATTAGGTGTTGGTAGTATCACGTGTGTTGTGAGATACTGTGTGAAAGTACATTGTGTATGAAAATGTGTGTGTGTGTGTGTGAGTTAATGTAGAATGTGAATGCGTGATTATGCGAAGGACTATTTACTTACATAGGTGTGTGTAGTATATAGGTAAGTACAACACGTAATACTAATTGTTTGATTTGTTGTTAGCAAAACAATTTGCATATAGCTGCATTGGTTTCATACATTTGAAAAATCCAAATCGATGCGACAGTTACAAATTGGGTAATTTCGTCTTTCAAGATTTGTTTCATATATAGTTACAGGTTAAAAATCAATCTGCCTATATATCGTTCATGTGTCATTTTATATTTATATATATCATATATTATAGTATCTATTTATGAAACACCCGGATATTATAACATGGCACTTCGTAGTCAAAATATCACTCTGCCAAATAAACATAAAGTTAACAATAAAACAAAACTGAAAACTTACAATCTCAAAACAGAAAACCTCTTTTCTGAATTGGATATAAAACTGGTAATAAAATCAACGTTCAATACAGATCTATTCAGTGGCGTGCATCGACCAGACTGCCATTCTATACTACGTTGTACTCTCTAGAATTCTGACTGCGATGGTCGTTCACATTACATTATCCAAATTTATCGCGACACCAAAGTTAATCGCCGCAAGGAGTGCTTTAGCCGTGTAATAAATACGCCTGTCTCAACTCTAATAGACTTTTACTATAATTTTCCGTGGGTTTACTTTTACAACTTAACCCTCTTGGACAGTTTATACGCGTCTATTCAAAAACAGATTATCGTCGGTCATTCTTAAGTAAATAAATATGATCTAGAATAGTCCGTGGTATATCCATCAATCTATTTTGCTATTTTTGCTTCGATGTTTGTAATATTGCAATATACCGCATGCGCACGCACGCCTCCGTAATAGATTCTAAATTCGAACTGCAGTGCGATGGTTAATGTGGTTAGCTGTACCAATGTTTGTGTTTATTTTGTAACTATAATTAACAGTATTCCAGTGGCTGGGAAAAATAAATAAACTTTTATAAAAAATAATAGACATAACCATTTCTACCAATTTCAGAGGAAGTTTGGCACCAAAAGTCGAAATTGAAATTTTGTTGACAGGTTTACGTATGTAAGCCTCCTGAGATATCATTTTTGAAGTGATGCAGCGATGAATTTTCTCCTGAATTCATGTCTTGGAATTGATGCAAGGTTGAGAAGGTAGCACAAAATTTTAAACTTTACTGCCATAGTGTTTCCATTAATAGTTTCGATATGTTCAAGTTCGTCTAAATATAAACCAATTTATGTCTAGACTCTAGAGTACAGCATATTGCAAACACACATAGCTCGATGATATAAATAAATGCACGGTAGAGACAAAATGTTATGCTTTAAATAAGGCTCACTGCAATGCTGCCTATAATAATATATACAGCGACACTTCAAGCTAAACTGTTTGACACTTGTACCGTTCTTATGGCGCGCGAAATAAGAGTAAAAATGATTCTTCAGTTTGTTACAGTTAACGTACGAGAGAATGAGATAGAAGGCATAACACAGTGTGTATTACAAGGTCCGAGCGTTGTTAGTATATTGTGTGTATGCGCACCTGCGTATTACGAAGTTTGGGATAAGGCATCATAACAACCGTGGTGTATTATATTGTTTACATAAATATTTCATTATTTTGATAAAATCATTTTTTTATTATTTTACAAAACGAATGCAGAATATTGTCCTGATTATCGAAAGCGCATCAAAACTGCATGACCGAGGAACTTCTACCTCACAGAATAACCTCAGCCAAATAAAATGTTTGTAGGGATATTGTGTTGCGGATGAGTGAGGTTATCTGTAAGCTCCTGAGGAGTTGCCGTGTTAGTAGCAGGAATGGAATTTGTAAAAACTCCTCGCGGATAAAACCACGGGCAGCCACGGAATCTAAATAGTGCGCAGGTGTTTTTATCAATACCTACTTTCATTTTCCATTTCATCCATAAACTCTGCAGACTACAGATTAAGAGTTTTAAACTTCAAAATTTACCCCGAATAGTAATTTATTATTCAGTACCCGTGACACCATTCTCATGAAAAACACTCGAATATAATAGAATATTATATTCAGCTGAGCCCTTGTAATAGATTTTTTTTTTACACATCAACGTGTGCCATGACCTTCCCAATTTTATTCCAGCGGCTTCTCTTGCGCGCTACTCCAAAATCATTTAGTAGGTATAGTCTTAACGATTCATTAGTTGCAAACTATGAAATTACATTTCACTCTTAAATTGAAGATTGTAGATTATTCTAGTTCTAGTAAATTTACAGGATATTTACCACAAATTTTCTTTCGCCACGAAATATTTTCTCTAAACCAAATCTGTAACGAATTTTCCAATTTCAATCGATTTTTAAATCATCATCATTGCAGCTACACATAGGCCTCCCCTATAGAGTGTCATTCCTTACTCATCGCACTGCATGGATACGGGTCTACCTTTAACCGAAGGGGTATAGAGCATACTCCACCACGCTGCTCAAATGCGGATTGGCGGAGGCCAGTGTTTTAGCTTAACAATTTAGCTTAACGACTGTCATCTATCGACAACAGCCAGAACCGACGGCTTAACGTGCCACGAACGAAGCACTGAGAAACTCGAGATAGATAAACTCATCCATAGACAGGCTGCGGTCGACGTTGCTTAACCTGCGTGTTAGCCATCGACGCCATCGAGCTCTCATCTCTGCATTCATTGACTTCCTATAAACCTCTTGAGGTCGTCGCTCCATCTAATGGGGTCACTGCTGCGTGCACCAGCACGGGGACGCCATTCGAGTTCTATGAGTTACATAGCCGGCTCACTTCAGCTTACTTATCCTTTGGGCTACGTCGGTTACTTTAGTTCTACTGCGAATATCCTCATTTCTGATTCTATCACGCAAAGAAACCCCGAGCATAGCTCTTTCTATAACACGCTGAGCTACCTTGATATGCGGCCTGCAGTGAAGGGCCACGTCTATTTCGATATGTCATCACTGGCAACACACACTGTTGTTCTTCAGGTGTTGAGGTATCTTGGGTGAGAACATGTGTCGAAGTTTCCCGAACGCTGCCCAGCCGAGTTAGATCCGTCTTTCCTCTCCTCTCGGTCGAAGTTAGACTTGGACCTAACTGGATAATATGCGCTAGGTAAACATCGTCGTCAACAACTTCGTGCTTCCAACCGTGACCGGCATAGGTATTACATGGGCATTCGACATGATCTTAGTCTTGTCCATGTTCATCTTGAGACTTAACTGGTTGGAAACACTATTGAGGTCATGAGCATAGCCCTAAGTTCCTCCAGCGATTTCGCCACGAGAACAATATCGTCGGCAAATTGAAGGTGAGTGATGTGTTCGCCATTGATGTTTATACCGTATGATTTCCAGTCCAAGAGCATGAAGGCATCTTCCAATGCTGCGGTGAAGAGTTTCGGGGATATAACATCGCCCTGTCTCACACCTTTTTGCACTTGGATCGGCCTCCTACTCGGGTCCTGTACTCGGATACACATCGTTGCCTTATTGTATAAGCACTTCATCGCTTCAATGTTCCGGTAGTCAATTTGGCATCGCAGGAGAGACTATAGCACCGCCGATGTCTCAACGGAATTAAAGGCTTTTTGTTGTCCGCATATACCAGACATAAGGGCAGATTATATTCCTCAGTCTTCTGTATAATCTGGCGGACCGTATGTATGTGATCTACGGTGCTAAAGCCTTTTCGAAATCCGGCTTGTTCAGGAGACTGAAATTCATCAAGTCTGCGTGCGAGACAGTTTGTGAAGACTCTCAAAAACAGAACATAAACGCAGCTCCGAAGCGATATCGGCCTATAGTTCTTCAGAAGCTTCTTATCACCCTTTCACAGCAGAAAATTGAATAGCCTCTGAAGGAAAACAAGTATCGGCTTTCCGCCCGCTTTCAGAAGCTCCGCCGTAATTCCGTCCTTACCCGGTGCTTTCCCATTTTTAAGCTGTTTGAGAGCGATACGAATCTCGTACTGACTGATGTCGGGGATATCTTCGGTATAGCTACTGCGCGCTTAGTCTATTTCAGCTTTCATAGCATTATGTCGTATGGTATACTGTTGGGGGAAAAAGCGGCTGACATTGAAACTGTTTTTATATTACAAAAGAGAGCCATCCGCTCTATTTATAACATGGGCGCCAGGGAATCTCTTAGAGAACTATTTAAAGAAATAAATATCCTCACGGTTACTTCTCAGTATATTTATGAGAATATAATGTATGCTCGTAAAAATATAGAGTCATTTTCTAAATTTAGTGAAAATCTTAGAAGTAAGAATAGATTGCGTATGCCTGTACATCGACTTGCTAAGACTAGTAGATCTTTTATTGTAAATTGTATTCGATTCTATAATAAATTACCTGAAACAATTCTGTCCTTGCCTGAGAATATGTTCAAAAGGTAAATACTCTGTGCAAGAAGGGTTATTATAGAATCGATGAATATCTAACTGATAGAGATATTTGGAAATGATTCAGCGCATGTATTAATATATCTTTAATTGTACCACTTGATTTCACTATATGTACACTCACATATATTTATTGTAATATATTTTAACGACGGAAAAAAAGACCCATATTGGCAAGTTTCTTTTGGCATTTCTTCTTCGCCAATGGTCATTTTCGAAATGCTGGTAGATTAAAAAAGAGAGATTAAAAGTAATAAAAAATGGAAAATTATTAAGATACAATATGATTTAATTTAAAGAATGTAAGACGTGTCTAAGTGCCCGTAAGGGTCTAATGGCAAATAAATGATTTTTATCTTTATCTATAGTGTCGGGTCAGTTTAGCTCTTGGTCTACGCTCTGCGATGTGTACAGCTCTCCATAGAACTTCTCCATCTCACTCAGAATCTCAGTCTTCGTAGAAATAATAATAATAAGGCTTTATCGCCTCTTTAATACGAAAATAAATTGAGCTGAAGACTGCAACCACATTTCACGTGTGACCTGCATGAGATTCTCCGTGTTAGTTGAAAGGTTTTGGTTTCTTTTTGGACGAGGCTGGAGAAATTTAGCTCCCACTGTATGGACAGTTTCCACAAGCTTACTGTTGATATCTCTCGGTGTTATACAATCATCTAGGTACTGAAAACGATTATGAAGTTCAAGTTGAAAGTTTTCGAGGGATCAGGGCACGAGATGGACGGAGCGTAGACTTCACCAGGCGAGACCTTTCCTGCTCTAAGTTAAAGTTCAAAATGGCTCTTACCATCCGGTGATCGCTTGCGGTTTTCACCTATTGATCACGGAGACATCATTGAACATCGCCGGTTGGTCGTCAATATGAAATCTTACTCGTTTATCGTAGAACCATCCGGGCTATACCAGGTTCACTTGCGCTGCGGCTGCAGAAGGAGTTCATCATAAAGAGTTCCTCCTTCTTCATGAAGTCAACCAGCAGTTGGCCCCTTTGGTTTCGCTGCCCGATTCCAAGTTGACCCACTCTCAACTAATCATTCTGTTTCGTGCCTAGCTTTGCATTGAAGTCGGGGGCTTATGTATATATCTCTAAAATGCTCAACTTATCGTTCTGTTGCGTGCCTAGCTTTGCAAATTCACTACACAGTGCTGATGGGGGCATCAGCACTGTGTAGTGAATTTTAGAGGTGTGTATGGCCTTAGAGATGTCCTCCACCTCATCATCGGGATGTGTCGAATTTGGTGCGTAGATCAGTATGACCTTTAGCGAATACTGTTTGGTAATTCTGAGTATGATATGCAACCCTCACACATTCGACACAGCCTCGATCTTTAGTACATTGCTGACGAGGGGCTTACAGACAATAAACCCGACACCACCTTGAGACAGATGGTCACCCTCTCGGTAGTAAAGCAAGTTGCCGCATTTAAGGATCACCGTGTCCTCCCCCTGTCTTCGGACGGTCCTATTATATCCCAATGCAACATGCTTAGTTCCTCTTCCAGCTCCACTATCTTCTCGTCGGTCCTCAATGTACGCGTGTTGTATGTTGCCAGGACCAGTCCATTGTGATGGTAGCCGCAGCGTCAGAGCTGAGGATTCTCAGTACCCCCTGCCCCGCCAATACTCTGAACGCTACCGGACCCAGGATCAGCGAGGCCGTCTTATTCTTGTACTCATATAGAGGGGTTTTGGCAGGCCTTGGCAGGCGGGTAGGCCACAGCAGTAAGTCCTTAAAGTACGCAGGCGATGCTGCTGCTCGTTTCCTGAATATTTCCCTTAGTCGCCTTTTACGACACTCACGGGTTGAGATGGGGTGGCCTATACTTACACCGACGGCCACATGGCATGGTTTTAAATACTGTTTGCTAATTTGCAGCTACAAGTACAAAACACACAAAAACAAACACTAGTACCAAATTTTATTTTTTTATAATCACTTGGCAATGCGGCAAGTAAGGAAGTACAACTTTATTAAATGTTACTTTCGTATTTACAAACTGCTAAAGTCTTCTACAGTTGACTTAATCACGAGCTCGCATTGCGTGTTTATCCCTTATCGCTTCTCGACAATTACGAACCAAAAATTCTGTGAATTTATACATTTATATTTATATATTATACATATAATATATATATATTTGAACTTTGTTGTGCTTTCTAACGCTCACTAAAATATTACGCATGATTTCATATATAATAAGTATCCCTATTTAACTCAGATGGTATCTACATATATTTAACCATATATCTATGTGAAAAAATACAGACTACAAAAAAATTGAGAACATAAAATTTGCTCTGGTATTTTTTACACAACTCTAACGTACCTCGCTTAGTATCTAATCGATTACTACCGTTTGTCTAGACTTCAGTTTCGCCTTAGTCGTGGCCAACCAATAGGCAATGCTATTCAGGAACAACTAACTAGGAACCTACCAGCTAATCGCCAAATCGTGTGTATTATATTCCCTTTATGCATTTTTTTTATAATAATTCTTGGAAAATACATTAAATTAATAAAAAAAAAAACATTACGCAGTAGTGTGCGTTTGACACACACACACACTAATGTTTACACAAATACCATATACTCTTTAGTCTGTGGTCCAACTGAAAAGAAATTAATATTATGGGTCTTTAGTATTATGTATTTGTCTATAGTCTTACTGAATGTCAAAAATAATCATGATAATGTCATACATAGTCAGAGTTTGTCTAATAGATTCGTGCTTTATGTATTAGTTATACGTCGCAGTAAGTAGAGTTCGATCGTTCGACGGTTTTATATTTTATATTTACGAAAATAACGGTCAAGGACATTTGCAAACGATGAAATAGTTTTTACAAAAAATATCGTCTACAGAGAACTTTTGAATCATTAATTAAATTATCGTATTAAACAAATGTGTGTTAAGCCCTCGGTTTTTTGTTTTGATAAAAAAAGGTATTCTTTATTTCAACCTTCGTTTTTGTATTTGTTTTTTATTTAAATGTTTTATAATTTGTTTGAAAAAAAAATAGGCAAATTAACTGTGTAGGCTTGACGAAATCTGTGATTATAGAGGTTATAGTTTTTGACAATAGAACCTTAATAATGTTCAACTTAAAAATTAAATTATTATAGTCGAATTACGACCACAGGGCGGCCCCACTTCTTTAAATAAATGAGAAATCTAGTTCCAACTTTTTTACAGGTAACTCAATGAAGCTATACGAAATCGTAGAAATATTTTTTATAACATAGAGTTGCCGTAAAGTTAGGGTCGAATCTGTTTGTCCGTCTGACCTTTACTAGTGCAACCCATTGTATGGTGTATCGTCGAAAAGGTTTTTCAAATAGATTGAAGGATGTCATATAGTATCGTCTTTGATGTTAGACAGCCCTCAATCTTCAGAATAACGTATCGTGAAGTCTGATTTGCCTCATATTTAGGGGTTAACTGCCCCTAAATATGAGGCAAGTCAGACATCCGATATAATAGGGTAAGGAATTCAATTCATTGAATAGGGTGTAAAATGGCATCTAGTACAGAAAACTAGTAAGTACATAGAGGCTACCGTACGCCTTTCTTTCGGTTCACAAGATAAATTCAATTATATAAATTATGATATTAATACAAAAATGTAAACATATTATTTTAGTAGAGGTTTTCTGTGTGAACCTGCCTCTCTGGGAGTATACCTTAATTATGTATGCACAAGCATATATCATTATAATGATATTACATACATAGATAGTTATTACCTTTGAAATTACCGTTTTGTACAGAAAATATCAAACATTTTTTGTATATATTTAATTAATCACATCATTGGTCTTATTGCCGATGCAGTTTGGCCTATTTTAATGGAGGTTCATTAATGCCTCCGGTATAGAAATACTGAAACCGATAAACGATGAACAGTTTAAAAAAATATATATTTGTAGCGTAACCACATGTCTTAAAACAATCAAGAAACTTTACTAGAGACTTTTTACGCAACCTTAAGGAGCCATACTCTCACTTGATCGAGTTATATAGAAGAAGTATTGTAACTAAAGCAATAATAGAAAACTGAGTTATGCGGCATGTTCCCGATAGAAAACAATATGTATCTAAAATAGCCATTCATTTATGAAGCTCGCCGTCCTACGCCATGACCCACATTTCCTACCGCCGGACTCAATAATAGGTTAAGTTGTTAACATACTACCCAAATTACTACGGTACGTATATATTGTAGGCCGAAATCGATTTCACAGACATTATTATTTGTACGTAAATAGTCTAGTTGTACCTTAAATAGTGTAGTTTCTATTACGTTATATAACTATTCATTTCTATCATAAACGAGGAACTGTTACCTATAGGTTTTTCATTTCATATTGTACAAAGATGAGCTTCTCTCATTAAAAGATTTCTTCTAATCTACCTTAATGAATGCAAACAAAAATGAATGCAAAGGCACAGTATACTACATCAGATCAATTTTCTCGAAGGGCTCTCTTCGCGTTGAATCCATATCCACACACACGCCTATTAAATGAACGGAATTAACCGTGGTTTTTTTATGTCACAGCTATTTAACTCACAGACCATTTGAGTTAGTAAGCTTAAATTTCTATCTCTGATGGTCACAACTGTTTGTAACGCCATCTAAATCGCATTGTATCGTTCAAAAGGTTTTCCAATTGTCTTATATCTTGACATGTGTTTGCGCTTTCAGCAGGGATGGAAGGTACACCGCAGATGTGGAAAGACGAGTGAGTGCTGGGAATAGTGTGAATGGAGCGTTGGGAAAACTTCTTGGCAGTAATAACTTGAGCCAGAAAGCACAACTCGCTATACACAATGCAGTGCTGGTCCCAACGCTAACTTATGGAAGCGAGGGTATGGCAGAAAGAGCATAAAAGTAGAATAAACGCGGTCGAAATGCGAGCGCTGCGCTAAATTTGTTGCATAAGGCTTGTAGACCGTATTCGCAATGATGATGTTAGAAACAGAGTTGGTCTGAAAGAGAGCGTCTGTGTTAAAATAAGAAGAGGCATGCTCCATTGGTTCGGACATGTACAAAGAATGCAGGATGAAAAAATGACGAAGCAGATTTTCAGTGCAAAAGTGGAAGGATGTAGGAGCCGAGGATGGTCAAGACTTACCTACCATGACCAAATTGGGCGTGTTCTATCAGAAGGTGATGTTAGGAGCCCTTAGAAACCGGCGAGCGTGCATGAGAAGAGCAATGAAGGTTAAAGAAGCGAGTGAGGTATGTAAGGATCGAGTCACGTGGCGCTCGGTTCTCTTTGCCTACCCCGCAAGGAATTTGGCGTGAAGTTATGGATAGATGTTTTTGGCGACACGACGCCTCTAGTGTTTCTATAACGTATCCAAACCGAAGAGACTATTAGCTTTAGTTATTAAATTACTTCAAGTAATTGACCTTTGATTGAGTTTTTTCCCTTGTTACTTTTCGGCATTGTGCCTAAAGCTGGAAAGTATATAAATGAAGAAGTAAAGATAATAACGTCGGCCATTGGGCTATTAAAAACAACAGATAAACTAAAATGCGGGATTCTGATTAGCAAACCTGCCCTAGAACACGCCCTACGCTCGCCACGCTCGCCCCCGCATTTAAACATCTCAGGTGCAATTGCTCACTTTCGTCCCTTGGTTAATAATCTATTATTCTTCTATAACACAAGTCAATTATTAGATATTAAGAAACTGCCTGCATTAGGGCCACTTTTGTTTTGTCTTCGAAATCATTACGTGTAGTGTACACCGCGCTAGAGTTATTTACAATGTATACTGATATATAAATCGAAAGAGTTTGTTTATTTGTTTGAACTCGCTAATCTCTGCAACTACCGGTCGGACTTGAAAAAATATTTTTGCATTTCATAGGCCAATTCTTGAGGAAGGTTATAGGGCTAATTCAACATCACGATAATTTTCATAAAGAATCTTTATATGTTATTGTAAGTGCGGCTATCTACATCCGCGAGGATCAGGACATTACAGATATATAATCAATTAGCCTACAGTTGGCCGCGGCTTCCCTCGCGGTTATTTCCAAGTTTTGTATTTCTGTTTTTAATTAGCTTCAGTGCTGCTTTATTTCCAGAATGTCGTAATATGCGCAAAAATGTTTGCTTCTTTCGTTAGTCTGCTTTAAAAAACATAGTTCGGCGTCTATTTCATAAATAATGGCAGTTAATTGAAAATAAATATAACATAATGTAGCATTTTGCGCAAAACTTATACATAATACGTATATTTGGATGACAAATAAATAATTCTTCATGTAGCTATATTTTCATTACTTACCTACGTGTATTTAAGAGAAGTTTAAAAATCATGAAAGTCGTTTAAATTAATATACGGCAACATTGATGGGAATCTTGAATTGACAAAAATGTAAAATATGTTTGATGTTTCCGCTTTTGTTCTGTTCTATGCGAAAGTATACCTATAGTTCGTTTCGCCTGTGTTTGAATGCTTTATTATCATTTCATATTTCTAGTCGTATTACACGTCGAGTTGAGCTTCTCAAAATATAACAACAATATTAAGTAACTATGTATATGATATAGCTGAATTATGACGATGATTGTTGAAGATTTCGAAAAAAATCATGCTGACTGGGAGCTACGTACATGCTCTGCTACCCGTGTGAAGCTGAAGAATAAAATTATTTACTTATTTATGCCTGTAATATATTATATGTAGCAGCTCCTATAATCCAACCGAAAAATGTAGCTGATATTACCGGACAAAAATAACCTAAAATGAAGAATTTTATTAGCGTTCTTCACGTAATCCCGGAGCTATTTATAAACAATGTTACTTTTATTCGAATATGTAGTTGAATCTCTACAGATTGCAGTAGGTTTCATTACTGCACAACAAAAATAATATTGATACTCGTATCAAACTCTATACAACCTCGAAAGGTTGTTTTTCAACTAAATTCCGTTTATCAGAGTTTGACTACCACGAGAATTAGGCAAATTAAAATCAAAGTATCCGGGTTTCTTTGGCCCTCTTCATATCCCATTTCTATTCAGTGTATACACATAAAACTAGCCTATTAAACTTTAAGTACTTACCTAAACAAACACTGGAACCTATAGGTACATAGACACAGTCGGCGAGACCATACTCCACTCCCTTACGTCACAACAAGGATAATGTTACATAACTTCGAAATCAGTATACCTACTCCAATTTGTAACAAGAATCGCGAACGTATCCTATTATTTATGTAACATAATCGAACGTTACACCAAAAGCTATTTTATAAATCCAATAACACGATTAAAAACGAATGAAACAGCATGTGATTCTTTACCAAAGACTATGTTGTCGATTACACGATAATAATAAATCAGCAATCGAATCTTTTTTTTACAAAACTTAATCATTTATCGATTTTGAACGCCCTAGAAACATTTACGTAACGCTACGACAAAATAACATAAACGGACTCGAATACAGCAATCGGACACGTAAACAATTATGAGAATATGGTTTACTTTGTGATGCTGCGATAGCGATCATGTGTTTTAAAGGTAGCCATGTTTCATGGTGTTGGCAAAGTGAGGTCGAGATCGTGAAGTTTCCTTTACCAACTATGAGAGATCTTTCTTGGTGGCTGGTGAAGTTCAATCGATGGACATTTTGGGTTGTTTAGTGTCAGGTTAGTCTGTTATTGATCGCGAGGCACGTGGAGGGTGCGAGGTACGCGCGGGCGGCAGGTCTCGCCGCGACTGGCAGGGCGGACGCCTAGGACTAGCAGTCAAGTCCGTTCTGCGCCACCCTCTTTTACGCCTGCGCGATATAAGTTTTATTTTGATCCGCAACGGCTGCCGTGGATAAAGTCACAGTATGGAAATATAAGCAATAGGTTTAAGTACTTTTTTGACATTGTTATCAACGCTTGTGTTATAGCGGTATTTATATTTTAGGGAGTGAGTCACTGTGATCTATAGAATCAAAGCCAACCTGCACGTGGTGCACCTTGCAATTTAATAAATTAGGATTTACTAAAGTAAGAAGTCCAATCCAGTCCTACACTGAATTGCAATTCTAGCACCTTAATACAAACCGCACAAACGCGCGGATTAGGGCGGTAGGCGACGCGCACCGATCCGCCCTCGTCGGTGCGGGTTTAAGTGCATGCGGCGGTGGAGGCCGCCACACACCACGCAACGCCCAACCTGGCGGGTCGAGGAGAGCTGAGTGTCGTATAGGCACATGGAATGTGAGAGGTGGATTACAAGATAAGATGAATGAGTTGATAGATATAATGAATGAGAGATGCCTAGATGTTTTGTGTGTGTCAGAGACCAAGCGAAAGGGAAGCGACGCCGAAGATCTGCCCGGTGGCATGATGACCTTGTGGTCCGGGGTGAACCAGGACGATCATGGCAGCGCTGGCGTAGGCGTTGTGCTTTTATCTCGCTTGACCGCTGGTGTGAAAGATTACGATTTAGTAGGGCCAATGCTTCTCTGGGTTAAAATAAAACTGGGGATTACGCGAGTCTTTTTGGTTGCAGCATATGCTCCTGTAAGCTCTACTAATCCCCAGGAGCTCGAGAAGTTTTGGGAGACCACAAGGGGTGTTCTGGATTTGGCTGATACGAATGAACGGATAATTATGTGTGGAGATCTGAATGAATGGGTTGGGACCAAGCGAACCAGTTATGAGGCTGTGGTTCATACGGAGATAAGAGAGTGAACGATGCTGGTAAGTTACTTTTAGACGTATGTATGGAACGAAACCTCCTTGTGACGAACACGTTCTTCCATCACAAGGATATTCACACGTACACATGGAGACGGAATGAACAGAAAAGTGTGATTGATCTGATACATGGACGTCTCCGAAAGTCGTTAATGGATACAAGAGCCTTCAGAGGCCCCACTCTTGAAACGGACCACTATCTGGTGATCTTTTCCTTTCTTCATACAATCGTCTTTCATTGTTGTGACTAGTGTTTGCAGTTCGGATGATGATTCTGCTATTAATACCGCGTCATCTGCATAAAGCAGGCAGTTAACCACTGAGCCACCCATTAGCATTCCCACATTCATATTTCTCATTCTCTGAAGACAACTGTCCAGATGCAGGATGAATAGCCGAGCCGACAGCACGCATCCCTGTCTGACACCAATATTGACATCAAACCAGGGTGACAAGCTGCCGTCCACCCGCACACATGCTGTACAATCCTCATAAGTGGATTGCACAGCATGGAGTAGGTCACCGTCAATCCCATATCTGGGCAAGATGTTCCAGTGATTCTTTCGCACGACCCTATCAAATGCTTTTTCAAGGTCCACAAAACGGCAGAAAACCTTCAGGTCCATAGCCAGATGCTTTTCCACGATATTGCGGAGCGAAAAAACTTGATCCGTACATCCTCTGCCGCTTCGAAATCCCCCCTGTGCTTCCCAAAGCATTCCATCGGATTTCACCCTCATTCTCCTTTCAATGATTTTTCTATACACTTTAGCTGCTAGGCTGATCAAACTGATGGCCCTATAGTTGGCGCAGTCCATACGTGAGCCCTGGCCTTTATACAAGGGCACGATGACAACGCGTCTCCAATCACTCTGGACTCTTCCGGTTCTCCAGCATAATTTGCTCAAAAACCAGAAGGCGTCCCTAACGTAGGTGCCACCCAGTTTGATCACCTCAGCTGTTACCATATCGATTCCCGCTGACTTTCCATTTTTCAAACTTCGTATCGACCATTCAATCTCATCCATGCTAATGTCTTCATGGTACGCTGGCACTGCTGAATCAGTCACAGACTCATTCACAGTGCCAGAGCCCTAGACATAATCATACATTTCTCTAAAATATTCGCTCCACCGTTCTAATACTTCCTGAGTATTAGCAAGAATGCCACCAGCTTTACCTTTTATCTTGTCCATTCCGGATGCCGACGAACCACTCCGAGACTTCTTTACCTCTCTCCAGAAGAGTTTGGTATTTATTAGCCTCGAAGTTCTTCGTCAGCCTCTCTTCCTCATTCATAAGTAGTCTTTCACGCCTCTCTTTCACACTATCACTCTGGAGCAAAGATGATACGTAATCCAGCCACGCTCTCCTCTTTTTATCGACGGAGGATTCAACCTCCGCATCCCACCAGGCATCTCCTTTCAATGTTTTATCCATCGCATCCACATGCTTCTTTTGCACTATCCACCATACTTTCTTTCAGAACTTTCCAGCAATCAGCCACATCCGTGTCCGAAAAACTTGCATTTGCAAGGCTTTCGCTTACCAGATGTACATACATTCTCCTTACACTTTCATCTGGCAATTTTTCACTCCTTATCCTTTCATGATCTCCGAAATGGATACACACACGCCAATGCCTCCGCTTCTTGAAAAGTCCTACACACCGGCTTACCACCAGGTAGTGGTCCGTTTCAAGAGTGGGACCTCTAAAGGCTCTTGTATCCATTATAGTATTTCGGAGACGTCTATCAGTTATAATCACATCAATCACACTTTTTTGTGATTCCGTCTCCATGTATATACATGTGAATATCCTTGTGATGAAATAAAGTGTTCGACACGAGGAGGTTTCGTTCCATACATAAATCTAGAATCGACTTACCTGCTTCGTTCACTCTCTTACCTCCATAGGGACCAAGAACAGCTTCATAGCCGTTTCGTTTGGTCCCAACCCATCCATTCAAATCTCCACACATAATCACTCTTTCATTCCCTTCAGCTAAATCCAGAACATCCCTCACAGACTCCCAAAACTTCTCTAGTTCGTAGGCACCCGCTGAGCTTACGTGAGGGTATGCTGCAACCAGAAATACTCGCGTGATGCCCAGTTTTATACGAACCCAGAGAAGACTAGGCCCTACCAAACAGTAATCTTTCACACCAGAGGCTAAGCGAGAGGAGAGTATGACGCCTACACCAGCACTGGCATGATCGTCCCGGCCTACACCAGACCATAGGGTCATTATCCCATCGGGCAGATCATCGGTGGCGCTTCCCTTGCGCTTAGTCTCTGTCACACACAAAGCATCTAAGCGTCTCTCATTCATTACGTCCATCAGCTCGTTCATCTTATCACTCAATCCACCTCTCACATTCCACGTGCCTATGCTATGCACTGCGTGGTAGGTGGCGGCACCCACCGCCGCTTGCACCTATTTTCGCATCGACGGGGGCAGATCGGTGCGCGTCGCCTCCGGGGGACGTCCTAACCCGCACATCGGTGCGTTTTCGGGCCAGAATTGCAATCTAATCGATTGGCAAGGGTCGCGAACGAGCACGCTTCTGGCACATGACCCCCTAGCCCCCCTCCCTGGAAGGTTGTTATGGCGAGTTGGTGTGTTACCTATAAGCACCTGAGGAGCTGCTGTGTTAGCAACGAGTGTACCAACGCTTGAGTGATAATTTAATATAAATACATTTTAGGGCAATTCACACAGAACCGTTTAATTCCATCCTAACCTGTACTTGTACTATGAGTATTAGGCAACTGTTAAACATACTTACATAAATATGTTTTTTTTTTTTTGTAAATTACTAACGCGTTTGTACACACTCCTGTATAGCAAGCGTTCTTACGATACTGTAACCATTTTACATCGGATGTTACGGCGTATGCTTGTTTGTCTCCAGACGTTGTATTAAAAAGAAAGCCAGTGCACACATTACCAAAACATGAGCATTTATTTCAAGGCCAAATGTAGCGCATCTGTGTGAGTGCGACGTTTGTAAACGTTTCTTGGAAGTTATTCTACTGCATATATCTCATTACAGAGATGCAGATGTCGGGAATGCTCAGAGCGGGATGCGGCCGTCCGCGCGAACATCATTGTCAATAAACTTGTAATGTTCCAACTCCTTATTGTTTTGTTAAGACAACTCTTTGCTTGGTTTACACTACTACTACCTATATATTGTTAAGAGAGTTTAAATCTATATAATGAAGATCATATCAAAGGAAATGAAACGACGGTTCCCATATAATTATGTTCAACAACAACAGATCAATTTGCATAAAATATAATGTAGGTAGGTATTCATGTAATTTTATTCCCACATTCTAGAACCTAAATATTTTATGCGTCGTGGATGAATCTCTACCATACGTAAGCCATTATTTTATGTTTTATGAACGAATCTGCCAGTCAACCATAGGATAATGGATAGAATAGTATACAATAGGCGCACAAGGATTGAAGGAACTAAAATATTAATTTATAAAATATAAATTACTCTATTACCATTACCCATACATGTTACATGAACAAAATTTCGTTACCATAATATTCTTTAAAATACTGTAACCTGTAATATATTCGTATCTGCATACATTAGACATACATACTTAATTATATATGTCCACGCTATGTCACTTGCAGGATAGACAGAGGGAACCGAACGTCACATGATTTAGTCCTTACACACCTATCCAAAAACTACAGTCTGTCATCATCATCATTCGAGCAGTTCGAGCGTGATCCCGGTCGCGTCCTTAGCTTTCATTTCGGAGCCCGGGTCTTCGGCATCTCTTACTGTGAGACCATTGGCACGCATATCGTCCCTTACGACGTCAAGCCAGAACGTCTTGTTCCTACCAGAACCCGGCCGAGGCAGCACGGGTAGACATTTGTTCCCCACGTAACTTACGTGAGACAAACCGCAAACTTCAATCAGTCATTTACTAACAATAAAATAGCGACCTATAAATAAATATTAAAATCACAACAAAAAAAAAACAAATGGTATATTGAAGACAGACTCTTAAATTATCGTAATTGAAATGATGATACGGAAAACATATGAAAATGTAAGTGAAATATGATCCGATCACAGCATTATCGTCTACTACTCGTATTTGTATAAGTTTGCTCCTTAGTGTCAATCAAAGCGCGTTGTCCAATAGTGATAATACTTGCAGCAATTCATTAATGAAGGAGGCTCCCTACAGGACATTTACATATTGTAATATATCGGTACTAATACTGCAGCTTCTTGAACATACCTACCCAGCACAGATTTACCTTAAAATTTAAATAAACAAAAACCGAAAACGATTTACGGCTAACGACTTAATACCTGTTCACGATGTAAATATATTTTTGCTATGTACATTGTCTCATTGTCAGAGATTTCAACTGATTAAAGAAACGGAAGTCAGTTGTTTCACGATTTCCACGCCATTATAAGGCAATGGCGTCACTTCGAAAAATTATGGTGCCTGATTAACATTAGCAGTGCGGATAGCGTCGGGAGCAGTTGCGTGTTCATTTAGACATTTTAGACATAATTATAACCCCATAATAACAACATCTAATAAGTGTACATAAACAAATAACAATGGTGGAACTTCTGTTCATTGTGAATGTACCCCACAAAGAATATGAAAATGTATTAAGGAACAAAGCAAATCCTAAATATATCGTTGCAAAGGAAAAGTTTGAGAAAGCTTCCGAAATTGCCCGTGAATTGAAAGATAATAAAAAATTTAGCAGTTTAATATCGTCCATAGAATCGTTACCACAGACTGGTATATCGAAATGTAAATCTACTGATTGTCTGCGTAATGATAAAGTGGGTGGTCTGTATAAGTCCAGAAGTGAGAATACTCTTAATGATAGCATCTATTTAGGTGGTGAACGTAAAAGCAATACTTCTTGGGATGATATTAAGCAAGTGATTAAACCAAGGAGGAACAAATTAAGGATAAGCAGGCCTGTGCGTGGTGTTGACATCCTGGGAGCGTTTCACTGGGACACCCCACTAGAAACCGTGAGTAATTAGTTTGTTTGTATTAATTTGTTGTTGTTTGTGGTTTTATTTTCTTTAATGTATAACAACAATAAGTAACAAAAAAATATGTATAATTTAGGAATACCATGATTAATTTGGTCGTGTTTTGTCAGAAGGTAATGTCATGAGATCTAAAACGGCGACCGTGAAAAGAGCTATGAACGTTAAAGAAGCGAGTGAGGTGTATATGGAACGCGTCTTATGGCAATCGATTCTCTCTGCCCACCCCGCTTGGGATCTGGCGTTAAGATACATGCGTACATATATGCAACAAAAAGTACCACAATTTAAGGTTACCAACCAATGTTTAAAAAAGGAATCTTTATGGTGCGACTTTGTTCGCATGGAACGACGTGACGTTATGAAAGTCAATTGCACATCCAAAACAGATTTATTTTACCCCACGTAAAAGTAATTTTCATATGATAATGAAAAAAGACAATTAATAAAAAAATTAAAATTGCAAACCCAACTCTTATAACCCAACACAAACGACCCAAGTCAAAGTTGTTTTCAGGAACACCGTTCCTATATGAAATCTTACCATTTCGTGGTAGAGTAATTTATATGTTTGTCTGTGTGTGTCGGTCGCTTTTTTCGAATTTTGACTTTAGATTCGGATTCAGCATAAAAAAGTAGAATAGGAATGTCTGAAAAACCAACCTCCTATCTCTTAAGGAACATGCTCAAAATGGCCGACAAATTAAAAATAAAAAAAAATTGAATTTTTATTTCAGATTCGAAAAGTAAATTAAAAAGTAGAATAGCAATGTCTTAAAAAACAATATCAGATTTCTTAATATGGTGAAGAACATGGTGGAATATCTCTAAATGGGTATAATAATAATTCCTGAAACAGTTCTAATTGATTCGTACAATATTTATATTTAGTTTTGTTATTTAGTCGGTTTTTTTTAATCCTAAAGATGCGAATTTTTCCACCCTAATCGTAGAAGGATTTCAATGTTCAACAATTCATCTTATTTTATCTCTACGCACTAACAAACAACAATTGTTGCCATATTTTCAACTTTCTAAGACCAGCGGTGTATGCCGCGTAAACTTAGCCTTTTAATATGAATAGACTAGACTAGTTGATTCCCGCAACTTCGTTCGCCTTTTTGTACTTTCTAAACCCGGTAACGTATTGAACATACATTATTCAAATTGATAGAGCTAATTTCATGTTTATGAAAAACTAACGCATGGCTATTGATTTTTATACACATTATGTATATATATAGGTATATATATATATATATATATACAAAGGCATTTTAAGTGTTTGTATATAATTCATACATAAAATATGGATTTTCATCTAGTTTTTATTCAAAAATTCGTACACCGATCTTCTATTTTATCAACCGATTAAAGTATTTAAATTTTAAATGATTGTCTATTTTCAAAAAGGTATAAAACCTCAGCACATTTGATATACTTAAAACGTAACAAAAACATGAAAATATTTAACATATAGCAAGTTTGAAATACAAGAGTTCCTATGCACTGAATACAAACTTATCGTGCAAGTATACGAATTTCTAAAATTCAATTTTGACAGGGATCCCTATGTTAGTACAAGACGGTGCTGATCCTTCATCGACAGAATAATAGCGATCAAAATTGTAGAATCTTACTCAGAATTGGAATTTGCTTTTATTAACAAGTTTTTGCCATACCTAGGGAAAAATGACGATATCTTCATTTTTGATTATGTGCGACATGCTCTATCTAGCGGTCAACCGGAGAATTTTTATATGATGGTTCCGGAGACTTTGTTTGGAGAGATAGCCAGACAGGCAAATATTTTCGCTGCGCAAATTTTTTTTCAGAAGTCTCTACACTTGGAAGGAGACTGATAAAATTGAGATCAAGAGATTTTTTAGTGCTATTACACACATCAAAAGTGTCTAGGGATCAACACATATTTTTGCAATAACTTTTCTCCTGATTGATATTAATTAAAATTTTCTTTAAGGATTCATCAAATAAAGTGTTTTCGTTTGTCTACAGTAACGATAAACCAAGTCACCTTTGCATTAATAAAGAAATTTGCCATTTTCATAATAAAGGGATTTTTGACATTTGAATCACTAACATTAAAGTTCGAAAATAAGACTGAAATAACAGTTTTCTTTAAAATTTTATTGGGTAACTTAAACAATTAATAATCCGTGTTTCTACCGCGAACACTAACAACACAAGAACATCGGTTTGGCATACTCAAAATGAGTTCATCCAAATCACGCTGTGGAATGGCCGCCCATGTTCATTGCAACAACAAAAAAAGGTCTTCTTGCGACTGGATACCCTCCATATTCGGCAGAGCTCTTCTCTGTAGCATATCCCATGCATGCTCAATCGGGTTCAAGTCTGGCGACTGAGCAGGCCAGGGCATGACATTGATGTTAGCTGCGGCGAGAGTCTGTCTTACAACTCTTGCGGTGTGCGGTCGTGCATTATCATGCATTAACTGAAATAAGGGACCGATTTGCACTTGTAGAGGAACGATGACGTCTGATACAATCGTCTCAGCATAAATTTGAGCGTTGAGGTTGCCTCTGATCCAAATCAACTCAGTTCTTCCGCCGATCCAAATACCCGCCCATACCATGATGGTTCCACCACTATAAGGATGGACTTCCTGGCAGGATTTTAATCGCTGTTGGCGTCCAGGGGTTCTCCAGTGTCGTATACGTCTTGTATCCGGTCTCATACCAAAACGAGACTCATCAGAAAAGCACACGAAAAGCCATTGTTCATCTCAAGAAATCCGCATAAAAATGCTTGATCCCTAGACACTTTTGATGTGTGTATTTGCATGGGTCTAGTAAAACCATCGATGTATATGAGTAAAACTGCCAAAACTGTCACTATATTGGTCTATTAACCCTATGTACGTTCAACAGTTTGTTAAAAATGTGATGAGCCGCTACAGGTTTGAAATATTATCGCGGATGTTGCATTTTACTAACAACGAGGAGGCTCAGGAAAATGATTAAATCATTTAGCGAAAATCAGCAACCTCGTAAGTAGACTGAATACTCATTTTGCATACCACTTTACGTCCAATGAATTTACTTGTGTGGACGAAAGTATGAACCCATTTCGTGGTAGAGTAATTTTTCGTTAGTACAACAAACAGAAACACCATAAATATGGCATTAAACGTTTTAAATTATACTGGGATGGCCTAGGATATACTTGGAAAATTGAAGTTTATTTCGGAAAACCGCTTGAATCTAAATTTTCTACACCCACAAATGTGGTGCTCAGGCTATGTAAAGATTTGCTAGGAAAGGGCTATTCTATCTTTGTAGACAATTGGTACACAAGTTTAGATTTGGCAGAAAAGTTAATTTACAGTGAGATCCATCTTGTTGGAACTTTGTCAAAAAATATAAAGTACCTGCCGGAACAGGTTCTATGGGGCCGTGCCGGCTAGTATGGTATTTTGCGTTACGTGCGTGGCCGGCAGCGATCAAGCGGTAGTCAAATTCACCTTAGTTGTGCCCATAGAAAACAGAAACAACGGGAGATGTGACGGGGGGGGCGTGGTTGGTGTCGCCGCAATATGCTCAAAACGAGAACATTGCCAAGAACAGTTAGTTAGTTGCAATCAAGTTCGATTGAGATACGTTGCTCCTTGTTTTAGCAAAATGCCAAGTTGTGCTGTTGCCTTTTTGCAAAAATAGAAGTGCAGTGTTTAACTTTAAATCAAATGGAATCACTTATCACCTATAAGTACAAATAATATTACGTTTTTATCAAATTTCTCATTCTTAATCATACATTGTTTTTCTACCATTACGCAGTCTCCACCGCTCGTTTACCAACACGCAATGTAAAGCGAGTAATATTATTCGTTCACTGTGTGTACAGTTTCGAGATACGGCCGCTTGTTTCTGCCGCTTTATAAATGTAGTAGTGCGTGCTTACTTGGGTGTTGTTTAAATAAACATCCAATGACAGCGTCTTAACAAATGTGTGTCGTTGTAATTGTGTGCGTAGAATGATATTTTTTATTTATTTAAGTGTGTGAGTGTTTTATGGTGGGTTGAAACTCGGCGACAACCGTCCCGGTGTAAACTCGCGTGGTATGTCACATCTCCCATTGTTTCTGTTATCTATGGTTGTGCCGGTCATTTAAGCCCCCCACGGCCCAATGAGTTCAATCAAGTGCAGGTCATTTGACCCACCATGGCAGTGTACCTGTTAAATGAAACATTTATCTTGTCTGTGCTATATCATTCCTATTGCCCTCTTTTAATTATATCCAAATTAAACACCGCAGATAAGGAAAGACGTTTATTGTTTATAATTTATTTTCTAACAAATATGATTAAAAGTCTTTCATGGGCAGTACAGCAATTAAACGCGTGTGTCACTAATGCCTTCAGTGTCCTTCTAAATACCCTCTCGCTTGTAATTCTCACTCTAACTGCCCTAATATTGCAATAATAAATACAATTATAATATCAATAATATGTAATGTTTACGTATTATTGATAAATATTACAATCACATTAATAAAATAATAGGAAAGCTCAAGGTCGCTCTGCGTGCTTTAGAAAGAGATATGCTCGGGGTTTCTCTGCGTGATAGAATCAGAAATAAGGATATCCGCAGTAGAATTGAGGTACCGTCATAGCACACAGGATATGCAAGGTAACTAACAAGGTGATTGGGCGACCACATAATTCGTTGTACCGACAATATGGGGAGAAAAGATTCTTGAAAGGTATCCCCGTATACGTACACGCAGTGTGGGATAACTCCCCACTAGATGACGCGACGACCTCAAGATGTTTGGAGAAAGTCGATGGATGCAGGTAGCACGGGATCGAGGCGAATGGCTCTCTAGAGGGGAGACCTATGTTCAGCAGTGAATGAATACGGACTGAAATGATGATGGTGAGGATTAATATACGACTTCAGTGGGGCAACTATATCCTTTCTAAAATACGAATGTTATTTATTCAATTTAACGCTGTCACAAAAGCAATTGTTTAGTTAGGAAATTATGTAACAACAACAATTTCTAACGCAATAAATTACAAAAACCTTATAAAATGACACTGTATTGAAACAGTAAATTGCATAATAGCTTCTAAATTAATAAAATGTCGCAAAACAAGTTCTGGGCCAATTCGTTAGTCAACTTCCGAGCATTGTTTTTTCTAGCTATCTATACGCTAAGTCACTTGCAGCGTAAACAGAGAAAACTAGCTAGAAATGAATTTGACCTTACACACCTGACTCGCTTCTTTAATATGCATAGTATTTAAATGCCCGCTTGCTAGTTTTTTGGGTTTTTAACACCAGCTGTAGCTTCAGCAGATAAAGCTGTCACTCTGCTGTCTGTATCCGTGTGTCTCCGGATAGAGATTCAGAGACATACTAGCTTTATTTACGATCTAGAGGGATCGTAAATGAAGCTCCATTTCTAAAATTTGATAAATGATTATAACATTGCTCCAAAATTAAATATTTAATTAGAAATTCCTTCAAAGGATTTTTCGTAGAAGAGATTTGGACCGTAAATGTTTTTACGCCGTTTTGACCATACATAAAAAGGAACAACAAAATCTACAATCTAATAGACGCGATTTCAAGATTCCGGTACATAAACAACAAACTATGAAAGTTCATTGAGGGCGGGCGGGCCTTCGTGCGTGCGTGCGAGCTTGTGAGTAGTTGTGAATGTGGATCTGAAGAATAAAAGGATTAAATGGTAAAAAATAAAGAAATATTATTTTGTCCCTACCATACCGGATGTCATTACTTAGAGCGTGTTAAGTAGAGTAAATTAGTTAAGTACTATGAAAAGTCACTCAACTCACCTCAAGAAGTTTTTACTTCAATATTATGTGCATTTTAACTTTTTCTTAAACTTATTTGCAAAATACTCGTTTCGCACTTCAAGATTTAAATCAAATAAAACAAAGTTTTAACTGCTGCTATTAATTTGCTCACCCATTGATGTTCAATTAAATTACTTTAAAACTTAGACTTAACTACTTCAAGACGATAAAAGGTACTGGAGCGAGCTACCGCCTGCCAGCCGTTGATTTTATTTATACATAAAATATTTATCGGGTGAAACGGTATCAGCCTCCCCTCCTCGCCTGTTAATGGCCCTGATTCGTTGTTTAAACGATATTCATGCCACTGCTGGAATGTGAATTTCAATTCAGCCAACAGGATTTAGAGACATAAATGGGGTCTAAATCGTCAAGGGCTGATGTCGATATGAAAGAAATACGTAAATTTCATATAGGGCAAGGGTAGGGCAAAGGATTTACGAAAGAGATAATATAGGCAAGAGATATCTTACAGTGAAAATCTCTATTATATAACGTGTCGCTGAACGCTATCCTGTTCAATTGTGAATAGACGGAGGTCAGTGTTGGTAAACCGCTTGAAAGTCACTGATTTACGTTACACGAGATTTAAGTGTTTAATTTTCTCTCCTATCAAGGTACAAGAGATAAATAATCCCATCCAGAGTAAGGCTGCGGTCGACGTTAGTTAATTTGTATAAAAATAAAACGAACACGTTTTATTTTTATACATCATCCGGAGACAAGGATACGGTATATTGCTGGTAACCTCACTCACACGCAGGAACTCAACTTTCCAGACAGTTGTAATCTGGCTGCAGTATTCTGGGAGGTATTTCCCCACTGGGGCTGCTTGATTCGCATTATTTAACGTTGATAGTAAGCAACTTACTAACTGCTGTCGACAGCTCAACGCACGTAGCGTTCGACTTTTCAATTTTTTGGCAGGTTTCACTGTAAATAATTACAAAACATTAATAGCTTATAGTTAATTCAAAACAAGGAAAGCGAAGATACAGACTTTGACATGGAACGACTACCACCAGTCTTCCAAAATCCAGAGAGAAAATCACACATTTCTTAGGTTAAGTCACACTATAATTATTTCTTGGACATGCATGGGTTTTTGATCATGTTTTGCTTCGCCACTAAGCAAATAATAATTACATACTTGTAAAATTCGAAAACACGAATTTTGTGGCACATACCCACACCAGTTCTTTATTCACTAGGTTAACACTGCTCTGTTAGGTGGTGATATTCTACCTGTATCTTCATTTATTGTCTTCATCTTTAAATGTTTTGCTTTTCAGATTCTATCTGAAATCCTAGGACGTCTCGACATAAATAATGCAACATGGACTGCGACTAGAGATAATCACTTTTGGAAGGTAATCCTTGTTTATGTTAATTAAGTATACATAATAACTAGGACAGCAGGTTCTCTACGCGATGAACTCAGAAATGTGTAGATTGAACCAGTTAACTGGGCTCTAAAAATCACCAATCTGAATATGGAAGCTCACCATATACATCCAAAGCTTGAAGAGCTCTTTGAGCTCCCTGTATAATCTAGATTAACAGCGTCAACCACTTGTGATTAGAACCTAGAAATTCTTCAACTTTGTAGGAGCATTAAGCGAATTTTACCGCCTTTACCATTGTGAGTGTTCTGAAGAACTGTTTTCCCTTATTCCACCCTCTCCATTCCGTCATAGAACTACACGTGCAGGCTTGCGATGTCATTATTCCACTGTTGAGAAAAAGAAAAAGATCGGCATCTCTTATCTCTGCCTCTCCTCCTCTCTCCTCTCTAGTTATATTCAGACACAAATATATGATTGTAATTTAATAAAAATGATTGATTGATTGATTGCTATAACAGTCATTAGTTTTTAATACTACGTCGATGGTAAACACTATATGTCTGATGAGAAGTGATTAGCTAGCCCATCGACGTTTGCAACACAAAAAGTATCTTATAAAGATCGAGTGTTGTTATTTCTATTGCTAATGCTTATTACCCGCCTCCTATAAATATTAGCCCATTGCTACTTAGCTGTGTCCTTCTGTAATGCGGAGGTACTTCCCCCTCAGTTTCTTTGCTTTGTTTCTTATTAATTTTTCTTATAGACAGAGTGGATTGCAGGTGTTATTGGCTTTGGCTTTAAAAATGATCTTAAGAGAGGTAGGGCGCATCAAAGGAGGATGATGATGATCCGCCTGGGGAGGTACCTCCACCTCGCAGAAAACCGCAGCCAAATAACAACTCCTAGAAGGTTGTTATGTTCCTGCGTGTGAGTGAGGTCACAAGTAAGCTAATAAGTTGCTGTGTTAACAGTAGAGGTGGCATCGCGCGAGTGACAATGTATTGAAAGCGTTCATAGGCTACGGTAACCGCTTTACAGGTGGGTCGTATAGCGCCCGACGTAGTATAAAAAAAAAGTATAATGGTGTTATCTACTATTGGTGCGATGAGCAAGGTACCGTACCATCTCCGCTCATCAGCAGAGCCGACTACAAATGTAAATACGTAATCCCGGGACGTGCTTACCCAAAAGTTCGCATTACCATCTCACAAGGAGAAGTCAATTCGTTGCGTAGTCATTCACTGACAAAGTTTTGCAATCGGTTTCTTGCTAGCTATAAAGAAGAGGAAATAAGCCCTCCAACTGTAGTTACTGCGGCACCGCACAGGCCGGGCCGTCACAATTGTGCGTGGAAATACCGTCGGCGCCGTTGTACGTTTCTAGGCTGCACCAGTTCTACAAAGGTCGAGGAAGTTGTAAACCATGTGAAGAAGAGGACCAACTTGAGGTCACCAGTAAGCTCCTGAGGAGTCGCTTTTTTTATACCACTAAGGTGGCAACAAGCATACGTCCTGCCTGATGGTAAGCAGTTACCATAGCCTAAGTACATTTGCAACACAAGGGGTGTCACTCTTGCGTTGCCGACCCTAAGACCCTAAAACCAACCAGGTTGCTGCTAACGCAGCAAGGGTGGCATCGCGCGAATGATACTGATGCCCCAGTTAACCGTTTGCTTATATGCCTCCTGACATTGTATGAAAACGAGGGTCGAACGTTTGAAATCTCGCCTTAGAATAAATTTTAGTTCCTTTGTGGTGAAGATTCCGACTCATCATCTGTGTGAGTATGCTGTGTTAGCAGCAGAGAAGGCATCGCGCGTGTAATACTTAATGTATTACAAGCGTTCATAGGCTACGGTAACCACTTTACATCAGGTGGACAAGCGTACGGCTTGTATACCTTCCGACGTTATATAAAAAAAAACTCAAACCACTTACACCTTACCATGTGCAAAGGTTCGTATTTTCTATACCACTGAGATGACAAACCAAAAAACCATATGTCCAGCCTGATTGACAGAATCGACAAATACACATACAACTATTCGACTGCAGCAATTAACATTGTCGGAACTGCATTTTGACGATTTTTATTTTAATGCACTACAAGTCTTAAAATATCAATATCTACGAAAACTTCCTACTTTTTTCAGTATGAAAAATAGATATGGAGTCTAGTTTAAGATATGAAACTAGCGAGCCAGCGAGCGAGCGCATAGATATTGATATTTTAAGACTTGTAGTGCATTAAAATAAAAATCGTCAAAATGCAGTTCCGACAATGTTAATTGCTGCAGTATGCTAAACATTTGGAATTATACAGCGCGACACCGACAGTTTCATTCGTTCCTTGTCACCCTTGCTGTTAGTCGTCACTTTTATATGACGTATGAGCTCAGGTGGCCTTGCTATAATACTTATTTTAACAACCCCATTATCTTTTATGGCTAAATTGTGTGTGTTACTCCCGAGCAAAAGGTCGCAGGATCGATTCGTATTTTACGAGCTCCTATTTCAATAATCAGTGTTCAAAATATAGGGAACCATAGTATTTATGCCAGTATACTAGTATACGATTCTATGGATTTACGCACTGTTACCATAGGAATATAACACAATAAAGACAAATACTTTGTCATTTTGCTTGTTGTAGTGCACTTCAATCGTGAAATTTTTCATTAGTAAAGGGGATATTTCGATATTTCTGTGCCTTTCATCTGCGTAACGGGACAGAAGGCGTTTTGATTGATCCACTCTCTTCAACTGTAAGGGTTGATGTAGGGCATGTCCTGTATATCGGCGATAAGCGCCGAGGTCTTGTTATATTATACGCGACGGAGTTCTAGCGGGAATCTTCACTTCTAGCGATAAGATTTTTTTGTTTCCTCATGTGGCGAATTATGACTTTAACAGCATTAGCAACCTTTGTAGTTCTAACAGCATGCGGTCACCCCGATCTTTTATGGTCTTCAACAGAGGAAGTGTTGGTATATCTGTCGATAGTACAATACGACTGATACCAAGCTTTTAAAGTGTCTTGAATATGACCGACGGCTCCGTACCCACTTTGTGCAAGGCAATCACTGCAATCCTTTCTTTTTTTTAAAACCCCATTCCGTATTGTAATTTTGATAATAAACACGATAGAAATATGTGAAACGGCAGGAAATCGAATGAAGATTTTAACATTACAAACGCGTTCCTAATTCAAAACCAATTAAAGAGTTAAAAAAAAGAAAAGTTTCTACGTAACAGTATTTATGGCCAGACTAGTTAATATCATTTAGCTTTCACCTACGTTTCAAAGAGATAAAGTTTTTTCACGATATCTAGATCGCATCAAAGCAGCCCGTCTGGAGAAGTACCTCTACCTAACAGAAAACCGCAATCAAATAACAACTCCCTGGACGGTTATTGTGTTCCTGCGAGTGAGGTCACCGGTAAGGCTCCGAATGAGGAAGATAGATGTGTTAGCAGCAGAGGTGGCATCGCGCGAATAGACTACGGTAACCACTTAACAGCTGGTAGACTGCAATCTTGTACGCTTCACGATGAAGTATAAAAGAAAGTAAATTTTACAAAAGACCCCAATTTTTTAACACTCCGTATGTAATTAGGGTTAATAATGTACAACTAAAAATCGATTTGTACAACCTTAACATCTGGGTGACGAATGAAGGTGACGCAGATATTTACTTATTTTGAAATTGTTTTTAATCTCTCACTACCCGCGGGCCGCTTTTCCGCCAAGAAATGTCGTCTATCTATAACTTCACGCCCAATCCCTTACGGGGCAGAGCGAACCGAGCGCCACGCGACTCGATCCTTACGGAAAAGCGGCCTGCGGGTAGCTCACTACCCGCGGGCCGCTTTTCCGCCAAGAAATGTCGTCTATCTATAACTTCACGCCCAATCCCTTACGGGGCAGAGCGAACCGAGCGCCACGCGACTCGATCCTTACGGAAAAGCGGCCTGCGGGTAGCTCACTACCCGCGGGCCGCTTTTCCGCCAAGAAATGAAAATGAAATGAAATGAAATGAAATATATTTATTTGCGGGCATACACGGTACAAATTCATGTTAGGACAAAGAATATGTCTAAATTTATGTGAACAAGCGTGTTGCGCCAACAATTGGCATGCAAATGTTCAAAGTCAATGCTTTACAATTTGTAGTCAATGACAACGTTAGTCTTAAACTAAATATGGCTACGTCGTACACTTAAGCAACATAAAATAATGTCAATGGTTAAAAATTTAAGTATTAATTGAGAAATTATTAAAGAATTTATTTAAAATTATTTTACGTTATTTTAGGGCGCTACATGTCAAAACTTATAATAAAGAAATTCATTTATAGTGTAGAAACAATTTGTGACCAGCAATGTATGAAGTTGTTTTTTAAACTTCGAAAATGGTATAGACTTCAAACTCTCTGGCAAATGGTTATAAAGCTTTATCGCCATGTTATAACTGTTTGCTTGGAACGACGTCGTAGAGTGTGATTGAATCGCCAGACGATTTGGGTATCTTAATCCAGAGGGATATGTCAATTTTCTAAACAAATGTGTGTTTTTCTTTACAAATATACAGATGTCCAATATGTACATAGAAACTAATGTCAAAATTTTTAACTTTTTAAATAATTGTCTACAGCTATCTAATGGTCTGGCGCCACATACGGCTCTTACACATTTTTTTTGAATAATAAAGACATCACCTAAATTTACCGAATTTCCCCAAATGACGAGTCCATACCGTAAAGCCGAGCAAACATAACCATGGTAGGCCAGCAGTGCCGTTTCTTGACCACAAGTATTTTTTAAACGATACAGAGCATAAACAAATCGGTTTATTCTTTGGCATACATTTTGAATGTGCTCCTTCCACGACAAATGTTTGTCAATCATGATACCCAGGAACTTTGTCGAAACACACTCTGCAATTTGATTGCTATTGTACGCTATGGATAGGTCCTGAGGTCTACCATTTCTATTGATATATTGCAAATAAGTCGTTTTTGACAAGTTAACACATAGGTTATTACATTCCAACCAGTTTACTGTTTTACATATAGTGTCATTAATTTCCCTTTCATAATTATAATTTGGTGTTTTGTTAATTACAATAGATAAATCGTCAGCAAACAGTGTACACGGATAAGGTGTGATTGTCGGCAATTCATTTATGTAGATAATAAACAGAAGAGGCCCCAGCACACTACCTTGAGGCACACCTACTCTATTATCCACAGTTGATGATCGGAATGCGGTAAACTCCAATTCGCTATTGAAGTTACATATTTCTACACACTGGGATCTTCCATCTAGGTAATCGGCAATCAAATCATGAGCTTTACCTCTAATACCGTATATTTCTAGTTTAGCTAATAGAGTTTTATGACAAACGAAATCAAAGGCGCGAGTCATGTCGAATAAAACGGAGGTTACTGGAACCCTTCTATCCATATTACTAGCAATTTCTTTTATAAACGAAAAACAAGCCGATGTCGTAGACTTTCCTCTCTGGAAGCCATGCTGTTCAGGTCTTATAATTTGGAATTTATCAAGAAATGATATTAATCTTGCGTGTATGACATTTTCCCAGACTTTTGATAAAATGGGTATTAAGGTTATAGGTCGATAATTATTCACGTCATCTCTGTCGCCTTTTTTGTATAAGGGCTTTACGATCGAATGCTTAAAGCTTGGTGGGAATATACCACTCTCCAGAGAGAGATTAATCAAATGTGCTATTAGTGGGGAGAGTTCATATGCACAAGCCTTTACAATTTTGGTAGAGATTTCGTCGTAGCCAACCGAAGTCGTGTTTTTCAGAGATCTTATTATTTTATATATTTCTTTTTCGTCTGTGGGTGTTAAATAAATAGAAGAGTCATTCTTTTTTAATAATCGTAGGTCTGTTTTTATTTTTCCGTCATATCTGTCGTGAGTTAAGTTAATAAAATGCTTATTAAATTCATCAGAAATTTGTTCCGGTTTTTCTATGTTTTTGTCTTTCTTTTTTAGATATTTTATTACTTGTTTACTGTGATCATTTCTTTTTTTATTTATAATATTCCACGCTGCTAGACATTTATTTTTTGCCATTTTAATAAAATTTGTATTATTTATTTTTTGTGACATGTATATACATTTTTTTAATAATGAGTTGTAGTTCCTATATGACATTTTATTATGTTTGGTGTTATTTTTGTAGTATGTCATACGTAATATTCTTTTTCTAGCACATGAATTTTTAAGACCCTTCGTCAGCCATCTGAGTTTGTTGGTTTTATTTATTTTACATTTTATTTTGTATGTTGGGAAGCACAAATTATATAATAATTGAAGTTCTTTGTGGAAATTTGTAAATGTGTTTCGAATATTATCAGTATCAGATATTTGTGACCATGGATAATGACTTACAAAATACCTGAACTTTATTATATTATCCTTACTCAAATCTCTCTTTCTCTCAAACCAATAAGTAATGCATTTATCTCTTTTACTAATAGGAACGCACAACAATTGTGCGGTGTCGTGGTCAGAGAGCTGTAGGGGAAGTGTTATACCTGTAGTTCCCAAGATATTGGTCACAAAATGGTCAATACAGGATTTCTTGCGAGTGGCCGTATGTATGTGAAAATTTAGGTTATAACTGTGAATTATAGTTTGTAACTTTTTCGCTAATTTAATTGATCTTGGATCTTTTCCTATCGTGTTTATATTCCAATCCCCTGTTAAAATTACATTTCTACTGGTTCTACTTCTTAACTTATTTAATAGGATTTCAAGTTTTTCAAAAAATATATTTACATCGGCGTCAGGAGTCCTGTATAAACAAACTAGAATAATTTTGTACGCAATAATTTCAATACCACAGCACTCAAAAGTGCGTTCGGATGCTAATTCTTTAATATATGGTAATTCTTTTACCTCCAGTAAAGTATCATTTAGTATACATACACCACCTCGCTTTTTCTTACCCTTTCTGTAAGCTCTACAAAAACTCGAACCAAGATTATACCCATTCAGCTGTATGTCGGACTCGTGGCCACGTGGTATAAATGTTTCTGTTAAGCAGACTATGTCTATGGGCTTTTTATAATTATTTGATAATTCACAAACGGCAATCTCTAAGAACTCCCTTTTATTGGAGAAACCGCCCATGTTTTGATGTAGCAATCTTAATGTGTCAGATTTATTATCTATAAAAAAGGCTGTCCAGTCTGCGTAGGCTGTGTTTGAGCCTGTAGGTGGTTTGTCTTTGGGAATCTAGATAGTAACATAGGAGTCGGTGAGTTTTGATTTTGGGTTAAGTTAGTTGCAACTCTGTAATTCCAAGAACATGATTTGATGGCCCTATGTGATAGATGGCATATTTCCCTATAGATAGCAAAACATAAGTCTGATGTATAAAATTTTGAACCGTATATGCATTTTTTATAATACATGTTAACAAATCTGCAGTGAGAGAAATCACTACAAATCAGCCTTATATCATAGTTTAAACTAGAGCGCAAAAGCGCATTAGCAGGTAGACCACAGACAACAATATTTGTATTCACAGTAGAGTCGAGCCATCTAAGCAGACTTCTTTTAAAGTTTAAGGGATTTCTATTATTCATTCCGGCGATAACGACTAGGTAATCTTGCATAGTTAGGTTAGATATATCTTCTTTACAGGTGTCGATTACTTTGATTAAATCTGCTCCATCCTTCCAGAAGCAAAATACGTCGTACTCTGCGCCAATTAGATTGCTTAAAGATTGTTGGAGTCCTCGGCCCTGTTGATCAGCCACAACATAGATTTTTTTTCTTAATGGAAGGTATGTTTTTTCCATATTTCTGTTTCGTAATTTTCGTGGGCTAAAACATTTTTGCGGAGTGTTTTCTTCTGTAATATTAGTTTGGTTATCTTTAATTACTATGTGTTCGTTGCAGTTTTTTGTTGAGTCCGTATTTCTAGGACTCAAATTATATTCATGTGTTGTCTTGTCCAAGTTTGTTGCCTTCTTTCGTTTGTTTCGACGTGATTTATTTAATGTCATAGATTGCTCGCATCTTGGATTATTGCATATTAACAGCAACTGTTGTATTTTACGTTCCTGAGCTGATACCTTTTTTTCTAGTTCTATTTTCTCTAATATCGTATTTTCTATTTCTTTTTCTGTTGATTGCAGTGCTATTTTTAAATTATTGATTTCTTCTTTCAACTTTTCCATTTCTGAATTTTGAAGAGTAAGCATATCTGGGAGACTAAAGTTTGATGGTGACAATGACAGTGGGGAACCTGCATTGCTTCCTGTAATATGGGTATCGTTAGATTTTTCTAAGAGTTCTTTTTTCTTTCTTTGTGTGACAAACTCATTTTGATCTGGAGGTGTATGTTCTTTATCATTTAGAAGTGCAGCAAATGTGGCATTCTCGCTTTTTTGTGTTATGTTTGTAAAAGACAAGTTATTTATTGAGTGCTTTTCGGAGCCAGAAACAAGCGTTTTCCGATATGGGAATGAATTATCTTTCGGGGTCGATGAGCGGACAGGTTTTCTTTTTTCATTGACACATTTCCGACAGTTCCACTCGTTTTTCTTATTCATTAGGCGAAATAATTGGTATGATACACTCTGACAGTCTAGGTGATAGTCATTTTTACAGCATTGACAATGCAGATAATCTTTACAATTAATACTCTTTTTACATTTGAAACATGTCTGTGATACTGATGCTATTTTTCTGTTATTATTCATATTTTTTTTTGTTGGTATAGACCTCTAGTGGTGAGTTATATTACTTTTACGTGGATTCATTGATTTGCCGATCTTAGCTTGAGTTGGTGTTTATGATGTAGCTATTCCATACTAGATGTCGCTAATTATTATGGAATTTTAGGATTGAAATTCTAGTTTATTTCACTTTCAACAGATGTCGCTGTGCTATGTCAACAGATTTCGAAGCAAGAGTTCTTAAATGTTCCACTACTCAACAATAGATGGCGTTCGAGTCGATGCAAAGCAAAATGGTTCTTAAGAGTTATAAAGAACAAGATTGAAATTTGTAATGTCTATGATTATTGTTTACAAATTTTGAAACTCGTTAACCGTCACTAAATATTATTAACACTTTTGGTCACTAAATTCATTTAATATAAGATTGTTTCCACTTAGTTTTGTATTTCATGTCTTGGTTTATGATATTAAAATAAGTTTTAAAAGTTTGTTTTGTTTATAGTCCAGTTTTTTCCAGGCACTGTTCACTATCACTTATTAGTTATTTACTCTATAATTTATTTACTATGCTTAAAGATAACACTTTCCAATCTGTAGTGATCACTGGTTTTCTCATTAAAAACAAAAGCAACACCGGAAAACGCGATTTACTATTTTTAAGAATTAATCTTATACGCAGCTAATGTTCACTTGACGACTAGCGCCCTCTCTGTCTCTGTCTGAAATGTCGTCTATCTATAACTTCACGCCCAATCCCTTACGGGGCAGAGCGAACCGAGCGCCACGCGACTCGATCCTTACGGAAAAGCGGCCTGCGGGTAGCTCACTACCCGCGGGCCGCTTTTCCGCCAAGAAATGTCGTCTATCTATAACTTCACGCCCAATCCCTTACGGGGCAGAGCGAACCGAGCGCCACGCGACTCGATCCTTACATACCTGACTCGCTTCTTTAACATTCATTGCTCTTTTCATGCACGCTCGCCGGTTTCTAGGGCTCCTGACATCACCTTCTGATAGAACACGATCAATTTGATCATGGTAGGAAAGTCTTGGCCTTCCTCGGCTCCTACATCCTTCCACTTTTGCATTGTATATTTGCTTCGTCATTCTTTCATCCTGCATTCTTTCTACATATCCGAACCAACGAAGCATGCTTCTTCTTATTTTAACAGCGACGCTCTCTTTCAGACTAACTCTGCTTCTTACCTCATCATTGCGAATACGGTCTACAAGCGTTACACCACAAATTTTGCGGAACGCTCGCATTTCAACCGCGTTTATCCTACTTTCATGTTCTCTCTGCCATACCCAGCTCTCGCTTCCATAAGTAAGCGTTGGGACCAGCACTGCATTGTGTATAGCCGTGCCTTCTGGCTCAGGTTTTTACTGCCAAGAAGTTTTCCCAACGCTCCATTCACACTATTCCCAGCACTCACTCGCCTTTCCACATCTGCAGTGTACCTTCCATCCCTGCTGAAAGCGCATCCAAGATATACAAACTCATCCACTTGTTCCACCACTTCATCATCAACCGTCATCCTTACATTGGTTCTGATTTTTTTCTCTTTCATATACAATTATCTTTGTTTTCTTCGCATTCAATAGTAAGCCTTCCTTCATACAGTCGTCTTTCATCATTTTGACTAGTGTTTGCAGTTCAGATGGTAATAGGACGGCATCATTTGGATACAGCAGACAGTTCACCACACCACAGGTCACCCATGCGTAATCCTACATTCGTTGATCTTATTTTCTGTAGACAACTATCGAGATACAGAATAAACAGCCTAGCAGACAACATGCAACCCTGTTTGACATCAATTTTGACATCAAACCAGGGTGACATGTTGCCATCTATTCGCACACATGCTAAACAATCCTTGTAGGTGGACTGCACAGCACGGAGCAGTGAGCCGTCAATCCCATATCTCGGCAAAATGCACCACAGTTCCTTTCGCACAACCCTATCAAATGCCTTCTCAAGATCCACAAAACCGCAGAAAACCTTCTGGTCTGTGGCCAGATGCTTCTCTACGATATTGCGGAGCGAAAAATCATCTCGTCCAAAATACCTCAATGCCTCAAGGAGAAAGCTTTCGAGCGGTTTGTGCCAGTGATAAGTTACGGCACAAAGACGTGGATCAGCGTGAAGGATCAGCAAGCTGAAGTGGTATGGACAAGCCATATAAATCGAAGAACCAAAGGCTACTGTGGCCGAAAGCTTCTCGAATGGTACATATCCGTTGGCATTCTGCAAGTAACACAAGATCGATCGTCACGGAAACTTATATTCAGCAGTCGACGTCCTTCGACTGAAATGATGATGATGGTCATTTTTATTACATTTCTGATCGCATTAGTAATTATAATGGTATTAATGACCATGGTTTCCATCATTTATTAGATTGGTAGAAGTCAAGGCTGCCATAAAATAAATGGTATAACTATCATTCAGAGGAACCAATTAGTTATCATATAGCTGGTTAAGCAACCTATTCACATACAGTACCCGTCAGAGAAGTTTGCAGAGCGTTAAAGGATACAATAAAATTTAGATAGGGTTAGCACTCAGAAACTGTGTGTCTATAATTTTATCGCAGATTATAGTTCCAGTGCCTAGGCTCATATCAAAATCACAAACAGAAAACGAATTCATTTTCTGTTCGTGATTTTGATATTTTAAGTTAATTACCTTGCGTATTCAAACGTGTTCAACGATCGACTGAGGCGTGGTGAGACGGTAAAGGGGATGGTACGGGAAGCGAGGGGTTGCAAACTGCCCAGCATACAAGAATTGCTCGTATAAAGCAGCAGAATTAAGGTCCATTCCTACACTCTAAACTATCTGTAGACCGAAAATATATCATATAACTTAAAAACCAATTGGTTGGTGATGTTTTTCTTGATGTATCATATTAAATGCCATGGTAAGTACTTTCTCAATGCATCATATAAACACACCAAAAAAGGTACTCTATAAATATTATTGGCACTTAGCCACTCAATTCGCTGGCCACACTCCATGAAAACAATGGCGACATAAATAGTAACACGTGCAATTAATTATTGATACATACTTGATATTGCCAAGGAGGGAAGTCAAATCTCAAACTTCCTATTCCTAATGTCTTCTGTTTAAAGTCGTGGGGAGTTTCTATATAAAATATTAGGTAATTCAGTGCGCTTGTCATCAATCATAATCTAATATAAGTAATTGTGTCTATAACCAGGTTCAAATTTGCAATATTTCAATCCATCTTTACACCTAAATTAAGGCTAACGGGCCTCTGCCGAAAGAGAAAATTATTAAATAGATCATGGTATCAGAATTGACAAATCGCATCGCATTATTAGTCTCTTAATTTGTAATACAAATTCAACGGTATTTTGAAACAGAAGAAAGCTTAAGTGGCTTCATTATGCCTATCGATTAGACGTGATCATCATTATTTACATATCTCTAATACATCAAAATCACGCCATCTTCTTCCTAGCGTTATCCTGTTTCCCAATTCATTAGGATTGGCGGGTTCCGCTACCTAATACTAAAGATTTGGCGAAGATAGGTACTAATTTTGACATGGAGCAACTGCCGTCAGACCTCCACTGCCCAGAGTGAAAACCAGACCTTCCAGCTAGGGTGATACGTCTATCGAAATATAATTTCTTGGACGTGCGTATTTCCTTATGATGGTACCGAACAAGTGATAATTACTAATATGTAAGTATTGTTTCGGGTATTAGGAGTGGTTTTATAATGATTGGTTTGTTGGGGTTGGGGTGATTTTGACGTTTGATAGGACATCAAACTACTACTAAATACATGTCAAATTTGTGTTTTCGAATTTATGTACATCAAACGTCAAAATCACCCCTAACAGATTATAAAACCACTCCTAAGACTCAAAACAATACCTAACGAAATTTCATTAAGGTAAATGCGACTGGGAAGCGCTATCCGTACTTTCTTAGCTTGGCTCTTTTACATAAAGGCCCATTATAATAAATCCCTGGACGCATAATTCTGAGCAAAACTGTGTTTCGTTTGATTGAATTTGAATACCGACATTTTTTCTTTATATTTATTATTTTTCTCTATATTTGCTCGTAAACAGCCTCATAAAAGTACACACACACGCCATTCTGAGTGATCCGTATGGTTTTCATAGAGACCAGGAATGTAGTAGCTATTTTTAATATCATTACATCAACACTAAATTGCGGGCAAGGTTTCAAAACAAGAAAAACATTACACTTCATATTAAAAACATTGCACTTCCGGTTTGAATGTATATGAGCCACTTTAAAGTAAAATAGTTAAAACTCCCCATAAAAGATTAGATGATTGTAGCAAAAAATCGATAAAGTTAAGGTTCAACACTTCGCCAATACTTTTATTTATTCTTATTATATTATATGCGTAGAAAAATTATATTGACGATAAAATTTTTCTACACACACTTTACAAACACGAATAAAGCAAATCGATGTAAAGTCCTTACAGTTGATTAATTGCAAGGTGTAATACGGTTTTGTGCGAGTACAACTTACGTTTCGAAGGTTCTGTACGTTTTTGAGATTTATTTTTTCACTTTAATCACTTACAAGGAAAACGAAATACGATTAACGAACAATATAATACTTTTGAGTACTTTTTTTTATATACATCTTCGGAAGGCATACGACCCACCTGATATCAAGCGGTTACCGTTGCCTTTGAATATTTGCAACACATTAAGTATCACTCACACGATGCCCTCTCTGCTGCTTACATAGCAACTCCTTAGGAACTTACCTTAGTTAGTGAGCGACGTCACTCACTCTCAGGAACACAACAACCCCCCAGGGAGTAGTTATTTGGCTGTGGCTTTCTGTTAAGTGGATGTACTTCCCCAGACAGGTAGGTTCGATGCGCATTACCTATATTAAAAACATCCAGACCATGTTTGTCCTGTGTGGTAATCGAACTAGCGTTGGTGTCAAAGTAGCATTACTAACCACTGCGCCACCAAGCTCGTCAAAAATTATGCTATTACAATTTTCATCTAAAGTATGAATATAAGCGTAATCTAATCCATTCATTGATTAGAGTGAACATAGAACCTGAATAAGATTAGAATAGGCATTTGCCCCTCCGGCTCCTGTTGACTTCGACCACTGCTTCACGTCATATTGGTGTCTTATTTAAGTCTGTTTTCAAATTTCAGTGGTAGAAGGGGTTACAATTTGATTATTTGTTCATATAATGTTATTATAATTAATTTCAGCTTCTGTATTTTTAAAACAAGCCAAGCCATATTAATGTAAAACAGCTGTGGTCATTATACTCTTTCATGTAGTTAATTTGCAGGAAACCGCGAAAGTGCATGAAAAGAGCTATGAAAGTTGAAGAAGACAGCTGGATGTATAAGGAACAAGCCATGTGGCGCTCAGTTCCATCTGCCTACCCCGTAAAGGACTTGTAAGATGTAGTAGTAGGCTGTATAATATAAAAAGTGAAATTTACATTATTTTATCTATACATAGTATAAAACAAAGTTGCTTCCCGCCGTCTGTACGCGGAGATATTTTAAATTTCGCAACGGATTTTAATGCGGTTTTTATGAATAGACAGAGTGATTCAAGAGGGAGTTATGTGGGTTTATATGTGACGCAGAGTGTAGAGACAATCCGATAATTTAAAAGATTTGTAATGTATGTGTAAAAGATAAAAATGCCGTGGGGTATCCTTAGGAGATAGATATATATTATATCACAGCGGACGTTTTTGTAGATCTTACAAAGTACAAGATGATATATACCTATCTCCTAAGGATAACCCACGGTAACAATTTTTATCTTTTACATATTAAAAAATAACGAGTTATTTACGAATCTATTTTAATCAATACTATTTTAAACAATACAGTCTATCTATCTATCTATAACTTTACGCCAAATCCCTTGCGGGGTAGGCAGAGAGAACCGAGCGAAAAGACGTAGTCCTTACACACTTCATTCGCTTCTTTAACATTCATAACTCTTTTCATGCACGCCCACCGGTTTCTAGGACTCTTGACATCACCTACTGATAAAACAGGACCTGGTAGGTTAGTGTTGGTCTTCATCGACTCCTACGTCCTTCCACTTTTGCATTGTATATCTGTTGCGTCATCCTTTCATCCTGCATTCTTTCTACATGTCCGAAACCAACGGAACATGCCTTTTCTTGTCTTAACACCGACACTCTCTTTCAGACCAACTCTCTTACGTCATTATTACGAACGCGGTCAGCAAGCGTTACGCCACAAATTTTGCGCAATGCTCTCATCTCGACCGCATTTATTCTACTTTCGTGCTCTCTCTGCCATGCTCAGCTTTCACTTCCATACATTAGCGTTGGGATTAGCACCGCGTCGTGTACAGCGAGCTGTACCTCCTGGGTTAGATTTCGGCAGCCTAGAAGTTTACCCAACGCTCCATTCACGCTGTTCTCTGCACTCACTCGTCTCTCCACATCAGCGTTGTAGCTTCCATCGCTGCTAAAAACACTTCCAAGATGTACAATCTCATCCATTTTGCTCGAACGCTACATCATCAACATAATCCTAGTGTTCGTTCTGGTTGTCTCTCTTTCAAATACTATTATCTTGGTTTTCTTCACATTCAATTGTAAGCCTTTCTTCATACAATCATCTTTGATTACTGTAACTGGTGTTTGCAGTTCGGTTATTAATACTGCGTCGTCTGCATAAGGCAGGCAGTTGACCACTGAGTCACCCATTCGCATTCCCATATTCATATTTCTTATTCGCTATAGACAACTGTCCAAATATAGGATGAATAGCCGAGCCGAGGCGAGGCACAGCACGCATCCGTGTCTGACACCAATGTTGGTATCAAACCACGGGGACAAGCACACATGCTGTACAATCTTCATACATGGATTACACAGTACGAAGCAGGCCACCGTCAACACCATATCTGGTCAAAAAGATCTAGGGATTGTTTCGCACGACCCCATGCAACGCTTTACAATTAAAAACAATACAGTATTATTCCTTATCCATTTAAATACGTTAGATAAGTTGTGCATTTATAAATCACTCCACACTGAAAACAAATTAGAATCGTTGAACCCGTGCGAAGTCGGAGCCAGTGTATTATTTATAAAATAATTCAAACTTCAAATGGGGGTTCTAAACAATTCATTAAATAAATTTTGTTTTAGGTGTCGTTCTCCCTGGAGTCCGGCAACCTTTGTGAAGAATTACTACAAGTGCTGAGAATATTCGGAATCGGTACGCGACACCAGTCCTCTGTGAGCGTAATCCCATGCGCCCTCCACTATAAATCAAACAATTATGACAAGAAAGCGACAACGGAACAAGAAAAAATATGGCAGTGGTACGTTACATGTTTTGAATACTCAAATGTACTCAAAATAGGAAAGTTGCTGAACAGCTTGTAAGGAGTTCTGGGCTGTTTATGGTACATTATTAATATTTACTATTTAAATATATATATTTATGTCCATCGATTCTACAAGGAGCCCTTTTACAAATTGTGTTTTGATATGCCTTTGACATTGTCAGAATAGGACAGAACTGTTTCAGGCAATTCATTATAGAATCGAATACAATTTACAACAAAAATCTCAAAAGATTAAACAGTCTTAGGAGCAAGGTAATGCGAAACTTATTTCTGCTTCGAAGATTTTTCACTTAATTCCAAAAATAACTTTATAATTTTAAACGTACATTCAATAGGTATGTTTTCACAAATATACTGAGAGGTAAAAGTGAGGATATGTGATTCCCTGGAGCACATGTTATAAAAAGAGCGGACGGCTCTCTTTTGTAAAATAAAGTAGTTTCAATGTCAGCCGCTTTATTCCACAACTGTAAACCATACGACATAATGCTGTGTAAATAACTGAAATTAGTGCACAGTAGCCACGTTCGTCAATTACGCCGACGCGTGATGTGACGCGAGGCTGACGAGTTAGGTGGCATCACGGTCAATAACTCGACTTTGAAAACAACGCTCGTGGGTTCGATTCCCGCACAGAACAAACATTTGTGTGTATGAACATGTCTGTTTGTCTTGTTCTGGGTGTATTTAAGAGAGGTAAGGCGTATCAAAGCAGCGTGTCTGGGGAAGTACCTCCACCTCACAGTAACCGCAGCCAAATAATAAACTGTCCAGAGGGTTGTTGTGTTCCTGTATGTATGTGAGGTCACCAGTAAGCTCCTAAGGAGTTGCTGTGTTAGCAGCAGAAGTGGCAACGCGCGAGTGAAACTTAATGTATCACCAGCGTTCATAGGCTATTCCATATGTCCTTTAGCTTTGTAGCAACTTCAATACAATCATCGAAGACTTTTTATTAAAGCAACTAACTGTTTTATAATTATTAATAGCAAGTAGCGTTTGACTTTTGTTTAACCATTGTTCGGTTACACATAAAATAGCAATATTATGTTTTTCTAAAAATAACGTGCTATTTGTTCACCCGCCCCAAAATATTCAAGGCATTCCGCTTTGAATATTTTGGTGCACAAAATTATGCTTTGCTTTACGTTTGTCATATTCAGGAGTTTAAATCTGCAGTCAAATCAATGTACTTAATTTTTACTCGTAATGTAAACTGTTAACATTGTATTATTTCTCATTATGTAACCGTTATTATTAATATTATAGGCCACTAAAGGGACTATCTTACTTCTAGATTTCATTAAAAGATGCAATAACATGTAATAGTTCCGTGAAATAATAATAGTCATCCTTATTTCAGCCAGTATTAGTCCACTCCTGGATATAGGCCTCCACTCTAGAGAGTCACTCGCCTCGATCCTGAGCCGAGGTCGTCGCTCCATCTAGTGAAGGGGTCGTCCCACACTGCGTATACCGTCGCTGACCTCGCGGTCGAAGTTGGGCTTACTTAACTGTACAACCTGTCCTAAGTAGACATATTCGACAACAATTTCGAGCTTAGTGTTCCCAAGCGTGACCGATGTAGGTGTGACATGGACATTTGGCACGATCTTAGTCTTGTCCATGTTCATTTTGAGACCTACTGGATAGTAGGTAGGGCGCACTTAGCACTAGCACTTAATAATAGATATTATTTTTGTACATTAAGTATAACTTGCGCGAGACTACCTCTGCTGCTCCTTAGTATCTTACTTATGACCTCTCTCACACGCTGGAATATAACCCTCAAAGGAGTTGTTACATGCGGTTTTCTATGAGGTGGAGGTACTTCCCCAGACGTGCTGCTTTGATGCTCCCTACCTCTCTTTAGAACGCTTGTAATGCATTAATTCCTTAGGAGCTTACTGGTGACCTCACTCACATGTAGGAACATAACAACCCTGTAGGGAATTGTTATTTGGCCACGGTTCTCTGTGAGGTGGAGGTACTTTCCCAGACAGGCTGCTTTGATGCCCCCTTCCTTTCTTAAAAACACCCAGGCCAAGACAAACAGACATGTCCAAGCACATAAATGTTTGTCCTGTGTGGAAATCGAAGTCACGAACGTTGGTATTGTAGTGTAACTGCGCATTTCACCACTGCGCCACCGAGTTCATCAAATGATGTAGTCCTCAATGGCAATTTCGCCATAAGAATAAAATAATAATGACTACTAAAATGAATACTGACAAAAAATACAAAAATGTTATTATGACAATATCTTGAATGACAATTAATAAGAAATATGAATAATGAAGAAGAAAAATGAGTGTGGAAATGCAAATGGGTGACTCAGTGGTAAATTGTCTGCTTTATGCAGACGACGATGTATTAATAGCAAAATCATCAATGTTAATATTGGGGTGCCCCAGGGCTCTATATTGGGGCCCTTTTTATTTTTAGTATATGTGAATGATCTGCCCTACATGGTACAGAAAATGGCGGATATACTACTGTTTGCTGGTGATAGGTACTTCTATAATTTTTAATGTTACTCGTCGGTGCGAAAATATTGACAAGGTAAATAGTGTTCTATCTACCATTCTAAATTGGTTCACATGTAATAATATTTTATTAAACTCAAATAAAACCAAATGTATAAAATTTTGTGTACCAAATGTGCCTTCTACCAATGTAGAAGTTCTTATTGACAATAATGTACTAGAATTTATTAATGAGACTGTATTTCTTGGAATTACAATAGATTCTTAATTGCAGTGGGGCCCCCACAATAAAAACTGTCCAGTAAGCTCAGCTTACTTACTACTTACAGCTACTGATGTGAGGAAAGGCGGCTGACGTTTAAACTATTTTTATATTACAAAAGAGAGCCATCCGCTCTATTTATAACATGGGCGCCAGGGAAGCACTTAGAGAACTATTTAAAGAAATAAATATCCTCACGGTTACCTCTCAGTATATTTATGAGAGCATAATGTATGCTCGTAAAAATATAGCCATTTTCAAAATTTAGTGCAAATCTTAGAAGTGGCAATAAATTGCGTATTGCGTACATCGGTTTGCTAAGATAGATTGTAGATGTTTTATTATAAATTGTATTCGATTCTATAATAAATTGCCTGAAACAATTCTGTCCTTGCCTGACAATGTGTTCAAAAGGTACATCGAAAATACTCTGTGTTGCAGAATCGATGAATATCTAAACTGACAGAAATGTTTGGATATGATTCAGCATGTGTATTTTATTGCACCACTTGATATCACTCTATCACAATACACTCATATATTTATTGTGATATATTATTATTATTATTATATATATTGACGATGAAAAAAGACCCCTATTGGCAAATTTCTATTGGCATTTCTTCTTCGCCAATGGTCATTTTCGAAATGCTGGTAGATTACAAAAAGAGAGATTAAAACCAAAAAAAAAAAGTAAAACTATGGAAAATTATTAAGATACAATATGTTCTAATTTAAATAATGTAAGACGTGTCTAAGTAAGGGCCTATTGGCAAATAAATGATTTTTTTATCTTTTATCAAAAAGAAGCCCCCGAATAAATAGTCCTGACAAAATTCATATGCGAGACGAGATAGATGGACTTCGTCATGTTGAATAAGAGGTGCATGTTTAAGGATATCTCAGTAGGAATCTTTACAGTGAATATATTATTTTACAAAAATGTGTACTTATGCCTAAAGTGGAGTTTCACATAGGGTGAAATACATTAGAGAAGGCATGTCTAACAGTGGTAGATGTAAGCTAATGCTGATTAAGAAATAGACAGGCGTCATATGTTATAAATAGTACCAACTCACTTCCCCTGACTAGGTGGAAGTGAGTTGTTACAGTTGAAGTTGAGTTGAAGGAAGTGAACCTACAACCCATCGATTACTAGTCGAATACTATACCATACGTTTGCGTAGAATGTTTGTAATTGAGATGTATCTATAGTGTGAACCCACCCATCAGCAGTACCCACCAAGCAGTACTGCTAAACTAATAAGAACGTTCAAAAAAATAATGTCCAAATATAAATTTTCATTCAACATGTTTTGGTACCACTTCGTCACGAGGTCGATTTAGGGCTTCGGGGCGAATACATAGTAAGAGTAACTTCTGTAAAATTCTGACGCTACCCCTGTTCGAGTTCTTCGTCTTCTTGGCATTATCCCGTTTCCTAATCCATTAGGATTGGTGATGCGCACTAACAAGCCTAAGGATTTATCGAAGATACTGTTTTTACATGGAGCAAATGCCGTCAGACCTCCACAACGCAGATGGAATACCCGACCTTAAGTTAGATCTTCGGTTATTTATTCACTAGGCTATCACTGCCTTCCCAAGTCAAACTCCTCCTGTTTAAATGTCTCTGACACAGAAAGGTATTTTGCTAATCGGGAGAATAATTATGCACAGGTGAAATTAACTTTATTGTTTGTATGTATCACATATCACATGCACCTTAAAGGTATGTAAGGAAGGTACGTTAAATATCGTGATAATGATAACACGTTTTTTCGTCCATTTGATATTTTCATATTATTAGAGAAAAAAAGTTATTTCGCTACAAATTTCAGCGAATCAGATTCTGCTTGGACGCGCTTCTCTTCCTCGGTGCGCGCACGGACCAACTTAGCCCAAGTCCTTCATGACGTCAGAACAGATGCTGCCTTCACTTTTGACTGGCTCTTCTTGTTAGTTGTTGCTGCATTTGTAGCTGCCATTGGACTTGTTGAAAATTCTACTGTGATACTAGTTGCTAGTATGCTCATTTCACCTTTAATGGTAAGTGTAAGTACAAAATAGAATAGTATTGTATAATTACTAAAGTATTTGTCTCGTGTCGTCAAAGAACTCAAACAATTGATGTCATAATAAGAAATTAAATATATATCTTGAAAATAATAGTATTAAAATCTGAACATGCATCTCGGAAATTGTACATAGCCCTAAATACCTCACTTATCAAAATGAGCACTTCGCTACACGGAAATGAATATAATACTGAAAATAAAAAAATAAATCTACAATCAAAAATTGTCTGTTCGCCTTCAAAATGCTTTTAGGAGGGAAGCACCTCAAATAAGTACACATTTGGAAGTTAGGAAACTCATTGTCGTTGGATTCTACACGCCAGACCAGGATCAGTAAAATGCTCGCGTTGATTGGTGTACTTGATTGGCAGCTGCTATACTACAACCACGAATATGCAAAATTCTGTTCGTACATTTGTCACAGGAGGCGAAATGTGGATTTATTGTTTTGAACCGGAGAAAAAAAACTCTTATGCATGGGTGGATAAAAATGATTGCGTTTTACCTCGTAGGGAGCAGTAACTCAACTTGGCAATAATTAGAAGATTGTCATTTAAATACTATTTTACATGTATGTATTTCCAAAATTGTGCATATTTCGAAAAGTGTCCATTATATATCAGTATCCGACATACACATTGTAAGAAGTGCACGTAATGGGAAGTGCTCCAAATACTAAAATGCACATGTCATACTATATTTACAGTCGGCAACTCCGTTCCTAAAATTGTTGGCAACCAGCTGGACTATTTGTTTCACGTAAGTACGTGATACAAATGGTTCAACTAGGTAACTTCAATTTCGAAAGAGTGATCTGTCGTCAAATCGATATATGTATCCAAATATATGTTGGCAATCATGATATTAGGATGGGTAGATCTCATTACCAGACCACTAAAAATTTCGAAATATAAAATGATATGATTTCAGGGTCCAATAACTGCTGGTACATTAGGCACAGCAGTTTGTGATCGTTCTCTCCAGCAGATGGGACTAATGCACGAGATGTTGGGGCTGTTCCTTTCTCTGGTCATCGGCTTTATCTTCGGACTGGTGATCTGCGCTGTTGACGAACGCTACGGAACTGGTGACTGGCCTACTTATGAGATGATGTCACGGTAAGCAAAAAGTAAATGATATCAAAGTAGGGTTACAAACTCCTAAACAGGTAATGATATTTATTTGCCATAACTATTTATACTATTAACACTGTAAAAGATTGTTTAAGCTTATAAGGGATAATGCCAGATAAAGGCCCAAAAGTTTTTACTTACTTACTGAATCAAATTTCATTTACAATAAACTTTATAGTGTGAAATGACGAAGCAGATATACAATGCAAAAGTGGAAGGATGTAGGAGCCGAGGAAGGCCAAGACTTACCTATCATGATCAGATTGGTCGTGTTCTATGAAGAAGGTGTTGTCAGGAGCCCTAGAAACCGGCGAGCGTGCATGAAAAGAGCAATGAATGTGAAAGAAGCGAGTGAGGTATGTAAGGATCGAGTCGCGTGGCGCTCGGTTCTCTCTGCCTACCCCGTAAGGGATTTGGCGTGAAGTTATAGTAGTAGTAGTAGTTTATAGTGTGAATTTTTTACATGTGTTTTATTCATTTTTGATTATCATTTTAGAGGTTTGAAATCAAAAGTTAGTGTTTTTTTTTTTATTTCCATCGAATTGTCATAACCTCTCTTTACATTTCATATAGACGTAGGTCACATCGTAGTAAGCGCGACTGAACCTGACAGGGGACCGCGCCCAAATTATAACTCACTGGACGGTAATTATGGTCCTGCGAAATTTATACTCTACTATTTTGTACAGGCTGGTGTCACTACGCCAAACATTCAGGTACCGGATCTAATTCATGAAAAAGCGCCATCATTGAATTTTTTGTCATACTATATTTAAGCTTACTATTATCAGGTGCGAGATCCGTTCTCTATGGGTCGGTGTGCTAGTGGCGTTGCCGAGTGGTGCGGGCGTAGCGCTCGCTATCCTGGGAGAGTACACAGCTTCGTTGGTGGGAGTGGCTATATCCGCTTCTTTACTGCCTCCTGCTGTTAATGCTGTAAGTTCCTAAATGGGGTCTATGTAAGTCACCGTCATCTTTAGAACTTAAACATCCTACCTGCTCGTAGTACGGCTACGCTATATTAATTTTTTACCTTGATTTGGGCTTGATTGCCAGTATTGATATGGTCTTGATTTTTTTTATCCACTTGATGTAAAGTGGACCATAACCTATGAACGCTTACAATACTCAAAGTATTCTTCGCGCAATGTCATATCTACTGCTAAGATAGTAACTTCTAAGGAGCTTACTGGAAACCTCACTCACTTGCAGGAACACAGCAACCCTCAAGGTAGTTATTATTTAGCTGCGGTTTTCTGAGGTGGGGGTGACTTTCCCATTTGCACTGTTTTGATGCTCTACCTCTCTTAATTTAGCGAAGACTGACCAGAATACACCTTAATCCAAACACTTGGACAGATTCCACTTCACAGTGTTATTTTTATTTTTATCGACCAGTTTCGCCTTTACGGAATTATCAAGGTATCCATTACGAACAAAATATCTGACTCAATTTATTTGTAATTAATACCTAATCCCTAACCTATACACTGTCCATCTTATAATTTAACTTTTGACAGGTAATCATTTCGACGAATCAGAAAGAGACAGGTACTTATCAAATGTTGCGTATCTCATAAATTCGTAAGAGATAGAATGATCTGTCAAAAGTTGCTTAATAAAATGGACGCGGACAAGTGATTGCGTTAACAAAAAGTTCTAATTAAATACCTTGTAGGCAGTAGGGATGACATTGCCTAACCAGTGATAGCTCAGTGGAGAAGGAACGGGCCTATAGAGTAACTGGTCCCCGGACCAAATCCTAGCATACATATTTGTAATTATCACTTGCTCGGCGGTGAAGGAAAACCATTGTGAGGAAACCTGCACGTCCAAGAAATTATATTTCAAAAATCATGCATGACTAAACCTATGAAAGGTCTAGTTTTCCCTCTGGTTTGTGGAGGTCAGATGGCAGCCGCTCCCTGTCAAAATCAGTATCTTCGTCAAATCCTTACGCTTAGCCGCTACCTATGCCTAAGGATTTGGCGGAGATACTGATCCTGCTAATCCTAATGGAGAAGGAAACTGGATAACGCTAAGCATCTCGGCCTGCTGGATGGCGTCTTGTATAGCACTATAGGTCAGCAGACTGGGATGGATTGCGAGAATTCTACGCATCGTTCACGTGGAGGCAGCTGTGTTTCTAATCAGAGGACATCGAATCCTGTGCAACCGCCGTGGCTGCGGCGATATTGGGTGGCATGGAATGCTACATTCCCAATCGTCTAGTGACTGCTGCAGGTGCTAAAAAGCCGACGTGATTTAATCGGCATTGTAAGGAAGCCAACTTTCTTAAGCAGGCTGCTTACGAGGCTTGGACCACGGCGCGTGCTAAGGGAGATCCAGATATCACCGTATTGAAACGCAAACTGAATGCTGTCTTGAGATCCAGTAAGAGGGCAATTGCTAGAACAAAATTCGATTTCGTCGACAGAGTTGGCGAGCGACTAGTAAACGTTCCCTCTGTGCCTTGCTTTCTGGCCGCTGGCTAAAACTGCCGAGGAAAACTTTTGCCAATCGTCCATGCCACCATTGCAGAAACCGGATGGCAGTCTGGCCTATAGTGCTAAAGAGATTTACTCGGTTACTCGGGACATGGAAGCTGTGCCACCTACCATCCCGAGGTGCAGTAGCTCATTGCCGGAGATCTCAATAACCCAGCGAAATGTCTGGCGGGCGTTGCCCTCCCTCGACATTCATAAGTCGAGTGGGCCAGATGGCACACCGGCAGTGGTGTTAAAGCTGTGGGCTCCTGAGTTGTGCTCTGTTCTAACGCGTTTTTTCGTACTTTCGTACTCCACTGGGCAAGTCCCGTCTTCATGGAAGACCGCCAATGTGCATCCAGTGTCCAAAAAGGGTGATTTATCAGATCCATCGAATTACAGGCCTATTGCCATAACCTCCCTTCTCTCTAAGGTGAAGGAGCGTGTCATAAACATACAACTCCTGGCATACTAACGGAGCACTCTGATTCTGTTTGATCAGCGACCGTCAATATGGCTTCCGTCACCGTTCCCGACGCTGTTTATGCTGTATATCAATGGCATGTTGTCAATTGATAGCATTCATTGTTATGCGGATGACAGGCTAACATCCCTTGTTCCCTTCTAGAGGAAAGCCGCGATAAACTTGTGTCTGAAACTGAGGGTAGGTGCTTTAGCTAAAGTATCTGACTGAGGGGCGGCTAAATTTGGTCGAATTCAATCCCACGAAAACACAAGTTTGCACGTTCACCGCTAAGAAACCCCCATTTGCTGAGATTCTTAAATTCTTGAACACACCTCTTACCATCACCAGCAGCATTAGGATGCTTGGTATCGAGATCTCCAGTGACGTTAAATATAGAAGTCACCTAGAGGAAAAGGCTGAGCTGAAAGGTTAAGCTGACGCCCATAAATTTTATGCTCAACAGAGCAATGCAGTACCTCAGTGCGGAGCAAAGACTTACGTTATATAAGTCTCATGTCAGACTGCACATGGAGTACTGCAGTCACCTTTGGGCCGGAACACCTAGATACCAGCTTGGACCATGTGATTCCGTTCAGAGACAAGCTGTGAGAATTGTAGACGATACTAAGCTTACACACAGTATTGAACTCTTATGTTTAAGGAGAGATTTTGCCTCCCTCTGTGTGTTCTACCGATTTTACAACGGGTTGTGTTCTGAAGAATTGTTTGATATGATGCCGACATCATTATTTTATAACCGCACCGCTCACCGGCGGGGGGAGTTCACCCTCACACGCTGGAACCGCAATGGTCGCACTGTGCGGTTCCAGAGAAGTTTTTTTCCGAGAACTCTCAGGTTGTGGAATGAACTCCCAGCTGAGGTTTTCCCGAGGGACTACCCCTAGTGTTGCTAATATCCGTAGATACGATGACTGTTTATCATCAGGCAGTCCGTATGCTTGCTTGGCACTTTAGTGATATATAAAAAAAAAAGAAAAAGGATTTGACAGTAGAAATGACAATGCAGTATAATAGTCATTTCAGATCAGGTGACTACGGATCCCATTGCAGGCCAAAAGTCATATTTTGAATTACACATTATATTATATTACATTGTACGTACATAAAACAGGTAGGGTGCATCAAAGCAGCCCTACGCGGAAGTGCCTCCACCTCACAGAAAGCGGCAGGCAAATAACAACTTCCTGAAGTTACCAGCAAACTCCTGTTGAGTTGCTATGTTCGCAGCTGGAGTAACAACATTCGTGCGATACTTTCTGTGTTTCAAGCGCTCATAGGCTATGGTCATAATTTTAAGTACATCATATGGACCATAAGTTCGTATGCTTCCTGACGTCGTAGCTATAAAAAAGTAGCGTGTATTATGCTCTGCTGCATTGTACCGAACTAGGATTACCTAGTCCATCTTCTTAATAAAGTTATTTCAACAGGGCCTACTCTGGGCTATGGCGTTGGTCCACCTAATCTTCTCGGATGATGAGACACGATGGACAAATGTGATCACAACAACTTACTTCAGCAACGATCCAGCGACGGAGCTCGCCGTGCTTGGCAGTGTGTCACTGGGTCTGACGCTGGTGAACATTGTATGCATATTCCTCGCCGGAGTAGCTGTTTACAAGGTTAGAAATATAAAGTTTGCTTTACTCGCGAATCAACTCAACAACGGTGAATCAAGTAAGTATACCAAAACTTTACTAGCTTAGTAACTAGTGATGTTTAAGCTACTATGTTGAGTGAATATCATTCTATGATTCTCTATGTAATCGTAATAGTCGTTGGTTAATAAACTAATGTATCATTTTAGAAAATATGACAGGAATTGTAATATAACAGGCCTGTGGTTGAGCGATTTTTTAGATATCACTCCATAAACCAAAAGCACTTAAACCTAACCTTTCAAATTTTTGTTTAAATTAGTACCATATTAAAAATCCCTGTGCTACTTTAGTTTTCTAGAGAATCCTCGGTATAAGTTCATCCCACAAGTCCACAATTCTTGAGAGAAAACCTCTCTGATGCCGAACAGTATGCGACCATTTTGGTTCTGTGTTAGGATGGGTTCCACCTGTACATCAAGTATCAAGAAAATCCTTTGAAAATAATCCGTTGTACAATCTGTAGAACAAACAATTAAAAGAATCGCTTCAGTCATAATGGCGCAATACCGTGTGTCAATAATAATCCAAAATTATACCCAGAATAATTTTCAATTATTGTTTACGTAGCCTATTATACCGTTTATTTCTAGATAAAAGAAGTATGCCCACTAGAGAGACGGGATATATCTTGGTGGAGAGCAAATAGGAATCGTTTGCAAGCTTCTCTGAACAAGAAAGACTTTGATTGTGGTTGGGATCCATACAGGTACTATTTAAAATTTCTTAAAACAAAACAATAAATCTATCTATCTATAACTTCACGCCAAATATGTGAAAGTAGGCAGAGAGGACCGAGCGCCACGCGACTCGATTCTTACATACCTCACTCGCTTAACAATAAATCTGATAACATTTTATCTATAACTTCACGCCAGATCCCTTGCGGGGTAGGCAGAGAGAACCGAGCGCCACGTGACTCGATCCTTACATATCTCACTCGCTTCTTTAACATTCATTGCTCTTCTCACGCACGCACGCCGGTTTCTAGGGCTCCTGACATCACCTTCTGATAGAACATGACCAATTTGGTCATGGTAGGTAAGTCTTGGCCTTCCCCGGCTCCTACATCCTTCCACTTTTGCATTGTATATCTGCTTCGTCATTCTTTCATCTTGCATTCTTTCTACATGCCCGAACCATCGGAGCATGCCTCTTCTTATTTTAACACCGACGCTCTCTTTCAGACCAACTCTATTTCTAACATCATCATTGCGAATACGGTCTACGAGCCTTACGCCACAAATTTTGCGCAGCGCTCGCATTTCAACCGCGTTTATTCTACTTTCATGCTCTTTCTGCCATACCCAACTCTCGCTTCCATAAGTTAGCGTTGGGACCAACACTGCATTGTGTATAGCGAGTTGTGCCTTCTGGCTCAGGATTTTACTGCCAAGAAGTTTTCCCAACGCTCCATTCACACTATTCCCAGCACTCACTCGTCTTTCCACATCTGCGGTGTACCTTCCATCCCTGCTGAAAGCGCATCCAAGATATACAAACTCATCCACTTGTTCCAACACTTCATCATCAATCGTAATCCTTACATTAGTTCTGGATTCTTCTCTTTCAAATACCATTATCTTTGTTTTCTTCGCATTCAGTAGTAAGCCTTTCTCCATACAGTCGTCTTTCATCGCTGTGACCAGTGTTTGCAGTTTAGATGGTGTATCTGCTAATAGCACGGCATCGTCTGCATACAGCAGACAGTTCACCACTTGGTCACCCATGCGCAATCCCACATTCGTTGACCTTATTCTCTGCAGACAACTATCGAGATACAGGATAAACAGCCTAGCAGATAGCATGCAACCCTGTTTGACACCAATTTTGACATCAAACCAGGGTGACATGCCACCGTCTATCCGCACACATGCTGAGCAATCCTTGTAAGTGGACTGCACAGCACGGAGCAGTGAACCGTCAATCCCATATCTCGGCAATATGTCCCACAGTTCCTTTCGCACAACCCTATCAAAGGCTTTCTCAAGATCCACAAAACCGCAGAAAACCTTTTGGTCTATGGCCAGATGCTTCTCTACGATATTGCGGAGCGAGAAAACTTGATCCGTACATCCCCTTCCATTTCGGAAACCTCCTTGTGCGTCCCACAGCATTTCATCGGATTTCACCCTCATTCTCCTTTCAATCACTTTTCCATATACTTTTGCTGCTAAGCTGATCAAACTGATGGCCCTATAGTTGGCGCAGTCCATGCGTGATCCCTTGCCTTTATACAAGGGCACTGATAACATTTTAATTACACTATAAACTTGAATCCAGGATTTCTGATTGCAGTACATACTCATACATATTTCGGTGACCCAATAGTGGAGTGGTGATAACACCGTTGTATAAGTTTCAAATAGGGACCAACTCACATTAAATTTGCAAATGTAAATTGTATATATTACTGTAAATGCCCGAACTACGGTAAATCTTAGGTTTTACCAAAAATCTTAAGATTTACCGGCATGAGTTGGTAAAACGTCTTCTCTCTTTATAAAATCATCAGAGCATGTAGTAAATTGGTTCCGAGTGTAAAGCTGCTTTAGTACTCCAATTTTGGTAGGAAGTTGATAAAAGTCATTTTCTTTTACATCTACGAGTACCACAACGACACTAAAGCTTTTCGGGTCAGTTTTTGCTCTGTCGATGTCAGGTACTCTCAGCCTTACATTTTAACCAACTTTTACATTTGGATACTAATTAGCCGATATGGCTTTCATTATTTCAGCTTGATTTTCAAAATTAAATTTATCCTTTTTTCTTATTGTCTGGATAGATTCTATCTGTCTCGGTATTACATGTTCTTAAGACGGAGTTGCGAGTTGCGTTCTCTGGATCGGTATATCTCTGGATAGTTATATAAGTATTATCGTATATTTGCTTATACTTCAACTTTTCGGTTTCAATAATTTGGTTGTCTTGTGGTTTAGCCTTCACACATTCACTGTTAATGCCCTCTTCTGGCAAATTTTCGTCGTTAATATATTATTCTGTATTTTTTGGGAATGTAACAAGTTTTCTAAATCTTCTTCTACCTAACAATGCCCATCCATGCCATCAGTGCCATCTGACATTGCAATGCCCATCTTCATGGACTACCAAACATTGCTTCGTAAGAGGAGCATTTAATGTTCGTAATATGCTCTATTCTTCATGGCCTGGATGAATTTCAAGCCCTCTGACAACTTTGATGACTGATTGGTTTACATCCACGTGCTAAGCATATTCTGGCTGGCTGCGTATTGGCTTTCCATGTGTGATTTTAACTTCCGGCCTAAACATAAGCATAAACTGTCAATTATTTGGTTACAAAATTCTCGACCGTTATCGGAATGAAGGATGTTAGGTGCTCCAAAAGTGGAGAAAATATCCACGAGATGGTATGCAACTTCTGCTGCATTTAGTTTGAAGTGCACGAAGGATCACAAATTTAGTAAGATGGTCTTCGTAAATGAATGTGAATTTATAATTTCCATCCAATCAAATAGTTAGTTTGTAAGTCTATGAGATCTACTTGACAACATGATTTCATTTCACTATAAAGTATAGGCTTAACGACAATGTCCTTTTTCAAAGTTTTCTGTTTCTTTTGACAAGGATGGCATAGCTTATATGTCATGATAGCCTCAACTGTAATATTTTTATATTTTCGATTACATTTCCATCCTCGTCCTTTCACCGTGTCCAACACAGCAACATGCACTTCTTCGAGAACGTTGAACAATTCTTCATAACAAACGTAATACTAGATTTCTACATTCTCATCTTTGATCGGCGCAATAAGCTTTCTTCGCCGCCTATAATTAAAATATCATAGCGGTTTATATTACATATGCCTGTAATGAGGTAACATTTATTATCTTTCTTGCTTACTACGAGCTTGTCCATTATTTCATAAAATCTATGTTTTACACTCATATCGATTTGTAAGTTACTTCCAGACAGTAAAATATATTTAAATATCGAATTAAACTCAGTTTCGAACTATAAATGACTTTAAAATATCAAATTCACAAACAGAAAACGAATTAACTTGCGTGTTCAAACGTGTTCAACGATCGACTCATCGACTCATCGAGCATCGACTGAGGCGAGCTGAAACGGTAAAGGGGGTGGTACGGGAAGCGAGGGAACGAGGGACAGAGGGAAGGAGTGAATGAGTGAACAACACGTTCTGATATGTCTGTTTATCGACATTTACCGTGTATTTGAAGCAACTCTTAAGATTTACCAAGTGAATGGTGGTAAATGCTCGAAATAAACGAAGATCATTAAACTTTTCGGACTTCTACCATAACTAGGAGGTAACGTATATACATGTGACATTAATATGCATATAGGATTTTAAGATTCGTCTATATAAAATTTCAATTAGGTACGTAGTGTATTATAGTTCAATTGTGTTATGCCACTCTAAAAGTTGAAACCGAATACAAATTAGTTGCTCAGGTCTCCTTATACAACAACAACAAAAACCTTATAAGTAAAGCTATCCTCATATTTTTATCAATTAAAAATAATTAATTCAGTGATGGCGGTATGTTTAAATTATTACGTGGTTTAATTTCAGCAAATGGTGTAATGAACCCGATGAAATCAAGGAGGAAATGGTAAAGAAAGAAACCACTCAGGGTGTGGTACACAGCGACACAGTCACATATCGCCGACATCACATCGAAAGAAGGAGACCAAACGCTCAACACATCGAAAATTACTGTTTTGAAAAAGAACAGTAAGTTTTAGCAATCTTGGGGATCAATTTTTTCTGGCATTTTATTGGCTAAGAGGTTATTTATAGGTTACACTCTTTATAAAATTGACGATTTTTAATGCTGGTCTCAGATATCTGCATTCTTACAATTCCAAATATCTTCGATATCGCAGTTTCGTTAACCATAGAAAAAAATGAAATCAAGCTCAGTCGTAGCATAAACCCACAACAAACGGCACGCAATATCGACGATGTGTGTGTGTTTTGTAAATGGGTGTGAAGAGTATATGTATGTAATATTTTAATTACTACAAATAACCACAAATGAATAAACCACTTGACTGCGCATGAAGGCACCCTCATGCGCAGTCATATAGGTTTATTCATTTGTGGTTATTTGTTGTAATTAAAATATTACATTTATTAATTTCGTTAAGCTTCTCTAACCCGGTTTTCTTTTTTACCATTTTTAGTTTTTGATATATAATTAGCATTTTGTTGTAGGAGTAAAGAAAGCTACACATCCTTGGACCTAGATGCGCATACGTCGATGCAGTCTATGGAGTTTCGAAATAAAAACAGTAACAATTTCAACGAACCTAAATTAAATGCAAATAAAACGAAGTACAACGAATCTAGCAACGGCCACAGTTTCTATAGCATGGGACTTGATAATGAGGGAAACAGAAAACCAGAAAAGAAACATCCTACTATAGAGCCATCTTTAAATTACACTGTGGATGCAAGAAACTATGTGACTTTGAACAAAAAAACATTCAATGTCTGAGAACTTTTAAAAACACTTAGTAATTTAGTCAATTATCATCAGTGTTGTTTGTTGTTTGCACTTAATTAAGATTTTGATATCTCAATATACAATTTTATAATGTTGTTTACAAATAAACATGATAAAGTTTTTTTTTGTATTTACCTTTGCCGCATGAGCACGTCTGTTGTATGTTTCATACTTAGACCAAGTGAGGTATGATTTTTCAATAAAAAACATAGGTACCTCTTTATTAAGTGTTCCTGTATTCGATAATTCGGAGATGTCTTAACTGATGTGAATAGTCAAAATTTTTTTTTTTTAATATAAATGACATTTTTCCACCAAAATTTGTATTTCAAAATACCTAGAAAGTTATTGAAAAATTGTTTCATAAAACCCATCCTTTTTTATATAAATATACATCGCATTTTCTTCAAATATCGTAATCAAGACAAAGACTTCATGACTAAAACAATTAATTACGAAACAGATATACAACGCGATAGTAGAAGGATGTAGTAGCCGAGGTAGGCCAAGATTTATCTACTATGGCCAAATTGATCGTGTTTTATCAGAAGGTGATGTCAGGAGACTTAGAAACCGGCGAGCGTGCATAAGAAGAGCAATGAATGCTAAAGAAGCGAAGAATTGAGTAATATGGCGTTCGATTCTCTCTGCGTATCCCGCAATGGATTTGGTAGCGTGATAGATAGAGATTTTCATTATTATTTCATGAGTAGGTAGGTGTCCCATGTAATTTTGGTCAAGAGTTAATAGAAACTTTAAAATAAAATAATGAAACTGACTTCATAGACGTTAGCGCCTACTCGCAATTATTTTTTTTATTCTTTTTTTTGCCTAATAATCGGGTCAACACCAAATTTAAATGCGTACAAATTTCGTTCCTGAGATATCGCCGAATATACACGATGAACAATGACCTTCCTTTTTGTATGTTGTTTAAAAAAATACAACGGTTTATTATGTCAACGCCAATAATAATAATTTCTTCTTTCTTTGTATACGTGGGACACTCAGAAAGAAAATATAAAAGAAGTGTTCTATAGGTAAATTTTTATTAAATCTTTTTAAAGTACTCTCCACCAGCCTCTATATAAAGTTTCATGCCTCTGAACCATTTTTCGAAACACTTTTTCCAGTCGGCCGCAGACGCCTCATTAACAGCCTGCTCGAACGCTGACAGCGCATCTTCCGCCGACGAAATTTGTATCCCTTTGTATTGTAGCTGAGCGCTGTAAGGAGAGTGACCCAGGAGTTTGACCGGCGTGCTGTCCAGGAAGTCGCTCGTTTTGACGCGGTGTACGCGGGCGCGTTGTGTGGTGGGGCAGTAGCCCGCGGAGCCCTGTTTTTGGTCGCTTCTTGCTCACAACAGAGAAAATTTCTGCCAAGCATTTGGTAGTAGTCGGCGTTGATGCTTCTTTAGTTCTGGAAAAGAATTGATACCAGGTAGCAAGTCAAATTTAAAAAAGCTCGTGATTTAAATCTCCCGCTTCTAGATCGCTTCACTTTGGTAGGCGTTGATTCGTTTTGAAACACCCAAACTATTGGGTATTGATAAATAACCTGTAATGATGTAGTAAACACGCCGAGACGAGCCTGACTCAAGTTTGTTATATCACGGCACCTTTCCACCCGGGCCTGCTTCTGAGCAATGGTGAGGTTGTGCGGCACCCAGCGTGAAACTATCCTCCTCACGCGAAGATGCAAGTGTAGAATCTCGTGAAGGCTTCCTGATCCAATCAGCAGTATGTGCTGAATCTCCTGATACGCAACTCGCCTATTGTCTTGGATTAAATTTTTCATTGCTGGCACGTTTTCTTCCGTAACAACCGTCAATGGGCGACCACTTCTTTCTTCATCCCCCAAAGTTAGTCGACCGCGCTTGAATTCGTTATACCAACGATACATGATTGCCTTGGAAGGGCCCAACGAACGATTCGTCCGGTTTCAAGTGACACTTGAAATCGTAAAAAATGATAGCGCGAAAATGTTCCCGGCGCAGATCCATTTTTCAATGAGACACGATAATTTAAATTAGCTTGTAAAAAACGTGGACAAAAATTTTGAAATAGGAACATACCTATTTTTACTTATAAATATCCATATTTTCAAAATTAATCTATTTTGAAAATATGATTATTTATTAACTGGCCAGTCTCTCATACATACAATTTTTTTTCGCAATACTTTCTGAGTGGCCTGATATAACAAGAGAGCTCGATGGTGTCGTTGCGCGTGTCATTCTAGCCGAGCACGCAGGTTAAGCAATGTCGACCGTAACCTGTCCATAGATTGCCTTTTCTATCTCGAGCTTCTCTGTGCTTCGAAGGGCACGTTAAGCCATCGGTCCTGGTTGTTGTCTATAGATGACAGTCGTTAAGCTAAATCAATGGCCTTCAGGCGGCTTGAAAACACTGACCTCCGCAAATCCGCTGTTGAGCAGCGTGGTAGAGTATGCTCTAAACCCCTTCAGTTAAAGGAGACCCGTATACTATACTCATCCCACTGCATGGAGCAGTGGGATGAGTATAGTATTACAAATAGATAGGTGACGCATCCGTTTGAATAATGCTACTTTGCTACCCTTCTTGGCTATCCGACATGGCATTGTAACAGCAGAGTAAAATCAAATAAGTACGATATCTTCATACATACGCACCGAACGCGGTTTGTGTGCGCGCCCGTACGTATGCGTCGTCGCACGCACACACTGACAAAATTTATCGCTGCTAAAGGTGCGCCAGTCGTGTCGTGGCTACGCCGTGCGTAATACCACTAGCGCCCACGCACGCACCGCCGCCCGCCCGCCCGCTGCTGCGCTCCCGCTCGTAATAATTTGTACGCGTACCTACCTACTTTAATTACTAATTCGTAAAGATGGCTAAAAAGTAAAAAGAAAATTTATTTCTGTATCAAATGTGTAATTTTGTTTAGTTTAGTGTAAAAACAAAATGTGTGCGTGTACTTATGTACGCGCGTACATTTTTTTTTTACACTAACCCCCCCCCCCCCCCCCCCCCCCCGATGATTCCCCTACAGGGGAAAATTGTTTTGTATATAGATAGACTATGCATTTTTGACGATTGTATAAACTATAAGCGACATCCCTACCTACGTGTTTAGGCTATTATCGTTCGCTCGGAGCTCGAGTCGGCCTAATTATTTGTCTTTACTATGGTAACAGCTAATTATGGTGTCTTGCTAATTTAATGACTCTTCGTCGGAAGGCATACGAGCATACAGCCACCTGATGTAAATACAGAAAGTATAGCTCGCGCGTTGTTACCCCTGCTGCTAGCACAACAAGTCCTTAGGAGTCATTAGCAACCATATTTACCTTGTACGCTCGACTTAGATATCTTTGTAGATACTGTTATAGTCAAGTATAGTATTTTTGTACTGGTATCATTAGAAGCTCCTAATTAGTTGCTGTGTTAGCAGCAGAGGTGGCATAGCGAGAGTGATAGTTAATGTATTGCAAGCGTTTATAGTCTACGGTAACCGCTTTACATCCTGTGGGTAGTATGCTTGTATGACGACGTTTTAAAAAAAAATGTAATAGTCATAATAGAACCTAGTAAAAGAATAATTATGTCTTTAAAGTCTACCAAGCTACATTCCTATTATACTCGTAATTGGTGAAAGGGCCTGATAGAATGAAATGTATGTTGCGTTGCGTACTACATTTTGTGTATTGCGTAGAATGAATAATAATATATATTTTATGGTGAGCCAAGCGCCTAACTAACTAAATTAACCCTAAACAAAAGAAATTTTCCGTTAAAATGGCTGACAGCTGAAACCTATGAAAGTAACGAAAGAAATTGCAAAACTGTTCGCGCGTAACAGTTTCGCAATTTCTTTCGTTAGTTTCTTAGATTTCAGCCATTTTAGCGGAAGACAAGACCCCTTTATAGGATCCCTCCTTTGTGTACAAAATTACCTAAATGATATGTAATTGTATATTTCATTTAAAAGGCCCGTATCTTTCTGTATCTATAAATATCCATAGTTTAATTGCTACACAGGTGCAAAGATATAGAACATATCAAGTAACATGGCGAAATGAAAAAAAGGAAAGTGAAGAATTTGAAATTGTATCATGGAGTATGTCAAAAAGAATGTGATGTATATAGTTGATCTAAAGTTATATTATTACGCGTACAAAGTTACATATACAGTTACTTCCGATTTAACAAACAAGGTAAAGGAGAAATTCTATTCAACAGGGATGAAAACTTAATTAGTAATTAATTAATTATTGCTTACAAGCTGTCGGGGCTGGACAACAAACAACGATACTAACTAAAACCTATATTCTGTTATTTTGACATCAATAAAGCTGTTTCCACTCCGTTCCAATATACCTAATTTAAAATATGTTGATTTATTGCAATCTCTCTCTCTCTCTGTGTGTGTGGTCGTTCCCTCATGACTGAGGATCGTGATCATCGGTGGATGTGAATGGTGTGCATCTAGATCGTATGATCTTCCTCCATCTGTTTCTGTCCATGGCGTTTCTGACGACCGAGCAAAACTTGACTGAGGTAAAACCTTTTACTTTTACTTGATCGCTCCATATGGTTGGGGAGCGTCCACGGACTCGTTTACCCGCTGTGTTCCCAACAACGACCAGCTTTTCTAGACTCTGGTCTCCTTTCCTCATTATATGGCCAAAGTAGGTCAGTATATGCTACCGGCAAATAGTGGAGAGGCGGGTTTGGACATGAAACTGCGATAAGATCGATGCATTGGTGCGCTTGGCAGTCCAGGGTATGCGTAACATGCGCCTCCAGCACCATATCTCGAATGCATCGACTCTTTGTCTTTCTCGAGCTCGTATTGTCCATGTTTCCACGCCATACAAGAATATGGGGAATACTAGAGCACGTATTAACCGAATCTTGTTGGTATTGGTGATAACACTGATAACCCAAATGGCATTAAGTCGCGTCATGGCTTCTTTAGCCATACCAATACACCTCTTTATCTCCGGTGTGCAACTGCCATCGCTGTAGAGAAGCACACCCAAGTATACATGAAAACTTAATTAGTTTTAAGAGAGGTAGGGCGCATCAAAGCAGCCCGTCTGGGGAAGTACCTCCACCTTACAGAAAACCGCAGCCAAATAACAACTCCCTGGAGGGTTGTTGTGTTCCTGGGTGTGAATGAGGTCACCAGGGACCAGTTGGGAGCTCCCAAGGAGTTGCTGTGTAAGCAGCAGAGTAGTTATAACAACTTTATATGCGACATGATTTCATTAATACCCGTAATGTACCAAACATGCGCACAGTTTGCCTTATGAACAGATGACGACTCTGTACGACGACAAGTCGGACATTCAACATACTTTTAACTACTCTATACCCAAATCAATTCAGATTAGGCGAGCTCGGTGGCTCAGTCGTGAATAACGCGACTTTGACACCAACGCTCGTGGGTTCGATTCGCACACAAGGCAAACATTTGTGTGCATGAACATGTCTGTTTGTCTTGGTCTGGATGTGGATGCGCGTGAGTGAAATCACCAGTAAGCTCCCAAGGAGTTGCTGTGTAAGCAGCAGAGGAGGCATCGGGCGTGTGAAAATTAATATATCGCAAGCGTTAATAGGCTACGGTACCCGCTTTACATCAGGTGGGCCGTATGCTTGTATGCCTCCCGACGTAGTATTAAAAAAAACATAATAGTTCACAGTGTCAACGCTTGCGATGATGCTTGTTACGCTGGATAATTTATTATTGCAATAAGCTTACATAAATTTCTGAGTTAAATATCCTACTAATATTAGGTATAAATGTGAATGTCCGTTTGTTTGTTACGCTTTCACGCGAAAACTACTGAACCGATCATCATGAAACTTTGTACACATGTTCTTGTAGGTATCAGAAGTAAAATAGGATACTTTTTATTTAAAAAAAATATTTTTATCAATGCGAGCGAAGACGCGGGTAAAAGCTAGTACTCAATAAATTTGTCCAGAGTACGTCATGTAAAACGTCATTAAGCGAGATCATTATTTTAGTGTAATGGAGAATAGCTAATGAACTGTACGACCTAAAGCAAACCTCAGATGTACACATGATGGCAGCTCAAGCTATGCAAAACCATGCAAATCTCACATTTACTGCTAAGGCTTAAGCTGTCGTTATCTGTACGTTCGTTTAAGGAGCACGGTTACATGAATAATTACGAGTACATTTTAAGGATTTACATCTCAAATCACAATTATCGTTAATCAAGTTGGTCCGTAAGTTCAATGCCACTAAGCTACATCCCCATTGTAGTATCTATCATAATATATCATATGGATACTGAATAAATATCTAACATAATATTCTTTTATCGTAAACACCACCTTTTTTTCTTCTTTAGTACTTTATATTGTATATAGGTATACACTGATTCATTACGTCAAGTTCGCTTTGAAAATCAATATGTCTGTTTTAGTAACAAGCATCTAAACTATGAGAGAGGTAAGGCGTATCAAAGCAACCCATCTCGGGAAGTACCTTTACCTCACAGAAAACCGCAGCCAAATAACAACTCCGTGGAGGGTTGTCGTGTTCCTGTGTGTGAGTGAAGTTAACAGTTAGCTCCTAAGGAGTGGCCATTTTACCAGCAGAGGTAGGAACTTGCGAGTAACACATAGTGGATTGCAAGCGTTCATAGGCTACGGTAATCGCTTTACATCAGGCAGGCCGTATGCTTTTATGCCTCCCTACGTTGTATAAAAAAAAATGTATTCCCTAAAATCTGCAATATGTCTATACTTGCTACGAGCTTCCGGAGCGCGATAATTAACAGGTAGTTGTTGATGAGAAAGATAATAACTTACATGATCACGGTATACATAACGTCATAACACCCTTGGGTCCTTATATCATTCTAGTAGGGTTGTCAAATTTATATAAAACATTAACTTAGAAGAGAAAATAAAAAGGTATACAACTCGTCTCGGCAATACGGCAAATTATGATTCGCCTCGGTCTTTCATGGTATCTGCGTCGCAGTTTCAAAATAACTTGTATCTACGCTATGTCACGATATGCCGGATGGAAAGTCAAGCTCAACACTGAAACTAACGTATTCGTTGATATTTCCGAGTAAAGACTCAGTACATCACCATATGCCCAGGCATATTGTATGGTGCAACAATATGCCTACAATATACAAGGGATGTCATCCAGAAGGTGAGTAGTGGGAGAGGCAACGCATGTAGGCGCTTCATATCAGGTTTTTACATCGCGTTGGGTGGTAAATAAGCATACAACTTATTTACCACCCAACGCGATGTAAAAAATCGGCCAAGTGCGAGTCGGACTCGCGCACGAAGGGTTCCGTACCATTATCCATAAAAACGGCAAAAAAAATCACGTTTGTTGTATGGGAGCCCCCTTAAATATTTATTTTATTCTATATTTTAGTATTTGTTGTTATAGCGGCAATAGCAATACATCATCTGTGAAAATTGCAACTGTCTAGGTATCACGGTTCATGAGATACAGCCTGGTGACAGACGGACGGACGGACGGACGGACGGACGGACGGACGGACGGACAGCGGAGCCTCAGTAATAGGGTTCCGTTTTACCCTTTGGATACGGAACCCTAAAAAAAGTATAAATCCAACGTATTTTCATCGTCGAAGCAACCCTGCCATCAGGGCCAAAACAACTAATAACTTAATGTTAATTTTGCGAGATTGTGAGGCAGGCTCACTTGTAAATCAGATATCCTGGAAATCAGTACACAAAGCAATGCCATCCGGAGTTATATTTGTAATATGTATTCCTTCAAGTAACTTCGAACATATCCTAAGATTTGGGAAACCTAAAAGTATAATCTCTATAGAAGAATCGCCTGTTGCTCCGTGCCGTTTGGAATTTGAATTATTAAATAGAAAGTCTAAAAATATACCCGTGCACCTAACTCAACAGTATTATAACGATGGATTTAATCCTACATTGGAAAATATTAACGAAGACGATGATATTTTTACGATGGAAAGTGTAAGTAACTCACTATGGGAAAATATTGTAACGAATAAGCCGATATGTGCCGCCATTTTGTCCGCGAACTAGCCAATAAGAGCTACGCATTCTACTTTACCCCCCGACCCGTAGCGGTGAATTAAGTTACTACGTAATATCCTTCTTATTGGTTCTCCATGGGTTATTTGCTTCATGCTGGATACAAACTTGGCATAGAAAAGTTTAGTCCATCAAGGTCAAATCACGTTGGCCGCAACTTATTTAGAGATTATACTAAGTCAGAGAGCCCTAGTCTATACGCTAAAGAAGGATGTTAAATATATATATATATATATACAGCAAACGCCTTTCGAATGGCCGAGTTTATTTTAGTGCGAGAGTTATATAATAATCATAATTGATACCTACCCGTATTTATTTTTGTTAGCAAAGCGTGAGTGATCGTCTCTTCTACGGGTTCTACAGGCGTAATCTTTTACTGAGCAACATACAATATAAATAATAGATATAACTGCATTTAGATTTTGCAAGAGTTACTGAAGAAGTTACGTGTGGATCACGTGGTATGGGTTGGTGATAAAACTGGCAACTATTACGAGATCATCTTCCCGTCGCCCACCGGAGACAAGTGCGAGACTATGCTGCACTGTCTCACCCAATTTGGCATTGGCGTCAGATTTAAATCTATTGTCAGGTAATGTAAGTTATTTTAATGAGGACATTTGCTAATATACAGCCCGCGGCTTCTACGTGTATGGTATACGGCACATCATATGTAACAGTTTGCATTACATAATCCTAACATTAGGATAAAGATGGTGTAAAGCTCAATGTTTTACGCTTCATTTACATTACATGTTTATATAAATTCAACTGAAAGTTACAGTTTTAACGAAACTATCAATGTCTGATGAACGGTAAATATTTAGTTAGGCATATTAATTCACACAAATTTCCAAAAACAAACATCATAGATATAAACATCCTTATACTTTCTTCTTCTTCCTAGCGTTATCCCGTTTACTAATCCATTCAGTTGTTAGGATTGGCGGAATCTTCTACCTAAGCCAAAGGACTTGGCGAAATATTGATTTTGACATGGTGCGACTGCCGTCAGATCTCCAAAACCCAGGGGAAAAACCGGACCTTTCTTAGGTTAGGTCAATTGTCTTTATGAAAATAAAATTTCTTGGACGTATGCGTTTAATCGTGATATTTTCAATGGGATGCTCGTTGAGACACATTTTGCTAAAATAAAAAAAAATGTGTTCTATAGGTAAATATTTTTTTAAACGTACAAAATTACAGTATAAAATTTAAGAAATGTTAATTTATGTTTGGATTGTATGTTTATTTATTTTATTTTTTATTTATTGGTAAATTTATATAATATAATAACAAAATAAGATCGGTACAACACAAACATAAATAAGTTTTTCTGTATACTGGACACTCGTTGTCGCATATATTTTTATTGTGGCTAAGTATCGTTCCGTACAAGCCGCGATATAAACAAGCCGATTTTTTTATTCACATATGTTTATTTAGCAATTGTGTTATTTAAAAATAAGATAACAAATCATTTTAAGAATAGACCAACAAAATTGTAGGGGTTAATATTATAAACATAATAAACTTAAAATTATGTATATTTCAAAGACAAATTATAATTTGTTCATATCATTTACAGTGTACTGCCATGCACTGTAGTGCACTCAGCAATGGAAAACGAGCCGGGAGATGAAGACACTATATTGTAAGTTAATAGTACTCAGTAAGTTTCAGAGCTGATTACAACAGCATTCATAGTGATTTTAATGCATATAGGTATAAAACAGAAGACGCGAAGCGGTGGCGCAGCTTTGTTGAGTCTATCAGGTCTAAGTTGACAGTGAAACAAGTGGTCGACGGGGTCCGAGGAGGAGGAGAGCTCTCATTTGATTATTTAACCCTGATTTTAACAGCGGAGTAAGTATCGTTAATTTATAGACAAGAAAATCACAAAGCATTATGTAATACGAAAGAACGAACTTTGAAATTTACCACATATGTAACCTTATTCTTACTAAGGTCAACCCGTTTCCTAATCCCTAAAGCGGGGCGCTACCTAAGCCTAAGGATTTAGCGAAAATACTGATATTGCCATGGAGCGACTGCCGTCAAGCCCCCACCTCCAGAGTAAATATCAGACATTTCTTAGGTAAGGTCACACATACATCTTCCCAAATACCATTTCTCGGTTTTTTCCTTCACCGTCGAGCAAGCGATATTTACTAATAGTACCTATATGCCCACACCAGTATGCGAACCAGGATAGATCGACCAGCAAGCTGATTCTTTATCCTCTAGGCTGCCACTGCTTTTACCACACATATAATATAATCATCCAATACTAAATGTTTTTCAATAAAAAATAAATATAAGCAGATTTATATTTCCCTAAGAGATAGTACACACAAAATAAAATTAAATATTACAAGATCTTTCTCTCGAAAAAAAAATCTGACTCCGGAAATGTAGAAAACAAACTAGTGATTTACGAGTCACGATTATAATTAATCATAAGAATTGACAAACAATGTAAAATAAAAATAAAATCTAAAACCCTGCAAGAGAAAAGTAGAAAACAAGCTAATTTAAGATTTCTATCACTGAACTGTAATGCCGGAGGTGATAATTATTATTGGCGCATTACAATTACGGGTGTTTTAATTCCTTATCATATAATTGATATATCCCTACATAATCGTAAAGAATACCTTTAACAGTATCAAACAATTTCTGTTGTATAATTAAATAAAATTTTGAGGTTAAAATTAGACTCACATAAATCAGAGAAATGTAAAAATCCTATATTTATTTATTATTCCACTGACCCCACGAAATTAGTACAAGAGACGGACAAAAATTCGAACAACATGCGGACTTAATGCTAATTTAATTCTCTACTGGTAAACCTATTGGGATTGCAAAGAATTACGACCGCTGTTGCAAAATTATTACTTTTTCCTATTTACATGGTATATACATTTTTTGTGGTCGACAGTATAAAATTTAGGAAATGTTAATTTCTGTTTCGATTGTATGTTTATTTAGCAATTGTGTTTCTTCTACGTACGGAACTTTTTAACTAATTAAAAATAATGAGATTTTCATTAATTAGTAATAAAAAATCGAAAACAATTATTCAATATATAGAAGTCAGTAATCTCTAAGCTGATCTATAAATGGACTCAAAGTACATGGATTAAAATTTATTTCAAATTTGTAGTGGTAGTGACGGGGGGTTGAATAGTCGGAGCGAGTAGACTACACGGATAGTTCTACACATACTCGTGTTACATGTAAAATGATATTTTGTGTTTCTGTTTAGACTGTTCGGGCAGTAGCTGATTGTTGTAGCTGATTGATGAGCGTGGTAATAAGTAGTAGATTAGCCTGCATATTTCATGATTAAAACTTTTATCAAAATCTTTTCCTAGGGCTATCACATTTCCTATTCAATTATTACATTTGTATTGGCGGGGTACCTAAACCTAAGCCTACCTAAGTCTAAGGATTTGGCGAGGATATGATTTTTACATGGAGTGACTGTTGTCAGACTTCCAAAACCCAGACGGAAAACCATGTCTTTCTTAGGTTATTTATTGTATATATTTATTTGTGTTGCCTAGGTCAAATTGCATTCAAACGAATGATTTGTATTAGCCAAGTTTCATTTGTCTCTATATATTGTTTATATCTGCCACATAGCTAATGTTTCGAACGGCAAGTGAGTACTGAGCATTTGAATTGAATAAGGCTCGTAGAAAAAAAGCTCAAAAAATTTGGTCGGTACGGGGTTTCATTTCGAATTTGACTAAAAAAGTGTGTGGCAGCTTCGATGCACGACTTGAGTTTACTCCTTACGAACAATAATTATGATATATACCTATCGAATATAAAAAAAGGTAAATGAATGCATCTTCTGTAATAATAAGAATAAAATTTATATTATTCGTAAATGTAAACTATACTTCATATCCTACAGTCTTACGAATGAACCGCATTCACGTGTTTTTCGGATTCTTCTACGTTACGACTCAAATCAATTTTCATATTTCTTACCATATTTTCCAATATTATTTTAACTTTAATCATTTGATGATTCGTTTAATAGTAGATACATAAAAATATACGTAAAATGTACCAAGCTTCGTAATACGCAGGCGCGCACTAACACATAACACATACAACGCTCGGTCGGTATATTTATCTTTGCCGTTGTCTTTATCTTTCTTTCAAGTGATATTTAATATACTTACGAGTATTACAAGTATTCATAGCCTACGGTAACCGCTTTACACCAGGTGGGCCGTGTGCCTTCCGACGTTGCATAAAAAAACTGAGTTAAATCCTATAGATACTTCTATCTTATTCTCTCGCACGTTAAATCCTACAGATGTATGTTTGTCTTTTATTAAGCAGATGAGCGTAACGGTATCATATTTTGTTACCGCGTTGATTTGATTTTTCTCCTCATAAAATTTCCGTACCGGGCCTTATAACTCAAAATCGTTTCTTAAGGAGTAAACTCAAAAAATATCTTCTTTATAAATTATGTATCTATGTATTGCGTATTTATTTAAAATATGCCTGTCTTATATAAAATATATTTATTTAAACATACAACTAAAAGGTCGTTGATGATTATGCAGTCAAAGAATCCATATTCTTTTTCTCTCAGTGTCTATTTGACGCTAGACTGCTCTAGCGCTGCCTTCGACGTCCGCCCTAATTCTCACCAAAATCCAGTCACTGATATTTTGAAATGACGAGCTATTTTAGTCACATGTCTGTCGATCTGTGGAAGGCGTCCACAGCTAATTTGTACCGAATCTACTGGAGCATTAAATTGAATTTTGATACCCTATTGAATTTCGGTGACCTAAACATGGACACGTAACTTATATACCGTGTAATTAATGGGGTTACTTTCGGGGGCTAAAATTAAAAATGTAAAGATTGTAGGTTACTTGTCGTGAGACACAACAAACGAAACATGTTTTTATATAGTCTCAAATATATTTAAATATATTATTAACTAAATAGTAAATAAATTATTTAAGAAAATTACTATTTCCTACTTTATCTTCATATCTACTGAGCGATATACGAAAAATAGGTCTTGATGAACATTGTTTTAGTTACCACAAACAAATTTGAGTTAGATTTAAAAAGCACGTCAGATAACATCCACCCCACAGAACCCTCTCCAAGCAAGTTCAACAAACTTACCCGCTTTTATATATGAATGAGCTTTAGGTTTGAACCTGAATTTATTTTATTGACATTCATGTCTTTATATTTTTATATCGATTAAACATGACTGATTACGAGATTATTAAGTATTTGAAAATGTGTAGAACAGACGAGTTATTGGATCTCTCTCGTCTCCATAAGAAACGATTTTGAGTTTTAAGGACCGATGCGAAAATTTTATGAGGAGTAAAATCAAGTGAACGCGTTAATAAAAAACAGAATCGTTACGCTCGTCCGCTTAAAAAGAGACAAACATATACATCTATAGGATTTAACGTGCGAGAGAATGAGGTAGAAGTATCTACAGGATTTAACTGACATTTTTTTATACAACGTCTGAAGGCATACATGCATACGGCCCACCTGATGTAAAGCGGTCACCGTAGCCTACGACCGCTTGTAGTATATTAAGTATCAAACGCGCGATGCCTACTCTGCTGCTAACACAGCAACTCATTAGAAGCTTAAAGATAAAGGTTAAAACAAGGAGAAGTACAAGGATAAGAATACGGATTAGGATAAGGATACCACAGCCATAGCTGAAACACGTGCAAACAATACGATTCTATATTGAAAAATTAAAATTATTAATTAATTATATTTATTCTTATATTATGTACTATTTAAATTTAAACCTTCTGGAATATTAATAATAAATTTCCATTTCTTCACAGTTCCTTAGCGGCTCTTGGATTAGTAGAAAACAATGCTTCAAATATAGTAGCTGCCATGTTGGTATCACCGCTAATGGGCCCAGTCATGTCCATTACATTTGGCACTATTATATCTGACAGAAGTCTTGTAAGGAGCGGCTTCGAGAGCTTAATTATGGGCATGCTAATTTCACTGCTGTTCGGTTTTATATTCGGACTCATTTTGGGCACCACTGCGATGCCTTGGGGATTTGGAGATTGGCCCACTGAAGAAATGAAAGGCCGGTAAGCTAAACGTTTAAGTGCATAGACTTATTTTATACAAGGTGCGGAGGTATACAAGCGGTATTGACGAGCTCGGGGCGCAGTAGTTAGTAACGCTACTTTAACATCAACGTGGGTTCGATTCCCATGCCGGACAAACATTTGTGTGTAAGAACATTTTTTGTTTGTTTTGGGCTGGGTGTTTTTAAGGGAGGTACGGTGCATCGATGGGCGCATCAAAGCAGCCCGTCTGGGGAAGTACCTTTATCTCACAGAAATTCGCAGCCAAATAACAACTCCTTGGAGAGTTCTTGCATTCCTGCGACTGAGTGAGGTCACCAGTAACCCCCTAAGGAGTTACTTCGCGCGAATGGTACTTAATGTGTTGCAAATGTTCATAGACTACTGTAACCGCTTCACATCAGGTGGATCGTATGTTTGTATGACTGTCAACGTTGTATAAAAAAATACAAGCATACGTCTCGTCTTCCGTTAAGATATTATCTTAGTTTAAAATGCTTGCAATGCTAAAAAAATACTCGAATTGACTCCGATATGCCACCACCACTGCTAACTCCTCAAGACCTCCTGGTAACTACACTCACTCGCAGGATTACAACGAAGTAGTTGCTATTTGATCGAAGTCTTCCGTAATGTTGAGGCACTTCTATCTATCTATCTATAACTGTCTGTTTGCACTTGACACTAACAAAAATTGCCACTTTAAAGCTTAATATTACACAAACGAATCCCTTCATCGAAAAAATCTACAACCCCGCGACATTTTTAAAAGACCACTGTGACTAATATGTATATCCTTGCCAAATTACAGCTTTCATGTACTAAGAATCTCATGGCGACATGGCGAAAATACCTAAGGTATACGTCCTTGTTGACTACGGAACCCTATACATAGAGAGCCTACAGAGATCGCTTAAAACAGTAAATTCATTTCATCCTACTAATATTATAAATGCGAAAGTTTGTATGTATGGATGGATGTTTGTTGCTCTTTCACGCTTAAACAACTGAACGGATTTGAATTTGGCACGTAGATAGATTATGATCTGGATTAACACATAGGCTACGTTAATTGACTCTAGGCGGGCGGAGCCGCGGGCAGCAGCTAGTACTTAAATATGTATGTCAAATACACGATAGCTGGTATACTGTTATATTTCTCCACTGTGAACCTGACCTCAATCTCTACCATCAGTCAATGTTGCCGAACTATTGATAGTTGAACTTGACACTTGTATAAGTTATTTGTAGACAGCCCAACGCTATTGATAGGGTCTAATCAATAGTTTGCTATCTTTTTTACTCTAAGATGGGCAAAAATGTATCAAGGTAAGCAATTAAGTCCACAGCCGTTGGACGCATGCAATACTGGGACATCATTCATGAATTGCCGACCTCGTAAATGCATTTCACGCTATACAACGTGTATCAGATGCGTGAACATTGCCATAGCCAAGTGGATAAAGAACTGGCCTTGTGACCAAACAGGTCCCCGGTTCGAATCTCGGATTTTAGGATTTATGTACATATTTGTAATTATCACTAACACGGCGGTACAGGAAAACATCGTGAGGAAACCCGCACGTCCAAGAAATTGTATTTCGAAAGACGTGTGACCTTACCTAAGAATGATCTGGTTTTCCCTCTGTCGCTTCAAGTAAAAATCAGTATCTCCGCCAAATCCTTAGACTTAGGCAGCGGACCTCGCCAATCCGAACGGAATAACGCTAAGAAGAAGAATAACATGTATTAAATGCGATGCAAATACTAAAAAGATATGATTTTTAAAATACATCACAATATACCAGCGGACGGGCACAAACGCACGCAGAAATAATTGCATCTAATCTAAATATTCGTCGCGCGTGTACAAGTAAATTTATTAAAGAACTTAGTACGAATATCGTGGAAACTCGCTACCCATTGCTTGGTGCAAGCCTGACGTATTAAATACGTATAGTATACATTAACTTTCCAATTTGATACCCAAGCCTTGAAGAACATCCTTATAGTCTCATCAAGTGCACAGTTACGATGACATAAAGTCATAAAGTAACATAGTAGGTGGGTTTGACAAGCTCGGTGGCACAATGATTAGTACTACCACTTTACAAACTTTAACACATACAGCCGTGGGTTCGATTCCCACATTGAACTAACTTTTGTGTGCATGAAAATGTCTGTTCGATTTGGATGTTTTAAGAGAAGTGGCGCATAAAAGCAGCCCGCCGGAGGAGGTACCTCCACCTCACTGAAACTGCAGCCAAATAAAAACTCCCCGGAGGATTGACGAGTGAGTACGGTCACCAGCAAGCTCCCAAGGAGTTGCCGTGTTAGCAGAGGTGGAATGGTGCGAGTGATGTTTAACGTTTTACAAGTGAGTGAAGTGAGACGTTTGATCTTGTAAGCCTCCCGACGTTAAAGGGTGCACTTAGTAGTAGCAATTAATAGCGGGCAGTATGCTTAAGGAAATTAACGAGGTACTAATTACCTACAAGACATAAATATTATTATGTCATATCTTGACATATTTTTGTTCTGAAAAGGTCATGTTATCCACGTCTACGTCGTACTATGTCTTGTGACGTGTGGATATGGCGCCGACTATGACGTCAAATAAGTAGGACGCGATCCTTACCTTATCAACTTTCATGTGCGTATAAAATGATGGCATGAGCACGAATGATTGAAAACTCACTGTGGCATGGTTAAGAATTAGTTCGGTGTTTTATTAGGATCCTAGTTCCCTACTAACTAGTACATAGACAAATGTATATAGCGCAAGTCAGGGTTTTATTAGAATCCTCGTTTTCTACTAATTATACTTATGCAAACGTATATGACGCAAGTCGGTGTTTTATTAGAATCCTCGTTTCCTACTAATTAGTACTTAGGCAAGTGGGTGTTTTATTAGAATCCTCGTTTCCTACTAATTAGTACTTAGGGAAACGTATATAGCGCAAAGCGATTTTTTTTATACTGATGTTAAACAGTCACGGGAGCCTATGGACATTAGCAACACCAGGGGTGTCTCACTCATGCGTTGCCGGCCCTCTAAAAACCTCTTCATGCATTTCTTGAATAACTCCATGATGGTCCAAATAACTCCCATGGAAAAAACTCGGCTGGGAGCTCATTCCACAGCTTAAGGTCTCGGAAGAAAACTTCTCTGGAACCGCACAGTACGCGACCATTGCGGTTCCAGCGTGTGAGGATGACCTCCCCGCCGTCGGCGAGCGGTGCGGTTATAAAAAGTAGCTGTCGGCATATTTTAAACAATTCTTCAGAACACAACCCGTTGTACAATCGGTAGAACACACAAAGGGAGGCAAAATCTCTCCTTAAACTTAAGGGTTCAATACCGTGTGTAAGCTTAGGATTGAATAGAATCCTCGTTTCCTGCTAATTAGTACCTAGGCAATCGTATATGACGCAAGTCGGTGTTTTATTAGAACCATTATTTCCTACTAATTAGTACCAACCAAAGCAAACGTATATATGTCGCAAGTCACTCACAAAATAAGACAGATCATGATGCGTCTCGCCACATCATGACATTAACATGCATACGACATTGTCATAACTGGTAAACGAATAATATATAAATGAAATATAAATATTCTCGGACAAACAATGCCATCTAATCCCAAATGCGTTGGCTATGGTTACTAGATAACTGATAAACATACGTGCATAAATATCTCTGTTTTTGTAAATACATGCTTAAGACACCCAAAATTTATATAGAAAGGTTAAGATAAACTTAAAAAAAATAAGTACTACTTTATAGAATGCGAGGTTTGAAATAAAAATTAAATAATTGTTTAGCGATATCACTCTTTTTTTTAGGGAACCGTATTCAACAAGGAACCCTTAATTTTCACATGTCTATTAATTTGTTAAGTTTGTCCGTGGCTTAGCTCAGTGCCTCTTAGAACTAAAAAGCTGCATAGGTATACGTACTTATTATGCACGCCGGCAAAGCGGCAAAATAAAATCTTGAAAAGTCTTTCACGCCCTACCAGCTAAACGGTTGTTTTCGGATATAGGAAAATATTCACGACAGTAGTAGGGGAAGTCCGGGCAAAACGGACACCTTAAGCTTTGATAACCTATAGCAAGAAAATTTATGGGCACAGAAACAAAATAATGGCTAGTACAAAACAGTATTTATTAAAGTTTTTAATATAATCAACAAAAGTTAAGTGACATAAACATTTTACTTAAAATTACTAATAATATTGAAATTGGTACTACTATCCGCTTTACCCAGCCCATCGGGTAAAGTGAATAAGACCATAGGGTAAAGTGAACACAAGAAAAATTAAAGAACTATTACCGAAATCAAATACAAAACAATGAAATTACTAACGAACACAAGTTAGTTATCGGCGCAGCTATCACAAAGAAACATGCCTTCCCCTTCGTAAGCCGTGCATTTTTCGTGACTCCACTGCTTACAGGAATTACACTGGATCCAATCATCGACTGGCTGCCTATTTATTTCAATATAATCTTCTCCACAAAAATAACATGTGTAGTTTTCAACATTCTCTTTAATTTTAGATTCCTTAAATTTAATATTTTTGGTTGTTTTAATGTTTTTCTTTAGGGTAGCCTTTGATTTCATTTTTAAGTCTTTCACCAAAATAACTTTCTTTTCTGAAGTCGGCCGAACATGACCAACAAAAAATTTCAACCACACCAAGAATATTTCTCCAGTTATCCATCCTGAAGGTGAGCAAGTTCCCCGAGTCTCTGGAGGAGAACCATCCAACAGACGATCTTGCATCCTCTTACGCGCAAATATCATGAAAGGTGGTAAAAATGACCCGGCAGCATTACAGCAACAAACAATAGTTGTAGTTTGTCCACGTTCTGTGCTGGAAATGACACCAACTTGCTTCTTACCCTTGACGGAAAGGACTTTGGGTGGTTTCTTTGTTGATGTTTGGATGCCGGTTTCATCGACGTTGTAGATCCTGGTACCATCAATACAATATTTTTCCGTTTGGTTTTTCAACAGCTCATAGAATCTCTCCACTTGTGAACGGTTGAAACCTTTAAGTCTAGCAATAGACGTCGCTTCTGGCACTCTTAGAGTTATTTGCGGATTTCTACTCATAAATCCTGCAAGCCAATCATCTCCAGCCTTTTCATTTTTATCCCAACTTGGTGGATATGTGAGACTATCCTTTTTTGCGTAAACGTAAACCAACGCTTTAAAATCTTCACGGGTTAAGCCATAAAAAATGTTGTCCATCTCGTGCAAATACGTTTGAAGATCACCCTCCTGTGGGTCATTGAACACTTTACGAAAACGCCCAAGCTGAGCTGTCGAACTACCTTTTTTCCAATGCCTATACAAAGTAGCATAAGGTAAACCATATTTTCTTGCCGTTGTTTTCACAGAAATACCAGCATTGCAGTCTGCTATTGCAAGCATCATAACATCCTCACTCCATTGGGCTTGATTTGTTTTTCTTTTATATTTGTAAACCATCTATAACAATATAAACAAAAATCATTAATCAAAATGTCTACCGGGTAAATCGAATACTATTGGGCAAAGTGAATACCGTATCCACTTTGTCCGTGTTCACATTGCCCAATAGGTACTTGCTGAACCTAACTTAACCTACAAAAAAATCCAAAAACAATATCTCACTGGAACTAACAGTATTTCAACAAGAAAGCATGCAGTTTGTGGATACAATCAAGCCAAAATAATAACACAACATATACATGAGTAATTATGAATATACGTACCTTGAAATATCGTAACGAACTATCACTTTTTGAATTTTATTTTATTTTTCTCAAACGACGCGACACCTAGTGCTAACTCTATTTGTTTACGACTGAGGTGCGGGGGACGGATCTCGGGGCATGTCACAGGCATGCTCGTACGCGCCATTTTGAAATAATGAAAGGTATTCGCTTTGCCTGGGCTATTCGCTATGCCCGGACTTCCCCTACAGGTATAAAAGTTAAAAGGAAAACTGTCACTCCTAGGTAGGTTTACGAGTTAATTAAGCTAACAATTAAGTAAACTACGAGTAACAGTCGACTAACTAATAAAATGTGCTTGGAAAAATGAAATGTCAATTTCTAAGCCGCTTTTGATGTCAGGCAACTTAATGTATATTAAAATTACTTATATATATTAAAATTACATAAGATAAAAAAAATGATAAAATCTATATCAAAAACACAAAAATTATAATAGACTATACAATATATTTTACATGCAATTTGACTTTCGCAAAATAACGCCTGAATCTATTATTATTTTTTTTTACCCTTGATAGATTTTACAATATGTCGCTCTTTAAAGTACCTCTCTGCTAAAGAGAGGTATCTCTCGTTAATCTACAGGAGACACCACGTGTAGATGAAGTTGGCTCTAGTATAGGCGTGCACATCGAGCGGGTCGTACCTATGCTTGTTTACTACTTAACATAGTTAATATGACACACCCACCAAAATGCAATGCATGTCCAGAAGAATTGAAAAAATCTGGTTACAAACACAGGTTCCAAGCGAGACCTCAAGATATTTATCGAGACTCTTCAATATAAGACCATAATTACATGCATCTAAAACGCGCATTATTTTAATCCAAAGCTTACACGGTAAGGCTCCAACCCGTAAAGACTACTTCGAAAATATATATGTAGTGTTGTACAACTCCTTCAAGATATATTAGAAACCAATTTATTATAATCTATGGTTTGTTCTAGCGGCAACGTGAGAGCTTTATGGATGGGAGTGCTCTGGGCTCTGACTTCGGGAACGGGCGTGGCCTTGGCTTTATTGCAAGGCAGTGCGGGACCTCTCATTGGCATCGCCATATCAGCTTCACTGCTACCTCCTGTTGTTAACTGTGTAAGATATAGTAATTTTATTCACTTGCCCCAGGACTCACAGGACACTCAGAAAGTGTTGCGAAAATAAAAAAGTGTTAAAAGTGTTATAGATAAATGTTTTTATTAAATCTTTTCAAAGTACTCTCCATCAGCCTCTATACAAAGTTTCATGCGTCTGAACCAATTTTCGAAACACTTTTTCCAGTCCGCCGCAGCCACCTCAATTACAGCCTGCTCGTACGCTGATAGCGCATCTTCCGGTGACGAAAATTGTATCACTTAGAGCTGATTGTTTATTTTCGGGAATAAAAAGAAGTCACAGGGTGCTAGGTCGCGACTGGATGGAGGGTGACCCAGGAGTTTGACCGGCGTGCTAGAGAGGGACTTCCTGAACAGCACGCCGGTTTTGAGCGGGGTGTGCGCGGGCGCGTTGCGGAGCCCTGTGTTTGGTCGCTCGTTGCTCACAACAGAGAAAACTTCTGCCAATCATTTGGCAAATGCTTCAAATTTGTTTATCATATCACGGCACCGGGCCTGCTTCTGAGCAATGGTGAGGTTATGCGGCACCCAGCGTAAAACTATCCTCGTCACGCGAAGATGCAAGTGTTGAATCTCGTGAAGGCTTCCTGATCCAATCAGCAGTAAGTGCTGAATCTCCTGATACGTAACTCGCCTATTGTCTTGGATTACATTTTTCACTGCTTGCACGTTTTCTTCCGTAACAGCCGTCAAAGCACTACCACTTCTTTCTTCATTCACCAAAGTTAGTCGACCGCGCTTGAATTCGTTATACCAACGATACACGGTTGCCTTGGAAGGAATGCCATTTGAAGTCTATCCTACGATTCGTCCAGTTTCAGGCGACACTTGAAATCGTAAAATACCATAGCGCGATGTTTCCGACGCAGATCCATCAATGAGACACGATAATTGAAATTAGCTCGCAAAAAATGTGGAGGGAAATTTTGAAATTGGAACGTACTTATTTTTACTTATAAATAATCATATTTTCAAAATAGATTCTAAATGGCCAGTCTCTCATACATAAAAACATTTTTTCGGAATACTTTCTGAGTGGCCTGGTATGTACATTTTTTTCGGGTGAATTTTCTAACGCCTGCTATATCTAAATCCTACACAGACGCAGGACAGCCCTCGAAGTACGTTTGTTCTCCTAACAGCATCTCATAACGCCCACGATGGGCTAAAGGCCTGTACACACTATGTAGTTTTAGTGAGGAACAACTTTACCCAAAGCATAGAATAAGAGCTCTACTTGTAGACTTAGCTGGAGTGTTTAATTAATTGATACTTTTAGTTCAAATATATTTCACAGGGTTTGTATTGGGCGCTCGCATGTATTTGGCTGTTGTATCCAGGAGTAAAGATTCCTCACATTAAAGGGGAACCATATTCTGGTAATTCTTCTTACGAGCCGCTATATCATGACTATCTACCCATCGAATTCGCTGTCAATGGTGAGTAGCAAAATCCTGGCTTGCCATAGTGATCAAATGCTAAATACAATACAGTAATATATATATATGCATTTATTTATTTATTTATTATATTTACAAACCTTTGTGCGTACTAACTTACAAAATGAAAATATTTATGGGATTTGTAAATAAGGCTTACGCTCTAATACTGAAAACTGACGAATTTATAGGTAAGGGTACATAAGAGAACATCATCTACATTTAGTGTGCTTTGTCTGAATATCAAAGTTTACTTCGCCGTAATTGGGAAATTCGAAAAAAATATGTCGGACTCGTTTTGTAATTGAACGCTAGGCTCTCCGCTGCTTCGCTTTCCTGCCTAATTGGACACAGTCAAGAGCACATTAACCTTGACACTTGCAGTCCCGATTTAATACTCCTATTACGCAAGAACAGTGCCAGACATCAATCAAAAGAAAGATGAATTAATTATTAAAATAAATAATTCCATAGAGTAATGGAAGGTAGGTATTACTCGAACAGAAAATAAATAAAATAAAAAATATTGCCGGACAACACAGCGCCATTTAGCCCCAAGGTAAGCGAAGCCTGTGTTATGGGTACTAGACAACTGATAAACATACGTAAATATATATATTATTTTGTAAATACATACTTAACTTACATATACATAGACAATACTCAGACCAAGACAAACAGACATGTTCATGCACACAAATGTTTGTCCTGTAGGTACCTATTTGAATCGAACCCACGAGCGTTGGTATCAAAGGATTTAGCTTAAATTTTGAGGCCGTGACTGTCACTGTAACAAGTGAAACGGTCTTTTAGATAACAAGAAGTATTAGGATTTCAGAAAATAGACAGAACAGAGATAGTAATTGAAAGTTTGGCGAAGCGTAATAGGTTACAACTTAATCTGAGTGCGAAATTGGAAGAAGTCAAAGTCAAAATCTTTTTATTCCGTAAAAATGGCTACATTTGTTTGGAATCGTCACAATTTTTTTCCCTACCGTGCAGTTCATGACTAGGTGAGCACTGATAAAAATACTGCCAAAAAACTCATAGACATGGTCATATTGCGAAATCCATATATAAACCGAATACAGAGATTTTTAAAAAGTTCAAGTAAGTTTAATTGATCTGTAGTGAAGATATATATATAGTTTGTAATCCAGGCGTCTACCAGACCAATTATTTGTTTCTGTTTGGCGCCTAGCGGTCGCGCAGCAGGAGAAGCGATTGACGACTGGCCGCCCGTAGTTCAGTAAGGTTCCCTGCAATATCACACAAGTATAGACTGGGATGGGCTCCGAGCGTTTTTCGCGTCATATTCGTGCAGGCAGTTTTGCACTACCTCAGTGCAAGTGCCGTGGCTGAGACAATTGTGGAAAGTATAAAATGCGACATTCCCGGATGGTTAGTGAAAGCAGCGGTGGATTAATCCACCTTGCATATAAACTTATCGTCTAAAGCAAACGCGTTTTGGTCAAAGCTTTGTAGCCATACAAAGCTTTGACCAAAACGCGTGCTAAGAGAACGTTATGTCTCTTATGTGAAATGCAAACTTAATGTTACTTCGTGGTTCAGTAGCTAGTTTTCTAAAGCTATCTTCAAGAATAGCCTCTTACCACGGTTACAACGGAAACTTCTTGACGAGACCGGTAGTGGGGTGATTAACAATACTAGTTTTAATACCAATGCTCGTGGATTCGATTTCCACAGAATACAAACATTTATGTGCATGTATGTTTGTCTTGTAGTGGGTGTTTATGACAGAGGTAGGGCGCATCAAAACAGTCCGACTGGAGAGGACCTCCTCACGGAAAACCGTAGACGAATAACAACTACCTGGAGGGTTGTTGTATCCCCGCAAGTGAGTTGAGTTACCAGAAAGCTCCTAAGGAGTTACTATGTCAGCAGCAGCAGTTGCAACGCGCGGGCAATACTTCCTATATTGCAAGCGTACATAGGCTTCGGCAACCAATTTACATCAGGTGGCCCGGATGTTTGTATGTCTCCCGACATCATAGTAAAGAACTTTTGGCCGGTGCGTAAACCGCATAGTGTAGTATTCTGGTCTATAGCGCGAAATTACTGAATAGTCGCAGATTTGCCTGTAACTCTACTTTGAATGAGGGGAAGACTATTCCAGAACCACCCTTGGGCGGAAGCAACTATAGACCAGTTTGGGCTTTGTGACTCGGTTCATAGTTGAACTGTGAGAATTGTTGATATTCAAACGGTAGGCACAATAGGTATTGTTCAGAAAAGTTGTTTGATATCACGACTATACCTACAGACTGATACATATTGTACATATAGCTTCCTCTCAGTACATTTATGAGAACATAATGTGTCTATGCTCGTAAAAATATAAATTCGTTTTCAAAATGTAATGAAAATCTTAGCAGGAATAGATTGCGTATGCCAGTACATCAGCTTGCTAAGACTAATAGATCTTTTGTTGTAAATTGTATTCGATTCTACAATAAATTACCTAAAACAGTTCTGTCCTTGCCTGACAATATGTTCAAAAGGCACATCAAAAATACTCTATGTAAGAAGGGTTATTATAGAATCGATGAATATCTAACTGACAGAGATGTATGGAAATGATTCAGCACATGAATTAATATAACTTTAATTGTACCACTTGATATCACTATATGTACACTCATATCATTATATTTATTGTAATGTATAAGATGATTTGGAAAAATAGACCTATATTTTCAAGTTTCTTCTTCGCCATAGTCATTTGAAATGCTTGTAGATTAAAAAAGAGAAAAACCTAAAAAAATAATAAGATATACCTAATATTGAAAATGTAAGACGTGTCTAAGTGCCCATGAGGGTCTAAAGGCAAATAAAGATTTTTTATCTTATCTTATCCGATTGTCGTCATTTAGCGCCGCGACAAAGAAGTTCCACCTCTATTAGTAAATATCAACACTATGGCCCTGGCAAGATTTTTCCAAGAGACTACAGAATGAGGTATTTCAAAAAATATTTGGAGGTTTTTACATACTATGGTAACTACGTGCCATCAGTCGAGAGATATGCTTAGTTGTCAATTTAGTGGTAAAACAAATTGATTACTTTGAATCTCTGTCTCGAGAATCTATGTATTATTTTGAACGAAATATAACTAAGAACACAATGTAACAGTCAATCACAAATCACAATCACTTCTCGCTATTAGTTAGGATGTACATATGCCTCTTTACTACGTTAGTAATTAAAAAAAAATATGCGTGTACACACACGCATATTTTTTTTTAACACATAACATTCTGTCTGTATAATGATGAAATATAGTGAAGATCTTTGAAAGATCCTTTAAATAATAAATTCATCCAAAATATATAAGATTTACCTCCGATTTACAGGTATCGTAAGTTGTTGTCTGACTATTGTGAACGTGATCTGCATATTCATAACGGCTATAATATTTCTCAAGATTAAAGAGGTTGCTGCCCCTTACACTTCTACTCCAGATTTGAGGCGCTTCTGGGAACAGGATATCAAGGTAGCGAGAGACGCAAATAGAGCCGAGTTGCATCGAGCTGAAGCGGAAGAACGTGCGCAGTATGTTTCCTTTTTTATACTCTGGAGCATAAACCAATAAAACTCTTGACTGCGCATGAAGGCTGGAATTGCTTGACGCGATGTTAACATACTAGTGACAGCCTTGGTGTTGGAAATGTTGATAGGCTACGGTAACTGCTTACCTTCGGGCAGGCCGTACGCTTGTTTGACATCCTAGTGGTATAAAACTAAAATAAAAGCCAATAAAAGCTGCACTTTCTACTTTACCACCCGACCCGTAGCCGTGATTTTATTTACTACACAAAATGTTTCATTGTGTCATTGGGTGTCCATTGGTTATTTCCTTCATGCTTTGGAGCCGTAGAAATATGTAACCAGATATATAATACTGAACACACATACTTATGCAGCGCTTAACACATCGGACCACTCTTTTATTTGGATGCAAGCAAATGGGTTGTGTTATATTCCCACTCCCGTTATATATTTGATAAAGCATGTTCCGCTGGTTCGGACATGTAGAAAAAATGCAATAGGAAAAATAAAAAAAATATAAATATTGTCGGACAAATTACACAGCGCCATCTAGCCCCAAAGTAAGCAAAGCTTGTGTTATGGGTACTAGACAACTGATAAACATACGTAAATACATTTTTTTTTTTTGTAAATACATACTCATTATACATAGAAAATACCCAGACCAAGACAAACAGACATGTTCGTGCACACAAATGTTTGTACTGTGTGGGAATCGAACCCACGAGCGTTGGTGTCAAAGTTGCGTAACAACGTGTTTCACCACTGCGCCACCGAGCTCGTCAAAAATGACAAAGTACATGTACTGTAATAAGTAACAACTGTCTGAAGGATTGTGTTCCTGCGACTGAGGTTCCTTGGTAAGCCTTTAACGTGTTTAGGAACTTGGGTGTGGCGGGCAACGTACGAGCAATACTTCCTGTATTGTATACGTTCATAGGCTACGGTAACGAATTTACATCAGGTAGCTCAAATGCTCGTATTTCTCCCGACATCATAGTATAGAACTTTTGGCAGGTGCGTAAACCGCATAGCTAGTATTCTGGTCTATAGTGCAAAACTACTGGATAGTCGCAGATTTACTGAAGCCTCTTTGCCTTTCTTTTTTTTATACAACTAGATTGGCAAACCAGCATGCGGCCCGCATTCGATGGTAATCGGTCAACGCAGCCTATTGACCAGCAACACCACGGGGATGTTACTCGCGCGCTGCCAATCTTGTCACCTAAGGCTGTTTCGTCACAGTACCCAGTAATTTCTCTGTCATATCTCACCCTTCAAACCGAAACACAGCTAAATAAATATAGCTGTTTGGCAATAGAAATAGGCGAGACAGAGTTGCCCACGCAGACGACTTTTGTACAAAGTCTCCCCTCTAGTAAAATTGCCAGTAACTCGACTTTGAATGAGGGGAAGACTATTCCAGAACCACCCTTGGGCGGAAGCAACTATAGACCAGTTTGGGCTTTGTGACTCGGTTCATAGTTGAACTGTGAGAATTGTTGATATTCAAACGGTAGGCACAATAGGTATTGTTCAGATAAGTTGTTTGATATCATGACTATACCTACAGACTGATACATATAGTCCGCCCGACCTTTCAAAGTCAAAGTCAAATTACTACTGCGAGAAAATAATGTAGCTACTACATATTACATATTTTTTATACTACGTCCTGAGGCCAATAAACATAAGGTCGCTTACGGTAACTACTTTACATCAAGTGAACCGTAAGCTTGTATGCATTGCTCCCGATATCGTATAAAAAAAAAACTTGTATGTATATATTCTTTTTATACCACTAACGTGGCAATCAAGCATACGGCCTGCCTGGTGGTAAACAGTCACCGTAGCTTTTGGACATTTGCAACACCAGCGGCGTCACTCATGCTTTGCCGATATAGTTGAACAAGTAGAAATATAGAGCAATAGAGTAACTTCCCACTGCTTATAGCAACGTCGCACTCACGTAGTCGCCGCATACATGCCGCTACGCGATTGTAAGCGAGGTTCACTGGCAAATCAGCGACTAGCGCCTCGAATCGTGTAGCGCAGCGCGACACTCACTGTTCGCGATATTGACAACTAACGATCGTAACACTCTAACCGCAATATCAAAAAGAACTAAGTGCATTATTTAACATACCTACTACTCTATATATTTAACTGCGACTCTTTAACTACCAAGCCTGGCCGGCCAGTGAACCACTACAAGTTTTCAACAATATTATTTTTAATTCAGGTTAGTTTTAGATGACCTTGACCAAAATAACGAAGATGTAAAAGATAAATTGAAAGCTGCTGTAAAAGAAGCACTGGATGATGAAACCTACAGGAAAGTCAAGAGAATGAGTTACCAAAGCCACAATGCTGATGAGGCAAGTACAATGAAGTTATACATCTGTATTATATTTAAAAGAAGTAACTAACTGCCAAAGCAACGCGCGGCTTAAAACGGTAGGTTCAAGATATGGATCAAATAGGTGATGTGCTGAAAAAGGGCCAAATCAAACGCACCTGAAACCGATGAGCATGCGTGAAGACTTTAACGAGTGTGGAAGAGGCGAGAGAGGTATGTTTGGATCGGTGCACCTTGCGGTCCACAGTCTCTGCCTACTCCAATGGGAGACAAGCATGATGATATGTATGCAGAAGAGGGTTCCTTAACAGGAACTCTCCATGACATGTATCCTTTCATCCGAATTTCCATTTTGGGTGAAAGGAATAAACGGCGAGCAAGGTTTGTTCTGATTTAGACCGAGGAGTGATAAGGACAACAAGTTAAGGCGACACATCGAAAAATTAGACCAACTTTCATCGAATAGTATAGGCTAATGACTAAACTGACGGATCTAAGATTTTAATATAAATAACTTCATTTCTTTATCTTGAATTTGCTTGCTCAAATACGCGATTGTGTAAAATTGATTCGATAATAATTACTTTCGAAAACACCTCCTGAAATTCATTATTTTTGAAATTACAACGAAGTTGTTCTGTTTATACGCTTCAAAATTACTTAAATCTATTAGTAATATCTATGTTTATAATATGCTTGCTGCATATTTTGATAAGTGAAACATGAAATTTTTTAAAAATATTTTAAGTTTCTGACAATTTCTAAGCGATCACATTCGTCTTGGGTGCTACGTGTTTTCGACCTTATTGTGCGGTAATGAGGATTATAAACGCGTTGACTAACTACATCCAGCCAGTCCGGCTGCAGCCCGCTTCGAGGTAAGACCTATGTCGACTGTCTGCTCGAGCTCGCTCCATTTACATCGCGACACCGAAGTTTTTATAATTAATAGTTGTAAATATTCAATATTATAGTATTTAGCGTAAGTGTATTATTATTAGATATAAGTAGTAAATAATATTATAGGTTTATATATATTTATTATACTGTTGTAATAATGGGGAACACTAAAAAGAAAATATATAGAATAAAAATACAAAGAAAATGTTCGTAGAATGGGGGAGGCGAACAAGACAAGGTATTTTTTTTTTTTAATTATTATATTCATTAAACATATTATAATAACATTGTGTAGACATATTTCTAGTTTTTAGAACAGTTCCTAGGTATGGTTGGCCCAAGCTATTTAATTCCTCTTCAAACTTTTTTTTAATTTTGCTTACTTAATAACTCTATATAAAACTGCATTAATTAAATAAGAGTTATTTTTTGCAGGAATAAACAGTAACATTTGATAATTGGTATACATTATCCACAGGCTGACCGCGTACCTATATAGGACGTCAAACTCCTATTATGTCCATTATAATCTGACCGAACTCCGACTTAGAAGTTGTACGTCGGTGGAGGTCAGGTTACGTTGGAAATTTATACCAATAAGGTTCGCGTTCTCAGCACATAGCAACCAGTGGAGACTCTTTATTTCTTTGTATTAAAATAAAAACTTATAAAATAGAATATTTTTGCTGTTTTGTTTTTTAGGAGAAACTTACTAAATAAACATATTCCACTAGAAGAATCACTACTCGATTTATATGCTACTTTAACGTAAGTGTCATACGGGACGACAAACTCATAGTAACCATTATAAGCTCACCGAACTCCGACTTAGACATTGTACGTAGGTGAAGGTTAGTTTACGTTGGAAATTTATCCAATCAGAAGATAGAAAACCAGTGGAGGTTTTTTTTTTTTTTGTATTAAAATAATTACTAGTAAAATAGTATATTTTGATAGTTTTTAAAAAAACTCGGTATGTTTCATGTAAAAGAAGCGAGCGAGGTGTGTAAGTACCGAGTCATGTGGCGCTCACGAGGGATTTAGCGTGAAGATATAGATAGATAGTATACTTATACCCATGGTACTCGTGAAAACAAATAATATTTACTATGAACCAACACTGAAAACACAAAAAAATCATCTATTCTATACATTGTGGTTAGTATTGAACTATTGTACGGATTAGATTTATTTTGCAACATCAGAGATGGTCCTGGTTCTTTCTTCTTGAGAGTTTAATAAATAACAAGGAAACGTACAACAATACAAAACACAGAGTATACATAAGTAAAATACAATAAATGTCATTATACTGAAGTTAAAGTTATGAAACAGCAAGAAAATCATTTGTCACATGTTTTTTTTAAATATGAATAGATTATAAAATCTATTTGTATATATGTATATTAGGGTGTCCCTTATTTTTCAAAGTTTTTATTTTCTAACGCATATGTCTTAGTTTTGTTCATTTGCTTTTAAAACACTCGGAAATTAATTTTTAACTTATTTGGATTACGATAATCCGTGCCGAATTACATCGAAACATGTTCATACAAGTTGCGCGGCAGTGCCGCACGTACTCGCGGTATTCATTTGTTCAAATTCAAAGTCAAAATCTTTTTATTCCGTAAAAATGGCTACATTTGTTTGGAATCGTCACATTTTTTTTCCCTACCGTGCAGTTTATGACTAGGTGAGCACTGATAAAAATACTGCCAAAAAACTCAGGCATCCCTCTTTTGGTATCCAAACAAAATTACATATTTTGTTAATTACATTATAATTGGATCGACTCACTCCCAGGCATTTTTATCATTAATATAGTCAGATACTTTATAATATGCCCTGCTACACAATTTGGCTTTAATAGTAGTTTTAAATTTGTTTATTGACAAATCTCTTATATTGCTGGGAAGTTTGTTATAGAACCGTATACATTGCCCCATAAAATAATTACTTGTTTTGTGGAGACGGCTTGCATATAACACAAGATTATGCTTATATCTAGTATTTATGCTATGAATATCACTCTTTTTACAAAATGAGTCTATGTTTTTATGGACATACAAAAGATTTTCATAGATATATTGCGATGCGACTGTTAAAATATTTATTTCTTTGAATTTTTCTCTAAGGCTCTCACGGGGACCAAGTTTGTAGATAGCTCTTATGGCTCTCTTTAGCAATAAAAAGATGGTGTTAATATCCGCGGAGTTACCCCAAAGAAGAATTCCATATGACATAATACTATGAAAGTAGCTGAAATAAACTATTCTAGCCGTATCAATATCAGTGAGCCGTCTAATAGTTTTCACTGCATAAGCTGCAGAACTTAGTTTTCCTGATAATTTTTCAATTTGTGGGCCCCTTTGTAGTCTGGAGTCAATTGTTATACCCAAGAACACAGTTGTCTCCACAGAGGCTAAATTAGTTCCATTAACATGTACATTGGTAGCCACCTGCCTTACATTAGGTGTTGAGAACTTAATTACTTTAGTCTTTTTATCATTTAAAAGCAGATTATTAACACTAAACCAATGAATAACTTTAGAGAGAGCATCGTTAACTTCGTCATAATTACCTAACCGTCTATTAATTTTGAATGTCAGTTATTCTCGTGATTAATACGTAATGTTTTAACTTTTATAAGATGGCAGTGGAATTGAGAAGCAATAAATCAAGTATTTTCTTAGTTGGAGACGTAAATTATCAAATAATAGGCGCAAAATTACCGTCTAACCGTCAAGTTCTTCCTGTACTTTTTTATAAAATTCGCGAAGTTAAATTGACTGTTAGTGAAAGCGCATACCTAGTCATTCGAGAGTGTATTATATTTAGGGAAAAAGCTAGGATCCCTACCAGAGCTATACCTAACTGTGTAAAATAACTTGTGAATCTTCACCAGGAGGGAGTTGCAAAAAAATTCCAATTTTCTATTTCAATTTCAATCTAATTCAATCTGATAATTTTATTTCTCTTATTTATTCGAAATAAAAAAATCCTGTGTTTACTCGGCGCTATCAGCCATTATGACACTCGAACATCTATAACTTCAAGCCAAATCCCTTGCGGGGTAGGCAGAGAGAGCCGTGCGCCACGTGACTCGATCCTTACATATCTCACTCGCTTCTTTAACATTCATTGCTCTTCTCATGCACGCACGCCGGTTTCTAGGGCTCCTGACATCACCTTCTGATAGAACATGACCAATTTGGTCATGGTAGGTAAGTCTTGGCCTTCCCCGGCTCCTACATCCTTCCACTTTTGCATTGTATATCTGCTTCGTCATTCTTTCATCTTGCATTCTTTCTACATGCCCGAACCATCGGAGCATGCCTCTTCTTATTTTAACACCGACGCTCTCTTTCAGACCAACTCTATTTCTAACATCATCATTACGAATACGGTCTACAAGCCTTACGCCACAAATTTTGCGCAGCGCTCGCATTTCAACCGCGTTTATTCTACTTTCATGCTCTTTCTGCCATATCCAACTCTCGCTTCCATAAGTTAGCGTTGGGACCAACACTGCATTGTGTATAGCGAGTTGTGCCTTCTGGCTCAGGATTTTACTGCCAAGAAGTTTTCCCAACGCTCCATTCACACTATTCCCAGCACTCACTCGTCTTTCCACATCTGCGGTGTACCTTCCATCCCTGCTGAAAGCGCATCCAAGATATACAAACTCATCCACTTGTTCCAACACTTCATCATCAATCGTAATCCTTACATTAGTTCTGGATTCTTCTCTTTCAAATACCATTATCTTTGTTTTCTTCGCATTCAGTAGTAAGCCTTTCTCCATACAGTCGTCTTTCATCGCTGTGACCAGTGTTTGCAGTTTAGATGGTGTATCTGCTAACTAAACATATGTGTCCGAATCAACAAATGGCCCGCTTTAGCCTCTCGATAAACAATGTTGTATTATGTAGCTAGTGTTTCATTCTTCTTAAGGGGGATACATGCCGTCCAGTGGCGCCTCAAGGAATAAAATATTGTATCTTAGCGTGGAAGATAAACATTATAAAGTCATGTGTTGCGTGTGTTACAAATACAATAACGTACTTTTACGTCATTAAACCAACAATTGAAATGTTTTGCTTTCGTTGTTATAGGCATAATTGCCAAAAAACGGCCTCTTTTAGCACTTTTGCTTATAACAACGATAGTGGAATATTTTGAGTGTTGGTTTAATGACGTAAAAATACTTTACTATCTTCGTAATAAATGCAACATAAGATTTCATAATGTTTATCTTCTATGCTATAATATGTTTTTTTATTCAATGAGGGCGCCACTGGACGAGACCTAAGTAAGAACAACATAGATACCAAGACATGTTAACTTATAGAGATATAAACATAAAACGATGTCATTGATTTCTCTTTCAATAAACTTTTAAAAGTGAATACGTTTCTGTAGTTTTTTATTACTATTATTACTATTGTTTTCCGTCTAGCTTAAATAAATATGTTTGGTTCAGTATGTATAAAGCTAAATAATAATTAAATCAATAATTTTTATTAAATATTGATATTATAAATTTTATTTAAGTGTGACGCGACTCTGTAGCTTTTCTGTTCGTTTGCATTGACTATACGTTGACCCCAGGTTACCTATTAGGCGCTAATTTCAAATTTTACAAATCGAGCGTCGAGTGTCAATTGAGGGGCGCGGGGTGATTGGGCGGAGCCATTTTAAAGCTTCACGATCGAGGTGTCGCCTTAAGCTATTTTTAATGACAACAATAAGTTGTATAGTACCTACGTATCAGCTCGTGTAAAGCTCCAATGAATTTAGTGCTTGTATCCTTTGTAATAAATAACGTACAAAGAGTCATTTATTTTTGGGGTAAAATGATTTAGTTCTTATGAATACAGACTCAAAGTACGTATGTGGCGCAGCGGGCGCCTATTTTGTCATACCGATCTATAGACACAGAGGATCAAAATTGTGACTAAAGTTCCCATAAAAATAATTCCATTTGTTAACCATTTCAGGTCTATTTTTTTGTTAATGGTAATCAATAGAGAACACATCCTTTCGGCTTGAACATAATTTCTGAGATACCTGTATAACTATTATATAACTATTCGAGAATGTTGTTTGCACACTAAATATTTTTTTTGTAAGGGGCAAAGAACGAAACGAAAAACCCGTATGAACTGGGGACGGAAGAACACAACCGTTAATCAAATGGAACTTCTTTAACAAAGATTTTCAATCCAAAATAATTATTTTAGAATTCTCTTTTTTTAAAGTTTCCAGTTATGGCACAGGCAAAATCGTATACGAATAAGAAGGGCGATCATTGCCTGGCCACACCAAGCTAACTACGTTCCCGAATATGTCATTTGGCACACTATTACAGTTACAGATCACTTCCACTGACATATTCGGGAACGTGGTGGGAACGCTTTATTGAAGTACTTAACTAGGTTTTATTTTTCAGATAATCCGCACGATTGGTCTTCAATCTCAAACTCCTGTCTCTAAACGCTCAAGTCAGATCAATACAGAAGCATCCTCACCACAATCAATGCCTGCTCCTCAAAAATCAAACGTTGATGATATAGCAGCATTAGACAAGCTACTTACATCATTACTAGGGATGAAGGATAGTAGGAGATCCTTTTATTCACATCGGGGGACTCCTAGAGGCAGCCAAATTCCTGGTGTATCTGGATTAGGACACAATAGACGTATAGAGTCATGGTCAGATAAAATTTTCGAAAACACCATTGTACATAGTGTACTGAATAGCTTAAGAGCTAGCAAAAGGAATTCTGGCGTAGAAGAACCATTTTTAACTCCAAAATAATATTTCGTATTTTCGCAATATATCATTATAATACCACAACATTTTCATAAAGAAAAAAGATTTATTGCAAGTTACATTACAGGTTCATATCCTTGGTTTATGAAATCTGAATTTTTGTAAATGAAGCATTGTGTAATAATATTGGCTAACTGATGCCAATATTATTACACAATGCTTCATTCACGAAATACAGATGTCAGAAAAAGAGGATAAAATAAAACATAAAAAAAACTTGCAATATTTTTACTCCTTTGTAACAAAGAAACATTGTAAGATATAATTAATATCAACAAAATATACAAATAACAATTACATTGTTAACATGATCAAAAATAAATTATGTACATATAGTATCACAGCACTTTTTATACCTACCCTAAATAGATTGAAAGGCATGACCTCTGTTTTATATGACCACCAGGACAGATTATGAATATTAAGGTATTTTAAAATTTTTAAGTATAGTTACTACTGTGTAAAATCATTTTTATGTCTCCCTGAAATAATATTATTATTTACTTACTAACACCATTCACAAGCTATGTTATTCCTATTGAGGACACTAGCATATACGACAATTGTAACATAATTGTAACATAATCTTAGAGAAATGATATGTACAAACATACATTGTATGGTGTGTTAAATAATGGTACCTAATGAGTCTGTATCTAAACTGCATGACTGAATACTAAGTCTTTTCTTGCCTTTATCTAAATAGCAATATGTTCCTGTGCCAAAATTCACTAAATAAATTGACCTATAAAGTTGTTTTTGTCAAGATGTTTTATTCCCTTTTTCACTATTCATTTCTTTTTTATTGTGCTTTACTTGAGATGTGTAAACATCGTATCCTAAGGATATAGTGTTATCATACAAAACTCTGTATTTAGTAGGCAGAAAGTAGAAGTTGAATACCTGTGCTGGCGGCCAAACCATCCACTCTGCACGATACAGTGTTATAAACTTATTTTGGACCTCTTCTCTAAAATTTTCCATTGGATTCTCTTCAAATAATGCTACACTGCCAAAAAATGTAACAATCATGACTGGAGAAAATATTACTTGGTCAAGAATCAGTTTTTTTGCAACCATATCAAAAGTCTTGCCCACAATAATCCGATCTAGAACTTTGTACCAGTTATGACACAACACTCCAACCGCAGCCCCTGAAAATGCCATGTGCATAGTCCGTTTCGGATCATACTTCTCTTGCTCGCCAATAAACATTTCATATTTCTGCTCGATCATATCACCTAACGCTGACAAACTTACTGATATTGTCACATTTGTATAAAACAAATATTTATCACTAAATAATACTTTGACTACTTGTTTTACATGTGACTTTGACTTGAATTTATGGCGAATATTGGTTGCCAGTTTTCTCCATGTAATTCCTAAGGCTTGCATTGTTTAATTACCTGAAATGTTTTATACATGCTAAAAAATACATTCTAAACAGTAAATATAATAAAAACAGCAAAATATTCATCACACTCTTATCAACCTACACTAATCAGTCCCATTACTGAGATATAGGCCTCTCTTTAATTAAAGAGTTTGGAGTGTGCTTTGCCACAACGCTCTTGGTGCAGATTGGTCTGGGCCAGTGTTAAAAGTTACTGGTTTAACAGCTGTCATAGACTTTCGACAGCCAGTACACAGTTCAGAGAGCATGAAGGAGCTTGAGTTAATGATATCAACCTGAGGACAGACTATTGTTAACATTGCTAGATTTTCATGAATGTTTTACTAACTTGTACAATATTGATGCAAACAAACAAAATCATACTAACATGAATGAAAATATTCTTTCATTCATAGACTATATTTAATTGAAACATTAATTTAATAAAATTGTAAAAATTAATCATGTTTTTTGTTAGCCTTCTTGTGCTTAACATGAGAAGTATAAGCATCATATCCAAGAGAAATTGTATTGTCATACAAAACTCTATACTTCATAGGTAAAAAATAAAAGTTTATGAGCTGGGCGGGAGGCCACACCACCCATTCTGCCTTGTATAATGTCCAAAATTTATCCTTCACTTCTTCTGAAAAATTTTCTAATGGATGTTCTTCAAATATGGCCACTGTTGCAAAAAATACCATTATTATGATAGGAGAACATATAAATTGGTCCAAAACTATTTTTTTCATTGCCATTTGAAGGGTTCTTCCGATAATTATTTGATCAAGGATTTTGTACCAATTGTGGCAAATAATTCCTGTGGTAAAACCAGACAGTGTCATGTGGGCACAACGATGAAAGTCAAATGTGACAATTTCCTCTTGGTGAATTTCATAACTCTGCTCCAGCAAGTCTCCAAACGAGGATATCCCCATTGAAAGCAATACATTGGTGTAGAACAGATATTTTTGACTAAAAGCTGTATTTACTGTATTTTTGTAAGAGGTATATACTTTAAAAAAGATTCTTCTAAATATCATTACCAGTGAAAGACCATTATTAACCTAGAACAAATAAGAAATATTCAATAATATTCAAAATACCTGCTTTACAACAATATGACTTGACTGGCTGGCAATGTATAGAGAAGTTTCTTAGCTTTATGGCACACTAGCTTATGCTCATACCTGCGGAATCCCGCTAAGGTAAAAATAAGTACCTAGATTGTTTGTCCAGGACCCGCCCCTATCTAACTTTAATTTCAGGATACAGAAGTTCTGTAGTTTAAGGGCAAACTTCTTCCTTTTTAAACAAGGATATGTAATATACTGATACATAAAAATTATCAAAAAAATTGAACAGAATGACATAGAAATTTTATTGATTTTAGTAATGTTACCTACTACTAGCGACTATAATACCTTTTTCTATGTACTTACATAAATCTACAGAGAACTAAGTAAATTATGACACTGATAAAAAAACCAAAATATTTAAAAATCTATGAAAGTTATAATGACTGTAACATCTCTCCGAGAATTAAATTAGTACATTATTATATCATAAGTTATGTCGTTATTGGCAAAAGTACATATGAAAAATTAATTTTTTTAACCTAAAACGGATGTGACATGAGTGGCGGTAACGTGATCGAAACCGAACGTAATCTTCTTAATCTTAAAATATGGTTGTAGCGCTACGCTAGGTTCTCATTCCAAACTACACACATCAAAAGTGTCTAGGGATCAACATATATTTTTGCAATAACTTTTCTCCTGATTGATATTAATTAAAATTTTCTTTAAGGATTCATCAAATAAAGTGTTTTCGTTTGTCTACAGTAACGATAAACCAAGTCACCTTTGCATTAATAAAGAAATTTGCCATTTTCATAATAAAGGGATTTTTGACATTTGAACCACTAACATTAAAGTTCGAAAAAAAGACTGAAATAACAGTTTTCTTTAAAATTTTATTGGGTAACTTAAACAATTAATAATCCGTGTTTCTACCGCGAACACTAACAACACAAGAACATCGGTTTGGCATACTCAAAATGAGTTCATCCAAATCACGCTGTGGAATGGCCGCCCATGTCAGTATCAGTCGACTTTGGACACGTTACCGAAGCACTGGTACCGTGGCTGAGCGCCATGGAGGACGGTATCGCTGCACCACACGGAGACAAGACCGATACATTCAAATCACAACTCGAAGAGCTCCAACAATAACCGCCATGATGTTAGCCGTGACGCTTCATCACTCTTCAGGGAACTTAATTAGCGACCAAACAGTCAGAAACCGCTTGCATGAAGTGAACCTTCATTCCCGAAGACCGCTAAGGGTACCACCTATAGCAATGCACAATCGTAGGATTCGATATCAATGGGCTCTTGAACACAGAAATTGGGCAGAAGAACAATGGCGTTTCGTGTGCTTTTCTGACGAGTCTCGTTTTGGTATGAGACCGGATACAAGACGTATACGACACTGGAGAACCCCTGGACGCCAACAGCGATTAAAATCCTGCCAGGAAGTCCATCCTTATAGTGGTGGAACCATCATGGTATGGGCGGGTATTTAGATCGGCGGAAGAACTGAGTTGATTTGGATCAGAGGCAACCTCAACGCTCAAATTTATGCTGAGACGATTGTATCAGACGTCATCGTTCCTCTACAAGTGCAAATCGGTCCCTTATTTCAGTTAATGCATGATAATGCACGACCGCACACCGCAAGAGTTGTAAGACAGACTCTCGCCGCAGCTAACATCAATGTCATGCCCTGGCCTGCTCAGTCGCCAGACTTGAACCCGATTGAGCATGCATGGGATATGCTACAGAGAAGAGCTCTGCCGAATATGGAGGGTATCCAGTCGCAAGAAGACCTTTTTTTGTTGTTGCAACGAACATGGGCGACCATTCCACAGCGTGATTTGGATGAACTCATTTTGAGTATGCCAAACCGATGTTCTTGTGTTGTTAGTGTTCGCGGTAGAAACACGGATTATTAATTGTTTAAGTTACTCAATAAAATTTTAAAGAAAACTGTTATTTCAGTCTTTTTTTCGAACTTTAATGTTAGTGGTTCAAATGTCAAAAATCCCTTTATTATGAAAATGGCAAATTTCTTTATTAATGCAAAGGTGACTTGGTTTATCGTTACTGTAGACAAACGAAAACACTTTATTTGATGAATCCTTAAAGAAAATTTTAATTAATATCAATCAGGAGAAAAGTTATTGCAAAAATATATGTTGATCCCTAGACACTTTTGATGTGGTACATTTGGCTACATACATACATATCATCACGCCTGTCTCCCATTGGGGTAGGTAGAGACTATAGAACGCCAGGTGCACCGATCCAAACATACCCCACTCGCTTCTACCATACTTATCAACCTCTTCATGCATGCTCTTCGGTTTTAGGTACTTTTGATTTGGCACTTTTTCAAAAGATCACCAATTTGATCTATAACCAACTGCTAAAAAATCGAACGCTGAAACCGTCAAAGATCTAAGACCTATTGGATTAGTTCCAGTCTTGTCCAAGGTGCTGGAGAAGGTAGTACAGTATTAGTTATCATCGTTTCTTGAACGAAACGCAATTATCCCTCAATATCAATTTGGTTTTCGAAAAGACCACAGTACAACTACAGCATTATTACAAGTTGTAGATGAAATTTTAACAAATTGTAATGAAAATCAGGCGACGATTGTGGTGTTATTAGATTATAGTCGCGCTTTTGTTTGTTTGAATTCAGACATACTCGAAAACTAAAAAACTACGGATGTGATAAAACGGTCTGTGGTTGGTTCGCGAGTTATTTTAAAGATCGAAAACCATTTGTCAAGTGTCTTTATAGGGATGAAAAGGAGTCTGAATCCGATCTTCTGTCAGTGGATAGGGGTATAGTACAGGATTCGGTTTTGGGTCCAATGCTTTACTCCATTTATACTGCTGATTTACTCGAGGTTGTGTAATACGGGCTTGGCCATATGTACACAGACGATACTCAAATTCTCATGCGAGTGGGTACAAATGCTCATTTGCACCAAAAGCTGAAGTGGGTTAAACACCGCGAAAGGTTGGTAGAACGTAACTCTCGTATTGTACTGCCACGGCCACGTCTCGAACTGATTCGGGGTGCATTTAGTTTTGCAGCGGCAAAATGTTGGAACGATTTACCCCCTAGGATCCTCTTAAGACATCCAAATCTATACCAAGTTTAAAAAAAAAAAGACCTGGCTGTCATCGAAACAAAAATCTGGCTGTTGTTGGACAGTACTGTCTCCAGCTTCCTGATAAAATTTCCTTACATTTAAGCATTCTATTGTGGCATGTTTCACTCTCTTATTGTTCCTTGTTTTTATTGTGTGATAGATTAGACATAATCTCCAAGTCTTGAAATTAGTTATCTTATTAAGAAAATGACATTAATTTACCTACATATTATTATTAACATTTTTTATTCAATTTAATGTCATCTATTTTTAAAGTTTAAAAACGTGTGGTATTTACTGATACCTACATGTGCAGTGTCTATTCTGGCGGCGTGTCATCAATCAAATGTAGAGACTAAAAAACAACGGTTCCGCTGAGGCTCTTATCTTTTTATCTGTACAATACGTGTATGTGAGTGTAAGGGCTACTATATATTCGTGCACTGTGTAATAATGTCATTGGTCGCAGACAATATGTTTTGTACAGATGAATAAAGTTTATTTTGTTTATTTATTTTATTTATATGTGAGCGTATAGGGCGGCCCCTCTCGACTTCACGATACACTTCTTTTGTAACTCTTTTGTCATTAATTCTTTCCAAATGACCAAACAATCTCAGCTGATGTAGTGACAACAATTGAAAAGGGTATTTTCCATTTGTTGTCGCTATATCAGCTGAGATTGTTTGGTCATTTGGAAAGAATTAATGACAAAAGAGTTACAAAAGAAGTGTATCAGGCAAGAGTGAATCGTGAAGTCGAGAGGGGCCGCCCTATACGCTCACATATAAATAAAATAAATAAATAAAATAAACTTTATTCATCTGTACATAGTATTTTTTAAACTTTTTAAAAAATACTATGTTGCACTGGAAAACGAAACTCATAATAAACAGTGATGGTGTACATACAGAAACAGATTTTATTAATATACGTAGAGGAATATTCCAAGATGACGCCTTAAGCCCACTGTGGTTTTGTTTAGCTTTATACCCTTTCTAGGCTTCTTAATAACAGTAAACATGGCATTAAAATAGAGTCTGATGACACACAACATACTTTATCTCATCTCATGTATATGGACGACATAAAACTATTTGGCAGCACGATACAGGATATATATACATTAGCAGATATTACAGAAAAGTACTCAAATGATATAAGAGTGGAGTTTGGTATTGATAAGTGCAAGTTGCAGTCAATAAATAAACGTAAAGTTGAACCATATACATATGGATTACAAAATAAGGAAGTTATAGATGCAGTTTACCAAGTAGTAGGGCATAAATATTTAGGATTGCAACAGACACAGCAAATACATCAGAAAGAAACAAAAAATTTATTGAAACAAAAGTTTAAATCTCGGCTTCATAAAATATTAAATTCATATTTAAATTCACGTAACACTGTCAAAGCTATAAATTCATTTGCCATCCCCATTTTAACATACTCTTTTGGAATAATTCAGTGGTCACAAACAGACTTAAAAAATTTACAGCGCATAATTAACACTCTGATGACCAAATATAGGAAACATCACCCCAGATCCTGTATACAAAGACTCACGCTACCGCAAATTTCTCGCTATCAGTACTTAATTTACCATATTCGTTTGGCCGCAAGCCCGCGATAATGGCCTCGTCTACCCCGTATCTGGGAGATATTGTAAACTATATAGATAAAAAAAAAAAAAAAATGATATAATGTAATCGTCTACACCGTGTTGAATTCTTCGATATTCATTTTCACATTTGATTGCATGATCGCAAACCTTTTTCCATTCTTCAGCCCCGATCATGTTTACTTCTTCAGTCAATATTTTTTTTTATTGTTTTATTGAAGTTAAATTCATATACACGTTTCTTCAGTTCATTAAAACGCAAGTGAAAATCATACACCATTCTTCGAATAACATCATAATCAAAATCGTCTATATCTAAACAAAATTGTTTTTTAGTCTCCCTTTTTTCAGAGAGCCGAACAGCAACTGAAAATTAATTGCACTGGAATGTGTTACAGTACTGGCTACGTTTAATTATATTGTTCAAAGTTCTTCTTAAATTTCCAGTGGCATTTGCATCTCTTTATTGAACCTAATTAAACGAATTACTTACATTTGTCAACCTCATTTTTTTAAATCTATCTCTCTAGCTTCGGTTACAAAACATTTATAAACATTGTAGATAATTTCGCGTGACTGGCCTCGTAATGGTTTCCCTTTTTTCGTATAGATGCCGATGTTCCAATTTAAGTGATTTAAAGTTAAGGGTTTTTAACTACTCTATATATAGCTGGTAGGTAGGTAGCTGCAATATCCTACTAATATTATAAATGCGAACGTTTGTATGTATGGATGGATGTTTGTTTCTCTTTCACACTTAAACGGCTGAAGGGATTTGAATGAAATTTGGCACGTAGATAGATTATGATCGGATTAACATATAGGCTACGTTATTTGACTCCACGCGAGCGGAGCCGCGGGCAGCAGCTAGTATATATACATATATACTAGCTGACGCGGCAAACGTTGTTTTGCTATATAAATTATTCCAACGACTACATATGTTAGTATTATAAAAATAGGGGTTGATGGTAGAAGGGTGAAAATTTAGGGTTGTATGTATTTTTAATACCACATCATAAAAAAAATGTAAAAAAAAAAAAAAAAAAAAATTTGGGGTGGACCACCCTTATCACTTAGGGGTATGAAAAATAGACAGTAGCCGATTCTCAGACCTACTGAACATGAATATAAAATTTCGTCAAAATCGGTCAAGCCGTTTCGGAGGAGTATGGTAACTAACATTGTGACACGAGAATTTTACATATAAGATTTAAATATATATATATATATATATGTATGTGTATATATAGCGTATAGGTAGGTATATATATATATATATATATATATAGGTAGCGAGCGATAGAGAAAACGCTCGATGAAGCCGAAATTAGCCGATTGTCTCTTTCTAAAGGTTGAAGTACACTATTTACCGCAGGGCATTGACTTGAAATTTTTACAATTCAGTATAAAACCAGTTGAGAATGCGCAAGCTTGCATTGCCAGAGGAACACCTGGCTCGTCAATTATACAACATTTTTTTTTATTTGTCGACCATTTTGACCATGTTCCTTAAGAGATAGGAACGGTGTTCCTGAACATTCCTATTCTACTTTTTTATGCGGAATCCGAATCTGAAGTCAAAATTCGAATATTCGAAAAAAAACGCACACACAGACAAACATATAGATTTCATAGGAACGGTGTTCCTATGTGAAATATATGTTTTTGTTTTATGTGACAATTTTGATAGTATTTTGTAACATAAGTACTAGTGAAATTATACACTAATGAAAAATCTCAAATATAACACGTACTTTTTGGAAGACTTTTTCGTGATTTCTTGAAGAAAACCTCGTAAAAATCACTATCATTTTAGGGGTGGTATTTACACTGCAGGATTGGGTCTGGGCACCTTTCGCAAGTATTTTTTCAGCACAGTTCCTGAAGCTGGACCATCTAGAATTAAGCTTTGGAAATGATTGGCTGTATGAGCCAGATTCTTTTGCCTTTCCCCTCGAGGATAATGAGAAAAAAATAAATATTGTTGTTTGGTTAGGTTATTTTCTCCGTGTAGTGTAGTGTAGGTACCAAATCTCGAACCCTAAAGTTTATTCCTTGATATGACTTATAATCATCTGAACTTGACAGAACCTTCCTTCATGTGATTTAAATTTGACTCCCAACTGCATCAAGTATACCGGTGAAACACTCGCTAACGGCGACCGGCCCGACAGAAAATCAAAGCCGTTCATCAGTTTCAGAAAGAAGCTTGTGGTCATCATAACGTCTGGTTGTTTATACTCGTCTTGTTTGTCATAGTCGAGATTGTTACTGAATAAAACCCTCAAAATGTCTAACGTAACAGGTTAGTTACATTTCAAAGTAATTTCTATACTTAATAAATTTACCAGGCTTCTTTCGTTAGTTATTACTATCACATGAATTGTGGAACAAAAACGTACATGTATGTCAAAAGACATTTTACATCGAATGCATGTCAGTTCAGGAGATCCCGATCTCACGCTGAATGAAGAGGTACAAAACTAGGCTTTGCGTTTAATCGAAGACATGTACAAATCATGTGCGGTAGTCGTTAGCGAAGTTAAGAATGCTACTGCCAAATCGTGGAATTAACGTCGCTTTTAGTCGAGAATTCGAATGTGAATTTGTTTGAAATGCAATGAATCAATCATTTGGAAACAACGTACCACTGTTGAACCCCCAACAGAAGGAAGTGTGCCATACGTTAACAAAGGCAATTGATGATGGAAATGGCTTATTTTTCCTTGATGCGCTCGATGGAACTAGGCAGACATTCTTCATATCATTGTATTTGCCCACTTTGCTTAATTTTTACAAGATATCTGATTTTGCATGTGCTTTTTCTGGGATAGCTTGTCTGGACTTTTACATTTGTTCACTATTTAAGTGGGTTCCACCATTCAGGCACTAATTGAAATGAAACAGACAAGCTTAACCGGTCAGACCCCGTTATATACGTTTACCCATACATTTCTTGACGGAAAAGCGGCCCGCGGATAATGAGAGATTAATGTTGTTATTAGTAATTTTGCTGTAGGGCCTAACTTACACTCTGTCCACCATAAACTTATTTGAATCACTTTTAAAGCTGTCTTATCTTTGAAAGTGGTGTACTCTGAGTAGAAAATTTCTTACATTGACAGAATTATAATAAAAGTTGAATCAACACATTGACTCAAAGACAAAAAAAATTGTGACGATTCCAAACAAATGTAGCCATTTTTACGGAATAAAAAGATTTTGACTTTGACTTTGACTTTGACTACCATTGACACAATATATATTGTAACCCACTAAACAAAAGAAAAAATAATATATAGATTAAATGTTTGGCTGGAGTGTCAATAAGATTCAAATATTTAAACTATCTACATTTCATTGGTATCCTATTTTCATTTGTTATGAATTTGATTAGTGGAATTCTGTCAAGCCTAAAGTTGTGTGAGCATTCATGTCTTTTTATCAAATATTTATGTATGTTGCATATGAACTAGAAAACGGCTAGACTGAGTTTTTTTTGAAGTATTCAGGCCATCTACAGATTTGTACAGTGGATTTTCCTGTGAAGTTTGGTTGTGACAAATCACACATACGAGATCATCTGTGTGAAGCCAGAGTGGATTGCAAGTTGTTCAATATGATTATATAACGTGTTTAATTTGTAAATTGTGTCCATGTTTACAGAAAAGTTAACTTTGGATAGGCATGCTATGAAAGACCGTTCTACTTCTCATCTTCGCATATATGTTGGAGGACTAACAGAAAATGCAACCGTTCAGGATCTGTATGAGCACTTCATAGGATATGGTCAAATTAACGGCATTATTGTTAATCGTAACTTTGGTTTTGTACAATTTGAAGAAGAGTCAAGTGCTCAGGAAGCTATAGCCAAAGCCAATGGAAGTGTTTATCAAGGAAAATCATTATCTGTTAAAACTGCACAAACAAATCCAGATAAGAGGTATGTACGAAAGAAGTTTTATCAGAAGGTGATGTCAGGAGCCCCAGGAACCGGCGCTATGAGAGCTATGAGGCGCTAAAAGAGCTATGAATGACACAGAAGCGAGTGTAGTATGTAAGGACCGCATCTAATGGTGCTCGGTTCTCTCTGTCTACCCCGCAGGGGACTTGGCGTGAAGATATACATACATACATACCAAAGAAGTGTGACTTTTCAAATAGGAATATGGTAAATCGTGCAACATAAAACTAAATCTATCTACAACTTCACACCACATCCCTTGCGGGGTAGGCGAAGTGCCACATTACTCGGTCCTAACACACCACACTTGTTTCTTTAACATTCATTGCACTTCGCATTCACACTTGCCGGCTTAGTCTCCTGACATCACCTTCTGATAAAACACAATCAATTTGGTCATGGTAGGTTGTGGTCTTTCTCGGCTCCTACATCCTTCTATTTTCACATTGTATATTTGTTTTGTAATTGTTTCTTTCTGTATTTTTTCTACATATCCGAACCAACTGAATATGCCTCTTCTTATTTTAACACCATGACTATCTTTCAGACCAACTCTGTTCGATTCCCACAGAGGACATTTGTGTACATGAACATGTCTGTTTGCCTCGATTTGTGTGTTTTTATGCGAGGTAGGGTGCATCAAAGCAGCCCCTGGCCTCATGAAGTACCTGTACCTCACAGTAAACTGCAATTCTCTGGAGGGTTGTTGTGTTCCTGCGTGTGAGTGAGGTGAGATCCCCTCAAGTGTGAAAAGTTGCTAAGCTACACAAGATCAACATTCAACAACAGTGCACAACTTCACCTGGTGACGGATTTGGCATGCCTTTTTTTTGTTATATATGGTGTAGATTATGTATGAGTAGGTTAATTCTATTCAGCCTCTAGGTCCATGCCCACCTTACCATCCTCAAGAGCTTTTGGGATTAATGATGTCGAGACCTCTAGCAACATACAGTTTTAAGGTTGAGAAGGAGGCCAACTGGCATCTAAAAAGTTGGCGAGTCCACAGAACAAAGCAATACTTCCACTCCTTGCAAAAATTTTACTAACCTATTATTCTTATTTTTGGGTGAAAGCGTCCAGATTCCCTTAGACCTTCTGATGTGATTCACTGAGGCGCTGCGAGAATTGTTGGCAATCTCAAGGATGTAAGAATAAAATTATATCTATGGAGAGATCCTGTCCCCTTTGTGTTTTCTACAGACTACAATAGTTGTTCTGTTCAGATAATTTGTTAGATAGCATACCTACATCCTCCTTCTAAAAATCGCACCACTTACTGTTGACAGGGAATTTGTCTTTACAACGTGAAACCAAAATGGTCACACACTGTCCAGATAGGTATGCTGAGAAAAAAAATTTAGAAATACCACTGTTGAATATTCCAGGTACTAATTGCTTAAGTGTCTCAAAATGGGCTAATAATTCCTCATTAAATAGCACATCAGGGGATAAAAGAGCAGGCGACTGCACAACGACAGTACTACACTGCAGTACATGTGCAGAGGTATAAGTGTCGATGATAAGAACTGCTTCACCTTGGGTTGTGGCTGCATTTAATTGCTATTTTTTTTTATACTACGTCGGTGGGCATACAAGTATACGGCCCACCTGATGTAAAGCGGGTACCGTAGCCCATTAACGCTTGTGATATATTAATGATCACTCGCACAATGCCTCCTCTGCTGCTTACACAGCAACTCCTTGGGAGCTTATTGGTGACCTCACTCACACACAGGGACACAACAACCCTCTAGGGAGTTGTTATTTGCCTGCGGTTTTCTGTGAGGTGGAGGTACTTCCCTAGACAGGCTGCTTTGATGCGCCCTACCTCTCTTTTAACGTCCAGATCGAGACAAACAGGCATGTTCATGCACACAAAAGTTTGCCTTGTGTGGGAATCGAACCCACGAGCGTTGGTGTCAATGTCGCGTCATTCACGACTGAGCCAACGAGCTTGTCAAAACTACTATTGTAATAAAAGCTATTTTGTCAACAGACGTGAACCTGAAAGCGCTACAGCACGTACAGAGTTACCTCCAGCGGTAACTCTCAGCGAGAATATGCCGGTTGATATTGATGATGAACCGTCTGAGGATCCATATGATAGCTATGGAAACTACGTAGGTGATCAAGGTACTACAGGTTGTAGTTTAATATTAATTAGGTGATCCCTTCCCCGAATTCCATTGACTTTTTTGCTCCAACTGCCATCAAAAATCCCTGTAGTCAATGGCGATCCTTAGGATTGAAAACAAGGCTAGCTTGACATACTCATACTTCCTCAAAATTTAATGGAGGTACACATAACTTATAACATTTTAATTTGGGGAAAATTGAAAGGCTCAAAATATTGTAAAGATGGTTTGCTTGCTAGAATTAATATATATATAATGACATGCAATTTAATCTCACAGTAGTGTAGATTTCTGTCAATAGTGTAGAATTTGCCAATTATTTCATGCGAACTAGTGCCAGCTTGCACTCATCCACTACCTATGGTCTGGATATATGGTCATGAAAAATTACATCCCAGAATAACTAGTAGAGGGCGGATTTTATATTTGAAGGGATTATCTTTAATGTTACAAAGTGATTTGAGTGGATTAAGTGTTTTAAATACAACATGTTTGTTAGTTATTCTAAAAGTCGCATTGTACATTAAGTACCATTGCAAGCGAGTTTGTTGCGTGCGCGAATTGTGCTTCCAAGTAGTACTTTTATTTTCAAAATACTGCTCTAAGGTATGATGACTGACGCCTCCAAAACAGGTTACAATGGATCTGTATGAATAAACTTCTTGTTCAGATTTTACTTATTGTTGGAACTATCGTTGGTAGGTAAATGACCATTCAGAGAAGAATCTAGATTACTTTGATTTTGATGTAAAAAGTAAGTTGACACAGAAATTACTTTTTTATCATAATATTTGCAGATCATAATCACTTGACACACCTATATAGGTGGGAAATTCTTGAAAATATTTAAATTTATTACTAAATTGCTTGTCAATCAACTGTAGGTTTATCAGATTTTCCCTTTACACGGTCCTATAGTACCATAAGACATTGCCTATTGCAAAATTCCGAATCCTAAGTAAACTCCAAGTACCCTATATGTTTTCACTTGCATTTTCTTGATCTACTGATCAACAGTCAGTAGGCCGATTCTACTAAAAAAACTGCAACTGCACTGCAGCGCGGCGTGTGTCAAAATGCGTACATTTTGACGTTTCGTTAAGTGATCTGACAGCAGCGACGTTTAACGAAACGTCAATATGTACACATTTTGACACACGCCGCGCTGCAGTGCAGTTGCAGTTTTTTAGTAGAATCGCCTACCAGACGTGCAACAAAGGGTAATATAAAAAAATGCCTAAAACGGCGAAATGAAAGCGCGGGTTTTTTTTTAAAATAAATGTGTGGCGTGTCTGATGGTAAACATTTATCACTGCTTATGGACGTTTCCAATACCAGAACCATTACTTGCGCGTTGCATGTAAATCCTACTAATATTATAAATGCGAAAGTTTGTATGTATGGATGGATGTTTGTTGCTCTTTCACGCTTAAACGGCTGAACGGATTTGAATGAAAGTTGGCACGTAGATAGATTATGATCTGGATTAACACATAGGCTACGTTATTTGACTCCACGCGGGTGGAGCCGCGGGCAGCAGCTATATAAAAAAAAAAAAAAAGTTATATAAAATTTCCGAAATATATTCCGTCTTATAATCAAATATTGTTTAATCACTTTACTAGATTATCCTATAATTGTTATATAGATCCAACTTACAGATATAAATAGCACTTATATATACACACACATTTGATTGACACATATATTATGCACCACTTAAAAGAAAATATTATATATATATGTATTCATGTTTTATAAAAGATTACAGAGAAGACGAATATGACGACCAGGACAATTACAACTGGAGCGAAGGCCGCGGGGGCCCGAGGGGCAGGGGAGGGCCCAGGAGTCGCGGCCGCGGCACGAGAGGACGCCCACCGTTCACTAAGCGGCCACCGGTACCAAATAGAGGCAAGTTTTATCATCGCCATTATTTCAGCCGAAGGGCGTCCACTGTTACACAAACACCAGTAGGTGGGCGGCCGAGCTATGCTTGACGTTCTTTTTTTTGTGTAAAACCGCGGAAATAATCGAAAGATATCTGTATAAATAAAATTAAAAAGCAATTACTTGTTTAAAATCAAAATTCAGAATTGGTTGGCATTTCGGCGTATTGGTCATTTTTTACGTTCTATGGAATATTCTGTGTTCGCAATCTTGAGAACTGTAGGCCGATTCTACTAAAAAACTGCAACTGCACTGCAGCGCGGCGTGTGTCAAAATGCGTACATTTTGACGTTTCGTTAAGCGATCTGACAGCAGTGATGTTTAACGAAATGTCAAATTGTACGCATTTTGGCGAAACTGGCAGTGAAACAGCCCCGACTCGTGAATCGATCTTCCCCATTATTGCTACATGATAATGATAACGCAAGACCGCACACTGCACGAGAAACCGTTGTAACTGTACAGGAGCTGCAGTTAAAAACCATACGTCATCCTCCGTACTCGCCAGACCTTGCTCCAACTCCTCTATTACTAACAGTCCACCCGAACCATCCACCTAGGTGGTCGGTTAGGAATTTTGTTCTTAACCGACCACTAGCCATTCGCCTAGCTAGGTGGTCAGATAGGAATTTTGGTCTTACGCGACTATCAGCCATCCCTCTGTTACTAAAAGTCCACCCGAACCATCCACATAGGTGGTCGGCTTGTATTTGTGTAGTAATTAAGATATATCACGATCTTCTCGGTTTTCATTAACTGTTTGATACGGACTGTATACACTCAAAGCACCTCTTTATACAGTAAGTAAAAGTTTCAAGTACTAATGTTTTCAAGCGAAATACTCTCAAAAACACTGAAAATAATGGTCAAATACTATGTTTTCACAATTACGCAAGTTGTTTCATCCACAATTTTTACGTGAATAAATATTCGTAAGTTTCGATAGCCAGCCTTCGAGATTCTCGATACCGTACGTCAAAACAAAGTTCGTGCTCCCAAATTTCATACAAATATGTCAAGATACGTACACGTTACGATACGAGCTCGATACGAAAGTACTTTGTGCTTCAAAATGTAGTTACTTTTACGTCCGATAGAGGCGCTGCTCAATTTTCATACAAATTGTATACGATGACGATACGAATGTTTTTTCGCAAAGTATTCGTGCTTGCCCTACTGAATATAGCATTTATGTGTGTATCTCATTATGATTGCCTTCACTGCCATCTGGGTTAGGTCATTATTAGGTTACCTAGCGTCAACGGTACACGTCACTAGTCCGCTTACTTTCCGATTATATCGATTAGTATGCTAGTGCCTCCATCTAGTTGATTGTATGAAAGAAAATAGTTAAGAGTTAGGAAGTTGACAAATCTTTGTATGAGGTTGGGTATATGTGTCTTGAGAGACTTTTTACTAGCCGGTTGGAGTCTTAATTAGTATGAACTATATACAAGTACAGTAGACGCGCGAGTTGAAGGCGGAGCTTAGGAATACCCTGGTAGCTAGTGGACGTCAAAGACAGCATTACATACATTGCGGGCACCCGAGGCGAGCTATGAGGTTAGGGAGGGGTCATGCGCCCGCCGCCTACCGGCTCCGATTGCCTTCAACTCGCGTGCACAATGTAACGGTTTTTTTTATACTTATTGTAATGTTGAACAGGCATATGTTTTGCCTGATGGTCAGAAGTTATCATAGCATATAACCGCTGTAACACCAGAGACATCACTCGCATATTTTACCTCTGTAAAACATCATTTAGGTTTATTATAAATCTCTATTATATTGTCAGCAAAAAGAAATTGTAACCAAAAAAGTTTTATACCGTGAACATCTATACAAAATATTTATATAGAACTGTAGAGTTTGTACACGGTACATTTTTCGAAGTTGTCAATGTTGTCATGCAGCTGGACTCCGTTATCACACATAAGCCAAAACAATCATTAAAAAAAAGTATGTCTGTGATATCCGACTTACTCGACAGTGCTATATTTTTTTGTTTTTAAATGACTCGCATTGTAGTAGTGTCAACACAAGCGTCCATTTGTCAAACATTTACAGTTGGCGAATGGTCAGAGCGGGGCAGGTACGATCGGCACGACCGCTACCAGCAACCACGTGGAGACTATTCCAGACCGGCTGTCTCGGTCTCGGAGAGAAACGATTGCGAAATTATCGTGGTGTCCAAAAGTCTTACGTAAGTTAAGTTTGGATTAGAATTTGTAACTTCGTCCGAGTCAGTCCCACTTAATATCTATTTATCTCGCCAGGCCATTTTTGTCTTTTCTTTTCGATTACTGCTACATCACGCCAAGACCTTTGCGAGGAAGGCAGAGACAACCGAGTGCCACATGACGCCTTACACATCTCCTTTCTTTAATTGCTCATTCTCACGCAGGCTCGCGGTTCCTAGTATGTGGGTCTTGCTTTTCCTCGACTTACTTTCCTTCTCGATGTACATCCGTACCGGTATTCTTTCTAAATGCCCGAACTAACGGAGCGCGCCTTTTCTTATCTTAACACCGACACTATCTTTCAGACCAATTCTCTTTACCTCTTCTCTGTATGACAAATTTGCAGTCTGTAGATTGAAAGATAAGGTAAATGAGAATAGATATAACGCACGAGAGATGCCCAGATGTTTTATGTGTGACAGAGACAAAACAGAAGCATCAAGGATGATCATGCTGGCAGTATGAGATGACACAGGTGTGATCTCTTCTCGCTTAGCCTCTGATATGAGAGGATACGATATGGTTGGGGTATTTTTTTTTTCAGAATGAACCGATGTCTTCGTCTGCATGGGGTACTTTCGTACGTCCTATCCTTTTCACTGTCTGTTATTTTTTCGCTGAACGCTGTTGCGGCTTTCAGTGAGGCCGATAAAAGACTAGACCGACACACTGTTTATTGATTAATGCCATCCCAATATATATATATATATTATATTAGTTCAGCATAGTGGCTCCTTTTTGCCTGATGGTAAGCGACAGAGGAGCCCAAATCGCAACTGCAACTGACAAAATACTACACCGTATCCTGTCAGTTGACGCTGCCATGCTGACCCGCAAGATGCTTCTTCACGCTTCGTTTGAAGGATCCCACATTGTAGGAAGGAGGGAACACACGTGGAGGCAAGGCGTTCCACTTTTTAATGGTACGATAAAGATAGAAGTTGCCGAACTTTTTGGCACGCAAAGAAATATTCTCAACAGTGAAACGATGACATCGCAAGTCCGCACGTGTGATTCTATGACAGAAGGGAGAGGGTGCGATAAGGGAAAACAGTTCTTCAGAGCACTCGCCATGGTAAAGGCGGTAAAATACGCTTAGAGAGCCTATATCCCTACGGACAATATGCAGCGGACCGACTTATGTTCATTATATTGGTTAGTGGCATAATAAATAAATAAATAATAAATATTGTCGGATAAATTACACAGCGTCATCTAGGCCCAAAGTAAGCGAAGGTTGTGTTATGGGTACTAGACAACTGATAAACATACGTATATACATTTTTTTTTTGTAAATACATATTATACATAGAAAATACCCAGATCAAGACAAACAGACATGTTCATGCACACAAATGTTTGTACTGTGTGGGAATCGAACCCACGAGCGTTGGAGTCAAAGTAGCGTAACAGCGCGTTCCACCACTGCGCCACCGAGCTCTTGACGAGCTCGGTGGCGCAGTGGTGGAACTCGGTGTAATCGTAATATGGTATAAGAAAACCGCAGCTAAATAAAATCTCCTTGAGGAGTTGTTGTGTGAGTGAGGTCACCACTAAGCTCCTGAGGAGTTGCTGTATTAGCAGCAGAGGTGACATCGCGCAAGTGATACTTAAAGTAATGCAAGCGCTCATAGGTTACGGTAACCAATTTTCAACTGGTGGGCCGTATGCTTGCAGGCCTCCCGATGTTGTTTTAACGAGCTCAGTGGCTCAGTGATGAATGACGCGATTTTGACAACACGCTCGAATCGAACCCACCGATTCCCACACAAGGCAAACATTTGTGTGCATGAACACGTGTGTTTGTCTTGGTCCGGATGTTTTAAGTGAGGTAGGGCGCATCAAAGCAGCCCGTCTGGGGAAGTACCTCCAGCTCACAGAAGACCACACCGAAATAACTCCCTAGAGGGTTGTTGTGTTCCCGTGTGTGAGGGAGGTCATCAGTAAACTCCTAAGGAGTTGATGTGTAAGCAGCAGAGGAGGCATCGTGCGAGTGTTACTTAATATATTACAAGCATTAATAGGCTACGGTAACTGCTTTACATCAGGTAGGCCGTATGCTTGTATGCCTCCCGACCTTGTATAAAATAAAAGTTGTACAAAAACAATTCAATACAGGCTGATCCTTAGTATACTTTGACCATAATATGTGCTTTTTTTTGTTATATCATTAATTTTAAACTTGAACACTTCTTATTTTCAGAGAGTACGCAGAGTACATCGAAGGGCGTCTAAAACGACTTGGTATTGTCGTCGATCTTCTGTTCCCCATGGAGGATGTTCCTATAGGGAAGGTGCTGGGTAACATTGCTTCTAGGGGATGCCTTTACGCAATCCTCGTCATGCCTCAGAATCAGGAGCATAGATCGTTGACTCTGACTATCTTACATGGATTGCCACAAGGTAAGAGTTTTCAATTTAAACCACTCGAGTGACAAACAAATATATAACCTGATTAATATAAGGTGATCATTGTAGTCTATAGCCATTTACAACACAAGCAATAGAGAAGTCCCCCCTTCCACAACACTCGTTTTTGTGGAAGGGGAGACTTCTTCACTACTGCAACTCTGTAGTTCCAACAACCTTGTGGTGAAACTTACTTAGAGAGACATTATTGTCTTTTGTATATGGCGAAAGACCAGCTAGTGGTCAGCCGCTTGTAAATCAGGCCAAAGTTCTGCTATTAGGCAGCCATCATAAAGTGATACAGGGTTCTGCTTAATAGTCAACCACTTTGAATTGGGACTGCGTACCGAACAATTATATAACGAACGAACGAACAACATAACAAAGCTATTTAAGACCCAGTTTCACCAATTTCTTAATAATCAGGCATTAGGTTAATCTTAACGTTTTAATAAATTAAAACGAAAAGTGTAAAAGATGATGACAAAAAAAGTTCGAGGATGTCGTGGACCTAATTTTCAGATTCTTTTGATAAGAGAAACGTGCGCTAAAGTCGTAATCGTATTTTTCAAAATTGTCTGGCCGAGTTTTGAAAATTCTGGGACGGCGTGATAAGTTGTCCTAATAATCCATATTTTCTAAAACATCTTCAAAAATAATATTATAAGCGGCTTCCATTTTAATAAGTATTAAGCAGTCAGAACCCGTTATATACGTTTCCCCATACATTTCGCGGTCGTATATGACCACCCGGGTTTCGTCTGTCAAGTGATTTAGCGGACCTTTAAACCACTGTTCACAGTCTGTTAAAGTAACTAACAGAGTATGGTGAAATTGGGTCTAAGTCCGTTTAATAATTAAGGAGTTTTTAATTAAGAATTAATTATCTTAAAGAAATATAACCCACACTGAGCACTGTACGGTATATAAATCACTGTGCCTATGTGCCCTCGCAAATAGGTACAGTGATCCATATGCCGTAATCCTTTTAACCTTTGGATAGTCTTAGCTCTGGACGTGATTTTGGTGGTTTTTGTAGTGAAACTGTTAACGTGTCATCGATCACTGAACAAGTGATCCATATTATCCTTTAGACTCCCATTACACTTATGGTTTGTAATAGTATACCTTGATACTCTTGATATATCGACTGAACGCTATCGCCAATTTCAGTGAGACCGACGAAACAGATGGCTAAGGCGTAACAGTTACTCTCGACTGAATGTTATCACTCTGGTATCTTCTTAATATATAAAATTCAAAGTCCTGACTGACTCATCAACGCCCAGCCCAAACCCTTGGACCTAGGAAGCTGAAATTTTGCACAGATATTGTCTTTATGACGTAGGCAAGGAATAAGACGGGATTTTTCGAAATTCCCACGGGAACGGGAATAATAAGGATTTATATTTTCGCTATAAAAGTTGCCCTATCTCCGTTATTATATTTATTAGAGACTTGAAATTTGGCATATAAATAAGTGATTGCAATCACTAAAAACCGTTTTTAGGATTTTTCGAAATTCCCTCGGGAACAGGAATAAAAAGGATTTATTTATATTTTGTCGCTTTAAATTTACCCTATCTCCGTAACCATATGTATTAGAAACTTAAAATTTGGCATATATGTAGGTGATTATGAAAACAAAAAACAATTTTCAGGATATTTCGAAATTCCCACAGGAACGGGAATAAAAAAAGATTTATTGGTATAAGTTCAAAAAATAGCCTTACCCCTTTACAATGGTTTTAGAATTTTGGTGTCTTTCAATCTGTATGTTATGGCATAACACAAAAACCACTGAATGGATTTCGATACAATTTTCACAATTTTGGTAGTTTGGGGGTCCATATTAAAATCTAAGCCACGTATCATTTAATTTCGTTAAAAAAACTGAAGATATGGTGCATAGGGTGATTTATTCTGTAGTCTACGCGGACGAAGTCGCGGGCAAAAGCTAGTTGCATTATAAGTATAAAGCCAATGAATATTCGTTCATATTTAGTTTTCCTTCAATGTTTTTTTTGTGTATCAAATTGTAATGCAATAAATATTATACGTTAAAGGGCTATTCTACCTATAGATTATTATTTTTTTACCTTACATTTTCTTATAATCCGTTGGTTCTCTACATGTCGGGATTGTTTTCTACCATAAACGTGGGACCAAGTGTACGACCTACGTTAATATAAAATAATCACTGCAGCCTACGGGTCGAATCATAATGTTCAGTCGATATAAATTGTTTTAGTACAGCCTTATTTTATTTTAGTATTCAGCATTAATATAAGCAGTTAGTTGGTCTTACTGAGAGTCGCAATAACGTTCATCTGTTCATCCAAAAAATGTACTGTCGGTCTAGTGCTCGTCGAGATTTTGTCTGTAGAAATAACGTAAATAATTAAACACATCATATTATAACGCACAACCAAAGGTGACATCATACCGCTTATTGTTTATTATTTGCTTTTCCATGGCGCGTAGTTGCTCTAAACCACGGCAAGTTATATGGGCTATTAAGGAGAGACACAGCGGTAGAAATCGGTTGTAGTGTTGATCCGTTGCCTTTTTTGGTTTGTTCAACTCTCTAGTGGTGTAGAAGCGAGTGACTTAGTAGAATTTGAATTTGTAATGTTTTAGAACATCGCAATATGCCACTGGAAGACGCATTACAGCTGCTATCGAGGAATTTCCAAGAGGTGCAGAGAGGTGGACCCTCTGGGAGGGAAGCAGTGTATGCCTTGTTGGGACAACTTGCCGACGGACGCACTCTCACCGTCCTACAATATGACAAAGTTATGGAGTATTTACAGGTATGTTTTAATGTTGCAATTCTTTTATGATATACATGCGATATGATATTTTCTCTAGTATAATTATTGAGATCTTGGGATCATGGAGGTCACTGAGTAAAAGTTGGAAGACAAATGTGTAAGTAGTATTATTAAATCTAGTGAGTAACAGGCTGATAAGAGGAAAGAAATACACCGTCGATGCAGGAATGAAATCAAACCTTTACTGAAATAAGTGCTTGAAGAAACAACTATGAATGAGCTTAATGAAGATAGATAGTACAGGGAATAGTGTGAATGAACCGCTAGAAAATTTTATAGGTACGAGAACTTAAGCCAGAAGGATCAACTTACTATATGCAATGCAATGCTGGCATATACATCAAAATTGATTTAAACTGTAATTGAATTTATGTGCACTTATTTAATGTATGAAGCTGTTGGCGTTCCTTATAAAATAAATAAATAAATAATAATACTAATAACACTTATATATGAAAGCGAGAGCTCATGGCAGAAAGAGCATGAAAATAGAATGAACGCGTTTAACATGCGATCGTTACGTCACAAAGCTTCCAGACCGCGTTCAAGATATAAGAAATAGCTTGGTTTGATCAATCAGACCAAAATAGACTTAAAGCCACGGTCCTGCTGTCGCCTTAGATTAGTACTAAATTCTGCTCTGACTACTTTACCACTCTGGCTGTGAGGATTTGGAAGCTGTTTCTTTTTTTTATACAACGTCGGGAGATATACGAGCATACGGGCCGTCAGATGTAAAGCGGTTACTGTATGCCTGTGAACGCTTGCAACACATTACTGCGGCTAACACAGCTACTCCTTAGGTACCTTAGCTTACTGGTGACCTCACTCACACACAGAAATACAATAATTGTTATTTGGCTGCGGTTTACTGTGTGGTGGAGATACTTCCCCAGACGGGCTGCATTGATGCGCCCTACCTATCTTATAAACACCCAGATCAAGAAAAATAGACATGTTCATGCTAGCGTTACTAACCAATGCGCCACCGAGCTCGCTTCGCTTAAGATTCGGCAATTTCAATCTTTATAATTTAAACATCACAAATAAATAATTACCTCTCACTGATTTACACATACGATCAGCTGCTCAGTGTTTTTTTAAATATGTTAATTACATTTTATCTTAAATTTATCTTAGGATTTATATTTGTGTATATATAAATTTCTATTTATGTTGTTATAATATTATGAAGTAAGTAAAGTAAGTTTAACTTTACAACAGTTAACTTACCAAAGCAGCCTTTCAGCCTGAGGAAGTACCGGCACCTCACAGAAAACCGTAGCCAAATAACAACTCCCTGTATGGTTGTGTTCCTGTGAGTCACAGGAAATGAGGTCACCAGTGAACTCCTAAGGAGTTGCTGCAGTTGCATTAAGGTCCTAAGCAGAGGTACCATCGCGCGAGTAATACTTAATATGTTACAAGCGTTTATAGCCTACGGTAACCGCTTTACATCTGGAAAACCGTATGCTTCTTGACGTTGTTTAAAAAGTAAATTGAAAAATGCCCTTTTGATAAATAGAAATTTCATTCGTATGGGAATATTCATTCGTCGGGAAAGTGTAATAGCTTGTGCGGGACGTAGTTCGACTGGTATTGAAAGAAAGAAAGAAAATATTTTATTTAGCAGAATTACACACAGTACTCAGCTTAAATAACGACATGCATCTAACTTAAACCTATATTACTTCTCCCATAATAACAATGTAAATACATATTATAAACTATAAGTAGACACTAGCTGTAGTGGGCTGGCGATCTGGGCCTCCACTCAGCATGTGCTGCAAGTAAAAGTCACAGCGCTGGTTTTCAGTAGAGACGCTGTTCGTGAGATTGACTTTAATGTAATATTTATAAGTAGGGTATGATGCTATATACATATGTATATAATTATGTATACGCACCATATTACTGATGTTACATCAGTAATCATCCGTACTCTGCTACAATCATTACAGGAACCTCTTGTCTATGCTACTGTAGTTATTACTGATTTTCAAAGCTTCGTTAATATAATGGTTAATACGCAATCCATCAATCAGTGAACCCGGGTCTCCGAAGTAAAAACGTAGGACGCGACCGGCATTAACGCTCTGATGATGATCATGACTCAATCCTATGGTTTACGTTACATAGATACACGTGTTATGTATCAATCCTATGTTTTACGTTACGTAGATACATGGATAAAATAATTTTATAATATTTCTGAGCGCTGTCATAACCACGTGTTTGATTTTCAGGAACGAAAAGAGCAGCAAGTTAAAATAGAACTAGGCGAACCTCTAACCACAGCGCCAACCAACAAGACACAGGTAGACCTCCAGCAAAGAATTCTCAGCATACTCAACGAGAAGAAGGTAGTGGAGAAAGCCCCGCCGCCGCCACCCCCTGCACAGTCCGACCAAAACAAACTTCTTAACGACCCCACAGTCAGAAAAGCTCTCGACTCCATTCTTCTAAAGTTGTAATAAGATAATATTAATTTATAATTATATCTATATTGAGTGTCAATGTCGTACCGAAATTTAGTCTCGAATCTGTCGGAAGAGTACTTACAAGTACAAAGGAGTACTCATAGAACATATGAATAGCATTTAGAATCGAAGACTTAGTATGTTACTTGTTACTTAAATAGTACAAGAATTAATATAGTATGTCAAAAAGTAGTGAATTGTGATCATTTGACTAAATCCACTTGTCGAATTTTCACCAAAAAAATCCACGCAGAGACTAACGTGTATAGACTTCAAAGTTAGAGATAAACAAATTTAACTTCAATTCAAATTTATTAACCACATTTATATAGAATCACAAATTTATATGGAAAACGAAATTTTATTTTATCATAATTTATTGATTTTTGCTTCTATGAGTACATTACCTACGTTTTCATATAAATTTTGAACTGACACTGTTCCTTTCATGTAGTCTAAGTATCATGGTTTTATAAGTATATGGTATTTCATTGTCATTTATTTCTCGATTATTTCGCTCACGTACAGTTTGCACTGATACAAGTACTACCGGCAGTAGTATGTTTTATTTTTCAATTTAATTGCATTTTGGGAGAAAAATGCAACCCAGAAGTTGGTGCTGCCGTGCCAGCCCAACGTTTTCTTTGACTGCACGTACTGTAAAAATACAATATGTATAAAAGATGTATCTGTATCACGTATTTGTCATTGTGACTTCTATGCAAATACACACAGCGACAAGGCATGTTAGACACTTGACACATAAGAACAGTACAAAGGTCAAACAGTCTAGCTTGAGGTGTCGCAGTATGTACATACATAGGGGACGTGCTCATAAAAAAGATATTTCGAAATAAAGTTATAATAACTTTATATGCGACATGATTTCATTAATACCCGTAATGTACTCGTACCAAACAAACGCACAGTTTGCCTTATGTACAGATGACGACTCTGTACGACGACAAGTCGGACATCCAACATACTTATAACTACTCTATGCCCAAATCAATTCAGATTAGACGAGCTCGGTGGCTCAGTCGTGAATAACGCGACTTTGACACCAACGCTCGTGGGTTCGATTCGCACACAAGGCAAACATTTGTGTGCATGAACATGTCTGTTTGTCTTGGTCTGGATGTGGATGCGCGTGAGTGAAGTCACCAGTAAGCTCCCAAGGAGTTGATGTGTAAGCAGCAGAGGAGGCATCACGCGTGTGATAATTAATATATCGCAAGCGTTAATATGCTACGGTACCCGACAGTAATTTGTTCAAAATACATGGCTAAGACTTCGCCATTAACGCCACCATATTATTGTGTTACGAGAAGCAGATTACTCTATTGAAGAAATTGAAAGGAGTACAGGTACAACTGTAAATGATTATTATTATTTATTGAGCTTACGAGGGTGTACCTACAACCAAATGTTTAGCTTTTTCATTTTACACATATTGTCAATTGACATTATTTTTAAGAGAGGTAGGGCGCATCAATGCAGCCCGTGTGGAAGAGTACCTCCACCTCACACCATAGATAAATAACAACTCCCTAGAGGGTTTTTGTTTTCCTGCGTGTGAGTGAGGTCACCATTAAGCTCCTATGGAGTTGCTGTGTTAGCAGCAGTGGTGGCATCGCGTGTGTATACTACTACTACTACTTATATATATAGTACTACTATATACTACTACTTAAGATACTTAATGTATTGCAAGCGTTTATAGGCTACGGTAACCGCTTTACATCAGATAGGCCGTATGCCTCCCGACGTTGTATTAAAAAAATTAAACTTTAAAACTATACCATTAAAAAATCGGAGGATCATTGGGAATGCAGATTAAAGTACATATTTTATTGTATAATTGAGACTGTGAGTGTGCTCCCAGACTTAGTAAATTGATTTTGTTAGAAAGAGTAAACTGGGAAATTACAAATGTGTTCTGATAGTTCTGAGCCAAAATATTCGAAATTATAATGCTTAATCAATTTCAACTCTACTTTAACATCAATAAAATTTTTCATGATGCACAAAGTATGGTTTTACAGCAGGTAGGTAGGTAGCCTTGCTAGATGATCAGCAAGGGTGACATTGCTTAAGCATGTTTTAAAACATACTTGGGTATGATAATGGGGATTTCTGTGATTTCTCCAAAGCTTTTGAATGTATCGACCATCTGACATTATTACTCCAGTTGTGCCACTACGGGGTTAGAGGTAAAACCCAAAGTTTGATTCAGTCTTGTTTAAAATAACAGAATGCAGAACGTTGTCATTAATAGGGTTTAATCTAAAGGCAGTAATGTTAATATTAGGGTGCCTCAAGGTTCTATTTTGGATCTATTTTTTTTTTCAATGTGTGTGAACGATCTGACCTACTTCTAGATGGTGCAGATATAGTACTTGCTAATGATTTATTTATTTATTTATTTATTTGGTACACCAACAGGTTACATGTTTACAATAACAAAATAAAAATATATTCTAATTTATTCTAGCATGCAACCCAATTACAGGTGAACACAACATTTCTGCAAATCAATGTTATGCTGTACGTTAATTGCTACACACACATAACTTTCATAATATTAAGCTAAGGTGACGCTCATTTTGAAATATTTAATAATACAAAACAAAAATAAAACCTGGCATTGCAATATAATATAAAATTGATACCTGATACCTCTTATTTTTGCTCACCGATGAGAAAATATTGACAAGGTAAATGGTATTCTGCCGGCCTTTCTAAACTGGTTCACATCCATTAGTCTTTAAACTAAAGCCAGCAAGGGTATTCACATTGCCTCGAAACACTATATTCGAATCGAAATCGAAAAGTTATCTGTCGAAATGTAGGGAATTTGAGTGAAAACTTTTCGAATCCGTTTCGGCTTTCCAAGGCAATATAATTACCCCCACAGCTCTACCCAACAATGACGTAAATGTCTGCAGTTTTAGACAATACCTATTGACGTCCTTATTGATAGCGGTGCCGTTAGTGTCCCTCATCTCTTCAGACCTGCTCAAATGCAGTTCACGTCAACTTAAACCGAAACATTGCGTATTGAAAGGTCAAAATGACAGAGAAATCGTTGCCACATCTTATAACACTATCACTTTGAAATTTCGCAATATATCTATCGAAGTCGATTTAATCAGGATGCCTCATAGTAGCTTAACTGTATGGAATTGCTTACGTATGGAGTACCTTACTCGCTCTAACGAAACCAATGTTCGAGTCAATGCGGTACAGTCGGATGACCACAGACTTCCAGTAAATACACCCCTTCCGTCTGATCAGCTCGATTCATACGGGAGTATGAGGTTTTCCTGATCTCTGATACCGCGGCAACTACTTTTAAAACTGGTGAAATGAAATTAAAATAAAACTTACGAATTTTACACCAGTATTATATTTTCGTACCAAGAAACGCTTGAGTAAGGTTAGCGATATTTTAGAAAATATTATCATTCAGAAGATTCGATCGAATTACATGAGAACGATCATACTAGTTAAGAAGCGTGACGACTCAGATGAACAGGATACAGTTTAAAAATCGGTACCTTTACAACTAATAGACGATCACATAGATAGGTTAGGCGGTTATAAGTTCTTTTCGAGTCTCGACATGGCTACTGGATTTCACCAGATTCCCCTTGACAAAGACAGTTTAACTGTCTTTGTTGTTTGGGTATGATAATGGGGATTTCTGTGATTTCTCCAAAGCTTTTGAATGTATCGACCATCTGACATTATTACTCCAGTTGTGCCACTACGGGGTTAGAGGTAAAACCCAAAGTTTGATTCAGTCTTGTTTAAAATAACAGAATGCAGAACGTTGTCATTAATAGGGTTTAATCTAAAGGCAGTAATGTTAATATTAGGGTGCCTCAAGGTTCTATTTTGGATCTATTTTTTTTTTCAATGTGTGTGAACGATCTGACCTACTTCTAGATGGTGCAGATATAGTACTTGCTAATGATACCTCTTATTTTTGCTCACCGGTGAGAAAATATTGACAAGGTAAATGGTATTCTGTCTGCCTATCTAAACTGGTTCACATCCAATAATCTTTAAACTAAATCCAGCAAGGGTATTCACATTGCCTCGAAACACTATATTCGAATCGAAATCGAAAAGTTATCTGTCGAAATGTAGGGAATTTGAGTGAAAATTTTTCGAATCCGTTTCGGCTTTCCAAGACAATATAAATACCCCCACAGCTCTACCAAACAATGACGTAATTGTCTGCAGTTTTAGACAATACCTATTGACGTCCTTATTGATAGCGGTGCCGTTAGTATCCCTCATCTCTTCAGACCTGCTCAAATGCAGTTCACGTCAACTTAAACCGAAACATTGCGTATTGAAAGGTCAAAATGACAGAGAAATCGTTGCCACATCTTATAACACTATCACATTGAAATTTCGAAATATATCTATCGAGGTTGATTTGATCAGGATGCCTCATAGTAGCTTAACTGTATGGAATTGCTTACGTATGGAGTACCTTACTCGCTCTGACGAAACCAATGTTCGAGTCAATGCGGTACAGTCGGATGACCACAGACTTACAGTAAATACACCCCTTCCGTCTGATCAGCTCGATTCATACGGGAGTATGAGGTTTTCCTGATCTCTGATACCGGCAACTACTTTCAAAACTGGTGAAATGAAATTAAAATAAAATTTACGAATTTTACACCAGTATTATATTTTCGTACCAAGAAACGCTTGAGTAAGGTAAGCGATATTTTAAAAAATGGTATCATTCAGAAGATACGATCGAATTACATGAGAACGATAATACTAGTTAAGAAGCGTGACGGCTCAGATGAACAGGATACAGTTTAAAAATCGGTACCTTTACAACTAATAGACGATCACATAGATAGGTTAGGCGGTTATAAGTTCTTTTCGAGTCTCGACATGGCTACTGGATTTCACCAGATTCCCCTTGACAAAGGCAGTTTAACTGGCTTTGTTACACCCGAGGTCCACTTCGAATATGTCAAAATGCTTTATGGTTTAGCCAATTCATGTGTTGTCTATCAAAAAATTATAAACGATTCCTTAGATCAAATTAAGAGGGGTAACGTTTTGGTGTACGTGGATGACGTTCTTCTCTTAAATAATACGGTTGCTGAAGTATGGAATTGTTACGCATTTTTTTTATACTACGTCGAGAGGCGTACAAGCATACGGCAAATTATTAGGTATCCTAACTCAAGCCGGTGTTTCTATCAACCTGCGTAAATGTTCATTTCTGGCAAATGAAATAGAAAAGCAGAGGTCAGGTTTAACCGAGCTCTCGCTCGAAAGATGGAAGATTTAATTAATACATCAACACCAGAGAATGTTAAGCAAATTCGGCAGTTTATTCAGCTGGGCATTTTAGGCGATATACCTATAAAGGATTGTGCTATGAAACCTGCTCCGATCGCCCACTTAACTTGCAAGAATTTAAGCTTCCATTGTATTGCTGAATGCGAGACCATTCGTCAAGAATTAATTACCTACGCACTTGAATCCATATTAGCCACTTTAGATCCTAGTCTTCAAACTGAACTCCATACGATGCTAGCAGTGCGGACTATGGGGCATTCCTCCTACAAACACATCCCGATGGCAAAAAGCATGTCGTGGCGTATTTTAGTAGAGCGAGCTACTTACGGAGCTGAGAGAAAGTATTACTCTGAGCTCGAGATACTTGCAGTTGTGAAGGCACTTCAGACCTTCCGGCACTATCTAGTAGGCCTTAAGTTTCTAGTTGTCACTAATTGCAACCCTCTCAAGTCGACACAACGTAAGGACTTTTTTCTATACAACGTCGGGAGGCATACGAGCATACGGTACACCTGATGTAAAGCATTTACCGTAGCCTATTAACGCTTGTAATATATTAAGTATCACTCGCGCCATGCCTCCTCTGCTGCTTACACAACAAATCCTTAGGAAGTGGTGACCTCACTCACACGCAGGAACACAACAACCCCCTATGGAATTGTTACTTGCCTGCGGTTACCTGTGAGGTGGAAGTACTTCCCCCGACGGGCTGCTTTGATACGCCCTACCTCTCTTAAAACATCCAGCCCAACACAAACAGATATGTTCATGCACACTATTGTTTGTCTTGTGTGGGAATCGAACCCACGAGCGTTGGTGTCAAAGCGTCATTCACGACTGAGCCACCGAGCTCATCGTAGAAGGACTTGATCCCTCGCGTTGCTCGATGGTGTATATATTTCAGGATTTCGATTTCACTATCGTAATGGAGAATTGATACAATACGCTGACTACTTGAGTCGTAATACTGCCATCAACGTTAATCAGGATAGCCCGGTAACTGAGCTCAAGCATCCAATACCGAAACTCAAGATCTCATTCAAAAACTTCGCGATGGTAGTGTCGATCCTAGTGGGTATGTAATTCAGAACAATGTTGTGTTTTACAAATGTACACCGGTTAGTGAACAATGGTGATTATTCTGCTACAACGCCAAAGGGCTCAACCTTAGTCTTCTGAGAGCGTTGTATGACGAACATATCGGTTCTGAAAAGACGTTAGATTTCATTTCTGGTTCCCTGGGCTCAAACAGTTTATTACGAGTAGTGCGTAGCTCACTGTTTGATTTACATTTCGCATAAGCTAGTCCCACACGCTTCATTACAAAATATTACTTCGTGGGAAAAACCTGTACTTTTTCATATGGTGCATGTAGATGCACTGAGTCCTCCCAGCGTCTGAGGGATACAAATTTATATCCTCCTTATAGTAGACTCAAGTGGATTTACGACTTGGGATGTAGTAGGCCAAGTAGACATATATGTGAGAACAGTCTTCAATATGTACCTACACACATACAAGTAAATAACAAAGGTGCTTCGTGGTCAGATACCTCTTGGAAGCTACAGCTGTTGTTGAACATGACAAAGCAAAAACTACTCAAACTTCACCATGGACCTTCATAATAGGAACAGAAACTACCATACTTGTTATTCGTGGGTTGGTGCGCGATATAACTATTAAAGGTACAGCCCCAAACAGAAAGACCCTGCGGGAAATTACCCGGAATCGAACACGTCAGTTATTAAAGGACAATCAGACCAATCAGGATGAACGAGCGTAGCAACGACGCCATCTGCCTCGCCATTTCATTAAACGATTGTGTATTCGTGATAAAATTCTCTGTCGTGAGGAAAGCTCGACTCCGGTATGCGCGGTCCATACAAAGTGGTCAAAACATTGCAGAGTGATTGCTACGTGCTTAGTTTGATGAGCAACGGCTATGGCAAAACGCACCACGTTTTCATAGTGTTAGAGTCAAGTTGCTGTCAATTAGTGGCTACTGCAGGGCTGCGTGCAGATTGTGACCATTAAATGACAATAGCTCGTAATTGGGCCGGCTCGTCTGGGGTAGTAACACTCTCACGGAAAACTGGCGTGAAGTAATGGCATGCTGATACAGCACACAATATACCAATATACCACACGACATAATGCTATGAAAGTAGCTGAAATAGACTAAGCGCGCTGTAGCCACATCCGTCAATTCTCTAATTCTCCTAACTGCATTTGTGGCGAAGCTGAGCTTACTGGTCAGTTATTTTTTATGTGGGGGCCCCACTGTAATTTGGAGTCTATTATAATTCTAAGAAATACAGTATCATTAATAAATTCTAGTAGGTACATTATTGTCAATGAGAACTTCTGTATTGGCCGAAGGCACATTTGTAGACAAACTTTTATACAATTGGTTTTAGTTGAGTTTAATAAAATATTATTACATGTGAACCAATTTAGGATGGCAGATAGAATACTATTTACATTGTCAATATTTTCGCACCGGCGAGTAACATTAAAAATTAAAGAAGTATCATCAGCAAACAGTAGTATATCCGCCATTATCTGCTCATTTAGCTCGAAGAAGCGACGGCTGTTGGGGCAGAAACGTTCTCGAATAGCGACCACGAACCGAAAAACGCAGGGTAGGACGACAATTTTATGAAGATCTCGGAGCCGATGGATACAAGCACCACAAGGTCACTGTGAAAGTCTTGTTCAACAGTGGACGTTCTTTGGCTAAAATAATGTGGTGATGATGATAATTATAAGGTAAAACGCGCTCTGAGGACTCCGCCTTAAAGTTTTGATTTGCCCCTATCCCACTGGCTGTGCCCATTAGGTCAATAGTACTGTCCATACTGCCAGAATTGTTCAGGAATGGCTCCAAGCTCAATCAGATATTTAGGTTATTCCATGGGCTAAGAAGAGTCCAGACCTAAACCCAATTGAGAACCTACGGTGGCAAATGGTTCTCAATTAGGATTCCCGTGATATTTGCTGGAACATGGTTACCAGAATGAGATCCAGATTGAATGCAGTGCTAATGCGCTAACGCTAATAAACCCATCAGATAAATATAAACGGTTACCATTGGGTTGTCAGTGGCAAAATTCCATTAACCAATTTCCATTCGGATATATCACTTTAAATCATAAATGGCATATTTACAACCTTGCACACTTCTGATTGAGGTAAGGATACTATATTACGTCAGAAATAGCCTGCCAATCAGCCTATGAACGATTGCAATGCAAAGTATCGGTCGTATGTTGCTGTGCCTGTTGCTGACGCAACGACTCTCTACTACTTAACAAATATAACGTCACTCAGTCACAAGAACACGACAATTCTTGTGAATTTTTGTTGTCTGCGATCTTCAATAAGTGGCGGAGTGGCTTTCCCTCTCTCCGATTTTCTATCGCACTGCTTAAGTAATATGCATTACCTCTCTTGACACTACCTCTCGCTTTAACGCTACTCCTTGTGTTGTAAACCATCATAGGCTACCTACGGTATCTACTTCACATCAGGCGGGGAGGCAAACAATGGATACAAGAACATTTCGCGCAACTTAGTGTAAAAAAAAATAATGGATCAATCACAAGAATCTTATCAATTATTCAACGGGGTCATGTGTTACATCTTAAGAGATATCCTTGTGGTGGTAGTCAGGCGTAAAGCTTTACCAATGTAAGTTTTTGTTGAATTTTATATGGCGATAGGTTGAACCCTGAGGTACGACTAAGCATTTATTATCCAAGAACATGTTCAATGAAACGAAACATTTACGTGAACACGTAATTTTACTTATAATTCTACTTCCGCTGCGCGTAGTATTTCGGGATTCCGTAAGAATAAACGAAAATCTTTAATGTCTTCTATGAAAAATTGATTTTGAGCTGCGCCTTTGAGTACCTCGTTATTGCGATAATATGTAGGCAAAGTTCTCCAAGTAGTTCTACACTGATGTAATATTATTACGATCCATTTAGGTACATTCACGATGTAGAGGTTTAGTCGTGATAAAAAAACAAACGACGATTTATAAATATCATTAGATATCTTAGAAAACATTTCGTTATACAGCTAAGTACACGTCAAGCTTTGCAAATTAAGCAGCAACGGCATTTTGCGTCTACTAACGGTAGTGGTTGGGTGCCGGTCGGCGCTAGGCCGCATGAACTAATTGGTGGCAGAAGCACACAAAGCAGGTTAGATCAAATAGCACACTACTTTTAAATATAATAATAATAAAAAACAATTCAATTAAATCCATAAAAATTCACACTTTCTATGTAGGTATTCGGTTATACACGTAACTCTACGAAACTCTGCAGGCGAACAATTAACAAATCCAGTGTGTCATACTGCGTGGCAACTATAGTTGTAAAGCAACGGTTAACAACGGATATTTATCCAAAGTAGACGTTAATAACGTATAAAAAACGGTTGAAAACCGGTTGTTTATCCGACTGCGAGCTAAAAAAGAGATTACGTTATTACAGTTTTGTTCCGTAATTTATATCATAATTCAATTGCGTTCTACTGTATTTTGATATATCTCGTAAGTTTAGCGAGCGTTTGCAATGTAAGCGCACAAAAAAAATATTGTTTACAACATCACATTAAAATCTTTGAAATTCTCGTCTTATCTCTGCTATAATATGAATGTACCTGTTATACATATAAATCTCCCTATTGAATTACTCTGCCTATTGATAAAAACCCTTTTATAATCCGTTGCGTAGTTTAAAAAGTCTAAAAGCGTACAAGCGGCGGTGAGCAACTTTGTTTTATACTATGTAGACATAATTGTAATTACTAAATACATTCGTTAAAATACGAAACTTGGTAATAATTATTATTGCGCACGGGTCGTCGTGTGTGCAATACGTTGCCACTTCGTGCATCATGTCATGCATGCTCATGCATGCCGTGCGCGGGTGAGATGGGTATACGTATACCTAGTTTTTACTTCAATAATAAATTGAAGTGATTATTTCAAAATAAAGGGACTTTTACCTACACTGAAGTATCTTATGAAAGTTACTTTACATATAAATTATCTTTAATTAATTTATTTAAAAAGAAAACGATTAAGTACCTACATAATATTGTCCTATTCTATCAATTAGCTAGGAGGAAAAACTGATACCATTTAAAAAAACATGTTCTTACCCGTTTCAAGCCATTTACAACCGTTGACAACGGTTAAAAACATAAACAACCGTTTTCAACCGCTCGGTTGAAATCGTTAACAACCAGCTTTGCATCTATAGTGGCAACGCAAACAATCTATGAGAACGAGACCTATGAAGTTATCCAGGGCGTTAAAAGTAATTAGCTCAAAAAGAATTGCATTTTCCTTATACACACCCAAGCAAGCCTCCTAATACACCTAAGCAAGCCGAACACAACCTCAAGAATTCGGACATCATGTCTTACTTCAAGACTGTTGTATCAAACCATGGCTAGCAGAAAAAAAAAACACTAAGATATACATTAGAATAACCTACATTATATCCATATTCTTTACGATAAAGACAGTATACAAATTTTTGCTGTAATTTGACCATGAATGAATTTACCATGAGTATATAATATTTGTCCTCACATGTACGTAGGTCACACTATAAGTTTTGCGTAACTTAAAAAAACAACATGTTATAACCAAAATATTATGTTTATTGCTTTTCAAAATACTCTCCTTTACATTTTAAACATTTTTTCATGCGATCGAACAATTTTTTATAACAGGAGGACCACAGATCTGAAGTCATGTTATCTACGTGCTGATTGAGCGCTATCACTGCCTCTTCGGAGTTGGTAAAAGTGAAACCTCTCATCAAATCTTTGATTTTGGGGAAAATACAGAAATCACAGGGTGCTAGGTCGGAGCTATGCGCAGGATGGGTAACGAGTGGTACTTTTTCAGAAGTTAAAAATTACTTTCTTTTGTTGGCCGTGTATGAAGAAGCGTTGTCATGATGTAGGAGAACGCGGCTTTTTGGTCGTCTTTCGCGAACTTTTTCTAACACCCTGGGTAAACAAATGGTAGAATACCACTCGGCATTAACACTCTTTTGATCTTCAAGTGGAATTGTGCAGATGGGACCCGTAGCTGAGAAAAAAAACGCGATCATTTTTTTACCACCGTTTCTCGCCTGCCTCACTTTTGTTGGCCTGTTCTCATTTTCAAACACCCATTCACAGGATTGCTGTTTTTTTTTCGGGTTCACAACAATAAATCCCCGTTTCGTCTCCTGTGACAATGTCATAAACACATTAGAGTGTCCGTGGTCGTACTTCAGTAGCATCTGTGAGCACCATTCCACGCGAGCCCGCTTCTGCTCCGCTGTCAGTTCATGAGGGATCCAACGACAACAAAGTTTCCGAACTTTCAATTCTTCGTGTAAAATTTTCTGAATTTGGCTCATACCAATCCCCAATAGTTCTCGAATTGTCTCATAGGTAATCCGCAGGTTTTCTTCAATTAGCCGCTTAACAGTAGCCACATTATTTACGTTGACGGCAGTTGAAGGCCGCCCTTCACGAAATTCGTCATGTAGGTAAAGAAACTAGACCTCTCTCAAATTCAGCAAACCATCGCCTCACGGTGCTTAAAGAAGGTGCTTCTCTCCCAAAAGCATTTTGAAGACGAGCAGCACAGTCTTGCGGAGAGAGAACTTTTAAAATCATAAAAAATCATCGCCCTAAAATCTTTTCGACTCAATTCCATTTTCGTTGCGTACGTAGAACTATGATGTGTGATAAAAAACAATTGACAAATGATTTCCCGCAATTGCTTTTTTTTTATTACTAAGTAGGTTGCAACGTTTCAAAAAATATAAAATTCGTAATTCAAATAGATTTAGCTAGAAGTGCAAAACTTTTAGTGTGCCCCATGTATTCCTAACTATTGCGTCCCTCTCTAATAGACTACGAACAAGCGCATTATTAAGGAGTTTGATGGCCGTCACGCTTTCAAAATGTTGCGCTTGCCCCCAATGTCCTAAATGCACTTGTACAAATGTTAATAACATACCTACCGAAGGGCAAATCATCACACATCTGCAGGCCCAAATCTCGAATGGTAAGATCCTTGATGAATATTAAAAAATCCAAAGGGCCAAGAGATTAATGCCCTGCCCGACGCCAGTGGGTGCAGAATAGGTCTGAATCTCGCCCTTGGTAATGCACTGGAAAACTATAAAAGCAAAGGAATGAATCCGATTGCAGCAAACTTCGAAGTATGTCATGGGCATGCGTGCATGGTCGACAAAATCGAATGCCCTCCAGAAATCGAAGTAAACAGCGTCTACTTGACCACCTGTGTCGACCACAGTATTCAAGTATTATATTACAAAAGATTACTGCTGGTAAAGTGAACCACTCTGAACCCATGCTGAGCGGTAATCAAACTACTCTATTTAACTACTAATCAGGCAATATATAAATCGACTCTAATAACTTGGCAAAAACTGACAACATAGCTATTGGTCTCAAATCGTAAATAGTAGACTCGCACACGCTTTGTCTTAGGTACAGTACAGACACCACTTTGACAGTCTTCCAAATCTCAGGATAAAAGTTATGCTTAAGACATATTATGTTAAATAAATGACACAGTAAGTTAATCGTTAATATTAGACCAACGCTTTGTCTGAAGTGTCCGTACCTAAGAGAAAGCGTGAGTCTAATACAATGCTTCCAAAAAGGCGATGGATCATTTTTTATTTAATATTCATTTTTAGATAATGTAAGAACTATTTGAAAATAAATTTAAATGATTATTCTCAGTTTCTTCGGGACTATAGTATCAATAAAAAGAAATTATATTACATTTGTTTTATTGAATAAGATCATACATTTATTGAGGAGGTGTAACAAGTCTGTTCACGGAGCTAGCAGTTCATTGGTGATGTGATATGACAATCAGTGCTATAGTTTGGTTATTTATGTACATAAACACGAAAAATTTCAGCAACTACTACGAACTAAGACCTGGTAAACTGTATATTTATGACATTTATGTATCTTTACGAAAACACTAAAATTTTCGGCAAATACTACGAATTAAGTTTGGTAAACTGTACATTTATGACATTAATAATTTCTTTCCGTAGATCGACAAAATATGCGTTTTCACCCAATACTATGAACGAAGACCAGGTAAACTGTACATTTATGACATGATTATATTAGTTTCCGCAACTTCACGAGGCCACTAAAATTTCGTTAAACACTACGAACTAAGACCTGGTAAAAACTGCACATTTATGACATCAACATTTTCCGTAGCTTGACGTAAATCACCATTTGCGGGCACTTCTCTAACATTTAAAGCTCTGTATATTTTCGTCACTATATTATTATCAGGAATTAAAAATGACTACATATTGATTTTGAAGTACTTCCACACGTAATTTCATACTATATAAAATAATATTAAATTCTAACATGATTGACAAAATAATATTATTCTGCGAATACCGCCAGCGGTGCTCTGGATAGTCCAGTACTTCATTAATTCAGTGATTATATTTGTACATAAAATAATTTACAGTAATTGGCGCGGCGCGTCAACTACCAGAAACAGACATTAATTTGTACAAACTTATATGCGTCTATCGCAATTGGTGACGGTGAGCACTACAAGGCGAAAACATGATAATCACTGTTGCACCAACAGTTATGAATACTGTACTAAATCATGAAACACTCAACACTAGCTGTAATGCACACAGTTATTATGAATTAACTATGGAATTTATTTATTTGCAACGTCAAAGTTATTATTTTGAATAATATAGATAAAGGACTTTTCATTGAGATCAAGGCCCTGTGTCTAATAGGTCTTTGTAAGCATCAATTCTTTAAAAATCCTATTCATTCATTACCATTCTTGAGTTAATAACTATACAAGTTATATAATATTAAACTAGGATAACGTTAGGAATATCCACATCTTACACTATACATATAAACATTTCCACAGCGCCCTTATTACTACGACTAAATGCCATCACACACCTATCGAACCCCATAAAGCTATTATTTGGAAGAAATTTGGTGTCAATCGAGAACTCGATAGGTGAGCGCGATATTTACAAGGGATCAGTCAAATTTGACCGCAACGCCTGCAACGTGATGTAGGCGTGTTTGCAATCTACACAATCCTTTACATTCGTCAGTATCCTTATGTTGAAGTAGGGTCTTCTTGTTTAGATGGGTCAAAGCCTTCTTTTATATGGCCTCCTGTACCTTTGGGATCTAAATCTGTGGCCCAGCTGAAGTGCATGAGTGCTAAATGGGAATTACCTAATTTGTTGTGCACTTTCCCAAGTAAATAATAGACAAGGGACTCCCGTGGAGCAATATCTTTCAAATGGGTCAAGTCAGCAAGAGCATCTTGCGGTCTTCCAGCCCGCAACAGCACTGAAGCTCTGTGAAAGCGGCACAATGGGTTTTCTGTGTCCAAGGCCACTGCTCGTTCTAGGGTTGCTAGAGCACGGACCATTTTGCCCAATGCTGCTTGAGCCAATCCAAGTTGGCACCTTAGCACTCCAGAATGTGGATGAATGGTGAGAGCACGATGTATATGCACTTCTGAAGCTTTCCAACGCTCCTGTCTTGCATATACAGTAGCTATACCAAACCAGGCAACATAATTGCGTGGATCAATACTGACTGCAGTTCTGAAGCTAGCCAGAGCTTTGTCACTCTCTTCTGCTACAGCATATTCATGGCCCAGTAGTGCATGCGCATATGCTATTTCAGGGTTGATCTGTACAGCTCGCTTGAAGAATTTGAGAGCTGTCTCACGTTCTTTGTGAAGTGAAAAGCAGTTGCCAGAAGCTAGCCACGCGATGGGATCAGACCTATTTAATTCTACTAATTCTTGAGCTAAAGCTGATAGTTGTGCTTCACGTTGAAGATGCCATAAGCATGTACTATAGATATCCATACCCTCTGTTCGGCATGGGTGCTGCTTTCTAATGTCAGCAAAAATTTTTGCAGCTGCCTCATACTGAGCTAATTCATAATGGGCGCGGGCTATCATGGTCTGCACCCATGGTGAAGCTAATTGCTTTGGTGGGGTCTCTTGAAACAATTTAATTGCGTTTTTACATTCTAGGAATGCAAGAGCTTTGTATGCCACTCCTAATTCTTTCAATAAATTTAATAATACTACACCATTGGAGTTCTTTGGTGTAATTGTAGGTGTTACCGTTTCTATATTCTTAGTCCTTTCATTTGTTTCAAGAGAATTGGTTTTAATATTCTTAGCAATACGTTGCTTATTTTTCCTTGAAGGACTTTTAGGTGTTACAAATTTTCTGCTTGGTGATTTGTTATTTTCTTTAACAGAGTAACTACTATTGTTATTACTAAATAACCTGGAGGAACGGCGAGGCGCTGGACCCAAACATCGGGTACCTGGACTGCTAAATACTGCTCGTAGTGAATTCATCATCTTAGGGATGGGCTTCTGTTCATTAGAATCTGTGAGTGTGGGAGTGTATAATACAGGCGATTCATCCATTGGTAACATGCCGAAAGATGGCGAGAAGGGTATGGGAGCCATACCACTGAATACGCTGTGCATACGCTTAACAGGGGCTTGAGTGTCAGGAGTGATACTCGTGGACATAGTCATTGGGGTCCTAGTTGCGACATTACTTGGCGTGACATTTGCAATTAAATTAGTATTATTAGAAATGTTTGCATTAACAATAGAAATATTCTCAGAATTGCTGACTAGATTCATGAATGTAACGCCATATGGAAAGTCTGTATTACTCATTTGAAAAACCTCATGTGGGTCAATTTTTTCACCCATATTGCATAGTTGCATGAATGTTTTCCACATAAAAGGATTCAACAACAAAGATTTGCGGTGGGCTTCTGCTGCTTTACTTCTTCTTTCTGTTACATTGTATATTTTGGCAAGAAGTTGTAATGCAAACGGTGCCTGTTCCCCAAATTCTGTGGCAACACTATCTATATTTGAACCTATTGCAATTTCAGCATCCTTGTATCTGAAAAAAAGTGAATACACATTTTAATGTTAATATTACTGAGTATTATTAACCTTTAAATGCTATGAATTTGATACCAGCCTTTAAAATCATATTGTACCAATAGGTTTATTTCTAATTGATTAACACATACATTCTAAAAAACCTCGCCTGTATGCTACTGAAAATTATTATCCACTAGCTGCTGCCCGCGGCTCCGCCCGCGTGTAGTCAAATAATGTAGCCTGTGTGTTAATCCAGATCATAATCTATCTACATGCCAAATTTCATTCAAATCCGTTCAGCCGTTTAAGTGTGAAAGAGCAACAAACATCCATCCATACATACAAACTTTCGCATTTATAATATTAGTAGGATTAACTGAATGTATACTATGCGTTGGTAACATGACATTCAATGCAAATGCTGCATTGAATGGGTTAATAAGCATACAGCCCACCTGACGGAAGGTGGTTATCGTAGTTTATGAACACTTGCAGTACAGTAAGTTAAGTATCGCTCGGACAATGGATTATACAATGTAATTTCAACAGACAAAATCCTGATGAACGCTAGACTGACTATTCATAATTTCGACGTGCTTAGATCGACACACTGTTTATCAATTAATGTCACCCTGACATGCTGTGGACCAACAAAACGCTAGACTGGAGAAGTTGAACTGAACATTATCACTCTGGTGGTACATCCACCCACAAACGGCAGTAACTATCAGGTAGGTCATAAGCTTATTTGCTACTTTAAAGCCATAAGAAGAAACACAGCTCGTAGAGAACCAACGGCATATGAGGATCTAAGTTTAAAAATTTATAAAAATACTCTGTATCTGATGAAACAATAGCTTTAGTAAAAGTGAACTGTGAAAGAATGAACAGAGGCTGAAGCAGAACTTTGAGGCAAATATCAAACTCTTCTGGAAAGAGGTAAAGAAAGAATGGACAAGATAAAGCCCAAAGCTGGCAAAGCAAAGGTGGCATTCATGTTAACTCAGGATGTGTTACAACGGTGAAGTGAATATTTTAGAGAAATGTATGACTATGTCCAAGAAGCTGACAATGTGAATGAGTCTGTGACTGATTTGGCAATACCAGCGAGCATGAAGACATTATCTAATACTAGACTTAAAAAAATGGAAAGTCAGCAGGCATCAATCTGATTACAGCTGAGATGATCAAACTAGCGATGGGCGATTCCGAGATGTTTTAACAATCGAAAGAATTGAAGTCGTCAAAATATACAATCCAGTCAACAATCGACTCGCCGTTTTACAAAACAATCGAGAGGTGTTTCGATTGTTACATCAGTCAGTCATTCGAGCCGCCCGCCATGGTGTGCGTAATTCAATTTATGACTAGAAAACGTTACATTATAGAGATTAAGACTTTACTGACTGATTTTGTTATTATTTGATTGTGATCATTGATTAAACTTGAATAGGTACAGAAAAATTACATTAGAGAGATAAATAATTTTTTGACAGATTTTGTTATTATTTGATTGTTGTGATTGTTGTTTTAGAGTTTTGTTATTTTAGAGTTTTTAAATGATGTTGTTTTACATTTTTCAGTTCAAATTGAAGTGATTGTTCTTTCTGTAATACAAATTTAATAATTAGTAAAAAGCAATAAAGCTGTGATTTTTTGTATTAAAACTAAAAAACTATGTTACATACATTGCACAAGTTTATTTAAGTCATTAAAAATAGATGATTCATTATAAACTTCAATTATTTTATTTATTTTCGTGATTCCTTTCTCCTATAATACGTACGTAAGTTGGGTAAGTTTGCTACTTTGCATGCTTAGTTTGAACTCGCAAATCGCAATCACAAGACCAAGCCAAGTCCGGCAATCGAGATGTTCTAATATAACTCAAAACAATCGACTGAAACCTCTCGCCATCGTGCATACTCGCAATTCGCAACCACAAATTCGAGCTGAAATCGCGCCGAAGACGAACACAACAATAATCGAGATGTTCTACGAAACAATCGAAAACAATCGAGATGTTCGAACAATCAAGACAATCAAAAAAAACCTCTCGCAATCGCCTATCGCTAGATCAAACTAGGTAGTACCTACGCTTGGGATGCCTTTTGATATTTAAATAATTTATGGTGGTAAATTGGAAGGGTATAAAGGCAAGGGATCACCCATGGGCTGCGTCAACTATGGGGCTATCAGATTGATCAGCTTGGCTGCTAAAGTTTATGGGAAAATTATGGAAAGGAGAATGAGAGTAAAATCTGATAAAATGCTTTGGGAAACACAGGGTGGAAAACTCATAAGCTATTGGATAGCAATCAGTCACTGCCACCTGTGAAGGATGCAGCACCAGAGTGATAATGTTCAGTTCAACTTCTCCAGTCTTGCATTCTGTATGTCAGCATGGCATTAATTGATAAACAGTGTGTCTTGTCAGCCTCGCAGAAAGTCACAATAGCTTTCAGTCAAGAAAAACTGTGTCGATTTAGTCTTCTGTCAATCTACTGCAAGTCGAAATTATGACCTGTCGGCCTAGCATGGTATAGGTACTTCCCAATACGGGCTACTTTGATGTGCCCTCCCTCTCTTAAAACGCCCAGGCAATATGAACCGATATGTTCATGCACACATGTTACTCCTGTGTGGGAATCGAACACCAGCCTTGGTGTTAAACATTACTAACCTCTCCATCACCAGGCACATCAAAACTTATGTATGTTACCACCGCATTATTATTGTTTTAAACAAAAATATACATCAGCTGTTAAAATTGTTCAAATAATCTGGTATTTTGTTTCCCACTGTAATAAACGAAGTTTAGCAGAACAAATCGCTGACTCATTTCATATTTCCAAAATTATCATAAACCACTTGGTGCAGTTGATAACTTTAATTTGTTTACTGTAAAATTTTATTGACTGTATAAATTAAAATGACCATTGATTTCATTAAAGTTAATACTTATGCACATCTGTACTGGTGTTAACTTCAATGAAGTTGCTTTCACTTTTATATGTATTGTTCATCTATTTGCAGATTTAAAGGTATATTGGCTCCGTTGTGAGCAGTAAAGTAAGTCAACAATACTTACACTAACATTTAGTTACATTACAACAATAATACACTACACCATCTGTAAAATAAGACCTAAATAAGATATCAATAACTACAAGTAAATTTAAAATTTCATAACTATATTACTTCTTACTATTTTAATGATGGCCTCTGTTAATTTGTTATTCCCATATAGATGCCACAGAAATTTAGATAGGACAGAAAAAATCTGTAATATATACTTACAATTTCAGCTCTATTGAACACTTAGCTAGTAAAAATCTAGCTTGCGGTAACGATAATGACGAATTTTGGAGTAGATGGTGCGCCTCATTTACCCTACCAGCCCTGTAATAGCATGTTCCCAGCAAAAATGCTGTTTCCTCTGATGCCACTGAAATAGAAAATCAAAATACTTCATACCAAAAAGTGCATAGAGATCTTCGGAAGTACTAGTTGCGTAAAAATCAATAACACGTTAAAATGCAGGTGTCGACTGTTGAACAATTTTTTAAGTACGTTTGCAATTTTAGGTTTAGAAACTAATTAAATAGTCACCTTCAGCATGTAGTCTCTCAGCCAAAAATATAGCATTGTCGTATTCATAATTATTGAGACAATCCCAAACGATCACCTGTTGGAAATTCAAATGATTTATTTTAAATGATGGCCAAGCAAATGCATTGACAGGTACATTGCATTTGGTTTCTTTTTTACCTACCTGTATGGGTTCTTGCACAATCATTATTGTAGTTAAAACACAAATAAGAACACTATACGAAATATTTCACATTTCAAGCTACTTTATTGCAAATTCACAAATAAAATTGGTACGTATCCTGCAAGACGGACATTTTTATTTCAATTTAGTGATTGTCTATGGTTTTGGTTTAGTTGGTGTGGTAGATTGAAAAATAATTTTAGACGTAAGAATTAATAATTTGCCAAAATGTACATAATTCAAAAGTTGCCTATATAATTAACTGTTCGTGTGTATTTTTCTTCTCGGTCCTAATGCATCTGTGCTTAGATCATAAGCCTATAATTTTTCAATCGCCACGAATAAACTTGTAGAATGCTTTGATTAATCACAAGATCGCATTGCGAACACAGAATTGCGACAGTACAGAAACGAGCTAAACAAAAGCATAGTAAAATCAAATTTGATTTCACTATAACAAAAGACTCTTAGCAGCAAGCGTCTTTGTCTAGTGTTGTCTAGTGTTCACTAATCCATAATCCTACATTATACGAAAATATAACTTGGTTGAACTAATTGATTTATTAACGCGAAGTGTAATTGTTTGTCTTTCCACAATTTCGTTTAGATATAGATAATAATGAATCAGCATATTTTTTGACCATAAATGTTACTTATACTATTTATTTTTGAAAATTGTCATTAATATTTGCAAAAATATTGGCGGTAAATAAAATGACAGGTTATGGATTTAAATTCATATCGTAACTAATCTAGATTTAGTCCCATGTAACATGAAAACAAAGTCGAGTAACGTTTTAAATTTTGTTGAACAATATGTAAAGTAAAATGTTAAGGAAGTTTTAATAAATAATTTATACAAAGTTGTTAACATTAATCAGGGCATAGTCCCTGCAACCCAAGCGTTGATCTCAAAATAAAAGATAGTACTTTTGACTTGGAGGGCTATTTCCGGAGAAGTAAAATTCAATATTATTTATTAAAATTAATAAAATTCAAGTAAAATTTATCATCAAAGATAATAAATTACTACAGTAGGTTATCATAAATATCGGCTTTCCAGGATCCCTCAGCCGTTCATAGCGTCACCTTTCTGACAGTGTCAGCATGCTATACGTCCAGGCCATCGTGCCAATCCCCTAAATCAAATCGCATACGTAGGATTTGTCCCAATAAAGGTATCATAATTCATAACAGTCTCCCACGCAGAGCAGATGCACTAGTTGCAGGAGTCCGGAATTGGCAACCAATTCTAGATTGTCGCTTAGCAACTCGCGGCGTTCGAGTTTTCGAAGTACTCGCGCACACCTCACAAAGCTCACGCAATAACATTGAGTTCACAGAATTAGTCAGTCAGTCAGAAGTATGTGCACACGCGTAAGCGAAAGCATAAGAGTCACGAGCCTGAGCTCATTACCTAGGCTGTCTCCGGAAGCATAATTGCTCCTAGAAAATATAATCTGTATGAAAGTGAGTGTGGACATGTTTGCATTAGACTTACTGTGCCACGTACCATATTGCCCATTATGTGAACAATTAACAAAACATATAAACATACTTATTACAGAATGGACAATTGCAGGAATAATTACAACCAGAATAGTGCAATCCACAAGCATATCCTTGCTTGCAAAGAACGACAAACGACGCTCTGAACACGCTGAACTGAACAGACTTTTAGCTGTCTGAATATAGTCACCTACATATATGTGCATGCAAATGTGGTTTATTAATGTATGTATATGCTTATTTTACTTTAGATTTCATTTCGTTTTAGTTTCTTTGTGTATTTATTTAATTTTATCTATCTATCTATAATTTCACGCCAAATCCCTTGCGGGATAGGCAGAGGACCAAGCGCTACTTGACCCTTAATCCTTACACACCTCACTCAGTTCTTTAACATTCGTTGCATGCACTCTAGCCATTTTCTAAGGCTTCTGATATCACCTTCTGATAGATCAATTTGGTCATGGAAGGTAAGTCTTGGCCTTCCTCGTCTCCTATATCTTTTCACTTTTGCGTTATATATCTGCTTCGTCATTATTTCATCCAGCATTCGTTTTACATGTCCGAACCAACGGTGCATGCCTTTTCTTATTTTAACTCCGACGCCAACGCTCTCTTTTAGACCAACTCTGTTTCTAAAATCATTATAGCGAATACGGTGTATACCGTATTACCGCGTTACGCCTTAAATTTTGCGTAACGCTCGCATTTCGACCGCATTTATCCTACTTTCATGCTCTCTCTGCCATATCCAAATCTTGCTTAAATAAAGCAATTGAGGATACAATCACCCATCCTTAAACATTCATCCGAATACTACCAAGAGAGCGAAGGATCAGATCTAATTTTTCGTGCACGCAGTCCCGCCGGATCAACACAGCACCAGTGCTCCTGTAAGCGGTTCCCTGCTGCGACACTCACTGCGACACAAAATATGTGTGAGCTATTTTAGTTTCTCCAGAAGATAACACGTGGGGATGTTATTTCTAGACGAGCATACCAAAGCCGAGCAGCTTTCCCATCGGAAAGACGACGGGGGTATTGTCGTTCTTCTGTAGTAACTACTGTCAAAAAGCCTGCATAAGTAGACGGCTGCTACGTATACCGCCGTCCAAATATTGCCCTTAATATTTCTACTATGCAAAATATTATTTTTATTGCTTTTCAAAATACTCTCCTTTACATTTTAAACATTTTTTTCATGCGATTCAAATAGTTCCGATTAGCTAGAAGTGCAAAACTTTTAGTGTGCTCCATGTTTGTGCCCAAAATTCTAGAGCTTTTTTTAATAAATCAGTGTCATTTAAAATTTGCAAAGTGGAAGGTTGCAAACACTGAAATTAGAAACAATTTCATTCACTGGAAGGAAACGCGATTTCAGTTGATTAATAATGATGTCTAATACTCGATAAAATACGTTCACTTTAAATGAACTTTCTGGATCTTGAAGACCCTCATCTTCGCAAAGTTCGTCAAAATGGTGTTTTATCTTCCTTTGACGAGTTTTAGAAAATTCAGTGTTGATGGACCATTTTTCTGCTACACTATTTGCTTCCATTTTTAAATTTACAATTTCAAAAGTTTCAAGGCATATAAAAGATTGGTGGCTTTAGACTGAAGAGCTTTAGAGGCTGCATCGATAGTTTGTAGAATTTTGCAATGGAAAACCAATAGCATAATAAAATTATAGTTCCTTACTTTCTTCTTGAGTGAAATAGTTTCATTTCTTCCATCTGATTAGCAATTTAACAGTTTTGAATATGTTGAAATTTTAATAATTAGTTTGAATTGAAACTAAACAATTTTTAACGGAAGTATCGCGTGTTTTATTTATTTTATTGAAAGCGTTCGAAACGTTAGGTTCAACAAAATTAATAAAACACGCGATACATACTTCCGTTAAAAATTGTTTAATTTCAATGTGTAACAATCGCGAAAACCTAGACAATACGATTAGTTCGAATTTGTATGTGATCTTTAATTGGGTGTGCCCCACTTTGATTGATTTAAAAAAAATTAAGTATTTATGTACAAAATTTTGTTAAAAATGTCAGGTTACTTTTGAGCTCACGGCCTCTTGGGCCGGGGCCCTCTTGTGTCGGGGGCCCGTGGCATTTTGTCAGCCCTGCCACCCTATAGTTACGCCCCTGAACTAGAACATTAGTGCCACTTGCTCTCCAGATTTTTGAGAATATACGTCAATAATGCCCTGTTCAGCTGTTTGTTTATGTACATTGGTACGGTACATGGTTATTATTTTCTCCGACGCCTTAAAATTGAAGTTCTTAATCACAGGTTATTCTGCCAATGTTTCATGTCAAATACTTATTATTTTTATGCTTCTGGTTTATATTCTTATTGCGCTATTGGTAATACATAGACAATGTTTCCTTTGTGGATGTAGAGCTCTTTAATCTATCATCATTACATAATAGTGGTGCATCAGGCGCAGCGCTTAGCTGTGTTTGACTGACTCTACTGACCGCCTGGCGCTACCCATACTCCCTTGCTTCATCACAGCATAATTAGATAAATATTCTGGCCAATAATCTTTTATACACACGTACTTATCGCATTACATACATGTACATTTTAGTAGAAAATCGCCATCGAAACATTCATGCGTTATGTTGATTTTAAAATTAACCAGTTGAGAATGTGCAAGCTTGCATTGCCAGATGAACACCTGGCGCGTCATTTATATAACAATTTAATATTTTTTTTAATTTGTCGGCCATTTTGACCATGTTCCTTAAGAGATAGGAACGATGTTCCTGAACATTCCTATTCTACTTTTTTATGCTGAATCCGAATCTGATGTCAAAATTCGAATATTCGGAAAAAAAACGCACACACAGACAAGCATATAGAAACGGTGTTCCTGAAAAATCAGTAAAATAACAAAGTCACATCTTAAAATGTATTCAAATGACGTGTTGTTCAAATTATGTAACTACTTATTACATGATACTGGAGCTTTGCACTCGAACTCTTCTTTCTAAATGAGTATCGTTCCATTAGTTGAGCACTAAGATGACAAATAATGAAAAGACGTGACTGATGGTACGCGGTAACCGCAGCGCTTCTAACACTTACAAATTAAGGCATCACTCGCGTATTCCAATCTTGTAAAAAACACTTTTGAATACTTTTTTATGAACCGTATTTTTTTTAACACACATGCATATGTAATTTTTGTTGGTTCTTTAAATTTTTAAAGAATTCAACCGACCATATTTATAAAAAAAAATTATAAATAAGTAATATTTTGCAAATGAAAAATGATTTTTTTTTTGTCTTACCTTAAAGAAGTAGTGTACATAGTGTGTTAGATCATAACTAAGCTGCTCAGGGGTTGCTGCATTAGCAGCGGTGGTGGCCACACTTGCGTATTCCTTATATTGCTAGCATTCATATGTTACACTAACAGCTTCACATTCTGTAAGCAGTATGCTTGTTTGTTTCCGATTCCTATAAAAAAAATCAATGCGTTCCGTATTACCTCAAGTACTCCAGTAATCTAAATGTTTGATAAACAAATTTATCTAAACCTTTATTATTGACTCACATTGCAGAAATTAAGAACAACATGTTTCACGCAATATTATTATAGCAAATTATTCTCTAGAATGAAGGACATAAAACTAAGCTGTATGATCATAGAACTTTAGCTGACCATTTATTTGGCAAAAGAAAAGAAGAAACAGTTTTCGTATCAAGGAATTACATCCAAGTGTACAAAGAGAATTCTATCAACATTTGTAAAATGAGAAAAATAAACTAATAATATTTTTATACTGTATCGTAATTTCGTGTATTTTAATACTTTACGTTGAGACTTTGTATTAATTTTTTGTAACGTAAAAATATCGAATTCTGTGTAGTGGCTTCGACAATATGTGCGTTGATAACGAATGACATCTGTTAGCCAAAGGAAAACATCATCTCGAAGACGTTCGTAGTATACATACAGGTAAATTGAGACTCTACTTTTATCATTGATGATTCGATATCGTTAGATCGTTGTGTGCTACTTCGCACGATGCAACAATTGGTTTTGTGCGTCACCAACTAAACAGAACCACTGCCCTTCACTATCGATGTACCAAACAAGAAAATGTCAAGACGTGTGACCTCCAATTTTTGTGTTCCGTGACCATTATTTTTCCAATCGATTGTATCATTGATATGCTTATTGCTCTTATAGAGAATAATTTACACTCCTAGCAATAATGCCCTAGTTAGCATGTAGGCGAAACGAAATGGTGATTGAACAACGTAATTACTACTATGTACGTGATTTGGAATTAGAAACTTATGCTTTGTATAGATGTTCGCTAATGAAAGCCTTTCTATGAGGTGCTTAAGAACATGCATGTGCTATGGAAGGCAACATTGTAATCACAATATTGCATGCTGATCTGAAGACTGTATTAGGTATCTTGTATTTTGTTTATTAGACATTCATAGAGACATGTACAATATTCATGTATATCATGAATACACAATGTACAATATTAATGAATACACAATATTAAGGCCAACTTGTGTAATATCTGCAATGACTAAAACCAGGTAGTAGTTTACAAACAGACATCTCATATATGTTAATTTATACAACCTATTAGTAACAGCCACTGATCTCTATGTTAATAAATTGATTAACTACACACAAAATAGGAAGAGAATTCATGTATCCAAGTGTGCATAAAATATCATAAAGTCAATATTGTTGACAGGGTTGTGATGATTTACAGATTAAGAATATTCTCCTTATTCACTGAACCTTTATTGAACATTCTTTGTGGTTTTGTGTCATTTTTATATCTGCCTTATTAAAAAATCTGAAAGCCATTACAATTTTTTTTCAATAGAAATGGAATTAAACTCTCTTTTGTGGTCGATTAGTGTCGGTGGAGTGGTTGGCAGTCATAGCCTACCTAATGTATGAAGGTATATGATAGTGTGTTGTGTTAAACACCCACGGGGAGAAAGGAATGACAAAAGTAAGAATATAAGAAAACCAGATATATCAAACTTATACTATACTAGGAACCAGCGAGCATGCATGAAAAGAGCTATGAATGTTAGAGAAGTGAATTAAGTGTGTAAGGACCGCATTTTATGGTGCTTGGTTCTCTGTGCCTACCCTGCGCGGGACCTGGCATGAAGAAATATATACATACATCAATTATTATTTACTGTTATATAATATATTACAATATATACATGAGAAGAGCAATGAATGTTAAAGAAGCAAGTGAGGTATGTAAGGATTGAGTCACGTGGCGCTTGGTTCTCTCTGCCTACCCTGTAAGGGATTTGGTGTGAAGTTATAGTGTAGTATAGTTTATGATATATCCCCGTCAGACCCCGTTATATACATTTTCCCATACATTTCTTGATGGAAAAGCAGCCAGCGGGTAATGAGAGATTAATATGAATCGTCAATTATCATCTTTAGTTACTATGAATAAGTTTTGTTGCTAACATGATGAATTTAACAGCCTATGGTACCAGAATATGGCAGTAGACAGATGAGTTTTAAAGTTAGTGTTGATAGTGGGAGAATTATATATAAATTAGACTGGCAACATCCCAGTGTTACACGCATCCATAGGCTAATGGCTCAGCACACACATTTTTGTTTATTACTTTAAAGTTAGATTTAGTGATTAACCCGTTGAGGCCCGCATGGCTAAATTCCGCCATGCGCCTTACGGCGCCAAGTATATAACGGGCCTCAAGGCATTAAGAAACGAGTACACATATATTCTAAGTGAAATACACTTTTTGTCTCTTTATTAAATTAAGCAAATTTAGAATTTAGGACAAGTTACTTTATGGAATTGGTTGTTGAATGAAAATTTTTATACTAAACTAAAACTCAGACACAATGTAAAGGAAAGAATAACATTTAACACACTCATTAAATATAATATGGAGTTCGTCTTACAATGTTCAAATTATTTACCCCAGATTAAAAGTATGAAGGTGAACTTTTTTTTTTATACAACATTAGGAGGCATACAAGCATATGGCCCACTTCATGTAAAACAGTTACCATAGCCTATTAATGCTTGTAATATGTTACGTATTGCTTGTGTGATGCCTCCTCTGCTGCTTACACAGCAACTCCTTACTGGTGACCTCAATCACATGCAGGAACACAACCCTCTGGAGCCTTAGTACCCAAGGTGGTCCAGGTGGACCCCCAGGGGTCCACGGCAGACTCGACGGGGGTGTACGTTGGCGTGACAAAAATCTGTAACCCGTGGTGCATTCCATACATTTGAAAATTTCCCATTTTGATTTGAAATATCAATTATCAAGTTGTTTTGTTGTTTGTCGATAAATGGCCGAAACACAAAGGATATACCACATATTAGACATATATATTAGAGCATATGTCCTTGTTTATACCACATATGCTCTAATATGTAGTAAAGTTTATTGAATTGTTTGTATGTATGTAGATATCATTTCTGGAACTACTGATCCAATTTTGAACATTAATTTACTAATCGACAGTTACCTTATCCTTGAGTGCAGACTACTTTCTATTTTAGGGTTACTGTGTAAAACTTAAATGACTGGAATCCACACAGGTGGAGCTGTGGTTACCACAGCCTGTGAACGCTTGCAATACAGTAAGTACCGCTTGCGAGATGCTGTCTCTGTTGCTAACACAGTAACTCTCTAGCAGCTTATTGATGACCTCACTATCTCGCAGGGACACGACAACCCTCCAGATAGTTGTTATTTGGCTTCTGTTTTCTGTTAGGTGGAGGTGCTCGTTCAGAAGGCTGCTTTGATGGACTTTACCTTTCTCAAAAACCATCCAGACCAAGACAAACCGACACATTCATACATACAAATGTTTGTCCTGTGTGGTGAAACAAACTCGCAAGACAAAGTAGCTTTCCTAACCACTCTGCCATCGGGCTACTCACAATTTATATACTTCCTATGGCAGTGGTATTTCCTACTTAATAAAACTAAAATGCTTGACCATTTGATTTGTTATTGTATGATGACACTAATGATGACGAAATAGAGTAAAATGAATCATTGTAGAGATTACCAATGACACATAATATGTTAACCATTTGTTTAAGGGTACACATAACTCAATATCTGTAAACCTATTTTTTAATACCTTTAAGATGACTCAATATCTGTAACCCTATTTTTTAATACCTTTAAGATAGCAAACAACCTTACAACTTGCCTTATGGTAAGCAGTTAGCATATCCCATGAACATTCGCAACAACAGGGGTCTTGCGTTCCTCTTGCGTTGCCGTCCCTATTAAATAAATGCTTATATTTCTCTCGATCTTTTGTTAGAAGCAGAAGAAGATATGGTTTCAACACTAGGTTTCACGCCTAGTCCCTTGCGGGGTAGGAAGGTAGACTCTCACTCGCTTCTTTAAAATTCATCGCTCTTTCATGCACGCTCGCCGATTCCTAGGTCTCTTCACTTGATCTTTCAGGCTGTGGCGCCTCACGCCCGTCTCTCTCTTCCGGTGACGTAGTAATGGTCCGCAGGGGCCAACTACAGTCAGGTAAAAAAAAAACACTTCTATTCGTGATTAAAAAAAACATGAAAACAAAAGTTATAATTCAAAGAAAACAAAGTTTCTTTTCACTATACTTGCTCTTTTATTTTTTTCTATATCTGCACATCAAACGTACGACGTAAACAGACGTTATTAAATTTAAACATATTGTTTTACATTTCTCTAAAATCACATATTATCACTTATGATCGCTACTTCCGGCGCTGGATGATTTCTGAAATGCCATGAAAAGTCAGGTGGGAGAAAACCAGTGTGAAACTCTCAACAGCATTGAACGTTGTGCTGGGATTTCTTTGAAGATTATAACCTGCGTTACATCCTTTAACACTCCCACTCTTGAACTATATATAGCTCTAACAACTATATTCTAGACGGATGAAGACACGTCGGAGACGAAAGTCCTATCCAAAATAACGGTTTTTTACGTCGTGTCGTAGTGACCGTATCCAGAGCATCAGATATGTACACAAAAACGTTACTGATAAGTTAAGAAAGAAGGGGCATAGATAAAAGATTCAATTTTGTTAGAGTTTATATCAATTCGTTTATTTAAATAAAATGTTATTGGTATTCAATTCAATATAAGTCACCGGCCGGATGAAAGACTGGTCACACCTTTATATCTATTTTAAATGTAATATTGAATAACCTGCGTAAATGATGCGGGGTCGGATACTCCCAAGGCGCATAACATTCACCATGGTCAATCGTTTTAGAATCATGCACATCCTATTTGTTCATATCATTCATCGAACAATCCTGGATGTATTTTTTCACCCCCATTTCTCCTTTGTCACAGGTTTTGATCAATACCTTCTAATCACATGCCTATACCATGACTTCCTTTAATTTTTTCTCTCACAAGTGCCATTTTAATTATATAAGCTGTCTGTCTAAAAAAATATACCAATAAACCTTCCTCAAGAATCACTCTGTCTATTGGCAAAAACCGCGTGAAAATCCGTTTAGTAGTTTTCAGTTTATCGCGAACAGACAGACGCGGCGTGGAACTTAGTTTTATAATAATATGTAGTGATTTTGTTTTGTACCTACTGGGAGTACAATGCCTGGCGGATTCAAATAGATTTTACAAAAAATCAGCAGTAGAATGACAGAAATACACAAAGACAATGTAACAAAAATATCAATTCCAATGACGTTATTGTTTGCTCATGGGATCAGCTGTTATTGTTTTCAATGATTGTTATGATAGGAGCCCAGTAATCTATTGATACACTGGAACAATAGATGTTTAACACATCCATTATAACTACCAGTTCGGTGGTCGAATCGAAAAAAACTAGCTAGCTGTGTTTAGTTTTATCACCGGGTGTTGCTAGTTCGAGTCTCACTTAAGACAAACATATGTATACTCATGTCTGTCTTAATTAAGGTGCTTTGTACGTATTTATAAAAGTACTAGCTTTTACCCGCGGCTTCGCTCGCATTGATATTTTTTTTTTTTTAATAGGAAGTATTCTATTTTACTTCTGATACCTCCAAGAATATGTGTACAAAGTTTCATGATGATCGGTTCAGTAGTTTTCGCCTGAAAGCGTAACAAACAAACAGACATTCACATTTATAATATTAGTAGGATTTATCTATGGTTATCAATTATTTAGTACTCGTAGTTAAAAGTTTTGCTTTTTAGTGCTATCGATTTTTAATTTGGAATAAATTTAAATATTGTGTACCAAACTTAATGCAAACGAAAAGCTATTTTTTTTACAAAGGGGGTCGAAATTTCAAGATAATGCTACTAGACCATTTTATATGAAAGGGTTTCGTTTGCATATTCGTAATGTTTTTTTTTTTATGTGTGTATAACGACTGATAATGAAAAATAAAATACCATTTTTCATTGACTTCATCAGTTTTGCTTCTGTAAGGCAGTGAGCACTATGTATTGTGAAGTTGACTTTAACCCTAACGCTATAAATTCCTTCTAATTCCACTATATAACTCTTCTATGTTAGTGTAAAATTAGAACCTTTAAGTAGGTTTCATAATATATATTTTTTAGAGCGTCGTGAGACATACAAAACATATGGCCCACTTAATGTAAAAGTAATTACCGTAGCCTATAAACGAATATTGCTCGCGCGCTGCCAACCCTGCTGCTATTACAGCAACTCCCTAAAAGCTTACTGGCAACCGCATTCACTCGCAGGAACAGACCAACCCTTCAGGGTGTTGTTATTCGCCTGCGGTATTCTTGCGGGGGTGATATTTGCCAGTGGGGAATATGTTTATATACGCGCTACCTCTCTTAAACACCCAGACCAAGATAAACATACATGTTCATGAACTCAAATATCTGTCCTGTGCGGGAATCGCACCCACGAGCCTTGCTGTTAAAAAGTAGTATTGTTAACCACTCCACCACCGGCTTCGTCAAAATTACTCTTCTTCTTCACGATATCCCGTTTTCTAATCCATTAGGATTGGCGGGGTCCGCTACCTAAGCCTAAGGATTTGACGAAGACACTTGATTTTTAGATGGAGCGACTGCCGTCAGACCCCCACCGCCACCATAAAAAAACAGGTCCTTTTCAGGTTAGGTCACGTCGTTCTAAATATAATTTCTTGGACGTGTGGGTTTCTATATATATAAATCTGTAATCACGAATTTAGTGGTACATGCCCCCGCCAGGATTAGAACGGTACACCAGTTGGTCAATAGGCCGGCTATCACTGCTCAGTCAATATTACTCATATACACCAGATATACTTTCCCTATCGTTCAAAGACGTTCCTGGGTAAGCTATAGTAAGTTTCCCTACTCCTGGCGATTTACCCGCATTGCAGCCTGTGTGGCCTAAAGTAGCATGTAAGTACAGCGACAAACCTTCTGTGAACTCATATCTCTGGCGACCTCACGGTCATTTGAACCGTATTGCGGGAGGTGCTCAAGGCACTTCATAAGGCTATTCCTTGCCGTGGCAAATTCTTCACTCCCTATTAAGTGTGTAAACCTTGTTAATATCGTACTGTATATTAGTATATATAGTTTTACTGCACTACTTGCCGATTTTACGTCGATATATAGAATATTAAAAATTCACCAACATTACAAACCTTCTTGGTAGCATTAAAAATTCACCAACATTACAAACCTTCCTGGTAGCTTAGTTCGTAGAACACTCGACCGGCAATTGAGAGGACGTATGTTGAAATCCCAGCTTGGCAGAGCATCTCCTCCGCCAAGCTGGGATTTCAACATTAAAAAAACATCGTCGACATTAAAAAAATATTTAAATTTGTTTATCTCTTTTATTCCATCTCTTGGTTCTAGGTTTTGGTTATACAACGCCAGGAGGCATACTAGCATACGGCCCACCTATTGTAAAGTGGTTACCGTAGCCTATGATCGCTTTCAAAACATGAATTAACGTTCGCGCGATGCCATCCCTGCTGCTAATCCAGCAAATCCTTAGAAGCCTACTGGTATTCCCACTCACACGCAGGATCCCAACAAGCCTCCAGGGATTCGTTACTCTCCGGCGGTTTTTTTGTGAGGTGAAGGTATTTCCCCTGGCTTGAACTTACCGAGGTTGGAATCCTGCTGTGGGTATGTGCCACTACATTCATGATTTCGGATTTATGTAAGGTGACTGTACCAGACTGTACTGTAACTGTGGCGCTCGGTTCTCTCTGCCTACCCCGCAAGGGATTTGGCGTGAAGTTGTAGATAGATAGATAGACTGTACCAGAAATCGGCACTGGCTAGTCATTACGATTAAAACTATCAAAATAATAACTAAATAGAAGTTTTAAGACCTTCTTGGTAACTAATGCACTTGTAACACTGAGGCTAATGTTATTTTTGACGAAATGACGGTCACTGAATGTGAGCACTGTGAAATTTTATTCATTTTAGTTAGTTTAAAAATATCATACTTGGTCCCTGTAACTTGTCATAATTTGACAAAACCTGGAGCGATAGTAACGTTTACAGTAAGTGTTGTTGACGCACCTCTTTCGCCTATGTGGAGCCGGTCCCCAAAAGGGAGACCGTTCTAATCCATCAAATTACCCATTGCCGTAACTTCAGTGTTCCGCAAAATCATGGAACAGATCCTTAACAATCAATTGATCAGCTACCTGGAACATCACTCCCTAATTAATGATCGTCCGTGGGCGATATTTCTGACGGCCTGGAGCTGATCTGACAGAAATCGATGAGAAGCGTGAGAGTCTTGTCGTTGAACTGAATCGGGTTTTGGATCTCATTAGTAAATGGGGTTCTAATAACCTGGTAGAGTTTAATGCCAAGAAACAACAACTACAACAAAAATGTCCCTATTTCATCCCTCTCTTCAAGGCGCTTTCCTCCGTATGCGTGATGGCCTAAATATACTAGGCGTGGTTTGTCGTTGCGGTCGTAACCAACGAAACTTCATCGAGAGCCTCATCTCGACAGCTCCAAAAAAACTCCTGAACACGGTGCTCTTCACCCCGGACCAGCTTTGTCTGTTTTATAAGACTTAAGTTCGAGCCTGCGCTGAGTATTGCTCGCATCTCGGGGACAGTTCCGCGCAATATCTTCTCGAGACTCTCGATAGAGGTTACAGCGACAGGCTATCCGCATAATCGACGACGAAGAGGTCACCACAAACCTAGAACCTTTTCAACTTCGTAGCGTATTTTACCGCCTTTACCATGGTGAGTTCTCTAAAGAACTGTTATTATCCCACTTATCCCTTATCCCACACTCTCCCGTCCGTCATAGAGTCACACATACCGGCTTGCGAGGTTATTCCACTGTTGAGAAAATTTCTTCGCGTACTAAAAAGTTCGGCAACTCCTATCTCTATCCTACCCTTAAAAAGTGGAACGCATCGCCTGCTATGTGCATACTATGTTTTTGCTCCATCCTACAATATGGGGTCCTTCAAACAGAGCGTACCTTGCGGGCCAGCGGTAGCATCATTTGACAGGACACTGTTGTCATTTGTCAGTTGCCGCTGCGATTTGGGCTCATCTTTTCGCTTATCATCAGGCGAAGCGGAGCCACTATGCTTAGCTAATATAAAACAATAAAAACAAAATCATTCAATTTGTCCACCTGTGTACGTAAAAAATAAAGTTTCGAATGGAACTGTATCTCATTCAGAGAGTTTATGTGATAATTTATTAAATAAATCTACTGTCGCCGTCCGTACATGCTAATTAATAACACCGTTCATAGTACTCCATTGAAGACTTCACGACTGTCTGTACTTCACGATACTACTTTGAATGAACCTCAACCTGGACCCTCATATTTTAAGTGACGTTGAAATTAAACCCCCTGATAGCAATGCTGATTATTCTGTGAATAGAGCACCTACACCAATCAAAGATGCACTATTTGGGCCAGACAAACGACAAAAAAATAAGAAAGCGGGGAATAATAGAGTGAGAATGCCATCAATCATAACTTCTGATAGGTGGCAACTATTTAATCAGAAAAAGAAGGAGGTAAAAGAGAAGAAAGAAAAACAGAAGAAATAAAATAAAATTAAAAGATAATGCTCAACAAAAATATACAAAAAAACCAGTTGAGAATGCGCAAGCTTGCATTGCCAGAGCAACACCTGGCTCGTCAATTATATAACAATTCAATTTTTTTTTTTAAATTAGTCGGCCATTTTGACCATTTTCCTTAAGAGATAGGAACGGTGTTCCTGAACATTCCTATTCTACTTTTTTATACTGAATCCGAATCTGAAGTCAAAATTCGAATATTCGAAAAAAAGCGACAGACAAACACACAGACAAACATACAGATTTCATATAGCTCCTATATGAAATCTGTATGTTCTATATGAAAGAAAATAAAAATAATAATTATAGGAAGAATATTAATTAATCATGGTACTGCAAAATTTGTAAAATTGCTATAGAGTTGGACACTATACAGTGTATTAAGTGTAAGACATGGTATCACAAAATGTGCCAACGTAAGACCTAAATAGAAGATAAAACGGTAAACAATAATTAAATTGTGATGTTTCCATCTTTGAGTTTTACTAAGAATAGGTACTTTCGGTCATTAGTCTGCTTGTTCTTTCTATCAATTTTAATCGTCGCTGATATTAATACTCAGAAGACGAAAATGTATAATTTCATATACTAAATAAAATTGTGTTTAATTTTACTTACAGTTAGGTATGGCTATGTTATGCCGGTCACTGAGCTAAGTCATGACGAATACTAGAACAAACCATGCCGATAACAGGACGAAGGGCTATAATTTTAAAAATCAATAAAATAATGCATTTTCATGAAACTATTGCAAGTAACGATTATATAAAATTTTAATAATTTCTCTTGATTATGAACATAAAATACATTGTATTTATTAATTACTTCGGATAATATAAGATTAAAGTATACATACACATTTGTAATTAGCACTAGCTCGGCGGTGACGGAAAACATCGCAAGGACACACTAGTCCGTATACGTCCAAGAAATTATATTTCGAAAGCAGTCGCTCCATATAAGAATCAGTATCTTCGTCAAATCCTCTGTCTCAGGTAGCGGTCCCCACCAAAATATTGGATTAAGAAACCTGGTAACGCTAAGAAGAGAAAGATGATGATATTGCAGCTGTCCAAATGCTGCTTACTATCCGAGAGTTCTTACGCTCGTTTTCCACCATGTTTTGTTTTAATGAAATGAAAGGAAACTTTGACGATGATCTGGTGGATCACGTGGTTGTTGGATCTGGAACAACATACACACACATAGATACACATAGTGTCATGCGAAAGCAGGGCATTCTCATGATACTATGTGTCTTGTTCCAGAGTATACAGGAACACTTTTGGGCTATATTTTTTAATTTTTCTAATGTAGTGAACATTACAAAAGTAACGCTAGGATAATAAATAACATTGAACCCATTTACTTTATGCGTCGGCCGGTAGGTATCCCTTCTATACAATTAAATGCCAATGACCCGGTCGTGGTAAATTTATACCTCACAACAATAGGTGAACAAGTGTAAATTGATAATGTAACATGGCTTCCTCATTTCTTATCGCTGTATCTCGAAGAACAGTTCGTCCGAATTTCATCAAACAAAGGTAATAATTACCCCCAAATAAAATCAGATTCAACTAAAAACAAAAAAATTACATAACAACAGTTTCTACTAAAAAGTTAAGACAAAATGTGCGTGTTTTATCGATCATGTGCGAGTTGAACCTGTATTAGGCAACGGAAAGCTATTTGTCTTAGTTCCTACATTCTTACTGATTTCTTTGGGAAGGTATCTGCACCTTACAGAAAGCCGCAGCCAAATAACAACTCCCTGGAGGGTTGTTGTATAGTAGTGAGGCTCAACCTCATAAGGAGTTGCTGTATTAACAGCGGAGGTGGCATCGTGCGAGTGATACTTAATGTATTGCAAGCGTTTATAGGCTATGATAACCACTTTATATCAGTTGATCATATGCTTGTATGTGATTATCATTTGCTCGGCGTTAATGGAAAACATTGTGAGGAAACCCGCACGCACAAGAAATTATATTTCAAAGACGTGTGACCTAAGAATGATCTGGTTTTCCATTTGGGTTGTGGAGGTCTTCGCCAAATCCTACTGGATTAGGAGACGGAATAACGCTATGAAGAAGGAGATATGCTTGAATGCTTCCCGACGTGGTAAAAAAAGAAAACTTTCACGCTTTCACTTATATAAAACCGTGAAAATTGTCTGTAAAAATATTATATTGAAAAATATGCATAGAGAAATTATTTGGGTCGGCGCGGCGGTTGATAAACAGTACTATAATAAATTACTGGGTGCGGAGTCCTATCCTTGTTGTAGCAATCGATTATCATAATACGAGGGTTGGTTACCTTGGGTAGCACATCCCACACATACCCACAATTTTTTACAAAAAAGGAAGTGTGAGCAGCTTTGCATACGCCCTGTGTGTTAAAACTATCAGAGATTTGGGGGTCATGTAGAGTAAACTACACTTGGATATACACATTGATAATGTAATGAGCAAATCTTTCAAAATGTACGGATTTGTTATGCGTAATACTACAAAGTTCACAAGACCGTCAACATATATTTACCTATATAAAGCTCTGATCCGCTCTCAACTAGAATATGCTGTACCCATTTGAAATTCATATGGAAAATAATGGAAGAAATTCTTGCGCTGCGTTCATTTCAAATGTTTTCATAACAGCCTAAATTACGAGCAATTACTTGCCAGGTTTAATATGATTACTCTTAAACTTAGACGTACACAATTGGATGTTACACTGCTCTATGACCTATCTCATAATAAATATGATTGCACTTCGTTATACTGCGTCCACTTCATACCCCTTTCTTTCTGACTCGTTAAAATGATTACCTGACAAAAGTATATATATGTATACAATAAATTGTGAGAATATCCTACACATTGACGTAAACCCTGTCACCTGTTTGCACTTGTTTTATGTCTGTTTAGAATTGCCAAAACATACAATATCAATTTTAACTCGATAGATATCGCGTCAACGCGTGCCGTGACTGACATTTAAAAAAAAAATCTAATAGTAAAAAAATACCATTTTTAATTAACCACTATTCGCCCATCTTTAATACTATTCAATAACTTGTGGTGAACGGTGCTGATGGCACAGTGAGTTCCTTATGTTTATGTCTGTTATATTTAGTAATATACGCTGTGTCATTGTTTGTATACCCCAATTAATGAAGAAAAAAGTGTGAAAAGGGGTCCAAGGGATTGACAGCGTCACCGATAAACGAATTGAGATTTCATTGTATGTTCTTAAATAATAGCTATAATTGAATTAAACATTTTTTAACGGAAGTATCGCGTATTTTATTTATTTTGTTGAACCTGACGTTTCGAACGCTTTGCGACCACGGACGCTGCAAAGCGTTCGAAACGCCAGGTTCAACAAAATAAATAAAATACGCGATACTTCCGTTAAAAAATGTTTAATTCAATGTGTTACAATCGCGAAAACCTAAGACAATACTAATAGTACTATATACCGTACAACGTTCTGATTTTTATTTCAAAGGAATATTTTGTTCGTTCATTGATATTGAATTTGAGTTTTAGTTTCAAAATATGTAAAACACGTATGTAGATTACTGTCTCAAATGACTGACAATCAATGTATACAACATTAAATTCTAGAAGCATGAAATATGGAACGTATCTGTTGTTGTAGTTTATATTGTTATTAGTTGTAATGTTATGCTCCAAACCAATCTTTGGTTCAATATAAATCTTGCAAAAATGTAAATCAATGTCAATGAAACTAAAAATCTTTTGTTTGAAAAAAAATTCAAAGAGTTATTGATACCTTAATATGGTTTCTTCTTTGCGTTATCCCGTTTCCTAATCCTAAGTTTAAGGAATTGACGAATAGCTTATTTTTACATGGAGCGACTGCCGTCAGGCCTCCGCTACCCAGAGGTAAACCAGACGTTTCTAAGGAAGGCCTGGTTACTCATCTTTCGAAATATAGTTACGTTACGTGCTAGTTTCCTCACGATGTTTTCCATGAAATCCGAAACTTGAATTTAGCGGTACATGCCAGGATTCGAACCGGGCAGCAGTTGGTCAATAGGCCGGTTTTTTATTCACTGAGCTCATCACTGCTCAATTAGTACATTATTATGGCTATCACTTGAGAATATGAAATTTAGCAAACCGTTCAGTTAACTCTTATTGGCGACTTTAACTATTTAAGATTTCGTTACGATATTACTTTGGAAAACGCTTTATTATATTAATTTTATCAAGAAAATTACTTTTATTGTTTACAACGCCTAGTCCACAGTAACATCCATAATTATATGTTAGACACGCTTAAAAAATATCTTATTCCAAAATATAGAGTTTTTCAGTCACACGATAGTTTTGAAAATTATGATGAGTTATCGCCTGTTTCTTTTCCGAATTCGGCTGACAAGCAGCAGAATTTCTTTTAGTATTTCATGCTGTGATTTTGCTGTTTATTCTCTTCTACTGATTTCTTTTGGAATTGATTCTGAGTTCAAGGTAGCCATAGGTTTACCTCCAGCAAGGGAAAGCACTTCACTGAATATAGTTATTTAGTTGCTGTTTTAACCCCGTTTACACAGGTGACGTAACAGTTGAGGTGCGAAAGATACGCAATAGACCGGTTATATTTTTAATTTTTGGTTAATACACTAGAAACTTTTGGCTATTATTATAATTAGTTTAAAAACATAAAGTTACTTGTAAATCGGCGACATTCCACTACTTGTATTTTCGCTAGCGAGTGAAAGTTAATATGTTCAACTTTCTATGAAAATGTCGGTGACGTGTATATTAGATATGGTTGTTCATTTAACATTTTTACCATGTTCGTGAAAATTGCTAATAACTTATATGAAATAGTGGAAACAAAATGAGCAGTTTTAAAATACCTCTTTCTTATTTTCTGGCCTGCCTTTTAAGATAAATCACAAAAACTTATGGACAATGAAATAATTGTAGTTCAAGATTTTCTGCCCGACTTTAACAAAAAGCACAACGGATTTATAACGGATTTTCTGTTGTTAACGCTCTACATTTGATTTAAGATAACGTTTTGCGAGACAAGTCGTTTCGATGTCATCTTGGCGGTCCTGGTTTTTGCCCTTGTTAAATATACCTATAAGCACGAAAATAGGCAGTAAGCCTTCTTGAAACTAAACTAATGACAATGAGTAAAAGGTTGACCGAGATTTAGCTTATCTGGCGTAGCTGCCATATGAGGATCGGCTGGATAAGTCCCGGGTCTCTCAATTTTCAATCTCTCAAAAACAATATTTCATTGTTTTTTTGACAACAATCTCCAGAAAGTCATTGATACAATATTTTTTTCCAAGGGACTACAGCGTGGAATTCTTACACTCGCCATAACCTTGTTAGTTGACAAAATTGACTTTGCCTTTTTTGGAGTTGTTTCACCCGGCGCAATCCACTGTGATTAGCTTTCTGGAGTGTAGTGATGTATTCAAGTTTCATTCATGGTAACAAGCCGTCTCAAACATTCACTGGGATTTTTGCGGTAGAGCTCCGAATTTTTACTACAAACAGTTTTTCTATACAAATTATGATCAGGTGTCAACAAACGCGTCCCACTTACCTTGTGCACAGACCTTGTGAAAGCCCAAAAATGATCTTTGGAGTTGTCACCTCCATAGGACGTCCAGAACGAGGCTCATCACTCGTGCTCGTACGTCCCATTTTAAACTGCAACCCACCTTTTAATCGTTGAATATGAAGGGAAATAATAAATAATAAAGAATATATGCCTTTCAATGTGCTGTCCATTTCCTCCTTGATATTTTAGGCGTGACGCCTTTCAAATGGAAGTTGAATTGTTTTTCCAAATCCTCCATTTTCGTGAAAACTCTAAATTTGTCTTGTTATAAATGCTGTCGATCGAAAGCTAATCCAGCTACTGACCTGTAACTATAGATACAAGCTAGTCTGGAGTAAAACTATACCATGCTAGCGTCCAACTGGCCTAGAGCGCTATCTCCGTGTGAGGCCCGGATCTTATCAGCCGACCATAGTAGTTTAATTCCAGTTCCGATCAATCGGAATGGGGTTCGGATGTTTGTTTGTGTTCGATGGGACTTTTTCGTGAAACATTTTTTCTGACTTCTGTAATATAATTGTCCTTTTGAAAAATACTTTTTTATGGATGAATGGAACTCACTAGCAATATTTTAAGATTTGTACTCCATATTTGACATTATAGGCAATTTGCTATTCTACGATATTTACACATAGGCCTATTAGGCCATCATTAACGCTGACCACACTATCTTCTTTATATACTTTGAATAAGTTCTAACAGAGGTAGGGCGCATTAAAGCAGCTCGTCTGGGGAAGTACCTCCACCTCACAGAAAACCGTAGCCAAATAACAACTACCTTGAGGGTTGTTGTGTCCCTGCGTGTGAGTGAGGTCTCCATTAAGCTCCTTGGGAGCGGCTGTGTTAGTAGGTAGCAGAGGTGGCATCGCGCAATTGATACTTAATGTATTGTATGTATGTATGTATATCTTCACGCCAAGTCCCTTGCGGGGTAGGCAGAGAGAACCGAGCAATAATAAAATAATGTATTGCAAGCGTTTATAGGCTACGGTAACGTACGTAGATGTAGTATAAAAGGTGTACAGCAATCCTCAAGGAAATTGTTATTTAGCGGCAATATTTTGTAAGGTCCGTCGTATTTTCGCAGTCGGTTGCTCCTGATCTATAATCCTGTGCTTGTGTATTTGACTCGTTTGCCGTCACGTGCGCTAGTCTGTTGGACGCAGACGTGCTTTGGTCCTAAAACGCTGGCGAATCACACCCCAAATTAAACCTTTTTTCGAAAATCTTATGTGGAATGTATTTCAGGATGACAACGGAAACGATCGACGTCACGGCTCAGCCAATCTTGGACGTTGTCCACGATATGCTGAAGGAGCCGGTGTTCTTGCAGAGTTCCACGGCGCAGGTCATCGCCGGCGTGTTCGTGTGGACTGCCCTCTTCGTCACTTGCCAACAGGTATTTTTTTTATCTTTTTTTTTTAATTTAAAATTATCATTCTGAACATTAGAAAATAGGCTAAATCGGAGGTTTGATTGTTAAATTTTGGAATAAATTATTTAAAAACAAGTGGTCACCGCAAAAATATGTAGATATTTTATATATGTCGTATTTTCGTGTACACACACATAGATTAGACACACTTGTATATCGTTTCTACAGGGCCGGGGTACCGTTTTAAAAGGGTTTGTAAAGTGCTTCAAAATATTCATTTATCGCTACGCTACTAAAAAATTGAGTACTTTTTTCGAAATTAACAATAAGTGCAAGTTACAAGGGACAGTTTTGCAGACTACAAAGTGGTTTATGTACATTTAAAATACTACAACTGACGCTGTTGGACTACCACGTTGCTAGGAGGAAATATTTTTTTTTAATGTATATATTGCTGTTTCGTATTGATTTCATTACTCATTTTAATGAAGCACCGAACTTCTTATGCAATGTCAGTTATTGTTCAATCTTCTTGTGCTTGCGGATCATTACTTCATTTATTCTACAAGGTGGCAACGCTTTAAATGCTTATTTGATAAGCTTTAAGTTTCAGTTTGAGAAGAAAGTTAAGGAATTTTTAAAATGTAGTTATATCGGCTTACAGATATTTTGGTGTTATTATGCAATGTATTTAGTGGTAAGTGAAGAAGCGCCAGCTGTTCCTAAATGTGAGGCAATACGCAGACGTAGGGTTCGCTTGACGTTAACATCATATAGATAATTGCTACTTCCACGCCGGAATTAATCTGCCCTGATTAATGATGAAACCTGCACCGGCTAGGAACTTCACTGAGAACATTGTAGGATTCTGGCGGGAACACTAAACAGATCGGTTGTGTATCGGTTGGCGTCCCCGATTATTTTTTCTATTTCTTTATATTTTGCGGTTTAATTCATAGAATTTATAGTGTGTAGTGTACTAATTCGTCGTCGTGTCCAGTGTTATCAGAAAATGATATAAGGAGCTCTAGGAACCGGCGAGCATTCCTGAAAAGAGCTATGAATTTCAAGAAGCGAGTGAGGTGTCTAAGGACCGAGCATGTGTCTTGGTTCTCCCTGCGAATATATAGATAAATGATAGAGTAAAATAAAGTAGACATATAATAAAGTGTACAGTGATTGAAAACAGTAGTCAAAACCACGATAACTGTCCTCTTCGTGTTGCCTCCAAAATTGGAATGCTCCTTTCTGAGGGAATTCCTGAGGAACTTTCAGCTACAAGAGTTTTCTCCTGCAGGAGTTGCATGGATGCTAAAAACATGAAATAAATTAAACGCACTTGGTGTTCCAAATGCCGACATCAAAAAAAGAAGCTTCTATCCGTAGGTGACAGTCTGTATATCACACACCTAGATTTAAAACGAAGACAACTCCAAATATCGTGAATACCAATTATCCTTATATTAAAATAAACACTGCGATAAAATAATTAACTGCACAAATTCCCAGTTCATATACAGTGACATTTACATGTAGGTATACGATCTAAACAAAAAAATAATTATTATAATGTAACTAAGAAAAAGAAAAGCGAGCGTGTATGAGAAGAAGCATGAATGTTAAAGAAGCGAGTGAGGTGTGTAAAGATCGAGTCACGTGGCGCTCGGTTCTCTCTGCCTACCCTGCATGGGATTTGGCGTGTAGTTATAGATAGATAGATAGAAGAAAAAAGAAAAATACATTTTCTTTCCCTACTGACTGAAAAGTCACCTTTTGAGTTGTTGAGTTTTCGTTTAGGCGTGCGACATGTCCGCGGAAGTCTGCCCATAGATAATAATAAACATGATCTACGCCACGACACTGAACATATACATCCATGACGCGGTGCTCTCCTTACTTTGCCTGAAAGCGTCTGTGCCTGCTGTATTATTTTTTGTTACACGTAAAAAATACAATCTGTGTCGTGTCTGTCGCGTTACGTGACGATAGATATGAATTTTGCTTCAGTACGCATGTTAGTCTGTCCGTCTGGCGGGGGCAGCGTTATCTTCTGCGCTTTCACGCGCTATCTATCTTATTATCTTATAACGGTCTTTTGTTCATTTGTCGGCTTCGTTATTAGTATGCCGTGCCGATTATACGTAAGCATAGTGACCGCATTTGAGCAGCATGGTTATTTAGATAAGAGTCTCGTTCGCTTTTAGGAAATTTAACAATTCACTAGAGGGGATTATTATACCCTTTGCGAAACATGGTGCACACAGCGAGTTTATGTTTGACACTTTTTACTCTTATTGCGTGCCGTAAGGATGTACAAACGTCTAGCTCGGGGTGTCGCTGTGTGTACAGGCAGCTTACAACACTACCACCAAGGTCTGCAAGAGAGCATACATAAGAACGGACGCGTAACTACTGGCGACTGGCCAAAGCGTGCATGCCAACTTCTGCCAACCCCTGCTGCCACCGCTGCGATGCCCCGATGGCTCACTGGCGCATCAACCGCAGGAGAAACCCGGTCTTATGGCCAGCCTCTTTGCGGTTAACTCCCGGATCGGTAACCTGTAGCACGAAACCACCAACAATACCCTCCAGTGGATCCGTTATGCCTGATATCCACATCAGGCAGCGCGATGTGCGTTTTGAACTACAGTCACTCGATGTCCGAAAAGCCAGTGGTCCTGAGCCTATCCCAGCGATTGTTCTAAAAAAATGTGCATCGGAGTTGTCTCCGGTGTTGACGCGCCTCTTCCGCCTCTCGTACTCAACCGGTTGTGTTCCGGATGCTTGGAGAGAGGCCAATGTGCAACACACAGATGATTTTCCCTGACTGTAATTTTGTCAATAATACAAATTATAAATAAATAAATATTGTCGAACAATGTACACAGCGCCATCTAGCCCCAAAGTAAGCGAAGCTTGTGTTAATGGGTACTAGACAACTGATAAACGTACGTAAATACATTTTTTTTTGTAAATACCTACTTATTATACTCGTACATAGAAAATACCCAGACCAATACAAACAGACATGTTCATGCACACAAATGTTTGTACTGTGTGGGAATCGAAACCCACGACCGTTGGTGTCAAAGTAGCGTAACAGCGCGTTTCACCACTGCGCCACCGAGCTCGTCATGACATTTGTTTGTTTACATAAAATGACAGAGAGTTTGTGTGCCAGTGTATGGTGAAATTAGGTACTAGTGAATCCTCGATGTTGCTACGATAGCGGCAGGGGTGGCAACATGGGAGCGATTACCTAATTGTATTGCATTTCTTGTATTACCTTGGGTAACTGCTTCACAAAATGAAGACCAAAAAATTGTTTGCTACCCGACATGGTATCAAAAATACTTTTATCTACACATCCATATCGAATTTTAGAAATTACGGATTAATGATAGATAATAAATGAAATACTGTATTCACATTTATCTTTGAAAAAGTGAAATAAAATGTTTTAACTTAACACACTTAACACTCGATCTGCCATTGTAACTCATATTGCGTACGAAATAAGAACGGTACAAACGTCCAAGTTGGCTCGACGTGCTCTTAGTTGTACACTATAAGAATGTAGCTCGCTGTACTGACATCCTTGCGGTGTACAAACCAATGGATCACTTGACTGCATGAAGGCACCCCGCGCTCACAAACACGTTGTGTATTAGCACCTAAATATCTCAGTGACTCAAGCAAACTGACCTATGGGAGAATACTTTATCCAATAAGCCGATAATTGACGCGATGTTGATCCGCGAACTTTTAATTTTTTTTTATCCCCCCTGTCTGTAGCGGTGAATTAATTTACTACGTGATCTCATCGACTCCATTGGCTATTTCCTTCATGCTGGCAATATGCGGCCAGCTTCTGATGTTGCTGATGTAACACTCATGTGATTTTGACGAGCTCGGTAGCTCAGTCGTGAATGACGCGCCTTTGACACCAACGCTCGTGGGTTCGATTCCCACACAAGGCAAACATTTGTGTGCATGAACATGTCTGTTTGTCTTGATCTGGATGTTTTAAGAGAGGTAGGGCGTATGCCGCCCGTCTGGGGAAGTACGTCCACCTCACAGAAAACCGCAGCCGAATAACGGCTCCCTAGAGGATTGTTGTGTTCCTGCGTGTGAGTGAGTTCACCAGCCATGCAATTCTCTAAGCGACTCGTAATGGCTGTGTGCGTCGCTGTGATCACAGATGTCACAGCTTTGACATCGTCTACTGCGATCACGGCTAAATTATTTGGTATTCTATAAGGCTGTAAGCGTACGCGAGGCTGTTTGCCTTGTAGAATTCCAATTCCAAACGCAGCCTTGCGGCGCTAGTGTCGCACAACCATGAAAAGCGACACCAAAGAATTGCAATTTTGTGTTCAAGGCTGTGACAGCCGATGTTTCCGAGGATGAAAGGACGTTTGCTCTTACAGAATTGCATGGCAGTAAGCTCCCAAGGAGTTGCTGTGCAAGCAGCAGAGCAGGCATCACGCGAGTGACAATACATCGCAAGCGTTAATAGGCTATGGTACCCGCTTTACATCAGGTGGGCCGTATGCCTCCCGACGTAATATTAAAAACCTTGACTAACGCTTGTAAATGTACGCTCATGATTATGATAACCTTATGTGGGAGAGTAGTCGGTTTTTCGTTTAGGTGTAGAACGCTAAAAATAATCAAATCAGCACTAAACTTGCCTTGACACAGAGCGTTCCTTTGTGCATCTAATTATTTAACAGCTCGTTACAAACGTTACTCAATACGTTACGTATGTACCGTATGTAACAACTACAATACAATACGCAGATTTCTGAAGTATTTTGCAAAATTTCCACGAGTTTTGAAGCAAATTGCTATTAGGTAATTGCTGGTTTTATTATTGGCTTAAGAAACATTCGCTTTTGGATGTAAATTTCCGTCGGCTTTAGAACGAGGCCAGCTTCAGCTCCACGTGCATCCTGACGACTAGCGCACAAGGTTTTGACGAGCTCGGTGGCGCAGTGGTGAAACACATTGTTATGTTACTTTGACAGCAACGCTTGTGAGTTCGATTCCACACAGGACAGGATTTGTGTGCACGAACATGTCTGTTTGTCTTGGTCTGGGTGTTTTAAGAGAGGTAGGGCGCATCAAAACAGCGCGTCTGGGGAAGTACCTTCACCTCACGGAAAACCGCAGCGAAATAATAACTCCCTATAGGCTTATTGTTTTCCTGCGTGTGAGTGTGGTCACCAGTAAGCACCTAAGTCGTTGCTGTGTTAGCAGCAGGGGTGGAATCGCGCGAGTGATACCTATACCTTATAGGATAAGGTAATCGCTTTACATAAAAGTTGGCCGTATGCTTGTTGTCTTGTGCCTCCCGATGTTATATTAAAAAAAAAACTTTGGCAAAAGACTGTATCTGCTGGTAGCGAACCGAAGGCTGTAGCAACTAGTGGCCAGCCATGCAATTCTCTAAGCGACTCGTAATGGCTGTGTGCGTCGCTGTGATCACAGATGTCACAGCTTTGACATGGTCTTCTGCGATCACGGCTAATTATTTGGTATTCTATAAGGATGTAAGCGTACGCGAGGCTGTTTGCCTTGTAGAATTCCAATTCCAAACGCAGCCTTGCGGCGCTAGTGTCGCACAACCATGAAAAGCGACACCAAAGAATTGCAATTTTGTGTTCAAGGCTGTAACAGCCGATGTTTCCGAGGATGTAAGTATGTTTGCTCTTACAGAATTGCATGACAGGGCTCTAGTGTAAGAAATCTCACAATGCGGACCGTGATCAGAAGTATCGCCTCTGTATCAGGTTCTTGACCCAACTGCCTAGCGAGAGCCTCTGAAGGTAAGTCAAAGCTCTTCGCTATAAGCCCGTTCACTGTCACTTCTATATTTTATTATCTTTGATACATTCGTACGGTTGAAAGGAACGTTAATTGTTGATTGACGTTATTTATTTATTGCTGATTGTGAGGTATATTACAGCCGTAGCAGCAGAGGTGCAAGCAAGGCAAGGCTTAGCGATAACAGCTATAAATTACTACTCCCGACGTTTTATAAAAATACATATTTTTTCGTGTTTATTATCAAATTACAATATGGAATGGGGTGTTAAAGACCATATTCAAGACATGTCAAAATCTGGGTATCAGTCGTATGTTCGTATAACGTACTATCGACAGATATACTAACACCTCCTCCGTTGAAGACCATAAAAGATCGGGGCGACCGCGTGCTGTTAGAACTACAAAGGCTGTTAATATAGTTTAAGTCGTTATGTCAATGTCTGTGAACATACGTGACGAACCTAGAACGCTTTTTTTAAAATCGGCTAATTAGCGATAGATCACTGATCTGTATTATCCTAGTAATAGAGGTCACGTGGCCCAAATTTGTTCACGGAACATTAAAATAGTGCTTCAAATTGACACATTAAATGGCACAGGTCATGTATCGCAATGCGAGGCCAGAGTTTCCTAGTTCTTATCAAATACACGGTCGTTAGAAAATTTACTACGGCGGGGAAAGTAGACGGGTCGATATATAGACACGTTAATAGCTTGCAGCTGTTAGTATTCTAGTTTACTGAGTTTCCCGGCGATTATCACATGTCTAGGCTCAAACTATACTTTTTCTGCCGAATTAAATGGGCGACATTCTCTTTTTGTCCCCTTTTTTTGTATGTTTACTTGATATATCGGAAACGGCTCAACAAATTTGATAATTCAGACTGACTATGTCAGATCTGGATTTGGTCTCATAATTTTGATGATGTTTGGGTGTATATTTGAAAATCTATTTCAAACTTAACTTTCTTAACGCCTTTGTTTTGTTATTTTATATATTGATTTTCTTTCATTAGTGTAGTAGTCCTTTCATGATTTCACTAAATTAGTAATTGGGCTAGATTTCATGTAGTTATGATAAAGGTTTGATTTTTATCAAAAAAAAAGTTATTAAATATATATGGCAATAGTGTTGCTACTTTATGCCAGTGTCAAAGTTTTCAGTTTAGAACCATTTGAAAATCTTAATTCTATGTTCCAGCTTCAGGAACTGTGCTGAAAAAATACTTAGAAAGGGTATCTAGACCCAATCAACCCAGTTTAAATACCACCCGTAAAACGATAGTGATTTTACGAGGTTTTCTTGATGAACTTATTCGCGTCTTTCAAAAAGTGCATATGTGTTATATTTGAGTATTTTCATTACTGTATAATTTCACTAGCACTTATGTTACAAAATACTATCGAAATTGTCACACAAAACTAATTTTATACTGAATTGTAAAAAAAACAACAATGTCACTCGTCAAAAGCGCGGTAAGAAGTGAAAAAAAAAATATTAATAAAATATTTAATTTAAAAAAAAGCCGTCAAGTGCGAGTCCGACTCGCGCTCTGTGAGTTTCGTAAAAAAATTGTTTCTCAAATTATTGTCGCATATGAGGCATTTTTTTTTGTGTTGGAATTACACATTTACGGTTTCCGGATTTTTTCCTATCCTTGTGTTACATGACATTGCTTCTTACCATAATTCATGATTCTAAGTCAACGGGAAGAACCCTATAGGTTTTGAACGAGATATAAACAGCCGTAGCTTTTGATTGCAATGAAGTTTGTCACTGCTCGAAGGGTTTACAGACCTGAGTATTTGATATTAATTTCAGCTTGATAGCTCGACCAGTTTCTAAGAAAAAGGATCTTGACAGACAATCGTCCGGACAAGAAAGTGATCCTATAAGTGTTCCGTGTTTCCTTTTTTAGTACGGAACCCTAAAAAGTGTAACAAATTATTTAAAGTCCAAATATAGCAACTATGCGACTTAAAGGAGCTGTGGAGCTGTAAGATTAACAACAAGGGTTACCATCCATTAGGATTTATCCGGTTATTATTTGGTGTACTGTCCGGACTTTTTTAAGATACGAAAAAAAACGAGTAGGTATACTTAAACAGTTCAAATAGAAAAATGTTCAGTCAGATGGGAATAAATATTGCTTTTTGCCGTTAATTTTTTTTTAATATGTTCGGACTTTTTGAAATTTCTGGGTATTTTTCCGATTTTGAAATCGAAGCCCAGTCGTAACCCAATAAACTTCTTTGTAACATATTATATGAAATCACTTCCTCTTACACGCTACATTTATACCTTATTATATCGTTATAAACCAATTTAAATAACAGCCCACAATTTTATTGATACAGCTTATTCCAATTTCGATATACTTTGCGAACTCGTACTATTAGGGTCTGATATATTGATTTTAAATTAAATTGATTTTAAATTCCGGAATGTTAATTCCTGACCGAAATTAGCAATTATAATTAGTACGCTTGGGATAACCATGTCATTATCGTGATAACAGAATAGCCTCAGACAGTTACGATAACTGTCTGCGGAGAATAACCATTAAATATCATTTTTTTATTATCTAAGTGGATTAACTAGTTCGTAATGATGTGCGTTAGTAATCCATCCATATTTGAGGCCAGAATAAATTAAAAGCCTACAATGTCGAAAATTATGTTTAATATTTCAGATTTCTTACCTTTGTTTATCTTTTTATGTACAATAACGAAATCCTCATATTTTCATTAACACAATTAAACAAACTTCTAAGTTAAAATTTCAGTAGACTTGATGTAGTGTATAATCCGGTCCGTGAACGCCATTATAAAAACCTTTCTGTTTCGGCCGCTATTAATCTTCGAGCTATGTGCCCTGGCCAATACACTGACTTTGCTAAAACTCTTGAGCACTGCTCGACTGCAGCAATTAACATTGTCGGAACTGCATTTTGACGATTTTTATTTTAATGCACTGCAAGTCTTAAAATATGAATATCTACGAAAACTTCCTACTTTTTTCAGTATGAAAAATAGATATGGAGTCTAGTTTAAGATATGAAACTTTGCGAGCGCATAGATATTGATATTTTGATTGATATTTTAAGACTTGTAGTGCATTAAAATAAAAATCGTCAAAATGCAGTTCCGACAATGTTAATTGCTGCAGTCGTGCTCTCCCCATCCCTCTTAACCGTTCATATTAAGCCCATAGTTAGAGACCACATCTTTGTACCGTAATTTATCACCGCCAACACACTGATTGAAGAATTTCGTCTCGAGACATTGAGGTAACTTGGAATAGAGGATCTGTCGCAATTAACCAAATGCTCTCCATACGAGTTAGATTCGACGAGAAATTTCTTTTTCGAATGTTATATTCTTCTTAGCGTTATCTCGTTTTCTAATCCATTAGGATTGGCGGGGACCGCTACCTAAGACTAAGGATTCGGCGAAGATACTAATTGATACTGATTTTTACACGGAAAACTGCCACCTCCACAACCCAGAGGGAAAACCAGACCTTTTTTCGATTAGATCACAAGTATTTCGAAATATAATTTCATGGACGCTCCGGGTTTCCTCACGATATTTTTCTTCACCGACGATCAAGTGATAATTACAAATATGTCCATAAATCCCAAACACGAATTTAGCGATACATGCCCCTCGCCCGGATTCGAACACAGGACCGTTGAATAATAGGCCGTTTCTTTATCCACTGAATCTTTTTAGAATATAATATTACATATATATATATATATATATATATATATATATATATATATATATATATATATATTTAAAATACCTCGCTATCACCAAGGCTAATCCGGAACAAATAGCACCGCGCCACCTAATCCCAAACTAAGCAAAGTTTGTTCTATGCGTACTACTAGATAATTGATAATCATGTATGTATGTATGTATATCGTCACGCCTTGCGGGGTAGGTAAGGAGAACCGAGCGCAATAAGACGCAGTCCTTTCCCGCCTCACTAGTTTCTTAGCTCTTTTCATGCGCGCGCGCCGGTTCCAAGGGCTCCTGACATCACCTTCTGATGAACACGACCAATTTTTTTTTCTGTAAATACATGCATATAGTTTCCTACATTTTTCTGTACATCGATTTGTTAACTTAAGGTTGTCTCGAAGATTATTCCCTTTAGCAATAAACCTTGTTGCGTAATATGTGTTATTAGTAAGAATTTTTATAATCTACAACCTGTATTATGCAAATAAAGCCTATTCTATCTATCTGTCTTATAAAACACAGAAAACATTCAGACCAAGACAATCAAACATGATTATGCATACAAATGTTTGCCTTGCGCGAGAATCAAACCCAGAAATCTTGGTGCTAAACTATAGCTAACGTCGCTAGTCATTATACCGCCGAGCCCGTCATAGATTAAAAACCTGTGTGGGTAAAAGGTTGCATCATCGCATCAGCATATGGTTACAGTTGAAGATGTAACGAGCATAAAAATCGTATTTCCGAACTCATAATCACATCGTATTTCCGGGCGCGGCGGTCGGAATATGATAATATCAACACAGAATTAATAAAATTCACAACGAAACTACTGATTTTTGTTACGTGGTAGGTACATTTAATGTCGTCTACATATAGATATTGTAATAAATAATATATATATCGCTATATGGTACATTTAATTTCATCTATATATAGATGGCATGGAATAGCCAATAGCCAGAATCAGTAGTTGAAAAATGAAAAGAACAGCTCTTGTGCTCTTACTCTTCGGATGTTAAGGAAACGAATAAGGTGTGTAAGGATCGAGTCATGTGGCGCTCGGTTCTATCTGCCTATCCCGCGAAGGACTTGGCTAGAAGGTATTCGTATATAGCTTTAGCCGTCAAATAAAAAAATGGAAACAGTAGAAAAGGAAGTGGAAACATGAAAGTAAGTCTCCCTCTTCTAATAATGATTATGGTCTAATTTCGACCATTGGAGACGATCAGTAATATTAATGTATAGAGTTTTTTTTTTTGTCAGCGGTGTGAAGTATGTATAATATTTCTTTGACCGTAACGTAGGCACCTGACTTCCAATTTCTACTTTTACTTGTAAAATGTAGATTTGTTTATCCAACAAGTATTATAATTTATACGTACAAGTATAAATTATAATTATGTGTACGCGAGAAAATTGACGTAACCTGTGAATATATGAAGATTATTTCCTTTGCGTAATGAATACTAATGAATGATAGTAAAAGAATTCATGTCATCATTTTGTGCAATTCTTGTTGTGCGGCCTTCGTTGCTTGACGTGCAGGTTTTTGCCTCCGTTTTCACATTCAACGCACCGATAGAAAGCGTATTGCGATTTCTTTGCGATAGCATTCAACCTTAAGATGATTTCTGACTGCTGGTTTAACTATGATTATTGGTTTAAGTAAGAGACTTCCTTTCCTTCCTGGAATCCCTCAAGCAATTAACGTTCCCAATATTTTTCCCAACGCAAACTTATGGCAAAAAAAGCATAAAAGTAGATTAGACGTGGTTGAGTTGCGAGCATTGCGCAAGTTTTCGTCGACACAAGACACTTGATCTAAAAGTGAGTGTCGGTGTTAAGATAAGAAAAGGCATGCACCGTTAATTCGGACATATAGTAATATTGCGGGAGGAAGTATTGACGAAATAGATACAATGTGAACGTGGAAGGATATAAGAGATCAGCAATTAGTCGTGTTTCATCAGAAATTGATGTAAGGAGCCCTATGAACCGTCGAGCATGCATGAAAAGAGTTATGAATGATGAAGAAGTGGACAAGGTGTGTAAGTACAGCGTCTTGTGACCCTCAGTTCTTACTGCCTACCCCGCAAGGGATTAAGCGTGAAGATAAATATTTATCATACTATGTCATATATATATATACCATGACCAAATTGGTCGTGTTTTGTCAGGAGCCTTAGGAACCGGCGAGCGTGCATGAAAAGAGTATGAATGTGAAAGAAGCGAGTGAAGTGTGTAAGAACCGCGTCTTATGGCGCTCGGTTCTCTCTGCCTACCCCGCAAGGGCCCCTGGCGTGAAGATATACAATACGATACAATAGATATTTATTACAAAGCACCATAACGTATACTGTTATTTGCTGATAAAATTTTACGGTGTTCTAGTGCGAAAATGACTTCATTTGCAATTCGTTTTGTTATTATCATATCTGTTATCGGTATTCCAGCTGTTCACATATTGTTTTCATACTTACTGATAAATACGCCGGTAAGAGTATCGACGGGTAAAATAAATAGGTATTAATGTTACATAGTCACCCAAGCCTACAGTTTTATAATTATGTTGAACTAATACACTGATATTATTAATGCGAAAGAAATTGTCTGTCTGCTTTTTACTTTTTCACTACTAGATGTTCGTGATGTGATTTGATAAAGATGTATTCCATGACCTGGAGACGATAGAAGGCTTATTGAGGTGATCTCGGTGGCGTAGTGGTGAATCACGCTATTACGTTGCTTTGATACCTACGCTCGTGGGTTCGATTCCTACACAAGACAAACATTTGTGTGCATGAACATGTCTGTTTGTATTGGTCTGGGTGTTTTTAAGAGAGGTATGGCGAATCAAAGCAGCCCGACTGGGGGGTCAGAGGATTGTTGACGCAGGAAGCGTGTGAGTGAGGCCACCTGGAACCTCCTAAGGAGTTACTGAGTTACCTGTAGTTCATAGGCTACGGTAACCGCTTTACGTTAAGTGGGCAGTATGCTTGTATGCCTCCCGAAGATCTATAAAATAAAAGTCTTATACTAATAAATAACTGTACCTGTACATTTTTTAACCGATAGATCGATCTATCGAATCACAGCCTGTTCTTTATAACATCTCTTTTCGCCAAAGAGAAACAAGCTTATTCAGTATCAATGAAGAAAGTAACGAATTTGTATTGAAATAAATTTAAGAAATTTGTACCTTATAACTTTCATTTAAAAAAGGGATTGTGGTTATCAAGTGTACTGTTTTAAATGATCACATCTCAACTCTTTATTCGACAACACCATATATCTTAACGGTTCTATACCAACTCATCCCCTTTTTTGGACTTTACTACACTATCGGGATTATAATTTCTGTGACTGCACCTCTTCATATGCTTTTAGTTTAGCACCCTTTTTTCACTTACTAACGAATAATGATAATATTAGCCATAACTTTCCTATTAAACATGACTGTTTGCTTTAAAGTCCGAGTGACTAATGTTCTTGTTAACTGTTACAAGTTCCATATTTGTATAGATGCCAGATCTGCGATTTTACAACGTACGACCTTGTATTTAAATTCAATGTTAAGTGTTGTGCTATAGCATGAGCATGTTCATGATATCATCATCGTCTCATACCCCGAGGATCTTAATGTCATACACTTGTAAACGTAAACACATTATCCTCTTTTTATAATGGCGCGAGGCTGTTGGACAAGTTTGTTAACACACTGGTGGGGGCTCGATTCTCTGCCTACCCTACTACGGATTTGGAATAAGATACCCTTATTTAATAATACTGAAAATATTATATTCTTAATTAATAAAATCGAAACAAATAATAACAAAGCGAGTAAGGTGTGTAAGGTTCGAATCTTGTGGCGTTTAGGTCTCTGCCTACCCCCCAAGTGACTCGAGGTGATATATATAGATAGATAATTAAATATTCCCAATACTCTTCGTAAAAGTAGACTTGTACACAGATAAGAGCAGATCACGCTAAACACTCGAAATACGATAGTAACTCTTATCACGAACGACATAAGAACGGTACAAAGATCAAAGTGTAAAGCTTAAGCTGCACTTAGCTGTACTACGAGTATAATACTAGGGAATTATAGTATAGGAGCCTACGTTGTAAATGTACAACTGAAATGGCAGCTTTATTATGTATTTCTAATAGGTTAAAAATATCAAACGTGTAGCGTAGTATGTATGTCAGTAGGGTACGGTACAGATCGCCGGAAGCTCTATATTATGCACGCGCATTTGATTACCATTAGATCTGTTTTCATATTATACGTTTTTTTATGAGGTGTAAACGCCATCGTGTGGTTTAGGGTCGGCAACACCTGAGTGACACCCCTGGTATTGCAAATTTCCATAGGCAACGGTGACTGTTCACCATCAGGCAGATCGTATGCATGATTGCCACCTTAGTGGTATAAAAAAAATCGTGATCGGTGATAAAATAAGAAGAAGCGCGCTCTGTTGATTCGTATGTAGAATGCAGGAAGAATTACGAAACAGATTTGCAACGTGAAGGACGTAGTAGCCGAGGAAGGCCAAGACTTACCTACTATGATCAAATTGATGTCAGGAGTCTAGAAACTAGCGTGGGTGTATGAGAAGAGCTATGAATGTTAAATGCGTGTGAGGTGCGTAAGGAATGAGTCGTGTGGCGCTCGGTGCTCTCTGCCTTCTCCGCAAAGGATTTTGCGTGAAATAATAGATAAATATAACATAAGTTTTTTATCATAATGCACAAATGCGATTTCAGTCTCCAAATTAGTTGTGGATTATATTCGTACCTATTTATATTATATTTGTATCTTATTTCCCGACGACGACAACGAGTGCGATATTGAATGTTGCGCTGCAATTGCATGATTGACATCATCTTATGCATGCATAGGGCAAAGTTCTCTTTTTTTTACACTAAAGCGGCAGGTATATAAGCGTCCGGCGTACGGGCTATCTGATGTAAAGTAGTTACCGTAGAGTATAACCTCTTGCAATACATAAAGTATCGCTCAAGCGTTGTCGCCCTTAATGCTAATACAGTAACTCCTTAGGAGTTTACTGGTTACTTCACTCACTCGCAGGAGCACAACAACCCTCCATGAAGTTATTTGGTTACTGTTTACTGTGAGGTGGAGGTACTTCCTTAGTCGGGCTGCTTTAATGCGCCCTACCTTTCTTAATACAAATCAATTTAATATTTTGACAAATCTGTATTTAATGTAGCGTTACTTTGATTGCAGATATACCAACACCTGCGTTGGTACACGAACCCGTCGGAGCAGCGTTGGATCGTGCGTATACTCTTCATCGTGCCCATATACGGCTGCTACAGTTGGATCTCGCTACTGTTCTTCAAAGGAAACTCTTACTATGTTTACTTCTTCACTGTACGAGATTGTTATGAAGGTAACGATATTAAACACCTCATTAACATTTAAGAAGAAAGAAAGAAAGAAATATTTATTGGCAGAAACCACTAATACAATACACATAATAAAAAAAAAAAGATAGTACACAAAGAATAATGGGTGAAAATACTTATAAAAAAATATGTGTATTACAATGGCTGCCAACAAGGTGCCTTCTCAGCATCATGTCGGAGTACTCGGGTGACACATGTCAGGCCCTTAGTGACGTCGACAATAGACAATTACTCATGCATAAACATAAAAACAACAAATGTATAAATTCTGACGTACACAAAAAAAACAAAAAAAAAAATACGTGACATGTGTGGCTACCCTGCTTGATCATTTCAATATTTTTAATAATAGAAACCAGCGCGCGTATACATGTATTAAACTACTCCTACCATAGATACATAGCAGGTCCAGTGTTTAACTTAGGCCTATCAGATCGTCGGTTCAGCGTGTGGTGTAGCTTAGGACGTTACGCTGCGTTTTCCGGTTCGTAATCGCCATTCGAGAACTTTTCGTTTCGAACTGTCATCGCTTCTTCGTGCTATGTAGGCAGGCCACATATTTCGTTGTTTCAGATTACCGATCCTATGATGATATGTTAGGGATTTTAACTTAAGCTTAATCTAACTATGGCGGCGCCTATATTTTACCATTCAATACTAAGAGGTAATCGAGAGGATTTTACTTTGATGAAACAGGAAAATATATACCTACGTTAAAATAAGTAACGAGGTTTGTTAATTTATTAGTATACGAGGTTTGTTAATTTATTAGTATACGAGTTTTATTAATGCTATTTGGTATTAACACATAAACACAATAGCATTGTTAATTGTTAGATAAGAATATATTTGTTATTGAAAGGTGCAAAATGTACATTAAATATAATATGTTGTATTTATGAGTTCCAAATAGCACGATTAAATTTCAATGGACAAGGTAAAGTGAGTGATAAATAGTAACCACGTAAGTCTGCTGGTTTATTTGATTTAGCATACTGCTTTTAAAATCCGATAACTTTAAAACAGTGAATTCTTAACATCTAAATTCTAATGTTAAGGTATCACTAAAAGTTAAAATTCGATTCTTTATAAGATCACTCCCTATTTGATTGCATATCGACCTATTTCAGGCTAACATCTCAAAGAGTATATATTATACATACAAATATAACATTTTGCATACTTGTATAACGTGCTGACTTTGTCTCTTTGATTCTCAAATTAGAGGGCGTTAAAAAATGAATGTATTTTTCTTTGAATTGCTGTTATGAAGTATCGCATGAAAGAGCTAAATGAACACATTTATAAATATTTTAATGCAGCTATAAAAGGTCAAACCCCCCTCCTCACCCTTTTGTCTCTGAAAATTACAATTCGAAAAAATATTAATAGTATTTCAAAGCAAAAATTGGTCAAACGTGTTTTAATGAACCTTGAGTAAAATCAATAAGCGTTTTTCATTTTCTTCATAATCATATCATAATCATAATCATTTATTTGCTTAGATAAAGGTACACATGGATCTTACAGTACTTTTTTTCGCTTTATCTGCTATAGAATAGCATGCAAATAATAAATTTTTCGTTTAATAATTAATATATTATACAATTAATAGAAAAAATATAGGTTTAATAGTTATTAAAATGAAATTATAAAGTCACCATAGATATATCATTTTGAAATGTCAATAATAAAAAATAAGTCTAATATAGAAGTCAATGAATAATAAAATGAAACAACACACAGAAATCTTAAATCATCGACTCTATCCAACAAAATAACATTATTTAATATTTGATTTTTATAAATTCTTCAATACTATATATACTATATATACACATTCCTGTGATAAAATGCTGTATAGCGTCTTTTTAAAAGTATTGAAAGGTAGTGTCTTTATACTGTCTGGTATTAAGTTATACAACTTTATAGACATATTAAAGCTATTTCTTGAAAAACAGGTAGTCCTATGAGTAATTTGTATAACAATAGATATGAAAATAAAAATAACAAAAACTCGAACAATAGAAAAAAAAAACATGGAGATTAAATTAGGTATCATAATTATTGCAAATTACAAAAAAAGGAGTTCTCTTCAGGAAGACCGTTTTGTTTGTCTGTCGCTTTTTTTCGAATATTCGAATTTTGACTTCAGATTCAGTATAAAAAAGTAAAATAGGAATGTTCAGGAACACCGTTCCTATCTCTTAAGGAAAATGGTCAAATAGACAAACGACAAATAAAAAATAAAAAAATTGAATTGTTATATAATTCACGAGCCAGGTGTTTCTCTGGCAATGCAAGCTTGCGCATTCTCAACTGGTTTTTAATGTATTCTTAATAAGGCTTGAACGTCACTTAGTTTTCTATGACGTTTCATTCAAAGAAAATTAAGTGACGTTCAAGCCGTGAATAAGAGAAGTCACCCAGGGCTTTCCTTGTCAGCTGCTATAGAGATATGTAGTATTTATAGTACAACTGATTGCAAATTAAATATGACAGGCGCGCTGCAAATTCCCACTGCTCCGACAGTACAATCTCAAAAAATTTTTGAAATCCTTCGATTATTCGAATTAGACGAAAATCCGAAGAATTTGATCACTGTGTAGTTTATATGTCACAGGCAAAAATAAAGAATTTCAAAAGATTTTTTATGAACCGGTATTGTTAGTATTGAGAGTTTTAGAGATCTCGTGTTTATTTAATGCTTTTTTTTATTTCAGCCTTCGTGATCTACAGTTTCCTATCTCTCTGCTATGAGTATCTCGGCGGCGAGGGCAATATAATGTCAGAGCTGCGCGGGCGACCAATCCGTGCCTCTTGCCTTAATGGGACGTGTTGTCTCTCCGGGGCCACCTACACCATCGGCTTCTTACGATTCTGCAAGCAGGCAACACTACAGTTCTGTCTGATCAAGCCTCTTTGCGCGTTCATCATCATTTTCCTGCAGGTATAATGGTCTTTTATCTAGTTGCTTTATCGATGCGGAGTAGAGTTAGACTTATCGTATAGCTTAGCTTAGGACAGCCCACTTTTTTCTATTACGTTGGGTACAAGCATACTGTAATCGATACTTGCAACACAACGAATATCGCTTGCTTGTTGATACTGCAAGTACAGCATTTCCTCAGGGGCTTTCTCGTCCTTTAGGCATGTTTGGTCCAATAATAAATAAATAATAAATATTGTGTGGTGGGATTTAAATAAATGTGCGAAAATTATACGATATTATCTCTTTCGTACGTTTCTTATTACGTGTTGTAATGACGAATTTGTTTTATACTACGACGGATAGCAAACAATCATATGGTCCACCTGAGTAAGGCGGTTACCCTAGTCTGTGAACGCTAGTCACAAAAAGAATGTTGCTAGCGCGTTGCCACCCCCGCTGTCAACACAGCAACTCCTCATCTTCTGGTGAGGTGAGAGAGTTGTTATTTGGCTGCAGTCTTCTGTGAGGTGAGGTTACTTCCACATTCGGGCTAATGTCGTGCCCTACTTCTCTTTCGCCAGAGACTCGTCTGTTGATAAGCAGGGTGCACCACGAGCACGAGCCAATGAAGATGGTGAACTGAGATACGTTACGCATTACGCACATTTGCGCAGAGTACTGCCCGCAGATACCAGGCCACTCAGAAAGTATTGCGAACAAAGTTTTATGTATGAGAGATTGGCCAGTTATGATCTACTTTGAAAATGTGATTATTTATAAGTAAAAGAGGTACGATCCAATTTCAAAATTTCCCTCCATATTTTTTGCGAGCTAATTTAAATTATCGTGTCTCATTGCAAAATGGATCTGCGCCGGGAACATTTACGCGCTTTGATTTTTTTTACGATTTCAAGTGTCGCCTGAAACCGGACGAATAGTACGATAGACTTCAAATGGCTTTCATGGATGAAGGCCCTTCCAAGGCAACCGTGTATCGTTGGTATAACGAATTCAAGCGCAGTCGACTAACTATGGGGGATGAAGAAAGAAGTGGTCGCCCTTTGATGGCTGTTACGGAAGAAAACATGCTAGCAGTGAAAAATTTAATCCAAAACAATAGACAAATTACGTATCGGGAGATTCAGCACATTCTGCAGATTGGATTGGGAAGCCTTCACAAGATTCTACAATTGCGTCTCTGTGTGAGGAGGATAGTTTCACGATGGGTGCCGCACCACCTCACCGTCGCTCAGAAGCCTCAAGAAGAAGGCCCGGGTGGAATGGTGCCATGATATGATAAACAAATTTGAAGCAGGCTCGTCTCGGCATGTTTACGACATCATTACAGGTGACGATTTATCGATACGATCTTGAAACGAAGCGCTAGTCAACGGTTTGGGTGTTTCAAAAGGAATCAACGCTGACCAAAGTGAAGCGATCTAGAAGCGGGGTGAAGATTTTGATAGCGAGCTTTTTCAATTTGACTGGCTCCCAGGTGTCGATTCCTTTACAGAACCAAAGAAGTATCAATGCTTGGCAGAAGTTTTCTCGGTTGTGAGCAACAAGCGACCAAACACGAGTCTCCACAGGGTACGCTTCCACCACGACAACGTCACCCGCACACCCCACGCTCATAACGAGGGACTTCCTGCACAGCACGTCGTTCATACTCCTGGGTCACCCTCCTTACAGACCTGACCTAGCACCGCGTGACTTATTATTCCCGAAAATAAAAAATCAGCTCAAATGCATACAATTTTCGTCGCTGGAATATGCGCTATCAGCGTTCGAGCAGGCTGTAATTAGTTGTTTGCGGCGGACTGGAAAAAGTGTTTCGAAAACTGGTTCAGACGCATGAAACTTTGTATAGAGGCTGGTGGAGAGTACTTTGAAGAGATTTAATAAAAAAATATTTACTTATATAACACTTTTTATTTTATTTTCGAGTGTCCCACATATCGTGTACAGTTTATGTCAACGTTTTTACCTGTAATGATTATTTAGTCTGTTATGGTTTTGTTCCTTCCTTAGCTTTCCTAGCGTTACTGACAATATATTGCACTTATTAAATAAATTCACACGGAATTTAAGTTATTTTAAAATTATTATCGTTCAGATAAGGTATGCCAATTAATTTATTATAAAACAACTATTGACCTTATCTAAATCTCTGATAGAAGAACGATCGCCAATACTGAACTCCGTCAAATTCGATCAACATAGATAGGCATATCAATGATTCATTGACCAATAATTTGGATTATGTTATGATTATGACGTTTATATGTTGTTGACCCATTGCGTGCCGAGCGGTTTGATATAACGGCGTTTGATGGGTTAATGAATGAGGAACTTTACAGCGTCGCGTGCGTCTCTGTCCACATGAATACGCAAGTCTCTACGTCTCTACGTAAACCTCAATCATTGTTTAGGGGAAGTTGTAAAGTAAGGCTCCTTTGGTCAGCTTGTATTTGAATTTACTCAAAAACGCTTTCGGTTGAAGACGTAGGTAAGGTGAACGCTTCCTGCTGTGGAATGAGGTTGGGTTGATGGTGATTTATCATTTTTTTTTAATTCAAGACATTCTGTGTTGTCAGTACGATTACGGAATCGCATGGCTTTATCTATTTAATTGACCACACATTATTTCAAGGCGATATATAGTAGATAGAAGAAAACCGATGGGCAGTACTTACGTGTGTCATGAATAAGGTGACTATTGAAATTCTAAGAAAAAAATACGATAATGAATTAGGTTTTTATAATGTTACCTTTGCGGATAACTTTAAAAATATAGAAAACATATGTTTTAGGCATGTCAGTTGTTAAATACATATTAAATATTTTTGTATTCCGATAACCGACAACCAAAATACTTTCTAGATCGCATGGAATGGAAGGGTGATATAGAACTGACAAAGGATATTTAGTGATAACATAAAAATGTTATTCAGAGTACCTATATATATATATTTGTTTTGTTGTGTGGCAAGTTTTATTACATAATAAAACATGTAATAAACACATGTATGCAATACGTCCGGTTACGAGCCAGATACAATCCACGAACCTACAACTATTTTATTGACAGAATAACTCTTAATAGGTTAGCACACTATTTTTATTATCTACAATAATATAAAGATTACAATAAATAAATTCGTTATATTTATCATTAAAATAGGCTTACATAAAGTTTGTGTTACATAAAACTTAGTTAAAAACAAAATAATGTATTTATTGATTTTTATAACATCCTCCTTTACATTTCAAACTTTTTCATTCATATTATTATTATTCAAAAGACGAGAACCATTGCTCGGACGGCATGTTCTCGACGTGTCGACTGAAACTTATCACATCGTCGTATTTTATTTCGTAAAAACTAAAGTTTCAAAACTCCCTTCGTGTTCAAGAAAACCAAAGATTGTTGTTTGTTTGTTTTCTGGAAAATAAAAAACGTGTAGGCCTGTGCAGGAGACTTCTACGTTTTCGAAGTTTAAAAATTATTTTATTTTTAGTTACGTGCCAAAAAGCATTGACATGTCGCAAGCGGATGCGGCATCTCGGTCGCATTTGTCATGTCATTTATCATGACCAAGATTAAGACTTCTTGATCTTCAAGTGGGATTGCCCATTCACAAGACTGCTGGTTTTTGTTCTCTGGTCCAAAACAATAAATTCAAGTTTCGTCTCCCGAGACATTGTCTTAAACAGCAATCGCATTTTCCACTGTTATACTTTAGCAATATCTTTGCGAACTAATTAACACTGAGAGAAATTCCTAACTTATTTTTTTTAATACTATGTCGGGAGGCATACAAGCATACGGCCCACCTGATGTAAAGCGGGTGCCGTACCCTATTAACGCTTGCGATTTATAAAGTGTCACTCGCGCGATGCCTCCTGTGCTGTTTACACAGCAACTCCTTGGAGCTTACTGGTAACCTCACTCACACGCAGGCACACAACAAGCCTCTAGGGAGTTGTTCTGTGAGGTGGAGGTACTTCCCCAGACGGGCTGCCTTGATGCGCCCTACCTCTCACATCAGACCAAGACAAACAGACATGTTCATGCACACAAATGTTTGCCTTGTGTGGGAATCGAACCCACGAGCGTTGGTGTTAAAGTCGCGTCATTCACGACTGAGCCACTGAGCCACTGAGCTCGCCAAAAGCTATATGTCCAAAAGTCGTCATTCAGAGAAACACGTCCACATTGAAATTCCAAGTACGAACGCTTCATGGCACTTCGATCAGGTACTATCCTCCCAAAAGCATTTTTAAGAGGAAGCAATCGAAAGAGGAGAACGTATACATATATCGTCATCCTAGATTTTATACATTGGAGGAACTCTGAGCATAGTTCTCTTCAACTAGTCTATTCACGTGAAGTAGGTATAATAAGAAAATTATATAAACTATCAAATAAATCAGTAAACAAATTGTTAGCTTTCATATACATTTATATGTATGTATATCTTCACGGCAGGTCCCTTGCGGGTTGGCAGAGAAAACCGACCGCCATAAGACGGCGCCCTTACAAACTTCACTCGCTTCTTTAACATTCATAGCTCTTTTCATGCAAGCTCGCGCGTTGCTAGGGCTCCTGATATCAGCTTATGATAAAACACGACTAATTTGGTAATGGTAGATTAGTCTTGGTCTTCTTCGGCTCCAACATCCTTCCACTTTCGCATTGTCCCCCCGGATCACGGTACCGTACGGACGTGTTAAACTCATACATAGTCTCATACTCATTTTTAAATTATAATTTTAAAATAAATTCAACGTCGTTAAATAGTTGCTGGTACTAGGAGTGCATAAAGCTAAGACGTTCGTGGTTGAAAACGAGGTCCATTCATCTTACTATTTGTAATTCAAGACATTACTCACGTCATATTGAGTAAGTACGATATTCATTCATTTGTTGCACTATTTAGAAGAAGATCGAATACATTGTTTAACAAGTTAAAAAAGGACAACAATTAATACATACGTGAGTTCATTCAACACTGAGTGCAGGCCTACATAAACTGGACGGAAAAAACATTTGTTCCATTTCGTCGCTTAGTGACCAATTTCTGAGACCCCTATGCGTAATAGTGCAGATTGACGGTCCGGTTGGTGTCTTGAGCTCATACCTGCTATTTACATAAAATTATGCCTCTTAAACGCACCCCGCCGCCAACTCCCGCCTGCACCCCTGATGGGCTCCCCGCCTCCGCCTTCAATACTACTGCCAGCACCGCTGCGGCTGTTAGCACCGTCGCAACTGGCCTGCAAATGATGTGCTATGACTCTGCGCCGGAACATGATGCGACTAATGTGCATAGGCGGGGTAAACGTAAGCTTTGCAGCAAAGAGGCTGGGGACTGGCAGTCTATGTTGGGTACCATACGGGGAATGTTTGCTTCCTTTTCTATTGAGCAAGAAAAACGTTTTACTTCCCTCCAAGAAACTATGGAATTAATGAAAAATCAATACAGTGATATCGCAAAGAGCATGGAATTTTTGTCAGCAAAGTATGAGGAGTCCTTGAGACTTATTTCTTCACTTCAATCAGAAAGGCAGAGAGATTCTAAACTCCTGGAGGTTCTGCAGGACAGGCTTGCTTCACTGGAACGCAAATCGCTAGCATCTAGTGTTGAAATACGCAACATTCCGCGCATTAATAATGATATTAAAAGGCCGGAAACAAAAGAGGAGCTCTCACAAGTTGTTCTGAATATGGCCACTACGCTCGACCTTCCATTTACTAAGCCAGATATAAAAGATATAAATAGGATTGTGTCATCTAAAAACAAAAGCAATGGCAGTGGCCCGATCATAGTAGAATTTAACACCTCAATAAAAAAGGAGTCTCTGACTATTGCCGTAAAGAATTATAATAGAGGAAAACTAAACTGCGATAAACTTAATACTGATCACTTAAAGATTAAGGGGCCTAAGAAACAAGTTTATGTATCAGAGGCTCTAACCTTCAACACGCAGCGTCTATTCTTCATGGCAAGACAGGCTGCAAAGGATTCGAACTGCGCGTTTTGCTGGACCTCCAGGGGCATCGTATATGTACGAAGAGCCGAGGGTGTTCTGCCCGTCCGCATTAATAGTGAAGCGGATCTAGAAAAACTAAAACAGCTTAAGGACTGACTATTCTTTGTGATGTACGAGACCTTTAAAAAAATATTCAACTTTATCTTAATTTTCAATTTTATTTTAGTTTTAAGTAATTTTTGTACTGCTGAAATCTCACTTACCATTGTTGTATTTGTCACTCTGTTTTTTTGTCTTAACATAGATCATCAATTTAACAAAGTGAACACCTTACATTTTTTAGACACACAAGGCATACTCTTACCTCACACACGTTCAATAACATCAAAATCTCGTTCATATATGTGTACATCATCTTCTGTACTTTTTGGAAAATATGGACATACTCGTATGTTTATCTTTTCATGTTACATTCTGCTGCTAGCTACTTTAATATATAGCTTATGCTTTGATACCTACTGGTTCTTACTCTGTACCGCATCTAAAAACTCCAAAATTCGATTGTAACAATTTTAACAACATTGATAATATTTCTGTATCTGATAGTGCGGTTTGCGAAATTGAAGACTGTCATAAATTCGCCCCCAATAGTTCCACGAGTTTTAAATTAATCACACAAAATATTAGAAGTATTTCTAAAAATTTTCCAGCATTTTTAACATTATTAGCCCGAACAAATACAAATTGGGACATAATTGTACTGACCGAATGCTGGCTTACAAATAGGACTGGTGACCTACCTTCCCTAGAAGGCTATAATTCTTTATATACCAAAAATAATCTAACACAAAATGAAGGCGTGGTTTTATATGCAAAAAAGGATCTTGTTTATACTGTGGAGGAACCGCAATTCCATAACGCAAACTGTTTACTTTTAAAACTTAATAACTCTACTGCTATCATTGCTATTTATCGTCCACCAGCGTATAGCGACATGTCTAACTTTCTTAAATCCTTAGATAAGATCTTGACAGAAATTAAAGGTTTTCGTAATATAATTTTAACGGGTGACATAAACATAAATATTGGTAATAATGTATCTGACTCTAATAAAAGTGATTACTTACTATTAACTGCATCCCATGGACTTTTTCCAGCTCATACACTGCCTACTAGATGGGGAAACTGTTTGGACCATATCTTATTAAAGACCAAGCTCCCAGCGACGACTCTTGTTGCTCACTCAGCAATAACAGACCATGATGCTGTATTGTTTTATCTTTCGGTTAAAATGACAAAAATCAAATCCAATCTACAAAACACCAAAATTGACTATGCGTCGATAGAAAAAGTATTATACGACACAAAATTTGATCACATATATGAAGCCAAGGATGCTAATGTAGCTGCTGAGTTGTTCGTAGAGCTGTTAATGAACCTAATGCGTAGATACACCCATGTACGCAATTATACTAACCGAAAAAGAATTTTGAAACCCTGGATTACGCCGGGCTTGCTACGTTGTATGCGTCATCGCGATCGCCTTCATAAAACAACTAAACTGTTTCCAAATGATTCTACTTTGAAAATAGTATACATTAGATACAGAAACTACTGTAACAGATTACTCAAAAAAGTTAAAAATGATTACGAAAAAGCTGAATTAATTGAGGCGGGTTCAAACAACAAGCGATTATGGAAAGCTATAAACAATATCACTTATAGAAATAGGAATAACGACTCGGGTGGTTCTCTTATAACTGAAAACTTCACTGTAAATGACGCCAATAACTTTTTTGCTAGTATCGGTAAGACCCTTGCTGAAAAAAGTAATACTAAAAACTCGAATTTTAATCAACCGTCTTCGAATATTGAGCAACATTTACAGTCATTTGGTTTATTACCTACTGATGAGGCTGAAATTTATTCTTTAATAAACTCTCTCAAGTCAAATTGTGCCTCAGGGTGGGATCTCATTTCGAGTAATTTTCTAAAAGTTTTTAATCGTTATTTAACTCCTCCTATTACCTACATTTTCAATCTCGCTATAGCTACTGGCACATTTCCAAGGGTGCTTAAGAAGTCTATTATACATCCTGTCTACAAGTCTGGGAACAGAGCCAGTGTCAATAACTACCGCCCAATTTCTATACTGCCGTCCTTATCCAAGGTACTCGAAAGATTACTCAACAACAGATTAGTGAAATACTTAGAGTCTAGTAATATACTGTCAACATCTCAATTTGGTTTTCGAGCAAACAAATCGACGGATGACGCTGTCCATTACTTAACAAATTATATTGTGGAAAACTTGGATACCAGAAAGAAAGTGATTGGGATTTTCTTAGATTTAGCGAAAGCGTTTGACACTGTCTCTGTGCCAAGACTTCTGTATAAATTAGAGTCCATTGGAATCCGTGGAAATCAACTCAAACTATTTAAAGACTATCTTACAGATAGAACTCAATGTGTTTCGATCGGTGGTAGTAGGAGTGATGAACTCCCTATTCACTATGGAGTACCACAAGGGAGTATTTTGGGGCCTACTTTGTTTCTCATATATGTTAATGACCTGTGTAACTTAAATGTGAATGGTGGAAGATTGGTAGCATTTGCTGATGATACTGTCCTCTTATTCAGTGCTGACTCTTGGCAGAACGCATTCTCCATGGCTCAATCAGGTTTTGATGTGGTGAATCAGTGGTTGCGTAATAATTTATTAACTTTAAACATAGATAAAACTAAGTACATAGCTTTTTCATTGAGAGATTCAAATAGCATCACATCATCATTGTCTATTAAGGTACACACATGTGAATCAACTCAGACGAACCATTGTAGTTGTTGTAAGCTAGAGGAAGTAAACTCTATAAAATACTTAGGCATTCTCATAGACTCCAACTTGAGTTTTCAACCCTACATCAACTTGCTTTCAAACAGATTAAGAAAATTAATTTTTGTTTTTGGGAATTTAAGACATAATTTCAAAATTTTAAGGACAGTTTATTTCGCACTCTGCCAATCCCTAATCCTATATTGTATTAGTTCGTGGGGAGGAGCACCCAAGACCTCACTCCTCCAACTTGAAAGAGCTCAGAGATCAATTTTGAAAGTAATGTGTTTTCTACCCTTTAGACATCCTACTCAAGAATTATATCACATGGCTAAAGTATTAACCGTTAGGCAGCTCTTCATTCTTGGTATCATAATAAAACAACACTCTAACCACCCATATGATCCCCTTAAAGTGGCTCTAAAGAGACGTAAGGATGTGGTATTTATAAGTAATACACTCTACACAACTTCTTTTTCGAGACGTTTCTTCTGTTTCCTTGGTGGTAGCTTATATAATAAAATAAGTAAGGAATTATCTATTTATACCCTTACTACAAAGGCATGTAAGGATAAGGTTAAGAACTGGCTCCTTGGTATTAGTTATGATGACACTGAAAACCTTATCGCGTTCTAGTTTGCGCATTTGGGTAATCTTTGCCTGCAATACCTCGCACCCTTCACACAACACGCATACTCACACTCGCTGTTTCGATGGTACATTCTCACAAAATGGTAAGTGTAAATTTAATATTCTCATTGTTTTCTTCAGTCTTTGAAAAGTGTAGTTTAAATCATTGGCATTTATAAATGATTCTTACTAATTAGACAACAAACTCAGTATTTATTGTAAACACAAACTGTGCAACATCTTGGGGTGGAGACCTGGTGACCCGAAATACAGGCCTTTTAGTCTAGCTCGGGCACCAGTCTCCCACACAATTTGTTATTATATAAAAGTGTATGTAAATTGTCTATTTTGTGGGAGAAATAAAGATATTATTATTATTATTATTATTGTATATCTGGTTCATCATTATTTCATCCTGTATTCTTTCTACGTGTCCGAACCAATGGAGCATGCCTTTTCCTATCTTAACACCGACACTCGTTTTCAGACCAACATACGTTTATATGTTTAACGTTTAGTTATTATATAAATATTAATGTGTTTATCTTAGTTTACCAAATATGTTTATTTAAATTGAGATGTTGCTTTCGTTCGACCAAGAGCCTTATATTGTAAACTAACATACAAATACCCGCAATTTGCAGGCTGCAGGACACTATCGCGACGGTGACTGGAGCTTGAGCGGCGGCTATATCTACATAACGATCCTGTACAATTTCTCGGTGACCCTGGCGCTGTACGGACTGTTCCTGTTCCTGGGTGCCACCAGGGAGATGCTCAAGCCGTTCGATCCCGTGCTCAAGTTCTTCACCGTTAAATCCATCATCTTCCTCTCGTTTTGGCAAGGTGAGAGATTCTATTGAAAAAGACTAATATACGAGTATAACAGGTAATGTGATTTTGGAATTTTGAAATTAATTATTATTTGTTTTTTTTACTCATAAACCGAGTTGAATAAATAGGTCGCATTTCAAGTTTGGTATACCATTAAAGTGGTCCTTCATCAGAATACCAGAGGTATTCGGGAGATGAAGATGAAGGACCACTTTAATGATACCCTCATGCGGATGAAGCCGCGGTCAGTAACTAGTCTCTAATAAATTAATTATCGAATATCTCGTGTTTTATCAGAAGGTGATGCAACAGGAGCCCTGTGCATGAGAGGAGCTTTGAATATTAAAGAAGCGAGTGAGTTGTGTAAGGACCGAGTCATGTGGCGCTCGGATTTCTCTGTCTACCCCGCAAGGGATTTGGCGTAAAGTTATAGATAGATAGATATCTCACATTAACAGACATAGAGTCAATCCTGCACCAGAGGTTAGGTCATCTTATCAAAGTGCAGTAATTTATTGAGGGCTTCAAATAAAATTATAAACATTACCACTTTGTATGTGTTCAGGCCTTGTGACAAATAAATCCAGCTTCATTTTAATAGGGTATACGCACTAATATAGGTATAAATGCGACAGTAACTATTGTCTATTTATAATTACATTTTAACGATAGCATATAAAACACACAAAGTAACTTGGATCAAATTGCCAATAATATTTTCATTCAATTAATTATTATTTATTCACTAAATTATCTACACTGCTACTACTTACTATCTACACCTAGTTGATTTGCCTAATGTATGTAAAAATATGTACGATATTTACGAAACAACATTTATATACATACATATCATCACGCCTGTTTCCCATTGGGGTAGGCAGAGATTATGGAACGCCAAGTGCATCGATCCTATCATCATCACCCTCTCGCTTCTTCCACACTTATCAACCTCTTCATGCACGCTATTCGGTTTTGGCTGCTTTTAATTTGGCTCTTTTTCAACACATCATCAATTTGATCTATATATGTGCGGCAGGGCGAACTCTCCCGAAATCACCATTCACTCTTGCCTGATTCACTTTCGTAACTCTTTTGTCATTCATTCTTTCTAAATGACGAGCTTAGTAGCGTAGTCGTGAATGACGCAAATTTGACACCAACGCTCGTGGATTCGATTCCCACACAAGACAAACATGTGCATGAACATGTCAGTTTGTCTTGGTGTGGATGTTTTAAGAGAGGTAGAGCGCATCAAAGCAGCGCGTCTGGGGTGTACCTCCACCTCACAGAAATCCGCAGCCAAATTACAACTCCGTAGAAGGTTGCTGTGTTCTTGCGTGTGAGTGAGGTCAGCAGTAACCTCGGAGTTGCTCTGTTAGCAGCAGAAGAGGCATCGCGCGAGTGATACTTAATGTATTACAAGCGTTCATAGGCTTCGGTAACCACTTTACATCAGGTGGGCCGTATGCTTGTATGTTTCGCGACGTTGTATAAAAAAAATTACCATCATCTTTCATTCCACAGAGTTCCCGTTTCGTGCTATTATGCATCTCTCCTCCTCTCAGCCCACACATACTCCTCAGCGCTCTAATTCCTACGGTGTTCAAACTGCTTTCATGCTTCTTCTGCTATATCCATGTTTTACTGCCGTACATCAATGTTGGCGTTAATACACCCTGAATGTTAGCAAGGCGAGCTTTGCTCGATATGTCATCGCACGGAGTACAACGCACCATTGATACGGTTTTCTGCTTTCACTCTCCTTTCAATATCGCCCTCACATTTTCCATCTCTCGTAAACATAGAACCTAGATAAACTAATTCATTCACTTGTTCCACTTTCTCATCTGCCATCATTATCTGACAATCTGTAACACTTTCATTCATTTCAAACACCATCGCTTTCGTCTTAATTACATTTATTTTCATACTTTTCCTTTTAAAGGCCTCGTTCATTATAGAACCTGATTATCGGCGAACAGCACGTTTTTAATTACTGACTTTTAACATTTTTATTCCACTGTCATACTCTTTCAAGTCTGTCAAATAATATTTGTGCAATGATATTACACTACATTGCAACGAGATAAATGAGTAAAAACTTTACCATGTCAAAATAATCATCTGGCATTGTTGGTCTTAATTTTAATTTTGTGACAATTTAAAGCGTCATAATATTTTTTTCATATGAGTATGTGTGGAATATATCAAATGATATTGACTATGTCCAATAATTCGAATCTCTGTGTACGCTGTACGGGACTTGGCGTGAACAAATTGATATTTTCATTAAACCCGTTAATTATCTGCTGAAGCGGTAGCCTGGGGCCTCCAGTAACTCTTGAGACTGTTTGTTATCTTGATAACGGAATTCCAAACGAAAACGGAAAAAGAATTCAAACTATACAGTCTTATAGTGTTAATGAGATAGTAAATCTGTTTGTTATTTTTTCACGATTAAACTGTTAAACAGATTGCAATGAAATAGGTAGTCTGTGACCTGAAAAAGATCATATACCGTTTATTAACGCGACAAAGTATCGCCGCGCAGGCGTAACATGTTACAGTACCCTGAGTCCGACTGAGAAAGTACCGCTATTTTCATGAAATTATGGCAAACAAATGAGATTTATTTTAGGATAGACAGCTTAGTTTGTACATAAATTTACAATAGATAAATAAATTTGTTTTTTATTTCTATATAAAAACACTAGTGTATATTTGGAAACAAAAACTTATATGTCGGTCTGGGTTAAAAGTCATATTAATTGTCAACAGGCGTAGCCCTTGCTATCCTCGAGAAGGCGGAAGTAATATCACCGATAATGGCCGAAGATGGACAACGCACATCGGCGGGTACGGTGTCAGCGGGTTACCAGAATTTCCTGATCTGCATCGAGATGTTGGCTGCGGCCATCGCACTGCGCTATGCCTTCCCCGCCGCTGTGTATGCACATGCGCATCGAGATCCCCACCGCTCCGTCACTATGCAGTCTATCTCCAGCAGCCTCAAGGTTATAATAAGCTCATCATTATCATAAAACTTAAAAAATATAGCCCATAATTTCAGAGGATGCGTTACCAGAACTTCATCGTGCTCTACATCGTGATGATAGAACCCTGGTCTGACCATGCATACTGAATCTCCGCTGTCCAATCCTTTAGATGTCTCTTTGGGCTGTTGACAGCCAATGAAGGAAGCTAAATCTCAAACTGCTTCCTCTAATTGCTTTTGTTGTTCCTATTTATAAAGATGCAAATTATGATATGACATGTCATAAATAAACAGTGAATTGCTTTATAAATAAACAAAATGTATTGGTCTCTTCATATTGTGTCATTTTATTTGAATGACGCCATTGGACTAAGTTAAGTGCAGATATTTGATGGCTTGAAATCACTGACTTTCGCCTATCGGCAATATAATAGTTAGGCGTTATATAGAGGATCCAAATAGAACGTCTTAACTATTATTTGACGAGATGCTTTATAAAATTGATCGATCGGCCGAATAAGTGCCGACAACTCGCCAAACGTCGATTTTCTACAGTAATTAATGTGCGTCGAAAGCCATACTATTTATCGACCTCCTTTCAAACTTTAATCTTTTAATATTTCAGGAGACAATGAACCCTAAGGACATAATGACGGACGCGTTCCATAACTTCCACCCACAATACCAGCAGTATACGCAGTACAGCTCCGGTGAGTAGACGTTTGGACGTGCATGCTCATATGCTGCCTGATCACCTTTTGTTTGCTTCTCTCTGATATGTCACATGTCATTATCAGTTATTATTATAGCGAAATAGCCATGACAAGCCGAACTAATAGCTATAAATAAAAGTAACCACGCTTATTCGCGTACATTGAGTTGGCGTTAATGTGCTACCAACAGCCAAACCAATTTCCAAACATAGCAAATAAAATTATAGGCACTTACTCAAAGCAGCAACAAAATACAATGTTCCTTTTGATTTAGAGAATTTTAATAGAGAGCACTTAACAAGAGAATTGTTGAAAGTATTTGTGATATACATATAATAAATAAATAAATACAATGTCAGGAGGTAAACAAGCATGCGGCCCAACTGATGTAAAGTGGCTACCACAACCTAATGAACACTTACAATATAAGAAGTATTGATAGCCCATTACCACCTCTTCGTGTTTTTGAACCTCGTTTGTTAATTAGCGAGATGTACTACGTAGGATACGCGCGTACGAAGTCACGTGGTCGTTATTACTTGGATATTCATCTATATTTAAATCACTAAATTCAGATGAAACTTGTTTTAATCATGTAAATGGTGAAAAAAATGTGACTGTAATTCACTAGAGATTGTGCGAATACCCTATTGTTGTGACTACATTACTTTCGCGTTACTTTCACTTATAACGCATTTTAAAACTAAGTAATCTACTAGTTGTGGACGTGAGAAATCTGCTACACTGCAGGGCTGTCGATAAGATAGATAAAAAGATAATGTATTCACGGTGTCTGAATTATACTTAAATTTTCTCAAGATCATAGAGAAATATCCTTGTATCGAGCTAACGGCCTAATGCGGACCCAATAAGTCAATCCTAGACTAACATAGTAAAGATAAATAATATACAGTAACTTGATAAACATTGGTTGGAAATATTTGTATCAAATTCAATGGTATCGGCCACTATTGTCGTGTGTGCGTGTGTGGAGAGTTCTACAGTTTGAACTGCATTGATAACAACAATAACGATCATTTTCCATATTAGGAAGCATCTAAGACTTGTTTTTTTTGTCATTAAAGCGAGGTTACATTTTGCTGCTTACTTCGAAAGGATTATAATTTAATTACTTAAGTTTTTCACTCAATAGCCATGCTAAGTAGGTTAGGTTCGTCTTATTTTCTTTTTTTTATTTTCTTTCAGATGTCACTTCTCAACTACCTTATGAGAAACTATAAGCTCTGCCATAGCTGTGCTGTGCATGAAGTGCATTGATGTCTGTCTGTCTGTCATAATATTATACATAATGAACCATCCATATTACCCGAGCATGGAAACGCCACTAACATATTTACAACTCCCTAATGTCATTTTTAATAAAAACAATAAAACTATGAAAATAGAACACATTCTAAGTTTTACTTTTATCGATTATTCATCGTATTTGGTGTTCGTAAAACATCATTGTGCCTTGTAAAATATTAAAGATATTAATAGCGCAAGCATAATTAATTTAGGCTGGATTTCGGTGCTCGGCTTCGAAACCGTCAAATTAGTAGTATTTAGTTTTTTTATGTCGCGGTACTTGGTTAGTCCGAAACAGAGAAATACAAGAACTGACCGCATTTATGTGTTACTCAACGAAACGGCAAAATATTAAAAATTAATCATTGTAAGTGTCATTAAAAACCATCGGGTTCGTACAGTTTCTTGAAAATCACTTCTGATCTTTGGTCAGAATAATACAAGTTTCTTGTTGATTGTAGCACGAGTTGCAATTTGGTTTAATGAGCTTTGTGGCATTTAAAAAAATGCGAATCAAAAGCCTTGTATACTAATTTTGTTGATTTACGTCCCGGAAACAAGATGTTGACCATCAAAGCATTGTTAAAATTTGGGTATAAATATATCATTTGCCTAAATTTGTCTCTGCAAGTAACGGCGGCGTTGTTTAACTTTGTGATGCGAAGTTTATGATAACGTACTGGCATAGATGAGCTATTGAGAGATGTTGTTTCATAAAATTTTCATTATGCCACATCGCATTCGATCCACATGATTTATTTACGAGCCCATTTCATTAGACAGTTCAGTAAATTATTCGGACTACTCATTGCCATATAGTTAAGTATTTTCTATTTTTATTTAAGTACTGATAATAGGGTTGGTCCACATGTTCCTACTAATCTACTCAAGATATTCAATTAAATTTATTGTCAAAAATGACAACGATCCCATGAGAATAACAACCGATCACCCAAAATCCGCCTTTCACATAGTCTATTAAAAGTACACCCGTCCAATGCACCTATTGATATTTTTCTTGAAAATAATTTCAAAAATATGCTGACATACTATTGATTTTAGGACATTAAACGAATGTGCACTCGTTTAGTCCATACTTTTCATTTCCACTGAAGAACCTCGACCGTATCACAGTACATGCACAGATAAACCTTTGACGTTGGCCGTTGCTCTTTCTATGCGTGTCGGCACATTTCAGTATTAATTGTTGATAATATAGTCTATTCCATTGATCTCCAACTTTGCCGATTATGTTTATATACATATACTGTACAGGGCTTACATTGTGCGGTAAGCTAGAATCACTATATAATTCCATAGAATTTTAGTGGTAACTTCATACAAGTAATACTATATATGCTAGTTGCTTGTGTAATGCTAATCTTTTCTAATTTTCGGTACATATATGCTACGCTACATAGACATGCAACTTTAGAAAATATATAAAACTTATATTATTTTCCAATGGTTTCATATAAGTGGAATATTTCTGATATATTTCGACGGTGTCCCAGCCCTACTTACAGGGTATATTTGTGCAAAGATTGGTTGGTACAGTAATAATATCAAATAAAATAAATTATTTTGCTGATGGACCATAACTATTATCTACATAGTATAAATCGTTGTAGTGCCTATACTTTAATGTACATGTTTTATTTTCTGTGATTTTATTTCTTTTTGTATAATTTTGTTACTTGTCTTATATTTAGCGGATGAAATCCTGTAGGAGAAAGCTAGGCTTGATTATTACTAACATAATACTGAAGGGCATTTATCGTGTTGATACTACCACATAGTATTGAAGCCTGATATAATTCTGTTGCCAAACCAAAGAACGACGAAGTTTCAAAGACCTATAAATGTAATGTAAATGTCGAGTCAATTATTATGCGCAGTGTGTTATATAAGTGGTCTGTCACTCTTAGAATTAATAAATTACATCTTTCTCAAATTTGCTCTCTTGAATTTGACGATTTCTTGGAAGTAAAAATGTAGACTTCATGAATTACTTCAAAAGAAACATTCTATAACTTTTAATTCAAACACGTGTTCATTATAAAGTTTAAGATGCTCAGAATAGTAAAAACATTATATTCTACCAATATTAAAATCTCTCACTTTACATTTAGGTGGTATGCGATATACTTATATATATATTATAACTATAAATTATAACTGGAAAATAGGTTGCTTTGACAACAAAAATTAAATTATTGCTCTTGAACTGTCATCTAGAGCACGCTTTACTATACAATTGTGACTTCATAATATTGTTTCTGTCAGTTATAAAATTCAGTAATCAAAGGTTAACTTCAGCAATATATGAGATTCATTCACTACCAAATTTGATCAAAACTGATAGACCACTTATCTGACCTTATCTACCGACTTATTAGAATAGCTTGCTGAACATCATTTCAATTAAACTGTATGGCCAATTTAATAAGATTTTTATTTATCGCGGATTAATGTATATAATATTAGTATTATTTTTCTAACACCATACTTTTAATAAAAAGAAAAGTATATATATCTTTAGTGCGAATTTAGTTAAGTTTCAATTAAATTAGAAGACGAATTTAAAACATATTGTACTTGGCCTTCTATCACTTACGAATAAATGGTTTCCTTATATTTTATGTTCTTTTATTGCAATATAAGCCTATTTTTACCTTATATATTTTATTTTAACCTTTAGATTTTTAAACAAAAAATATATCACAATGAAAGACGAGATAGCGTATAATATTAAAATATTTAATGAGATGTAATGAAAAGGGGCATTTATGTACGGAAAGGAATAATTTCAGGAGTTAAGGTAAGCTTGATTCGTAGAATGGCTTTTTATCATTTGTTTGCTAGCATGCTACTATGAATACATTTGTAACAGTGGTTTGTTATGTAACTGTGTCTTGATAGTGTTATGATATTACGTATCAAAGAGTTGTAAAAATTAAAATACGCAGAATGCTATACATTCTTGACATTATGATTTTGTATGACATTGAAATTAAACGTAGAAGTTAGAGATGTTAATATTAATGTCGTTTTATTTTTACAACACTTTAACGCGGGTTATTGATTCGTCAGATTCTTTTAATTAAGTTACACATACACACAAATTTATTTCGCGTTATACACTGCGTAATTGTCTATTTGGGTATTGTCATACATACCTTAAACACACACTTATTTTTTTCATTCACATCACAGATATATTTTCGTTTATTTTAATGGAAATTTCATCTATCTTTTTAACGACCTGTCTATCTGCACAACCCTCTATGGCGGTCTGTAGTCAGACAGTGACGTCTTGGAGACTTAAAAGATATAGAATAAAATACCTCATGAACATGAGGTCAACTATACTGCTTACACATTATACACTGTTTATAAAGTCGTGTGGAAATGAAAATATGCATCTATTGCACAATGATACAACACTACCGCATAGAGATTACTATTTTATACACAGTCGACCATCACTAAGTAGACAGGAATGGAAAGCGCCCGGCCGCTTGGTGCTTACTTAATGCCCTTCCATGTCCTGTGCTTTAAAGTGTGATTTCACATTTGGCATGCCATGCGTCCGGACACACGGTCTGCCGCAGATCAAGATTAGATTATTATTTAAGATTAGATAGAAAGATTAACATCAGTTCAATTACGTATGACGACAAGGATTCTCCAAAAGTCAATATGATTCGTTTGGTCTGTGGTAGACTGTATACAATGCACTTGCAAAAAAATCCCTGCGCCTTGATACGGCCAGGACTTGCAGAACGTATAATCTATCATAGGTTCACAAATACACACTAGTTTAGTAAGTTATTTCGATTTAGCTTCTAGACTCGTTTATATACAATTATATATACCTAGTCCGGCTATAAGTTCTGTTACAAACGAATATGCATTTTTTTTTATGAAGTAATGTAATCTTAATAAAACTGAAATGTACATATTTATGGAAGTCTCAACAAAAAATTAAAATATATATATTCTACTGATGGGCACGTTTGGCTTTGATCCAGGCCTTTAATCTGTCTGGCCAAGAATTTATAGATTTACGCACTGTTTCCATGAGAAATTTAGCCACTGCTTGCTCCCGAGATTTCTTAAGAGATTCTTAAGAGTCGACGTGTCATTTCGAGCAGGCCATGTCCTCTAAAACTGACCATTATTTGTAGTCTAAGGGGTTCAGATCTGGGCTAGACGAGGGCCAGTCTTCAGCTCTTATAAAGTCCGGAACGTGGGTTTCGAGCCAGGCTTCCTGCTGGAAAGTCAACGATACATTTTTAAAAAGTGTATTGCTGAGAGGTTTCGCAACACGATCCAAGACAGTCTCTTGATACACTTTGACTGAAGTCTTCACTCCTTTTTCACAAAAATGATGCTTTGCGGCTCCTTGATAGGACACCCCCACTAAACCATTACATACGCAGGATGATGACCACGTTGTACCTTTCCGACCACTTGGGCGGCTTCGTTGGAACTGAACAAAATGACACAAAGTGTATTTTGTTTGTTGTAGTGCTCTTCAATTGTGAATTGAATTTTCATCAGTAAATAGGATGTTTCTGTGATTGGTGTCCTATCGGGATAAAAGGCGTTTTGATCCATCCACTCTCTTCAACTGTAGGGATTGATTTAGGGCATGTCCTGTATATCGACAATAAGCGCCGAGCTTCAGGTCTTGTTTTATTATATAATATACGCGACAGAGTCCTAGCGGGTCCTAGTCCTAGTCCTATCCTTCATTTCTCGCGATAAGATTTTTTGTTTTCTAATGAGCTTTCGGTTCGGTGAGTTCTGGCTTTAACAACATTAACCAGCCTTTATAATTCTAAAAGCTTGCGGTCGCCCCGATCTTTTATGGTCTTCAACAGAGGAAGTGTTTGTATATTTATCAATAGTACGATATACGAACATACGCCTGATACCAAGCTTTTATAGTGTCTTGAATAAGACGCCGACGGCTCCATACCCAGTTTGTGCAAGGTAATCACTACAGATCTATTTTCTCTAACACCCCATTCTATATTGTTTTGATAATAAACACGAAAAAAATATGTAATAATACGGGAAATTGAAAGAAGTTTTTAACATACTCGTAATAAACGTCAAATTCAAAATAGTTAAAGATAAGTTTCTATGTAACAGTATTTATGGCCAGACTAGTTACGTATATAGTGAATAATGATGCATATTATACCGCCCGTTGTAGGCATGCATCATTTAATGAAAAATAAATAAACTTTTTTACACCTGGCGCTTGTACATGGATAAACAGACCCCGGCTAGCAAGAATGTTTTACTGGCGCGTTTCAAGACATTAAAAAAGTCTGCAATGCATTTGTGCGCAGGTCGTCTGAAGCCAATTTTCTACATCAATCGCGGATAGTACGTGCACTAAAAGCATCTGCGGGTGATGTAAAAAAAAAGTATACGAAACTGGCGTCTAAGGAGTGTATTTTCTTAGGTTCTAAAACATTCGATGGAATGGAAACTATACTCTCATTTTTTATTTACATCTACAGAAAGCGAAAAGGTTTTTATGTGAACCAGGCAAATTTGCTCTATCCCTTTCACTTAAAAAATGAATGCATGTGCCTCGTCTGCTACGTTACGTGCTGGACACGTAACGTGTTAGCAGACGTGGACGAACCAAATGATCAATATTAATATGTGTAGTAATGCGAGGTGCAGCTGGTACGGGTAAGCGAGTAGAAGAAGGAGCGGCCCTGGCGCCGCGTCCGCCGCCACAACGGGTTGCTACTATCAGCCATGCGACCAACTACCACGAAAAGACGACATTACTCAGCTCTGACGACGAGTTCCAGTGAGCTCGACGAATCGGTAAACAGATACGGACTCTATGGATTGCTGTATAACCTGTGGACGCCTTCGAATATTTTTGATTTCTGTAGATTAATTTAAAAATCAATTCTTAGAATAATATTTACCTGTCTTTTCATTTAATAGAGCGGGAAATGGTCACAGTGTACAATGAAATAGACAGTATAATACAATCATAGAACTCAACCAGAAATCGCGCATTATTAATAGGGTACCTATACATTGTTTGGGTACTTATTATGTCGTGTGCTGTCATTGTTGTAGCCTACTGAAATAAAGGTTTTATGCTTTTTTCAGAACACGTAATATTTATAAAATTTTAAACTGAAAATTTTAAACTGAGTTATGAATATAATTGACTGCAATTATCATTATAACGGGACGAAGACTTTAATCGTTCCATGTGTTCGTACCGACTGCGAAATAAATGCATTTAGTAATTTCAACTATGATTGTTCACAGTGACGGTTTCACGTTTTGGAGTTACAGCTACTTAATTACTGTTTCGAGAGCGAAAAGTGTCTCATATGGCGTCAGTGCAGAATGATATCGAAAGTGCATTAAAATTCTAAGAATATAAATTAACCTATTACTACATATAATAGGTGACAGGGTGACACCCCTAGTATTGCAACTGTTTGTAGATTACGGTAACTGCTTACCATCCGGCAGACCGTACACTTGTTTGTCTCCATAGTGGTTTAAAAAAAAATGGCCAACGCGCACTTTATAAAAATACGACACAGATTTTCGGTGTGACTGCGTATTTAACGATTTATGTCTTTAATCGAGACCCATAGCGACTTCATATTGTGTTAGTTTTATAAAGTGCGTAGATCGGGCCCGTACGCGGTCTGACAGGCACTGGTCACTAGTTCAATGAAAATGCTATAAGGCCGATAGGCGTTGTCTTAGTCTTAGAAATGTCACTTCATTTCATATTATTTATTTTTCTTATTCTTTTTATTTTAATCTACTTACCATCATTTCAGAAATTAGCACCGGAGGAAAAAGAAACGTCTAGAAAAACGTGCCGTGGTGGGCTTTATTCATAGATTTTTTTAGTATTTCTGTTCGCCGTATATATAAGTAGGTATTCTATGCTAAAGAAGATATAATGACTGATACTTACAATATATTGCATAAGAACATTTCAAAGTTGGACATGTCAAACGCGACGTGATTTTATTTGTACTATTCTTAACTTTAAATTGTTTATAATGTATTCACAAAAATATAGCGACGCAACAGAGGGGAAGTTAAAATTAAATTCTTCCAATAAATGAAATACGAAATTCAAATACCAATCCAACGTTCCTTCCAACGTATAATCTCCGAGTTGATACCGACATAATGCTGGGGAAGTAGTTGAAATAATTTTATTATTTATGGTCAGATGCTTGTATATTGTATAGTGTCATTCAAGATTGTATTTTGTTTTGATTCGAATGTTCCATGCTCCTTGTAAGCGATTGTAACTATTTAAGTTTATTTGTTACTATTTAAGTTGGATATACAATTCTAGCCTTATAAAACTAACATATATCTCTGGAAATAGCGCTTGTACTGTTGCTTCATGCTTGTGACCATATGTATTTCATCATGTCATTAGGGTAATAAGAAGTCAATACCTATTCAAATGTTGTTTTTGGTACCAATTTATTTTTATTATGATTAATTTGTATTATATTTAATTATTATTAAACTAAACAACCGTTTTATCTTTTCTTAATTTCAGTACAAATGACCTTTGTGATGCCGGAGGAACTATGTTTGGTTTCTGAAGATATTTTGTAAATTTTACCCCTATATATTATAGTGATTTTGGCGACTGATTTTACCGACGCTCATGGAACATTAGACTTCCATGAAGTTGCATAGCTACTATATGCAGGTGACCCAGAAATGTTGGTCAACTGGGAAAAGTGATTAGCTTATCGAATATTTTAAGGAGATATTGAAACATTTAGTTAAATTTGGTAGTTTCTTCAAAAATTCGTTTTGACTATTACTTCCGGAACATCCTCTATCTATAAAATATGATCTCAACATCTCTTTTTTTATCGGTGTCATAATTTAGTAGTAAGTAATATGATTGGATAATACTAAAGGATTATCAAATCAAATTACTTTATTCTTTGATTTGTTATTATTTGATTAGATAATAGCAAAGTATTATTAAATCGAATTATTTTATAATGTTTCCGATATTAAGTAATTTGATTTTACATTGGAAGGGCACAACAATTACATTGTGCCCTTTTTCAAAAAAAATGAAACGGGTTACGTGATTTGATCCTTCTTTATTTGTTCAGTTTTATTGTACAGAGCATATTTGTCAGCCCTCCTATAACTTAAGTTTACATTAAGAACGGCATAATCACGGCGACTTTGGCTCGACGACAAGGACTGTACAGTTAGGTGTGTAATGTAGGTAATTGAAATAGTATATAGTTATTTACGCAACAAAAGTGTACATAAAAAGAGGAATTATTAATAAACTAATATTGTAAAAAAATACTACCGAGATATTTTAAATTGGAAATATGTAGTGCTTCTAATTATTTTACTAAAGTATTTTCCGAATATGCCTTTTACGACCACATTGCTTCAATTATTAAACCACCAAATAAAAACGATTGTATGCATGACAGCATATTTCTGGATATAAGAATACAGGATCAGGTCAGAATCACAAAGGGTTTATCAATTAAAAGAGGTGATTGTAGTCACTAATATGAATATGTTTAATATGACACTTCGAAATCGTGAAAAATATTCTACGTCCGTCTATAATTAATCGATCAGTTGATTTTTTGTATGGGGATGAGAAAATCCTATTGCCCTGGCCTATCGATGCAGATATTAGTTTCTTGAGAACAGTTATCCATATTAATGAATAGAATCACCCCCTTCGGCTTGACATACCGTTTCTGCAAGCCTCTTATACCTATACCTTGTCCTTTATAGTTTATCTATATATCTATATTTTCACGCCAAGTCCTTTGCGGGGTAGGATCCAGTCCTTTACATTCCTCAAATAATAGGGGATCGGACAATATTTCATAAAATTGATTGAAATTAATCATAATGGATATATACCATTATAAAAATATTATTGTAAATAAATAAAACTTTAAATGACCCAATACTATGTCTAAAGATTATTTATTTAAAAATGGTGGGTAAAAAAAACCGTGACGCCTTTTGTTTGTAATCAAACTGCAAGTCGTAAAAACTTTTTTTTATTACTTATATTAAAGTTTATAGAATTTAACTAACTTGTTTGTAACTTATTTGTTTGTTAGTCAATCAATTGGAAAACGATAACCACGACCATGCGCGGGGTCACAAAATTGCAAGAATAGATTTTACGGCTGGTTAGTGTTTCAGTTCGTACTGAACCCCCAATATGCACGAGGCCGTCGGCGGTCCCTGATGACGCCTAGCGCCACTGTGGGGCCTCGTAATAAAGTTTTTTTGTGATTTTTGTCATTGTTTGATTAGCAATGACACTTGTAAAATAAAATTAGCGTATAATAAAAATTTTATTGGTGCATAGGTCCCCTGTTCGATACCTGGCACCGCATGTACCACTAAATTCGTGGTTTCGGATTTATTATATTATTATTTATTTATTATATTTGTAATTATCACTAGCTTGGCGGTGATGGAAAACATTGTGAGAAAACCTTCATGTTCAAGAAAGTATATTTTGAAAGATGTGTCAACTAACCTAAGAAAGATCTGATCTTCGCCAAATCCTTAGGCATAGGTAGCAGATCCCGCCAATCGTAATGGATTAGGAAATGGGATAACGTTAAGAAAAAAAAGAAATAATTTAGCTTCTTTCTGACTGAAAAGTGAAAGAAGCCTTGCAAGGCTGATATCGCCGACATCCATGTTTCCTTTAGCGCCGCCACTGTAGTGTTTACTTACAAATGACGTCACGCGATCCGAGAGCAATTGCGCCTTTTATGCGGTCAAAGTCAAAATCTTTTTATTCCGTAAAAATGGCTACATTTGTTTGGAATCGTCACAATTTTTTTCCCTACCGTGCAGTTTATGACTAGGTGAGCACTGATAAAAATACTGCCAAAAAACTCAGGCATCCCTCTTTTGGTGTCCAAACAAATTTACATATTTTATTAATTACATTATAATTGGATCGACTCACTCCCAGGCATTTTTATCATTAATATAGTCAGATACTTTATAATATGCCCTGCTACACAATTTGGCTTTAATAGTAGTTTTAAATTTGTTTATTGACAATTCTCTTATATTGCTGGGAAGTTTGTTATAGAACCGTATACATTGCCCCATAAAAGAATTACTTATTTTGTGGAGACGGCTTGCATGTAACACAAGATTATGCTTATATCTAGTATTTATGCTATGAGTATCACTCTTTTTATAAAATGAGTCTATGTTTTTATGGACATACAAAAGATTTTCATAGATATATTGCGATGCGACTGTTAAAATATTTATTTCTTTGAATTTTTCTCTTAAGGCTCTCCCGGGGACCAAGTTTGTAGATAGCTCTTATGGCTCTCTTTTGCAATAAAAAGATGGTGTTAATGTCCGCGGAGTTACCCCAGAGAAGAATTCCATATGACATAATACTATGAAAGTAGCTGAAATAAACTATTCTAGCCGTATCAATATCAGTGAGCCGTCTAATAGTTTTCACTGCATAGGCTGCAGAACTTAGTTTTCCTGATAATTTTTCAATTTGTGGGCCCCATTGTAGTCTGGAGTCAATTGTTATACCCAAGAACACAGTTGTCTCCACAGGGGCTAAATTAGTTCCATTAACATGTACATTGGTAGCCAGCCACCTGTCTTACATTAGGTGTTGAGAACTTAATTACTTTAGATTTAGCGGCATTTTTAAATAAATAATCTTTCAACGCAGTTTTGTGTTTTAACGTTTATTTATAAAAAATAAGTATATTTATCACCAATTTATATAAATATCAATTATGATTCGTTTGAATCACTTTTTTAAAATTGTCCGATGCCCATTGTATGCCTAATAGAACAAATACTTTGATACGTTCAGAGATCCAGATCAGAGATTTAAATATGCTCTTTAAGCGGTCCAAATTTTCATGTTAATAGCGAAAAATTCAATATTGTAAATACCAGTCTACTTGGAGCTTCCTGATGCGTATCACTGCCCATGTATACCGCAGTACAGGTATGCATACAGAATAGTGCCTATGAGGTAGTTAACATTTCCTATATGTATAGTTTAGGTGCCTACCTTAACAGTGTAAAACTTGGCCAATTAATCCAACACCAAAATATGCGAAGTGCTGCGGAAATTCATTTGCTATTTAAAATAGTTTTATCAGTCGACATCATAGTAGTATGTAGTTCCGCGTTCTAAATTGTTGAGTGCGTTGCTTTATGTCATTTGACATAGGCAGATATTCTTATTCTTACCTATGTTCGTCGTGTAAACGCACAGTGCTCCTTAAATGTTCACGCTACATAAGTTCGCCTGTGCGACACAACTAAGGCACTGCATAGAGTAAAAGTAAACAGCTCTCAACATCAGAAGCAAATCTGTGACCATACAATCCATGTACATTGTCAATTGCCCACGTATACCTATACATTAAGATGGGTGCCTACTTTGTGGCAAGCTACTGGTAGATAGTTTTTGCTTTCAAGTATGTCATTATCACTCATAAGTGCCCCGTCACTTCGATTAGTACATTTGCGGGGATGGGATGTATGGGACTAAACCATAGAAAACCATAACACAATGGAACGCACTGCTCCATACGCAAGAAGCCTAAGCCTAGTATATTAGTTTATACCATATGTATCATAATTTTCTCAAATTATTATTACCTATATTTAAAATTGTGAATGTGTTGTCGTAATATTTTATATTGCAAATAAAATTACGATAGGTAGGTATATGATATTTGCCAGTTTTGCCACGACCATTCTAGCTCCACCACTCCTTTGACATAGCCGTCGTATGCGTAAGTAATGCACTCTTCTACAAAAGTCTTTGAAATATTAGGTATAAAATATGCGTTAATAAATCTTAAACAATTTTGAAGTGTATGTGTATCGAAGCTTCTGCAATTGCTTCGCCGTCCAATTTGGTACCTATAAAAAAAGCTTTAAAACAACCGTAATGGAACCTCAAATTGCTTGAAATTAATTAAGTACAAGCAACCATTCTCTGAGCTCACGGCATAGACTAATGTTGTCGCAATATTGTAGTGTGAATTATGCGCTGGGGCTGGGGAAACGCTGCGTTTGCAAGAACGCAGTGCAAAATTTACTCTGATCTTTATTACTATTAACTTCATCTTGGCACATTGTAGGGTTTTAATGTCAATGGGACTTTCCGCTATACCGCAGCGTCCACTGGGAAAATACTGTCCATTTTCAGTGATGCGGCAGCAATGACGCAGAAACATAGTAGGTAAATACATATTTTTAGCGTTTCATCAATTTCGAATGCTAGGCTCGATTAACGAATTGCTTGCAGCTACAAAGTAATGATTTTAACTTAGCCCTTCTAAAAAACCTTCGTCAATGGTGGTTGCAAATCTCTACATGTAGAGCTTATTGTGTTAACATTTATGATGTAGTTAAAATAACTAAATGACTTTCGTGTTTTTGTATCATCATAAGCTACCTAATTTAATTTTAATGCTAAACAAATGTACGAGAACTGAGGATATTGCGTAGTACATTTTCGTTATAAGCTTATTCCCTCTCCGAGACTGGCAACAGATCAAATTCAGTTTGTGTAAAAAGTTAAGAAACGATAGTACCTACTGTTTTCATAGTGCGAGGCGAGTATCTGGTGACCCAAAATACCTGCTCCTACATCTTGTAATTTATTTTTGTGGCTTGTGAGGAACAAATTTATTATTTTTGTTCATACCCAATAAATAATGTACCTGTCTTCACATTTTTAAGAATCAGGATGGTTATTATTAGAAAAAATATGAAAATAAGTAATTGTTTAATTATACACAAATTAAATAACAATAGAACTGAGGTACTTCATAAGTACTCAACTCATCTACACAGCAGGCAGCACGTCCATACCATACGTCTCTAGTACGAAAAAGTAAAGTATGAAGTGAAGTCGCACTGGCGTTCACTTTTATAACACGCTCATGGCGCGCTCTTTGGCAGTTATGATGGCTTTACAGTCGAGGAGAGATGAAACCAGAAATGTTGCCCTTCTTCTTAATTTTATTTCTGACCATACTTAACACAAACTGAGTTTGATTTGCCGGGGAGTCGAACCAAACATTACCGGTCTATCGGATTATTAAGTCATCAGGATATTAAAGATAAACAATTCAATTATGAAGGGCAAAAAATATGTGGTCCGCCGGTGTTCTGTATTATAATGGCAATTTCCCAGTCGGGCTGCGAGGCACTTGAGTGTCCCAAGGCAATGAATAATTGTAAGTATATTTCATAAAAAAACAGTCGCGGGCTTCCGAAATAGTACAGTCTCGTTATAGCTACATAAACATGTCTACAAGAGCAGTGACAAATATATATACTAACCCGATTTTAGTCATTATCAATTTGAAATATGATATTAACTAAAATACGAATAGGTACATTTATCTTTTGTAGAAATGTTTATAAAATGTTGTGTCTTGGCATTATTTAGAAATACCCCGTTACCATACTTTTGAACAGTTGCGGAACTGTGCATAGGTATTTTTAGACGCGATATTACCTACCTAAGTAAAAAGTACCTACACCTTTAATTTTAAACTGTTTATTATCTCTTCAAATTCTGGCCATCCGTTGTCTGTCTAATTGTTATTTACATTTGAATGAATTAAAAACGAAATTAATTGCTTTCGTATACAAGTGAATTAATCATTAGTTAAATTTAAAACACTGTTTTTCCGGTGTACTTATTACTTTTGTAATGTTTGTGCGATGAGATTATTTTGTATGAACACATCACAGTCCGGTTTGTTGTATGTTCCAATTTACCTTGTTTCTATGTAATCATATGTTTTACGTTTTATACTAAGTAAAGATCTTGTGTACCTAAATTAATATGTGTTGTACTTTGAAAGCATATTTTTATTTTAGCTTTATTAGAATATATGCACATTATACCTACATGTTTTAATATAATTTATATCTATGTGTTATATAGGTTTTTAATTAATATAAATTTATTTTAGTTTTATTCAAAAGTTAACATTAATAGCGTTTACACTGCAATTCAAAACATAATTCGTGAACAGAGATGGACTTGTGCTTGGAAGAGGAAACGTGGCCTATATCGCAGTTTTCGATTACAGAAAAAGAAAATATAACAACTCCGTTCGTTTCGTACCCTACCAAAACTCCCATTATCCCATCAATTTAAAATCTTCATGTATCGCGAGGTATAAACCTAAACTCACAAGGCGAAAAAAGCGGGAAAGCGGCAGCGATCCGAAATGGGTTTTTTTTTTAATTCACGTTTGTATGGAACCTGTAACAAATAACAGGCACGATTCAACGCGGTGTAATCGCTTTCTGTGCCAGGTTGCCAACCACCAAACGTCGCCACGAATATATTTATACTTCTATTATATCTACTGAGCTTAGCGGCATTTAAATATTGCTAATATCTTGGCTCGTGTCCTAAAAATAGTTACACTAGAAAGCATACGAAATCAATCGATATTACGTTTCATGAGTAGTTATCATGTTATTCTTTCAAATAGGTACAACAGTTAATAACCTAAAGTAAATAAAATGTATAATTTTGTATCATAGTAGGTATAAACTGTCTGAATCAATTATTAATATAATAAAATCATGATAATAATTGATTCGGACATTCAGTTTGAGCATTATTGAATGTACCTGCCTCTCAGTGAATAAGCTGTATGTCTTGTTGAGGGACAATGAATTGCATGAATTACTGTCACAAGCTATACTTATGTTTATCATTGACAGTGCTACCGTGCAGTATAAACGCTATAACTTGCCCTATGCTAATTTATAAGTGGGAAAGTTAATAATGAAGATTCATTCAGCTCTGGTTGTAAATTATGTAAGTATCTATGCTTTTGACCATTCAAAATGATCTGACTACCTTTTGACAACATATTTTATCTTTTTCGGATTTCCTTTCTATCGCACTAAACACTAGACTTAAAGCATATTTCTGAGATTTTCTGACCTGCAGAAAAAGGAAATCTTATTTAAGATATTTTTACCTATATTTTGAAATATTACCTTATTGTACCCGTTATATAAGGCGTGGTTAATATTTCCCCCCATATTGTTCTGACACTCCCTTTTTTTTTAAACAATACAATACACTTTATTGCACCAGCACTATCTCATTGTTTATGTTGATAAGTAGTTAAAATACAGCTCATGAAATCCAAGAGATAAGTTTTGTGAGTTAACATCCGTATGGAGTTAGGAAGGGACAGGCAGCTCAAGCTTCTACGAGTATCTCATAAATCCGAAATAGATGGAATGATCTGTCAAAATGTGATATAGGTCTATAGCGATAGATATGTTACTTACCTATTTCGATTATTTACATTTTGTCAATTACAATTAGCGAGGCGAGTCTAAACTAAAAGATACCTTTATAATTTTTAGGTAGACGATGCTTATTACGAATGAAATTCTTGGCTCCGCAGGGGAGCATAGTAGTGGGGTCACGTCCTCAAAAAGGCTTTGTCACAAAAGAGGAAATTATATTTATGGTTCAATTATTTAATACCCGTTTTGTTTCATTGCATTTAAATTTGTATTAAGCGCATTAAATTTACGAGTGCTAGTTTACTTGAACGTACAAGTCCAGCAATGTTGATCTCAGCATAACTCTTACATATGTAAGAGTTTGAGGTAAATAAACTTACCCGGTACTTATATTCATCTCCAACTCCTCGAAGGGAAAGTTAAGTCTTCGATTCCACCTGCTGTCGATATGAATTAAAACTGGCATTTGGAGAGCTTAATAACAGTGGTTTCCGCCAACCTGCAGTGAAGCAGCGTGGTAGATTATGAGTTGGAGCTCCGTATTGAGTATAGTACAGTTACAGTATCTCAGTATTGAGGCGCTTGCGAGATAAGCAACCCTTTTAGCACTTTTACTTGAAACATCTTAGTGTTACGTTGTATTATTTCGGCATGGGTATAGAACTATATAGTAGCGATATGCGTAAAAGAAAATTTTCAGGAAGTTTAGCTTCGCCTCGGCCTTATATAGGAATAGATACACGCACTTAAGTATGAAATGACCATACGGTTGTTTTCAAAATAAATAAAATGGGTTCATAAAAGCCATTGTAGAATAAGTAGGTACCTCAAGTATGGGATTTTACAAAGTTTTACAATGCTATCGCGTTGATGAATAAGTTGAGTTTTGATCGTGCTGTAATATTCCGCTATATTACAAAAACAATAATTTCATCCAATCGTAGTGGCCACGTTGACCTTTGTAAAAACTATCACTTAGGGTCACTTCATTTTATCCCCAACTATAAATAAAATTATTTTTGTAATTGAAATAGTTAAAAGGACAGTAACGCTATGGTAATAGTTTTTGTCTGGATCATTGTTCAAAAAGATGTAAGTAATATAACAACCGTTAGATATTAATTAAAATGTTTTAGCTCCAAGTTTTAAGTACTATAAACATAAACAAATACATAATATTGATATAATATAACGTTTGTTTCATTTGATTGTTGTCATTGAGTAGTTGCGTAACTATTTACTATGCATATTGCGTCCGTAATAGGAATAACAGAAAGGGACAAGCAAAGCGGAGGGTAAGGTAGGTGCTTAGTCTTGCTGCCGTAATAGCCGGCGTTAGTCAATCAATGAATCATCCTGACGATCGTCAAGAGAGGTCTCAGTCGTACGGATATCGACAATTCCCGACGTCATTTAAATTTACAATCTAGTGCGCCCATATTTTACTGTAATTATTACTTGTTCAGCTGTGAAGGAAAACATTGTGAGGAAATCCGCACGTCTCATAAATTATACTACGAAACACGTGCGACTCAAACAAAGAAGAAATCCTTAAGCTCAGGTAATGGACCCCGCCTGTCTTAATGGATTAAGAAACGGGATAACGGTAGGAAGAACTAGAAGAAGAGTATTGTGCGCTCATTGTAAGTAAGCAATGAAGTATCTCTTCGTTGTATTACGGGCACGTCTAAATTAATTACATGTTCAAAATCAGTTGGAAAAATTATCTACTAGAGTCTTGTTAATGTTACGGTTACAGCTCGCTAAACTGTGCGTCATCTCTCCCCTTAGTATAATGTTGAGAGCACCTGCAGCCCAATTAGTCAATTTTCATACTCTACATTGCTCGGGTACATATATGTACCTAGTACGGCCATAAGTTTTGTTATGAATGAATATGCATTTATTTTTTTATGAAGTAATGTAAACTTAATAAAAAATATGTACATATTTATGGAAGTCTCAGAAAGAAATAAAAAAAAATCTATTTGAAATGGCGATCTTTGGCATTGATACAGAGCTCTTAATCGGTCTGGCCACGAACCTATGGATTTACGCACTGTTTTCATGGGAAATTTAGCCACTGCTTCCTCCAGAGATTTATTAAGAGACACAATGTCGTCGGCGTGTCTGAAAAACTGACCATAATTTTTAGTCTAAGGGGTTCAGATCTGATTAGACGAGGGCCAGTCTTCAGCTCTTATAAAATCCGGAACGTTGGTTTCGAGCCAGGCTTGGGTAGTTCGTGCTTTGTGACCAGGTGCAGAGTCCTGCTGGAAAGTCCACGGTACATTTTTAAAAAGTGTATTGACGAGAGGTTTCACAACAGATCTCAGTCAGTCTCTTGATACACTTTAGCTGAAGTTTTCACTCCTTTTTCACAAAAATGAAGCTTTCCGACTCCTTTATACACCCCCCACCAAACCATTACAGACGCAGGATGAAGACCACGTAGTACCTTTGCGACCACTTGGGCGGTTTCTTTAGAACTATGTGCGTACCTATACTTTGTCATTTTGCTTGTTGTAGTGCTCTTCAATCGTGAATTTTTTTCATTAGTAAAGAGGATATTTCTGTGCTTTCCTTTACCTGCGTGTCGGGATAGGCGTTTTGATAGATCCACTGTCTTCAACTGTAGGTATTGATTTAGGGCATGATCTGTATATACAGGATAAGCGCCGAGCTTCAGGTTTTCTTTTATTACCTATACACGACAGAGTCCTAGCGGGAATCTTCGTTTCTCGTGATAAGATTTTTAGTTTCCTAATGGGGTTTCGGTGAATTCTGGCTTTAACAACATTAACAGCCTTCTTTAGTTCTAATAGCACGTGGTCGTCACGATCTTTTATGGTCTTCAGCAGAGGAAGTGTTGGTATATCTGTCGATAGTACGATATACGAGTATACGTCTGATGCCAAGCTGCGGGTAGGTCGTGGCCTTCAAATGACTATCGCTCGTAATTGGGCCGGCTCGATCGGGGTAGTACCGCTCTCTCACAAAAAACCGGCGTGAATTAGAGGTATGCTGATACAACATGCTATTGTGTTTCGTACGGTGAGTGAGAGATCCGGAGCTCATCGATCGACGGCTGTGTTTCTATGGGAAAAATTCACCGGGAAGTCTGTAAGGAGTTGAGCGATGAACAGAAATAGCGGCTGAGAGTGGGTATATGTCCATAGGCTGCCGTAACAGCATTTTTATCGGGTAGGCTGTAAGTACATTTGTTAAGGTATATTAGTCTGAGATAAAGAAAAGGCATTAAAATATTATGTTTTATATTAAAAATATACAGTTACAATAATCATAATGTTCTTCACGACTCTATGGTGATCACACAAAAGGTACGAGTAGGTATATTATTGCTTCCTCGTTTTTACATATTTTCAAACTTTAACAAAATAAGTGCATATCACGTGTCGCATCACTGCCGAAAGGGGCCACATGTACAAATATCACTTAAATAAATTTAAAAAATATTGCCTAAAATACATGACTCAGGTGCAAACAAACTTCAGTATTTTTTGTGTTAAAATAAGTGATATATTATGATTAATTGAAATGGCTACAAAAAATTTTCAATTGCCTTAGAAGGTGGGAGTCCAGACAGGCAGACAGACAGGCAGTTTGTAATCGGAGGGTTTAATCTGGGAATGAGAAATTACCGTCGCAAATGCTTGTAAAAATTCAGTGTTTTAGACCTTTATTTAATGAACTCGTTCTTTCAAAGAACTCCCAGAGAAGATGGGCCTTACAAAGCCCCAAAAAAGTATTGAAATCGATTTCATTATAACGAATAGGAGACACATTAGGAATAATAATATAGTTAGGAATGGTCTCAGTGTGGAAATGAATGAGGCAACGGCAATCTTTGTGCGGAGTAGGCAAAAAATACTTCGGCGGCAACATAAATTTCCAGATGCAAGTTTAGTTAGAAGTCCGAGACTATGGTTCTTATGACGAGGCCATCGCGATTTCAATACTACACAGATTGAGGAAGCGATAGCGAGCAACGAACGATTAATAGTCTTTTCTGTCGAAGTTTTAGCTGAAGCGATCTCTCTACTTTACTATTCGCCCCATCCCCAGCTGATCGCGTAAGTGATCGACGAGCCCGGTTGATCGATATTACACTTAAAATATTCCAGACATCAGGCACGTTAGGCGTGATTAGGATAATCCTTGACCAGTTGAAAAAATGTAGTCTTCGGTGAGAAATTTACAACACAATCGTAGAAAGAGAGCACTAATAAATAAGCTACAATATCTTCTTAATCCTGTCATTTATGGCGGGACTACAAGGTCGTGTTGAAAATATTTGCAGCCGCCTAGATTTCAAGAATGATAAAATCTTATTGAAAAATTACATACTGATCTCCCTTTGACTTACACTTCACATGTGAGGTACAGCTAAGTGCACGCCAAGCTTTACACTTTGAGCTTTGTGCCGTTCTTATGTCATACGTAATAAGAGATACAGTAGAACTTCGAGTGTTGCTTGCTTGTTGAGAGCTTGATCAGCTCTTACGGTCGTGACGTAATCGCGTCCGTAGGCTTGATGACTATTAGCCTCCAGAACAGGCTATGTTACATAAGGGCTACAGTAACGTAGATCTTAGTTATGTTGCGGCAGATTTTACAGAAAACTACTGAGTACAATATGCCGTTCTGTATGGCATTTTGAACTATGAAAAAGCCTTCGACTTTGTTAATATCGAGACGGTTCTGAAATCCTAACGCCGATGTCAATTAGACCATCGTTATAAAGAGGTGTCAGGATGCCTTTACGATGCTGCGACGGCAACTGTCCATATGCAGGACCTGCAATCTAAGAACATCCTGGAGCGACGATTTGATGATCGTAATCACTTTTCAACACAAATTGCATAATGCAATCACGTGCCTATTAATTTATAGACGTATGACATATAAATCTAATTTATAAAATATTTTCAAAAAAATGGACAATATTCATTTACATTATATTTAAGCAATAGGTAATTGCGTGACCCCTTGATAACATGTAAAATACTTTTATAAACTATGAATACTCGTACTTAAGTAATATTTATAACTGCAAACATTGTATACCTATATGGATACACAGTAATCTGATCTCATGTATAAATAAAAAATTTAAATATGGTAGGTAAGTATCTATAAATGCTCACACAAAATAACTCCAATATTTTGATAAAAATAGTGCTTTTAAACATTTCATAAAATATTGTCATTTGCGATGGATCGATTCATGTGATTATTGCTCTTTACGCTGTACCAACAAATGACCTACTTTGGTAAATAAACAAAGATAATTTCTAGACATAAATGATGTGAAATAACGTTATCTGTAGGTCATTTCATACGGTTATGGATAAATATATACCATACAATTTATTTAGATAAGATTCTTCGCATGCGCTATGTGATATGTAAAGTACTTAGAAAATATTACTAACAGATGAGGTAGGTATAAGACCGATATTTAAAAAGAAAATAAATTGCCAGTTTGTAGATTTGTAAGTGGATCCGAGAACCACAGTATCGGATGGATACTGAAATATTTTTTTAGAATCCGATTTACTAATAGTTTTGTGTTTTTTTTTTTACTTTAGCTAATAAAAACTCTACTGCGCTATCTCCAAGTATTATGCCATGTATATTTTAGTGTGCAAAAATAACGTGCAACTCAAAATCATGATATAGATTAATTTAACTTCGTACTTATTTAAGAGAGAATAAAATGAAGGTAGGGCCCAACTTGGCTCTACTCGTTGCTGCGGGCAGAGTGCGCTGTTTTTCTTTCTATGCAGCCACATGCAGTCGTCGTGCGATTCCGGACCTGAGGTTCTATACTGCCTAAGACTTCACCTTGATTTGATTGGAGCTGATTCAGATTGGATTTTTGTATACCGAAAATGTGAAGGACGGGAGTGACATAATTTTATAAAAATCAAAATACATGAATCCGCTGGCCAGGAAATAATACCTATTACCTACTGTTTTTCTTTTGTTTAATTACATTTGAATTTTATTCTGACTTCTTAATTTGACAACTTTTAAAATTATAAGGAATTTAATAATGGATCTAACATCTGACGACTCCAGACCAGACACGGGTGTTCCTTCTAATGCATTTTATTAGCAAGTGTATACCTTCTAATAAAATATTTAACTAGTTAATAAACTGTCAAAAATAAACAAGATCAGTTTTAGATAAGAGAGATTCATACCAACTGGAACTACATATATTTGGCACGTAACATCAATGACAACTAAAATATTGTGTAGAGATTTTCTTAATCGTCCGTATTTCTCTGTAAGTAAATATAAATTAACAGGTTTAAAATGCGCCGGCTGATGATAGTTAATTTCTCTTTACTCATGACGATTGCGAAGAATCTTATTACTTCATGTCCGCATGATGTTATTTACAATACAGACTTACAAACTATATATTTTATAACAAAGCTACAGTGGCAGCGTTCCTTAATAATAATTAAATAAATTACAACTTACTTGGGTAACGTTGAAGATGCAAAGTGGAACAAAGATTACTTTAGTACCTTTTTACGCCACCTGGTTAACAAACCGTCGTCATATAGCCAAGCGGTATGTGAAGTACCGGCCCGCTACCCACGTATTTGTAGACACGGTTAAATCCCAAGGGGCTAATGATTGTTGTTGTTTTGTATTGTTTTAAAGTTACACGTAATCTAAACCAATTTCCTATGATGCCTTGAATTTAGATATTACCAGAAAGCACCACTATAAATGCTGGTAAATGAAAATTATTATTTCTGTATTCATCATAAGTACTGCGAAAAAAATCCATTTCATATTTTAATAAATTTTCCGTGTAGATTTCTTAATAAAAATAAGGATTAACATAAACTTTAAGAAAACTAAAATTCCGCTTACACTTTTCTTTACGCAATTTATTTATATATTAATTACATATAACTTAATGGGTCGTTCTCAAAAAAGTGGTACCTCAACCTATTATTAGGTATATGTCAGATTTATTTTTCTATGATACATTATCCTAATACTTTAATCATCAATGCTTGTAAAACGATACAGTAATTGCACTGTATAACATGCATACATATTACTATATAACATGCATATAGATGCATGCCACTGGTAATGGATGGCTGCCGGCCGGCACTAGTTCGTATGAACTAATCGGTAGCCGAAACACACAAAGTTAAAATAGTTTAGATCAAATTGGCTGCAAATTTGACATTTGCAAAATAACGCCTGATTCTATAAATTAGGTTTCCTATTATACCAGTGTTTTGTATTTTTGAAGAAATTATACACCCAAACAAACAACGTTTCAAGTTATCGTTCACCTGACATGAGCATTGGTCACATGCCACCACATAATAAAGTAATTATAGAAATCACTTCCTTCGATCGCAATGTTGATTGCAAAAAAAAAGAAATTCTTGAGTTTTTAGGTGCTTCTTTTTTGAAAATAACCCTTATATCGATGCCTTTCATTAGTCCACAATATTTACCCATTTGGACACGAAATTAAAAGCATAACTAAAGACAAATAACAAAAGTGGTATCATTCTTGTACGTTTTAACTTTCATAACATTCACAACCTAGGTCATCATAGCCTTTTACTTACAGGTCTATGTGAACTCATTCCACTTCGCTGATCCTCAAATCAACCGAAAAAGAGTAGATATAAGTACATACTAATCAACTACAATTGCCACCGTGCTAAAGGCATCTAAATCACAATTTCTAATTTCAGGCTAAGCCTTTCTTAAGTGAGAGAGAAAAAGAGTTAAGATATGCAAAATTTCACAACATAGTTCAATGTTAAATTTAAGGAAGTTTTTATATTGAGGAAAATGTGAGCATAAAATGACGATGCATATAATACAAGTGCAACCTAAAGTATATTTGTGCTGCGCTAGGAACGGATTTTGTTACCAATTTGAGCAACGATAATATATAGAATATTAAGACTACGCGGCTAATACAAGCAATTTCTTTAATTTCTTTCTTCGTTAGTTAAGGCATAGTTACACGGACAAATTACGGTCATGTTTTAGGAGCCAGCCCTAAAAAGGTATCAAAATTCTATTCTTATTTAATACTAATCGAGCTTCGTTGCTCTGCTACATAATGAATTTATTCACAAGGTGTTTGATGAATGCATCTTATACAGTTCGCTAAATTAATAAATTTTATTTTTATCCACTTGTCTTACTTACGTAGATTATTTACGTAAGCCAAATGATAAGTTGGAATGTTACTGATAAATATTGATTTTTATAAATCACCGAACTTCATTGTCAGAATTTTTTGATTACTCACAGAATACGTTAAGATATGAATATTTAGTTACCTATGCTAAAATGCACTTATGGCACTCTCGAGTTAATTTTTTGTATTCCTTCACATGGACTCATAATGAAGATTCGGCGTGCACAAAAATAGTAGAAACGTGAAGTTAAGAGCACTTTATTACACAGTACACTAGCGCCGCCTTTTACAAAAGATGAAATAAAATATACATAATACAATCAAAATAAAATATTAAAAAGAAACGAGTTTGTGAGCAAAAATAACCGTTTGCTTTATGGCGCTCGGTTCTCTCTGCTTATCCCGCAAGTGGCCTGACGTGAAGATATATATTTGTATACATATACACACATATATACAATAACCGTTTGATGTTTTTTTAATAGTAAATTATTGTGTGTTAATGGTAGATCAGAAACAGAAAGAGTTATGCTTATATTTTTGCTTTGAAAGAGACGATCATACACACATATAAGGCAATGTCCTGTTTTATATGGTATAATCCATTCTAAGTAGTAACAACTATTTTAAGCAGATATCAAATTTAGTGTATTTATTTCATTTCTCAATTAGCAAAGAACAAACATTCTGTAATTTAAATTCTTTGATTTAAAATCTTTGCCTGGAAAGGTTTGAGGTATCGGTTACCATATCTATATCTGTGATAAGAAGTGACATATTGAGATGTACAAAATTTGAGGACAGTAACGTATCTTTTTTGAAAGCATATTTGCAGGGGAGCCTGTAATAGTTCAGGTATTGCATTCCAGTGTGGTGACACTTATAGAGTACAGTAGAAGGAAATGGCCATGAAGCCCGAACAAAGCCCGAAAAGTGGGTAATTGAAGAGTAACTTTAATAAATAAATGTGCTTGTATTACAATGGTGACGCTAGTGCACTGTAAAGCGGATTTTACTGCGTGTGCTTATAGTTTGTAACTTATCTTACAACAAGAGAAGATGTGACTTTAATGACTTGATATTTTATACAAGCAAGAAGTTACAGACGAAGTAAGAAAAAAATAAATTTCAAGTCGCAGTAACTTGTGACTAATATGGATTTGTATAGACATTCTCCATGGATCAATCTATCTCCGTGGCGTAGATAAAAATCATCTGTGCCTCCTCGATGAGAATCAAATTACTTTGAGCAGGTTAATTGTGGCGAACGTAATAGAAGGACATTACTTTTGCCATTTAGAGTATTTTTTTATACCACTAAGGTGGCAATCAAGCATACGGCCTGCCTGATGATAAACAGTCACCGTAGCCTATGGACATTTGCAACACCAATTAGTATATAATAATTATTAGTATAATGTTACTATGGATACGTCATAATCGTATACTTGGTGACATGAATTTTATTTACTAAGTTAACTACCTAGTATCAGCGTTCAAAACCCCATAACTAAGCTTATTTACATGTACTTAATTTTTTGAATTTTCTGCCACGAATGTAACTACTATATACGACTGAAGTTAGGAGGCGATTTAATATAGAAATTTGCTACGTATTAGAGAGTAGAATTCTTAAAGTTACAAATCTGTACCAGCCAGAAATATTTATCCAAGCTACTACACCACACATACCTCGTTTGATCATTAAGTAACCTAATAAATACATTTTATTGAATATATATTAAGTAAGTATAAATTATCATTCACAGATATTATGCACGTTGTACTCTTGCTTCCATACTTAATTGAATTTAACAATAAGACATTTCTCGGCAATATTTAGAATATAATGCACCGATTTAAAAATACGCTACAAATAACTATAAATCAGAAAAGCCTGATGGAAAATATAAAAAACTCATGTAAGGCTATTAACATTGGAATATCTTCTCACTTTCACAGTCCCGGTGTCACCAACGTGAGGGACGCTTCTTCTGTGGTAAAAGTTCACGAGGATAAACATAATAATTAACGAATGTTTGCGTGACTTGACCACCCTGAATTGGCATTTGAGATGTGCGGTAATGCAAAGTACTCGACCCTAGAAGCAATATGTACTTCATTCTTTTTCAGTGCAATTCTGCATGTTTGAAGAAAAATGGAACAAATGGCGACTGCGCTAATATGGTAATATAAAATACCTTTAATCATATAACGTTCTTATTACGCTTTTGATTTCTCATAAATTTGACTTTCATTACAACCATCATTAGTTGCTTATATTATCTTCTTCAATAAAAACATATGTGACAATAAGAAAGAGGATTGTTAATTAAGTTTAACAAAGCTAATTGCAATTTACTATAAACTAAATAACAAATTTAGAATTTATAATAGATTCTCTGGAATATTGTGTAAATACCAAATGTCTGATAATCAGTGCAGACATTCTCACAATTTTATTACTATTGTTAAATCACTATTATTTAAATTTTAAATGAATGTTTATTAAACGACATCCACGTGATCTATTAAGTATCCCTTTATCTTACTACACCAAGATACTAGCGTGCTTACATATGTTGTATTTCACTACAAAATAAGTTGTGAATACTTAATAGAAGAAATCTATTCATTAACATTAAAATAATTAGGTACTCGCACATTTGGAAGAAAGTTCTATTCAGCACAGACGTACCTAGCTTTTTATTTTTTCGATCAGGCTAAAACTGTTCCTATTAAGCTTCATTCATTTTCTTTCTGAATATCCTCTACATTAACCTTTAAGTTTACCCTCGGCTCATAGCCACTAAAGGTACATACGTGAGTATGGCAAAATAGCTCTAGCAAAGTTTCGTTGATGCTTAGTGGAATCACAATTTCGCCAGCTCAATATACTGGATAATTTAGCTGTACAAATTTTGTCAATGACAGACAAAATATCAAATCGGCATTGCAACAAGCAAGCCATAAAGAAAGGGTGCAAAACACAGTAATGAACATCTCATTGGAAAAGCAAAGTTTCACAATTAAGCGTACTTTTTGGCGCGTAACTTCTTGGATTCTTATTAAAATCGATAGCATATTTTACCTAATTCTAAGTAACTCAACACGAGTGTTTGATTGCCAGTAGGGCAAAAATAGGTTTATGGTTCTTTTACAATCGAAACCAATTATTTATGTAATTGTTATACTGTAAAATTCATACCAGAACAGATACTTGACATAAAACATAAGCATTACAGACACGTATGTACATACACATATTCATTTTCTATAGCATTTTTTTCCTGCAGATACAAAGCATAAACAGTTTCACTGATGTATGCCGTAAAGATTAGATCCCACACTTTTAAAGCGAAATTTTAAACAGCATCTTAGCTTCCATGGCAATCGACATCCATAGCAATTAAAATTAACGTCAATCCTATAACGTCATTCGATACTTCGGTAGGTCAATATACCAATCGTTGTATTAATTCCAAACACATTATCGCATCAAGAGATAATTATGGCGACGATAAACGTTCAGCGTCCGTGTACTGATGATACAGGGCGGACGGTGGACGAAGGTCGTCGAATGGACGACTGCTACGAACATCTCTGGACAGCACGCGACCTGGAAAACAAACAATTATTGTAACGTTTCTCCCGATTGATTAATTATATTATTTTAATTTATCTATCTATCTATATCGTTTATGAATGTTAAAAAAGCGAGTAAGGTGTTTAAAGCTGACTCATGTGACGCTTCCTCTACCTATCCTGCAAGCGACTTGGCGTGAAGATATAAATAAATAGATACACAATCCTTTTATCGTGATAATAAATGGTACGTATTCTTGTTCAGATTTCAGACTACTCTGAGTCTCCAGACCTTTCGACCAAATTTAGTTACAGTATTGTGAATTAGTGAATGGCGAATGAATTCCACAGGGGAAGGATTTCCATTTTCAGGAGAACAGCCAAATAACGATTCCTTGGAGAGTCGCTTTGGTACCGCATGTGCAACTGACTTTTGGCAGTATTTTTATCAGTGCTCACCTAGTCATGAACTGCACGGTAGGGAAAAAAATTGTGACGATTCCAAACAAATGTAGCCATTTTTACGGAATAAAAAGATTTTGACTTTGACTAGGAAGCTGACGGGGAGCAGCTTCATTAGCAGCAGAGTGGCAACGCGCGAAGGAGGCTCCTTGCGTTGCAAACGTTCATAGATTAGTGTAACCGTTAGATTTCTGGTGAATTGTAGTCTTGTGTGTCATCCAAAGTAATGCGTAAAAAGACAAAACACAATATATACACGGACTTGAAGAAAGCACTGATTATCAATTCATCAACATAGTAGACAGAATAGAAAATTTATTTCAGTTAATAAAAACAAACAGGAATGTTCGCTACTCCGATTAAAACGACTAAGGACTGAAGCAGCTAAATGTCTTTCCGACTTATCTCGTACTAGTATATAGATGGCTTAGAAAGTTCTAAATAGCTAGACAATCAACGGAAACAGTAAGCGGTGAATTCCATAGCCGAAGGAATTGCAAGATTAAATCTATTCTAGGGCAAATAAACGTTTCTAAGTATAAATGGTACTATATAGGTACTTGTAAAAGTTAGTTGGAAAGTTGAATCCTTGAATTTAAAACACTATTGGGGAAATATCCGAGTAAGTGTAGTGAGAAGTTTTTATAATTTACCGACATGCTAATAATCTGAAGGCTCATTTCATACTACATGTATAGGATGACTTTGTAAAGGTGACAGCCTAGTTGTTAACGAACTAGCCTGTCAACCGATTGATTCCTAGTTCGAGTCCTGTTGTGAGCATTACCACCACTTATCACTAAATTTGTGTTTTCGGATTACATACACATTTCAAATGATCATTTTCTCGGTGGTAGATGACACCATATCGTGAGGAAACTCTCTAGCACCAAGAAATTATATATCAAAATACGTGTAACCTGATCTGGAAAGGTCTAGCTTTCGCCAGTCGCTTCATAGCAAAATCAGTATCATTGCCAAATCCTTAGATTTAGGTAGCGGCCCTCGGCAATCCTGATAGATTCGGAAACGGGATAAGGCTAGAAAAAAGAAATCTTGCCTTGACAGGTACAAAAGTTTTTGAATTAAGATCATAAAAATATTTATTCACTACACCTTGGAAATCATTTCTGCTCACCTGTTCTAAAGAGCTACGACATTCTTTACTGATAACTCAAAATGTTACAATCACTTGTTTATTATTTTGCTATGGATTATGAACAAGATCTGCATAATTATGCCACCGACAATATTATCAATGGATACTTACACGAGCATGCATATATGAATACTTTCACGAGATACATGCTTACAATAAACTTTAATTTACACGATTGTACCGAGGTAACAAAGCGAAGATAAATTGTCGCGCCTAATAAATTTTACGCATAAAAGTTTTTACGCTCCCTCTTGCCCTATTTTGTGAACAAACACGATTTAATTGAGTAATTACAAAAGTAATTATCTTCCTCTTCCTAATGTTATCCGGTTTCCTAATCCATTATAATTGACGGGGTCCGCTACCTAAGCCTAAAGATTTGGTGAAGTTACTGATTTTGACATGAGGCGACTGCCGTCAGATATCTACTCACAGGGAAAACCCGACCTTTTTAGGGTAGGTCACACGTTGTTTGTTTTCAAATATAATTCTTGGATGTGCGGATGTGATAAATAAAAATATATACATAAATCCAAAACCATGATTTTAGTGGCACAGTGGTACCAGGATTCGAACCTGAAACCAGTCAGCCAATAAGCGGATTTTTCCCACTAGGCTCGAAAAACAGAAATCGTGGTCAAAAATATATATATAATCATATAAAGTAAACATACATTGCTGTTCATTTTGTTTTAAGTACTGTTTAATATTAAACACCTTGCTGCTATTAGCAAAAGCTATGTTGTGAGAAAATAAGATAAGTATAAAAACAGAAACTTAACATAAAGAACGAAGTAAAAAGAACAAATGAGGTAACCTTGAATGTGGGTGCGAGAGAAGTGATTTAAGCTCCTTCAAGCGTGACGTAACTACATGGACTCGTGGTGCCAATTCAATGTGGGGATTATCCATGAGCAGCCACCCCTATTGTGGAAAAACAATGTGCTTAGTTAATGAGAAATTAATGAAACAAAACAGGAATGGGCTGTTATTTGCGTAGCCAGATACAATGCTCACAGTTCAGGCATATACGTATAAAGTACTCGTGATAAAATTAATATCTCTTTTTAGTTGCATTTACAAAATACAGCTATGATGATGAAACGAACAATAAATGACGTTATAGAATTTGAGTGAATCTTAGAGTAATAAAATTAAGGTAATGCTGTATCAATAACTACTAGTTTGCTCTGATGGATCTTCGATAGCTATTATGTGTTCTAAATAACTAGACTAGTAGTTATGAGCATATCATACCTACGACTGTGCTATAGTAGCTACGAGTTTGCTTCGAAGGCTTTTCAACTGCGGTCGGAAGTTATTAGCATGCTTCGATAATACGAATGAGTTGCGATACGTATGAACGTGGTACGGTAGCTATGTTATGAGTACAATAATTATGATCATAATCCATTAACTTTTGAAGAATGCTATCATAACTTCGAACTAATATGATAACTATGAGTGTTTTTCGTTACAATTTTCGATAGTTACGATGGCTCTACGGTAGTTACGAGTTTGTAGCTACAACCATGCTCGGATTGCTACGAGCTGTAAAAGCTACAAGCTTGCTACGATGGCTCTTCGAGGGCTACGAGCATGACAAGGAAGGTATGGCTGTGCTCTAATAGCTATCCACATTGTGTCTCTTAAGAAATCTCTGGAGCGCCTGCTCGGCTTGGAGTGGAAGTTGTTCCCATGAAAACAGTGCGTAAACCCATAGGTTTGTGGCCAGACCGATTAAAGACCTGTATCAAAGCCAATGGTGGCAATTTCAAATAGATTTTTTTTTTTTATTGTTTTATATTTGCTGAGACTTCCATAAATATGTACATAGAGGTTTTATTAAGATGACATTATTTCATAAAAAAATAAATGCACATTCACTTGTAACAGAACTTATAGCCCGACTAGGTATGTATATAATTATTTATATAGCACCGAGCTTCCTACGACAACTATGATAATTAAACATTTCCACCGAAATACTTTTAAATTGCTGTTATTATGTGACTGACGGATGGATTCGTAGTGAGCATCCTATTTGTACCTTTTTGGTACGGAAATAACCACCACTATCCCAAAAACCATGAGACTCTCCCTAAGGGCTAATTTAAGATGAATAACTTCGAAATAGCAATTGAACTAGTTTGTCGAGTCATATGCAAAACGCAATGGCATCGTTGCGCGTGTTAGTCTAGAACGATTGCCATTGCGCGTATTAGTTAAGCAATGTGGATCGCAGCCTGTCTAAAGATGGGTTTAGGTCGTCTCGAGTTTCTCTGTGCTTCGAGCTTCAGAGAGCATGTTAAGCTATTCGTCCCGACTATTCTCGATTGATGATAGTCGTTCAGCAAAGAGAGGTAAAACACAGCCCTGAACATAGCGACTGGGGAAATACTTCCACCTTACATCAAACCGCAGCTAAATCCGTGGAGGGTACCTGCAAGTGTGTGAGCATATTTATTTGTAAGCTTCTGATGAGATGCTGTGTAAGCAACGGAGATGACAAAGGCCGAGTGAAACTTCCTGTATTGCGATTGTTCATAGGCTTCAGTAACCACTTTATACCAGGTGGGCCGCCTGCTTGCATTCCTTCCGACGTCGTATAAAAAAATCTGTATTACATGTTTAGTAAAAAGACAGAACGACTGTGAAGGATTGTCCCGCCAAGAACTTTGTAAAGGTTGTTTATCACAGCCAGCGAGTACCACATTAATATATTAACGTATTCGCTTTTTTTATACATTGTCGCGAGGCATACAAGCATACGGCCCACCTAATGTAAAACAGTTACAGCCTGTGAACGCTTGTAACACGTTTAGTATAATTCGCGCGATGCCAACTCTGCTGCTATGTGTTAGCAGCAGAGGTGGTATCGCGCGAGTGAAACTACTCCTTAGATGCATATTAGTATCCTCACTCACTCGCAGGAACAAACAACCCTTCCGGGAGTTGTTATTTGGCTGCGGTTTTCTGCAGTCAAACTAACTTTCTTAAAACATCCAGACCAAGACAAACAGGCATGTTCATGTACACAAATGTTTGTCCTGTGTGGGTATCAAAGCAGCGCTACGAACCACCGCGTCATCGAGCTCGACACTTGAGTTTTGCTATATATAAATGAAAGGCTTTACAAGTTATATTAGATGGTAATATTCGATGTCAACGAATCAGCTTTACAAAGTTTTCGTGATTTTATTATTCAAAGTGTCATAGTGTACAAAAAATAATTATAGTTGTAATAGTATTCAAATTGAAATAAGATTAAATGAACAACAAGAATATAAACAAATAAATGTCGTAATAATAATTACATAACACACAACGACAACAATAATGAACGCTAATAATAAATTCAAAGCGTGTCACTAAATTTTTTTATTATAATGCACTTTTGACAATTAACAGTTTGCTTAACTGGATTTCAAATATATCGGAGAACTTTAGCGTTTTTTTTTATTGACTGTGCAGTTAACCCCCCAGTGAGCCGTCACCAATTCTGTCAACGATTTGAGAGGTGGACGTGAAGCGCCACTGTCCGAAGAAAAATAAAATGCGACTTTTTAGTAAGTTTGATAAGTGATTACATACGTAAATCGCCATTTTATCATATAAACAATTATTTTGGTATACTGCGAGTCTTATAATGGTTAAGTTATTCAAACGTTGCGATAAAACAGGTTGGTACGTCGCCTAGTATTTAGAAGTGACAAGGATGTTTTTTAACAAGTTAATACAATTTAAAAATATATATTGGGCTTGTGTCTGTGAACAACGTGTGGCATGACATGGCGCTGCACATACATCCTGAAAGAGTATCTATCCCTTTTACATACGACTAAGTCTTCTAAAACTCAATCACTTATACCAACGTGTAGGAGTCAGTTTTCGATAAATGCACATATAGGGATCCATTACCTGTGTGGAGCTCTGTGCGGGGAGCCGGGAGGTGACGACGCCGGAGACAGCGCTGGAGTGGCTGGCGCAGAAGCGGCGCGACGGCGCGAGTACTCCGTGCCGCCAACAGCCATCGCAGACCCTCCACCCACTGGATCCATTACTCGGGTCACACTCAACCCTGACGCTGAACGGGTCGGCCGGGATGGAGCTACGAAATGTTCTTTTCATTTTTTAACTGGACTGTTTGGCCTTTCTACAAAGCTGTGATTACTTGCAGTAATATTTTTAATACTACGTCAGTTGGGTGGATAACAAGCATACAGCTCGCTCGATGGGAAGCATTTAAAATACCACACTACCGATTACAAGACAAAGAGAATCATAAGGTACTGCAAAAAAATGGCTTAGTAGCTATGTACTTAGGGAATCGATATCAATTCACGTACAAACACAAAGTAGAATTCACAAGTATCAATTACATGAAAGAAGAAGTTACATTTAAATTCTCATCGGCAATTAATAAAGCAGGTGTTCAACAACGTACCATTATGGGACAATTACTAGCCATTTTTATGTAAAAGGCATATCTACCGTCTCTAACTAACAATGTATGCTTTTGCTGACGATATCTCAATTTTTATATCACAATGAGCGCACATTTTAAATCGGACCGTGAACAAAATAATCAATCGGCTTGACTTGAATTTACATGAATAAAATTACAGTAATGAAATGCAACATCAGATTTTACAATTAGTAATAAATTAAAAATATGGTACACTTCTGTGGAGAAACTTGGTTTCATCGTATTACAAAATCTGAGCATTCGCGCAATCTGTGCTGTTCCGCTAATGACCTCGTACAATGCAAACACCATTCCGTAAATCTTAAAACATTAACTGTACCATTGATATGCATGGATTATTTGTAGAGAATATATATTTGTAGAAAAGCACATGAATTCATTCGGAGGAGAGAACGCAGTAAAACCTATAAAACACCCGGGGAGACTAGGTTATCCCAATATATATAGGTATATTACGTGTACTATATAAACCTTTTTGCAGATAACCGAAGATTTTGTGATTATTGTTATCTAACCACAAAATAGTATATATATTATGTTAGAATAATACTGTTTAACGACTCAAACATGGTACTGTGACTGCTAACCATCAGGAGGGCCGTACGTTTGTTTCCAACCTTAGTGGTACAAAACAAAGCTAGAGCCAACTTGTGCAAACTCGTACTAGCTATCCAATAAAAGCCAATTGTAAACACAATTGGTAGTCTCGTGATAATTGTGTAATAAATGCACCGGCCTTAATCTCTACACCACGTCGCATGAATACGTTCAATCTATTTAGCTAATCTACTCTCAAAGGAATGAGTGTAGACATAATACACCGAGACGGAATCTCTGGCGAAGGCTAAGAATATACTTAGGTAGAAATTTAATAATGAAAACTATTTCATATCATCACCATATAGCACGCAGCTATTTGTTTTAGCACACGTATTAGTCCAACTTGCATTGCATAGATATAGAGTGTAAACCTTTGATGACTACGTCAACGGTAGGGCTTTTTTGGGAGAATTCCACGTTTAAAGTTGTAATTACAATTAAACTTTCCAATCTATTGCCATAAATAGTCCCATACGGAAGGGTAAAACAGGAATCCTATTGCTGTCACTTTGCTGTCAGCCTGTCCACGTGTCATGGACCCAAAAATTTAATTAGGAATTTTATTAGTGTTATTATTCTTACTTCAACCTGGTATGCGCAGTATCATTATATATGGGCTTATTAAGTAGAGTACAAATATGTTTGTTCTTATTTATTAAAAAATAAGTGGATTGATTCTAATTTATTTGTTGTCAGTGTAAGATTATTTTCGTTAAAGGATATTTCTCTTTTTAGAATGGTTCTCGTAGATATTTTCAGCACCAATCAATTTTGCTAATTCTCTCGTAACTCGTGCCACGAGATAGAAATGAAGATAGTATGTACTTAATTGAAGACGAGCTAGCTTGGTTTGTCTTTAAATATGGCTGGAATGAGGTATAACAGTTACTCGACCTATATTCTTATGATTCTTACTCTACTTCGCAATCAATGATGTATCATTTTTATATAGAACAATGATTTACCGAGTCTCTGAATGGATTAGTAGGAATTCGTTGCGTGATGCTACGTTTAAAGGAGAATGCCCATGGTTGTATGAAGTTTGGTTTCAGTATTATTTTTGTTGTGCAAAAATGAAATCGTTTGCAATCTGTAGGGCTTAAACTATTTATTCGAATAAAAGTAATATTGTTTATAAATAGCTCCGGATTGACAAAAAAAATGCTTATAAAATTCTTCATTTTAGGTTATTTTTGACCGGTAATATTACCTACATTTTTCTGTTGGATTGCAATATCCTACTAATATTATAAATGCGAAAGTTATTATGTCTGGATGGATGTTTGTTGCTCTTTCACGCTTAAACGGCTGCACGGATTTGAATGAAATTTGGCACGTAGATAGATTATGATCTGGATTAACACATACATTATTTGACTCCACGCGGGCGGAGCCGCGGGCAGTAGCTAGTATGCTATATTTAAGGCATAAATAAGCAAATAATTTTATTCGCTTCGCACATAGTAGAGCATATATGTAGCTCCCAGTCGGCATGATTTTTTCGAGATCATCAAATATCATCGTCATACTTCAGCCATATCATATATAGGTATGTTTAGCCATATTATTATTTGATATTATCGTTATATTTAGAAAAGCTCAACTCGATGTATTACAAGAAATATGAAACGATATAAATTATGGAAATACGGGCGAAACGACCAATAGTTATACTTCTGCTTTTGTCAATTCAAGACCCCATCAATTTGTTTTGTTGCCGTATATTCATTCAAACGAGTTTCTCGACTTTGAAACTTGTTCTTAACTTAAATACATGTAAGTAGTGAAAATATCGAAAAGTTATCAATTATTGTCCTTGAAATATACGTAATATGTATAAATTTTGCACAATAAATACTAGATTATATTTATTTTCAATTGACTATTATGTTTACCTTTGAGTACTGGCAATAATTTCATTTAAATGGCAAACCGGAACTTGTGAGTTACACTATGATATCAAAGTATTTTTATTTTATGTAATTTATTCGCCGGAGAAATTATGGCTTAATTTTTTGGGAGACGTAGTGAAATATAATGATTAATATTAACTGTGCATAAATTGAAACCATGAATGGGCGTTCTCCTTTTCATAATTAACAGCTCTTTGATATTTTTTCGTCATAGTGCTTGTAAATCGCAGTACAAGTGATTACTTTAAAGCATAACATTTTGGAATCTATGCTTATAGGTGCAAAACGCCGTGCTTCAAGACGTCGTCCAAATTAGCAGTAAAACTTCACCTTTGAACAAATTGCATGAAAATAATTGAAGACCGTATATGCTTGTTTGCCACCCGACGTAATACATATAATATTACTTGAAACATGATTCTCGACTCATTTGTATACTCAAATTTATAAGAAATGAATAGATACATGACACAATGGATACTAGAAACGTTGTCTCAGTCAAAAGTGTAATAAAAAAAACTGCGACCATTTTGGGTGGGTACCAGGAGTTGTTACAACCTCGACAGCTTAATGTCTAGAATAATCTAGGGTGGGTTGTATCTGTCTCTATAATTTTTGCAGTATCAATGAAATAAGAGTGACAGTAATGAAAATAAAAAATGTTTGAACGTTAGTTTTTAAAACGTATCTACCTCCAGTATAACTGTAGAGACCCGCTGGCGATGACCGAGGTCTGTAGCCTGAAGCAGTGGAAGTAGTAGATAATGTAGATGGAGACCTCTTGAGACCTCCACCTCCGTTTTCAGTACTAGCTGCTGGCACAGATGGCTTCCGAGGTCGGGGCTGCCGTTTCGATCCTGTCCTACATACACCTGGAGGCAAATTACAATAGGATGAACAATTTTATACTATTTGCTTCAAGAAAGTTCTACAGAAAATAATTTGATACCGTAGTCCGAAAGGGTGGGCTTTTCGGAATAGATGGTTTTCAAAGTAAAATATCCTTTGGGGCCTGTAACACATAACAATATTATTTGCACCAAAATGACTGTAGTGTAAACGACTGAGAAGTAATTCGTTCACAATCAAACAGTGGGTAGGTACTTAATGCATAGCATTTTTAAAGATCTATCTTCAAATCCGTTGTGGGGTAGGCAGAGAGAACCGAGCGCCACGTGACTCGCTTCTTTAACATTCATTGCTCTTCTCATACACGCTCGTCGGTTTCCAAGGCTCCTGACATCACCTGTTAACAGAATACGATCAATTTCGTCATAGAAGGTAAGTCTTGGCCTTCCTCGGGTCCTACATCGTTCCACTTTTTCGTTGTATATCTGGTTCGTCCGAACCAACGGAACATGCCTCTTCCTATTTTAACACCGACGCGCTCATTCAGACCACCTCTGTTTCTAACATCATCATTGCGAATACGGTCTACAAGCAATACGTCACCAATTTTGTGCAACGCTCTCATTTCGACCGCGTTTATCTCACTTTCATGCTCTCTCGGCCATACCCAGCTCTTGTTTCCATAAGTAAGCGTTGGGAGGAGCACTGCATTGTGAATAGCGATCTATGCCTTCTAGCTGAAGTTTTTACTGCCGAGAAGTTTTCAACAACTCCATTCCCACTAAGCCAGTTCATACTCGTTTTTGTACCTTTCAGGGCTGAAAGCTGGCAAGCGCATCCAAGATATACAATATAGAATTACTTATTTTGACGAGCTCGGTGGCGCAGTGGTTTGTAACGCTTCTTTGAAACCAACTCTCGTTGGTTCTTACGGCGCTCGGCTCTGCTTATCCCGCAAGGGACTTGGCGTGAAGTTATAAATAGAAGTGTTCCATAATCTAAATATTAGGTGGTGGAAAATTTCTTTTTCCTCCCTAGGGAGGAAACAGGGAGGTAACTCCCTACAAATCGTGTATACCGTTTATGATAGTATTAAACGCACAAAAAGTCATGGGCCCTTCCCAAGATAACAGATTACAGGCTTACACAACAACTCTCCAGGGAGACGTTATTTGGGTGCAGTAATCTATGCAGAATGAGAAATAATTTCTTGTCTCACGTGTAACATTGGAAAAATATTATTGTAGTAATAAGAGTGAATGTGTAATATACTCGTATCGATGCTGTATTGTGGACTTAGACCTTTGAACAAATTGTGGATGTGTCTTCATATTTTCATCATAATTTCAAGTTGTAGCATTCTTCAAGTTTCAAGAGTACTTTATATAATAGAATTCGACTACAGCTGTGAAACTGTTCTGAATATTATCATTGTGTAATTGCGCAAACTGTAACATAAGTTTTAATGTGCATTAAACTTTTGTTTCTTGGATTAATTTGCAATTTCCCCGTAAATGAGAGAAAAGCACAACCCTCGTCGGAAATACCAATTAACCGACTCGTTTAGTTAAAAAGGCCAATATTCCTTGGCCATCCAATTACTTTATTTTCGGCCTAGGCAGTGAATGAATTATTTATATACGAGACCGAGGAGATGGGCCGGCATTTTAAAATCATTTTTTAAAGTTTGAGATAAAGATAAACTTAAGACTAAAGCGGAGAAGAATAAAATAAAATGATAGTAAAAAAAAGAAACCGAGAATATATTTAAATCCAAATAAATGTAACAGAAATCAATTAAGATAATGGAATAAGGTTGTTATACGTACTTATGTAAAAAAATATTACTTACCTTTAAAATCATCGTTCTGAACATTTCGTACCAAGAACATTTTGCACTGAAACTACTAATTAAAAAAGAGAAGCATACCTCGCTTTTAATTGTGAACATTTCGATGATATCACGTCAACAAGGATATATAGCTTTGAAAACCAGATAAACTTATATAATAAAATATTTATAACTAAAATAATAATTTGGAAAAAAAAAACTAATTTGCAATCGACAAGTATAATCGTGTCCCTTACGATTGACTTCGAAAAGTGTGCATGTGACTTAAACCAGTTGTTTAGATACATAAAACCAGTGAAAGAATAACATATTGTGTCTACGGAACATACCTATATTATTCTAAATATCTAGTTTATAGTTGATCTTATTTAGCCTTGTTATGGTGTACAACAAACGTAGAACTTTCACCTGGAAAAGTGACGTCATATTCAATACGTACCCATTATGTATTTAGATAGGTATAAACAATATCAGAACCACGATACATATTCAATCTCACCAAAACGATAAATTAGGGCGAATACCTAATTACGCAAGTTTATTCCCCAATAAACTAAACGAAACAGCGAAATTAAAACAGAATACAAGGGAATTATCGGTAGACGTCAAATTAATATTCATACTTAAAGCTTTTTCATAACAGCCAAGCTAAATTATATCACCTAAGTAAGTAAACACCAGTGAAAACATTTACAAAAAAGAAGTGTACAACATTGTAAATGTTGATTATATTATAAGATCTAAAATAACGACCTGTACGTATGTATAAAAGAAAGTGTGAGAAGTTTTATCGTTTTTAACACTTTCATTTGAAAATGTACTTTTTAATGAGACGCTAGTTAGATGTATAAGGGTCTTAAAGTTTTCGGTGCCGTAACCAGGATTTCTACAATAATTAGGTTGTGTTGCCACGTTCAGCGAACCCGCTAATTGTGGTGCTACAGCCACTTTAACATAGTTACTCTGAAATTTTGTACTGTTCATACATTACTGTACTGATTGTCGTAAAGGGGTCATACTTGTATAATTACGAATAGTTATAGGGTGTTTGGTTATTATGCTTGCGTGCACTTTTAGCTTATATGAACAAAGAAAATTTTCACTTAAGTTTTATATTATTTTCCTTACTTATTAACATATTTATTTTTAACATGCTCTGTGAACTAAACAACACATATTATTAACTACGTTTTGTGTAGGAATTAAGTAAATAGACCTATTAGTTTTAACTTTTAACAAGAAAATATTTTTGTTGTAACAAATAGAGTTTCAAATAACTGAAAGAAGCTTAACAATAAATAATGAAAGTAAACACATGTTTCGCTGGTGAAAACGTGCCGCGAATAACATTTGTTGAACTTGCACAACTGTTAAAAGCTATAACGATTTCAGTGTTAGTTCCTACTATCACATCCCTATATATCATAGTGAAATCTGTAACGATGTTCACAGGAGGCAAACAATTATGAACCTGGTGGAAAGCTGTTATTTTAGCCTCATATAGGCAATATTATACAAACTTAAAAAATAGTATTATGTGTAGCCTAGCAGCTTCACTAGCTAAAAATTAGAATCAACAAGGATTAAAAGTAGAATCTAAAATTATACCTTTCCCTAATGTAATATTTATAAATTGTCATAAAATGAAAAAAGGCTAAAATAAAGTTTTCTTCCTAAAACACAAATGATTCATCAAATAAATTCATTATATTTACCTGTGGGACACTGCCGACCCATTGCGCATTTCCCTTCGCATATCGTCCTTTCACTTAACATAGTCTGATAGGAATCCAGCATAACACGGCACTCCGACGAATCACGGTCTGCGAGAGCCAATGATGGATACCGTTCTTTCAGCCTTCTCCTCTCCTAGTAAAAGCGTAACAAAGTAATTACAATTTACATATGGGAAATATTTGTGAATATGTAAGATAGTAGTTTAGAAAACTTTTGAGCGCAGTCAAAACTGCACTCAAACTGTATAAATAATATATGTAATTAATAAATAAATATATTTTATTTAAGGCTAGCGGACCCGATCGATATTGTCCTGCCCCAAAACAATTGCAAATCACTCGACTCAAGGCGGAACCCACTCAAGCACACAAAAAAATTCATCACATTTAGTCTAGCCGATTAGGACTCCAGTCACGTACATACGAGTACTTACACATGTTAAAAATATGTGTTAAAATACCCAGACATGTGTTGAAAATGCAATACTTAAGATCGTGTTAGGAAATAACTAATATAGGTAAATATTATTATGAATTAAATATGTGACACATGAATTTTCCATCCAATATCGCATTATTGGGCAGTCAAAGCTGTTTGCTAATACATTTAGAATGCTGTTGATGCTGCTACGAATACGATGTAGCAGAGTTGCAATTCTTTTTCTAATGATAGCGTGGAAAACATCCGTGTGCATTAGTGCAAACATGCCTGAAGTACTATAACGCCTTAGCTATCACGACAGCTCTCGAAATATTTTGTAATACTGAACTGGAAAGGCACTAAAAGCTCGGCGAGCATACGTGAGCCAGTGGCTGCAACTTTCGCTGTAAGCACGAAACAAATTCGCCTTTACCTATTCTGCAAACCTATGTGCCGATATATTTCTCTGGGCAGCCAACACCCTTCTTCTCCTCTCAATATCATCTTTCTCATCTGTTAGGTTGTTCGGAATTCTAGTATCGCAGAGTTTAATTTCTATTATTTTCTCAAGAGCTTCATCGTTAAGCTATGATGTACGGATGGTACTAAGTTTATTGCTCGAGAGGTTGAAATACATGCAGTTCAGTATTTTGTAAGCCCCTGAACTTCGGAGTACTCTTTACACTTTTCAGAGACTTTCTAATGCCTCAAATTGAGGAGCCTAACAATGGTTAACTTATATTATTATTCACTGTTCTATCAACCAAGCACCCTTGAGCAATACGAGTTCCACAATCAGCTTGTTAGTAACAAAATTAACAAATAGTAGAAGTGACACCAGAACACCTGTGGTACTCCACATCTCAATTCATATTCATCAAAGGCAGTTCCCGCCAACTTAACAACTTTTCTTCTTTTTATACCAGTAATTAAGAATATCTATTATTTCCTTCGAGATATTCATATCAGTTCTTAGTTATCAGTTGCCAAGCTCTGTTGAAAAGTGACCTCTTAATTTCACGTTATTGTTCAGAGCTACTAGTGATGGGTTACGCGTACATTAAACAGATTTATTTATAGTATATAAATATGTCAAATAAAGTCACATTTTTCAGTATACTGTTTTTCGCTTCGATTGATTTTCGATTGATTCGCTGCTAAGGATCGCAAGCGAAAGAAATCGCAGCGGTGGTTTCCACATTTAATTGTTGGTCCATCTGAGGAGAGACGACAGTGAAAAACTGAGGCGAACAGGAACCGCAGTGCCCAGTAATATAGCTTACTCTCCACGCTGCCGCTGATATCAGCTGCAGCGGTTGGAATGTTGTGGTAAGCAATTTATCTAAAAGATAGCCGTACTGGCTCATGTAATTAGAAGATAAGAAATTAGAATCGGATTGAGCCGCGGACACATGCCATGTGTTCGCGGCATACTTGTAAATAAACAGATAGTTATGTGATATTTGTTATTGTTCGCGATAATATTTGAGTAAACAGACATGTTTGTTTTTACAGACACGTAAATAAGAATTGTTACGTAGGATAGCTATTATCGACGACGAGTGTTCATTGTAGTGTAACTTACCTATGTAAATATATAAATGTTTGTTATAGTATTCATTAGAATATGTATATAGGTACTATGTGAGACTGCGTGACTGGTCGCGAGCCTATAGGCGAATAAATGTGTAAATATAGGCTATAAACGTTAGTACCTAAATAGGAAATATGAAAATAGTATAGTTAAGTTTTCCTATTACCTAAATATTGTATCGTGTCGTTTTATCATTGTCCCTTAGGTTGTAAGTAATTAAAAACTATGATTTGTATGAAAAAGGATTAATAGTAGGAGCAACTAATTGCAAATTTGGTGAAAATAAATCTCTCCGTTCCAACCAAATCACCAAATGTTCTCCCCTGACCCGACCAGACGGAACGACAGCATTCGATGATGACGAAAAGACTGAATGGTTTACATACAACCTGGAGAGCCAATAGTCTAGAACCCACTGACGACGACCTCTCCCACGACCCCCCTCTATCCTACAACGGTGGAAGAAGTCCAAACGATCATCAGCGACCTTCGGAGCCGGAAAGCTCCCGGAGCTGAATGCATCACGAACACGATCCTCAAATACCTTCATCAACGCCCCTCGCGCGAATTGCAGTTTTCTAGACTCCTGGAAATATGCAGACGTAGTTGGCATCCCTAAACCAGGCAAATGCCTGAAAAACCCGTTCTCTTATAGGCCCATTAGTCTCCTCAAGTGCCCGGGGAAATTTTAGGAGCGCATCATAGCCATTCGCTTCAAAAAGTTCATCGAACATCGAGGCATCCTCATCGACAGTTTGGGTTCTGTCCCAAACACTCGACAGTCCATCAAGTGCACCGCATCACGGAGTACGTCCTCTCCAACTTTCAAACAGGACGCCATACCGGCACTTTATTCTTCGACGTTGCGAAAGCGTTTAGCAAAGTCTGGTACAATGGCTTAATTTATAAGCTACACCAAAAATAAGCTACGTATACGGGTCGTATCGAAGGAAAGTACAAGTTCAAAACAATGAAGGTCCAGCATGAATATTTGGATAGATACTTAGAATGAAATACGTTATTTTTTTAATAAGAAATAAGTTTTGATTTAAAAAAGCAATTTAATTTAAGAGGACAGAAAATTTGAAATAGTACTAATTTGACATGAAACATGCTTCTTCTTTTCAAGATAATATTTGTATAAAATAAAAATAGTTTCGTTTTAAATCAAGAGAAGAATTGCGTTGAAATAATGTATTTAAATGAAAATAACGATTTTCTTCTACGAAAAAAAAAATGAGTCATGTGCCAGAAGCGAGCTCGTTCGCGACCCCTGCCAATCAATTAGATTGCAATTCTGGATCAAGAGCGCACCTATGTGCGGATTAGGGCGTCCCCGAGAGGAGATGCGCACCGATCCGCCCTCGGCGGTGCGAATATAGCTGCATGCCGCGGTGGGGCCGGCATCCACCATGTAGCACCAATTCCGGTGGGCCGAGGAGAGCCGAGTGCTGCATAGGCACGTGGAATGTGAGTGGTGGATTGAATGATAAGATGAATGAGCTCATGGACGTTATGAGTGAGAGACGTTTAGATGCATTGTGTGCGGCAGAGACTAATCGCAAGGGAAGCGACACCGATGATCTGCCCGGTGGAATTATGGGGTAGACCGGGGCGATCATGCCAGTGTTGGTGTAGGTGTCGTACTCTCCTTGCGCTTAGCCACTGGTTACACCAGTGGCTAATAAAAAAGAGATTACTGTTTGGTAGGGCCTAGAGTTCCCTGGGTTCGTGTAAAACTGGGCATCACGCGAGTATTTCTGGTTGCAGCATACGCTCCTGTAAGCTCAGCATGTGCTCAAGAACTAGAGAAGTTTTGGGAATCTGTGAGGGATGTTCTGGATCTAGCTGAAGGGAATGAAAGAGTGATTATGTGTGAAGATTTGAATGGATGGGTTGGGACCAAACGAGACAGTAAAGAATCTGTTCTTGGTCCCTATGGAGATAAACTTCCTCGTGTCTAATACTTTATTTCATCCCCCACCACCACATTAACCCTTACTCATTCCACTGCAGGGATACGGGTCTCCTTTCAACCGAAGGGGTTTAGAGCATACTCCACCACCGTTCTTATTTGAAACTTTCAATATACTGTATAAGTTGTGTTACGTGTACAAACTTATTATAAGAATGACTAATAGTTTAGTAGGAAGTATCACTGTTGTACTTAAAAAAAACTAGAGATGGGATTTTTAAGTAATTTGTCTATGGGGGGTCTGAAGTATCTTGCCCAGAATAGTTTGGGAATCACTGGTGTAGACGTCCATCGCGCCAAAAATTAATGTTTCTGTTACCTGAGTAATTCAAAATAGTATTTAATTACTATATCACTGATCCGTCATGTAGACCGATCATGATACTGCCCGTCATGTATACTGACAATAAGATCAACTTGCTGCGTTATAACAAATATTTCCGTGATAAATCGACATGATTCCAAGCTGGACGATTGTTTGGCGTTTAATCGCATGCAAATGCAAAGTGAGGTATTTTCGTCACATTAGTTTTCTTGCTGTAGTACATATGTGCTACGCCTCCTCGCCTAACTTTAAGAATCAATTGCATAATTTGAATTTTGCACATATATTAACAACACGTTATATAAAATGTAACAAGAGATTACAATTTTTACATTCAATAATTTGCACATTAAACTCGATTAGCACACGGAGAGCATGCCGATAAAACCACTTGCAGATATCACTTTGTATGAACTTCATTATGTTAAAAATACGGGAAGGTTGAAGTGACAAAAACTTTATTTCACTTTAACCTTGCCGTGTTTCTCGTCTTTGTGGTTGAATATAGTATTTTAATCAAATTCAAGACGTCATACAGGTGTTCAAAAGAAGAATTAATTAAATGGATGGTCACATCATGGCCAAATAGGCCAAACTGGGCAGCTCCATAGCTGGAGAGCTACCACATTTACGATAACGGGTAAAATATCCTGTAACGTTTGTTTTAGTGTCCGGTATATACTCACATCTAGAAGCTTATATGTTTCAAAGTCTTGCAGCTGCCGTTGGAAACCAAAATTCGGATTAGCGACGGCGCGGCCTGCTCTTACAACTTTTAAAGCCTCTCGCCAAGTCAGGGGCGTCACGGACATGATGTACGCAACCGCTACGGTCACACTGCGTGACATACCTGCCAAGCTGTGGAAACAACAAAGTTATTACTTTCAAAACAATAACTTAGAAAAAGTAATTTGACTGTTAAGAGAGGGTTTAATAACATTCCGAACGTTCATAAATGAACAAATTTCAGCTCGGTTTAAACAATTCGTTACAATTTGTAAATGTAATTTCGACAAGCGCGAATTTTAATTAGTTTGTCTTGAAATAAGAACTTATTTGTCATTGTAGACATTATAATAACTAAAGGAAGACTGACAATTAATGGAACTTAAGGGGTTATTACGTCCTTTAATGAAAACGATCGGAGCATCATTAACGTTATTCATGCAAAAGAATGAGAGACAATGTCATTGGGAAATTTCGAAAAGTCATGAAAAAATAAAGTTGTTTGTATGTATATCTTCACATTTCGTTGCAATTTTTTTGCAACAAAAAGTGTATCTCTACATTTACAAATCTATACCTTTATTACAAAATGGTACTAAAACAAAATCTGGTGTAGAAAATCTAATACTTAAGAATCCATTCTCTCAATCTCGATGCTACGAGTATCTACAGATGTTCAAGAGAATTGCACGAATGATTCATGTGCTATTAACAATATTCAACGAAAGGTATCTTTTCTGTCACTTGACACTAAGAAAGGAATGCTGAACATTAATCAAGTGCAGAGTCTATGTTGAATAGCGAACACAACATCTCGTCGTAATAACTGCAATGGTTTACGAACGTTTACATATGGCCTGCGAAACGGTGTAGGGTTTGAATTGCTACAAAACTAGGATGCGTCCTTAGATGATGTACCATTGAAAATTACATTGCAATCCAACGCATATGATGTAATAGGTGCTATACAATATTTACCAGTACCAAAAGATGATCTTAATAGCATTGGCCACTACAGAGCGCATTGCTACAGACAACTTAAGTAGGCATGTAATGACGATTTAAGAATAGAATAAAAAAAGCCAGAAAAATAAGATTTTACATTCCCTCGTGAAACTGCGACATCTTCTCGTCCAAAATACCTCAACGTCTGAAGAGCAAGGTCTTTGAACAGTGTGTGTTGGCAGTGATGACATACGGAACCAAGACGTGCCCCTTTACTGCGAGCCCCCTCTAGAGTGCCATTCGTCTCGGCCTATGTTCAGCAGTAGACGAATTCAGGCTGAGATGATGATATAAAGTGACGATGTCATAGGAATGTGTAGCATACTGCAAATTTCTGGAACTGGCTACTAATAATAGGAATAGATAACTAATTGTTCTTCTATTTATTTTATTATAAGCGGATCTCTGTGAGAATATGTTATAAATTTGCGAGACTATTACTAATTTTTAATTGTGGTATTGTTGGAAAATTGTATGTACAAACGCAATGGATTTAAACAGAAAAAAAATCGCGCTATGTATTTTTACGTTTACGTCATAATTCAGAGTGTCCCCAGCCAGATACTCCATTGGTATTAAGCGATTAAACCTCATCTTGGGTATGTTATGTCCTATGTGCTATATTTTGTGTATGTGTGGTTGAATGAGTAGACATAATGATCACTATGTCGATGCACGTGAAGGTCGATTAGCGCCTGCCGGTAACCGGTTAAAATGTAAAATCCTTATTCCTGACAAAAATACTTTCATAAAATTTCTACAGTATTAGATATTGGAATCTGGAAAGTCAAGAGTAAAAGATTTTATATGTGCATCTGAAGGTACTCAAATAATACCGTATAGTTTTGAAGATGAGAACGGACGGAAGACGGCTGCATATAGAGTGGTGTCGTAAAATGATAACAAAGTTTGATGGAACGCAATCATTGGATATCTATAATATTGTGCATAGATGTTTTAGTAAGTGACTGAGCAAACTGAAATGTTGCGAGAGCAGCATGTGTACGTGTGGTGAGAAGGCTTAGAAGGACTAAGCCTACGTCTTGTTGTCCTGTCCAAAGCACGCGGATCTGCGTGAAAGAAAGATGGATGGGATACAGCACAACGAAGAGAAAACGGGGCTAGAGTATTTTGTACCGGGCGTACCGTGGCGTACTGCGGGTTTGTTCATACTAGGTTGGAATTGCAAAAACCGAGACATTGTGGAATGGAATTAAATAACTTGTGCGTTGACAAGCGTAACCCACGGCACGTAAAACATCCGACATGCAGTAGGTGCTGTGTCCAACGCCCGTGATTAGGTTCATATGACCGAGACGTCAGTACCGAGCTGTACGTGGTGGAATGTCCATCTATATTATTGTGACAGGTGACTTGGATGTACTACTTTGAAGAGAAAAAAAAACGCCAATCGACATAATAGATATGAAGATATTTTGAAAATATATTGAAGAATTGAAGATAATGAAAATTCGGAGTATTGGTAAGAAAACGGTAGCTTCTTTTCTCGACCAATCAGGACATTACACAACAATGTAGTCGCCGGTGAATCCACCAAGCCTATGAAGAGGTGCCTAAGAAAGACTATTCCAACTGTTGGTGAAGGCATATAATGCATATATGAGAGTTACAGAATAGCATATAATACTGTCACATATGTATGTATCGTAAGATGGGATATTAATAACATACTAGCTGACCCAGCCGACTGACCAAACGATTTTCTGTCCTATATTTTTTTATTAATTTATTTCTAATAATTTTTTTTATGAAATATACTTTACGACCTACTCTCATATTTAGGTCCTTATTCTCATACCAACCAATACATAAAAGAAAATTCATGAAAATCGGTCGAGCCGTTTCGGAGGAGTGGACAACAAACTCAGTGACACAAGATTTTTATAGATATTCACCGTGTGTGGCAAGTTTTTTTATTGACTACAGCACTCACGCGATGTGACACGTATGCCAAAAAATTCTTGGTGGATTTTCTCTTTGAATTGTTTATTCGCTGTAGTCTGTCAATCAGAATGTACTACTGTATAATGGCCACTACAATTCACATCCCCTTTTATGCCACTTGTGGCTCTCAGTTTAGAAGAAAATCACTACGTCAAATTTTCGTCTTTAACATTAATTTCGCATTTCTAAGTTAAAAAGTCACTTGTGTGTCTAAGTTATATTTTAAGATAGACACAATTTTCACACAGCCTTCATCCGCTACACCGTAAACTCTTAAATTCGAATGCCAAGCTTTGAGAAAGCATTTGATGGGGTCGTGCGAACAAAATCTCTGGAACATTTTGCCCAGATATGGGGTTGACGGTGACCTACTCCGTGCTGTGCAATTCACTTATGACGATTGTACAACATGTGTGCGGGTGGACGGCAGCTTGTCGCCCTGGTTTGATGTCAACATGGGTGTCAGACAGGGATGCGTGTTGTCGGCTCGGCTATTCATCCTGTATCTGGACAGTTGTCTTCAGAGAATAAGAAATATGAATGTGGGAATGCGAATGGGTAACTCAGTGGTCAACTGCCTGCTTTAAGCAGACGTCGCGGTATTAATAGCAGAATCACTATCCGAAGTGCAAACATTAGTTACAACAATGAAAGATGATTGTATGAAGAAAGGCTTGCAATTGAATGCGAAGAAAACCAAGATAATGGTATTTGAAAGAGAGATAACCAAAACGAACACTAGGATTACGGTTGATGATGTAGTGTTGGTGCAAGTGAATGAGATTGTATATCTTGGAAGTGCTTTTAGCAGCAATGAAAGGTCGCTGATGTGGAGAGACGAGTGAGTGCAGGGAATAGAGTGAATGGAGCGTTGGGTAAACTTCTAGGCAGCCGCAATCTAAGCTAGAAGGCACAGCTCGCTGTACACAATGCGGTGCTAATCCCAACGGTAACTTATGGAGGTGAGAGCTAGGTATGGCAGAGAGAGCATGAAAGTAGAATAAATGCAGTCGAGATGAGAGCATTGTGCAAAATTTGTGGCATAACGCTTGCTGACCGCGTTCGTAATGACGTGAGAGAAAGAGTTGGTCTAAAAGAGATTGTCGGTGTTAAGATAAGAAAGGGCATGCTCCGTTGGTTCGGACATGTAGAAAGAATGCGGGACGAAGGAAAGACAAAACACATATACAATGCAAAAGTGGAAGGATGTAGGAGCCGAGGAAGACTCGAGTTATATCAGAAGGTAAAGAGTCGTGTTTTATCAGAAGGTGATGTCAGGAGCCCCAGGAACCAGCGAGCATGCATGAAAAGAGCTATGAATGACACAGAAGCGAGTGAAGTATGTAAGGACCGCGTCTTATGGCGCTCAGTTCTCTCTGCCTACCCCGCAAGGGATTTAGCGTGAATATATACATACATACATACATCGAATGCCAAGCTATATACCGATTTCACATATTTAACTCTACAAATCACAAATTTTATCCATTATGTCAGCCCTTAGGTGGTTATTATCCTTTCCTGATGCTAATATGTATATCCTTTAAGAAACCTGTATGCAATATGTCATGCATCTAGATTCAACGATTTTGGTTATGTGTTGGTCAGTTAGTCAGTTTCTGTTTTTAGAAAACTAAAGCTGTCGGGATTCCTCTGCGATGCCTACATTTCTCGAAAGGTTTTAAAAAAAAAGTAACATATTGCCTAACAAAACTTCATGCAATGTGATATACTTTAACATGAAAGTCAATCAGTAAGTAAGTCATATAAGGAAGAAACTGTCTCGCTTGGCGAACTAATATCTCAGCGTAAGCGCGTGGCCTGAATAGAAGAAGTGTCTGGAAAACTAAAAAAGATGGTGTAGGTACAAAGAAATATTTTAAATTACTTAGCTTCATAACACTGATTACTACCTACAGCTACCTATATAAAATGAATCTAGAATTTAATATTCCATTTCTCTCACAAATAAAACAACGGGCACCTGAGCCAGTCTCTTCTATCTGACCACAAATGATCAAGAGTAAAGGTATTCAATTATCTTTTTAATAATGTTGCTCCATGGTTGATACAGTAAAGATACTCAATAAATTTATTCTTGAAAACTCCTGCTAAGATTATATCATTGTGACAAATGTGGTTCGAGCCTGCTGTGGCTGATTCACAAGTCAGCCCAATAATTAAAAGTCAGCATCATTGAAACTTACCAATGTATTAGTACATTGCCATCCCTAAGCCTCGCCGCGTGTATGAAGTCGTTGCATAAGCTGAAGTACTGTGTGAGATTTTGATCTGGTGAGTCTGATGCCATAATGCAGAGATAGTGTTTATCCTGGGGACAAAATATAACATATTGTAATGTCGGAATACAAACTAATTATTCGGTAGGTACGAGAAATAAGTTCAATGAGGGATCGTCTAAGAGCTTGGTACAAAAATCCACCAACGAATTGTTATTTAACCGCGGTCTTCCGTACAGTTCTCCTTACCCAGTTTGGCTGCTCTTTTTAGATTAGATTAACTTTATTTGCATGAATAAGGTACAATTAAATTGATGTCATTAACACTTATACGTAGTCCGTTCTTATTCTGCCACTAACAGCAGCGTGCAAATATTACATTGATTCTAAACTAAGAAACAATGACAGTTATATTGCATATCACACTTATGCCAAAGCTTGCCTAAATCATATAATGTTTGTTAGAATATAAATAATATTAAATGACTGTAATTTGTGATATAAAACAAGCAAAAACGCACCAATAAAATTAAGATCAATAAGTGAGTACAATATTTTGTGATTAAAATTATAATAACTTATTAAAATAATTTTTAATACTTTTATCATTCATTTTTGAACATAACTGTGCGTTTCTCTCTTTCTCCAGGGTTTTCGATTGTTAATCGGCGGAATGCACCACGTGTACTTGGAATTGATTTTAATTCTTATGTTAAAAGTACTTATACGAGCTACGTTACAATATGGTACGAAACAACTAATTACACACTCGCTTCTATTTATATCTTATTACTTTAAACGATCAAATCTAGTATAAATAAACATATTTCGTGTACATTGGAAACGGCTCTAACGATTTGATTTGAATTGTGTATTTATGTAGAGTTCTTTAGTAGATGTAGATTTCTTTTTAAATTTATCCATAAAGGTCTATACAAAAAAAAAACACCATTTTACACAAAACTAAAAAATCGCCGGTCGGATAGGTTTAAGGATGATATAGTGATTCGGTACTTATAAGGTTTTCTACATAAACTTACGGCGGATTGGAGAGGTGGAAGGAGGGAGGGAGAAGCCTTATGGTGCTAGCATTTTCCTCCGTCAAGGTACCTACAAGTTCACGCGATCCGTACTATGCCCTGCAGAACTAGACCATGACGTAATTATATGCTTATTATTACATGTAATACATGAAAGTAAAATCTATATATGTAGGTAAAAATCTAGTTTCGTGGCTGAATTAATATTTAATAAAAATCACAAATTGTTGTTTTGGATTTTTCGGTAAATATAAATCCCAACAAATGACATAAATGTGAAAAATTGGCCAAGTTTGGTAGAAATGACCTTTAGTAGTAGTGTTGTCAGTATCACCAATAAAAAAGTTGGATCTAACGAGTGCCAAGTTCCAAACAGGCCCTTTATTTATAGATGTAGCAATGTGTACATCCAACATTCTTCAATTCATTTAAAAATTATTTGTTTCTTTATTTGATATCGGATTTCTAAAGATGACATTTTAAAACAAATCCTAAACTAAAGCTAAAACCATTTACGAGTAGACACTTAAATGAAAAACCGTCTAAGTACATGACCTTAATTTTTTTTGGGTTAAACTGGATGTATAGTCACCTGATGAAAAGTAGTTACCATAGCCCATGAACGCTTGTAATACAGGAATTATTGGTAGTGCGTTGACTGCTCTGCTACTAATACAGCAACTCCACAGGAGCTTACTGGTAACCTTACTCATTAACACAATAAAGTTTCATGGAGTTGAATTAAACAATTTTTAACGGAAGTATCGCGTGTTTTGCAGGAAGATGGTCTTCCTGCGACCACGGACTCTGCAAAGCGTTCGAAACGTCAGGTTCAACAGAATAAATAAAACACGCGATACTTCCGTTAAAAATTGTTTAATTCAACGTGTAACAATCGCGAAAACCTATGACAACTTCATGGGGTTGTTATTCGATTACGATTTTTTAAGAGAGGGAGATTCATACCCTGATGGGCTGTTTTGAGGGTTGCATATTAGAAAATCAAAACTTCATCCAGCAAATTTCAGAAGAACAACGAACAAATCAACAAATTTTAAAATAATAATGGTCATTTGATCAAATATTCAACTGATCACAGTCTGGAATATAATCTATTACACTATTGGCCAAATCGTTCAAAGGTCAAAAAGATCGCCCTAAACTTGAGTTCGCTCGCTCGCTCGTGTTTTGGTCGCAAGGTAACCTAACGAACGAGGAAGGTAAACAAAACACTGAAGAAGATTAGGCACTTTAAATTTACATCTAGAAACTTTTGATCAGTCATCCATTTGATGACACATACATTTGGATTATAAAATTTTGCTAAATAAAACTTTTGGTCTTTTAAATTTTGTTATTTCATTAGTTGTTCTTTTGAATTTTGCTCGATGAAGTTTTGATTTTCTAATATGCAACCGTTTTGTTCCTCTCTTAGGTTAGAGTAACGATAACGATGAGAAGTGCTCTAGGTTTTTGATGAGTGAATCAATGATCAAAATGACAGTGCGCCTGTCATTACATACAGTTCATAAATTGTTTAAATCAAACCTGACTACAACGCCAAATGCCCACTAAAACTACTTATCAATACAGATATATAAAGCGGAAGAGTTTGTTTAAATGCGCTAATCTCTAGAACTACAAGTCGGATTTAAAAAATATTTTTTCATTTGCAAGTCGAGAAGAAAAGAAATTAGAAAAAGCAGCCCCCCGGGATACGCGCGGATGAAGTTGTGGGATTCAGATAATAGATTACAAGGGAAAAAATGCCGGTTTTGTGTAGCCATAGTCACACGTCATTTATATGATATAACTGCCTAATTGTATTCATGACATATTTAGTAACGACATGATGCTTCCAATGTCGTCTCGTTTGTTAACGCAAGATGAATAGTTTTGGTGTATACGAAAGACAGATTAAGATACATACAGCGTGTGTAACTCATAGCCCTCATTTTGGCTTCACTGTAGTCAGATAACACTAAATTCAATAGCCTTGAATTTAAAAGTCGATCAATAAAACAACTTTGTCGAAATTACCATAAACAATTTCGAATAAAGGAATGTATTGGGATGTTGATTTTAACTGCGATAAAACAAACAACTTTTTAATGGGATTAAGTGTAATGAACGAAGCACTAAAATATTTATTTAATTAAAGAATATAGATCCATGCTAGAACACACAAGCTTCTCCCTGTCAATACCATTAGATTAAGTGAATTTTCAGGCAAAATAAACAGTAAATAAAATAGTGTAGTATATTTTCACTGACCAGAACTCCAAGTAGAGCTGGCAATATACACAGAGGTAAAGTTACTCAGCCTGCAGTTGAAAGCCCGAGTGCCTTGCTACCGGTGCCTCGGGGGTTAACTTTAAGAAACCACTGCATTCTACCTAGGCATTTTTATAGAAACGCTTTTGTGCTTCGACTGCTCAGTAAAATTTATATCACAGATGCAAGTTAAATTCAGTAGTACAATGAAACTTAGGAGTTTAAGGGGAATTATCTTGCACATTACTTGGTAGTGAACAATTTAATCTATACAGATAAATAAAATTGGAGTGTCTGTTTGTAATATTAAAATAACCGCTTTTTACTAAATGCATATGGATATATACACGGTGCATATACCAAAATGAATATTTTTGTCTGTCTGTCTGTTTGTTCCGGCTAATCTCTGAAACGGCTGGACCGATTTTGACGGGACTTTCGCTGGTAGGTAGACGATTGTTCAGAGCACAATATAGGATACTTTTTATCCCGTAAATATTTAGGGTTCCTGCGTAAAATATGAAAAACTGTTAAAATTAGGGGGAAATATCTTCCCCTTCGGGGGTGCGTTTCACAAAATAGAAGAATTTCATAAAAATTAGCATAGGTATTTCTAGACGCGAAATACAGAATCACTAAGTTATAGTAAACTCTGCGAACTGAACAATAACTTTTTTGTTAAATTCCACGCGGACGAAGTCGCGGGCACAGCTAGTAGTGTTATAAGAATGTTAGGTTATTAGGTCTCCACATTGTTATCTCGATTTCATTCTAATAATATTGAAGGTAGTCGTACAAAATTACATTTACGTAGCTGTTAGAAAGGTACAAATGAGTTTTATGTCAATAATTTTCTGTGTAACGTTATTTCGAAAACATTTTTCGTAATAACGTTGCGACCTCGCGTAGGATATTTTTTTTATACAACGTCGGAAGGCATACAAGCATACGGCCCACCTGATGTAAAGCAGTTACCGTAGCCTATGAACACTTGTAATACATTGAGCAGTCAGATCCCGTTATATACGTTTTCACATACATTTCGCGGTCGTATTCGACCACCCGGGTCTCGAAGGGTTAAGCATCACTCGCGCGATGCCTCCTCTGCTGCTAACACAAGAGCTTACTGGTGACCTCACTCACACGACCGTAGGAACACAACAACCCTCTAATCTAAGAGTTGTTATTTGGCTGCGGTTTTCTGTGAAGTTGAGGTACTTCCCCAGACGGGCTGCTTTGATGTGCCCTGACCTCTCTTAAAACATCCAGACCAAGACAAACAAACATGTTCATGCACACAAATGTTTGTCTTGTGTGGAAATAGAACCCATGAGCGTTGGTGTCAAAGTCGCATCATTCACGACTGCATTTCCGAGCTCGATATAACTGCTTATGGATGCTTGCAACACTATGTACACGTGTACATAGCGTTACAGGCGTTCATATGCTGAGTAATATCACTTGCACGCTACTGATCCTATTACGAACTCCTTGCGCCTACATTAGAAACTCAATGTGGAATCTCTCGAGAAAATTTCTGCAGGAAGGAGTTCATTCTGAAATTAAACAATCTTTAACGGAAGTATCGCGTGTTTTATTTATTTTGTTGAAACCTGACGTTTCGAACGCTTTGCAGCGTCCGTGGTCGCAGGAAAGACAACAAAATAAATAAAACACGCGATACTTCCGTTAAAAATTGTTTAATTTCAATGTGTAATAATTGCGAAAACCTAAGACAATACTAAGGAGTTCATTCCATAACGTAAGGGCTCAATGTAACTTATATGAAATATTAAATGAAGATGATACGAGAGAATTGATTACAGGAGGCCCGGGCATCAAATGTATGATTTATAGAACACAAAGGGAGTAGTTTTTTTTTCCTTCGACTCAGTATAGTGTGTAAGCTTGGGATCGTAAACAAATCTTTTAGTTTGTTTGTGAAATTTAGAAAATGTAGAGCCATATCTAATAATTATTGGGGTATATTCATTAGATAAATCTTAACGGGGTTGCATTGATCTCCTAATGTATCTGAGGTTCCATATAAAATAGGCAACAAAACGTTGAGTCGAAATATCCGTTTCACTCTGCCAGTCTCAGATACCTGCTACTTACTAGTATAATATAATAATATAAACTTAGTAGTTTATATTACATTATACTAGTAAACTATGCAATCTATTAGAACCTCTGTGATTTTAATTACTTAGCGACTGGTAAACAGATAAATAGATAATTATAGTAAATTACAAAATGGGTTTGCTTTTCGATCGTATACAATTTATATGAACGTTGCTACTAACCAACTATAATTAAGTTGTTCAACTTTTTTTTATATACAACGTCGGAAGGCATATGAGCATACTGCCCGCCTGATATAAAGTGGTTACCGTAGCCAGGAACACAACAACCCTCCGAGAGTAGTTATTTGGCCGCGGTATTCTGTGAGTTGGAGGTACTTCCCCAGACTTTGATGCACCCTAACTCTCTTAAGACTAGGTAAAACTATTGTTTTTTTTTTGTTTTTAAGTCGTTATATATAACTAAAAGCTGTTTTGAATGTTGCAATTGATTGGATCTAGGCCCCGTTAAGGTTGATATTAGATGCTTGCTAAAAAATAATTGAAAATTGTGTTCTTAGTGCCGTTTCATATTAGGTATATTGTATTTTTTTTTTGTTATGAGCTGAAAACATTCTAAACGACATACGTTTACGTTACCGAAAAGCTATAGCGGAGAAATACAGCAATTTATTCGACCATTTCAAAAAGGTTTTAATGGAAAAGCTACCAAATTTCATAAAATAAAATAATTTTCCAAAATTCACCAATATTCACACTTACGACTATTTTTTATTTCCATATTAAATAAAAAGGCCGGAAAAAAAGTCATTTAACTTCAATGCTCTTCATTGAAATCATGTAAGAAACCAATGCATGTTTTTAAGGATTACCAAGATATTGTTTGGCAATCCTACAAATATAATAAGGATAACAAAGGAATACCATTATATACACGGAATAGTGATTATATATAAGGTATTCAAAAATTGAAGAATCGTTGAATTCTGAGGTTGGAGAGACTACGTTATAAATAATAAGTTTTACAAAATTACAATATGAGTATTACGAACATAATATTTTACATTTATTTTGATTAATGAACTGGGCAAGTTTCGATGCAGGTGATTGTCCTCAGACGCGCCCCTCGCATTAAAAGCCCTTTGCCAAGGGTACACTATTCATTCTGTTATCTTTAGCTTTTGTTTCTGCTTACCTGCATCGTACAGAATAATTATCCTTCGCGTTATCGAAACCAAAGTGATATAAACCTTACTGATCTATAAATATTTCAGGCTTATCGATAAATCTATAAGTTAAACAAAATTAATGAGTACAGAGGTTAAAGATTTATTTTAGAGTTTTAACTATTTTTATGTTCTCTAACAAAATTATAATTCTAACATTTATTAATTTATTATTTCATATATAAATTTATTAGACCCACGATTATTTTATAGGTTTTACTCTTACATTTGTATCTTTTTCAGCTATAGTTCTAAATAAATATAAATACTTAATTAAAAAAGGTGACCGTCACGGGACGCCCGGCAGAAGTGAAACATGTTATTCAAATTTTTAATAAATAAAAATCAAAAACCATCGGTACGAACTTTTTTATTATGTTTATGCATCGGATAGATAAACAGCTCATTCAGAGAAACAACGGACTGTCTACGCACGCACACACGCAAGGAGTCGAGAGTGGTGGCGTAGAGTGGCCATGACGGCATGAGAGAGCGACATGCCATTTTCTATCACGGCATAAGGTTTGATTTTACTGCCAAGGGGCGGCACTAGAAGTCTCAGATCAAAAATTGAAGTATATAAAAGTGCCGTAAGTGTTTACTGCTACTACTTCATGTGTTTATTACAAATTTTATTTAACGTCTTTACCATCTGATTAAAGAGGCGTGACATTATGAGTCAGTGACGTCAGTGTGGGCAATATAAAATGCGGGCGCGTAGCGATGGGCCAGTACGGAGCAAATTATTTCAACTTTAAAGCTATTAAAGACTGAAACCATAGAGAGAGTGGATACTATTCTAAGGTAGATCTTGATTAAAACTAAATTGAGCTATCAAAAAAAACTCTTTAAAACAAAAGAATTGATTGCGATAAATTAATAAAACCTATTTTCGTGTTACTATGTCATTTATAATTAATGTACGAAATTTGTATGTTTTCACTGTTATAGATGTATTAAATATTTTATTATTTTCCAATTTTTCAAAATTGTTGTAATAATTATATGAAAAAGTATTATCACTTGTCATATCTACACTTGCCAATTGGATATTACTGATATAATGGTAAGCTGATGTTATAAACATATTACTTTGAAATACCATGAAATTATTAAATACAGTATATAATTTTAGTTGTTAAAACAAACATTTCATGGCAACGTTTTACAACCAATACTCAGCACAGTAAACATTACTTATGTTTGGATTGTTTGGTACTTATTAAATGATCAGCTACGATTCCCGACACGTGTATGAGACTTTTTGTAAAATCGACGACATGGTTCCCAGTAATATTTTTTTTGGATACACTTTACAAATACATTGTACTAATACGGAGTTCAAATCACACTCCATATTATTGGTAGCTCGGCACGTGTCCTGCGTGCCTATAAATATCTGAAACTTCACATGAACTCTACCCTGCGTGTCCGAAATCATGATATTACAAGATAAATGCACAAGATAGGAATAACAATGTTGTTTTGATCAAAGTGGCACATTTCGCCGTCTATCGTAAACATAATGAATTACACGAACATTTTCTGAGTAAAAGTCCCCGGCCTTTTCTGTGGAAATAACAAAACAATAATGTGCCGGGTTTGTCAAAAACCGCAAGGGAGTTATTATTACTTCTAATATCTTTTTTATTTATACATTTTCTTTCCTTTTTCTCATTATCATCATCATCATCTGGTATCTGCCTACCGCTGGATGGAAGACCTAGATCTTTACTAACAGTTTTCACCGCATACAATCTTACGCTTTCTGCATCTACCGGTGTTCATTTGAGATGATCTAAACACCCAATGCTTCACGTCATTTATACGTGGCCTACTGTAGGAGAGTCTAAAAATACGCCAGCGTCACTTGGATTATAGTTTATTATCACCCAATGGTACAACAATATAATTAAACAATATACTTTTAAAATTATACAGTAATTATGACCGGTTATTATATGAGCAGAACCTCTGCTCTCTTGAATGTTAGATTACAAAATCGCCCTTCTGTCCATTTGACAATCCGTTTTATAGCTATTATAACTGTGTTCCCTCCACAAGGAGATAGTAGTTAAAACCATACCAATTACTTATAGTGTATATGAATAATTACAGCATACAAATTAAATTAATCCTTAAGATAAGTAACGACTATAAACATATACAATACATTTTAATAACAAGTAAATCAATTTACAATTTGGTACCGGAACCAGTTGGTATTCTTGTAAATCCTTACACTCTCGCCCAAAGTAACATCAATGTATAAGTACGTGTTTATTATTGCATAACTAGTTATAAATAATATGTTTATTTTAGCAATAAGTAGTTCAATTCATAATAAAAGAAGCAAAACAGTAAGTGAGAATATTGAAACCTCACACTACACTCTAGGATTTTCCTCCTCAAAAATGGCCAATCCACTACCACTTCAGTTTTCTGACTTTGAGGACTATGTCTACTTTCTTCCTGAGGATCAGCCCTTTGGTACAGGTTGTCTTTTCGCCACATGTTAAACCAGGGACGACGAAATAGTTTAAGCAATGTCTTCATTTAGGTATTTGTGCGGTAAGGATGTGTTCAACTTTCCGAAATGTTCAGCAAAACTAGTCCAGTGTACTCATTGATATCTGTGTTGAAGTTACCTCGACAAAGTTGTACTCCTTATTATGATAAAATAAATACGTCAATTGACATGCATCACTTTAAGTCAATTGAAGTATTTATTACTTTTAGTCACAATCCATTCAATGACATCATCACATGTCAGGAGCTCTAGGAAGCGGCGAGTGTGCACAAAAAGAGCTACGAATGCTAAAGAAGCGAGTGAGGTGTGTAAGGACCGTGTCTTTTGGCGCTCGGTTCTCTCTGTCTACCCATACAAGGGACCTGCAGTGAAGACATACATGCATACGATTCGTTCAAATTAAATTAGCTTTTATCATTCATGACCAGTGTTTCCAGTCTCGCGTCTTAAAGATTTTATCGTGTTGTGAACCGTTTCAGCGAGTTTACGTGTTTGATTTGTCAACCTTCATAATCTTTATTTTAATGACCACGACTTTAGAACAATCTATGTAGTAATCTATGTAGAGTTGCATTAAAGGTTAATACAACCTAAGCAAAAATAATGATTACTGGTAATATCTACAATATTTTAGGAATGTAGTACTCTTTGTGTTATGTATTATGTATGATATTAATGTCATTCCTTTCTCCTCCGCCGAAATGCTGCCCCTTCTCCCAGACTACTCAAATCATCAATGCTTCGCACCACCCTCTGAAACAACTTTAATAGTTACTTCCTAATTAATTGTACTATTAATATTATTACGCGTCAGTGAACATTTATTGCCCCTGCGTATAAAACTTTTGGCTAGAGTTCACTCCACTTAACTTTCCGCTTTCCCGCTTGTTATTACTACTGATTTTTGTGACACTACAGATTAAGTGTTTGAAGTAGTTACGGTTTATGAATATTTATATTTGTAAAAGTAAAGACTGTCTTAGGTCATGCAATCAGAAACAGGTATTTAACAATAATTCGCTGGTTGTCACAATATTTTTAATATTTCGAAATTTAAACGTGTTTTTATTCCAGCAGCAGAATTTCTTTTAAAAATGGTTTAAAAAAAGTAAGCTTTTTATTTCTCTTAGGCTATATTATACGTATATTTTTTATTCATAATAGGAAAGTATTCTTACCATAGTTAATATGTTAGATAAGACATATTCAAATAACATAGTTTCATTTAAAATTTTATACAAGTTGTTATTAGTGGTGTTATAACACCTAGAAGTAACATGGATATACATTGATAAATGTTATTGCAATTGTTGCAAATAAGCCTCTAACTCTAAACGACATCATAGATCTGTTAATTCCCGAGTTGATTATGAACTTCAGAGTGAAATCACAACCTTCCCACCGGAAAATGCAAATACAACTCAAGTGAAGTGGTGAGGGCCCAGACTATGAAAATATTGAATCACTACAAAAGGTCCCAAATCTGCACATTGATATACTCGTATTTATTTTAGGGCCCTAGGCCCTAAAAATAATATATAAATAAATATTTACAAAATTTGACATATTCTAATTATTTAATACTACACACACTACTTGGACTAGTTTTGAGATTTTTTTTTATAATTTGTAAAAAGCGATGCTATTTGAAACGTCATATATATAATATATATATATTATTATACTGACATAAAACTTTATCAACTGTAATTATTAAAAAAATCTCGATTTAATCCTTTAAAGCGAAAAATTTTAAATAAGTACAGGAAAATATTAGACACACACACGAAGACAGAGAGTGACAGATAGAGAGAATGGTGAACGATATAATTTCTATGAAAGTTTGCTTTGTTTTTAGGGTTCCGTACTCAAAGGGTAAAACGGAACCAACAGGGTTACTGAGACTTCGCTGTCCGTCCGTCCGTCCGTCCGTCTGTCGCCAGGCTGTATCTCATGAACCGTTATAGTTAGACAGTTGAAATTTTCACAGATGATGTATTTCTATTGCCGCTATAACAACAAATACTAAAAAATAGAATAAAATAAATATTTAAGGGGGCTCCCATACAACAAACGTGATTTATTTGCTCATTTTTGCTCGATATTGATAACGGTAACAGGTAGAACCTTGAAATACTCACAGAATATTTAGTTATATATTCACTTTAAGAATAAATAATAAAATTAAAATAAAACAAATATTTAAGGGGGGCTCCCATACAACAAATGCGATTTTTTTGCCGTTTTTAGGGTTCCGTACCCAAAGGGTAAAACGGAACCCTATTACTGAGGCTCCGCTGTCCGTCCGTCCGTCCGTCCGTCCGTCCGTCTGTCACCAGGCTATATCTCATGAACCGTGATAGTTAGACAGTTGAAATTTTCACAGATGATGTATTTCTGTTGCCGCTATAACAACAAATACTAAAAAATAGAATAAAACAAATATTTAAGGGGGCTCCCATACAACAAACGTGATTTTTTTGCCTTTTTTATAGATAATGGTACGGAACCCTTCGTGCGCGAGTCCGACTCGCACTTGGCCGATTTTTATAGTTGGTACGGAACCCTTGATGCGCGAGTCCGACTCGCACTTGGCCGATTTTTTATCAGTGACCCTTTGGTGTTGCTGATGTCTATGGACGGTGGCGACCACTGACCATCAGGTGACCCACATGCTCGTTTGCCCCCCTCTAATATATAAAAAAAAGTTGTACAACATCTTTTAATTTTTCTTGTCTAGTACATTTAATTTTTAATAAAGAGTCTAGCTTATGTACTTATGTACAACTGTAAGGATTCTAACAACATCACATTCCAATACAGTCATTTACAAGTTACATTAGAACAAAGCTAATATTTACAAACATACATATATGAACTCTGAAGAGATATTTATGCATGTATGTATATCTTCACGCCAGGTCCCTTGCGGGGTAGGCAGAGAGAACCGAGCGCCATAAGTCGCGGTCCTTACATACTTCACTCGCTTATGTGACATAACTCTTTTCATGCACGCTCGCCGGTTCCTGGGGCTCCTGACATCGCCTTCTGATAAAACACGACTCTTCACCTTCTGATAAAACTCGAGTCTTCCTCGGCTCCTACAAAGTGGAAGGACTTTTGCATTGTATATCTGTTTCGTCATTCTTTCGTCCCGCATTATTTCTACATGTCCGAACCAACGGAGCATGCCTTTTCTTATCTTAATACCGACACTCTCTTTCAGAACAACTCTTTCTCTCATGTCTTCATTACGAACGCGGTCAGCAAGCGTTATACATTCCTTTTTTGAGGCGGACGATTCGCTAGCTTAGCGATGTTATAATACTCTAACGTACCTTGATTATACCGTAGTAAACGACATACCTTGAATACATTAGAGTAGAGCAGAGCCCTAGCTATAGCACTATATATATCTAATGAGGTTAACCTAAATCTTACATAAATTGTCGGCGATCCCGAAGAATGTGGTCTAACTAAGTTAAACAGATTTATAGTCTAGACACGTTAAATCTGTAACGTTCACATCTATATTAGTTGTTAACGGTCCCTTGCTATAACGCAAGCTATAAACTTAACGACCCACTAAATCGAAACACGAAACATACCCCCAACCCCTTTCAGTCTTCGACTCGCCCCAGAGGCTGCTTCAGGAAAGTTATTTTAGAATCTTTTGATTTCACTTTCATCGGAGAGAGCTACCTGTCCATTGGCCACGAGCCATGCGGGAATGTTTGGTTTATCGCACGTAGGTACTCGTATATGAAACATTTAGGAATATACAAGTTAGAATATTCAGGAATGAAACATGATTTACATTTTTTGTCGATACCTTAAAATATATTTAAGCACTATAGTGCTCTTAAAGAATGGATAAAAAAGTACATCGTTTTAGGTTTTTGAAATGCGAATATGTTAAAATTTGAATATTTGAGTATAACTCAAAAACTAGGAAATACATATTAAAATATTGCTTCAAAATAAAAGCCCATTGAGCTTTTCATATGTTATGAAAATTTAACTTCACTTCAAATTATTTCTTGCGCTCGTTAACCATTATAAAACTGGACATTTGGTACCACGTTTTAATATTTTTTTTACAAAATTCTTTTTAAAAACAAGATCATTTTTTTTATACTACGTCGGGAGGCATACAAGCATACGGTCCACCTGATGTAAAGTGGGTACCGTAGCCTATTAAAGCTAGCGATATATTAAGTAGCGATATATTACACAGCAACTCCTTGGAAGCATATTGGTGACCTCACTCACACGCAGGAACACAACAACCCTCTAGGGAATTGTTATTTGGCTGCCGTTTTCTGTGAGGTGGAGGTACTTCCCCAGACGGGCTGCTTTGATGCGCCCTACCTCTCTTGAAACTAGTTTGAACGAAACAATAAATATGTCCTTCACTTTTTCTTATGATTTTAATGGTACACTAGGAAAAAAGCCGATATGCAGTATAATTTATGAATTTTAATCAATAATTTATTATGAAACACTGCAAAAATCTATTTCAAGAAGTTAACAAATTTAAAAATTAAATTCATATTGCTTCTTACTTAAGATATACTAAAATATTGGTAATTTTTGCATGGAAATTGTAATCGACTGAATATAAATAATAAAGTTTGTGGACTGGCTGGAATATATGTAATATGTGTAGTAGAAAATTCAAACAAGACATTTAACCCTACCGCGACATGGCAACGAACAAAAGCAAAAACATGATACAAGTAATATACTAAAACATCAAATATTAAAAAGTATTCATATAAAATAAGTTTATATGCCGTTGTGCACAGAATTTTAAAATCAAATGTCTTAAATAAACTATGATTCTTATAATTAATTATTTTCTCCTGCGGATTAGTCCAATAAATATATTTTGATTTCTGACATGATATATATGTATTTAATAAAAATAAAACTGAAGCGGAAAAATATATGATGTTACTTGATCAAACACTTTGCCTGCAACATGACGCATGGGTGGGGTTCAGATACCATGTAATGTAATAAAGTAAAAAAGCTATTACGCCCACATAATTATGTACGATACGTAATATAATTTACGAGCATGTGCGATAAAAAATATTTAACTTGTATGATACAGCTTATTTCAATTACTTTCTATTTTCTCGGACATTCAAATTCCCACGTTGCACACAAAATTGCAACGTCGCATTCGTACATTAATAATTCTTCAATTTTATGTTAATATTCACTATATTTCTTGTTAGTTTATAGTTATTTAATAATATACAAAATAGTCGACAATTCGATATTTATCGATATATAAATCAATGAAGTTTGATACAAATTATGCTACGACGATCATTTACATCAGTCGAAGAATACGAAGAATATTAATGTTATTGATTCGAACAAGTGAACAAGTACACTACACCAACCCTAGCTCATCCCACTGCAGGAATACGGATCTCCCTATAACTGAAGGCGGAAGTAAGTATTTTCAGGTCGCCCATAGGCCACTGACTTAGCTTAACGACTGTCTATCTATCGACAACAGCCGGGATCGACGGCTACGTCCCTCTGAGCACGGAGAAGCTCGAGATAGAGTTCTGTGTGTTCGGTGAGAATGACACGCGCAACGACGCCATCGAGCGCTCAATATTACATTGGTAGTGTATTATAAGAAGGTAACGTCAGCAGCCCTAGGAACTAGCCCTATATCTTAATATATATATAACCTTAATACATATAATTCTTCTGCACCTAACTCTTCCTAAACGGCGGGACCGATTTGGATGAAATTTTGTGTGTATATTTCAAAGGTTTTGGTTTTTAAGTACACGTATATAGGTGTCGTTGCAAAGGGGCTTATTATAGAATCGATAAATATCTGACTGAAAAGTATGTCTGGAAATGATTCAGCACATCTTTTTTTTTATATTCGATTACTAGCTGCTGCCCGCGGCTCCGCCCGCGTGGAGTCAAATATCGTAGCCTATGTGTTAATCCAGATCATAATCTATCTACCTGCCAAATTTCATTCAAATCCGTTCAGCCGTTTAAGCGTGAAAGAGCAACAAACGTCCATACATACAAACTTTCGCATTTATAATATTAGTAGGATTTCATCACTCGACATCATCGTTATTTTGATATTGTTATATTGACATCGATTTTGTAACATCAATTGAAAAAAGACCTATTTGCAAGTTCCTTTCAGCATTTCTTCTTCGCCAATGGTAAATGCTAGTGTGGGTAATGCAAAAAAGAAAATCGGAAAAGTGCATATCGCGCCAGGCACAGTGTAGGGTTCCGTATTCGCACCGTACAATCGTACTGGATTTACTTTATGAGCTCCGATAAATTAAAGTGGAATCTAAGACTAAACTAAAGCTCAGATTATCCAGATCCTGAACGCATTAAACGTATAGGCACATGAATATTAAGGCTACAACTGGTTGACTTCTATAAGATTGATGAAAAGGTAACCATAACGCGATGTAATTTGTGAACAGCGCCAACAAGTGTAAAATACCAAAACTAAAATTATGTATGAAATTTAAATGAACTATGAAAAACTATGAAATTGCCTATGTATTTAAAGTAATTTATTGTTCAAAAGTGAGTTAATTCGATATTTGATTATAATTTACTGTCTGGAAGTAATTTACAAATCAATATGAGTGTATAACTTAAATTTTATGAAATAATGAACGAGCTCGTAGCAAGCAAGAAAGATAATGACTTTTACCTGGATCAGAATAAATACTCAAAATGTTTAGAGGAAGTAAAAACTGCAAAGAACGTGAAAAAGAAGGAAGCTGATCATTACAGGCGTATAAAGCGCTATGATATTTTAACTATAGGCGGCAAAGAAAAGCTTATTGCACCAATGGAACAAGAGAATGGAGAAATGAAGTATTACGTTTGTTATGAAGAATTGTTCAACATTCTCGAAAAAGTGCAGGTTGGTGTTGGACACGGTGGAAGGACGAAGATGCTTAAGGAATGTAACTACAAGTATAAAAATATTATAGTTGAGGCTATCATGACATATTTAAAGCTATACCAACCTTGTCAAGAGAAACTGAAAACTTTGGAAAAGATCATTGTCATCAAGCCTATACTTCATAGTGAAATGAACTCAGGCTGTCAAGTAGATCTCATAGATCTACAAGCTAACCCTGATGAAAATTATAAATTCATATTCGTTTACCAAGACCTACTAAATTTGTGATCCTTCCTGCACTTCAAACTAAATGCGCAGCAGAAGTTACGTACCAACTCCTGAATATTTTCTCCACTTTAGGAGCATCTATACCTATACCTATTCATTCCGATAATGGTCGAGAAATTTGTAACCAAGTAATTGACAGTTTATGTTCTATCTATGTGACCGGATGTTAAAATCGTACATGGAAACCCAAGACGCAGAGCCAAGGGTCAGTGGAGCGTGCTAATCAAGACATAGAGAATAAATATGCTTAGCACGTGGATGGAAACCAATTAGTCATCAAAGTTGTCAGAGGGCTTGAAATTCATCCAGGCCATGAAAAATAGAGCATATCACGAGGGAATACTCCCCTTACGAAGCAATGTTTGGTAGTCCCATGAAGATGGGCATTGCAACGTTAGCAATTCCTAAAGATATGATTATATTATTAAGCTCAGAAGAAGATTTAGAAAACTTGTTATATTCTCAAAAAAATACAGAACAAAATATTAACGACGAACATTCTTTGAACATGATAAGGAATACAATGTTTTTGAAAATGAGTTAGAAGAGGACATTAACAGTGAATGTGTGAAGGCTGAACCACAAGAAAACGAAATTATTGAAACCGAAAAGTTGAAGGATAAGCAAATAAACGATAATACTATGTAACTATTCAGATATATACCGATTCAGAGACAGAAAACTCAATCTCAAGAACATCCAATACCGTGAAAGATAGAAACCAAAAAACATTATTTCAGTTGTAGTATACAATACAAGCCTAACTACAGCTTTCTAGTACCAAGCGTCTCTGCTCTGAGCTAGGCTGCGGATAGACGGACGGACGTATGGAGAGACAGACGGACATGGCGAAACTATAAGGGTTCCTTGTTTACTACGGAAAAAAATGAAAACGAAAAAGAAATGGGAGATGTGTGTAAGTGAACCCAACGGCAAATAAAGAATTTTTACCTTTATCTTTCATATGAAAACGCGAATTTATGCAATAAACAATGAACGGCGAGAGAACGCCGAATCGATCGCCCATGTAATTAAAGTAGCGGCACGCTATGATATATGATTTTGACATATTACAATAGTGATGTGAAATGTCAATTTATTCTCGAAAAAAATATAATCAATACTATATTTTTGTTGCAAGTAGTACCTGATTAAAAAGGTTTAATAAAATAAAAATATAAATGTTTTCTTAATATATTTGAACGAACTGAATATTGGAATGAAAATGAATATACATACTTTATATGCACACAAATTAATACAAAAAGAGACCAAAAAAAGGTGCCATTCGTCCATACTGCTATTTTCACTGTCGTCACTGCTATCATCACCTACATTAATTATAAGTTCGTTTTCTATAATATTATCTATTTTCACATCTCTTTCATAATCTTCCCTTTAATTTAACAGTTCTATTCACAACCTTTTCCCAGTCTCCTTTAGTCACATGTTCACAAACTTCTAATATTTTTAGCATTTTTGTTGTGGTAAATGGGGGTTCTGTATTGTGTCTTTCAGCATATCCCTTAATTTGAGCCCACATCAACTCAATTGCATTATATTCACAATGGTAAGGCGGTAACCGTATAACTCTGTGCCTATGTTATAACGCTGTTTCGTCAATGACGTATCCGATCTTGGTTGGTTTGTTTTCTTTTAAAAGACGTACTAATTCCGCTTTTAACATATTTATGTTTGCATCTACGCCATTTTTTTGAAGCCATGCGACGATGTCAGCTTTCTTTTGGGATTGGGCAGGTGGCTTGTCAATTTCCATCGAGTGGTATGGGGCGTCGTTGTCCATAATTATAATAGATGGTTCAGGAAGGCTACACAACATTGAGGTAAACCATTCAGTAAACTTTTTCCATTCATTTCTTCATGATAGTCTCGAGTGGTTTTTGACGCAAAAGCCGTGAGAGAACCTTCGACAAACCCATTGATGGTTCTGGCATGACAAATTATAAGACGCGATCCTTGTCCAACAGGAACTTTGGACGTAGATGCTGCAGTGTCATCGGTCAAAGAACGGCTTACAGTATGGTTAGCATTAAGCCATGTTTCATTCAAAAACAACATTTTGCCAATTTTCAATTTCTTTCACTTGCCGTAAAAAAGTATATCTTGCCATCACGATATCAAATCTTTCCATCAATATTTTGCGTTTGTTACATTGTTTGTATAGAAATCCAACGGTCTTCAAAATCTTCGTTAAAGAACTTTCGCCACCGAAGAATAATCCAGCTTCCTTTAGTGATTGCACTAACTTTTTTTTTGTTGGATACTCTTTCCGTAAATAGTAGCCGTACACATGTCTTCGGATGGCATCGGCATCAAAGCTATCGATACCTACGACTGGTTTTGCTCGTTTTCTCTTTTTTGGTGTGTGAAGTTTATTTTCTTCTATGCCAGTCTCGCCATATTTTTCTTTAGTTCGTCTAACAGTTCGTTGTCCAATATTAAGCGCATCAGCTACGCGTTCAACCACTGACGTTATAGGTAAAATTGGCCCTCCATTTTGAGATTCACGATCGAAATAGTTACTAAGGCGTATAACGAACTCACGTGTCTGACTGTTTAGAACAGTTCTCTGCGTACGTTCGGCCATATCGACGAAATCCACAACAAAAGGCGTAAACAGAGACCAAATTAACGAGCAAGGGTCAATAGTAATGCAGTATCAATATCCAAGCAACGTCAAGTCGAAACTGCTTTGTTTTGCACTGAGCATTGACGCGAGTTTGCCGGAGGTAGTAGTTGTGCTGGCCAGCGATCCTATGTGACGATCGTATTAGATTTAATTTTTAAAAATTTTGAATTCCGAAAAACAAATGCTGAGTTGTGTGGTAAATACGTACACCAATAATTATAATCTTATAAAAATAAAAAATAAATGTTCGCGGGACCCTAATATATAGTTTAGAAATCAATGTAATAAATAAATTTTGTGTCCTAAAATTATACATTCGATAAATTTTATGACTAACTGCACGTCACTATTGACAATAAAGAACAGCAATTTGCTCCTTCAAATGTAATTATTAATTAATACGAAACTTCATGAGTGGACAAACGTCAAAACGGCTATCATAGCATGCCGCTACTTTAGTCTCTAAATAAAGAGTCAGAAAATGAGGATATCTGTTTAAATGTGTATCTAACAAGGATTTCTTTTATATCCATGCGTCTACATTTTCTTGATGAAGGTCAATTAAAAGACTTTGAATCCATTTGCATTCAAACGATTTTAAATTAATACCACTTGGGGCTTCCAGCGCACTAAAAAAACAACAACACCATTACTCTACTCGTTATTATATAAAAATGTAACGTAGCGATCCAATGAAGCCTGATTAAGTTAGTTTTGTAATCTTTTGGGTTGCGAATAAGTGATGAGTTATGATCGAATGGGATCCCAGCGCGGCGGGACCGTGGACTGTCAGGGTTGATTCCAGCCTTACAACGATATTTTAGACACATAGTTTATATCTTAGTTATATTTCTCTCTCGAAGTAAAGTAAAGACGGTTAATTTAATTTGATATTTCGTTTATTATTTGTTACGTAATACGAAGATTAAGTGTCTCGTTTTCATACAACGTCGAGGGGCAATAAAGTATACGGCCAACCCGATTCTAAGTGGCTACTGTAGCCTATGAACGCTTGAAATACAAGGAGTATAGCTCACGCGTTGTCACCCCAACTACTCCTTAAGAGTTTACTGGGGACCTTACTCACGCGTAGGATATAATCCCTCTCTCAAACACATCTGTCATCTATCAAACACAGCCGAGACTGACGGCTTAACATGCTCTTCGAAGCGCGAAGAAACTCGAAAAAAAGCTCAAAAGAGTCATCATATCTAGAGCCAGTACAATCTCCCTTGCATTGATTAGCAAAGGAAGGTCTGGCAAAACTATAGACTGAGAAAGAACCTCCACCTTGAAAACCAGCGGAAAAGGACCGATTTGTTGGTAATTGTTGTGTTTCTACAAATGAGAATGTCCCTAGACCGTTGGTAAAGAATTACTATCTAGTAGAGTTGATAGGATAAGAAGTAAACCCTGCAAATCTAGGGGGAAGTAAGCTTGCTTGTGTAGACAATTTTTTTTTGTCTCAACCAGTGTTCTCATATCATAATTTTTGAAATCGAAACAAAAATAATTATTGGTTATAGGCCAGATTTGTGCTCGACATTTTATAAAGATTTTTAAGTATATTTTGGTATATGAAAGTACTAAATACACGGTAGTGTGCCTGTGGATCTAAGCAATTATGTAAGTTCGTATATTTTCCCTTATACATACACTTCTAGACTATCTTATTATATAACCACACTATTAAAAATATGCCAGTTATAATAAAACAATGGCTGAAAATTTACGATAATCATGTAAGTATTCAAGACATGATTCGTTGACTAATTCGTTAACAGGGCCGAAACCACTGCCTTGTTTGAGAAACTCGATATACTTCTTACAATTGCGGAAAAATAAGTTTTTGATATTTTTCATATTACTGATACACATACTGTCCATTAAGGTTGAATGCATTAAAATGCGGCGGGGCTCGATTGAAATGAAACTTAGTGTAGATTTTTCAAAGCATAAGAGTAAACGAGTATTATATGAAATGTGATATTCAGCTACTATAAAGATAAAAATCCTAATTCTTAAAAATGCTCAGGGTATTGTATGCGGCTTACATTATTTTAAATCCTTATATCTAAAAAATCGTTGGTTAAAAAGCAAGACCCAAACACACTTGTCAATATTGACAAATTGTCAATTCATATGACAATAAATTTATGGCAGTACACATATATTAGATCAAGTAGTAAAGATTAAAAAGCTGCGGGGGCGAAACGGTCATAAAAGGCTTTTGATTAATGAAGAACTCCGTGAACGGAAAATAAAATACGAAATGAAGTGAAGTCCGATAAAAGGTACATAGAACTGCGTTCGTTTGTAGAATTGGTGTGGAAAAGGTGAAAGAGGGGAAAGGAAAACAATATAACAATGACGAGCTCTGTATGGGAGTGGTTAGCAACACCAATGCTCGAGTTCGATTCTTACACAGGACAAATATTTGCGTACATGAACATTTCTGTTTGTGTTGGTCCGGGTGTTTTAGAGAGGTAGGGTGCATCAAAGCAGCCCAACTGGGGAAGTACCTCCACTTCACAGAAAACTGCATACAAATAACAACTTGCTGGTGCGTTGCTGTGAATGAGTGAAGTTACCAGTGAGCTCGTAAGGGGTTTCTGTGTTATTGACAGAGACGGCAATGCACGATTGATACTTCAAGTATTGCAAGCGTTCATAGGATACGGTAACCGCTCTACATCAGGTGTGCCGTATGCTTACATGCCCGTCGATATTGCGTAAAAAATGATGTATATGATTATACTTATATATGAAGTAACCTTTCTGTTTAATTCACTAACAAAGGATTTTCGAATATTCTCTCGGATTTGGCCAGATGAAGCAAGATTATTTGGTTACTGTTAAAATATATTCATCAGCCCTAGACAAGGGACGCTTGGAATTGTCAATGAGGGTGGTAAAATATGCCGAGACAACATCCCGGAGGTATAAAACAAGGTCACGAACATCAAACACAATTTCAGGTCGTAAAACACTAACATGATATTCCTTTTACGCAATTTGGGTGGTTCGTGCTTAGTCCCTTGCAATTAAAAAAATAATATGTACTTTGATTATAATTTTTTCTTTTCGGCTGAACTAAGAAGGGCCGAAACTTCTTTATTAGAAAAATAGTCAGTTTTGTGTACCGAGAACTTTGTATTAAGGTCAGAAAAAATATTAACTACCTAGTGCATGTAAAATTGTTAAAAGTCTTTACTACACCAAATTTATGTGATACGAATACGATTGACGACCTGTCCTTAATAATCTTTATTTTTACCATTTGATATCATTATTGTACCAATATACTTTTAAATTTTATAACATCTAATTGTCAATTTTAAAAGAGACCTATATTGGCAAGTTTCTTTCGGCATTTCTACTTCAGTTATTTCCGAAATGCTAGCAGATTAAAAAAAGAAAAAGTAAAATATGATAATTGAATAAGATACAATAAGATCATATTTCAAAAAATGTAAGACGCGTCTAAGGGCCCGCGAGGGCTCAATGGCAATTAAAAAAATAAATATCTTTATCATGATGACATGTATGTATGCAATGTATGCAAATTAAGTTTTATACTATTGCGTTATTTTAGAGTAATGCGTATATTTTTTATTTTACTTTTGACTTCAGAAAGCGCCTGAGAAAAATAAAGAATTTGAATTTAAGTCTACTGTAATTCCAAGAAACACAGTATTGTTAACAAATTCTGTTTATTATTCCCAATGAAAACTTCTGTATTGGCAGAAGTCAATTGGAAGACTAAAATTGATGCAACTCGTTTTAACTGAGTTTAGCAAAAGATTATTACATGTGAACCAGTTTAAAATAGCAGATACAATATCAGCATTTTCCTTGTCTATATTTTCACACTAGCGGGCTGCATTAAAAGCAGAGATACCTCTCTCTCTCCCTAAAAATTAGAGATCATCAAAAAGTACAAAATCCGACATTTTCTACACCATTAGGGGCAGATCATTTGCATATACTAAAAATAAAAAGGCACCCAAAACAGAACGCTAGGGCACCCCAATATTAGCATTACTGCCTTTAGATTTAACTCTATTGATGTCAAATGCCTGCAATTTGATATTTAAATAAGATGCTACCAAGTTCTATGCTTTACTTCTAACTCCATAACAGTTCAGCTTGAGTAAAATAATGTGCGATGATCGACACAATCAAAAGCTTTAGAGATCACAGAAAACCCCAATAGCATCCAGTGGTCTCTCCCATGCGTTACGGACATTTTTAACCCATACCACCCCTATATCTGTAACAGATTTACCAGCTACCAGTCATAGCCAACCACAGGGCTCGTCCAAAGCTAGGTAGCATATATATAAGTAATTCTTTTATGGGGCAATGTATACGGTTCTATAACAAACTTCCCAGCAATATAAGAGAATTGTCAATAAACAAATTTAAAACTACTGTTAAAGCCAAATTGTGTAGCAGGGCATATTATAAAGTATCTGACTATATTAATGATAAATATGCCTGGGATTGAGTCGATCCAATTATAATGTAATTAATAAAATATGTAAATTTGTTTGGATACCAAAAGAGGGATGCCTGAGTTTTTTGGCAGTATTTTTATCAGTGCTCACCTAGTCATGAACTGCACGGTAGGGAAAAAAATTGTGACGATTCCAAACAAATGTAGCCATTGTTACGGAATAAAAAGATTTTGACTTTGACTATACCTATATGTGCCATCTAGATTTGGATTACATTACATATGTGAACACGACAGAGCCTGATAACAATGTGAGAGCGATTTTGCATATTGAATCTGTCGGCCGCCGCCGCCGCGCCCGGCAGCACTGAATATTCAAATACTTAGTTATAGCTCGGTTCCCAGGTCAGAGTTGCAATACCTCGGGGGCTGTTGTACATAACTAAGTATGTGGGAGGAGATTTTCCAGAATAGAGTTATGTGTTAGGTTTAATATTAAAGAATATAATAAAGAAGCAACTAATTGTCGGCCCCAAATATCTCAATTACCGATCGTTTACTATAAATTGTCCCCCAGCCGTGATGTTGCCACCACCTTTAAGAGACTTCATTAAGATAGGTAGGGTGCATCAAAGCTGTCCGTCTGGGGAAGTACCACCACCTCACAGAAACCCGCAGCTAAATAACAACTCTCTGCAGAGTCGTTGTGTTCCTGCGCATGAATGGCGTCACCAGTAAGCTCCAAAGGAGTTGCTGTGTTAGCAGCAAAGGTGGAAACGCGCGAATGATCCTTAATGTATTACAAGCGCACATAGGCTATGGTAACCGCTTTAGAGCAGGTGGGCTGTATGTTCTCTGACGTTGTATAACCTTTTATTTATAAGTCATACAATCATATGACCGAATTGATGTAAAGTAATAACCGTAGCCTATGAACGCCTCAGGAGTTTACTGATAGCTACCGTGACTGGCAGAAACTCAACAACCCTCCAGGGAGTTGTTAATCGGCTGCGAATTTCTGTGAGGTGAAGGTACTCCTCCAATCTGTTCTGATGCGCTCTACCTCTCTTAAAACACCCAGTATAAGATAACAAGGATGTTCATGCACACAAATGTTTGTCGTGTGAGGGACCTAAACCCAGCTTTGGTCTTATTGGTAATCACGCGACCACCGGCACCGGGTGCGGAAAATGTGTCAAAACGATACATAATATTCGCATACGTAATGATGTCATCAAATAGGCAAAGAGGCTTGCCCTATAGTAAACTAGGACATATTCAGGAGCTCGAAAACACTGAATTGACTTGTTTGACATATTAATGCACAATCGATAAAGCTGGTCTAGGAAATTGGAGCGACAGTGGTGGGGGCATGCGGTTTCTGTTCCAGATGGCGGACGACCGCAGCAGCCGAAGCAGAGACTACCGGAGCAGCCATGGCCGCGAGGGCGTGTTGCATCAACTAACAGTAGTGGGTGGGTGCCGGCCGGCGCTAGGCCGCATGAACTAATTGGTGGCGGAAGCACACAAAGCAGGTTAGATCAAATTGCATGTCAATCTTCATTGTAAAGTTAGATTTTTATTCTAAGTTACATTTTTATTGAACACTACAGCACGCCAATAGATAGCTACTAAACAAAAAATCTGTTCACAGAGGGAAAAAAGGACCGAACTGTTTGCCTTTAGGCCGGTTACAGTGCTCGACCGACAGTCAGTGCGTTTCGTCCGTCAGGCCGGTTATAGTGCTCGACCGACCGTCAGTGCGTATCGTCCGTCCTGATGATACGCATTAACCGACCGTCAGTTTGTATCATTCAGTGCTCTCCTGACCAACATACTGACCGAGCGTTTACGAGTTGCTTAATTGCTGCATTATATCTTTGTAGACGTTTTAGGAACAGAAGACGTAGATATCACGTACACCCGATCGTCGCCCAAAGAGCATTTCAAGGGGTCCACCGTTCGGTGCAGCACTGAACGTGTTCATTTGTTTTCATAGCGCGTCGGTCGACCGACGGTACGCATGCGCACGCGCTCGACCGACGGTCCTCGTACGCAGTGCGTAGCAATATGCGCGTGCGTACGCTCGGTCCAGCACTGTACGATTTACGATTTTTCATACAAATGACAAGCGCGACTAACGTACGCACCGACGGTCGGTCGAGCACTGTAACCGTCCTGATGATACGCATTAACCGACCGTCAGTTTGTATCATTCAGTGCTCTCCTGCCAACAAACTGACCGAGTGTTTACGAGTTGTTTAATTGCTGCTTATTATCTTTGTAGACGTTTTAGGAACAGAAGACGTAGATATCACGTACACCCGATCGTCGCCCAAAGAGCATTTCAATGGGTCCACCGTTCGGTGCAGCATTGAACACGTTCATTTGATTCCATAGCGCGTCGGCATAGTTTTTACTATGGCGTCGGTCGACCGACCGTCCTCGTACGCAGTGCGTATAGCAATATGCGCGTGCGTACGCTCGGTCCAGCACTGTATGATTTATGATTTTTCATACAAATGAATGATTTACGTAATAAAAATATATAATAAATATATAATACGTTACGTAAAAACTGTATGATTTATGATTTTTCAAACAAGCGCGACTGACGTACGCACCGACGCGGCGACGGTCGGTCGAGCACTGTAACCGGCCTAAGATGTGTTTACCATTCTATATATACACACAGATATCCACGGTAGGAGCTAGTTTACTATGGGACTCTGTACTATGGGATTCGATATGACGGTGGGATTAAGACCAACGTCACGGCAGTAGCAATATATGATATAGTTTGCGATTAGATAGAGTAGTTATTATTAAAACCCGTTAAGTGCCTTTTGATAAAAATTTGAATATTCATAGCTGATGAATAAAATGCAACACCCGGTCTTAATGGAAATTATTTCAAATTCCGTTGAAATCGATTGTTGCATATTATTTTCATCCAACCAATAATCTACTTGACGAAGCACAACGGTACCCTTTATTATGTATCTATAACGTTACGCCAAATCCCTTGCGGGGTAGGCAGAGAGAGCCAAACGCCACGTGACTCGATCCTTACGTACCTCACTAGTTTCTTTAACATTCAATGGTCTTCTCATAGACGCTCGCCGGTTTCTAGGGCTCCTGACATTACCTTCTGATAGAACACGACCAATTTGGTCACGGTAGGTAAGTCTTGGCCTTCCTCGGCTCCTACATACTTCCACTTTTGCCAGCCTGTTCACGCCTGCCTGAGTTGAAGAAGCAAATCCCTAGGAATTACGTATTGCGGTGATTTCCAATAAGTGACAGTGCCGCGGGTGGATATTTTTCATAGTTTTTATTGTTCACCTACATTTACTTCCTTACAATTTTTTCTATTACGACGAAAGTGTGTGCTCCTCATCTTTTTGCACAATTATGCTGTAAAACCTGCATTAAACCGAAAAATCGTTATTTGGAGTTTTCATTTTGAGGCCCTGGCCTCAACACAGCCTTTACTACTTATTGTTTAAGCATCTAAATATCTCACCCACTTGAGCCTGCGGTGCAATATAAGGATATTATAACTAGCTATCCGCCCCGGCTTCGCACGGGTGATATGATCGTTACCAAATTTCACAGGATCACCTGCTGGGCTAACCTGAAGATTCACTGAAAATTTTATCAAAATGTGCCCAGCCGTTTTTGAGTCCATAGAGGCCATACAGACAAACATTCATTTTTATATATATAGATAAGTCGATAAGTGACACGACGTTGATCCCTGAACTAGTCGTTAAGAGCTGCGCGGTCTATTTCATTCTCCTTGCGCCGCCCTGCTTCCCCTGGGGCGATCGCCTCCAATGAAGCTTTTAAAGCCTTCCCGGATAAAGGCAATCTCTAGGTGGTGTTTAGTCAGTAAGTCTGACTTAACTCGTACGACCGTCCTTAAGGGTAATCAAGAGAGTTCACCACCTCTTTTGTGGATCGGCGTTTACGTCGGGTATAAAAACAAAAAAAAACAAACGTCCTCCAAACCCGTAGCGGTGAGTCGATTTTCAAAACAAAATCTTACTATCGATTCTTCATTCACATATAACTTCATATAACTTCACGCCAAATCCCTTACGGGGTAGGTAGAGAGAACCGAGCGCCACGTGACTCGATCCTTACACACCTCACTCGCTTCTTTAACATTCATTGCTCTTTTTATGCACGCTCGCCGGTTTCTAGGGCTCCTGACATCACCTTCTGATAGAACACGACCAATTTGATCATGGTAGGTAAGTCTTGGCCTTCCTCGGCTCCTACATCCTTTCACTTTTGCATTGTATATCTGCTTCGTCATTCGTCATGAAATATTTTACTGCGTATAATGTACACCTAACTAAAATATGAGTCCCCGGCGGTAAAACCAGTGACTCCCGAAACCTCGTTGGTAATTATGAAGTTTGTAAGTGACCTTTTAGTATGCAAAACTTCGTTTACATACTATATAACAACAGCTGATTACCGTGTCAGGTTTCGTAAGTAATGAACCATGAAAAGCTATTTGACTTCTTATGCATAATATATGACATTAAACCGTTCTATATATTGACTAAAAAAATGGCAACACACTCGATGACTGTGCATAGCTGGAATTTAAGAGCTTGATGGCGTTGTCGCGCATGGCAGTCTATTATTTATACTACGTCAGAAAGCATACAAACATACAGCCCATTTAATGTGCATTTAAAGCGATTACCGCATCCCATGAAACCTTGTAATACATTAAGTATCACTCGTGCGATGTTACCTCTGCTATTAACACAGTAACTCCTTTGAAGCTTACTGGTGACTTCACTCACACGCAGCAACACAACAATCTTCCAGGGAGTTGGTATTTGGCTGCGGTTTTCTGTGAGGTAGAGGTACATTTCCAGACGGGCTGCAGTTTGATGCGCCCTACCTCTTTTAAAAAAGTTTAATCAAAACACGGTCGTAGTAGTTTCGGTCGTAGCCTGTCTAAGGATGGGTTTAGTGGTTTCGGATTCTTACGACATCCGAGGGCACGTTGAGGTATCTTTCGTTTTCGATAGATTATAGTCTAATACTGAATATATACCTCCACCTTACAGAAAACCGCAGCATAATAACGTGGAAACTAACAAAACTTCGAACAAGTACCTAAATTGAACTGATATCAGTCTGAAATTCTGGTCTAAGCCGGACTGAATCCGACTTTAACTTGACATTAATCCGACGTAAACCCCATTTAAATCCAAAATGACCCTGACATAAACAAAATCAAAGCCTAGCGTAAACTTAGTCCAAATTCAAAAGCTACATTATCGAAGACGCAATGATTTGAGATACATTTCCAATTTCTACGTTCAACTACTACGTATTATGTAAGTACTAACTTTAAAGATAAGATCACATATGACAGTAGTGGGACGAATGCAGGTTAGACTGATTTCATAAGGAGTACTCGTCTTCTAAATTCCCAAGTTGGTACTTGGGAATTTAGAAGACGAGTATGTTTTTAGTGTATCCGTGCCTTAAACACATACTCCTTATGAAATCAGTCTAACCTGCATTACCTTATATTTTCGTCAAATTGTAGTAGTATTTCAATGCATTACACCAATCAGTACCTACTGTTCGCGTTTTTTAATTTACCATGCTTGTTGATATAGAAGCTCCCGAAAATTCCCGGAATGGCCTAAATGTTCACAAAGGAACGTTCTACATATAGTTTTAAAAATATTTTATTCTATATTTTCATTGTAATTGTAAGCGAACGAAGTTGCGAGCATGGCTAGAATTTATATATACCTTTTAAATTGTAACAATTCGAAGGTTGGTGATTTGTAAAAAGAACTTCTTTCTATTTTTTATTATACGGTAATTGCTTAATTTAATCAATTGTAATAATTACTAGATTTTTCCTGTAATTCCCAACATTGATGTACGGCAGGGAAAGGCACTAGCACTTGAAACGTTAGAGTGACTGATAGAGTAAGAAAAAGTATGATGTGAAAACTATGTGAAATGGAAGAGGATGTAGTGACAAAAAACGGTTATGCAGAGATGGTTTGTACATTTGGAAAGAATGAACGACAAAGTAAGTGCATCGAGCAAGAGTTAATGGAGTTATCAGCAGGGGCCGCCCTAGACGCACAATGTAGATCAAATTGGTGATATGCTGAAAAAGGCTAAATCAAAAGCACCCGAAACCAAAGAGCATGCATGTAGAGGTTGATATGAGTGGAAAAAGCGAGAAAGGTTTGTTTGGATCGGTGCACTTGGCGTTCCAAAGGTTCTGCCTACCCCAATGGCAGACAGGCGTTATGGTATGTATGTTTTCCCGTAATAATTATATCACCGTAACGTATAACAGTAACAATTTCGAAATTTTCGCTGTATAAGTATAAACTTTGGAATTGAGAGGAGTGCGTTTATGTGACAAACAGACGAAAGGACAAATGAACAATGTAACAAGAGTTTATTTTTTATCCTACGACACCATAGAACACAAACAGATCTTTTACAGTGCACGTATTTCAGCGAGTAACTTAACGCGTCTTACCCTATATAAATATAATCCAAGAAAAGATGCGATGTTTACGTGATCTCAATACCAAGTCGTGAATTCTTAGCTGAGCGGCTTTAATGTTATTTAAATATTGGCGGTTTATGCTACTAAATATTGCACATACGTTTAAATAAAGCTGTTTTTTCCTAACAGTAAATTCATACAGTCATCACGGGTTCTTCTTGTACAGCCAAGGTTTTTTTTTTGTTATGGAACTGCTAGAACACAATGTCAAAGATTTGGGTACGAAATAAGCAAACTACGCATCAAACTATCTTGTTTACGCCAGTTCATTTGTCATTCTGCTCTCCTAGCGACTCGAAAACAGGAAGCTATTTGTCTGGGAACAGGAGATATTCCAAGTTTTATTACGAACTAGAAGGGCGGAAATTAACTAAAATTGAACTTTAGTGTGCATGAACATGTCTGTTTTTCTTGGTCTGGATGTTTTAAGAGAGGTAGGGCGCATCAAAGCAGCCCGTCTAGGGAAGTACCTCCACCTCACAGAAAACCGCAGCCAAATAACAGAGAGTTGTTGTGTTCCTGCGTGTGAGTAAGGTCACCAGTAAGCTCCTAAGAAGTTTTTAAAGGTCCTGATATTAACTTCTGATAGAACACTTTTTTTTTATTATATTGGCTCAGCATAGTGGGTCTGCTTCGCCTGTTGGTAAGCAAAAAGAGGAGCCCAAATTGCAGCGGCAAATGACAAAGGACTACAGTGTCCTGTCAATTGACGCTACCATGCTGGCCCGCAAGGTGCTTCTTCACGCTTCGTTTGAAGGATCCCATGTTGTAGGAGTGAGGAAACACATGTGCAGGCAAGGCGTTCCTTTTTTTAATAGTTCGACAGAGATAAGAGTTGCCGAACTTTTTAGTACGAGAAAAAATGTCCTCAATAATGGAATGATGACATTACAAGTCGGCACGTGTGGTTCTACAGAAGGGAGAGGGTGGGATAAGGGAAAACAGTTCTTTAGTTTTTCTCAGAGCACTCACCATGGTACAGGCGGTAAAATGTACTTAGTGAGCCTGAGAGTGATACGATCAATTTGGTCGATAAGTCTTGACCTTCCTCGGCTCCTACATCCTATTGCGTTGTATATCTGCTTCGTCATTCTTTCATCCTGCATTATTTCTACATGTCCGAACCAACGGCGCGATCCTCTTCTTATTTTTACACCGAACGCTCTCTTTCAGACCAACTCTGTTTCTAACATCATCACAATTATTCTGAATAATTTTATTTACCTCAGCTCTCATATGGTAATTATTTTAAGGCACGAGAATCGTCGACCCGGCGTGATTCAAGGCTTCCATTTAGTCACGCAGAGTACATTGTACTAACATTAATTCGGCTACATAAATATGATATGAATGTTTATTTAGTCGACATTTTATTTTTTAAGAGCTATGAGTGTTAAAGCGGGTGATGTGTGTAAGGACGGCGCCTTATGGCGTTACCTTCTCTCTGTCTATCCCTCAAGGGACCTGGCTTGAAGATATGCATACATACGTTTTTATTAGATTATGTTTTTTATTATACTACGTCGGGAGGCATACATGCATACGGTCCACCTGATGTAAAGCGGGTATCGTAGCCTATTAACGCTTGCGATATATTAAGTACCACTCGCGCGATGCTTCCTCTGCTGCTTACACAGCAACTCCATAGGAGCTTACTGGTGACCTCACTCACACGCAGGAACACAACAACCCTCTAGGGAGTTGTTATTTGGACCGTATGCTTGTATGCCACCCGACGTTGTATAAAAAAAAACAAAAACACTCCGTGGGAGTTGCGATTTGGCTGTGGTTTTGGATGTGGAGATCTGTCTTAGACCTACCAACATTTAGGATACCTTAATACAAGTATTATGATAATATTTAGGGCCAATGCATAAAATTTCAAAAACCAATCTCCACGCAGCTGAGCTCACAGGCAATGGCTAGTGTTATATATAAAAAATTTAATATATTATAAAAATCGCGATCTCAACTCGTTAGTTCCAAATTGACAAGTCTAAATAATAAATTGATCAGAATAAGCACGAGTTTAGAGTACGACGATCTCCCTTACGAGGAAAACGTGCTTCCTACTGAAATTTTAATTTGAAAACACCTTCGGGATATCTTCTTCCTGAATAAAATGTAAGTTGTGTCTCTAACTATTCGTTATATACTAAATATGTTATTAACAACAATATTTTTGCTTTATTTAAATATACGGTACAAATAATTTTGGAAATCAATATTAGGTAAGTACTTAACTTAATTACAATGTCAAATTTTGAATTTATCTATTTGATTACGTACTATTGGTCTATTACCTGGTCCAGAATAACTGGGGAGAATTTAAATTATTATAACAAGATACAAGAAGAATTAACCTGCTAGTTAGGTATGTGGAAACCAATATTAGGTAAGTACTTAACTTAATTACAATGTCAAATTTTGAATTTATCTATTTGATTCCGTACTTTGGTCTATTACCTGGTCCAGAATAACTGGGGAGAATTTAAATTATTATAACAAGATACAAGAAGAATTAACCTGCTAGTTAGGTACATTAAAATAAATAATTTTCCGCCACAAAAAAAAATCAATACGACCTTCTAGTGGTGAATTTTATATAAGAATATGCATTTCAAGGATATAAGGCATAAAAAATTAACATAATATTAAATACACAAGCAACTCTTAGATTATAAATTTATTTTAATCGTTATTTATATCGAAAATATGTATATCATGTATACATTTTCTAGTACTTTATGTTCGGTATACGCCGCCATTTTGGATTTTAAATGACATCATATACAACCAACGAGCGAAACAGCATGACACTTTCAATAATAACCTCATTTAACATACGATGATCAGTTTAGCAGATTTGTACCATAGTCGGGTAAAAATATCGAGTTATTGATATGCACTGCCAATACCAGTGGTAAATTCGTATGAAAAAATGGCACGTTAAGCTTATTTCGGTAACGTATAGACACTGCTAACGTACGGATCATTTATTAGGGAAATTCTTAAATATAGAAACAACTTTTCTTCTTCAATAAAAATGCTTGAGCATAATTTATAAGAGTGTTTCCGAGGACATTAAGAAAAATAATTGAAAATTATATACTGGAATTAGCATATATCTATATAAGTACGTATATTTATATAGATATAATATATCCCTGAAATAGACGTCGAAGAGAACCGACGTCGACTATCGACGTCGGTTCTGCTAATAAAATATATAAATATTTGTTACCGTAAGGTATTGTTTTTATATGAATTTGTGTCACTCGTTTGTAAATAATCATATGTATTAATAATAATAATTAAAGAGTGCCTTCATTATCGATATCTTAATATGTAATCACCTGTAACAAGGAATTAAATGTCTAGACGGGAATGAATTCAAGTATGATTAAAACATGTGACTCTTAAATAACATATTTTAGTGTAAAACTATCCCTTGACAGAATAATAAATTGATTTACATATTTATACGTAAAATTAATGATTTATATATAATTAATCGTATACTATACATATAGCGATACATTTGATACTGATTATTCGGCAATTACCGTGAAATTAAGCAAAGTCGATTGAACACTAATGACTAATTTAAAGCGGATTAATAGGTTTACATAATATACCTAAATCGATACGTCGATACGCTAACATCCTCGTCAGCTGCATGAAGTTTATTTTTGAACCCTGAATTACTCCAGGTGTCGAAAGTTGTATGCCATTGGTACAGGTTCGTCAAATCAAAGACCAATCTTGCGATACTTTGTAGGGTAAAAAGGCAGTGGAAATTTTTTCCGTAACATCTGATTATGAAAATGGGATAATAAAAATCCAAAAATCATAATATCACCTAAAACCTCTGACAATGTACAAAACTTGTGTCATTTTTGGGAGGGAGGAGGAATTTAGTTCCTCTCATTTTAAGTATGCACATGTGTTTCCTCCTTCCTACAACATGGGATCCTTCAAATGTAGCGTGAAGAAGCACCTTGCGGACCAGCATGGTAGCGTCAACTGACAGGACACTGTACTCCTTTGTCAGTTGCCGCTGCAATTTGGGCTCCTCTTTTCGCTTACCAACAGGCGAAGAGGAGCTACTATGTTGAGCCAATATAAAAAAAAGAATAAAAGTAACTTAAAGTCAAAATAAAGAAAAATAGTTTGAGTTTGTCACGTACAGAAAGCACAATGATTTTATTACAAGCAATTCTTGTATATATATTATACGTTAGACATTTCCTGTATCTCGGAAACGGCTCTAAATATATTTGAATTTAGATAAGATTTTGCATTTACAAGTACTATACAGATGGCTTTCCTGTAAAACGCGATTTAATACAAATAAGCATAAAAACGTCAAGCACTATTCAACTTAATTGTGATTATTAATACTTAAAAGGTTATTACAAGTACAAATTATTGCATGAAAATCATCCGCCTATACAAATTAGTTGTATACAATTGCAGTCTATTACAAATGAATCGACAGCATGCAAAGAAACTTTAGGTTTTGTAACAACTGGTACCAGGTATCAGAGTATAATGGAACCTCTTGTATTATTTCAAGTAGTCTAGAAACTAGAACTGTTATTTATTATAAAATTCAAGGCTGCCTTTATTTTTATTATAAACAGACTTACTTACCTGACTTTGTGTTATTTTTTTTCATAACGATAATGTGTGATTCATTACTGTATTAATTTCGGAACTGTTAATATTAAGTTAATTTGTACAAAAGTTCTACGAATATTATCAATGTCATGGTACAGCCATCAAAGCAATATCTATATACGTAAGTAAGTATGTAGGTACCTATACTCGACTAAGATATACATATACAACATATGTATACATTTACTGCACCAATATTTTCAAATTATACTTTTTTCATCATATAATGAATAACGAAGACAATATGACATTTAAATCTTGGCTTTAGCCTAAACTTTTTGCGGGACTACGTGTTGTTATCAAAATCGCAACGAGATGCGAAAAGCGCTTCATTGGTCGATTTTTTTTTTGATACAACGTCGGGAGGCATACAAGCATACGGCCCACCTAATGTAAAGCAGTTATCGTAGCCTATTATCGCTTGTAACATATATCACTCGCGCGATGCCTTCTCTGCTGCTTACACAGCAACTCCTTAAGAGCTTACTGGTAACCTCACTCACACGCAGGAACACAACAACCCTCTAGGGAGTTGTTATTTGGTTGCGGTTTTCTGTGAGGTGGAGGTACTTCCGCATACGGGCTGCTTTGATGCGCCCTACCTCTCTTAAAACATCCAGACCAAGACAAACAGACATGTTCATGCACACAAATGTTTGCCTTGTGTGGGAATCGAACCCACGAGTGTTTGGTGTCAAAGTCGCGTTTTTCACAACTGAGCCACCGAGCTCGTCAATTCAGCGAATTTGTTTCCTTTCGATTTAAAACCGTACTATGGTTGATTATTTTTATGACAACATTATTCATTATCATTATGTGATGCTTATGAATACAATTTTTTGGGCATCCAATGATATATGTCAAATAGCAATTCCCTTTAGCACTTTTGCGTTTCTGCGAGCGAGGTCATCAAAACCACCTGCGTTAGTAGGACGGGACCGGTGGGACCGGGTGATCCAATCACCTAAAAGCCATCGCCTATAAATCAATAAATGAATATAAATACAAGGATATCTTCACGCCAGGTCCCTTGCGGGGTAAGCAGTGAGAACCGAGCGCCATAAGACACGATGCTGATAGACCTCGCTCTAAAGAAACGAGCGAGGTCTATCAGCATATCACATTCATATCCCTTTTCATGCACGCTCGCCGGTACCTATGGCTCCTGTTTATCTTCTTCTAATTTATGTTCACTCTATTGCATTAACAGGAATAATATAAATATTCAAATTTTCGCCTACAGTCGATCCAAAAGTAAATAAAGGTAAAGAAGTTCGAAAGTTCCCCCAGTAAACCCTCGTTAACCCAGTAAACCACCATCAGTAAAACATCGTTCTGTTTTCTTAACGTTTACGCTAGCGCTCTAATTTATTAGAGGACAAACATGAAAATGTTTTAATAAAGATCCTGTTTCCATTTTAGACGCTGACATCATAAATAAGTGTCATGCCCACTCTCTGTAAAAAAATAAATTATTGAGGCGCTGCGCACCAACCCTTACTCACCCCATTGCAGGGACAAGCGCTACGCACATTTTACTGAAATTATGTATACGGTTTTCTGCGTAGTAGAGAAGTTTGACGAAGTTTGTTTAACTCCCTTCCTTTAAACCGTTTTAACAGTGGTCAATAACAATAAACTTTGAGGATATATTGTATTTCATTCTAACCATTTTATTTATTTATATGCAAGCTAATAGATTTAGTAAATTTGCATATTTTTTTGTAATGATTCGTTACCTTAAGGTTGCCTTGAAAAGATGGCTTTTAGAATAAGTTTAGTAGTTAAGTAACTTTAACTTAGTATGTTTCTCTAATTGTAAGAATCTTATTGAATGCGTTTCCTTAAATTCTGTATTATGCAAATAAAGTGTATTCCATCTATGTATAAATATTATAAGTACAGTACGACTCGTTACTACATACATGAGCAGTGACAATCTAAATGTTAAAGAACCAGTCTATTAATGGACTAGTCTGGGTTCCATTAATAGACTGGTTGTGGTGTGGGCACGTACCGCTAATATCGTGTTTTCGGATTTGTGTATACATATTTGTATATGCGCGACGGAAAAGAAAACATCGTGAGGAAACTTGCACGTCCAAGAAATTATATATTTCGACAGAAGTATGACCGAACCTAAGAAAGATCTGGTTTTCCCTCTGGGTTGTGGAAGTCTGACGACGAAAATTAGTATCTTCGCCAAGTCCTTAGACTTAGATAGCGGATCCCGCCAATCTTAATGGATTAGGAAGCGAGATAATACTAGGAAGAAGAAGAAAGTGGGACTCATAACTTTCATTGTTTTATGCCCATGTGTTTTTGAATATAATAACAACGTTGTATTTTAATGATATTTGATAGAACAGCATGAATGCCTGTGAAAGCGCAGAAGAAGAGAGCACCACAGATTCATGGCAGAGAACGGCGAGGTCGAGGAGGAGGGACTATGTGAGAGTTGGGACCAGGTCGATGAGCTCAGTATATGCTCTTGTGGTGAAGGGGGCGGGAGCTTGAAGCACGTATCTCTACTAGGAAAGAGAGTGGTGCAATCCACTCTAAACCACTTTGATTGAACGAAAAACTATACCAGCATTTGGAAATTTTAAATCCACATAACTACTAAAATGTTTGGTTTGCTACATACAAAACATCATCATCAACATAATTTCAACAAAAGGACGTCCATTGCTGTGCTCAGGTCAACAGTCATCGGTTTTATGAACTTTACGACATAGGGAGTAAAATATCTGTCAACACAATGTTAATTAAAGTAGCTACTTCAGTCTGCCTATTTATTAGCTATGTATTACTAATGAAATTCCTCATGGAAGGTCTATACATGCCTTGCGAAGCAGGGACGAGTCCGCTTGTAGAATATAAAGCAAAATAAACAATAACTACTTACCGAATGTAATCTCCTTGCCGCGTCGTGTATGGACAGAATATGCGTAATCTTGTACTTGTCTAGTTGCACTTGATCTTTTGAATCCCTATAGTTACCCACGTAGAGCCCGTGGAGAACCTGTCAACAAAACTATCATTTATCTCGTACATTTTTCTCTATTCTGCAGATAGATTAATACGTTATTTTGCAAAAGTATAATTTAAAGGCAATTTTATGTAACTATTGTCCATGCGTACTAGCGCCGGCCGCTGCTAATTAGTACCGTTAGTAGATGCATGTCGTATTTTTAATGCTTCAAGAATAGGTAACTATATACCCTTTTTATATAGTTAAAGGGGTTCGGCCGGTCGTAGCACCAAAATAATGGCTCTACTAATATAAAGTAATGGAGTAAAACATTTTCATATTATTAATGGAACGTCTAATGTTTTGTGAAATAATTATCTTAATATGAACATAATAAATTATGGAAACGTTCATAATGTTTTGTTACTACTACAATCACTAAGGCAGCCAACGAGCGTACGACCTGTTTGATGGTAAACAGTTACCGTAGCCTGTGGCATCACTCACGCCATTTGCCGATCCAGTAAAAACCTCTTCACGCTTATTTTTAAGAACACTACAATTCACTACACACTACACTTCGCCAGACCTTGCTCCAACTGACTACTATTTTTTTCGTGATTTGGACAATTTTCTACGTGGTAAAAAGTTTTCTTCCCAGGAGGCAGTACAAAATGCTTTCACAAAGTTTATCGAATCTAGATCCCCAGAGTTCTATCGCAAAGGTAAAATGTATAGATAATGAGAGTAAATATTTTGATTAAATAAATATGTTACATTTTAGAAAAAAAAGTTTCATTTTTCAGTATAAATCGGCAATTTCATACTTTAACCCCTAATATAAATTAATTTTAGGTTTGCGCCATTTGCATTACACTAATATATACCTACATATAATCACTATCATACGTATCACTTTTGTTTTTCTCAGATATGAGATCACCGTTCATTTAAAGTTACTTGCTGGTAAAGAATTTGCTGAGTTACACAGCGGGGCTGTTAACGCATGAACGACACTGCGTTCATATCTTGAGGGAAATAAGCAATGGAGAACCAATGAAATGATTTCACTTCGTAACTCAACTCACCGCTACGGTTCGGGAGGTAAAGTAAAACGCGCAGCTCTTATTGGCTAGTTTACGTATCAACATCGCGTCACATATCGGTTTTTTTTTATGTAACGTCGGAAGGCAGGAGCTTACTTACTCACACGCAAGAACAAAACAACCCTCGAGCTTGATCTCGTTTTGACTTGCTCGGTGGCGCAGTCGTGAATGACGCGACTTTGACACCAACGCTCGTGGGTTCGATACCCACGCAGTGCAAACATTTGCGTGCATGAACATGTCTGTTTGTCTTGGTCTGGATATTTTAAGACAGGTAGGGCGCATCAAAGCAGCCCATCTGGGGAAGTACCTTCACCTCACAGAAAACCGCAGCCAAATAACAACTCCCTAGAGGATTGTTGTGTTCCTGAGTGTGAGTGAGGTCACCAGTAACTCCTAAGGAGTTACTGTGTTAGCAGCAGAGAAGGCATCGCGCGAGTAATACTTAATGTATTACAAGCGTTCATAGGCTACGGTAACCCCTTTCCACCAGTTGGGCCGTATGCTTGTATGCCTTCCGATGTTGTATAAAAAAAACCTCTAGGGAATTATTATTTGGCTGCGGTTTTCTGTGAGGTGAAGGTACTTCAAATGTCATATTTCTTTTATCAAATGTATAATAAAGAAATTCAACTCTCCGTCTTTTCGAATAATTATGGTGGAGTAGGTAAATCTAAAAAATTGGAGCCCAAACTGTACACTAAGACAAGTCAAATGAGTCGAAATTTGAATAAAATGGTCAATATAGATGGACTATGAGTTGGGTCAGCTTTCAAACGAAAGGGTTTTTAAAGCATCTTTAGTAGAGTATGCTCCGCCACACTGCTCTAGTGTGAATCAGCGGAGGTACAGATAAAAAGATGTTTTGAACTTACATTCCACTCCTTTTTTAGTCGCGGGGTTTATAAAACTATCCAATTCAACTTTATAAGCGTACCTTCATCGATAATAAATACAAACATGGTATATTCATGCTGCTGCTTTTTCTAAGCCGGAACAACATAAAAGTCACAGTCATTTCCTGATATCTGACATATGATTTTACGTATTTTATTTTATTATTTATTGCAATCAACAGTGTATAAACATATAAGCATGTTCGAAGATACAATTTAAAAAACAATAAAGCCAAATACGATGACATGTTTATAGTCATAAATCAATTGTTTTTATTTCTTTACATTATTATACATGGAACACAAAAACAAACCCATCAGTTTGTAGGTATTTATTACACTTTACACTATTTTAAGATAAGATGTGTATACGTATGTATGTATGTATATATGTATGTGTGTGCAGATGAGTGTATTATTCTTACCTAACGTCGACGGATTTTAATTAATTTCATTTTAAGTTTATTTTTAGTATATGGACAAGTCTAAATCAGAGTATATCTTGTACATATTGGCCAAACAATGATATTACATTATAACATCATTGTGGCCAAACGGCACAATACTGAATTCTGCGCGTAATTAGTGTTAACCCGAGGTACACGTAACAAAAGTGTGTGTGCGTGACGTGTGCGAAACATGGGCGTTTGGATCGCTAGCTGTTCTAGGAGTTCACGGAAATCTATGTGTTGATGACATCTGGATTCTATACTGTCGATTTTAAAATAACTACATTCCTCGCTATCTATCTATATACATTCTGTGTACTAAGTATCGGGAATTTGTCAATAAAACAAAAAATACAAATTATTCATCTAAATTTATTTTATCGCCTTCAAAGTAGGCCCCATTGCTTGCAATACAACATCTCCACCGCTTCACCCAGTCTTCCATACATTTTTCATAGGCTATTTGCGGTATGGCCTTTAGCTCATTCAGCGAATTTTCTTTTATGGCTTCTATCGACTCAAAACGTTTTCCTCGAAGTGGTAATTTTAACTTGGGAAATAAAAAAAAGTCAGACGGAGCCATATCAGGTGAATACGGTGCTTGGTCGAGAACTTTTGTTGAATTTTTCGCTAAAAACTCTTTCACTATAATGGCTGTGTGTGATGGTGCATTATCATGGTGCAGCATCCATGAGTTGTGTTGCCACAAATCTGGACGTTTTCGGCGGATACTCTCACGCAAACGCTTCATGACGCCTAAATAATATTCTTTATTCACTGTTTCTCCCTCTGGAAGGAATTCGGAGTGAACCACACCACGGTAGTCAAAAAAAACTGTCAGCATCACCTTGATTTTGGAGCGACTTTGCCGCGGTTTTTTGGGTTTCGGCTCGTTTTCGAGACGCCATTCTGAAGACTGTTGGCTTGTTTGCATGTCGTACTCATAAACCCATGTCTCGTCGCCAGTTATTATACGTTTCATAAAGGTCGGATCCGTAGAAGCTCGGGAAACCATGTCTTCAGCGACATGCTTTCGCTGCGCTTTTTGAACAAAATTGAGCTCTTTTGGAACTAGTCGAGCGGCGACGCGTTTCATGCCTAAAATGTCAATGAGAATGTTGTGGACGGACTTAAAAGATATGTTCACCTCACTAGCCAACTCTCTCAGACTCATACGTCGATTTTCGAGCACTAGCTTCTTGATTCTGTCGATGTTTTCTCTGGTCGTAGCGGTTGAAGGTCTACCAGAACGAGGCAAGTCTACTACTACTTCTCGGCCTTCTTTAAAAGCCTTATACCATTCATAAGCCCTTGTTTTCGATATACACGATTCGCCGTAGGTATTTCGCAACATTTTTAGTGATTCACCACATGAAATATCATTTGAAACACAAAATTTAAGGCACACTCTTTGTTCAACAATATTTTCCATTGTAAAAATCGCCGAGGACTCAAAACTATGACCAACAAAAAGTGTAGTTTAAAACAAATTAAATGACAGATCCCGCTCAAATTTTGCGCGCTAAATCAGTACAGTGCTACCAACATGCAGTAAAAAAATTAGAACGACCTCTTTTACGCGGGTCTTTTTATTGACATATTCCCGATACTTTTTACACAGAGTAGTATATATCCTTATATACTTACCTCAATACTCAGAATATCTAGACCATTGCTGTCATATTTTATCGTCGAAGTCGTACGATTCGTTCTGTCACGGTCTTTCATAGAAACTAGTGTAAATAGAGATATTGGCCTTATTTCTCCCAAGGCCACGCCTGGGGGCCATAAAAAGACGCTCGGTTTTGGCACGGAAAGCAATAAACATATCTATTAATCAAAATGTTTGTTTGTCATGTTGGTGTTACTTTCGTTGTAGACCACGTTTGTTTACTAGGCTATCTGGATTATCTGGCGCCATCAAGCTTTATCGTAGTCTTTTATCAATACTTTTTATGAACGAAACCAAATACTTCTGTCGCCCTAAAAGTCTAGTTTTTCATAAAACTACTTTTATATAGATTGCTAGTTACCTACATATAAAGTAGGTAATACAGTCAAAGCGGGCGGTTAATTTAATAATGGCGTTTGCAAGTCTACCATACACCGTTGTATTATCGTATGTCCGCAGTCACGCAATCTGAATTGAAATGGAATCAACGCGAAGTGAATCATGAATTTAAGTATTATTAACATGTCAAGTTAGCTAGGAATAGGTATTCAGACCTACTTTTTTAACTTTCGATTTAATCACTTAACACTTCGACTGCTTGTGACAATATCGGTCACCAGTAGATGACTATTTTCGTGTTTCAAACATATCTGTAATGGTAGTCAGAACGCAACTACGTTTTGTAACACTTCGACTGCTTGTGACAATATCGGTCACCAGTAGATGACTATTGTCGTGTTTTAAACATATCTGTAATGGTAGTCAGAACGCAACTACGTTTTGTAATGTTATACATGGTGTAGGACCCATATATATCTTCACCCCTCTTAAATTAGAAAAAAAAAGCTATCCAAAGCACAGCCCGCGGGCCGCATGTGGCCCGCGCCTAATATTGATGCGGCCCACGACAATTTTATAGAATTTAAATATAGGTCTTCACTGACTGATAATAGTGATAATTCACTTACACACGCACTGCGCTTGGCAATTACAAATATTAATATCGATATTGATAGAATTTGTAAAAGATAAATAAATGAAGAATTAATAAAACTAAAATTAACATTATCGCGGATTTTTAATTTACGCTAGGTATTTGTTTTGCGGCCCTCCAATATATACAGTGGTTTGTATTAGCCCGCGATCGTATCTGGTCTGGATAGTCCTGATAAGAATATTTAGTAAATATTCTTTATCTAATTATGTATTAGATTATTGCATAACACATCAGCAAGTACTAGTTAATACTTGGGCAAGTATTTATATTACATGAGTACAACTGTATGTGTAAGTGAAAAGTAGGGTAATTGTGCACGCGGGCTTCCTAATTAGAAACTCCTAGAGATTTTGCGCTTCCCTCCCGCTCACAATTCCTTATTTCAGCAAGTTTTAAGTGCAACCAGGGCTTGGAACCGGTTTCGAAAATACCGGTAAATAAAGGTTTTTACCGGTTTTTAGAAAAGGTTTCGTTCGGAGTGCGTCCTAAATGAGAGCGCTACGTAAAACCTTAAAAAACCGATTTAACACACGTGTCGCGCGAGCAGGTTACGATTTGCTTGCTTTAATTCTAATTGGAACAAATTGGTACCTACGTAAACTCATAAAGAAAGGTAGCAACCTTGCAACACATAGATTGTGTCTTTGTGGTTTCGTAGCTTTTAATTTTTAAGCGAATTTTAAAGGTTGTCCAGGTCTCGGCAAATATGATGTCGAAAAGAGCGAAATGAAAACCTTATAAAACCGGTTAATTGATTCAAAACCTCATTGATTTTGCTCCTTAAGAATACCGGTTACTTTAAGGTTCAGGTAGAGCCAAACCTAAACAAAACGCTCCCAATGTACTTGTGCTGATTTAGGTTTGAAAATTAACCGGTAAACAAGCCCTGAGTGCAACACAGTGCCGGCTACAGTCGCACAGTGAGTCGAAATTGTGATTTGAGTGACTTAAGAATCGATATTATCTTTTACTCTTTTCTTTAAGCCAATGGATAGACACAATCTTAACAGTATTTGTCCTTATCATTTTAATTCAGAGCATTATATTTTTTTTTATGCGACAGATGGGACAATACTAAATTATAGCGATGCCATGATTAACCCCGTTTTGAAGTCGTTTTTCCTTAATCCTTGTCTATTCTAATATTTTTGTGTAATGACCGTGAGCATTGCAGTTGCATCTCTGCCAGATAAATGGATAGAAACAGTGACTGAAATGAAATAAAAATGTTTATTCATTTCTTAAGTTATTACAAGGGAATTATTACACGGAATAGTAAGATATTATAACTAAATCAATAATTGTCTATCTATATCTATCTATTCCTTCACGCCAAATCCCTTGCGGGGTAGGCAGAGAGTACCGAGCGCCATAAAACGCGGTCCTTTCATACTCCACTTCTTTAACATTCATAACTCTTTTCATGCACTCTCGCTGGTTTCTAGGACTCTTAACATTACCTTCTGATAAAACACAACCTATTTGGTCATGGTAGGTTACTCTTGGTCTTCCTCGGCTCCTACATCCTTTCACTTTTGCATTGTATATCTGTTTCGTCATTCTTTCATCCTGCATTTTTTCTACATGTCCGAACCAACGGAGCATGCCATTTCTTATTTACTTATTGTGTGTCATAAAGCACGACAAATTGGTCATGGTAGATTAGTCTTGGTTTTCCTCGGCTACTATATCTTTCCACTTTCGCATTGTATATCTGCTACTTTCGTGCTCTCTCTGCCATATCCAGTTTTCACTTCCATAAGTTAGCGCTCGGATTAGCACCGCGTTGTGTACAGCCAGCTGTGCCATCTGGCTTAGATTTCGGCTGCCTAGAAGTTTAACCAACGCTTCATTCACACTGTTCTCTGCACTCACTCGTCTCTCCACATCAGCAGAAACAATATGTAGAGGGTAATTGTAATCGTACCCAATTACCTCGTTTCATATAATTTTGCACCTCAATACGTTTACTGTTTGATTTCTTTTTTATTCGAAAACAGAAGAGAAGTAACCAGTTGAGAATGCATAAGCTTGCATTGCCAGAGGAACACCTGGCTCGTCAATTATATAACAGTTCATTTTTTTTTAATTTGTCGGCTATTTTGACCATGTTCCTTAAGAGATAGGAACGGTGTTCCTGAACATTCCTATTCTACTTTTTTATGCTGAATCCGATATGCCGAATCAAAATTCGAATTTTCGAAAAAAATACGCACACACAGACAGACGCACAGACAAACACATACATTTCATATAGGAACGGTGTTCCTGAAAATAACATGTGAAAGGTAAATAAACACGACAAGGGTTTTATTATTCCATACATTTTCATTGAATGATGTGATTTTCATGTCATTTCATTCATTCAAACACAACATGTCAAAGTTTAATTTAAATAAAAAAATAACAACAATTAACATGTTGATTCCAATATCCATTATTAACTAATAATTTAAATACAGATATTGTGATAAAACCTATATGGGACACTAGACTGTCGGGTATGTGGACGTATTTTTCGGCATTGGACATGAAAGATGGCTGACCGTGATCAGTCTGTACATCGTGATAACCTGTGGTCACGACGATTCACAAATTAAAAATGTGTATTTTCTTAAATCATCGGTTATAGTCTAGATGTATCATCAGAGGATATACGATATATCATATGTTGGTCTGATCAACGATCTCATTGATGATTGACGATTAGGTAATAGATTAGACATTAAATAGGTTAAGTAATTAGGTCAAAATATAGTTCGGTTAGGCAAATACTTGTAATATTTAACCTTTTTTGAATAATATGTAATATATCATCTTTTCTTTGATTGTCGCTCTTAACTCTATGATATGTCAATTGTCATAATGCATTTGTAAATTAAAATTTATAATATTAAAGATTTTAGACGTACAACAACTTTTCTTTTTAACTAGTAATATTACACACTGTATTTATATATATGTATATATATATTATACAATGTCGGGAGGCATATAAAGCATACGGCCCACCTCATGGAAAGCGGTTACCGTAGCCTATAATCCTAAGCTCCTCCTCCTAGGATAGGAGCTTACTCGTGACCTCACTCACAAGCAGGAACACAACAACCCTCTAGGGAGTTGTTATTTGGCTGCGGTTTACCGTGAGATGAAGGTACTTTCCCAGACGAAGTTTCAAATCACTAATTTAAAAAAAATATCTGTCAACCCCTTGGGGGTTAAATTTTAAAAAAATCCTTGCTTATCTCTAATATGCATTACAAAAGGAATCTCTTGATGAGTCAGTGAATTAGTCAGGAACTCCATTTTTATTAATATAGATATAGGGCTAGTTCCTAGGTCTTCTGACGTCACGTTCTTTTAATACACCAATGCTATATTGAGAGCTCGATGTCGTCGTTGCGCGTGTCATTCTAACCGAACACGGAGGTTAAGCAACGTAGACCGCAGCCTGTCTATGGATGGGTTTATCTATCTCGAGTTTCACCGTGTTTCGGAGGGCACGTTAAGATGACAGTCGTTAAGGTAAGTCAGTGGACTTCGGGCGGCTTGAAAATACTGGCCTCCGCTAATCCGCATTTGAGCAGCGTGGTGGAGTATGCTCTAAACCCCCTTCGTTTGAAGGGAGGTCCGTATTCCTTCAGTGGGATGAGTAAGGGTTGATGTGATTAGTCTTCGCCCAAATAGTCAAAACGCGACTATAATCATTATTGAAAAATGTCTATGAATTGAACATTTCTAATTTTTTTATATACTTATAGGTACCATTTTTTTTTCGATCGCAGACCTTCAAGTTCTTATTTCATTATACGCGACAGAGTTCTAAAATCTTAATTTTTCGCGATTATAACATTTTTTGTTTAGTAATGAGGGTTCAGGGTGACAGATTGCATACAAACATGAATGTTACAAAATATTTCATCCCAGATCGCTGTCGCTGTCCCGCTTTTCCAACCCCTGCAGGTTTCGACTTTTAGGTTTGCGTTCCGTTCGTGCGTTGGAGATATTATTATAGATGTCGCTGAATTATGGAGACGGATTCGTGATATTTGGATGTCGGAATGAGATTCTACACATATTACGACTCACTATGACATTTAGTGAAAATGTTATCTAAGTCATCAATGAGTGACAATTTAAACTAAGAGATTTTAAGATTGCATGTAAAGCAGTTTCCATGATTTTTGAAACTTCTAATACATTTCTTTCAGAGATAAGTTTTCAAGAAATATTTAGTTGACATAAACTTGACCCAAATCTCAAATAAACTTGACACAAATATGACCCAAATTTATCTCGAGCTTGGCCCTAGGACGTGAGGTACGGGCCAAGTTTGAATTGTCCTGAGGTAAGGGCGAATTGATTATAGCAGCACATTTCTTGGATTGCTTATTTTACGTAAGAATGGAGTGGTATCATAAGATTCCTCTTAACTTAACTTTTTTTAACTTAACTTAACTTTTGCAGGAATTATATTGTTGACCACTAGACGGTCTACCAAAGATAAGTATACGCATTACAATTTGGTATATCAAGTTTGTATACAAAGTTTTTAGTTTCAGTGGAAATAAAAATTCATTAGATTTTGACTGTACCGCAAAATTGATGATATTAAAAAAATACTTTCCATAGTTTCACATAATTTCGAATTTGTCGCATACGTTCCCGAATAGCCTAATTATCTATTACTAAAATTTGTCGCGCGACATTTCGTTCACAGATCCGTAGATCCTTGTTATGCAAATATTACGATACATTCACTAAATATCACGAACGTGAAAAATATCGAAGGTATAATTATGCACATAAGCATTTCTGGCCGCTTTTACGACTCCGCTACATCGTATTTGATTAGTAACTTGATTACATGACGGTAATTTAGGTCAATGTATAGATGTATTGTAGACGAACGTATGACAATTATGACCCTTGCCATGATTCAAAAATGATTATTTATTTAAATTGACGCTTTAATTGCAAGCTATGTAGTACCTTAATCAAAATTTCTTAATGTTTGATGTTATATGAAACAAATGGAAGCTACAAGTGCTCAGAAATAATTTTCTAGTAACGTTTCCTCTGTTAGGATTCGTTAAGCCAATTTAAGCCAGCCAGTAAGGTACAAATGGTAACTGTGTGAGGTGTTAATTTGCTGTTGTTTTTGCCGCGCCGTCTGACGAAAGAGAGTTAGAGTGAATCAAAGCAGCCTGACTGAAGAAATACCTCCACCTAACGTAGTCAAATAACAACACCCTGTAATGTTGTTGTGTTGGTCTGAAAAAGAGTATCGGTGTTAGGATAAAAAAAGCATGCTTCGCTGGTTCGGTCATGTAAAAAGAATCCAAGAAGAAATAAAGATGAAACAGATTTACAACGCAAAAGTGGAAGGATGTAAAAGCCGAGGAAGGCTACTCACCTACCATGACCAAATTGATCGTGTTTTATCAGAAGGTGATATCAGTCTCAGCACTCGGTTCAATCTGCTATTCTGCAAAAGACTGGGTGTGAAGTTATAGCTAGATAGATCGCACTTGCGGGTGTTTTTTTTATAGTTAACTCTGTATTTGTTATTCGTTGAGCACAGATCACGCAAAATTCACTGAACAATTTTGATGAATTATATTATACCATTTCAGCAAGGATGGAAGGTACACCGCTGATTTGAAAAGACGAGTGGGTGCTGGGAATAGTGTGAATGGAGAACTGGAAACACTTTTTGGCAATAAAAGCTTGAGCCAGAAGCAAGAAGGCACAACTCGCTATACACAATACATATTAAACGAAAACTTCACTACAGGTACTTGATAAGTAATAAACATAGATATATTTACTTTACTTCCGTAAATACGTTATGCGTTGCTAATTTCAACGCTAACTTGTAGAAGTGAAAGCAGAGAGAGCATAAAAGAGGGATAAACGTGGTCAGAATGCTAGCGTTACGCAAAATTTGTGGTATAATGCTTGTAGACCGTATTCGCAATGATGACGCTAGAAATAGAGTTAACCTGAAATAGTGTGTCGGAGTTCAAATAAAAAGAGACATGCTCCACTAGTTCGGACATGTAGAAAGACTGCAGAAAGAAAGATTTGCAAAACAGGTAACGCGAAAGTAGAAGGATGTAGGAGCCGAGGAAGGTCAAGACTTACCTACGAGTATCATGACCAAATTCATCGTGTTTTATTAGAAGGTGATATCGAGAGCCTTAGAAACCGGCGAGCGTGCATGAGAAGAGCTATGAATGTTAATGAAGCTAGTGAGGTTTGTAAGGATCATGTCATGTAGCGCTTGGTTCCCTCTGCCTACCCCGCAAAGTATTTGCCGTGAAGTTATAGATAGATAGATATCATACCACAATTGACTATGATAATATGGAAAATATTCAGGACAAAAATGTTTAAAAACACAAGATATCCATAAATAAGGCTATTTAATCATCATTTCAGCCGAAGAACGTCCACTGCTGAACCTCCCGTTAGACTTCCACAGCGACCGGTCCTGTGCGACATGCAACCATCGGCATCGATCTTCATGAAATCGTCGGTTCACCGTGTGGAGAGCCGTGCCCAGTACGGTGCGTTTTCCGATTCGTGGTCGCCATTGGAGATCTTATCTGTCCATACGATCATGGGTTTATCGAGCTATGTGGCCTACCCCACTTCAGCTTGCTGATCCTTAGAGCCATGTCGTCGGTTACTCTTACTATGGATACTTACTATGGATGTGCTAATTTCTGAATGTACCTAGAAATGGTATAATTTGATTCTATCTAGGGAAGAAACTCTTAAGCATGTCTCTCCATAGCACTCTGTGCAACCTTGAGCTTCTGTATGAGACCTATAAACAAGGACCACATTTCTGTGCCGTAAGCAATCACTGGCAACACACAATGGTTGAAGACTTTGGTCTTGAGACATTGAGATATTTTGGATGAGCAAATCGTTCGCAATTTCCCAAACCATACGAATCTGACTTACTGAAATCCGAGATGGATTCGACGAGAAACCTATTTCTCGAAGTTAGACCTATGTAGCTCGACTATTTGTCCAAAATGGAAAATGGAGTAGGTACAACATGCAATTTAACATAATCTTCGTTTTAACCATGCTCATCTTTAGACCCACTTGATAGAATCGAAGGCCTACTCATAGTCCACAAATGCTAGTCATAGTGGCATTTATTAAGCATAATCAATGTTTTAAACATAAATGTTCCCACTGAGATACGTGGAATCAAAGTGCATGCAGTAAATACCGCCTACAACCAATAACAAAACATTGCAGTTAAAGAAGGTATGTAGGTACTAGCCTTTTGTAGTAACTAGGAATCTTCAGACCTCAGATGGAAATAAGTGTTAGAGACGCTGAACGATAGACAATTAGGGTAAAGTGGTGTGCGGGGGATAAGAGTGCATACTCATTACTCGAGTCTATTATGTTTATTTCCAAGTATTTCGAGATTTACAAGTGTACTGGTGTCGCAAAACTATTAGTTTACTAATAAAACTATGTATACCATGTAAGTTCAAAGGGTTTTCCAGCTTTTAATGTTACTTTTTTGTAACTTGTGATGAGTATTTGTAAGACTTCGATACGCTTTTTTTGCGGCTAGCACTGTCATTTTCTAAAGATGTCGTTAAACTATAATACATATCGTGAGTTAATGTCAAAATTTAAATTAGTGCAAGTTTGCGAGCCCAGTCTTACAAGTAATTATTTTATTTTAATTACTTTTTTATTGTAATTAATTTACAGTACGTGTAGACGAAATAAAAAAACTGGGCGACATATATGACCGCCAAGGGAAGAAACTCGCAAAGTAATAGAAGAGAGTAAATCAAAACGAGCGGTTGTCGAATTGCTAGGAATGGCAAAATCAACGTTTAGAAAATGCATACAAGGTGTGTAAGCTGTCACAAAGTCACACATTTCGACGAGCTCGGTGGCTCAGTCGTGAATGACGCGACTTTGACACCAACGCTCGTAGGTTCGATTCCCACACAAGGCAAACATTTGTGTGCATGAACATGTCTGTTTGTCTTGGTCTGGATGTTTTAAGAGAGGTAGGGCGCATCAAAGCAGCCCGTCTGGGAAAGTAGCTCCACCTCACAGAAAACCGCAGCCAAATAACAACTCCCTAGAGGGTTGTTGGGTTCCTGTGTGTGAATGAGGTAACCAGTAAGCTCCCAAGGAATTGCTGTGTAAGCAGCAGCGGAGGCATGGCGCGAGTGATACTTAATATGTCGCAAGCGTTAATTGGCTACGGTACTCGTTTTACAGTGCATATGGTACCAAGGCTATGGACCATTTTCCTGGGATTTACATGCAACTAACTACTGCGCACTCTTAGCTATCTCCACGCACACTTGTACAATGGGGTGTGTAAAAGTGCGAGATTTTCTTATTATGATTATGTGAAATTTAAAGTATATAGATAACGGTAACCGGGATAACAGATTATAATTTACAAAACAGCCGACGAAAGGATGTACGCAGATCAGCAACTTTAAAAAAAGTATGAAGTAATAAGGTTATTTCAAAGCTATGGCATTTTACGATCGTTCTTTTAGGAACATTGCCAATTTTACGACTATATTGCCAATAAAAACCAACGTTCCTAGCAAATTTCCATAAGCAACGAATATTTGATATTCCCTTCCAGCTATTGTACTCGTGTGCTCCAACCCTTTTATTTTTACATAACTGAATCTCTAGATGTGTAATTCATCACTTTGATATTGATTATATCCATTAGTGAAACTGTGGAACGATTGGACCGTGCCCAAATTGCACGAAATTATTTATTAGACATTCCGTTATACCTTTTTATACATTTGAAACTTTGGATCAAACCCGACTATGTATATAGATGATATTACAATTATGTTAAGAACGTTAATGGGTGACTTTGTCAGCTTTAAAGGTTGTTAGTTTCGAGTGATCGAATACCATGATGGTATTGATTGTCCGGCTTCGACATTTGATGGAGACATCAACAACTCACTTTTTAATAGTGTTAGTGTGAGTGTGATAGGCCGTTTTTATCCCAGCTAAACCGGTGATCGAATCTGCATGAAATATAGTATTAGATCCTTACCTACGAAAGGAGACGGATCATCTTCCATAGAACCTTGGGCCTGGGATGTAACACAATGAAAGTAGTATTATTTGAAAGGTAGTAGAAAACTATACGGTTTCTGAAAATTTGGCCATAATTGGCAATCTGAGATCTGAGAAATAGAATATTATTAAAAAGTGGGGTTATGAAAATCCTATGGTAAAACAGTGTAGTTTTTTAGGCAAAAATACATCATATAAAGCTATATATTTTTAATGATTTTTAACATACAAAAGCATATTAATGTACCTAATTAAATATTAGTGACTTTATGTTAGGTAGGTGCTGGAAGTTTTGGTGTGTCTAGTTACCAATTTAGGTACCTAGGTAAGTATAATAGAAAACTATTCCACGCATAATACCTACTCACCTTTTAGAGTACCTAATAGGTACTTAAATATGATTTTAATAAAACTGAAATCCGTATTAAATCGCAAAGGTAGAAGAAAAATTCAAAACATCAAGAGCACATTCAAAACGTAACGAATTAGACGAAGCAAACGAGTCGTGACGTGACATGCAACTGACATTTACTTTTTTTTTTAGTGTCAATTTCCACAGCGCTGGCATCTGAGTATTTAAGACAACTTATGTGAATAATCGATTAAAGATAGTTGGCCATTTTATAGAACACTGTCTTGTTGATTGCATGACATAAATATCATTATTTGCTGTGTAATGTGCGTATGAGTTTGGTAAAAATATTATTTTTAGGTCGCCTGCAGTAAAACTATTATCAAAGCCACATCAAGGCAAACAATGTAATCGATTATAGCATACTATTCGATTCATTCGTTAACTTTAACTTTAAACCTTATTTTCTCTTTTCTCAGATAGCGGTTAAGGCTCAGTTTTCTAACATATCACTACTATGATTTAAGAGTTTTTATAACGTATAATTCATCTTGTTACATTTTGGCCCACAATGAACCGTCTCCTTTCCATTTTATATAAAGAAAATACAATTGCTATAAATATTACAGAATTAAATTTGAGTTTGACTGCCTACCTCTGTATCCAGTGCGATGAACTTTTTCGATTGCGATACCGGATCCACTTTTCATCACAAGTGACAATTCTATTAAAAATAGCCTGATTTGTGCATTTATATATTCAGGAAGTTAAGGCAAGTTTCAACGTGTTTAAGTTGTTGTTGTTTTGTTCAATGAGTTCATCCTTCCGAGCTATTTCATGTTTCCAATTTAACGTGAATTAATCAGTCTCTTTTCATCACTTATGTTGATGGTTGCTGCTAATTTCGCCGTAGTTTAACATACGAGAATCTGCTTCTTCTTTAGCTTTCCATTTTTGACTTTTGTCTCCAAATGGTCTCGTAACTCATATCGTACTATTTATTATTGTAAATTTCTATAACTTGAATATTAAAGGGGACTCTCATATGAATAAAAAATAAACTTTTATCAATAATCGTTTTGATTATATACTTATAAATTTTTTCAGTGCTCTACTATTGACTATTTAATCGCATCAAAATCGTTTTCGAGCCGTGCCTTACAGATAGAAGTGATATTAATTTTGTCTTTGACAGGTTCAAAAACTTCGGATCTTTTGTGCTTCACAAATATTTGGAAATCTATAAATTTATTTATGACCACAAAAACAAATTGCTCCTCTCTTAAATTCATAGTTGTATTTATAGCCAGCTGTGAATGTTATGACGCATAAAAATGTAAAGTTACCATACATCATTTATGATCTTTTCTCCTTCATTACTCTGAATTAATCCACTCCTTCCATCTTACATTACATAGGTATAAAACTGGATGGATATAAAAAGGGTTACTTATATCCATTTTTATATCCATCCAGTTTTATATATAATATTGTTATAAATAGAAAACATACTTATTATGCAACAAGGCAGCCTAGTGCTAAAAGCAGTCTAGTCAGGGCAACGTCACACTTGTATGGGACTATCCTAATAAAGAATGACTCTAAATCGGTTCACAATTGGGAGCAGGGGTCACGACTAGAACGCTGCTGATTAGTGAACCCTATATTGAGAACTTTTTCCGCTTTGAATTCTGTTAAGTATAATGAGGTTCAACTTGAACTTTGAGTATGATTTTGGGGTATGAAGCTATTTTATTACATGGAACATTAGAAACAACAGAATAACATCTTGATATTTAATAATAATAATAATATAAAACAGTTTTTGCAATAACGGCAACGCACGAGTTATGCCTATGTGTTCATAGACTACCTACAGCATACTCTTACTCACTGGCAGGCCATACGTTTTTTCCCGTGTTAGCGAAACACCTAACCATAAAAAACATGAATAAAGTAGAGTCGCATGAGTAAGGAGACGTAAAAGACAAGATAGTAAGAAGATGCAAGCGAGAGGTACAAAGAGAGAGAGAGAGAAAGAAGTTAAAACTATGAAATTTGAAAATAGAATGACTTATACATATATATCGACGAAAATTATATCAAATTTATATCAGTGAAGTAGGTATATCAATTGAATTGAATCCGATTCCCAATGTGACTGAAAATAGGTTATCTGTTTTTATACGTTTGTTTTGACGAGGCTGGTGGACGATTGAGAGTGGAAATAGATTATCTTTTTTTATACGTTTTTTGTTTTAACGACCCAGGAGTTAAGTGGTTATCAATGGCTACTTTAAAATAAAGAATACGCGCCTACGTTTACCATGAAAGACAAAGATTTATGTGCATAAACGTGTTTGAATGTCGTAGTCTGGTTGACTTTTATCTATTATACTCGTATTATGGGGCTGTATGTATTTAAAAAAGTATTTAGATAGGTAGTTAATAGATTCAGGCGTTATTTTGCGAAAGTCAAATTTACATGCAATTTGATTTAACTTGCTTGTTGGCGGAAGCACATAAAGCAGGTTAGATCAAATTGCATATTTAGGAATCGGAACATATATAATTAATCCATCCATGTCGGTAGATGTAATAATTGAATAACTAATGTAAGACAAATATCACCTTAAGTCTTCCTGCGACCACGGACGCTGCAAAGCATTGGAAACGTCAGGTTCAACAAAATAAATAAAACACGCGATACTTCCGTTAAAAATTGTTTAATTCAATGTGTAACAATCGCGAAGACAATACAGTGGAAAATTGTTAGTAAATAGGATTCCGGTATAGAACCTTAAAAACACTTTTATTGTACGTGTGTAGCTTTAATGGTAGATATTACAAGATTGATGATTGAGCTTCCTGCCATGTATTTTTGTCGTGATCACGACATAAATTCAAAAAAGTTTAAAGGTTTTTACAGTATTAAGTTGTATGCTTAGGTGACCTCTAGTGCTATAAACATGCTAAAAAAACATTCTTTGCAACGTTTGCAACAAAATCTCGGAATCATGTATCCCATTATCTATTAAGTAAGCAAATGTTTTTATACATATCATGTACACACAGCGATAGACGAGTTATACAATAATCATTCAGTCACCTTTATTTCAACTGTATGCAGCTTGATCTGGTGTAGTCTGTCTGTACCAACTGTATTTAAATAACAATTACGAAAAACCCTGAATCCACAATATAACTTGTAAATAAAACATTTTTTTCGTTTACGGTATGTAAGCTCCTAAGGAGTTGGCAGGTGGCATCGCGCGAATGATACTTAATATATTACAAGCGTTCATAGGCTACGGTAATCGCATTACATCAGTTAGGCCGTATGCTTCCGACGTTGTATATAAAAAAAAGAAAAAACATCATACATGACACAACTCGGGGTCGGTACCAGAAGCATGCACGCCGTGACCCTGCCAGTCCAACACTGTTGACTGCAATTCATGGAATATGAGAGGTGGTCTAAAAGATAAGATGAATGAGTTGATAGATATAATGAACGTGAGATGCCTAGATGCTTTGTGTGTGTCAGAGACCAAGCGAAAGGGAAACGACACCGAAGATCTGCCCGGTGGCATGATGGCCCTGTGGTCCGGGGTGAACCAGGACGTTCATGCCAGCGCTGGCGTAGGTGTCGTGCTTTTATCTCGCTTGGCCGCTGGTGTGAAAGATTACGATTTAGTAGGTCCAAGACTTCTCTGGGTTGAGATAAAACTGGGGATTACGCAAGTATTTTTAGTTGCAGCATATGCTCCTGTAATCTCTGCTGATACCCAGGAGCTCGAGAAGTTTTGGGAGACTGTAAGGAGTGTTCTGGATTTAGCTGAAGCGAATGAACGGATAATTATGTGTGGTGATCTAAATGGATGGGTTGGGACCAAGCGAAGCAGTTATGAGGTGCTTGGTCTATACGGGAGATAAGAGAGTGAACGATACTGGTAAGTTACTTTCAGACGTATGTATGGAAGGAAACCTCCATGTGTCCAACACGCTCTTCCATCACAAGGATATTCATACTTACATATGGAGACGGAATGACCAGAAAAGTGTGATTGATTTGATTTTGATAGATGGACGTCTCCGAAAGTCGTTAATGGATACAAGAGCCTTCAGAGGTCCTACTCTTCGGACCACTATCTAAACGGACCACAATCTGGTGATAAGCCGGTTTGTGGACCTTTTCAAGAAGTGGAGACACTGGCGAGTGCATATTCCTTCTGATTAAACAGAAACAAGGTGGAGCACAGGGTGGATTTCGAAGCGGCAGATGATGTACGGATCAAGTTTTTTCTCTCCGCAACATCGTAGAGAAGCATTTGGCTTTGGACCAGAAGGTTTTCTGCGGTTTTGTGGACTTTAAGAAAGCATTTGATAGAGTCGTGCGAAAGAATCTCTGGAACATTTTGCCCAGATATGGGGTTGACGGTGACCTACTCCGTGCTGTGCAATCCACTTATGAGGATTGTACAGCATGTGTGCGGGCGGACGGCAGCTTGTCGCCCTGGTTTGTATTTGGACAGTTGTCTTCAGAGAATAAGAAATATGAATGTCAACTCAACTACCTGCTTTATGCAGACGACGCGGTATTAATAACAGAAGCACCATCCGAACTGCAAACACTAGTTACAACAATGTAAGATGATTGTATGAAGAATGAAGAGAGGCTTACAATTGAATGCGAAGAAAACCAAGATAATGGTATTTGAAAGAGAGACAACCAGAACGAACACTTGGATTATGGTTGATGATGTAGTGTTGGAGCAAGTGAATGAGATTGTATATCTTGGAAGTGCTTTTAGCAGCAATGGAAGGTACACCGCTGATGTGGAGAGACGAGTGAGTGCCGGGAATATGGTGAATGGAGCGGTGGGTAAACTTCTAGGCAGCCGAAATCTAAGCCAGAAGGCACAGCTCGCTGTACACAACGCGGTGCTAATTCCAACGCTAACTTAAGGAAGTGAGAGCTGGGTATGACAGAGAGAGCATGAAAGTAGAATAAATGCGGTCGAGATGAGAGCATTGCGCAAAATTTGTGGCATAACGCTTGCTGACCGCGTACGTAATAAAGACTTGAGAGAAAGAGTTGGTCTGAAAGAGAGTGTCGGTGTTAAGATAAGAAAGGGCGTGCTCCGTTGTTTCGAATATGTAGAAAAAATGCGGTACGAAAAAATGACGAAACAGATATACAAAGCAAAAGTGGAAGGGTGTAGGAGCCGAGGAAGACCGAGATTAACCTACCATGACCAAATTTGTCGTGTTTTATCAGAAGGTTATGTCAGGAGCCCCAGGAACCGGCGAGCGTGCATGAAAAGAGTTATGAATGTCACAGAAGCGAGTGAAGTATGCAAGGACCGCGTCTTATGGCGCTCGGTTATCTCTGCCTACCCCGCAAGGGACTCGGCGTGAAGATATACATCCTACTAATATTATAAATGTGAATGTCCGTTTGTTTGTTACGCTTTCACGGGAAAACTACTGAACCGATCATCATGAAACTTTGTACACATATTCTTAGAGATATCAGAAGTAAAATAGGATACTTTTGATTTAAAAAAAAATATTTTTTTTCAATTCGAGTGAAGCCGTGGGTAAAAGCTAGTAGATACATAAACAGAAACAATTTGGTCATGGCACTGAGTCCTAGTTTTCTCGGCACCTAAATTCTTTCACTTATTATGGAAACTATATAGTTTTTGTAGAAAATAGACGTCGCTCACGTGCTCTCTTGGGGAAAAATTCTAAATCTATGCAGGGACATATTACCTATGTATGTTTCATGTCGAGGTCCCAATGAAATTGTATTTACCACCATACCAAATGCACCACAGTCAAATAACAAATCTATGGATGGTTCATATTTTCCTCCGCGTGAGTGCAACCAGGCGGCTAGACGCAAAAAAAAACATAAAACATAATATGTGATGTAGATGATAATAAGAGTTGTTCAATATGCTCAAGATTAGTTCGGATTACATTGCATATGTGTACTATACATATATTTATAGAAATATTACCTGCAGTCCGCGACTTACCGCGCGTGGAAGCCGCTTTATCTTACTTTCTTTCTTTTTAAAGGCTTTTAGAAGCCAAACAAAAATATAGACAAACGTACAAATAACATTTTGAAAATTTCTGATATGATAGAATTCTAGTTTAAATTTTTCGAGCACTAAATTGGCAAGCCGCAGTCTAAGGACATAGCGGGCCCTGCTACGCTACGAGCCGCCTGTTACAGACGCTACGCGCTACGAATTCTACGTTACGTAACTATGCCGATATATTTTAACAACATAAAACTTTTGCCATTTGCATTTCCTCACTTACCTTATTCATCCCATTCCCCATTCTGTACGATCACTTTATAAAAAACTTTTAATAACCAAATTAATTATTGTCGTTTCTATAACAATGTTTAATAACAACAATAACACTAAACTTTTAACATATTTAAAAATGGCATATTGACTTCACATAAAACTGTCAAACTGTCATCACGGCGCGTCACTATGGCTACATTGTTGACGCCGGTGCGCCATGCGATTCTATTGATGCAGATTACGTATTTTTGTTACATAAAATAATCATGGATCCGGGCAATATGTTAGGGATCTATAAACAATAATGAAAAAGTATGTGGACGTGTCTATACTGTTAGTTTAGTTATCGATCGTGATTCTTTTAAGAGACGGGGCGTGTAGGATGAAGTTGTTCGGACTGCGAAGGCCAACAAAGGTTTGATAGTTCGCGTGGAGCAAGCTCGCCCAGCGGCGCGCTACTGCCGGCGTCATTGCGTCTATAAAATCTTAATAGTGAAGAGTATTTGTCGATATTTTGTAATATCGACTAAAGTCACGACAGATATATCGATCCTACCCTTAACTTTTCATAGTTCATTGATAAGTAAAACCGTTATTCCGTCGTACAGCCAACCTCACCTTCAACTACTCATGAGTGTCTTCGTCTTTGAAGCAACGTTAAATAGATGATCTCTCATCAATTAATAAATATTATCACAACAGTTAACTGCAAAAAAGCTAAAGATACGATTAGAAATTGTTTCACAGGCCGCCCGCCGGCCGTTCCGACCACCACTGGGTAATCCATTGGCCGTACTGTAAACGCTCACAACAGTGTCGAGTTTCCAAACGCAGCCAGTGTTTGGAAACTCGACACTGTTCGTGGTTCCATGTGCGTTGGGTAATCCAATGTTAGAATTATTTTTTTATCAGATATCTTACTAAATAAAATAATTATCTCTATCTTTACTTACCTACCATAACCAAATTGATCGTGTTCTATTAGAAGGTGATACCAGGAGCCTTAGAAACCGGCGAGCGAGTAAAAGAAAATCCAAATTATTTTAATGCCTAATAGAAACCAAAACTGATGATTTTGTGTAAATATTAAATTGAGCATTGTTTTTACTTACCAAAATATATTACACAAGTGAAAGAGCACTCACAAGCTTATTAATTATGCACCTATTGAATTACAATGTACTCCTGTGTTACACATACCTACATATTTTTATTACAAACGTGAAAGTAAATGTCAGCCATCTAGTGGTAACAGATTTAGATATTGTTGCTTTACAATCATATCGCATTCAAACGTACCCTAGACACCTAAAATGAAATACATTTACCTTATAATTCAATACATGCGATTTAGTAATACATCGATGTCGATAGTTAGTTGGTCGCGCGACTATGAAATGGCTGGGTGAGCTCAGTGCAGAGGGTGAGATAGCAAGTATAATATATAGGTGTTCTGAGTTTTCATGGTTATTTTTTCTTTTTTTAAGCAAACTATTTTGGATATAAATGTGTTAAACTGTGTATGTCTTACTCGAGAAATATTAAACAAAATCGGCACATTTTACTTAACTATCTACCTCTTTATTAAGACTTTGTAGCCTTGAGTCTTCGGTCCAGAAAGTTATCAATATTTTTTTGGGGTGAATGTGGTGGGGTCATTTTGTTGAAATGGAAACATACATATTTGTATACAAATATTTATTTTATATATAACAAATTAGTTTTGTACATAATAATTACAGACTTTGTGTAAAACCATATTACAACTTTGTATCAAAATATCTAGAACTAGGATGACTAAGGTATAAAAATGAGTACCTACCTAACGTAAAGGAGAATGGCAGGTTATGACCTAGAAGTTATTTTATTGGGGGTTACAAATAACATGAAATCAGGTATTTCTTTTAGGATTTCGTACCTTAAAAAGTAAACGGATCCTTCTAAGATCACTTACGTGTCTGTCTATTAGACTGTCACGGGTATTTATGTCAGAAAATGTTAAAGATACAAACGTAAACAATATTTGACATACTTGCGAAACATTCAAGCTGAAAAATAAGCAATAAATTAGTGTACCAACCGTACTTTATATGAAAAACATAAAACGCATTTACTTATATGGCTTTTAGATTAATCTAAAAACGTGAGGAAAAAGAATCAAAAAAGAGAGTCCCTCGAAACATGTGTCTGACTCGCACGTGACTGGTTTCTTTTTTTATACTAGATCGCGTGGCATACAAGCGTACACCAGACACGCCTGATGTGAAGTGGTTGCCGTAATCTACGAACGCTTGTAACATTAGGAGTATAGCGAGTTATACTCCTTATGTTGCAAGCGTTCGTAGATTATGACAACCACTACATTTCGTTCGTTGCTACATTCGCCGCGTACGCAGCACCTATTCAAGAGCTTAGGTAATTCGCTGCGGTTTTTTTTTATACAATTTCGGGAGGCATACAAGCTTACGGCCCTGGCTGGTGTATACATAAACTTAAAAAGCAAAATTTTATCTAAGTACTAAAATTGATGCAAATCGTTAAAGCCGTTTCCGAGATACACAGATGATATATATTTATTACAATAACAGCTCGTTTAAAGTAGTAGGAAAAAATCTGCAAAAGACAGAGGTTAGTGGGCTTTGAACCGAGAACATTTATTGTATAAGATAGACCGTACATACGATGGGATCAAATACGTAATAACCATAATTGCGAATAGCTTGTATTAGTGTTTACACCACACGCAGTTTTCTATGATTTTTTTTCGAAAAATCATGTTTTTTTTCTTCAACAAATATACACAAGTAGATAAATTTATTTAGTATTAAATTTAAATTGCAAAACTTATCTAGATACAAAACTTATCTAGATACTAATCCGAATCATTAGAGCCATTTCCGAGATACCCGAAATACATTTATATGTATACACGAATGTCGAGGTTCTCTCTGCCTACCTCGCAAGGGACCTGGCGTGAAGATATACGTGTATACATACGAATTTCTCGTTTGAAGTAATAAAATTATTTTTGACAAATTTATGTACAAGAAGGTTGAAGGTCAGTATGTTACGTTAACATGCCAACTGACAGAAAGACAGACAGATACACGAATAGTTTTACAAGAGTTCTTCTTTTTAACTTTTGAGGCACGGAGACAGAATGTTAAAATAGTGGATGTCGTAAAGGCACCTGAGGTTAATTTAGTCACTGCAACAAACCGGAGTCTGGGCCTCGTACCTATGTAAGACTTACAAATAACATGAAATAACTTTCTATAGTATTACAGTATGTATTTTTTATTTAGTTATACATAAGTTACAGTATACGAATGAGTATATTGTAATATGTTATACTATAACGAAATCACAATACGTTGAAAAGCCCTGTAGCGTCTATACCCAATAATTATTATTGTTGGCTGAAGACTCCACATATTATATAAATATAATCAAAAGATAATACGGAATGTACAAAAATAGTTTTTTTTTCATTAGGATAAACAATCTTTTAAACATAAATAAATACTTCGACAACGATCACATATTTTGTTTAAATAAAATTAAACTAATGTACAATCAAGAGCACGCCACCTTTTATTAAAACTCCTATTATATACAACATAAGGGCGGTACACTGATTGATATACTGGTACCCCAAAGTTTGTTCTACATACTGCCATCGACGACAGTTTCATTTAGCCTTTATATATTATATTTTTTTCTTCCTGCCCTTTTTCCTCTCTAGGTGAGGTTGGTACATGTTTTCTTTCTCCACTTGTCTCTGCCAACCGTCATCTTAGCATTCAAATCTTTCACGCATTTATTAATCCATCCGTACTTTCTTGAGTATCCCCCAGCTCATCACGTTTCTGGTTGTATCTTGACGAGACTTTGACGAGCTCGCTCGCTGGCGCAGTGGTGAAACGCGTTGTTACGCTACTTTGACACCAACGCTCGTGGGTTCGATTCCCACACAGTACAAACATTTGTGTGCATGACCACGTCTGTTTGTATTGGTCTGGGTATTTTCTATGTATAATAAGTATGTATTTACAAAAAAAAAATGTATTTACGTATGTTTATCAGTTGTCTAGTACCCATAACACAAGCTTCGCTTACTTTGGGGCTAGATGGCGCTGTGTAATTTGTCCGACAATATTTATATTTATTTATTTATCTTTCATAACATGAGCTCATTTCAAATCCTCGCATTATCGTCAATATGTTATCGTATAGGATCAATGAAAAGAGATATTCGAAATTGAAACAAACCCTGTTGTTGTTTATAAACATGGAAATATCCGAAATGATCCAGTAGAGGCACAACATATATTCCCAACAAATATTAACAACAAATATTACATTCAGTCAACAAATATTCCCAAGTCAACAAGAATGTGTCCCTATTAAAAAGATAAACAATAGGTTTATTTTTTGATTATGCTAGGGTTGTCTTGATATCACCAACCAGAAAGAACGAAACGGGGTTCCGTCCATGTGGGGATATTTGCTAGCTGAATATATTTTTCTGCAGATCAAAAAATATATGTCCTATTAAAGTCAAAGTCAAAGTCAAAATCTTTTTATTCCGTAAAAATGGCTACATTTGTTTGGAATCGTCACAATTTTTTTCCCTACCGTGCAGTTTATGACTAGGTGAGCACTGATAAAAATACTGCCAAAAAACTCAGGCATCCCTCTTTTGGTGTCCAAACAAATTTACATATTTTATTAATTACATTATAATTGGATCGACTCACTCCCAGGCATTTTTATCATTAATATAGTCAGATACTTTATAATATGCCCTGCTACACAATTTGGCTTTAATAGTAGTTTTAAATTTGTTTATTGACAATTCTCTTATATTGCTGGGAAGTTTGTTATAGAACCGTATACATTGCCCCATAAAAGAATTACTTATTTTGTGGAGACGGCTTGCATGTAACACAAGATTATGCTTATATCTAGTATTTATGCTATGAGTATCACTCTTTTTACAAAATGAGTCTATGTTTTTATGGACATACAAAAGATTTTCATAGATATATTGCGATGCGACTGTTAAAATATTTATTTCTTTGAATTTTTCTCTAAGGCTCTCCCGTGGACCAAGTTTGTAGATAGCTCTTATGGCTCTCTTTTGCAATAAAAAGATGGTGTTAATGTCCGCGGAGTTACCCCAAAGAAGAATTCCATATGACATAATACTATGAAAGTAGCTGAAATAAACTATTCTAGCCGTATCAATATCAGTGAGCCGTCTAATAGTTTTCACTGCATAGGCTGCAGAACTTAGTTTTCCTGATAATTTTTCAATTTGTGGGCCCCATTGTAGTCTGGAGTCAATTGTTATACCCAAGAACACAGTTGTCTCCACAGGGGCTAAATTAGTTCCATTAACATGTACATTGGTAGCCACCTGTCTTACATTAGGTGTTGAGAACTTAATTACTTTAGTCTTTTTATCGTTTAAAAGCAGATTATTAACATTAAACCAATGAATAACTTTAGAGAGAGCATCGTTAACTTCGTCATAATTACCTAACTGTCTATTAATTTTGAATGTCAAAGAGGTATCATCCGCAAACAATAGAATCTCATGTTTATCCCTTACATAATAAGGTAAGTCATTTATATAAACTAAAAATAAGAATGGACCTAGAATTGACCCCTGTGGGACTCCCATAACTACAGGGGACCCCGAAGATCTTTTACCATTAACATCGACCTTCTGTATCCTATTGCCCAGATAGGAAGACAGAAGTTCGAGAGCCTTGTTCCTGATACCGTAGTGGTGTAATTTTCTGACAAGAGTGTCATGGTGCACGCAGTCAAACGCTTTAGACAGATCACAGAAAATTCCCAAGGCATCTTGCGAACCCTCCCATGCCGCGAATATACTTTTAAGCAAATGAATCCCTGCGTCTATAGTTGAACAACCTCTCGTAAATCCGAACTGTTTCCTATGAAGCAAGTTATGTGCATTGAAATGTCTGAGCAACTGGCTAAGCATTAGTTTTTCAAAAATTTTACTGAGAATGGGCAGTATGGAAACAGGTCGAAAATTCGAAGGGTCCGAACTATCACCAGATTTAAATAATGGAATGATTTTACTATGTTTCATCAAGTCAGGAAATACACCAGATGCCACACAACAATTGAAAATTGTAGCTAAATGTGGAGCGATTGAAATAATAATAGAAGAAATGGTTTTGACAGATAGACCCCACAGATCTTTAGTGTTTTTCATATTTATTGATTTAAAAGCGTTCAAAACATCTTTTGGGCTTACAGCTGAAAATTCAAATATTGTGTCGCATTCTACCACGCTCTGTTTGAGAACCAGTTCAGCAGATATAGAAGAAGACATAAGATTTCTCGTAGTAATAAGAGGAATGTTAGAAAAATATTTTTCAAACTCAGTCGCAATTTCTACATCATTTTTGATATCTATATCATTTATCTTTAACCGAAAGTCTCGACTACGTACTTTCGCATACTTTAGTATTGAAAATAGCCTAAAATATATATGATAGCCATACTAATTGTCAAGTTAATGGAAAAGCAATAATTACGAAGTCTTTGTGAAACCCATTCTAGATGCCTTGCGTACTTATATAGGTTACGGTAACCGCTTTACACTTTTGCTGTATGCGCATTTGTAGTTAACTTTAACTGAATGGGTATAAATGGCATTCAACTTTATCGCGCTCTTCACAATAAAATATGTGTACAATAAAATATGTAATAATATAAAAAAATATACTTATACTGCTTTAATAATACTCAAGTTCTGTGGTTGACAGTATATATGTCATATTTATGATGGTGGAGCAGTATACCAATTACTGCGGTTTAAGTTTGTGTCTGGGTCGTGCGACCAACCCCAAACCGGCGAGTATGAGCGCGGCTCCCGCCCACCACCGGACTGAGGCGCCTTCCTCGAAGAAACTTATTCCGATCACACCCTGTTAATAAAAAAAAAAGATTGCGTGCATCAATGTGTACACGCGCAAGAAGTGAAAGTTCTATAGGTTATTGTTACTCGTACTTTTCATGAAATTCAATTTATGTTTATTTTGGAGTAAGGTAGTATCTCTTGTTGTATAAGGTAATAACTAGAAACTAATTATAGAGGAAACTAAAAATATAATCTAGACTTTTTGTCTGGGGAAAATATACGCGGCTACAATCAAAATATCGTTAGTTTAGTAGGTACTAAACTACATGTCGTCCAATTTAACTATACTCATGAAACACATTTACATACTCATACGTTCTTCGCGTAACGGAATATTATTATTGTAACGTAATGATGGCTCAGCGTAACCGTTTCGTTACAAAAATGGTGACGCCTTTTTTCCCCCTGTCATGGTGCGCCCATAGAAGTTTCACTTCAAAATCTATTATGGCCATCTTCGTTATCCGTCAATAACTTTTACAAAATTGTCCGGTGGTAAAGCGATACCACGGCATAGAGATAACACCAGCTGCATTCCTATCCTTTACGTCCGTTTAAAAGAGCCTATGCGGAGCTTCTCTCGTAAATCATCTCAACCTCTGCAGTTCATTCCGCAACCTATGGGTTTGCAGAAAAAAACCTACTGCAATAATAAAAATGTATAAGTGACGCCTTTTAGTGTTCCTAATGTTTAAATATAACTGTTCTAAATGGACGGGCTTTTTCGTGCATGTTTATCAGACGGGTTGTCTACTTGTTTGCTCCCTTAGAGCCCCTTAAGTATAGTGTATAATAGTGGTATAAAAATCATTATCCATGTTACACCGGAACTGATACGACTCTCACCAAGGGAAGATAATAATAATTTGCCCATAACACAAGGGCAAATACCATACAAAAACAATCAATCAATCATGCCTAATTACTAGGTACTATATAGACCGGCGCCATTTGTGTAGGTCTTACTCGTGGATGTTGTAACGTCTTAAACCTTATTCAATGGAAAAACAAATTTAACTTTGCAGTTGAAAAAATTGGCCTTCCATAGAGCACTACGCAGAAAGATCTAGGTCACAGTCAATGCTCCAAGTTCAAAGATTTTTTTATAGTAGATATATAATTACAAATTATTAATTTTCAGAATTATTCCTTTTTTTTGCTTTTTGTCATAGCCTATGATAACTTGAGAACTAAACAATGTTTCAGTCAATTCAGTCGATATTGGTTCTTTTTTTTCGAAACGAACGACTGATCACTTATTACATACGTGTAGCGGTCTCTCACTGTTAGCGTTGTTGAAAGGTGGTGATCGGCCAACCCTATAGCTATAATGCACGCATTGATAATTATATCAAAAAATACCTAAGTGAGCTAGTTAATTTTCTGCTTATCTCTATATTGTATATCTGGAGGTTGGAGTAGGTAGGTAATATACAAATAGTGAAGTTACCGAAAGCACGTAGCTTGAAGCAGCAGATACAACGGTGGGTGCGACCGAGTTTGTGGCTGCGTCGAGTGAGCGCAGGTAGTGTCTGCAACCCCACGTGTTGGCCAGCACCATGGTCACCAACAAAGTGCCCCAAATCAAGTAGCTCTCGCCCTGTTTACAAATTAAATACTTAGATATGTGGTTTCTTCTTCTTCGCTCAATACTCCACTGTCTACATACTATGTGAAAGTCTGGTCAAACTTCGATCAACCGTTTAAAAAAAACATGTTTGGTTAATTCGGAGGAATATTTACCCATATGAAAATTATTATTTAATATCGCAATTCATTTACATTATAGTTTAGAATAATATGCCACATAAACATATGTTTTACTTGTATTAATCATAAATTATACATATAATTATAATAAAAATATACATTTTTATATCATTATAGGTGTATTATGATCATCGATAGATATAAATTGATTAGAAGAAATAAGAATAGGTACCACGATTTGACCCCGTTATCGGTGCAATGATGTCAAGATAGAAGAATTTGGGGACAAAGTGGCACATTTTGGTAGTTGGTATTTTTATTAGATGGCAATTTAAATTTTTGTGCTATCTGCCATGAATTATATTTAGCTCTAACCCTACCCTGTGACCATTAAAAATTGATTGTGTGTAAAGTCGGTTTACGGACGATAATTTTACGTGATAACGTCATAAGAAAACATTCAACAGTTGACAAAACAGTTCACGTGTAGGTTGTGTGGTGGCGCTGTCTCTGTTCTACTCGAACGCATCGGCCGATGGAGCGGAAGAGAAATAGATGCGTCACAAGCCGAACGCTTAGGCTGATCGTGGCTTGTTCCGCGCTCTCGCTTCTACAGGCGGAACGTGACACTTTTTCGTGCATGCAGTCGGCGTTCATCGATTTATAAGACGTTATCACGTCAAAAAAGAATATATATTAAAGTAGCATAATTACCCTAGGGCCAAATAAGTATTTTAGATAAACAAGATACCTATGCATCATTTTAATTTTCAGATGAATTTTATTGCGTGTTACTGCGTTCCCCAACTCCCCTACCACGACGACAGTGCACTGAGATAACGGGATCTAGACATGATAAAAAAAATAGCGTAAAAATTTTATCTAATGATATTTGCCACTCTATATTTTTTAACTTGGGTATATTTAACCAGTTCTATCAGAAGATGATGTCAGGAGCCCTAGAAACCGACGAGCGTGCATGAGAAGAGCAATGAATGTTAAAAAAGCGAGTGAGTTATGTAAGGACACCAGTCACGTGGCGCTCAGTTCTCTTTGCCTACCCCGCAAAGGATTTGGCGTGAAGTTATAGATACATAGATAGATATTTAACCGATATGATAGTAAATATAATTAGAGGTATATGGCGTCGTGGAGCAGTATTAGTGATGGTCGACTCGAGTAACTAACTCGAGTTGAGCTTAACTCGAACCTACTCGAGTAAAATTCTTTCCGACTCGAGTTCGAAAACCGAATGAATTTAACTTTAAAGTGCCGGTTATTGTTGTAGATTTTCGTGTTTTATGTTCTCTTTTTTACTTTAGTTAATATAGCTCTCCCAATACATTATAAATAAATAATAGAAAAAAATAAACAATTGAAACAGATAAATTAGTATTTTGTTTTTTAATCATTAGCTGTTTCATCCAGTTAACTCGAGTTCAACCCGAGTTACGTGAATTTTAACTCGGGTTAAATCGAGTTTTGTTTTTTCCGAGTTGGCACATCTCTAAGCAGTATGAGTTCAGAAGTCCGAAGAGAGAGAGGGAGGTCACAATAAACGTAGAGTACGGTAAGTTACACAAGATTAGTATATAGGCATTTGTATATTGGTATTTGGAAGAATTGATAATGCCGGTAAACTATACACGTCTGGTTTATATGCATTGTCTCCAGGGGCAACTATTAAAAAAGAAAGAATAATGTGTTTACAATTTACACATGGCACTAGTAGTACCTAGGTACTGACTGTCCTGTGCTACACTAAAGAATAGACAAACAAGACACTAATTTATCTGTGGTTCACACCTAGTATATAATAACCAAAGTAAAATTTATTTAAGTGCTAATGAACAACTTTAAATAATACTAACGCCAAAAGTTGTATAATAGCAATAAGGCCATAATCAAACAACATTAAAATACGGTCAGAGAGTCGACCTAACATACACTTACTACTATGCTTTCTGTTCCTGTTAATTTTCCTAAAGTACTTCCGATGGCTGCCCAAATTCCCGCTAGAAATGCTTCGTACAACATTTGGAAAAAATATAAATATTTATATCACATTTAAAATAAAATATACACGAAATAATTGATATATTTAGTTATATTGTTCTAAAGAATTGCAATTTTATAGGTTATTGTTATCAATGACATAAGAGCGCTACTATTATCAAGTAATCTAATCACTACGTTCTATGTTTCATTACTTGACTATGATATCAGTGTTGATGTTGAATAGGTAAAGGTACGTTGAAGTGATATGGGTGAATTTCGAAATTGGTATTAATCGATTTAGTGGGAAGAAAAACTAGGTTGAATCTATAACAAAACAAAACTTACATAAATAGTAATAAATAACATCATGACCTGTGAAGCAACTAATGAAAAATGAATCCATCTACATTTACGCCCCAAAAACTGTGATGAGTAATCTTATAACAATAAAGTTTAAAAATATATTACACGTGGTCAGGTCAGACAGACTTTGCCTAGTCTTCGTATGGAATGCTTAGATTATGTATAGATCGCGCCAAAATTTGAACACAGCATGTTTCGTTAGTAAGATGTATGGAGTACAACTGCGTTGAGCAGTTTCAGTGCGAACTAAATGTTTGACTGACCTGTACAAGTCTTTGTCTTTTGCCAATAACACAACTTGTAAGTCATTCATAGTACTGTAACTGAAACTAGAGGTCACACTTAGTATCAAATAGACATTTATGTCATTAAAAAGCTTTGCGCCATGTCCTCTTCGGGCTACAAATCTTTTTATAAGCAGCTATGAAATCTTGAGCGATAAGATCGCGTACATTTAAAATGACGAGCTCGATGGCGCAGTAGTGAAATGCGCTGTTACGCTACTATGACACCAACGCTCGTGGGATCGATTCCCACCCAGAACAAACATTTGTGTGGATGAACGTATCTGTTTGTATTAGTCTGGGTATTTTCTATGAATAATAAGTATGTATTATTTACAAAGAAAAATGAATGTTTACTAATTGTCTAGTACCCATAACACAAGGTTCGCTTACTTTGGAGCTAGATGGCGCTGTGTAATTTGTCCGATAATGTTTTTATTTATAAGGCAAATTTAGCCTTTTACAAAGGCAACTCGTCTCTTTGTATATTTTAGTATGCTAATACTAGGTCTTCTCCGATTTTTAGCTTTGAATAAACGATAGACACAAATAGCGTGTTAGTCTCGATTCCTGTCTGATTATAGTTAGTATAGGACGATTTTATTGTGTTAAGTACATACAGGGGCCCAAAAGTCGACGATAAGTCGAAAGCAGATGATAGATCAAGTCATGACAGCTATCAGAAAAATATTTAAAAAATTCTAGGACTTGTATTTATGACACTATAGGTATTCAAGAAAAAAAACTGAAAATCTACATTACGTGAAGATCATTGAAATTATGTTGCTATAAATTATTACTTTTGCTCAGTTTTATTATTGGAATGGAGCTCTGAATAAATCTCTATAAATTGCTGTATAAAATTTAAAGTCAACTATCTTAGCTCAGAATAATATTTATCTTTTATCGAACCAAGTATTAAACATTTTCACTTTATCGTGGCGTAAAAATAAATAATAATAAACATATTATGATAAATAAATATGGATAGGAATATCATCTAAAACTGCATAGTAGTAAGTATTAGGTCTTTACATATGAAATTGGCGTTTTGTCAAACTGGCCACTTTGATCTTAAATATCTGGTGTTTGCTTAGGAATTCCAAATTGTTGGCTTGTGTATTTGTGTTTCGAATTTAGTGATTTATTTGGTTTTAAGCCATTTGATTTTTCTTTGATATCGATTATTTACGAATACGAGTTCCACCGTGGCATCAACGCTGCAGAATCAGCTCGAAGGATTAATGATGTATATGGGGAAGCTATTGTAAAAAAAACACGATACGTTTTCGTTTTGGAAATTTTATCTACAGGCCAAAACCCCGTGGACGGCCGGAGACCCTAGTTGACAGCGGAGAATTACAGGTTTTCGTGGAAGCAGATTCATCACAAACCACATCAGAGTTAGCGGCAGGTTTCGGTGCGAGTGACAAAACAATTTTAATTCACTTGAAACAAATTGGAAAAGGAAAAAAGCTCGAGTCCTGTCCCAAGCGAAAGTTGACTTAGAAAAAGGTACTGCTGAGTGTTGTGTCATACACTACAGCTACTTCTCTGGCTAGATGATTACGACAGATCTGTATTTTCAACAATTGCAAACCATGATGGAAAAACTCTATTCTACAACCGAGACTGATCAATTGCTCTAGCCCATTGCTGCTTCAGAACAACGTTAGACTTCACACTTCACGACAGACGGTCGCTAATTTAGAGAAGATGTGATTGGAATGTATCCGATACTCACGATACTTCTCAGACCTTGCTGCAACAGATTACCACTTTTTTCGCAATTTGGACCACTATTGCAAGGAAAAAATTCAATTCCGATGGGGCAATCCAAATCGCCTTCAAAGATTTTCTTGATTCTCGTACCCACTATTTTTTCAGCAATGGAATCAATAAACTACATATAAAATAGTGAAAGTGCGTAGATAATAATAGTACGAGTACATCCTTCGATGGATTAAATAGGTACCTATATAAATTCGGTCGAGATGCGAGCACTGCGAAAAATTTGTGGCATAACGCTTGCTGACCGCGTTCGAAATGATGACGTTGTTGTTGAGTTGGACTGAAAGAGAGTGTCGGTGTTAAGATAAGAAAGGGCATTCTCCGTTGGTTCGGACATGTAGAAAGAATGCAAGATGAAAGAATGACGAAACAGATACGCAATGCGAAAGTGGATGGATGTAGGAGCCGAGGAAGACCAAGACTAACCTACCATGACCAAATTGAGCGCTATGTATTTTATACATTATTTATTATTATTTTGTATATTTATGTTTATAATAATATCCTTAAAATAATAATTTATGATTTGAGTGATCCTGCAGCAAACTTAATGTCTATATCAGTCTTACTGTTAAAAATTGTTTTTTTTCAAATGTGCTTTTTGACTTTCAAATATAAACTTTACCATTTATTTGAAAACTCTAGACATAGTTAAATATAAACTTTTTGAGTGTATTCGGAAACAAAATCATCTATTTTACAAAAACTACTATTGTACAAATATTGAATGTAAAATTTTGTTCAGAGTTTAAAAAAATGTATATGCGGAAAGCGACTTGCATGCCTTTAAGATGCACAAACAGAATACATACATGTAACCTAGTAAGGTATACTAATCTAATGACAGTCACCTTCTTAGGCTCATTTGCGCCCGAAACTGCTAGTTTTAGCGACATTCTGACGACTATTGATGTTGAGTACAGAGACATGTTACTAAAGGACCAGCCTCGTAGGATCATTCCCCTCTGTCATGGTACAAGATATTGTGATCCATTGCGCGCATAAATACTTCGGCAGGCAGCGGTAAGAAAATAACTTTGAACCGTAGGCGCCTCGAAATAAGGTTGACATTTCCTTAAAACATTATTTTCGTTTCTATGTAGTAGTTACCTCGTCCCCCGTCAAAAATGGCAGAATTATTTACTAACAGAATCACGTGTATGGCGAGTCCTTTAGTAACATGTCTCTGGTTGAGTATTGGGAGTAGGGACTCGAATTTATAAGAGGTGACAACACTGGAAGACAAACCTCTCCTCGGACTTCTTCCCGCGCTTTTGACGAGTGACATTGTTGTTTTACTTGAAATTTTTACAATTCAGTATAAAATTAGTCTTGTGTGACAATTTCGATAGTGTTTTATAGCATAAGTGCTAGTGAAATTATTCAGTAATTAAAAAACTCAAATATAACACGTTTATGCACTTTTTGAAAGACGTGAATAAGTTCATCAAGGAAACCTTGTAAAAATCACTATCCTTTTACGGGTGGTATTTAAATTGGGTTGATTGGGTCTAGGTACCCTTCCCAAGTATTTTTTCAGCACAGTTCCTGAAGCTGGAACATAGAATTAATATTTTCAAATGGTTCTAAACTGAAGACTTGGCTGTATGGGCTAGATCCCTTTGCCTTTCCCCTCGGGGATAAAACGAACCAACCTCTCCTTCGTGCGTGCCTCTCCTCGACTTCTTCCCGCGCTTTTGACGAGTGACATTACATCTCAGAGAAAGTATATACCTAGAGGTGACAAGCAAATAATAATACCAAGATAGAACGTGATAGATGTATACAGTTCCTCATAAGAAGGAAAGAGACAGATAAAATATTTTTTGTCCCTGTCATAGTTTCACTATTTTGTGTTTGCCACAAAACCAAATTCCTGGCAAACAATCATTTCGTTCCTTGTAGTACAACAAATTGTTTGCATAAATTACTAAATATAAGCGAAATATTAGTGCATATTTGTCTTCGTTTGCTTGTTTGGGATTGTCTTTTTACTTTAACAATGGTACGTTGCTGTGTAAAAGGCTGCAAAAGCCTCAGTTAGAAAAAATACGAAAACATAACCTTTCATACGTAAGTATAAAGTTTTAATAGTTGTTATCAAATATTTTGCGAAAATTAGATACACATGTTGTTTTTTAATAAATTGTTTGTATAATAACGTAAAAACAATGAAAATATCGGTTTAATTTACGAAAAGTATTTCTAGTAAAAACCGCCTAAATCTTGAAGGTTGTCTGTAGGTAATGCGTCAGCCATGTTCTGTTGTATTTTCAATTTATCGGTATAATGAGCGTTTTAGGGTTACCAGTATGTAGTATGGGAAAACACCCCGAAATTATGGCTAAATTATATGGGTACCGACACCTTCTTTTTTAATACTTCTTTGTTTATAATTTTTCGTCAAAATGTATTTATTTATTTTTAAATTAAAAATGTTAACATGTTTAATATTAGATGTATGTTTATTTTTTAGATTTCCTAAAGTCGTCAGTGTGCGTAATGCATGGATTTTTGCTCCTGGACGACAGAATTGGGAGCCGAGTACAGTCGCATATGTTCCAAACATTTTAAAGACCACTGCTTTCGGAAGAAGTTTATTTGGATAAGTCTTCAGTTTCAACATCCACCATACACGTAAGTTAACATTTGTTGACCTGGTTCGTCAACATTTGTTTTGTTGACGAACCAGGTGTTCCTCTGGCAATGCAAGCTTGCGCATTCTCAACTGATTTATATTGTTTTTATTTATTTATTTACACGATACATTTACATAGTACAAATTATTATGTTCGCCAAACTGTTATAACAGTTTGTTGGCGAGTATATATGATGAAAGGTATTAAAAAAAATAAGGAACTAAATTAGATGATTTACATGCCTGCCTGTTCGTCTGCTAGAAAGTCTGTCTTAGAAAGTAGTTAATAGATTCAGGCGTTACTTTGCGAAAGTCAAATCTATATGCAATTTGATCTAACCTGCTTTGCGTGCTTCCGCCACCAATTGGTGGCGGAAGCACGCAAAGCAGGTTAGATCAAATTGTCTTAGAAAGTTTCACGTACAGACTTGAAATTTTACATAGTTACATTTTAGTCGTAGAAGCGTGTAATTGAAGTACAAAAACATATGAAAATATTCCAACGACTCCGACAATCCGTAATTGAGTAGTTTCGGGACATATCTTCTAAGGTCTTTTGGTTGAAATAAGAACCCGTACTTCAGTAATGAAGTGAGTATGGGTTGATATGATGTTGATGGGTTGATTATATTTATACAGGTAATTGTAAGATACGGAGGGTAGTCGTATAGATTATTCTATACCAATTATTTATACCGCGTTAATCAAGTTAATCACGCACACACACATGCTTTTGTGTCAACACATAAATGTTAATCAAGCATTTTATATTGTCTGAATTTGTAAACTTTTAAATATGTAAAGCTCAATTAAATAATAGTATTGACAGTAGTTTTAATATAATGTTAGTACTAGGCTGTCGATATTACATGCTAATAATGCGTTACAAAATTAAAATTGTCCTATTTTCCAGACCGATTATCCAGGGCTTCCAATAGTGACGGACACTACATTAACACCATGAAAGTTAAAGCTTACTTTTGAATTGAGACTGAAAACATTACTGGCTGAGTCACGCAAGAAGAAATTAGCTATATTAAGGTCCAAAACTAAACGACTTGAAATAAAAATGCTGAACTATCTGTCATTATACAGAATTTTAATGTAATCGATGTATAGATGATAGATATCATTATACAAGTTAGAGTAAAAGAGTGAACTAGGGAATGAAGGGACCGTAGCAGTTTACCACCTTTTGAGTACAATATGTGAAAGGATAATCCTTGATCAATTGTAACTTTAGTTTAAGTCTTATGAAAACCATGATGCGCAATACAAAATGATTAAAAACAAAGATTGTTTACCTTTGTTTAATATTTACACTTAAATCATCCCTGGCACTAATTCTTTTTTACATGACAATTATTGAAAATTTTTATGCAATATGTTTAATTTTAAGAAGGAATAATCCGCATTTATTGTGTAAAGAAGATTTAACTAAAACCCGTGTAAGTAAATGTGACCATGAATATTCGACGGCTGTTTCATTCCCACGATATTTATATAAATACACGATGTAGAAAATCGATCTAATAACATGGATTTCAAGAATAAAAATCTATGAAAAAATAAACATTAATATGTTTGTAAGGCACGAATATTTTTATTTACAAATTGTCAATAATTATCTTTTATCTCATATCTATGCCTAAATTTAGTATCATGTCATCGCTTGTAGTTTAAAATATATGTCTAAAATAGAAAATATATTGTTTAATTTATATAACTCTGCTAGGTTTGACCAATCTCCTATCCTTATTCCAATGATTTCACAGATCTTACTGAAACGAACTCAGGCTTACTATTAATTAATAGATCTATACAGTAACTCTATTTGCGTAAAAAAAAATACTATTCTAATAATATTAAAGTGCAAATACACACATCAAAAGTGTCTAGGGATCAACATATATTTTTGCAATAACTTTTCTCCTGATTGATATTAATTAAAATTTTCTTTAAGGATTCATCAAATAAAGTGTTTTCGTTTGTCTACAGTAACGATAAACCAAGTCACCTTTGCATTAATAAAGAAATTTGCCATTTTCATAATAAAGGGATTTTTGACATTTGAACCACTAACATTAAAGTTCGAAAAAAAGACTGAAATAACAGTTTTCTTTAAAATTTTATTGGGTAACTTAAACAATTAATAATCCGTGTTTCACTAACAACACAAGAACATCGGTTTGGCATACTCAAAATGAGTTCATCCAAATCACGCTGTGGAATGGCCGCCCATGTTCGTTGCAACAACAAAAAAAGGTCTTCTTGCGACTGGATACCCTCCATATCCAAAAGGATCCATATAAATTTATAAAATCATAAATTTATTACAAAGCCACATCTCAATCTCAAGAAATCCGCATAAAAATGCTTGATCCCTAGACACTTTTGATGTGTGACGCTTCATCACTCTTCAGGGAACTTAATTAGCGACCAAACAGTCAGAAACCGCTTGCATGAAGTGAACCTTCATTCCCGAAGACCGCTAAGGGTACCACCTATAGCAATGCACAATCGTAGTATTCGATATCAATGGGCTCTTGAACACAGAAATTGGGCAGAAGAACAATGGCGTTGCGTGTGCTTTTCTGATGAGTCTCGTTTTGGTATGAGACCGGATACAAGACGTATACGACACTGGAGAACCCCTGGACGCCAACAGCGATTAAAATCCTGCCAGGAAGTCCATCCTTATAGTGGTGGAACCATCATGGTATGGGCGGGTATTTGGATCGGCGGAAGAACTGAGTTGATTTGGATCAGAGGCAACCTCAACGCTCAAATTTATGCTGAGACGATTGTATCAGACGTCATCGTTCCTCTACAAGTGCAAATCGATCCCTTATTTCAGTTAATGCATGATAATGCACGACCGCACACCGCAAGAGTTGTAAGACAGACTCTCGCCGCAGCTAACATCAATGTCATGCCCTGGCCTGCTCAGTCGCCAGAGTTGAACCCGATTGAGCATGCATGGGATATGCTACAGAGAAGAGCTCTGCCGAATATGGAGGGTATCCAGTCGCAAGAAGACCTTTTTTTGTTGTTGCAACGAACATGGGCGGCCATTCCACAGCGTGATTTGGATGAACTCATTTTGAGTATGCCAAACCGATGTTCTTGTGTTGTTAGTGTTCGCGGTAGAAACACGGATTATTAATTGTTTAAGTTACCTAATAAAATTTTAAAGAAAACTGTTATTTCAGTCTTTTTTTCGAACTTTAATGTTAGTGGTTCAAATGTCAAAAATCCCTTTATTATGAAAATGGCAAATTTCTTTATTAATGCAAAGGTGACTTGGTTTATCGTTACTGTAGACAAACGAAAACACTTTATTTGATGAATCCTTAAAGAAAATTTTAATTAATATCAATCAGGAGAAAAGTTATTGCAAAAATATATGTTGATCCCTAGACACTTTTGATGTGTGTATGTTTGTTGATCTATTCAGATACTGTAGTTTTCATACGTATGTAAATATTAACTTTTATTACTTTGTGTGTAGAAATGGCTGTATCGACTTATTCGATTTTTTTACATTGCTAATATCATCTTATGAGTATATTATTATAGCACACTACACATTCTATGCAAGTTTCAGGTAAACGGTTATCTGGGTACATTGTAAATTTCAAATTGCCGAAACGCATTATGTAGTGGGGTAAATTTTCCACAGTCTGGTAACCTTGTTATTGAATGTACTTTTGTTGCCGTACCTTCTTCCTTAAAAGTTCTTCCCGCGCTTTTGACGAGTGACATTGGTGTTTTACTTGTAATTTTACAATTCAGTATAAAATTAGTTTTGTGTGACAATTTCGATAGTATTTTGTAACATAAGTGCTAGTGCAATTATACAATAATGAAAAAACTCAAATATAACACGTTTATGCACTTTTTGGAAGACGTGAATAAGTTCATCAAGAAAAACTTGTAAAATTCCTATCGTTTTACGGGTGGTATTTAAACTGGGTTGATTGGGTCGAAGTACCCTTCCCAAGTATTTTTTGAGCACAGTTCCTGAAGCTGGAACATAGAATTAAGATTTTCAAATGGTTCTAAACGGATGACTTGGCTGTATGGGCTAGATCCCTTTGCCTTTCCCCTCGAGGATAAAAAGAACCAAAAAAAAAATTAATCCCAAAGAGTAGCGTATTAAAAAGTCTATCCTATAAAATAAAAGCTAGTCAAACATCGATTTCTACATTTCAGTACGCGCACTATACATATAAATACAGTTTTTTTACGTCCATTTATATAAAATCAAAATATAATATTAAATTGTGTCTCTGTTCAATGCTTGACGGGTGTCTATATTTTTGATTCTCATTTGTCGTATTGTGTGCGGTGTTCGTCTACGCAATTTACTTTTTTATTTCAATTTAATATTATTAGAAATAATGAATAATATCAAGGCTGGAGATGCCGTTCTGATAATATGGATGGGTTGTGAACAAAATGATTTAAGTAATTTAGTAAATGAATTGAAAACCACTACAGTCAATGGGGCCATCGTTCTAGAAAACTCTAAAATGATCACTGAATGTGAGTATTCTTTTCATATTTTTAAGTAATAATAAAATTATCAATTTTCCTGAATGAATATTACATGATATAATTTGCGTAGCAGAAAAAAGTGTTTAAAAACATTTTCAGTGCATACACACCGCAAACTCTGTGTACTATTAGCATAAAGTTGTAATTAAATGCATATTTCAGCATCCAGACCACAATCAACATTTGACATTGTGCTATCCAATTGGTTAGCACCACATGGAATTGCACACAGTGATAGCTTACTCTCTATAATTATTAAACTTCTCAAGCCTAGTGGCAAATTAATACTAAGGGACCCATCAGATGTTAGCACCACATTGAAACTGAATGGTTTTGTCAACGTTACCAAGGATTCTGACAATGTATATGTTGCAGAAAAGTCAAAATTTGAGGTACACAACAGAATTAATTTATTATTATTTAAGTAACTTATAGATATCTGGTTGAGATGGTTTATCAATCAATTAACAAACCTGAGGCTGACATTGAAATAAAAATAGTTCCCATACAAATGTGATCAGCTGTTCAAACATTTTGTATATACACAATGAATTTTTTTTCATAATATCTAACTTGGTGCCATAGTACCAGTTGTTCATATTAATGAGTAGAATCTGTCCTTCAAACAAATAATTTTTATGTATATATACTTCATATATCTCAGAAACTGCTCGAAAAAGTTGGATCAAATTTTGTATTTAAATAAGGTTTATCTAAATAAGGTGCCTTTCCTAAAAATCTAAAATTTTACAAAAAAAAAAAAAATGGATAGCCAATCTGGAAAATAGAAAGTTGCATGGTATTATTTAGTAATTTACATGCAATTTGATCTAACCTGCTTTGTGTGCTTTACCACCAGCAGACATATTGCAGCTTGGCTCTCTTAAAACTAGTAAGCACACAAGCTGCAATATTTAGCTATTACTACTTTGTTAGTCATTGATGCCATAATTATGTCATATATGTGTTACGCAGAAAGCTCTCATTTTTTGAAATTATAATTATTTAACATAAAACAACACAGCATTTAGTTGTTAATTGATAATGTAACTATCTTTGACCATCACTTGTGGATCAATTTGTATAAATTATACTATTTAATTCATGTTGAAAATATTCATCATACACTATGTAATAGTGAGTGGCCTTACAGAATAAAAATAATAGTGCATTATCCCACTTACCTCATAATTATACTTTTTGTGTACACCAAGGCTGTCTAAAAGATATCACAGTGATAAGACTGGTACTGTGTTTTAGGCATTTTGGATTAATTCTATTGTAGAATTATCTACTAGGTTGATTGTTTTGATTTACTCCTGTTTTTTGCCTTCACCAAATTTATAAATTACCTTTTATATTTTAATTTTCTAGCCTTTGTTTGTTTATGGTCAATTTAATCAAGTGAAAATATTTTCAGGTTGGTTCCAAAGCTTCACTAAAACTAGGTAGTAAACAGACAGTATGGAAATTGGACGACACAGTAGAAGCTGCGTGGACGGCTGCCAATGATGATGACATCATTGACGCAGACCAACTGTTGGATGAAGATGATCTAAAGAAGCCAGACCAGCAATCTCTGAGAGGTAATCTAGTCATTTGTGTGAGCTTAAATCATCAAACAAAATCTTGGAATTTATAGTCATTTTATTTCTTTGAGAGACTAAATTGATTAGCCCTCCATCCAAAGATATTTTAATTATTATAGGCCATCCTTCCAAGTCGAAGTTTAATTACGTGTAAATAAATAAACAGAGACCTATGTTGGAGTGGTTAGCAATGTAACTTTACACCAAGACTCCTCAGTTTGATTCCCACACATTACAACATGAACATGTCTATTGGTCTTGATCTGGGTGTTTCTAATAGAGCTAGGGTGCATTCTCTGAGGTATTTCCTCAGTCAAGCTGCCTTGTTGACAGAAGAAGTACTTCTGCTTTACAGAAAACTGCAGGCAAGTAACGACTCCCTGGAGTTTTGTTGTGTTCCTGCAAATGAGTAAAGTTATCAGGAAGCACCTGAGGATCGCTATGTGAACATAACATAGTTGAAGTGGCAATGTGCGAACGATACCTTCCATATTGCAAGTGTTCTTAGGCTACAGTAACCACTTTACATCACGTGGATCATATACTTGTATGCCCAAAGTTGAATTAAAAAAAGTGAAGCTTGACCACACAATAAAATGTCTTGCAGTGTCAAATATCTAGAGACAACTTAATTTATGGCAGAATTAGTCAAACTAAAATAAGTAAAGAATCTGTATTTATTTTTGTGTGATGCTTGCTGGTGTAGAATTATTTACCCACTACCATTAGTAGATGCATGCCTTTCTGGCAAACGCATGCACTGGAATTAATCTCTCATTACCCGCGGACCGCTTTTCCGCCAAGAAATGTATGGGAAAACGTATATAACGGGGTCTGACCGGTTAAGATCCAATTGCCTGTAATATTTGTCAATTAAGTATTCATCACTTTAACCCTTCCAAACCCGGGTGGTCGTATACGACCGCGAAATGTATGGGAAAACGTATATAACGGGTTCTGACTGCTCAAGAAAGCAATTCTTTAGATAGAATAAGCTTTACATAATAATTGTTACAGGAAATTTCTTAAAAAATAGTAAAACATGTATACTTATTATGCAACAAGGCGGCCTTATTGCTAAAAGCAATCTTTTCAAGGCAACCTTAAGGTAACGAATCGGCGTACAGAGAACGTAGGGTTCTTTCTATTGTAAATACACAAAAAAACCGCAAACATCGTGTTTATTTTGACAACAAAATATACACATGTTTATTATGTCATCAAAATCATATTTTCTGATATGTCCATCAAACAATGTAACATACTTCATTGTAATCTTGATAACAATGTCTGCAGAGGTTTTGTGTTCCGAATGGCAATAGCTAAAAAAATAAAGTTGAAGTTTTGTGTTCCAAGGCTAAGACGCGCGTATTCAAGTGAGGTCATTGCTATCGCTTCGCCATTCATTGGAACGCGGGTAATGTTGACGAATGAAAATCGTACCTGACGTTTCGCGCATTATCTCGTTTCAAACATTTCGTCCCACTTATTAAAAATGATGCCAAAGATAGGACACAAGAATAATAAAGTGCAACAAGTTTAGCACTTTATTATTCTTTTGTCCTACCTTTGGCATCATACCGATTAATGTTTGTACTTTCATCCACCATTATTGTTCATATTGCAATTGAGTTATGTTCATTATTACCTAGTCGATTCGACATATTTTTTTTTATACTACATCGGGAGGGCATACAAGCGGCCCACCTGATGTAAAGCGGGTACCGTAGCCTATTAACGCTTGCGATATATTAAGTATCACTCGCGCTGTGCCTCCTCTGCTGCTTACACAGCAACTCCTTGGAGCTTACTGGTGACCTCATTCACACGCAGAAACACAACAACCCTCTAGGGAGTTGTTATTTGGCTACGATTTTCTGGGAGGTGGAGCTACTTCCCCAGATGGGCTGCTTTGATACGCCCTAACTCTCTTCTTAAGCTTAAATAAATTGCTTGTCCTCAATTTTGCATTATTACGAGTATTATACTTATACTTAATTATTTTACTCGTATTTTGTTCCGTTTATAATTCATCTTTTGTACGCTATTCTTGTTCATATCGCAATTGAATATTGAATTACTTTCATCATAGTAAGTAACATTCCACTTTAGTGTGGCATAATCCCGTAAATCATAAATAGAATTTACACAATAGCAAAGAAAAAGGGACTTCACAATGAATCCCCTTTCTCACTAACTTTTTCTCTAACAAAAGATAGTTGATGGATTTTTGTTTATGTTATGTCCACATACCAATTGAGAGTATTTAAAGAGAGATTGTTTTGTGGGGAATCCCATGGTGTCCCATTCTTGTATTTTAAAATACAGGAATGTTACAATGTATTACAATAATAACCCATATTACACTGGAATAAGTGTCTGTCGTTTTAGACCATACTCTATCATGCTGCTCTGCTATGGATTAGCGGAAAATTAGTGTTTTCAAGCCACCGGATGTAGCGAAGGCCGCAGACTTTGCTTAACGACTATCATCTACCGACAATAGCTGGGACTAGAGATGGGTTAAGGACTGAGTATTTATCCAAGGATGAGTAAATACTCATAAATACCCGTTTCTACTGAGTTTTTATCCAAAATCGGCAGTAAATATTTTTTCTTTAGTTAAGTCTTATAAATTGATTCGGAACTATGGATTTACTAAAATATCAAGGGATTAGAGGTTATTTGTGTGTTTTATTAATAGTAAGTACCTAATAAAAAAGTACTGTGCCAATATTCAATGTAAGGTATTTATTATTAACCCACAAACACTGGTATTATTAAAGGCCTCCGACTTAGCTATACGATACGCCTGAGGCACACCTGAGGTGGGGTAGGCGGGGGCAAGGGTCCTTTATTTCGCTGTCACTGTCGTCAGCGTGCTCGTAGCATTTTTTTTACATACGACTGAATACGACAGTAAAGTCTCACCCGTCGGAGGAAGTGCACGCGCTCGTCGTATTTGGACTTAAAATGAATGTTGTAGCATTTTTACTTGTCCTATTTGTGTATTTGAATGTGAAATCACCTGCACGTAGCGCATACGGATCAGCAAACGAGGTTTTGGCGAAAGAAAGGTAGGTCAATAAGGAGCTATTCCGTTGGCGATGGGGATGGTAATGCGCGAGCGACACTCCTTGTGTTGCAGGCATCCATTGTCGACGGTAACTGCTTACAATCACCCGACGTGGTATATAAAACATATACTTTTGTTATCTAAAGAGAGGTAGGACCCAGCATGGGATCTTGCTGTGCTCCGTCCAGTCAGACATTCTGTACCGGCGGAGCATGGCAAGACCTCTTGCTCTAAGTATCCGTCTGGGGAAGGACCTCCACCTTAAGTGGGCAGCGGGAGGACCGGCGGATATCAAACCGCCAATGACGGTGTGGGCGCGGAAGGCTGGTTCGGCGGTCAGGGAGATCCGGTGAAACGACTGACCGCTGGCGGCCCGTGGGTCAGTAGGGTTCCTGAACCCAGGGATTACTTAAACTCCGTCCCGGGAGGCTGAACCGCCAACCCGCGAAAAATCCCCGTTGTAGTGGTCGTGCTTTAGAAGGAGACCGGAGTGGACCCGGCTGCTGCAGCAGTGGGGGACGGGGGGCCCTTCCGCCCGCCGTGCCAGAAATCACATAACCTGCATTGTCCAGTGATGGAAGATACCGCGCTTTTGTCCTCTACTCTGTCGGCTCAACGACTTCTCTTTTGAACCTCAACCCAACATAAATGGCACCGAAAATGAATACGAAAAGAAATATTAGAGCGGCTGCTCCTTCCACTATAAATATGGATTTTTGCAACATCAGGGGACTACACTCCAATATTCATCACCTCGAGACCGCTCTGCCGACCTTCTTTTCCTCACGGAGACACAAATATCCTCACCGGCCGACACATCTTACTTACGTTACCCCGGGTGCAAACTTGATCACCTATTTGTACGCCGTGCCGGGATATGTACGTTATGTACGTTCGGGAGGATATTTGTTGTCGCCGTCTTCATAGCCTGAAAGACAGGGACCTGTCATTATTATGGGTGCGCGTGGATCATGGCGGCCACACTCGAATCTACGCGTGCCTTTACAGGTCCAATAGCGGTGATACAGAGACATCCCGTTTATTTGAGCACCTGCAAATGGCAACTGACAAAGTTATCGAGCAGTATCCCTCCGCGGAGTTAGTAATTTTGGGAGATTTTAATGCCCACCACACCGAATGGCTTGGCTCTCGGTGCACTGATTCCGCGGGTAGATCTGCTCATGACTTTGCTTTGGCCTATGGTTTCTCCCAACTGGTACATTCTGCGACGAGAGTACCAGACAGATAGACGACCATACAAACTTCTCACTGGACCTTCTGCTGACCACACGTCCGGATGAGTAAAACATCTCTGTGGATGCGCCGCTTGGCTCATCGGACCACTGTCTCATCCGGACCCAAGAGCCCTGTGCCAGGCGTGACCCACCTCGGCCTACCGGATGGCGTCGCGTATGGCACTATAAGTCGGCAGACTGGGACGGATTGCGTGAATTCTACGCGTCGTACCCGTGGAGGCAGCTTTATTTCAAAACAGTTGATGTCGAATCCTGTGCGACTACGGTAGCTGCGGCGATATTAGATGGCATGGAATGCTACATTCCCAATCGCTTTGTGGCGACAGCGGGAGCTAAACACATTTAAAACTACTATTAAAGCCAAATTGTGTAGCAGGGCATATTATAAAGTATCTGACTATGTTAATGATAAAAATGCCTGGGATTGAGTCGATCCAATTATAATGTAATTAATAAATTATGTAAATTTGTTTGGATACCAAAAGAGGGATGCCTGAGTTTTATGGCAGTATTTTTATCAGTGCTCACCTAGTCATGAACTGCACGGTAGGGAAAAAAATTGTGACGATTCCAAACAAATGTAGCCATTTTTACGGAATAAAAAGATTTTGACTTTGACTAAAAAGCGACTGTGGTTTAATCAGCCTTGTAAAGAAGCCAAACTTCTCAAACAGGCTGCTATCGAGACTTGGACCACGGCGCGTGCTAATGGAAATCCAGATGTCTCTGTATTGAAACGTAAACTGAACGCTGCCTTGAGGTCCAGTAAGAGGGTAATCGCCAGAGCAAAGTTTGATTTCGTCGGTAGAGTTGGCGAGCGGCTTACAAGCCTTCCGTCTGGGAGCCGTGCTTTCTGATCGATGGCTAAAGCTGCCGAGGGAAACTTTTGTCAGTTGTCAAGTTCACCATTGCAAAAACCGGATGGCAGTCTGGCGTACAGTGCTAAAGAGAAAGCCGATTTACTGGGTATAATCTCTTTGCGTCTAACTCGACTTTGAATGACGGGGGAGCTGTGCCACCTACAGTCGCGAGGTGCAGTAGCTCAATGCCGGAAGTCTCAAATACCCAACAAGATGTCCGGCGGGCGTTGCTCTCCCTCGACATTCATAAGTCGAGTGGGCCAGATGGCATACCAGCAGTGGTGCTAAAGCAGTGTGCTCCTGAGCTGTGTTCTGTGCTAACGCGCCTTTTCGTGCTTTCCTACTCCACTGGGCAAGTCCCGTCTTCGTCGAAGACCGCCAATGCGCACCTGGTGCCCAAAAAAGGCGATAGATCAGACCCATCGAATTACAGGCCTATTGCTAAACCTCCCTTCTCTCCAAGGTGATGGAGCGTATGATACACACACTACTCCAGGCATACCTAGAGGATCACGATTTAATCAGCGACCGTCAATACGGCTTTCGCCACGGTCGTTCGACTGGTGATCTTCTAGTGTATCTTACACACCGCTGGGCTTCGGCGATCGAGAGTCAAGGTGAGGCATTGGCTGTCAGCCTAGATATGACAAAGGCGTTCGATCGGGTCTGGCATCGGGGTCTTCTATCGAAGTTACCATCGTACGGGCTACCCGAGGGTTTGTGCAAATGGGTGGCCAGCTTCTTATCCAGCAGATGCATCAAAGCCGTAGTTGACGGTGGTTGTTCCAATAGCATGGATATCAATGCTGGTGTCCCACAGGGCTCTGTATTGTCCCGAACGCTGTTTCTGCTGCATATCAATGACATGTTGTCAATTGACGGCATTCTTTGTTATGCGGACGATAGTACTGGGGTCACTTATTACACAGGCCGTGCTAGTACCCCTCGTTCACTTGTGGAGGAAAGCCGCGTTAGACTTGTGTCTGAAATAGAGTGTGCTTTGGGTAGGGTGTCCGACTGGGGACGGTTGAACTTGGTTCAATTCAACCCTACCAAGACACAAGTCTGTGCGATCACCGCTAAAAAAACCCCATTTGCTGTAGTCCCCCAATTCCAGAACACGCCACTAACCATTGCCAAGAGTATTGGGATTCTCGGCGTCGAGATCTCCAGCGAAGTTCAGTACCGAAGCCATTTGGAAGAAAAGGTCAAGCTGGCGTCAAAGAAACTTGGTGTGCTCAACAGAGTCAAACAGTACTTCATCGCGGGGCAAAGACTTATATTTTAGATAAGTCCCAAGTCAGACCGCATATGGAGTACTGTAGTCATCACTGGGCGGGGGCACCTGGTTACCAGCTAGGACCTTCTGACTCGGTGCAAAGACGAGCTGTGAGAATCGTCGATGATCCTAAACTCACACACGGTATTAAGCCCTTGAGTCTAAGGAGAGATTTCGCCTCGCTTTGCGTGTTCTACTGATTGTACAATGGGTTGTGTTCTGAGGAATTGTTCGATATCATGCCAATAGCCTCGTTTTACCATCGCACTGCTCGCCGACGGCTGGGAGTTCACCCTCATAGACTGGAACCGCAATGGTCGCGTACTGTGCGGTTCCTGAGAAACTTTCTACCGAGAACTATTAAGTTGTGGAATGAGCTCCCTGCCGAGGTTTTCCCAAGGGACTACAGTATAGTGTTCTTCAAGAATGGCGTGAAGAGGTTCTTACAGGGTCGGCAACGCAAGAGTGACACCCCTGGTGGTTGCAAATGTCCATAGGCTACGGGACTAACTGCTTACCATCAGGCAGGCCATAAGCTTGTTTGCCACCTTAGTGGTATAAAAAATCTTTAAAAGAAAAGAGCTCGATGGGGTCGTTGCGCATGTCATTCTAACCGAACACGCAGGTTAAGCAAAGCAAAGGTTTTCCGTGCTCCGAGGGCACGTTAAGCCGTCGGTCTCGGCTATTGTCGATAGATGACAGTCGTTAAGCTAAGTCAGTGGCCCTCAGGCGGCTTGAAAATACTGGCCTCCGCCAATCCGCATTCGAGCAGCGTGGCGGAGTATGCTCTAAACCCCTTCTGTTGAAGGGAGACTAAAATTTCAAGTCTTTTTGTGTTTATTTTTTTTTACTCATGCATTTGGATAAATACTCAGTATAAATGAGTAAAAATGGATAAATACTAATATTTATCTTTCCTTCTCAGTAAATACTATTGAGTATTTACTGACCGCCCATCTCTAGCTGGGACCAGTAGTTTGAGCTTTCCAAAGCTCGGGGTAGTTTGAGTTCAATAGACCCATCGATATAGAAGCTGCGGTGGACGTTGTTTAACTTACGTGTTGAGGTACACTGATGAGCTCTTGAATTGAATTGTTCTAATCTAACGTAACGAATATATATTTAATGAAATGTATTTTGATAACAAAATAAAATGACGCCGTATGGAATCAATAACAACGACTACTTCTATCTACAAAATTATAACATCAATTTATAAACATATACCAAATAGACGAACATGCAAACTTAGCTCTTCTGCGCTAATTTCTGGGCACAAAAGAAAGCAATGAATTTATCACAATTATTAAATACACTTACAACTACGAGACTCTTCCAAATAAAACAAAATGAAGTAAAACTATGAGAATATTAAATTATTGTTTTCTTTTAATGTTATGAAGTAACTGATCCATAAGTTCGTTACGACAGTTACAACCTTAGACATATTCATTACTACTTGTCTTTTGTTATTACGCTTAAGTCTTATATAAAAATAATAAAAATATTATTCAAACAAAACGAAACATTCAATACTATCGTAAAAAATATCATATTATTTATATACACTGTTTACGTACATACTGAGAGCCATTGTTAGTACCTAAGTATTGAGAAAAGTAAAGAAGAGAAAATGTAAAAAAAGGAAAAGTAGTATTTTTTGCGAGCGTTCGCGAGAAGGAATATGAATGTAAAGAAGAGAGTGAGGTGGGTAACAACCGAGTCATGTGGCCTTCTGCGTACCAAGGAATTTAGCGTGAAGTGATTGATAGATAGTATTTAAAAAAGTTTTTATTTGCGTTCAGTTGTAACGCGTAGGTATTCATATTTACGCGCGACTCATTCATAAGTATAAATAAATTGAGATTAGATATCTAAGCGAAGCCAGAAGCTTGTGATAATGACGCAGGCGCAAGCACACACCATTTATCCTGTTAAAAAAGAAAAAGAGTATTCCACGCGATACAATTTCAGTTACGTACATTTTGGATGGATTGATAAATGTATGGTGTGGAGTGAAATTGGTCGATGAATGACAATCTTATCGGTTGTTATGGATGCTAATCGCCCAATTTTTCGTCGCAGTCGTTGTTAATACCTTACTACACACGTTTTAATGTGCCCAACTTTTTATTTTAGTCGGTGGTAATCTGTCCCGAGAAATGTAGTGCAAGACTAGTAAGCGGATTTTTCAAGGGATATTTGTGTTCTTAATATTTTCTTTTTAGTGCAACACCAGATTTAAATGAAATCGTGTACATTAAAGATTTATGTACCATTTAAAACACGAATAGACACTTAAACTGTAAGGTTCAAGTGTGAACATTCGGACGGCAAATATAAATTATTATTATTATAAGCTCATAGTGACCGTATTATCACGTCATCCCCCCGTCATATGCCGCGTTTATGCGCATATTTTGACACTCGCAAGGGACACAAAACCTATAGGGTACTTCCCGTTGACCTAGAATCATGAAATTTGGTATGAAACAATGCCATGTATCACAAAAATCCGATAACCGTTAATTTGTACTTACATCACAAAAAAAAAAAACTTTTTTAAAGAAAATAATTTGCGATAATATTTTTACGGAACCCTTGATGCGAGAGTCGGACTCGCCCTTGACGGCTTTTTTTTTCTTCATAACCGATATAGCGTACAAAGGATAAGAGGATTCGTTATCCAAAAAAAGTTACAGGAACTCGGAAATAAATGCGCAGAACAGACGAAGCAAAAATTTAACACTAAACGAATTTTTCTTAAAATTGTTGATAACATTAGTAAAGAATGTCACGTGAAAATTGATATTTTTTTTATACAACGTCTGGAGGCATACAAAAATACGGCCCACCTGATCTAAAGCGGTTAACGTAGCTTATGAACGTTTGCAATACATTAAGTATCGCTGGCGCGATGCCACCTCTGCTGCTAACACAGCAACTCCTTAGAAGCTTACTAGTTACCTAACTCACACGCAGGAACACAACAACCCTCCAGGGAGTTGCTATTTGGCCGCGGTTTTCTGTGAGATGGAGGTTCCCCAGGTGAGCTGCTTTGATGCGCCTTACTTCTCGCAATACCTAGAAACAAACAGACACATTCATGCACACAAATGTTTGTCCTGTGTGAGAATCAAGCCTACTAGCGTTGGTGCCACAGTAAAAGCGCGTTTCCCACTACGCCACCGAGCTTGTCTGCTATATTTGTTTCAATTGCTGCCATTTGTAAATTTCACGAAATGTATTGATATTTTTTTGGAAGATTTAGTCGCCTTAATACAATTATTATTTATCATTATGTATCGATCCGTATATAGTAAGATAGTATTTATTTTCACTATTAATATCTGTTATCTTGTGATTACATTTGCTGATATCACGAAACTGTTGTATTGTATATAGGCCACCTTGAGTATCCGCATATGTGTAATGATGCATCTGTAGTATCTATAAATTTATGGATACCAATAGTTGCTTGTTTTAAACATCATAAACACCATTCTAATTTACTTTGGAAAAAATAGCACAATATTTTTTTGCCCACCTTGTCTCAGACACATGACACAGTGGCAAGTTATGTTACGAGTAGATACTTGCAGTACTATTTTAACTCTTATTGTATGCGCGCCATAAGAACGTTGCAAACGTCAGACAGACTAGGTGTCGTTGTGTGTACATGCTGCTATCCAGACATGTGGTCAGCAGACGATCTACAAGCCAGATTGTAGGTCTCAATTTGGTATGACGAATTGTAGTAGCTGTGAGAAACCTTAGGCCAAGTCAAATTCGTAAGCATCTCCCCATACCAGTGGCGAAGGGTGGATATTTTCAGAAGGGAAGCCGGAGTATAAAAAGTCCACTCACCAAATGCTGCCCGCTCCATGGTGCAAAAATATAGGCCCCACCTTCAGCATACATGGAAGTTGTTTATATACGAGTAATAGTGTCTTTCAAGTATGATAATGGTGGTTTTGAAAAAAAGCCTTTTGAGCAAAGACTTCTTTGCTTTTGAGTTAAAGCAGTATGTGTGCATGCGTTCTTTAGTCTTGATAAATGCTTGGTTACTTTGAAAAATATTTCAAACCCTGTTAGTAAAAATTAAAGTGAAAAGGTAACAAAAGACACGATGACTATAAAAAAAACGACCATCTACGACCACTACGACGACCTAGAACTTATTTATATTCTAAAGTAATTTGTCTGTTCTTTTTAACAAAATAAGATAAAACACTGTTGTAAAAATAGTTTTGAAGACAATAGTTTCATGAATTAATGCCATAACGAACCAACGAACGACTATATGACGGTCGGCACAACACAAATTAAAACAACTCACTCACCACACTTCAGCACTAAAAACAAATAAAATTCGACAAGAAATTGACAAAAAACAAATTTAACAAAACTAAAGTTTCGCGCTACACACTCATACGCACTATCCGCCATATATAAAATCCAGGCAAATAAAATGTATTACGCGCCTGTCACGATTTTATGCCGCTAAAATCATTCTTAATTTAGAATCATTACAATAAATCCTGCCAAATAAAATATATTACTCGCCAGTAACAGTTTTAAGGCGCTACATTCATTCATAATTTAGAATCTTTACTATTACTTCTTAAATGATCTTTCTCGCTTACACTTGTACGTTGCTAATTACCTTACTCTGTCACAAGCCGCTATTCTCCGAGTTATTTTGCGTATTGTTTTCGCGTGCTAAAACGAGACGGAACGAGTAGCAGTAATAGGAGTCAGTTCATAGAAACGAAAGGGATAGATGCTCTGTATGAGATATTTTAGTATGAAGAATAAGCCGGTATTTTTCGGCTTGCAATTTGACAATTGCTATTTAAATTTTTTAAGGCGTTTAGTCAATTCAAACTATTCAAAGTGAGTGAATAATATAACAAACTAAAAATGTCGTTGGCCCATAGATTAGATTTTTCGTAAGGGAAGCCGGTGGGAATCGGGTTATATGGACTCTTCGCCACTTCGAAATTCTAACCATTCTATGATAGACATTAAAGTTTCCCAAAATAACTAACACCGCGATGACTTTGTCAATCGTCTTTCATAGACGCGTGAACAAAACGGCCTATATATCCGCTATGAGAGCTGTAAAGGTATGTGTAAATCCGGGTGTGGTTGACGACATGATTCCCGTGCATTATCTCTCTCACTCAGGTCTCCGTCTTCAAAGATATAAAGAAGACGGTAGCTTTAAACTCTTAGGTGAATGTAGACCCCAGCGTGAAGTACGAAACAGTAGCAAAAAGTGATGGAGTTTATATTACATGCAGAGCACTAAAATAATGGTCTCAAAACATACTTATATACTGAGGTCACCAGTAAGCTCCCAAGGAGTTGCTATGGTAGCAGCAGAGGTGGCATCACGCGACTGATATTTAATGTATTATCAGCGCTCATAGGCTACGGTAACCACTTTACATTCGGTGGGCCGTATGTTTGTATGCCTTCCGACGTTGTATAAAAAAAGTGATATACGCTATAGTAACATGTTTCTTATCTAGATAGTGTTCCGAGCACGAGCCGAGAACAAGGAAGTCGTAGTGCGTGTAGAATGGGCTAAAAATCTATCTATAACTTCACGCCAAATCCCTTGCGGGGTAGGCAGAGAGAACCGAGCGCCACGTGACTCGATCCTTACATATCTCACTCGCTTCTTTAACATTCATTGCTCTTCTCATGCACGCTCGCCGGTTTCTAGGGCTCCTGACATCACCTTCTGATAGAACACGGCCAATTTGGTCATGGTAGTTAAGTCTTGGCCTTCCCCGGCTCCTACATCCTTCCACTTTTGCATTGTATATCTGCTTTGTCATTCTTTCATCTTGCATTCTTTCTGCATGCCCGAACCATCGGAGCATGCCTCTTCTTATTTTAACACCGACGCTCTCTTTCAGACTAACTCTCTTTCTAACATCATCATTGCGAATGCGCTCGCATTTCAACCGCGTTTATTCTACTTTCATGCTCAAAATGTGCTTAAAATTGCAAAAGATCCGTCACTGTATCTACATTGTTTCTTTTTTTATACAACATCGGTAGTTTTACTAGCAAACGACATATGAACGCTTGCAATATAGGAAGTAACGCACTTGCGTTGCCACCACTGCTGCTAACATAATTACTCTTCACGAACTTACCCCTCACCCATTTGCAGGTAGATAACAACCCTCTAGGGAGTTGTTACTTGGTTGTGGTTCCCTGTGGGGTTTCTTTACCTCTCACCATTGAGGCCTAGACGGTTGAATTCCGCCATGCGCGTTATGGCAACAAGTATATAATGGGCTTCAATGAATTAATCATCATTAATCATGTATAGTCATTGCAAACAACCGGCATTCGTTAATAGAACAATATTCTTTATTTCAGTATGCTCTACAACTGGCAAACGGAAGGCATGCGCAGACTGTTCCTGTGGACTAGCTGAGGAACTCCGTGGGGAAACAAAACAGGCGCCCAAATCCTCCTGCGGAAGTGTACGTATATTACAAATATTTCTTACAGGGTCGGCAACGCAAGATTGACACCCCTGGTGTTGCAAATCCCCATATGCTATGGTAACTGTTTACCATCAGGTAGGCCGTATGCTTGTTTGCCACCTTAGTGGTATAGAAAAAATATTCTTCATTGCACCAACATATTATTTACAATATAATATCCAAGAACATATATCAATCGGTCATATCCTTAAGCGTTTTCTTTCAGGCAAAAAAGAAAAAAATATAAAAATTGATAAAAAAGGTAGGTGACGCTTAGTAAAGTCTATCAAACAAATATGAAATTATTATTGAAATAAATAATATATTAGTAATGATCAATAGGCAGTGTCATTATCAAGGAAAAGAGAATAAAGTTAAGAGAAAGTTAGTGTTCAGAAAAAAATGGTACGTTTCGACTGACGATTTGAACGCTCATTGTTGATATACGAGTAGTTCTCCAGCATCGAGTATATAACCTATAACCTCTCGATGTTCTCCAGTAAATAGACACCATATTATGGGAAAAATAATAGTATTGTTAATTAGGAAATCAATTCTCGGCACAAGAGAGCGTTAGAGTAAATTGAGATTGGTATCTACATACATACATACCAATCTGAATTTCCTACGTATGTATATCTTCACGCCAGCCCCCTTGCGGGGTAGGCAGAGAGAGCGCCATGACATGCGGTACTTGCACACTTCACTCGCTTCTTTCACATTCATAGCTCTTTTCATGCACGCTCGCCGGATCCTAAGGCTCCTGACATTACCTTCTGATAAATTAAGATTGGTATTCGTGTGATATTCGAATAATTTTAATTTCGTCATATAATCATTTCAGTATTCATGTATCAGTTCAAGTCAGGTCCAGCCTAGAATGGGAGATGACCGATGTTCTTTGAAGATGATAATTATGTCACCTTATGATAATATCGTAGAATAAAACGGTTATTATGTATACACGAGTAGACCAATTCTCCTAAAAAACTATAGTTGAACGGTGACGCTCGTCATTTGGTTCGCGCAGGAGTGGTGTAATGCCAATATATTCTATTAAAATTATAAATACATAATATATCAATTGAAACTTCCTGCACTGCAGCGGTCTCGTATTCTGACTATGGACGAAAGCCTTTCATGTAACACTTTGAACAAATGTCGTCTCCAAAAGTCAGACGAAGGTTTCAGGCACCATTACCCATCGTTGCTGGCGTCGATGTATTTCACTTTCACAAGAGGTTGAGATAATCATTTCCCAAAATAAAACAAACATTTTGTAATACATAAATCACTTCTTCAGAAAATTTATGTTGCTTCGCAAAATTTGCTTAACCCCAGTGTTTACAAAACTGCAAATGAACTACAAACTGCTATAAATGGTATATAAACGTCAAAATAATTTATTAAAATCCGATTATGTCGCAGTAAACGTGTAGCTGCAGAATAGCGAGTCATTTACTACCGAGCTGCTGCAACATCGCTGCTGTGAAATAGCTTAACGAAAACGAAATGTCAAAATGGTGGGCGTTTTGACTTACGCCTCGTAGCAGTGCAGTTGCGATTTTTTTATTACATTTGACCTACAGAGCTGAGAGATACAATTGAGCAAATTAGCTATCCACTGCCTCAATATCGTAATTAGCTTTTTTGGCAATAGGTGAGGTATCCATCTCTGATATATACCACTTATATTTACTACTGGGCAGGAAGACAGAAAGCTGTTATTTGACTATGGTTTTCTGTAAGGTGGAGGTAGTTCCCCACGGGTTAATTCAATGCGCCCTTTCTTAGAAACTTACAGACCAAAGAAGCATGTTCATACACACAAATGTTTGTCCTGTGTCGACCCCACGAGTGTTGGTGTTAAAGCATTGCTAATCACTCCACCACCGAGCTTGTCAAAAAACCCCAATGAAATCTGCTAATTAGTCTATATTGTTATTTTCAGTGTTACCTTGGTGATGCGTTTCGGTGTGCTACGTGCCCATACCTCGGCATGCCGGCCTTCAAACCCGGTGAAAAAGTCATGTTGGATCTCAATTCCGATATATGAGCGGAGACATCACTAGCTCCAATACATGTAGTATGCACTAGTATTTCATCGATTCCAATTGGAATAAGGTTTAAAGAGATGCATACCTCTCTTGAACCTTGTGTGTACACTTAACAAAAGATTCAAGATAGGTAGCAGCACTTTTGAGCGTTATTCCAACAAGATAAAGATCAAGAGTGCATACCAGTCTTTTACCGTGTGCGGTATAGTTCTACACAATTCTCTGTACCACGATTTTTCGAAATAAAAGGTTGTAAGTATTTCAACATTTTTTATTTTTCCAAGACATTCATATCACTTTAAATAAACGACATAAATCGTTGCTCTTGAAAGAAACGTGCAGCTATACGATTCTAAGCGATGTTGGCAGTCGTAACCGTAACAGTTAACACTTGAGCTATCTGGTCACGTCTGCGTATTTACATCGAAATGCAAACATACAGCCTATCTGATGTAAAGTGGTTATCGTTATGGTAATATGACCTAAATGCCCTAGTCTGAATACTGTTTACCTCTATGCTGTGTTAACACGCTTTTTTAGGATAACCATTTATATATAAAATGGAATCTTGACAATCTACCTTAGCCAATCTTAGAAGTAGTGATAGCCCGGAGGATAAGAAACCGGCCTATGAGCAATAGGTCCCTGGTTCGATTCCTTGCATGCACCATTAAATTCGTGTTTTCGAATTTACCTAGACCGGCCATAAGTTCTGTTATAAATATTGTTATTTTTATTCACGGGTATTACCCCGATCATTTGATAGGCGTGCGCGGTGATATGGATCCAACGCGTAGAGGCCCTTTAGAGAAGATCCATGTTATGTTGTACACCCACCGAGATCCGCTCCTAAAAACATCGATAGAACCATATATTTATGAGCAGGTCACGGCAAGTATTGGTACTATTGCGGTTGTGTAGGAAATTATTAGTCTATTGTAATGAGATCCGGAGGGATTATTGGTACTGGGTTATTGCAGAAGAGGGATGGACCCCTGCCATAACTATCATATCTGACTTACTTTTGGCAGGCGGCTCGCCACTCATTAATCACTAATTATTGTTAATATGCATTTATTTTTTTACGAGGTAATGTAATCTTAATAAATCTTATATGTACATATTTATGGAAGTCTAGTCAAAAAATAAAAAATGATTCTATTCGAAATGGCCACCTTTAGCTTTGATACAAGCCTTTAATCTGTCTGGCCACGAATCTATGGATTTACGCACTGTTTCCATGGGAAATTTAGCCACTGCTTGCTCCAGAGATTTCTTAAGAGACACAATGTCGGCGTATCGTTTTGAACAGGCCATATTCTCTAAAACTGTCCATAATTTGTAGTCTAAAGAGTTCCGATCTGAGCTAGACGAGGGCCAGTATTCAGCTCTTATAAAGTCCAGAACGTTGGTTTCGAGCCAGGCTTGGGTAGTTAGTGCCTTGTGGCCAGATGAAGAGTCCTGCTGGGAAGTCCGCGATACAATTTTAAAAAGTGTATTGCTGAGAAGTTTCGACTCAAGCACACTCGCCTGGTACACTTTGGCTGTAGTCTGCACTCCTTTTTTACAAAAATGAAACTTTTGACTTCTTGATAACCCCGATATAAATCTAAACCAATTAAGTTTCAACCGCACCGCAATGCCTTGTATAAAGGTAAGGATCACGCGTGGAAAGCGTGCTCTAGGGTCATCAGTTTGATCAACTTACCAGCAAAAGTATTTGAGAACATCACTGAAACGATAATAGTCTGGCCTAGATATTGGTATATTTCTCATGTAGGGATTGGCAGTAGTATTACGTCTTTGGAATTCACTTCCAGGTGATGTGAGAATGGCCCAGTCTGTCTAATCTTTTAAGTTTAAATAGTTTAAGCTCTGGTTTGATGCACCTGAAAATTTCAGCTAATTGTCTACTAGTATCTGATATGTACTGGTATTTATGTGTATTGTATGTATTTGTGTATGTATGCCAAGATGGATATGTTAGTATTTATATGTATGATATTTATATAAGTTTACGTTTATCTATATGTGTAACAGATTGTTTTGTTTGTTTATTAATATAGTGTGAATGACTTTGTGCTCATACCTACTTCATTAAATTGATATTTCCTATCAGGTATTCTATGGTTGACTGGAAGATATCCCGGATGGGATAAGTCCGCCATTGTACAAACAATATTTTTATCTGTATTTTGTTTTTCCTTGTAGTACAATAAAGATTATACAAACAAACAAACAAATACGTTTTAGGTTAGTTGATTCTGGCTTTGCCCATTTAGAGTTTAGAAATACCTTTTTTATTTTTGCATATGCTATCACGGTCTCTTTCTTTTGAGCCGGACCGCCTGGCCATCATTGGCCTTGTGACTCGGTTCAAAGAGGAGATTCTTGACGATTGAGCTCTTCCAAGGTGAACTCCTTTTTTATTTTTACATATGCTATCACGGTCACTTTCTTTTGAGCTGGACCGCCTGGCCATCATTGGCCTTGTGACTCTGTTCAAAGAGGAGATTCTTGACGATTGAGCTCTTCCAAGGTGAACTCCTTTTTTATTTTTACATATGCTATCACGGTCTCTTTCTTTTGAGCCGGACCGCCTGGCCATCATTGGCCTTGTGACTTGGTTCAAAGAGATTCTTGACGATTGAGGTATTCTAAGGTGAGACTTTTGTCTCCCATTGTGCGGTTCTACCTATTAATTGACACATTGCACTGGGTTTGTATTCCACTGCGAGTGTGACTTGTTCATTATGATGCCTACAGGCTCCTACAACATCGGATCATTCGCCATCGACAGGCAATTCAAACATGTTGATACCAAAATGCTTGCAAGTACTGCATGGTTTCGTCCAGTTAACCCGTTCACTGCCTTCTTAAAAAAATACGTTATTTTTTCTATGCCGCTATTCATTAGTACTTAACCCGCGCATCTCGATAAACTATCCTTACCCGCCCATCTGCGTCTTCGGCATGAGACTGTAGATTTTGACATGAGCTGTTTTCCGTATTTACTGCTTACCACAAGTTAGGTCGTACCTTTGTTTGTAACCTTACGCAGTTATAGCAGTCATAGATTTTTTTTATACAACGTCAGGAGGTATACAAGCCCACCTAACATAAAGCGGTTACCGTAGCCTGTAATATATCAAGTAACACTCGCGTGATGCCCCCTCTGCTGCTTACACAGCAACTCCTTAGGAGCTCAAGGCACACGCGGGGTTGGAGGGGAACGAACGTGCCGATGAACTCGCCAGGAGCGCCGCACTGGGGTTGCGGAGGCGGCCAGATTACGACCGCTGCCCTGTCTCATTCGTCAAAGGTATGATCCGTAAGGGGACCATTGACGAATGGGACAGGAGATACAAATCGGGAACGACAGCTTCGACGACGAAGCTGTTCTTCCCGAGTGCGGCGGAGGCGTACGGCATCGTGGGCAAAATGGTGCCGTCGAGCATCACCACGCAGGTCCTCTCGGGGCATGGTGGGTTCTCCGCGTACTTGCACAGGTTCAAGTGCGCGGATGACCCGTCCTGCTTCTGCGAGCCCGGCGTGGACCAGACAGTGCAGCACATATTGTTTCGGTGTCCCGCATTCTCCAAACAGAGGTACGATTTGGAGCAGGAGTTGGGAATGCGGGCCACCGAAGAAACGGTCTCCGAAATAGTGGTAGGTAAAACTCGGGCAAAATTTTTAAAATACTGCGTCGGTCTAGCCACGGCTGTCATAGATCGTAATAAGCTGAGCAGCTCCACCTAGGACTAATGCTGTATACCTCGGCTATATTTTGTATAGCCGATGGGATCGCGGTGGCTAGGTGGAGCTGTGAAGCTCGCTGTCGCCCGTGTCTGGACTGACGCAGTATGGGGAGGGAAGTTTGGAAACAGACATTATCGTTTCACCGACGTTCTCAAATGGGCAAAATAAAAAATTATAGGACATAAAAATGAAAGATGAAGAATGAATTGCGGAATGTAAGAAAGGATGATGTATGAATGTGTTATTATTTATATTTTTAATTTCAATAAATAAAGGGTATTATTCATATATATATTGCTGCAAACAGCGCCTTGCCCATGGCAGGGGTGTATGAAAAAAAAAAAAAAAAAAAAAAAAAAAAAAAAAAAAAAAAAAAAACTCCTTAGGAGCTTACTGGCGACCTCACAAACACGCAGGAACACAACAAACGTCTAGCTAGGGAGTCGTTATACGGCTGCGGTTTTCTGTGAGGTGGAGGTACTTCCCCAGATGGGTGATTTTTTGCGCCCCACCTCTCTTAAAACATCCATACCAATACAATTGGACATGTTTATGCACACAAATGTTTATCTTGTTTTGGAATCGAACCCACGAGCGTTGGTGTCAAAGTCGCGTCATTCACGACTAAGCCACCGAGCTCGTCAAAATATTTTAACGTTATTAACGTTACTCAAAGAAGACTGCTTATAATAGCATTAATTGTGTATTTGTATATTTTTTTTGGTAGTGTATTTATTGTCTTAGGATTTTTACATGTAGGTAGATATGATAAAATAAAACAAAATAGGTATAGCAAATATTCATTATACATATTTTCTCTTCTTTTTACAAACAGTTAACTTATTTTAACATATCTCGATCTATAACATTTTTCATTTACATTAAATCTGAAATAGTACTCATTCCGCTATACAATAAAATATACATATATATTTTTGCCATATTTGTCATATAATTATATAACAATTTAATATTTAATTATCTATTAATTAAATGACACAACATTTCCTGTTCTCTAAATATTAACTGTATTATGAAAACAGTTTTGAATTGTGTGAAAATATTTAATATTTAGACACGCAGATAAATAAATTTGATAATAATGTATCCTTATATTGTTTCCAGTAAGGTTATATGAGCCGTTCGTACTCGGATGTCATTCGTATCGATTAATTATATTGATATTTTGATGTAACACTCTAAAATATGTTTTTCTGCCAAACTAGTGAAAGAAAGATCGAGAAGGTTGTTATGAATGGCACTATCATGTGTGTCGTATTAATCCTGTGTTAATGTAACTTATGGACTACGGGCACCGATACTGGCCGTCTTACATTGGCAACAAACTAATAGGTATACACGAATCTCTTCACACAGTACAGTCTTGACGTAACAGGTATATTGCAATAACTAAACAATCATTCATGCAGAATTCACCGTCAATCATCGCCATAATTGTACAATAATCTGATGAATCAGGAGGCTGGTCATATTTTGTTGAATAATATTATATCCAGTTTATTAAGATTTCAAATTAAGCGTAAAGCGAGGGTACCGCAGTTCAGATGATTTGGGATGACATGAATTTTATTGACGTTAAGTGAAATTACTCGAGCGATTTTGAGCGCGTGTAGTAATATTGCCCCGTTTAAATTTCCAGTAGCACTTCAGCTTGAATCCATTGACCGTTCCAGCCCAACAAAATTGGATATCAATAGTATTGCCAATCAATTTCTTAAATAGTGAAGGTCTATCTAAAACCATTACAGTGCTGGCAAAGGCCTTGCAGAAAATGGGTGTTGTTGTTACAGATATTTTTTCGAATTTTTGTTTGTTTTTCTACCAGTATAGTATGTCTAAAATGGCAAAAGCCACTTGCGCGCTGTTGTTCATGAATCATGACTCTATTAACAATGGCGTGCAAGTTAGGTCAAGGCATTTCTGCATAATTATTGTATTAATTTCTTTAATTTTTTAACAATTTACAATTACATGCGAAGTGATATGGATATGATCTCGTCCAGTGTTGGATTAATTTACTGTATTACAAAACTGGTCGTAGACTGGTTAACTGGTTGTACACATACATCCTGTATCATCAAAAGTCTCCTTTGCGCTACTCTCGATCTACGTTTACACAAAATTTTAAATATTTAAATACACAAACTGGAGACGTGAATTTTTAAAATATATATGTATTTCCAAATATATAAATATGCTACAAATATATGAATAGGTACGTGTTATATATATGCCAATCTCCGGTGCCTGCTATTATTTCATTGGGATACTGATAAATGTTTACACGGTAGCGGTAAAACGTTCAAGATACGTGAATAGAGTAAATTAAATTTATTGTGTCGAATTAAGCACAATGCTACACGACAAATTTATTAAGTAACAATATAATTGACTCACTAATGTATGGGAGACGCGGAAGAACGACGATTGTGCCAATAGTCGGCCAAAACTATTTATTGGTAAACTTGACAGTGTATAGGTATTGTCTAGAAGTTTAGTCGCGCGATATCTTGAAGTACCTTTACGGAATCCGGTATAGCACCTTTCAACAAAATTATATTAATACTTCTGAATTTGGATTTTGGAAAATAATACTTTTTGTAACAAATTTTGTACTAAATGATTGACAGTCGAGCGTGTTGGAGGCGGAGCACTGCACGATATGCCACGGAACGATGCGTACCATTTACAAAATAAATGCTCCTATCTCATAATTTAAGTAATATCTTCAAAGAAACTACTATCCCACAACATTCAGTAAAGCGTGCCAGTCTTTTTAAACGTTTATTTTCATCAAATTGAGATCTTGTTTAGACTTCATAGCGACCGGCCCGCGCGACCCGCGCCGCGGCGGGCCGCTAGTCTTAAGTTTGTGAGGTAGGCTTAGTCATGATCTAATGAAAGCGCCTTGTTAGAAAATACCGATTAATAAAATGAGATCTTTCATTATAATTACAAATAACATAAGACGATATAACTAGAATTACATACATTATACAACAAATTATTAAACTTTTGTACAACACCACCCGCCGTCGTGTCCGTAGTCTGTGGTGGCCGCCGCGGTGACGGTCACCATAGCTACATAAATTATACGGTACAATGAAACTAACACAATGCAAACCCAACGGTCCGTTCCATTTGCTTTGAAGTAGTGTGTCGCACGAACCCCGCGATTATTTGGCAAGTTCACTACGCTACAACGTTGCTGCACATTATGGCAAACTTCCTATAAATAATTACGTGTTTCCTAAATCGCACAATTCGACGAGACAAAACACCTGCCCGTGATGACAAGTATGCGACCTTCGATACGACTACTCTAAAGGCGAGTATCCTTCTCGCTGTCGACTGACTTGCTGCTTTCGAGATGATTACAATTAGTACATAATAAAGAAATTTCGACGAAAATACCAAACGAAGAACAAATGATAAACAAACTTAGTCACTTATTATACAAAACATATTTTGATTTTGATATGGCCATGCATTTTTCGTTATTTTATATAACGATATATGTATATTAATCACAGACGCTACTTGTTTATATTTGTTTTAAGTTTTAATTTTTTTCTGCGTAATATTTTTGAGTATACAACAACATTTCTTACCAATAACGCACTTACTCTAAAACGTATATATATATATATATTCTATGTTCCTTTACTCAAGCAATACCTCAAACCTACTTTGACCAATAACTACAAAATATCACAGACGGTGTGTTTATTATGTATACATATTCTCATAGAAAAATTATGTGTATCACACATGGACGCCAAAAAACGAATAGAGATGACATCTAATAACCATGATCATTATACATATTTCATTTTTACAATATATATCAATTATCAACATTTATATTACACGATCAAATTATTAATTTGTCGGAAGAATTTGCCATTGGTATTCACCGAAGTAGTATCACTTGTATATACAACTACAATGGAGGAATTATTTAGTACTGGGTATAGTTTGATTGTCCACGATGCGGGGGACACTAACGTGGATATGTATGCAGTCACAACCTTGGAGGAGAATGAAGCTATAAGGCGACTGCACGGGAACAGAACGATGCGGGCAGCGCACGGACGACAAGAATCAGTCAAGACTTAAGCACACGCCAGCCCATTACCCCTACTTACTACGTAACATTCATTGTACCTTTTACATTTGTCTAAAATATGCGTCGCCGTGTCTGGGCTGTTTAAAATCTCATTGGTTATCACAATATCTAACCTACTATAAGATCTGGTATAAACTTACACATTGTTATTTTTGTGCTCATTTGAAATTTAATTTTCTCCATGTTTAGAATGTTTCTTAATCAAATTATGTGTCGGAGTTCGTAAAGTATACTTTGCATTCCACTTGTTTTCTATAGTCATTCCTTCGCGCGTCCAAAACAAACGATACTGGGCTGTGTCTCGCGACCACGTACGTTGACACGACTCAGAGCGACGGACTCACTACTTTTGTGACACATTAATTAAGTCATGGAGTGTAATGTTTAGCTTTGACCTAAGTTACATACATATTTACAAACATCGTACACGAACGCGTACAGAAGCACCCGACAGTAAAAAGCACCTAAAGTTTCCGAATAGAATATCATAAGCGTACGATTGTGGATTGCCGATCGCTGCAGCACCGCGTGCACTCGACACGCGTCTCACTGGGCAGAATGTCATCTATTTAATAAGGTATTCTTTATCAGAATTGTTTACCACAATATGTATCTTCGATCTGCGTCGAGTCTACTGTCAGTGGTCCGGCTGACCATCACAAACGTTTCTCAAAAAGAACGTAAAACAAAACAGAGTTCGAAATGAGTGTTTGCAACGAAGGCGATCACAACACATTCAAGATAGTTCTCCCCCAAACTTTCACACGAATGTAGTGACGACGGGAGGATGCGTAGCTCAGCGTTTCTTGAGGGGCGGCGGGCGATCGTCTTCACAAACGTCTGAAGCCGACCATCTCCGTTTTCGAGCATCTTCTTTGACGCTGAGGTTTTCTGGATGCGTTTGCGGCGGAGCGGGAGCCAGCAGTGGCGCCGTGACCGCAGGTGCCGGGGCAGGCACAGCATGCTTCCGGGGCACCAACGAGACGCACACGTCGCCGATTTGTAGCCTTTGCACGCGCAGCCCGTACCGTGCCAGCGTACGCTCGGGCTTATAAGCCGACCATCCACGGCCGTACACGAAGAATGGGTGCTCCGCAGTCGACTCAAGCTCTACCTGAAATTTTAAAATGAAAATTTCATAAAAATAACGATATCTGTAGACATGAGGTACTTTTAGCTACGGTTTAATATTGGTTTTGTAATACTAAAATTATATTTTTAATTTTTACAAGTTTAGAAATGATGATTTTGGAAATTTTGAATGGTAGGTAGATAGAATCTAAACGGGGATTAGAGATACCTATAATCCCCGTTGTGCTTAGGTACATTCTGCAAAGCTAGAGCTTTGTGCTCGTGCTATCCTAACTGCATGCCTCTATGAGTACATTGGGGCCATCCATAAATTACTCTTCATTTTGCTAATTATTAAACATCTGCTTGAAATATTTTATATACTATTTCCCGTTATTTTGTTATATTTCAATTATAACTCTTCTTTTGGTTTTGAATAAGTCTTAGAGCATTCTCTAAGAGGTAAATAGGTAGCTAATTTATGGCTGTGAATCGGTCTTCCTTGATTTCCGGGTCACATTACGAAGCTAAAAAAAAAGAATTTATCCCTACCATATGATTTAGTATATTTCTGTGGATTCCGGCCTTCAAAATAATAATATAATATATATTTTTATACTATGTTAGGAGGCATTCGGTTACCGTAGCCTATAAACTCGCGCGATGCTACTTCTGCTGATAACACAGCAACTTCTTAGGAGCTTACTGGTGACCTCACTCACACGTACAACGTTGTAGGAACACAACAACCCTCCAGGGAGTTGTTATTTGGCCGCTGTTTTCTGTGAGGTACTCCACAGATGGGCTGCTTTGGTGCGTCCTGCCTCTCTCAGAAACACTCAGACCAGGACAAACAGACATGTTCATGCACACAAATGTTGGTCTTGTGTGGGAATCGAACCCACGAGCGTTGGTGTCAAAGTCGCGTTATTAATCGCGATTCCACCGAGCTCGTCAAAAGCGTACTTCTTTCTCACCTATTTATTAACCGCATAGTTCATTACGATCAAACATTTATTTATTATTACTTTGTACTTATATACTACTTTATTTAGAAATTATTTTTTTAATTCATTTTGGTGACTTTAATAGCAACTTTTCTTTATACTATAAAATGGTAGTTCTAAAATATATAATAAATGGTTCTCCTATGTTTATCTATGGAAAATTTTGGAAACAATGGAAAAAGAAGTTGAAATCATGTAAACTTGTAAGTATACTTTCCTCAAATTTTCAATATAGATAATGGTCGAATTCCGACTATTGGGGCGAACCTAGTAAATTTATATGATTGTAACTGCATGAGACTGTGTAAAGGAATATATGGAACTGATTTCCAAAGATGTTTTATATTGCATCGGGTTGTGTTTCTGTGATAAAGTCACCAGTAAGCAGTGACTGTGGTAGCTGCAGAGGTGGTATCGTGCCAATAATATTTAATTTATTGCAAGCGATCTTAGATTACGGTACCCGTTTTACATCAGGGGGGCTTGTTTGCCTCCCGACTTCGTATAATATACACGAGCTCGGTGGCGCAGTGGTGGGTTCGTTTACTTTGGGACTAGATGGCGCTGTGTAATTGGTCCGACATTATTTGTTATTATTGAACATATGTACATTTTTATAAATGACAGTTTGGCATCCGTACGATAAGAAACCAACTGCATATTAAAAAAAAATCCATGATCCAAACCTTGCATTATATACGTATATATTTACAAGGTACACACAGTGCGGGCGACCCCCCACTAGATGGAGCGACGACCACGAGTGTGTCGATGGATGCAGGTGTCACAGTATCGAAACGAGTGGCACTCTAGAGGGGAGGCCTATGTTCAGCAGTGGACGAATACAGGCTGAGATCTTGATGATGATATTTACAAGTATTTGAATAAATTGGTATACCTGTGATCTATTCCTATCGTAAGTGAGAGTGAGCGCGAGCTTGTCGGCTCGCTCGTCGATCCTCAGCAGCGTGCACTGCGTGAGCGCCAGGTCCCCGGCCCTCTCCGCACTCATTACGAAGTCTTCGATCCGCATTTCCTCCACACGCCGCAAGGACCCGTCCTCCAGCCTGATCAGCGCGCCGCGGCAGAAGTAAGGCGCTGGCGCACCTCGTTCAGGAGACATAGGAGGCTCCTGGAAAATTTGACGCAAGCGTTAATTGTCGTTAATTAATTGTTGTTAGTCATTCATAACGAGTCATGACAGAGCACTTCCCTCTGTCATGAAAATGAACATCATGTCGTGTAGTATCAAAACTCAAACCATACTCCACTATGCTGTCCACTGTGGATTACTGGCGGAGGCCAGTATTTTCAAGCTGCTTAAACTTTGAGGACATGTCCTCTGAAGCATGGAGGAACTATCTATATCTTCCCGCCATGTACCTTACGAAGTAGGCAGAGAAAACCAAGCTAAACAATACGCGGTCCTTATACACCTCACTGGCTTTTTTTTATATTTATAAGTTTTTAATGGATTAGGGGAAGAACTCGACAAAAATAAACCTCTGCATACTAGTAGATAGGCTACAGTCGACGTTGTGTTGTTGACTTACGTATTCTTTAATAATGAGACGTGTTTTTAAACAAGTAAGAATATATAAGAAGTCGTATTGTTACCAAAAAGTTAGGTAACGCACATTTGATATTGGAATCATCGTTTTGTTCATACCAGCGTAAAAATGGTCTTATAATATATTATTAAAAAAGTTAAACCTTGCCCAGGCTTCACTTTTTTAATTAGTATTAAAGACCATTTTTCCTTGAGAAGGGCTTAATTAGTAATAAATTAAATGTGGCTGTATTAAAGTTAAGGCCTGAAATATGGTATACAGATCATAGCTAATGTTTTTTAATAGACTTTAATTAAATTTATAAAATACAAGGAGGCCACTAGCGGCATACTTAGTATAAAACGACTTAAATATGTCATGAATTTGTGACAGAGGAGAGTTTAATGTTGTCTAGGTACTGACCTCTCTTGGCGGCGGTGCTGGTACCGGTGCCATCACTGGCGGCGAGTGGGGCGCGGGCGCTGGAGGCACGAACCCCGATGAAGGTCGCGGCCGTAAAGGCTGGTAGTTGGTCGGCGGCGGCTGCGGTGGTGCCCTTGCTCTGTACAGGTACGAGGTGTACGGAGACGAGTGGGATAGGAAGGGCGCATATGCACCGGGCATGGAAGGGAACGGAGGTGGCGCAGGCGCCGGAGGAGCAGGCATGGGGTCTCTTGGTCTCCTTGGAGCATAGCGAGCGTAAGGACGCGGCGGGGGCGCGAGGAACTCGGGCGCCATGCCGGCGGGTGGTGGCGGAGGGTACAGATGGCTCAGCGGCCCGAGCTGCCCCAGCTGGGGCAGCGCCTCGCCGGGGAGGCTCGCCGAGATCATCGGACGCACTGCAACAACAAAAATATTACGTTAAACATACTAGTAGGCATAATTGGCGTAGGTAGAATATAACTTGGAACGGTATGTAGAAACAGCAACTATACTATGCGCAAGTACTTCGCTTTTAAAAGCTCCATAATTCCGTCCTCACCCGGAGCTTTTCCATTATTAAGCTTTTTTTGGAGTCATACGAATCTCGTATAGATTGATTTCATTGTTTTATTATTAAGCTAATTAAATTAAATTATCTGTTCAGTGTATTCACAGTAGCTTAGGTCAGCGGCGTAAGTGTAAATTAACCAATTAGAATGATAAGTGGTGCACTCTACCTATTAGCAAGCTAGATTCTGGCGAAGGAAGGGTAGCTTGTGGCTATGTTTAATGAGGAGCAATCCGACTAGGAAAATATCTCTAACTTATCTGTAGAAGAGTATGAATCATATTCTGGAGATATCAAGAATATTATGGAGACTTTCGCATTCCTACAAGTGGATAAAGTTACCGTAGGCTGTAGTTGATAGGAAATTGCTACGTTAGTCATTTTGCTAAAAAACCAGGCCTCCAATACCAATACGGTATAAAAGTTGCAAAAAGATCATTTTCTGGGTCAGGATAAATTTCAGCCCGTATTCTTCCACTGCTGGACATAGGCCTCCCTTCTAGATAGCCACTCGTATCCTAAGCCACCTGCATCCATCGACTCTATAAAACTTCTTCAGGTCGACGCGCCATCTAGTAGGGGGTTGCCTACGTGCACCCGTACGGGAACGCCATTCGAGAACCTTTTATTTATATATGTCGGATTGTAGCGAACTAAGCAGAATTTTATGTGAGTCCTGGCTAGCAATAAGTAATTCCTTACAATTAAATCCCTAGACTGCGTCCTAATTTCCCTAGCCAACTCTACTATGAGAATATTGGCTTGTAATAAACAAATTAAAACGGAGATTCAAGATAAAAGTTTATAATAAAGTGGATGAAATACCTAAAGTTCTCTATCGATCGGAGCCTCGGCCGTCGTCTGTTGCCTAACGCTCCACCAACCATAGTAAGTTATATTCAGAGAATCGGTCCATAAATAAACAACAGCTGAACCGGTTCGCAACGAGCCCTTGTTCTCGTACGAGCAGAGTAACATCCGACATCTGTGCAAGATTACCGACGCAAGTTTAGTGTATGTACATCGAGAGATAAGAATGTGGAGCGAACGATGTCAGCATTATAAATAGACTTGTTTCTGACACATAAAAGTTATTCACTATACTCATTACATTGTTTTTTTTTTCAATTCCACTAATCAAACGTCTGCCTGATGGCAATCAGTTATAACCTATCTATAGCCTCGGCAAGGATTTTGCACAACACAAAGTAAAAATTATAAAATTGTATATATGACACTGTACTATAGCACATTGACGAGCTCGGTGGCGCAGCGGCGAAACGCGTTGTTCCGTTTCTTTGACACTAACGCTCGTGGGTTCGATTCCAACACAGGATAAACATTTGTATCCATGGTCTGGGTTTTTTTAAGAGAGGTAGGACGCATCAAAGTCTGTGGAAATACCTCCATCTCACAGAAAACCGCAGCCAAATAACAACTCCCTAGAAGATTGTTGTGTTCCTGCGTGTGAGTGAGGTCACCATTAATCTCCTGTGGAGTCGCTGTGTTAGCAGTAGAGGTGGCATCACGCGAGTAATACTTAATGTACTGCAAGCGTTTATAGGCCACGGTAACCGCTTTACATCAGGTAGGTCGTATGCTTGTATACCTCCCGATATTGTATAAAAAGATACCGTACAATTGTTATTCCAATTGTACGGTCGCTTTATTGTTAAAAGCAATGTGTTCAACCTTAAGGTAGGTAATGAATTTGTGTATGGAGTGGATATATAGTATACCTTATCTGAACACATCATTAATAACGCACATTCGGGTGTGTATACATTGATATACTCGTACCTATAAATTTTACTTAAGCTGCAATCTAGGAGCAAGAGCAAGGAAAAGTTTATTGTTTTTATATATATTAAAAAACTTTGCAGTTATGATTAATTAATTTACATATTCCAAAATGTTAAAAAGATCGTTAGTAGATTGGTCATAATTTATATGTATCGTTCTGACGTTTAATGAACAACCCGGCGTACAGACTCTATTTTGGGTCGTTAATTAATTCACCTTTACCTTTGAGGCCAATTGTAACCTCACTTGCATGTGGTTACTATAATAATTAATTATAATAATTCGATAACTAGCCTAACGATGGTCTGACAAAAGAGCTAGTAGCATGGGACGGGTGCCGTCATGTCTACACGTCGTTGACGTGGAATTGGTTTATGTTCAAGTTAAGTTTACAACATCATATACATTTTAAATTATGGAACTTATTTATGGACTTGTGTTGTAAAACATGTCTCAAAATAAATTATTTGAATTTGAATTTGAAATAAAGTAAAAACATACAAAAACAGAGTTTCACTCCTTCTTTTAAGTGTTTAGCACACCTGTGTCAGAAGGAGCCGCTTTCCATATCGATAAAAATCATATAACCAGTACTTATACTTTACTTATATAGGTACTATAGGCAATAGTATATAAGTAAAAGTATATATTCTAGTTGTCAAGAGTAGTTTGATAGCGGAAGTGCCTTTTCATTAAAAGAAATTACAATCAAATTACCCTGAGGATTGCTGTTCTGCGAGTAACGTCACCACGAAGATCCGAACGTGTGGATGCTTTATTCGCAGTGGCAACCAGCGAGTGAAAATGTGATTTGTTTGATTGTTGAGATTATAGTACTTTTTAACACAATAACAAACACAATTTTGTCTCCGTTGGTTCGGCCATGTGGAAAGAATGCAGGGAGAAAGAATTATGAAACAGATTTACAACGCAAAAGTGGAAGGATGTAGGAGCTGAGGAAGGCCAAGACTTACCTACCATGGCCAAATTGATCGTGTTCGGTATGTAAGGATCGAGTCATGTGGCGCTCAGTTCTCTCTGCCTACCCCGCAAGGAATTTAGCGAGAAGTTATACATACAATAACAAACAAGCGTGTCGTCGATACTACACGCTTGATGTTAGGCAGTTACCGTGGCCTGTGAACACCAGGAACCGCAACTTCACAGGAGGTTATCAGTAACCAACGCGAAGGAACACAACAAGTAACAACCCGCGTAAAAGCTATTTGTTTTGTATATTACGTACTAATGGTATTGCAGATTTGTATGAATCAGCTGACTTTGTTTTCGTGATTTCAGAGTTAATAATTAGTGAAAGCTAAAATGACCTTATAACAGTTTGCATCTTATGGCAGCATTGAAACCCTAAATACAACGTTCAACAACGAAATTGTAGCAGGATCCAGTGTGTATATGTAATATTATGTTAGTAAAAAGCAACCCATTAATTAAATAAAAAAAAAATTCAAGACGTTACCATTATATATAATTATTGTTTTTTTTTATACTACGTCGGGAGGCATACAAGCATACGGCCCACCTGATGTAAAGCGGGTACCGTAGCCTATTAACGCTTGCAATATATTAAGTATCACTCGCGCGATGCTATGCTGCTTACACAACAACTCCATGGGAGTTTACTGGTGACCTCACTCACACGCAGGAACACAACAACCCTCTAAGGAGTTGTTATTTGGCTGCTGTTTTCTGTGAGGTGGAGGTACATCCCCAGACGGGGTGCTTTGATGCGCCCTACCTCTCTTAAAACATCCAGACCAAGACAAACAAACATGTTCATGCACACAAATGTTTGCCTTGTGTGGGAATCGAACCCATGAGCGTTGGTGTCAAAGTCGCGTCATTCACGACTGAGACACCGAGCTCGTCAAAAATGTGTACAGGAATTACTCGTTAAAAGTAATCCATGTACTAACATATAAAGGGAATAGGTTTGTTTAAACTCGCTAATCTTTGGAACTACCCGTCGGATTTGATAAATTATTTTTGCATTTGATAGCTCAATTCTTAACGAAAAAAGGAATATTTTGTTTACGTTTAGTAGCTATTTGTCGAGTGTTATTGATAAAAAAAATTGGTAACAGTAGAAATGTTTGCTTGTTGTAAACAAGCAATTTCGTATGAATTTCTCAAAATTTTAATAACAATCTTGGTTGAAATTTCATCATTGGGGCGATTACTAGTTATCATAAAAAAGTAGTAGCGTCCAGTCTGTAGGTGGCATATTTTATGAAATAGCTCAACTCTCTCTTCGATGCAGTATCCAAAACATACTTTTGCCTTGTGTTGTGTGTGTAGCAACCCGTCTGAGGAAGTACCTCCACCTCACAGAAAACCGCAACCAAATAACAACTCCCTGAAGGTTTGTTGTGTTCCAGTGTGTGGGTGAGGTCACAAGTAAGCTCTAAGGAGTTTCTGTGCTAGCGGCAGAGGTGGTATGGCGCGAGTGATATTTTATGTATTGCAAGCGTTTATAGGCTACACAAACTGCTTTCCATCGCGTGGACCGTGTGCTTGTATGCCTCTCGACGTTGAATAAAAGAACTTCAAATTTTTTTTGTTTTGTCCGATTGTACTTTACATCCCGGGGCCGCATTTAGAAGTCCCTAAATACCCGATGAAGCCGCGGGCAACAGCTTCTATAACCATGTCGTGACACAAACAAGCAGACAGCCCACCTAATGTAAAGTGATGTAAAATAAAAGTAGTATCACTCTCGCGTTACTACTCCTGCTGCTAACACAGCAGCACTTCAAGAGATTACTTGAAAAGAACTTACTAGAATGTTTCGCTACTAAGTCCCGATGAGTAATAAACATATTGACCCAACATTGATAAGAAATGATTAGGAAGTTTATGAAAATTAAGTATTTTGTTTACAACGAAATTGTTTTTTTAATAGTCCCTGTTTTATCAGTGTTAAATAAAATTAAAGGTTATCTCTTACAGCTGTTATGTATTCGCTATCTTGTTTTCGACTTACATTTTGTTCCTTTGTGTGAAATAGTTTACTTCTAAAATTAACTGAAACGTGTCGAGGTAGTAGTCAATGCACTTAGTGAGATGAAGGGGGAATGAGTGTTGTTAGTGGAGATCCTCGAGATTCCTATGCATTTATGCTTTAGACGATAATTCGAAGAACAAAGAATGCACCGACGCACCTGGTCAAACAGTGTCTTTTGTCGAGTTAGCACAGGCTCGCTCGTAAAGGGATGCGTGCCCGTATCGTATGTCGCCTTTGCCACATCACTGTGTACAGAAACGTAGTGCTTACTTCATGACTTACTTATGCCAACTACAAACACACAAGTTTTATCGTATACCTAAATGTTTGAGGAAATAATAGAAGCATTATTTAAAAAAAATGTTTAGTTAATAGATTCAGGCGTTACTTTGCGAAAGTCAAATCTATAATAACTAAATATATTGGTGGCGGAAGCACGCAAGGCAGGTTAGATCAAATTGCATAAAAAAATGTTTCTCATTTCACCTTTTATGAAAATAAAGACTGTTAAACATATAAAAGTAAGGATATAACATGTTTTATTCACCAGTCTCGGGATATATATCCTTCTTCTTAATGTTATCCCGTTTCCTAAGGTTTGGCGGAGTCCGCTACCTAAGCCTAAGGATTTGGCGAAAACACAGATTTTTACATGGAGCGAGTGCAGTCAGACCTCTACAACTCAATGGGAAAACGACTTTTTTTAAGCAAAATCACAGGTCTTTCGAAATATAATTTCTTGTACTTGCGTGTATCCTCGCGATGTTTTCCTTCATCACCGAACAAGTGATAATTACAAATATCTACATAAATCTGAAAACACGAAGTTGTGGTACTTGCCAGGATTTGAACCAGGGACTAGGTGGTCAATGAGCCGGTTCTTTGAAGACTTTGCTCTACCCTCCGACGCCTACATCACGTCTGCGCGTAGCGTAGTCTTCAACTTATAGAAAATCGCAGCAAAATAACAATTCACTGAAGGTTAATTATGATTTGTGAATAAGTAAGGTTACCAATAGACTCCTGCAGAATTGAAGGTGACTACGCGCAATCGATACCCTTTGTGAAAACATCGTAGTTATGGGCTCTACCAACCACACCGCTACACAGCAGGCGTTCTGAGTACTTGGTTGCCACGCAACGTAGGATAAGAAACATTAACAGTGATTAAATTTATTTAGTAATGGAATAAAGCCTAGACTAGAAACCTCAATACACGTACTATTATTCCGTTTAACAAAAAACGTTTGAATGCCATATTTTACGAAAGTTGGTAATTTAGACACCTGCACAATAAAAGGAGATAGTGGTCACGTCACGACCCTACCGCAATTTTCGACCTTGTGATCGACCTGAACGATACCTGAAGAAAATTTGGCACGATTTCCCTAATTTCGTGCAAATCATGAAACTTAGTTAATCAATGAATATGAAACTATGCAGTTTATTTTGAAGGTTTATTAAAAGTGCATTTATTTTAAAGGTTTAATAAATGTTTCACGTTGTTTAAATAATGAATTTTATTGTAGGTATTAGGAGCTATTTATAGCGTTGAAAGTATATTCCGAGGTACAGATATTATTTTATATCATCTAATATAACTTACACTAATTCTGCATGCGTGTTTGTTCTAAACGGTTTTTGGTACGAGTTACATTACTACGATTTCTTACGAATGGAACTTACCCTGTAAACTCTCGTGTTGGTCAGCTATGTAGGTACCTTTCTCATATCTATATGCACTGGCTACTAGGGTTCACTCTCACTCTACATACACACACATATATAGGTATATAGTGACATATGTATATAGTATAAATAAAATCATACGAGAGACAAGTTTGTACATGGGTTCTTCTATCAACAGTAATGCAGCAAAACCGCTATATACCTATATAGATGTCTAAACAGTCATTTTTTCTGTCTGTAGGATATCACCCAAAAACTATTGAAAGCATTTTGGTAAATCTCTATCCCTTGCTATTTTTATTATGAAAATGCTTCGGGTTCCGCCGAAAAACCTAAAAACCTTGTGGGCGGAGCCACAAGCAGCACCTAGTCTGTTCTAAAATGTTATTTTCGTATTATTTGCGACAAACTCTTAAATTTTACGAATGAGGAAATGTGCACACAGCGAGTGTAAAATGTGAGTCACAACAAACGGAAAACGATGGCATACCTAGTGACTAAGCCTTTGAAATGCGAGCCAATTAGTTCGCGACGATATAACCCGATCCGACTATTTAAAAATTTTTACGGTTTTTTGTTTTTTTTTACGGAAAGTCTGTTAATTACAGCACGCCAGTATGTTTGTTTGTTAAATTTTAAACTTTACTGCCAAAGTAACAAGAATGGAAATGAAATGACACTGTTGACCTGGCTATACTGAAGATACCGAAGGAAACTCTCACATTGCTTTATTTATCTCGTTATCGTTTGTTCCTCGTTCATCCATTACACTGTCTGGCTATATTAAATTAAACTACTATTAAACTACTGATATTAATAATTTTCCTTCTTCTCTATTTTACATTTTAGGACAAATGTTCACAGATTGACTAGTCTGTCTAACTGTTTACATATCATACGCCCAGTACTTATTGTTTTCAAGTTTCAAAAATTCAAAAAGCCTGATGTTAAGTAGTTATCGTATGGACGTTTGAAATTCTGTATTCTGAGTTTGAAACATAAGTATTATCGCTCATGCATTGCCACCTCTAACTAACGCATTACTTCGTCAGGCACTTCCTGGCGATTCCACTTACACGCATGTATGTAGTACATACACACATACAGTACCTACTCACTACAGCATCATACATATTATCATGAAAACGGGATTTTTAAGCGGGCGAAGCCGCGAATGGAAGTTTCAAATGACGAGCGTAAAAAGTTGGTTATATCGTGGAAAATAGCATCTTGGCTGAAATAAATTGAGAGCGTACTAATTTTGAAAGTTTCGCGGTTAGCGCTCTGCTCGCTGGCCGCGCGCGGTGCTACGGAGCGTAGGCGCAAGCAGCAAGGCCGCGGGTTCGCCGGCCGCTCAGTAAAAAACATCGCAATGAATGGCGGGTGGCGGGCCAAGCTGTCGAACGAATCCGCGTAGAAGCTTACATCACGTGGCGCGGCGCACTGCGGCGGCGGGGCGCCCGCCGCCCGCGCAGCGCAACAAATAATCACAATATGGCGGCCGCAGCGTACCATTGAACCGTAACTATGCCGTCGCTAATTATTTGTTCATTAAAACTACACCATCAACCTCGTGTGTATGCACGTATCACTGTTAGATTTGCTGCTGTTTTCTGTAAATTGGCAATACCATTTCTATTAACATAATAAAAGTGTTATATACTCGTATAATTTATAAATGTCTCTAAATGAGATATTCGATGGAGTCGTTGCGCAAGTTAGTGTAAAAAAATCGTAATCGTAAATGCTTGCATAAGTTAAGCATAAGTTTTTTTTTAGTTTATGGGTACTGTAGCTACGTTTTTGATTATTTAGAAAATGTATTATGATTCACCATTTACAATTATTACAGTTTATAATCTACCATCATATAAGCTATATCATATACATATAATCTATAAATAGGCGCTTTTCTAATATTAATGGGTGATTATTAATGATGATACCGTCTTTGAATGAAATCCATCTTTCATAGTATAGACGATATCATCATTAATAACATTTTATAACTCTTGTATCGATACAATAAATATGTCACCAAACGTAAAAAAAAAACGTGCGTACATAATAATAAAAAGAAGCTCATTTCTGATTGGCAGTAGGTATGGTTCCAAGCGTGGAAGGTGTTTGCGCGTATGGTGATTTACCTACTTGGTTAGTATAGTCATAGTGTAATAATTACTAAAATTTGATACTGTTTCTGTGCGAGAGAAAGCCGAGCGCCACATGACTTGGTTTATAATTGTATATAATAATACATCATTCTGATAATTTGTTTTAAAGCTTATACTTAATTTTTAATGCTTTTGTTTTAAATTAAACTTGAATTAAACACATACGCAATAAATCATTTGAATTCATGCATTTTATAGTTGAAATTACAAAAATCCGCTTCAGTGGTGTCCCATTTGCAAGCATTTTGCTGTATTGCAAAATTCATAGCAGAGTTTAGTAAATATAGAAACATTTAATCCTTCGAAGCACCTCAATAACAAGTAGGTGTAGGTTTAATTATGATAATACAGCTGAGCAAGACGACGGCGGCAGGCGCGGCGGGCAGGCGGTCGACGGCGGGCGGGCGGCGCCCTATCGACCGCCCGCCCGTAACCCACTTCCGGCGCCCGTGACCTTGGCACCGCCATTCACGCCGCGTCTTACAGCCACCAACCGCCATAACCCCTCCCCCTGCACTACTTCATGAACCCCTCCACGCCAACATGGGCCCCCCCACCGCTCAGCTATTTTCCCACCCCCGCCCACTCCACTACAATCCAGAACTTACAAATGTCAGGATTATTTTGACTACGCGCTTGAATTTGTTTTGGTTAGAGGTTTTCTGGCTCGATTTCCGTAGTTATTAATACTAGTGTACGCATCAATTACAAATGATTGAAGTAGGTAATACAATGTTTCATTTTGAAATAATTGAAATCCTAAATATAGATTTTAAGAGAACAGGGGTATAAGATAGCTTTAGCTATGTATAGTACCTTTAATGGAAAATAAGCACGCGTATTTATAAAAGCTCAACCTTTCGAGAAAAACACTTCTATCATATTTCTCGAAAGGTCGGACGGATCTCGAATAAAATATATAAATATGGTACTTTAGTAAAATAATAGTTTATTTTTGAAAGTTAATGCTATGCTTTGTTACGCATCTGTACTTACGTTGTGCATTATTAATAAATGGGTAACTATAATGGATACAAGGACGTAATAACCAAAGCCAAGCTCGCTTGCTCACCTCACAGATTAAAATATAAGGTAAAGGAGTGGTAAGGAGTAATTGTATTTATCAGGAACAGTTCGACTCAGAAACTTTAGAGCAGTGATAGGCCAGTAGAAAAAGAACCACCGTAATTACCAACAGGTACCCTGCTCGATTCCTGGCATGTGCCATTAAAATTCATGTTTTCGGATTTATGTGCATATTTGTAATTATTATTAGCTCGACGGTAAAGGAGGATCCCGCACGTCCAAGAAATTGTATTTCGAATGACGTGTGACGTTACCTAAGAAAAGTTCGATTTTCTCCCTGGGTTGTAGAAGTCTGACGGTAGTCGCTCTATGTAAAAATCAGTATTTTCACTAAATCCTTAGCCTTAGATAGTGGTTCCAGCGGATCCTAAGGAATTAGGAAACGAAAAATAATTTTAGAAATAAAAAAGGGTAACTGTATGGTGTAACGACCAGAGCAAAGTTCATCCGTACGTTGTTCATCCTACAGATTAAGTAGAAATGAGGTAAGATAAGGCAAAGTTTTGTTTATCAGGAATAGCACCGCTCAAGAACTAATCTTAGTACAGCGTTTCGTGCTGTCAAATAATAATTTCAAGGGTTGTGTTGCTGTGATATGTCAGTATCAGGCTCCTAAGAAAAACCTGGGATGGTAGAGATTTCTTGTGTTGCAAACGTCTAAACGCTTCACGTCAGGCTGGCTAAATGTTTGTTTGTAACCTTACATTGCATAATCATTTATAAATAATTATGATATGGCGTAATATAATAAATATTTCATAAAGCAACGTATTTATTGTTACATCAAAAATACCTAAATAGTTAAATCTTGTAATATTCTATGATATAATATAATATTCTATGTAATAGAATGATTAAGGTCTTGGTTATTGCGTCAAGCAATTATAGTACATTATTATTTAACTCAATGGCATTGTGACGTATCGTCATTGGCGGTCGGAACATAGAACAAAGTGCCTGATCTCCCTGTCGGAGGCTAAATATGTCAGGTCAATCCTTTACCATAAACAATAGAATGTGAATAATTATCGAATTAATGATCTCGGTAAAAGATATCTGCCTGTTTTTACGCATTTATTGCTTTGTTTAAACTTAATTTACCACAAAATACAGCACCGTTGCAGTATTTTCTTTAAACAAAGTTAGCACATTTAAATGAGGAACGTAGAATAATTGCAAGTATTACGATTGATCATGTAGCGTTGGTACAAGTAGATGAGATCGTACCTATATCTTGGTTACGCTTTTAGCGTGTATTGAAGGTGCACTGCTGATGTTGAGAGACGGATGAGCTCTAGTGATGATTGTAAATGAAGCATTGGAGAAACTTCAAGGCAGTAAAAGCTTAAGTCACAAGGCATAGCTCACTATTTATAACGCAATTATGAAAGCTAGAGCTAGGTATGGTAGGAAGAGCATAAAAATAGAAGTATTGTGCTTGAAATGAGTGCTTGTCCAAAATTTGTGTAACAATCGAGGAATCTAATGTCTCTGCCTACGCCACAAGGAATCTGGGGTAATGATATAGATAGATAAAGTCAGCTTTCTCTACCATACATCCTTTGGGAGAGGCACTAGTTCTGTATTGTGTTACTGTTAAGGGCACTTCATGTTTTACACTTTGACCTTTGTAGGTACCGTTTAAAACTAAATAATAATCTGTGTAAATAATTATATGTAGAAACTAATGTAGTTCTTGATAAGAAACCTTCATTATTTTATTTGGTCGCAACTGAATCATCTCCTTTATATATGGAAAACAATGAAACTATCATACTACACTGCATCTATTTTTGCTGTTGATGATGTAATCACAATCAATTTGCATATTAAGTTGAGATTGTATTAAATACCACATTATTTGACATTGACATTCCCTCTCAGCTCTTCAAAGTGTGTTTTTGATTTTATTTAGCCGCATAAATACAAACTGGCAATGCCAAATATTTAGCGTTCCATTACTTGTTAGGACTACTACTTTAGCTCTCTCAGCTCGAAAAAAGTTATATCACTGTCTACGGATAGACATCCGAAAACTACTTGACTTGAATCTCCTGATTGGCAATAGTTTAAGACAACGTAACCGTTATTATACCTACTTAAATTACAACTGAACGTAAACCTGACCGTTAAAACTAAAAATAATAAGGCATAAATACCTCTATAATTTGTTGACAGAAATAAAGGCATTTAAATGGACAATGGCATCAGTTTGGAACGGATTTTTATAGCCTTGGATATAATGCACGAGTGTATTGCCGGTAGGTACATAAAACACCTACATTATAAAGAGGATTATTCCAAATCGGGAAGTTATCCCACTTACTATATAAGTTTACAGTGATTTTAGCTCAAAATTGATGATTCAGCGGGCCATGATACGTTAGTTATATTCCTAAATCCAAATAAATAATAATTACTTATTAAGTATAAAGGACAACTATTTATTTGGATTTAGATCTCACTTCAATGGTATTGAGAACGTAATTCGTATTTTAGTGAGGGAAGAATGCAGAGGTTTTCCAACCAAATGCATCTGACTTAACGTTATATCACGACCTCAATCTGTGCGATTGACTAGGCTAAACGTGTCCTCCAAAACACTGGAGATAAATTAACCTATTCTTGAAAAGAGTGAAGTAAACCATTTACGTGGTACTATCATCAAAATCCTCATGCTATAATATATTAGGTACTGAGACATAGGTTCTACTTGCACAAAGTGACAATTTATCATATAATTTTAAAGGCAAACGTATCAGTAGCGAATCGATATCTGAAATTATTGCCAGAGTTAAGTGAGCAGTGGGTGGCATCTATCAAAATTTGGCACAAAACTTTGCCACAACAATAACAAATTTGACCTTTCATTGTTCATCTACAAAATTTTACGTTTATTTTAGCTCATTGGAATACCGTTACGGCTTTAGGAATACTAACTTTCAAATATTAGGTTACGTAAAGTTATTACAGCCATAATAAATTTAACTAACAGAAATCTAAAGGATTTTATAACAAACCTTTAAGATGATTTCTATAGTTGTTTTAGGTAATATAACGCGACGAAAGTGTAGATAAGTTTATGCATAGATTAGTTACTGGATTCGTTTTTACGTCCTATGTTTAGCATTGCATAGCATTATCTAAACAGCTGGATCAGCAAATTTGAATATGTGCCTTAGGAGACGTAGGAGACCATCCGCAATCAAGTTACTTATTGCCAACTTATAATTTTAAACTTTTGCGGATACTTATGTCCCTATTATAATTTTCTATTTCCCTGATATTCCTGATATGAAGTCGCTAGTAGCTAGTAAGTCCGCTACTTACAATAGTTACCAATTATCAACTGTAGGTATTGTAATGTTGCAAAAAGAATCTTTTCACTATTTAGACATAGTCAACTGAATAGTTTACCTACTATTAAAAACAGTGTTATTGTTTTGAAACTGGTTAAAAAAAATAAGTAACACACCTTTTTCATTTACTTATAATGACATATATTTCCATTAATTATTATTCATACAAAATAACATCCTATCTCCATGGATATGATAGGACGTGGGTAAGCTTTATTAGAAAATATTGGAATAATTCACTGGTTAAGTTAAGTTACAATACAATTCATTTTGACACCAAAATTTTAGAAGAATATATCTTTTTTAAATACACGAAAATTATTAGGCTCTGATATGTAACAAGAAATAAAAATAAAAAGTGGCAACAATCTTCCTAACATTAGTTAGGAAGCAGGTTCATTGAGGCGCATCTTTCTGGGCGGCTAGAAGTTTCACATTGCAACTGGTGAATGACCTCAGTCCGATCAGCTGTATAACAAGTCGAAAAAGTTAATTACTAATTCTATAATTGCTTATACTAATTATTTTAATATTAACTCCCAAATTAAACCTATGCAACTAGTAATGAAACTTTATTAAGTCAAATCTTAACAAAGTTTAATTACTAGTTGCATAGGAAATAACATATTTTGTGGCAAAAAGCGTATCCGTAAACAAAATGTTGATATTCCTAACATTCCATGAGATTTCCATTTCCTAACATTCGAGCGTCAAAACGGCGCGGCAGAGCAAATATAACGTGGCGCGCCTGGTTAAACGGAGTATGTACCTTGAGTGTGCTTTAACCAATGAGATGTGTGATTAGTTAGACCATAATATTACAGTATGAACACTGGGCACCTGTTAAATACAGCTGGTACAAACGTTACGATTATTTGCAATTACATATTAGGTATAATTACATGCAGGCAGTCATATTTCTATGTATTATACAAGCGAAACTTTTATAAAAATATGTTATCGAACGAACTAAGTAGTTTGAGCGGAAATCCGGTAGCGGTTGTGTATATTAATGCTAAAAATATAATAGTGTATGTAGTAAGTAATATTTCATGATGACTATTTCAATGACTCATGATTTAATCAATAATATAATAATGTGTATATTAACAGAGAATATTATTAACAATTAACAGCGTATTAAATTTGACTGTTTCTATAATACGAGTAATATAAATAAAATCATGAAGAAGGTTGATACGCTTCTTACAATCGTTCTTCTAGCTGATCGCCCTTTTTTCAGTGGTTGTGGTCATGTAGGGTTTTCATTCGTCGTAGTCACGGTTCATGCGAACAGTCATCTCCTTGTCAGTAGTGTGGTCAATACATTGTTACAGGAATTTTGTGATAGATTTGATCAAGTCAACCATTAAGTTGGTGATCTATATCGCGCACTGTTGTGATCCACACATTCCTGAAACTATGTGCTTCCTGTGGTTGCTTTTCTAGTAAGGTGTATAAAAAATTTTGGCTTTTTTTGATTGCACAGGTAACACGAAACTGTTTCATGTCACTTGCGCATTTAATTTGAGCCAAGTTTTTTATGGATAGAGTCAGTAGTTCTAAGAACCGTTGTGGTGATTTCCAGGTTTCTGAGATATCACGTTTTTAGATCGTAATATTTGCATCAATCCTCTATCTGATGGTTCTACGTCTCTTCTGCATAGAAAAACTTGGAAAAACTAGACATTCTCTTACTGTTGAAAAATTCTCATTTTTAAGATTTTTTAGTCAATGAAACAAACAATTTTTTTTAAATCTACAAAAAAAAAAACAAAGTCACTATGCCTGGAATTGAAGTAATAGACAAGAGTTAAATAATAACTATTTGTAAGCCGCTAATTATCAACCCTTGGAAAGTCAATATCCCAAATTCAAAAAACTTTGGTCAATGAGGTCAATGACATCGATGCACGTGTCAGTTTAATGGAACACGTAAGTAATGCTGCGTCGACCCCAGCCTATGTAAAGATGGGATAGATGGGTCTCGTCACAGAAATCCGCAGCAAGTAACAAGTCTCTGGAGATTTGCTATGTTTCTGCGAGTGAGTGAACGTTAACAGTAAGTTCATGAGGAGTCGCTGTGGAATAGCGTGGATAGCAACGCGCAAGCGATATTTACATGAAGTATCGCTTGCGCATTTAATTGCAAAGGTTGACAACGGTAACCACATTACAACAGGCGGAACGTATCCTTGTATACCGACGCATCAAAAATGTTTATTAACAAATCTTTTAGAATATTACATGGGAACATTAGAGTATACTCACAAATGGATAATAATAATCAGATCGTAAAGGCGAGCCGAACAAGGAGCAAATTTAGGTAATGAATGATTTTTATTACTTTAACTAATCATCAATACATAGCCCAATTTACACGAGGAGATCACATTGGGATCGATTAGGCCGTTTCGAACATACGAAAATAAAAATATGCAATTAACAAGACCTTTCTTCGTTTTTGAAGTCGCTTAAAATGGTGACCAATACTTTAATCATCTACGGGTCAATAGGTTTGACGGTTAACGCCCCTGTCAGAGCAATGACCTGCTGGACAAATAGAGTGACTATTACATTGTACTCGGCTTATGACTAGATTTTGCAAAATTCAGTCATAATTCGTATAGTACGGGTACCTTACAGCATCAATTCGAATGACTACTGGATACAAAGAGATGCTGTTACCTATACCAAGAGTGATAGACGTCAGGAGTTAAATAAATTATATTAGATATTTAAAAACAAAGTGTTACAAAAAAATTTACACCATTCACGACGTCGCCATCGTTCGGTATAGGCACAATAACAAAGAGTTAAATAAGTAGTTTTCAGAAAACGAGAATGTGTATATATTTTTTGCCGTTGTCAATCAGTTCATTAACTATATAGATGTTTCAAAACACTATATTTATGAACTAATCTTCAGTGAAAAGTTTCAGTGTTTTAATTGAACTGCTCGGGGTTAATATTTTCAAAAACGAAAAACAAGGAAATGCTATATAAAATGTTAATATAATTAATGCGAAAGAAAAGAACCGATCATACGATAAACTATCATAACAAGGGATTTTGAAATTAGAAATACCTGTAAAAATGTTCAAATAGTTGGTAGTAACTATATTGTAACTTAGTTTTGTCAATTTTGTATGTACATACGAATATATATAATTACTAGCTGACCCGGCAAACGTTGTTTTGCCATATAAATTATTCCTAGGATTATTTTAGTAGAAAAAAATGACTAACTTATTGTCAGTGTGTGAGAATGTGGTATATATGAGTGGAAGAGGCATGGAGCGCTGTGAACGATGATGATACAAATAACACAATAGCAAACATTTATATTACTAATATCGCTATTAAAAAATAGGGGTTGATGTTAGAAGGGTGAAAATTTATGGTATTACGTATTTTTAATGCCTCATAAAAAATAAAATAAAAAAAATGTCCAAAAAATAAAAAATAAATGTTAGGGGTAGAGAACCCTTATCACTTAGGGGTATGAAAAATAGATAGTAGCCGATTCTCAGACCTACTGAATATGCATATAAAATTTCATCAAAATTGGTCAAGCCGTTTCGGAGGAGTATAGTAACTAACATTGTGACACGAGAATTTTAAAAGAAGAAGATACTCGTAGTAACAAAAATTACGTGTTTTTTCTATAATCGCCGAAACTCGATTCGTTTTCGTTTCTAATTTGGAATTAACGGATTTTTCATCAGATCATTAACTGGTTAAGCAGAAATATATGTATAAATTGTTTTTTTTTATCTGAAATTTCATTATTATTAATTTGTGTTTATCTTTTACATAACATTTACAAACCATGTTATAATATTTATGTGGCCAAAAAACCTTTTGGCTTGTATTTCTTACAACATAAATTACTTTTCTTAGATTGCATTTCAGAGTTAAAATATTACGAAAATCTTATTTTATGGGTACCTTATGTAAATTCACTATGGAATATAAAACTACTTGATTTAAAGTATAATGTACATAAAGATATAGACAAACCATCGCTTGTAAAGCATGGTAAGTTAATCCCGTTTTTCTATGCTGTCAAATAAGTAAAATGACTTACAAAGATATCCCTAATATAAAATAGAAATAATAATTTTATAGATCTATTAAATTTTCTCTTACCCCACGCGTGATCCAATCTTGAAACATATTTCTCCGAAAGAAGACTTCTACAGGAAATTATTCACGCACTTATTTATTATTAACTGTTGAATGACACGATTGTACATCATCACAAGTACACAAGGAACACTGTTAAACGTCTACAGATTGAGCATTATTATACAATGTATATATAACACAGTGAAGTTGTGGTGAACAGCGGAGCTGCGGGCCTGAATGAACGCTCGCAAAGTCACGCGACGCTGTTACGTAAACCCCAGTTTCCACAATATTACTTAGCTTGCCTGTCTGCGGTAAAAACGCTACTGGCGCGATAATTGCATTATTTGCATTGCAGTAAAGCTAATTATAATATTAACGTTGCATTTTGATCAATATCGATAAACCGGCTTTTTACGACCAGTTATTTTGGTGTTCGCAATACGACTATCAATAACTAACGTTGATTTAGTTAGCTCATAAATGGACACCTCGCTATTGGTAGCTACATTCACGAAACAGAGTTAGTCACTGTAATATGACGCACTAAACTAATGTGTTTGAAGCTGTGTCGACAACGTATCTACGTAGATACAGGGTATACCTACAATCTATATTTTCTCCTTACAAAGGCATTGCTCAATGTCCCCTGAATATTGATCACAAGCATTATTACTTTTTTCATATTAATGATGTTACATCCTTCACAACTTTAATTAAACGTTGAAGGTGAATCCACTTTAATCATACCTCATCATTTTTGTTTTTGATTAAAAATTATGACATAATTATAAAACCCATAGTTAGCTGTGAAGTGCACTGCGCTATGGCAGCTACAAAAGAGGAACAAAGAGCAAAAGGTACCAATGAGCGTACGTTACGTGGGTTTATTATTATGATTGTTTGCGGTATCGAACGTGTTTTTTATCGAGATCGTTCCCTATTTAAGGGGTTAGAACTCAATTTGATCTATTTTAGTTTGCTAAAATCTCTGTTGTTGTGTTAGGCGGTGTGAGGAAGGTGCTATAATATTTTCCCCTGTACCTACGCTTTGCGCCGCATGTCATCTTAAACGTCCAATTTGGAGTCTAACAACAGTTTTATTGAGTGTATCACGCAATAGAAGCCGAGGCAAACAACACCACCTACACGCCGCTCGTGGCCGCCACGACTTTGCACAAGCATGGCCACAATCTTACATGTTTATACACATTACAATATTAAACAAAACACATTGTCGTCACTCTCGTAAGTTATAGCTATTTGGACAACTGGATTTATAAGTGTGCAAATAATATAACACTAGGGTAATGAGCAAATGTTTTCTTTTCAACGTGTTTACCAACTTACATTGGAGTTTGTCAAGGTTTCTTTCAACGTATCTTAACGTTAACGAATAATTCATGACTAACTAAATTATGCATTGAATGGCCTGTATCAATGAATTTAATATATTTGATGGGTGATCGATAGATAAGAACACTGTGTGCTGCTGTGCTTTACAACAAAGTATTACGGGATTTCTTAACATAAATTTAGGTAATCTTCAGTGACTATTTCATAAAAACTAATTGAGTCCGTAAAAGGTAAACCAATTATAATCTTAAATATATATGGTACATTTAAATTAAAAGTTGCTTGTGAAGGGCATGCGTATAATTTAGTAATATATTATAATGTTTCTTATAATCTATTATATATACAAGGGAAAAGTATATGGCTGTAGGTTTTGCATTTTCCTCATAATTAATATCCAAAATCATTATTAAGCTAAGATAACAAAATTAAATGTCAGCGGTAAACCGTGTTACAAAAGGTAAATTAATATTTTAGGAACATTGTTTGACTGTGTCGAAATTACGCCAAACCGCAGATAAACCGTTACGGTTTGCGTTGGTTGGTGTTGTATGACTTATTATTTAATAATTGAATATCATGAATAAAGAATAAGAGATATTAATTCAAAGTTCTTGTAATTTTTTTACCGATCAGTATCGCTTATTAAGCAAAGAATATCGCTCACGGCAGGTATAGGCTAAATAAAGCAAGTACGAACATAACAATTTCGAAATAAATATCATAGAGCCTTAGTCACCTCACCAGCCCCTGGTGCAGATTGTTCATATCTAAATGTCTGTTTGGTGAATAATAGGGAGAAATTAGTATACATCACAATATTACACAAAGATCAGCTGTACTAGGAAATCACATCATCAAAAAGACAGTGCCCACTACCACTGGAGTAGTATTGTGTTCAACTGCAAGTGAATAAGATTACCAGGAGGTCCTTAGGGGTTCCTACATTAATGGTGAAGGTGGAAACAGGTGAGCAATATTCTTGGTCGCGTAATGGACGCGACTGATAAGACCAAAAATAGGAATACATGTAATTTTACACCAATGACCACACACCTATCTCCTCTCTTTTCTAGCTTTTGCCTTACGTGTCGTGGGAAAACCACTAAACATTGTCAGGGAGAATATTCGATGATCAAACTACAACGCCAACTACAAAACCAACGCTCGTGGTTTCGATTCCTACAAAAGACAAATATTTGTATGCATGTCTGTTGATCTTGGCGTGGGTGTTTTAAGAGTAGTGAGGCGCATCAAAGCAACCCGACTGGGGTAGTACCTTAGCCACACAAAAATAACTCCCTGGAGGGTTGTTATGTGTGTGTGTGAGTGAGGTAACCAGTAAACTCCTTGTAAAAAAAAGTTGCTGTTTTAGCAGCAGAGGTGGCATCACGCGATATTTAATGTATTACCAGCGTTCATAGGTTACGGTAACCACATTACATCAAGTGGGCCGTATGCTTGTATGCCTCCCGACTTTGTATAAAAGATTTTTTTTAGTCCTAATCAAATTTGGGACTCAGAAAACTTGTATATGTAGTTTACTTTCTAGATCATAGTCCTATTACCAAATAAAGTTGGATTGCATGAATATTATGCCATAGAAACTGTTATATACACTAATGATTCTGCTAAATATACCAAAATTATTTTGTGAATAATCTTTATGCCATAAGTTTTATGCCAATTAATATTAGAGTACAGCTGCATGCGGAGTCAAGGCTCATTTCATACGTATTTTGTTTTCTGTAAGTCTACCCGTAAGTTATTCCTTGATTAATTTGGTAATTTTAGCATAAATGTTGCATATTATTTAAAATTATATTTTGTCATTGTACAATGGTACAACAGCCATGTGAATTTATATTTTAAGGAAAAATAAACAAGGTTCGTGTGACCGTCGTAATCCTAAATGACATGCAGATTGTGAATGGCCGCCATACGCGAGTGTCGCCCACGCGTCAAAAACCGCATATAAATATGGGCACACAATTAAACCTCGACATTTGAAACGAACAACCTGCAACTCCTGCAAAGCTGCCTTTATTTACGAACTTGAGCGAAATATATATGAGTATTTAAGTGTAAAATAAATCAGGAGCTGAACACATTTTGCAAAAAAAATGACATAATGATTTTAGCGGGGTTAGGAATTCATGATGTACGTTATTCCAGTGTTCATATAAACGACGGTATAATATTGTAAATTATTCAATGAATAATAATTAATATGAATATTTTATGAAACACTCAGGTTGTGAGGGCAAAGCAGCAGGAGTACCTCCACCTCCCAGAAAACCGTAGAAAAATAACAACTCCCTAGAGGATTATTGTGTTCCTGCGTGTGAGGAGATCACCAGTAAGCTCCTAAGGAATTGCTGTGTAAGCAGCAGATGAGGCATCGCGCGAGTGATACTTTATGTATGACCAGCATTCATAGGCTACGGTAACTACTTTACATTAGGTGGACCGTATGCTTATATACCTCCCGTCTTTGTACAAAAAAAAACACGAATTTCAAAAATAACAAAAATACAAAAAGTAGCTTGTATACTAAAAGTAGCTGATCTATCTATTTATCTATAACTTAACGCCAAATCCCTTGCGGCGTAGGCAGAGAGAAAAAAATAGCTGATATTCTATTTTAGAGATTATCGATTAAAAATATTTGAAGTTTATACAGACAAACTGAAAAGTCGTTAATTAAAAAGGATTAAATAAACACGAAATCGTCTGCATTGAAATCAATGCCGGCCTATTTATGAATTCCTCTGATTTTAATACTCGTCGTCTATTCATCAACACGGAGATTATCGCACAAACATTCGAGTAGATTTTAGATTAAGTTCCATATAAATCAAGTTTATTTCATGCTCTCGAATGTAAATGGTGCCAAAAATTCCTGTTCATTAAGAAAATAAAGGATATTTTTTGAAACCTGAACAACAATGGTTGAAACATCTACGTTCATTAATTCATAGTTTTCATTGATAATTGACTCTAAAGATGAGTAACCTACTCTTCTCAGTATATATTTAATATATTAATAATAAGTGTTATCATCGAAGTGTATGTGGTTTTGTTACTTTATAGTGACAAGAGTGTTTGTGGGACAATTGAAAAAACAAAAAGAATACTGTTCAGTTCACGAACCACTTTCGTGTTATTTTTATGTATACAAAATGGATTTTCGGAAGAAGCCCAGTCGGGGCAAAACTCCTAACCTAAAACTTAAAGGCAGTGTTGGTGTGCGACAACGAATGTATTACTGCATGTAAAGATAGATAAGAAGTATTGGATCGCTGCCACACATTTTATAAAATTACAAAGTAAACTTAGAATTTCTACTTGCTGTGCACATATTATCGAACACATACATATCGAAGCAGACCAAACCACACATGAATTAGAAGGTTCAACGACCGCTGGCCGACTTTTAGGTAATATGTTCCAATGTGCATTGACACTATATGTTTGTTATGCAACATTTTAGATTAATTTGTCAACTAATTAATTATTTTTACACGTGGAGTATAAGTGACTAACTGTAAGACTAACGGTTAATTAATTTCTTGCAAAGAAAATAATCTTGAAACAAAGGTATTAGTACAACAGTGCGAAAACATTAGCGTGGACTTTGGCTCATCAAAATCCATGACTTAGGAATAAATTTATTCATACGTTTCAAGTCGCGTCACGCGACTTTGTTCACGTGAGAGCTATTGACATCAGCATTATATATAAGGAGAAATTGAGCAATAGAAATGTTCAATTCTATGAGGGCTTTTGGGGCCGTTGATTTCCACTATGAAGGGAACCACGGGATATCGGCACAAGCGTCTGAGTAAAGATAAGAAGAGACTGATGGACTGGCTAAGTGACGAAGGGTTTTTCGAAAATACCGCGAGATACAGATGAGCTCGCGGACAAAGTTGCAGCAAAAGTTGTGTCAAGATAGAATATACATTAGTGACGTACTATTTGCCGACGAAATTCCATACAACCATGTTTTACTTTCAACACGTGCACAAACGTAGCGCATAAGTATTAGTCTGAATGGACTTTTCCTATTTCTTTTTAAAATATATTCTGTTGAATTTCTGTAGGTTAAACAAACATTTAGGTGAAAATTTGCGGATGTGATACGGGTGTCAGAGCAGCGTCCGCCCACGGCGGCTTAATGGAAGCAATTTTGGATTGCCTCGGTACTACTAGACTAGGAGCTGGAGCCTGTTCGTTAGTCAATTAATCTTTAGTATTTTCATAATTAGTTTTATGACAAATAGCCCTAGTTTGTTCATAAATTGAAAGTAACAATGGAGAAGATATAAACATAAATTATATAAACTAACATATCAATCCCATTTTATATAATTTATACAAATACAATACGCTACTTTATTATATAATATACAAACTATAATAGAGGGACCGACTTTAGCTGCGAAAATATATGGATTGTATGTGGATGAATTAATATGTTCTATATTAGAATTATTGTCAAACATGAATGAGGAAATTGTTCATACTTCGTGGCTAAATTGTTAAATTTATGTTTGGTACAGATCTTACGTTCTGGATGAGGACTAGGCATAGGCAGTTTTCCCAAACTCGACGCAAATGGAGCTAGGAATAGTTTATCATACAAACATAAATAATGTTAAAAATGAGTACATGAAATACTAAATAATCCCTACTGTAGGGACTGATACATAAACTTCGTTAAAAACTATAAATATTTAGAATTCTTACATAAATTTTGAACAATCTTAAGAATAATATCGAAACGATATTCCAAAATGTATTTATTTTGGCTACTGTCTCCTAACCTAATTACGTAGTAAAGCCTTCCGAAACGAGGTCGCTTTAAATTTAAATGTCCCCTTTTCTACCCGTTTATATCGGATTTTTAATAAACTACAGTGAGATTCTCTATATCTAGAATTTATGTAAGAATATTGTATATCAGCTGGCGATTAAAATTTAATGTTTAATGAAATATTGAGCATATTTAAAGGTTAGAGATAAAGAAATAGAAAGCAAGTCCCTCTTAATAGACACGCTTTAAATAACAGAGGTGTCTATGTGATAATAGTTAACGATCGATCAAACGGCCACGTCAATACGTAATGGAGTGCCAAACTGCTATCCTGTGGGGCTTGCCAACTGCATTCTACAAACTTCCCTGGACTTTTACTATCTCAATTTTAAAATGTTAGTGGACGTATAAAAATCTAGACCGCTGGAATCTAGCGACTCAACGCATTGTGCACAGACATTATAACGGCTCAGATTATTCTCATGAACTCTAATGTTTGCTTATCAAGTAGCGATCATTTTAGTTCTTATTCATTTTAGAAGATATGAAAGTGTATATGCATTCTCCGAATATAAGATTCAGAGAGCACTATCTTACTTACAATAAGTGATCTTATATGTATTTATATATATAGTTATGTGTGTATTATTATTACAGATTATGTATGTACTTTATATGTACGCAATGTGTATATATTTTGCATATATATTACTGTATGAAATTCATACCTATGGTGCATTTAATTCCGCGTAGCTTTTTTATTCCAAAATAAAAAAAAATACGTCACACGTCACATACGCTAGGGTTAGCTGGACGAAATCTCTTAAATAGATAAGCTCTCCTTTGTACACCATTTTCGTTGTAACTAACTCTATGTGTAATGTTATGCAATAAAGGATAACAATAATAGGCTCGCAGTGCAGCTTGTGGCGAGCTGTTGGTATGTAACGACATCACGGCCACTCGAGTGATCCAGATAGTCGATCAGGGCCTTCGTCTCCGGCGTGTTTTCGTCGATCGGAGTGGAATCTCAAGAAGGTTCGGAGGACTCTCAGCTCTTTCTTGCCTTCATTGGCCGTCCAGAGAGGGATCGATAGAGCAATATACCCGGGATGGAAGTCCTAAAGAGCATAACACCGCGAGTAACTTCGGGGTGCAGCCTACCTCTCGACATTTCTAAGTTACTCACGCCCGTGTTGACCCTATCGACTTTCTCTGGCATTTACTGGGGTACATTCAGTGAGTGGCGAGCAACCGCCTGCCTGAATTAATTATCAGATATATTAGTTATGGCAGACGTCCGTAATTCTTCTGTAACACCCAGTACCAATAATCTGTCCAGATCTCGTCATAATAGCCCAATAATTTCACACATATTTGCGATAGTCCCAATACTTAACGAGACCTGTTCATGGATATTCCATCGATATTCCCAGAAGCGGGTCACGGTAGACGTACAACATTGCATCAATTTTCCCAAAAGGGCCTCTTCGTGTTGGATCTATATCATCGCGTACGCCTTTCAAATGAACGGAATTAAAACACGTGAAATAAGAGATAAATAATAATAATAATAGAAACAACGGTGGTTCCTTTATTTCAATTAATCGTTAAGCTCTTCACTAGCAATTGAGTACTCGCTCACGGATCCTAATACAGGCAACACGTTTAAACCCAGCTCGCGTCCTATTTCATAGTAAGTATTTGCAAACATATCAATGCCGACCTCGTGTGAATAGTTACTGCAGATCGATTTAGATTCCATTTGTGACTGATACACGCGTAGACGGACACTGCCCTATCCAGAATACTAAGCGCCGATCTAAAGCCACCGCATCACTGACCCAAGGCAGGAATTACTGCCGACTGTGGCGATTGTATGCTAAACAGCCTAGCTGATACATTAGTAACCTTCAACCATTGATACACGCACGCTCGAACTCAGCAAGACATTGCATTCTTGGGCGATTTTCCAATACATTAACCACTACGTAGATAACGTTGCGCCATGACTTCCGAAAATGGTTCGATATAATGGTTTGTATATTAAGAACCGGCACTTGTACAAACATAGTAATGGTATGCACGACAGGAGTTTTATCGTAAACTTTATAAATAATAATCAGTACTCAAGGTTATATGAAAGTTACTATAATACTCATACAAATTTATTATGGCAGATTAATGTTTAGATTTCAATTCCGTGTTTTTGAGCAGTGCCTTATCTGCTAAGTAGAGTTTATAAATAATACTAGCATGTGGATACTAGGTACTTAATGTGTCTGCGTGATGATGTAAGGGTCACATGTTGCCGGGCTGATGTTTTGACAACATTATTTATCCACAAAGAAGTTTAACTTTGTAATGAAAACAAACACAGTTATCAGTTCGTGGTTAAACGAGTGCTCGTTAAAATAGATCATTTGTTTCTCGAGTCACGTGCAGTTACTTATGGAAAGATATCTTTAGAATTGAAATTGCTTGTATGTAGAATATTTGTTAATGAAATCTTATGATAAATATCATTTACCCATGAGTATGACGAATCATTAGAACACTTAGGGTGTAATTAAGAAAGATTTACTCAAAAAGTGTTTGGTATAAAATCTTCCATATTAATGTACCTACTTACATTATTATCGTAAAGAATAAACCTTGACATCAAAAAATACGACCGATATCGTATCAACAGTGACTGAAGTGCCATATATATCATGATATGAATGTAACCCCGCTACTTAGGTAAATAAGCATAATATTTGAATTTTATTATCAACATTGAATGATAGAAAAAATGTACAATAATGAAATAAAAAGAATAATAATCAGCTTTATTGTACATCAATTTATTTTGTCAGCCTGTTAAATTATATTTTATAAACTCAATAAAATATTATGTACCTACCTATATTAAATCACGGGTTAAAGATTTGTTAACGCCCGGCGTGCGTGGGGATCCAGATCCAACAGACAAAGGTAAAAAATACCACATTGTCTTTTTAGATTACACTAGGTAAATGATTATTTATATTATCTATTTTAAATAATCTTTTAAGTAGATAAGCTATGACGGTTGTTTTTGAATGAATATATGTTGGTGTTAAGATATCCTAAATCATAATTTTAAAGATATTTCTATTTGATCTAGGAAAGACTAAGACTAGTGGCGTATATAATCTTTTTGAATATCTGAAAGCAATAAAATATCAACAACCGTCGCTCTTTTTGAAGAATTTAAACCATTTAATTTTAAAGCTAGTCATCATTGCTCCAAATATATTTTGTTATCAAATCAATGCACTTAGATACGGCAGTGCAGACATGGCAGTCATTATAATGAGTGTTTTTATTAATGGTATCGCATATATACTCAGATCCATAAAATGCAGGGCAGCTGCTGTTGCTGGGCAGGAAGTATTGACTATTTGCTATATTTATCTGACCTAATGTCCCGTGGTGACCCGACTGTTCTATTTTCCCAAACCGCTGACAGTTGCCGCCTAATTAAAAATATAACAGTTATCAGAAAGTTCGTATTGCCGTTAGCAATGAAATAAGGGTATATATAAATGTGTTAATATTAAGTTCTAAAGAACATTTCTCTACAGCATATGCTTCGAAGTTGTTAATACGTATACATGACCTTGTCGTAAATATATAATTTTCTAGATAGAGTAGGTATATGTAATGTGCAATTAACATTTAGTCGATAAGTCGAACAAATGATATCATTAGTCACGTAGGCATTACTTAAAGTAACCTAAAGATAATTTAGATATATGGAAGTGTTTATCAGCATCTACCTGCGAGTAAGTCAACTACAGACATATTGGCAGTTATGTTAATAATCTTTTAGTAGGTGCAATATATTGTTGTTAAGACAAACTGATTTTGATATTCAAAGAATATATAAAATAAAAAATTACCAGCATAATAAATGATCATTATTGATCAATATGTGTGCATAAATAATATATATCATTATATAAAAACATAAAAAATAATAGTTAGCAATAAGATAATGGCAGACTAAACTTAGATGTGATAATAAAAAAAGTCGAAAACAAGATTGGGTCCGAGAAACAATTAGCGATAGCATTGACAAGCTACACGGATGAATTATTATTTTACTCAATAATCAAGATTTATTTTGTTTTTATTGTATTTTAAGGCACCAGAACGGCTAATTAGAGAGCAAAAAGTATTGAAAATGAAAAAATCATCAGCGGATTTAGTAACCCTGAATACTACCTAGTCCGACCAAAGTTCTGTTACAAATGAATATGCATTTATTTTTTTTAAAGTAATGTAATCTTAATAAAACTTGTATGTATGTACATATTTATGGCAGTCTCAGCAAAAAATAAAAAAAATATTCACATCTGGGCTAGACGAGGGCTAGTCTTCAGCTCTTACGTTTATGTTGGTTTCGAGCCAGGCTTGGTTAGTTCGTGCCTTGTGACCAGGTGCAGTCGTGCTGGGAAGTTTACGGTACATTTTTAAAAAGTGTATTGCTGAGTGGTTTCACAACACGATCCAAGACAGTCTCTTGATACAATTTGGCTGAAATCTTCACTCCATTTTCACAAAAATGAAGCTTTGTGACTCCTTAACAAGACAGCCCCCCACCAAACACAGACGCATAATAATAACGAAGTTGTTATCTTTCCGAAAGAGGATATTCTTCAGTAAAGAGGATATTTCTGTACATTTCACCTGCGTGCGCACAGAAGGCGTTTTGATCGATCATCTCTCTTCAATTTCAGGGATTGATTTAGGGCAAGCCCTGTATATAGACGTTAAGCGCCGAGCTATATATAGGTCTTGTTTTATTATATAATATACGCGACAGAATCCTAGCGGGAATCTTTATTTCTCGCGATAAGATTTTTCGGCGATTTCGGCGAATTCTGGCTTTAACTGCATTAACAACCTTTGTAGTTCTAAGAGCACGTGGTCGCCCCGATCGTTTACGGTCTTCAACAGAGGAAGTATTGGTATATCTGTCTATATGAACGAAATATTTGTACATACTGCTGATACCCAAGCTTTTGAAGTGTCTTGAATATGACCGACGGCTCGATACCCACTTTGTGCAAGGCAATCACTGCAATCTTATTTTCTTTAACACCCCATTCCATATTGTAATTTGTCAATAAACACGATTATTGAAAAACAATAACGCTATTCTCAGCGTATTTTTGAGGTAGCGTATCTTCGTAAAAAAAGCGTTTCTTTATTATGGAATTTATTTCCTATGAAATTCGTAGTTATGTTTAACAATTATGTTAATACTTTAAGTTCGTATTAATGAACATTAACATAAACAATTTAACCTTTCAAGTATGCATTTCATGATATGTTTTATTCATAGAGAAGTGTTTATGATTGATAATTGAAATTGAAAATGATGGACGTACAAAGCATTAGGATCTTTAGCAGACGCCGACCGTTGTATACATCTCATCAGAAACCCCCAAATAAAGATTCAATTTTTTAAACAGAAAAAAAACCGATACTTATCCTATGTACTTAGCAACTGATCGAAGTATAAACAATAAATATTTGGCAGTGAGTGCGACACTCGCCACTATGTCACAATGGACAACGGCGACCGCTGCACCGCAACGCCTGCATTGTTAGCATTTACGCACGCGTTCTTCAAGGAACCATCTCCAATAGCTAGCGGAAGACGTAAGTTCCTGTTTTTGAAACCATTCAAACATTCAAAGATATTAACGGCTCTTTGGAATTTTGTCTTAGACGTCAACGAGCAGTTGAATATGATTGATCAGATAGCTATGAAAAGTCAAATTGTGATATCTAGGTATACATGGATCGATCCACTCTCCTCAACTGTAGGGATTGATTTAGGGCATGGCCTGTATTTCGACGACAAGCGCCGAGCTTCAGGTCTTGTTTTATTATATAATATATGCACAGACAGAGTCCTAGCGGGAATCTTCATTTCTCGCGATATATTTTTTTTTGTTTCCTACATAATAAGGTTTCGGCGAATTTTGGCTTTAACAACATCAACAATCTTTGTAGTTCTAACAGCACGCGGTCGCCCCGATCTTTTATGGTCTTCAACAAAGGAAGTGTTGAGAAATCTCTGTAGTAAGCAAAATTTCCCATGAAAACAGTGCGTAAATCCATAGATTCATGACCAGACAGATTAAAGGCCTGTATCAAAGCCAAAGGTGGCCATGTCGATAAGAATCATTTTTTTTATATTTTATTGAGACTTACATAAATATGTATATATAAGTTTTAGATTACATTACTTCATGGAAAAATATATGCATGTTCATTTGTTTCACTAGGACTTATGGCCGGATTAGTTAGATTGGTCTGGGAAGGATTAGTAGGTTCATGTCTGTAGGTCGCAAGTCCGTACGTCTATCTATCCGGTCTATACTCTACAACATTGTAACAAAATGTCCAACTGTAAATTATACGCATCTTCCTGTAATTACCTAACATAATGCAGGGTCAATACGTAAATAGGAAAAAATAGATTTAATTAGCAATTGCGGGTAAGGTCAAGTTGAATGATTGTGCAACAGAACATTTCATTATCTGTTATTTAGCCATGAATAAAGATTTTAATTGAGAAGAATCCGTTTCGATGAATTACAGTTAGGGATCTTGCCTCACTGCATTATTACTTGGCGTTGGTTTTTACACGCGTCACATTCTTTGCTAGTTTACACTGTACTTACGTTACCACGACTGATCGTAGGATCGTAGGTTTTTTTTTTGAAAGGATGTGTGATGTCTGGTTATTTCTCACCGACTACAAAATTTCAACACGTTAGTACAAAATATACCTATCCTATACCTCCTAAATATGGACTAGTACACAAAACCAGTTGTGTCTGCGTCTGTGGGCGTGTTAAATAAAATACAAATTAGGCATTTAGCTTATTTGTAAGTTGCAAAGACTTTGCATTTTATGTCCGCTAATATTTTATGTTTTAAATGAAAAAAAAAATGGTAGTGATGACGATGAAGCTGAAAATCTATTCAGAGCTAAATTATTTCGTAATATCTTCTACTACACTAATAAAAATAAAGAAGATAATCTGCTCAATTGCTTTAGCAGTTTAGGAGAACCATTCAAGAGGCCTTGAAAAAAAATATTTCAACAAAATTTAAAATTTGACTTTCGGGGCTATTATGATAACTTGCCCTAAAATAGGGGAACTAATCTGAACTCCATTCGGATCTGTTTAGGTGTTACAAGTTCGTATGACATTTTCGGCCATTTCGAGTTTGCATTTCTAACATAATCTATGTCACCAGACAGGCACGCAGAGTACGAGCTATCTCACTAGTTTGCCTGCCCTTATCTGCCACGTTATGTTTCAAACACGATGCGTCCTGATGCGAAAGAGTCTTTAGGTAAACCGCAGGAAACTGGCGTTAGCTAGCCGTTTCTTGATCATTTCATTATACCACATTTTTTTTTTAATGACAACATTAGTGCTAGATGGTGTAAGAACAGTAAAATTAATAGACAACATTGAACTTGAACGCGGCGAATACGGTACGGTGCGTGAACGCGTGACGTCACAGTACCTACACGTGCGCACCGCCCGCACTGAACTCGCAAGGCCGTGGCTAACCACAGCACGAGTACGAATCAAGTTTGATAAAAAACTGGCTTTTTCCTGCAAATTCATACGAGTAAAAGAGAATGAGTTTGTGTGGGATAAGGCTAACTTACCAACAGAGTTGATATTTGTATGTATATATAGGTATAGAAGAATCGACATCACAAAAATTATAGGTTCACAAATAAATAATAAAAAAATATTTGGAGAAACGCGTTCTTGAGTGCAAGTACCATTTTGAAGAGCTGAGTGTTTGTGTGTGCATGCCTCTCAGTTCCTGCCTATCTGTGTCCTGTGTAACATATTCCTCATATTAATATTGATTCGGCAATATAATGGACTACAGTAAATTTATTTTAGCACTTAAATGTTGCCTCAAATGTCTTTCTATTTAATATATAAGTTTTCTACCGAGAATAATTAAGTTGTGGAATGAGCTCCCTGCCGAGGTTTTCTCAAGGGACTACAGTATGGGGTTCTTCAAGAAAGGCGTGAAGAGGTTCTTACAGGGTCGGCAACGCAAGAGTGGCACCCCTGGTGTTGTAAATATAATAGGCTACGGTAACTGCTTAACATCAGGCAGGCCGTACGCTTGTTTGCCACCTTAGGGGTATAAAGGGGTAAAAAATAAAAATAGGATATTAAAATATATACATACATAATTATATAAAAATATATGATCTTCGCGATGAACAGCGCCACAAAATTATCTCTCCTACGAAAACATCTCGATATCCAGATTTAACAAGGCATTAAATTCACATTTAGTTCAATTTGTTCAATAAAACTGAATCTTAGCCTTCCTCGGTCTTTCATCTTTTCTTCGCTTCCCTCAATGATTTTTACAAAATGTTCGAACAATAACACCTTGATATCAACTCAATTAATATAAATACTTCTGTGGAATTATTGCTTATTCATATGACAATGTAATTAACAGTACCAAATATGTCCAGGCACATAACACAAATTGCACTTTACTTTCATTTAGCAATGATCTTGGCGTGGGACACTTTTCCTACAATTTTTATTGAGTTTCAGTAGTCTATCTATCTATCTATCTATAACTTCACTCCAAATCCCTTACGGGGTAGGCAGAGAGTTTCAGTAGTCATCGTAAATAAAATTTATTTATGTAATTACTTACGTATAGATATTTAATGGGTGCAAAAATAAATCAGATAAAATAAAATATGACGATAATCTCTACCTACTAATGGTCTCGTCATTATAATTATCGAGTTACGCAAACACATTCAGGTCGAAGTTTAATATTACCTCAAAGTGATTCACCTTGCATAACACGGCACGATACAAATAGTATAATACTAAGAAATCGTTATGTGCAATATAACAAACAGTATCAATACTATCACTGTTATATTTCTTTTTCGCGGTGCTTGGCATTACCAAACCCAGTAAAATTTCGTATGTAATTATCTAATCTTATTATGTAAACCCGCCGTTATCTTCGACGTAAATATACAAATCACACAGTAAATTATAGTGAAAACAATGAATGGCTTCAAATGTCCTTGTGTGATAAAAATATTATGTATTTGTAATTGTATATATTATCTTTAAATGTTTATCTTTCAACAAGATTACTAATCAGGATATTTTCAACATGGTATTATCAAGCGAGCTACTTTTCTTGGCGCGGTGTGTATTTGTAAGAATGGTCAAGGTTGAGTCGGTACTTTATTAGGCTCCTACCACCAGGAAGTAAAGGTGTTATCTGTCTGTCTCAGCGTCACATTGCTGTAAACTGTGGCCCGGGAAAAAAGTTTTGCCAAATGTTTACGAATTTTTAAAAAAGGCATAATGGTACAGAAATTATCAATTTTTTGCACAACGTCGGCCTATTAAGCTTGCAATATTGAATGGCCTGCGCGTTGCCACCCCGTTGTAAACACAACTAACTACTCCTAAGGAGCTTACTGCAAACTCTCTCGCTACAATCATCCAAGTAGATGTTATTTGTCTGCAGTTTCTGTGCGATGATGGTACGTCTCCTGTCGGGCCTACCTCTCATTAAAATTATACAGTTCTGACTACGTTAGGTTTTTGGACAGATCCCGTAAAACGATGTAACAAAACAATTAGTTTATTGTCTCCTTTTCATAACGTAAGAGATCATAAAATACGACCGTTGAATTTCTTATTAAATTTTCATTCGACATAATTTACATTATAATAAGAAATAACAAATTTCATGTTTACCATTTGATATCTGTAACATACGACATACAGGCAGACAATATTGTCATTAATAGGGTGTTTCTAGCGGTTAGTGCGGTCACCACTTTACAGGATCTTTTCTCCATAAGAAATGCCTTAATCATCTTAAATCGCACTATCAATTTGTGAGAAAACTTACATCGCACGTCATAATTGCATTGCTTGATCTTATCTGTCTGGTCTGCAAAGCAACAAGTCGATTGCACTATTTACACTGTAAAACAGCTACCTGACCAACCAAAGACAAAGTTAATAGGAATATTAGCGATGTTAGAATAGGTACGTTGTACCAAGTATAGAGCAAAATGGCGACATTAGCAATTGCCGCCTAAACCACTTGTTTACCGGCTTGTTCAATAAAAACAGGTTTGCTCATTCTTCGCTTGCGTCGTGTTCTTGTGCTAACTATGTAAAAGAGAACGCAATCACTATCTATCACCGATGCAACTTTACATTAACACGATTTGCATGCAGTATTCGTTTGGCATATTTGCGTATCGTATATCTTGCATAAGTTGTGTATGTCGAAACAGCTTACTTACTACAGTATACCGCGAAAGTGTGATGTAACTACAACCACAGCAGCCGGGCCATTGATTAGTCTTACTGTGAATGTAACTGATTACTTAATCTTTGGCACTAAAACTGATTACTTATTACATTATTTGTATCCAAACATCACGTTAATAAGCGTCTATGTGTGCTATGTATTACCAACTATTAATACTCCTTGTGTCATAGTGGAATTTTTAGATACAAATTGATTTTTAGCATGGAATTGGTCTTACTCATAATTATACAAGGTAATGGCACTGATGCAAAAAATGTTCAAAAAAAGACTATGCTTAGTTTCTAAATAAGGTACCTAGATATAAAGTACGTGTAGCAATAAAGCGAAAAAAGTGGCTTGATCTTAATAAATGTACAAATATTAAATATTATTTTCATTTGCCGGCACAGGGAGTTATCAAGATACGACAGTATTTGGGACAAAACACCGTGTGTGTGTGGAAACAAGTGGAATGGAATTGGAGATCTAGCGACATATTTGATGTCACACAATGTACAATTTTGAAACAGCAGGCGTCACAAAGTATAATATGCGGCGTAAAAAGTCTACAGATTCATCACCTAGCCCACGCCGAAAGCCATTAAAACCACTTAGAAGTGCGAAGAGATATGGTACAGCTATCGTTTGAAGAAGAAATTATGTATATCAAATGGATATTTCTGACAGAAACCAGCCTGGTTCGAATTCGAGCACTCTGAGAAACGATACGGAAATTCATCATTCGATGTCACTCGATACGATGATCATAGTGACGCTTGCATATTCACATATTACATCGTGATTCCTCATTACAGAGCAGAATATGGAACTAATAAATTGTATTATTTAAATTAAATGGTAGTTTAATTTAAATAACATACTCGTACATTTATAAATCTTATTTTTATATTAATCAGTACATATTAACATCGTATTATAAAATTGTTGAACACAAGAACTATCCTCTATTCTATTTTCTATAAAATACGTCATCATCATCATTACACGTATTTGAATTATTTTGTATATATTAAAACGCGATAATGTAAGTATAACTTTATATTATGTGAAAGTACTTATGGAATTTTCATAATTTATTGTTTTTTCTTCATAATAGCGACTGATATTATGCTGTAAGCAATCAAATAATACATAATTCTAGTGTGGGGGTTTTTATCAAAATTGCGATGTATCGCTTCTGGTTTTATTTCAAGAAATCGTTATATTTATCATTTTATAGCAATAAGTCATCGGGTTCGTTTATTGATTTAGACTTACATCAAGAAATTAATGAAGGATTCATGTATTAGTTTTCGACATTCTACTTAATAATCCAAATATTTTGCACCCGATATAAAAAGTAAAATTTTTAACATGAAAGGGATGTTCAATTGTATCCCGTAACAAGTCCCAAGAGTTGCAACCACACATTTTTATGCCCCTATTACTAATCTATAATTCGTATGACTTCATTGAGTCTTGTATTACAAGTACATGTTTGCAATGTTTATTTCTGGAAAAATTCTATGCATTAATAGAGTAAAAATTGCTTTGCATTGTAAGCACCTGGACTATAACTAAATAAACCTGGATTTCCAGTCGATGGATTCATGAACAAATAGATAATAGACGTATACGTATTATTACTTATCGAACCGGGTTTTTGCAGTATCTAAAGTCGCAAATAGGGAATGTAATCCTGGAATATTTTTTCAATCTCGGGTTTTCAGGAATCAGGGACACCGATTTCGGGATCCTGGTGATAGAATCGGGATTAGCAAAAATTGTTAGGCCAGCTGCTATGATGCGGTCTATCTCTCTTAAAAACAAATCTCATGTATATCGACATCTTTTTCATCAGACCAACATCTGCTAATTGTCACTGTCTACAATGTATCCACCTGCACGTGGTTTACTATGACTCTCATAAATAATATAACGCTACTTCCATTCCAAATTAATGCAAATGTGTGATTTTTGCCATTGAATTTGCGAAAATAGCCTTCTAGATAAGTTGATAAACAAGGAAATAATGTACGTGTCAATACGAACGTGGCGATAAAAAGTAATTGACAATAACTCTACGAATATTGAAACAACATTTTATTTATGTAACATATACGATTATTGTAGCTTGTTTGACGAGCTCGGTGGCGCAGTGGCGAAACGCGCAGTTACGTTACTTTGACACCAACGCTCGTGGATTCGATTCCCACACAGTACAAACATTTGTGAGCATGAACATGTCTGTTTGTATTGGTCTGGGTATTTTCTATGTATAATAAATATGTATTTACAAAAAAAAATGTATTTACGTATGTTTATCAGTTGTGCTTACTTTGGGGCTAGGTGGCGCTGTGTAATTTGTCCGACATTATTTATTTATTTATTGTTGCTATGGCATTAAGTTGACTCGGCAAGAGGTGTGTATGTAATGTACTACTTATATGACATCTCTACGTAGAGTTGTTTTTAGCACTATTTTATAGTGAAATAATTTTAAAATTTAAGACTCCTTCAAATTTTAAACAATATGATGTGAACAAATATTATTTATAAATGTTGATAGCAAACCATTTGTTGTCACTACTATTTGAAAAATAGTAATGACAGTAATGACATAGTATAGTAATAGTAAAAATAGTAGTAATGGTAAGTACTTTTGCAATAGTCAATATAAAATACTTGTAAAAGTACTTCTAAGAATTTCTTAGACCCTCTCTTCCTGTACTGATAACCATTTTTTATGTCTCTCAGGTAGCCAAACAATTCTTGCGGTTGAGACAGCTACTGTAGCCTGCGAACACTACCTATCTATAACTTCACGTTAAATCCTTTGCGGGTTAGGTAGAGTGAACCGAACGCCGCATTACTCGATCTTTAGAACACTTCACTCGTTTCTTTAACATTCATAGCTCTATTCGTACACACATGCCGGTTCCTAGGGCTCCTGACACTAGTTTCTGATAACACCCAATCTACTTGGTCGTAGTAGGTGAGTCTAGGCCGACACCTACATCCATCTACTTTCGCGTTGTTTATCTGTTTCATAACCTTAGCACCTTCTCAGGACCTCTGTTATAGCCTTTCACGCGTCTGCCTGGCCGTGTGGAGTTCAGATAATAATTTATTTTTGCGTCAATATTCATTGCATGAATATGTTATAACCGGTATTTATATTAGATTACGCCCAAGGAGTTTTACATACTATACCTAAATGTCAAAGCTAAATATCTACGTACCTACCTACTGTGCAGAATGTAAAAGTAATCTAATTTGCTCGGTGGCGCAGTGGTGGAACACGCTGTTACGCTACTTTCACACCAACGCTCGTGGGTTCGATTCCCACACAGTACAAACATTTGTGTGCATGAACATGTCTGTTTGCCTTGGTCTGGTTATTTTCTATGTATAATAAGTATGTATTTGCAAAAAATATATATATTTACGTATGTTTATCAGTTGTCTAGTACCCATAACACAAGCTTCGCTTACTTGGGGCTAGATGGCGCTGTGTAATTTGTTTGACAATATTTATTATTATTATTTATAATCTATGTCAGATTTTAACCGGTATTATTTATCTCTAGAAGTTTACAGTGGCATACAGTTGTGAGGTTATTTTTCAAATTATGATCAACCATAATTAACAAGTAACTCTACTGGAAAAGTACCTCTACCTCATATAATAAATAAATGACTCATATATAAATGACTTACCTTATTATGTAAAGGATAAACATGAGATTGTATTGTTTGCGGATGATACCTCTTTGACATTCAAAATTAATAGACAGTTAGGTAATTATGACGAAGTTCAAATTCAAATTATTTATTGCAATCATGTTGTACAAAGTTCTTATTTATAAAAATTAGTCACAAACATGAACCCTGCGTAGGGCACAGCAACTCGAAGTTATAAAGTTTTTATTAATTTTATATATATTTCATTTATTACTACAAATACATGATATAACTAAATAACTACTTTAATACTAACTAAACTAATTGGTGGCGGAAGCACACAAAGCAGGTTAGATCAAATTGCATACTTTATATCAAATACAGGATTTACATTAATAAATTAGATCATCATTAAAAAACTCGTCAATTGTATAATAACATTTTGCAATCAATATCTTTTTAAGTAATAATTTGAATTGGTCATGGTTTTGTAAAGATTTAACGCTCATCGGTATCTTATTAAAAATCTTTACACACATTGAATAGGGTCCAGTTTGGAATAGGTGCAGTTTAGCGGCCGGTAGCGCCACTCTGTTTTTTGGTCGAAGGTTCTGAGGACGAGAATAAATCGGGAATTTACACAAATATTTTTTAACAAAGTTACACGATTCCAGTATGTACATTGATGTTAATGTTAATACATTATATTTAACAAAATGTGATCGACAGCTTTCGGTTATGTCTATGTTTGCTATGATTCTAATACATTTTTTTTGAAGACGGAAGAGTTGGCCAATGTTTGTGCTACTTCCCCATAGTATGATTCCATACAAGAGCCAAGAATTTGCGTAAGCATAATACGCTTTTAGCGCAGTGTCCGTGTCAGTAGTCCTTTTCAATTCATAAAGCGCATAGGTAAATCTAGACAATTTAGAGCTAAGTTATGCATTGGTTTAATGTTAATAATCTGCTTTTAAATGATAAAAAGACTAAAGTAATTAAGTTCTCAACACCTAATGTAAGACAGGTGACTACCAATGTACATGTTAATGGAACTAATTTAGCCCCAGTGGAGACAACTGTGTTCTTGGGTATAACAATTGACTCCAAACTACAATGGGGCCCACAAATTGAAAAATTATCAGGAAAACTAAGTTCTGCAGCCTATGCAGTGAAAACTATTAGACGGCTCACTGATGTTGATACGGCTAGAATAGTTTATTTCAGCTACTTTCATAGTATTATGTCATACGGAATTCTTCTTTGGGGTAACTCCGCGGACATTAACACCATCTTTTTATTGCAAAAGAGAGCCATAAGAGCTATCTACAAACTTGGTCCCCGTGAGAGCCTTAGAGAAAAATTCAAAGAAATAAATATTCTAACAGTCGCATCGCAATATATCTATGAAAATCTTTTGTATGTCCATAAAAACATAGACTCATTTTGTAAAAAGAGTGATACTCATAATATAAATACTAGATATAAGCATAATCTTGTGTTACATGCAAGCCGTCTCCACAAAATAAGTAATTCTTTTATGGGGCAATGTATACGGTTCTATAACAAACTTCCCAGCAATATAAGAGAATTGTCAATAAACAAGTTTAAAACTACTATTAAAGCCAAATTGTGTAGCAGGGCATATTATAAAGTATCTGACTATATTAATGATAAAAATGCCTGGGATTGAGTCGATCCAATTATAATGTAATTAATAAATTATGTAAATTTGTTTGGATACCAAAAGAGGGATGCCTGAGTTTTTTGGCAGTATTTTTATCAGTGCTCACCTAGTCATGAACTGCACGGTAGGGAAAAAAATTGTGACGATTCCAAACAAATGTAGCCATTTTTACGGAATAAAAAGATTTTGACTTTGATTTTGACTTCATATAACATCGCAGTAAAAGTAACAATTCTCTGGAAGATTAGCAATATTTTCTTGTGAATTAGGAAGACTACCAGTAGGCTCATGAATGATGGTTCCGTTGCCATAGGTACGGAGCGGTGACAAAGCGCGAGCGATACTCCGGTAGCGATAGCGATGTACGGCAGCAACTTCAATATCTGGCGGGCCGTATGCATGTTTACCATCCCACGTACTATATAACAAATGGCAATACAAAGTACTTACTCGAGTCGAATTATAATGAGCAGGTACCTTGATTTGGTTGTGTTTACATCTCTGCATTGTGCCAACACGAACACACTTCGATGACAACAAACAGTTATAAAGGGCGGTGTTAGTAAATACTGTCCCTTTATAATGTTATTTATTTAAACTATTGGCATTTGAACGTCGTCTTTTAATTCATCTAGATCAGACACTACCAATTAGTTGTACGCATACCTTATGAGATTCCTAAGGGTGTTTTAAGAAATTCGCTATATAATGTGCTTGAAATCTTCAAACTTCGAACAATCGATCTCCCGTAACCTTCTCAGTCGATGGATGAGTTTCGGCATCTCCACATACTCGGTGATCGGAGTAACAACTGTTGCTGTTTATGACAGTAGTTATGCTACTGACGTCTGCCAATCCGTGATTCAGCAGCACCATGTAGTATGCTCTACACTCCTTCGGCTGAAGGATGACCAAGTAAGGCAGTAGTTTGGATAAACATAGATTGGCCTGTGAACTTATATTGGAATAATCCGGGAAGGAAATATCTTTCTTTTGTTTCGGTCACAGCTTGCAAACTTACAGAAACAGCTTTTTCTGTTTTATGGTATATGATATACAGAAATTCCAAATTTGTAACAACATAGTTCAATGTAATTTTGTAACCTAGACTTCAATAGAACCTAGTAACACGGATGCTCTAAAATCTAGGTTCACTATGCTAAACTATGACGAGTCCTATTATTTTTAAAATACAATTGCTATAACGTCGCGAATCAAAATAGAGATAATGAAGATTATGTAAACTGATTTATTTTTCGGCATTCTAACACAATCCGCTTTAAACTCTAATAAAAGCTTTTATATAACAGCTATACGTACATTAAATTATGTATACAGGTATGCGAGTTATCGCCGGTAACACAGCTGATAGGGTGATACAGTCGTTCACCGACGTAGGCGGTAGCACCGCTGATAACGGGCGCACACATTGCCCTCTCGTGTATATAACACCCGACGGCGCGGTATTAAATCATTGTGAAACTCTTAAAACATGACACTTTAAGCACACAGTATTTTATAACTTAACTCTCTCGTAGCTAAGCTACGAGTAGGTGTTATAGAACAGTCTTAGAACGTTATACAATTCCAACTTTGGACACTTGATTAATTACTTCGTGTTTTATCGAATACTTTTTGCGAGGATTCAAAATATAAAAACTTGCAAAATGTGCTAGTAATTTAAGAAAAATAAAACTTAGATTTTCTGTTATTTTTGTATACAGCACAATTTGATCAGTCAAAACGACCTCAATGATTTACTTATAAATAGGTACTAAACTAAATTCATAACGTAACTATTGCGTTGTGAAAAATAAAGCTGTTGTATTCAAATAAGGAACTTACAAGTATATTTCTGAACAGCGTCTTTCCAAAATAACTACAAAACTAATTTACAAAACCTGCTCATGTAATAAATAAGTAGTGATATGCAGAAAAGTTATTTAACTGCATATTCATTATGTATGCATCACAATGTAAAGTATACGTGGATATGGGTATAAACCCTACAAGCGCTTCAAAAATATTCATGTCATATGGTACACCCACCCATATCGATGGAACAATAATGGTGTCGGAAATTAATGGACTATTGACCTGGACAAAGTGCTGCTGCTGGGCTATTACACAAGAAGTATGAACGCCTGCCGTAACTTTCGTGCTTGATCGCTACCACCGGCAGGCGTTTGCTCACCACTCACTGGATGGAAAAGTAGATACTCGTAATAATTATTACAGTTCCATGTAGAATTGAATGAAGTTTATTAAGTTATAAATTATAATTGCATAAAAGTCCGTACATTCATGATCAATATGAATTTAATGTATGTAACAGTCATTAAAACTGTTTCTTCATTCTTCAACAGTCATTAGGAATTATAAAGATTTATAAACTCTTCAATGAAATTATCAGTGGTTACCTAACAAAAAAAAGAGTAGAATATTTTAAATCACTTTGCAATTATCGATGACATTGGATAAAATACACACAAAAAACAGATCCAAATCAGAAATTTCTCCTTTTTGCCCTAGCTCCTGTTAAAAAGGGATAAAACCGGTTAGTAGGTAATTATGTGTATAAATATGCTTACAGAAATTTATTATCCATGTTCCATTTAACGAATCAACCAATTAGTCTAGTCGTTATTTGTTTTTGTTCACGAAAATGAGCACTTACTATTAGTCTCGTCAATTATATGAAATACTATTTTCTATGATCTGGTAAGGTTTTGTCGATCCTTATAAAGATATATTGTAACAAATACAATAAATACTTATTGCACTTGATAATACGAGTATGTATATATTTATAGAGGAATTTTATTAAGGGAAATGTGTATTTATTAAAGTGAATACTTATTGTTCTATTTTTAGTGGTGTTCGGACTTCCAGGGAAGTCACATGAAGGAAACGCAGTACTAACTTGCGTTCAAAATACTTGATGGGCTTAACAGAGCGAATCAGCTTATATCATAGACAAGATACATATCCGACAGCATGGAGTTCTGTAGTTATCTTTGGACAGGCGAACCTACGTACCAGCTTGCCAATGTGAGCATTGTTGACGATCTAACACTGATTTTCAGGTTTCAGCCAGGTCATGCGCTTGGTTGTTACCTTAGTGATGTAAAAAATATGCAGTAAAATACTGCGTATACTTACATATATTGCTCGGCAAGTATGATATTTAACAGTGGTAGCACTACTGACGTCACATTTAATTTTGCGCTCTTGCTAAAGTTGACATAAAGTACGATTGTATGCATCGGTGAGTACTCGGGGTCAAAGTTTATCAAGCCGCTTTGCCGGCGACTGCGTACTTTTCCTATTTGTTCTAATTTTAAATAATTAATTACAATTACTACAGTTGCCGCTGATAAGTGCAGTTCACTATTATCATTCTTGTAGGCTCGTGTAGGCAATTGCGGTTGTTTTTATTGCTTCAATACTGATTGCGTTATTTAGTTTTGAATTTAGAATACACTATATATTAACTTGAGATAACCTCGGCAGGGAGGCAAAGTCTTTCCTTAAACTTTAGGTCTCAATACCGGGCATAAGCTTAAGATCAGCGACAGTTCTCAGAACTTCTCTTTGAATCAAATCACAACGTCCTAAACTGGTTTCCAAGTGCCCAAAGGTGACTACAATTCTCCATGTGGGGCCTGACTGAAAACAGCCACGTCCGTAGCTCGGCGTATAGTCAGATTTACATAGCATAGGTCTATGCTCCACATACATCATCGGTACATCGGAGATACATTCCAAGACGTGTGAAAAGAGGTTATATTTAAAAACCCAACAATCATGATCTACCTCTATGTTATGTTCCTACGAATGGGTGAGGCTAACAGTAAGATAATGAGTTGCTACGTTTGTTAATATTAGCAAAATAGTGGTTGATGACTCCTTTCTTTACAATTCATTGGTCACAAGTTAAATTCATCGATCACAAAAAAACTGTCCATTTTGTAGTCGCCTATGAAAGTTATTAAACGCCTCACCTGAACTTAAATGATTTGAAGGTAGCAAGCTACAGTTGCAGTTTATTAGGCCACTAAGGCGGTAAGTACTAAGACAAACAAGCGTACGGCTGTCTGTACGCTTGTTTGTATAAGCATAATTTTTAAAATATTGTAAAATCGGTTCAAAATATTCCTTAAACCATACACATACATACGTGGGGTTTTCACTATCGCTATGTATACGTGGGGTATCGGCTAGCTTGGTCATTTATTATTAAAAATGCGAAACACTTAGAGCTGTTTAAATCCATTGCAATTATTGCTTCTAAAAAGTCTCATAACATGCATGAAAAGTGGGATAAGGTGTTTTCGATGGACCGTCTTATTGATTAAACTAATAATAGCGTTTAAACTATTTTGGGTGTTAAACGCAAACGGCCCACCTGACCTAAAGTGTTACCATAGCCTTTGGTATATGTAAAATAAGATGTATCGCTCATTTTATTTATCGGTATCGCGATACTGCCTCCAAAATATTCTCAGGAGCTGTATAGGTACATCACACACTTGCAGTACTACTTACAAGCATAACTAATGTTGGATTATCCCATTACAAAATGAGGCGTATAGAGATAGCTTGGTAGAACACATGCCAGTGTTGTCAATATATATATATTTCATGAGTCATATCCCATATAATTATCTCGAACATCTTTGAGCTTCTGTGGGTTCGGCTTTTACGACAGTTACGCAATAAATGATATCCAAATGTACTAACACATCTGTGTAATTATGCGCATACGCTATAGAACCTTCAACGACCTTACTGTATGCCTTTGATTACAATATACATCTATTAAAATATTTATTTAGGTCTTCTTAAATTAATTTGTGTAGAGCACCTAGCAGTACAATTTATTTTAAGAAATTTTCATTTCTTAATATTAATCGTGATCATAATAATAATTATATTTATTAAAAAACAAATTATTATCTTATTAAACGTATTTAATTCAATGTCAAGATTACAAGTAAGTTATAGCTGCACTTCTGCTCGTGACTGTGCAGCAAATTTCGAAGCAAATGCTCAATTGCTTCGAAATTCGTAAGCAATGTGAACTGTAACCGTTTTCATTTAAAAAGGCCGTATGCTTTTTTGCCACTGGACTAAAGCAGATTTTGATACCTGTTATGTGTTATGAATCCTGAATCTCGAAGATTGAAAGTAGAAGCTTGCGCGACTGGTAGACACGAGAATTCCCAATAACCACGTACTTGCGCAAAATTTCGTTTACTTAAAAAACAGAGACACCTATGCTATCTAAAATGTTGCATTAATAGGGGAACATCAAAATTTCTTCTTATGGGACAATTACAATAACAATTATACAATTAGTGAGGCAGGGGGACCTCTAGATGTACTACTACTACACATGTCGATTAAATAGATATTACGCTGAAAAAGGGGCTAATCAAAATCATCGAGCATGTATGAAGAGATTGATTGATGTAGTAGAAGAAGCGAAAGAGGTATGTTTCGACCAGTGTACGTGGTGTTCTATAGCCCTGTCTATCCTAATGGCAGTCAGATATAATGGAATGTATGTACAATAATCTCATACACACATAATAGTGTTATATATAATACCTACTAGTCTTATAGTGAAAAGTGAGGACTATGTACCTTTTTTTTCCTATTAATAAATGTTTCTTAATTGTATAGTCAATATTTGTTTAACAATTAAAAAGATTAGGCGTAGAGCATTAAGTATATAATAACTTAATGACGTACTGATTAACGTTAATGAAATGTCACGTTTTATCAATTAATAATATTTAAAAACAAATGCGTAACAGTAGAATAAGTAAGTACCTATGTGTATTATAGTCATAATCATTATAATCGATGATTATATGTATCTATTTTGTCGTAATCTCACTCACCTCATAATTTATAATATCTATAAACTGATAGATTATTCTATTACTTTAAACGAGCAATTTTTATGAATACATAAATATATTTCGTGTATTCAAAAAACGTCTCTAACGTTTTGTATCGAACTTTGTATTTAGATCAGTTTTTACATTAAACTTATTTTAAATTTATCTATATAGATGTCCTTACTGTAAAAATGTACGGTTTTACTAAAAAACTACGATCCAATTATCGATCGATCGATCGGGTCTATTAAATCTCGATCGATTACACAGGAATTTGTTATAATACAACAAAAATATTAAATATGAAATGTATTGATCGATTATACGTCACTGGGTTTATATTTTACTATATTGCGCAATTAATACAAGATATATTCACAATTAGTTTTAAGTTATTTAAAACTTTAATAGCCATATATAAAAGTTTTAATAAGTTGTTTTGGATGATTTCTACGAATATTAATGTTTGCAATGAGTAAAGTATACTGCTTTTCTTTTAAGTCTTAAAGCCTACCACATACAATATTTTAATATTGTATATGCTTATGGACTGGAGTAAATTCAATAGAGAATAAAACAATCAGAATCGGATCAGCAGTTCCAGAGGTTACCCCCTACGTCCCAACAAAATTTCATATTTCACCTTTTTGCAATAAAAGAGTAGATATAGTCTTTATATTTTTTTTGAAATGAGAATAAAACCCAAAATACCCTGTTATTACTATAGTAAGATCGAGTCATTTATTCACATAGTAATAATTCTTCAATAACGCTTCACATTAAGTAAAAACTTTTAATAGTAAGTTTTAATTGAATAACTTCAAGACTATCTAAACTGCATAACGCATCTGAAAACTACACTAATTATATTATGTTAATATCGTATTTAACATCCTATGTTCATTATTAAAAACTTATACGCATTTACGGATATTAAGTAGATATAGCAATATGAAAAAATTAAATTATAGTATATAATAATTACTGATGTCCGATAAGCATCTTTCTAGTAAGTACATATCCAGATATTAATTGGTTTTAGCCAGGCCAGAAATTAAATCAAGTTTATATGTAAATAAAAAAATATATGGGTTATTATATGGGTATATTATTTTTCTCGGAGAGTATGTTGTAGAGCGGTGTTTATCTATTCATTTAATAAATAAAATTTAAGATTACATATGTTACTGAAATAAAGGCATTTTCTTTCGTCGAACTTATACTAAAGTACGAGTAGCATTCAATTCAATAAGTTGGTAGATTCAATAAGTTGAGTTTTAACCCAAGCTTGTCTTTTTTGTCAATTTGTTTCTCCTTAAAAAAAATCATGGCACTCGATTGAAGTTGCCGGAATATGATTAGAACATAATATACCTACATACCTAATAGATATTTTTCTTAAGCTCAATAGATACTGTTGAGTTAAAATCATAGTCTACTCGTAGGTTTATACAACACTAGCTGCTGCCCGCGGCTCCGCCCGCGTGGAGTCAAATAACGTAGCCAATGTGTTAACCCAGATCATAATCTATCTACGTGCCAATTTTCATTCAAATCCGTTCAGCGGTTTAAGCGTGAAAGAGCAACAAACATCCATCCATACATACAAACATTCGCATTTATAATATTAGTAGGTTTAACATATGAAACAAATATTAATTTAAATTAGATGAAAAGTGATGACATTAAAAATAAAACCTATGAGTACAAGAAAGAGTCGTGTCGGTAGAACTATACTACAACTAACGGTAATTACGTCCGCGAGTATCCCCGGGGTACCTACTTATAGACAAATTTTAAATTTTCTTGGCCACAGAAAGGATTGTAATCTTGTCCAAAATTTCGATGTTCTTTTATGTAGGTACTTACAAGGATATCACTGAATATAATTATTTGTTTGGAATGTGTGGTCTATGCGTATATGAAATAGGTTTAAAAAGGGAGACAGTTGATTAAACGTAATGGGAATTATCGGATGGAGTGAACTTTCTCATTTCGGAGCCTGCATGTTTTATTTTGTTATTATATACGTGCTGTTTATTTTTCAAATTATAGTGCAGTGTCACAGTCAATTCAGTAAAACTAATATAAATAAATAAATATTAGCAAGTATCACTCCGGTGCTCTATGTAGCGCCGCGCCGCGGTGCCAACGCTAGGTATGAATTACGTAATTCCAAACCTTTATGAAAATACTGTGTGTCATTTCATAAGAGTACACACCTAAGTCAAACTCTGATCGACGTACTTATAATTCTAATTATTATGTTATATTACCGCGAGTCATATAATCTTAAATAATCATTCTATTATAATTCATCGTCACAATATACACATCTAGCAATGTAATGAACAAAGTCATTTTCATTTTAAACACCTGTTTATTATCTTTACTGTATTTAGTTCGAATTATAAAAAAAATATGCAAATAATAGAATGAAAACCGATCTACAAAAACTTTCAACCTGCTAAATCCGATTACCTACTCAGAGAAATACAACGAAATTTTCCTTAATTCTTTGGTAAACAACTTCAAGGTAAATAGTGATGTTAATTAATGTATCAAACGTTACAGATTATTGAAATTAAAGGGTCAGTCAGTGAGAATAAGTTTAGATGGTGAAAAGGTAAGGCTGGTGATGAAGGTGTATGATGGCGCTAGGTCGAGCTTCGGGAGCGGAGCGCCGTCGGTATACCTACGCTCAGAAACAACCTAAAATAAAGCAGGCCAGCAGGGAGTAGCCGTCTCGACGGACGCGGAACACGACGCACACACGTCCGCCGGCGCACACTCCGCCCGCCGCGCACACACACTCGCCACACGCACACATCGCACTCCAGACGAAAATAAAATCCACTCGTATGCGCCATGCAAATAGGAAGGCGGCCCGTGCACGCGAGCCGCCCGAATCAACGAACAGATCCTTACGTTTCGTGGCACTGTCGGAAGACGGTCACGGACGCAGCATCGCAGGCCGCGGGTCACAACAGCGCTCGACACTCAGAGGTCTCATCCGAGGAAAGGCGTCGTTCGCCACTCCGAACTGGTTTCTTACGCCCGGGATCCGATGGAAAAGTACACGAAAGTGACGTCCACGAACATTCGACACTCGCGGTGTAGCGCGCCGGTTGCACTACGGTCTGTCGGCAGGAGAATCAGCGGCCGGAGATTAGCATGAATGATATCACGGGCGAGTATCGCAAAAAGCCAGACATGAACACAGTGCGATGTCGGCGCAGGTCGCAGCGCGACTGGCGTGGCGGCGCCACTACGCAGAGCCCCGTGCGTAGTGAGTGGCCGTGAGGAGCGGGGACGAGGAAACCCGGCGCGAGTACGGCGCGCCCGGCCGCAGCCCGCGGTGAGGAGGCGAGGGGGGCGAGGATTAATCACGTAGTAAGTATGCCCCCCTGGGCCGCGCTCTACCCGCGGCGGCGCCGCCAGCGATAGAACCTGCGCCCGAGCGATACATAAATAAATACTAAAATGCAATATGAGCGCTTGTCGTGCCAGACCGAAACCGGACACTCCTCGAGGCGAAATGAATTCCTGCGTGAGCGTTGCCACCGAATCTTGGCCGCGTGTGCCCGTCGCCGTCGTCGTTTGACGTGTCTCAAGACGTCTCGTCAGCGCTATACATATGATGCAATGGGATGTGGCTGTTTTGAAGACTAGCGATCACCTCGACTCTTCGAAAGTTGTCAATGTGCGATACAAAATCTACTTTTGTGAGCCTACGTTGGGTAAATAACTGCTTCAGACATTTCTCGTTATTAAAGTGCTGACTACTTTTAGAACAACAACAATGCTTTCAACAGGGATTTCCGAATACATCACTAAGTAGTAGAAATTATTTCAAACAGGTTTTACTTGCCTGCACAATTGACGATGACTTGTGTTTATGCTACATTGAGAGGCCTTTCCCATATCAAAATATTCGATTGGAGGCATCTAAACTTGGTCCAATCCACCCCACTAAGACTTAATGCATTTACCGTCAAAATATTTTTGCTGTGATCGCTAAATTTGAGAATCGCTCCTGGTTATCATCAAGAGAATGTGAATTAAGAATTATAAGAAAACAATCTATCAACAGTCTTCACACCAAGAAGTCTTCTTAACTATAATAATTAAAGATCAAAAGAGAGATAGAAGCAACGTGATTTTCTCTTCAGGACGAATTGCACTTCAGCTTGGAACAAATACTATTATACAAGTAATGACCTCTCTATCATATATATAATCAATGATCTATACACACATATGTGTATTTGAAGTTCGACCTCACATGGAGTATGTAGCACTTTGAGACCTATGGGAGTATTTTATTATTAGCTTAGGTCTTGCACTCGCTTCAAAGATGCATGATGAAAATTGTTGACAACCTCAAGCTACGAACAGTAGTAGAGTCCATAAATTTGCCGAGAGACATCTTCACTTTGTGAGCTCTACCAACTATAGAGCGGAACATTTTTGGAGGAGTTGTTTGTTAAGCTATCGACCGCCCGATTATAGTAGACCATAGTGGTCTCTTTCTATAATCCAACTATTCGCTATCGATACGAAAAATATGCTTACACTTTGGAAAAAAATAACTCCCAGGTGCCACAGGGGTTGTTTTCCGCGGGCTCTAACTTGTGGAATAAACGGTTCGGTAGAGAGTATTGTGTTTTCTAGTGACGTACTTTCTTACAATGATGCCTCTAGTATTGCAAGCGTCCATACACTTCCGTGACTGTCGATGAGAGTCTGCAAATACTTTTATATACAACGTTTGGAGGCATACAAGCATACGGTCCACCTGATATAAAGCAGTTACCGTATCCTATTAACGATTGTAATATTTACATTAAGTATCACTCGCGCGATGTCTCCTCTGCTGCTTACACAGCAACTCCTTAGGAGCTTACTGGTGACCTCACTCACACGCAGGAATACAACAATCCTCTAGGGAGTTGTTATTTGGCTGCGGTTTTCTGTGAGGTGGGAGGTACTTCCCCGGACGGGCTGCTCTGATGCACTCTACCTCTTTTAAAACATTCAAACCAAGACAAACAGATATTTTCATGCACACAAATGTTTGTCTTATGTGGGAATCGAACCCACGAGCGTTGGTATCAATGTCGCGTCATTCACGACTGAGCCACCGAGCTCGTCAAAATTATTGACTTATATTGAGAAAAAAATTGTGCAATTAATAATTAAACGGGCACAGATACACAATCAATGTTCCATAGAGCAATATATGAAATATTTCCGTTACACTGATGATGATGGGAGTTTATTACCTCTTCTCGAAATGTCTGTGTCTGTCTGTCGAAATGAACAGTCTATAATATATGTAGTAGGATTTGGCCGTTTTGATTGACCAAATCGAGTAGGGACACATAGGTTGTTTTTTCAGGTGTACTCGTAGGTTCAATTCTCAGCCAGACCAAGGCAGTCTTGTATAAAGTAGTGATATGATTGTTAAGTTGAACTGTCGAAATAGTCAATTTTGCATATTGAGTAACTGCATGCTGTTATGCTTCTAATGAAAGGCTAAGAATTTATAATAAAGCGGTCACTTAAGAGAGCATTGAGAGTAATTACGTAAACATCCCTACCTACCTTGTTTCTGTTGAGGCTGCCTGACCAGGCCACACCAGCGTTGTCAAAATATGCGAATGCAGTTTTCATCGTATTTTATAATTGAAATGATGTCTAACTATCTAGAATAATATATCCTACTAATATTATAAATGCGAAATATTATAAATGCGAAAGTTTGTTGTATATATACGGATGGATGTTTGTTGCTCTTTCACGCTTAAACGGCTGAACGGATTTGAATGAAATTTGGCACGTAGATAGATTATGATCTGAATTAACACATAGGCTACGTTATTTGACTCCACGCGGGCGGAGCCGCGGGCAGCAGCTAGTCTAGAATAATCTATCTAAAACATCTTTTTTCTGTATTCAATGTTACTAAGGGCCTTTTCCCGGTGTCGATTTTTTTTCCAACTGTAATGACGTAATCTTTTCTTCTGAGAAACGATCCTATCTATCAACCTCAAAAAAATATATTTTTGTCCTTTAAATCCGACCTAACGTACCGACAAGGACTTTTGTAATAGACAATAAGTATAAGTAATTTGTATTTAACTGTTTGAAAGTACTTCAAATTTTTTTGGTGAATGAAAGTACTTTAAATTTTTTTTGTACTGAATTCAACATTCCTGCTAAAATGGAAACAAAATCAGTGGTTTCTCTTCTTATTTTAGTTTGAGTGTGCATTTAGTGCCTTCTTAGCTCTTAGTTTCATATAGCATTAGAAATTTTAAATTTGGTAGAAACGTTCCTTTTTAGGGTTCCGTACTAAAAATAATAACAACGGACCACATTGATACAACGGAGCTTTAGCTTTACGGATATATGCTATATCACATATCAGTCTGTTAAAGAATTAGATACCACTATTTCTCAATTCTTATCTACATCGAAAAATATACGCTATCTCGCGCGATGCCATCTTTGCAGCTAACACAACAACTCCTTAAGAGCTTACTGGTGACCTCACTCACACGCAGATATACAACAACCCTCCATGGAGTTGTTATTTGGCTGCGGTTTTCAATGAGGTAAAAGAACTTTTCCAAACGTGCTGCTTTGATGCGCCCTGCCAAGCGACACCCAAACCAAGACAGAGAGAGGTATTTGCACACAAATGGGGAAGAGAATCCACTAGCGTTGATATCACAGTAGCGTTATTAACCCCTGCGCTACCGAGCTAATCAAAATGGGTACCATATTATCACGTATCAATATATCAATTAAAACCTTTTACGAAAAGTAATTTGATTTAAAAGCGGTACTTCTGACAAAAGGTTTAACCGCGTTGAACTCTTCGACAAGGGCCATCGAACGATTTGCTACGCTCGCTGAGGAAAAAAACATACTTGTTTTTTTAACGATCACGACAACCACCAACAGCCTTTTCTACTTTTGAAATGTGATATGTGCTTTACAAATGCTTGTTTGTGTGCTACCTTAACATTAACACGCCGTGAAATTACATGCGGACAGGCATTACCTTAGCGTTCTATAAAAAAACAACTCCCCGTGTAATTTACTTACATTTATTCACACTATTGAAATCATAATTCCGTAATGCTTATAAAACTTAGCGCTATATACATTTTGCCATGTTGAGGCATTCCAACATAAACAGTAACAGGTAACCTTTTTAATGGTTTATAGACAATGGGTCACATCTACATATGTATATATACATACTGTGCAAATATTTAACATTCAGAAACACGAGTCTTCATATCAAGATGAAATAGGAATTAAACCCGAAAATGTATCCCAGTTGAACATTGTATCCAAAGTTTGTTTAAAATTTCACGAAATAAATAAATAAGTACCTAGTTCAGATGTTATATTCCTATATAAAGTATGAAATAGGGTAGATAGTGATCTAAGTTCCAAATTTCACTGCAAAATTAATTATTCGCATACGATCAATATTGTTTCGCACCAAAGCGGCTTTTTATAGCATCGAGATCGTGGAAGAGATAAAAGAGGAGAGATTAATAAGTGAATAGGAGATAGCAGACTATGGATAACAAAGTGGAGTTTTGGCAGTACGATATGATTAGCTATATGGCGTAGAATATAATTAGATAAAAGAAGAGGAAACGCGAGGACGTAGAGGGAAGGAGTAAGCTAGAACTACGAAGTATTGATATAATGTAAGTGAAAATTACAGAAAAAATGGTAAATTCAAATCTCATGAAATAAGAAGCACACAATTCGGCACACGAGTGATAGAGTATAGTTTCAAGAAGAGTAATGTGGTAGGCGAGTTTACTGAAAATTTGACCAATAGTTCGACCCTAGACGGCGAAAGACGGTGATAGTGAGGAATAAATAAAAAAGGAGTAAGCAAGATAAGGAAGATCTTCTATTTCTCATTTTCTCTACCACGATTTTCCCTTCTGCTACCCGGAGGAGGCATTGGAATATGTTGTCAGGCTTCAGAAAATAGATGATATTTCGGCCAGTTGGGTTCAGTATGCATGGCAACGTTGATTGAATAGGAGAGAGGATGAAGGGAAGTTATAGGAAATTAATTAACTATAGACATTTGGAGAAGATGTATGTAACAAATCAAGAGGAAGCAACCACCTATACAACTGAATGTGTAAAGTCATTGGATCAGCCAGAGTTGCTCCTGCACAATTTACAGCTGAAGGTTAAGCTCGGCAGTCAATTCAACGAAAGGAATCGACTCGAATGCAACCATCCAGCAAACAGTTTTATAGTAGTAAAACAATTTTAAGTTATTTCGCTTCTATAAGGCTAATGCTTTGCTACCATGTGAATTACATTAGTTTTAATATAATTAAAATACTTCTTATTTATATTTTTGAACGGTTATTATTTACTATATTTTGACTACTCATATATCTATTGATATATATACTTATTTAAATTTATTTATCTTAATAAAAAACTGTATTTATTTCATCTAATAAGTTACATCTAACAACATTTATTGATTCTAAGGCGGTACCTACGAAATACGCTGGGCCAGCTAGTTGTACATAAAATAAAACCGAATAAGTGCAGATAGGACCATGTTCGTGGAACAACTAGAAGTGTTCCATAAGTATAGGCCTAAGTAAAAAATATCAAATGTAAGGACGTCGACTCTACATTTTAAGAAATTTTGATGGAATCATTTTCAAATAATATGGTAATTCCAAACAATGACGTACATAATATTGATAATAAAATTACCAAAAACATTGATAATAAAATTATTCCGCGTAACCAGCGTGAATTGGAAAACGTTTCAGTTCAACCAATACAGATAATTTAACATTCGACCCGCTCTAGATTTCACCAGGGGTCGGTACCAGAAGCGTGCACGCTGCGAACCTGTCAGTCCAATACTGTGGACTGCAATTCTGGACGGAAACCGCATAGGCACGTGGATTAGGATGTCCCTCGGAGGCGACGCCGATCCGCCCCGTTGGTGCGAGATTAATTGCTGCGGCGGTGGGGCTCCGCCACACAACGCTCACCCCGGTGGGACGAGAAAAGCTGAATGTCGTATAGGCACATGGAATGTGAGAGGCGGATTACAAGATAAGATGAATGAGTTGATGGATATAATGAACGATTGTGTATTTTGGAAGCGCTATTAGTAGCGATGGAAGGTATACCGCTGATGTGGAAAGACGAGTGAGTGCAGGCAACAGCGTGACTGAAGCGTTGGGTTAGAAAAGGCATGCTCCGTTGGTTCGGACATGTAGAAAGAATGCAGGATGAAAGAATGACGAAACAGATATACAATGCAAAAGTTGAAGGATGTAGGAGCCGAGGAAGACCAATACTGACCTACCATGACCAAATTGGTCGTGTTTTATCAGAAGGTGATTTCAAGAGTCCTAGAAACCGGTGAGCGTGCATGAAAAGAGTTACGAATGTTAAAGAAGCGACTAAAGTGTGACCGCGTTTTATGACCCTCGGCTCTCTCTGCCTACCCCGCAAGGGATTTGGCATGAAGTTATAGATAGATTTCACAGGGAAGTGAAAACGCAAAGTCTAGAAAAAGAATGAAAATATTTAAAATAATATTTTTTTATGGAAACGTCAAGCTCACAATTTTAGTGTACCCAAGTAACCAAATAACCCTTATAATTTCGTTATGTTGTAGTTCTGTCTGTTAGTTTTTCATCCGTCTGTATATATATTTATATCTGTCTACAACTAATTTACTATCTGAGTTAGATGGCTGAAATTTTGTGACTACAACAACACAGTTGTTAATAAACAAATTTATGAAATGAAAGCGATATAAAAAAAATACCGTTAACTTCTTCGCTCATAAAAAGAGGTTCTTTTTTATTAATGCACCTCATATCTGTTTGATTTCGTAGAAAATGTTATTCAAAAATATTGCCTTTTCTTAGTTTTGATGTAATGATATGTAAGGTATATAAGGTATGTAAGGATCGAGTCACGTGGCGCTCGGTTCTCTCTGCCTACCCCGCAAGGGATTTGACGTGACGTTATAGATAGATAGATATATGTAATGAAGTATTGATTACTTATTTAGATTTTAAATACACTTGTTGGAATTAACGTACCCCCCTCCTCGAAAGGTATATGTTGATGCCTGGCTAATATATTCAACATAAATATAATAACGGATTGAAAAGGTAAACCACTTCTGAGGAGTAGGCTTTATTAGTTTACTAGTATATATTTCTAATTTAGTTTAGCGTAGTTAGCTAGTAGCGTGATTCATACAAATGTTCCGCAATAAAAAATGCAAAAACATCTTTGTACATAACATGAATCAGCATTCATATCACTTTTATCTATTTTTGCTATCCTCTGGTAATCATATTTAGTAGGATCGGTTGCATACTGTACTTGTTAAGTGAAAAGTTTACTATTAACAATTGAAATTGTATACCTATAAGTCAAACTGTAAGAATACCTATCTTGATATTTAAATACGTGTTATGTTCCCTAAACGGCTATGGAACTCTGTTCGGTGCAAATTCGGCTCGCACTTTGTCTGTTTGTTATTAAAAGGACCAATTAAACGACGCCCAGATTAGGTCTGTAATTTCAGTTACCTCATTTTATGTACGAATCTACAATTATTTTGTGACAATTTACTAAATATACCTATATTGATTTTAATTGTGTATAATGAACGCATGCTTTTGAAATTTTAGGTTAGGTTGTGAGATTTTTGAGGTGGCCTGTCGGTTGCCCGCGTAGTTGTTCTGGCCAACAGTGCGTGTCGCCATGACAGGTGCGCCGCATACCGACGCTTCACTGGTTTACATTAGAACTAGCGTATATTTGCGGCTTCGCTTGCGTTGAATTTGAACAAGTACCCTATACACACTGTCCAGTGTTTAAACTCAAACTAATAGTTTGTCAAAATTAGTTCATAGGTTTAGCTGAGGAATTGAAATCTGATTTGAAATTGCCATTGTCGATATTCCGTGTACACGTTACAAGACTGATCATTCAAAACAACAACAATATACAGCAGTTATTTTAAATGACTATTTAATTACTTGTGTGTTTTTAAGATCCGTTTAACTTACAAATGAATCTATTACAATTAACATTTAAAAAGGTACTAAGATACTTTTCTTTAATATCTAAAACTGAAGATAAACACAAGACTCAATCAGAATGCTGGGCCGTTAAGAAGATGCATGCTAATGAAGACCAAAATGAATATGAACATCAGTGAGTGCAAGGATAGAGGACGACCAGAAAAGATGGATGGATTATGTGAAGGTTGAGATGAAAATGGAGTGGATGGCTAGATAAAGACTGACCGCGATTAATGAAAGAGATAAACTGAACCCAGATAAACCAGGACAGGTAAATGATATAATGGTTTAATTGTAATTGCCAAATGCGGGAAAAGGCAGAAGTTAAGTGCAACATTAAGTTTTTTTTGGATAATCAACAATACCCGTAAGTATTGCGTTAAGATATACTTTTATTTTTTTTATCCATTATTAACAAACTATATTTTAGGGTGTAAGAAGGTTAAGTTCATAAATTCAAGGTATTTTTGTTCATTGTTTTGGGAAATGATGGGTTCATCTCAATTTATACATTTTTTGTGAATGAATGAGTGTTTGACTTATATTTCAAATAGTTATTTTCGTCGTGGTTTGTGACAAGAGACTTCTAAAGCAAACTCAGCTTCACGATACTGCCCGATAAGTGGCTCCATCTCACAGAAGACCGCAGTCAAATCAACTATCCGAAAGATTATCCCATTCCTGCGAGCAGTGGCGACGCTTGCGGCGACTTATAGGGCCTTGCAAAAAAATTTGTTGTACTTTTTATCCTTATTTGATTAGCATTATAATACCTGTAAAATATAATTAGTGTAAATAAAAAATAAAAGTAATGTTCTTTCTGACTGGAAAATGAGAAGAGCTTCGTAAGGCTGCTACGAGTAGCACAACAACTCCTTTTAGAAGCTTATCGGTGATCTCACTCACACGCAGGAACACAGTACGTAATTCCCCAGACTTACCCAGGTGCTTTGATGCACCCTACCTCTCTTAAAATAACCAGACCAGACAAACAGACATGTTCATGCGCATAAATGTTTGCTCTGTGTGGGAATCGAACCCACGTGCATTGGTGTAAAGCAACGTAACAGCGCGTTTCGCCACTGCGCCACCGAGCTCGTCAAAACGTTGTATAAAAAGAAGCATAATGGAATCAGAGTGTAATTCAAATGGCACAAACTCATTTATACTAAAATCAATAACAAAGACCGACAAGCTAAAAAAAAATATATATATAACATCCAGTGTTTGTTTTGCGTCGTATCGTGTCATAAATCACATTTTCTAGTGAGTAAGAGACAATCAACATGGTCTTTGTGCGAGCAGCGGTAGAAAGATGAAGTCATCGAGTTATTTTTCAAATGATGATGATTTTTACTATATTTTTACGAACAGATGTAGGTACGTATATAATTTCTGACTCAGTTGGTCTACATTGTTGATAGAGTTATTATTATTAAAGTTTTGATGAGTTTTTGACAAGAAACCATTTACTGTATATAAATGTAACATAATTAGTATTGGTCGATTATTAAAATAAAAGCCTCAACGAATATATCTGACGAGCTCGGTTGCGTGTTTACTGCTGCTACTTTGACACGAACGCTCGTGGGTTCGATTTTCATACAGGACAAACATTTGTACCCATGAACATGTCTGTTTGTCTTGAGTGTTTTTAAAAGAGAAATCGGGTGTATCAAAGCAGCCTGTCGGGGGAAGAGCCTTCACCTCATAGAAAACTTCAGCCAAATAACAAGTTCCTGGAGGTTTGTTGTGTTCCTGCGTGTGAGTGAGGTCCAGTAAGATCCTATGCGGACCCCGGCCTTCCTAATGGGTTAGAAAACGGGATAACGCGAGCAATAAGAAGAAGTCCACAACTAGTAATGTACAATAAGGCCTGTCAAATGCGAGATGGCCTTGCGCTCCGAGGAATATGTACGACCTTTGAACCTCATATTAATATTTAAGTTTAATTGTGTAGGATTTCTGATGCTTAAAGGTTGTGTTAAAAATGTTACGTTTTACTTTTTATTCAACCGTAACCCAAAATAGAAAATCTAAAGCTCAAATCAATGTCAGCCATGACACAAACCTGTAAATGTGCTCAAGTTCAATCAAGTGCGAGTCTACTTGTGCCGTACTTTTCTTCACCCGGATATTTAAATTTGTTTCTGTAGGATAATTCATCACCAACAACCTCAGCTGTGCAGTTAAGTTTTTTAAGATTGCTGAAAAAATGTTAGGAACGTCATTATTTTTAATTATATTTTCTTTTCCGTAATATTTATGAATATTTCAGAATACTAAACATACTTTGGAGATAAGGCAGGCCGAATGGTGTCATTTTGTTACTGAGTTTTGTTGATTCTTTAGAAAGGTAAATTAGAAAAATAATTTCATTATCCTGTCCCAATGTGATATATTGTATGTTATCATAGATTTCGAACAGTCTATACCAGTATACTGCTCCTGTAGTTAGTGAGGTAGGCTTACGGCCTCCTGATGTGAAGCGGATAATCGTAGTGTATGATCACTTGCGTAGCATACATTCGAGTGTTATCCCCGCTTCTTACACATCAACTCCTCCGGTATCTCATTATCTTGCTAGAACACAACTATCCTCTGAAGGGCTACACAGCTATTTACGCCACTTGTATATAACAATGGGCGAAGGTGGCTCACCACTGTCTTATACTTGGTTGGGTCGAAAACTAGCATATGACCTCTCTGATGGGAAACGATTACCAAAACCTATTGACGCTTGTGATACCAAGAGTATCACTCGTGTATTGTCATCCTCAATGATAATTCTCCATGAAATTGGTATTCAGATGGGGTATTTTGTAAATTAAAGGTATTTCTCCAGCTCCAGTCGAGCTGCTTTATTACCCTCATATATCCTTTTGTTTGCACCACGTGCTTATGGGATTGGCTTTGTCTCTAAATACGATAGTTACAACTTACCTTTATAAGGAGTATTCTAGTCCTTTTATGAGCTTGTCACTACGGTGACAGGCGGGGGCGTCGGTCAAACATTGAACCTTAATGTTTAGGAACGTTTACATATATTTATTTACGTCCATTCATTTTGTAATCCACAAGAATTATTTATCATAGTACTCGTATATACTATTATAATTGGTCGAAAATAACTGATAAAAACGATGTTATATTATATGCAATTTGACCTAACTTGCTTTGTGTGCAGGCCAGTCGTGGCAGCAAAGGTGGTGGGGGCATGCGGTTTCTGTTCCAGATGGCGGACGACCACAGCAGCCGAGGCAGAGACTACCGGAGCAGCCATGGCAGCGTCGGCATGTTGCATCAACTAACAGTAGCGGGTGGGTGCCGGCTGGCGCTAGGCCGCATGAACTAATTGGTGGCAGAAGCACACAAAGCATGTTAGATCAAATTGTATGTAAATTTGACTTTAGCAAAATCTATTAACTATTCGATGTTATATTAGCTTTATTTGTTATATGTATTTACTAGCGGCTACATGGGTTTCATGTTATTTACAGGAAATCTAAACATTTCTGAAAAAAAAGTACTACTAAATGTTGATTCTATAGTCGTGTTAAACTAATCGGTTCAGTACTTATTGTGTGATATATGCACAATGGACAAAAAATATGTTGAAGTGGGTACTGAACCATTCTATGATTTAATTATATGTCTTTGCTAATTTAAAGAATAAAATATGTATTAGTCGTATGAATAATATGTATTTATGACTATGCTTTATAAGGTTATTTTCGAGATATTAATGAACATATATCTTCGTTAATATCTCGAAAATAGCCTAAGGGTTTGTTCTTTATATTACATTAGAGTGCGCCCCAATGATGGTCGGAATTCGACTATAGGTAATCATTATTAAATTTTTGAGATAAACATATAGAAATTCTTTTTTGTTGAATGAAATAAATGAAAATTATAAACTGTGAAATAAAAACATCCTTCCACATAAGTAGCCGTCGTAACCTTTTAATATTAGGTGACTACTTCAATTAATTCATGAAGTTCTCGTTTACACTTACATTGCACTACAATTACATACAAAACACCTTTTGTCCAATCTTCAAATTTTATTCTCTAAAATCTGCACCGTGCGAATAAAGTAATTTTTATTTATCTACATATCTATAAAATAATACCGGCTGACTTACTGACTGACGTATAAGCTGTGTCTGCTTTTTTTTAAAAAGTCCCTATACCCTTTACAGATCTATTATTCAAGGTATAAGGTTGATATGCGTACTAAAATACGAAATGGATAAATAATTTATCCATTCTCACATTTTCGCTAAACACATTTTTTTTAAATACCCAGTAACTACATAACATGATACTGTAAGTATCTCGTATGCTATCATATGTACAATAAGTCAATAACATATTCTTATGCACATATAACAATATGTTATTGTAGGATGGAAGATGCATTAGTGTCTATCGAAAACCTCATAATTTTGGTTGTTAATCTTAATATGTAACTTTAGTATCAAACATTATACCGTTGTATGATGATAACACACGCGCAGACGATTCCGCGAATACGAGATACAGCGAATTACAAATTATGTAAATGCGCAAAGTAATCAGTAGTGAGTGACAGCAGCTTATTTAACCAAACAACGAAAATATATACTGATATGGAAGTACTTCAAGTTAAATAAAACTGTATAAATTTTTAGTTTCCTCTTCTTCTTCGCCAATCCTATAGGATTAGGAAATGGGAAAAATAATGCTAGGTTCCCGTTTTCTAATCCATTGGATTGCGGGGTCCATTACTAAAACTGTCTGCTGTAAAACTTCCACAACTTAGAGGGAAAAACTGACCTTTCTTTGGTCCACGTCCTTTGAAAAATAATCTTTTGGAAGTACGGATTTCCTTAGGATTTTTTCGTGCGCCGCCGAGCAAGTGATAATAACAAATATGTATACATAAATTCGAAAACACGAATGTAGTGCTACATGCACACTCCAGACAGTGAGTTATAGGATGGCTCGTTCATTTGCTGAGCTATCACTTATCATAAAAACAGTATCTGTTCAGAGCACACTTTTTGTTAATCATTAAAAGATTATACTCTTAATAACGATTGACCAAGTCTTACCGATATATGTACGAGTATTATTCACTGGTGTATGACCGAAATCACCCTGGATATAATACGTTTGGAACATTCACTAGCCAGCTTGGTGATTATTAACATATCAAAATATAAGAGTAGTGATAGTTCATTTGTATAAGGAATATTCACCACCTGGTCCCTGCTTCGAACCTGGCGGAGGCATGTAGCATGTAGGTACCACTAAAATCGTGTTTTCGGATTACTATCACTTGTTCAGCGGTAAAGTAAAACATCGTGTGGAAACCCACACGACCAAGAAATTATATTTCGAAAGTCGTGTGACCTAACCTAAGTTTTCCCTCTGGGTTGTGGAGGTCTGACGGCATTCGCTTTATGTAAAAATCTGTGTCTTCGGCAAATCCTTAAGCTTAGGTAACGGACCCCGCCAATCCTAATAGATTAGGAAACGAGATAACGCGAAGAAGAAGGGAAAAGATACACGGCGCCCTGACACTCGCGCACTTACATAATCTTCGTTAATAAATAAATTTGCTAGCTTGCACCCGCTGCAGTTTGTTCACCCAAGAGCTAGGTGATCCGTATATAAATCTAGACAGGCACCTAGGTACTTACATAGGTATTTGAGAGCGCAGACGTCTGCCTGCCCACGCTTGCTCCGTATCTACCTTTAGCATAATCATGTCATGTCGATAATAATATTTGTAACAACAGATTATATTTCTTTGAAAACGTCGTGCCTAGATGTATATTTAAACAACAGAGTATATGCATAGCTTGTGAGATGATAAAAATCGACAAGACGAAGCATGTAAAAATGGTCTTTATTTATACACATTTAACTCACGATTTAATGTCGTAAGTTTAAAGCAGTGGTTTTTCCTTTCAAAAAGGGAAGGGGAAGGGAGGGAGGGACCATTTGACAAAATTCTGTCTTACCATGGACCACCAACGGTTATAATGTACTATAAATATATGTGAATAAAGGTGCTTTATATAAAAAACAAATATAAAAAATTTCATTGCCAACGGTACTTTTTTTTTATTTGTAAATTTTGCACTACTGATATTATTATATTGTTTTAATGCGATTTTTGTGACTGCATATTCTTTACTAACTTCTGAATCATCAGTTCAGTGCTAGCCAAAACCATACGCATGTCGTCACCGGCATCTAAGTCATTTCGGTGCTTGTTTTTAATTATGACGAGCTCGATGGGTCAGTCGTGAATGACGCGACTTAGACACCAACGCTCGTGGGTTCGATTCCCACACAAGACAAACATTTGTGTGCATTAACATGTCTGTTTGCCTTGGTATGGATGTTTTAAGAGAGGTAGGGCGCATCAAAGCGGTCCCTCTGGGGAAGTACCTCCACCTCACAGAAAACCGCAGCCAAATAACAACTCCCTAGAGGGTTGTTGTGTTCCTGCGTGTGAGTGAGGTCACCAGTAAGCTCCCAAGGAGTTGCTGTGTAAGCAGCAGAGGAGGCATCGCGCGAGTGATACTTAACATATCGCAAGCGTTAATAGGCGACGGTACCCGCTTTGCATCAGGTGGGCCATATGCTAGTATGCCCCCCGACGTAGTATAAAAAAAAATATTAGAAGCACCAAGCTCCTCCTACTCGTATAGGAGCACTCCTATCTATTTATTTTTTAATCAGAGGGAGACTTTGTACAAAAGTCTTCTGTGTGGGTACCTCTATCTCACCTATTTCTACCGCCAAGCAGCTATATTTACCTAGTCTTGCCATAAATACTGAAACAAGAAAAAAAATATTTCTATTGCAAATAACATTTATTACTTTTACAGTGTGTTAGTTTTTAATACATAAATATAGAACAATTTAAAATATAAAACGCTTATTCGAAGTGGTCTCCATTGGCTGCCATACAGTCCTTTAAACGTTGAGGCCAGTTATCAATAGAAGCACGCACTCTTTCCATGGGAAAATTCTTCACTGCCAATCGTATGGATTGTTTTGAGGGACTCCAAATTATCAAATTATCATGGCATTTAGAGCAAGCCGTACTCTCTAAGACTGACCATAAATCATAATCCAGCGGATTAAGATCGGGACTAGACGACGGCCAGTCTTCAGCTCTGATGAAGTCCGAAGCGTTCGTTTCCAACCAAGACTGCGTAGACCGAGCTTTTGGACCCGGCGCCGAGTCTTGCTGGAAGGGCCACTCTTGGTTATTGAACATGGTGTTGTTAAGGGGCTTCACTACCTCCTCAAGAATGGTATCTTGATACACTTGTTTTGATACCTTTTTCACAAAAGTATGGCTCAGTCACTCCTTCATAGCTAATACCCCACCAAACCATCACTGAAGTCGGATAGTGCCCACGTTGCACTCTGTCGACTAATTGGGAAGCTTCCTTAGAGCTTTGAGCATAAATACGGTCATTTTGTTTGTTAAAATATTGCTCAATTGTAAAAATTTTCTCATCCATAAACAATTTTTTTCTGTGACCTCCCTTTGCGTACCGCTTCAGTAGTTGTTTCGATTTTACCACCCTATTCTTTTTTTAATTATCAGTTAAGAAATGACCAGTACATCTCTTATAGGCTGCAAGTCCTAAGTCATCTTTTAAAATACGCGACATGGTTCTAGGTGCTATCTTCATCTCCCGAGATAAAATCTTTTGCTTTCGAACAGGATTTCTTCAAATTCTTCCCCTTACTGCTTTGACTACCTTTTTTATACGAACACTACGTGGACGACCAGATCTTTTTCTGTGACAAACAGAGGAGGTCTCATTGTACCTAACGAAATTGCCTTTTGGCTTCAAATATCTTCAAGATTAATTTTATTAATTAATACTAGCAGACGCTCCTTGGTTTCATGCAATTGTTTCAGGAAATTCCTTTATCAGATTTTAAGAATGGATTCACGGACTATTTCTGGTTCTTCCAGGATCACCAGTGATCCGCGGACCACCGGTTAAGAACCATTGGTTTAAAGCCCATATGTATCTATCTGTGAATCGTGTGTCCAGATCATGTAGTCGATTTAGGTCTTGACTGCAGTTGACGTAAATTGGCTCAATACTCAATCATTTATTGCATCCTTAATGTGTACAAAGGTGTTAGCTTATGAGTTAAGTAGAAATCAAGGACCTCGAGGGGCGCTGCAATGAGAGAGGAAATATTATTGTAAATCAATGTAGTATTATTCATAATGATGTGTCTATCAATCTCAATTTTAAATGCGTGTGTATTATATTGTATTTATATCTGTGTGTATAATATTTTGTGCAATTTCAATTAATTTAAATTTTAGTAATATATATTTTTTAATGTTATTTCAGGTTGTATATTATTGATTTTATTATGTCAAAACTTTTAGCATGTCATTAATTATCATATAAATTTATATACATTTTTATTTTATACATTAGATTTATATACATTAGGTTAGATTAGCAAATTACATTAATTATATCTTATTGCATTATTTTAAATTGTAATATTGAATTTTGTAGTTTATATTATTATTTTAAAGTTTTATCATTTAAATATTCAATTATAGAGTAATATGCTTTTCCTACTGGTGGTTTCTTTAACTCCTTCAGAAAAAGTTTTTCATTTTTCATATTTTTAATAGATTCAGGGAGTTTATTATATATTTTTACGGATATTGCTAATGGGCTAGATGAGTGTATCTGAAGGTGAGATTTTGGGTGTCGTAGTCTATTTAGATGCCTAAGTGTATAATTTGCTGAAATGTCTGTTCTCAGTTCTCAGTAGTTCTAGTGTCAAGATATCGTTTATACACCAGGATTAATATTTTCATGCCGCTATATTTATGATTTATAAAGGAAATCTTATTTGGTGTACGATTAGACTATTATCATCATTTGATCTCTAAAACGTAGAGACCAATCAGTGATACTTTGAAAACAGTTCAAATATGTTGTTATTATTCTATTTATGATTAATATAGTCTGCCATTTTAGGCGGGATCCACCAATACATAATATATAAAGCATAATGCATGTACGATAAAACTTACTCCACTTTAAATTCGCTGAAAAAAGTCACTTTAGTACTTATACTTTTGCTATCACCGCTATTCATATAAAATGTTGTTATTAAAATATATATAAAATTATATTGGAAAAACGTTTGTTTCCTTAACAGAGTAACAATATGCAGTATCCTAATCTTAAATGCCTATGAAATTAGTCTAGGTATCTGCAACTCAATGTAGGTACCTTAACATATTATGTATTTAAATGAAGGTAATAATTCATATAAAGCGAACTTGCCTCTCGGTAAATAAGCCACATAGTTGCCTTCTTCTGACAACTGTGTATAAAAAATGTTTTGTTTTTATGAGTTAAGTAAATAAAAAATGTATTAAACAACGTCAATGATAGGATATTTTATCAGATTTACCAACAATTCCTACAAATTCTCTCTTATTTCTCTCATTCTCTAAATTGAAAGTTGAAATTATAAACAGTGCTTGTGTAAATATAAATACACTAGATCGTGTGTTAACGGCGGCAAAAAGGGAATCACTAATGAGTTACTATTTAGAAACAGAAGCCCGAAGGCTCGAATTTATAATATCTGTAGAAGCCGCTTTTATTTACATTTCCAAGGAATCATAAAAAAGGGATAAATTTCTATATAAAATACATTTAAGCAACAAAATTAATGTAGACTTAGCTGTCTACTACAGTTATATGACTTTTTACGTAGTTAATGGATTCAGGGTGCCACAGAAGGTGGTGACTATTAGATTAAATTTTTTAAAGCCGTAATTTGAATTTTGATTTAGGTTATTAATAATAGGATAAAGGGGAAAAGGTTTTTGAAGCTCTACTGATTGAACAGAAGAGGATTACTACTACTCTAAACGGAATTGACATATTATAATCTAAATAAACTGATCTGAATCGTCTTCAGCCTAAGCACTCCTGTTCTTATTTTGCGGAAGTCAAATTTACAGGCAATTTGATATAAACTATTTTGTGTGCAAGTTACACACAGTTCGGTGGCAATTTTATTGCCTATGTACTCGTAAGTGTATCATTTCATAATGCGAAAAGTAAATATCAGGAAGGTATGGATATACATGTTTTTCTATTTTAAATAACAGATAATTGTAAACTTTTATAAATGACTACTTCAAGCAGATAATAAATTCCCGATCCCGATAGACGTTGTCCTGCTCAAAACTTGAACAAAATCCTAAAGCACGATTGTAGCGCCCTCAATGTGTATCTAAACCTTTCAGCGAGCACTCAAATTATTCACACAAAAAAATCATCGAAGTCCCTTAGTTTAGGAAATTTCAGTAACAAAAGAATTATATGCATATATATTAATTTAATTTGAGTGACTGCCATCAGACCTCCGTAATCCAGAGGAAAACCCTTATGAGGCTGTTTACGGACAAGTGTAATGAAAACTGTATTAGAATCTCAAAATGCATAATATAACCATACATGCTTGCAATATAGGCAGTATTGCTCGCGCATGGACGGTGTCCATCCCTGCTGTAGCAACTCCTCAGGAGTTTACTGGTAACCCAGCTCACTTGCAGACATACTCCAGGAAGTTATTTTGCCTGTAACTTTCTGTGAGGTGGAGGTAACACTCGCGCGACGCCTCCACCGCTGCTAACACAGCAACTCCTTAGGGGATTACTCACACGCAGGAAGGGACACAACAACAATTTAGGGAATTGTTATTTGGCTGCCGTTGTCTGTGAGGTGGAGGTACTTCCCCAGCGGGCTGCTTTGATACGCCCTACCTCTCTTATATCTCTTATATCTTATATTTGGCATATTCACATTTTTTTCCTCATAAATCTCAACCTCAACCGCAATATTTATATGCAGAAACTTAATTTAAGTTTTCATATAAATATAAAAATGCTGTCCATAATAAATGTCTGTGACAAAATGTATCGTACGGTAGCCGGGTGTGGCACGGTTGTTTTATTCGTCGCCGTCGTCGGCGCGCGGCCAGTCTGCTCGTGAGGCTATTTCCGACCAAAACCTACGCATCATCAACATTTCGCTTCTATTTGCTTGCAGTATAAATTGCTGTCATTACATTTATACTAGTGTCTGCGATTATTTTTAAACATGCTGTAAACATATCGTAGAAATATTTTATTTTAATGGCGTTATTGAATGTTGCTGAGTGATAACAAACTTACGTTTTACGTGTGTGTGAATGATTTCTGACATAACAATACAGCTGAACTCTACTTTTGCTAAAAAGCCTATCAACATTTAAGCTACTATTTATAACGGAAAATTTTAGGGTTCCTTGAAGTTTGTAAAATAAACAAAAATGCACACATTCAAGCTAAGATGTTTTTAAAGTTATAGATACGTCGTACACGCTCTAGAATGGCAATACGAAAATAAGGTAATTGTCCAACTTCAATCAGTTGGGGACTTTCTCGCGTCGCGGCTATACGTACTTCGCCGCAAAGCATAAATGTCTTATAAGTTATATATTCATATCTTTGTAACGACAGCTATGCCCTATCATTTGTCTCTTTGTTAGAGCAAAGTGTCATAATAAATAACTGTACGTGTACGTAGATATAGTACTACTTGCACCATTTTAAAATACAATAATGTTGGTGTATAATGTATCTACCTTTTGATACGTCGCTGCATTCAAGCATGTAGTTATTTTGCTGCTAATTCAAAACATTTATCCATAATGTAATATGACATTTAGCTTTTGGTGTATGTAGCACTATTATCTTTAGAGCTCAAGTCAAGTCAATCTTGCCTGCATGTGGGGAGGGCATAGCAGAGCTTCGGGGTAAACACAATCACTGTAGAAAACTGCAGTAAAATAACAATTACCTGCAAAAGTTTTGTGCACCTATGGGTAAATAAGATCACGAGGAAGCTCTTAACTTCTTGTGTCGCAATCTATAGGCAACGGTAAACATTTCTCATCAAACGGGCCGTACCCTTGTATGCACACGACGTAGCATAACAAATTTAGCTAGTATCAATTCAATCATTAGCGATTCATTACATTTTGATGATAAGCGACAATTAATACCTATAGCCGATTGTTTAAAGTTTTTTTTTCATATTTCCATGAAACGGTTGTATGTTTTGAAACGTATACAGTGGATTGTTATAAGTTATTGCACATTGCACAGTAACCGGAGATGATCTAAACATTATAGTATCAAGTGGGTTATGTTAAACATTGGCTACGCTTTGTGGCAAGAAACACGAGCCGTCGTTTTCATAGTAAACACAATGAGAATCGACGTGTGAAGATTTATTTTTCCCAGAACGGCGGATTAACATTGTTCTGAGCTGAAATAGGTCTCCGCAGAGTTCAAAGCGAGACGTGCTAGCTCATTAGGAACAAGCTTGCGTTGTTTACGTACATATTACCTTCCTACTCTGAATCTAGTATAGACTAGTATATAAAGTCTGAACGTGGTATTAGTAAATGTGCATTGAAAATTAAATATGTTTAAAGTCTGAGTCACCCTCTTAATTCTATTCCTGAAATTTTGATAATGAATTTACAACAACAAAACACCAAAGTATATATACTGTTCAACCATAATTTACGCAATTTCAAGAATACGAGACCTCCCTCCCATTGTCTAAAGGTCTAAAGCATACCAGATTCATTTTGAGATCAACCTGTAGCTGATCCTCCACACAGTTGGCTGAAAACTCAAGTCCCCTCAATAAATCAGTACCTACACGTCGTGACCGCGGCTGGGTATGCGACACTCATTACTAGTTATTTTAATTAGGTTAACGAACACATTTGCTAAATTGAATTCTCATTACCGATGCTCTTCTGCTTAGTATAGACTGGTTGTACCGTAAACTGCAACGTTGTTTGGATGTTGTTTTAAAATAATCTGCTCTAACGATTAAATAACTAAATTAATTTGACTCATTCGTGTTGTTTCATTACCGCATGGTTTCTCAAAGTGGGGTACGCGAGCCCCTAGGGGGAGCCATTCGTCGGTACGCGACAAGATTTACGTAATGGTAGGTAGTATGATCGGCAGACACGTGAGGAAGTAAAGAACGTATGTTGGTACGTGATGGCGCCTTGCGGGGGTGGGTTTTCGTACCTGGACATAATAAAAACGATTACATAAACCACTTGATGCTAAGACAGAATTAAGGGTAAAATTGTTCAAAATGACTTCTACAATTGATTCAGTTTGCGACAAAAACAAGTCATCGCATTAATATTGAAACGCGATTTATTTTCACCAATGTCTTTCATACATTTATTGAAATAAAAAGCTTTAACAGCATTTTTTTTTGGGGTTCAGGGATTAGCTTTCACCCGGAACTTTAACAGGGGTGCGTGGAGCCATAAGTTTGAGAAAGCGTGCATCAGCGATTATCAAGTTTTGACAGGATTAGTTACCAAATAAAAGGCAATTAGATCTAAACTATTGTGTGCGCTTCTGGCACCAAAATAGTTTATGTGACTTGTGTCAGTCGGTATCAATACGCTATCGTTTTAGTAAATTTCAACCACTACAGTTGTTAAATGAATATGAAACTTGGCATTTAACGTGTAGTTTTATAAACAACTTGTCATGGTGTCATAGTTTATAAAAATATAATTATTCTTTCCCTTGTATGTAAATTAAATATAATAGAATATAGTAAAATCCTAAATCCTATATATAATATAGTATATTGCATATAATATAGCTAAGTAACCTTATAATTATAGAACGGTATAACCGGGTAATGCGCCCTAGATAACAAAATGCTCCACTACTTCTTTTTTATACCACTAAGGTGGCAAACAAGTATAGGCCTGCCTGATAGTAAGCAGTTACCGTAGATTGCAACACCAGGGGTGTCCCACTTACGTTGCCGACCCTGTAAGAACCTCTTCACGCCTTTCTTGAAGAACCTCAAGAACCTTGGGAAAACCTCGGTAGGGAGCTCATTCTACAATTTAATAGTTCTCGGTAGTCCTTTCACACCCATGGCGTTGCTGACGCGCATCGCCTATTCCTTTCTTTTGTTAGAGAACAAGAGGGACGTCTGCGCGTGAATCAGTGGCAAAATATTTTTTTTTTTTCAGTTTTTAGAAATATAATATATATGTATATGTATGTATGTATATATATATATATATATATATATCAATATACGCGACAAGTGTCAAACAAATTTGTAAAACCAAAATAATTAAATAAACCTTGAAACTGTTGATAATGGTGACACTGATGGTTATTGACGACTACGGACGGTGGTTAAACTTATAATTCCGTAAAAGTGTCCATTACGCTTGACCATAAAGTGTCCCGCTTATGGAATACAACAAAAATATTTTTTTTTGCAAAATTATCTCCCTCAATGCCCCCTGTATAATTGCTGTGTACGAACAGTAATGAGGCCACTATCATAGAATAGAAATATAGAACAATAATATTTAGATTTTTTTTTATTCTTGATTTTTTATTTTGTTTTTACTACATACAACATTAACTTATTTTATTAAATAGAACGAGTTTACTATTGATGATTGTTAAATTTACCAATTAGTTAAAAAATGTCTTCATAAGCATTTTAAAAATGACAAACGATCTATTGAGTGTCATATAGATGCGTAAGCAAACTAAAACACAAATCAATTCTCCTCATAATTATATTTAGATGAACCTTATATATAAAACAATTTAATACATATATATATAAAACACAAAAAATGTTCATACCTATGTCCGTTATAGATTTTGAAACCATTCATCCGATTGTGATATATTCAACACATTACCGAGAAGTTTTAGAGATAAAAAAAAGAAAAATAAACGCCCAGCGAAGCGGTGCCGGGCACAGATAGTATTAGGTACTTATATATGAAATTGGCGTTTTATATAGAAAAAGTAAAACGAAAAAAATATATATGAAATTATATTATATTTAATCAGTCAGAGAATTTTATAGGTAGCTCATTGATTACATTGCGATTTAGACTGCCCTTCGGAATTGAATTTTTTTCTTGCAAGTAGTTGTCCAAATAGCGAAAAAAGTGGTAATCTGTTGGAGCAAGGCCTGGGGATTATGGTGGGTTACGGAGACATTCCAATCGCAGTTCCTCTAGTATAGCGACCATCTGTCGTGGAGTGTGAGGTCTAGCGTTGTCCTGGTGCAGCAATGGGCTAGAGCAATTGACTAGTCTCGGTTGCTGAATAACGAGCTTCTCCATCATTGTTTGCAATTGTTGACAATATAGATTTGCCGTAATCGTCTGGCCAGATCTTAAGAAGCTGTACTGTATAACACCAACACTAGTCCACCAAAAACTCAGTACGTTTTTGTGAGTCAACTTTCCCTTGGGACAGGATTTAGCCGGTTCTCCTGGGTTCAACTACCATGATGAGCGATTCCGATTGTCATACAGGATTTATTTTTTACCACAAGGAACAATACGATTCAATATTCCCTCGTTATTGTGACGGTTGAGTATGCGTGCTTGTTAGTGGTGCTTCACTTAATTCATGCGGTACCCAATTCTCGGGCTTTTTCACTTTTTCAATTTGTTTCAAGTGAATTAAACCTGTTTTATAATTATCACTCACACCAAAGCCTGCCGTGTCTGTCTGACGTGGTTTACGATTAATCTGCTTCCACGATCGTACTTCTTCGTTGTCAACTATAGACTCCGGCCGGGGTTTGTTCTGTAGATTAAAAATTTCCAGAACGAAAACAATTGAACCCAAAACCACAAAACGTACCGTGTTTTTTTTACAGTATCTTCCCCACATACACATCATTAAACGTTCGATCTGTTACTGCAGCGTTGGTGCCACGGTGGAACTTGTATTCGTAAATAACGCGACATTTTAAGTTTTCCATATTGTGAACAGACCGATGTCAAAGAAAAATCAAATGGCGTAAAAACAAATGAATCACTAAATTCGAAACACAAAATCAAACAAATTTGGTTGAGACCGAATGTCAAAAGAAAAAGGATTTTTGAATCGGCTTAAACCGCTTTAAATTGAATTAGAAATTGGAAAAAGTAAACATTTTTATTTGTAGTTATATATATTAATTATTACCTACATTATATATTAATTATTATATATATATATAAAAATCCTATATACGCGACTTTGACACCAATGCACGTGAGTACGATTGGCCACACAAAACAAACATTTGTGTGCATGAACATTCTATTTATCTTGATCTGGATGTTTTAACAGAGGTAGGGCGCATCAATGCAGCTCGTCTGGGAGAATACCTCCAAATCACAGAAAACCGCAGCCAAATAACAACTCCCTAGAGGTTTGTTGTGTTTCTGCATATGAGTGAGGGCACTAGAACCTAAGCTCCTAAGGAGTTGTTGTGTAAGCAGCAGAGGAGGCATTGCGCGAGTGATACTTAATATATTACAAGCGTTAATAGGCTACTGCTTTACATCAGGTGGGCAGTGTGCTTGTATGCCCCCCGATGTTGTATCAAAACATATTATAAATATGTACATCTCTCAGACAGTCTATTTACACCGGATTAAATGTCTATGGTCAACGCCAAGACAAAATAACCCTTTAGCAATCACATACAAATACATTAGTCAACGTTAGGGATTAGTGCTTACTCGAATACAGAACGAACTGTTCCGCGTGTGGATTTGCCACAAGAATTTAAATTGCCCGAATCAAATTCATTACAGGCAGTTGACTAATCGATACAGCGTCTCTGTTTTGGCAGTACGTGTACCTAGATTGCTTGGATAATTAATACTAAATGAATGGTCTGCTTAGCATGTTTTTATATAAGTCATTTATATATTTCAGCAAGCAAAAGCAAGAACTACTTATTTCTTCCTGAGCTAGTCAGTAATGATTTTATGAGAGTGACCTCGTACCTGAACTGTGTACAATGTCACAACGAATGAAGGCGTGGAACTTATTGTAAAAACTTTAAGCCTCTGTGTTACAAAGCTCAACTACAAGTTCAGTTAGTTCGTAACAATGGTGGTTCTACTTCCTGGAAACTTAACTCATTGCAGAAATAGTAAAATACAACACTCACGTGAGTCGTTATTAGATCGCATATATCTTTTGAATATGGCGTATTACTTCAACCAGACATATGCTACAAACTACTGCTTAGTAAAATGTACGTCTAAAAGTATATCCTATAAAAATACTAATACACTATTATGCCATATAAGAGAGGTAGGGGAAGTACTTCCTCTGCTTTGCAGCTGCTGCTGCGTCCTACCTCTCTACGTACCTCCATCTCACGGAAATCCGCAGCTAAATAACAACGAGTGAGTTACCAGTAAGCTCCTACAGAGTTGCTGTGCTAGCAGCAGAGGTGGCATCGCGCGAGTGATACTTGATGTATTGCCAGCGTTCATAGGCTACAGAACCGAATTACATGAGGTGGGCCGTATGCTTGTATGCCTACCGACGTTGTACAAAAAAATTTCAGTGTCTGTCTCCGCTTCAAGTTAACATGCAGCTCTGCGTATATTATTGCATCATTATATGCAATAATGTATCATTCATTACATTGTTTGAGTTGGTATTGCGTTGAAAGTTTTCGAAGAGGCTTTATCTTTCTACAATGAATGGATAGCAAGTTATTATGTACTCATACGTGAAATTTCTAGCTCGACTGAAAACATTTTTTTTATATCACTAAGGTGAAAATCTGCCTGATGGTAAGCAATTACCGTACCCTATGGACATTTGCAACACCAGGGTGTCACTCATGCGTTGCCAACCCTGTAAAAACCTCTCCACGCCTTTCTTGAAGGACCCCATGCTGGGCACAATATAAGAAATATCAATTTTATGTAAAACTTCTAGAGCATTTTTATTTTCAGGTGTTGGGAATTGGTCAAACGTAGAAGACACTTTACCTTTACAGTGAATGGATAATTAGAAGAGATCTCTAGCTGACGGACTTACACAGACAGAACTTTCTTATCTTTCGAGTTAGTGTGGGAATTTGTCCAAGTTATTAGATATTATAGACCTGTCCTCTCATTGTAATCAAATTTAAATTTCGCATTCAAATTTTGGATGTCAACACATGACCGGCACATACAAATCTAATATTTTTGCCATTATGCCGTAGTCGTTGTCAATCGTATCGTAAAGTGTCAATCATATGAGCAACCGACCGGTTCGAGCAGGTTCTGACCTGAACATGTCCTGATGGTGGGGCGACATTAAGGTGTAAATAAACACATACACCGGCAATGGCCTGTAATATTCAAAGTTTTCCTATTTACTAAGATATACCTAGATTTCCCTAGATTGGATGGTTAATAGATTAAGGAATTATTTTGCGAAAGTCAAATTTACATACATTTCGATCTAAACTATTTTGAGTGCTTCCGCTAGCAATTAGCTCATACAAACTACAAACATTAGTAGATACATGCCGTCAATGCCAGTCAGGCTGCTTGGTCACTGCGATTGTTCGTCATCTGGAATAGGACGCATATGCACCCGTGTTTCGCCTCTCTACGAGACATTCTCAGGTGCTGTAGATGTCAGTCGTTAGGAAAATATGCTACAAACTAAGATGTTTTTATGGTGATATGTCGTACATGCCAGAATGGCAATGCGAATGTAAGGTAATTGCCCAACTCGCATTCAGTTGGCGACGCTCTCGCGTCGCGTCTGTACGTATTTCGCCACAAAGCACAAATGTCTTAAGATATATATTCATCTCTTTCTAACGACAGGTATGAACTATCATTTGTCTCATTGTTAGAGCAAAGTGTCATAATAAATAATTATGCGTAGATATAGTATTACTTGCGCCATTTTAAAATACAATAATGTTGGTGTATAACTTTTGATACGTCGCTGGCTACAAATGATAAATTCATCCCCTACCCATCATTGCCATTCCTTATGATGAGTTCGGGAAGAGGTTGGAGGTTGAATGAAAAGATATTACATAGATTTGACATGTTTATATTGGTCAAACTGGTCTCAATTTTGAAAAACGAGATCATGACACCAATCAGCGTATAAAAACAATCGCCCAGAAAGGTCACACTTCGCCGAACATCTTATAGTTAAAGGACGTACCCCCCACTAACACATATAAAATCTTACACACAACAGGTAAAGGATAAAAACTATACAATTAGGGAACAATTACAAATTATACAACAGAGCAGCCATGAATTGATTAAGGCGAAAAAATAATGCTCCTTGAAAACCTACGAGGTCTGGAGCGTTGTCTGACAAGAACACGACATAAAATAACTGAGTGCTTCTCAAATGTTTTTTTTGACATTACTAAGGCGATAAATAAGAGTACTGGCTTCCTGGTCGTAAGCTGTTACTATTACCTGTGGACATGTAATGCCAGGGTTAATTTCCGTGCGTTGCCGACTCTGAATTTTAATTTGAATCCATCAATACTTCCATAGTCATCACACATATCATTTTCGTAGCGATGCACGAAGCTTGACATGGTCTGTGTGATGAGTTTCTAACGATGCAGTCATAGAACGTTAGCAAGACAATGTCACGACAAAAACACGTCAGTCCCGCACCGCTCTAAAGTCGCACTCCACTATGTCCGCTGTTCACAAAGATTTAAGAGAAATTGCAAAATTATTACGGTGATTCACGTAACGTAATATCTTTCAAAGTATGTCTTCTAAGTACTTTGCCTAACTTCCAGTTCGCTGTAATGTAGTTTATTTAGATTGCTAGTGCAAAATTTAGTCGACAGCACGCAGCGCTGTCTGACACCCATATTGGTGCCCAATCAGGGCGACAAGCTGTCGTTCGCCCCGTATACATGCTGTTCTCAATTCTCTTAAGTGGAATGCACAGTACGGAGCAGGTCACCATCAACCCCATATCTGTGCAAAATTTCCCAGAGATCGTTTCGCGCGACCCTATCAAATGCTGTCTCAACATTTTAAAAGTAATGGTATATTACATACGCTCCTAAAAATATATAGCAGTTTTTAAAATTTTGTGATAATTATGCGACGACTTATTAAGACTGGAAGATCTTTTGCCGCAAATTATATTGAATTCTATAACAGGACAGAGCTGTTTAAGTAAATCTAAATAATCGCATTGTCATTTTATAAATTACTTTCACTTTTAGTTTCTAAATCATTCACAATTTGTTTATTATCGCAAAGTATCATACTTTATCTTCCCATCAAGCCGCTTGCGGGGTTGACAGAGAGAACGGAGCGCTACATGAATCCACCATTAAACACCTCATTTGTTTTTTTTAACAAAATAATCTATCTACCTATAACTTCACGCCAAATCCCTTGCAGGGTAGGCAGAGAGAACCGAGAACCACGTGACTCGATCCTTACACACCTCACTGACTTCTTTAACATTCATGGCTCTTTTCATGCACGCTCGTCGGTTTCTAAGGCTCCTGACATCACCTTCTGATAGAACAGTAGCTCGCATAACAAAATAATGATAACAATTAAACCAAAATTAGAAAAAATTACAATTAAATCACGAAACAGAAAAACATTCATCTGTATCTGTATTTTGGCAGTCTGGTTAATGAGTCAATGTCGTCATTTAGGCGACTTATAAAGATTGTTGTGTCGTTCATAGTTTTAAAGAGAATTCTTGCCAATATTAAAATAACAAATGTTACATTTATATCGAGAGTATTTTATTAGCTTCGTGACAATATTCCGACCGGGAAAGAATGCACTTCTTCACTAGATAAATAGCGTATACTTCTTTGCCACTCGACTTAGTACAAAAAATATGATTATGACCCCATTAGACATAATTTATGAATTATGTCTCATGGGGTCCTAATCATATTTTTTACATCCATACTTATGAAAACACCTATACCAAGACAAACTGACATGCTTGTCCTATGTGGAAATCGAACCCACGAGCGTCGGTGTCAAAGTAGCGTTACTTACCACTGTGCCACCACTTCGTCTTAATAATATTTTTTGTATTATATGTATAATATCTGGAAATCAGGGAAACTTGCCTAGGTATCTCGTTTAGTGCTTTTATATTCCACGGAATCTTTAGGGTTTACAATTCTACTGAGTTTATGTTTTATGTTGGGAAACAAATGAAAGACCCAAGTACCATGTCGGAATTGTAAGAAGGATGACTCACTAATTCAATATCACCCATAGTCAAATATTCGATCCGATTATGGATATGAGGTCTAGTCGAGTGATCTGGAGCGCAGTCATGGTGGAGGAGGCCTTTGCTTCTTGAGTGAGAGCTTCTGTCACATTTTTTAAGACACGGTAAACAATAATACTACATACCAGTAGTAGTCTGAAGTAATTGTCATTTTAATTTTAACGAGATGAACCATCCATTCAAAGTATGAGGCAATCATCATTTTCCCTTGATTTCTGCCATTTTGTTGACAATTCTTCGAAAGGAGACATCTATTTAGGCAGATTGTCTGATTGATTTGGTTTCGGGGATTTTACCACGTCCAACGTCGTTAAAAAAACATGAGCAGAGTCGATCATTCCCTGTGGCGAACATCTCCTGTTCCATCTAGGTTGTAGGCAAACGTAGAAATAATCGCAACAGCAATAAAGACGGTCAGAACAGACGTAGCAATGGTGGCGGTGGTGGTATGGTCCACTAGTATGAAGGAATTGGCTGGTTAATCAATTCAACATAAAGTATAGATCAAATTGCCAGCAAAATAAATGTTTTGCTAGAAAATAAAATATAATTACAAGGGCCTCGAAATAATAATCGAATAATTCTACTGAAATATTTTTGGGAAATAGTAACATTTGAACCACAAATACACATTCACATTGGGTCACATTTTTTTTCGGATTGGTCAGTAAAACAAGTTGTCGGTGAAAAATTTATTTCAATTTCAAATATATAACTATGGCGGCAAATTAAAAAATCGGCCAAGTGCGAGTCGGACTCGCGCACGAAGGGTTCCGTACCATTATCTATAAAAACAGCAAAAAAAATCACGTTTGTTGTATGAGAGCCCCCTTAAATATTTATTATATTCTTTTTTTTAGTATTTGTTGTTATAGCGGCAATAGAAATACATCATCTGTGAAAATTTCAACTGTCTAACTATCACGGTTCATGAGATACAGCCTGGTGACAGACGGACGGACGGACGGCCGGACGGACAGCGGAGCCTCAGTAATAGGGTTCCGTTTTACCCTTTGGGTACGGAACCTTATAAAGTGCTTCTCGTGCGTCTTATATAATTGTACGAGTAATAATAATGTAATATGTGTAGTCATAATACGACTATTTTTGCTGCCTTAGGCCATAATAATGTTATATATATAGGTATATACTTAGATTGATTATAGATAAACTTAGATTGCCATTTCATAACAAAGACCGATCGCGTACCTCTGTTTATAACTGGTTTATTGAGTTCAAACGTAGTCCAAGCAAGCTCACTGATGATTTGTGCAAAGGACGCTGTTGACACTTACAATACAGGAAGTATTGCTCGCGTGTTGATACTCCTGTTGCTAACGCAGCAATTTCTTAGAAGTTAATAGATTCAGGCGTTATTTTGTGAAAGTCAAATTTACATGCAATTTGATCTAACTTACTTTGTGTGCTTCCGCCACCAATTCTACTAACGGTAGTGGGTGGGTGCAGGCCGGCGCTAGGCCGCTGAACTAATTGGTGGCGGAAGCACAAAGCAGGCTAGATCAAATTGCATGTAAATTTCTTAGGAGCTTACTGTTAACTTTACCACTCGGAGTAACATAGCATAATATATATAAATAATATATATCATATCCTTTAAGAAGTAGTAATTTGCCTGCTGTTTTCTGGGAAAGTTGTACTTCCCTAGTCAGGCTGCTTTGATGTCCATTATCAATAATAGTGTTGCTTCGACTGTTGTGATCATCTCAGTTATGTTCCCTTTGTAATAGAAAATGCATGCAATGACTGCTCGCGAGCCTGTTGTGGTCGTATCAATTTTTAAATATCGAACATAATCCCGATTAAGGAATCCACTCCCATACGTATGGAGCTCTGTATTTATATTAAAATTGTGGCTAATATTGCCTATGATATACAAATGAGAACATCACGAACCTGTGGGATATTTGAATAGAATGGAAGTGTATCTTGTATCAAACTCACAAAAATCAGATGAACTCTGGAACGCTGGAATTGACGCTGCGTTGTGGGTGGCGGTCCCCACCGCCGCATGCACCTATATTCATACCTACGGGGGCGGATCGGTGCGCGTCGCCTCCGGGGATGCCCGAACCCGCACATCGGTTCGCTTTAGGGCCAGAATTGCAATCTAATTGATAGGGGTCGCGAACGAGCACGCTTCTGGCACATGACCCACAAATCATCTTTCCACTAATAAACTAATATATCAAAGTTTTGTGATTTACTGTAGTTCAAAAATGTAAATGGAAATCTTACACGGTACGCTTGCGACAATAGTTTTGTTTTTTTTTAGTTACTGAGATGGCTAAACAGAGACTACCGAGGCTGCTGATACCATGACGTATAATGGTTACGTTGCATCTCTACCAAGAAATGAACCTCTCTTAAAACACCAACAAACAATTGTTTGTCCTGTTTGGGAATAGAATTGTATTTTAAACGCCATAAACAATATTATTCTTAAAGAAAATAAATAAAGTTCTACAACCTCGTTTACGCTTTTGTTTATCCCCTTGTTTATCTTCGCCAATTAGTGTCGATGTCAGCTACAGGCTACAATCGCTGCGATATAGAATTTATATAGCAAATAAACGGGTGTTCTCTCTATCACATCCCGCGCGGGAAGGGGAACCCCCTTACACACTGTGGCATCATTCATACTACAAATGAAAATTGGGTCATTAGAACGATACAAAAAGTTATCATTGCGCTTCGTTTTCGACTATTTTCGAACATATAACGTATGAGTTACATAATACGATGTCGTCTTTCTTTACCTATGTTCAAATAAATTATTCTTGTACCTTTCTATTTGTCATTAAATACCGAGTAGAAATACCAAAGAGTCATGAGGAGCCACTTAGCAGAACACTAGTGCGTAGTGATACCAGCAAGCATGTCAAAAGAAAGACAGTGAAATATTTGTCTTATTAACGGTGTTCTGTTAAGTAGGTACTTTTAGATGCACTTTTAGATACATTAGCTATTGCACTGTTTGTTAATTTAGTGCCATGGCATTATATTTGTGTATTTTATATTTTGTTTGCTGAAATACGCGTTTTTAGGAAAGACATATAGAAAACTTACAAGTAGTGGTATCCCAATGGATAAGGATTCGGCATATTGACCAGCTGGTTCCCGGTTCAAATCCCGGCATTACCACTAAATTCCTCTTCGGATTTATATACATACTAGCTATTCGACCCAGCTTCGCACGATCCAATCCAAGTTACAAACAAAATCCAAGTTACTAAACTTCACAGGATCACCTGCTGGGGTAACCTGAAGATTCAATGAAAATTTCATCAAAATCTGCTCAGCCGTTTTTGAGTCCATAGAGGACATACAGACAAACATTCATTTATATATATATATATATGTATATAGATTTGTAATTGTCACAATAATGGGAAACCGCGAAAGAAATACGCACGTCCAAAACATATATTTCGAAAGACGTATAATTGAATTAAATTAAGAAAATATGAATGCTTAAGATACTTGAATAAGTTACTTTGAGGCACAAACTGAGGTTTATTTGCATAACTGGTGAAAATATAGGTCAGGTCGCGGTATTTGGGTAGCAGGGGATGGATGCAACGTTGCCCTGGTAACCCAGATGCATGCAAGGGCACGCCCGGTACCTCCCTGGACCGCCACAACAAAACCAACTTCTTTGAACTCCCACAGTAATGCTCAGGCCTTTTAAGTTATACAAAAATAGGCTGTTATACAGAGAAGTGGATGTCTTTGTTAAATGGACTAGGCCTCCAATCCTATAATATTATTTACTCTAATGATCGTTGACACGAAAATTAGATGTTTGCGTTTAAGTGTCTCCTGACGAAATTAATACGAGTACTAACTTTATTTAAAGTGTATTTGCACTGATTATTGCAAAAACTTATATTTATTTACAACATCGGGATGTAAACAGGCTTACGGCTCATCTGATATGAAGTAGTTACCGTAGCGTACACTGGTAATATAGGGGTATCGTTCGCGCGTTACTACCCCCCTGCTAAAAATCATCTCCTCAGGAACTTACGGGTAACCTCAGTCACCGGCAGGAACACAACAACCCTGTAGTTATTATTTAGTTGTAGTTTTCGGTGAGGAGGGGTTCCCTATTCGGACTGCTGTAATATGTCCTCGTTCTCTTTCGCCACAATTTCTATTGTTAATTAGTTCCTCCACGTACAGGTGACTTTGACTGTTACACATACAGTGTGGTCGCTCGTGCAGTGATCGTTCAAGATCGAAGCTTAAGAGCGAGTAAAATAGCTCATGGTACATAAAAACACTCCGTCCACTAGAAATCGCGGTCTAGTATCAAATACTTATACTTATTTCTGTCCATCCCTATACGCTAAACATCTAACAGTTTTGAAAGTTAAGTCAAAGTGTTCTGTATAACATTTAACCTAATTGCAAGAGTATTAAGAGTCTTCTGAATTGATTATTCTGATAGTCGTATTTGTCGTCTAAATAAAATCTAGTTTTTCTACTGTCTTCTACTGAAATCCTCGTATATTAATTATTACTGAATCATTGATTTAAACATTTTTAACGGAAGTATCGCGTGTTTTATTTATTCGCAGCAGTTTTCCTGCGACGACGGATGCTGCAAAGCGTTCGAAACTTCAGGTTCAACAAAATAAATAAAACACGCGATACTTCCGTTAAAAATCGTTTAATTGAATGTGTAACAATCGCTTAAATGTAAGATATTACTGACTCATTCATATTGCACAACTCTTATCACAGTTAGTAGAGTATCCTAAACATTTTTTGGAGTAGTTCTTCTTTCGTCTTCTATTTTAGATTTAAAATTTAACTTAACTTTGCAAAATGCATGTGAAATGGCGAGGCACGCCATACGCTTGTATGCCATAGTAGTACTACTAATATAAAAATCAAGTCAACGTCATATTAATATATATGCACTATGGACTTATTTCATAAGGTATTTTTTGCAGAAGTAAATAAAGGATGTATAGAATAAGCAATTCTCGTATTTCATAAATATAGTATATCACTGTTTGGAAAAGGCTCTGACTATTTGGATCAAATTTGTTTTTATCTAAAGTTTTGCTTTTGAATATTTTGAAAAAAAAAACGCGAGTGTTCATAAAAAGAAACATAATGTACATTACGTTTCTTTTTATGAAAAATCGCGTTTTTTTTGTTGTTTGTACATGTAAGTACTTCACTCGGTAGGTACCTATACCGAGTGAAGTTCGGTTGCCCAATAATAAGGCAATACCGAATTAATAGCGCCCCAATGGTCGATATTCGACGACAATAATTACTGAAGATTTGACGAAACATTTATACTTTTCCAATGCTTTTTACAAATGCTTATAAAGAATTAAAAACTGAACACAATATATACATATATATTGTGATACGGAGTAGTAAATTTTACATTTAAACATTACTTTGAAATGATATCCTCAGAAGCATCGTCCACATGCCTCCTCTGGTGCAGTAAGAGTTGTAGGCTATGCAATGTTTCTTACGTGAGTTATCAGAAGCACGGAATGTCGAATTAAATAAAAACACAGTAATGAAAATATTTATTGTACGAAACGCGTGACGTCATTTACGTAAAATACATATTTTCAGAATAATATGTGTACAATACTCGAAATTCGGTATTAACTAAGATTTTCCAGTACAGTAAAAAATTTTGAAGCGAAACGTAATGTTACTGAAATTCGATTTTACATTATACAATATATAATTATTGTCTTCTCTTTTTCTATTTTCTAATCGTCTTTGGAACTCTCTTCGAGTGAATATGAAGAAGTGTGTTAGCCACACACCTTTCCGTGTTCATATCCACTGGAAGAGTGTTCCAAATGATGAATGGCATGCAAAGTGAAGAATTTAATGTAGGACTTAGAGTTAGGTACAGGACCGTCTATTAACTATTATTTATTACTACGAGTATTTTAGACTTTCACCGCATTTTTGTTATTGAAAATGATAGTACTAAAAACCACCACTATAATATAAGATATGAATCGATTACATCTTATGCCACTTATACCCTGCTTACGTGACAATATTCTTTGGATAGCAATAACGGTTTATCCAAGGCGTTGTAATTAGCGCAAAAGTCAGAACGAAACTAAGTGCATTGTTGTTGGCGGAAACACGCACGGTTTCATGCTTGCTAATTAAAAAAGTTTATCTTTCGCCATTACCAACACACCAGTGGCTGGGTCACATATCCGAGTAACAAAGACTTTTTTATGTTATCTTTATTTGCATTATTTTTACAAATTAAGGGCCTGGATGTATCATCAAAATTTTGCTACGCCTGTTAAATAATGGCAGTAAAATAAGTAAACTAACTTGTAAATAATACGACATCACCTCCACTTACTCAAGTTGACGTCAATCATTAATTAAAGTAAAAGGTACTGAATTGTTACAATGTATTTTAATCTATGGCAACGGATAGCAACTTAACGTCATGACCATGCGGGCGCTCACTTCCTAAGCGCAACAACTCTCTCGGAGCTCATTCTCTCTCTCTCTCTCATAATAACTCAGTTGCAGTTAACTCTCTTTTCAGGGAGTCTTTATTCGGCTGTCGTCTTCTCTATGATGGAAGTACTTCTTCTGTGGACTGTTATTTAAATACCACTGTACTCTATGTATTATGTACAAAGATAGATTATTTTTATACAACGCCAGTTGACATACAAACATAGGGCCCACCTGATTTAAAGCGTTTACCGTAGCCTATAAACGCTTGCATTAAATTAAGTATCACTCGTGCGATGTCACCTCTTCCGCTTACATAGATACTCCTTAGGAGCTTACTGGTGACTTCACTCACATGCAGGAACACAACGATCCTCTAGGGTGTTGTTATTTAACTACGGTATAAAAGATGAAAGATAACATCTACAAATAATCGTATATTTACATCATACCTACTACATAGTTATAATAGCTAAACTGTTAGGAAAAAATATTAAAAGAAATATAAATAAGATTTCATTCTTTTCCATTCACAAAGCAACATAAGCACATAGACTTAAGTGACTACTACTACGCCGCAAATACCTTAAACTAGCTACTATAAATGATACTTCAAACTATTATTAATTTTGTTAGCCATAATTGAACAACATTCTATCTGTGTACCCGTCCAGTTGTCCAATCTCCATTAACGCACACCTAGCATATCCAAAAATAGACATGAAAAATGTGGATACAATTTTAGGTAAAGAAATTTTCTTTATCCTAAACCCATGGAGTCCAATTAGTGACAACGTATAGCCAAAGAAATCCTTGCTATAAACAGATAAACCACTTAGGAATTATCATGATCCTATGAATTTGCTCACGAAACGAGTTATGGAGGTTGAGGAACGAACACACCCGCGCATCGCAACCCGTATTCTCCCGACGCACACACTGATACATTACAAAGTGATTACACGAACTGTGCTTAAAAGCCTAGCAACAGAGCAGAGCTTGCACACAGACAAACGTTAGCATCGTTGTGTGAAGAGGTTTGTTGGAGTGCGGCCTGTGAAGCGTGGGCGTTACGTACACAGAGCTTTCACGACGCAGCCTTGGCCGCGAGACACGTGCGTCACTAGGGCCGCCAACCTGCCACACACCGCGTATCGATAATAATGGCCACAACTTCTCATAACATAACGTATTTACAATAGTTCAAATTATTCTTAATTTTCAGAACAAAATCTGATCCGTGCGCAATAAAAAGAACATACTCGTAATTTAAATATCACATCAAGTACAGCTAAGAGCAGATCACGCTTAACACTCGAAGTACGATTGTAACTCTTATCATGAACGGCATACGAGCAGTACAAAGGTCAAAGTCTAAAGCTTGAGCTGCATTTAGCTGTCCTAACAATAGCTTTAACATCAACATTCTGGGTTGAATTCTCGCATGAAAGAAACATTTACGTGCATGAACAATATAAATCGTATGTTTGACTTGATCTGTGTGATCTGTTTTCTATTTAATTCAAGCAAGCTAAACCACTAAAAATATGAAGTATTTTGCGACATATTTAATAAGTAATCATACGAAACTATTACAGCCCGTACAATGTCAACTTCGATAAAAAATGTCTTCGTCATGTCTAGGCTACCGGCCAGTGTTTTGAATGCAAATTTACTTTACATACTATAATTTTGTTAATCTTACTATTATGTATATTTGTACAATAAAGAGATTGCACGCGCGCAACAACAGTAACAACAAGTTCTGTAATCTTTTCTGAATTTATACGTGCGTGGTGCGTGTTTGTGACTTGTTTTAAAGAAATGTTGTATATGTCACAAATTTTATTAGAATTAATTATAATTAGAAATATTTAATTCTAATTAGAAAGAATAATAAAGATCTGCGCACTGATATATATTAAAGTCTGAAATGTCATAGATAAGAAATTGGTCAGCATGTCTCTGGATAGATGACAGTAGGGTGACATACTGTCATCTATCCAGATCTAGTTTGTGTCAAAATTGGTGTCAAGCAGGGTTACATGCTGTCCGCTCGGTTGTTTATCCTGTATCTCGATAGCTGTCAGCAGAGATTAAGGTCAACGAATGTTGTCTTGCGCGTGGGTGACCTGTAGGTGAACTATCTGCTGTATACGAACGATGCTGTATTATTGGCAGGATCACCAGGTGAACTGTAATTATTTGTTATAATAATGAAAGACTATTGTATAGAGAAGGGCTTACTACCATATGCCAAGAAAACAAAGATAATGGAAGAAGAAGAAACAACGTAAGGATTGCGGTTGATGATAAAGTGGAACAAGGGTATGATACTGTATATCTTGTATGCCTTTAGTATACAAGATATACATATCGCTGGTGTGTAAATACAATTGAGTGCTGTGATTAGTATGAATGGAATGCTGGAATAAAACTTGTTGGCAGTAAAAGCTTGAACCGGAAAGCACAGCTCGCTATAAACAAAGCAGTGTTGGTCCCGAGACGCTAACCTATGGAAGTGAGAGCTGGATATAGCAGAGATAGAGCATGAAAGTAGGACAAACGCAGTCGAAATGCTAGTGTTACGCTAAATTTGGCGCGTAATGCTTGTAGAACGTGTTTGTAATGATATTAGAAAAAGAGTTGGTCAGAAAGAGATTGTCGGTGTTAAAATTAGAAGAGATTTTTTATTCTATATATATAACATATATGTAACGTATGCTTCTTTGGTTCGGACGTGAAGTTATAGATTCCTATTTTCGTCTATTTTTTATTTGGGTAGTAGCGATTTTAGAATGCGAATATTTGTTGAATTTCGAAAAGAAAGGAATCTAAATTTGTTGCGTGTGCGCGTAAATCAGGGCGGACTTCAACAAGTGGTTACTGTAATGCACTAGGGAGGCCTTTAAAAGGAGAGTTTAATGAAGACGAAAGCGACGGTAATTGAAAGGAACGAAACTTAAGCACTATACAGTTCGCCAGATATCGAACGGAGATGAGAATGGAACATGTTAATGAATTTGTCTTTGTTCTATGTTTACGAGAGATGAAATATGTGTGTGAGATATTGAAAGTAGAGTGACAGCAGAAAACCGTATCAATAGTGAGTTATATTCGGTGTTGACAAACGAAAACATATCGAGCAAAGTATGTCATTCAGAATTCCAACGCCAACATTGATGTTCGGTAATGAAAGATGGTTATGGCAGAAGAAGCATGCAAGTAGGGTAAATGCTGTAGAAATGAGAGCACTATCTTTGAAGTGCCTGGCATTCCATAGTATGTAATGGAGGGAAATAGGCGTGATGATATGTATGCATCATAATGTCACATATGTGAAATGCAGACTAAATACTATTGGAGGTAGTATTTAGTCTGCATTTCACATTTAATACAGAGGATTGTTAAAGCAAAATTCGACATCGCCTACAGATCCTTCTGAGAATCGTGCTTTCTAGCCATTTGCTAAGGTGATCGAGGGTATGCTACCTACCACCCCGTAATGCGGTAACTCCACGCCACAAATTTCAATAATACAGTGAGATGTTCGGCGGTATTGCTCTTTCTCTCTTTCTCTCTCTACACATTTGTAAGACAAGTAGGCCTCGTGGTATTTTGGCGGCAGTGCTGTGTAGATCAGTGATGTGTAGATCTTTTTTAATTTAGAACTTGAAGTCAGGTTTATAACCGATAATCATAACCGTAGTCTATGAAGACTTGGCTGGTCACGTCACTAGTGCGTTGTCGCCTGTAAAAACCTTATCGCCATGTTGTCTCTAGGGATAATCTCAACAGAATGTTTTTTCCACAACATAAGAGAAGAAAACTGGAAACTTACAGTACGCGACCATTGCAGTTCGAGCACATTTACATATAATAAGGCATAATAGGTATAAAGGTTTATAAATATAGGTATAAAGATTATCGTCGACTGTGCAAACACGAATTCTCAAATATTTCAGACATATTGCGCGAGACCAAAACTCCATGGAACAACTCGTTGTCCAGGGATTAGTAGAGGGCAAGCGGTTACGAGGTCGATCACCTATGCGCTTGATAGATTTGATAAAGACTGCAATGGATAACAACACCATAGTCCAATGTTTCCGTAACGCTGAAGACCGCAACAAGTAGAGACGCATCGCGAAGGCGGCATTGTCCAAAGAAGATGCATCGTCATGAGACCATGACCACTCTGTCAAGAGTAAACGACTAAAAAGAAGAAGGTATAAAGATAATACGATTATATAAATACTAAATAATATGCAAATATATCTTTTCGTCATGTTTTTGCTTTGGCTAGTAGATAATATCTAGTTGATCTACTTTGGTGATAAAAATAAAAGCAGTTTTTTGGTATAAATATTAACATTAATGAAAAATATTTTCTATATATTACGATCATATGTTTTTGACGATCCCGCTCCTTGTAACAACTGAATCGATTGATCGATTGGAATGGTTAACAATGGCTACTTTAAGATTGTGTGCATGAACATGTCTGTTTGTCTTAATTTAGCTATTTTTTTTGCATCAAAGTAGCCCAATGGGTGTTGTTGTTCCTCCACCTAGCAGGAAATCGCAACCAAGTGACAAAGCCATGGAGGGTTGATGTGTTTCTACGAGGTTACCAGTAATCTTCTAAAGAGTTGCTGTGTCAGTTTCGTCATTCAACTATTTCATCGGAAGATGTTGTCAGGAGCCCTAGGAACCGGCGCGCGTGCATGAAAAGAGTTTATGAATGTTAAAGAATCAAGCGAGGTATGTAAGGACCGCGTCTTATGGCGTTTGCTTTGCCATACATACCCCTTAAGGGACCGACAGGGAGTGAAGATGTACATACATACAAACCATCAGGCTTATATAAGGATAATATAAATGATATAATCGACATAAAAATAAAAGTTGTCGATGTTATTTACTCATATTTTACGAAATATGCACCTCACTAGGATGGCGGGTGGCAGGTAGTTCTCTCCCTCTCTCTCCATCAGCTGAGCGACACGTGCATATACTATTTTGTCTAGTGTAGATACAACTTCGGGTCAGTCCTACCGGCCAACTTACATTGGTGCTGGTATCTATGAGTATGTATGTGTCAATATACACATTACACATGCGTAAAATTCGGGAAAACGTGTCGAATCTATAGTATTATGTTTGTAGTTATGTACGTAAGGCATACAACTGTGTAAACGCTGTCAATGTTATTGTGACCATAGGAATATTAGGAATCGACCATATAGGCATGATAAAATTATGCGATTTTTATATGTCGTTTACCAACATGCCCTCTTGTTTACGTCATTCTTGCGTCAAACCTGCCGCAGAGTCCCCATCAGCGGGACATGTTAGTAAGACTTGCTATGCTATCAACTCGTAGTGAAGTTTGCTAATAATAAGAACGGCATTTTGTAATAATAACAAAGTAGCAGGATGTAGGAGGAAGGCTAATACCTTACATGACAAAATTGGCCGTTTTTTATCAGGAACCTTAGAATCTGGCGAGCTTGTATGAGAAGAGCTATGAAAAGCTATGTTAAAAAAGCGAGTAAGGTTAATAAAGATCAAAGATCATCAAGACATGTAGCGCTAGGTCTCTCTGCCTACTCTGCGGAAGGAGCTTGGTGGTAAGATATAACCTAGTACAGTATAGTATTTGTACATATTCATACATATCATTACGCTTGTCTCTCATTAGGTTAGGCAGAGACTATGAAACGCCAGGTGCACCGATCCAAGCATGAGGTATGTTGTTGCGTATGTATGGATCGGTGCACCAGGCGTTACATAATCTCGCCTCTTCCACACTCATCAACCTCTCTTCGCGTGCTCTTCGGTTTCAGATGCCTTTTCCGTCAGTCAGTTTCAGATAATCCATATGTGCGCGTCCGATATATACACTCACCTTTGCACGATATACTTCTTTCGTAACTCTTTTGTCATCCATACTTTTCAAATGTCCAAACCATCTCAGCATACCCGTATCAATTTTTGTCACTACATCTTTCATTCCACATTGTTCTCTTATCGTGTCATTTCTTACCGTATCAATCATTCTAACTCCACACATATTCCTCAGCGCTCTCATTTCAACAACGTAGACCCTACTTTCATACATCTTCTGCCATACCCATGACTCACTAGTACTTCAATGTTCGCTGTGATGACGAGGGGTGAAGCCGTATGCAGATGTTAATTCCTTTTTAGGCTGTTTGCTACTTTTTCACGGCTGAATCCATAAACTTAATGAAATAAGATTTGGGATAGACGTAGCCCGATACTTGGAGAAGATACTTATATTTATAAACAATTCGCTATTTATTTACTTTGATTAAGTTAATAAGATGTATTTATATATTATAAGATTAGGAAATTATTACCATTACCGCAACTTGTTTCTTAATTACCCGTAAATTAGTATTATAAGGCAAGGGACATATTTGAAAACGTATCTTGGCTAGACGGATTGTTTACAGTGATATAAATCCCAGAGAGCTGTTAAATAATGATCATAGTCATTGGAATTTGAGGAAAACTACTGATCTCACCAAAAAGTAAAAAATATTTTTTTTTTAAAACTACCTGAACTCGATGCTGGCACTGTGACTTCTGAATGAATAACTAGCACGTTTTCTACATGTCCGGAATAGGGTTTTAGTTTTTTAACTTCTATTTTTATAAATACAACGGATTCACATCAGTATTCCTTCAAGAGAGTGAGATAGTAAATTAAATATAATCAAGCAATCATCGGTCATTACGTCTATTATGATCTCGCCGATCGACCCTGATGATGTTGTGGCCCTGACATTGATGGCGATCTATACACAGTTATCGTTTTTAATAAACTAGACTGCATTCTTTTTATATCGTTAGTTGTATTTGTAGATAAACCGCAAACAAAATTTCTTTCTCTCTTTAAAAATTTAATATATAATAAAATGTTTTCAGACAAATTACTCAACACCCGAACTACGGAAAGCTTGTAATATGGGTAATATGTAATAACTGATGAATGATGAATAACTGGACGAACGTAGATAATTCTTTTTGTAAATAGAACACTTAGCAAACTTCAACATCAAGACCACGAGAATGGACCCGAGATACTTGGTGTCTAAGTGGTAAATGCTAACCATTCAACCAAGCAGCAGAGTCGTAAACAGAAATTTTAATTAGTGTTAGCATTCAACTGTCATTTATAGGAAAGCCGAGAGTAGAAATGTGTTTTAATTTGTATACATTTTTTTATACAACCTCAGGACGCATATAAGCATACGGTCCAGCTGATGTAAAAAGGTTACCGTAGCCTATGAACATTTGCATACAATACAAGTGTCGCTCTCGCGATGCCATCTCTGCTGCTAAGAAAGCAACTCTTTAGAAGCTAATTGGTGATCTCACTCACTCGCAGGAACATAACAACACTCCAGGAAGTTGTTATTTCTGTGAGGTTTTTTTTATACTACGTCAGGAGGCATGCAAGCATACGACCCATCTGATGTAAAACGGGTTCCGTAGCCTATTAATGCTTGCGATATATTAAGTCTCACTCGCGCGATGCCTCCTCTGCTGGTTACACAGAAACTCCTTGGGAGCTTACTGGTGACCTCACTCACTCGCAGAATCACAACAACCCTCAAAGGAATTGTTATATGGCTGCGGTTTTCTATGAGGTGGAGGTACTTCCCCAGACGGGCTGCTTTGATGCGCCCTACCTCTCTTAAAAAGCGAAGTGTCTCCGGCCCAGCTGATGTAAAGTGGTTACCGTTGCCTATGAAAGCTCGCAATGCATTACGTATTAAAGTATCGTTCGATTCCACCTCTGCTATAAACACAGCAACTTCTTAAAAGCCTTCTGGAAACCTCACTCACTAGCAAGAACACAATAATCCTCCAAGAAATTGTAACTTGGCTGCGGTTTTCTGTGAGATGGAGGTACTTACCAGACGGGCTGCTTTTATGCGCCCTACCTCTCTTAAAAACATCCAGAAAAAACAAACTCACATGTTCATGCACGTAAATGTTAGTCCTGTGTGGGAGTCGACGACGTCCCACGAGCATTACTAACCGAAGTACCGTTACTAACCACTGCGCCACAGAGCTCGCCATGATTGTACGCGTCATGAAGTACTTACGATAGCCTATATATATCTGCAATACAAAAAAGTATCGCTGGCTGGCTGTTAGCAGGTAAAACACGCATGGGATGCTTCGATACGCCCTACCTCGCTTTCGCCAGAGGCTCGTTAGCTGCTGGATTTACCACGTGAGGAACACCTAAATACCTTCTATTCTCCTATCTCTTCTCAGCTGTTTCTCCACCATTTCTCGTTGTTCTCTCTCCATTTTAGTAACAACATCCTCACAGTACAGCTTGCTCCTCATTTCTACAAATCTACTAAGATTATGTCATGTCAGATGCATGCAAGCCTTATGTAACTGTTCACTAAGATATCGTAAGTATTAAGCACAGAAAACATGAATAGTACATAGTTAGAATACATATATATCAATTAGAACCGATCATAGTGCAAAATTCATAAGAAAAGATAGGTCGCCGCTATTACTATGTCGTAATGGAAACAGGTTTTCAACTTCAATCAATAATAAACAACGTATTCAATGATAATAAAGAAAGAAACGTGCACACAAATGTGTAAATAAAGCCCGAGATGAGGATTGGTGGACGATCACTCGCAAACTCACAATACAAAACTTATAGTACTACAAGTACAACACTTGGCGCGTTTGACCATATTGTAAGCGTACTCGATTTGTTTGCAGTATAACAGTTCTAACTGTTCATACTTACTCATTGTGTTCTACGGTTTGAGCGATCAAACGTATTTATTACTCCCTTTAAGAGTTGATAGCTGTCATGCCACGAAACGTTAGCGAAATGTATGGTAGAGAAGCATTAATATAGAATAAGATTTGGAAATCACTTTAAACTCTTAAACAATTTTTGTGTTTGGTCCTTTTTTATGGGGGGAATAATGTATATATAATATATATATAATATACATACCCTTTAATTTTTTTTTTATGCTCTTGTCATATTATACCGCGTTGTTGTTCTATTATATGTTTTTATGGGTAATTTTCATTTTATGCATCTTTATATATTTTGCATAATATTATGAGCACATCGTTCATATCCTTGTTTTTCTGAAAATTATAAAATTATTTGTCATGTTGAGATAGACTATTAGAAATAGTTTTACTTTTTATTATTTGGTAGTATATTGAAATTATACATCGATGATTGCAATAGTTATGGCAGTCGACGGTTTCGTGTGACAGAAATTGTTTTCATATTTTGAAATTTCAAATATTTTAATTCATTACGTGTTCCAGATGCTTCCATAAGATAAGTCATACCAGATAAAATAGGGAAATAGTAATTCTCTGAAATATTTCGTCTATGACCAACAAGGTATCTCTTCACTTTTGTATCTTGTGATGGTGGGACGGTTCACTATAGTACACCGCGGGTGAATCACAGTTCGCTAAAATGGTACGTGAGTGAAATATCAAACGTACCTATTTACGGCCTAGTACAATCGATTGGTGCACCTGTAACGCTGCTGTGTTGGGTCACACGGTGACGTCCACTCTCCATCTCCGCTGAGACCACCTACTTTGCACGGAACCAGCGATCACCGCTGTATCCTTCCGCTGCGCAGGAGACTACTAACCCTCTGGCTAAGCCAGAGACGACCGTTGGATCAATTGGTGAGCCTATTTGCCTCCAATCTCTACTAACTTCGCTATAATTCTACGTTCTTGTACGTCCTACCTGTAACCTAGCCCTACCCAAAACTTATGTTCACCTATTTTTGATATAAATATTGTGAATTTATGTGTTGTTGTTTATGTTATTTCACTAAGAAATTTTCTTTTTTTATCTTAAGTAACTTTACAAGGTTTAAAATTCAGTTATAAAAAATACTACTTTCAAGTAAACTATTTACATATTTTTTATACAACGCCGAGAAGTATACAAGCGTACAGCCCATTTGATATGAAGTAGTTACTCGCGCGATGTCACCTCTGCCGCTAACACAGCAAGTCCTTAAGAGTATACTGGTAACCTCACTTACTCGTCGAAACAAACTACCTACACTCCAGGGAGTTGTTATTTGGCTCGAGTTCTCTGTGAGGTGAAGGTACTTCCTCAGACGGACTGGTTTAATTCGCCCTACATCTATTAAAAACACCAAAACCACTACAAGCAGGCATGTTGATGAGCACAAATGTTTGTCTTGTGTGGGAATCAAACTCACGAGCTTTGGTGTGAGAGTAGCATTATTAACCGCTCTGCCAAAACGAGCTCGTCATAATATATATATATATATATATATATTAGCAAAATAAAGTTTCTTCGAAGGCGTAATGGAACACGAAGTGACCATAAAATGAGAACTATTCTGATTAGAGGTATGCATGCAACACATGGTAAGTGCGTGTCACCTTGCGATGACTTGGCCGAGTCTACTGTAAGTAATCGAGTAATTTGAATACGACACATATAGTGTGGTGGTTAGCCAACCTACAATTTTTTTTTTGCGCTAGTTAGATACCTACCAATCTCAGCCGCCAAAGTTTACTTTACCAGTGATTTGGCTACTTGTACTTATCTTATACTAATTAACTAGTTTGAGCAAGTTTTTATTAACAATATTATATTCGTATTTTGGTATACAACGAAACCAAACTCTCTGTCATTAATTCGATTCTTAATGCAATAAATAGATCTATAAAATTAAGTTACATACAAATGATGTTACTTACTTAATAAGTTTACATTATAGGCTTACTTTGGTACTTGTATTATACAAGTAAAAATAATAAATACACGTTAAGCTATCAGTCACTGTTATTATCGATAGACGATTTATGAGAGATGGGGTGCATCAATAGTCCCGTTTATATTTCTCCCTAAGTAGTCTCTATTCCATCCGCCATTCTTTGCTTCTGCATTTATTTTGCATGTCCGAACCAACGGAGCACGCATCTGTCTTTTCTTATCTTTAGACCGATACTCTCTTTCAGTGATCATTACGAACGCTGTCAACCAGCGCAATGCAATGTTTGCATTTCCACTACGTTTATTTCATTTTCATGCTCTCTTAACCTAGCTTCCACTAGATAGGGATAGGATCAATAGTGCGTTGTATATAGCGAGCTGTGACTTTTGGCTCATGCTGTTACTGAGTTTTACAACTTTTCCCAGTGCTCCTTTGATACTATTGCGACTGCGCTCACTAGTCTTTGCACATCAGCGGTATATCTTCCATGCCTGTTGAACGCGCACGGGCCTCGCATCCGTGGTGAGAAGTAAATTTATGGTGGCACGGATTCTTAATGTATGAATTTATATTCAATTTTTACATTGATATCATAGCATCGTTTAATCTCGCATAACAAATTCAGCCATCACTTTGTTTTGTAACCTGTCGATCTGATATGCGCGCGCGCATGAATGCATTCGCTGTGCGGCGGCTTCCCCATATGGCCAAGGCTAGGCCATTTATGGCTCACATAAGTGGCCACTCACCCACCGCCTGAACGAGCCAGCAATATCAATGAACTACCCATCAATAAAACATGTGGCACTAAGCCACGAAAGGAAACGGCGAAATGAGAAAAAGAAATATTTGAAAAAGGCATGCAATGCGTACTCGATTGTTTTGCAATCGGAAGGCATTCAATGTAAAGCTCCACATATACAGCATGAATTATTCGAGACAATTATGTTTTTCGTCGCGAGTTTACAGAATTGTATCTACAGCGTGATGTTGATGATGATACACCACAGTGTAAGGCATTGTACGCGGTACACCTCTCCTGATTCATTCAACCTCTGAACCCTGTCGCGACGCAAGATGTTCCGATAGTGAAGGCAGAATAAAAAAATAACAAAGCATGAACGTCTCGGCTCAGGGTCTCCGCTTTCGTGGGAGCGGCTGTGACTAGTGGTCGGTCACAGACATGGGGCGCATTCCGGCGTCGCTATTGACGAGTTTAAAATATGTGCTCGTTTCAATTTGAGAATGGTTAATAATAAAATGTAGTCATTATAAGTTTAGGAAACTTACGACGATCAATCTTTATCCAAATTCCATTCCAATAAGTTTCCTATTAGGCAACGAAAAGCTGTCAGTCTGCAATACATTGAAGACCAGTGCAACGCTAAATATTTGCGGTAACCCTACTTTACACTCCGTGGGTAAACGTCACGCTTTTAGGGTATCAATCTTAGATTTGTTTATTGTTTACTTGACATTGAAAGTCGCAGCCTCATTTTGGATTTAGTGCTTTCAGACAAGAGTTTTTACACTATTGTGTACTACTTCCTTACTACATATATGTATACGTAGGGTAGAACGTTATACCATACATAATGAGGTATAACATTCTACACAATAGGTAGCTCAATGACTACTATCTGTCTATAGGCTATTCATGCACACTTCGTGTACACTGTAACAATATATGATGAGGTCATAAAAAATAGTACACATGTTATACTTGATGTAATCATCAAAACGTTTCAAGTAATGACATTCTTTTATATTGACTGCCATATATGCGAGGTTAGACTCCATCATGTTTCACTGAAAGGTACTAAGATGTGTTGTTTAATTGAAGAGAAGCTTTATACATGAGTCTGCTTAACATTTCTTTTAGTTCAGTGTTTATTATTGTTAATTTACTCGTATGTACAATAAAATAATATTAAACAAATAAATAGAAGTAGTAGTACAAAGTTACGTGGAAGCCTATTTGACATTAAATGTGTTTTATGATTTTGGATTTCAGTTATAATCTAGCGGATCCCTAATAAAGTGGTTCGTACTGCATTCCAGGCGTTCATTTTCTGGGAACATGCTTCTTTAATGGTACGATGGCACGCCAGTTTTTAAGCCCGTTCGTGTGCGTATGATTTTTCATTGAAATTTCACAAAAGGTTTGCACTCGTCGACGTAAGACTAATAAGAGTGTGCGGGCATGCCGCATGCCACGGAGAGACGTGTTGGTATCATTTTTTGCCGGCGGCAAATCTTTAATCATAATTATTATGTGAATTTATGTGCCACTAAATGCCTGAATGCTTAATTGTATTTTAATAAATTGTACAATTGTAATAAATTGTTGTATTACCGATAAGATTGAAATAATAAGTAAGTACCTACTTAAATTGTAAGTAATGTATATTAAACTTATATACACATAATTGGAAATTTCTTGGTATCAGTAGGTACAGTATAGCAGAACTCTAAAAGCGGAGTTAGAGGAAATGCAAGATTGCATTTGCGTATTCTCGATGGCATAGACTAAATTCTACGCTACGTATAGCGTAAGTATACAGTATAAGCCCTTTAGCCGTTAATCTATGCTCGGTCGGAGCTATGGCCGTATAGGGAGATAATTTTTTAACAAGTTTTGTATATTCTGAATAAAGGATACTTGGTGAAGTAGTTAAAATATTCAGTTATTTTCTTAGAAAAAAAATCGTCTCAAAAACAATATACAATCCACCTGTTATGAAGTAATTACCTTAATGACGTCTATAGATGCTTGTAAAATAAGTAACATTTCTCGCGTGTTGCCACTTCGCTGCCAACTTAGCACCTCTTAAGGAGTTCCTCCTAACAAAAAGACAAATCTATCAAAATAATCTTCAGAGATTAACACTGCGCTTTTCTGTCGCTAATTCGCTGTTCCCTTCCTTGCTACGATTGATTAGCAGGATGCACCTCTTAAAATCGAGTTCTTTAACTCTAAAACTTGAACAGGAGCCATTCACACCCCAAAATATATTACAAATATAACAAATCGACTCGAGTTTGGCCAATGATTTTTTTTAAATAATAGTTAACTCTGCTATCGAGCTCGAAGATTAAATGGTCATTTTAAATTATACTGTCTCAATCTCAATCAATGTCAAATCTCAATTAATCAGGCAGGCCTGATAGCTTTTGTGACGCGAACGCTACTAAACAGATGTTGATAAAATTTTGCACTGTGATCGCTTACACCTGGAACAGCATTTAGGCCATTAAATTCTAAAAACGTATTTAAAAAATAATTGTATATGGACGAAACCGCACGTTTCAGCTAATGTTCAATGAATGAAATGTTTGAAAATTTTCATGAATTTAGTGTAGCAAAATTTCATATGTAAAACAATAAGGCCCTGATAAACAATTATCAAAGCAAGACGATATTAAGTTTTAAATTCAATATTTCATACTCATTCCTATATACATGAAGGTTGCGTGGGGATAAGAATGAAGAATACGTTATTACACATTGCGCTTTCCCATGAGTCCGACCCGAAGTGAATCCCTACGTTCGCCGGCAGTTATCACGCGAGGTCCACTGCGTGTCATACTATATCTGTGTGAGAATATGCTACGAGAGCTTTATTCAATTTACAGGGCACATTTTAAGGTCGGCATGACAGAAATATGCTTTAAAAAATATACATTTTTGAAGTGTAGTCTGTCAACTAGGAAAGCACGGACCTCCAGCTTTCGAAACCAAATAACCATCTCTGGAGGGTCATTATGTTTCTGTCAGTGAGTTATATCATCCGTGAGGGATTGCTAAAACAGCAATGGTTATAATTATGCATGCACCAGCAATACTCTTGTAGTGCAAGCGTCCATAAGTTACTCTAACAGTTGCATAACATGTTTGACTTGTTTGTCAGTGTTAAGTTTAAGTGATCAGTTAGTACACAGTCCACCTTATGGCAAATATGTAAAACTTTTGATGCCCTTGCGTGGTAGGCAGAGATAACCGAGCGCCACGTGACTTGATCCTTACACACCTCACTCGCTTCTTTAACATTAATTGTTCTTCTTATGCGTGCTCGCCCGTTTCTAAGGCTCCTGACATCACCTTCTGATAGAACACGATCAATTTGTTCATGATAGGTCTTGGATGTCCTCGGCTCCTACATCCTTATGTGATGTACTTACATGTAAACATGAAGTCATGATGTATGTATCTATGTACTGTATTACCAATTCCAATACCACAAATTTCTTGTTATGAATGTACATACTTGGTACACATTTTTTCTTTTTATTTCTATATATATATATATACCAATTCACGATAGGCAAAGAGAGAGTTTTTTTATATATATTAGCTCAGCATAGTGGCTCCCATTCGCATGATGGTAAGCGAATAGGGAGAACAAATTACAGCAGCAACTGACAAAGGAGTTCCGCTTTAGCATAGCATAAGCTGCTTAATTATCACATTAGTCCTATGCTTTTTTGCCTCATTTTACTATAATGAGACATAGGTATAAGCTCTATAATTTTAAGGCATACGCTTGATAAGAGCTCGTATCGCAAAATAATGGGACACTGGAACGCCATTTGAGACAGGCAGGCGTCACTCACACCGCCGGTGGTCATTGCGAGCTGTGAGTGAGTGCAGTGCACGGAACAGGCCCGCTTTGTTTGCCCACTTAATGGGTCACAGTCCCAACGTCGGAACACAATCATGGGCCTTTGTTCGACCTACGCAAATCACAAGCTAGCTCACGCAACTTGATACGCCTCCTGTAATAAATCCAAATATGTAAGTTAAACTCATTTGTGCTACTAACAAGTTTTTTTCGATACGAGCAGCATAGTCCACCGACGCCAAATAGTTATACTCGTATTAGTAACAGGAAACAAAAACCAGTTGTATTTTTTTTTATAGAACGACGGAAGGTACAGAAGCATACGGCCCATCTGATGTAAATCGGTTACCGTAGCCTATGAATGCATTAAGTAATACATTAAGTATCACTCGCGCAATGCCACCTCAGCTGCTAACACAGCAACTCCTTAGAAGCTTACTGGTGACCTAACTCACACGCAGGAACGCAGTACCGGAAGGCAATACGACTAAGTTGTATTTTTACTCCTGAGACTGCATTAAATTCCCAATTAATTAAATTAATATAAAATAGCAGGAGAGCTGGAGAAGAGTAGGAATTAAAATAAGGAATGGCTTCCCCCTTTGCCAGTGCGAGAAACAGCAATATGAAGCAAAACCTTAATAGGCTAATGGTAGGTCAGTGGAACTTGGAATACCCTCCTCTACGGCTTTCGTCTATTTCCATATTTTTTATATCACTAAGGTGGCAAATAAGCATAATATGGCGAACGCCTGCAACATCAGATTAATAAAATCACAATTTATATCTGCTTTCTGTTAGTACATTCGATAAACTGTTCCCTATTACTAACGCAAACACATAGTTGCGTAAGAGACTTTGAACTGAAAGGTTAATTTTGGTTATTTCCATATTTTTTATTCTACTAAGGTGGCAAATAACTGCTGTACACCAGCGAACGCCTATAACATCCGATTGAAAAAAATAATTCTGTTTGTCTTGGTCTGGGTGTTTTTGAAGAGAGGTAGGGCGCATCAAAGCTGCTCATCTGAGGAAGTACCTCCACTTCACAGAAAACCGTAGCCAAATATCAACTCCTTACAGGCTTGTAATGTTCCTGCATTTGAGTGAAGTCACTACATAGAAGTCTTTGCAGTAAGCTTCTAAGGAGTTGCTGTGTTCAGCTGTGTTAGTTACTATTAATGCAGTCTCAGGTGTAAAAGTACGACTTTTACCCCTGAGTTTTATTAACTTTACTATTTTGATTGCCGCTATTAATTCTGACTGCAAATGAGACACAGCTACGGGAATGCCTTATAGGTCTGTCTCAATATAACAAAAAGCAAACAACTCAAAAAAAGAAATCTCGCTGCGTGACTTATTGCACAAAAACCTTTCGCCTTTCAATCCTGTTTGCTACTTGTCTTGAATAATGTGGGTGGATTGTTAATGCAGAGTCCGGTTGCGCGCGGCGTCGACTCATTCAATCTTATGAAAACAGGAAACAAATATACAAAAATCATAACGTGTGGTAAAAATGATTCTAAAGCAATTCTCTCTTTTTGATATCCGTGGCAGTGCTAAGTTGTAAAATGGTTACCGTAGCCTATGAACGCTTGCAACATTAATGCTACCTCTGCTGCTAACACAGCGACTCCTTAGGAGCTTAATGGTAACCTCACTCAATCGCAGGAACACAACAACTCTCCAGATAGTTGTTAAATGAGTGTGGTTATCTGTGAGGTGGAGCTAAGTACTTTCTTAGCCGGGTTGTTTCGATGCGCCCTTTGAATAGACATGTCTTAAAAACACCTAAACCAAGACCAAAAGGCATGTTCATGCAGACAAAAGTTTGTCCAGTGTGGGTATCGAACCCACGAGCCTTGATGTCAAAATAAGAACGCTAACCTCAGCTTGTAAAAATCACCAAGCCTGTCAAATGTGTGACTCAGTAACATGCGACTGGGCGATATACGGGATATACCATGTGTATACTTTATAAGACCCTTTTATTAGATTGACCATAAATCGAATTTCAACCACTTTTAACTGTTGCATCATTATGTATCTTTCTGTTTTGTGCATGACAGAAATGAGTATACATTGTGCCATTGTGATCTGATATAACTCTGTATGTAATAAAATCTAAGGAAAAGATTTTCAATCTTTTTGTGATTGTTGTATGATCACGAAACTTAGAGAGGACAATTCAAATGTCAATACGGTAAATGATAATAGGTATACCTGGTATGATGATAGATAGAGTTCGAAGGTGTTTACGAGAACCCATTAGGAGTTTAAAATTAGTCCAGCTACAAAATACTAATAATTCATACTTGTATTGCTTTATTGTAAGTCTAATGGCAGACTGGTACGAGTATATGGACATTGGACAATAAACCTTGAAGCTTGTGCTATATATATAATGAGTGCTAGCAGTTGCCTAGTACTCATTATATATGCATACATAAATATATTTATATATTTATTCCCCATTATTATTTATTATTATTCCCCTTACACACCTCCCATTTCACCCCCTTAGAGGATGATTTCTGGGATAAAAACTATCCTATGTTACTCAGGGATAATGTAGCATTCTAATAGTGAAAGAATGTTTGAAATCGGTCAAGTAGTTTTTGAGTTTATTCGTTATAAACATACAAATCTTTTCTCTTTATGATATAATAGTCATCAGACCACCACAACCCAGGGAAAATCAAATCTTTCTTAGGTTAGGTCGCACATCTTTTAAAATATATTTTTTGGCAAATGCGGGTTTCCTCACAGTGATTTCCTTCATCTCTGAGCAAGTGATAATTATGCACATAAATCCAAAAACACTTAGTGGTAATTCCCACGCCAGGATTCGAACCGGTGACCAGTCGACCGATAAACTGGTTCTTTATCTACAAGAAACAAACAGACATGTTCATGCCCATGAATCTGATCCGATCCATCATTGTCTTATACGGGAATCCAACCCACAAACCTTGGTGATAAAGGAGGCATTGCTAATAAAAACAAACACTCACATGTACATACATATATATAAATAAGTACTTGTGCAGTATTAAATTAAAATATGTAATGTTTTACCAGAGGGAGACTTTGTACAAAAGTCGTCTGCACGGATACCCCTGTCTCACCTATTTCTACCGCTGTGTTCCGGTTTGAAGGGTGAGATATAGCAGAGAAATTACTGGACACTGTGACGAAACATCCTTAGGTCACACGATTGGCAGTGCGCGACTAACATCCCCGTGGTGATGCGAGCGTCAATAGGCTGTGGTGACCGCTTACCATCTGTACGGCTGTGGTGGCCGCATGCTTGTTTTCCAATCTAGTTGTATTAAAAAAAAGAAAAATAAAATAAATAAACATAGCTGCACACAACACGGCTGCGGCTCATCTGATGTAAATAAGTTACTGTGTAGCCTATAAACAACTACAATACAACTCAATTGTAATTCCCTGTTTTACCCCCGCTGAAGCGTGGCAATTCATTGCCTCCTTACTGATAAACATTACTCACTTACCTATTTACAGGAACATTACAACCCATTGATAGTCGGTATCTAATGTTTTTCTGTAAAGTGGAGGTAATTCCCTACTCGGGTTGCTTAAAAGAAGAGCCTGGTTTACTGTTAGCAGTGTGTGATACATACATATAGGTGAGTTTCACTTTAATGCTAAAGGCGTGCCATTCCCACCTAGATGTCAAAAATGATATAATTTAGTTAGGCCAACGTACAATTACAACGTATAATAATAATATAATCTACTAGACCAATGTTAAATTTACATGATCCTATTAACCACTCTAGTCTATACTATAACAAAACAGAGCTATATACAGTTAAAGATATTATTAATGATATTTTAAAAAGTTATTTAAGACCACTGTAATATTTTTAGTGTGTACAATTTTATATCCGGGTTGCAGCGGTCAACAGTTCTTCGGTAACAAATGGATTCTCAGCATGCCTAATAACCTAGGCAAACAAGCTGTTTTTCTTCAATGAACACCCGTAGCTCAGTTACATCAGTAAGTTTAGAAACGCTATTATGTAATGAAATCAGTAAGTAGTATTTCATTTTTATAAAGACGAATAGGGTAATGGTTCTAGTGAATGAATAAATCGTATCTCTATTATTATTATTATATTTATTATTATTATTTTGGTTCTTTTTATCCCCGAGGGGAGAGGGAAAGGGATCTAGCCCATACAGCCAAGTATTCAGTTCAGAATTATTTTGAAATCTTAATTCTATGTTCCAGCTTCAGGAACTGTACTGAAAAAATACTTGGGAAGGGTACCCAGACCCAATCAACCCAGTTTAAATACCACCCGTAAAACTATAGTGATTTTTACAAGGTTTCTTGATGAACTTATTCACGTCTTCCAAAAAGTAAATAAACGTGTTATATTTGAGATTTTCATTACTGTATAATTTCACTAGCACTTATGTTACAAAATACTATCGAAATTCTCACATAAAACTAATTTTATAATGAATTGTAAAAAATTCAAGTATAACGACAATGTCACTCATCAAAGCGCGGGAAGAAGTCCGCATCTCTATTATAAATATGAAAGTTGCAATAAAAAATCGCCTGATATTTTTTTTTTCATAAATAAATCAAAGTCAAATTTTCTTCACTGGAAAAACACTACAATACACACGATTCGTAGGACTTCTTCCCGCGCTTTTGACGAGTGACATTGTTGTTTTACTTGAAATTTTTACATTTCAGTATATAATTAGTTTTATGTGACAATTTCGATAGTATTTTGTAACATAAGTGCTAGTGAAATTATACAGTAATGAAAAAACTCAAATATAATACGTTTATGCACTTTTTGGAAGACGTGAATAAGTTCATCAAGAAAACCTTGTAAAAATCATAATCGTTTTACGGGTGGTGTTTAAATTGGGTTGATTGGGTCGAGGTACCCTTCCCAAGTATTTTTTCAGCATAACTCCTGAAGCTGGAACATAGAATTAAGATTTTCAAATAGTACTAAACTGATGACTAGGCTGTATGGGCGAAATCCCTTTGCCTTTCCCCTCGGAGATAAAAAGGACCAAAGGACCACGATTCGTAGACAGTAAAAATATACGGACAGTTTAAAATAATCCGGTAATCGTTTGTCTGTAAAATTGTGCATAAATAATAAGGTCTAAGGTCTACGCAGTGAATGAAAAAAGCTGTTTTTTTCGTTCATGAAAAAAGCTGTTTTTTTCGTTCACTGGGTCTATGTATACTTACGAACCGCTTTCAACAGCATATAACTATTCACGGGTATTTTTATTGAGTGGTGATTTTTATTTTTAGAATGTTTGGCTTATAAAACAAAATTTCTTTCCTGGTTTATTCATAACTTTTATTAATTTTTCAATGTGTTCCAACTAAGCTAATAAAATTTATATTAATAAAACTGGAATTCCTGACTAATTCACGGACTCATTAACGCCCAGACCAAACCCTTGAACCCAGAAAACTGAAATTTTACACAGAGGTTACTTTTGTAACGCTCACGAGAGATAAGAAAGGATTTTTTGAAATTCAACCCCTAAGGGGATTGACAGTTTGTATGGAGCAGAACAAAGACTTCTATGTATAGTCTTTGGAGCAGAAATATTATTTCAAGTCAGTGATTTGGAACTTTGTACAGACTCTCTACTCTCTATTAGAATCTAAAAAAATTAATTTCAGATTTCGGAAAAAATTCCACCCCTTGAAGGGTGTAATGGGAGTCAAAAGTATTTCTTGAATTAAAAGTTGAACTGTCAAGAAATTATTTTTTTAAAGCGAGCTTTAGACTTTGTAAATATACCCTCGAACAAGGCTTTAAAAAAGTAATTTCAGCGTTTTTCAAAATTCCACGCTTAGGGGGCTGAAAAGAGGGTAGACGCTTTACATGGCATAGAAATTTGAAATTAGTGACTTAAAATAGATGAGATATGTAAGGATCGAGTCACGTGGCGCTCGGTTCTCTCTGCCTACCCCGCAAGGGATTTGGCGTGAAGTTATAGATAGATAGATAGATAGTGACTTAAAACTTTGTTGGTTGCGTTTTCAATAATTCCATCCTTAGGGGCACCCCCCTAAAGGTGGAATTAAAGAAAAAAAAGGGGATTGAAAGTGTGTTTGGACGAGACGCTGATTTATATTAATAAATCTATATTAATAGAAATGGAGTTCGTAACTGATTTTTTTATTCAATTCACTGACTCATCAAGAGGTTCCTTTTATAATGCGTATGAGAGATAAGAAAGGATTTTTTAAATTTCAACTCAGACAGATATTTTTCAAGTTAGTGACTTGAAACTTTTATGTTTTTAAAATAGGCAATGTTGTATATAAAGAGACGCTTTGAGTGTATACAGACAGTATCAAATAGTTAATGAAAACCGAACAGATCGTGACATATCTTCGTTACTACACAAATAAGGATTACAAGGTACTTTACTAACTATTTAATTCTGATTATACTTAAAAATAAGAAGTAAAATAAAAATAAGTAAAACTGTCGAAATTCCAAAATCTACGCGGGAGAAGCCGCGGGCAAAAGCTAGTATTACATTGCAATCAACTGCACTAATATTCACTGGCATTTTAAGAAATTTTGTGTAAAGGCTTATTTTATTTTTGTTTACATAACAATTCATATTTATATTTTTTATTAGATTAAGTACTGTGTACGACCTTGCGGAAGTCCATTCTTGTAACACTTGTTTTGTAACTGTAATTTGTAAAGAAGTAATACAAAAGTAGTTATATATAGGAGCACAATGCCTAATAAATGAACATTAAATAAATGTTGGTTTAGTTAAAGGAATCAACTAAAATTACTGAAAAACATCGACCCAAACTTTCTCTTTGTTTATCATTTGAAGTTACACATTATTTCGTTTCTTTTTTCCTATAATTATATTACTTTGCCGACGGCAAGTAAATAATATAATATGCAAAAATAATATTAAAAATTTGGAATTTTCAGAAGGTGCATTACTTCAGGACTTGAAACAAAAAGAACTGCCTATTTACATCTATGTACAATGTACATACACATTATTTATTTGCCTAATGTGATAAATTAATCAATGTTTAAAATTTTTCAAATTCGACATATTGTCTGATATGCAAAATAACGCTTTTACCTATCCAACTTTTTGTTGGACGTCAAAGGCTATGATTTACGTATTTAATTATTTTGTAACAGATTTTGATTTTTGCATTCCACGCCAATGATTTGCCGCCATGCCATTTTTGTCCAATGCATAAAAGCCTTTGTCGATAACATGGGCATCGGACACTGCAAAGTTCTACGATCACCAGTTTTGCTTCTATCAATCATTTGTTAGTAATTGATTGTTTTCATTGTAATGCGAAAGATAGTGCCGGTAACTAACACTAATATACAAATTGTGCTTATGTTCCTCGCCCCAACTGGTCTAATTATGTCGTGCTTTGGATTGTCTATAAAAGGATAAAAGTTACGGTAGGATTTCAAAACAGGCTTGTGGATCCGCTTAGAATAATCTCTGAGTAAAAAGCTGTGTATGTCCATGGCAAATGTATTTTGTTATCGCAATTCTAATTAATTAGTTATTATTTGAAATGGAAATAAAAATAAATAACAGCGACACGGATTTAAATATCACTCGCGCGATGCCGCCTCTTCTGCTTACACAGCAACTCCTTGGGAGCTTACTGGTGACCTCACTCACACGCAGGTACACAATAAGTTTCTAGGGAGTTGTTATTTGGCTGCGGTTTTCTGTGAGGTGGAGGTATTTTCCCAGACGGGCTACTTTGATGCGCCCTACCTCTCTTTATAATTTTATCAGAATACGATTATATTGCAGGAAACGTGCAGGTGCAGTGTAGGTTATTTAACAGAATAAGGTGTCATTTATTGCAGCGTTGCTGCAACGTCGCTGTCAGCACAGCTCTCAAACTTATTAAGCTGAAATGCCAATGGGCCGGCCATATCTGTTGCTTCTATGATGGCAAATGGAGGGAAAAGTACTAGAATGGAGACGGCGTAGGACGTTACTCTTCTTGATGTACCATTGAGTTTAAGGAATCCGATAATGGGTAAATATGGATAAATGATATCGAGTCATCCAGAACTGATGATCAACAAAGGAGGATCATTCTACTCCTTAACAACTTTTGCTATGTAGACATATTTGGCAACAACTTCGAGTTTAGTGTTTCCAACTGAGACTGGTTTAGCTGTAAAACGGAGATTCGACGCGATCTTAGTCTTGTCTATATTCATCTGGAGACCTACCTGGTTGGAAACACTATTGACACCATTGAGCATAACGCTAAGGTCTTAATGTTAATACCATATCTTTTCCTGTCCAAGAGCTTGAAGATATTTTCAACGCCCGCAACATGAAGAGATTCAGGAATATAACGTCGCCCTGTCTCACATCTTTTTGCACTAGAATCGGTTTCGTACTCTGGTCCTGTATATTCGGATACAGATCATTGCCTTACTGTATAAGCACTTCAACGCTTTGATGTACCGAGAGTCAATTCAGCATCGTTGGTGCTTTATCGAAGTGTATGACGGAATTGAACAGCTTCTTAAGGACTACAAGTGCCAATTCAAAATTTCAAACTAACAGTTCTAGATAAGAATAAGACTTCACTTCGATCAATTTGACTACGGGTGTTCGTACCGTACCCGTAGTCAATACACACTCTTTTTCTCTTCTTTTTTGGACTCTTTTAACGCTTCTGACTTAACGCCCTTTGCATCAAAATTTCGAAGTCCAAATAAAATTTTGTACATAATACAGTACAAAATTAAGAACCGAGGCATCGATCAAAAAACGAGACTAGTTAAAAAGACTAAGGACATAGTGAGATGTAATAAGGGGTAGCTGAAAGGGGGAGCCCCATGAGGGGTTTTGTTGCAAAAGATTGAGGTACCGGAAAGCTTATAGGATATTAGCGGAGTTGCAAGCATCAAAATGCTGTAGTAATCGATTTATCAAGAGATATGTTTGCTTGCCACAAATAATGAGCTATCAATTGTGGCCAGTGACTAAACAAGCTTATCGGCGCGGCAGCATCAATTGCAGCGCAAAGTGGGCCAGGCGACAGACAGTGTCTTAAAATAGCAGCGTTAATGACTGTTGTGCGAAACGATGAAGCTTATACGCCAGTAAACAAATGATTGCTGACAATTATCGCGAGTGGCGGCGGGTTATACTGCGTTATACGCAGCTGTGTGGCCGCTATCCACCGAGGAGCGCGTGATACAATACTGTTTATTTGGATTCTTTACCTAGGATTCTGTACCTAAAAACGCAGAAGAAACCTATATAGGATCGATTTGTTGTTCGTCTATCCTTATGTCAAATAAAAAAGGATATAAAACCGCAATTTTCTAATTATGACAGGTCAAAAAACGCATTTATTGTTCCATCTGTTATTGACCATATTATTATCTTATCGAACAATTATTGTCTCAAAATCCAGTTGAAGCAAAAATCATTTCTTATCTATGAGTGTAAGTTGACTACTATGCTCTGATTTTTCGGGTAGTATAGAAACAAATATTATTGTAGTATTATGAAACCCTCGCACGCTCATCTGACCTCGTTCGCATCTCGCTCGTGTCAGTTTCATTCTAGCATTTTGGATGATGGAGAAGAGGGAGAATGCGTCACAGAGATATAGAGAGAAACAAGGTCAGGCGACAAACAAGTATACCAGGCAGGGCCCAGAAGCGGTTAGAGCGTTATGCGGTTATGGATCATTAAAATAAATAGTATCACACATGTGTTGCTATCCCGATACCAACACAGCAAAGCCTCTAGAGCTTTTTATGACAGCAGTATTTGAACCCTCCCGTAAAATCAAGGCCTTCTGTAGAGTGTAGATATCTCACACTACGCACACTTCTCTTTCGCTAGAACCTCGGGGCTCAAAGGATTGTTCGCTCATTAGCAGTGTTTTTCATACCTATTAATGACAGAGCTCTACTGGTGATGGTGTACCACATAGTGAACAGGGGAACCACGCACAATACGAAACATTGAATGCCGGCATTGCTATTGTGTCAGTCTAATTGAACACACAAATTACGCAGCATCAACCTCAACCTGTCTATGACTGTATTTAGTCCGACCTTCGAAGGGCTCGATAGGCCGGCGATCCGGTATCAGAATTAGAAGAGGTAGTATCAAGGTGCTCGACTACGGAAGTACCTCCATTACACAGAATATCGCAACCAAATAACAACTTCCTGAAGGGTATTTGTGAGGTCATTAGTAAGCTCCTGAGGAATTACTGGGTTAGCAGCAGGGGTGGTGACGAAGTATTGCAAGCGTTCATAGGCCAGCTTAACCACTTTACATCAGGTGAGCCGTAGTCTTGTGTTCCTTTCAGCTTTGTAAAGTGCCAGTATAATTATATTATTTTCTTTTTAATGCAAATGGCTATATTTTTAGAAGCTCAATGCCATCGCTGTGTAACTCAAGCCTATTTGTGGATGGGTTTATCTTTCTTTTCAAGGTTATCTATGCTTCGAGAGATGACAGTTAATGGCCTTCTGACGTCTTGAAAACATCCACATGAAAGAATCCACAGTCGAGCAGCGTGGCAGAGTATGCACTAAATCTCTTGGGTTAAAGGGAAACCTATATCCTATCAGTGAAATGAGTGTGTGGAACGGAATTTGGAAGGTTTTTTTCTGATCTTATTTATTCCATAAGCCAAGAAATATATCCTATTAGTTTCAAATATGTTTCATAACTCTGGAAAAGGTCATATGGATCAAATTTTGTATTCAGACAAGGTTTTTCTTTTGAACTTTATACATGGGTGAGTGCTGGGAATAGTGTGAATGGAGCATTGGGAAAACTTATTTGCAGTAAAAGCTTGAGCCAGAAAGCACAGCTCGCTATTCACAATGCAGTGCTGGTCCCAATGGTTACTTATGGAAGCGAGAGCTGGGTATGGCAGAGAGAACGTGGCGCAAAATTTGTGGCGTAACGCTTGCAGATCGTATTCGCAATGATGATGTTAGAAACAGAGCTGCTCTGAAAGAGAGCGTCGGTGTTAAAATAAGAAGAGACATACTCCGTTGGTTTGGACATGTAGAAAGAATGCAGGAAGAAAGAATTATGAAACAGATATACAACGCGAAAGTAGAAGGATGTAGGACCCGAGGAAGGCAAGATTTGCTTACCATGACCAAATTGATGGTGTTTTGTCAGGTGATGTGATGACATGTGATGTCAGCTTTAGAAACCGGCGAGCGTGCATAAGAAGAACTATGAATGCTAAAGAAGCGAGTGAGGTTTGTAAGGATCGAGTCATGTGGCGCTCGATTTTGTTTGCCTATCCCGCGAGGGATTTGGCGTGTAGTTATAGATAGATAGAAAACATAAAAGCGTTGAGGTACTAAGGTCGTTCAGGTACTAGACATAAATATAGAATAACGAATCCTAATATTTTTTTAAAATTAATGTTTTATTATACCATTACTGTATTTTATGAATATTAAGTACACATTAAACTGATATTATTTAGTGTCCCGTTATGGTGTGTTTGTGAATAATTTGAAGGAATATTAGACGAGAGGCAGTGTCTATTAATGTGGTAGTTAACTAATCTATTTTGGGAGTAACAAACACATCACTTTTAATGGCCGGTGAACAACAGAAAAAACTAGTTACGTCCATATTCTCTCAAAATAGGGTTACCAGATCTATACATAGTAATTTTAGTCAGTGACCAAATTAATTAGGATTATAAGTCGTTCGTATCTTCAACATTGGAAATTGAGAGCTCGATGGCATCGTTGTGCGTATCATTCTAACTGAATATGTAGGTTAAACAACGCCGACCGCAGCTGGTCTATGGATGGATTTATCAATTTCGAGCGTCTTCGTGCTTGGAGACCACGTTAAGCCGTCGGTGTCGGTCCCTGCTATTGTCGATAGATGACAGTCGTTAAGCTAACTCGGTGCCTTCGGGCGGTTTGAAAACACTGGCATCCGCCAATCCGCAGTTGAGCAGCGTAGTAGTGTATGCCATAAATCACTTTGGTATAAGAGATCCGTATCCATACAGTGCGATGTCAGTCCATGTCCTTGCAGTCAGGGTTGGTGGAGTAGTAGAGTATACCAAATTAATAATGGGTACCATCACTCCTTGAGAGTACCCTTTTTCTATAGGTGCCACGTTACTCGAAATCAATAAAAAACTATACGCGGTTGCAACATGCGCGTAGGCAAGTTTAAACTGTCCATTTTGTGACGTGCAAAAATCATCATTTTTATTTCTGTATTCATAGGCGTACTCAGTTTTTTTAAGTTACATCGTCCGACCTTTTTGCCTCACACTATATCTTCACACAAAATATTTGCGGGATAGGCAGCGACAACCGTGCATCATAGCTCGCTCGCTTCTTTAACATTCATGGTTCTTTTCATGCACGCTCCCGGGTACCTAGGGCTCCTGACACTTCCTACTGATAACACACAATCAATTTGAACGTGGCAAGCCTTGCCCTCAGCTCCTACGTCCTTCTATTTTCGCAATGTAAATGTGTTTCGCCATTCTTTCATCTTGCATTCTTTCTACATGTTCGAATCAATGGAGGAGTTCTTATTGTAAATATCTAGCAGCATCCCCCACTCCTTCCCCGGATACGTCTATCTATTATCTTCACGCTAAATTCCTTGAGAGATAGGAGGTACATATAGCTCACTTAAGTTCACAGTCATCTACCTCCCAAAAATGGTATATGTCGACTCAGACGTCTATAAACCGTAAACATTGTAACAAAATTTTATTTATCCTTTGATACTATCTCATCTATCTAAACTTTTAAGGTAAGCAAGAGATTACGTATAGTTACAATGTTTAATTAAGACTGAATTTAGCGAAGTCTTAACTTTACTGATATATTCGGTTACGAATTAAATTACCTGTATATTACCCGTATGTATGCATAGATATATAGGTATATAAAATATAGTGGAAATATTTGTGAAACAATTTGTTTCTTCTTTACAGATTTTCTGTTTTTCTTACTAATTCTACAAGCACTTCAACAATACTGTACAGCAAACAAAAAAAATTGGCAACCCTACCCCGAAACTGAGCGGCAGTGTGAGCGCCGTGAGCGACGTGGCCGCGGCGCCGCGGCGCACGATGCATGTACGACACAGCGTACCACGGAGACGGACAGCGGCATGGCGCACAGTAGTGGATCGTCTCTATCCAATTGAGAGCACATAGCACACTAAAAATAAAAATTTTCTGAATTTATAAATAAACATAAAATATTATTATCAAAATATATTATATTATTAAATATTATTATTACCAGTTCTCTCTGCCTACCCCGCAAGGGACCTGGCGTCAAGATTGCATACATACATACATAAAATATTAACGGTATTTTGTTTTTCTTTACAGATTTATAATATTTAAGTTGATTCAATCCGTTACAAGAAATTAAATAACTTAAAATAATGTTTTGCCACATATCTCAGAAGGGCAGGGCGAGGGGTAGTAAGTATGGTTGAAGGAATTGTATATAATATTACGCTTGACGCTACGAATTCCGCTTAAAGAAGTATACATGAGTAAATCCCAAGATTTTTTTTTTATTTCTTTTTTCATACAAAGAATTTGAACTTAAATAGCGCCTACAATTGAAGTTAAATCTAAATGTAAATACATTCGACTTCAACAATACTAAAAACTTCACATTGATATCATCAGTTTTTTAAAAATCGGGAAATTAAATTTTTAGTATACTATGTCCTATCACTTGTATGGAGTCGATCCACTGTGCGGCGCGGGCGCACGGGCGACGACTCGCTGCGTGCGTATTCGCTGCGCATGGCGCAAGGACGACGACCCCCGCAGCCTTGGCTCCGGCAATTAATTCAACAATGTTTTTGTCTCTTACAGACTCACTACTATGCCATTAAAATTTATAATCCAGTCCTAATTTAAAAGATTTTAGTGGGCAAATTTTTCAAAGTAAACAATACTTAATTGGGCAATTAAATTGATTCTCGCTCTTTACGGCCTTATTTTTTTATACAACGTCGGGAGGCATACATGAATACGACCCGCCTGGTGTAAAATGGTTATATGTAACGTAACGTTCATAGTTTAACGCTTGCAATACTTTATGTATCACTCGCGCGATGACACCTCTGCTGTTAACAGAGCTACACCTTAGGAACTTACTGGTGACCTCACTCATACGCAGGAACACAGGGAGTCGTTATTTAGCTGCGGTTTTTCGTAAGGTCGGGCTATTTTGATGCGCCCTAACTCTCTTGTTAGTAATAATTCGTAAGCAATAGCATCATTAAAATGTTTTTGGCGAAGTATTTATTGCTGTAACCGGCATGGTTACTTGCAAATGTAGATAATTACTTTAATACGATAAGAAATACTATATATACCGAGATATACACAGAGAAGCTCGATGTAGATACACTCATCCATAGACAGCATCGCCATAACGACCCGAATAACTTAAGATAATGATGATCACACCTCTTGACGACCCAAGTCGTTCACATTCAATTTCCCCTTTTATTATGAGAGTCCAAGCAGCGAGCGGTGAGCCCTCGTCTGCCAGAAATAGTGATTAAAAGTGGCAACCACAGCCTTATCCCTTCTGCAAAAGCCCAATATCAAAATCCCTTCAGATCTTATATCAACAGCCAGTTAATTTCCGACTCACGCAGTAGTCCCAAGACCTATTGAAACCTATGTGTATATAACATTAGCCGCTTGCTAAGAATGCTATATGTCAATTGATGATAATAATAATATTTTTTGTTCGCCACGGTTGGCGAGTTCGCGGCCAGGCTAGACAATGGACATTATACGTAGATGTCAGCCGATGCCAAGATTAAAGAAAAATTTTAAAATTATTTTTAACATTGTCAACATGCATATTTTTTGTCCAATTAGTGAGCGATTATTTTTTAGAGATAATGGAAAAGCAATGATCCACGTTGCTAAATACGCCTGGTATTTAGCAACGTGAATCATCACTGTACTGTAATATCATGGTATTATCGTTATGTATTAGTACTGAGCCAGTCAATCTCCACACGCAAAGGAGAGGTGACATTATGTCCCTGTCATCGACATCGTTCCAAGATTACCACGTACAAATTTACGCTTTCGACACTTTTACCATAATAACTTCAATATGTCTGAAACTACCGATCAAATCAGTTTCCCTGAGAACTACATTTACCCGTCAAGCCCCGAGTGACTGATATCAGTCATGCGCGTTACGGTGGAAAGTACATAACGGGTTCTCACAGGTTTACAAATTTATCAAAAGTTTCAAAATGATCAAAAGTTCGAGAAAGCAATATTCTTCACATTAATAGCAACATATTAAAAACTACAGGATTGCATTCTATGAACATAAAAATTGTATTTACGCTCGGTACTACGCATCTACAAAATTTCATCCAAATCTGTATACCGGTTGGAGAGTTGTCGCGTTACAAGACTTTAGTTTATTGCGCTCCACTATACTATAGTATATACCATATTATACTGTACTATATCTTCACGCCAAGTCTTTACAAGCGAGAGAATCAAGCGCTGCAGGATTCAGTCCTTACACACATAACTTGCTTTTTTAACATTCATAGCTCATTTGATCAATTCACGGAATTTAGTGTAAGTTCACACCTTTGACACCTATTTCGATCGACAATCCATTCACACTATTCGCAGCAGTTATTTGTTTTTCCACATCAGTGATGTAACCTGCCATCTCTGCTGAAATCGCATCCAAGATATACAATGTCATCCACTTGTGCCAACACTTCACCACCAACCGTAATCCTTATATTTTTCTGATTTCTACTCTTTCAAAAACCATTATCTCTGTTCTCTTCGCATTTAGTAGTAATCACTTCTTTACACACGTATTTCATTATCATGACAAGTGCTTACAGTTCAGCTGGTGTTACAGATGCCTCATCTGCATAAAGCACACAGGTCACCGCTTGGTTACCTATGCGCAATTCTATCTGCCGTATTCTCTGCAGACAATTATCAAGATATAGAATGAACAGCAGAGCAGACAGCATGCAACACTACTTGACACCACTTTTGACGTCAAACCAGGATGACATGCTGCTATCTGTCCGCTGAATGCTGAGCAACCCTTGTAAGTGGACTGCACAGAATGGAGGTAGTGCGCCGTCAATCCCACATCTCGGCAATATGTTCCGTACCTTACGCAGAACTTTGTCAAACGCTATCTCAAGATTCACAACATGCAGAATATTTTTAGGGCTATGCTTCTCCTGGTGTTTCTCCGCTGCTGTCCGTGTTGGATCGCGTCCGGTTCGCGCTCGGTTCTCTTTGCCTACCCCGCAAGAGACTTGGCGTGAAGATATACATACTCTCAAAATACAATTTTTCAAAGTATTCAATCCGCACTTATACTGAGTGTTAGCAAGATGACACCAGTTTTAGACTTTATATCATCTATTCTGGATACCGACGTATCACTCTGAGACTTCTTTACCTCTCTGCAGAATAGTTTGACTTTCACAACTAAGCTTTTCAACGGTCTCTCTTCCTCATTTGTGATTAGTCTTTCAAGCTTCTCTTTCACTATAGGTTTAGTTTCATTCGTGTATCGACAATACATTTATTTCTTCTTCTCTTTCATAAATTCCGCCAGGGGTATGATAATATCCACAATCGTGACACTTTCTGTTTTCTTGCTGCGGGGGGTTGACTTCCGCGACCCACCAGGCGTCGAACTGGCAAAAATAGCATGTAGATGCGTAAAAAGGCATAAAACATTGAAAGTTTTATGCCTTTTTACGCATCCATATGCTTCTTTTGCACAATCCACCATTCTTTATTTCATAACATTCCAGGAATCATCCACATCTGTATTCGCAAGGCTTTAGCTTGCTAGATGTACACATCATTTGCGCCTTACATTTTCGTCATATTAGAAAATGTTTTATCGGCCTAATTTGGTCTAAGTAGTCACTTGAATCGTTGACTTCGCTCACTCGCTCAAAATTTGTTTCCTTGTACTTTGAATGTCAGGTCTACGAGTATAATATAATATTATAGAAAGTCATTGACCGTTTGGAAATAGTTGGATAGCAATCATATCTCGTACTATAAGCTACTCGTATTAAAGTTTTTGTAGAAACGACAAAACAGTCGCGCTCGTTTAACAAATTTATATTATGTGTATACCCACGCATATTTCAAAACCACCTATGAACCTAAGTTAATGAACCCAAAGAACAAGGAACATATTTTATGTGCATTTATCTCACTCATTTATGCATTCTAAAAAGCGTCAATAAGAAATTGACCCATCACATATTGACATTTGAACATAAGAAGTAAACTTTGTTGTTTGAATATAGGAGCTAAAATCTATAACTATCGACGTACGCTTGTTTGTTGTACTTTAGTGATATAAAAATCATTAGTATATGTCTTTATAATAATAATAATAATAAATATTTTATTTCAGACCTTAGTCTTTGTCATGCATAACTCGCAATTCGTTTCCTTAATCAAATTTGAACGATATATGTTCTTACGTAATTTCCAATTTCCAATTGTTTTCAAAACATGTGGTCCAGTGTCCTCGGGAAGAACGCAAATGATTACTGATGACTATGCCATAACCGCACAACAGAATAAACAAGTAGTAAGTGCGTTCTTACAAACGGCACCAACGAACGCCGTGATGTGAGAGTATTCAATTTCTCCAATTTTGATCCAACATTACATATGTGAATTTATGTACGTATCTATAATGCTTACGCACTTACATAATAAGTAAAATAGACATAATGAACGCAGTAAGTATAAAGCACTAATATTTATAACTTTGCCATACAAAACAATTAGAAATTTAGGTCATAAAATATGGGAAATCGATTAAAATTTCACACAGAAATTATAATCCACTCCCCATGTGTACTACAGAACTGGTACAAATTTATGGAAAACATTTTTCTTTCTTCTGTCGACCCATATTTCTTCGGTTTTATGGGTAGAGCTGCATCCTGTGAGAATGGGTTCTATGACCGAATATCGTTCAGAAGTCGTTTCCCCAACATTACAGTAATGCTTTCTTTAATTTTTTTCATTCTGAAAATATTATACCCTTTCGACCTTTCGATTTTGTTCCGAAAATTCGTCATTGAGTAATCCCTTTAAACAACTTATTCGAGTGTGGTAGTATCACACACACTATCAACTATACATTTAAAGAACCCTTTTAAATAAAAGAGGAGGCTCCAGCGAAAGAGAAGTAAGGCGCAACGAAGCAGCATCAAACAGCGGAAACCTACACAGCAGTCAAATAATAACTCCCTGGGGGTTTCATACATTCTTGCATGTCAATAAGGCTACCAGAACGCTTCTGAGAAGTTGCTCCATCAACAGTACGGTGGCAATGTGTGAGCAAAACTTCCTGTATTACAAACGTTCATAGACTAGGCATCGCTTCACATCAGTTGGTCCATACGGACTATAGCTTATTTGCTGCTAGACGTGGTACTACAAAATCGCGCTATATGCCTGAAGCTCACGCACCATGTTCCCACACTTCCTGTAGGGGTCGCCATTCGAGAACTTTTCTTCAAAGATATGTGAAGTGATAATGAGAAGATGTAGAGAAATTGAAATAATAATGTAACCACTTTTATCTATACAGATAAATAAAATTGGAGTGTCTGTTTGTAATATTAATATAACCGCTTTTTACTAAATGCATATGGATATATACAGTGGCGTGCACTCCATATAGGCAAAAAGACATTGCCTACCCTATCAATTTGATAAATACCATCCGATGTTTCATTCTTAAACATAGTTTTTAACTAATATTTCGTATCAAAAACAAAAAATTAAAAGCTCCATCTATCGGTATCGGTAAGTTATTAAAGTCATCGCTAGTCATATTCAAATCGCAGCTAGGCGCTACGCTACACTAGCGCCGCATTGGCAGCTTTTTACGGCAGAGACACTAACTATATCTGTCTAAATTTACGTATGTGTGCCGTGTTGTTGATACAAATACTGTAGTGTGCATTCCTATAATTACATTGCCCACAATAACACAAATAACGCACACAATCGCAAAGTATAGACAATGTCTTTTCAGCTGAACTATAACGTAAATCACCGAAGTGTCGCGAGCATTGCTACGTAACTATTTTAAAAAGTAGTTTGCTGCATATAATTATAGTGAAAGATATTGCCATTTCTTTTTTTCGTATAAAATTGATGTTCAATTTTATTTTGATTTTAAAACGGCCGCCATTGTTTTTGTTTTGAATCGATTGACTGGTAGCAGACGAAATAAGATTTTAAAGTTTTAAAGTTGATAAATATGATGATATTCACTGCGAAAGTTGTTCATGTGGTGTGTGTAGGGAAAATAAATGTTTTCAAAACTATCTTTCGGTGAAAAAAAACAAGTGATCACATACATCATTATTTCCACAAGATTGGGTAACCAAAATCAACATTCTGTATTTTTTGGTAAGTTAATAGCTTTAAAAAAATTCTGCCTACCCTGTAAAAATCTCTGTGCACGCCACTGGATATATACCCGGTACATATACCAAAATGAATATTTTTACAATTTTTGTCTGTCTGTCTGTTTGTTCCGGCTAATCTCTGAAACGGCTGGACCGATTTCGACGGGACTTTCACTGGTAGGTAGACAACTCTTCAGAGCACAATATAGCGTACATTTTATCCCGTAAATATTTAGGGTTCCTGCGTAAAATATGAAAACTGTTAAAATTAGGGGGAAATATCTGCCTTTAAAGATAAAAGTGCAAAGACTTTGCACTTTTATTTTTATTATTTTCACAGAATACGTATTTTTTGTGACATAAAATAACTACGCATTTTATATATAAAAAAAATAATGTAATATGTAATAATGTAATATGTAATAATATAATCTTATAATAATATGAATAAAATTTAAGTGTCTCTCTGTGATTTCAAAATAAAGCCTTTTATCATAAGCTCATATTGGTTTTTGCACGTTACCTATGCATTTTTAACTTTTTTGCCTGTCTGTCTGTGTCTGTCTGTCTGTTTGTTTGTCCGGGCTAATCTTCGAAATGGTTGAACCGAATTTGACGGGACTTTCACTGGTAGGTAGGAAAGACTGTTCAGAGCAGAATATGGGGTATTTTTTGTCCCGTAAATATTTAGGATTCCAGTGTAAAAAATGAAAAACTGTTAAAATTAGGGGGAAATATCTTCCCCTTCGAGGGACTTTTCAATTTTATTTTTATTATTATTTTCATAGAATACGTATTTTTGTGACGTAAAATAACTACGCATTTTTTATGTAAAACAGAAAGAATTTAAGGTCCATAGAGAAATAAAGGCTACTAAAAGCCAAATCTCATGCGTGCGAAGCCGCGGGCTTCAGCTAGTGAAATAATATACTATCTCCCTCTGTCTATCCGTGATGATCTGATGATAAAATCCAATTTGATTTTGTCTTTTCGATGCCGTTAGGAGTTTAGTAGTAGGTAGTAGTTCATTTGTCTGACATAAACTTTGCCTAGTTGAGTTTAATTGTATTTATTTCCATGCTTCTACTATTGATTTGGTACTATGTAATGTAGGTATGCGAATCCACCAGAATGGTGTATTAGATTAAAGGAGCCTACAACTCCCTGGAGGGCTGTTGTTGTGCAAGTGACGCACTATTAATCTCCCATATAGTTACTGTGTTAACAACAGAGGTGGCAATGCGGCAGATACTCCTTGTGCAAACGTTCACAGGTTCCGGTAACATCTGTACATCAGATGAACTGTATCCCTATTTACCTCCAGACGTTTTATAAAAATTGTTCAATTGAGACACTAAAATGTCTGTATATCGCGACTTTGAGGACAAATAACAGCTGTTAACTTGTTACTACCTCGCTGAAAATAGAGTAGATACCTAATCGTTGCAATCAACAATTGAGAGACGAGTTGACCTCGCATTTGGGAGCGTCAATGGCGCGCAAGCAACGACTCTACAGGAACGCTCCTATTTCCGACAATAGAGCTGGGCGGGGAGTCAGTACACAATATAATATTACTATAGCTCAAGATTCAATACCCGAGAAAGGGTAAGGATAATGACCTGCGCTTACGACTGCGTACGTACAGTACACGCGCCGTGCACGCCCGGCTCCTTGTGACTTGTGATTTAACGACGATGCGTATGTATGTACTACAAACATGAACGTACTCACAACACTACTTGACATTGTTATGTGATTATCCGCCTGCAGGCATTGCGCTGTTAAGATAAATAGCCACATTACACGCCTTAATGTTTACTCTATACGGCAGTAGACTTGTATGATTAATGGGCACCAATGAATGGCTGTAGACGAAAATAATGCTAATATTGAACGGATGAATTTATCTTCAATATAGTAGTAATTACGTATATGGCATGTCAATGAAATTCTGACACTACTGAAGAAAAGTTATTTAATATATTTTCTTCAACTTCTACCGTAGGTGGTGATGAATTGCATGCTGCCGAAGATATACAATTTTAAATATGGATAACTCTTAGAATATTGATGATACGCTCCGACCGCGCGCGCGTAGAACACTTATTAACTTTTCTAGAAAATAAGCTGTGATAGCCCAGTGGATAAAGAACTCTATTAACCAGCTGGTTCTTGGTGTTAATATTAGATGTCTACATCTGGATTCGTATCAAGTACCGCTAAATTCGTAAATTATCGATATCGATTTATATAGTGTACGGCGACGAGTCATGGTAAACACTTGCAGGACCATTTTTACTCTTATTACCTGCGCCATAATAATGGTACAAATGTGTTTTACCTTGTCTAACTTGAAGTGTCGCTGTGTGTACTTGCATATTTGTAGTTGTCACTCCAGGAAATTATATTTTGAAAGACATGCGACATAATCTAAAAAAGATCTGAAATTCTCTCCTTTGTTGTTTTTGATCGCTCCATGTAAAAATTAGTTTCTTCACATAATTTCATAATTCATTTATTCATTGCACAAAATCCTTAGGCTTAGCGGACTCCGTCAATCTTAATAGATTAGGAAACGGGATAAGCGTTATCCCATTTCCTAATTCATTAAGAGGAAGAACAACTTTTCTAAAAATAACTTATAACTTTTACTAATTATAAAAATGTATAGCCAGGCGTACTCTACATCATCATCATCACACACGGGAACCAGTCGCCATTTTTAAACTGGTGTCATGAGATTGCTCACTGAATGTTATGTTCTTGTGTGTTGTAAGAGGTAGGTATATAGATCGTTCTTTTGTACAAAAGAACATGCTGCGTAGGAGCGAAGGCGAAAATGGTATGAATTCTGAATAATTCAACTTACTGATATAATAAAGAAAGATCCTTGACTCTTGTGAATCATATTGGAATACCGTAGAGACAAATGCGGTTCCATTGAAGTATTATGTACAGTACATAGTAATTCAATGTGCGGTTTATTGTTTTATTGCATTGCAATGTTGGAACTTTTTGAATTTTGATACGGGAACTTTTCTAGTTTTTAAATTATTACGCGAAGGTCTTGTATTTTTAATTTATCCGTCTATACAAATAACGTAAACAGATAGCGTTTTAGCTTTAGTTCGTTATCGCTTCTCAGTTCTTTTTATGGATCAGCCAAATCTTCTACCAACCTACATAACGGAAATGTCTTCGGCGTAAGAATAGACCAGTCCATCTCAACCCGTGGGTGTCGTAAAAGGTAACTAAGGGAAACATCCAGGAGATGGGCAGCAGTGTTCCCTTTATACATTGTAGAACTACTGCGGTTGCCAATCCGTTTGCCAAGCGTGACAACTGTGGCAATAAATCTCTCGAGAATACGGGCTGAAATGATGAAGCGATGCATTGATTTTTTTAGATTATTTACTATTCATACATGTATTGGATATTTACTGAAACATACATACATATAATAGCCAATAGCCATTTTCTTGGTAAACTACAGGAGTACCAAGACAAAAATATATATTTCATCGTTTCAATACGGACGTCAACATGTTATTAATTAATGGCTAATTGAGGATTATTACTTCAGACAACTAATCAATGAATATTTTCTGTGTGTCGACATTTTGTTACATTAATTTGCATGCCAAAATTGTCTGGCGAAATATGATGCAATAGAAAAAAAACCAGTTGAGAATGCGCAAGCTTGCATTGCCAGAGGAACACCTGGCTCGTCAATTATATAACAATTCAATTTGATTTTTAATTTGTCGGCCATTTTGACCATGTTCTTTGAGATAGGAGGTTGGTTTTTCAGACATTCCCATTCTCCTTTTTTATGCTGAATCCGAATCTGAAGTCAAAATTCGAATATTCGAAAAAAAGCGACAGACAAACATATAGATTTCATATAGGAACGGCGTTCCGGATAAAGTCCTGTATGCAACAAAATAAACATCACATTTCTAAATAAATCCTATCAAAGTTGCCATCCACCAACGGACAACAGTTGAAATCAAATACGTGGTATATTATATTCCTGTTTATTTTGCATGCCAGCTTACATTGGGCAGGTAAAGTTACCAACATCATAAAATATGTATATACATTCAAATGTAGATAGGTAAAAGTAATTATGTAAATTACGAAGCTACATGCATTTGTATTTCTGCTGATAAATATTGTTCTTTTTACAAGTAGGTAGTGTGTGGTGGGCTACTGTAATCACTCTGGTAGAAATTTACATAAGTAGCTTTATCTCATGCACGACAAGTGTACATTAGCTTAGTTATTGCTTTCTTGATACCATGAGCAGCAAACGAGCAAATACAGGGTCGCCAAACCATATACCATTGAACTAACCGTTTTTAGGATTCCGTAGTTAACAAGGAACGTTTATAGTTTCACCATGCCCATCCGTCCGTCTGTTCGCAGCTTAGCTCAATATATAATAATAGCCTCTTAGTAAAATATAAGCTTCACTTTGGCATGGATGTACATAATTTTGTGTAATGTACATTTTAAGAGAGGTAGAGCGCATCAAAGCAGCCTGTCTAAGGAAGTACCTCCACCTCACGGAAAACCGAAGCCAAATAACAACTCCCTAGAGGGTTGTTGGGTTCCTGCGTATGAGTGAGGTCACCAGTAAGCTCCTAAGGAGTTGCTGTGTAAGCAGCAGAGAAGGCATTGCGCGAGTGATACTTAATATATTACAAGAGTAAATAGGCTACGGTACACATCGGCTTTACAACAGGTGGACAGTAAGCTTGTATAACTTCCGACGTTGTATAAAAAAAAATAAAAAAACAATAGTAACGCCGACATAGCGGTATATATGCATATATTAGGAATTTAAAAGGAAAACTATCACAGCTAAGTAGGCTTGGAGAAGTAAACCGTTAACGTCAAATGTTCATAGTATGAAACAGCAAAAAACCCTCTTCTTAATCCGCATAATTGTGATGGGTAAGTACGGAATCCTACACCGCGGGTGATTCGTGTTTAGCCGGTTTTTCTTTTATAAATAGAATTTCATATAACCGTTTTAGTTATTGAGAAACCATTCAACAAAAGCCTGCTTAGTCGTAATAGATTTTCTTTTAAATTCATTATATGAACTACTACCATGATAGTTTTTACATTTCCAAAAACAACGGTTTCTAGGCGGTTTTGTTTCGTGGCGAGGGAAGGGGGGACACTTGTGTCTAACAAAAAATTATACTTTTATGCAAATATATCGTAAACGGTTCACTATATCGAAAAGTGATATTCCCACACCATAAATGTTTTAAAAATAAATATCTAACGACACCCACCAACGTGGCGTGGGCGCGAATAAAAAAAACCCACGTCACGTGTACCAAGGTACGAAGCATTCATAGACTACGGTAAACGCTTTACACTAGGTAGGCCGTATGCTTGCATGTCTCGTAATTTTGTATAAAAAAAATATGAGAAATCCTCTTAAGCGCGTGCTATGATTTTTATTATCATTGCCCTCGTTACTACATTCATAGCAGGTAACTAACCTAACTAGAGATTTTTTTATAGAATATTAAGAAAAATACATGCTAGGTCTTATATGTTATCAATTATCATCAACTGCCACTCAATACATACGTAGGTGGAGATAGGTAGAGTGAACCATATAACTCGATCCATATAGCTTTTTTCATGAAAAGTTGCAGTTCCTGACTAAATTAGTCCTCTTTATAAAATAAAATATGAATAATTTAGTCGTGGTAGGTGGCTCTTATTCCTTGACGTTTTCCCATACATTTCGCGGTCGTATACGACCACCCGGGTTTCGAAGGGTTAAAGAATCCCTCGGCATCTAGATCCTTCCACTTCATGTATGGTCGTACTTATAGACAAAATATAAGCATATACATACAATTCACATCTACCCATACTCATCCCACTATTGGGATACGGCGGCTGTCCCTTCAACCGATTTACTCTGATTAATTGCGAACCAGCAAGCTCCTGAGGAGTTGCTGTGTTAGCAGCATGAGTGGCAACACGCGGGCGAAACTCCTCGTGTTGTAAGCAAGCGTTCGTAGGCTACGGAAACACTTTACATTAATTCAACTGTAAAAGATACAGATGACCTGATGTTATTGTGTATGCCTCCCAACTTACAAAAAAGTAGACTTAATTTATTAACTTCTTTGGAATAAAACGCGCATTAACCAATAATCAATATTATCAATGTTGATTAAAGCCATGAAAATTACATTACCGTAGGAACTTTAGGGTCAGCAACGCAAGAGTAACACTCCTGGTGTTGCCAATGCCCATAGGCTACGGTAACTGCTTACCATCAGGCAGGCCGTAAGCTTGTTTGTCAACTTAGTGGTATAACAAAAAAACCTACTTGTTTTCGGAACGTTGCGATTTCTTTCTTAACTCACTTTATATTCACATTGATTGCGTTGAAATAACACAACCTGGTGGAAAATTAATGGCGCGAGTGATATGATAACTATTATCATAGTCTGCTATCAGCATTAATCACAAATTTTATGAACCATCGCTTAAATTAAATAATATGACATTCCACAAAACAACCCTGAAATTCATGTTATTCAGACAACATCGACAATATGAATGGCAAATTCCTCTTCCCACTTACTGGGCTGAATGATTTCGACATTCTTGGCGCGGCTCCGATAATCCAAGAAAAAATAAACGAGCAACGTAAATAAGCCCACTCTGAGTTGAAAGTGCGCACGGTGGCACGAAAAATAAATCACGGCGATATGGTACGCTCGCACGGGATAACGTATTTTTACGCAACAGGCTCTTTGTTTATAGTTAGGCGCGTCGGCGGCCGAGGCGAGCAGACGGCTGGTTATTCAACCGCGCGCGTTCCGCGACAGCTCCACTTTTTGCTCGGCCTATACTCTCGAACCGTGCTCGTCGCCAACACGCCACACAAAAACGACCAATTAGAGCTTTTACAGCAGGAATTAACGTCGCGTATTGTCCACAATAATATCGTCTCTGCGGTTCATCTCGAATGCCGCGCCTTGCGGAGCTTCCTCGGCGTTTTATCTCAGAACGAATACCACAGCAATCTTGGCAGCTCTCTCAGAAAAACAGATAGATACTGCGCTGTAAATTATGCACATTTCGTGTTCCTTTATCCCGTCGGAGACATTCTCGAGTTGGAATGATGTGAGGTAATAGTGTTGGCGCCGCCGAGGCGATCCTACGCCATTGTTTATTCACCGGCGGACCGTAAAAATGACGCTGTTAGTCAACGGCAGTCAATAGAGTGAAAACCCTTGTAGCACCTTACTCTCAGAAACATTGTATTGAATGGAAAAAGTATAAATCACTGACACTCGATATTGTGAACCAAAGCGGGCGTCTATGATGGCCGACTCGATTCTTGATCTCCATTAGTTAAGACATTTTCTATATCAAGCGGGATATGTAGTAAACTATTTATTTTGTTCAATTGATCAAAAAAAGAAAAAAAAACTAAATGCAAGTTTCTTTTTGATTCAAAACATTTTATCTAATAAAAACTCTTGTATCAATTATCGCTGCTTACTCGTCTCATTCGTATCTTTGTGAACAAAAACACGTACACGAAATTAGATTTCGGTTCCCTTTTCTAAGAGACGTAAACGTATTTTAATCTCGAGGCCTAATGTTGGACAATGTAGGATCAATAAAAAATGGAATGGTAAGTTTTTATGGGTGTACGTGGCCGCAAGCAGACGCCAATAAACCCGATCAACACGGGACCGGTACAAAAAGTTCACTCCTGGCGCGCATCATCAACATTATTTACATTTTTTCTTATTCTACGACAAAGTGGTGTCGAATTACTACTACCTTGGAATGCTCGGTAGACTCTATGCGGGAAACGTGCTTGTCTAATTTACTTTTTGAAAACCGTGACCGAAGAATTTGTATAGGTTCACCAGAGTCTTGAGTAACCTAACTACCTATGAAATTCTATTTTATAAGGGATTGCTAAATTTTGTTCTCTAGTACCTACTCGCATATAAACTGCACATTATCAACGATTTGTTTGGAATTATACGAATATGTGCTTGTACGAGACAAGTGAAGGTTTCATAATTTAAGTGAATACGTATGTATCAGGTTATATTTTTACGCCCTGCCTCTGCAGGGTGCCTCTCTACGTGCAGATGAGGTTGGCTTTTACTCTAAGCATGCTAGTGAGTCTTACACACGAGTATGTTTTCGAAGGTATTGACGGTGCACCGCTAATTTAATAATAATAATATAAAAATATTTTCGGGTTAATTTATTTTAAGTTAAAGTAAGACAGAATATATTTTTATGTATATTCACCGATAGCTCAATTGTGCTTAATTGTGCATAAATAATGGTGTATTCTACTCGTATTAATATTATATTTGCATAATAATGCATTCGAATTTGATTCTACATATTTTTTAAAGATTTGATAGTTAGTTAAAATCTTAGGTAGACACCGAAAAAGTATTTACATGCAATTTGATCTAACCTGCTTTGTGTGCTTCCGCCACCAATTAGTTCATGCGGCCTAGCGCCGGCCAGCACCCACCCACTACTGTTAGTGAATGCAACATGCCGACGCTGCCATGGCTGCTCCGGTAGTCTCTGCCTCGGCTGCTGCGGTCGTCCGCCATCTGGAACAGAACCCGCATGCGCCCACCACCACCTTCGCTGCCACGATTGGCCTGGTCGTTGCTGCGACACGTGTTTCGCCTCTCCACTAGGCATCATGAGGCGTTGTAGACGTTAATCGTAAGAATAATATGTTACAAGTGACAAATCCATCGCAGTGCCGTCCCTTATATTGAATTGAGAGTGGGGGTGGATGGTGTGAGTGAAAATATATTTAATAGTGGGGAATTGTTTATGTCAGTCTGTTTGTTCATGAGATTAATTTTAGATATTTTTTAAATTTAATTAAAATTAAAATCTTTTCACGTTTTATTGAGAGTAATTTTAGATTTTTTTCTAAATTCTAAAAATTCTAAAATTACTCTCATGAACAAACAGACTGACGTAAACAATTCCCCACTATTAAATATCTTATCACTCACACCATCCACCAACTCTACCAGCTTGATTGAAGTCGATGCTAGTAAAGGTAAAATAAGAATATAAATATGAATAACAGTATAATAGACATCGACTTATATGAAATCGATTCCACGTTATTATTTAAGTTTTATTTTATTACAAAGCTTCAGGGCTTACTCATAGGTACGCTATGATTGTGAATGACTCATTCAACCGCTGTCGTTTTTATGCGGCAACGATCGTATCGCACGTCACATATAAATATATGATTATAGTATGTTAACATGTGAACTTGTCGAGACAAGGCCTTGCTTGGTAGAACTTGTAGGTAAACTGATTGTTGAGGCCTCGGTGACAAATTTGGGCAAATAACAGAGCGAAGCACAATCGGGACTTATGTTATTAAAGTCTCATGTCCGAGCTTATTACTACTACTACTCTTGGACCTTGTAATTCAGTTCAGAGTAAAGCTGTAACAATTGTCGACGATCCTGGGCTTACACGCGGCTTTCAGCTAAATGTCGAGGAGAAATTTTGCTTTTTTTCTGTGTTTTACCGATTTTACAATGGTTTATGTTCCGAGAAGTTAAGCTTTATTTCGAGGAACTAAGCTTCTTTCTACAATCGCTTCTTGTAGACGGGGAATTCATAGTCATACCCTGGAACCGTATTGGTCTCAAACATTGCGGCTCCATACTTGCGCGCTGCCAGTCTTGTGACCTAAGGATGTTTCGTCACAGTACCCAGTAATTTCTCTGTCTTATCTCACTACACAATAATATCGTAAAAAAGCATCTTGCTATGGACGAGTACGAGTGGACGGGAGCTTATCGCCCTGGTTTAACTGTTGGCTCGGTTATTCATCCTGTATCTGAACAGTTGTCTTCAGAGACTCATAAGAAATATGATTGTGGGAATGCGAATAAGTAACTCAGTGTTTAAGTACCTGCCTTATGCAGATGACGCGGTATTAATAGCAGAATCACCATCCAAACTGCAAACACTAGTTACAACAATGAAAATTGATTGTATGGAGGATGACAGAGAACACTAGGATTACGGTTGATGATGTAGTGTTGGAGCAAGTAGACAGACGAGTTTGTATATCTTGAAAGCGTTTTAGCAGCGATGGAAGGTACACCGCTGAAGGTGAAGAGACGCGTGAGTGCAGGGAATAGAGTGAATGGAGCGTTGGGTAAACTTCTAGGCAGCCGAAATCTAAGCCATAAGGCACATCTCGCTGTACACAACACGGTGCTAATGCTAATCCCAACGCTAACTTATGGAAGTGAAAGCTGGGTATGGCAAAGAGAGCATAAAAGTAGAATAAATCGAGATGCGAGCACTGCGCAAAATTTGTGGCATAACACTTGCTGACCGCGTTCGTAATCACGACGTAAGAAAGAGAGTGTTGGTATTAAGATAAGAAAAGCCATGCTCCGTTGGTTTGGACATAGTAGAAAGAATGCAGGATGAAAGAATGGCAAAACAGATATACAATGCGAAAGTGGAAGGATGTAGGAGCCGAGGAAGACCAAAACTAACCTACCATGACCAAATTGGTTGTGTTTTATCAGAAGGTGATATCAGGAGCCCTAGGAACCGGCGAGCATGCATGAAAAGAGATATGAATGTTAGAAAAGCAAGTGAAGTGTGTAAGGTCTTATGGCGCTCGGTTCGCTCTGCCTACCCTGCAAGGGACCGGGAGTGATGATATACATACATACATTTTTTTATTTTAAACCATAATTCAATATGGTGCACTTGTGCACCTTTTGTCAAAGTAATTATCACACTACTCGACTATTATTGATTCTACAATTTATGTATTGTATGGGAAGACCCATTCTATTCTTTCGGCAAAAAATATACCTGTGACCACATTTTTCATAAACTTCTTACTACATATTTTGTAGTAGACGTCAGCGTCGTAGTAAACCGGCCAAGAGGGAAATATTTATAAACACAATAGAGTTCCGTGGTACTATACTTACTTGCATACTTAAGTTTTTCTTTATATTACGCATAACATTACTGTAATTTTGTAAATGTAGAGTATAATAAGTAAGTAGAGTATGCGACTAAAAATGTATATGTAGGTAGGTACAACAAAATTAAAATACGTAAAAAAAATTGGCGATTTTTAAAGTTTAAGGCCTTCTCACTTGTAAATCGACATGATCGATCGAGCTACCGCTGAAACTTTTTGTACCTAGGTCATTAAATAAAGCCCAGTTTTTTTACGATAAATGAAATTTGATGACATAAACGTGAGGCTAAAAGCACACGAGTACACCATATGGAGATTTACTCATATGCTGGCAGTTTCTAGAATTAGGTAATCTGAAATTATTGCACTATGATTTTTAGAATTTTTGCTGTGGCTTGAATCAGTTAGAGAGTTGCCAAAAACTTTAATTGGCCAATTAATATATTGAAATCAAGAAACTTTCAGTATGACCTAAGTAGTAATAATATTTATTAAATTAAATAAATAAACATTCCGGACAAATTACACAGTGTCATCTAGACCCAAATTACACGAAACTTGTACTAGACAACTGATAAACACACATAAATAAAAAAATATTTTGTGAGTAACATTCCACATAGAAAAACACCCAAACCAATACAAACAGAAATGTTCATGCAAACGTTTTGTTCGTGTAGTTAAATAGGCTTGGACATTGAACTATAATATGTGTACAGCTATTTTTATCCATATATTAGGGGTTAAAGAATGAAATTGCCGATTTGTACTGAAAAATTAAAACTCGTTTTTTCTAAGATTATTACTAATATACTCGTACTTATTTATTCGTAACATATTAATTTAATCAAAATATTTACTTTCATTATCTGTACATTGCTGCCATCTAATCGAAAGTTTATTTATGCCTTTTCGATAGAATTCTAGGGATCTAGATTCGACAAACAGTGTTAAAGCATTTTGTACTGCCTTCTGGTAAGAAAATTTTTTACCACGTAGAAAATTGTCCAAATCACGAAAAAAATTGGTAGTCAGTTGGAGCAAAGTTTGACGAGAACAGAGGATGACGTATGGTTTCTAACTGCAGCTCCTGTAGAATTACAACGGTTTCTCGTGCAGTCTTGCGTTATCATGGAACAATAATGGTGAAGATCGATTCACGAGTTGGGGCTGTTTCACTGCCATTTCGCCATCATTGTTTGAAGTTCGGCACAGTAAACATCTGCTGTTATTGCTTGATCAGACCTGAGAAAGCTACAGTGAATAATGCCATGAAAAGGCCACTAAATCGTTACCATTACCTTTTTATTGGTAAGCTTTGCTCTAGGGCACTGTTGTGGCATTTGACCTAGGGTCAGCCATTGCATTTTTCGTTTACGGTTATCGTAAAGAAACCACTTTTTGTTACATATTACATGTCACAATTCGATCCAATTTTCCTTCATTTCTGTGCCGATTCAACAAGGCAACACAGTTTCAACACGCATTTCTTTCTGCAGATCAGTCAAATCATGAGGCACCCATTTTTCTTATTTTTTTATGTTATTGATTTGATGCAAATTAGCCAATATTGTAGGTAAGGTAACGTAAACCCATGCCGCTAATTCCTGGGTAGTTCGACTCGGATCGGCTTCCACCATCTCCTTGAATTCAGCGTTATTCACCTCTGTGGGCGATTTGTTCTTCAATTCGAAGTTTCCATTACGAAAGCGTTTAAACCAAAAACACACTGTGCGTTCATTAGCAGTGTCATCTTGAAACGCAGCATTGATATTGCGAGCCGTTTCTGTCGCGTTAGTTCCGCGTCGGCACTCGTATTCAAAAATTACTCGGATTTTCAAATACGAGTTCCAACGCCGAATACGAGTCCATCTTTGCCGTCTACGCTGAATTAAAAAAACAATAGAAATTCGAAAATCAAATGGTGCACATTTTTTAAAAGAAAAACCTCATAGGCATCATGTGAAAAAAGTTCGCTCGTAAATTTCACCATGAGGGTTTAATGTCAATTCAAAGTATCTGTTACTATGAAACGGCAATTTCATTATTGATTTGAATATATGCAAATAAATTATTTGCATTTGCTGATAGGTACTCGTATGTGGCTCTTTAATCAACTGAGGCCATTCGAACTTATCCCGGAGGGTCTAATTTAAAACATGCATTCAATGATGTTATAAAAAAGGTACTTACTATAATATCATTGCATGCATTACGTTTACTGAACCATGGGATATTTATCGAGATTTTGTCTGACGGAATTGGGTGATAGAATCACTCCTTGGGATTAAAATAAATGAGTCACCGTCATCTTTTTAGTCAAAGCAAATCTTATCTATATACAGTGAACGCTGCCAATTAGCAAACGAGCCTTTACTAAAATAGAAGTAGAATTTAACGATAGTTAAGATCAAAGATCTAGCGGGTTATGGTATTTTTACGAGTAAGATCGGCAGAAAGCTTATGGAAAGTTTCTGCGTTAATAGCAGTGGGTGTAATAGCGCGCCAGCCATTTTTTCAGATGCAAATCTCTACAGGCTACGACAACAGCTCAGTACACATCATGCGGGCTGTATACTTGTTTAGCACCAGGCAAACTGAAAAACCATAAACTAAACTATGCCTTCATTGCATAAAACTTGCATGGAACCCTAAAAAGTTAATAGATAGGAGGTGGCGCTAGTTTGAAAAGGTGAGAGTTACGAGCATTGAATAGACTTCTACAAAATTGGACTCGGTCCAAACTCGAGTGGGATCCTATTGTGAAACTGCTTACCTGCAGCGCAGTTCCCGGTACTCTTCGACCCGTTACCATAATCCGATACGACAATACGATGCGGTGTGCTGCTTAGAAACTCCTAATATGAGTTAATAAAACTAAAATTGTTATGCAGTCAGTGACTGAACATAGTAATGTTACCTAACTAATTAAGACGAGTTTAATAAAATACGTACTTTTAGTGTACTACTTCTACGTTATTGTACACTAATGCAGTGTTCCGCAAAGTGTGTACCTCGACATATTGGTGTATGTCTGTGTTCATTAGCTTGCTTGTCATAAACTTAATAAAATAATAGGTATTATTTTCTTAAGTTTATGACAAACAAGCTAGGTAAGTACCTACAAATAGATGAAAGCTAAGTGAAAGTGTTTATTAACGATTGTTCCAAATTTTGATGGCTCATGCTCAGTTAAGCAAGTTCATATTTCGTACTTAAACATCTTTTTATGTTATATTGATTTTAACAATAATATAAATATTAAATTAAAAAAAAAATACGGTGTACACCTATAATTGTTGACCCATGAACACAAAAGTTTGCGTAATACCCATTAGTTAGAGAGAATCTTCTATCAAAATGACGCTCTATCTAGAGAAGTATTCTTTAGGCATTAAACAAACAGTGAATGTTTCCATCAAATTACATAGCACCATCTAGTTTTAATCTACGCTTGTACAAGAGTCATATTATGGACAACATACATAAATATTTATATATACCTATATATATATATATATATATATATATATATATATATATCAGTTTACTAAAAAATATTCCATTTATTCCAGGGCTAAGCCCGGGAGTCGTGCAAGACTTCGAGTCAGTCGATCCTTCCAACACTGGCCTTCGCCAATCCGCATTTGGGCAGCGTAGGGGAGTATACTCTAAACCCTCTCGGTTGAAGGGAGACCCATATCCCTACAGTGGGATGAGTAAGGGCTAATGTGGTACTGTTATAATAACAAGTGCGACAAGCAGAGCAACCACCAAAAACTGACAATCTCGTCTACAAGTACCTACCTACTACAGATTCCACACTACTAATGTTCCATACATAATACGCGATAGTATGATTTCACTGCATATTAATCAATCACAAATAAATTATTTTCGAAGAATTACAATCGTGAGAATTTTATTTAAACAAAATTTAAAATATCTATGTATCTCGCAGTGACAAAAAACCAAAGAACACTTGTAGGACAGTTCTCACACCGACGCCATTACATTAGGCGCAGTTCACAAAGCACAATAGACATATTGGGCCCATGTGTGCAAAACCCTTCACGGTTGATTGTCTCCACATTGTGCACAAATCACAATTTTTACCGAAAAACTGTCAAAAGACTACCCTGACTTTTGCACTTCATCAAAAATAAATTTATCTTGGAATAATACAGTTCCGACCCCAACCTGCTGGGCCCTTCATCATTAAACACAATGGGCCGCAAAAAATATACAGGCATCGTTTTGTTGTGTATTGACAATGGACAAGAAACTCTAATATTGTTTTTAGTCAAGTTTTTACACTCTACTTTTCAATATTCTACGAATAGATAATGTTAGAAATAGTTTATTCATATAATTTCGTTGTAATGTTACATAAATAGGGGAATCCTATAATGGTCACAGGACACCTGTTCTAAAATAGTCTAAATATAATCGCATTTTCACAAAGACTTCTTATCTGGCTCACCACATAACTTGTAAGTTGCTTATACATCCAATATAAACCAACTTCCAGTCTACACGGAAACTTTAAGCGAAAAAATAAAGTCCGCAATTAAAAAATATGTTTTATAAGGTGCTGTTAGGAACGTTTCGTTGAACTATTCTCTCTATTCAAACAGATGTGTCTCGTACTTACAAACGTACTCATGGGAAATTAGTTACACAGTATATAGTAGACACTGTGTATTTTCCTGTCTCTTCCAATAAACACCACCTCGGCTGAACCACATGCATTTCATTCCATCGTGACAAAGACTTCTATGTATAATATACATAGAAGTCTTTGCATTATGATGATAATGTTTTACACCATAGATTTCCTATTTTAACGTATAAAATCCTCAAATTATTGAATAAGTCCAAGGTTAATAGGTTTTGTATTCATTAAATGTGAGATAACATCATTAATTTAATCCATGACCTTGATTACCGTATTGTTTTACCAGACTTAATTCGAAATGACAGACTTATACAGTTTATCTATGAGTATGTAAATGCATTTGACTATATTTTTCGGCAATTTTATCACTATTTTTAATATTTACCTACAAAATGGAAATTAGTATCTACTATTTTGTTAGGTAACGTAAAGTATTTTATGTCACTAAGTACATGACATATCAATTTTAGTTTGATGAACTCATAGTAGGGTATCATAAGTTTAAGAAACCAATTTATAGATATCCTGCGAAGTTTGTACAACCTATGAACTTAGAATATTATTTCAGGCCTATGAATCAAATTCCCCATAATGTATTTACGAGTAATCCTGAACAAATTTAAGAAAATTGCGATAGCTTTGTGAAATGTTTACCTACACAAATATCTTTATCCGAAGACTAGCTGCTGTCCGCAGCTCCGCCCACGTATTGTTCGGCGTTTTAATTATTAGCACTGAAAATGATGTGGTAGGTAGATGTAGGTGAAAATAAATATAACATAATTCTTGTAATCTTATGTTAAGTTATAAATAAACACTGTATTACATTTTCTCCATAGAATTCTTGTTGATGTGAATTTCATTTCTTATCCAGCTTTGTCCACAAAATAAATACATACATACGTTTAAGTTTTATTTAATTTAATTTCATGTAACTTTATTGTCCCATCTACGGGCCTTGTCATTATACGAGCTACAATATATACTTACGTAGTACTACAGTATACATGTGTACTAAGTAGGCCAAATTTATTCGTAGAGGCCAACCAATTTTTATGTCTGTCATAAATATCTCAACACAACGAGTTTCGTCAAGAACCTTTTTGTGTGATAGATAGTAGTACCCACTGGGACAAATAATCCACCAATTTGCAGAGGAGGGCCTAGAACCTAAACAATATCGTTAGTTTCAGAAGGTTCTGTACCCGAAAGGCAAAAGGGAAATCCTATTACTGTCGCTTCATCTACGTAACATGGTTCTGTAACACGTAAACGAAGTGAAGCTACAGGACTAAAATTTTAATATTTTATGTTACATGTTGACCCAAAACCCCATATAAAATAAGTGAATATTTCTCATTTTACAAAAATTATTTACAAAATAAACATTTACCTCCTCCAGGTAAAGTCAACACTTAAAATAGTGTCAATAAATACTTTTAGCGACATCTAGTGTCGCATTTGCTTATTACTTAGTCAAACCGTGTCTACTAAATGCATGACGCAGTCGCAGCTGCCATCTATTGAGTAAGTAGCAAACAATAAAGCAGTCCATTTTTCCCAACAGATTGCACTAGAATAGAACTGTCGCATTTATTCAATAAAATACCGACAGATGGCCAACCCATAACTCAACATTGAAATTCTTTTCAGGAACACCGTTCCTATATGAAATCTATATGTTTGCTGTGCGTGTGTCTGTGTGTCTGTGATTTAAAAAAAATGTTTTGCCTGTTTGCCCCAAAAAGAGACTGTCTTGGATCGTGTTCACAACACGATCCAAGACAGTCTCTTCCTACACTTTGGCTGAAATTTTCACTCCTTTTTCACAAAAATGAAGCTTTGTGACTCCTTGATTTTTTTTATACAATGTCTGAAGGCATACAAGCATACAGTCCACCTGACGTAAACCGTAGCCTATTTACGCTTGTAACTTACATCACTTGCGCGATGCCTTGTCTGCTGCTTACACAGCAACTCCTTAGGAAACCGCCTCCTTTTTGTTTATGGAAATTAATCAAGTTTCGAATGAATGCAACGGATAGACGTCATAAAGTGTACCATAGCAAGTAATTTTATTTTAGTCGTAATCAAACAATTAGCTGAATAGCTATGACTTTCAGGTTAAATTAATATTTTTGAGCCAAAAAATGTCTAAAGCAAATCCCAAAATATGTTTTATTGAATCGACTAATAACTCGATGGCGTCGTTGCGCCTGTCATTCTAACCAATCACGCAGGTCAAGCAACGTCTACCGCAGCCTGTCATGGTTGGGTTTATCTATCTCGAGTTTCTCCGTGCTTCGGAGAGCACGTTAAGCCGTCGGTCCCGGTTGTTGTCGATAGATGACAGTCGTCAAGCTAAGTCAGTCGCCCTCAGGCGGCTTGAAAACACTGGCCTCCGCCAATCCGCATTTGAGCCGCAGTTCTAAACCCCTCCGATTGAAGGGAGACCCGTATCCCTGTAGTTGGATGAGTAAAGGTTGATGTGGTGTGGTGGTAGTGGAATCAACTAATAGGAAACCTGACCTAGCACAACGATGACGTATGAATTGAACAAGTGGTAGAAATAACATCACACAAACCTACCCCGAAAACAACGTTATTGGTAGTTTAGTGTTAATGGACAGTAGACAATTATTAAACGTAATTATTTCATTGAAATAAATTTGATTATGATAAATACTATAAAAAATTACTGGCAACTCAGGCTCACGACACCAAAAGCAATAAAGCTTTGAGGCTGATGTTAAATGATTTATGACTAATTAACCTTAAGTTGTAGGTTTATGACTCTAGGGCCCAGGATTAAAAAAAACTGTGCTTGTCGTGAACGGAAAGCGCCAAAAATGAATTAAGTCGTGTTTGTCATTACACCTCAAAAGACTACGTCACTTCATCACTACTGGACTAATTCACATCACAAAAAAGGGAAGCACTGACATTGGCGAGAATACCAAGATCGCCATAAAGAAGAATAATAATAATAAACACAAAAAAGATATTGTAGCTCATAACATGTCACAATGACAGATAACTAAAATAAAACTTTATGTGAAACCTGTGCATTGCAATTGCAATGCATATTGGATATGTACAATGTAAAGATTGGCCTATTTACCTCCTTATAGATTAATCTCACTGACTGTTGTTCCGTGTGGTACTTAAATAATAATTTGTCCAGATAATGCCTAGTACATTTAAGCGGTAAACTAAGTGATGAACGAAATTTTTCACTAAATAAATAATAATATAATCACTAAGTTAAATATACATAATATACACCTACAAAAATAAAATACCGAATTATGGACATCGATGAACAGCCAAATGAGTGCCTGTCAAACTATAGTATACTCGTATATGGAGTTACCGATGCACTATGGTATGTTGTCATGTCACAAAATGCTTCCATAATTTAATTCAGATACTTACAGGAAAAAGTCAATAAAATCTTAAATCAATCATAGTGATATATATAATTATATACAATGACATGAAATTATCGTGATGAAAATAATTATTCCCAATTTTATAGATACTTGAAACATGTCAGGAGTTTTCCACAAAACCTGTTATACGTCGCGAAGTACAGGATATAAATACAGAACTTTGTCGACTAACACCGGCGAACGAAGACGTCGGGACAGCAAACGAGACAGCACCGTCAACAGAAAGTTCAGAGAACTTAGACAAGACATCACTACCCGGATCGATGACGAAGTAGCTAGGGCACAAGAGGCACGTAAGCGTATAAAAACCAAATTTGAAAAAATAGATCACATAATTGACTCTGTGTTAGAATTTCAAAATACATTGATATGTATGAGAAAAGATCTGCGTGCTGCTGAGTCCACTCTCGCAGATTTGTTTGTGAGGGTTGAAAAGTTGAATTTATTGACTGCGTGCAGCAGTGAAGTAATTTGTGCCCCTGCCAAGAGCTGTTTGCGTTTACAATATCCCACCGCAGATGATACAGATCTGCTGGACTCCGCAGTTACTCATGTTTGACTTGTGTTCAGTGTCACTTATTTTCTGTAAATTATTATCATATCAAAGCAAACTATATGCTATAACTACAAAATGAAACACAACCATTTTTAACATCATATATTTTTATCAGGATGAGTATATTAAACTATAAATTACAGCTCTGAGCTGAACACATCGATTTATTTTTACATTGACTTTATTTAATATAACATTTATAATCAGCCGAAATAATATAAATCTAAGCATTATTTTCTTTGCAATTCATTAAGTAATTTTAATATTAATCTAACGAAATTTAGTCGTTCAAAACGCCACAAAGAGAATAAATACATTATATTCATTAATTGAATCACAAAAATCGTTGAGTATATATTGCACTAAACAAGAATTAAGTAGATAAGTATTATAAATTTTTAGGAAGATTATCTAACCACTAACAAATACAATTAATTCGTCAGTATATGGCACGCTCCAATAATGGGTACGTTTAAAATTACGAATAATGCCATATTTTAACGGAGACTGAAGAACACGAGAGGAGGCAGAACTTACTTAACAATTATGTACTTAACATACGACTAGATAGCACATACCATAATAGGAGAAATGAAAATTTCAATATATATATCTACATTTGACACTAAACAGACACTTCAAATTTACCTATCAACATGCTCCGAAAACACGATGGTAAATGCAACAAAATTATTCTAAAAAACAAAGATAGGTAAACAACAAAAGTTTGTGCAGCAACTTTTAAAAGTACTAAAACAAGGTCATTTTAAATGCAAATTGTTGAACAACTTGATATGTAATACAACAAAACAACTTACAACATAATTTTCTAATCATTTAACATATATATCACAACATTAAGATACACAAAAGTGTCTACGAGATACACGTAATTATCTAAAACCGCCGCTAAGCTACGGGTGAAAATATTCAAATACTTGTAAGCTACTTTTCGGCCCAGACTGCATCGTGAGTCACGAGAGATCCGAGTATTCCATTAAACTGTTACTAAACACGCCATTGCTACCCCTGTCGCCAATCTAAACAACTTTTAGCTGCTAACCATAAAAATATAAGTTTTGTAGAAAAAAGCTCCAACTAAATGTTTTAGTAGTATCACCTAAGTATATAAAGTAAAATACTCGAATACATATAAAAATGTTCGGAAGTATATGAATAGACATTATTTTCCAACTTTTATTACGAGTAAGATTGTAAAGTACTTATTTCGTAAAAAAATACAAAAGATGATTCTCTTTTTCTAAATACAAAATGTCTTTCCACGTCTATCATCGTTCAATCATTACTTACCTATTCGCACTTTTCCTACATTTGGTATAGGTATATTTCAAAATGTCGATTTCACTCACTTCATTCTTCCTACAGTGTAATAATATTAATCCGTAGATATAGGTACTAGTATACCTGTGCAATACAATTTCATGAAAGAGTTCAAGAAGAGTTCATGTTTTTGAAGATACACCATTTACACAGCCATAAAAGTCACGCAGGTCGATAGAAGATAAGTACATTTCATTTCACATTCACATGAAGTTGGAGAAGTCACAGTCACGAGTAATGTACGCAATTACACATAGACAACCGTCTCCTTTCAGTCGAACAAACAAATAAATGCTCTCAATAACCCCTCCCCAAAGCACGCACAACATCCTGCTTTTTTGCGTTTTTCTTCTGGCGCAAAACTAGGTTGCTTGGGTCGTTTAGGACGGCGTGCGCATAATTTACTGGGTTGTACCTCCTCGGCAGGCGGCTCTGAGCGAGGACTTAAGTGCACCGGCAACGCGGCCGGTTCAGCGGGCCGAGGTCGTGCCCAACGACGCAGTAGCGCCTCCTGTTCTGCTCCTACGGGCACTGGCGCTGACAACTTGCGTGCTCGAGCCGTCACAAGTGCACGCTCCATCGGTTCCAATAGCTCTAATCCTAAGGCTCGATCTAAGTCTTCACCAGACAACAACAAGTACCGTGGACAGTACGCCAGCTCGCCGAGTGCGACGCGCTTATTACTCGGCGTGAGTTCTCGTTTGTGACGTTTACAGGCTGCAGTAGCCCACCTCGATAATGCCCCTATCAGTACCAGCTCGCTGGACATACGCAACGTGTCTCGTTTTACGATAAGTGCTAGATCTTCATACGTGAGCTCTTCTAGCCTTTCATCAGTTAAAGCTGCATCAGCGTTTTCGTCAAGCACTAAAAGTGCGTTATGAGCAAGAGAGTCACACCAACGGGAACACTGAGCTAACGAACGGGCGGCTGCGTCATTTGTAAGTGCAGGTAGAGGCGGTGCTGATGCAGCCCCTGGTAATCTTGCGCACAAGAAACGCAGATCGCGTAATATCTCTAGTGCGACCCCTGCATCTAACATTTCATCTAGACGTCGAGCACATCGTTCTGCCAAAGGCGAACAGAGAAATTTGTATGCCGCATCGAGCGCACAACGCGCTGTCCCCACAGAATTGAGCTGAGTAGGTTCGCAGTAATGATACCGGAGCAGCTGTTCGAACCCCCGGCGATCGACATAATCGACAATGATGACGTCTGTTTTGGCAGATAGTAAAGCTGCGAATACCGGGCTAGTCGCAGCGAGTACCCGGCGATGTCCGGGATATCGCCAAGTGTCTCCATTTATCCCGGCCACGAAGATAATGTCACTCTGCTTCTCGTTGTCGTACAGTCGGGCATTTTCATCAAGCTCTAGCCCAGACCCGTCACCGCCACCGGCAACGCTTTCGCGTCCCGACTCTATCTCGTCGTCAGAATCTGTGCGTGCTGGATTCGTCACCACGGTCATTATGAATTTCTGATGATGATGCGAATATCACTGGATATCTGAAATGAAAAAAATAATCGTGGTGAGTGACCAGATATCTTTCGATAATGAATAAAGTTGTCTTGGGTATATTTGCACGTGATATACTGTTGCTTATCAAAAATGAAATACGTATAAAATATAAATGTCGACTATTGTACAAGGCCACGTGCATTATAGACATAAAAAAATACTTTTAGCTGCCACGTGTTCATGGTTGTATTTTTGGCATTGCTGAACCATAGGAATTATAGGTATTTGCTTTTGAACATTAACACACATTTCTTCAAATAATTAGAAACACAACAGAAATCTAATGAAAGTTTTAACTCTTTGGGAAGGTATGATGATTAGTCATCATATCTTCACAAAAAGTTAAAACACTTTCGGAAATATCTTAAGACGCAAAGTTGTTCGAACAAGTTCCGCCATCACGAGATTTTCTTAATTTATGCAATTTATGATTATTATTTTATCTAGCTCGTAAACAAAAATATATATGAAACTAACCAAACAACTTCAAAAATTTATAAAGTATTGTGTTTATTTATTTATTTAATAGGTGCATATAACAGAGAATTAACTATATTAATTTTACAAATAAATATGTGTTAATGTTTCGTGCAAGCTAACCCTCCAAAAACACATGCACACATCATGATCGATTCACATTGTAGTAAGTACAGTTATTATTATCAATGTTTATTATCTACAAAGAATTGTGAACTATCAATTTAAGTAATAATATAAAAAATTGTACACAAGGAAAGTATTAGACCTGATCATTTGACCATTTGACAGTCTATTTATGTAAATATTATGTAGACTAATAATCATGTCACTTTATACTCATGTATGGATTTTTTCTGTAATTAAATTAATATAAAATACATTCTATAATAATTATTAAATAATTCGAAAAAATAATCTCATCACTATTATTATCATCAATTAATTACAAACAATTTATGCTGACATAAGTGTATATATTTTGTTACGAAAGTGCGTGAACCTGTGATCGAATACGTCAATACCATCAGAGTAATCCAGATGAGCACTACCACGACAAACATCATTATAAGAGCGACACATTCTAAGAATTGGACTATTGAAGGAGACGTTATTTCTGGCTAACGACAAAGCAAAAACCTGAGGTAGGCGAATACGGTAATTCGTGTTTAGATTTATTAATGTTAATAAGGGGGCGCAATCTATTATACAATGTACAATTTTATATAGATAAATTAGTTCGGAAGACTGTCTTCTGGAAGACAAGGTGGAAATTTTGAAATATTTTATACGCGATGTATAAGATGAAAGAGTCCTAGTTAGTCCAAATCGTCTGCAAAGTGTTGATAAACAGCGCCTCTGTATCCTCTCAACACTTCGAATATGAGTAACGTAATATGGCGACCACACTATTGAACCATACTCGCAGATAGGCCTTATAAGTGTCTTGTATAAATGAAGTTGACTATATGGTTTCTTGAAGTATTTAGTTATTCTATATATAAATCCAAGTAGTTGGTTGCATCTACCCACTATATAATCACAGTGCTGACGAAAGGATAACTTCGTGTCGAACATTATTCCAAGGTCTTTGATGACATTCTTTCGTTCAAGGTTATGGCCATTCGAACTGTAATCATATAAATATTTTGGATTTTTTGTAGTAAACGATATCACATAACACTTTTTCACATTTAAAGACATGGAATTTGCCCTACACCAACTATTAATAGTATTTAAATCATGTTGAAGTTTTAAACAATCACTAACACTGCCCACCTCGCGGAAGATCTTTAAATCGTCGGCATAAAGCAAAGCTTCGCTGTCTATCTGCTTTACCAAATCATTGATGAATAATATGAACAGCAGAGGACCCAGGTGCGAGCCCTGTGGCACACCAGACGTCACAAGAACTGGAGCAGACACATGACCCCTGATCGCCACCATTTGACTACGCTTTGAAATATATGACTCCACCCAGCGTAACAACACACCATGAAATCCGTAATTAGCCATTTTTCTAATAAGTAAATAGTGGTTTACTTTGTCAAAGGCTTTCGAAAAAAAAGCTGTGTGATATTAGTAAGTAAATAATTAATTACTTAATATATAAAACGCCTGTTTTTGATACTAAACATACATTGAAATAAAATACGTGACGAACATTTTATACCACTGAGGTAGCAAATACGTGTACATCTTGTCTAATGGTAAGTAAGTATTACGTACCTATTCTATACGCACTTGTAACACGAGTGGCTTTTTCGAAAAACCTCATGCAGTAGTCCCTTGAGAAAACTTCAGCAGTGAGTTTATTCCAAAAGAGATCTTGGAGAAAACCATCTCCGGAAGCACATTACGTGACCATTGCGATCCCAGTGTATGAGGTTGAATTCCCCGCCCATAGGGAGTGGTGCGGTTGTAGAAGGAAGCAATCCGCATGACGTCGATGAACAACTCATCGGAACAAAAACACACAAAGGGAGGCAAACTCAGTGCCGTATCCAGTTATTTTAAGACGATTAAAAATTAATATAAATGCGACAAATATTATGACTGAAAGTAACAAAGAAATAACTGTATTGGATACCTAGTAATTTATCGTGAACTAGACGATAAGTGAACCTCTTAGCATCCTCATTACACCCGTGTGAGCGTATAAACACCATATATAAAGAATCATTATTGCCCTGGCATTGTTACGAATCATCCTTAAGGTGTTAAACTGATGACCAAGGGCAGGTTACTGTTTGTACATGCATTTATTATGTATTTTTGTATAAATAATGAAACGCGTACTTGTATGTTTTCGCGGTTTGCTCCATGTCCAACTACAATGATAATGAAATAATATTTAGCTAACTGCTAAATATTATTTCATACTTCTGCATTGTGATTGCGGTTTTATATTATGTGGCAAAGGGGCAGCAAGGATTCTGTGAACAGGATTGCAGATAGAGAACGACGGATGACGGTTTATAAGTTTTTCTATGTTCAGTAAACATTATATATATTATCTGAATTTGAATAAAAATGAAACGATTCAGAATATAATATACGATTTATAAACAGACGACAAATATAATACTGTTCATGTCAGTATAGGTCATTCATACTTAACTACATACTACGAATAAATATATTTATTCATAGACTACACATACCATTTTTACCTATTTTTTGTACTACATCAGATGACGAATAGGTTAAAATTCTGCCTAATGAGAAGTTACTGCAACCTACAGACTGTCACTCCCATGGTACCATGGTACATGGTACTCTTGACAGTGCACCAAGTTCACCATCTTCTTAACGGGGCATTCTCAATACAACAACCTACACGACAATTGTTCTTTAATTGCGGTCTACCATAAAGTTGTATATCCCGCTAAGGCTACAGTTCTTCTTCATGAATGACATGGTTAAGATAAAATGGTACGCAAAGCCTTTTCTTGCTTCTCAATTTATGTGTAAAAGGCTTTATAACCTGCTGCTGAAGGACTGCGTTATTTTGATTTTATCAACATCACATTGATAAAACCATAACGGTTTTGTTATGTTCATATGTTCCATATTTGGAGCGAGGAATCCGGAAGGAAGCCTTATGAAAACATCGGTACTGATATTTGTAAGGTAGCAAACTTGCAAATGACACTAGCTAAGTATGTATGTTGTGTTGTTTATTTTTTAATGTTCTCTTGTGGTCAGCCTAAGGTCATGTTAACTCCGTGATACTTTGTTTCCTGCTACTTGCGGTTTATTCTTTTAAAAAATGCCAATTTAAGTAAGAACTGCACTGTTTTGTTTTGTTATTTTTTAAACATCGTGTGGCAAAAAAATTACCACATATACGCTTACTATAGGAGAAGTAACGTACCGCTACCTTGCTATGTACAGAATTCCTATTTGAATATTGAATGACGCGACTTTGACACCAACGCACGTGGATTCGATTCCCTCACAAGGCAAACATTTGTGTGCATGAACATGTCTGTTTGTCTTTGTCTGGATGTTTTAAGAGAGGTAGGGCGCATCAAAGCTGCCCGTCTGGAGAAGTACCTCCACCTCACAGAAAACCGCAGCCAAATACTCCCTAGACTACAGGTTTGTTGTGTTCCCACGTGTGAGTGGGGTCACTAGTAAGCTCCCAAGGAATTAATGAAGTAACTCCAACTCTGACAACAGATTGCAGCCAAAAAACAACTCCCTTGAAGCTTGTTTTTGTTTCTGCGAGTGAGTAATGTTTTCAGTAAGCTCCGATAGATTTGCTGAATTTTCTCAGGGGGCAATGCGCAAGTGGTACTCGTTACGTTGCAAGCGCTCATAGGCTACGGTAATCAGTTTACATCAGATGGACCATAAGCTTGTTTGACTCCCAACGCTATCAAAAAAATTGTTTTGCCTATCAAACGAAAAACAGTTGCTGGACTTCGCAGTTAAATGGTATCATGTGCACTTCTTCCACAAATTAGCGATCGATCTGGCTTCGCGTATGTACCGACACACAAGCTCAAGTAAGTTCTCAAATGGGTTTTCAAATTATGTCTGTAGTGTACACAGTTAGAAGTGTATTCAATGTTTTAAAATTTGTTACTTATATTACGTAATTTGATACTGCATACTTTTATAATAAAATGTTGTATAACCGAGACTCCAATAAATTGTTAATTCATAATAATATATAGGTACTATCATTCGTCATCCTACATTCCTAGTCAATGTAACATGTGGCAAAGTTTTCGATGTTTTACTAAATTATGCAAAGCAAACCATGATCTCATTTCTTCAGAATGTTCAGTCTTAAATTGGGCATCAATCGAATTATCTTTTGAAATACATTCGCTGCCTGCTCCCATTATTCATGGAGTTGGGCTAATTGCCTTTATTTATTACTATCGTGATTCAGCCCCTTTTCTTGTTTAATTAGGTCAAACCTAAATACTGAAAAATTATTACTATTTTTTAAAAGTTAATATTTCGTAATCATTCCCCTGCTCCTGCAATGAAGCATCTTCCCAATGTTTTTTTTTTTCATTTAAATAAAAGAAATTCGATATTTAATGAGACGAATGAATATAAAAAAACAATTATATAATATAGTAAAATATTACTTTTTTACTATATTATACTAGTAGTTATATTATTTACCTGGAGTATGACGGTTATCTATGCGGGGGTCTTCAACGATGATAATAATAAATTTAGTAGTAAGTAGTTTAAAATAAGAAAAGGCATGCTCCGTTGGACATGTAGAAATAATGCAGGAAGAAAGAATTACGAAACAAATATACAGTGCGAAAGTGGAAGGTTGTAGGAGCCAAGACTTACCTACCATGATCAAATTGATTGTGAAGCGAGTGAGATTTGTAAGGATAGTGTCATGTGGCGCTCGGGTCTCTCTGACTACCCCACAAGGGATTTGGCGTGAAGTTATAGATACGAGTAGATAGATATTAGTAGTTTAGTTGCCGGATTATTATAAATAACTATATAATAACTTGATATCTAATACAAATACATATTTGAAGACCTGATTGACCGATTCGGTAATTTAACAATGTTAAAAAAGTGTTAAAGTTAAGTTCATCGGCGGTAATTTATATTCTTAGGTATTCGATTGCGAGAGACTACAGTTAATCCAATGTAAGTATTTTTATTACTTTTTTATACCATTATGGTGAAATCGAGCAGCCTGTCTGGCAGTTACTATGGCACGTGGATCCTTTCAACATCAACCAGGACATCAATCGCATCATTATTGTCGGCCTTAAAATACCTCATCACAAAAGTTTTGAAAAACTTTAGTAGTTGCTAGGGAACACTTGGCCACGAAGTTTATGAACAACTAGCTGTGCCCGCGACTTCGTCCGCGCGGAATAGTTATTCTTTTATTATTTATTCATATTAATAAATATAAATATTTTTTTTTAAATAAAACTAGCTTAAGTTACTGCTTATTACATTAGCTATCTGTCAGTGAAAGTCCCGTCAAAATCGGTCCAGCCGTTTCAGAGATTACCCGGAACAAACATACAGACTGACAGACAAAAATTGTAAAAAAAATATTTTGGTATATGTACCGTGTATACATCTATGTGCATTTTATAAAAAGTGATTATTTTAATATTACAAACAGACACTCAATTTTTATTTATCTGTATAGATGAAGTGAATTGCAGTCCCAAGAGTAAAGCTATAAATGCCTTCAGTCTCTGAAATTAGTAGAAGTAGTAAGTTTTGAGACCAATATCCTTAGAATGACATAATTTTATGGCGGTTCTAGTCAAGTGAAGCTCATCTGCCATGCAAATCTAATTGAGGAACTTGTAAATTTTACCTAAATATAGTTTTAAGAGAGGTAGGGCGCATTAAAGCAGCCCGTCTGGGGAAGTACCTCCACCTCCCAGAAAACGGCAGCCAAATAACAACTCACTGGAGGATTGTTGTGTTCCTGCGTTCGAGTGTGGTCACCAGTAATCTCCTAAGGAGTAGCTGCGTTAGCAGCAGAGGTGGGTTCGCATTCGTGATAATTAATGTATTGCAAGCGTTCATAGGCTACGGTTACCGCTTTACATCAGGTTGGCCTACCGAGATTGTATAAAAAAGAAGTTAGTTGATTAGTTAAACGCCTCGCAATTCTTGGTGCTTGCAACAATAAATATTAATATTATAATCTACCAATGTAGTATGTAAGGCATTCAGTATTACATCCCGGCACCAAAGACCGGACTCGAAAACACAATGATGTTCTGTTTCTTCAAATGTATGATGGTAAACCATACATAAAGGACAAGATATAAATGAAAGAAGTTTAAAGTTAAAGTTTTCATACCCGGTTAAAATTGTGCAACTGAGTGAATCACTTTTTATTCAAACTTAATCATCAGTATTATTGACGATCCTAAGCTTGAACACAGAATAACACAAGAAAAACTCTATCTCCACATACGTGTATGATGGAATGTGTTCAACTGACTTGTTTGATATGATGCTTTTGGCTTCATTTTAGGAGTACGCAGGCTTAATATTTTTTGGTTCTGCACTAAGGTGGTAACGGTACGGGGTGCCTAAAAGTAGTTACTGTAGCGTATGGAAGCTCGTCACACTAGAATTTTCTTTTACGCGTTGTCAACACGTTTCCTTCGCCGTATATTAAAAGATATAACACTACATCGCAAATGTTAACGGCTTTTGAAGTTAACAGTTAATTATAAAATACAATACGATAGCAACGTAGTAGGCTAATGAACATAAATAAGTTGTTGAATACATTTTCATGTGAACAGAACATAATATTGATAAGTAAATAAATAGGTCAAAACACTACGGAATTGCGATATGAACGTGCACAAGCAGGTGGTTATTGATTTTCAGTCCCAGACATCCCGCTCTGACTATATATAGCTGGAAAGAACGGTCTTTGTATGTACAACACAAGTACATAACTGCACAGTATAAAGTGCTCCAAAAAGTATAGTCAAAATAAGAGTCAACGGTTCTCGTGGTATGTACTATATACTACGTAACATTTATCCTGTTGATAAAAATAAATTAAATTAGCTCTTATTTTTGGAAAAATTTGCATTGATACCGCCATTTCATAGCCGTGTACAAATTTAATTGATTGATGGCCAATTAATTTATCATTCCAAATTAATTATGATAAAAAAAGTAATTAAGCCGAGAAAGAATTGGAGACGAAAATTCGTTTTTGCTTTTCTTAAATTCTAATTTTGATCATTTAGGCAAATAAAAGATATTGTAAATTATGGTAAATGTATTTTTTTATTCACTTTACGTGTAAAACATGTAAAACACAATAGCAATGAAATGTTTAGTAAAATGTTATATGACGTTTAACTGTTTACAGAACCCCAGCTGAAATGAATGCAAATGCTCCGCATTTCTGTAGCATCCAGTAACATAAGCTGAGCAGTGTTTGGCAAAATGTGCGTCAACGCGATGAAGCGTGATGCGTCATTGAAATATTGTAACTGCAATTCCTCGAGCTTCAAGTCTCCAAACGTGTGCCAGCCGCGCGGCGCGCGCTACACACGCCTCTCGAGATTTGGTAAACACTCATTCACTTCTATAAGAATCTGAATGTCCCGGAGTTATGATAAAAGCCGAAAATTTCATTAATTTCCAAAGTTATTTGATTAAATCTAGTGTAAAATGTAAACACTGTTTATCATTACCTTAACAAATCTAATAAATTCGATATCCCATAACTAGCTGGGCTATAGCAGGAACTATAAGCTCATATTTTTATGTCACTAACATACCAAATAAGCGTACAACCTGCCTGATGGTTAGGAGTTACCGTAGCATATATTTGCGACATCAGAAGCATCACTTGTGAGCTTTTGACCCGATGAAAAGTACTCGTCACGGCTCATGCTGTAGTCTCTTAAGGAAATTTCGGTAAGAAGATCATCAGAGAAGTTTTCTTCCGAGAGAGAACTGTTAGGTTGTAGACCTAACAGTTCTCTCTCGGAAGAAAACTTCTCTGGAACCGCACCCAGTTCACGACCATTGTGGTCGCAGTGGGATCTATTTTGTTTTCCATCAATTTATTTTCATATTTTCATGTCACAATTTATTATAATATTGCTCGCTTAGTCACGTATGCATCTACATATTTTTAAGTTCATCATCATCCGAGCGTTAATCCCTTCCAGGGAGACCAGGGACCGCTATACATTTTTTATGTTGAGCTCACAAAAGTGAAGCCAAAGCTAATTTTACATGCGCGCTGCCATGGATTTTCTGAAAAAGATATGTCACATGGATATGAGAAATTTTAATAGGAACAACAACTAGGGAAGTTACTCTACCTTACACAAGACCGCTACCAAATAACAAATCTCAAGTTATTGTTTTTCTACGAACTAGTGCTGTTGAGGAATTACCCGTTGTACCACTCATGTGAATTACCCGTGCTGATAGCATGCGCGTCGCATGATTGTTTGACATTCTACGTAGTATAAAAAAACTTAGTATTTTTGAGGAATTTAAAATTATTTTAATAATCATGAAACATATAGCCTGTTTGTGTATGTTGACATAACTAGTCAATTCCAAAACTTCCTACTCCTACAAATTTCTTCTGATTAAAGTCGTTGTGAGTTCCAAGGTAGCCGCGGGACCTCGCGGGACAGCAATGACCTTCACTGTTCATTGCCTTTTTGGTGGTCGCCGCTGTACTTTCTGGCTACACAGGAGAGGAGACACAGTGGCGGAAATGAGTGGTGGGCCCGTCCCGTAAAAAAAAAAATAACATAACTAATGTTTCCGTCTCTGTTATTTATTTGCTAAACATGAAGTCCATTAAAACATTTTCTTTATGGCCGCCCAGGCCACTGCCAAATGTCTTCGTGGCGCCTTGCGCAATAAGAAATCCGCGTAGCCGGTTGCTGCGTATTTTTAACTGATCTGAGAAATGCATAATGTAATTTCGAAACTGTAGGGACATTTACGATTGTCGGTTATTTGTGATGCCCTCGGTGACCCACATATGCACATTCGCATAGCTTTGCTCTGCTACTCTGGGATGCCCTATATATAGCGGCGGGAATCCGCGCGTGCAGGTTACGAAAGCGAAATGCATTTCATTCTGCAGACCATTAAGTTCGCACAGAGATCTAGAGCGACCACATGTTGGTGTACGATGACTTCTTCGTTCAATACCTCGTAAATATATCTAAATAGCTTGCGGATTGATCTAAGCAATGTATTTTAATTACAGTTTATTTAACATAAGGATATCATTATTCCATATGTACATTCCTACTTTATACTTATACTTCACACGGTCCGAATGCGTAATTGGTAGAGTTTGTAAATCGGCTGGCATGATAATGTTCGTTCAACTGCTTATTTAGTAACGACGTTATAATCGAAACTAGGTTATACTACCACAGGGTATACTATATACGAAGAAGTATAGCAATCAAGTACCACCTGTGAAATAATTAACCATTAAGTTCCCTGCCGAGCCACGAAATTATCATGCGTCCCTCGTAAAGTTTATTAATTATTAATAAAATCATCAATAATGTATGTGTATGCATATCTTTACGCCAGGTCCCTTGAGGGGTAGACACAGAGAACCGAGCGCCATAAGACGTGGTCCTTACACACTTCACTAGCTCTCTAACATTCATAGCTCTTTTCATGCACGCTCGTCGGTTCCTGGGGCTCCTGACATCACCTTCTGATAAAACACGACCAATTTGGTTATGGTAGGCTAGTCTTGGCTTCCTCGGCTCCTACATCTTTCTACTTTCGCATTGTATATCTGTTTCGTCATTCTTGCATCCTGCATTCTTTCTACATGTTCGAACCAACGGAGCATACCTTTTCTTATCTTAACACCGACACTCTCTTTCAGGCCAACTCTCTCTCTTATGCCATCATTACGAACGCGGTCAGCAAACGTTATGCAACAAATCAACAAATTTTGCGCAGTGCTCGCGGTCAAAAATCAGCGGTGTACCTTCTATCGCTGCGCTTTTACGCTTCCAACATATACAATCAACTTTTTTTATACTACGTCGAGAGGCATACAAGTATACAGCCCACCTGATGTAAAGCGTGTACCGTAGCCTATTAACGCTTGCGATATATTAATTATCACTCGCGCGATGCCTCCTCTGCTGCTTACACAGCAACGCCTTGGGAGCTTACTGGTGACCTCACTCACACGCAGGAACACAACAACCCTCTAGGCAGTTGTTATTTGGCTGCGGTTTTCTGTGAGGTAGAGGTACTTCCCCACACGGGCTGCTTTGATGCACCCTACCTGTCTTAAAAATTTCATCCACTTGCTCCAATACTACAACATCAACCGTAATCCTAGTGTTCTTTCTGGTTGTCTCTTTTTCAAATCTTACCTTATCTTGGTTTTTTTCACATTCTATTGTAAGCCTTTCTTCATATAATCATATTTCACTGTTGTAACTAGTGTTTGCAGTTCGGATGGTGATTCTGCTATTAATACCGCGTCGGCTGCATAAGGCAGGTAGTTGACCACTGAGTCACCCATTCGCATTCCCACATTCATATTTCTTATTCTCTGAAGATAAATGCCCAGATACAGGATGAATAGCCGCGCCGAAAACAACCATCCCTGTCTGACACCAATGTTATTATCAAACCAGGGCGACAAGCTGCCGTCTACCCGCACACATGCTGTACAATCCTCATAAGTGAATTGCACAGCACGGAGCAGTCAGTCCCACATCTGGGCAAAATGTTAGGGAGATTTTTTCGCACGACCCTATCAAATGGTTTCTCAAGGTCCACCAAACCCCAGAAAACCTTCTGTCCACAGCCAGATGTTTCTCTGTGATGTTGCGAAGTGAAAAATCTTGATCCGTGAATCCTCTGCCGCTTCGAAATCCACTCTGTGCTTCCCAAAACATTCCATTGGATTTCTCCTTTCAATTCTCTCTCATTCTCCTTTCAATGATACACTTTAACTGCTATGCTGATCAAACTGATACGTTGGCGCAGTCCATGCTTTTATATTAGGGTACGATGACTGCGCGTCTCCAATCGGTCGGAACCCTTCCGGTTCTCCAGGATAATTTGCTCAAAAACTAGAAGGCGTCCCTAACGTAGGTGATTCCTGCTGACTTTTGATTTTACAAACTTCATATCGACCATTCAATCTCATCCATTGTAATGTCTTCATGGTACGCTGGCACTGCCGAGTCAGTCATAGACTCATTCTATTCATTCATTCACTCACTCGTAGCATTTAATATAATCTATGGTTTCACTACTTGGGGAGGTGTACAACCATACGGCCCACCGTCTAAACACGGTAAAATGGCTACCGTAGCCTGTAAAGGTTTGCAATAAATGTATCGCTCGCGCATTGCAATCCCTGCTGCTAACACAACAACTCCCTTGTAGCTTACTTATAACCTAACTCACTCGTAGCAACAGAACAACAATAAGTATTTTAATGAATGTAGTAGCACTTAACATCGTAATTAATGCTAGCTCGATATATATTTATTTTTATACAACGTCATGGGCCATTCAAGCATACGGCTCATGATGTAAAGCGAATATCGTAGTGTGCAATACATTAAGTATCACTCGCGCGATGCTATCTCTACTGCTAACATAACAACACCTTAGGAGCTTACTACTTTACTAGTGACCTCACTCACACGCAGCAACACAACAACCCTCTAAGGAGTTATTATTTCACTGCGGTTACCTGTGAGGTGTGCTTCCCAGACGGGCTGCTTTGTTGCGCCTTACCTCACTTAAAATATATGTAGAATATACATTAAGCTACTTTAATCCCTGATGCATAATCTAGACGTGAGATGACCCCGCCGGCCGCTCGGGTGCTGATGCATAAATCCTGCATATTGCACAACTTGACGACTAAGCATTAATAACGTGTAGTGAGTGGTAACCTTGCACTACAATCAAGGCATTTGTAATTACTTTAAAACGTGTTATTATTATAACGCTATCTCTTAATCTAGTGTAGTTTTTAGTTTTCAAGATCTTTAACAGAAAACAGCGTGTCTTTAACAAACTAAACTGTTTCTTTAACAAAAACGTTGGTTATTTTAATTATTTACTTTCACGGACGTTTACACCAGCCATTTGATTGGCGTGCGCGGGTATATTAAACCAACGCATAGAGGCCCCTTCGAAAAGATTAAAGTAATATATTATACCCGCTGTAACCTACTCCAGGGGATATCAATAGGACAATATATCCATGAACAGGTCACGGCAGGTATTGGGACTCTTGCGAAAATGTTGCAAAAAATTGGGCTATTCAAATGAGATCTGAAGGGTTAATAGATTCAGGCGTTAATCGTAAGATTTCTTAAGATCGTAAGATTTCTTACGATTAACGTCTACAACGCCTGATGATGCCTCGTGGAGAGGCGAAACACGTGTCGCAGCGACGACCAGTCGTGGCAGCGACGACCAGTCGTGGCAGCGACGACCAGTCGTGGCAGCGACGGTGGTGGTGGGGGCATGCGGACTCTGGACTGTTCCAGATGGCGGACGACCGCAGCAGCGGTGGCAGAGACTACCGGAGCAGCAATGGCAGCGTCGGCATGTTGCACGTACTAACAGTAGTGGTTGGGTGCCGGCCGGCGCTAGGCCGCATGAACTAATTGGTGGCGGAAGCACACAAAGCAGGTTAGATCAAATTGCATGTAGATCTGAAGGGATTATTCGAACTGGCCTGTTACAGAAGAGGTACAGGCGCCTGCCATAACTATCATTATCTTATGTTATTTTCGGCGTTTTATTTACTTTATTGTTACTCTAATTCACGGATCTTAACCTCGGTCATTTGATAGGCGTGTGCAATGGATTCAACGCGTAGAGGACTCTTTTAGAAGATTGATGTAATATATTATACCCGCTGTGACACGCTCCGGGGGATATCAATGTTAGTACCCATGAGTAGGTATTGGGACTATTGAGAATGTGTGGTAAATTATTAGGCTGTTTTAATAAGATCCGAATTATCTTATGATTACTATGGTAAATACACTATTACATCAAATGTGCGATAATGACTTCCATATAGACTTTTTTTTTCCTAACGTAGTCCCATTTCCTAATCCATTAGAATCGGCGGGATCCAAGATTTTTACATGGAGCGACTGCCGTCTAACCTACACAACCCAGAGGGAAATTAGCACCTTTTTTAGGTAAGGTCACATTTTCGTAATATAATTTCTTGGACGAGGAAACCCCTCACGATATTTTCCTTCACCGTCGAACAAGTGATAAATATGAACAAAAACCGAAAACATGAATTACGAGTAACTTCTTTCTTTATCCACTGGGCTATCAGTGCTCTAGACTTTCATGTCGTATTGCATAATTATTACGCACTTTTGAATTTATAAAGTCCAACTGTTCAATATACGTTACTTTACATTTTGTTGTATATAGATATCTTGTTGGAATTCCCGTCAGTTATCTATGGATGAATACACTAACAGTACTTACCTATAAAAACAAGGGAAAGTACATAATTTATTTTGTTCTACATAAAATAAATGATGATAGCATTAATTACTGTTAGCACCGGATATCGCTACCGATAAAATTAAGAAAACAATATGCAAATGGCCTACAGCTAAAGTTTATCAACGTTGGAAGCGACGTACTGCCTTGCGTTGCAAACATATAAGCAGTCTACTTGCGGGCCCAAAGGGATTCATCTTGCCGAAAAAAATATAGAACACGAGTGCAGTGGCACCTATTAAGTCCTATCTAAACCATTCAGGAACCCATCTTAAACATAAAAAAAGTCATCGAAATCGGTCTCGCCGTTTAGGAATTCAGACACAAACAAGTACAGAAAAGTAGAATCTCCACCTCACAGATAACCGTAACCAAATAACAAATTCCTGAAGGATTGTCGTGTTCCTGCGTGTCGGTGAGGTCAATAGTAAGTTCCAAAGAATTTGCTGTGCTAGCAGCAGAGGTGGCGTGTGATACTTTATATATAAATTCATTTATTCTTCGGTAACCGCTATCCATCAGGCTTGAATATCTCCCGACGTTATATAAAAAAAGAAGAATTATATATACAATCTATGGTAGTAACTTCAGAGGAGGGCCTTGTGCTTGTTGGCCGCCTGAGGGATTTAAAAATATTACTTTTTCTTACACTGCCATATTTTCTTACTCCGAGAATCGTCACAGATGCACAGGTCGATGTTGCAAGTTGATTGGATCGTAACATGGCCGTCGAGGATTGGAGCACGTCGTCGCGGAAATAGAACGGCTGCGAAATGCGGAAACCAAAGCGCTTAATTCGACACTGCGTACTGAAACTGCATGGAAATGCGACAAACACGACGCTATCCTATGAAAATCAAAGTACATTATACACTTAGTTTGATCTCTGCTTAAGCTCCGATTTTTATATAACAGCTCGGTGCTAATCAAATACACGACCCTCCTAGTTTAAGACCTTAGTCCATAAACAGTTGCGACATAAAAATATCTTGCTGAAATGTTTCTTAATTGAAAAAAAATAATGTATACAAAGTTACAATACAAATTTCTTCGATTTTGTTAAAATTATTTGGGTAAATATAACTATAACCGAAACTGGTTAAACTACTGTATTAGCCACAAGTTCTTTGTAGACTTTATTATAGTAACAAATACTTGAGCTTAGTTATTTACAATCAAAATTTGGTTTTTCTTACAGATGATTTTATTAAGTGCTGGTAAAAAGTTAACTAGTTACTTTCCTATTGTTATTTAATGATGTAGAGTAATCGTTATCTCTCATTGAACCATATAGTACAACGAGAATAGAAATTTCAAACAATATCATTGTGGCGCTAAGGGTACATTACATACATAAGACTTAATGTATTACAAGCATTCGCATTAGGCTATGGTAACCACTTTACATCAGGTGGAACGTATGCTTGAATGTCTACTGACGTTGTATAAACAAAGGTGTATTCAGTATCATTGCAAATCCAAGGTGATCGTCACAACAAAATGGTGGATTGCATATTTTTCATCAACTCGCTCAATGTGGGTATCAAATGGAGTTTGTCTAGTAGAATACAGCACACCAGGAATAAAAAATCTAATTCAATATGGCGTCCGAAACAAAATGGCGAATCATAGAGTTTAGACGATCAATACATTAAAAATTAAAACAACTTCGTCAAATTGTGATTCAAGCATGAATCCCCCGAAATTGTTTGTGGAAGGAGAAGCTTACGTGACGCAGAGCCGGGTAAAGATTTTGGAAGGATTTATACATAGAGGAGTTAGGTTGCAACAAAACCGACAATAAAGAAACCTTGTAATAATGAAGCACTAAAGAAATGAACTTTTGACGAGCTCGGTAGCTCAGTAGTGAATGATGCGACTTTGACACCAACGCTCGTGGGTTCGATTCCCACACAAGTCAAACATTTATGTGCATGAACATATCTGATTGCCTTGGTCTGAATATTTTAAGAGAGGTAGGGCGCATCAAAGCAGCCCGTCTGGGGACGTACCTCCACCTCACAGAAAACCGCAGTCAAATAACAGCTCCCTGTAGGGTTGTTGTGTTCCTGCGTGTGAGTGTGGTCACCAGTAAGCTCCTAAGGAGTTGCTGTGTAAGCAGCAGAGGAGGCATCGCGCGAGTGATACTTAATATACTACAAGCGTTAATAGGCTACGGTAACTGCTTTACATCAGGTGTACCGTATGCTTGTATGCCTCTCGATGTTGTATAAAAAAATGAAATATATATAAAATATGTACTTATAGGAAATTTAAGTACTAAATAAAAAACTAAAAATTAGAAAAACATAAGTAAAAAGTTTTTTGCATTCACTTTTATTGTAAACAAACATAATAATGATGCACATGTACTAAAAGCTAAAAAATAATTAGGTACATAACAGGTATGAGTTACGGTATCACACCGCTCTTCTCACCAATATATGGCATTTAATTAGACTAAATAAAAACGGGGGCGAGTTTTACTAATACTACTAGTTTCATTGAAAGTTGCAGTTCTTAGGTCAAGTGTGTTACTGCCTTTGGAAAACTTCTTATAATGCACTATCAGTTATTGCGATAAAATTTGGTTTGTGTGTTATGTTAATTGAAATGTCAATCCTATGAAAACTGTTGGTAATGTGCTAAAGGGCTTATTTTATGCAAATATATTTTGCTGTTTATTTTCATTGTAGTAAATTGAACGAAGCTACTTGGCGGTCACTCGATGTGATTAAACTATACCTACAGTTCATCAGTTTGGCACACATTCAAGACCGAATGCTCGACGGCGTTGCTGCGTTGTTTACACAACAGGCTTCCTTATACTGCTTTATTATTTCTGAAATCAACACTATTATTTCTGAAATCAACACTATTATTTCTGAAATCAACACTAAATTTACGTACACGAGTTAAAACTATAATAGAAAAAAAAGATTACATATTACAACTACCTAGGTTTCAACTAAAGTCCAGATTAATTATAGTTAGTATGTACTACGTATTACAGATACGTGGAATTGCTACAGCCACATGCCGAGTAACCTGACCCATCAGTAATATTTAGAATTTCTAGCCTGATCTAATTATCATATTACTGCAGTCAGGCTGTCAGTCAGACAAAATGTCAGTCACAGTTGCATAATTTAGACGAATATAAGAAGTAACTTAGTCATATAATTTTTGTAACTGAGGAGGCAGGGGTTAGTTAAATTGTGGGTTAGACTAACATGCATATCGCTCTCCACAAGCTTAGTGAGGTAAAGTTATGTTAACATTGCTGATAAATGTTGTTATTTAATTTTGTTCCATGACTCATTTACTTGCAACACGCAGAGTACTTCCATACTCAGCGGCTTAAGGTTAATATAATAATCCATGGATAATTTTATAGAACAGCAACGGAACGTTAAAATAAACAAGCTTATTTTCAGGTATACAACGAATATTTGTACAAACAGTTTTAGGTGTCGTAACGAGGCCTTTTACAGCACACTGGCATTGACAGCAAAGACGTTCAGCTAACAGTTCATTATAGTGCTGTTTGCATATTATTTTGACCTCAGAATTAGTTTCAAATTGCCACTGAATTGGGCAGGGTAAATAAATACACAATGCCAGGATTATTGTTACCAGCATGTGTGTTAACAATTTAAACCTATATATAAATATTTTTATCGAATAGGAAGGAAGAACATGTCAATTCATAGGCCCGATGCATACTCGTCAGTTCCATTGTTATCACTGAACTGGGGAATAAAATAAAAAAAGTGAAATTTAATAACAGCACATCATTAAACTAAGAGCATAGGGCTTTTCATGTCAAAATGATAAAACTAATTCCTTTTTTTAGTAGGTGGTGCCAAATATCTAAAACAAATACTGATTTGATAACCTACAGACCAATTGTAGAGATAACATTATTACACATTTATTGTATAACATCAAAGTTACTTTAGATTTAACTAATAATACGGATGTAGTTTGGCTCTTTTTACATGTAACGTAACACACTAAACTAACACTTTTGTAGACGTGACTTGTATTATAGACAAACATTTTATCCTGTAAACTAATACACTGATTAATAAGGAATAATGACTAACACTGAGTTTATCTATATATTTCCTCAATAATATTACGTTAATCATATAAATTTCCCTACAAATAACTTAGTTTATAATTTGCAAGAATTTTATAGGCGTCGATCATTACTTAGATTTATGCAAGGTGTAGACAGAAACGAAGAGCTAACTCATTCAGTGTCAATGTTGTACTCAAATAAAAAAGTATTCTTGATATGATTATGATGCAACTTATTATTAGTAGGTAACTAGGCTCGGTAAATAAAAACTAAAATGAAACCAAACGCCTTGCAAAATAACGCCTGAGCCTATTATTAACTAAAATAAAACTAATCGGCGAACATTCACCATATGTTAAATAAGACCTGTCTATTTTCTGGAAGTGAATTTGTTTGTATAATTAAATTACAAGTAGGGTAACATATGTGTCGAAGCAAACGAAATCAATTAAGTTACGTTTATTAACAATACTAATTAACGGATTGTGACTACGGTTAATTGAACTAATCAGCTATAAAACTGTATACTTGGCTTGCGCCGTGGTTATCACAGATTCGAACCATAACATATATAATTTGGGGAATATTTAAAAGTACCTACCGACTTTCTCGCTTTTAACGCTACTCTCGAGAATGATACAACCGATGTTTTATCATATACCGTGATTAACAATAGTATATCATGGATGATCAAGCTACAGCGTTTATTTGTTTCCGAGACATAGAATAAATATATACATATATATACAAAAGTTGCTCGTTTAAAGTAATAGCAGTCAAAGTATCAACTATTTAATTTGTTGCAGTGGTGTTAACCATACATAGGCAGAGGCAACCAAATAGAGAACTTAAAAAATTAAATTAAAAATTTAACAAAAAATTCTGTTGTTTTAAATTCGTGAAAAAAAGGTATTTTCATATTTATTTACTACCCCACTACAAGCTATACGGTTGAATATTACATGTTATTACCTAATATTAGAGATTTTCAGAGTAAATAAACATAATACTTAGATTATCCAGAATGAAAGGGAATTGGATTGTGTATATAAAATTTCCGTTAAATGGCTTGTTTCGCTGAAATGCTGAACAGCGTCGGCAGGGCGGGCGGTTAGGCGGCCCCGCGCCGCCCTCGATTCGGGATCTAGGTCAAGAGTATCCCGTGCCCGTTGGATGTACCCTGCCACTTGCTCGCCAAGACTATGGAATGGAATATTTAACAAGCCGGTGCAGTACATTACGAAAAAATCGTTTTCGGTTTTATGTGTTAATTAATAGCTACTAATGTAAGGTTACTTCTATTACGTCTTTAGGTCAGGGTGTTATTTAGTTGCAAATTACGTTAGGATACTAATTTCAAAATGAGTTAACAGAACCATTTACTTATTGGTTCGTTTGTCTTTCAGTGTACTTTTCATTAAATTTAAATATTTGGTGGGTAAAAGCAATACTAATATCAGAAATAAATAATTTCAGTAGTTTTATACGTAGTTATTTTAGTCTATTAAATATTTCAGTCCATTATTTTATATTTACAGTTATATTTCCTATAAAAGTAGAGACTTTTGTAGTTAATTCAGGTGCAATGCAGAGACATAGCACCTGAACTAACTCGACTTAAGTCGATTATAGCGCTTCCTACATCGGGTCAGATAAGCTTGCGTCTCTATATGTAGAAAGTTATAAAGGGTGGCAATTGTTTCTCAAATAATTCTATCCTTTATTTAGGCCAGTTTTGTGATAGATTCGTCGTCATGGTAGCAAATGTTGGTTTTACTATAGCCAAAGTGAACGATGGCCCTTTTGCACACTTAAAATAGGTTTCCAAACAATTTTATTTGACGAAAATTCTTGGCTACCTACGCCCATCCAAGACTTATTTACTTTATTTTTTATTTATTTACGTATTTGCAAGTTTAGGCGGGTTGTTAAAACAGACTTGGGATTTATAACTAATATTTGTTTATTTCTCACTTGACTGTTTTTCAGTATTTTCAATATCGAGTCACAGTAGATTAGTTAACAGTTATCACTGCCCTATGGTATAATAGTGCCATATTGCTGTTTCATAAATACAATGTAAGCGTTTTTTATGAAAAGAGTATATTTAATATTGGTCACAATTTATCGATGAACTTTTGTCATTTTAATGGAGGTTCATTGATGTCTCTGCCATAGAAATCCTGGGGACGAGAATCGATTAACGCTTCAAAGGTGTTTTTCACCGCTCCATCGGATTTGAAGTATTACAACGTAAAAATTATGCAATGTACTGTAAAAGCGTTCGTCTATTCCTGTCTCCATAATTTCTAATAGCAGCGGCTTCCAACTAATCTTCCACTAAAATTGCAAAAATGCATCGCTTACCATGGCTAATTGAATATATTTCATAAAAAAATGTTTGATTTGTTTGTGTAGTCTGTATGACACATACATTCTATTGTCCCAAAGTCTGTGCATTAATACACTAATTACTCACACTATGTAAGTATATTGTAATTTTGCGGTAAGAAAGAGAGTTGGCCTGAAGAAACATGCTCCGTTGGTTCGGATATGTAGAAAGAATGCAAAAGGAAAGAATGCAAAAGGAAAGAATCACGAAACAGATATACACCGCAAAAGTAGAAGAACTTACCTATCACGACCAGTTATATTGTGTGGTGTCAGACAGTGGTGTCAGGAGCACTAGGAACCGGCGAGTGAAGAGTGTAAGAACAGAGTCCCGTTACGCTCAGTTCTCTCTGCCTACCCCACAACGGATTTGGCGTGAAGTTGTAAATATATTTGTTGAATTAAACAATTGTAAATTGTAAATATATTATGGTGTTGATTTCATCCGATCAATATACATTAATCTCATAAAATATGATTTTAGGATCATCTTATATAAGCTTATTAAGAATTAAAAACTTACTATCGTATGAAACACATATTAAATATACTTGGTTATGTATTTATTTTAACGGAATTTAACATTCACACCACGAAGGATATGATAATTCATGAACTACGGTTTATGGTTTGGTTTACCAGATCACCCGCGAACAACGTTAAAATGACCATAAATATGGAAGGTCAAAATCCTTGTCGATGCGTAACCGGCCAATTTTATGAACCAAATTGATTCACACAACTCACGTCTGGTCTAACATTAAATGAATCATACTCGCTAACAACGCGCCTGCGTACTAACAAATACGTTACATATGCATACATAACATATAACAGACATAACTTTAAAAACTTGATCGCGATCTTATGCCTGATGCATTCTAATATTCAAGAGTTTGAATTTTAAAATAGGATCAATAAATCAATCCATAAGTCCGAAATCAGAACCATAAGTACCAAACATTGGTTTTTACGAACAACTCGTATTTCTAGATTCGTATGTCTTATTGCAGTGAATTTCAGCATAACCATTAAGTTTTTTTTATAAAACGTCGGGACGAATACGAGCACAAGGCGCACCTAATGTAAAGTGGTTACCGTAGCCTATGAATGCTTGCAATACTCGAAATATCCCTGCTGCCAACTTCTAGGGAGCTTAATGTCAACCCTCCTCACTTGCAAGAACACAACAATCCTCGAGGTTTCTTCGGCTGCAGTTTTCTGTGAGAACGCAACGGAGCCCGACTTTGGGAGGTACTTCCCAAAGTCGGGCTCCGTTGCGTTGATGCACCCTACCTTTCTTCAACCGTTTGTCCATTGAGGTGTACAATAATCATACAAGGACAATTAGTCCCACTATGATCCTTGCTAATTTTTGACAATTATTTTACGTCACGTGTTAATCGATATCACTTACACATTGAACGTAAATTTTTGGGGAATATTGACGATAGAAGACTATGGTATCATTTTGGATCTCATTATTGAAATAGAAAACTCTTTGTACTTAGGCTTACATAACTTTATGTTACTCGTCTTCATCACATAAAAGCTTGTTTTTAACGCACAGTGCGCGATCGCAACGGTTCGAGTGTGTGAAGGTGAATTCCCGTTTAGCGACGGGGAAGATTAGACAAGATAGCTGATGACGTTAAAATTTCTCGATATATACTGGGGCATGTTAATGAAAAATTGCAAAGAGCATTATATCTATTCTATGGTATGAATGTAAGGTTAAACCCCATCACACAGGCCTAATTAAGAAAGTTGTTGATCGCTAGGGTATTTGATGGAAATGGAAAGGTTTGAAGATTTATCTCCCTAAAATGAGCCAATTATTACATATTGTGTAATCTTTATGGCTGAATCATTATAGCTGAACGACAACTGATGTTTCATTCTTAAAAATAAGTGATTTAGAACGAACCTTAACGCGTAGGACTTTAGAAAAATGTATTCTATATGCCCACTTCGTTAGGGGCATGAGGATATAAAAAGATGTTAATATATGTATTCTTTGCGAACAATAACATTTACAAAATACACTATGTTGCAAAAATAAAGCCTGGAACCTATATTTTGATAAAATTAAATTTATCCTTGTTCCGTTTCTCATTCGTTTGTAACAGTAATGAAGTAGTTATTTTGAAACATAAATGCAGAGAGAGTATAAACGAGCCGGGCGAGATCGCCGCCCCCGTGGGCGGGCGGGCGGCTATATCTACCTACGCAGCGAATGAAAACATTCATTTACAAACACAGTTAACATAATAAGTGTTTAGTAAATTTCGCATCCATCGCATATAGGCCTTTTACGTCAGTCATTAATTGACATTAGATTATATATGAAATATAAAAGTTTATTTTAGAACGATAAGACCAGCGATGGTTAGAGAAGTACCTCCACTTTACAGAAGACCAAATAGCAATTGGATGGATCTCGCAAGCCACTGACTTAGCATAACGACTGTCATCTATCGAAAACAGCCGGAATTGACGACTACGTACACTCCGAAACACGGAAAAGCTCGAGATAGATAAACGCGTCCATAATCAGGCTGTTTAACCTGCGTTTTCGATTAGATGCGCAATGAAATAGAACTCCTCATTGATGTGTTTAAAAGTCGAAAATGGTCACCCACATAAACGCTAATCGAATAAAATTTTTAATATATGGAATGGTACCCAACACCTGTATAAAATTGACAGAAGTAAAGAGAGATAGGGTATCAAAACAACCCGACTGGGGACGTACCTCCACCTTACATAAAACCATGTCATAGCAGCAGGGGTGGCAACTCACGAGCTTCACTCGCAAACATCATATAATGCAACCGTTCGCAGGCTACAATAACCACTTATCATCAGGTGGACTGTATGACGCTGTTTGTAAGACGCTGTATAAAAAATTATATTTGCAGCACCTGTCAATAAAATTACCTTAAGACAAATGTGAAAACTAAAGATTCCTTTACTAAATATATCAGATATCCATGCTACAGATTAAACTTTACAGTTGATGTTTAGAGCGTCATTATGACATAGTATAGCAATGGTTTGCAGGGTAATGTGGCATCCCGTAGGAACCGTATTTTTACTGCCTTTTTTCCTCGACGTGTAAGGGGTCGTATAGTGATGTTAAATAGTTTATAATTTTTCTCAGGAATTGGGCTATTAAATGCAAAGATTTTTTGAAATCCGGCTGGTAGTTCCAGAGATTAGCACGATCAAACAAACAAACATTCCGCTTTATATATTAGTATAGATACAAAGAGTTTCTTGGCAAACTTAACTATTTATTCTGTACAACGTACTCGTACACTTGTTTCAGTGTAAAATTATTTGGTAAACGTCTCTATGCAAGCATATAGAGGACTTAAAGAATATTAAAAATTTAAATTAATACTTACACGTGAAATACGGACAACGATGCCGCACCGAAAGTTAAAACAACACTACGAAAATAGTAGAACTGGATGAAATTAATATAGTATCCTTTTCTTAGTTACAAGTACTTTAACATTATTCATTGGATTCGCCATTACGGAAACTTTTACGAAACTTTGCTCATAAAACAACCCATCAAAAGTTTCCACAGCTTTTCTATTGGTCCAACCATGGTGACGTTTCTACAGAATTACAATACCTACCTAATGTTTCAACATAAAACAGTTATCATGTATAGCAAGTACACATTATTTGTACGTAGTATAATTAATTTACTCCAAGCTCTGAGTCACGTATATCCTGCACTGTACTTTAATTAAGTGATGTAGTAATTCAATGCAAAATAATGCAAACACGTCAAGTGTTAATAATGCTCCAATATCAATTTTATTATTATCGGAATAAAACTAGAGCAAATATAGTCAATAACAGAGCAAATGTAATAATTTGACATTCATTACGTCTTATTTTACAGTAACAGTGACGGTTTTTGAAACGTAACTGTTCACTTCATGTGGATTTGATGGTAACTAAGCTTAAACCAAACTATTACGAGCCCACAATAAGTATTTTTAAATTTCATAGATTTCAATTTTATCTTTATCTACCTTTTTAACAGCCAAGTTCGGAAAAGAAAACAGCGACAAATCGGCCAGTGGAATAATAAAATTTTATATAACAAATATTTGGTTGTTTTAGCAGGTAAGTATATCTGTTGTGGACTATACTGTCATATCAAACATTATTTTCTCTTCTTTTTTAATTATTTCAAGTCTTTTAAATGTGGACATTTGTGATAATGTTTAAATATTTGCTCTCAAATAAACATAAAGAACTGAAATTTAGATGCAATTCGTCAGAAATGTATATTGTGATGTAAGATAACAAACAGGTTTACTACTTATCCGAACGTCGTCACGGGTATAGAAGTAGTAACTATTAATAAATGTGTAAATGTCTCTCTATTCTCTTTAAACTCAACAAAGTAGTCCGACTGAGGAAGTACCCCCCACCTGACAGAAAACCGCAACCAAATTATAACTCCTGGTAGGATTATTGTGGTCCTATGAGGGAGGTTTCCAGCAAGGTCCTATTGGTAACCACTAGAAGCTTTTGTATGTGCGCTAATCTCCGCAAAAAATATGAATGTGATATAAAATGACGTATTGAAATAATTTTGCACTAAATTCAGTTCTAGTTTTATGTCAACCGGTTAACAAAAAAGCAAATTAAACCACGGGGCATAACTAATCCCACTAATAATACACATGTGAAAATTTATGACAATGTTTGGATGTTCAGATGTTTGGACGTTTGTGTCTTAATCACGCATAAAGAGCTGAACGGATTTTGAATGGAATGTGGCATATATATAGACTGTTATCTGGAGTTACGCAAAGGCTACTTTCCGAATTCCAACCAATCCGAAGTAGCAGTTAGTATATAATACAATATATGTAATTATGTATTATTGTGCAATACTTATAAATAGGATTAGTAACATTAAACATAACAGAATATAAGGAAAAAAACTACATAACATGACAATCTAACAGAATAATATAGAATTTTTTATATCCATATATTGTGACCGAAATCTTGTAGAGCAGCGATATCCTAATGGATCAAGAACCATCCTATCGATCAACTGATCACCGGTTCGAATCCTGGCATGTACCACTAAATTCGTGTTTCCGAATTTATGTATATATTTGTAATTATTACTTGCTAGGCGGTGAAGGAAAACATGAGGAAACCCGTAAGTCCAAGAAATTATATTTCGGAAAACGTGCGACCCCTAAAAGAAAGGTCTGGTTTTCTTCTGGTTAGTATCTTCGCCAAATCCTTAGGGTTAGATGGCCGACCCCGCACATTCTAAGGGATTAGGAAACGCAATAACGCTAGGAAGAAGAAGATCGTGACCGAAATCTTGGTAATATTTAGTAATAAATTTGGTGTATGTATTTAAAGACATAATATAAAATAATCGCATAGAATCAGAATGTCATAGGAAGAATTATAGTTGAACTTGAAGCAAACGAATGAGGTATGAGTAATATTGTATTTCATACAGAAGGTCTCCAAGTCCATAGTATTAGATACGATATCTATGGTCTCCTTTTACAGTCACCCTTATGGAGTTACTATGTAAGCATCAGAGGTGGAGTCACGCTAGCGGTATATAATATAAAATAAATAATTACATTTTATTTTATAATAAATTATATGAAACACTCGCTTGCCTTGCCCCCAAATAGGATTAAAATCTTACTATAGAATTGACATATCTAGTTACTGCATGGACATAGCACATTTTGATATAGGTAAATGCGTGCGCTGAATCATTTCTAGACGCCTTTATCAGCTAGATATGTCAATTCTATAGTAAGATTTTAATCCTATTTGGAGGCAAGGCAGGCGAGTGTTTCATATAATTTATTATAAAATAAAATGTAATTATTTATTTTATATTATATACCGCTAGCGTGACTCCACCTCTGATGCTTACATAGTAACTCCATAAGAGTGACTGTAAAAGGAGACTATAGATATTGTTTCGAACCATTCCTCTGAACACAACTCATAGTACTCATAGTAGAAATGATAGAACATAGAAAGGGAAGCAAATCGTGGATCTTAAGTTTTATAATTAGCATAGAAAATCTAGATATTTTGTTTACTTATATATAGATAAATTAATTAGATCTATAAATCTTCCTAAAACAAATAAATACATAAATAAATACCGCATTTTAGTTTGTCAGTGTAATAACAATTTATACAGCTTGTCTCTGAGCGGAGTATAGCTTAAGTCTTTGCACCAAGCCAAACAAACAAAAATAATTATTCGACCTATTGAGCACGTAAAGATTCTTGGACGCCTCCACCTGTCTTTCGAACTGAATTCCAAGGCCAAGACTATATTGATAGTCTTGGCTTTGTCTTGGCAATTACCATTGCTAAAAGCATTGGCTTTTAGCAATGGTAATTGCTGGCATGTTCTAGAATTGAGAAGTTATCAGATATGAGATTGTCATAGCGATGGGCGCACAGATTTGATTTTGATGAAGACTTTCATGGGGTTGACTTGCATCGTATTAAATTGTCGCTAATCGTTTTGTTTAGACAGGGTTCTTTCAATTTGAGACACGTGCCTTTCGCAGCTTTTTTTGGATGGATATGAGTAATGAAGGATGTTAATACTTTGTAAATTGATATACAACGTGAAGATTATTTCTGACGAGCTCGGTGGCAGAGTGGTTAACAATGCTAAAAATACTTCAACACCAACGCTCGTAGGTTCGATTCTCACACAGGACAAATATTTGTATGCATGATCTGTCTGTTTATTAGATATGGTTTGGTGTTTTCAAGAGAGGAATGGCACATCAAAGCTTACCGGGGGAGCACCGTCACCACCCAGAAACCCGTCAGAGAAAAGAGGATTGTTGTGTCTCTGGCGATACTTTCTGTATTGTAAGCATTATTGAGCTACGTTAACCACTTTACATCAGGTGAACAGTATGCTTGCATGCCTTCATACGTTATATAAAAACTTCCATACGAAATGTTCCATACCATAGTGTAAAATAAATCCCGCAAAAACATGTATCGGAACCCACTTTAATTTTTTTCTTTACTTTATTTCTATTATTTCTTGTCATAACGACTATAGCAATATACACTCTGTAAAAAATTCAACTTCTGACTATTAAGATTTAAAAGATATTGCACTACAACAGACAGATTAGTCGGATATATAACAGAACTTTAGGAGTTGTAGGTAATATTGATATGCGTTAGGTACGGAGGCAGAAAATTAACGCCGACCATATGGCATTAATTTTCTTTAAAACTTTTATAATTTTATCGAATTAGGAAGTCTCTAAAGGTGTGTTATATTTCTACGCACGAATAAGTAAAATCTCGAATCGAAGCAATAACAAACCAAGTGTGTTTTCAGGAACACCGTTCCTTTATGAAATCTGTTTGTCTGTGCGTTTGTCGCAGTGTGTGTGTTTTTTTCGAATATTCGAATTTTGACTTCAGATTCGCATTCAGCATAAAAAAGTAGTATAGGAATGTTCAGGAACACCGTTCTTATCTCTCAAGGAACATGGTCAAAATGGCCGACAAATTGAGCAATCAGAACCCGTTATATACGTTTTCCCATACATTTCGCGGTCGTATACGACCACCCGGGTTTCGAAGGGTTAAAAAAATAAAATTGAATTGTTATATAATTGACGAGCCAGGTGTTCCTCTGGCAATACAAGCTTGCGCATTCTCAACTGGTTTTTTTTTTCAAAACTTGACTCAGCTGTATAGTCTATGCCCAACTTAAGCCTTTTCCTTAATAAAAGAAATTAGAGGGTGTATATAGTAATTTGTACTGTACTCAATGTAAAGCAATTAACAATGAATCATTAAAAAAATTGATTACTTCCAAAGCAGTTTATTCATGCTGTATCTCGTTGACCACTTGCTGGAAGAGGACGTTCAAATCCCATCAATACTTCAGGATGGCCTATAACCCAACAGTGGGTAGACAGTAAACATAAGCGTGGAAAATATTTATATAGGAGAAACATATCGGTATCTTAGAGTGTATATATTTTGGGTCGATACTTTTTATCGAATATTACTGATGAGTAAAGTGTCTACTGTAATTATTCACTCAGTCATCAATCGATATGAAGCACTTTTATACATACAATTAACACAATGTGAATAGTGCACACCCTTGCTCATGCAATATTTACTTTTTCGTGATAAGTATTAACCCGCCACACACACAACAAGTGTATGTTTTATATGAACTGATAAAAATAAATTACATTTTATTTAGTTAGTGAGTCACTCATCGGCAAAATTGTGGCTGCTTGAACGAATGAGTATGTTGAAGATTATTTTTATTTATTATATATATAACTCGAACTTCAAAGAATAGATAAAAGGTTTTTGAAACTAACACCACAACCTAAAAAAATTAATACTTATTCGGAAGCTGCAATTTCATATTTGCAATCACCTAAAAACATCTAATGGCCTCTTGGAAATTATGAATCAATGGAATGATACACTTTGGAGAGATGCCAAATGAATAAACAGGTCAAAAATATGTCATTGACTAATCAAAGCGTTTCAAGACTTCGTGTTTAGTACCCAAAATCTAACTAGTAATAATTCTCTCGTGAAAAATATTGTTTCTATTTATGCCTGATTACGCCTAAGCTAAAAGGAGGGTTATGATTTCAGCAGGCTATGTATGTTCGTCTGCCATGGGTAACGACATACCTCCAATACTGTTCGTCTTATATAAAGATATGAGACATCATTGGAACCGGTGGTTGAAGGCTACCTTTATAACATATAAATTTAAACATGACCATAGAAATTTAAACATAACAATTTACGGTGGACAGAAAGTACTACAAATAAAAATAAAAGATAAAAATTCTATATCGGGTTTAGTATCTAATGAAAGATTTTAAATAGTACGTTCTGAAAATAAATATACATATAAAATGCCTAACAAAAAAAATATGTTACGTTATATATAACATGTAGTCATATGTTATGTATATTAACACATTGCCCTTCTAAAAAGTAGTACAAATCTATGTTTACGTGAATGCAACTATATACATGAAGTTTGCGGCTAATAGGAAAATACAAAAAGATCGAACAAAAATTGTATGTTATTTTTTCTAAATATGTGAACTATTTTATCCGTGATTTTCCCAAGTTTAACAAACTCGCAGTGTATTTATTTGTCGAAATGTTCGGAAACGCGTACAGTAGTCTATTAACGACATTACTCATCTTTTTACGCAATAATTTATCGATGGTAGATTTGGAATAACCATTTGACTTCGCGATTTGATATATTACACCAAGTTCTTTGTTGTAATTATCCGAAGCTTTACCTATATCTTTATCTTTGTTGTTATTATTATTCATTTATTATTATTAAGCCGATCCGAATCGAACTACGTTTAACGTTACCTTACCTACAATATTGACTCATTTGCATCAAATCAATAACATATAAAAATATGAAAAATGGGTGCCTCATGATTTGACTGCTCTGCAGTCTCAGTCAGTCGCGTCTTAAAACTTGTGTTGCCTTGTTGAATCGGTACAGAAATGAAGGAATATTGGATCGAATTGTGACATGTGACGAAAAGTGGATTCTTTGCGAAAAATGCCATGACTTACCCCAGGTCAAATGTCGCAACAGTGCCCTAAAGCAAAGCTTACCAATAAAAAGGTAATAGTAACCGTTTGGTGGTCGCTTCATGGCGTTATTCACTATAGCTTTCTCAGATCTGGTCAAGGAATAACAGCAGATGTTTACTGTGCCGAACGATGATGGCGAAACTGGCAGTCAAACAGCTCCGACTCGTGAATCGATCTTCACCATTATTGCACCATGATAACGCAAGACCTCACACTGCACGAGAAACCGTTGTAACTCTACAGGAGCTGCAGTTAGAAGCCATGCGTTATCCTTCGTATTCGCCAGACCTTGCTCCAACTGACTACCATTTTTTTCCATTGTGAATTTCTGATGATGAAAAAATTCTTACCAAGAAGTACAAAATGCTTTCGCACAGTTTGTCGAATCTAGATCCCCAGTGTACTATCGCAAAAGTATAAATAAACTTCCGGTTTGATGGCAGCAATATATAGATAGTGAGGGTAAATATTTTTAATTAAATAAATATGTTACATATTAAAAAAAAACGAGTTTAATTTTTTCAGTACAAATCGGCAATTTCATAATTTAACCCCTAATATTAAATAAAAACGTAATTTCAACGTTATGTTAGATACTGTCCCATTTTTTTATTTCTGGTTTTGATAGACATCCATGTTAGAAAACCTTCACAAAAAGTTAAACTTCATTCTTCATTTCAACAGCAAAATTTGTGGCGTAACACTTGTAGACCGTATTCGCAATGATGATATTAGAAACAGAGTTGGCATGAAAGATAGCGTCGGTATTAAAATAAGAAGAGGCATGCTCCGTTGGTTCGGATATATAGAAAGAATTCAGGATGAAACAATGACGAAGCAGATATACAACGCAAAAGTGGAAGGATGTAGGAGCCGAGGAAGGCCAAGACTTACCTACCGTGACCAAATTGGTCGTGTCCTATCAGAAGATGATGTCAGGAGCCTTAGAAACCGGCGAGCGTGCATGAGAAGAGTAATGAATGTTAAAAATGCGAGTGAGATGTGTAAGGATCGAGTCACGTGGCGCTCAGTTCTCTCTGCCTACCCCGCAAGGGATTTGGCGTGATGTTATAGTAAAGTTATTTCATTTATAATTATAAATATTAATGTTGATATAACTGTAGTTTCATTTAATTAACTCTGCCGATTTATATATGGATAATGCTAGTGCAGTAGTAGTCTACTAGATGGTGCGACGACCTCAAGAAGTTTGCAGGGAGTCGATGGATGCAGGTGCACAGGATCGAGACGAGTGGCGCTCTAAAGGGGAGGCCTATGTTCAGCAGTGGACGAGTACAGGCTGAGGTGATCATGATGGTGATGATGAATGCTATAGCACTAGCACTAGTAAGATCGGGTCTTTAATAATATTTAACATAAACACGTTTTTTTCTAGCAAAAGAGGAAGATATATGTATATTTTCTACTTTACAGAAACAGGTGCAAGTGATACATTAATCGTTTGATATACGTCAATATCAGGTTTTTGAATGCTCGGCAATTTATATTTACATTATATACATATTAAATTCGCGACTAGGATTTCTCGAGTTTTCTCGAAATATTGAGAACTAGCTTATGCCCGCGGCTTCGCGCTTAAACTTTGAAATTTCGGCGGTTTTGCTTATTTTTATTTTTTAGTACAGTCGGCATTAAATAGTTAGTAAAAGTATCAAATATCCTTATTTGTGCAGTAATGAAGATATACCACGATCTGTTCGGTGTTCATTAACTATTTGATACTGGCTGTATACACTCCAAACACCTCTTTATACTCAACATTGCCTATTTTAAAAACATAAAAGTTTCAAGTTATTAACTTGAAAGAATATCTGCCTGGGTTGAAATTTAAAAAATCCTTTCTTATCTCTCATATGCATTACAAAAGGAACCTCTTGATCAGTCAATAAATTAGACAGAAACTCCATTTCTATATTAGCTTATAGATTAGCATCTCGTTCAAACACAATTTCAAACCCCTTTTCACGTAGCCTCACCTCGCTAAGGGTGGAATTTTTGAAAACGTTGAAACCACTTATTTTGGATTCTAATAGAGAGTATCTATACAAAGTTTCAAGTCACTAACTTCAAAAAGTTTTCTGCTCCATACAAATTGTCAACCCCCTTTCCAGCCCCCTAAAGGTGGAATTTTGAAAAACGCTGAAATAACTTTTGTGACGTCTTGATTGAGCGTATATTTACAAAGTGTAAAGCAGCTCACTCTAAATAAATTCAATTTCTTAACAATTCAACTTTTAGTTCAAGAAATACTTTTGACCCCCATTACACCCTTTAAGAGGTGGAATTTTTGAAAACGCTGAAATTACTTTTTTTGAATTCTAATAGAGAGTATCTGTATTATAATAAAAAAAATTAAACAAGGTAAGATGCAAGGTAAGCTATACCGAGCTGGTGTACATCAAAACCTAAATTAAAATTTACTATCCCGCAACAGACTTAGCATCAAGATATGGATATATATATATATATAAATATGTATATATATTTATATATTATCAATTGAGAATACTCCTTGCTTAAAATCACATAAAAAAAATTAGAGGGCGTATTTATGACCGAGAACGACAGGAACAAGTGGCAAATAGAGCCCAAAACTTTACACTGAGTTGTTTTAACTTAATGTAATTTACTGTATACGTGGGACACTCAGAAAGTTTTGCAAAATAAATAACAGTGGTGTATACAATAGGTAATTTTTTTTTATTAAATCTTTTGAAAGTACTCTCCACCACCCTCTATACAAACTTTGAAAATTGTATCCCTTTAAGGGGATTTTTTTATTTTCGGGAATAAAAAGAAGTCACACGGTGCTAGGTCAGGGCTGTAAGGAGAGTGAACCAGGAGTTTGATCGGCGTGTTGTCCAGGAAGTCCTCGTTTTAAGCGCGGTGTGCGCGGGCGCATTGTCGTGGTGGAGCGATAGCCCGCGGAGCCCTGTGTTTGGTCGCTTGTTGCGACCTTTTTTGTTTCTGTAAAGGAATTTACACCAGGTAGCAAGTCAAATTTAAAAAAATGCGATTTGTTAGGGGTTGATTCGTTTTGAAACACCCAAACCGTCGACTGGCGCTTCGTTTCTGGATCATATCGATAAAACCAGGACTCATCACCTGTAATGACGTCGTAAACATGCCGCGACGAGCCTGCTTCAAATGTGTTTATCATATCACGGCACCAATCCACCCGGGCCAGCTCCTCAGCAGCGGTGAGGTTGGGCGGCACCCAGTGTGAAACTATCCTTCTCACGCGAAGATGCAAGTATAGAATCTCGTGAAGGCTTCCCGATCCGATCTGCTGAATCTCCTGATACGGAACTCACCTATTGTCTTGGATGAAATTTTTCAGTGCTAGCACGTTTTCTTTCGTAACAGCCGTCAAAGGGCGACCACTTCTTTCTTCATTCCCCAAAGTTAGAAGGCCGCGCTTGAATTCGTTATACCAACGATACACGGATGCCTTGGAAGGACCTTCATTATGAATGTCATTTGAAGTATATCGTCCTATTCGTCCCGTTTCAGGCGACACTTGAAATCGTAAGAAATCATAGCGCGAAAATGTTCCCGGCGCAGATCCATTTTTCAATGAGACACGATTTTATTTACGATTTTAAATTAGCTCACATAAAATGTATAGGGGAATTTTGAAATTGTGCCTATTTTTACTTATAAATAATCATATTTTCAACTTAGATTATAACTTGCTAGTCTCTCATACATAAAAACTTTTTTCGCAATACTTTCTGAGTGGCCTGGTAGGTACATACATATACATATAATTACAAAGGTTTATAAACTGTGACAACAGACTTCAATGAACGTTTGTGGGATTTAATAAAAAACATACATTCGAAGTGGGAATTAAAGTCACTTAAAAATAAGCCGTAACTTTAATTTTATTTATTATCTATTGATTGTGACTGAATTTAATTATATAATTTAATTATTGTATGCTATATATAAACAACGATTACCCGTGAGTCAATACTTTAATCTTAAGAGTTAATGAAAACAGAAGTTAATTTCTAACCAACTTAGACTTATTATGACGGATGGACCAGCGTAGCGTAAAATTTCTAGGGCTGGTATTAACATTAGAGCATTATGACGTGCTAGTATTGAAGACGTAGAAACAGAGACCATTATAAAAATAGATTCTTCTCTAACTAAATCTATATACTCTATACAGATAAATAAAAATGGAGTGTCTGTTTGTAATATTAAAATAACCGCTTTTTACTAAATGCATATGGATGTATACACGGTACATATACCATATTTCTGTCTGTCTGTTTGTTCCAGCTACTTTTTACAATTTTTGTCTGACTGTTTATTCCGGCTAATCTCTGAAACGGCGGGACCGATTTTGACGGGACTCTCACGGGCAGATACCTAACGTAATAACTTAGGCTACTTTTATTTTAGAACTTTTATTTACTTTTATTAATATAAATAAATAATAAAAAAATAACTATTCATTATCATACATAATATATATCTATTATTATTTTGCTGTTCCGTATTTTACTCTGCTTATTTAGGTACTTATAATCAAATCATAAAATTATAACTGAACAGTAACTTTTTTGTTAAATTCCGCGCGGACGAAGTCGCGGGCACAGCTAATACTTCAAAAATTTAAATCATACTGCGAGATTTCAGTCCCAGTCGGTGGAGAAATGTACGACTGTAATGTATATTATAGTATTTTGCGACTGTATAGTATTCAAATATTGACTTTTTATCTCCGGAGATGTAGCAACTAATTCAAAATGAATGATATGATATCGTAGTTTCGTATCTGTAGGATGACGTAGTACATCATATAGTAAATACATCATGGTTTACGCCAACTGCCAGAACCCCAGAACATACCGACGCTTCTCAATAGGTAGCATCGAAAAAATAATACATTTCTTTTAATCTTCTCGTAGAAATTTATGTTATTGTAACGCCATCGATTAAATACTAACATTTTAAATTATAATAGTTTCTATGCAAACAAATTGAAGGAAATTGTATAGTTAATTAATTATGTTATCACATGAAAATAGTTATGTATTCAAGTGTTCATGTCAATTGAACTATATCGCAACACTCGGAGTCGAACTGCTAATTAGTCGATATAAAATGTGAAAGTAAAACACCAATTGAAATAAATGCGAGAATAGTTACGCTTTGTATGTTTTAATTTGTAACAGTTTAATGAAGTTAACCTTTAAAGGATGGTGCAATAGCAACAAATCAGTGATGTTTACTACATAACATTATTATCATGTTACCTGTTGTTTGGATACGCCGCTGTCAGTTCACATTTCAGTAGCGCACTCAGCTGTTCAGGCGGTGCGGAGTAAGCACTGTTCACTTCACAAAGCCAGTCCACAGTTGCAGTTTGTGTGTTTCTGAGTTAAACACTTCCTAAACGTGCAGTTGTCAATGTGGTAGACATTGTATTGAGAGGCAGGGTGCCTGGGCGCGACCGGCGCGCGCCGCCCGCCCTTCCCGATCTCGCCGCTCAGTGGCGCTCGGGAGCCATGTTTTCAGTGCTAATATTAACGAATTTCCTCACGGAGCTCCGTGCGGGCGACCGTTTCGCCGAGCCTCGAGTGATAAGTGGTTGCCGTCAGCCGCTGACCATCGGCGTGGTGATCGCGCACGCGCAGTAGATTCCAAAACAAACAATAACTTCTACCATACAAGTATTGCAATACAGTATCTAAAGCGTTTACTGTATAACGCCGGTGTTTATGTATTGACAAAACCTCTTTCAGAGTTTATACAGACTTAATTACCATGTGGTTTTTGCGATTACAAATCTCGTGTACTTAGAGATTAGAATCTTCCGTTTCGATTAAACGTACTAGTGGTCAAGTTGCTATGGAAATTCACTAGAATCCTCAAGTACATTTACTACGCAGGTTATAAACACTTCCCGGGACATAATTAATCAATACAGCTGTTTTAAAAACAGACACAGTTCTTCGAAGTCTCTACTCATACTGATTTGAAATAATATGACATAAGAAAAATTATTAAAAGATATACGCAGATAACGATAATCAAGGAATAAACGGTAACAACAGAGATGTGTGTTCAATTTCATTTAATTTTAGACTATAATCTAAACTCTCATGCACCTAATGCACCCAGACTATTAGCTAACGAGGTGTTGAACAAATAAGGTTAGGTCTGTATTTAATAAGATGCAAACCGACTGATGTCTTCGCTTTACAATGTTTAACACCGCAGCCAATATCATTTTCCTGGAGAATTGTCGTGTTCTTACAAGTGAATAAGGGAAAATTGGTTAGAAATTACAATAGCACTTGGTGTGGCGATGGGCCTTTACCTGTGTTGCATCCAGCGTACCTATGTCATATAGATATAACAAATGAAAACCATAACGTTTCCGTTTAAGTTATAAAAGTTCTATATCTATAACTTCACGCCAAATGCCTTGCGGAGTAGGCAGAGAGAATATACCTAGTCTTGCCATAAATACTGAAACAAAGAAAAAACAATTTTTATTGCAAATAACATTTATTACTTTTACAGTGTGTTAGTATATTATGTATTAAACATAAATATAAAACAATTTAAAATATAAAAAGCTTATTCTCCATTGGCTGCCATACAATCCTTTAAACGTTGAGGCCAGCTATCAATAGAAGCACGCACTCTTTCCATGGGAAAATTCTTCACTGCCAAGCGTATGGATTGTTTTAGGGAATGCAAATTTTTTTTTAGGCTTTAGAGCAACTCTCTAAACCTAGCCATAAATCATAATCCAGCGGATTAAGATCGGGACTAGACGACGGCCAGTCTTTAGCTCTGATGAAGTTCGAAACGTTCGTTTCCAACCAAGACTGCGTAGACCGAGCTTTATGACCCGGCGCCAAGTCTTGCTGGAAGGACCATTCTTGGTTATTGAACATGGTGTTGTTAAAGGGCTTCACTACCTTCTCAAGAATGTTATCTTGATACACTTGTGCCGATGTTTTGATACCTTTTCCACAAATGCATGGCTCAGTCACTCCTTCACAGCTAATACCCCACCAAACCATCACTGAAGTAGGATAGTGCCCACTCTGTCGACTAATTAGGAAGCTTCCTTAGAGCTTTGAGCATAAATACGGTCATTTTGTTTGTTAAAATGTTGCTCAATTGTAAAAATTTTCTCATCCGTAAACAATTTTTTTCTGTTACCTCCCTTTGCGTACCGCTTCAGTAGTTGTTTCGATTTTACCACCCTATTCTTTTTAAATTATCAGTTAAGAAATGACCAGAACGTCTCTTATAGGCTGCAAGTCCTAAGTCCTCTTTTAAAATACGCGACATGGTTCTAGGTGCTATCTTCATCTCTCAAGATAAAATATTTTGATTTCTTCGAATTCTTTCCCTTACTGCTTTGACCACCTTTTTCGTAGGAACATTACGTGGACGGTCAGATCTTTTTCTGTCACAAACAGAGGAGGTCTCATTGTACCTACCTATTAATAGCCCGGTACACAAACATTTTACTAATACCAAGCGTACGGAGAGTTTTAAAAATTGCATTTGGCTTCATACCTACTTTGTGTAATGCAATCACAGCGATTTGGTTCTCTTTATCAAAAACATATAGGTATACACATTAACATATATATTCCCTAGGGGATTGTTGTGTTCCTGCGTGTGAGTGAGATCACCAGTAAGCTCCCAAGGAGTTGCTGTGTAAGCAGCAGAGGAGGCATCGCGTGAGCTATACTTAATATGTATATCGCAAGCGTTAATAGGCTACGGTACCGCTTTACATCAGGTGGGCCGTATGCTTGTATGCTTCTCGACGTAGTATAAAATAAAAGTACATATCGAATTTTATATATTTGTCAGATTATGTCATTCTTAAATAATAGTTATAATACTTTCAATCACGTAGCAATTTTGTTTACATTTAAGTCTAGTCAGGAACACAACAACCCTCCAGGGAGTTATTATTTGCCTGCGGTTTTGTGTGTGGTGGAAGTGCTTACCCAGATGATGCGCCCTACCTCTCTCAGATTAACTTGTAATAAGGTGATGCTGTATGTATGATGGTATTGGAAGAGTATCAGTTATTATGAGCTTTTACCGCTGAGCAAAATCGTCGCTTCGGATCTCTACTGCCAACAGCTGATGAGACTCTAGCAAGAAAAAACGTCCGGAATTGATCAAGAAAAGAGGGGTTATGGGGGTTTTCACCCAGCCAGACCACGCATATCTTTACCCACTCAACAAATATTGGCAGCAAAACTTGGTTGGGAGTGTTATTGCATCCACCATGTAGCCCTGACCTTGCACCCTCAATTTTTTAACTGCTTCGATCTTTTCAGAATTCTTTACATAATGTTAATTTAGTATTAAGAGTATATTATATTTAGTATATTCATGTTCTATCAGAAGGTGATGTCAGGAGCCCTAGAAACCGGCGAGCGTGCATGAAAAGAGCAATGAATGTGAAAGAAGCGAGTGAGGTATGTAAGGATCGAGTCGCGTGGCGCTCGGTTCTCTCTGCCTACCCCGTAAGGGATTTGGCGTGAAGTTATAGATAGATAGATAGTATTAAGAGAAGACTGTAAAATCTATTTGTCGCAGTTTTTTGATCAGAAGTCCCAAAATTTCTACCGCAATGGGATTATGTCACTACTCGTACATACAAGATTATAACAAGTTATCGAATAAAATATATTAAAATCAAAAGTAAATAAATAAATATTTATATATCTCCCAAGGATTGAGGAGTGATAACATTACAATGTTAGGTATATTGTGATCTCAGCTAGGATTTACATTCAATAACCATTTTGAATATAAAATCTATTTTAACAATCGCTGTATTGATTCACGTGATCCCGTGGGATGTTAACATGCGTGGTAGATATGATCCTATTACTACTGACTGGTTTCGAATACCGAACGTTCTAGTTTTCCAATTCGCAGCTAAAATTGGCAATGATAACACTTATTGTATCTGTGCCGACCGCCCTTGCTTTTTTCAGAGCCTGTACGATTTAGGAAACTGAGATATCTATGGAATATTATATATTATATATCGTTAATTACACATAAATAATGGAACGAATGCTTATTTTTGTAGTTCATGTATAAAAGTTATTAAGAAAAAGATACATTACTGTCGATGGTAAGAAAAGTGAATTGCAGAGAGAGGCAAAAGAGTCAGTCATTAGGTGATCGTTTACCCCCCTCTAGTATTGGATCATTACCGCCAACAGAAACCATCTGAAGTCATCGTTGCTAGTCTTTTAGAGGAAATATAGATTGTCTTTTCTGGCTTTCACACTTCGTATTTGGTCGAAAACACCGTTTCGGGACTTTGGTAGAACGCTAGTTATGGCGAAGGCGTTCGATCGGATCTGGCATCGGGGTCTTCTATCGAAGTTACCATCATACGGGCTGCCCGAGGGCTTGTGGGTTGCCAACTTCATATCCCGCAGATGCATAGTAGCCGTGGTAGACGGCAGTTGCTCCGATAGCATGAGTCTCAGTGCTGGCGTCCTACAGGGCTCTGTACTGTCCATATATACATATCAATGATATATTGTCAATTGATGGCATTCATTGTTATGCGGATGACAGCACCGGGGACATTTATTATACAGGCCGTGCTGACATCCCTCGTGCCCTTATGGACGAAAGCCCCGATAAACTTCTGTCTTAAATGGAAGGTACTTTGGCTAAAGTAACTGACTGGGGGAGGATGGGCTTAACTTGGTCGAATTCAATCTCATGAAGACACAAGTTTGCGCGTTCACCGCTAAGAAAACCCCATTTACTCTGGTTCCTAAATTTCAGAACACACTTCTTACCATCACCAACAGCATTAGGATGCTTGATGTCGAGATCTCCAGTGACGTTCAATATAGAAGTCACCTAGAGGAAAAGGTCAAAGTCTCAAGTCAGACCGCACATAGAGTACTGCAGTCGCCTTTGGGCGGGAGCACCTGGGTACCAGCTTGGACCGTGTGACTCGAATTGTAGACGATCCTAAGCTTACACACGGTATTGAACCCTTAAGTTTGAGGAGAGATTTTGCCTCCCTTTGTGTGTTCTACCGATTGTACAACGGGTTGCGTTCTGAAGAATTGTTTGATATAATGCCGACAGCTACTTTTTATAACTGCACCACTCGCCGACAGCGGGAAGTTCACTCTCACATGCTGGAACCGCAATGGTCGCGTACTGTTCGGTTCCAGAGAAGTTTTCTTCCGAGAACTCTCAAGTTGCTGAATGAACTTCCAGCCGAGGTTTTCTCAAGGGACTACATACAGCATGGGGCTCTTCAAGAAAGGCGCGAAGAGATTTGTAGAGGCTCAACAACGCATTAGAGACACTCCTGGTGTTGCAAATGTCCATAGACTACTGTGACTGTTTACCATCAGGCAGGGCGTATGCTTGTTTGTATCTTGGCTGTATAAAAAAAACTTCTTATAGCTTATAAGTCGTTGCGGTTTTTTGAGTCGAATCGCGGGAGATACGCATGGCGCTTGCTGTTTTAAGGCTCTCTTCGTGCCTATGGGCAATTCTTCGCTTCGTACAAATTATTTAATTCTCTCATCTTTTGTATCTAATTGACGCACTCTCTCCCTTCTCAGCGGGGCAGTAACACTCACACAAACGCCTTCGCTACCGTCCGCGCTGCTCTCCGCTCTTTTCGAGCCAATCCTCTGCGCTCCTCCTTGGAGGTTGAATGAAGTTGCTCCTCCATCCGTGGCCGAACCTGCGTAAAGCCGCGAAGTTCACCGCATTTGACAAATCGGAACTCCCACAGCGTAGTACAACTTCGACCTTCACCAGTTTTTAACTTACAGTTCGAAGGAGAATTCCATTCGACAGATTGAACAATTGAAGTTCATATACCAATATACATCCTAAACAAATGCTACTCTCTGGCTTTGAAATAGAAAACAATATAATAAGGACCAGTGTGCTGTTGTTTGTAAAACAATAGTGACCAGAAAACATTTAACTATAATGGCCTAGTTGTTGGGTTGGCCGAAAAGCGATTAGGTGCATATACCATAATTATGTATTTTGTTAGTGAACGGCAATCATTGTAACTCTATGCTATTCAGGCACGTACACTACTTCCTCAGCACAACACAATAGTAAGAAATAACTAATTTGGCCAGTTACGCTGGCAGCACTTGAACCGCGGAGTAAATTAAAATTGAATGGAATTGTAACGTAAGTAACTAAATCGGCTTTATATCAACAAGATATTTTGTTTCTTTTTTTATGCAACGTCGGATGGGAAACAAGTATTCGGCCCACCTGGTATAATAATAATAAATATTGTCGGACAAATTACACAGCGCCATCTAGCCCCAAAGTAGGCAAAGCTTGTGTTATGGGTACTAGACAACTGATGAACATACGTAAATACATTTTTTTTTTGTAAATAAGTACATACATAGAAAATGATGGTATGAACTGGTGACCGTAGCCTATGAACACTTACTAGGAGTACCGTTTGCGCGTTTATGACAGACTGCTACTGCCAGAAATTCCTCAGGATCGTACTGCTCACCTAGCGCAAAAGTTGTCTTAAGTTGTATCAACTTAATAGCTCCTGAGAAGTTTTTGTGGGTAGCGCCGCGATATCAAGAGATAATCCTAGTATTCTAATTCACATCAGGTGGGCCGTATGCTTGCCTTCGGACGTTGTATAAAAAAGACACATAAAAATCCTATTGATCAAAAAGCCAATAAATGATAAAGCAACTTGCATGCTGGTAGGGTGGAAACTTCACTCACTCACAGGAACAACAATCCAAGAAGTGGAAGTCTTTTAAAGTCTTCTTCTGCGGTCTTCTGTGAAGTGGGGTCCTTCCTATTCGGGGTGTTTCGAAGCACCCTACCTCTCTTTCACCAGAGTTGTTAAATAGCAGGGTGCACCTAAACATGTAGTATTATGTAGTGTAGTAGTAAGATGACAAACAAAAATACGGCTTACCTGATAGCACTTCCAGCACAAGGAGTATCGTTCGCTACACTAATAACACAGTAATTATACTACTCGCAGGAATACAATATGCCTTTTCAGGAATTTGTTACTTTGTTGCGAAAATCGGGCTGGTCATTAAATATCTATATGCCCATATACCTACCTCTCTTTCAACAAATACATTTTAGAGCAAATGAGGCTTTCATTTGCTCTAAAAAGTATTTGTTGAACTAAAGTTAATATGAAATGTCTTAAATGAAAGCATACAAACTTTGTTAAATGTAAGCAACCTCATTAACTAAAGTCTACACTAATAAACATTAACAATTTGATTTTCCTTATTATATGTAGGTTTCATTTCATAACTTTTTAGTTTATCATCTTATCTAAATCAAAATGACGTAGAAACGCTACGGTCGGTGGGGGTGTGCTACTGAATTTCATGGTTCTTAAACATTATATTTTTAGTCACTAGAAAAAGTTTTTTCAGGTCAGACTACATTTACCGTAATATGGTGTGAAATAAAACAATTTGCATTAAAAAGCGAAACCAATATCATTGAAATCGAAGCCAGTAAAAACAAAGCAATCATGTAAAAATGTGTCGACTCGAATGAAGTTATTCCACTTTTTAATTTTAATATTTTAATTGGTATCATATTATTCATCTTCATCGCATCTTCATTTAATCTTCAACATTACACGAGATCATCAAAGACATATACTCATGAAAGAAAATTCAAAATCAGATCATAAACAAAATACTCAAGGACGGGTGGTTTTAAAAAAAAAATGTAATCAAACATTCGGAAATTTATTTAGAATAGGTAGATATATTCGAATCTACCTCTAACGAACCTTTTATAGAACTTTTTTCTGTTTAGACATCGTTTCAAAATAATTATAACAGGACAAAAATAACTTAGGGTTACTACCAGTATTATTTTTCCTGTCTCTTGTCAAGTTTGTGTGTTGAAATACCTGCCTCTCAAGTTACAAGTAGGACCTGCTTAAATATTGTTTTACCTAACTTCAAAACGTAGGACGACATTTTTACTTTTGAAGTTAGGTAGAAAAATTATTTTAATTAAATATTCACCTAACAATCAAGGGTGAGCGTAGACTTGCGGGGTGTGCACTTTTATTTCACTAAATAGAAAACTTTAGTATGATTCAAAACAATATATAAAGGGGAACAAAAACGGTTAATGAAAGACATTACTATTTAAATAGCTGGGAAATTTGGTACCAACTTCCCAGTTATTTGAAAAGAGGTAGGGCGCATCAAAGCAGCCCGTCTGGCGAAATACCTCCACCTCACAGAAAACCGCAGCCAAATAACAACTCCCTAGAGGGCTGTTGTGTTCCTGCGTGCGGGGGAGGTCACCAGTACCTATGCTCCCAAGGAGTTGCTGCGTAAGCAGCAGAGGAGGCATCGCGCTAGTGATACTTAATATATTACAAGCGTTAATAGGCTACGGTAGCCGCTTTACATCAGGTGGCCCGTATGCTTGAATGACTCCCGCCATAGTATAACAGAAAGCTATTTAATTATTTATTCCTTGTACATTTGCTAATGGTTTGCAGGCAAGCCTATTTGTCAAATAACTATCTACGCAAATCAATTACTGAACTTTATTTTCGCAATTGATTAATTTAAGCGACCATCAACCTAAAAATGAACGTATTTAAATATTTTTAATTAACAACCAATTCCGGAATAATACGGCCGCAAGAGACATGACCGGAAACAGGAAATATTTGACGGCCAACTGTAATAGTATTAGTACGTAACAATTTCTCTATTATTTAGCACAGTACGTATAGGTACTGAATAAATAAAAGATGTAATAAGCATTGAGATTAGAACCTCGAGCAAACAATACAGTTTGTAGTTATTACGAGTATATTTGACTGTGAGTGAGTCACGCAGTATCACCCACATGCGTCACTCAATATGCAAGTACAGTTAAGCGTACGTAAAGCTCGATATTTTAAGTCAGCCATTTTACACATATAAACAACTTTTGCTAAGGGACCAACACCAAAATCAATAAATGAATTAATTTGCAATGTAAATATGACAACTACTCGAACATTTTGCATGGAACTGATATTTTGTTTTCTCGATTTCCTAGTTATGATCGCAACTTTTTATTTTTGACATTGACTATGCAGTGAGCCGTTACTGCGTCACCCGGTGGGAGAGGCGGGGGTGAGGTGCCACAGCCTAAGCGATTGCCTAAGGGCCCCCAAGGTATGACCATGATGATATGACCACAACCTTTGGACCACCTATTTAATCACTTGCACCACAATTTGCCAGGTACCCTGATCTCAATTGTCACTCATATGCTCTAATACAAGAAGGAAGACCTTTTCTATATTCCTATTTTACTATATGAAAATGATTAAATTAAATATTGTCGCACAAATTACACAATGCCATCTAGCCCCAAAGTATGCGAAGGTTGTATTATGGGTTTTAGAAAACTGATAAACATAGATAAATACATTTTTTTTTATTTGTAAATACATACTCTCGGTACATAGAAAACACCCAATTGAAAACAAACGGACATGTTCTTCCACAGAAATATTTGTCTTGTGTGAGAATCGAACCTACGAGCGCTGGTGTCAACGTAGCTTTACTAACTTCTGCGCAGCTGAGCTTGTCGATGGTTCATAAATTTACAAATACCTATACATTTGTACAGTAATTTATGCACATGTAGAACTTATAAATGTATATATTTTCCTTTCTCTACTGTGGCGATATGGCCGCTATTGTGGGAATATGTGGAAAACAAACTCTTGTGTTTGATATATATCTTTAATATGATCTGATACTATAAACTAAATGACAAGAGTATTTATATGAATATATAACATAGAGATTCTTACTATTAGGACGTGGTTTAGATGTACGTTCTGAAAGAACGTGTTATGCTGACATTACTATTAATTAATATAAAATATAATCCTTATATAAATATTATTTCCTTATTTCTAGCACGTCTAATCTTAAAGGTAGGTACCGATCTAAGTATAAGGTAGGTGTATATCTACGATAGTGATCCCCATAGATATTCCCCCCTTGAAAGAAATATTTTTCAATATACAAAATGTATGTGAATGTAGCTTGATGAGTTACATTTGTCTACTTATAACTACTTTGACACGTGCGTCCAAATCTGGTAATTTTGCTTGGTTTGTCTATACATGCGTGATTCCTTGTTTCAGTGCCACGTACTGTTTCTTCTTCGTTCATTAAAAATGCTGGATTCAAGCGATCTATCGACATGTTCATTTCTGTACCATTACGTTGTATGGTAAAAACTTTTTCCGAATGTTTATTTACTAAATATGGTCCATCGTACGGCGGTGTGAGATTGGGACGTAATCTATCGCATCTTAAAAATACGTGCGTACAATCCTTTATTGAACTTGTTGATGCCGGATGAACGAAAACGTTCTTGTTTGTGCTTTTCTTCTTGGGAATGGCTGTAACCCGCTCTATATTATCCTTAATTCCTTGCACAAAATCGGCGTTCGTTGTACTTGAATCATTGCCGAAAAAATTTCCGGGTAACTTGATCGTCGTGCCATCAATTACCTCATGATTTTTTTACGAGGGTGAATCAAACTGTTATAACTATCGAATATTTTCTTCCTGTATTGCTATGATAAATATAAGCGCATGGTGTTGGTAGAGACATTACAATATATTTTGCTGTTGCCGTTTAGTGTACGTATGAGCGACATACTTAACGATTTATTCTGTTTGAGTTGTTCAAGCTCTACATTCTCCTTTTGATTTATTTCCAAGTCGGAAAAATCGATCACTGTTGGACATGAAATGGTTTCGATGACTCGTTTCGGCAACTGCGTTATCTTGTCCGCTTAAGTAGCGGATGTCGGTGCTAAATTGTGATATGTAATCCAAATATCTTGTCCTTCTGGGAGTGTCGTCCGCGGATATTTTCTTAGTGAAAGCATGTATTAAGGCTTGTGGTCCGTATAAATTGTAAATTCTCGTCCTTTAATCAATCGTCGGAATTGTTTTACTGCCATATTTATTCCTAGTAACTCTCTGTCCTAGGTTGAGAATTTCTGTTCAGCTTCGTTTATGTTTTTGGAGAAAAAAGCGATTGATTTCCACTTTTTGTTGATTTTTTGCTGGACCACTCCACATACGCATTTAGGCATCATAATAGCTATCTTCGCCTCATCGTCCGAAAAGGCCAGGGTTGTAACGTCGCGTAAGTCTTGTTTGCATTCACGGAAAGCTTTATCTGCTTCGTTGTTCACGTTATAGGTGTGCTGTCGTTTTTTTTTTCAACTTTTTCAAAAATGCGTGGAGTGGACCTTGATTTGCGGCTGCTTGCGGAAATAAATGTCTATAAAAATTATAATTCCTTGACTATCATGAGATTTGGGTAATCAATAATGGCTTGAGTCTTTTCTTGTGTCGGTTTCATCCCTTGGTTCGTTATATGATAACCAAGAAAATCTAACTCAGTTTTGAAAAACTCACACTTGCTCAAGTTAATAGTAATTAAATTTTCAAGTAAACACATAAATACGGTTTCCAATGCTCCTGATGTTGTTTTTGGGTACTTGCTGGCAATCAATATATCATCTACGAAAACGAAAATATAGTTAAAGTCTCGAAAAATGGCGTCCATGTAGGTACCGCTGGAAACTTTGACTTCCGTACTTCAATCCAAACCCTATACGTAGAAATTCGAAAAGTCCAAACGGTGTTATTATTGCTGTTTTTCCTGGCTCGGCTGTAGGTATCATGTGATAGACCTTCTTGATATCGAGCTTACTGAACATAGTGTTTCTACTTGCAGTGTATGAAAAATTCAATAATCTTGGTAATGGATATCTGTGGTATTGTAATTTTGTTTCACTCACCACAAGGTCACAAGGTCTCCATTTTCCACCTTTATTCTTTACCATTTGCAAAGGACTGGCCCATGTAGGCCATCCAGTAGCCCAAGGTGGAAGTGGGCGGGCGCGAGCACATACTGGCGGTCCATTCGTCATAATATAGGGGCCTAGTAATGTCTTCGTAATTTTCCAAAAGTCGCCTTACGAGTTCAGGTAATCAAGAGTCGATGGAGCGGACGGACGGGAATTTTTATTTGATTAAATTAACAGGTACTTCGTACTCTGTAAGTTTATCTATTAGTTTTCTCCCGTATATATCTACCAATAAACGATAGTGCTCTAAAAATCGGCTCCCAAAATTGGCATTATAACGTCGGCGATAATAAAGGTCTAAATGAAAGGACGTCGTAAATCCAAATTTAATGTTAATGTACATTCCCCGTATGTGTCAAGTATGTACGTATTATATATAGTAGTACGTATAATTTGAACTCGCTAGTGCTTGCCTTGTTCTGTTTTGGTCTTGAAATAACAGATATATTCGCCCTTGTATCCACAAAAAATTTGTAACCGCTATTGGAATCCGTAATCGTTAGGCGATTCGACGGACAAATAGCACAGAATTCCTCCTCATTCTGTGCCGATTCGAGTTTCTCGGTTGTTGTCTTTCCTTCCTCCAGGAACACGGATGATGGCATTTACGCGCCTTATTTTTGTATCTATAATGCAAATAACATAATTCGTTATTATTGTTTCGTGTTGCTGATTGATGGCGGGAACTTGACCCAGTTCTTCCATTCGGTTGTCGCCTGAAAGTGCAGTGTCTGTCAAAAAATTGCCGCGAGCGTTGGTTACGTAAGGCGGCGATTTCTAATTGGATGGACACTGATTGTGACGACAATTGCATGATTAAATTTATATCAGCTGCTTCTGTGGTGGTGGCTTGGTGGGTCCTGTTGAACCCGATGTTAAATAAATCAAATACGCAAATACGGTCAGCCATTTCACTCAACTTGTTTAAGGTATTTGTTCTCTAGCGGCGGATCGTTTAACAAATCGCTAACCTGATGTATCACCTCCTTAGGTAATTTCGATACCACAGCATTGAACTTGTGTTCGTCGCCTTAATTTTGAGGACCAACCATGGCCTCAAACTGCGCGAATCATAAGCGTGGAGAATCCGTCCAGAAATACGGAAGTCGCTCGGAAATGGTTGAAAACGAAAGATTAATTCGTCACATTTCCCGTACTGAATGCCTTGCTGGGTGTAGGAGACGCTATGGTCGACGAGGGCGTTAGTCGTCTCTTGAAACTGCCTCTTGAAATTCTGAGCCAGTGAGACCCGCTTGTGGGAGGGCGGTGGAATTGTGTAGCTGATTCCAAGTATTCTTCGGGAGGTCTTCTGGTTGATTCTCGTTGGTGCCGGATTAGATCACGTCGGGGTCACCACTGTGGCAATATAGCCACTATTGTGGGAATATGTAGAAAACTAAACTTTCGTGTTTGATATATATCTTTAATATGATACTATAAACGAAATAACAAGGGTATTTATATGAATATAAAACAAAGAGATTCTTACTATTAAGAAGTGATTTAGAAGCACGTTCTGAGATAATGTGTTATGCTGACATCACTATTAATTAATATTATATAATTAATATTATTTCCTTATTCCTAGCACGTCTAATGTCTAATCTTAAAGGTAGGTACCGATCTAAGTTTAAGGTAGGCACATACCTACGATAGTGATCCCCATCTACATATGTTTACTTTACACATCTAGTCTTGCTATAAATACTGAAACAAAGAAAAAGCAATTTCTATTGCAAATAACATTCATTACTTTTACAGTGTGTTAGTTTAATACATAAATATAAAACAATTCAAAATATAAAAAACTTCGAAGTGGTCTCCATTGGCTGCCATACAGTCCTTTAAAAGCTCTGATGAAGTCCGGAACGTTCGTTTCCAACCAAGACTGCGTAGACCGAGCTTTATGACCCGGCGCCGAGTCTTGCTGGAAGGACCATTCTTGGTTATTGAACATGGTGTTGTTAAGGGGCTTCACTGCCTTCTCAAGAATGGTATCTTGATACACTTGTGCCGATGTTTTGATGCCTTTTTCACAAAAGTATGGCTCAGTCACTCCTTCATAGCTAATACCCCACCAAACCATCACTGAAGTCGGATAGTGCCCACGTTGCACTCTGTCGACTAATTAGGAAACTTCCTTAGAGCTTAGAGTGTAAATACGGTCATTTTGTTTGTTAAAATGTTGCTCAATTGTAAAAAATTTCTCATCTGTAAACAAAATTTTTCTGTGACCTCCCTTTGCGTACCGCTTCAGTAGTTGTTTCGATTTTACCACCCTATTCTTTTTTAATTTATTAGTTAAGAAATGACCAGTACGTCTCTTATAGGCTGCAAGTCCTAAGTCATATTTTAAATTACGCGACATGGTTCTAGGTGCTATCTTCATCTCCCGAGATAAAATCTTTTGATTTCTTCGAATTCTTTCCCTTACTGCTGTGACCACCTTTTTCGTACGAACACTACGTCGACGGCCAGATCTTTTTCTGTCATAAACAGAGGTCTCATTGTACCTATTAATAGCCCGGTACACAAACATTTTACTAATACCAAGCGTATGAAGAGTTTTAAAAATTGCATTTGGCTACATACCTACTTTGTGTAATTCAATCACAGCGATTCGGTTCTCTTTATCACCCCGCTCCATTTTAATATCGCAAAATATTGTACAATGTATTGGCGCCAAAATGAGAAAACGCAATGAACAATCATATAAAAATGACAGATTCCAAATTCAAATGTAATATTTTGTTTATTTTTAATTGTAACAGTATTTATGGCCCGACTAAGTATCTTAGACAATTCAACAAAAGGACTCGCTATACGCGTGATTCTGTTAGTAAATAATTCTGCCATTTTTGACGGTGGACGAGGTAACTACTACATTGAAACGAAAATAATGTTTTAAGGAAATGTCAACCTTATTTCGAGGCAGCTACAGTTCAAAGTTATTTTCTTACCGCTGCCTACCATCTGTTGTGGAATAGCTGAACTTCTTCGTAAATCGAAGCTGGTAGATTCAAAATTACGAAACGTCTCATATACTTTTTTTTTGTCTTTAGCTAAATGAACTCTATTATACAGCAAGAAGTTTTGCAGTTTGTATAATTTACGCTAATTTGGGATAGGAGATGCACGCTCGCCGGTTCCTAGGGCTACTGACATTACCTTCTTATAAAACACGACTAATGTGGTCATGGTAGGTGAGTCTTGATGTTCCTCAGCTCCTACCTCCTTCCACTTTAGAACTGTATATCTCTTTCGTCCTTCTTTTATCCTGCATTCTTTCAACATGTCTTTCTTATCAAAACACAGAACCACTTTCAAACGTTATCATTGCGAACGTGGTCAGCAAGCGTTATCCCACACATTTTCGCATCATCGCAACTCAATTGCATTTATCCTACTATCATGCTCTCTCTTCCATACCCAGCTTTCACTTCCATACATTAGCGTTAGGATTAGTAGCGCGTTGTATACTGGGAGCTGTGCCTTCTGGCGTAATTTTCAGCTGCCTAGAATGCAGTGTGAGTAGTGATTCTGCTAATAATACGGTATTGTCTGCATAAAGCAGGTAATTCACCATTAAGTTATCTATTCCTAATCCTGCATTCATAGATTTTATTATCTGCAGACAATAGCCCATGCTGTCTTGTTATGTATATAACGTATCATATCTCTAAAACTATTAGGCATAGAATAATAAAATTTTATGTTCCGTATGTGTAATAACTCCCTCTATCACCGACATTTCGTTGGTCCACTCCTTACCGAACATCCGGTATAGTTGTTTGTAGTGTTTATTGCAGGGTTCGAGCATTGTACGAAGCTTGGGATAAGGCGTCATAACAACCGACATTTGTCTCATTATCTTGAAGTTCACATTTTTGAAAATTTTACTTCTATCGCGTGCTAACTGCACACATATTTTTTTCGTTGTGTGGTAGTGGATGGTTGTCGCACACGCAAGCGCAATGTGACGTGCTAACTTTAGACCGACATGAATAATAAAGAAAAATGTGGTCTTTGCACCTCCTGAAAATTCCAATTTATTAGGTTTCTTTTCGTTATATTTTATACTTGACGTTGGCAAAGTAACATATTGCCATAAGAGGGGAAAAAAAACAATGTGGTTTCGAAGTCACAACAGAACGCCATAAAATCAAAACTAAGAAGTTAAATTGTTTATGTACTATAAAAAAATTAGATATCTATTCGTTTTGTAATACGCAAATGTTATTTGCTCATTCGAGCTATATTTTTAATTTGTCTCAAATTAAGTTTGTGGTTCTTGTAGTTTTAATTATTAATACTACTTTCCGCTCACGTAATGTCGTCTTTCCACGAAAGGCAAAAAAATCTATTTAACCAGTTAAAAAATGCCGAAGATCAGTATGGTTTTTCCAAAACACAAACAGTTATGCCTCCTCCCGATTATGGTGTAATAGACAGACAAAAATACAAGAGATTAAAACATGAAATGAAACAGTTCAGGGGAAAGGAAAGTATATTCAAAAAACAAGACTCAAATATACGGGAATGTTTACGAGCCAAAACTGTGCCTGGTTATATAAAAAACCCAAACAAATGGGTTTACTACTCACTGGCAGATGTTACACCAGAACAAATGTCTGAAGCAACAAATACTGCCACAGCACTTGCTTTAATACAACAAATTGAAGCTGAAGAAACAAACAAAACAGAGATGGCCCAAGACAAAGATTCAGATGCTGTATTCAAGAAGCCCATGTTTCATGTATCTTCTGCTATAAGGAAAGTCCCTACTCCAAAAGACAGTGAAATAGTATTCAAGAATAATAAAATCATAATGCCTGAATATATAGTTGGTATGTCTCGAAAAAAGGAAAAGAAGGATAAATTAGCCCGAAGAGTATCTCATGACAGCACAGAAGTTGTGAAAAATGCAGAATTAAAGTTGAATCATCTGTATGAAGACAATGAAGAAACATAGATTTTATTATTGTATTAACAGGCTTAATTTTAAATTGTACAATAAAAATGATCTATTATTTAAAGGTATTTAAATAACCCCCTGTAATATTATATAGTGCATAATGGTATTACGTTTTAGTTTTCAATCCAAAGTGCAAAAGCTCATATTCAGAGTTCTGTCTGCTATCATTGGATAAATCATTTATAGGTCTCTGCTCACAAACTAATTTACCTCTTGACTCAGTATTAAGGCACCGCTCGCTCACTGAAAGTTAAGTTGTTTAGTGCCTATTTAGCTCACTGATTTGAGCCTATGTTGTCAATGAGAGGATGATTTTGAAGTAATGTTCTCCTAAAATAACTGTTAAATACATATAAAGCATTCCTTATTGTTTGGTAAATTTGTGCGGCAAGAACAGCATCACCTTACTACTACTGCTACTATGCAAAGGATAATATTAGATTTCACAAGTTAAAAAGCCTAGTTTGATTATAATATGCAGAAAATACAGACAATTATTGATGTGATTTAATAATTTCTCAGTATCTCTTGTCTCATTTGTTTATGTATAATTGTAAATAGCACTGTTTCTTTTCCGGCATGTGTAACTAGTGTGGTGTCAGAACCATTATGATGTACTATAAATAAGGATATTGTATGCTATGACTTTTTAGATTTAGTAGAACTACGAGGGTCATTTGAAAAGTTCTTAGCCTAACATGGTTAAAGTCATTGGTTTTTTAGGGTTCCGTACCCAAAGGGTAAAACGGAACCCTATTACTGAGGCTCCGCTGTCCGTCCGTCCGTCCGTCTGTCACCAGGCTGTATCTCATGAACCGTGATAGCTAGACAATTGAAATTTTCACAGATGATGTATTTCTGTTGCCGCTATAACAACAAATACTAAAAAATAAAATAAAATAAATATTTAAGGGGGCTCCCATACAACAAACGTGATTTTTTTGCCTTTTTTATAGATAATGGTACTGAACCCTTCGTGCGCGAGTCCGACTCGCACTTGGCCGATTTTTTTATAACTACCCTCATTTTGTAGTTACATTATTTAGCAACAAGTATGCACAGTTTAGTTTATTCACAGTAACTCATTGTTCGTTTACACGTGATACCGTAAGTCAAGTTAGAGCTATTTTTGAAAATGGATAAAATTGAACATCGTGCAGTGATAAAATACCTGAATTTGAAAGGTTTAACTCCAAAAGCTACTTTGGGTGAGTCCGCTCCTTCGTATGCGACTGTTAAAAACTAGGTGGCAGAGTTTAAACGTGGTTGTGAGACCATTCAAGCTGAGCCCTGTAGTGGCCGGCCTTCGACTGCTTCCACTGATCAAAACAAAGAAAAAATCTGTGATTTAATTTTATCTGATCGAAGATTGACTGTCGAGGAGATAGCTAAGACTGTAGGCATCTCATCTGAGCGAACACATCATATAATTACTACTGAACTTGGATTCTCTAAGGTGTCTGCGCGGTGGGTACCGCGACTGCTTTCAGTGGAACAAAAACGCAACCGACTCACAACTTCTCGCGACTGTTTAGAGTTATATGAAGCTGACCCAATAGAATTTGTTGAAAGATTTATAACCATGGATGAAACCTGGGTTCACCACAATACACCCAAGACAAAAGAACAGTCGAAACAATGGAAAAGAGCAGGATCGCCCATCCCAAAGAAGGCAAAGGTGGTTTTATCGGCGGGCGAAGTCATGACATCCGTTTTTTGAGATGCAAAGGGTATAATTCTCGTGGATTATTTAAAAAAGGGTGAAACAATAAACTCCGATTACTATTGCAACCTGTTGCGTCGTTTGAGAGAAGAAATCAAAGAAAAACGTCCAGGTTTATTGTGAAGAAAAGTCTTGTTTCATCAGGACAATGCGCGCGTTCACACCTCTGTGCAATCCATGGCAGAAATCCATCAATGTGGCTTCGAATTGTTACCACATCCCCCATATTCACCGGATTTAGCACCGTCCGACTTTTATCTGTTCCCAAAGCTGAAAAAATTTTTAGGTGGTAAACATTTTTTTACAAATGAAGAGGTCATAGCCACCGTGGACGCTTATTTTGAGGAGTTAGACGCAGATTTTTTTAAAACGGGTATCGAAGCCTTACCGGGTCGATGGAAAAAGTATTTTGAGCTCGGAGGAGAATATGTTGAAAAATAAAAATAAACTCAAAATCGTGTGGTTTCATTAAGTATGTTAGGCTAAGAACTTTTCAAATGACCCTCGTAACTTTAACATAATTTAAGACTGTAAATATGGTCAGTTAATAGAAAGAACTGTTCTAATATAACGAACACAACTAAATGACATGAAGTTGTTCTTGCACTAGCCAATTAGAGCTATGTATTCTACCTCTCCCCCTGACCCATGTGAGTATTTTTACTATGCAAAAATCATGTCATTGTGTCTCCATAGATATTTCCATCATGTCTGCTAAAATATTTTTTTTTGTTATGATTGGTTTTTATACATGACGAAGGTGGTAAAGAAGAACGTCCCAGTCGTCGTCTGATTTTAAGAAGTTACCATAGCCTATGGACACTTGCAACACTTGGGATGTCACTTGAAAAGTCGACCCATCAAAGTAAAAGAATTTAAAACCTGCACGACCTAGTATTAGCTTTTAGCATTAAAATTTCTACAAAATGTATCATTAATGACAATTACTAAAACAAATAATTGATACAACAAACAATAAGTTTGTGACATAAATGATTTTGTTTGTAGTCCGTCAGGGATGTTTGCAGAGGCACATAGAGACAACTTCTTCGCTGTCACACGTAAAACCGTGCACTCCCTGATGAGTAGAATGTATGACAGCATCAACGAAATCCTAAGAATGTTCGCCGATTGGTGTGATGGGCGTCTGCTGGAGCACTGGAACGGTGTACTTAAGGAGTGCATTTTTGTATGTAAGAAAGTAACATTAGAATATAAGCCTTTTGTGTTACTAAATTATTTATATATAGATCTGAAATAAAATGAATTATAATTATTATAAAGTATGTAAGGCACGCGTCTTATGGCGCTCGGTTCTCTCTGCCTACCCCGCAAGGGACCTGGCGTGAAGGTATAAATACATACTATAAATAGTCTATACAACCTTCAACTTCACTTCAGCTTGCTTATTTTGGAGTAGGTATGTATGCATTATTTTGTGCACCAAAATGTGAGAATATGGATGAACCCGTAAGTCCAATAATTACAGCCTGATTAACTCCATTTCACATACCAGCAAAATACATCCGCGTATATCTGTCTTCCTAAATCTACACATGACAGGTCCAGGAGTCGGGTCACATAGGGATTGACACAAACATCTATTCTATCATATAGGTATATCATATTCGATTTGAGCACCTGCTGTCTACCACAGACTTGTGATTTTGAAACTTTGAACACTTCAGTTTTCGATACCCAGCAGAAAATCATCAAAAAATTCCTACCTGGCTGAAACAAAAAAATTTTAACAGTAACCTACTGGCAGGTTTGGCAAAAGTTACAAAGCAATAATTGTAAACAACACAATTTATTAAAACTACACTACCGAAGATATGGACTCTCAATCCTCACATTAAAACTGTCACGTCATACACGGTAACGTTCTAATTTTGCGAGCATATATTTTTAATAGAGGTTTGTTATTGGAATACATTGAAACAATAAACACACCAGTTGGCTATAATGCAAGAAAGAGAGTTGGTCGGGACAGAGTGTCTCTGATAAAAAATGGCATGCGCGGTTGATTTTTGGCATGTAGAAAGAAAGCAGGACAAAAGAATGATGAAACAGATATATAATGCGAAAGTGAAAGGATGTCGGAACCGAGGATGGCCAAAACTTACCTACCACGACGAAATTGATCGCGTTTTATCAGGTGATGTTAGGAGACCTAGGAATCAGCGAGTATGTATGAAAAGGGCTATCAATGTTAAAGAACCAATGAGATGTGAAACCTCGACTTATGCCACTCGGTTCTCTCTGTGTACAGATAGATTACAATTATTAAAGTTATTTTTTTGTTCCTGAAGCACATAAATAACGTATGAATGAAATACCTACTATTGTAAAAATATATTATTTATCTGCAGTCGTAGTAAAAATCGTAAAAGATTGTAAAAGTAAAACAAAAGCGTAGTTACTATTGAATTCATAAATTTACTTATTTACTTTACGCTACTGTAGCGACAAATTGCCGACGTTAATCATCGATTGTGACTGACACTATTAATAGTGAGCCGTATGATTGTATGCTTCCCGACGTACCTAGTATTAAAAAAAACCTTTAGAAGATAACTGACCACCACGATAACTTGTAATACGCATGAAATTTATTATCTTAATTTGTATCAAAGACCTGATGAGGTTTATACAGAGTCGACAACGCACGAGTGACACCACTGGTGTTGCAAATAGACAACGGCAACTGCTTACCCGGAGGCAGTCCGTATGCTTGTTGACCACCTCAGCGGTATAAAAATATAACATAGAACAACACTAGTCAGATTCTCAAACTCGGCTGTCTATGAATGTGTAAGAACGTAACAGGGATACCAATTATTTATCTATGTATATTCTTCAAGCCAAGTCCTTTGACAACAGACGGGTTAATTAATAATTAAACCGTTGATTCCGCGGCGTAGGCAGAGAGGACCGAGAGCCACACAACTCTCGAGTGTCACATAACTCTCGTCTTTACCTACTCCTCTTTAACATTCATATAAAGTATCTACTCACTAGATGACATAAAACCGTATTGGGTTGTAAATAAAAGCCATTATTATTTTAAATGCTTTATTTACATAACTTTTAACATTGTGATATAATTGCAGACTCCGATTTAATTTCTAAGTTTTCAGTCTGCTGATTGTCAGACTTTTCAGCACTGAACGCACTGAGATCACGCATCATGGAGTATGCATCCTCACCATCGGCATAGTACTTGGGCTCAATTTCCAAAATTTTGAAACCGAGCGAGTTGGTGTATAGATTAAGTGCAGCTCTGTTGCTTTTCCTCACATGTAATGATACATACTTAGCCTGAAACAAAAAAAAAAGCGGTTAAGGCTATGAACCCTACGACGAGCTCGGTGGCACAGTCGTGAAAGACCCGACTTTGCCACCAACGATCGTGGGTTCGACTCCAACACATGAGATACATTCGTGTGAACATGTCTGTTTGTCTTGGTCTGGGTGTTTTAAGAGGTAGGGCCATTAAAGCAGGCTGCTTTGAAGTCTGGGGAAGTATCTCCACCTCACAGAAAAACCGCAGCCAAATAACAAGTAAGTGAGGTCACCAGTAGAGAGTTACTGTGTTAGCAACAGAGGTGATACATAATGTGTTACAAGCGTTTATAGGCTACAGTACCGCTTTACATCACGCGCACCATATGCCTGTACGCCTCTTGACGTTGTATAAAAAAAATAACTGAGGAAACCTAAGTTTCGCATAAACGTAGATCAGTAGGTAATCTGGAAACCAATTCCGCCGTCGGAATTGGAATTAAATTCTTGAATTACGACAGTACCGACAAATTGGTTTGACGTTGATCGCCGATTGTATAGATTGACACTATTAATAAGGCTTAATTCCACATTGGAGAAAGTATAGTAGAAATTACGAAATTTTACCCAAAACTTTGACATTGGAATTAACGTCAAGAGTAACCCTAGCTCTTTTTTTGTTATTATTATACATCGGGAGAAGCAAGCAGGCCCACCTGTACTATGGTATTATGGCCTGTACTGTATTGGAAGCGTTCAGACTACAGTAATTTACATCAGATGCTTGAATAACCCTCGAGATTGAAAAATACCTGATGTATAGCGGTTACCATAGGCCATGAACGCTTGCAATACGTGGAGTATGACTCGCGTATTGCTACTCTCGCTGATAACACAGCAACTTCTAAGGACCTTACTGATAACCTCACTCACTAGCGAAACACAATAACCCCCTAAAGCAGCCTTTCTCAAAGTGGGCGATAGCGCCCTTTTGTGGGCGCTGAAGGCCTACAGAGGGGCGGTAAAGGGTCAGAAAAAAATGGGGAGCGTCGGCGTTTTACGGGGCGATGTTGATTAAAATTGACTGAAAATAACACCGGTCTACACAGTATCGATTATTTAGTTTATATTTCTGCCCTGTATGATTGTATAAAAACTAAAAATAACATAGCTATCGTCGGATAGCCCGTACGCAATCAAGTTGTAACAAGTTTTTGTTAAATAACGCGATTTGTGCAATACGTGTGTGAGAATCAAAATGAAATTACGTAATTTAATGTGTTCCATCATTTTATAGTTAATAGATTCAGTAGTTATTGCACCTAACTCAAATTTATAGGCATGTTGACTTAAACTATTGTCTGTGCTTCTGCCATAAGTTCGATCATGCGAATAGGGCATGCATCAACGAACGATAGTCGGCACCACGCACTATCGTCCGTTGATGCAATGCCCTCACTATCATGACTGTTCAGTCATCTGTCTCGGCTTCCGCGGTGGTCTCTGTAGCGGTGGCGAGTGGAGTTACTGTTCGACAGTCAGTCAATTGCATACACGACCGCAGCAGCCACGCCAGAAACGGCCACAGCAGCGACGACATACATCTACTAACGGTTGGGGATAGATGGAAGTCGGGGCTAATTCATATGAAATAAATAGGTGGCGGAAGTTATAATTCGCGTTATCGGATTTATGTGCCGTCGAGCAAATGATACGAGTAAGTACTTATCACTTGTTCGGCAGTGAAAAAAAACATCGTGAGGAAACCTGCAAGTTCAAGAAATTATATTTCGAAAGACGTGTGACCTAACCTAAGATAGGTCTGGTAGGTTTCTCCCCTGGATTGTGAAAGACAGTCGCTCCATGTAAAAATCAATATCGTAGTCAAATCCTTAGGTTTAGACCTCGCCAATCCCAATAAATTAAGACAAACGGGATAACGCTAGGATGACCAAGGTGACAGAAGTTAAAAGAAAGAAATGCATATGTTAACCACGCAATACTATATATAAACAACAAAACTACATAATGCAATCACTCATTAGGTAGTAGTTTCAATCAAAGCATAAGAATACTAGAACAGCTAAAAGGCCAAATATTATGCGGCGCCGATTTTCGGCTGAAAACCTGTTGCAATGTAGAAAAGTAGGTACTACTCTAGTAGTGGATCAAATTACTTTATATCATTTTATATTTGTTTGCAAGTTGTTTTGTCTTTGTGTGGTTTTTGCATTATCTTTGCTACTGATCCACTGAATACATAAAGTGGATATTTGTATAAAACAGTTTTCACTTTTATTTTTTTATTTAAACATTAATAATAACAATAGATTAATCTTACAAAATAGTAACACACCTGGAAACTTTCTACCATTGCGAGAGATGCCTGGTTCATCAGCTTTTGCGCAAGTCCTAGACGGCGATGTGAGCGTTTAACGGCAAGGGAGGTTATGTGGCCATGACGGTTGTCTTCACCATCTTCTTCCATTTTTGCGAGAACATAACCTTCAAAAAATGGTATTTTATATATAACAAATGTTTAAGTAAGCGACAACATTTACAAATTGATGTTTTTTGCATTTTTATTTTACGGCCCACCTGATATAAATCGGTTACCGTAGCCTATGAACGCTTGCAATACATTAAGTATCACTCGCGCGATGCTACCACTGCTACACACACACACACACTACTAAACACAGCAGCTCCTCGGGAGTTTACTAGTAACCTCACGCACACGCAGAAACACAACAACCCTCTAGGGAGTTGGTTTTCGTCTGCAGTTTTCTGTAAGGTGGTGGTACTTCCCCCAGACGGGTTTGATGCGCCCTCCGTCTCTTAAAAACACCCAGATCAAACAGACATGTTCATGCACCCAAATGTTTGCCCTGTGGAATCGAACCCACGAGCGTTGGTGTCAAAGTAACGTAACATCGCGTTTCACTAATGCGCCACCGAGCTCGTCGAAATTTACATAACGCTCTTCGGCCTATGCCTGGCATGAATAGAAATTTCAATCTGTTGAGTTACAGAGTTTTGTCTATTAACTTACAAGTATACTTCAATGTAATTAACTAATTGCATCATTGTATTATTATTATTACAATAAGTTGACATCAAGCTACACATTTTAAAAGATTAGTGAGTGAGCTTTCACTGGTCAACATATAAATAAATATTAATAGATGTGAATGACAGATTCTGCTAGGTTATATATCACATTATAAATATAATACAAACACAAAATAAAAATACTGTTAGGTTCCTATATTCAACTTTAGAGTAACGTAGAGGAGAATAAATGTGTTTATAAGATTAGCAATCTCTAGTTATTCACCTTATGTGACCTGAGATAAACATAATGCTCCTTAAAATATGTAAGCAATGCTTACAAGTACAATATGTACCTGTATGCAACATGTACACATTGAGCACAGAAACTAATACTGGTACTGTAATTTAGTGTATTTGACAATGATAATGTGGTTCCTGACAGGAAATATACATACATTTCAATGAAGGCAGGAAAATATATTTTATTATTTTACATTCCAATACTGTTAAATGCTGTTTGAATCTGTAGGTTACAATACTAGCAATATTACTTAAAGATTCTTACCTACAATGTGCCCCTTCTCATCCTCAGCCACATAGCTTAATTGTGGCCAAGACAATCCATGATAGAAGTAATATTTCATTTGATAGTTTTCAGGCAAACAAAGCAAGTTGCAATGCTGCATATTCATTAAGTCACTTGGACGTGCACACCGAATATTCATTTTGTACTGTGGAGCAAAGATTTTTTTTATTTAAAATAATTCGTCAGAAAGAACCAATGTTCAAGTCAATGAAAATGACTTGGTACTCATTTAAAGTAAAATTGTTGTTAATGGCCATTTATTGTCATACCTTTAGCCACTATTTCCTTAAAAATGTTCAAAAGTAAGGCCAGATGACCTAAAACATGAACAAATTAGAGAGAATTCAAATTGAGCTCTATTATTCCTCACAAAGACCCAAAACATATTAGTTTTGGTGAAAATTTGAGAAATATATTTTAAGTCTTAATTACGAATACAGAAGGGTTGAGTATGTGTGTATTGTTCAAAATCTAAAACAAAATTTATTGATAAGCTTTTGGCAGAGTGGTTAGTAATGATAATTTGACACCAGAGCCCACCGGTATTTTCCCACACAGGACCAACATTTGTGTGCAAAAATGTGTCTGTTTGTCTTGGTCTGGATGTTTTAAGGGAGGTAGGATGCATCAAACCAGCCATCTGGGAAAGTACTTACACCTTAAAGAAAACTGCAGCCAAATAACAGCTCCATAGAGGCTTTTGTATTCCTGTGAGTAAGTGACATTACTAGTAAGCTCAAATTGCTGAGTTGTTGTGCGATGTCAGCTCTGCTACTACTTGCATCAGGTGGGATAAAAGCTTGTATACTACACTTTTTTTTACAACGTTGAGAGGCATACAAGTATACGGCCCATCTAATGTAAAGCGGTTCCTGTAGCCTATAAATGCTTGCAATACATTAAGTATTACTTGCGTGATGCCACCTTTGCTGCTATCACATCAAATCCATAGGAGCTTAATGGTGACCTCACTTACATGCAGGAACACAACAACCCTCTAGAGAGTTGTTATTTGGCAGCGGTTTTGTGTGAGGTGGAGGTACTTCCCCAGATGGGCTGGTTTGATGCGCCCTACCTCTCTTAAAAATACCCAGACCAAGACAAACAAACATGTTCATGCACACAAATGTTTGTCTTGAGTGTGAAAGTTCAAGTATCACATGTGACTCATTTATTCATAGAAATTCAGACATCATTTTTGTTTTGAATATGATACGATATTGTCCATAGTGCTACATGGAAGTATAGCAAAAACCTAATGTAGAAAGAAATAAAAGAAAATTCAGTGATTTTTTGTTCAGTTAAAAATTTCGAGTAATAAAATATTACAAACAAAAAAAAAGCCTTGATTTTTCATTTTTAATAACACATGGTACATATCTTTCGTACTAATTTATTGTGTACATTTCACAAGCTAGGTTCAGAAAGGCTTGCAGAGGCAGGTGAAATTGATAATCTTGGAAAGTTAGGGAGGTTAAAGATTTTCGAGGGTGGTAGTGTTCTGTAGTTATTGCTGATAACCAAGGAAATGACTGACTAGTTGCTCTCGAACTTGTAAAACTGTCAGTTTAGAACTAGTGCTAATTTGTTGTATATGCATGCTTTCTTCTTCCATTATCAACAGGGTGATACTCATCATTGCGACTATCATTGGTAAACAGATCATTGTCTGAATCAGAGTAATATCTAAATGGTAAGAGTAGCAGTTCTTTGTTTGTATATCTTTAAATAGACAATCACACAATTTATAACCTCATAAAAATAATTACAATATGTGAATGTCACAATAATAGTTTTTATAATTACCTTCTATTTTCACTCAAACTAATTTGACAATCAATCATATTATCTGTAATCTGTATGTTCGCATAACACTCATGAACATTGCAAAAAAGTTTTTTATTCCTACATCTGTGACTCATAAAATGAAATAGCCAAAAGAACTGAAAATCAATATAAAATATCAAGTTTTTATACGCATTATATTATTTAATTCATCTGGATGGTATTTAGGTTATCAGAAAAAAAGTAATGCATTCATAATATGCATTGTATGAGGATAGGTAAGTTGTTAATATTAAACAAAAGGTAATCAAATTTTAGTGAATGCAACTGTTTTCAACAATGATTATTGTTTGTACAATACACAGTGCATTATACAATAACTACACACAGCTGTGGCCTAATTCATAAAATTCCTGATAATAGTATGTTTCATATGACAATTCTTAGAAACTCATTTCATTTCTACTCTCTCTCTCACTCTCTCATTAATAGATGATTTACATAATTTATTGTATTTTGGATATAAATCACTTTATTCATAAATTACAGACTATTGTCAGATAAACATTTGGTTAGTACAATACATACTATGACTTCACTAAAATTTTTCAACATCATTGTCTATGTTTGTCCTGAATGTTCATTTCTGTAATCCAACTCATACCTTGGTATTTTATAATATGTAATAGTAATTAATTGTATTAAAGAAGTAACCACATTGTCACTTTCTTTAACAGATCCCTTAATAGACAAAAATCATTAAGAGGTAATTGATCTAAACTACTTTATGTGCACCACCACCAGTTAGTTAAGTCGGCACCCACTCGCTACTGTTAGTACATGCATGTTGCTGTGGCTGCTCTGTACAGTAATTTAGATCAAATACCTGTAAATTTGACTATTATATAATAACACCAGGACGTATTAACTATTCAAATTATCAATATTTGGCTAGACTTGTTGAAAACTCAACAATCTGCTTATTTGACACTTCAGTTGTCAAACAAGCATTAATGTCTACATGATAGTAAGAATTTACTGTAATCTATGGACTATTGCAACACTACTGTATAATGCACATTTCTGATCCTATATCTATGTCCTTTTTAAAATATGTTGCTCTATTAACTTACATATTAGCACAGCAACATCATTTTAAGCTAAGACTCTGGCAGATTCTAATGAGTTATCACAGTATTGTAGCGTCAGTTTAATTGAAATTAAAAACAAACGGACCAATTTTGGAATTATTGTGATGAATCAGATTCACTAATTTAACATTCTCTAAATTTGTTTAAGTATTCAGTTTATGCTATATTGTTCACTTACACTAGTTTTTAGAGTAGCTTGTGAGAAATTAATTTAATCCCTCCTTGTTTTCCTTATTCTATTTGGTTGTCTCGTTTCTGTAGCCGGTGGAGTATCTGACATACCACCCAGGAGTTCACGAACAAAACGGAACTTGGACAAGCAACACTTCCAAAAGATGTACCACCCTAGAACAAAGAAAACAATGGCATGTTGATTACGACGACAATTCTACAAATTATTGTAACAATATGTGTTCAGTTAGTATTAAAACCAGCAAATTGGGCTACTTACAAAACAACACAAATATAAAAACTAAAAATACACTACATAGTCCAGTTAAAAAAGCTAAAATAGCTTCCTTCATATCTCACTACACATAGGTTAATTATATACACACGAAATTAATACATTCACTTTACCAGAACGTAAATAGTATGCCAAATAATATTAAACAATATTAATATTGGTATATGAATGAATTAAAATATTATTAGATCAAATAAAAGAATGTTTACGTGTGGCGAGTCAAAGCGCCATTTTGGTGGCCTTCTATAACCAACGTCGATAAATTTTTATATACATTTTCTTTCCGAAATTAAGAACTATACACACATACATTTAAAAGAAATGAAACAATTTATTTACGTACTTACTTTTAAAAATTTAGATAAATATTTCTTTTTTTACACTATAAAATACGAAAATTGTTAACGATATCCTAATACGGCATGACATTGACAGTTAAAAAAATGTCTAGCTTCTTTATTTAATTATGATAATCAGCCTTCAGTGCCAAAGTATTTTTGTGGTTGACATGAATACAAAAATATTGTCATGGGCATTCGGCTCTAATACGATACACATACCCGAAAATGACAATTGCAATATAGTTAATAGATACAGGCGTTATTTTGCGAAAGTCAAATTTACATGCAATTTGATCTAACCCGCTTTGTGTGCTTCCGCCACCAATTAGTTCATGCGGCCTAGCGCCGGCCGGCACCCACCCACTACTGTTAGTACGTGCAACATGCCGACGCTGCCATGACTGCTCTGGTAGACTCTGCCTCGGCTGCTGCGGTCGTCCGCCATCTGGAACAGAATCCGCATGCCCTCACCACTACCGTCGCTGCCACGACTGGCCTGGTCGTTGCTGTGACACGTGTTTCGCCTCTCCACGAGGCATCATCAGGCGTTGTAGACGTTAATCGTAAGAATAACATGCTACAAGTGACAAATCCATCGCAGTGCCGTCCCTTATATTGAATTGAGGGTGGGGGTGGATGGTGTGAGCGAAAAGATATTTAATAGTGGGAAATGGTTTACGGCAGTCTGTTTGTTCATGAGAGTAATTTTAGAATTTTTATGTTTATTAATTTCTAATTGTTCCCTAATATTTCGTTTTAAACCTTTGTCTATGGTGTGTAAAATGTTGATATGTATTAGTGGGGGATAAGTTATGTCCTTAGTCTATGAGATGCTCGGTGAAGTGTGACCTTTCTGGGCGATTGTTTTTATACGCCGATATGTGTTCATGAAACCGTATTATAAAGTTACGACCAGTTTGACCGATATAAACGTGTTCACATTCATCGCAGAACAGCTTATAGACGCCGGATTTTTTATTGGGTGGGATTTTATCTTTAGTGTTACAAAGTGATTTGAGTGAATTATGGGATTTGAGAGCAACATGTATATTATTTTTTCTAAATATGTGAACTATTTTGTCAGTGATTTTTGCCAGGTATGACAAACTCGAAGTGTATTTGCAATATATTTAGTTATACTATATAGTCAGCTAGAAATTTTACGCTGAATAGTACAGACGAAGGAACTTTTTCATGCAGTTATTCATGCAAATAATAAATAAATAGACGAAGTAAAATAATACTACTATGATGTGATTTAGTGATTACAGTGAGTGCGCTTAACATTCATAACTATTTCCATGCACGTTAATTATGTCATAATTATTTTGTGTATTATTCCGGGCTGTCATACGAATAAATAATATGAAAGAATAGAATATTACTAAAGAGTTCAAGTTTAAGTCAAAATCACGAAGCGATCATCTATCAAAAAAAAAGTGCGAGGCGTACAGTGGTAGCATCATATACGATGTGATGTATGTGTAACATCTGACATTACTTTATTTAGTAATAAGCAACTAGAATTAAATTAGAATTATAAATATTTAAGAAATTATTGTAACACAAACTACTATACTATACATTAATATGGCAACACTAGCATGTAGCGTTAATAGGGTACTTGAAGTTATTTTAATGGCAACACCGGAATACAGGCTAGTAGTGGGATCTCAGAGAAAGTATATACCTAGAGTTGACAAACGCGTACACCCGTAAGGGACGGCAACAAAAGTACATACAATAACAAGGTTACCAGACTGTGGAAAATTTACCCCACTACATAATGCGTTTCGGCAATTTGAAATTTACAATGTACCCAGATAACTGTTTACCATAAGAAACTTGCATAGAATGTGTATTGTGTGCTATAATAATATATTCATAATATGATATTAGCAATGTAAAAAATTCGAATAAGTCGATACAGCCATTTCTACACACAAAGTAAAAGTTAATATTTACATACGTATGAAAACTATAGTATCTGAATAGATCAACAAACATATTTGCACTTTAATATTATTAGAATAGTATATTTTTACGCAAATCGAGTTACTGTATAGATCTATTAATTAATAGTAAGCCTGAGTTAGTTTCAGTAAGATCTGTGAAATCATTGGAATAAGGATAGGAGATTGGGCAAACCTAGCAGAGTTATATAAATTAAACAATATATTTTTCTATTTTAGACATATATTTTAAAGTACAAGCGATGACATGATACTAAATATAGGCATAGATATGAGATAAAAGATAAAAAACACTTTACAGACAATTTGTAAATAAAAATATTCGTGCCTTACAAACTAGCATTTATGTTTATTTTTTCATAGATTTTTATTCTACATCGTGTATTTATATAAATATCGTGAGAATGAAACAGTAGTCGAATATTCATGGTCACATTTACATACACGGTTTTTAGTTAAATCTTCTTTACACAATAAATGCGGATTATTCCTTCTTAAAATTAAACATATTGCATAAAATTTTTCAATAATTGTCATGTAAAAAAGAATTAGTGCAAGGGATGATTTAAGTGTAAATAAGGTAAACAATCTTTGTTTTTAAACATTTTGTATTGCGCATCATGGTTTTCATTAGACTTAAACTAAAGCTACAATTGATCAAGGATTATCCTTTCACATATTGTACTCAAAAGGTGGTAAACTGCTACGGTCCCTTAATTCCCTAGTTCACTCTTTTCCTCTAACTTGTATAATGATATCTATCATCTATACATCGATTACATTAAAATTCTGTATAATGACAGATAGTTCAGCATTTTTATTTCAAGTCATTTAGTTTTTGACCTTAATATAGCTAATTTCTTCTTGCGTGACTCAGCCAGTAATGTTTTCAGTCTCAATTCAAAAGTAAGCTTTAATTTTCATGGTGTTAATGTAGTGTCCGTCGCTATTGGAAACCCTGGATAATCGGTCTGGAAAATAGGACAATTTTAATTTTATAACGCATTATTAGCATGTAATATCGACAGCCTAGTACTAACATTATATTAAAACTACTGCCAATACTATAATTTAGTTGAGCTTTACATATTTAAAAGTTTACAAATTCAGACAATATAAAATGCTTGATTAACATTTATGTGTTGACACAAAAGCATGTGTGTGTGCGTGATTAACTTGATTAACGTGGTATAAATAATTGGTATAGAATAATCTACACGACTACCCTCCATATCTTTCACAATTACCTGTATAAATATAATCAACCCATCAACATCATATCAACCCATACTCACTTCATTATATATCGTGTAAATAAATAAATAAAAACCATATAAATTGCCAGAGGAATACCTGGTTCGTCAACAAATCAAATGTTGACGAACCAGGTCAACAAATGTTAACTTACGTGTATGGTGGATGTTGAAACTGACGACTTATCCAAATAAATTTCTTCCGAAAGCAGTGGTCTTTAAAATGTTTGGAACATATGCGACTGTACTCGGCTCCCAATTCTGTCGTCCAGTAGCAAAAATCCATGCATTACGCACACTGACGACTTTAGGAAATCTAAAAAATAAATATACATCTAAGATTAAACAAGTTAACATTTTTAATTTAAAAATAAATAAATACATTTTGACGAAAAATTATAAACAAAGAAGTATACAAAAAGTAAGAAGTTAAAAAAAGGTGTCTGTACCCATATAATTTACCCATAATTTCGGGGTGTTTTCCCATACTACATACTGGTAACCTTAAAACGCTCATTATACCGATAAATTGAAAATACAACAGAAAATGGCTGACGCATTACCCACAGACAACCTTCAAGATTTAGGCGGATTTTACTAGAAATACTTTTTGTAAATTAAACCGATATTTTCATTGTTTTTACGTTATTATACAAACAATTTATTTAAAAACTACATGTGTATCTAATTTTCGCAAAATATTTGATAACAACTATTAAAACTTTATACTTACGTATGAAAGGTTATGTTTTCGTATTTTTACTAACTGAGGCTTTTGCAGCCTTTTACACAGCAACGTACCATTGTTAAAGTAAAAAGACAATCCCAAACAAGCAAAAGAACACAAATTTGCACTAATATTTCCCTTATATTTAGTAATTTATGCAAAAAATTTGTTGTGCTACAAGGAACGAAATGATTGTTTGCCACGAATTTGCTTTTGTGGCAAACACAAAATAGTGAAACTATGACAGGGACAAAAAATATTTTATCTGTCTCTTTCCTTCTTATGAGGAACTGTATACATCTATCACGTTCTATCTTGGTATTATTATTTGCTTGTCATCTCTGGGTATCTTTCCTCTGAGAGTGGGATGGATCAAATGGGGAGAACGATAACCTATTTAAGACCATTGCGGTACTAAAAACGGTCTAACACGTTCAGATGGTTGACTCCGAGGTGGAACGAATCCTCGCGACACCTCCCACGATCCCCCTCGAGCCTACAACGGTTGAGGAGGTCCAAACGATCATCAGGGACCTTCGGAGCCGGAAAGCTCCCGGAGCTGACGGCATCACGAACTCGGTCCTCAAACTCCTCCCAGGCCCCCTGTTAGTCCTTCTCGTGGCGATATTCAACGCCGCTCTCGCGAACTGCAGATTTCCAGACTCCTGGAAAGATGCAGACGTAGTTGGCATCCCCAAACCAGGCAAATGCCTGAAGAACCCCGCCTCTTACAGGCCCATTAGTCTCCTCAAATGCCTGGGGAAAGTCTATGAGCGCATCATAGCCATTCGCCTCAAAAAGTTCGTTGAACTTAGAGGCCTTCTCATAGACGAGCAGTTTGGGTTCCGTCCCAAACACTCGGCAGTCCACCAAGTGCACCGCATCACGGAGCACGTCCTCTCCAACTTTCAAACAGGGCGCCATACCGGTGCCCTGTTTTTCGACGTCGCGAAAGCGTTCGACAAAGTCTGGCACAATGGCTTAATATATAAGCTACACCAAATGGAAGTGCCAGACAGTCTCGTGCACATCTTACGAGACTACTTGTCGAATCGCTCCCTCCGCGTCAGAGTCCACGGCACTCTCTCGAGGCCGCACCCTATCCGAGCCGGGGTCCCTCAGGGCTCCGTGCTCGGCCCTATCCTATACACGTTGTACACCAACGATGTTCCCAAGACTCCCTTCGTGGAGCTAGCCCTCTTTGCCGATGATACGGCACTTTACACTTCCGAACGAGCCAAATCCAACATATCGGATAGGCTCCAGAGAGCGGCTAACGCTCTAGGCGAATGGTTCCGACGTTGGCGAATCGAAGTGAATCCGGAGAAAAGTGCCGCTGTGTTCTTTTCTCGGGATCCACGAGGTCTTACGAGACCAGATTCCCAACATAGGACCGTGAGCCCCATCTCATTGTTCGGCCGACCCATCCCATGGGTCGAGAAGGCCAAATACCTAGGTGTCATCCTAGACTCCAGAATGACGTTTGGACCTCACATCACCGCTGTTAGGAACAAAGCCGCGTTCTATCTAGGCCGGCTCGGTCCGATATTCAGGAATCGTAGAATGTCACTTAGAAATAAGTGTACACTCTACAAAGCCTGCATCCGCCCCGTTCTCACATACGCCAGCGTAGTGTTCGCACACGCTGCGCGCTCCCATCTGGCTAAGCTCCAGATTATCCAAAACCGGTTTGCCCGCAATGCAACCGCTGCCCCTCACTATCTCAGGGTCGCAGATCTCCATCTCGACCTTGAACTCCCTTCCATCATTAGTTTCATGAAGAAAGCGTCTAGACGCTACTTCGAAACTGCCTCTCAACATCCCAACCCATTGATAGCCCGGGCTGTCAATTACACCCCGCGGATCGACGCCCGGGGGTTCCGGCGCAGACCGCGGAATTCACTCTTTGATCCCGATGATCGCATTACTGTTGCGAACGCCCCCTACCTCTCCCCCTCCAACCCCAACACTCCAGACACACACCGCGCTCGGCGGCTCCGGGCGCGAAGAGTAAGGACTTCTGCGCGATACACCAGGTACCGGTAGCCCACGGTACCTGGGCGCCTCTCTCTCCGACAGGCCCTTAAGGCACGAACCCGCGTGTTCGATTTGTTCTCCAGCGACGTCCTGAGCCGAGGTCCGACCCCTCTCGGGGGCCCTTAGGCTGTCGCTTAACTTTGTTTTTCAGGCTGTGGCGCCTCACGCCCGCCCTCTAGTCCGGTGACGTAGTGACAGCCCAACCGGGGCTAACTACATAGTCAGGTCAAAAAAAAAAAAAAAAAACTAAAAACGGTCAGTCCGGTTTGAGCAGCGCTCGGAGACAGTCACGGTTCGCTCCCGCTTACCGATTCGGATCCGTGCGCTACTTGTGCCATTCCCCTACAGGCTTCCGCCTAATACACACGCTTCGTTGTACGGTCTTTCTCAAGACCCTCTGCAGCTCGTGTCCCGAGGTACTGTACGGTCTAGTATAGACCCACTGCAGGCCCGTCTACAGCGGATATTAGCCCGGCTAATTTTTCGCTGACTTCGAGTGAGGTTGAAGTTCTTTTCAGAACTTGCCTCAGTAGAAAAAGTTTCTAAGGAGCGGTCTGCAAATCCACACGATTTTAGTGCGGTCGGCTTGTGGAAAACGTGTCGGCAATTCACGGTGAGTTTGTCGTACGAAAGTGCGGCATCTCACTAGGTTAGCAGTCAAACGTGAGGTACTCGCCTTGTGAGCTAGCTCCAAGGCAGAGGAAAGCGTAGTTGACCACCTCGCTGCTTCGGCAGTGGTGAATTTGCGAACGTGCCAACAAAGCGAGTCGTAGCGTTGACCCGTACGCTAGCCTTTCCCCCTCTGGGAACGGCAAGTCATTCGGCTGGGACTGGGACCACTGGCCTTGGGGGCTACCCTCGTCAACCCCAGTTATCGGTTAGGTAGTTAAGTTTCTTAGTTTTAAGACTAGGTACTCAAACCGGTGCACAATAAGACTGGCACCGGTCCACACACACTAGGGACTAGGACCCTCCTGGCCTATACCCGGCCGGGAGGTTAGGTTTTTCACGCAGGGTACACACCGCCCGAGTGTACCCCTCGGGCGGCCCTTCACCCCCCTCAGTTAGGCAATGTCTGCCATGGATCCCCGGCTGGATCCAACTACGCAGCTTCATATGCTGCGTAGGTACGTGGCCTCGATGGCCCCCGACCTGCTAACGGGGTTCGGCACCTGGTGCCGAACAAACCCCGCACCCCCCGCCCCTCAGGCAAAAACCCCAGCGACCACTAAGGCCGCCCCCCCCCCCACCCCCGCCCCCGGCCCCTCAGGCCATATCAACCAAGGCCCCTCAGGCAAAATCCCCCAAGGCCCCTCAGGCCTCGCCCGCTAAAGCCACTCAGGCTAAAGCCGCTAAGGCCCCTCAGGCCAAACCCAAGGAAGCCGCACCTGCGACTACCAAGGCCCCTCAGGCCAACCCCGCTAAGGCCCCTCAGGCCGCTACCGCTGTTGCCTCTTGCAGCAGCGCCACTCCCGTCCCTCCTGCAGCCCCTTCAGGACTACAGGAGATGGACATAGACCAGGGTGCAGCTGCAGCTGCAATCATAACGGGGCCCACCAGCTCCTTGTCCGACGACGAGTCAGACCTAGAGTCCATTGTTGACCCTCTTACGGAGGCCAACTGGACCGTTGTCCCGGAGAACCGGAAGCGGAAGCCCCGCTCCAGTGACTCCCGACCCGCAAAAGCCGCAAAGGGTAACACCGGAGCGGCCCGTCCCTCTTCGCCAACGGTGCTCTCGCAAGAGACACCGAAGGCCAAGCTCCCGCTGCCGATCACCATCCGTGACGGAAAGGTCTGGGAGCGGCTCTACGCGGTCGATCTCCCCGCGAAAGAGATTCGCCTCACAAGGGCTAAGTCGACCCACCTTGGCATCAGCGTCACGGTGGCAACCCCCAACGACCACCGAAAACTCACGGGCCTCCTCCGAGAGCGGCGCGTGGAGTATTTCACGTACGCTCTCGAGGAGGAGCGTGAACTTCGCGTGGTGGTTAAACGCGTCCCCACGTCGCTGTCACTAGATGGCATAACCGAGTCCATTAAAGGACAAGGAGTCCCCGTCCGGTCGGTACACCGGATGACCCGCAACCACCGCAAGGATGGCGAGCCATATAATATGGTTATCTGCCACCTTCCCCTTACCCCCGAGGGTAAGAAGATCTTTCAGATCACAAATATTTGTGGTCTCTTCGACATCGAAGTCGAACTCCCCCACAAACGTGGACTCCCAGGGCAGTGTCACAACTGCCAAAATTACGGGCACTCTGCCCGAAATTGCTTCTCGCGGTTCCGTTGCGTGAAATGCTTAGGCGATCACGAACGGGGCCAGTGTCCGCGCGACCCAGCGGTGGAGCCGCCAGCGTGCGTTCTCTGCGGCGCCGTGGGGCATACCGCCAACTATGGCGGCTGCCCTAAGGCGCCGAAGAGGCGCACGAGGCCGGCACAAGCCAAAGGGCGCTCGCACACGCGCCTCCCTCCGCCCTCCCAGAGCCAAACGGCTTACCCCCAGCTTCGGCCCACTCGGGTCCCCCAGCCATTTATTCCGGCACCCATCCCCGCAGTGTCTGCATGGGCTTCACCCAGGCAGCCTCTTGCGCCCCTACCCACACCGGTCGAACCCGTAGAGACTGCCCCAGCAGCTGCACCCCAGCAGACTCCCCCTCTGGGAGGACGCAAACCTCATTTGACGGACATAGTGTTTGACATGGCGAGTAAAATCGACATGTCAGAGCTATTCGTCCTAGCCCGCGAGCTACATGACTTCCAAGACACTGGAGTGGGAAACCAATTCCAGATTGTCTGCAAACACATCGCTGTGTTTGAGTCCATCATGGACTATCGCGCGCCTGCCCACCTTCGGCGCACAAATCTCTCCCAACAATAATGGGTTCACGGAATCAAAGAGTGAAACCACGCTCCCTTTCCCTTGCGTTCTATAACGCAAACGGCCTTGCGTGGCAACGGGATGAAGTACGCCAGTACCTAACCGACCACCAAGTTGATATCCTCCTAGTGCAGGAGACCCTTTTGAAACCATGCAATCGCGACCCGCGCATTGCAAATTACAACGTCATCCGTAATGATAGAGAGGGCCGCGGGGGCGGAACCCTAGTCTATTACAAAAGGTCCCTGCACTGCATCCCACTAGAACCCCCATCTCTCGAAAACCTCGAGGTCACCATCTGCAGGCTAGGGATGACCGGCCATCAGCCGATCAATATCGCGTCCGCGTACCTCCCCCCGAGCAAGCGTATCCTTCAGAGCGACTTGCAAGCCCTCTTTGCCCTAGTCAAAATCAAAGTCAAAGTCAAAATCTTTTTATTCCGTAAAAATGGCTACATTTGTTTGGAATCGTCACAATTTTTTTCCCTACCGTGCAGTTCATGACTAGGTGAGCACTGATAAAAATACTGCCAAAAAACTCAGGCATCCCTCTTTTGGTATCCAAACAAATTTACATAATTTATTAATTACATTATAATTGGATCGACTCAATCCCAGGCATTTTTATCATTAATATAGTCAGATACTTTATAATATGCCCTGCTACACAATTTGGCTTTAATAGTAGTTTTAAACTTGTTTATTGACAATTCTCTTATATTGCTGGGAAGTTTGTTATAGAACCGTATACATTGCCCCATAAAAGAATTACTTATTTTGTGGAGACGGCTTGCATGTAACACAAGATTATGCTTATATCTAGTATTTATGTTATGAGTATCACTCTTTTTACAAAATGAGTCTATGTTTTTATGGACATACAAAAGATTTTCATAGATATATTGCGATGCGACTGTTAGAATATTTATTTCTTTGAATTTTTCTCTAAGGCTCTCACGGGGACCAAGTTTGTAGATAGCTCTTATGGCTCTCTTTTGCAATAAAAAGATGGTGTTAATGTCCGCGGAGTTACCCCAAAGAAGAATTCCGTATGACATAATACTATGAAAGTAGCTGAAATAAACTATTCTAGCCGTATCAACATCAGTGAGCCGTCTAATAGTTTTCACTGCATAGGCTGCAGAACTTAGTTTTCCTGATAATTTTTCAATTTGTGGGCCCCATTGTAGTTTGGAGTCAATTGTTATACCCAAGAACACAGTTGTCTCCACTGGGGCTAAATTAGTTCCATTAACATGTACATTGGTAGTCACCTGTCTTACATTAGGTGTTGAGAACTTAATTACTTTAGTCTTTTTATCATTTAAAAGCAGATTATTAACATTAAACCAATGCATAACTTTAGAGAGAGCATCGTTAACTTCGTCATAATTACCTAACTGTCTATTAATTTTGAATGTCAAAGAGGTATCATCCGCAAACAATACAATCTCATGTTTATCCTTTACATAATAAGGTAAGTCATTTATATATACTAAAAATAAGAATGGACCTAGAATTGACCCCTGTGGGACTCCCATGACTACAGGGGACCCCGAAGATCTTTTACCATTAACATCGACCTTCTGTATCCTATTGCCCAGATAAGAAGACAGAAGTTCGAGAGCCTTGTTCCTGATACCGTAGTGGTGTAATTTTCTGACAAGAGTGTCATGGTGCACGCAGTCAAACGCTTTAGACAGATCACAGAAAATTCCCAAGGCATCTTGCGAACCTTCCCATGCCGCGAATATACTTTTAAGCAAATGAATCCCTGCGTCTATAGTTGAACAACCTCTCGTAAATCCGAACTGTCTCCTATGAAGCAAATTATGTGTATTAAAATGTCTGAGCAACTGGCTAAGCATTAGTTTTTCAAAAATTTTACTGAGAATGGGCAGTATGGAAACAGGTCGAAAATTCGAAGGGTCCGAACTATCACCAGATTTAAATAATGGAATGATTTTACTATGTTTCATCAAGTCAGGAAATACACCAGATGCCACACAACAATTGAAAATTGTAGCTAAATGTGGTAGGAAACTCCACCATTCTGGCTGGAGATTTCAATAGTAAGCACATCCAGTGGAATAGCCACTCGTCTTCACCAAACGGCGTAATCCTAGAGAGCCTACAGGACTCCCTAGGATTCGACGTCATAGCTCCCATGTCTCCCACCCACTATTCCGCAACAGTGGGACACCGCCCGACCGTTCTGGATTTTGCACTTCTAAAGAACGTAGCCTTACGGATGCGTTCAATCCAAGTGCACACAGAACTTAGCTCTGACCACCGGCCAGTTCTGATCGAGTTCGGGCTACCAACTGACTTACCGACAGACGAGGACACCAGACGGGTAACGGACTGGCGAAAACTCAAAAGAGTGCTCGCACAGACTTCCACACCCGAGCTGGAGCAATTACCCGAACAGATTCTCACAAATGACGAGACCGACCTTGCGATCGACGCCCTCACTAGCCACTTGCAAACGGCAGCTAACAACTGCTCCAGAGAGGTTTCAACGGCCGACTTAGCTCGGCGTTGGGAACTCCCTGCTTATTTGCGAGAACTAGTGTCGGAAAAGAACGCAGCGACACGCGCCCATGACTCTTGTCCCACCGAACAGAACCGTTCTCGGATGCGCTATTTACAACGCCAAGTAAGGAAGCGCATCAAAGAGTTCAGGGATGAACGGTGGGCCAACTTTGTTGGAGAAATTAAGCCCTCGCACACGGCGTACTGGCGAGTTGCTAAATCTCTCCGTTCCGACCAAATAACCCAATGCCCTCCCCTGACCCGACCAGACGGTACGACAGCGTTCGATGATGACGAAAAGGCTGAATGCTTTGCAGACAGCCTGGAGAGCCAATGCTCTCCTAGTCTAGAACCAACCGACGACGAACACGTCCAGATGGTTGACTCCGAGGTGGAACGAATCCTCGCGACACCTCCCACGATCCCCCTCGAGCCTACAACGGTTGAAGAGGTCCAAACGATCATCAGGGACCTTCGGAGCCGGAAAGCTCCCGGAGCTGACGGCATCACGAACTCGGTCCTCAAACTCCTCCCAGGCCCCCTGATAGTCCTTCTCGTGGCGATATTCAACGCCGCTCTCGCGAACTGCAGATTTCCAGACTCCTGGAAAGATGCAGACGTAGTTGGCATCCCCAAACCAGGCAAATGCCTGAAGAACCCCGCCTCTTACAGGCCCATTAGTCTCCTCAAATGCCTGGGGAAAGTCTATGAACGCATCATAGCCATTCGCCTCAAAAAGTTCGTTGAACTTAGAGGCCTTCTCATAGACGAGCAGTTTGGGTTCCGTCCCAAACACTCGGCAGTCCACCAAGTGCACCGCATCACGGAGCACGTCCTCTCCAATTTTCAAACAGGGCGCCATACCGGTGCCCTGTTTTTCGACGTCGCGAAAGCATTCGACAAAGTCTGGCACAATGGCTTAATATATAAGCTACACCAAATGGAAGTGCCAGACAGTCTCGTGCACATCTTACGAGACTACTTGTCGAATCGCTCCCTCCGCGTCAGAGTCCACGGCACTCTCTCGAGGCCGCACCCTATCCGAGCCGGGGTCCCTCAGGGCTCCGTGCTCGGTCCTATCCTATACACGTTGTATACCAACGATGTTCCCAAGACTCCCTTCGTGGAGCTAGCCCTCTTTGCCGATGATACGGCACTTTACACTTCCGAACGAGCCAAATCCAACATATCGGATAGGCTCCAGAGAGCGGCTAACGCTCTAGGCGAATGGTTCCGACGTTGGCGAATCGAAGTGAATCCGGAGAAAAGTGCCGCAGTGTTCTTTTCTCGGGATCCACGAGGTCTTACGAGACCAGATTCCCAACATAGGACCGTGCGCCCCATCTCATTGTTCGGCCGACCCATCCCATGGGTCGAGAAGGCCAAATACCTAGGTGTCATCCTAGACTCCAGAATGACGTTTGGACCTCACATCACCGCTGTTAGGAACAAAGCCGCGTTCTATCTAGGCCGGCTCGGTCCGATATTCAGGAATCGTAGAATGTCACTTAGAAATAAGTGTACACTCTACAAAGCCTGCATCCGCCCCGTTCTCACATACGCCAGCGTAGTGTTCGCACACGCTGCGCGCTCCCATCTGGCTAAGCTCCAGATTATCCAAAACCGGTTTGCCCGTAATGCAACCGCTGCCCCTCACTATCTCAGGGTCGCAGATCTCCATCTCGACCTTGAACTCCCTTCCATCATTAGTTTCATGAAGAAAGCGTCTAGACGCTACTTCGAAACTGCCTCTCAACACCCCAACCCATTGATAGCCCGGGCTGTCAATTACACCCCGCGGATCGACGCCCGGGGGTTCCGGCGCAGACCGCGGAATTCACTCTTTGATCCCGATGATCGCATTACTGTTGCGAACGCCCCCTACCTCTCCCCCTCCAACCCCAACACTCCAGACACACACCGCGCTCGGCGGCTCCGGGCGCGAAGAGTAAGGACTTCTGCGCGATACACCAGGTACCGGTAGCCCACGGTACCTGGGCGCCTCTCTCTCCGACAGGCCCTTAAGGCACGAACCCGCGTGTTCGACTTGTTTCGCCAGCGACGTCCTGAGCTGAGGTCCGACCCCTCTCGGGGGCCCTTAGGCTGTCGCTTAACTTTGTTTTTTCAGGCTGTGGCGCCTCACGCCCGCCCTCTAGTCCGGTGACGTAGTGACAGCCCAACCGGGCTAACTACATAGCCAGGTCAAAAAAAAAAAAAAAAAAAAAAAAAACTAAAAACGGGCAGAGACATTCGAGTGATTCCAGTAGCCATCCATCAAGACGTATCCAGTTTTTAAAAGTATGTTTAATGTTTGGTGTAATAGTGTGTGTTGAATAATATCGTATTATAGATTGCCGCCTTTCTTTTATTTCGTTCCCGCATTTTACATTATTAATATCAAAGAAATTATTCGCATAATTACGTAATTAATTTGTTTTTGAAGTTAAAATTTTTCTGACGCGATATTATGACGAGTAATTCGGAAATATTTTTTTTACATTTGACCTGAATGAGGCTAAAAACCAAATAAGGCCCATAGACGTAATAAAAAAAGCAGACACCGTCTCCCGAACAAAACACTGAAGCACCTCCATAGTAAGTCAGTCGCAATACGTATGAGCCTCACGCACACATTCACACCATAGTAAGTATACCGCCCGCCATTACGCACCACAGAGTACATTAGTATAATACGGTTACGCACCGACACCTCGCCGCGTGATAACCTTGTCGAAAAATAATAATAATGCCGTCGTCCGTAGTGAAGAGCAGTCGGAACCATAGTGGTACAATTTAAAAAAGCCAAGGGATTACTTTTCATAGGTTAGCAAGTAATTTTTCTGATTAACTAATCGTTTTCACTTAAATTAATTTTTGAAAACAATAAATCGACCGGTGTTGCCATAACTCACATTTCCAAATTAACGTAAATGTGTGGGTGATCATTTTTCTTTTGTTCTCTTGTAATTCTTACTTAATGAGGATCAGTAAAGTTATAGCAAATTCAATAGAACTAGTATTCACGATATTCTTTATGAACTAAGAATGATATATCTTTTTGAATTATCCTAATCGGACCATTACTTACGAAGATATTAAGTAATAAACATATGCCATTCCTGTCGCTAAAAGTCAATGTACGCGGGTGCGTGTGACGTCACTGTGACGGAACCGAGCGCGGCCGGCCGGCCGGCGGCGGCGGCTTACTTCACGATTCGACGAAGCGGCGGCGACGCGTTGGGTTACTAATATTTGGCAATTTATTTATATAAAGTGTTGTTAGAGTGTAATTTTGTGCTGTTTAAATATAAAACGTATATAATATAAGTACTAATAAAGTAGAAGCTGGGTTTGTGCAAGCTCAATCAGATAACCTTCCAAAAGTGCTTATTTATCTACGTATGTAGGTACTTATTAGTAATATTTAATCTGTTAGTGGTGGGAAGGTCTAAGAAAGGATGAATGTAAAGTGTAAGTACAGAAATATACGAATGTTGTTTTATTCATTCATATGGAGATCATTTCGCATATGGCTGTTTAACCTACCTTGTTAAGCTTTATTTAGTGCATGGTTCTCTACACTTGCTGATCTAGGTATGACAGAAACCTTAATATTGGTTGCCAATAGCTGTTTTTTTTTGCTATCTCGCTTTTTGTTACAAATCATTAGTTCAATGTGTACTTAAGTTGGATGACTTGAATATAAAGCAAAAAATATATAATATTTTTTTTTATACATATATTTTAATGCTGTTTTATTTATTTATTACAGATCGGCACGTGAAAGCTATGGAGATGATGCTGTAGGTTTTGTCTAAGTCCAGAGGTCGGGACATGTTTGTACGGTAAAAGCAAAAATAACGCCTGAACATAGAATAAAAAGTAAAACGTATTGCTGCACATTTACATGTGACGAAAATGAGGGGACGGTTTTGAACGTGGATTGTCATGACTGTGCTGCTCAAAAGGGAGGCTAGCTATAGCGTAGCATTTTTGGTGTGGCTCCATAGACGCAGCGAGGAGCCGTCTCCCAATGAAAATTAATGTTACTGGGCCAAACCAAAACTGGCTACTATAGGTACAACTACAAAATTTATAAAAGCTAAAGATATAGTTCGCAGCTCAGTTACTATTGAAGTTAAAACACTGATAACACTAAAGGAGACCAGTTTTTCCTAGCGGTTGTGCAAAGCATAAAGGAAAATTCTATTAAAAATCAGTTATCAGCATACGTTACAAAGAATGAGTTGAAAAAATTGTCTTTGCATAATCTCGTTTAACAATACAAAAAGGAAGGCTATATAATATAAATAGCGCAGATGATTTTATTGATTATTGCTCTACTAAAATCACCATAGAAGAATGTCCCAAAGCAGAAGAAGCAACAGTTTGTCAAGCTAGTTCACGGTTATGGCATGAGTTAAGGTATTGTAGAATAACCGCATCTAAAGTTCTCGAAGCTGCACATTGCAAGACTCCTGATGGTGCTTTAGTTGAACAAATATTTGGTGCCTCTGTACCAGAGACTCTGGCGATGAATAGAGGCAAACGATTGGAATCCGATGTCAGAGCAGAAGTAGCCAAAACAAGGAAAATAGCCTGTAACCTGGGCAGAGGGTGTAGTTTTATCATCTCTCTTTACAACGGAATACCATTTTTACGAAGTTTTGGGTCTTTCGGCACGTTAAAAAATAGTTTTTCTGGCGTTTTAATAGAAGTGTTTGTGCATTTCGTGCACTATACAATATCTATACATAGTTAAAAAAGTGAATTAGACACAAATCGGACACTTAATTTGTTTTAAAGTCACAATTAAAGAAACAAAACACTGCGCGCCTTATCGTTGCCAACGGCTAAATGGCGGCGACCGTCACAGTGACGTCACAGCTACTTCGACGGCCACTCTGTGAACTTCGCTAGTAATTCAGTCATAACTTCGTCAATTTTTGTCGTAGAACAAAAATTTTTGTACTGTACGTTAAGAATTTCTTAGCTCTATAAATCTGTATTCTCAACTAAAAACCGTACGGATCCTCATTCAGATAGCTAATTTTGTTTAAACAGACATATAAACTTACATCCTATGATTCTTTTACTGAACAACTATTATTCATACCTTTAATATTTTTTAGATTTCCATCGTCAAACGATGCATGGAAGAATGATTAAGTACAAATCAGAAGAGAGCCCAGAAAAGAAAGCGGATTGATTCCATCTAGATCCAGTGTAATATGCAGTATACGTTTTGAGGAGTGGCTGCCGTCTTCTGTGAGGTGGAGGTACTTCCCCAGTCAGGCTAACGTGCCCTACCTCTCTTTCGCCAGAGCCTCGTCTGGTCATTAAAATTGGTGTATTTGGGCATTTTTTATTTCAAATAAGTATGCATCTGTTTGTCCTACATAATAAAAGGAATATGTAATGTTATATTTCATGTGTATAATTTATATTCGTCAATACCTATTTTAAACAACACAAGTTACAAATCAACGGTCCATAAAATTCGAGTTTCGAAGACAGTAACGAATCATATAATTTTTTATTTCATTTTAGTTAAAGAAATGGGATTTTTTTTCCATCTGGCAACCCACTTGACACTCACACATAGTTACATGCCGCCATTGTGGTGCTTCAGTTGTTTCTCAGCGAGATTCCGTCTGACTTTTTATTACGTCTCTGATAAGGTCTATTTTTGTCACACAGACCTTGGAGTCACAGTCGTAGAATGTAGTGTGAAAGTCGATTTAATTACCTATAATAGGTACTCATTAGGTGTCTCCATAATTGTTGGCTGATATACTGTCGGTATATCAGCGAACAATTTTTTTTTTTTGACCTGACTATGTAGTTAGCCTCGAGTGGGCTGTTACTACGTCACCGGACTAGAGAGGCGGGCGTGAGGCGCCACAGCCTAGAGAAGAAAGTTAAACGACAGCCTAAGGGCCCCCGAGAGGGGTCGGACCTCGGCTCAGGACGTCGTTGGAGAATCTAATCGAACACGCGGGTTCGTGCCTGAAGGGCCTGTCGGCCAACAATTATGATAATAATGATATATATATATCATTGGTGATATATGATACCTAGGTATATTCCCTCAGATTGGCAACCCTGCACCTCGGTATATGCAGGGTTGCCAATCTGTGGGGAATTCCCCAAACTGCGGGGAGAACGAAGCTGATTAGGGAATGTGTGGAAAGAGCATGAATTTGGGGAAAATGCGGGAATTTTAAGTATGAACACAAATACGCGCTACTTTAATATCCTACTAATCTTAACTGTTTTCTTACAATTCATTACTCGAAAGAGGAGTTTATATTTATGGCCATTATTTCATTTAAATGCGGTATTAATAGTTTTTGCGCTCCTTAAAAAGATTTTCCTCATATGATACTTATAAAATGCTCCTGTCATATGATTAACTTGTCGTCATCCAAAGCCTGCTTAAAATTACCTAGAATCGAAGATTTTTCGCGATCGGTTGGAGCACATTTTAGTAGAAGCACACAGCGGCAAATAAAATTCAGAGAGTTCCAAGATTTTTTTCAAGTAGATATACATAAAATGCTCACAATGTCACAAACTCGTTGGCTCTCTCTGAAAGCCTGTGTGGATCGCGTATTGGAGCAGTATGTGCCGCTTAAAGCCTATTTAATAGAATCTGCTTTTAACGATCATTCAAAGACTACGGAAGAAATGCTAAACACTATGAACAAGCAATTTACAGTAGTGTATCAGTCAGTCAATTTCTAAGACCTATCAAGTGTAATATCCCCTTACAAGACGCAGGAGTATACAAATTAGACTGCGAATGTGGTTTATCATAATTAGGGCAAACGAAGAGAAGCATAGGTACTCGAGTGAAAGAATACATTGCTGACATGAAGAATAGGCGTGATAAAAACTCTGCAGTATGTGAACATATACTGGACCAGCCAAACCATTACATGCGGTTCCATAAACCACAAATCCTCGCCAAGGAGAATCGCTACATGCCTAGAATACTACGCGAGGCTATTGAAATAAGAAAATACCCCAATTTAAATAGAGAAGATGGCTGGCAAATACCATCTGCTTGGGATCCAGTTCTAGAAATAATCAAGTCACAAACTCAGAGATCTACTCAAAAACGTTCGGACACCGTGAGCGATTTTTGTGTGAATCGGAATATATATAATTAATCCATCCATGTCGGTAGATGTAATAATTGAATAACCAATGTAGGACGCTGGCTTCCAATTTTATGACTATAAAGTATGTCAGATCATGTGACGATATACTAAAAGCGGAATTTAATAACACATGTCATTTCGTCGATTTAGACAAAATATATATCGATCATCGTCGATGAGCCTAAACTCACACACGGTATTGAGCCCTTGAGTCTAAGGAGAGATTTTGCTTCCCTTTGCGTGTTCTACCGATTGCACAATGGGTTGTGTTCTGAGGAATTGTTCGATATCATGCCAACAGCGTCGTTTTACAATCGCACTACTCGCCGACGGCTGGGAGTTCACCCTCATACACTGGAACCGCCATGGTCGCGTACTGTGCGGTTCCTGAGAAGCTTTCTACCGAGAACTATTAAGGTTATCAGGGTTGGCAACGCAAGAGTGGCACCCCTGGTGTTGCAAATGTCCACTACGGTAACTTCTTACCATCAGGCAGGTGCAGGCAGGTGCCGTATGCTTGTTTGCCACCGTAGTGGTATATATATATATATATATATATATATATATTGGCCTTCCAGCTAGCGAAAGTATGGAAAACTTTGAAAAATGATAGCAACGTTCCTAGTGTAATGTAGTGTTGACGATGGATATATGTAAACGGTTTGATTTCAGAGATCGGTTATTTTCATTGATATCCATAGTAAATCTATTCGTAGCGCAGCAGTTCGAAACTAAGTCACTCGCCCCAGTACTTCAACGATTTCCAGTTCTCTTTTTTGAGAACTTTATTGAGAACTGGAGTTCTCAATCATTTTGTTACAGCTCAAAAAGTGGATGATGAATGGAGAGCACATGCTCTGCTTAATTTTTCAGAATACGGCTTGAATGTGAATGACACAATTTACTAGATCGAAATATTTAATTTTAAAAATGGTGCCGGTCAATACACGTTTACAAATATAAAATACGTAATAAGTCTACTGCTTGTTTTACCGTTCTCCAACGCATCTGTAGAGAGCGTAAGTTTAGGGTTTAAAAAAATCTAAAGACAGAAAATAGAGACAAAGTGGTAGTTTAGATGGCTACTCGAGAGGAAATAAAGAGAGAAGGGTGTAGTTAATCCGAGAAAATTTAATCCAAGTTCTAAAAGGTCGCGTAAAAAGATTTGACGCGAAATAATGTGTAGATTTTTGAAACTTTTGTCATGTTTTAATATATGATAAATAAAATTTTACATTATTGGTTGTTTTATTTCTGTGGGGAATAAGTGGGGAATTATAATTTTTCTTTCCCCAATCGTGGGGAATTACGTCAATGCATTCGGCGATTTCAGCATATTACTTTCGACATCGTTGCCGAGGTGAGAACTCTGCGCCAAAAAACTAAACTTCGAAGAAGAGGATGTAACACCTGGAAATAATGTTTTTGATTTTGACCAAAACATTTCAATGTTTTGTTAATTTCTTTTAATTTATTGGAAATATTGTCCTATAATCCTACACATAATATTTCACTAATTTTTTTATTGAGTACAAATAAGTATAATGGAGGAAGATGACGATATTCAAGAAGAAAAATCAACTGTACTGTTACCGTAAGTTTTTTAATTACATTGATATAAACAATTTAATTGAATACTAACATAAGCATTTATTCCTATAAATTCGTCATTACAGACGGCATAGAAGTCCTACATTTAGTAAAGATGAAGTGAAAATGCTCATCAACCTAATTGATAAGTATAAAAGTGTAATCTTAAATAAGTCCACCAATACTGCCGCTTGTCACGCAAAAGAAATAACTTGGGCGAAAATAACAAAAATTTACAACAGCCAGGGATTTAAACACAAAAGACATACCGATTGCTTAAAGGTGAAATGGGATAATCTCAAAAAGGAGGCAAGGAAATTGTCAAAAAACCTAATGGAAATCAATCACACTGAGTTTAGTGATGTTATTAGTCACATTGTGGGCATGATCTGCGAGGCAGAGAATAACAGCGAGATCGAGATGCCGCCACAGTTGGATGAAGATATAAATGGTAAATTATTAATTTACAAAGTTACTGTTTCTATATGCAAAGGTGTAATAGTCCAATGGTAAAACCTATTAACTGATGGTCTGGATGGTGATTGTACTACTAAATTTGTGATTTTGTATTACCTGCATATTTATTATTATACTTGCTTGGCCTCAAAAATATTGTAAGGAAATCTCCACATTCAAGATAAAGATAAAATTCTTTATCTTGTGAGCACCTAAACACGTCTTGCATTTTTTAAATATAATCTTATTGTATCTTATTCAATTCTTTTAAGTTTTTATTTTTCTTTTATTTAATTAGCTACCGTTTCAGAAATTACTCTGGGTGAAGAAAATATGGCGAAAATAACTATCAAATTATAGATCTATAATGGTAAATTATAAACCAATTATTGCAAATTATATCTCTTTTCAATATATTTATGTCAGCATATTGGTACTATAATAATGATGTCAGTTAGTAGAATGAAAGATTATTTTTCAAAAGAAAGTAAATTTCGAAAGATATCGAGACGTCTAGGAAATCATAAAAACCTTTTAATTTTGAATTTTCAGTTTTATTTAGTAAATTTTAAATTTCATGTCATCTTAAAATTTTAATTAGAAACTTTTTTATGCTAACTGAACATAAGAATAATCAAATTTGAAAAAAAGTGTATTGCTACACTTATAATAATATACTAGCATATAAAAAGAATTTGTTTACATGAAATCTGAAGAATGTGTTTGTGAAAACTATGTATAAAATTGTTAAGAAATATGTTCAGTATATTTTTTTTATATATTGGAAGACATAAAAGTATATGGACTACCTGATGAAAGTAGTTTTAAATGTTTTAAACCCTCCAGGTAGTTGTTGTTTGGCTGTGGTTTTCTGGGAGGTGAAATCACTTTTCCAGACAGGCTGCTTTGATGCACCCTACCTCTCTTAAAAACACCTAGACCAAGACAGACATGTTCATGCACAATATTTGTCCTGTTTGAGAATCGAACCCTTGGTATCAAATTATTAGTAATCATTCCACCATTGTTACAGTTTCTAAAAAACTAAGTTGTTACACATTTTTATTTTTTAAATACATTTTTTATTATTATGAGTATATGCCAATTTTAGGGATCCGTAGTAAACAAGAAACCCTTATAGTTTCGCTATGTTTGTCTGTCTGTTCATTTGTCATCTGTCCGTCTCTCTGCTGCCTAGCTCTTGGACGCTTGATACTAGAAAGCTGTATTTTGTCATGTATATACACATTAACTATGCAGACAAAGTGGTAAAATAAAATGTTAAGAAAAAAATATTTATCTATACATAAAATGGGGATGTTTTTTTTATTCGCTCCCACCCAATGGTGTGGGGAGTCGTTAGATAGGTTTTTAAAGACATTAAAGGTGTGAGAACATTATTTTTCGATATAGTGATCTGTTTGCGAAATATCTATATGAAAAGTGTAAATTTTTGTTACACTCAAGTGTTGCCTTTAGAAATGTAAAGAAAATCATGGTAGTAGTGCATTTAGTGAAAAGTCATGGATAGGCAGGCTTTACAGGGTAAAAGTAATAAATAGTTTGAATTTGATACATAATTTTAGTTCCGATATTATACACTATATGGCACTGTTCACAAATTACATTGCGCTGTAGTTTCGTTTTCATAAATCTTAGCAAAGCGAAGCAAATATTATTATTAATATATTAGCAAAATTACTAGTTTTATCAAAGATACAATTTTTCTCAGCCTAAGCTACATACCACACAACTCACTTAACTGGTTGAGATCATCACACTGTCAAACACCAGCTACTTCTAACTAGAGGGGCTGTCTGTGCATGAGAATAGTGTGTGGATATGACTAACTAGTCTGGTCATAACTACTGTTACATAGGAACTTTGCTTTTTTCAACTCATAATTATTTAAAATTTGGAATATGTTTATTATGTTGAAAACTTCTTTCTATTTCCCCCCGTTTTACGTATTTATTATCAAATCAATATGTCAATAATCAATACAATATGGAATGGGGTGTTAAAGAAAATAGGATTGCATTGATTGCCTTCCATAATGTGAGTATGGAGCCGTCGATCATATTCAAGACACTTCAAAAGCTTGGTATTAGCCGTATGTTCATATATCGTACTGTCGACAGATATACCAATGCTTCCTCTGGTGAAGACCATAAAAGATCGGGGCGACCGCGTGCTGTTAGAACTGTAAGGGCTGTTAATGCTGTTTAAGCTAGAATTCATTGAGATCCCAAAAGGAAAGAAAAAATCTTATCGCGAGAAATGAAGATTCCCGCTAGGACTTGGTTGCGTATAATAAAACAAGATCTGATGCTCGGCACTTATCGTCGATATACAGGATATACCCTAATCAATCTCTGCAGTTGAAGATAATGGATCGATCAAAACGCATTCTGTCCCGATACGCAGATGAAAGGCACAGAAATGACCTCTTTACTGATAAAAATAATTTCACGATTGAAGAGCACTACAACAAGCCAAAATGACAAAGTTCTAAAGAAGCCACCCAAGTGGTCGGAAAGGTCTTATCAAGAAGTCACTAAGCTTCATTTTCGTGAAAAGGAGTAAAGAATTCAGCCAAAGTGTATCAAGAGACTGTCTTGGATTGTGTTGTGAAACCTCTCAGCAATACACTTTTAAAAAATGCTTTCCAGCAGGACTCTGCACCTGACCACAAGGCACGAAGTAGCTAAGCCTGGCTCGAAACCAACGTTCCGGACTTTATAAGAGCTGAAGACTGACCCTTGTCTAGCCCAGATCTGAACTCGTTAGACTACAAATTATGGTCAGGTGTAGAGGACATGGCCTGCTCAAAACGACACATTGTGTCTCTTAAGAAATCTCTGGAGCAAGCAGTGGCTAAATTGCCCATAGAAACAGCGCGTAAATCCATAGATTCGTGGCCGACAGATTGAAGGTCTGTATTAAAGCCAAAGGTGGCCATTTAAAATAGAATGATTTTTTTTGTTTTATTCTTAGACTTCCATAAATATGTACATATAAGTTTTATTAAGGTTACATTACTTCATAAAAAATAAATGCGTAACAGATATTATGGCCGGACTAGGTACATTACACTGCCGGGCAAATAACTTGATTATTCATAGTTGTCATAATGAATGTCGAGTATTTGTTATTAATATTGTGTCAATCGTGAAAGACAGGCTGAGACTTGTAACTTAGCCTACCCTGCAAGGAATTTGGCGTGAAGTTATTGATAGATAGATAGACACTTAAACTTTGAAATATTGATTTCTTCCATGATACATATTATATCTTCTAGTTACACATTAATTTGTTTCATCTAAATCAGGGTTTCTAAAAGTGGGGTACGTGAACCTCTAGGAGTTCGTTATTCGACGGTAGGGTTCGCGACAAGATTTACGTAATGGTGGCTGGATGACTACACACGTGAGGAACATATGTTGGCGCGCGCGCGGCTCAACTCACTTGCACCTCACGTGTGGGTCACCTGATCATGACAAAAAATCCTCCCAAAGGTATTAATAAAACAATTTTTCAGCCTAACTTTAGAAACATAGATGTGAGTCGTTTGAGGAATGACTTCTGTAATATTGATTGAACTCATTTTTATGCAGCTACTTCCATTGACGAGAAAGTTGACATTTTCAACTCTACTGTGACTTTGCTTTACGATATTTATGCTCCAATTAGAATTAGAGAGAAGTAAAAGTAAAGCATCCACCAGCACCTTGGCTTACTACATCTATCAAAAACTTTGTGGAAACGGGATAAAGCCAAGTCCAAACTTAAGAAATTTCCGAGTGAAAACCATTTCCTTAAATATAAAAAATTGCGGAACATCTGCAATAGGATGTGTAGGGATGCAAAACGTCAATATATTCATTCTTCTCTGGAAAATATGTCCCTACCATATATCTGGAAATTCTTACGTTCACTGGGTGTGGGTAAATCTTCTGAGAATGTCAGTGGGTCTTAGATCTAAACGCATTAAATAAACATTTCTGTACTCCGCCCATTTCTGTTGAGCAGATAACTAAAAATGCTACATTGTCTTCGATTTGTCAACCCGTCCAACCCGCACGTGACGAATTCTCATTTCGCTGCATCACAAAGGAGGAAGTTAAAAAGAGCATCTTATCCATTACCACGAAAGCTGTAGCGATGGCTTGAGTAGCGACATGTTGATCCCAGTTTTAGAATATATTATCTCGGCAATCACACATTTAATAAATTTTTCTCTGTCCACTAACGTTTTTCCAAAAGCTTGGAAAATGGCTCAGGTCATCCCAATCCCTAAAACTTCTAATCCTACAGCCTTCTCCGAATACCGGCCAATTTCCATTCTTCCACTGCTGTCTAAAGTTCTTGAAAGCGTTGTTCATAAGCAACTTAATTCATATCTCCATCAGCATAATCTTCTTAGCCCCTTTCAGTCGGGTTTTCGTCCTCATCATAGCACAACGATTGCGATATTGAATGTCACAGATGATATACAATTTGCTATGGACAATAAAAAACTTTCCCTGGTTATTCTGTTGGACTTCAGTAACGCATTCAATTCTGTCGATTTTGATATTCTCTTAGGAATTCTTCGCTCTTTGAATTTCTCCTCGTCTGTGACCGCATGGTTCGAATCGTATCTTCGTGGACGCCGGCAATGTATCAAACTTGATGAATATTCATCTGATTGGACCCCACTAATTGCTGGTGTGCCACAGGGTGGTGTTTTATCTCCATTACTTTTTTCGATTTTCATTAACATTAATTATCCAAATTAATTATATGCAGATGATCTTCAAATTTATAGACATTTTTCGTTACCTGATGCACCTGGTACTATAGCAGCTATGAATGAAGAGCTGTGCGTAGTCCAGAAATGGGCTAATAGCTTTGGTCTCTTAGTCAACCCGTCCAAATAACAGGCCATTGTTATTGGTAGTCGGCAATTGAAAAATAGGGTAAAGGTTAGTGACTTGCCACAGGTTATTTACAATGGTCTTCCGATTGCCTTTGCAAATAAAACAAAAAACTTGTGACTCATCATTGACGACACTCTATCTTGGACAGCACAGGTTAATAATGTCAGTAAACGCGTGTATTACACATTTCATTCACTCAGGCGGCTCCAGAACTTCTTACCGTTTAAAACTAAAGTTATGCTTGCACAGTCTCTCCTCCTCCCTATTCTTAACTATGCTGACATTTGCTATTTAGATGCGACCGAGGAGCTACTTAACCCTTCGAAACCCGTGTGGTCATATATGACCGCGAAATGTATGGGAAAAGGTATATAACGGGTTCTGAAGGCTATAAACTAAAACGCCTACAAAACCTGGCTAACCGTTATATTTACGGCTTGCGTAAATATGACCATGTTCACGAATTTCGCACACGTTTAAAATGGCTCCCTATCCGCCTTCGCAGAAATGTGCACATATTATGCTCTCTATATAAATCCTCAATAACCCTGACACACCCCAATACCTTCGATCCCGGATTTCTTATAAGAAAACTTCCATCCGTTCCCAACGTCCTTGTCTTACCAACACTGAAGTATCCCTCATCCAACACAATTTTTTTCTTTCGATCATTCACCGTTAATGCCGCACGGCTGTGGAACAAATTACCACTGCAGATACGAGACAGCGGCTCCTGTATCTTCCTTCAAGATTAAGTGAGCACTATCTTACACATGATAAGTAATATTGTATGTATAGTATATATATATTCAATGCTATGTATTTATATATGTATTACTATAGATTATGTATAAACATGGAAAATATAATTCTGCATAACTTGTAACTCCCAGCCAAAATAAAATTACGAGTTCTTCACACACATTAGGGTTAGCTGGAAGATATCTCTTAAAGAGATAAGCTGACCTTTGCACACCATTTTCTATACAACCTACTTTGTATATGTTTGTTATGCAATAAAGGATATATATAAAAAATCGACAGAAATGGACTTTATGCTGAGACAGAATTAAAGATAAATTGCCCAAAATTACTCCTGCAATTGATTCAATTTGCGCCAAAAAGAAGCCCACCCATCACATTACCATGGGAAACACGATTTCTTTTTGCGTTTATTACACATATTGAAATGAAAAACCTTATTTTCTTCAATAGCCAATATATTATTTTCTATCAGGCAAACTGTAACAGGGGTGCGTGAACCATAAGTTTGAGAAACCCTCATCCTAAATTAGTTGATACAAACGAAGATGTTTAATAACAACATTGTAAAAATAATTGCTTAAGATTTGCATAAATCCTGTTATGCATTATGTATTTTGTGATGCCATTTGCATAAAAGCCAATCTTACTAAGCCATTGATATCTCACTCATTTCAGTAAAAAATCTGCTACACAAAATATAACTAGTGTCAAACTGCAAAATACATAGAAAGTAATTTGTGTGAAAAAAATACAGAGTATCTGTGCAAATTACGACTACAACAAAATCCAAGCAAACTAGTTCGCTTTCATGTAGTTTGCACTTTATTCATAATTTAATTATTGACATTAGCCAATTATCTAAAAATTAACAAAACATAATAAGAATTTTCTATTTCTATAATTATAAAGTGTGCATTTCGACATCTCAGTCAATTGAACAACCGCCACTGATGTACGAAGCATACGCGCGGCAGTCTTTGACTGAACTACCAAACGGCACACCAGGCGAGGCGTAGGTGATAAACGTATAGTTGGTCAATTGACGACTGCACTTGTTATAATCAGTCGACGAGAGTGAGCGACTACTGTACTGTGTTGTAATAGTGTATTGTCGGTGGGTTGTGAAGGAAAATTTTAAATATGTGTACAAAAGCAGCAAACTATGTCACTATGGACAACCAACAATGCGGCCTTAACTATTTTTATTTGTATAGTTTCAGAATTAGATGACCAGGCTGCTACAAAAGATGGAGATGTAAAGTTTTGGGAGGAAAATAATGACAAGGAATCTGTGCACTCGACAGGTAAGAAACCAGTTATTAAAAGTAATTGTTTGTGAGAATGCACACCATGCTGTGTGCGTAGATCTGCGGGTTCGTGCTACGCGTCCCTAGCTCAGTTACCTGTGTCGGAGATTAAATACAGCCAACTTATCCCCTCCTTACAGCGTACTCCTTATTGCCCTTTTACAGAGGGAAGTAGATTCACAGCTTTTTCTCAGTTACTGATAGTGTACTAAAAACTTCACCTTGTAAAAAACCCAAATAGTTGCTATTTGCCTGGGGTTTCCTGTAATGAGAGAATTATTGAGTTTAAGCGAGTAAATGAGATTAATAGTAAGATTTGAGCCTTACTTGTACTGTTTGAGGACGCTCGAGCCATACTTGTATTGTTAGCATGTTCTATGATAGTACTGGCTCACATTCATAGAATATGATCACCGCTTCACATCAGCCAGGCTGAATGCCTATTTACCACTCGACGTAATATGAAAAAACATTAAAGTCAACAATTTATCCTTTGCAGACAGCAGCCATGAGAATGAAAGGTGGGTAAATGAAGAATGAGGTTTATAAAAACATTAATTATTACAAAGTGACAAATCTTCAAAGGTATTTTTGAATAAAAGTAGGTATGCTTTAAACTTTGTTGAAACATCTGTTTAAATAAAATGGCGTACCGGTGATACGATTATGTCAAGCCTGGAAGTCGAGTGGTTAGCACTGGCTACGTGAATATCAATGGTCGTTAGTTCAATTCACGCACAGGACAACAAGCATAGATACTAACTGATGTAAAGCAGTTACCGTAGCCTATGAACACTTACAATATTTTAGGTATCACTTGCGCGATGCTACCTCTGCTGCTAACGCAGCAATTCCTTAGGAGCTTACTGGTGACCTCACTCACACGCAGAAACACAACAACGCTCGGGAGTTGTTATTAGGTTGCGGTTTTCTGTGAGGTGCAGTTAATTTCCCAGACGGTGTGTTTTGATGCGCCCTAACTCTCTTAAAAACATACCATACCAAGACAAACAGACATATTCATCATGCACACAAATGTTTGTCCTGTGTGGGAATCGAACTCACGAGCGTTGGTGTCACTGCGCCTCCGAGCTCCTCGAAATGGCTGTTTGCATTGTCCTGGGTGTTTTTAGTACAGATACAGCGCATTGAAGCAGGCCGACTGGGGAAGTACCTCCACTGCACAGAAAACCGCAACTAAATAAAAAATGTTGAATGGTTGTTTTGTCTAGCGAGCGAGGTTACCAGTAAGCATCTAAGGAAATGCTACAGTTTGCAGTTAGTAGCAGAGGTAGCGCGAGTGATATTTCTGGCATTGCAAGCGTTCATAGGTTACGGTTGGTTGTAAAAACATTTCACTTACGACAAAAAACAAAGTGTGTTTCTTTGTTTTGTTTATTGTAAAAAGTGATCTTTTGCTCTTGAACTCAATAGGCACCTGTCTGAAACAATGCATACTGCACTGGTAGGTGATCAGGTCGAATCTCATATGAGGCAGACTTTTTCTGTACATGAACTCTATGTTAATTCATGTCTTTATCTGAGTGTATTCTATTGTCATGAAAATATATATACATAGTCAGGTCATAAGTTCTGTCAAAAACTTTTGATGTAATTAATGATACACTTTTTGATAATTATGTATAAGTTATATATGAAATGAAAGGTAATTAAATGTACAATAAAATTTTATTTTCATTATTCGAAATGCCCTCCGTCATTTTGAATACATGCCCTTAATCGGCGTGGCCCAGTCATCGATCGCAGCACGCACCACATTTATATCTATTTCTGCCGCTGCTTTAACCAGAGATGCTCGGAGAGACTCCAAATTCTGATGAGGTTTAGCGCAGACTTTCTCCTCCAAATGTTGCCATATTTTGTAGTGGGTTTAAATCTGGACTAGAAGAGGGCCAGTCTTCATGCCCGATGAAGTTAATCCCACGGGCGGTCACCCAGTTTTCAGTGTTTCGTGCCTTATGAGCTGGTGCAGATTCCTGTTGGAATATCCAGTGTCTGTTTTTGAACATTGTTTGAGAAAGAGGTTCTACTATGTTTGTTAGGACGGTATTTTGGTAAACCACAACACTGGTTTTCACACCTGTTTCACAGAAAAACACCTCAGTTAAGCCGGAATATGAGACTCCAGATTGATGAAGGATAATGCCCTCGCTGGACCCTCTTATCATTATACTTGTTGTAACTTTCTTCGATGGTAAAAACTTTTTTCATCCGAAAACAAAGTTACGCGGTACGTTTTCCCCGCGTACTGCCGTAACAAAGCGCCGGATCTTTCCATCCTATTTTTTTTTTCAAACGTTCGTTCAATAAAAGACCGGTATTTTAGATAAGCTCGTAGTCCCAGGTCTTCATTTAACACTCTTTTGATAGTGGTTCTGCTTAATCCCATCTGAAGAGCTAAGATTTTTTGTTTACGCACGGGATTTTCTTGGATTCGCGCCTTCACTGCTTTGATAACCGCTGGTGTCCTAACTGTGCGAGGTCGGCCGCTCCTCCTACGATCTTCGAAGCTTAAATCTTTAGTATATCGTTTGATAGTGCGATAAATAAACCGTAGTGTTATTTTTAATTTTTGTGGAATGTTGAAAATCTCTTTTGGCGCGTAACCACAGTGGTGCAACGCGATAACCGCGACTCTATCTCCCTTCTTCGACCGCTCATATTTGAAAATGAATTTATTTTTTATTTTCGGCAAGCGGGAACGTTCTATTTTTAAAATTTGTCAAAATATTTCTGGCCAGTATTCCAAAATTAAAATAATAAGCTTTTGACAGAACTTATGACCCGACTAGGTATATATCCAATATTAAATGATTACTTGATTTGAAACTGACGTTGTGCAATGTATTAACTGGCTTTCTACATAATGGGCTTTCTGTGGTCGAAACTTTTCGGGTTCGATTCCCTCACAAGACAAATGTCGTCAAATACCTATAATTTACCTTATTTGCTTATTTTGACACTGTATATTCTATATCTATGTATTCTAATTCTATTGATTTTCCGTTTGTTTTAATAATAGTAAGCCATTATTGCCATTTCAGACTGAAGAATAGATCAATGAATTTTTCCCCCGAAGAATGCCGTCTTCTGCTAAAGTGTGTACGATCTGAGAAGAGAGATGTGTTGAACAAAGAAAACACAGGAAAAGCTAATACGTTGAAGGCTATGGCGTGGTCTAGAGTAAGTTCAAATAGCAGGAATATTCCGCATTCAACTAATACCAATGGTCTATGGCTATTGCCCTAAACAGAATAGATAACCATGAAGACATTACTATGGATGAGATTGAATGGTCGATACGATGTTTGAAAATGGAAAGTCAGCGGAAATCGATATGGTTACAGCTGAGATGATCGAATTAGGCACCTACGTTAGGGGCGCCTTCTGGTTTTTGAGTAAATTATGTTGGAGAACCGGAAGGGTCCCGACCGATTGTAGACGCGCAGTCATCGTGCCCTTGATTAAAGGCAAGGGTTCACGTATGGACTGCGCCAACTATAGGGCCATTAGCTTAGCTGTTGTTTTCTGTGCAATTCACTTGTGAGGATTGTACAGCATTTGTGCGGGTGGACGGTAGCTTGTTGCCCTGGTTTGATATCAACATTGGTGTCAGACAGGGATGCGTGCTGTTGGCTCGGCTGTTCATCCTGTATCTGAGCAGCTATCTTCAGAGAATAATAAATATTAATGTGGGAATGTGAATGTGACTCAGTGGTCAACTGCCTGCTTTATGCAGACGACGCGGTAATAATAGCAGAATCACCACCCGAACTGCAAACACTAGTTACAACAATGAAAGATAACTATAATATGAAGAAAGGCTTACAGTTAAATGCGAAGAAAACCAAGATAGCAGTATTTGAAAGAGAGACAACCGGAACGAACACTAGGATTTCGGTTGATGATGTTATGTTCGAGCATTGGAGCAAATGGATAAGATTGTATATCTTGAAAGCGCATATTTTAGCAGCAATGGAAGGTAAACCGCTGATGTGAACAGACGAGTGAGTGCAGAGAATAGCGTGAATGGAGCGTTGAGTAAACTTCTAGGCAGCCGAAATCTAAGCTAGAAGGCACAGCTCGCTGTACACAACACGATGTTAATCTCAACGCTAACTTAGGGGAGTGACTGCGTATGGCAGAGAAAGCATGAAAGTAGAATAAATGCGGTCGAGATGACAGCATTGTGCAAAATTTGTGGCATAACGCTTGCTGACCGCGTTCGTAATAACGACGTAAGAGAGAGAATTGGTCTGAAGGAGAGAGAGTGTCGGTGTTAAGATAAGAACAGGCATGCTCCGTTGGTTCGGACATATAGAAAGAATTCAGAATGAAAGAATAACGAAACAGATATATAATATAAAAAATACGAAAGTGGAAGGACGTGGGAGCCGAAGAAGACCGAGACTAATCTACCATGACTAAATTGGTCGTGTTTTATCAGAAGGTGATGTCAGGAGCCCCAGGTGCATGAATAGAGCTATGAATGCTAGAGAAGCGAGTGAAGTGTGTAAGGCCCGGGTCTTATGGTGCTCGGTTTCCACTGCCTACCCCTCAAGGGACTTGGCGTGAAGATATACATACAGATTAAATAACTAATAATACTATTAGTTATTTAATCTGTATGTATATCTATATTTAGATTTATATTTCAGATAACAGATGCCTACAACAGCCAAAGTCCAAATAAGCGATCGACTAAAGTTCTGCGCACAAAATTTTGTAACATGAAAAAAGTAGTTAAGAAAGTAGATATTATGCATTATATTAAAGGATCGAGAACAAAACATTTAAAGTTAATTGAAGAACCAAGTAGTAAGGTAAGACATCCTTAAGGTTTGTTAGTGTAAATAAGCATATAACCACTTTTCGCGAATCAAACGTCACGCGCTGCCAATTATACACGGTAGTAACACAGAAAAATAAGGTTATCGGCTATTCGCAGCCTGCTAAAGCTCTATAACAACACAACTTGTACAACCATTGACAATTAGGGCTCATCGCCACAAAATAATTTACCACATGACTGCGCATTAAGGCATCAAACGTATTAACTTAGCCTCACTCTACTACTTTAGCGTCTAAATATCTCACTGCTTCAGGCCTACGTTTCATTGCGAGGATGGTTATCCGCTACGAATGTTCTAGAATAACTGTTAAAATTTATATAAGACATTCCTTATTATTCGGTAAAATGGTGCGGCAAGAACTGCAAGACCTACAAATATGCAAAGGATAATATTACATTTCACAAGTAAGCCTAGTTTGATTGTAATATGAAAAAAATACAGACAACAACAAATTTACTGATGCGATTTAATGGTTTCTCAGTTTCTTGCGTCTCGTTCGTTTACAAGCAATTTTAAATTGTCTCTTTTTTTTCTGACACATGTAACTAGTACGGTGTCATGACCATCTTGACGTAATATTATCGATAAATAAGGTTATTATTTTTATTATATTTTTTATTTATACATATTTTTTACGAGAGGTAGGACACATCAAAGCAGCCCGACTGGGGAAGTACCTCCACCGCACAGGAAACCGTAGTCAAATAACAACTCTCTAGAGGGTTGTTGTGTTCCTGCGTGTGAGTGAGATCACCAGTAAACTCCTAAGGAGTTGCTGTTTTAGCAGTAGAGAAGGCATCGCGCGAGTAATTAAGTAAAGAGTAATGCTTAATTTATTACAAGCGTTCATAGGCTACATACATACATAGCATACACCATAGTGTATGCTTGTATACCTTCTGACGTGGTATAATAAAAAAAGAAAATTCTATCTTTCTATAACTTCACGCCAAATCCCTTGCGGGGGTAGGTAGAGAGAATTGAGAATAAAACATGATTTCAGGCCATAAATATTGGCAGTTAACAGTTATAGCAAAGATAATATAATACTGTGTTATAATATATTTAAATTATTTATTCATTACCGCATTTCAAAGACGGAACTTTTATCGTATAATTTGATGACAAGCCTTATTTGTTTGATAGCGTCCGTGTCCATCATTATTTACAATGACAGTACTTCTCTGCAGTAATTGTCATACCAGGTCTCAGAAAGCAGTATGGAACAGCCAACACAGGTCCACTTCACTCACAAGCAGCTTCTTTCTACTCAATTTTTTGTTACAGTTCGTTTAATTCTCCTTTGCCCAACTAGTGCGAGGGACATTTTTGATTCTCATGCATTATCAACTGTTCATCACAATAGACGATCCGATATTTTTTTTTTTTTATACAACTAGATTGGCAAACAGGCATGCGACCCGCATTAGATGGTAAGTGGTCACCGCAGCCTAATGACGCTCGCAAATCCACGGCGATGTTACTCGCGCACTGCCAATCTTGTGACCTAAGGTTGTTTCGTCACAGTACCCAGATATTTCACTACCATATCTCACCCTTCAAACCGAAACACAGCTATATAAATATAGCTGCTTGACGGTAGAAATAGGTGAGACAGAGGTACCCACGCAGACGACTTTTGTACCGTCTGATAATAATTAATTGCCTCCCTCTGGTAATAATATAATAAAATAATTTGTATGCCTCTTCAACAAGTTACAGCAAATAGCATTTTTGTCTATTCAAATTGACATAAATCAGTATGCTTTCATTTCTTACACTAAACACTGCAGCTAATTCTGACGTAGGTTGAATAGAATGAGTCTTCGTTATAACTTATGATTCATAGTTACCGTCTTTCGTGTCCGATTGACCGCAAGGATTGTCGTTAAGCTGGTTCAGTGGATTTCGGGCGTCTTAAAAACATTGACCATCCCGGTCAGTCGAGCAGTGTGGGCGGAGTATGCTTTAAACCTCTTCGGTTAAAGAGATACCCGTATCCCTGCTGTGGAATGTTTTTTTTAATCACTTAGAATTCTAAGTAATTCTACTTATAGGTTTCGATCTTTACGCTAGCCTGTATTAAACGTCAATGTATAGTTCATTTGTTTGTTTGTAGAATGGTGCCAGTAAATTTTTTATATTTTCTGCAGGATATAAAACGCGAGCCTCTCTATGAAATGGACGGCGAGCCGGTAAATGACGATGATGATGAAGATTATACCGGAGTTCATAATTTAGAAAACGATTATGCACCAGATCCTTTAAGTACCGTTCTCAATGGAGATTCTGGTATAGGTAATGATTTTTATAGTCGTTAATCCTTTTGGCACTCTTATAAGATGCGTAGGACACTGTCTAGTGTATTTAAAAAGCAGCTTCTGCAAGTGAGTGATGTTATCTGTAAGCATCTGCCTATTGCTGCGTTAGTTACGAAGGTTGCAAAACGGAACACTCCTTTTATTGTAACATTCATCAGCAACGGTAACCGATTCATTCCAGACGCATGCTCGTTTGTCACTCGACATAGTTTAAAATGTCTTTGCTCTTACAAGTCGTATATTGAAAGCTGTGTAAAAATAAAGTCGCCTATTTTACCATAGGCCCTCGCGGGCATTAAAAATAGTCTAACATTTTATAATTTAATGTTATTGTGTCATATTAATTTCGTTTCGTAGCATTTAGAAAATTGCCAATACATGTTTTTTTTAGATCGTCACTTACATATTAGAATACATTTTGATTAGTAGCATATCAGCACAATAATGACGCCGTCAGCGGGTATAATTGAAGATACATAGTTACCTGTGCTACATTATATCCAGACATCTTTGTCAGTTACATAGTCATCAATACTGATAAGCCTTTTTGAAAGAGTACTTTACGTCGTTAGAAGATTTTGTCTGCACTTTTACATTTGTGTAGCGTTGACGGAGTTTCAAAGTTTATTTGTAGTTTTGCGTTACTGATCCTAAGCCAATTTTACGAAGTGAAATTAATATTCTATTTATATTTAACATCTCTGTCAAGAGGATGTTTGTGTTTATGGGGAATGCTTCCTCTTATCAACCTGAAATACCTTCATGCTGGGAACCAAGTGCAACGAGGTCTGAAATTTTCATTTGACTTTCGGACACAACATTTATTAAAAGACTGTCTCAAAAAGTAGGCTGGAATATGGTAACCTGACAGGTGTTCATTCGCAGGATATGCACAGTGACATGACCGCTGCAGTGCAGAAATAATTACTACAAATTTGAGTCGTGTACGACTAGTGCAGTGTCAATACACGTAGTATTCGCACTGCATTAGTCTTGCACGGCGTAAACGTGCAGCTACAGTTTTAATAGACTTAGCCTACAGCTTACAATATCCGACCTTTAACGACTTTGTTTATACAGTACGATGTCGTGATGAGTGCTCACTTATAGTCACTACACAACACGATGCAAAAAGCGCAATGCGACCGTGAGTTGTACGGGCCGGCTATCTTTAACCGACGCTATGGCCCCATACATAACTCTGAACAGCTTTTGAAATGTTAGTGGTTTATTATATTTAAACTTATCCCTACGAAGCTACCAACATTTTTATCTATAATCTATCTATAACTTCACGCCAAATCCCTTGCGGGGTAGACAGTGAGAGCCGCGCTTTATATGACTCGGTATACTCCTCACTCGATTCGTTAATATTCATAGCTCTTCTCATGCACGCTCGCCGGGTTTTAGAGCTCCTGTGGTCATGGTAGGTAAGTGTTGGCCTTCCTCGGCTCCTACTTCAATACTACTTTCGCGTTGTAAAAGTATTTTTGTTTCGTATTTCTTTATGCAATTTGATCTAACCTGCTTTGCGTGCTTCCGCCACCAATTAGTTCATGCGGCCTAGCGCCGGCCGGCACCCACCCACTACTGTTAGTACTTGGTACATGCCGACGCTGCCATGGCTGCTCCGGTAGTCTCTGCTTCGGCTGCTGCGGTCGTCCGTCATCTGGAACAGAATCCGCATGCCCCCACCACCACCGTCGCTGCCACGACTGGCCTGGTCGTCGCTGCGACACGTGTTTCGCCTCTCCACGAGGCATCATCAGGCGTTGTAGACGTTAATCGTAAGAATAACATGCTACAAGTGACAAATCCATCGCAGTGCCGTCCCTTATATTGAATTGAGGGTGGGGGTGGATGGTGTGAGCGAAAAGATATTTAATAGTGGGGAATGGTTTACGTCAGTCTGTTTGTTCATGAGAGTAATTTTAGAATTTTTATGTTTATTAATTTCTAATTGTTCCCTAATATTTAGTTTTAAACCTTGGTTTAAAACTAAATATTAGGGGATTATAATTTCTAATTGTTCCCTAATATTTAGTTTTAAACCTTGGTTTAAAACTAAATATTAGGGAACAATTAGAAATTAATAAACATAAAAATTCTAAAATTACTCTCATGAACAAACAGACTGACGTAGACTGAGGGTGGGGGTGGATGGTGTGAGCGAAAAGATATTTAATAGTGGGGAATGGTTTACGTCAGTCTGTTTGTTCATGAGAGTAATTTTAGAATTTTTATGTTTATTAATTTCTAATTGTTCCCTAATATTTAGTTTTAAACCTTGGTTTAAAACTAAATATTAGGGGATTATAATTTCTAATTGTTCCCTAATATTTCGTTTTAAACCTTGGTTTAAGTTTAGAAATTAATAAACATAAAAATTCTAAAATTACTCTCATGAACAAACAGACTGACGTAAACCATTCCCCACTATTAAATATCTTTTCGCTCACACCATCCACCCCCACCCTCAATTCAATATAAGGGACGGCACTGCGATGGATTTGTCACTTGTAGCATGTTATTCTTACGATTAACGTCTACAACGCCTGATGATGCCTCGTGGAGAGGCGAAACACGTGTCGCAGCGACGACCAAGCCAGTCGTGGCAGCGACGGTGGTGGTGGGGGCATGCGGATTCTGTTCCAGATGACGGACGACCGCAGCAGCCGAAGCAGTGACTACCGGAGCAGCCATGGCAACGTCGGCATGTACCAAGTACTAACAGTAGTGGGTGGGTGCCGGCCGGCGCTAGGCCGCATGAACTAATTGGTGGCGGAAGCACGCAAAGCAGGTTAGATCAAATTGCATATAGATTTGACTTTCGCAAAGTAACGCCTGAATCTATTAACTATCGTATTTCTTTATCAACATTCTAATTGTGAAGAAGTAGTCGTACTCCATAAACCCTTGCAAGAATATGATTTCAGCATCTCGTGAGATTACTGGTAACCTCACTTACTAGTAAATTCAAATAACTAGAAATACAATAAGGGTTGTTGTACATTTATGGTATTTGGCTTTAATCGTCTGCAATGTGGGCACTTTACTTTTTAAGATAGGTACAACTCCATGGAGGGTTATTGTGTTCCTGCGAATGACTGAGGTTACCAGTAAGTTCCTAAGGAGTTAAGGATCTCCTGTGTTAAGAGCAGAGGTGGCGGCATCATGCGAGCGACACTTAGATAGATAATAACTTTGTTATATATACTTAACGTATTGCAAGTTGGTTCGGATATGTAGAAAGAATGCGGGACGAAAGAATGATGAAACAGATATACAATGCAAAAGTGGAAGGATGTAGGAGCCGAGGAAGACCGAGACTAACCTACCATGACCAAATTGGTCGGGTTTTATCAGTAGGTGATATCAGGAGCCCCAGGAACCGGCGAGCGTGCATGAAAAGAGCTATAAATGTCACAGAAGCGAGTGAAGTACGTAAGGACCGCGTCTTATGGCGCTCGGTTCTCTCGGCCTACCCCGCAAGGGACCTGACGTGAAGATATACATATAACGTATTGCAAGCGTTAATAGGCTACGGTAACTGCTTTTACGTCAGTTAAACCGTATGCTATATGCGTTCAGATGTTGTATATAAAAAAAAATACCCGTAAGGCTGCCTATACCTTCAATCACTGTAATGTAGCGGCGCTCAAGCTCTCCCCTTCCCAAAATCGTCGTTTGGCAGCGTGCGTCACTCACACTTATGGCTGACTTTGGCTCTAAGGTGAAGGTGAGCCATTTACATCCCAAAATTGAGAACGATTTTTATGTTACAGATTCAATAGTAAATAGAGAGACAATAAATCATTTGGAAAATAAAGAGATTGTCAAGTTAAAAATGGAATTAATAAAATATCAATTAGAAAATGCAAAGGTGAGTTTTAAACTGTACATTGTAGACATGTCTTAAAATAACCGCAAACATTTTGGAAACCTCGGGGTTTATACCGAGTTCAATAAAATCTTAACTTCACGAAATTTATGTGAAGATATACATACATACATACACGAAATTTACCTGTGTGGTATAGATGAACGCTAAGCTAACGAGTTTTCACAAGGTTTAACTTCAATGAAATCGGTACATACTTTATGTAGGACCTATCGGTCGCTAGAACCTTCAAAATTTGCTATACACAGAACAAAATAGATTCATAATTGGATTGGACGCAATTAACGAAACAAGCAATAAAATGTTAACGCACAGAATTTGATAAATGACCGTTTATACCGCGGAATTAATGACGTTTTCTACTAGTATAAACCAAAGTGAATTTCATAATAAAGTGTCTGAGTTATATAGAAAGTAGATTGAAAATGTCCCTGTCGTACACCGCGGAGGAAGCACGAGCACAGACTTACAGCAATCAATACCGGATTTGAATAAAATGTATTTATTGATTATATTTTTTTATTTATTTTATACCATTACACATACATTAATTTGACAAGCTCGGTGGCGTAATGGTTAGTAACGCTATTTTGACACCGTCGCTCGGGGATTCGATTCCTACACATGACAAACATTTGTGTGCTTGAACATCTCTGTCTTGGTATGGGGGTTTTTAAGAGTGGTAAGTACCTTCACCTCATAGAAAACCGCAAACCAAATAAAAACTCCCAGAATGGTTAGAGTAGCTGTATTAACCGTAGAGCTGGCATCGCGCGAATACCACTTTACATCAGGTGGGCCGTATGCTCCCTATACTGCTTCCCTACGTTGTATAAAAAAACGATGGTACAGCCTACCTAATAGTAAGCAGTTCTGGTGCCTATTAACGAAACAAGCAATAAAATGTTAACGCACAGAATTTGATAAATGACCGTTTATACCGCGGAATTAATGACGTTTTCTACTAGTATAAACCAAAGTGAATTTCATAATAAAGTGTCTGAGTTATATAGAAAGTAGATTGAAAGTTATTATACATATTTATAAATCTTTCATACAAAAGGATTTCATTGAAGTTCGTAAACTTCTAAAGCTATTTTCGCTAAATGGTAGCTCTGTTCATTGACAAGTTATAGCTTATTTGTGTACAATTTGAAATGATATTGCGTGATATTATCTGAAAAAAAAAATACATACCTATACAGAACCTCTGTTGTATTGAAAAGCTACCGGAAGCTGTCAATCTAGATTGCCTGTTGGTATAAACAAAAGGTTCAGAGCAAAAGGTTCTCATGGGTTCGATTCCCACACAAGATAAATATTTGTGTGCATAAACATGTCCGGATGTTTTAGGAGAGGTAGGGCGCATTAAAACAGCCAGTCTGGGGAAGTACCTCCACCTCACAGAAAACTGCAGCCAAATAACAACTCCTTAGGGGGCTTAGAGGGAAGCTCTTAAGGAGTTGCTGTGTTATCAGTAGAGGAGGCATCACGCGAGTGATACTTAATGTATAACAAGCGTTCACAGGCTACGGTAACCGCTTTACATCAGGTGTGCCGTAAGCTTGTATGCCTCCCGACGTTGTATAAAAAAAAGAACGCTAAGCACTTTGCTCTTTCTGGCTTCGGGACGCTATCGCGAGGTAGCGCTAGCAAGCTCGCTGCAGTACCTAAACTGAACCGATTGTAACAGGATTTGATTAAGAACTAACCTGGTATCCCCATACAGGCCATGGCGCGAGCAAAGTTTTTAATAAAAATGTTATGTTACAGCTAGAAAGAAAAAGATTAGAAGATGCTATGAAAGCCGAGGCGGGAACTCACGAAGCAAAAGCTACAGAAATGGCACTGCGACTTCGATCAGCGAGGCTAAATGTTGTGGCGGCCGAAATGAAACTACCCCCCGGACACCCCGCCCTGTCGTACACCGCGGAGGAAGCACGAGCACAGACTTACAGCAATCAATACCGGATTTGAATAAAATGTATTTATTGATTATATTTTTTTATTTATTTTATACCATTACACATACATTAATTTGACAAGCTCGGTGGCGTAATGGTTAGTAACGCTATTTTGACACCGTCGCTCGGGGATTCGATTCCTACACATGACAAACATTTGTGTGCTTGAACATCTCTGTCTTGGTATGGGGGTTTTTAAGAGTGGTAAGTACCTTCACCTCATAGAAAACCGCAAACCAAATAAAAACTCCCAGAATGGTTAGAGTAGCTGTATTAACCGTAGAGCTGGCATCGCGCGAATACCACTTTACATCAGGTGGGCCGTATGCTCCCTATGCTGCTTCCCTACGTTGTATAAAAAAACGATGGTACAGCCTACCTAATAGTAAGCAGTTCTGGTGCCTATTAACGAAACAAGCAATAAAATGTTAACGCACAGAATTTGATAAATGACCGTTTATACCGCGGAATTAATGACGTTTTCTACTAGTATAAACCAAAGTGAATTTCATAATAAAGTGTCTGAGTTATATAGAAAGTAGATTGAAAGTTATTATACATATTTATAAATCTTTCATACAAAAGGATTTCATTGAAGTTCGTAAACTTCTAAAGCTATTTTCGCTAAATGGTAGCTCTGTTCATTGACAAGTTATAGCTTATTTGTGTACAATTTGAAATGATATTGCGTGATATTATCTGAAAAAAAAAATACATACCTATACAGAACCTCTGTTGTATTGAAAAGCTACCGGAAGCTGTCAATCTAGATTGCCTGTTGGTATAAACAAAAGGTTCAGAGCAAAAGGTTCTCATGGGTTCGATTCCCACACAAGATAAATATTTGTGTGCATAAACATGTCCGGATGTTTTAGGAGAGGTAGGGCGCATTAAAACAGCCAGTCTGGGGAAGTACCTCCACCTCACAGAAAACTGCAGCCAAATAACAACTCCTTAGGGGGCTTAGAGGGAAGCTCTTAAGGAGTTGCTGTGTTATCAGTAGAGGAGGCATCACGCGAGTGATACTTAATGTATAACAAGCGTTCACAGGCTACGGTAACCGCTTTACATCAGGTGTGCCGTAAGCTTGTATGCCTCCCGACGTTGTATAAAAAAAAGAACGCTAAGCACTTTGCTCTTTCTGGCTTCGGGACGCTATCGCGAGGTAGCGCTAGCAAGCTCGCTGCAGTACCTAAACTGAACCGATTGTAACAGGATTTGATTAAGAACTAACCTGGTATCCCCATACAGGCCATGGCGCGAGCAAAGTTTTTAATAAAAATGTTATGTTACAGCTAGAAAGAAAAAGATTAGAAGATGCTATGAAAGCCGAGGCGGGAACTCACGAAGCAAAAGCTACAGAAATGGCACTGCGACTTCGATCAGCGAGGCTAAATGTTGTGGCGGCCGAAATGAAACTACCCCCCGGACACCCCGCCCTGTCGTACACCGCGGAGGAAGCACGAGCACAGACTTACAGCAATCAATACCGGATTTGAATAAAATGTATTTATTGATTATATTTTTTTATTTATTTTATACCATTACACATACATTAATTTGACAAGTTCGGTCGCGTAATGGTTAGTAACGCTATTTTGACACCGTCGCTCGGGGATTCGATTCCTACACATGACAAACATTTGTGTGCTTGAACATCTCTGTCTTGGTATGGGGGTTTTTAAGAGTGGTAAGTACCTTCACCTCATAGAAAACCGCAAACCAAATAACAACTCCCAGAATGGTTAGAGTAAATGTGTTAACAGTAGAGCTGGCATCGCGCGAATACCACTTTACATCAGGTGGGCCGTATGCTCCCTATGCTGCTTCCCGACGTTGTATAAAAAAACGATGGTCAGCCTACCTAATAGTAAGCAGTTACTGGTGCCTATTGACACCTTCAGTCTTTTTTGTTGAATTTCATGATTTCATTCAGCCCTATAGCTTCAGCCAATAAAGCTGGTTTATTTTGCTATCCTAATGTAACATATTCTAGGTCCTAGCTTCCCTTCATCCTCCCTTTCAATTCTTTTACTTCATCATACTTCCTTTGGCATATTAAATAATTTCTTAGAATTATGCATACATTACAACATATATTCAAACATTATTGCACTATTTATTCTATAACTAGCTGCTACACACGGCGCGGCCCGCGTTGAACTCAATTTTACACAGGAAAAAAATAGCCTATAGCTCCCAGGGACAAGTTTCAGTTTCCTATTAGTGATAAATTTTTCACAGTTGTATTAATGTGCAGTACCGAAGATTGCATCAAACAAACAAACATATTTCTAATAAATAAACGAATATTTCCGTACAAATTACACAACGCCATGTAGTCTCAAATTAAGCGAAGCTTGTGTTACAGGATTTGCCGACGATATAGTTCTAATGGCTAAATCGCTGGAGGAACTTGGCGCTATGCTCAATGACCTCAATAGTGTTTCCAATCAGGTAGGTCTTCTCATCTAAAATACCTCAAACCCTGAAGAGCAAGGTCTTCGAACAGTATGTGTTGCCAGTGATGACATACGGAACTGAGACGTGGCTCTTCACTGCGGGCCGTATGGGGAAGCTCAAGGTCGCTCTGGAGAAGGGAATGAGCTATGCTCGGAGTTTCTCTGCGTGATAAAATCAGAAATGAGGATATCCGCACTAGAACTAAGATAACCAACATAGCCTATCCCACAGGATAAGCAAGCTGAAGTGGCAGTGAGCCAACCATATAGTTCGTAGAACCGGCAACCGCTGAGGAAGAAAGGTTCTTGAATGGCCTCATGAGGTTTGCATGGAGTCGATGGATGCAGGTAGCGCAGGATCGAGACGAGTGGCACTCTAAAGGGGAGGCCTATGTTCAGCAGTGTACGAATACAGGCTGAGATGATGATTGTGATGATGTGTTAATCTTTGATCACAGAAGAAATGGATGCATGGCTGTACTCTCAATACACTCTTGCGTATTTATCAGTATGCGAGCGTCGGTCGACGCGCATGCGCGTATTCAGTACTGTCTGGCGGGTATAAAATTTATTTTATTCTCAAAGGACAATAATTTTTAATAAAAATATAAACAATTGTACATATTTGAAAAAATATTCTCTCGTGATTACTCATGAAAAGTAACACACCTCGTTTTCGTACACTTGCTAGTATAAGCCTCGTAAGTTATTAAGACTTAAGTCGATATTTTAGCAATATGTAGAATACATAAAAAAAAATAAACAAGAAAACTACATTTGCGTATACGGATTTATGTACATATTTGAAATTATCACTTGCTCGACAGTAATAGAAAACATCGTGAGGAAAGCCGCACGTCCAAGAAATTATATTTAGATAGACGTGTGACCTAGCCTAAGAAAGGTCTGATTTTCCCTCTGGGTTGTGGAGATCTGACGGCAGTGAAACTCCTTGTCAAAATCAGTATCTTCGCCAAATCATTAGGTTTAGGTAGCGGACCCTGCCAATCCTAATGGATTTGGAAATAAGTGATACACAACTGGTAAACATACCTAAATATTTTTCTTTAAATACCTACATTCATACATTATATAAAGGATATCAGTTCATGACATAAACAGACACATTCATGCACATAAATGTTTGTCTTGTACGGGAATTGAACCCACGACCCTTTCTGTTATAGTAGCCATTGCTAGCCGTCGACAACCGGGTTCGTGAATTAATAACCCTGTATATAAAAATCGAAGTGTGTATGTTTCTATGTCCTCGATAACGTCCGGACCGATTTTCATGAAATTTTCAGATTCGCCCAGCGGTAATCCTGTAAAGTTTGGTAGAGATCGGATCACCCATGCGAAGTCGAGGCAAGTCGCTAGTCTTATACGTTCTTTAATAACATTTTAAGAATATATATACACATTTTTATATATATATTCATCATATATATTCACAATATTTAATCCTTTAAAAATGCAAAATCGAATAATGACTATATCGTCGGTACTGAATATGCTAAAGAATAGTTTAAATCAAACTATAATATACTAATAATATTGTCGGACAAATTACACAGCGCCATCTAGCCCCAAAGTAAGCGAAGCTTGTGTTATGGGTACTAGACAACTGATAAACATACATACATTTATTTTTGTAAATACATACTTATTATATATAGAAAATACCCAGACCAAGACAAACATACATGTTCATGCACACAAATGATTGTACTGTGTGGGAATCGAATCCACGAGCGTTGGTGTCAAAGTAGCGTAACAACGCGTTTCACCACTGCGCCACCGCGCTCGTCGGTTCATGCGCCACGCTATTTAATTCTTTGAGATTAGCGGAGGCCAGTTTTAATATACTTACCCTTAACCCACTGACTTAGCTTATTGATAAAGTGAGAGCGACGGCTAAAATTTCGAAGCACGGAAGAGCTCGAAAATAATCAATCTATCCATAAAATATAGTGAAAACCCGTATATATCTGTGTGAGCATGGACATTCGTGCCTTTGTATTTAGGTACATATTTGTAATTATCACTTTCTCGGAGGTGAAGGAAAAGATTATACGGAAACCCACACGTCCGAGAAATTATATGTCGAAAGATGAATGGCCTAATCTAGGTCTGGTTTTATCTCAGTTGTCGAGGTCTGATTGCATTCGCTCCATATCACAATCAGTATATTCGCCGATACCTTAGCTTTAATTAAGTAGCGGACCTCGCCGATCCCAGAGTTAGGAAAAGGGATAACGCTAGGAAGAAGATACTTAACCGTAAAATAATTAGTGATATTTCACTCTTAATCTATTAGAAATGTGAAAAATAATAGACATTGTTTTAGATATGAAAATTTGTATATTTTAATTGATTGCCCTTTTACAAGATGATTAAATTAAAATTCAATATTAAAATTATTATTTTTAATATGCATCTGTACAATTCGTCTATACCTAACTAAACTACAACGTCTATGAATATATTACACATCGCTAATGTACAACATGCTTTTTACATTGATATTATAACCTACAACTATCTATGTATGTATAATGACAAGCCACAAGTATAATGATGAGCTTCAACGTATAAGTAATAGGTAATTGAGCAGAAATTGCTATTTGTTGAGTCAGTCGTTGATATAGGATCTGTTTCATAAGAACTGTATATTGTCGTTATAAAAAAAAACTAACATTTGATTCCTATTTCGATATGGTTAGTCCGATAATTTCTAATATCCAAGTAAATTCCAATGGGCAATGTTAGGAATATCCTGGAGCATTTATATTAATGTCAGAATCGGTACGCACTGGTGAGGTGACGAAAATTAAATTATAGTCAGTGAGTGCGCTGCCCGGTGCTGATCTGCTCTGCTGCTGCAGAATCAGAACACGCCGAATTTAGCGACCTCTAGCAGTACAAGATGGTCATAGCGGCAACGCCGCACGGCATGGCCGCTGGTACCTTCAGCCATAAACACAGTACAGAGGACAGGCCGGCTTGTGTATGTTACGGCTAATGTCATGGTGAATAATAAAATAACCCTAAATTCATATCCATCTAAACCCAAAATATATATGCGATGGCATCAAGTTTAGAGCGTAGGCACAAAATTTCCTATCTGACTGACATACTCCTTTTTTAGAATATAATATTCTATTAGACTACTAAAACAGCAAAACTTGTTTTGTTAAGTAGATTTTAATTCAGTTTTTTTACAATCGCAGGTATTTTCATTACTTCTTGTATTTTCATTCGCTACTAGGTACATTTTTACTAATAGATAGAATAATTAATATACTTAGAGAATTTTACTTTTCCATTATTTAAACTAACATTAGCCGTTCAAATTAAAAATCATCATAAGTAATATTGTACTGAACTGGCGAGACACATCGTGCCGATAGAAAGGAGTCGTATATGGAATGAAGCTTTTATCAAATTCGCTGTCGGGTCGTGTCGCCTCACCAGCGCGGTTCGTCCGAACAATAATTTTCATCGTAATAAATTTTGATGATGAAGTTCTTTTTAAAATTATTTGACACGTGTTTCAAATAACGTAAAATTTATGATTAATGAGGTTATGATAGACAGATGATCGATTTTTATCATGCTCGTGGTTAAAAACCACCAAAGATGATTATTGATAATGCAGAGTTTAATTTCCACGACATTGTTAAACTGATTTACATCGTTTGATTGGACAAGACGATAAATCTAAGAGATTAGTAAGTACTACATAATTTGTCCGACAATATTTATTATTTATTTATATGTTTTTAGTCTACGCCGATACAAATTGGAATTAACTCTGTGTGTAGTGCATCAAACTTGCTTTAATGATTTTTCTCATTGAAAATCGATCACCTGTGCAAGTTATAATAATGATCAGATATTTCATAATCCGTCTCAATTATTATCTCTTCTAATTTGATACTGTTAATGGTACCACATCGTTATAAACAACACCCATACATGAATGTAGTATAAAATGTATTAATTCATAGGTACTAAAAGTAAGTACAATATAAAATAGGTACAAGCGACGAAACGCGTCTCATTAGTGGTTCTTGCGAGTCAATCAACTCATTATCGTCATAAACAACTAATTCTGGACGACAAAATAATGTCGCCCATTTAAATCCACATTCACATTCTACAAATATTTACGACATTGTTGCAAAATTGTATAAAACTGGACGGACAACTCAACTCACTACGGCAAAATGAGCATCCAGTAGTCAAACTCGCTTTACAAGTCTATTGCAAACCTCGTTTATAAAATTAAAATTCTAAATGGCAGCCTTCAAATTACCGTTAGTATATGTTAACATCAAAATAGAAACTCAGTTTACTCGTCGTACATCGGCAGTCTACATTTGATGTGTTGTACGTCTTATATTTTTTCTTTGGTATGCTGCGCGCCTGCGCACGCAAGCCATGGTTTCCATGGCTTATAAGGAAGACCTAGTCCAACTTTTAACTTGTAAATCCACCAGCACTCGCTACCGCCCGCATTTAGTAAACGTTTTACCGGGTGCAGCTGGAACACAACATGGCCCCGTTACCTCTGTCAATAGAGCCTACGACTCGCCACAGCGTCTGTTAGGGCCCCTGTTGGGCGCCAATGACAATCTTCTCACTGGCTCCGATAGATTCTTTGGCCAGATTCCACAGGACAAATTGTAGGTCTCTTAGACTGATTTTGTTTTTGTCCTGCAAAATCGATCAGGTCACGGGAGATGTAGCGGTGTGTTAAACATCCTAATCGTCATCCCGACGCTGCAGCGCGCCTTATATCTGCAGAGCGGCTAGTGACGGTGTGTTTGAGTTGTTATGTGGTGTGAGGGGTGTGAGAGGGGTAGTAGGAATGGAGGGTGGTACGGCTGTGGCAGGAGTGAGCGGGGAGGAGGCAGGTGGCGGGTCAGCCGCGCGGACCAGCACGCGACGTAGGTCTTGCGCGCGCGCCGCCAGCGTCCGTGCCGCATCTGCCATCTCGGCCACAGCGCTGGCGCATGGAAACTGTTGCGCAGCAGCTTTCGTTTTGGCGACCGTCGCCGCCAAAGCGTCTGATAATGCATCGGAACATCTTAATGCTCTTGATTTTAAACCAGCGTGATGAGCGCTCCTGGAAAATAAAAGTAACAGTCAATCTTCCCGGAATCCCACTAATTATGGTTTTATTTATGAAAAATGGGGGCAACGTAGGACCTTATCCTGTGACAGAAAAAACGAAAACCTACATTTCAGGATCAAATTCAAATACGTACTAAAATATTATAATATGTATTATAATATTATCACGAGCACCAGACAGTAAATTAGAAATCTGTTTCAAATATATATATATATATATACCTAACGTTAGAGAGGGAACTTGAGTAAATTGGACTTGTCGAAAAATAGATATTTTAGCGTGTTATGTCACACTTGTACCTATAACTGAACAAGTGAGGTTCAATGATAATGAATAGTGCGTACCTGTGTACAGTATCCCCAACGTGCACGATCCGATGCGCGCTGAGCACGACAAACTTTCCGTGTGCAAGGAACACGTCGGGCGGCTGGCCCATCTCGATGGTACGCAGGAAGGCCTCGACGGCGGTAGAGAGGTGCGCGCCGTACGTGGCCGTCTGTGCCGCGTAGAACGTCGCCAACAGCCGGTCGTCGGGGGGCAACCGCGTAGCTGCTGCCACCGCACTGACCTACAAGAAACATAACATTTAAAAAGTACCCCTGACGCCTGTGTTCAATATTTTTAATTAACTTCTAGTTTCTTGCTCACAATTGTTATGATATATAAATTACAACGATAAAAATTACACATGACTAAATATAGTGTTATATTTTCTTATTAGCAGTACATGCTTCTAGCAAGGCCTGTCTCCCTTACTTAGGCGTCGAAAGAAGTTGTCAGTTAGTCTGATAAGGTTCGTTACGGATAGTATCCGAATCGAATAAAAGTGGCATCTACCTCGCCGGCATGGTCTGCGTCCCTCACTAAAGCGTCGAAGGAAGCTCTCAGTTTGTCTGGTAAGGCGGCTCGGATCTCTGCGTTCCGCCGGCCGACTGCAGACCGCGACTCCAGCCGCACGTAATCGTACTCTTCCGTCCACTCGTGCTCTGGCACAGTTGTCGATCGTCTGTAAATATGAAACAAAAAAGTCAGTAGGTCGTGCAGTCCTGCATAATCATAAAGTACATGCTAACAATTCTAAATCGATCAAAGTAAATTTATAAAAGAAAGAAGAGTACCTAAATCAAATTTTACTGTAACTGTTTATGTTTTAGTAGAACACGGCGGCGTTGATTGTGGATGAACTTTTTACCATCAGCCAGGCGGTAAGATGGTTTGTTAAGAGTAGGTTGGCGTAGCGTAGCTTTATGACGCTAAACAACTTTTATAGTGGGTACCAATCTTCAGATCAGATACTCTACGAGTATGTACTTGGTTAGATGAGATAGTAATGCCCTAATGTTTAGATATTTCATAAAGTTACTATAACTCTACGTCGTATTGGTATAGTGTCTTTGCTTCTAAAAGATACACAATGTACTTAATTAGATACGTATACAATTATTGACATGGGATTATTCTGGACGAGTGTCCGGTTACAAACTTTTCTTGTGTGACTAAAATGTGTGCTGATAAGGGCACTATACTAATTTTGTGTCATGTTCTAATACCCACAATGGAATGAATAAGGAATCATTTTATAGACTTGAACAAAGTCTAAAATTAAAAATTTACTTGTGTCTTTTCTCCAACTTGAAATGATCACATTTTTTTAAATAGAAATATACTTGTTTGTTTCTGTTCGCCCTCGATTTCTGCGGTAAGGTGATGTCATCTTATTTTGTTGCTTTAGGTAATACCTAATTCTACTATTTTAAATCCTATTCCAGACGAACAAGAATGGCATCTATAGGTACCTAACTCATACAGTAATGTTTCATCTGGAACATTTTGTCGAACCTGGTGACGTAGTCGTTATCAATGACTACTTTAACACCGAGTGTTGTGGGTTCCACTTCCATACAAGACAAACATTTATGACGATTTCTCTGTCGATCACGAGTGGAGCAGTGCGGCAACATATCAAAGAGTACCCGTGAACACAATAGCTTAGATTTTTGAATTTACAAGTGTGGAGCTGATGTGTCATCAAATAGTGACAACAATACTAAAATTAGTTAATAGATTCAGGCGTTATTTTGCGAAAGTCAAATTTACATGCAATTTGATCTAACCTTGGTGGCGGAAGCACACAAAGCAGGTCAGATCAAATTGTATGTAAATACTAAAACTACTAATACTTCTTGAATTTGGCAATTGCCACCACAGTAATTCACACCAATCCCACTCCTGGCATACACGTGCCTTTTCAAACGAAGGGGTGGAGAACCGATGACATCGATATTATGTAGTAACGTAATCCATCACTACGTTTGGGGGGGGGGGGGGGGGGTGCAAAGTAGAACGCAGCTCTTATTGGCTTGGCGCAGATCAACATAACATCGAGGCACATATCGGCTTATTGGTTAAAATATTCTCCTGTCAGTCAGTAAGCTTGATTCGCTGTAATATTTAGGCGCTAAAACCCAACGTTTTTGTGAACACGCGATGCCTTCATGCACAGCCATGAGGTTTATTGGTTTATGATTTGAAAGTAGCTAGGTATAGCGTGACATATGTATGTATAAGTTAAGAGGAAGTCCATTTCGGGTTCGTTTGGTTTAATGCACTCTGAAGACGATCATCTGTTACAAAATAGTTACCTAAATAGAAGCGAGGCATTTCCATTGATGAATGAGGCGGCCCTTCTCACGTCCTCGGTGAGCGAGCGCGCGCACGCGACCAGCTGGTCGAGCGCGTCGAGCGAGCCGTCGGTGGGCTCCCGCTCGCGCTCCAGCCGCTCAGCCGCCCAGTCGCCAGCGTCGAGCGCGCTCGTCGCCTCGTGCGTTATCCGCTCCGCGTCCTTCAGCGCCTTCACCAGTGGACGCAGTTTTACTGCGATACCTGATTACAATACACACGGACTAATATATAACCCTGCACAAGATAATTTAAATTTAAAGAGAAGTTGGGCACAACTATTATAATAAGCCTAACTAAGGAAGAACGGCCACCTAACATACTGCAAAACTACAATACAATATGTTTAATGCGCACTTAATTTTAGAACAAGCATGGCATTGAGAATTGACAACTACCTACTGAATTTCGATAGTTACCTGTTTAACCGTGGAATTGCCATCAGCTTACAAAATACGATACAATACAAAATACTTTATTTCTTCACTCACATAGAAAAGTAACATCGAGAACCATTTTAACAAGATGAAAATACCACTGCTAAATAACAATAGGCCTATCCTGCGAATTAGTCATTAGATACTATTTTTGCTTTTCAATATAAACGGATAAATTATCAGCCAAACCCTACTATAAGACTAGCACAGCATGGATTTGATGAAAGAGGCCATGAAGATATTTTTATAGTATTGGTCAACAGCCGTCAAGCCTAGGCAACAATAACTGAGATCAGACAAGGACCGTGTGCTTGTTTGCCACCTTAGTGATATGTAAAAAATATTTCCAAGTAGTGGTTACCTTTATCTTGTGCATCATGTGCGTTGGCGAGCGTGGCGTCTGCAAAGACGGCGAGGTCGTGTAGTGCTGCGCGCAGCCGTGCGCCCGCCACGCGTACGTCCAGGACGCGCGGCCGCAGCGCACCACGTCGCCGCCAGCCCGGCACCACGTACGACAGCAGACGAGATACCGCCGCTGATGCCTCTTCCTGAACACACAAGGACACAACATAAGAAACAATAGCAAATAGCAGAATTTCTATCATCAAAGCAGCTTGACAGGGGAAGATCTTTACCTCACAAAAAACCATAGACAAATAATAACCCCCTGGAGAACTGTTTTGCAAGCAGCTAACACGAGAGCGATATTTCGTGTATTGCAAGCGTTCATGGGTCTCCCGACCACGCAGGAAATAATCTATGGAGACCCGATGACATTTCCATAGTAAATAAATAAATCACCGCTACCGGTAGGCGCTAAAACACTACGTTTTAGTGAGTGCGGCGGGCTCTCATGCGGCGTCAAGTGGTCAATTGGTAGAAACTGGTACTAACGAATATCACAAATAAATAAACCCAAAATATGAATGTTTACGCAAGTGTTCTTTACAAATATAATTCCTGCGCAACCTTTATTAATAGGCGTTTAGAAATAGTTTTATATATACATCCTCTGAGGGAGGTTGATTAGGGGATGAAAATTCGTAAGGTAGATTAAAAACCTAATCGGGGGCATGGTATTTCACATATTTATACTGTGTTACCTATACCACACTATAGGTTGTGTAGGTGTGACTGCAGTTGCTTTATGTAAAAATCAGTATCTTCACTAAATCCAATCCTTGCCAATCCGGATGGATCAGGAAACGAGATAACGCTAGAAAGAAGAAGACCGCTTTTGTTTCTGATACCTATCTTAACTTTGTTCTCTCTGCCTACCCCGCAAGGGACCTGGCGTGAGGAAATATGTATACATACATTGTAGATATAGATTTATGGGTCTATTTGCCCTTTAATTAACCTCGACTGGGACTTATATGTAAGTAGGAAAGGGACTGCAATCAACCTAATCAATTGAGCACCCAATTTAAATGTATCCGTCAGTCAATACACTGAAAATGTTGTGTATCACACATACACAACTTTTCAGTTCATTTGACTATAAAGGTTATTCGTGCTTGTATCGAAGGCGTGAAAATCTTTAGCCTTTGCAAACATTGTAATGTATGGCATAAAAATTGTATTATATGTATCGATTCGTGGAGACCATTGCGTGATAGAGATAAGTTATCTACATAGTCTTAATACAATTTATGATACACTGCCGTCATCGAAAACAAAATTATGTTTTTGGACGGCAACTGGTTGTCGTTAAAACCATTATAATAAGTTATTGATTCTTTTACAAGCTTTACAAGAGCATCACTTGTGCATGACAACATTCCACCTGGCCTCAGAATTGTATGGAGTTATCTAAGTCAATTAGTCACTGAATGACAAACGGTATTGTGTCTCAACCCTTGTGGTTATTTAATTATCGTTTAAAATTTTCTTATCGCGTAACCGTAATACTGACTGTAAACATAGTATTCAAGCAATCCTTATGGATCCGTAGTAAGAGGAAAGTACTTTCCTAGTCAGAGCATCTTACGTGACCACGTGCACTTTGCCAATTAGCATGCCTTTGATTTTAAAAACCATAAACAATTTAGACAAACCTGTAATCTTTCCAATGCCTCTAAAGCAGCATCGCACGGCAAGGGTAAGGCTCGCGACCGAGGCACATCGTACGTGCTGGAGGCGGAAGCTGCTGAATGCAGCGAGCTGCCGGAGTTGGCGGAGGCGCTGGAAGTGGCGGAGGTGAGGGAGCCGGTCCCGCTGCAGGCGGAGTCCGCGCTGGCGGGGCGCGGTGCTCTCGGCGCGTCGTACCAGTCGCCCGCAGATGGGGCGGACCGCGGCGCATCATACGTCACGATTCGCTGTACCGGCATGGGAGCGCGGGGCACATCGTAGTGTGAGCACTCCTCAATCTGAAATTACCGGTTTATAATCATAACGACGAAACAGATATAGAATGCGGAAGGGAAATGATGTAGGAGCCGAAGAAGGTCAATTACTCCTACTACGACTAAATTGGACGTGTTTTATAAGAAGGTGATGTTCGAAGCGCTAGGAGCTGGCGAGCGTGCATGAAAAGAGCTATGAATGTTAAAGAGCGAAGCATGTAAGAGGACCTCGTCTTATGGCGTTCGGTTCTGCAATTATATCAGACTGTTCTCATCATGAACTTCGGCGATAAACATATACGAATATGTGACGGATATTTAATATTGAAAACCCTACATAAATATGAACAACGAGACAAAGTATATGCTACTGTGGACTTTAAGCATTGTACTTTTAAATATACTTTATTATCTTTTTTCGTCGAGTTTTTTCAAAGTTAGAGCCTACTTTGAACATAACTACATACATTTAGTAGTATCTAATTATATATTTCTCGGTCGGAAACGAGAGCCCGTCGGTCATAACTAAGATGGAGAGGATAGCCTTTGTGACCACGTCATAGATGTTAGCCACCATGCGCGGCGACCAATATGATTTGAAGTGTTTTGGATAATCATGAGATACCTTTGTGAAAGCCGGCGACTGTTGTGTCGGCAGCGGCTGGTGCGAGACGGGTGCCGGAGCGCGCGCGCGCCGCCTCTGCATAGCACCGCTCGCGTCGAACACGCCCGCTACAACCCTCAGTCTGTTCCCGGGACATATTCCCTGAAAACAATTTATAACGAACTTACAATCTACTTCCAAATGGACATTCTACGTAAAGTGACATTTACGTACTAAGCTATTTCTCTCTGACGGCGTGATTAATTCAACGCCCAAATGCATAGTAGACGCTACAGTTTTCTGCTAGTTGAAGGCACTTTCCAAGAGAGGCAACTATCTGCTTTTCGCTAATTTCAATTTTTTTTATTTTTATTGTAGGACAAATTACACAGCGCCATCTAGCCCCAAAGTAAGCGAAGCTTGTGCTAAGAGTACAAGACAACTGATAAACATACGTAAATACATACATATTATAACAGACATGTTCATGCACACAAATGTCTGTCCTGTGTGGGAATCGCACTCACGAGCGGGTGTCAAAGTAGCGTTACAGCGCGTTTCACCACTGCGTCACAGAGCTCGTCACAATTGCTAACGTACAGTACAGTGTATATTGGCCGCTATATAAAACAATATTATCCTGTCGTCTTTTAAACGAACACAATCACCAAGTCTTTGTTTCGGCCATGTTCTGTTCTAAGCAGGTAGCTCATTTCGTCGGCACCTCAGCAATGTATCGGTACGCAATAACCTATCCGTGACAGTCATCAATTCTCGCTCTCGACCGTATCTGTTCGAGCGCGGTCACGGCATGAACGGTCCGCTCGTCGGCGCCTGCGCCAAGTGTCGGTACATAATACAACAATATTCACCTGTCGCCCTCTCAGCGAGCACAGCCACCATCCCTCGCTGCCGGCCGTGTTCTGCTCGAGTACGGTCAGCAGGTCGCCGCGGCGGAAGGCCAGCTCGTCGGGCGACTCCGCTATGTTGTCGTACAACGCTCGCGCCATGCACTAGAACAATAATACAATACCTTCAGCCATAAGTTAAACTACGACGTTTGCGCTGTTTTCGAGTGGTTAATTATAGTTTTGTACGTATGATCAATATTCAAGATTAATTAAGAATTTGAGGAGAACTAGCCCGCTGATCGTGTCCCGGCAAAATTATTAATTTAAATTTTTTGCTTTAAAGTTAAGTTTATAGGTGGTAAAGGTTAGCTTTCAGATAATAGTAAAATATCTATGCAATTTTTGCAAAGTAACGTACACAGAGTGTCGAGATCTCATATAGGTAATATGCTTTGTATAGGTAACACAAGATTCCTAAAAACAAACTAATATGATAGATAAATACACATTTCAATTTATTTAACGATTACGCTGTAAGCTTAGCTCTAACATGTAGGTAGGCTTTTTGTTTGTAATTGTTGTAATATACCTAATGAATGACGAAAATTCGGCAAGATACTTAGATTAAACATATGCTAAGTCTGTCTATATATAATATTTAGTTTATCTATCTATCTATAGCTTATTCTGTTTTTGATTATCCGCATAAAATATTACGAAATACCTAATTAAGAGTTCTTTGCGTCAACTATTGTTTACTGTCAGAGTACATTACAACACATTAGATATAGTTATAGTAAACATCATGTTACGTTGTGTTATTTTTATACACAAAGTACTTTTCCTAAAATCCTATAAAAACGATTAACCGTCGCTCTCGTCGTTTGATAGATTGATATTGTACTATCTAGACAAGAAAGATTAACATTACCCGATAAATAACATTACATAGGTCTTTTTTTATCTGAAATACAAAGGAGTAAACAACTCGACAAATCTTACAGCGATGCACGCCGCCAAAACGCGTATAGTTCGAGCCTAAATGCATGACGAACAGTTTGAATGATGGGGTAAACGCGTATTTGTGTACTCCTTATTAGCATTTGACACTGCAGCGGGCGCCCACATGATTTAGCGCATATGTTGCAGCTGCATGGCACGTTCTAAATCGGCCGATAATGACGGATTGCATTGTGCAACGCGGCTGCTGCAGCGGTGGGCGACTCCCGTCTATTGAGGCAGGCTATGTCCGCTTCCGACGCAATCGTTTATACAACTAGACACTGATAAGTTTATTGAGCCTGGGGTCGTGTAGGTTATTGCATTGCTTTCATAAATCAGTTCAATTATGACGCTCGTGGGCTCGAAATAATTTCTGCAAGTGTACTAACTAACTGTAGCCCATATTATATCTATAATTTATTTACAGTCTTTTTGTTTCTTGTCTAATTTACTAAAGTAATCGTAATCGAATTTTCTTGCTAAGTTGTAGATATTTTTAAATTGTCTGATTAAATTAAGATAATTCGATAATAAAATATTTACCTAGCCAATTTAATCAGATAATGTAGATAATCATTTTCTAGAATATTTTAGCAATACTTGGAAACATAATATAAATTCATCTCATCCGTAAAATTTATAAAGATCAATCGTATTTTTTAACAAATCGCTCGACGTAAGTAATCGCTGTTAGTACCTACTTGATAATAAGCAAATTTTATTGTTCTAAACTTTGGTTATTATCAAGTACCTACTTAAACAAGTTGATCATAAATTTTATTGTAAGCATATTTACTTAAATACAATAATATTCAAATTTTAAAATGTAAAATTTGTATAATTTCTAACATATATTTTTAATTGCATTGAAATTACTTACTATTATGACTATTAAAATGATATAAAAAATTGTTATTTAACATGAAAATACACATTTTAAATTAATTTTACTGTAATATTTATTGAAATGTTAATATTATAGTCCAAACTTAACACATTGTTCAACATTCACAATTGTAGCGAGAAATTGTAAGTACCTACCCATTTTTTTGTCGGTTTCCTGTCAATGATCCTGTGACCGCTACAATTGCACATTATGTTATTGTTTATTACCAAAACACTGACGTGCATTCCTTACAATTTTGTAAAGCGCCTAATAATATACACGAAAACTCCACACCGCTTATCACTGTTCACAAACAAATCTCGTCAGCTAGTGGATGCGTTCACGCGGCTATGTTGCAAGCTCAATACTGGCCGATTCATTAATTCATTCATTCAAAACTATTATGGAATCAATATTCGTACTAATTTATTTGTGGATTACGCGCTTTTGACTCATTGACGACGTCATACCAGAGTAGTAAAACTATGGGCATAATATCTGTTATAAGCTACTTTATGAAAATAAATTTTGCATCAAGTAGTTAGTTAGTAATATAAAATATTTCCACTCTACTGATGAATGTACTAAACTGAGTGAGAGCTATTATTTGTTTTAAAATAGAAATTAATTTGTTTGTCAATTTTATATCAGAGAACTTAAATTTCTAATTTTTAAATTACCTATTAACTGTTAGACAATGTGTGTTTCGAGTTTGCTCGTACTGTGGAACCTAGTGGATGGAGGGGTCTGTCACAAGTGCTCAGAGCTAAACGAAAGTCGTTAGGGATATTAAATATAACTTCTTATTCATTGTTTTAATATGGAAATATAACTCTAATATTTACAGTTAGTTTAGGAGAAACGAAGCTTTTTAAAATTAAACTTTAAACAATTGTAGAATATAAAATAAAAGCTTGAGACAATCAAAACTTTTTTAAGTTTGAACTCCTCGGTTTACTCTATAGAACAGGTTTCAAATTTCATATTCAAACCGCACAGCATTGAAATGTAACAATTAATTTCTAAACGAACTTTAAGTATCTAAAATGTGCCTTTTTGGCTGTCGAATAAATATTTGTTTTTTATCGGAAACATAAACTTTATACGCACAATATATATTATTAAAATAGAAAGATATTAGTTATACAAAAGGAAACAAAATGAATAATTTATTGAAATGATTAAGTAGCTTCTGGTATGTACATTGATTTAAACGTCAGCACACCAGGATAAATTGAGTAGGCACAATACGTAAACACATAATCATAAGTGATTAGCAAGAGACCCGTAAATTGTCTCGTATAAAATAGCGACTCGCAAATATTGGGTGTACTGTGTAGTTATATATTTCTAAATAAGGGTTGACAAATAATCGAAGTTACCATATATCATAATTTACAATGGTTTATTAGTTTATGGGTACTCATGAATAAACTAAAAAATCCGTGAGTATGTACATACGTGAGTGTACACTATGCGCCACCAAGATTCTACCTACGGCGGCGCAGTAACTGAACAGTCCACTTTGGCAGTCCCAGGCTAGAAGTGATACAGCGGGCGATAGTTGGAGCTAGACAAAGGGACAAACTATGGTATGAGAAACTATGATAAGGAAGGATGTTGCGTTAGCGGCGGGTATCAACACTCAATCTTAAACTCTTTGCGTTGAACACGTTTATAATATACGCTATGCTAATCGATACCATTAAGCTTTTCGCCACAATTACAGCGTCTTGCCTCATAAACCTTCACATAGACAACATCGAAGCTTTCTGATAACAGTGATTATAGAGCCAATGTTATATGTACAAAGTTCCTCATCTATTTCTAGCCCACAGACACACAGACAGTTAACATTTCGTAAGATGACAAAGATGTTGGCCAGCCGGATCTGACTCATAGGGCGCCAACATTCGCGGAATTGCGTGGCATTGTTCGCGGACGATGCTCAGAGGCAGACCGCTGCGCTCGAGTAGGCATCTTCGTTGCACGTAACCACGTAGCACGCCATGGGTGAGGTCATTGGCTGTCCTTTTAATTCTGAGATTTATTAGACACGTGGTTACTCATAATAACCATGATATTCACTCAATAATTTCACAGCTGTTTCCTTCATTCGAGTAGTAAGATCAAATCGATCATATATACAATGAGGAGGTCATTATAGCTTTATCTTTGATCACATACTCAGTACAGAGAATGCAACTGTTCTATCTACTCGTATCTTTCAACTATTATACCTAGAGAACAAATCGAAACGTATCTTAGTCAGACCTATGCCTACAATAAAAAAGATACATCTATATCCGCCCAGTCGCTTTCTCGTGCCACGCGCGATATGAAATATGGCGTTCAAACAATTCAATTTGTAAAGGCGACACCCTTTCTTGTTTTATTAAATGTCATGAATGGATATCGTCAACAACAACCGAGTGCTCAAAAGCTGACGTCTTGACTCGTCCGATGGTCGAGAGTTTAGCGATGTTTGTGGGTTCAATTCCCACACAGGACACATTTATGTGCATAAGGATGTCTGTTTCTCTCGGTCAGTGTATTTTTAGTGAGGCAGGGAGTATCAAAAAAGCTCGACAGGATAGCTATCTCCACCTCATAGAACACCGCAGCCAAACAACAACTCCCTGAAAGATTATTGTATTCCTGTCAGTGAGTGAGTTTACCAGTAAGCTCCCAAGGAGTTGCTGTGTTAGCATCAGGGGTGATATTGTAAAGCGCGAGCGATACTTCCTGAATTGCATGCTTTCATATGCTACCGTGACTATTTTTAAATTGAATTTTATTGTTGAAAAGATGTTCGCCCATACATCGACATACGTCATGGTTATGGCGAATTCTCCAACTGCAAGTGTTACTTTATAATCGCAAAAAAAATATATTTTCTCGACATAATTACAAATTACCCATTTTCGGGCTTTTTCCTGTACTTACCGAATGTCATGATTGTAGTTCATGGAGATATTGGGATGGGGCATGAAAAGTACCTTATATTATAGGTTTTGATTTCCTAGCCAGTATTTTTGTGATTTTTATAAACTCCTAGGTACGGCAAGCATAGGCATTTCGTATCCTTTCCCATTATTGACACTTTCACGTGTTTCTGAGAAAAGGTTACTTGCTTTGCAGACATACGGACAACAAAGTGATCCTATAAGGCTCCCGTACTTGAACTAATCAACCAAGTGGTTGATTAGTTCAAGCTCCCGTACCAACGAACTGTCCTGTCCGCTGTCTGTCCTTTACTCTGTTACAGGGCTGTACTTTTACCTTTGAACGGTAATAGGTGGATATTTGAACTTTTCCACTGTATGCTACTATGCCCGCTCGATTCACAAATAATAAAAATAAAATAAAGTTAAAAATTAAAGGTATACAGGAAACGTGTTTTTTTGCATGATATACGGATTCCTTTGTGCACAAGTCGGACTTGGCCGGTTCGTTAAAAAAATAATTGCATGTAATATTTTTATAGCATATATTTAAATTTCAAATGTCTGACAAATTTTCTATTTTCTAAAAGAATTAACGGATATAATGAACTGAAGAAAAATGAAAAATAATATTTGTAAAATCAATTGTGCAAACCATGCAAGTCATTCAATCTTGCATTTTCTTAAAATATAGGTACCTCATTCGTTTGGTGTATACATTACGTACGTACTAATGTGGGTATAAGCTATTTAGTCATGATTACACGCTACATAGACCATGCTGCAGGTTGTGTTCCTTAAACGATTTTCAGGAAATCAATTTAGATTTTCTAAAATTCGTTTAAGAAAAGCAACTTACTTAAGCGCGTAATTACACATTCGTGCCTACTGTACAGTTCAGCACATTTCTTTCAAGGAGACTCTCAACTCGATATCTTCGTCAATATTAACATTTTTCTCTTATTACTAGGGTTATCCCGTTTCATTATCCATTAGGATAGGCGGGTTCCGCTACGTAAGCGTAAGGATTTGGCGAAGATAATGATATGTACATGAAGCGACAGTCATCAAACCTGCACAACCTAGAGGAAAATTCAGACCTTTCTTACTAACTTAAGAAAGGTCTGAATTTTCCTCTAGGTTGTATCATACGTCTTTTGAAATATAATTTCTTGAACGTGCAAGTGATTAGTACAAATATGTATAAACATGTTATTGGTATTTGTACCAATAACAATTTTTCTTGGCCCACGCCAGGAATCGAACCAGCGACCATCGGCTAATAGGTTGATTCTTCCACTGGGCTACGACTGCTCGCCAATATTACCCGATTTCAGAGATTTTAATAGAGTCCAGATCAAAGTTAAAGTGTGGTATAAATTTGTTGAAGTTATAAAAGTAAGATTTTTAACCTTTGGTATCAATTAAAAAGAAAAAATGTCATCAAATGGAAATATAATTCAAAAATTCCTTCAATAGTTTCTTATAGAGATAACGAAAGTAGACGGATGCACTTGGGAGCCAAGACACACCTACCACGACCAAATGGGTCACGTGTTATCAGACGATGGTGTCAGAATAGAACTAGGAACCGGCGAGAGCGTATGAAGAGTTACGAATCCACGCTATAACGGACTTGGTGTTATGATGTAGTAGTAGCGGTATCCGTTTTAAGAAATTGCCTACAATATGATTGATTTTCTCATTTAAATCTATGTGTGTAATGGTTGTGAAGCTCAGAAAATGCATTACGGACACGTATCCGGACAGTATCTATCATTCAAAAAGTATAAGTAGTAATTTATTTTCCTATTGTTTTCCTTAATAACATGGATGTAATTCTCCTTTATTTCAATAATGTATGACTTGTAATTTCAAAAATACTTTATACAAAATGAAAACATACTTTTAGGTGTGGTTGGTACCTTTTGCGGTTTCGTCGAGGTCGCGACATCAACTGTGCAAACAAGGTTCATTGTTTATCTGTAAAAATATTTCTTATAGTCCGCTTGCCGGAAACATTTTATGCTCAGTTTAATGATTTTTTATTGCTGGAATGGCATAATACAGCTACCGTGAAGTGTTTACCGTAGCTTATATGGATGCTTGCAACATAAGGAGTATCGCTCACGATACAATAATTCTCTTAATAGCAGGTATACAAAAAATGTACTGTTACTGTTCTCTAACTCTATTTACAGCCTTCAGTTTTAAGAATAGACAATATGTGGCGCTATTTATCTAAGGTGACAAATAAGTATATAGAATGCCTAATGGTACGCAGTTACGGTAACTTACATACGCGGACAATGCCTGAGGCGGCACTTGTATACGTTGCAATCTTATAATAAATCTTCATTGGAATTTTTTCATTGTTGTTCATTTGTAAATTATTTTATCTATAGATAAAACAAAAAAAAAATGCGAGTAGTAGTTGATTAAGTAAACATTTTTTTTATACAACGTCGGAAGGCACAGGAAGTACCGTTTCCACCCCTGGTGCTAACACAACAACTCCCAACTCCTCATTCACTCGTAGGAACAAAACAATCCTCCGGAGAGATGCGTTTTAGCAACGGCTTTTTCTGTGAGGTAGATGTACTTCCCCAGTCGGAATGCTTTGAGGTGCTCTACCTCTCGTAAACCACCCAAAACAAGACATGCTCATGCACAGAGATGTTGGTAAACTGTGGGAATCCAACCCACGAACCCTGGTATTGCTTTGCTAACCACTCCGCCATCGAGCTCGTAAGCAACGTATATATAAAAAAATATAGGAATGTTCAAACAGTGTAAAACCAAACCACAGGTTATTTACTTAGTGACCGAACGATTTCATTCAGAAAGTTTACACAACTTACATATCCGTATTCCACCTAACCACATTAGCAATCCCAATGTGGTCCATTTTGACTCCCTGGAATCGGTTCTCACAAGCAAGGGGTCTATCAAATTCAAAACTTAGACAGAGTGTGTACACACAACTGAAAATATGACGAAAATGTAAAAAAGTAAAAAAAAAAAAAAACGCTACCGTCTATTGTTTATTTCGAAAATTTATCACCCGTGAATGAAGCCGGCGAAACTTGTATGGCTAGGAAAAATTCCATACTACAGATGTCCACCGTCAATGAATCAGCGTCAGTTTGGAAACCAACATTAAAGGAAATCTGTTGGAATTATCTTAAACAAGGAGTCTACAGGAAAAAAATCATTGAAAATCTCTGCTGCAGATGAAATCAATCAAGTTATTAATCGGACCTATCCTCTAGGGATGACATAAACTTCATTAATATACCTTAATAGAGACACTATAAAACAATGTAGAAATCGAAAAGCAACCCATAATCCTAACATATCTAAATCGAATCTAACGTGGTATATGGTTATGATACAATGCTCTAATAAACAAACTATTTATTCAACTCCGGGGTCTATGAAGATTTGCAATACCAGATCTAGCGCGCGCATTGTCACCCCCACAGCTAATACAGCATCTTCCGTAATAAGAGATGTAAACCGCATCAAATCAGCCCGTCTGGGTAAGTACCTCCACCTCACAGCTAATACAGCATCTACCGTAATAAGAGATGTAGACCGAATCAAATCAGCCCGTCTGGGGAAGTACCTCCGCCTCACAGAAAACCGTAGCCAAATAACAAGTCATTGGAAGGTCGTTATGTTCACGTGAGTGAATGAGTGAAGTCACCAGTAAGCACCTAAGGAGTAGCTGTGTCGGTAGAGGTGGTATCGCGTGTGTTACGCGCGATAGTTAATGTGTTGCAAGCGTTCACAGGCTACGGTAAGCGCTTTACATCAGGTGGCCGTATGCTTCAAATAGTTCTGTCCTTGCCTGACAATATCTTCAAAAGGCACATCAAAAATACTCAATGTAAGAACGGATATTACAGAATCGATGAATATCTGATGTTTGGACATGTTCACATGTATTAGGTAATATATCTTTCATTGTACTATTTGATAGTACTATATGTACACTTACATATATTTATTGTATCTAATGGCAAATAAATGTTTTTTATTTTTATCTTGTATGCCTCCCTCCTGACGTTGTATAAAAGAAACTCTAGTTTTTTATTTGAATGCATCTGAGAGGCAGAGGTACATCCCCAGTTTGGCTGCTTAGACCTTCCTATCAACTATCTAAATAAAGACTATTTAGTTCAATATGCAGTAGGTAAACAAATAAATTTGAAGACCTACTGTTTACTACGACAAACCATTCAAGCAAAGTGTCGTCACCAAGTCGAAATAGTATTCAATGAAATTGATTTATACATAACCACATAAATGTGGTTGTTCCAAGTTATCGGAGATGTCTTAATTAACACACTTTCATTAGTTCAACAATATTTCCGTACAAATTACACAGCGTCATCTGGTCCCAAACTAAGCAAAGCTTATACTATGAGTACTACACAACTTATAAGTATTTGTTAATATTTTTATTAGCCCATAATAGTAAGGAAAACCGCACGTCCAAGAAATTACACGAAAGACATGTGACCTAACCTAAGAAAGGCCTCGTTTTTCCTCTGAGTTGTGGAGGTGTGATGGCAGTCGCTCCATGTGAAAATCAGTATCTTCACCAAACCCTCAGGTTTAATTCCCGCTAATCTGAATGGATTATAAAACGGGATAACGCTAAGAGACATTTTTTTTGTAAATACGTACTTATATTACGTAGAAACAATCCACACATGTTCATGCACACAATTTGTCTTGTGCGAAATCGAACCCACGATCGGTGTTAATGTGGATGTTACTTGGCAGCCAACCACGAAGCTCGTCCATTAAACACATAATCATCAAGAAACCAAATTTCAACCACCCGGAATTGAGCTCATCGTAAAACTTAACAAATGACTCCAGCTATTCTGATGATCAAGATCGGCGGCAGTTCCTATTCCTTATGAGGTACGTCATCAAGAAACTGACAATTGGGTGCAGTTCTAACCTGATAAGTTTAGTATGAATTCTTTTGCAATACTTAAGTAAATTAAATTATTCTTAGTGTGCTGTGTGATTAAGATCATTTAGTTACATTTATGACACTTATTTACCTACTTGATTATCAGCAACTTCACATTGTTATTTGGTTTCCCTATAAACATAATCCTATAAATCATGGCATCCGTCACTTTTCCTGACCATTAGCTGGGATGTTACTGTAACTGGACTGACATCCCCTCCTACTACTATCTACAGCACAATAAATTCTTTACAGTTTAGCGGAACCCAGACTCCGGAGCGAGTTTGGGATGCGACTGGAATTAACCCTCGGATGAGGATGACTAAATTCTTTTCAGTTTTTACAATTCTAGCAAGGTCTTAGAAGTTCTACTTCATGACTATAACCATTGTCATATCTCGCAGCAAAATAAGGCAATGGAAGTAAAAATTCATCACATAAATTATATTAGATCAATTTATTTTATTACAACGTCGGAAGGTATACAATAATACAACCTCAGGTTTACATCAGGTGATGTAAAGCTGTTACCGTAGCGTATGATCGCTTGCCATACAGAAAGTATCGCTCGCGCGTTGCCACCTCTGCTACTAAAATCATTAGGATGAGGTGACCTCACTCACTCACAGGGATATAATAACACTGTAGAGAGTTGTAATTTGGCTGCAGTTTTACAGGTACCTCCCCAGTTGCACTGCGGCGATGTAACTATGTACCCTACCCCTCTTAAACCACCCAGACCAAAACAAATACATATGTTCACACGCACACGAATGTTTGTCCTGTGTAGAAATCGAACCCACGAGGCTCGGTTTTAAACTAACCATTTCTAAACACTCGTCTATGGTGCTCATCATTTTAAAGTATTATTACGAGTTTGATTTAAAAAACTAATTAGAAATATATATGTATTTCCGAATGGCGTTGTTTTCGTAGTTTACGTGTGTAATTTTCGTGTTCGATATAATCAATTGTTCACCATATGATAGTGAGTCAAAAATCAATGGGTCGCAGGGGTCTGAATGGCGGGGCGGCGACCTACGAAGGTCGAGCTCTGCTTCCGTAGTACGCAAAGGGTTAACGCGCTTGCGCCCTGTTCACGTACCCAATTATCTCGACACTTTTTGTTATATTCCCACATCTGCATATCACTTCCGCTTAAAAACTACAAATGTTGAATGTTGACGCAACCGTTTCATAACAGATCCAATACAGCTACTTAATTAGAACATGTGTTATGATTCCTAATTAACGATGAACGCTGACAATTATTACCCGTTCCTACTAACAAATGCAGTGAGGAGTTGGACGGTATCGATACTTGTCAATAGTTAGATTTATTTCCCTCGAACATTCTATGGTCCGAAAATTTTGCATGCACGTTACACGTTGTCAGACAATCAATCAAGTCAGTTTCGAGAAGCTTGAAACCATAAGCTCCGCTGATCCGTAGTAGAGCAGTGTAGCCGATGACGCTCTAAATCCTTGGTTTGAAGGGAGACCACAACCCGGCAGTGGAACGTGAGTGAATTAAAGTTATCAAACCATCCCGCTGGCATGTCATCATTACATACGTCTAGACAGGCTCTCCCATACCAATAACGGCTAATTTTGTATGCCAATGTGAAACGTCGTTCCCGAGTGTCTCGAGAACTAATTTTAACGATGTGACCTCTATTACTTGCGGGAATAGAGATCATTAGTTTTAGTTGCATGAACACTCGTTAATTAAGCAGACAGCGCCAAAACAAACGGTGATGATCAAATGGACTCAAAAATAATGCGACCACGGTAAGTCCACTTAGTGGTAGGTATATAGAGATCCATAATACATCCACATTAAACAGTACCATTAGTGTAGGTAGATACATGGGTAATTACTAGATTTGCCTTTAGACCCTCACGGGCACTTAGACACGTCTTACGTCTTAGTGTTTCTGTATCATAATTTGCCTTTGTCAATTTTTCTTTAATTTATAGATTTCATATAATTTTTTTTATGTGACTCAAGCGTTAATTATTAAATTCCTAAACGAGAAAACAATATTTTAACCTTAAATACATTAACCGAGTTCTCATTTTTTAAAACGAGTTACCTGTCCGAGTACGAGTACTATAAAAAGTGCCGAGGACGTCGAATACCGAGTAAGAACCGAGTATTTGGCGCATCTCTAGTAATTGCAGTCTAAGACTGCATTTAGAATGTATCAGTTGTTTTGAAATAAAAAATAATTGTTTACGTGTACTGCTGAACTTGATTGACACAACTGTGTAATAATGAACAAATTAGATTAGCTATAAAGTCCAGTTCCTGTTGCCACTATTTGGCAACTATATCCATTTATGACTATTAATGTTTCGCAACAAACATAAATAAATAATGAACCTGAGCAAGAAATATTAACACCACTATAGAATGAAGCTTCAATCATAGAATATCAATTATGAATATCATCTTGAAGAAAAATGGATATTTGTTATAAAGGTGAAGTAGTAATGTGGTAGATACTTGTATATTTCCATTTGCTTTACACGGATAGTGTAAAATGTACAGTGTACAAAACACTTAAATTGGTGTTTGGATTTAGAGACTTACCCACCAGAGAGCTACAATCGGCTATTAAAATATTATTTTATGACGTAAACAAAGATAAAATGACTGAATACAGTCAATGAGGTTCTAAATTGAAAACTATTTCCTACAGGTATTTCCTTTCCCGTTAGTTTCTTCTAATATTATAAATCTAAAAATTTGTGACAATTTGATGTTTGTAATTCAATTACGTTTAATCGATTTGAAAAAGTAGCACACAGATAAAGTAGGTACGTTCTAGATTATCACACATATTACTTTTTATTCAGGATTAACTTGGAAAAATTAAACTTTACGTAGATCGAGTCGCGGCAACAGCTAGTAAATCTAATAAAGCCGAAATAACTGTATTATTAAAACAATTACCTTAAAAGAAGTTTTACTTGCGTATTTATAAAAAAATATTTTTAGTCTTTTGTATTTATAAAAGCTATTATTAATCTTTTCACTAAGACATATACAGAAAAAGAAACAAAGGATAAGAAAAATGTTTCGGGAAGTAGGTACCTCGACATCGTCGCTGAAGATTCAAAAAGCATCGGGCCTTCTGCATCGGATCCTCTGGTACCTACGTACGCGTTAGTCTGTACTCATGTCGTGAATTTGGGGTGTAATCAGCTTACCGCCATCTTCAGACTCAATGTCAATGTCACCTACACATGTTATGCATCCTACTACCTCGCAATCAAGGCATTATCGAAAGAGGGGCAAGCACAGCTTAATATAATCAGCCCTACTGTTGAAATCACCCGACTGGTGAAGTGAACACCGTCGCCATTTTTCTGGATGGTTGTTCCGTACTCGTTAGAGAGTAAAGTCAGAACCAGAAAGCTGGTTGAAGGAGTTCGTTGCAGATAGAGTGGCATGGTGCAAAGAGTGGCAATTGAATGGATTCGTTGCTCTATTTCTTTGCATTCTACTTCTTATTGCATGCGTTGCTCGATATCTGCGTCTCCTTAACCGCGCTATAAGCTTTTTGTCATTCAAATTACAAAAAAAAGAACACTCAAAAGTAGCAAAAACGGTATTAGTGTCATTTAAAACCACCATGTGCATGCCGAAAAGAGAAAGAAATAGGATAGATTATAATCAGTGTCGCAGATATAGGCGTGTATTAGTACTAGTTAAAAACCGCAACGCTGAATTTAAGACGAATTAAAAAAAACTCTTAATACTGGCACTGTAGAACCACATTTATGTTTTTTTTTTAATATATCTTGTTTATTATCTGTGTACAAGTAAACAACATTTTAATTGTTGCTTATTGTGGCCACTTATAGTAATAATCAAAATTTTGACTATTTATACGAAAATAATAAATAAAGAATATGTCTCAAAAAACATAAATATTGTTCTACAGTGTAAGTACGAGTATTAAGCGTTGTTTTTGGAATTAGTCTTAACTTCAGCGTTGATAATAAAAACAAAATGAGGGCTTCACTCAGCTTTATACGCCCTCTTAAGTTAGCAAACTTAATGAAACAACAGATCCCGCTTGTAAACAAGACCGCGTCAACCACTTGGAATCCGGCATTACAATTATTGTACGGATAAAAACCACATGTGCATGTAAAAAGGCAACATTTTCCTTTTTTTTGCAGGTAAATAGTCTTGTAAAGTGGTTTCACCATTTAGATATAGCGGAACAGAGATTTACGAAGTAGCGTTATGATTTTTATTTAAATGTCGGGGTGATCTCATCGAATGTATTTGTGGCATTTGGGTAGATACCTACATTGTTTTTATGTACTTATAATATTAAGCAAGAAGGAAAAATACCAAGCATTTTTTTTATCGCTCAATGCATTGAGGGGGATTTATGTCAGTACTTCGATACAAACCTCTCGTTTGATAGTACTCGTACCTACCGAGGTACTTACACTACTAGATAGGGGGTTAGGTGTATACCGATGTTAATTAGCTAGAAGCTAATAATTTAAAATATGTATTTCTTTATATATAAGCTGCTCGGTCGTACGGTTCTCTCTGCCTACCCCGCAAGTGGCATGGCATGGAAATAAAGATATAATCATGAATCATTAATTAAGATGTCCAATTAATGACAGTCGATAAGGCCATTAGTCGCCGAAGGGCCATTAGTCGGCTGGAAAACGCTATCCACCGTCAATTCACAGTGAGAAGCGTGGCGGGGTATGTTCTAACTTCTTAGTGTTCTAAACCGTATCCCAGCTATGAGTGAGGATTGGTGTGGTATGCTGGGTATGCATCACTACAGGGAGTTGTTATTTGGCTACGGTTTTTGTTGGAGATATTTCTCAAGGTGGGCTGTTTCGATGCACCCTACCTTTTAAAAACACCCAAAACAAGACAAATTTTCATGTTCATGTATGTACACAAATGTTTGACCTGTGTAGGAATCGAACCCACAAATGTTGATGTTAAAGTAGTGAGCAGTAATAGCCCAGTGGATAAGGAACCAGCCTATTGACCAACTGGTCCCCGGTTCGAATCCTGGCGAGGGCATGTATCACTAAATTCGTGTTTTTGGATTTATGTAGGTATATATTTTATCACTTGTTCGGCGGTGAAGGAAAACATCGTGAAGAAACCAACACGTCCAAGAAATTATATTTCGAAAGACGTGTGTCCCAACTTAAGAAAGATCTGGCTTTTCCTCTGGGTTGTGGAGGTCTGACGGCAGTTGCTCCATGTGAAAAATTGTTTTCGCCATATCTTTAGACTTAGGTAGTGGACCCTGACAATTCTAATGAATTAGAAAACAGGATAAAGCTAAGAAGAAGATGATTAAGAAAACATTTAAAACGAACATCTTAAGACTATACTACTTACTACACACGCAGATATCTCTGATTTGAAATCTCCTCCCACACAAAAAATAGTCTCTGACGGAAGCTCGCGTCTTTTCGTCGATTATATATCAAGCCAGCTGCTGCACGCAACGAGTGTCAACGGAACCCTATTAATAAGGCTCCACTGTCTGTCTAACAGTCTGTCATAGGACTGTATCTTTTGAACCGTAAAAGGTAGATACGTGATTTTCTCACAGAGTGTGTACATATTCATCTGGCCGTTATAGAAACTAGTAATAAAAATAAATTATTAAAATTTTTAGGGATTGATTAACATCTCCTTAGCCAGGCTACGGTAACCGTTTTACACCAGGTGGGTCGTATGCTTGTATATCTCCATCTCCCGACGTTGTATATACGTTGTACTACACGGTGATACGGAACCATTTTCACGTGTCTTGTAGTAACATACAAACGAGGCTTTAGCTAGAGGGAGCAAGGCGACCGCAGTGGACACCGCAGCCAAATAACAACTCCCTAGTCATAACTTAGTCTGCTGTACTACCTATATTTATTTAGTGAGTGATGTTCATCAGTAATATCCTGGATTGCAATGTTTTCAGCAGGATTGGCAAAGCGCATTGTATTGCAACTGTATATAGGCTACGGTAACGTCTTTCTTCTAACATTGTATTAAAAACCCCGGACTATACCATAATCCTCAGACCAATATAATCGATGTCGTCTTCGTCATATCTGCATATTGTCATAATGTTCTTCCAAGTACATTACTGAAAAGATATTTCACTTTGCGCATTAACCTTATCGACTTTTCAGAATCGTCAATACCGACTTACAGATAATGTCTCACAAATATCATTCAATATTCAAAGCCGTCGCCGCTACTGAGCGCTCAGTCAACGACCCATCCCGATAGGATAATTCACTGTTTCTCAACCTTTGTACCGTCGCGACCCACTGAATAACCCAAAATGTAAGGCGAACGTAAGTAGCTCGTGAACGAAAACAAAAATTGATTATGGCAAATTATTTAAAACCTATTTTTACAAAACAATAATCGTCTGTATAAACCAAAGGTGCACCTTTGGTTTTACAGACGTATATATATATATATATATATATATACGAGTATATATATGAATATAATAACGGCTTTAATTTTATCCTGCATACATGTCTACTTGAAATTCGAAATCGCCGAATAAACTCAGATATTTATAACGATTAAAAGGGGCTGAGAATCATTGTAAAAAAACCATAAAATTACGTTGCGATAGTTAAAATTAAAACTTTATTTTTAAATTATCGACAAAACCACAACTTTGGTTATTGAAATCTAAGTGCTGTGCAGTGTGTAATATTTATCTTACTTGTTTATAAGTTAATCAGACAGATATAGTGTATTAAATATACACTATATCTGTCTGATTATATTTTTATAGACTTTGTACAAATATTTTCTGTCGCTCTGTCAAAGGCCGCAATGGACGTTTTTATTTTTGTCATAGTAGCTGCGCTGTATTTATTAAAATCGTAAGTATATATAAATATATCTACATAAAGTAAATCTACAAATCATAATAAATATATATATATATAATACTGTAGATAACGTTGTTGATTGGAGCAGTGATAAAGAATTGGCCTGTTCAGCGATGTGTCCTCTGTTCGAATCCTGGCATGTACACAACTAATTTCGTGTTTACAGATTTATGTAAATCTGTACATAAATCCGAAAACACGAAATGAGTTGTCGTGTAATTATCGCTTGCTCGTCGCCAAAGGAAGACTTCGTAGAATAAACCCGCACGACCAAAAACATATATTTCGAAAGACTCGTAACTTACCCTAAGAAAGGTCTAGTTTTGGAATACGAGTAACACTAGTAAGACGAAACTGTAACTAATGTTGATAAAATTGGCAGACTACTACAATATAAAAATCTCGTGTCACATTGTTTGTGTTCGTACTCCTTCGAAATGGCTCGACCGATTTTTATGTATATTTGGTAGGTGTGACAATAGGTCGTAAAGTATTTAAAAAAAAGTAGAAAACCATTAATAAGAAATAATTTATATGGCAGAACAATGTTTGCCGAGTCAGCTAGTAAGCATATAATGCACTATGTTGTATTACTTTCTTTGTATATTTGTCCTAAGTGTGAACTGGTGATAATTACGAGTGTATGTTAAATACACAGGCGAATATATATACAATTAAGATTAAAAGATATTTCAAAGTTCTACGCGAAGGATAACTTTGAAGGTGAACTTTTATGATCAAAAAATAGCTTAAGTTAATTGACCTTGTTCCAAATAAATATCTGATTATATATTTAAAAGAGAATAATTAGGTCAAGATTTAACACGTATATTCGGTCACCAACAACCTCGATAAGACACAAAATCCACGAATGCCACTGCAAAATACAATACGAAACAAACATATGAACTAGTTAACTAGTATTAACAATAAGACGGGTGTAACGGATTTGTGTGTATTTAATACGTAAGTGTCACCAGTTTACATATTGCCACCTCGCTACCTACCAACACATCGCAACTTCCGAGGAGCTCGCTAATACCCTCACTCGCAGGACCAACCCTCCAGTGAATTGTTATTTGGCCGATTAGTTGTTATTTGTTATTGTTTGGGTATATCATAAATAATAAATCGATTGAATAGAAATAAATCGATTATTAATTAATAAAGTTAACTTTGATATCCCTGAAAAATAATGTTGATTAGTGACCTGAGAAACAATTTTAAACCACAAGACAACCTCGTTTCACCTGTAAGTGGTTTATGTAGGTTGCTACCTACGTGACCCCCATAGCGGTCGCTACCCTCAGGTTGAGAACCGATGAGATAGATAAACTCACCCCTCCTACGCATAAATCCAACGTAATAATATTTACACAACATAAATGACATGATCCTACGCGAGATATGTACCCTACATCGGCGGGTGAATACCCGTTAAATAAAATCAGGCATTTAGGAAAATCCACACAAAATCCATTGCTGAATAGATTCAACGGTTATGGTGATCTCATTGAGAAAAGCCATAACTATTATTAATAAATTACATAAACAATTATTTCAATTAATAATTTAATTATTATATGAATAACCTAGTACATGTTCTGTCATAAATCAATTTAACCTAACCGCAAGATTACGAGTACATTATAGAGTTCATTCATACAGTAGCATAAACAATTTAATTAAAACCCGGTTATCAACATTTTAGCATAATGGATATTCAACAAAAACAGTGATCGCTCATGCTTTCAACCCCCGACACAACATCAGGGGTGAACTCACGTGTTTCTTGTGTCTATCTGTGATTTTGCAGATCCAAAATCCGATCGGTCGGGCAAGTGGACGTATATTTCGCTGTCCTTGTCATAAATTTCGTTTTACATCTATTATTTAACACCCTAAGACGTAAGCGTGTATCCGATTAACACTTAACATATTAAGTCTTAAATTTCGACTACTAAATCCATACTGACAGAGTCATTGCAGACAAGAAACATAGACAGAAAATATTACTTTCAAGAATTTTTTTTAGATAATTAAGGTCTTGTTCTATAAATTAATGACATTTTTAAATGATTAAGTATATGGTTTGTAATGCAAATTTGACTTATAAAAAGGTAGTAGTTTGTTTTTACTTACATACGTGATATGTTTACACATTACCATGTGGTACATATGGTCGCAATTCTTAACCGATTTTGATAATTATTTTCTTAATCGATACGAAAATTATCACAATAAAACTAAACGAATTTCGTACATGATTGAAATGTGCACATATTATGCTATCTGTACAAAATCCTAAATAACTCTGAAACTACCCAATTCCTTCGATCATGGTTTTCACTTAAATCAACTCCTATCCGTTCCCAACGTCATTGTCTAACCAAAACTTTGAATTATCTATTATCCAACACTATCTTCTGCTTTCGTTCTTTCACTGTTAATGCTGCACAGCTGTGGAATAAATTACCGCTACAAATACGAAACAGTTGCACTTTAGTTACTTTCAGGAAAAGATTGAGAGAGTACTATCTTACTCACAATAAGTGATATTATATGTATAGTACTTATATATTTATATGTGTAGTTATTTATATATATTGATATTATTAAAGACTATGTATGTATTTTATATATTTAATTTCGCATAACTTTTTAACTCCCGGCCAAAATAAAATTACTGCACACACGCTACGGCTAGCTGGAAGAGATCTCTTAAAGAGATAAGCTCACCATTGTACATTATTTTTAATGTAACTAACTCTGTGTGTAATGTTATGCAATAAAGAATAAAAATAATAATAATAATCAGACTTCCCTTGATACGAGTATTTACCCCTATTCAAATTGTTGCTTTATCATTACCGGAGTCAGCTTTCAATTAAGTCAATAACGGTTAGTTATTTTATAGTTTTTATTTTCTAACTTATCTGTTTGTCATCCAATCCAATCTTCATCAAATGTTTACCAAAATTACATGATGTCATCAATCGATTACAAAACTCAAGTGATGTTAGCATATTTTTCGCCTTTTTGAGTCGTTTGTCCTCAAAAAATATTAGTAAATCCTTTAAAGTTTTTTTCCTGATAGCCAGAATATATGTATGTTACGTAATTCCTCCTAAATAAAAATATTAATAAGTATTATAAAATGTAGTAGGATGTGGAAAATACGTCGCGAGAAAGTTGTGTAGATTGGACTACACCATTTGTTTTATTTATTGGTTTTTAGAATATACGAAATGTGTATTCATAACTAATTATAACGTTACATGTGGAATGATTTAAGAGTTGTTAGATCAAAATCGATCCAGTCGAATCGGTCAATGGTTCTTAAAATGCACGCTGTGTCCTTTGAGAACCATAGGGATCAAAGTATAAATTGATACTCGTTTAGCTATAAGATTATAGATATATCACAGGAAATAATAAACAGAACCCTTACAAAGTTACAACTCCAATCCCAAATCAAACAGATCATAAATATACCGGTGTGTACATTTTAAATGACTTCGTGGGAACCTATCGTAGGTGGCGATTGGAAGGTAGGAGCCGTGTCGAGCCCGGTTCACGCGTGAATACGTGATGCCGTCCAACACGATGCCAATGAACATTGTAGACATGTTGTAAACAACCATGCAGACAAGAGTTTACTTTGTAAGTAATGATAGATATGGTTAAAGTTAAACAACGCTGGAAGGCACCATCTTAAATGTTAATTGTAAGCAATAAGGATTAAGCACCATATTTCTATTCTTGCGGCTTCTTATAAATTTTAAACTCATAATTTGCTAATAGTCGATTACGATTCCCTACGGAAATGTTCAACTAATAAATTTATCATAGAATGCAATGAATTCAAATGCAATAAGTGTTATGTATACGATATTTAATCATATAAAGATATATATTAATTTACACAGTTATCGTATGTATTAATGTGAGCAGCCAATTTATCGTATTTAATTTAATTATGTACTGAATATATGTATGTGAATTAAATATATATTTGTTATATTAAAATATACTTTTTGTTGGTTTGTTCTCTATTGTAATTTAGCATAATTGTTATCCGCTTGATGTAGTGAAACATTTATTACGAACCGCAATGATTCTAAAAATATTTAAGTTATTTGTAAACTGATAAATAAATAATATAATATCATGTCAGAACGTTGCACTGTCCTAGAACGCATTATGTATGTTTTTAATTTAATTAAGAAACTAAAGTTTATTGAAATAAAATGAATCCAACCATTATAATATAATAATTACAATTAGGTAGTACAAAAATTAAACAATATTTTAATCTCATAATACTTTCTAGTGTACTTAGTAAACTTGCATAAGCTGGGGTTACAAGAATGGCAGCACAAACTCAAATAATTAAGAGAGGTATATAGCCCATCAAAACACAAACCGCAGTCAAATAACTCCCTCGAAGATTGTTGTGTTCCTACGAGTGAGTGGGATTACCAGTAAGCCCCTACGGAATTACTGTTAGCAGCAGGGCAAGTGTGGCAACGCTCGATATTGTAATTTAAATTGCCCTTCCCGTACTGCAAACGTTCACAGGCTACGGTAACCACTTTACATCAGGTGGGTCGTATGCTTGTATGACGCCTGACATTCTCTAAAAACATTCTTACACGTTCATCCTCACAAATTGTCAGAAATTCAAGATAAGTCTCTTCAATGCTTTAATATGCGGTCTGCGAAAATAATTTCTTTATCACTAGTTTAATATCACTAATATATCTTTATTAGGACAAGTGACGTTAAATTAAAAATGTAAATAAGTGTTAATGTATCACCAGAGTTGAATGTGCGCAGAAACACGGTGAACGGCCGGGGTAGGAAGGGGACGATTGAAAAGATTCCTCTCTACCACGCAGAGAGCGAGGGGTGGCTGAAGGGCCAGTGATGCAATTTTCAACTGCACTCTATAGATATGCAGACGCAGAATGGATTTTCCTTTTATATCTTTTATGCCGGTGGCCATTCTTTAACATTCCTTCTTAACAAAGACTCGACTATTATACGTCACAGGAAACATTTAACTTTTTATTTCTAGTCTGTTTTTGATTTATTATTCTTATAATGTAGTTCACGTTATAAAGTTTAGAAAAAATCTTTTAACTAAAATATGTAAACCGATTACTTTGTAAATTCGACGCCTGTAAAGATGAATATCAAAGGCAATGTATTGTTGTTTTGAATAGAAAAAAACGGTTTGTTTTTTATTTTTATTTATCTAAATGTTAATAGATTCAGGCGTTATTTTGCGAAAGTCAAATTTACATGCAATTTGATCTAACCTGCTTTGGCGGAAGCGCACAAAGCAGGTTATCATTTCTATTTTGCATTATCTAAACGTTTCTATTTCCACAACTAAAAGACACTTATAAACCAAATAATTAAATGAGAAATAACAAGTACGGGTCGAAATACTGAGCGGTCCAGGTTTTCCTTAGACCACATAATCTAGTTCGTTTGTGTACAAATTTTCATATTTGTAAAACTACGCTAGTTAGAATCATCATTACACATTTCTTCAACTTTATCCAAACCTGACCCACACCTAGGTAAACTTGACTCAAACTCGCTCCTAACCTGAGTCAAACCTTATCAAGGACAAGTACTGTACAAGTCGACTTGCATCGCCTAAAGTAGGCCTTCAAGCGCATAACGTAATGGTGAAAATCTTTACATATAATAAGTTACAAATTACAAACATCATTTATGTTTTTCTCTATTATATACATAAACATTTATGAACTCAAATTATACCAAACTACGTACTATACAAACTTCAAAGATAAAGTAAGTTTTAAATGATTTCTTAAAAGCTATCCTAGTTCGTTATCAAAGAGATATTTTCCTATGATATTTACCGAAAACCCTGAAACAATAGTCTGTAGTTACTTCCGATTTATGGCTTTTCAATTTCGAAAGATGCTAGGTGTTTCTATGACAGGCAGACGGTCAGAGCGGCACCATAAGGATACTATTTTTACTGTTTACTTATGGGACCCTAAAAACAGTCGAGAACGTCCTCGCTAATGAAGTCTGCGAAAATACAATGAATAATACGAAATAATTTTCTTTAATCAAACAGAAAGTTATAGACTTTCAGTAGGACGCAAAATAAATAATGCTGATACCCTCATTATTCTATTGCCCCACCAGACCCATCACACATATCTACCAAGTCTACCAACCGGTGCCTTTGCCAACCCCGACTGCATCTGACACTTGTAGCTTGTGTCGACTCCTGTTTTGGCCAACAGCCAAAGTATACGACATACAATGTAACTCCAGTTAGCACTGGCGATCGCGGCTACGGCGGTAGAATAACAAACTACATTTTAATGCAAAATTAAACACAATATTAAACGGAGAACAATAATGCAACACAACGCTATCAGATAGTAGACATTTCACATGGGATCTTGCTAAATGTCTAATAACGCGTAAGTAAATTTCAAAAACTGTAATTGATTTTAAAGAACATGCAAATTGAATTACATTTTTCACGAATAATGTAAAACGGGAACGGTATCTAATCTATTTAGTTATTCTGATATGATTGATAAACTATTTTTCTTTTACAGGTATTAATAGCAGGAAATATATTAAAACAAGGAATGATTAGGTGAGTGAGAGTGCATTAAAGTCCTGCCGCTTTTATTATAATTGATCACTGGCTATGGGATCCGCTTTCCGTCGGACGTACTACAAAAAATGGCAATGTTCGGTTTTACTTCTCTCATGCACCTACTTTGTGAATAGGAAACACAAATCAAATCACGTTTATGGGATACTGTGTTTTGAAATATAAATATAGATTATGAATTAAAAATGTTTTTAATTGGGCAAAAATATTTATTACTTAACGCATTTTATCGTATAAAATGACAGTGTCATGTACGCATATTACAACAAAAGTATATTCATAACCAAAGGAAAACTGAAAAATATTATATACATTCAAATTCATATATACTTTATATGTGAATTTGTATATTTCCAACATTTTCTTCTACCTTTTCGAACTTCTTTTTTTAGGGTTCCGTACCCAAAGGGTAAAACGGAACCCTATTACTGAGACTCCGCTGTCTGTCCGTCCGTCCGTCCGTCCATCCGTCCGTCCGTCCGTCCGTCTGTTACCAGGCTGTATCTCATGAACCGTGATAGTTAGACAGTCGAAATTTTCACAGATGATGTATTTCTGTTGCCGCTATAACAACAAATACTAAAAAATAGAATAAAGTAAATATTTAAGGGGGCTCCCATACAACAAACGTGATTTTTTTGCTCGTTTTTGCTCGATATTGACACCGGCAACAGGTAGACGCTTGAAATATTCACAGAATATTTATTTATATATTCACTTTAAGAATAAATAATTAAATTAAAATAGAACAAATATTTAAGGGGGGCTCCCATACAACAAACGTGATTTTTTTGCCGTTTTTATAGATAATGGTACGGAACCCTTCATGCGCGAGTTCGACTCGCACTTGGCCGATTTTTTTTATAGTTATCAACTACAGTTCGTCAATAACTTCTAAACAATAAACAAAAAGAGGAGCAAAGTATATTGAACTGTTCCGTTTTTGTCTATTTATCTAAAGGTCGATATAAATATATCATATTACCTACGTAATTGTGACGTAACTACTTTATCGGCAAAAATCATTAACTATTTATTTTTTAACGTACAATTTGACAATTTTGTCTACGTATCTATATCATCAAGCGAAGACCCTTGCGATGTAGTCAGAGAGAACCGAGCGCCACATGACTCGGTCATTGCACACCACATTCGCTTCTTTAACAATCATAGCTCTTTCCAAGTCCACTCGTCGGTTCCTAAAGCTCCTGGCACAAACTTGGTTGTGATTGGTGAGTCTTGGCCTTCTTCGGCACTTTCGTTATCTCAACACCAATACGCTCTTTCTTTCTATTTCTGGAATTTGACATATAATTGTAAAATTTTATTACATGTAGTTAAATTGTAATCAAATATAACAAAAAATACAACACGACCTAAAACGTGATCCCAATAAGCGATAAAAAGGCAATTGAGGGTGAACTCATGAATTATGTAGATAAATTAATTTATATTCATGTAATAATTATAAACATGTTACAACGATCCTATCCAAAATCAATTCCATGAATCTCATTCAATAACAGTTTAAATAAGTATGTAGATTGAATTCCAATACGCCTCAGCCTTATATCTCCTATAGTTCATATCCGCCTCAAAACTTACTTAAATGTTAATAAATCTTTCTCCATAAAGTATAGTTCCCTTATTAGAGAATTATTATCTAGCCCAGGCCAGATGGGGTGACTAGGCCTACAAATTGATATTTACCATATTTACCTACACTGCCATTACCCAGCATGAGTATCGAATACTATATTTACAAAAAAGCTAACTCTAATGCAGTATGTTAGATAGACAAGGAAGAAATATAATATTTTTAATAGATAGATCGATAGAACTACTTTAATGAGGCCAGAGTGGAGCGAAGGATTTTAAAGTAATATTATGAATGCAACAACGGGTTAACTGGTATTACGGTAATTGCCACAGATATTTTTTTTTTTGAGTGAAAGTAGGTATCGTCTTCTTTTGGCCACTTATCCTATATACCACAAACAATGTACAGTGTAATTGGCATCTTCTTCTTCTTAGCGTTATCCCGTTTCCTAATTAATTAGGATCGGCGGTATACGCTACCTAAGCCCAAAGATTTGGCTAAATTAATCATTTTGACAACCCATAGGGAAATCTAGACCTTTCTTATGTTAGGTCACAGGTTTTTTAGAATATTCTTTCATTTCTTGGACATGCGGGTTTCCTTATCCTCCTCAAGTTGTCCTTCACCGCTGAACAAGTGATAATTACAAATATGTACATAAATCCGAGAACACGAAGTTAGTGATACATGCTAGGACTCGAACCGGGGCTCAGTTGATCATTAGGCCGGTTCTTTATCCACTAGCCTATCACTACTCTAATGTCATTGTCATCCTATCAAGCACAATTCCTTTTAATTCCAATACAAAGTCAACTGAGGTTAAAATAATTTTGCGGATAATTAAACTTTCTTCCATCACAACAAGTTAGAAAAAAATATCTTCTTTCACAACTAATTTTTAAACTTAGTTGCTATGCGATAAGGTTATCGCGCTTTTACTCACTGTCTATACGAAAAAAAAAAACATTTACATTTGCAGTTTCTTTTAAATGGTGGAATATTTTAAATCAATAATTACTCACTTTACGAAATTTTCTTGGAGAAATAATCTCATATTTGCCGACCTATTCAATGAACAATCATCGTTTTTAAAATACATGAGACGAAATAATAGATATATTCTAATATATCTATTAGTTGTATTTATATAATATTTTATATTAAATAATATTTTTAATATAATTTTAAATTTCACAAGACATATGATCTAGAATATCTATCAGATTATACGAAGTCTTCTCCTGAAGCTATAAAGTGCAGAAAAGTTAGGAGTTCCTATCCTATTAATACATTAATACTTTTTTGTTAATATATTACAAAACATAAAATTGTCAAGAAGTTATGCATAATCTTCGTCGCCTAAAGTATATATACCTAAACATGTATATGATTAATTATGATTGTTTGATTAAAGTGTAGATAAATAAAGCAACAAAGACACAAATATCATTAAATGTGCACGTGAAATACATATTTTTATGTTGATGTGTGTTATTTCATACACTCATCAACATAAAATGCACATTGTCTTTCGCGCGGTGCAATAATCATACTTGCTCAGATGAATTTCATAGTAAATGTATAGATCCACAATAGTTGTGAACAAATGTTTATTTTGAAAGCAAATTCTTTTAAAACAGATTTTTGTACCGGTTTAAAGTTTTTCAATGTGGTATAAATTAAATAATGGTCTGGGCAGACATGACATTTTCATCCAGCTTATGTGGCTAATCGTACGCATCGTTAATCACAGACATATAAATCCCGATTCTATAGACTTATTACAATGACTTATGTCATACAAAGAGGTGTGACCAAAGAAAATGCGGCACGTAACGCGATTGAAAAATCAAGAGGTAACAATGCACGCGTTGATAAGGCACGCAGCCGCAGAGCGTGATCAACGCACGGGTGCGACTTGGGTACTAATAGTATGTAAAAATACAGTCCTACGAATCTCGAGTTTCCAACTGCAAGCACAGAACGGCGGCACTCCAGGCAACTTCAAACAGTTTCGTCTGATGCACAACTGCATTCGAAACTCGAGAGCTATGCCTCTGATTAAACTCAGCCCGCGCTGCACCTCGTCACTGTTCAGTACCTTTTGCTTTATTAATTTGTCTCTCGCAATTCAGTTCTGGCGGTTAATCCGAAATTCAAATGTGTTAAATTATTCAGATCTCTTTTTAGTTTTTTATTAGTGCCTGAACTAACATTGGGAAAATGGAACACTTGATTAACCTGGGTATTCTTATAGGTAATGTTATAGCTTAATTCTGATGTTTTAATGAAAGAAGCATGAGGTGTCAAAATATGTATACAAAAATAAATATTTAGCTCAATTGCCTCAAAAGTCGAAACTTTAGTTTTGTTGCCAAACGCATTTCAGGAGTTTCTGAGAGTGTTAGTAATGTATATCCGTGGGTAAAAAAGTCCATTGAATATTCATCTGAATTCTGAACCCCTGAATTCATTCATTTGATTTTTATAGTGAGTTTATGTTGATGCATTAATATGCATTTTTAGATATTCCGGCATATATGATGCATTTTTAGATATTCCGGCAATAAAGAAACACCTTAAAAGGGATTTTTTGCAATCAATTTGCATTGTTATTCTTATGACTCTAAATAAATTTGAATACTGTGTTACATAAAAAATATAACTAATAACTTTGATATAGAGCGCATACCTACTTGAAAACTTCCTGTTTTATTGGAGTCAAATAATGCAGTAACAAAACTGCACTGCATGAATGTGATACAATGCTTTTTCGACGGTTTAAAGGAAGATAAAAGTGAATGTTTGTAATAGTTGTGACTTGTTATTAGAGGGAAGACAAAAGGGACAGTGGTACTAGAATAGAAATTAACTGGGCTAACAGACCGCGCTCGCCAGACACGCGTATTCTAATTCTAAATCTAATAATCAGATTGTGTAACGTTTCAGCCACGGTTGCATACAGAAATTTAATTTAAATTAATGCGATGTAGGGCATAAATTTGACATTACAACGGCAGCCAGACGGCACTAGATTATGCATTATATCGACGACGGCACCAAGCTCACTGTTTCTCAAACTACTGTTATAAAATATTGATGCATATATTCCTTTGTAGAATATATGAGTATCGGTCTCACTTCTAGAGTAGTAGATATTGCACATTGATATTGTGCAATATCAATGTATACAAAGGAAGTTCTCATTTCTACTGTATTTTTATTATACATTGATGTGAGTTTCGGCGTATTAAGCACTTTGTTGGTAGTCGTATTTGGCCGTTTTAATCGGTTCAATTGCCGAGTAGTAAGTCAAGTGTTAGAGAGATGTAGTAAAGCTAATTCTATTTACTAAAGCTGAATGAAAATTCATTTAACTAAAAACAATCTGAAATGAAAGTTTAAATTAAACTCATTTACGTCTGATTTTAGAGTTTACTACATCTCTCTAATTACTATATTTGACTTGCTACTCTGTATTTGACGGTCGGCCTGTGTAACGCCATAAGGGACCCCTTTTTTACCCTAAAATGAGAAAATTTTGTGGACAACAATAATCCTTGTAATCAATTAAGAAGAACAATAGATTTGTTTGTGTCAGCCCTGACAGCGGCGGTCCGGGCCTGAACTATTGTAAGCAAACATAAAGCAAAGTTTGGCAGGCGTTGTTCCCAGTCGAGTCAATGGCTCTCCGGAGACAAGGCACGAACTTACATTAGGGTTACACCACACCAGCGACTTACGTACCCTCTTCTTGTGTTATTTGGAATTCATTTACATTAGCATTCATAGCAAAGTGTAGGGCGCTGCTAGATATAGAATAGATGGTATATACTCTACTCCCGCTACCAATACATCACATCTTAGGAGCTTCCTTGCGCACTCACAAGCAACAATACTACGACACTTTAGCGAATTGTTATACAGATACATGCATTCTGTGGGTAAGGTGAAGGTACTGCTCTAGTTGGGCTGATCACCCTGACTCTGCTGTATCGTATGCCAATCGGCAGATTGCACGTGTACGTGAGGTTTGCTTAGCCGTATGTTTGAAAACTAATAATATTTAAATTTAAATGGCTGAACCGATTTGGACAGAGAATTACATACCGTAGATATCATTAGGGAATTGCATGCCCTGATGACAAATGTCCCGAATTCCAAAACACACGTTATCAAATACAATCGACTAGAATAATCCACTCATTTTCTTGTTGGAGGAATGTTGGAGTAATTTTCTATAATATATGTACATCTACATTTTGCCTACCCGCTAGGGATTTGGCTTGAAGTTATACATACTCATACATACATAGATATATTTACGTTAATATTACAAAGAGGTAAAGTTTGTTTGTTTGTATATGGGTGGAATTATGGATTTGAAAATTCTCACGAATAAAAGATAAAAATTCTTTATTTGCCATTGGGCCCTCGCGGGCACTTAGACACATCTTACAGTTTTTGAAATATAATCTTATTGTGTCTTATTTAATTCTCTTTTTACTTTTTCCTTTTTTTTTATCTACTAGCATTTCGGAAATGACCATTGGCTAAGAAGAAATGCCGAAAGAAACTTGCCAATATAGGTCTCTTTTAAAATTGTCAATTAGATATTACAAAAACAAAAAATACATAAGCATATTGGTACAATAATGATATCAAATGGTAAAATTAAAGATTGTTAAGAACAGGTAGTCTGTGCTGAATTACTTCCAGACATCTTTGTCAGTTACGTATTCATCAATTCTCTAATAAGCCCTTCTACAGAGAGTATTTTTAATGTGCTTTTTGAATACATTGTCAGGAAAAGAGAGAACTGTTTCAGGCAACTTAAGCAATAAAATCGAATACAATTTACAAGAAAAGATCTACCAGTCCTAGCAAACCGATGTATACACAACTTATTTCTACTTCTAAGTTTGTCACTGAAGTTTGAAAACCACTTTAAATTTTTACGGGCATACATTATGTTTTCATAAATATATTGAGAAGTAACAGTGAGGATATTTTCGTTAATAGGAAGCTACATTCTTCATTTGTAGTAAAGGCTATTTTTTATGAAGCCTTCCTGTTTAAACTGAAAAGAAGAGCGGTCTGTTAATCTATGTTAATATAATAAATCGGAAGAATTTATTTGTTAGATCGCGCTTATCTCTGGAAAAATATTTTTCCAATTCTTGAAGGGGGTCATAAGCTATTCAACATCACAACACAACCCTTAGAAGCCAAGCAAAAATAATGAAAGTAAGAAAAAGCTATTCACGGAATGCGCGGATGAAATTGTGAACTGCAGCTAGTAATTTATAATTTTGGCACACCATCGAGCTTAAGGTGGATTTTAAACACCATATTTTAAAACATGCAGATTTAAATATTTTTTGTTCGGAAATCCGGCAGTTGACGCATCTCCCTTGGCGAGACGTCTCTCGACAGGGATAAAGTCTACCACCCTTCGCTACACTAAGCTTTTTTAATACACGGTTTTATACGTAGCTATAAAATATTCTCATTACTGTATTTTACTCTCCTAAAGGAAACAAATAATAGCATAAAAATAGGTGCATGCTTCACATACGGTTGCGGTGTCCCGAGGTCAGGTCTCCCTAATCCATCAGGATAACGTCCAAAATTACTTTCTTCCTTTGTTTCAAAAGATTTAACCGCCCTCTGTAATCAACACTCCCAATTCGTTAAGGTGAAAAGCAATTACAAATTGTTGCCAGCTCATGAGATCTAATGAATATCAAATTCGGTGAAAGTTAAAAGGGTTATAGAGGAGTAGGTATATAGAAGACGAATGAATCTTATGTATATACTCTGAAATCATTGATTAGATTACCCAATATTAGTAGGATAAGAATATTTTTGATCATGTTTCTTTTGACGAGTGCAGCATAGCTTCTTCTGATCAGCAGAGAGAGATCTAACAGCAATTCGCTAAGACATTGTATTGTTTAATATTGTATTGTTTAATAAAAATATAATGACTGGTATCCATCTTATAGGTACTAAGTTTTATGCAAATAAAAAAACTGATAATTATCTTTAAGTTATATAAAAAATTATCTCACCTGCATATGGTGCTTATTAACAACTAAGTTAAGCGAAAAAGTGGGTTCAAGCAGCCCAACTGGTGAAGCACCTCCACATTACAGAAAACAACATCAGAAATAAATAACAACTACAATGAAATAACCACTCTCTGGAGGGTTGTTTTATTCCTGCGACTGTTTACTATTGAGCTCCGACTAAGTTTCTATGTTAGTAGCAGAAGAGGCAACGCTTGAGCTATACTCCTTGCAAGCATCCGACCTATACTACATATACGACAAACTATAGCGACCATATCAGGTATCGTATCCTTGAATACCCGATGCCATTGTGTAAAATAAACTGAATCTGAATTAACTAAAGAAAACACGGCAACCAACTAAACAAAAACAACCAAAACAGACGATGTGGGAAGCTAACTACTTGGTGAGACCAGTCGATGGAACTGCGATAACAGTCATTGACGGTTACGGCTTTTCGGCTTGCGCGATAGATGAGGACGGGTGACGGTTTGATGAATAGCCTGTCGGACTGTCGCTTCTGTCTGTCCGTCTAGTTATCTATCTGAGTGTAGGGTTGCCTATGATTTGTTCCAATTTGATTACACGATCAGCATTGAAATGTGTGTATTATTTCAGAACTGCGTCTAACATAAATTTTGTTTGTACGAATACAGTTTGTTAGGTACTACAAAGTATTTTATCATTATATTTCTCTTTAAGTGCTCACTTAAGATATTAAATTTCATTTATCCGAAGTCAATAAAGTTTAAAATGACATTTTATTTATTTATTTATACTGTACAATTCTAAATTGTTACTTTATCGATAGTACATATTCTACGAATTGTCAAACTACATTCCCTAAGCAATATAGCAATAGTCGTTATTTCTTGCCGACTATAGAATTACTATACATACGCAGTTAATCATCGTTGATTTTGAGTAATGATGCTGGCACGGGACTATGGAAACAAATTAAACGATCGCATGATTCATTTATAATAATTGAGGCAATCCGTTTGCTTATACAAGCCAAATTACAACTCTGTTGCGTGCCTCCGTCAAAAAATATTACGCGCTGAGACGTTTCTTTTGTTATTGGCCACTGAGCTGGTAAAGTTCCTTTTGGAGCCATAAACAATATCAATAATATATGTGCATATATAACATTTTGGTAGGTCTGAAATCGCTTGCATCGCTAAATTGCAGTGAAAACCCATTAACCACGTTTCTGTTCTGAAATATCTATGCTTCTATATCAATAAAGCCAGAAAACTAAGCTCCGAGTAAGACACTTCGTAATGGCAAAATCTGTTTTTTATATATTATCTCCGACTACGGGAAGCAAAACGGATGGTTATGATCATAGCAGGCTACGTATATACGTTCATCTGTCGCAGCGTGCCTCCTATACTATTCGTTGTAGTACAAATGAGGTATCATTAGAAGTGACTTGTGTTTCCACTAGTAATAGGCTATATGACGTCATAATAAGCTAACAAGACTATTTATGACGGCCATAAAGTACTACAAAAAATAAAAGATTAAAATAATACACCGTGTTTGGGTCACATGAAAGATCTCAATGAATAAACTCCGTAAAGATCTGGTTTGTGTAATCGTAGTCACACGCCATGTTTATGATCTACCTATACAAGTACCTACCTATATAAGATACATGATATATTATATAAGATGCATGACATATTTAGATAGAAAATAAAACCAAACTTTATTTAATTATATTTTACTCATATGAGTAGTCTCACATTTTTTATTAAAAATGAGACTTGCAATTAGCATAGGTTTATTTATAAGATATCATATATTACATTGTCATTTAACTGTTAGACTCCCAAATAATAAATAAATTAATGATCATTTAAAATATATATATATTAAAGGTTGCTTATTTATTAACGTACAATTTTTTTGTAACAATTTGAAGCCCCATTAGAAAATATTCCGAGAAATAATTTTGACTATAATACCCTGTTACTAATACAATAGAGCTAATTAATTTATATATTCCCAGTGTGCATTTTTCGTAGTCTGGTTTTAGTTTTTAACTTTATTTTTTAAAGGTGTATAAGACTGATACTTGCCTCAAATCAGATCTTCTGAATTCTTAGAAATATTTTATTTTTTACCACACTTGATGATATTGTTCAACATTGACAACTGACAAGTACGAGGACAATGTACTAGTAATAAATGTAATAATAATATTCGAATCAGGCAAAGGAGATAAGCTACTAATAAATTGAAATTAGCACGTGAAGGTCGCAATTTAGCCAAAAAAAAATATCTACGGCTGAATTAAAATATATATATTAAAGTTACTGATCCGTTTAAGTACAAAATTAAATCAGGTATAAGTTACATCTATCTACTATAAAAATAACAGCTCAATCACACGCACCCAGAAGCCCACATATATAGCGAAGACATTTGAATATAGAGTTTGGGCAATTACAATTACTTCCTCAAGAATATGTAGTTTAGTGATGGGATTCGAGTTGCTTTTCACTCGAGTGACTCGAGTAGTTTTTATATTACTCGCACTCGAGTTAAATTTTTGACGACTCGAGTTTCGAGTGACTCGTACCACTCGAGTGGTTTATACCGAGCCGAGTGAGAAATTCAAGTTTTGACAAGTTTACCCGCTGTAGGTTCTCTAATTACGTAGAAATCTGTTTGTGTGAGTTGTTACTGTTTAATGTTTTGGTTATTTATGACTGTGTGTTATTAGAAAGTGGTGAAAATGAGTAAACGTGTAAAAAAAGCAATTGCGTGGTCATTTTTTGACAAAAATTTAAATATTATAATTTAATAACGGTTTTTTGTTTAGAACAAAAAACCGTTATTAAATTATAATATTTCAATTTGACTGAAAGTTGATATAAGAGATTTCTTGATTATATATTACAGGTTTAGTTTGAAGGAAAATTCTATTTTTTTACATTTTGTTTAGATTTTTTTGAGTAGCTTTTACATTAATGCGAAAAGGAATACACATTTCCTATGTAAAATTAAAAAATCGTTTTAAAATTTTGGTCAATCGAGTTTTATATTCCGAGTGACTCGAGTCAATAAAAATCACTCGAGTTTTATCTTCACTCGAGTGGCATTCGAGTGAGATAGTTACCAGTACCGAGTGACTCGAGTGAAAAAAAATCACTCGAGTCCTATCACTAATGTAGTTAAAACCATTTAATTATCGACATTTTGGCCCGAAAGGCTCAGAAAATGTCAAGTGAATGCCCAATGAACTTTATTTAGCGACTTTTTTATACCACTAAGGTGGCAATCAAGGATACGGCCTGTTTGGTGGTAAACAATCACCGTATCCTATGGACATTTGCAACACCAGGGGTAACACAACGCATGAGTGTTGCCGACCCTCTAAATACCTCTTCACGCATTTCTAGAAGAATTCCATGCTCTGATATCTGACCTCTATTGTACTAGTAGCTGGGTACCATAGTCAAAATTATTTTTCGGAATATTTTATAATGGGGTTTCAAATTGTGACAAAAAAATTACGGTCATTTTCGGCAATGGACGTTAATAAAACCTTATACATCGCAGAAACTTGTAACCGACTTTTATCAGAGCAATATTGCACTTCTGCAGCGTCCCTCGCTTCCTATTGAGCTGTTAAATTAAATGGGATTCCATCGGAAGTTACGATTCGATATCTGTCGCTTGTTAGATCTAAACTCGGCAACTTATTGCCTTCAGCACTCTCTTGGTAATATATTGTTAAGCTTGGGTACACTCCGTAGTATATTATTAATCTCAATATATGTATATCCACGTTAACAAAACAGGCAGGAATGCTTTCCTTTTTACATAATCTTGGGTTGTGTATACAAATCTAAGCCGTTAATATAATATAATAAATCTAAAAACCAGAAACACAAATACGCGAACAGACCATAAACTTCTTACACTCGAATAGAAAGGCCAAGATCATGGACTCAACTTCTATGTCACCAGGAGCAATCAAGGGTAGAAAAATAGAAAGATGTTGATAACATATTGTAATGGTATATTGTACCGAATTGTAAATATCTTCTTGGTATTTGTATTGCATTATTACTATATCCAACTCAGATTCATTTATTATAGTGCTAATATACCCATTACTTATTGACTTCACATTCTTGTCAAAGTTATGTTAAAAAGCAGCAGGATGATTTTAGTTTATAGAAATGCTAATTACGAGTACTTCCATTTGATACAATTCCCACGCAAATTGTATAATACAAACAATTTCAATTTCACAGATACTACGTAATGAAAATCTCAGTATAGAAATATTTCACAATCGTTCTGCGGTTTATGAGTTAATCATCAATATTCAATATCCGGGTGGTCGTTGCTGTAACCTTTATTTAATATCCGTCAACCTAAATTTACGGCACGATAGTATAATGATTGCCGTACCTACCATGCCTAAATTGTGCTGCCCTATTATCGTGACAGATCTGTGTTAACGAAGATGACTATCGTGTGTCATCTTACGATTTAATAGAGTATTAACTTGTTCTGGACTCGTTATAGAATTGACATGGTTCAATATTATATGTCTTCGCAATGTAGTCAGACCCAGGCACTCAGAACAAGGAAATGTGTTAACAATTATTTTGTTCAACGATGGAATAAAATTTGAGAATATTAACACTTAATCGACGACGATGGTTGTCTTACTTGTACTAGTACTGTTATTTCGAGAGGCGTAATAAAGGAAATTCATTTTCTTTATTATTCCGTCAGTACCGCGTAGAACAGACTGTATTTTTAAAAGTTTCTTATATGTTTGTTCACCCGCTGCATTGTATCGAATCCGCATTAGTAGAGATTATGGAGGGTCTGCGGCACGTCGGTGCATGACAGTCGACAGCCTCTCCAATCCACTGATGTGCTCTCTCAAGTGTCTCGTCTCGCCCCGCCTGACGTTGACATCGAGGAAAATTATATGGAATATTTAATCGCAGCTTTGGAATTCGTTATATTTTTTGCCAACTCAAAATAAAAGTGAATATGTAATTTAAACCATTAATTTACATCATTATCCTTATTCATTTCTAGCCACAGTAACATACTTTAAGTAGAAAATATATTACTAAGGCTAAAATCGATCATGAATTGATCAAAATACAAACATTTCATTTATTGTACATTTATAAAAGTTTTTTAAAAGTCTAGCCTATATATTTATTCTAGTTACTTATACGGAATAGAAGAAAAAGCTGAATGGAGCGGAATGGAACGTCGTGGTTTTTATTCAATGCAATCCTAGCCACTTGAAATGCTCGCTGAGTATAGGCTAATCGACTCCTGGTGCAAATAAAGCTTAAAAACCATTTGCCAATACCGGCACTTATGCGTCCCCATTTCTAGAACGCCTCGCAGATGAAGGGTACAGTTCGGAGGGAAGTTTCCATTTCTCGAGTGAATATTAAACTTGTGAGACGAGGTAGGAAATAGTAGACAGTCAGTACAGGGGTTTTCAGCGTGGCGAATTGATGCGAAAGAGTTTTCATGATGTCGGCAACGAGCGTGATATGGGACTTGTCGCGATAACACGATGATGCATAGCGTCCAAGCTACTGTTGCCGCTTATCAGTAAGAAGATCGTACACTTGTTCGCTATGGTATAAAAATATACCAATTGAAATAAAGTGTTGTAACACATAAATACCTGCATATATCGTAGGTATACAAAATTATACCTAATAGACTTGACAAAACTTAAAAATTAAGAAATACTTCGCAGTCATCCTAAATGATTTACTCAGTTGCCTCAATTGTATTTCCTAAATTTGGATATCTATAAATAACTGCATTTAACGAGTTAAAACCACGACCATAAACACACTTTCGAGGCTTTGAAATGTCTTACTACGAGCGGAATTGAGATATTATTGGTTAAGACCCCCCCTGTCGGCTTCCAGCCTGTTCAATAAACCTATTAATTGGCAATGGAGGCTGATTAACGGCACGCCCGCGGGGACAACGGAGCTATTGTATAACAAAGTGATATGCAATCAGGTGCAGTTTCCTTTTGTTCAATACTTGACATAAAGGCACTCAGTTTGCCGTACTATCGATCAATTGCCGAGTTACTGAAAATAAACATTGTTTAATCATGGTTGAGTATGCAGAATATTTTCAGAAACATTAATCGAATTAATGATGTAAATAGCTTTTTCGGGGAAAATTAACGGGAAAATTAAAATTAATCGGATTGAATACCAGTTTGGTATTCAAAAATTCGATCATGTCCGAGGATTCCATAAGTTTTTAGTCCTCAATTTTTTAATTAGTAAATTTTAAGACTATTTTATAATTTGTAGATTGTAAATATCGGTGATAGAGAAGTGAAGGGTTGTTCAAATTTTGATCTATTTTTCAATATAACTCCAAATCTAGACAACGTATATTTAAATAAAAAAAATATTTGTTTTCATTTGAATTTTCCATATGAACACGACCGATTCACATCGATTGACCCTAATTTGTTACATATTAATTTTGACAAAATAATACTGGTGTGAGTGGAAGTCGGCATATTAATATATTTCAATTTAGTATGTCTAACGTATTTTGAGACACAGATCACTACGATTTCTGTTTATACCTTTTGAGGATCCTATTATTTTAGGGTACCGACATGGTTTTGTTTGGATCAAAACTTGTAATGTTATAGTGCTTGGATAACGATATAGTATGAATAATATAGGTATAAATATTTATTATATACTATAGGAGTCTTACAATACCTGTCCATTATCCTGGTGAATACAAATTGAGTTTGTAAAAGGTAAAACTTGTTCGTCGTCACTAATAGGACTAAATAATGCAATAAATGTGAATGTAATGGCCAGTTTCTCCCCTGTGATACCCAGGAGGGGTTCGCATACGTTTCATTTAGGGTAGTATGTAATCCCACTGAGTTCAGTCGAGGCACGTTCGTCGACACGATTGATAACAGATTTCATCGATTCACTACACGGTATGATACTCAATACTCAAGGGTGCAATAGAAAGTTGACTTAGGTTGCTTACCCTTTTCATTTCAGCGGTGTTAGTTTTCGAACCGTTTGCAATCTAATCAAGTTTGCAAGCGATGCGTCGTGATGATAACCATCTCCATATACAACTCTGAGAGAATAATTATTTAAATCGTAATCTAATTGTAATTAGAAGTTACAATGAATGTTAACCTGGTAATTAATCTAATCTAAATGACGAGCTCGGTGGCTCAGTCGTGAACGACGCGGCTTTGACACCAACATTCGTGGTTTCGCTTCCCACACAAGGCAAACATTTGTGTGCATGACCATGTCTGCTTGTCTTGATCTGGATGTTTTAAGAGAGGTAGGGCGCGTCAAAGCAGCCCGTCTGGGGAAGTACCTCCACCTCACAGAAAACCGCAGCCAAATAACAACGCCCTAGAGGGTTGTTGTGTTCCTGCGTGTGAGTGAGGTCACCAGTAAGCTCCCAAGGAGTTGCTGTGTAAGCAGCAGAGGACGCATCGCGCGATCGATAATTAATATATCGTAAGCGTTAATAGGCTACGGTATCCGCTTTACATCAGGTGGACTGTATGCTTGTATGCCTCCCGACGTAGTATAAAAAAAATCAAATAGATAAATATATTAATTTAAAGATCCCAAGATTTATTTGCGTTACGTGAATTTGGTAAGACATTTTTAAAGTCGCTGTCAACAATATGTAACGCTGATCATTGTGATAATTTTAAATTACTACAATTTAAATTTAATTACCAGCGATTTTGTATACTTTAAAGTGCTTTATAATATTAGAAATAAAATTATAATGAGTAGTTACTAACAGCTTTATGTGGTTTCGATTGTCTGAAGTTAGGTTTAAAGTTTTTCGTAAGAATCCTAAACATTTCCGTGTATCTGTTCAATAGTTTATGTGCGATGCGTGCAAAACAGTCGCATGAAAATTTAAAAATGATTGTTTAAGCTTCTGTATGTAGCTGTATGTCCTATACAAATTCTGTTATATGTGTATCTATATTGTAAAGACAAAAGACCCAGCTTTCAGAGCCCTTTTTCAAACAATTACGTTCGCACAAGAAGGTATATTTCACTATTTTAAAACAGTTGTTTTGCATTACTTACTTGTAACTTCTTAAATCAAGTTTATTCAAAGCAAACAGACACATCCCATCGTTGCCCGTTAATAGCTCCATGGCAACCGCGGCGAGTTACTTAACGCTGTTTACACAGGACCGCTACCCCCCTCCATTATCTTTTTATGGGGGATTCAACAGCCCATTACTTTTAAGTAAACATTAATTATTTGTAAATTATTTACCGTGTATTTATTATGAATTGTTGATTATTATTATTGATGAAAAGTCATGATACTTAATAATAAACAAACGATAATATTATTTATTTATAGCACTAAGGTGGCAAACAAGCGTACTCCCGCTTGATGGTAAGCATTTACCTTAGCTTATGGACACGTGCAAAACTCTAGCGTTGCCGACCCAGTAAAAGCTATGCTCTAGGAAAAATAAGTCTGTATGTAAAATATATATGTATAAAATTAAGTATATATATCTACGTAATTATCTTAATTATACGTTAAATTAAAAATTACAACGCACATAAATATAGAGAACAGAATATTACTTAATAAAGGTTAGTGATAAGTTCCTAACAAGTTGATGCGGCAGCAGCGGGAGTGGCAATGCAAGCATTATACCTTGTATTGCAAAGTTCGTAGGTTACAGCAACCCCATCAAATTAGGTGGAGTGCATGCTTCATACCTGCCACCTGGCGTTCAATAAGGACGCCATAGTAATATTATCTAGTCTTTGGCCACGTCATACTTATCGACACAAGGCACAAAATGCATGAAACTTGTGACAGAATTTATTATTTTTTACACAACGTCGAAAATATTCATATTAATTTAAAAAAGAAGCCAAAAAGTTAGTGATTGATTGTTCAGCAATTTCTTCCCCGGTATAGGCCGCAAAGTATATAAACATACATTATTGGTGCTAAACGGAGTAGTAGGCTCATCGAATTCTGTCAAACAAAGACGTGTAATAGTAGTTTATGGACCAAGGGGAGTACGGCACAAACTACGCGTGCATGGGGCATACGAGTAATGTGATGTGTTCTTACCCCCGGTGAAATATACTTACTACATCATACCACACTTCCAAGAAAAATAAACAAGGTAAGCAAGTTCTTAATTAATTTACAGTAATGTAGTATATATATATATTGACCAATTGGTCCCCGGTTCGAATCCTGTTCTAAATTCGTGTTTTCTGATTCTGATGTACACATATTTGTAATTAGCACTTGCTCGGCGGTGAAGGAAAACATCGCGAGGAGACCCGCACATCCGTGAAATTATATTTCGAAAAGCCTTACTTAATTATTATATACATATATTAAGGTCTGGGTTTTCCTCTCGATTGCGGAGGTCTGACTGCAGTCGCTCCATGTAAAAAACTGTATTTTCGCCAAATCCTTATGCTTAGTTAGATATAGGTGTGAATGTTGAATGATATGGTGATATTCAGCTATGACAATTGTAAATAGTAAGTATATTTTTCGAGATCGAATTAAGGTACTGTTTATAAAATTCCTAATTATTTTGTGAATTTATCTGATAGAACTCTAAGCTTCTTTTTACCATTGCTAAAACTACGAAAATGTTGGAATATAATCATATATAGAATAATGTTACTAGTATTCTAATATAGATAATGTATATATGCGCCTGGTGTCGTCATTTTAATATTATTAAGAAATAATATGTCTGTAATAATACAAAACGCTGATAATACATTTCAAATTGCGTAACTCATTCTCGGTATTCACAGAGTAGCCTATGTATAGCAGTAAGCAATTGCAGCTAGCATTACAAGATAATCATTACGTTGTTTATTTACAACGAAACATGCAGGAATGTGAATACTTCTACGCCCCAGTAATAAGATACGCTGTGTACACCGCACATTATCGCTATCGATTGTTCGCTCATAGAATATTGAAATTTAGCACCGATTACAGTGAAAATTTCGTGTGCCTGTTAATATCCGCTATTACCGTTCATTCCTATTATTACTAATATAGATTTTAGCGCCTAAATATCTCATCGATTCGAGCCTATGGTCCAATGGAAGGATATTTTAACCAATAAGCCGATAAGTGACGCAATGTTGATCCGTGAACTAGCCAATAAGAACTGCGCTTTCTACTTTACCCCCCGATTCGTAGCGATAAGTAGAGTTATAGGCTATTTCCTTCATGCCGTAGAATAACGTAAAGCAGTAACTTCATATAAACATGATTATTCAATTCAATCACTGTTATTTACTCAACATTGCCACAGCATTCATCACAATCAGAATTGTTTTACGCGCCTATATTATTATAAATGCCTGTCTATTTATATGATGTTAAGATATGTGACATACTATTGCGTGGTTATATTATATATTGATATATTGGCCCGTCTGTGACGCATTAGATATCACAGCCATTGATGCGTGCGATTCATCGGACATCTAAAAATAGGACGAAAGTCAAAGTCAACAACGTGTTGACGACTGACGCACAAAGTTATTGCTGTTTCTAATACAAATAAGGGAAAATAGAATTTAATATCTTAGCAAATGCTAGTTTGCTTATTTGTAAGCTCGTTGGCGCCACTGGTGGTGATAGGAGCGCACCCGGCGACCTTGCGCTTACGTCGTCGGCGCGCCGCTCGCCGCCTGAGCTGGATACGAAGTCGCCCAACACGGAAAATATCACAAGCAGTAATTTTTATGATCATGTACAATTTTCAAAAAAAGAAGGTTTAAAAAAAATCTAAAATATTGTTTTGCAAAATTTTCAGAGTTTGAACGAGTTCGGTAGCGTAGTGGTTAGTAACCCTACTTGACACCAACGCTTCCGAGCTAAATTCCCAAACAGTGAAAACATTTGTGGAAATGAACATATCTGTTTGTCTTGGTCTGGGTGTTGTTAAGAGAGGTAGCGAGTCTTGGGAAATCATACAAGCAGCCCGTCTGGGGAAGTATGCCCACCTCACAGACAACCGCAGTCAAATTTACGTACATTACCGTAACCCCTTCACATCACGTGGGCCATATGCTTGTACGCCTCCTGAGGTTGTATAAAAAAAGTAAGACTTTGAAAATTCAAAGAACTTCTATCTTTTAAGGTGTCAGCATTCCCTCCTTTCTCCTTAAATATGTCTTTGCTTGCGTTATTTTCCATTTTATTCAACAAAGATCAGAGTTAGGTAGAATCTGTCATGCCTTCTTATATGTACTACTTTTACACTAATCGGTCTGTATGTTTTTGATATGCATTAAACCTTGTTATTTACTAAAACTATTTCTTATGGCGCTCGTTTCTTTCTGCCTACCTGGCAAGTTGTCGTAAAGATATACGACCTCGTACCTACACACATACATACTTACATATCATCACGCCTGTCTCCCATTGGGTCATCCCATATGTCTAGGGCGGCACTAATTCTTTTATCATTCATTCTTTCTAAATGACCAAACTATCTCTGCATACCCTTTTAAATTTTTGTCAAATCAACTTTCATTCCACAAAGTTCTCGTATCGGAAACGAGACCTTTCTTAACCTGAGAAAGGTCTGGTTTACGATACGAGAGGTTACGCGTCTTTCGAAATATAATTTCTTCTATGTGCGAGTTTCCTCACAATGATTTCCTTCACCGCCGAGCTAGTGCTAATTACAAATATGTAAGTACACAAATTGGAAAACACGAATTTGTGTTAGGGCTAAAGACGAGACGTGCTATTACGTCATTTTCATTACCGGCGACAGCGCGGTACCCATTATATGAACATTATTTACTGCGCCATGTATTTATGACACAGAAGATGTAGTCCGATGTCCGATGTCTTGAGATACCAGGACCGCGGCGCCCGCGCCGGCGGCGCCAGACGCGCTCAACTCGCGGACATCCATACCAACATGTTAAACAACTATTGTATGCGAAACGCACTTAGCAACGGTCCCTCAGACATAAATGGCCAATTAAACTTTTATTCACGACAGACGTGTTTTCAGCTTGGATGTTGACAATGGATTTAAACTCGGTATTTTTTTTTTATTCATATTAATAACTCTACAGTCAGTCTGGGATCGGAAATATATAGGTTTCGATATAAACAAGCGAATTTTAGATAGAGAAGGTAAGTGTTTGCTGATGACTATAATACATTTAGTATTTATAACAGTGGTCTAATGTTTTGCTCCAATTTAAGTATTTTAATTAAATATGTAACTAGTTTCTGCCCGCGACTTTGCACTCGTGGGGATCCCATTATAGTTATGATAAATAGTCTATGCCCTTTGTCAGTTGGATTACTATTGAGATTTTACTTACATTTCAAAGTATTGGTATAATTTCGCAATATCGTCTACAATTATTTCATCATAAGATTGAGTTACATCAATAGCGTTTACTTCTACAACTGCGAAAAGAATATGAATCTCGCGTTACATACAATCATTGTTTGAGGTATTGTCTTAGGTTTTCGCGATTGTTACACATTGAATTAAATTTTTTTTATTTATTTTTTAACGGTTGTATTGCGTGTTTTATTTATTTTGTTGAACTTGACGTTTTGAATACTTTGCAGCGTCCGTGTTCGTAGGTTTTTGAATTTTAACTACTGTAAATTACTGTTTATGAATTTCATTCTTGCACTTGAAATCGTTTTGATTGATATCAAATCTCATCCTCATCTATAAAAAATATACTAAGATTCGTTCAATATTAACAAGCAGATAGACATTGTTACTTTCGCATTTATGATATTAACGTGAATAACCTATAAGTCTGTCTTCAATAAGTAGTTTAAAACTTAAAAACTTTTTGCAGCGTATAAAAGTCATATAAGGGTTATGAGATAGTAATTTTTGTTATAAGCCAATCGTTTACCGATACAACGTCGCGACATGCGGCTTAAGGACCAGATTACACCTACGATACAAATCCTCTCAGTAAACAACGCAGTCTAATCGATTTTGTATTATAATCAGCTTACCAAAATCCGCCTCTCATACCTTCTCAATAGAGAGTATTTTGGCACGGTTGTAAGCCGACAATCTCGGAAACAGGAGACACCTGGGAGGCGCCATAATCTTACACACCGGATTATTTTTAAACCACCAAGGGTGCTTGGTCTAGATTACACGCCAATCTATGGATATAGACAGCCTATCAGATGACACTGCAGAACTTTATTTCGTGATGATACTGTGCTATTCCTTTTACCCGTCTGAGAAAGGGTAGTAATTTTACTTTCCTTTATTCATTTGAAAGAAATAATTACGAAACAGATGTACTTACTATATATTAAAGTACTATAATATTAAAGTAGAAGGATGTATGAGATGAGGAAGGAAAAGACTTACTTAAAGGAAGGTTTGTAAGGATCAAGTCATGTGACGTTCGGTTCTCTCTGCCTACTCCGCAAGGGATTGGGCGTGAAGTTATAGATTTATTCATTTCATTCGACTTCAAATGTGTTAGAAACTGAGAATTACCAAACGATCAGCTCACACTATAACCATATGAGTTTTAATTAACCGTATATGAAAATTGTATTTATCTATATTATACATACACACAAATAATACAATAACAGCTATTCCAAGAGGTAAACCCCGGTCCTATATTAATATATCGCTCAATTTGCATTGATAACAGTGTAGTTCGATTTAATAATTGATTATCCGTTAACCGTAGGTACCTACTAAAAATAAGTACGTACGCGGACCGCGCTCTTTCAGCATAATACGCGTATGCATAGCATGGTTACAGCTATATACGTAGTTCTGTAGAGCGATAGTACGGATGCTCGCAGCTAATCGTGTTGCAGAAGTCCTGACACATCATAATCAATATTCGTCAACAGAGCAGCTGTAGGCAACATTTTTTAAAATTTAAAATAATAAACCTTGTCATGCCTTTACATATTTAAAGCGCTCTATCTTTTGTTTGTTTACACTACTTCGAATTTTAAAGTAATTTCCGTCACAACTATGACCTAATTCTACTAAACCTCAAATTATAATTACACAAATCTGGTCCATGTTATCGAGCTATAAAAATTTAAAATAAAATACTTATCTGTATGAAAAATTTGTATACCCAGAAGTAATCTCGATTAACTTACGTATATATTCCAACGTTTAAAAATAAAAGGGCCAGGTGTAAAAATTTGTCACACAAAGTTTTATGTTTAATTTAAATGGGATTTGACTAATGAACCCTCATTAAAAGTTCCGAGCATAATCCTACAATTCTTCCTTCAAACCGAGTGTTAATTTTGACGAGCTCGGTGGTGTAGTGGTGAAGCGCGCTTTTACGTTACTTTAACACCAACGCTCGTGGGTTTGATTCCCACACAGGAATAAATCTTAATGTGCATGAATATATCTATTATGTCTTGTCTAAATATGTCTTGGTCTGGGTGTTTTTAAAAGAGGTAGGGCGCATCAAAGTAGCCCGTCTGGGGAAGTACATCCACCTCACAGAAAACGGCAGCCTAATAACAACTCCCTAGAGGATTGTTGTGTTCCTGCGCGTGAGCGAGGTCACCAGTAAGCTCCTAAGGAGTAGCTGTTAGCAGCAGCGGTGGCATCGCATGCGTAATACTTAATGTATTGCAAGCGTTCATAGCCTACGGTAGCCGCTTTACATCCGGTGGGCTGTTTGCCATGCCACCGATATTGTACAAAAATAATACATATGTATGTCATTTATTTAATACAAGCTATGTATGTTATAACGACACATATATAGCTTATATTAAGCTGACGACAGTGACGAGATAGAGATGTAAGTGATCAGTGATTATAAAGAAATAATAATCAAAGCAACCCCAGTCGGGTTACTCCGCTTCAGTAATTAACAGCAGCGTTTAGAGAATCGCCTCCCTACAGATTACAACGGAAGAACAATTTTGTAAGAGAGAAAAGAATGAGTTCTATGACCAGGAGGGTCATATTCAGGACCAGCGTCTGCAGCGGTGGCAATGCGTTAACGATTCTCCTAATATTGAAAGTGCTAACATTAATAATTTGCTGTAGCTACTCGTAATTTACGAGTACATTAGGTGAACTGTATACCTATTACAGTCGTACGACGTGGTATAAAACGTTTCCGAATAAAAAAAATAAACCGTAGGACACCACGAGTTGCTCCTAGCTTCAGAAGAAACAAAATATCGTCCCCGGCTGTTGTCGATAGTTGACACCTGTTAATTCAGCCGCCATCAGGCCGGTCAGGCGTTTATAAAACAGGCAAACAGCAATTGAGGAGCGTGTTATCAGATGTCAGAACATACCCTAACCCCCTGCAGTTAAAGAGAGAAGTTATGATGCCTTAGACCTTAGGTTGACGCCGATGGTGAAGAACAAGGTAACATTAATGTAGGTATCACGTTCTCGTTCCATGACCACATTAAATTTCAACCTCTTTATGGGGTCACAATAATATAAAACCACAAATACATTATGTCCATTTATGTGACATTATCTAAAGATAACAACGTTATTTTGAATTGCGTAATCGAATTCATTGTTTTATGTCAAGTATACAATTTAAACTTGTTTTGTAGAATATAGTGATGTCATTAATATGCAGGAACTCATACAATAACAGGGAGTTGTTATTTTGGCTGCGGTTTTCTGTGACGTCGAGATACTTACGTAGACGGGATGCTTTGATGCGCCCTACCTCTCTTAAAAGCATCCATACTAAGAGACACAGACATGTTCATTCACACAAATGTTTGTCGTGTGGGAATCAAACCCGCAAGCGTTGGAGTTAAAGTAACTTTAGTTAGTAATGTTACTTCGACACCAACGCACTCTGTTCCACCGTGCTCGTCAAAATGTATATATATAATGGTAATTTATGTACAAAGTATGTCGTTTTCGTAACATAATTTTACGATACATTTCCCCTGACCCCTTCAGGATAAACCGCATAGTCATGCGCCCCAACATTTTAATTACATTGAACGAAACAACCAAGTCATGCACGATGACAGTCCGCAAATCGCAACTCTACAATGAACATCAACCTTAGCAAACAATACAGCAATTTATCGATTATCGCAATCGATAATACAGAGAAAAGCACTTAAAAGCATCGAGTGCTTAAAAGTGCACTTTCTTTTATTTGTGTTTATAGGAGATGACATAAAAGAGGTTTTTAATTAAGAGATTGTTCTTTTTTTAATTTACAGCAGTTTGTGTAAAGTGCTGACTTTCGCTGCCGAGTCAACAGCGTCTGTAGTTAGGCTTACCATAATCGCAAGACACTATCCGGGACATGAACTACAGCAAATATATGATTTTAACTAACAAAAACCGACCATTTGTGAGTCAGGCCTGAACAGGAAAGGGTTCCGTAATAGATGGGTAACAAGTAAAATGATTTTTAATAGCAACATTTTTTTTCAATTACGTTTACATATAATTTGGATAAAATTTGATAATAGAAAAATATGTCACTACTATCCAATAAGTATGTAATCTAAAGTGTGTAAACCGTTGTAAACGAAGATGATTTTTTAAGAAAACTTTATGAAAAGAAAAATTTGAGTAACTCTTTTTTTAAATCCCGAGTTTTATATATGTCTAAAACAAGGATAAACTTATCATCAATGATCTGTCTCGTTTCCAAGCTGAACAACTGGGACAAATTAACAAACGGGCGTCGTCGTGTCGGGACCATAATCTGAAACTGAACAATTCCCGTCAAACCGAAACTCGTGGTAAGCCTATCTAAAGCACACTCCTACAGTCTAGAAATGCTCAGCGATTTATATGGAGCTCGTGAGCACTACTGTAAAGAACCCTCGCTCGGCTCGGGCGTGAAAACTTAATGCTGTCAAGGAGTAAAACTTGTTTTCGTCTGGAGAAGACAGCAGACAACCAACTTTGTATTTGGTGAAACGTACACGTATCTACGTAATCTTCTAGAAGCTATTAAAAATTATCGAAGTACTTTGCTTTATGATATTAATATGAGAGACGACTTAACTGATATCTTCAGAAATTAATAACTTTTTATATTTTTGATTATGGCTAAATAGTGGTATTGTGCACAAAGTATTTGCATTCATTTTGATATAGTTGTTGACTATACTTTGCATTAAAATAGCTATGCCCTGTAGGGCATAGCGAAATGTATTGATGTATCAATACATTTCGCGAGCGCGTACCGTTTGATATTTTATTTCTTTTTAACAATATAAGTGAGTAACAAGTATAAGTGAAACGGAGCTATTGGTGAACAGCACAATTTTGAATGGACAATTCAATATTGGGCATTTTTCATTTCAATGTGCAACAGAAAACTAAGAATATTTTCATATTTGTGCAGTTTAATATTAAATTCAGTATTCATTTTCATTACTATCACTGAGAAGTTTATTAATGAAGCACGCGTTGAATTATAATTTAAAATGTGCAGATAATTTCATTTCAAACCGTAAAGTGAGAACTACTACAAGTTAGATTTTGTACAAACAAGCATTTACGATTTCGCTTACATACATTTTTTTAATTCTTAGGTTGTATTTAAATTCCATATTACAATAATTAAAGAAACTCGTAATTTAAAAAAAAAATGTGTGTACGTTCTCAAATAAGTAAGCTGTACCTACATATTATTTTAATGTCCAGTGTTTTCAGTAAGAGTACGTACACAAAATCGTTTACTGACCTCAAACGGCGGGTGTGTACAAAAAAAATTACGAGGGTCGTGTTAATTAGGTTGTGGGGTTCCGTGTGATGCTTGTACGCCATTCTCTTTGACAACCACCCGTAAGCTAAGCTAATTTTATAGGTTACTAAACAAGCATTGTGGTGCTCTAAAACCCAAAGTAATCAAAGTGTCATTATTGGCGAAAATCAGTGAAGATAATTAAATTGAAGTTTAGAAGCCAGTGATTTCTTAATCACTTATATGTGTACATCGAAAGTTTGCATACTTGGTTGTTATGTGCATTTATATGTACACAATTTTATGTGGCTAATAATCATACAGCCCAGTCTAGCGGTTACCGTAGCTTATAGATGCTTGCAATAGGTACTACAAGTACTGCTGATGCGTCATCTGTTCTGCCAACGCAGTGCCTATTCGGGAGATTCTTGGTGACCACATATTGTTAAAGGAACATCATAAGATGGAATTGTTATTTGGCTACGGTCTCCTGTAAGCATCCCTAGACGGACTGCTAATTAAATAGTTCCTTTAATTCTCTGCACTTTTTGTTCGTCACAGACTCGTTAGCTAACATAAGCCATATATATATCCTAAAATACTTAAGCCAAATATTTTGTACGAACATTACATAAGTATAAAATAATACCTTTAACATGTAAAATGCATTCATTATATTAATTAGAAATTATTAATTTTACGAGTACCTAAGTTTCGTATTGAGCTTTCGAATAATATAACTCACATCTGAGTAAAGTTTTACTGTACACTAAATATTACACGCGATAAAAGATTAACATATTCTTTTGTAGAATGTATCTGTGAAAAGAAGGTATATGTTATAACAAACCTAATAGTAAAAACCCTGCAAAATAATATAGTTGGTATAGCTGGTAAACTATTAATAATTTCACGGTATTTCTGTTCAGTCACGCATTGACCATAAATCTTTTTTATTACTACTACGACCCTATACACGTAAATTGGCCTTTTAATTTTTTGAAACATATCTATTTTGTGTAATTAACCGCTTGAAATTTATTCAAGTAAATTTACACGTTTCCTGATTAGTTAAGTATTCTCATGGTGGTTCATTGCCCAAGGAACTTGATTGCTGTTTATCATAATATTATACTTACTGATGATTTAACAACAAATAATCTATATAAACTATTTTAGAAATAAACTACACATACAAAGAGTACAGTTTTTTCTTCAATTATCTATTACAGTATTCGTATTTAGCTTTACCTGCCTTTGGCTATATTTCTGTTTACAAAAAATTATTACTTCTTTAGAAACAATTTAAAAATAATAGTCAATTTAGAAATGGTCAGATTGCTTATAGAATTTCATTCCATTATAAACAACCATAACTTTTTACGATATTTGATTATTAACTTAACTCAAGTTAAATTTTTTAACAACTTTTTCTCACAACTTAAAATTTAAGGTAGGAAAAATTAATACAAAGGGTGTTTGTGTTTAATTAAGTTAAATTTATAATGTGGTAAGGGCAGTTAGGGTGTAGGGGATAACGAGATGAGCGGTCACGTTCACTTGCGTCTGTTCACGGCAGATAGCACCGGACTGGATCATCCCTCATATCGCCATTTGGTCCAAGGTCCGACGAATAGAGACCGGATGTAAAAACATTTTTTACTGCAGATAAAAAGTAATATATTCTCGTGACATTTATAAATGTTGTAAATCTAAAACATATTTATAAGCAATTTATAATAGTCTGCTATGAAATCTAGGCTTACAATATAAGTTTATTTATAGATTTATGTTTATGCTGAGTTGGTTGTTTAATTAAAAAATAAGGAAGAGCAAATACTCTTTTCCTATCTCGTATCCAAATCCATTAGGATTGGCGGGGTCCACTACCTAGGAATAAAGATTTGGCGAAGATACTGATTTTGACATGGAGCGACTGCCGTCAGACATCTACAAACCAGAGGGAAAACTAGACCTTTTTTAGGTTAGGTTGCACTATCGAAATATAATTTGTTAGGCGTACGGGTTTCACCATGTTTTCCTTCGCCGTCGAGTAAGTGATAATTACAAATAGGATAAGGAAATATAAATTCGAAAACACGAATTTAGTGGTACATGGCAGGATTGGAACTGGAGGCCTATTGGTCAATAGGACCGTTCCTTATCCACTGGGCTATCACTGCTTTACCACACACTTGCTATTTTCTTGAAAATGAACGTAATGAAAATAAGAGTAAAATATGATGTAGTCTTATTAAAACTACGACTACATTTGTATAACATACAGACAAACAAAGATAAACTTATCTTGATTTTATAGCAAACGACTGCTGCAGTCTTAGCTGTAAAATTTCCACGACGGCTTGCACAATAATCGATAACACAGCTTGTAATGTAGATATTAGTCTGATATCTTTCAATAGCTATTACAACAGACACTTATTCGGTGTCATCAAATCATAACATTTCAATAGATATTTTTTACGCCATTCCGCGAGCGCGTAGGTTGCCTATCACAATACTCACTTAATAGAACATGTTTCAAATAAAGCCCCTTTGATATTTCATTTCATTCAAGTGAACATAAAAGACCAGAGAACACTTAAAAAAGATTTTCAAAGTTACATCACACGTATTAGATAAAAAGGGGGATTACTTTCTCGACGCTAAAGGCACTTTGATGGATTATGCCCGAGGAGGGTTTCACGAATTTAATTAATTAAAACTTTTTTTGCTGTTATTCAACATTTGGAAAGTATAAAATCATGTTGCCATAGCGACCAGTAAAAACGAAGAAGGGTTAGAATTTACAACTTGTTGTGAGTAGGCCCATATAAATAAAAGTAATAAAACAGTGTGAGGGAGGCACAGGCAAGCTCGTTTCCAATCAGTGGTATTGACAGGGGACTGGAGTGGCATCTATACTGACGTTTTATTTGCTGTACACATGACAATAGCCAATAACGATGTAAACTAGAGAAATATAACTTGAGTCGTCTGCAGGCTATGCACAACAAACAAGACTGTGCTTATATTGTATGTTCAAGAAAGAAAGTCTTACCACCCTAAGATTAATTATCAGTTGAACATTGAACTACGTTCGAACTATCGAACTATGGTGTAGTGGGTACCTATAGCTCGTACTATTAATGTCACAATAATTATTCCATCCTTATCATATATCATTCATTACAATCAATGATGTGACATTTAGATGTGACATGTGAATGTGAGCGATTAATAATCTCAAAAATTCGAGAGTGGTGATCGAAACTGGTAAAGCGCTTTCTTGGTCAATTATACTTACGACGAGCGACATACGATGTACAAAACATCGTATGTCGCTCGTCGTAAGTATAACGTATAATAATATAAATAGTAACGATTAATTGTTCAGTACCTAGACGACCAAGCTTCACTCGACGTTTTTTTGTTTTATGGGTGAAACTACGTTTTCTTTTTCGGGATGATATAGATAGATAAACTTAAAAGCAAACGCTTATCTAAATACAAAATTTGATCAAAATCTATAGAGTCGTCTCCGAGAGAAGCGAAATATAACTAAATTTGTTTAAAGTTATGATTACCTGAATGGTTTCAATCAACAATAACTCAAATAGATGAATAATATACTATTTAAAAAAAAACAATGGCGGTCAAATTTGAACTCATGAAGTGTCGGAGTGTCTTACAGGAGATCATTTTTGAATTTATCAGAGGTGAATGTGATAAATATAAATATGTAGTAATCAAATAGATACAAGCAATTTCCTGGCAATAGTTCATTTGTTTACGTTTTAAATAGTAATCGGGGCGCGTTGCTTTGCTTGACCAAACGCATCGTAGACTTATTTTCAACTTATGTGCGAATGATATAAAGCAGAGCGAGTCATTGGGAAATAAACATTACTCAAACAAGCCCGGAAATATTTAAATAACATACCAATTTAATCGGCAAAATATCACATTTACGTGCAATATTTTTCATAGTACTCACTGAACCGCGCTATGTTCAAAATTTGCTAGACGACAAAAGGATTTAGGAAAAAGATTTATTTCGTACATTTCTAGCTGTCATAATTTGTTGTTGAATCTGGTCTTCTTCAAAAGCCTGTCACCATAACGATGTTTTTAATAAATTACCCTAACATTAACAACATAACATGCAATATAAAGAAATTATTCTGTTTATTTCCATATATTTTTTGAGTAGGTACATCGGTATATAAGCCTCAGCGGAAATGGCAATTGAGTATATAGTATTATTGAAGTCCTCATCTGCGGGTCAGACTTCACGCGTCCAACAATTGCCAACAACAATAATGTTTAATTGTTGATAAGTACGTATTAGTATAAATAGTAAAGAGTCATCAATAACTTGAAAAGTCGTAAATTTGTACTTTATATTCATAACTTATACGAGTGAGAGTACATAGGCAGAGTAAACATGTTGAGGACCAAGTTCATAGTACCAAGTTCAACCAAATCAGAAGAAGGGTTGTTAAAAGAAATAAATGTTAGAAGTAACAACGAAGTGATCTTTTCCAAATGTTGATAAAGATTACAATATAATTAACACCAACAACCCAAACATGTAATAATGCCAAGGCTCTGGGAAACAATGAATGCACGGCATAGTTGGACAAATAAACAATAAATGATTTACATGTGCGAGCCAGCGCAGCGCCGGCCGGCGTCATAGCCACATGAATGAAGACGTCATCGCAGCCCCATATTGCTTTTATTGTCGTTCATATCACGACGAATACCACACATGGCCCTAATAATAACGTCAATATAAATGATGTCCTAACAGATTTAGCTGCTGCTTCGAATTCCAAAATTCCGCATGATAAATATAACATGCCATTAACCATGCAGTATACGTGCAGTCTCGGAAAGAAGGATATTTAGGAAATAACAAGAGTAGCTTAGGTTGTGGTTAGAATTAGTGATAGCCTAGCGGACAAGGAACCGGCTTATTAACCAACTGGTCTTCGGTCAACTGTTTTCGGATTTATTTACATATACACCACTTACTAGCTCGGTAGTGAAGGAAAACATCGTGAGGAAACCCACACTTTCAAGAAATAATATTTCGAGAGACGTGTGACCTACTCCTATTACTCAAGAAAGATCTGGTTTTCCCTCTGAGTTGTGGAGGTTTAACGGCGGTTGCTACATGTAAAAATCAGCATCTTCGGTAAATCCTTAGGCATAGCCCGCCAATCCTAATGGATTAGGAAACGGAATAACGCGAAGAAGAAGATTAGCTTAGCGTAGATTAAAGTTAGGAAGCTTTAAAATATTTTCCAGAACATACTAAGGCACGCGCGCACGAAGATAATGGACAATCCACATTTTTATTGCATTTAAATGAAATTTCCGTTATTTTCTTCTTCGTCCTTGCATTACTATCATATTAAATTAGGGTGGAAGAGAAACAATGGTGTCGTTAAAGTAATTAATCGAAAATGTGGAATTCCATATACCCTGTATTGAATACTTGTAAATAAGAATATATACTATTGGACAGCCCCCGTGGTCGAGAGGTTAGCTTATTCGAATGGTTATTTGAACACCAAGGGTTATGGGTTTGATTCTCACACAAGACAAATATTTGTACATGAACATATATGTTTGTCTTGGTCTGCCTGTTTTTAGAGAGCTAGGGCGCATCGACAGCTCCACTGAGGAAGTACTTTGCTCCATCTTACAGAAAACCGCGACCAATTTTGCAAGTGAGGGAGGTTACCAGTGCGCTCTTATAAGAGTTGTTGTGTTAGCAGCAAAGGATCCAACGTACGAACAATATTTTCTGTATCACCATCATCACATCAACCCTTACTCATCCCACTGCAGGGATACAGGTTTCCCTTCAACCAAAGAGGTTTAGAGCATACTCCAACCACGCTGCTTAAATGCGGATTGGCGCAGGTCAGTGTTCTCAAGCCGCCCGAGGGCCACTGACTTAGCTTAACGACCGTCATCTATCGATAACAGCCGGGACCAACGGCTTAACGTGCCCTACCAAGCATCATTGTACCAAGCACGGACTTTCTGTATAGCAAGCGTTAATACGCTACGGTAACCATTTTACACCAGGTGAGCCATATGCTTTTATGTACACGGGAAAACTTTGAAAGTTTATACAGTATACTACAGTAACACATTAATGTTTAAACTACATAAATAATAATAATAACTACTCTTTTAAACTAAGATATTCATAGTAGTAGATACAAGCAGGAATGAGAATTTGCAAAATTACGTATATTGATCCCGTGTCGATTTACATTGATTCGAGTCAGAGTGCCGAGTCGAGGTGAAACGAATGTGCATGCGGCGCGAGACGAATCGCGCTTTGATTTATGTGAGTGAGCCCCGATATGTGTACTTTGGTTGCCATACAAGAGATGATAATTCCCCATACTAAATGCCTACACTTACTACGTACATAGAGAGAAGGAAGTTTGCGATCTACGCTCTTACAGTTATTTCTTGGTAGATAGACGGACAGATAATAGAAATGTTAATAAAAAAGAGATTAAAGTACACAATTATTTTCAATAGGAGAGTTAGGAATCTTCGAATATATAGAATCCCAAGCACTTATTTGGGACCGAGTATCACACATTTGTCTACTACCAATCTATTCGAAAGTCGATTTTCGAGTTTTCAATAAATGTGAGGAAAATAAATACTTGAAAAATATTTTATACATGGTAGTAGTGCTTAATTTATATATGTATATGAAAACAACAAACAGATGTAGAGTTGGCAACTGCGTAAATGGCCACTGACCTTTCCTTAACAAGGTCTGGGTGTTCTAGCACTTTCTACAGCCTTGCCGCAGGGCGCGGGCTCACCGGGCCGCGTGACTCACGCCGGGTCACCTTAAAACTCATAATCTGACGTAATAATAAAATATTGATCTTCAATTTTGGAGAGATTCGGCCGAGCATCTCGAATAAATGCGAGTAACGGTGACCTTACTATCACGTTCATAATTATTGACGGAGACGACAATATATCGACACCGAGAAGTCCAAATGATGTTTTTACTGACTAAAGTCAGACGACAAATTCAAGTTAAACATTAGTAGAAATATAATATCCCTGATCCTACCGTCTATACAAAAATGGTGGTGGAAATCATTGTTCTCAGGTCACCTCACGTGCTGCGCCCACCAGCAAAAAAGCGAAAATTTGATGAAAGAACCAAGGGCGTAACGAAATTTAATCAGAATGAACTCAACTGGGAGAGTAACATATAACCTATACTATCCACTATATATGATCCTCATATGCGATCGCTACACTCTTTTATCTGCCTTGAGCGAGAGTAGAAACAGCGTGTAAAGTAGAGCGAAAAATTTGAATGGAGCGTGACAGAGAATAGTTTATTTCTTCGTAAAAATAAGGAGCACAGTATGGAATCACATTCCTAAAGTAGAACAACAGCGCCAAACATTGTTGATGGATATCAGTTCTGATTTTTAATGCACTCAAAAGATTTGTAGATGAATATTTCTGTTTTATAACTTCTAGCTGTGATAGGATTCACATTTGACCATTCGAATCTTTTCCATTCGCGTAACTAGTAAGTTATATTTTTTTCTTCGATAACAGCGAAAGAGCAAATAAAATGACTGCCTCATAATGACTCTTAACGTCTCGGTCTGTATCGACTGTAACTTGATTGTAAATTTGTAACCCATTAAATGACATTTTAATGCCTTTTCTGCTCTACCATACAATAGTCATAAATAATAATATTACATTTTATTCCTGCCTACGCTGATGTAATTATGGACATTGAACATAAACAAAATAGTTTGTTCATAGTTGATACTCATCATAATTTTCATCGGCAAATAATAATACGTATAATTGAAACACCTACACGTATACAGTCAAAAGCGCAATGAAATCCATGTAGGCGTGGAAGGAGCACTAATAAATAAATGCACAAAGGCAGTGGAACGCCTTCGAATCCCGTGACCACCGGCTTAGAAATTCCAAAAATCCATAATGCCTCAAGTTTCAATAGAAACCGCATGCCGCCACATTTGTTTTATCTTCAAATGAGAGAGCGAAGGTCATATCGCAACAAAAAATGGTTAAATAAATGTTGAATGGTAATAATGTGGAACTGATGAATGGATCCAAAATTTTTGCAGTCTGTATACGTATGAGCAACCACACTTAAAGACGATTTTACAGTTGTATACTTTTTTATGGCAAAATACTTAAAAAGGAGAAGATATTGACTCTTGTAAAAACCTTTTGCGTCCCACATGTGTAAATATTTACATAAAAAATATTCATAATCGTAACATAACAGTCATTTCGGTTGCATTGCCAATGAGCGGATATAACTACGAGATTCTATTGGCTCTCAAATCGCCTTTACATTTCTGAGAATCCTGCTACCTGCTTTTTATAACTTCGATAAGGGTTGCACAAATATGCAGCACACTCGACCCAACTTGGTTATTGATCAATAGACCGCTACGCGATAGTACTGAACGACCTCTCGAAACTAATGAGATAATATCACGTGGAAATGAATCGGTATCTCGAGTATGATACAACCATATGCACGGGCATATGGTGCTGTGCAACCGAGTATTTGAATAAAACATCCAGATTTAGATGTTCTATTTGATGCATAAATTAATGTAAGTACCTACTCGGAATAAAAAGGCCAAGTGTAAGTCGAACTTGCGCAACAAGGATTCTGTACATAGAATAATTTAAAATATATGTTTCTTAACTACATATACCTCAAACATCAGTGCATCGACTGTTATAAATGGCAAACATAAAGCCACATCACAACGATATATTTTTAATTTTAATGATGTAATTGTATGAGCTCCCCCTTTTCTTCTATTTTTATTATTATTATTTAGTTTTATATAAATACTTTTCTATATTCATATAGATGAAATCGACCATGTTGTGACACGACATCTTATTGTAACAGCGTGTTATTTGTGTTCAAGTTTCCTTTAAATATCATTCAAGTTCTATCTGTGAGGACCTGTAATTGGCTCCATTAGCAATTAATATTGTTACTTATTATGTCACCTGTAGCTGTTGGTCTTCCTAACAATAAATAAATAAATAAACACATACTGGCATAGCCACCTACAAAAGCCTGAAGAAACGTATGTATGACAAATAGACTTTTTTTTATCTTTTGAAGTACTAAATTGTTAATAAAAAAAATAATTATATAATAGTTAATAGAAATGGTAAATTTACTTTCCGAAAAATATAAAAAAGATCCAGCCGATCTTCCTTCCGTTCCAGTATCGTTGAAATAGCCTTAGCGCACATTAAAGTTTTAAAATAGCGGGATCATTGGTACACCCATAGATAACAGAAACAATTATCTATGGGTACACCTAAGTGCACGTCATGCCTGACATTTGACCTTTAGACAGTTCATATGCCATAGACCATAAGAGTTAAAATCGTACATCGACCATTTTTGACATTATAGCGACCATAAGAAACAGTATTTTATCAGAAAGTTAGTGTAGACTTTACAAATGTAACTGAATTAGCGTGTTCTGCAACGGTACACAAAGGATAAAGAGGATAAAGGTAGCGTACACTTAACTGCGATGCTCGGCAGAGATATAGTCTGATTTTATTGTTCGGCCCGACGAGACCGACGACTTAACGATATAACGCGCCGCTGGCCGGCAAAATCGTACTCATTGTTCGCCGGCTAGGCCCCAGCTTGAGGTTGGAAAACCCAACGATCACCATAACATTGTTACATTTGAATATCAAAGTCGCTGCTGTACAGTGCTCGTAACTATCTTTTCACAGACGGTAAATAACGACGCTTATACATTTACCATTATTATTTTGGGACGCAAGGTTTGTTGAGGTAATGAACATCAAACCAAAATAAATCAATTCTAAATCAAAAACAGTTTTTATTTGGAACTATGTAAAAAATATTTTTGGATAATTTTCTTTGAGTTTGTTAATTCATTGGGTTTAATATCGATATTTCGATATGGATTTCATTTACAAAGCGTTTTTATGTGACTATAACGTATCCAATAAGACGCTATAAAAATCGAACGTGCCGATATCGCGGCCCTCCCTCTTTCGCACTCAAGAAAATTCGAAAGATATGAATCTTCGTAATTTTTAACGGTTCCAAAGTCGCATTTAATTTAATCATTAAATTAGGGATATGAAGATGGAAACAAACTAAAAATATACTATGTGTCTAATAACATAACCCTTCATATGGGGAAGTATCTACACATCACAGAATACCGCAACCAAATAACAGCTACGGTAATCACTTCACATCAGATGGTCCGTCTTAATTATCTTCAGCTCTTGAACCTTAAAAAATCAATGACAACTCACCAATGTTTAAACTACGCCAAGAAGTTGAAAGTTACAATCCAAAATAATAAATGGGCACAGTTACAATTCGTTCACACATTTCTGTCAAAATAGGAACAAGTTTAGTATTGTGCTCGTGTATCGTTCACAAATGAATACACTGGGCGAGCGAGGGTATGATAAAAAGCCTCAATACATAGCCTTTTCGTTTTTGACAGTAAGCCTTAAGTTATAGGACGTAAGCACCAGGGCGCAGGGTGGCTATTAGATGACAGATGAGCGGTATTTCAATGCTTTATTGCGTCAGGCTTTTTGTTATGAAACGTGACTTCCGAAGGTCGACGACCTCGCTACTGACAGTGCTGACTCCTGTGCCGGGAGATAACCCGCCATGAGATTGTTTGTGCCCTTGATGCATATCTTGCCACCTTTTTCGGCTTTTGTTAATCGCTGATCGTTTATGGAAACGAATGTGGTAACTGGCAACTTAGTAATGTAGACTCAATTACATACATATAATTGTTGTAGGAAGCAGTGAATACGGAGTAGGTACAAACATACCGATAGACCCAGAAGTCAGAAGTGATAAAAACAAAAGGCGTGGTGATTTTGCTCTGTAATATGAACAACTTTTAAACTATGGGACCATATTAAAATCCATTTTTGTAATTGTCCTAGATATATATAGCACCGGCTAGGTTGTGTCAGCCCGTGAACAATATCGGTGGTTAAAAAAAAATACTGTCTAGTACCTAAATTGTTATTGATCACGTTCATCACCTACTTCGTCTTAAAATGCTTAATCAGGTCAGTATTATTAAGATGAAATAGTGGAAAGTATTTAAAAAAACCGATCACTTTTGAACCATCCTTTACATTAAGTAAAAACCGCTACGCGATTAGTCTAAGCTCAGAAAGCAAGCTCACGTGCGCTCTGCGCTTTAAGATATCTAAGCTTCCCAATACACCAGTTAATCGCAGGTGCCGTACCTAGGTAAAACTAAAAATTTGCCCTAAATTTACCTACTATTGTACGTACTACTTTTTTGATTCTGATAAGCACGCAGTGAAAAATATTTTCTGAGTTCTGTGACGCAGCAGCGTGATCAATTTTAGCACATGGAATATTTTGAAGGTTATTTTAATCTGCTTTTCACAAGTATATTAATTGAGCGTCATAAAACTCAAATAAGTATTTAAATAAATATTTCTAAGAATATATTTCGAATTCTCGGAAAATAAAGACTAACCGGACGACCTTTGTCGACGCTCTAATGAAGCATAGGAAATTATTTCAAAACAAACCCAAGAGGTAACAAAGAACAACTCTAACTAGGGAGTTGAAATACTGTTCTGCACAGTTGTTCTATATATAGATGTTTACTTAATAATAATATGTCGGAATACTACTTGTTTAAATTAAATTAATAAAGTTGACCGGGGTCGTAACTCACGGAGCGTGTTGTTTCACTGATTCAGATCGTAATAATTACGGAATATAAACAACGTGTCATTATATTAGCATACAGCAATATGTCTTCGAGGATACGAGCGAATCCGAGAGGAATCATAAAAATGAAGCCGCGACCGCTTTCCGTAAAAGCTCATAAGGCATAATGACCTCACGCCGCGTTGTGTGTTTCATGCCATCCATACCCAGTACACTCACATGCAAAATTAATGTATTTCCAGGTAGGTGTTTACGGTGCGTGCAGCCATATAGTAGGTAACACCCAAAATACTCAACTGACTTATATTTCGGAATGCGGTTCGTTTGGGAAGCATTTTCCGTCCATTTAACCACAAAACATTTACGTTAACTGAGAAGGTGATTTTCCTATTGCCGACGCGGACCCAGTCGTGACCAACTCAGTATCTTCTTAGAAGATTTGATGGCCTCAATCAAAACCAGGTAGTTGTTACTTGGTGATGCTCGTATGTTATGAAGTCTATTTCTTTTATACTACGTCCGGAGACCTAAAAGCGTACGGCCGGTATGATATATTGCGGTTACCGTAGCCTATAAACGCTTGTTGCGCATTATGTATGATTCGCTCGAAGTCAACTCTGTTGCTAACACTCTCATTAGGAGCTTACTGGTGAACTCACTCTCTCGTAGTAACACAACATCCTTCCAGGAGTTGTTATTTGATTGCTATTTTCTATGAGGTGGAGGTACTTCTCCAGACGGGCAGTTTTAATGCGCCCTACCTCTCCTAAAAACACCCAGACCATGACAAACTGACATGTTCATGCACACAATTATTTGTACTGTGTGAAAATCTAACCCACGAGCGTTGGTGTCAAAGTAGCGTTACTACCACCATGTCACCGAACTGATCAAAGTCTCTCCTAGAACTGAGCAAGAAATTTCGCTGTATCCTGTCTCTGTATTCAGAAATTATGACGAATATATTATAACCAAACTAACCACTATTTAAATATGAATATTATCCTAATAACTTGTATCTACGAGTAACATTATAACTTCTAACTAAATAAACATTACTGATGTCGCATGTCCTACTTCCCGTATTCACTAATTATAAAGAAACTAATAACAAAATATTCATTAAATGCTAAAATTATATTGAGAAATTGATTGTTGATTGTGATTTCTTCCTTTATAATGTAGCGTTATAGCTTATATAACATTAGAACACGTAAAATTTTACCGATCTTAGTAGAAACCGTTGCGACGACTTATCAGTATTCCCGAAGGGTTGATTGTGGAATAATTAATAGAGTATCCCGGGGAATAAATTGGAGTGGCCGCTTGATTTACGAGAAGAGCCCGCCGCTAAAGCCTTATGTATCATCACCCCGATAACGAACCGGTAAACTTACGATAACTTAATTAGTATGCTTTAATCATAATAATGATACATCATACGTATCTTTGGGCACACATCGGACATACCAATGACACAGTAGACATGAAGTAGTTGGTTCACTGGCGCACTGACACTGCTTTGGTACTATTACTCGCATTGTCGTTAAAATTAAAACACTTCATCAGTCTTCAATTTTCGAGATAGCAAACAATAATCGGCTCGCTGCATAGTACGTAAAACGTAATTCGTTTGAAAAGATTATCCCCGACTGATTTGACTAAAAACTGAGCTTAGGAAAAATAAATAAAATAAAAATTTCTTAGAAGTTATCCTACTGCTTACATCTCTCTGCTGTGTCAACAGTTATAAATGTAATTACTGGTTTGGTACCCTGTTATTAAGCTTACACTATCAACCTGTCTGTGCGACTGCCTTAATTCTATCCGAAAATCTATCTGTTTATCACAGGGGTGTATGTAGTTCTATTTATAATCGTATCAGTTAACTAATTAATATTATTACATATAAAATATATAACTATTATAATTATTAATGTAAAAGATAGTCTCGTCCCGAGAAAATTTATGTGCAAGCAAAATCAGTTGCAGGCAAACAGAAGAATAAAGAGACAATTTCACTAGACATAATATTAGAATCTAATAATGTTACAGTAGCTAGCTATGACTGCTTTAACACGAAGGGGCGGTTTCGATTCCACCACTAAATAATCATGTCTTGCTCGGGATATTTTATATTCATTTTAAATATGTATTTGAGCCCATTCTGATTACAATAACTACCGCCCGATTACTATATTGTCGTGTCTAGACAAGATATAGAAAGATATTTAGGAACGGAAATCAACAAATACCTACAATCTAATAAGATTATTGTAAACAATATGGTTTTCAAAAAACAAAAGCACGCCAATACTTCCTTCTAAATTTACGGATGAAATAAATACGTTAATAGTTGACGAGCTCGATGGGTCAGTCGTGAATGACGCGACTTTGACACCAACGCTCGTTAGTTCGATTCCCACACAAGGCAAACATTTGTGTGCATGAACATGTCTGTTTGTCATGGTCTGGATGTTTTAAGAGAGGTAGGGTGCATCAAAGCAACCCGTCTGGGGAAGTACCTCCACCTCACAGAAAACCGTAGCCAAACAACAACTCCCTAGAGGGTTGTTGTGTTCCTGCGTGTGAGTGAGGTCACCAGTAAGCTCCCAAGGAGTTGCTATGTAGGCAGCAGAGGAGGCATCGCGCAAGTGATGCTTAATATATCTCAACCGTTAATAGGCTACGGTACCAGCTTTACATCAGGTGGGCCGTATGCTTGTATGCTTCCCCGACATAGTATAAAAAAATAGTTATCTAAATGAAAACTTCATGTGGCCGTCTTATTCGTTGATTTTTCCAGGGCGTTTCATATGCTTGATTATTCCATCTTGTAGGACAAGTTATCGCGAAGTGGTATACAGGGACCCTTACTTAGACTCTAGCGAAACTACCACGAAAATCGGCATATAACTGTCAAAATATCAAACAAATACAGTAGATAATAATGTATTACCCATCAAAGGTGCCGCACAAGATTCCGTAATAGGTCCGAGTGAATATTTACTTTACGTGAACGACATGTGCATCGTCATTCATCACAAAGAGTTCTGTATACCAGTTCGCCGATGGCACATGCCTGTTGGTGGCTTATAAAGACGTCTCTGAGGCTCAAATCATTTTGCAAGAAAATTACAATCAAATATGCAAATGGTCAGACGATATAAAATTAGTTATCAATCCGTCGAAAACAAAATGAATACATACGAGTATAATGAAAAAGAACTATTTAATGTAAAAACAAGGCAAAGTCATTTGGATCTTTAGATTATTTGAAAACATACAATTTACCCAAATATGTTAATGTATATGAAACTAGACTGCCGTCATACCACCACAACCCAGAGGAAAAACTCGTATTTACTGTACATATATGCAAAAATACGTATTTAGTGGTACTCATGCCAGGATTACAACCGGGAACCGTTACTCAATAGGACGGTTCTTTATCCATTGCACCCAAATAGAACACCTATTTTCTTGTACCTTCGTATAAAAAATATACGTTGTATAAAAAATTAAAATAAAATATAAGAAAACTGATAATGTATTTCTTCATACTTATAAATTTCTCTATGTGTCCCACTCGAGAATATGATTACAACAAAGTTTAACCTCTCTGTGATCCTATTTACAACTTACGACAACCTTATCTCGTCCTGAGCGTTTTAAAAGCTGGAGAACCTGCCAGCGGCGCCTGCAGGTCCTTAGACAGTCATAGCCTTTTATATTTATTTGTCACGGTTTCCGTGCGACGCGGCGGCGCGGCGTGGTGTAGCTCAATGACATGGCCCCAGTCCCTGGGCGGGCGTCGGCTAGGTATTTTGAATGTAATTGCTAGCCTTCCGAAGCAACATTGTCATTGAAGCTTTAATTTATGTACGACTGTTATACATTTCCAGTTTTTTGTACAGTTAGACGAGAGAACATCATAGTATAATAGTAATATTGTATATAATCCTTAATGTAACACAAAGCCCAATTCTTGAGGAAAGTTATAGGCTGTTCAACATCACGATATAAACCTTAGAAGAAAAGAAAAGTCGTTCCTATGGATACCGAGAAATGCGCGGACGAGCAGCTACGACCGCGCATATCTCGGTATCCGTAGGAACGACTTTTTCTACTTTCTTTCTTTTTTTTCGGCTTCTAAGGTTTATATCGTGATGTTGAACAGCCTATAACTTTCCTCAAGAATTAGGCTATCGAAAAGAAATCCGACTAGTAATTCCACAGATTAGCGCGTTTAAACAATCAAACTCTTCGCTTTAAGTACATATTAATATACACACATCAAAAGTGTCTAGGGATCAACATATATTTTTGCAATAACTTTTCTCCTGATTGATATTAATTAAAATTTTCTTTAAGGATTCATCAAATAAAGTGTTTTCGTTTGTCTACAGTAACGATAAACCAAGTCACCTTTGCATTAATAAAGAAATTTGCCATTTTCATAATAAAGGGATTTTTGACATTTGAACCACTAACATTAAAGTTCGAAAAAAAGACTGAAATAACAGTTTTCTTTAAAATTTTATTGGGTAACTTAAACAATTAATAATCCGTGTTTCTACCGCGAACACTAACAACACGTGGGAATGATAGAAGCTGGTTCCCGGCAACGTACTGTGGCTTTAGCTCTGAATACAAGTCAGAGTGTTATCAGTCGACTTTGGACACGTTACCGAAGCACTGGTACCGTGGCTGAGCGCCATGGAGGACGGTATCGCTGCACCACACGGAGACAAGACCGATACATTCAAATCACAACTTGAAGAGCTCCAACAATAACCGCCATGATGTTAGCCGTGACGCTTCATCACTCTTCAGGGAACTTAATTAGCGACCAAACAGTCAGAAACCGCTTGCATGAAGTGAACCTTCATTCCCGAAGACCCCTCAGGGTACCACCTATAGCAATGCACAATCGTAGGATTCGATATCAATGGGCTCTTGAACACAGAAATTGGGCAGAAGAACAATGGTGTTTCGTGTGCTTTTCTGATGAGTCTCGTTTTGATATGAGACCGGATACAAGACGTATACGACACTGGAGAACCCCTGGACGCCAACAGCGATTAAAATCCTGCCAGGAAGTCCATCCTTATAGTGGTGGAACCATCATGGTATGGGCGGGTATTTGGATCGGCGGAAGAACTGAGTTGATTTGGATCAGAGGCAACCTCAACGCTCAAATTTATGCTGAGACGATTGTATCAGACGTCATCGTTCCTCTACAAGTGCAAATCGGTCCCTTATTTCAGTTAATGCATGATAATGCACGACCGCACACCGCAAGAGTTGTAAGACAGACTCTCGCCGCAGCTAACATCAATGTCATGCCCTGGCCTGCTCAGTCGCCAGACTTGAACCCGATTGAGCATGCATGGGATATGCTACAGAGAAGAGCTCTGCCGAATATGGAGGGTATCCAGTCGCAAGAAGACCTTTTTTTGTTGTTGCAACGAACATGGGCGGCCATTCCACAGCGTGATTTGGATGAACTCATTTTGAGTATGCCAAACCGATGTTCTTGTATTGTTAGTGTTCGCGGTAGAAACACGGATTATTAATTGTTTAAGTTACCCAATAAAATTTTAAAGAAAACTGTTATTTCAGTCTTTTTTTCGAACTTTAATGTTAGTGGTTCAAATGTCAAAAATCCCTTTATTATGAAAATGGCAAATTTCTTTATTAATGCAAAGGTGACTTGGTTTATCGTTACTGTAGACAAACGAAAACACTTTATTTGATGAATCCTTAAAGAAAATTTTAATTAATATCAATCAGGAGAAAAGTTATTGCAAAAATATATGTTGATCCCTAGACACTTTTGATGTGGATTAACATTGAATTCGTCGTTTCGTCAATTTTTTTGGATCTTGGCCGTTTGATCGTTAAGAACTATAGTGAATATAGAATTATCAAAATCGGTTCACAATTGACGTAGATATCATGCAACAAACAAATAAAATAATGAATTAGGAAACGCGATAACGCATTCAATACATACATACTAATCCATATTATAATGCTTATATGTCACACGTATTGTAAAGATCCAATGAAGTATTTTCTAATGGTGCTTTTACATAATTGCGTACGTACTTTTTAGCTATCTATGACTAATCTGCAAATCATATGATATATATGACAATTATTATTAAAATTCGTCTATTAGATATTTGTTTACTGTGAATAATTAAAAAATAGACATATGCAAATCCTTAAATAAGCCCGAAAAACATCGTAATGGGTCGCGCGGCACGCCGAGTAACAAATTTTACTATGATCACAAGTATTTTTTAACATGCCACGACACTAATACGTAATTCTTTATTTAATTCTACTATAGTTATCAAAAATCGGCCAAGTGCGAGTCGGACTCGCGCACGAAGGGTTCCGTACCATTATCTATAAAAACGGCAAAAAAAATCACGTTTGTTGTATGGGAGCCCCCTTAAATATTTATTTTATTTTATTTTTTAGTATTTGTTGTTATAGCGGCAATAGAAATACATCATCTGTGAGAATTTCAACTGTCTAACTATCACGGTTCATGAGATACAGCCTGGTGACAGACGGACGGACGGATGGACGGACGGACGGACGGACGGACGGACGGACGGACAGCGGAGCCTCAGTAATAGGGTTCTGTTTTACCCTTTGGGTACGGAACCCTAAAAACGATACTAGTGCGTTAATATAGTACCCTCAGTGCAACTGTCTAGTAAACACACCAGTGTATATGAAATTAATTTTAATAACATGATTCACGCAAAGTGGCGCATACAAGCCCCGTTGTAACAATTTTGATTGTCATTTGCAGGCTAGTTTCGAAGTTGACTGTACCACGAGTGCTCGAAAGTTAAGCAACCGATTGTACTATTAACGAGCTCGACAGCAAATCGTTAACAATACGTGGAATATTGTCTGTCGGTTTGTCGTTTTCATCGCAGAGTTGAGAACAAATCCAACATTGTCGCAATGAGCAATGTTGAATTTGTTATTAATTCTGCGACGAGGGACTTGAAACAAGATAAATAAATAGGCTTACATTTGAATAAATAAAACCGTCTATCTATCTATATCTTCACTCCAAGATTTTGACTTTGACTTTTGACTTTGTCTATCCGCAAGATAGACAAAGTCAAAGTCAAAGTCAAAGTCAAAATCTTTTTATTCCGTAAAAATGGCTACATTTGTTTGGAATCGTCACAATTTTTTCCCCTACCGTGCAGTTCATGACTAGGTGAGCACTGATAAAAATACTGCCAAAAAACTCAGCATCCCTCTTTTGGTATCCAAACAAATTTACATAATTTATTAATTACATTATAATTGGATCGACTCAATCCCAGGCATTTTTATCATTAATATAGTCAGATACTTTATAATATGCCCTGCTACACAATTTGGCTTTAATAGTACTCGTAGTTTTAAATTTGTTTATTGACAATTCTCTTATATTGCTGGGAAGTTTGTTATAGAACCGTATACATTGCCTCAAAGAGAACTGAATGCCACACCCGATCGACGCGTTCCTTACACACCTAGCTCACTTTTTTGACATTCATAGTTCTTTTCATGCTTCTGACATCTCCCTCTGATAAAACTCAATTAATTTAGTAGTGGTAGGTAAATCTGAGCCTTCCTCGACTTCTATATACCCCTCCACTTTTGCGTTGTATATCTGTTTAGTCTTTCTTTTGCTATGCATTCTTTCTACATGCCCCAAACCAACTGAGAATTGGTATCTTAACACCAACGCTTTCTTTTAGACTAACTCTTTTTCTTACATCATCGTTGCAAACGCAGTTAGCGAGCATTATAGATAAAACGGTTTATCATTATGATCTATTTTCTCTTCCGAAACTTTGTCCGTGCGTTTTCCGGTATCCCTTGGGAGCCGCTATATCTACTTTCTTTCTTTTTCCTCGGTTTCTAAGCGTCGTATCGTGATGTTGAATAGCATTATAACCTTCCTCAAGAATTGGGCTGTCAAATAAACATATTTTTTCAAATCCGTCTGGTAATTTCAGAGATCAATGCGTTCGAACAAACAAATAAACTCTTCCGCTTTATATATTAATGTAGATATAGATTATGACAATCAACAACTGCGATAATTACCTTTAACACTATGATAAATATAAATACCTAGATAAATCAGGTAGAAAATACGTAAACATGCGATACCAGGTATTGTGAAAAATGAATTTATGACTTCATATATATACAATTGTGCATGAAAAACGTTATGTTATTACTACCCTACCTTTGCTGTCGCACAGTCCAGAAACCAAGTTGTTCGCTAACTATTTTAGTTAACACTGCCACTTTTATTCTTGTTGTGTGATTCACAGGTATATATAACGCGTCAGTGATACTACTTGTGTTACAAGCATATGTATGTAGGTTTATTAAATCGTCCATAGGCTTCGGTAACGGTTTATTATCAGGGTATCATCATATAATCATGCCTTTACTTTTTCTATGTTACGTCGAGCAACAATCTCACCTGATATGAAGTGGTTACCGCAGCTTATGAACACTTGCAATACGTGACGTATCGCTTGCGTATTGTTATACCATAGCAAAGTGAGGAGTTGCTGTGTCAGCAACAACTCCTCACACGTGCTTACTGGTAACCTCACTTATGAGCGACATAACAAACTTCAGGGGGGTTGCTATTTTGCCTGCAGTTTTTGTGAATTGGAGATATACTTCCCACAGACTGCTTTGGTGCAGCCCATGCTCTACCTTACTTCTACTCTACTCTTAATTTAGTGCTTTAAAATAAGACCAGTACCCGCTTCACACCATGAACTGAACTATCGCAACTGCCACCCGAATCGTATAAAAACATACCTTAACGTGTTATTTTATAGTCATTCGACAAATGACATGTAAGTCGTTAAAAATAAGATGCGTTAAATCTATTGAATAATTTATTCGTTAATAACATCTATTGAATTAAAGTGTGTATTGGTCCGACAACATATCGGGATCTATTTGCATATCAGACGAGTTCTGTAGTGAATGGCGTATCGATGCCGAGTCGTGTTTCGCGTCGATCAAATGTAATGTAAGGTAATCCGCATCTGTCTACTCTCTACTAACATCACTTATTATGTAGCAGTTTTTGCCGCTATTGCAAAATCATGACATATTGGAGATCCGTGTATTTTTGGGATTCCGCACCTTAGTAAAAAAGGAAAATTGACTGAACGTCTCGTAAACGTCTGAATCTTTAATGAAAATTTTTGAATGTGTTTATACATCCTTAAATTCACTACGTGCAATCGGGTGATAGGATGTTTTTTGTTTTCGGTCAGGACAACGCCTATCGGGTCCGCACGCCCATAGTTGATTAACTACACCCCAAGAATTCGTTAGCGAGTGTCCCAGTATCCCGTGGGAACAGCATTTTCTTGCTTTCTTTCTTTTTCCCCTTCGATCCTAAATATTCGTGATGTTGAATACCCTATAATATTTCTCAATAATTCTAACACTACAAGAAATAGTTCTACCGAGCTACAAGTTTCTAGAATCAGCGATTTATTTAGGATGTGTGTTTAGTTTGTAATTTTTGTTAGACTGCGTTACAATATTTCATTAACTCATTATAAATTTGAAATACGTCCTCAAATCCAAGTAAATATATTTCGTTAAAAGCACCTAGGTAAAAAATTGTCTATATCTTTATGATATACAGAGGGAAGTAGATACACGGTGAATGGCAGTATACTCGTATACCATCTTGTCTTCTTTCATATATTACCAATCCTGATCATGATGATCAATTTTTCAAATATCATCCATATGTAGCATGCACACTTGTTATCTAAAGATATTTCGACTACAAGGTCACTTGATAGTAGACAGCCTGCCACAACTGTCCCTCGAGGCGTAGGATATTATGAAATCCATGACTAGCTGCTTGTTCTCGAAGTGCTTCAAATAGAGAAAGAGAAGATAATCTCACCAAAACCGCTCTGCAAAAACAGCAAAGAAAATAATATAGATATAGTATACGGCAAACAACTTGAGCAAAGATGGCGGCGTTCTGCGCAGGTTCCATATAAAATTTGCATGGGATAGTTAAAAATCGCTACTGCCCATCTTCAAGTTATTTGTCGGGCACTATAAGATTAGCAAAGCAAATCTCTTGACGTCATATCCCAGGTTCAGGTATTTAAAATAACTTTTAGAAAATATTGTCACTTATTCGTTTACAGCGGTTGACAATTATAATTCCTGCCATTTAATCTAAATCATGAAGGATCAGTCAGAATTATTCATAATTAAGTAGTCACGCAAGAGTTGCTAATTAGATAGTGATAATAACAGAACTTATAATATATTTCTATATATATGTTCCGTGTTGATAATTCATCAATCATCTACTACGCCATATTTTTTAATATGATTGACATACGTAATTAAAATTTGATAAATAAATGTGACCAAAATAGCGAAAGCGTGTAAAAGAAGAGTGAAGTCTCAATAAAAATATTCCTTTGTGAACTATATTTCATTTATAAGACCGTCTGATATTATAGCCTACAACGATATGGTTTTAAATAAATTAATCATCGTTCTTTATTTAAGTGTTTTTATTCAAACCAAATTGATACCTCGTGCAGAATTTTGTCGTCCTTAATCTGCTAGTCATTTATTATTGTAAAAAATTTAATGTTTTTTTTTATTTCTTAAGAATTATTGCTTTTAGATGTTCTTTATTATATGGACTGTTTTTGCATTTTATTGTTCATTCAGGTTGTTTTAATCTAATAGGTTTTAGATGAGATAATTTCTTATTCTTCTTGTTTAATGATTTAGGTAGTTTTCGCAGATTATAGATATTTAATAAAGAACACTAGGATTATAGTTGATGATGTAGTGTTGGAGCAAGTTGATGAGATTGTATATCTAGGAAGTGCTTTTAGCAACAATGGAAGGTACAACGCTGATGTGGAGAGACGAATGAGTGCAGGGAATAGCGTGAAAGGAGCGTTTGGTAAACTTCTAGGCAGCCGAAATCTAAGCCAGAAGGCACAGCTCGCTGTACACAACGCGGTGCTAATTCCAACGCTTAACTTATGGAAGTGAGACCTAGGTATGGCAGAGAGAATATGAAAGTAGAGTAAAAGCGGTCGAGATCAGAGCATTGCGCAAATTTTTTGACATAACACTTACTAACCGCGTTCGTAATGACGACGTAAGAGAGAGATTTGCTGTGATAGAGAGTGTCGGTGTTAAGATAAAAAAGTCATGCTCCATTGATTCGGACATATAGAAAGAATGCAGGATGAAAGAATAACGAAACAGATATACAATGCGAAAGTGGAAGGATGTAGGAGCCGAGGAAGACCGAGACTAACCTACCGTGAAAACAGAAGCCCCAGTGTCAGTGCACAGGAAAAGAGCTATAAATGTTAGAGAAGCGTGTGAAGTGTGTAAGGACCGTGTTTTATGGCGCTCGGTTCTCTCTGCCTACCCCACAAGGGACCTGGCGTGAAGATATACATACATATAGATATTATTATAGGTATATTTCTTTATGTGAATGTGATTGACAGACTCTTATTAATTCGTTTTTATATATTGACTATTTCTAGTACCTACTTCATTGATATTTTTAAGACATTCACGTTTTTCATACTGTGATTTGTGTAAAATAGGTGATGGTTTTTCAAAAATTGATTAATAGAAATACTTTTAGGATTAGGCCAAATATTTTTTTAAATAAATAAAATATTCCAGTAGCGATTGTACGGTCACGAAAGGGCATATACCATCGCCAGAGATCTCACTGATGTTATCTTGACACGAACTGGTCATAACAAACACCCTTTTTGGGTTTCACCTACCGCTTAATGCACAATCTGACGGTCCATTTCTTTCAAAGATTTCATCTCTATGCCGCATGCACGACAAAAGGAAATTATTGTAATTAAGTAAACTTTCTTATGAGTATTACGCAATCTTCTAAGGAATTACTGTAACAGAAACGGGGTGGTAAAATACGAGTGTAAGCTAAAGACCACGAGGAAAATAAGCAATGGATAAGCAAAATAATAAGGAATGGATAAGCAATGAAAATGATCATACCAAAATACTTAGCAAATCTACTTACTGCCACTGGGTGCGCATGCGCAGCTCTTATTGGCTAGATCAACGCGGATCAACAACGCGGCACTTATTGGCTTACTGGTTAAGAATAGTCCCATTGGTCAGTAGACTCGAATCCCTGAGACGTTTAAACGCTAAAACACTACGTTTTGGTGAGTGAGAGGTGCCTTTATGCGCGGCCAAGTGGTTTATTGGTTTGTGCTAAAGACTAACCGCTTTAGACGGACCGTTAGTTTTGTTTGCCACCTGACAATACAAATAAGTGTTTTGTTAAAGTTATGTCTATTCCAGATATATCTCATCATTTTGTTTTGAATCATTAATCGTATTAATTTAAGAGCAGTAATAGCCAGGTGGACCAACACATATGTACATATTTGTAATTATCACTTGCTTGATGATGATGGAAAACATCGTGAAAGCACCGCACATCCAAGAAATTATATTCCGAAAGACATGTGACCTTGCCCAAACAAGGTTTTCTCCGTGGGTTGTGGGGGTCGGATGTCAGTGTCAGCTCCATATAAAAATAACTATCTTCGCCAAATCCTTAGGCTTAGATTATAATAGAACGTATTTAATCATAAAAAGGCTAAGAATAAAAAGAGTTAATCGTATTAATTCATTTATACATGTAACAATGTCAATGGTAACGTTTGAAAATATTCTTATTCAGAAAGATGTCTACAACAACAATACCATAGTTGGTGTTTAAGTGTACAATATTAATTAGAATAATAGGTACGTCGGAAACAAAGTTACTTACTATTTTATAAGTATCTACATAATTATCTATATATATCGTTATTTAATCTATGTATATCAACAAAGCAATTTCAAGGTTTCATGATACGCATTCCTAGCACGTATTTACCAACATATTAATCAATTGTTTTTTTACTTGGGAAAAAATATAGTTTGCTGTTTTGGTAAAATTCCGTAATATCCTTTTTTTTAATTGCACCAAAATTTATTCGTATAATCTTCTCTAAAGTTATTCGTGTATCAGCGACAAGACTACCTGTTGTAGTGATGGCCCTAATGCAATACATTGCAGTCAGTCTGTGAAAAGTAATATTCAATTTTTTTTTTTTAACAGCAACCTATACAAACTAAAGGGCTATTTAAAAAAAAAAATATACTTGAATGTAAATTTTAAAAGCAGTAGATTTGAGAAATTCTCATTAAAAATCTATATTCTAGGCGATCATAGTAATATTATTTTATTTTGCTTTTGAATTGGGGAACCTGTTAAAACCTTGAGCCCTTATACACAAAAAAAATGAATAAATCGGTGAAACCGACATTATTGAAGTTTGTAACCTACATGTACTTACATTGTTACTTAATCTACGCTACGGTCAACTTGTCGACTTCGACAAAAGTAGGTTTTACTTATTAAAAAAAAAATCATATATAACTTATTAGTTATTTAAAGTGTTTTAAATTACTTTTTAACTAAGTAATTATCAGACAAACTCAAACGGGATCAAATTAGGACCTAGCTTAATAGAACATAGTTTATCCAAATTTGTTGCGCAAATGATGTACTTCTGTAACAAAGAGCCTCCTTCTTTTTGAAGTCGGTAAAGAAAGAAACAGATTGTTTGGCTTATATATCAACGTACATTTCGGATGGTCGTGGACACGGAGCTTATGGAGCGGAAAGAATTTTGGAAATCTTCCTTCGAATACCAAAATAACTGTATTGTGACCTTGTGACTGATAATTTTAATTACTATCGGTTATCCAAAGGCGGCAAGTTGACATATCGCGCTGGTGTAAGTGTGAGTAGGCTATCGCACTGCATAGGTGCACATAATGAACAGTATGCCCATCACTCTTGCACGAAGCGAAGCTTGTTTGTTTGTACAACTTTTTTGCATAAATGTATACATTCGTAAAGTACAAGAACATGCTTTGAAAAGGTTATTCCTTCGAGGACTTTCTTCCATTCGAACACTGTTTATAAGTTCCTAAATAGAGCAATGAATCGCGCCGGGGAATAACAAAAAAAGCTGTAAATGAAGTTAACAATTCGTAATGTCCAAACGAATATATTCACAAATGCAAAAAGGAAGTACAAGAATATTCAACTAATTTATACACGAGTTTATACTCGTTATAGAGATTGATAATCTCTGTCAACTACATAAGCGCCATGTGTTGTATGTATACGTTATGTATCGATAACCTGCCTGTATGTAAAGTGCCAATGTATACATATAAGTAAGCATTGTTGTTTGCCAAAGTAGTCCCAAACTTTAGTAAACACATTAGCGTGACCCGTACGAATCCCTTAATCTTGTTATTACGTGAAAGCAAGTGGCAAAGAAGAAAGCCCGCACGTATAAGCTATCTTATTCGCTATTGACGCCCTACGCAGAATTATAATCAGGTAAATCCAACGGCACGCCTCACCATGTTATGCATTCCGCTCGTAACAACATTTTATCATCATAAAGCCCTTACGAATGTTAATAGACGAAGTTAAATGTATTTTTATACACGTCGTTTCTTAAAATCGTGCACCAATATCAATTTACTTGGACGTGACTTGAATAGTGACTATACCATGCGCCACCGTCACCGTGTGGGCGCTCCGTTCCTTAAAAAGCTACTAGGCAAACCAACAGAAACCTAACAACCGTGCCTAAGTTACCAAGGCTGTAATTTCTAAGTAACATTACGATTACTGGATACGATTTTTGGTAGAAATAATCCTGTGCTTTGGCGGCACCGATACTCGTACTAACAAGCGAACGCGTCAATGGTGTGTAAATATTGACAATAACTATAAATATGAGTTTTTATAAGTTTTCGCTTCTGTTACCTATATCTTACTCGTATGTATAAAAAAGAAGATGAGTATATTGAGCCATGATTGAGAGCCATTACTCACTTTTCAATAAAGCGATTCAGTGACCTAATGTATGGTATAGTATGGCGCTCCATCAACGGAGACTACCTACTCAACAATAATCAAATCGTCTCAAACTACATACACGAAGTTCTATTATTTTATTAATGTATCACAGTGATCGCCATCATCATAACATTCATGTTGACATCAGATTTCTTACTATATATGCAAAATCCGCTCAATTGAACACAGAGAACTTGTAAAACTTGACTCCGGGATCGGTGAAGTTACTTAAAAGACTATAAAAGACTAAATAAAGGGAAGTTAAAATAGATACTCTCTATATCGCGTACTTGTGACAGCTTACGTCAACTAAATCAATTTGATGTCCATTACACCTGATTACACCATCGGAATAAAGACGGATTTATTGACACCTCACAATTCAAATCCGATTCAAACGTTTATGCTATAGAACAACGTAACGTACTCATATGCACGCTGTTCACCCGAAAACATTACCCTTATTTTGATCAGTCGGAAAAAAAAAAAGAAGTAGTTGACAAACTAGGCTCAAAAGCTCTACTGGAATGTAGTGTTTTGGAAGAGTTCTGAGCATATTTTGTATCATGAGCCATATAGTCACCATTGCAACTCAATTATTGATGATATGAGCAGACTAGATGAGGATGTTTCACAAGACAGTTTTTTCAACTCGCCCATTAAAAACATTAAATTGAAACGAAAAGGTTTATATACTCAGGTATCTATTCTTGCGTTAGCACTTTTTAATGTACAAAAATTGTTTCGATTGCAAATGCTAGACGGTTAAGATTGGTTATACCGTGCGTATAGAGGATATCACTTTCATATCACAAAAACAACACGTACAAAAAAACTATAATAACAGAAATAACTACAACAACAGCTGGACTAGACTAGAGGAGCTATGCTATGCATGCAACAGACTGCATCAAACATTGGTAGTGAGTGGGTATAGGTATATATAGTGGCGGAAGCACAAAAAATAGTACATTAAATTGACTGAAAAAGACATATTCTTAACAAATAAAATTGATCAAGAAATTGTCACTATTTGTAATGTTTGTTTGTTTGTCACTACTTTAGGAAGCCTAATTAAATTGTAGTTTTCATCTTAAATATCTCGAAAAGCGATCTGGTACACAAACGCAATTAGCGTTGAACAGTACATGAAACATAGTTAAAAGTGACATCCGACAAGGAAGTTAGCGGCTAGAGTCCAACTTTGTGGAGAGTTAGCCGTTGTTTCTCAAGTGTACAAGCATCTGTACATGCGCAGGATATCACCGTATCTATACGATGATACGATAAGTAACTTTCATTTGGATGCATGTAACTCTAATTTAATAGCTTCGACATTTATGAATGGCATGTCATTGAGACTAATAGTAACGAAGCATAAAATACAATATCTTGTCTGCCCAACGAGCCAGCAACAGTTGTAGTCCAGGAGCTATAATGTTTAATTCGTTTACATTTTTAGCATAACTCCTGGAGCTAGGTTATTTAAGATTGACGCGTTTAACCAGCAAAACTAGGTGTTTATTTTTATCTAAATATTTAGCATATATATTAAATCTATTTATAGGCGGATAGACAGGTAAAAGATCTAATTATAGTTTATTATAATGATTTACGTCCTGAAGAACATGTAGATAGCATTTGGATGAGAACATATTTAAAGGGAAACTGAGAAATGATGTATACTCAAGTATTAAATCGTATCTCCAAAATTCATTGCTTCAGACAGGCGCTTGAAAGGCACTACCTTTTTGCAGTTTTATCATTTTAAAATCACTTGTACTATTATATTATTATACTTAACACTTAATAGAGTAAGAATCTTAGTTCATAAATCTACGTAAAAAATTAAAGATTTCTGACAAACTATTTTATCAACAAAGATAATGAAATAGGGGAAGGGTAAACATAAAAACCGACTTTGTATATCCAACCTCTACCTGAGTGAGTATACTCAATAGCAGTACACACGCTCTAATAATGATGCCACTAAATCCTACGAGAGGTTATTTACTTTCTTTAATTTATACTTACTATATACGCATAACTTTATACAGATACGTACATTGTTAATTGAAAATTATATTTTATCTAACTACTGTCTCTTTGTGTAGAGTATATTTACCCACCAGACCAACCACTTTCGCGAATCGTGGACCGGCTTTTAGCAAAAATTTGATCAGTGAAAGTCAAGAGTGATTCGAGTAGGAACACGACACGGACAACCCGAAGGGAACACGCAACAAATAAATCGATACCTAGTAAAAAGCCATTTGCGAACTAACACATCGGACAGTGAAAGTTCCGGTTATTATTAATGTATAAACTCCATGATAAATGGCAAATTTGCTAATTTCCGAATCCTATTTTACATTTTTAACACATTTATTTTATTTATCGACGTGCGCTAGTAGAAAATCCATTTGATGTTAACTTTTGATAGATTGCAAATTAAATTTGTGTGTGGCCATTATGATTAATTTAATCCTAACTTAATAACATACGATTTAAATGAAGTTACTTATTAATAACTAGCGGACTCATACAGAAATTCATATTTCAAAACACACACACATATATATATATATATATCGTTGAGTTACCTTAAGTTTCTGAGTATAGCTGATTACATTAATTTTAAAATCAAATGAAAAAACGTTAATGACTTTTATTTTATTTTTTTGTCGATATAAATAAATGGGGGTAAATATATATTTACTTATTCAAGCCATTTTTCTAAAGAGAAACAGAAATGAAAATGTTAGAAACAAAAAAATGATTGTAAATCCAAAACACATGCCATATACTTATTTACATATAAACTGGATCCATGGATTTAAAAGAATTATTCCTTAATTTCCAAGTATGGATAAAATACGCAATTCTGAGCTTTGTTTTTTACCATGCTTTAATATGTTTTATACGTCGTAATAAAATCTACTCCAACAAAATCGTTTTATATAAAGAAGGTCTCCAAGATTCAGGACCTTATAAATGATAACGCTTTCAGTGTTAGAAAGTTACAACATCTCATGTAGAATTAAGCCAAACTAACTCGGAGTTTACTACAACCTCTAAATATGCAAGCCTTTAACTCAATAAACATGACATACTGGTCAAAACCCGTGACTCGATCTCAAGGAACTACTTAACTGTATGAGACCAGTGACCATATCATTAGATCTGATAACTTTTTAACGCTGAAAGCGTTATGATTTATGACCGTGCGAGTCTTGGCAGCCCACTTTAGATGAAATGTTTTTGTTGGAATTCCGTTTGTTTTTATATGATGACCTAGTTCTTTTAATCTTTTGTAACTATATTTCTTGCGAATTTTGTACACAAACTTTCATATAGATATTTCGGGTCATACACATAAGAAATTTTGTATACATACCCCTGCTTATCAGTTGGAATGAGAATTATTGTAATTATTATGTCGCAGCGAAACCTAACAATTGATTGTAGGTGGCCTTAGGGATAAGATTTCTTAAACAATTTATCCATCAAGTTTGCACTTGTATATCTTGTATTGAGGAGCCCATTAGCTAAATCGTGTTAGGTTATTACTATTTAATCCTCCCGACATTGTATAAAAAAATAAAGTGAAACCTAATCAGCACATTGAATTAGAGACCTTGAGTTTTCATTTTCTCTGTTACATTTTTGTTGCCTTCCTCTAATTTTATATGTGCCTAATGATGTTAGCGTAAGTGTATTTCTATTAAATTACTGTTAGACCCAACAAATAACTTACTACGTACGTATCAAACCAAGTTTATAGATAGGTTGTATCTAATAAATTTCCATTTGTTAGCGTCACGTACAAAATTCATTTTTCTCTATTTTTCTCCACAATTCTTTATTTTTCTCTACAATCATACATATATGCAATTTTTTTCTATACAACTTCGGGACGCATACAAGCATACGGCCCGCCCGATGTAAAGCAGATACCGCAGCCTATGAACCCTTGCAATACATTAAGTATCACTCGTGCGATGCCACCTCTGTTGCTAACACAGCAACTCCTTAGGAGCATACTGGTGACCTCACTCACACCCAGGAACACAACAACCATCCTGAGAGAGTTGTTATTTGGTTGCGTTTTCTGTGAGGTGGTTCCCCAGACGGGCTGCTTTGATGCACCCTACCTCTCTTAAGACTACTCTCATATACTAAATGTAGTTATTAGGTATTGTTTTGAAATTGTAAGAGACTGATGTCTGAACTAAACAGTGTTTGTATCTCAGTACACCAGACTCTCCCTACGCGGTGTTAATAGCATAAGAATATTTTAACAATTTTGTTGCATTTAAATCAAACGATAGGTAAATGCAATATTGTGCGAGTATGTCAGTTGGCCGTCACATATGGACTGAGCCTGCAGATTGCGTCAAGCAGGTTCGAGTTACTTTTTATAGGTATGGGCATGTGAGGTCGTTGACACTACACTAAACACCATTAATGCAATGTCAACGCACTGGGAAACAGCCGCTGAACTTCCATAATGACATGTCGCTTAATTAATTAATTATGACTGCTTTTGAGGAGTTGCATCAAAACAACACGTCTGGGTAAGTACCTCCACCTCACACAAAACCGCAGTCAATTGGTAACATCCTGAAGGTTTGTAGTATTCTTGCGAGTAAGTGAGGTCACCGGTATTAAGCTCCTAAGGAGTAGCTATGTTAGCAGTAGAGCGTTCAGAAGATGTATATAAAAAACTCCCAGCCGAGAGAATTTAATGAGTAGGTACCTACTTAGTGAGTATATCATGAGGTTAATCAAAAAGTGAAAAGATTTATATATATGACTAATCCTCTTTGTATCGCAAGTGTCATAGGCGATAATAACTGCCTACTATCAACAGTATTGCGCCCGTTCCTACGATTATTTTGTACGTACATAGGAGTTTGAAACTTCAGTCAGCCTGTTTATTAAGTTTACAGAGTTGCCCGTCACTCAAACCTTCTACAATACTAAGTATAACGACTTTTATAACAGCTCGGAAGCATTCCAGAACAACCCAACTTTGTAGTGTCTCTTTGACATAAATGAGGCGCAATGCGCAGTAAAACAATTCATTCTGCCAGCACGTAAAAATATAAAAATATCAGACGTCTCGAAAGACCAATCACGACACGATTGATGCCAAACTCTATCTAAACTGCAATTTGACAACTGGCATGTAGTTCAAATTGAGTCAGTTTATTACAGTGGGCCTTTCTCGCATTATAGTATTTATTGGAATATTTTGATCTAATTTTATGCAATCACAACTATCTTGTATAGTATTTCATACAAGGCTAATTTTATATAAAATAATTCAGACTATAATTCAGTAATTTGTCCTAAAAAAAGGTTGAAATTCATAAAATGCATTTTCACTGTATAAATTTTTCTTTAAATATGCAATTTTTCAATGAAAATGCTTTTTTTAAACATTTACATTTTATTAACGTTAACATTGTTCATTATGTACTCATGAATTTAATTTGCATCACATTTAATGAAAACTATATGCGATGAAAATGTATTTCCTGAATTTGTTTAACTTTTTAAAAACACGCATTTCCTAGAACCAGTTATTTTCGCGCTTCGATTCACCCTCAACGGGCGGTACGGGGGATGAGTCGGGCAGTGTCGGTGAGCCATGAAACGGGGGAGATGAATGAAGCTCGCTGGCTCTATCAGGCTTCTAGGCTATTTTTGACTTCTGTGTAATGGGGCCCTTATACCCTATACCCGGCAATGTAGCCGCTACTACCTACCGCCTTAACATTTTATTATGCCGACTCTACAACTTGCAACAACTTTACTAGCAACCCGTACGGGGAAGTACCTATACAGAAGATATATTCACAGTCAAATATTTTTTTCCCTAAGGGGTCAATGTATTAATGCGAGTACATGAAGTTAGCAGAAAGCTTTGCAGGAGATGTAGGTTTGGTAGCGGGTGGCAACAAGTGCTTGATACTCCTTACAAATGTTTAGGCTGTTACCCGCCCTATGTCACGTAAATGTTTTAATAATTGTCTGTCAGCACTACAAAATCTTCATGATCTAGATCTAGAATATGTATGTATGTGTTCACACCAGGTGCCTTGCAGGGTAGGCAGAGAGAACCGAGCGCCATAAGAAGCGAGTTAGGCGTGTACAGTCTTTACAAATTCATCAACATCATTCTACTTTCGCATTTTATGTCTCCTTCGTCATCTTCATCCTGTATTCTTTCAACCTGCCCGAACCAACGAAACATACCTCTTCTTAACACCACACTCTCTTTCAGGCCAACTCTCTTTCTTACATCATAATTGCGAACGCGGGCAGCAAGCGTTACGCCACAAATTTTACGCAATACTCGCATCTCGACCGCATTTATTACACGTTCCTGCTTTCTCTGCTATTCCCAACTTTCACTTCCATAAGTTACTAGAATATAAAACACACAGATATTTCTACAACAGATGGGAACGTAGGACAAAAGTGCAAGGCTCAAGCGTGATTGATCGGCTGACAGCTAGATAAACTCGGCAAAATGGAACGACTGATACTGCATCAGCAAAAAGTTGGCTTTGAGAAACTGGGTTTAAACGTTTAACTGTGGTTTCTTTTATAATATATATAGAGGACATTGTCAATATAGTCATACTAAGAAACCGTAGATAGGTACAGAATGCATCTGTGTGATTTTGAAGCCTTACTTCCTTTAGGTACTAAGACATAATTAAGACATAATTATCTATGGCTATAGATTGGTCTCCTTTTTTGTTTTTCACGTTGGTATCACCGCATATAATATACAATGCTCAGTCACAGCCTATACCTATATCATCTATACAGTCACAATTGTTGTATTACACGGTACAACTGGTGCTGCCTGCGAGAAAATAATGGCCGCGACACGTATTCAAACCCCATTGTAGTTTGTATCGCAACCATGGAATATATCATAGCATAGCGCGCGTAGAAAAATAGCGTGCTTATTACCTTATTAGTATCCTATTTTATTTTTTATTTACATATTATTTTTACACGGAGCGAGGATGGACTACCGTCAGACCTGCGCAACCCAGAGTGAACATCGCATATCGTTTTCAAAATATAATTTCTTGGACGTACAGGTTTACTCACGATGTTTTCCAAATCCGAAAACACGAATTTGGTGGTAAATGCCAGAATTTGTTTTCGGCTCCAGTGTATGTGAGGATGAAATCCAAGCCGTCAGTGAACGGATTGATTATAAAACAAAGCTGTAGGCATCATAGTGAACAACTCCTCGTAATACAACCGACTATACTCGTACAATCGGTAGAACGCACAAAGTGAGGGAAAATCTCTCCTTAAACTTAGGAGCTCAATACCTGTGTCTGAGTTTAGGATCATCGTCAATTCTCACAGCTCGTCTTTGCACCGGATCACATGGTCCCAACTGGTATCCTGGTGTTTCCGCCCTACAGATGACTACAGTACCTACCTATTCTAAGTGCGGTCTGACTTGAGACTAACGAGAGCCTTTGTCTCGAGCTGTACTGTAAGTACTGTTTCGTTCTATTTAGCACACCAAGTTTCTTTGATGCTAGCTTGACCTCAAGGTGAATTGAACTTCTCTGGAAATTTAGACATCAAGAATCGGTGAAGTAAGTGGCGTATTCCGGAAGTGATGGACTACAGCCAATGGGTTTTTATTACCGGTGAACGAGAAGTCTTGTGTTTTGGTAGGGTTAAATTGGACCAAGCGTAATCAGATACTTTAGTCAAGGTACCCTCAATTTCAGACACAAGTTCAATGCGTCTTTCCTCTACAAGGGAATGAGGGATGTTAACTCATTCCCTCGAGTTAAATATTTATAAAAAGTAAAAAGTCGCAACAATTTATGTCAATAAAAAGGTCCACGACATTACAGTGAAGAGATAATTATACCTACATAAAAAACTTAGGCACACAAATAATTATGAACATCTAATCTATAGTCTCCTATCCATATCTAATCTAGATTCTCCTATCTAATAATAATAAAGGGAACCATACTAAGAACCTGTAGTACTAAGTTAAAGGGATCTATTAAGGGTCTAAGCTGTCTCCTTATATACCATATTTCGCCGCATTCTATTCGGAAGAATACCTATGAAAATGTTATAGACAGAAAGGCAGATTTATCTTTCACAGTTACATTAATTTTATAAATATATTTATGAATGAATACTTGTTAAAAAAAAACTGACATTGATAACATAGTCACCAGTGACCTTTCACAGATGTCTCGAAAACGGCTCGACCGATTTGGAAAGTTCTTCTATTAAGGTGAATTCTAAGGTGGTATAGATAAACGAATTAAAGAATTATTTAAAAAACTTACTTTACTTAGTTGGTAACAAAACATATAAAGATAGACAAACAAAACACTGGACATCTGTCCAGTGTTTTGTTTGCCAACTACTTTGATGATTACTTAATGAGATTACTTCAGCGTGAGAGTCGTTTAATTTTACCGAAGCTTTAAATTTAAAGAGACGAGTGAGAGTATAAAGAGAAGCACCGAGTCATGTGGCGCTCTACCGACTCCGTAAGGAACTCGGGGTGAAATAGACTTCATTGAAATCGATGTGAGTAGACGTCTACTTTAATGAAGTCCGCTCCACACTTTATTCAAAACATTTTATACTATGAAATAGCGTCTAGCGACTTTAAATAATAACGGTGTCGATGAATACCTAACTAATTAGTATTTTCACAAAGCTTGCCACGACCCAGACACGTCTTAAGTACCTACCGAAAATAACAATTTTATTTAAAACATAACTGCATCGTAAACCCCAGCCAATTAGTCGACCTGAAACCATTTTCGAACGAGTTAAACGGTTTAATTAAACCGAAACCCATCGTTTACCTCACTTTCATGAATAGTTTTACATATAAAGAGAACATAACTCAATTTGTATTGTAATCCTTCAACAATTTGCGAATATACCTATTGGAGATCAATTCGAATCTGGATCAAGTCGATAAAGAACCATTTACTGATTGCTTTTTTACATCCGTTTGTAGTACATTCATGAAACATTTTGATCAATTCTAGTTTAAATATCGAATGACACTTAATAAAATATGCTACAATCTTAAGAACGGTCCGTGTGGAACTGTCAACTGAAGCAGAAGCACTCGACTTCGAAATTATCCTCATTCCGTCACGGTTCTCTTACTGATTAACACTGGAGTACTATGATTCTTTCACCATCTTGCCATAATGAATCATCATGTTAATTACACAAGACTCAAACTTGAATGCTTTAGAAAATAGATATGATCTTTAAGACTGTGGACGCATGTGCAGTGCAGTAGCATATGTGCATGTGGGCTTTGTGAGTTCTAAGTGCCTGCTATTAGGTTTATATTAGTTCGTATGAGCAAAGAGTGCAGAAGACGCGCTAGTCGAGGGCTATCGTTTGATTTGCTAGATGAAGCGAATATTTGCACTAGTTTCCTGGCGTGTCGTATCTCTGCGAGAGCGTCTCGTTTATATCTTTGGAGAGCAATTGATAAATGGATACAAAGTATCGATGCTCGGTAATATTATTCGTATCGCTTTTGAATTTAGGGCACCATATTCTTCTCATATACACACCTTGGAAACGTTAAGTATATACAAGACAATTAAAAACTATAAACCAGTTTCTTTACAGTTTTTTTTATCTTGTAAACTAACGACCCGCTCCGGCCCGACATACATTCAGTAAGGATTAATATATACTGTATATCCGTATAATATCCGATGACAGCTCACAAACGGCTTGACTTTTTTCAACAATTAGTGTCATATTTCAACCGATTTACACAAAATCTCAACCAATACAATACAATACAATACACCTAAATCTACCTCAAGAATCACTCTGTCTATCGGTAAAACCGCATGAACATTCGTTCAGTAGTTTTTGAGTTCATCGCGAACAAACAGACAAACGCGGCTTGGGACTTTTTTTTGTAATACCATATGTAGAGATAACGCAGATTCTATTACTGCGCTGCAAAAGCGAAGAAATAGGCAATGTGATGTTGCTTCAACAGTAGGTAATAACTGAATACCATTATAAGGAAATAATACCCTCTAATCGAAGTAACTGTGCTTTAATGCGATGAAATCGTGATAAAACCAGAGTAAAATTGCACTCCGCGAAGCACAATTAAAATTATGATGATATCGCTGGTAAACGTAATTACTTACAAAAATTATGATCTTTGACAGAAATTGTGTTCCGGATTAACAAGGTTAACGAGGTGTTCGAATGAATTTGTGAAAATTGTTCTCTTGTACCTACAAAAAGCATACCTACCGTCGTATAGTACCTATAGCAAACGTCCTTATTTTGATAAGTCCGTTCACCGATCACAATTAGATATTAAACAGTAATGCTATATATCCTACTAATATCCCAAATGGTGACTGTTACACTATCACGCTTTACACACGGATTACACATATACTAGTTTATATCACGAATATATTTAAACTTGAAAAGCTGAACTCCACGTGGGCACATTTGAGAGCAGCAGCTATACCTATACCTACTTAAAAAAAAGAAATCGGTACGACAGTTTCCTTGTCTTGACCGCCAATGGAGATAATAATTAAGTTTTGCGTACGTTAGTGTGGAGTACAGACTGCGGATTGCTAGGCGAGGTGACATGGCCTCGTGGAGCCGCCGCCATATAAGGATCTGGCCGGTGGCGGCGAACCGCAATGGCACTGAGCTTGCGACAGAGCAGGTATTTTAGGAGCGAGCCCTAAATTGTTTACGCGCAACACGCATGCACTTACCTCATTTTGTTTTAAATGTCACGGATATGTTTTATCCGAGCAGTGTAATAAGTAGCAGCGATATCATATCTTTTCATTAAAATCGAGAACGAATTTTTATGTATTCCACTTGGTATCATATCATGTACCTACATACTATTAGGCCCTGGCTATACTTTTACTCGTTCATACATGATTTGCTACACATTTAGCTTTTAATTTAGTTAGTAATTACTCAAACTAGAAACATTGCTGTCTAATGAAATATTTACATCTAGAAACCAGACCGCATAATTTATTAGATTGAAATAACGCCTTCTAATTCCACCCGTCTAGCGGATTATAATAGTATTAAAATAGCATTAGCGTAATTAAGTGACGAGTAGACGAGCATACAGCTATGCGGCTGTAAATAGACGAGATTATTTAAATAGCCGCAATTAGGTCTTAATTGTAGGAATATATACAACAGTCCGCATGAGATTGACTGTGTTCTCCAAAAGAGATTCCGAGATTAATATCGCTTCCGATGAAAAGATAAAGTCCGACAGACTATCACTCGAAAAAGTGTTATCGTAGCCAAATATGTCGCAGATTTCCAAACTAGGGCGAACAATCGAATGTGCTTAAGATACAGAAGCTCTGAACGATTATGTAGCCTAACAAGGGCCTTGGGAACATTTCTTAAAGTGGCCAAAAGGACGCCGCCGAGGACGCTCGACAAGAAACCGAAATGCTCAGGTTATTTAAAGATCGACACTTCTGCGAAACCACGCACGACATGCCCTTATAGTAAGCGTGGTTAGGGCATTCTTTGTTTTTTGCGCGATTCGAAACTCGTTTCCGAACTTCGCTACGAGAATGCTCGTTTTGGAACCCTTGGCATATTTTTACAATACACATTCTTTAGATTTTTAAAAGATTTCGTGGGCGTTGGACTAAGACTGGGCAGATTAATGAAAGCTACATCTCGTTCAATACAACTTGTTATATAGAAACATGTAAAAAGGCATGTAAATTTCCTGGGCGTGGAGCTTCATTCGGCATTTTATGTTTTTTGGTGTAAAGTCGTATTTTTTTCTGGAAAAAACACCTTAGTAGATTAAACCTGTATAGAGAAAACAACACCTTATAAATCCATAATTTATATATATATTGCACTCTTAGCGTAATGTAAGTATGCCTGTAATGAAGATACGACAATAAATAAAGTCTCAAGTAGTATTTTTGTAATATCATATTTTATTCCTGAAGCATACTTCTCAATATCTTGTTCGTATTTCGTTGTAACTAACTCTTGATATGAATTTCAACACATTTATAGTTATGTTAATACTGTCAAAATATTTTTTCTGATCATTCATTTATTTTACAAGCCTCAATTACTAAGTCGCAAATAGCTAGCAATATCTCACTGTTATCCTTGTCAGCATAGTATCAGGTGTGATAAACTTCATGAAATGTAGATATGACCGAGCGATAAGAACACCCTACAACATTATTGAGCTCTGCATGTATGCGCATTTAGTGCAGTATGACAAGCATCTTACGTCAATGCCCGATATAGTTATTTTTACTTAACCAAACAACGTATGATACAAAATTGCTACTAGTTATTGCTTCCCTTGAACCAAATAAATTGAGAGATTCGATTTTTACGAGTATATAAAATAAACTAGGTATAATTTACTACTTATATTACTTTTCCTGTTACCTTAAACTCACCCTAGGAATAAAAGTAGAATATTATTTCTTTACTCGCCCATAAACTACGCACTAGATTAAGGCGTTTTCAACCTTTTGGTTTCACTGACACACTTTTCGTTTCGTCAAAGTTTCGCGGCACACCAATAAAAAATAGCCAAGAATCTGATGCGCGCGTGGAGGGTTCCATACAGTATACGCTTAATATGTATGATGGACAGTGGAGGCTTAGTAATAAGGTCCCGTTGACATCCCTTAGATTCGGATCCCTTACTAAAAAGGAAAGTAAATATATATATATATATATATATATATATATATATATATATATATATATATATGGTTAAAAACTATTTTTTAGGGTTCCGTACCCAAAGGGTAAAACGGAACCCTATTACTGAGGCTCCGCTGTCCGTCCGTCCGTCTGTCACCAGGCTGTATCTCATGAACCGTGATAGTTAGACAGTTGAAATTTTCACAGATGATGTATTTCTGTTGCCGCTATAACAACAAATACTAAAAAATAGAATAAAATAAATATTTAAGGGGGCTCCCATACAACAAACGTGATTTTTTTCGCCGTTTTTATAGATAATGGTACGGAACCCTTCGTGCGCGAGTCCGACTCGCACTTGGCCGATTTTTTTATTATTACAACCTTTATTACAATAATGATATTTGAGCCTGACGCACGGAGCAAAGGTTTTTATAGTTGAGCAAATTGTCGACAAACACACTCGAAGCTCTTTTTCGACAGATAGAAGACGTTCGCGTTTAAATATCTATGAATTTGTGGGAATTATATAAGGGAGTTGGTTTGCCAGCAAATTTCTAAGGGCTGGCTGTGTTAGCAGCAGGGGTGGCAACGCGGTACCTCCTATATTACAAGCATTCATAGACTACGATAACTCTCAGGAAGGCCCCATGCCTGTACACCTCCTCATGTTATTTAAAAAAATATATCTAGTCTGGCCATAAATACCGTTACGAAACTTTTCTTTTTTTCATTAATTATTTTGAATTTGGAACGTGTTTATTAAAAACTTTGTTACGTTACAAACTTTTTCGTTTTCCCGCCGTTTTACATATTTTTTCGATTTTATCAAATTACAATATGCAATAGGGTGTTAAAAAAATAGAATTGCCGTGATTGCATTGCACAAAGTGAGTATGGAGCTGTCACTCAAGACACTTCAAAAGCTTGGTATCAGCCGTATATTCGTATATCTATATCTATGGTCTTACCAGCAGGACTCTGCATCTGGTCACAAGGCACGAACTACCCTACTGGCTTGAAACCAACGTTCCTGCCTTTATAAGTACTGAAGACTGACCCTCGTCTAGCCCAGATCTGAACACCTTAACTTAAACTACAAATTATGGTCAGTTTTAAAGGTCATGGCCTGCTCGAAACGACACGCCGATATTGTGTCTCTTAAGAAATCTCCGGAGCAAGCAGTGGCTAAATTTCCCATGGCAACAGCGCGTAAATTCATAGATTCGTGGCCAGGCAGATTAAAGGCCTGTATCATAGCCCAAAATGGCCATTTAGAATAGAATCACCTTTCAATTTTTTCTGAGACTTCCATAAATATGTACGTATAGGTAAGTTTTATTAAGATGACATTACTTCATAAAAAATAAATGCATATTCATTTGTAACAGAACTTATCCGCCTATATATATTAGCCGGACTAGGTATATAGAACTTTCATTATAATGATTATACTTATAATGAAAAGCTTCTACAGCTTAGAACACTATTTGCATGATAAAACTGAAAGATGTACATCTTACTACTATAGTACTAGTGAGTTATTACTACTATATATGTTCTCAAAGTCAGAATGTACCTTCAATAATCACCTGTTTTCACAACAAAAACCTTTTGGATTTGTATATACTTGAATGTAAGTGCTTAATCTTTTTAATGAAACAATATTTTCAAGTCGATATGACTTTACATTTATTCCACAAATAAGGTCGCATAACGCAGCAAAGGAAATGAACGCTGGTGTTGTTACTAACACACATGTGGTAGATAAGCTGCAAGCAACGGTCCATTATCGTAAGACCGCCTTAGATGCGGAGAATGTGTGCCGATAAAAGTTATAGCTTGAAGTAACCCAGTTCAACAATTCGATGCACTAAGGCAGGTAAGGTTAGCGAGATAGACTAGAATTTAAAAGAAATATTCAACATTCTTGGCGTCATCTTTATTTAGTAAACATCGTCTTTATTTATCTGCGCAACGAAACTAACTCCAATCAATAATTGTATGAACTGCTATAAACTTGTTGATACATTTTGACGAACTCGGTGGCGCAGTGGGGAAACGCCCTGTTACGTTACTTTGACACCAAGACTCGTGGGTTCGATTCCCACACAGGACAAACATTTGTGTGCATGAACGTCTGTTTGTGTTGGTCTGGTTGTTTTTAAAAGAGGTAGGGGACATCAAAGCAGCCCGTCTGGGGAAGGTGGAGAACCTCACAGAAAATCGTAGCCAAATAACAACTCCCTAGAGTGTTGTTGTGTCCCCTGCGTGTGAGCGAGGGCTCCAGTAAGTTCCTTAGGATGCTCTGTTAGCAGCAGAGGCATCGTGCAAGTAATACTTAATGCATTGTAAGCGTTTATAGGTTACGGTAACAGCTTTACATCAGGAGAGCCGTATACTTGTATGCCTCCCTACGTTGTATAAAAAAACGTCTATATCATAGTTAATATATTCAGATGTTATTTTGCAGTCAAATTTAGAGACAATTTTATGTAAACTGTGCTTCTGATACCGGTTAGTTAATGAGAATTAGTGCCGGCTGGCATACCCACTACCGTTAGTAGATGCATGCCGCCGCTGCCATGGCTGCTCCCGTTCGTCCCTGCCCTGGCTGCTTCGGTCGTCATTGTGAATGTCTGTCGTCTAAAGCATAAACCGCATGCACCGGCCACCGTTACTGCCCTGACTGCTCCGGTCATCTCTGCTCTACTAACATGTCTGGCGGCATGCACCTACTAACTATAGTGGGTGGGTGCCAGCCGGCACTAGGCAGCGGAAGCATACAATGTAATTTAAATCAAATTATCTCTAAACCATTTTAGTTCCTCTTCTGTACAGTAAACATTCCTCTTTTTTTAATACCTACTTCCATGAGAGTTTAGTACATAGTGTAAAACCGCCTTAATACCAAGAAATGATAAGTAAAGGTACAAAAGCATCAAAATAAATTTTGAGAAAAAGTTTAAAAGTAGTATTTAGAAGGGCCTACTAAGCGAAAGATATCAGCTGTATAGAAAAGGGTAAAATGATAAGGTTCACAAACGACAGACACGAGGATTTGCGTTAGCTCTACATAATATCAAAGCTGTGTTTGACTAGGCAAGCATGCATATATATGGAATAGGGAGGTGATGAAAGCTAATCGATTCAATCGGGAGAAGCTCTGACTCGATAACTATTGAGCCGAAGTAACTCGAATTATATCGAGATACTCGTACCTAATGATATAATTATTTAAGTAGACCGCATAACCGGATAAGAATAGTGTCTTTATACAACGCCAGGAGGCATACGGTCCAGTTCTCCCTTGTTTCGCCGAACAACTTTTAACATAATTTCATTACGTATAATGTCTCTTCATATAAAATCGGTTAGCATTTGACCTAATATTCATTTACTCTATTATTATTTGATATACATATTAAATTGAAATAAACACATTTGAACTAATTTTCATTTCGAATAATATTATTTGGCCTAATATTCATTTCACAAGAGTATGATTGACCTAATGTTTATTTAGTATAAATTATCACTAGATGATTTATTTTCTAAAAAAATGTTTCCCATATTATACAAAGACAACATTTCAAATGACAAACAATTAAAATACATAACCTACCCTCCGCGCGGCAAAGTTGTTTTTGTGTCTTTGTTACTTTCGCCCTAAACTTGAGTTCGCTCGCTCGCTCGTGTATTGGTTACAAGGTAACCTAACGAACCTAACCTACCCTCCGCGGCAAAGTTGTTTTATGTCTTTGTTACTTTCGCCCTAAACTTGAGTTCGCTCGCTCGCTCGTGTTTTGCACGCAAGGTAACCTAACCCACCCACCTGCCCACCGTGGTCAAGCTATTTATCCTAAAATAACTTTGAAACATTTAGTTTAACTGGTCCTTACATGAAAAGACAATTCGATAAATTAATTGTTATATGAAATAGGATTAGATCAAACAAAAATTAGTTGAAATAACTATTATATGACAAGAATAATGTTAATTGAATATTAGCGTAAACGTTGTTATTTCAACTAAATATTATATGACACAAACATTATGTGAACCACAATTATATAAGTGAATAGTATAAAACGTTATTTGTCCAAGTGAATTATGTTAAAAGTTCTTCGACGCAACAAGGGAGTACCATACGGCCCCCTTGATATAAAATGGTTACCGTAGGCTATGAACGCTTATAAGACATTAAGTATCGCTCGCGCGATTTACCTCTGCTGCTAACACAGCAACTCCTTAGGACTGGTTACCTCACTCACTCGCAGGAAAACAACAACCCTCTAGGGAGTTATTATTAGTCTACGGTTTTCTGTGAGTTGGAGGTACTCTCCAGATTTGGAGATACTCAGATTTGATGCGCACTCTCTTAATGTGATACCGATTTATAATAATTATAATTGAGATTATTAATAATTTAATGGTACGATAGCTTTTAAAATGGCTTTCAAAATACATTATCAATGATTTCGGCGTCCATTGACGCCAGAATGAAACGGTGGCATATATTTTGACATTTACATATAATTCAGAATTTTTAAAATAATTATTCTGATCTTGGCATCACTACACTAAGATTGTTCATGATATATCATTAATCATCAACACATCATAGTGACACCAAATGAAGTCGTCTGATTGCAACTGACGCTTGAACTATAGACATACGAGTATATTAAAATGAGAGACCATTGTAATACACTTTTTTGCAAGGCATTGGTACTACGTACAATATTCGAGCATGTGTGTAATAGACGAAATCTTTATTGAAAATAAAGTAGTTTGAACATAATATCTAAAGTTATCTACACTGATGTAATGAATGTTAAGGTAACTCTCTATAACTTCATATATGTTACCCTTTCACTGAACGAATAAATGAAAGTTCGCCAATAAATAAGGAATCAATAGGTGTTCTGCCCATGAAAGTATCTCCTTATTTAACTGCATAGATAGCATACAAATATTTTAATACAATTTACTGAAACTGTCAAACACCTGAATTGCTTATAATAAAACGCGATGAAAACATAAGGCCTGGAGAAGAACATAGCATAGAATCGCAGTACAAAAAAAAACAACCTAATATAAGTAAAAAGGCTGCTTCTGTACTAAATTACCTAACGATACGTTCAGTTGTTTAGTCGTGGAAAATAACAAGTATTCAGAAAAATAGAATATCATTACATATACAATGTATTTAATGTAAGTAAACCATCATGCGTAGTAAAGAGGAACTGGGGATCTAATGAAAGCTAGTCGACCGAATAAGGGGTCGTGTACGTTGTAAGCCACTGACTCGCTAACTATTGGACCGTATTGAGGTGAAGCAAGTAATTTACGGGGATAAATGACACGTTAGCAGTACGTCAAAGTATTTTGTGTCACAGCCGGGCCACGCAGACCTTCATACGAAGAAGTCGGCCATTCACCTTATTCCTTAAACAAGATTAAAGCAAACATAATAGTACTCCGGTGCTGAAACGTACAATTTGTACCTTAAAAGATATAGTCGAAAAGTGTTTCTTGTTTATTTTAACTTTGTACTTAATCCGATTACTTCAAAAGAGTAATTCTTGTTTTTATAAATATACTTCATTTATCTCGGAAACGGCTCTAACGATTTGAATCTAATTTTGTAATTATATAAGGTTTTGATTTTTAACTTTATTTATATAGGTGCATTTCCCTTAAAATAAAAAGAGTGTGGTTTAGAACACACGACTGAAGTAAATCTTCTTTAGCTCCATAGTGTGATACAGACAATAGGCCTGCACTGTCTTAGATATACGAAACTTAACTCGTTATGAGAGAAAGAAAATGTGTACTCGCACCTCTCTCTCTTGCTCCTACAGTAATATACGAAATGTAACTCTCTCTCTTTCTATCTTCACTAACTTATATCTCCCTCTCAACTTCCGTTGGCCTCGCCCGATCACACTTTTCGTAACGCTCTCATCACGCATTCACTAGCTTACTCCTCAAGTCAAGCGTGCGTAAAGAAGTTTTACTTCAATAACGCGATTTTATGCATTATGTACCAGTTAAACTTAGAGTGATGCAGATAACAGGATATAGTAGCATTTATACGCTACGTACTAGAAGTTTCTTGCTACTTTTTTGAAAATACTACCAAATATACTATATATAAATTCGACACTGCTATATATATTTTTTATTTACTGCAATATTTTATGTTATTTACCCATAGAAAATGCTTACACTTATAGTGGCCCTTACTCCGTTGAGTTTATTTACTCAGAAAAGTCCTAGAATATACACAATAAATACTTCTTTCCTGCTCGGGTACAGTTATGAATAGTTACGATTTATGAAACTGCTACGTGAGGGTTATTTAACGCGCCTGCTGTTGCGCTAGCTGTGTATTACCTCGATTAAATTATAATTATATTAACCTATAGTCTCCTAAAAATATTTTGCCAGACAAATAATTAATATAATATTAGTATGCGTACTCATTACATAGATATATATAATTAAAGTATTTATTTAAAAGTACATAAAAGTCTACCCAAACCCTTATTATGCAACGTTCATGTTGTATTATTTGGGTTTGGGTAGATTTTTATGATATGATTTTTAATTCGTCAAACCTCTGAGCATAACAATATGTTTAGAAATTAAAAACACAGCCTAAGACATAAACCATCTATGTTAATAAATGTCAAAGCAACGCCTAATTATTGATTGTTGAGGGTCATTGTTTGCAATGCATATATATATATATATATATACACATAAATAAACGGACCTTGAATCTTCCCCTGTATCTTCTCAAGTAAAGTCCTATTTATCAAATTAATGCATTGCTTATTCCTTAACAAATCGTTAAAATCACATCATTCAACCCCACCGATTTCCGTGATGCATGCTTAAGCAGACAATAATAAATTTAAGTAGTTTCGTTTCCTACAAAACATTTTTTTTGTACACTCAGTATACGTACAGAGAACTTGACAATTTTACTAAATGTGTAGATATAGTACCTATACATAGACGATATTTATATTAAAAGAACATAAACGTAGACTAAAATTGATTTGTAAGTGCCTATTCTCGTGTTGAGTTTTTGACTTAATAATGCAAATTCTAACAACAGCGAAGCAGAGAGACTGTAAAAGCATTGCCTAAATTTTCTTATCGCTCTTTGTTGTGTTACGATTATTTATTTAAAATAACTCAAAAAAGTATTTTATCATGTGCAAATAAACTTGCATGTACAGTTAATTTTTTTATCATTTTAGTAAATGCTAAGCTCGCCCCGCCTTGGATAAGTCGTTCGTAGTTCGCAGAAGGCACGTGAGTCACAGTAAGAATGTCACAAACTACCCGTCCGCTGGTCGTTGCAAGAAACAGTCGCCATAATAGACAGATATAAGCAGTAGGTCAACTCGGACACTTAAGCCTATTTTGATATAATTATCAACGCTCACGTTAGTCGGTTAGGATTAGGACCGTCACCCAATGAGAGAGATCAATGAGCGGCGCGCTACAATTTTATTCACACACACTGGAAACTAACACACTGGTTGCATACTGTGCGGTTCCAAAGAGCGAGAACGCGAGAAGAGAAGTTGTGGAATGAACTCGTCTAGAATTTCACTAAAGACAACAGCACGAGGCTCTTCAAAAAAGCCAAGGTGAAGAATTTTTACACAGGTACAGGTAGAATTCTTTCATGAAATCCAGCGGGCAGCGGGGTGACGACGACGCCGAACGATCGGTAGCGACACTAGCGACGCTACAAATCTATGCATTTGAGATTTTGTGAAAGAGGCCTGAGGTCAACCTTGGTCAAGATCGCAAACAGTGCTGGCCGCGCTGCATACAACCTTACCCATTCGCTTCGCCTTACCCGAGGTAAACACTCACATTAGAGTCCCCCCCCCCCACCCCACCTGTCGCAATTAATTTGTTCTTAGCACCGCGCATGTGTGTGAGTGCGCTACTTTCGAACGTTTCTTTGAAGTTATCCTACTGCTTATATCTCCAATGTGCAGTTGCGGACACTGAACCGTAGACTTATCTAGGCTAGGCGTGACGTATTTACACTGGATAACTGTAATTATATCACTAATTTAGATTAAAAGAAAACAAACTTGCAGCAACAGTACTCACTCTCTCTAGTTACTTCATTATTGGCAATTGGTAGCAATATAGCGTAATTAATAAATATTGTTATACTTATTATTTAGGCGCCCAATAGAACAAATAGCTTATTCTATATCGTGAGATAGGCAGATGCTAATGTATTATGAATACAAAACATATTACAAAAACACGGGCATGGAAACAAAAAAAAACACTAACTTACAGGAGATTGTCACCAATGTTCTTCGCCAAAGTTCAAGGTTGACAGTTGACGTTCGAAGTTCCGATTTATCCCGACGACTTCATTCGTCTGCTCAACGCGGAATAAAGCTAATAAATTATTTAACGGATGTCTTATAGATGCATACACAAGGGCCAGAACTGATGATAAAATCTGTAGAGGATAATTCTTTATGGATCACCTGTATAAGACTAATAAAGTTGTACATACCTCCCCCAGTAACGCCACTGGTTTTAAAAATGTTAATACAATAATGTTAATAATAATACATACAATTATGTAGTTATACATGAGTAACTTTTGTCATATACTCGTGACCTTATTATTCTTTCCACGTATATTTCATATTCTTCAAAAATGTATATTTCCTGACCGTTTATATTGTATGTACCTATATAAATAAATAATAGTATATAATATTCTCACGGTGTTTTTTTACATCATTACGGATTTTTCATAATTATCATACAAGCCGCCTGGTATGAAGTGATCAGATAATGTCGCTTTTTGACACTTGCAACAAGTACACCTCCACGCATTACCCGCATTAATTTATTCTAATATATAAAACGGAAGATTTTGTTTGTTTGTTTGGACGCACTAATCTCTGAAACTCCTAGTCGGATTTGAAAAAATTGATAGCTTTTGGCTTTGAGGAAGGTTATAGGCTCTTCTACATCACGATACGACCCTTAGAAGCCTATCAAAAAACAATGTAAGAATAAGTGGTTCCCACGTTATACTGGGGTATGGACAGACGAAGTCGCTTACTGCACCTAGTTTATATATAAACCCCACTATTTACTAACACTATATAAACACATACAACCGTCTCTAAAACCTAAAAAAGTAGCCACCGCCCCTAAAAATGAATATATCGGAGAATTAGATGTGCGAATTTATATAATAATATAATATGAGTTATGTATTTTATTATTATCTACAATAATAATATAATAATGAAATGTCTTTTCAGTGCTGACATAAGGAATTCTACAAAAGTGAGTATCTGTATGTGTATGTACGAGTACCAGTCGTTAGATCTGATGGTAATTATGCTATTAAAACTTTAAATTTAACATTTGGTGTTGTTAGGCAGACCATATGGAATCAGTGTGACTGAAGTCCGCGTAGGCTCGGGACTAGAATTCCATTTACAGCCGAACCTGGTGAGTAAAAACTGGATAAGTAAGAAAACTACAAATAACAGTAATTGCCCAGTTCCGTCATTTTAACCCTCCAAAAGCTAAAGTATAAGTAAGAAACAACAACCTCTATAAAAATTACTACTAGTCTATACCTCTATAAACGACAATCGAGCGTATCTACGTCTACTACTCATGACCCTTTCTTCATTTCATGGAACCATTGTTTTTATATGATATTCTTTTCGAACTGCCACATGTAAGTGTGTACCGTACTATTTATCGAACTTAATACAATCAATCAATTGCAAAGAAAGGTTCTTCATTTACTCAAAATGTGTGTATGTATACTTAAACCATTATAAGAAAGAAAAGCAACTCTTGTACCTGTATAAAGGAAAAATTTGATTTACTGAAAAACTACTTTAAGCGAAAACGAGATTACGGTTCTTTGAACTCTCGCTTATCGAGGGTCGACTGTATATCATATTTAATATCAAACTGGTAACAAACTTAAAAAAAAACTGTAAACAATATAAAATTAAAGCTGCATTCCTGTCAAAAGCAAACTTAAGATAGAACCTTAACCGATAAATAGTTAAGTTACACATACTGAGTAGCTTACATAGGTATGCTCTACAAAGAATGTTTCTTTCCTTGAATAAATAGAAAAGTACATTCACATCCTACATAAATTCAGCGTACAATACAACTGAGCACGTTGTCACTATTTATAAAGCAGCTGGAACACGTAACACGTGAAAATAGTCGAAAATAGCCGAGCAACCTTGCACCGCGATGGATCAATACAGCCTTGAACTTATGCTGAAGTGAACCTTAATGCGGGCGAAGGCTACGGGCGGCATACAGCTTAACTACCACATTTTCACTGAGCCTAAGTAACCTAATACAATTGTTTTCCTTTTTGTATACCTGCCAATTTATTCTATAAAAAAATACTTAGGCCTTTTTTTCTACAAGAGTATCTACAGAATTTAAGCTACATTGAATCCGAAAATGTTTTGCTGCCCTTAATGTGGTCATGCACACATAGACACATCCAAACACGCACGCGCACGATTAAACACACACGCTCATACTGCGGACTCTACAACACACACATTTTATTTGGAAAGTAATCTTTTTAGTAATATAAATTTCTCTAGATATTATGGTTTAATGTATTTATTTACATTATTCTATTGCAAATATGGTTGTTTGGTGGTCCCTTCTTTCCTACTACTATGTTCCATCGATACTCCATCTATATTTCACGGGGAAGGTGCTGGTGCATTCAGGCCCCGACTTAGTTCAGACATCAGCCTCTCACTATATTATATTGTCACACTCCCTCAATTTATATGTACTGTTATTATCGACTTACACTTGTTACTGTTGTATAGCATCTAAGACTAAGATAAACAATTTGTATATTTTATGTGTATGTAATCTGTACTAAAATATAAAGCAAAAGATTTTGTCTATTTGAAGTGCTAAGCTCTGGATCTAAAAAATATTTTTGCATTTGATTACTATTTCTCGGGAAAGGTTGTAGGCATAACATAGGCACACGCCAGCAAGCTATGGGACGGGCGAAGCCGCGGGCAACAACTAGTAAACCACGTATAACATATATATTGAAGATCTTGACAGGATCGGCAACACATCTGGTATTGTAACTGTCCGTAGGCTACGGTAACTGCTTACCATGCAGGTCCTGCTTGTTTACCCCCTTGTTGTATATATAATAGTAATACTAATAATAGTCTATCGTGTAATATAATGTATTCAATCCTTTATAATTATATAGGATTTTCAGAAAAGTCAATCAAAGCAGCCTCAGGTACCTCCTCAGAGAAACCCGGAGCCAAATAACTACATCCTGGAAGGTTATTGTGGTCCTGCAAGTGAGTGAAGTTACTACAATAGTAAGCTTCTAAGGAGTTGCCGTGTGTATAGCATGGTAGGTAGCACGCGACCAATACTTCATGTATTGTAAGCGTGCATATGCTACGGTTACCATTTCACAACATGTGGGTCGTACGCCTGTATTCCTCCCGACTTTACATACAAAAAACCTTACAATTCAAAAGAATTGCAACCGCTATTCTAGAGTAAGATAAACTGAGAATTGCAATCTAGAGTACATAAACTGCTGGTGATTTCAGAACCTTAAGTATTTGCGTATGGAGAGGATGTCAATAGTTATTTACACATATGTATACTTTCTGAGTACATGTGCACTATTGAACAAAAAAATATGCCTTACAATTCTCGGCATACGTACGGATAATGATGGATCACAATTATCATATGCACGTGTTTAATCTACAGGGAATAAATATATTGATACCGCTGTTAGCAGTTTCTAAGAACACACGATAAGAGCGATATCACTGGTGATAGCTACGGATTTGTAATAGGAAATAATCGAATTATTTTTAAACCGACTCCAAAAAAAGAGGAGGTCCTATGTTCATCGTGTATGTTTTCTTTTTACAAGCTTTTTTTTTTATTTAACATGAAATATTTGTATGTTCGGGTCAAATCTTGCAACTCAATTTTCAAGCAGTTATCCTTAACCGATTGAGATGAAATTATACATACACGTTTAGTTTGGATGACAATTCATGGTTAGCTAAGTGATGTTATTCTCAATTCAATATGGCGGACTTGTTATTTTTTGTGCACTTCTCTGATATGGGTATCAAATGAAAGGGTATACTGAGAAGAGTACGAAAAATAAATAAATCTCTAGGTATGCTAGGCTATTCTTTTTAGGAGTCGTGTGTTTATCACACGACTCCTAAAAAGAACACATGATCGTTCATTCACTTAAACAAGGCGTATTAAAAAAAATCTGTGGATCTAGTCTTTTATGTTTGAAACATTCTATATTATGATAGAACCGCTCCTCTAAGAGTTAGTGGACTTGACATATTAAAGTATTATTATGTAATATTACAATAAAATATACCTAAGTACTTAAAACATCTATTTACCTACATTAAGTAAAGTAAAAGTTTATTTGCAATAGAACTTATTTGAATACATTTGCAGTGGTCGCTGCACTAGGCTCGCAGGCCTGAGTGAGTGTTACACTCAAATTAAATATTACCTACTTGATTATTTTAGGTATCAGATGTTCATCATCATGTTTAGAACGCAATTCAACCTCACATGCACGTGATACACGCCGCCAATAAGAAATCGAAGCTCTGACGGAAACGAGGTAAGCATTTACGTGCGAGTAAGGTATTAATAGAGAACCATTAATTCTTATTACATTCGGAATTTCAGATTCATCAATTCGTATGTAAGCAGCCCGTTGCAAGGTAACCAGATTCACTATGGTAATTGGTTTGAAATCCTAATTGGAAAATAAGTACTACTGGATGCATTTGCATTTATAGCTAGATAGATGTAATCGGTAGGATACAGTCGAATTCCCGCTTCGTTTCGAGGTACTACTTTGAAAACAAACAGATGTTTTGCCCAATCTTCTTATTTGATGACCACAGGGCTGCATCATATATTTGTAGTTATGTATGTTTAATATGTGTACTTCACACAAAATTTGGAGAATGCACCATATTGAAAACTCAAAAATGGGATCTCATCCAGCGTTTTGACAAAAACGAGCATCGACTGGAGCTTTGAAAGTATTCAGAATTCAGAATGCTCGCGAGCTTTGGAAACTGCCTTTAAGGTTCAATTCTTCAGTCTTACGAATACCGTGCGATTACTTGAATAAAGTTAAGAATAAGACATTTAAAACTCGAATTTCTTGAAAGTTTTTATAAATGGTTCAATATATATTTGAACCATTCATAGTTTTTATTATCTTACAATTAAAATGTTCTATTCAGCACTAAATAAATTATGTTCATCAGCATCAGAGAAATACCGTTATGCATCACTGTCCGTTTCGCATTAGTAAATTTTCTTAAAATCAATAGTTTTTATGCTCATTTTAAGAATAGCATTGAATTCAGTCTAAGGTAATATTACTAAAAAAGACTTTACACATATGTGATCGCGTAGTGTAGATAATGTTCAAATTCGTAGACAGTCAGATAGAATCGCGATTCAGAACTTGGTAATGGATCTCGCGCCTAGGCTCGAAGCTTATATCGTCGCTCGAGCCTTCAATAAGCCGAAGCTTGCGAAGCTCGAGTTATTTTCGCTAACAGGTGGCTAGAATTTTAGCATTATGCATGTATAGGTATGGCATGATCCATCCTATGCTATGCGTGTTTCCGCCACCAATAGGCAGTGGCTAATTATTAACTACAATAACATGTGCATGTCGGGTCAGGCACAGTGCAGGGTTCCGTATTTGCTTCGCTTTGCTTGCTTGTATAAAAATTAGATAGTTGCCTAAAATAATAGGAAATCGATCCTATTGGATTTTTTTTTAACATTCAAAACCAAACTTTACTCTTACTTACTTATAACCATCCCTATTTAAATAATGTAACTAAATATCCAAAGGTATATACAAAGTGGAGTGTTGAGGCATAAAAATTTACACTTTTTATACAAATATTTCGCAAATGGTTTTCAAGTTTTAATGACATGGCGAAACTACGAGTATAAGGGTTTCTTGCTCCTTCCTACGGAACCCTAAAAGTATTATAAATTTGCATAAGGATTAATTTACTCGTGTTATCTATCTACATAAAGGTTTAGTTGAGATATGTGTCTGACTACATAATACACGGTGTTACACAGACACACAAATACACAGTGATACAGTGAGATCTGCCTATGACAGGGTGTCGAATCAGATTACCTTGAAATCGAGGCTATGTTATGATTGGTAGTCGGTCCATCTACATATAATCGGCACTAGTGAAGATAGAATATATATCTACATAAATAGCCAGCCTAGCAAACATCTTGAATTCCGCACCTACAATAAAAAAAAAATTAGGTACGGTTTCAAAATTATTGACTTCCATAAAACCAAATTTCAAATGCTAAATTGCATAAAAATATAGCTACATGATTAGCTTGATAATTTCGATATGTACAAATACTTACTTACATCAAATAAAATTTCGTAAACTTATGAAAATAGGGTAGATGAATATTTATTAAGATACCTACGTAGGTTTACCTACGTCAACTTTGTTACAATATTGATGTTATTCATGTCTAAATACAAAATATTTCTGCTGTCGTTATCAGAAAGATACGGCTATCGGGTCGTGAATCAATATATTATTTTCATAAATAATATTCCTATCTAATCGTCATAATACCTAGTTGAAATTGTATGTATTAGTAGACATTATCATACGGTATAACCGTAAGTACGGGGCGCGTGTAATGTTAAAGATGTTACTTTGTGGAAGCGCAGCGCGGTGGCACATGTTATGAACTTCTAGTAGTTACTCAAATCAAAACATAACTTTACAAATACCTAGGGCGGTATGGGTGAATGTTAGTAACCGTGAACTAAGCCACTTATTTCATTAACGAGCTACTCGTACGACGCTCGCCACGCGTCCGCCACACGCACAGCAACTCACTCGGAAAAGCGAGAAGAACATCGACTCACCTGCGTGGGGAGCACAGTCTCCCGGCCTAGGGGTATCGACATTTTGCTAGCGGCGCCGGCCGCGCCCCGGCGCCCGCCCGCGCCGCACCATCCACCGACCCGGCACTACGAGCGCGCGCCCGCCCGATGCCGGTCCCTACTCCCCACAGTTCGCACTCGCCGGCGCCTCGCACAAACAAGAAAAACACTTTCCCGATAATTTCCACGAACAGATTCGATCACCGCTAATACACGAGTCTGGCTCCACTCATCACGTTTCTGTCATTCATAAAATAGATCTCTACCCGTATTAAAAAAAAACTGTTCAAATATGACTTAGAATACGGGTACGTGTAAAGTGTCGATAATACGGAGAGACCGGACTAGCGCCCGCCCCGATAGGCGCGAGTGAGCGACTGGCGCGCCACCGCCGGCCGTCGCGCGCATAGCTCACCCCGCGCCTGGCGCGGCGGCCCTCGCGCGCCCGACCCGATACATTCGCGTTGGCCGCGATAGGGTCGTAACTTCACAGCCTCCTTCATCTGTTTCAGAACACTGGGCTCCTCACGGCCGGTCACATCACATGGGCACGTGCCGCGAACACGGCCGTACGTAGTGCGGTATCGAGCGCGAGTACACATGCGCAGTGCGGTGCACTATTGCCGCCGTGGCTCATTCATTTGTACAGGTCTCGTCTCAAATAACGCACACAGCACACCTGAGCAAATATTATGGAATAAGACGACAATAGGGTTCGTTGTTTTCAAACTCTACAATTACCGGCATTTAAGACACAACAGCCGGCAATGTCTTAATTTGTTTACAGTTTCTGTTTTAATGTGCCACCGCAATGTCCTAAAAAGGAATTATACCACTACCTTCCATTACTGGAAGTATAGTTTTTTATTCTTTTTTTTTATACAACGTCGGGAGGCATACAAGCATACGACCCGCCTGGTGTAAAGCGGGCACCGTAGCCTATTAACGCTTGCGATATATTAAGCGTCCTACCTCTTTTAAAACTTCTTACTTCACTCTACTACTACATCTTCGCGCCAAGTCCCTTAACACTCGATCTAACTCTAACTATGAATAAGGATACCCATTCATAAGGTACAAGCGTGTTACTTTCATTTCTTATGCCTACAACATCGAGTGTCTGATATAAAGCAGTTACCTTTGTCTATAGACGCTTGTCATAGAGGTAGGGAGTTGACACCCACGCGTGCTGCATTCAGAATAAAAGGAAAAATACTTTGAGATATTGTTTTTCGGTTATAATTTTCTGTAAATTGGAGGCACTTTCCTAATCAGGTTGCTAATAATTTATTAGTAACGCCGCCCGCTAATCTGACTTTGGCGAATTTTTAAGTTTATTATGTGAACCCTAAAGACGTTTATAAAAATGTAGTAGACAAAATAATATATTCGAAAATCAATATTTCGACTAGTAGTCGAAATATTGATTTTCGTAAATGTCATTTACATTGTTGTAAATGTCGAATATAAACTACTTCACTATGGATATCAGAGTCCAGCTGTAATACTATTTTTACTATAAGTACACACTCGTCCCTGTCACGAATTTATTATATGTAGGTCCTACATTGCGAGTTGTGGAATATATCTCCTAAATAACTTAGGTGATTTCATTTTTTCTACTTTTCATTCACATTTTTAGTTTTTTTAGATAAAATGTATTTTTCGGTAGAGGCATCCGTGTTCTCTGACACGACCTCAGATTACAGGCTCTGTTACTAAGAGAACTACCGCTAGCAAATGGTTAATAATTATTAGTTAGTTATTATTAATTAGGTTAATAATTATCTAATGTCGAGATTTTCGAAGATAATACTTTGTACCAGTTATTAAGTAGCCACATTGCGTGCACCGAGGAGTGCGAGATTTGGCATACTTAACGTTCATCTTCAGAATGAGTACAGAAAGAAAAATGTGCTTACTCTCTGCTTATCCCGCAAGGGACTTGGCGTGAAGATAAAGATGAATAGATATTAAATCGCGTTAATGTTAATACTTGCACTTGTACAGATATTAAATATGTAAAGTGAATGTGGAGTGAAAAAAAAAATGAATTACGATCAAATTTAGAAATATATGTAGCGTTCAAGTATTAAAGTAGAGTTCCAGCGTTTAGTTCTAGAGTTTTGGCGAGCTCGGTGGTGCAGAGGTTAATAACGCTGCTTTGACACCAGAGCTCGTGAGTTCAATTCCCACACAGAACAAACATTTGTGTACATATTATCTGTTTGCCTTGATCTGGGTGTATTTAAGAGAGGTAGGGTGCGTCAAACCACCTTGACTGGGGAAAGTACCTCTTATAGAAAACAGCAAGCCGCAAACAACAACCTGGAGGCTTGGTGTATTCTTGCGAATGAGTGCCGTTATCAGTAAGCTCATAAAGAGTTGCTGTGTTAGTAGCAGAGATGACATCGCGCGAGCGATACTTAATGTATTGCAAGCGTTCGTAGGCTATGGTGTCTACTTAACATCAGGTGGGCCGTATGCTTGTATGCCTCCAGACATTGTATAAAAGAAAATAGCAGATTACATAGTGAAGGTTTCATTTCAATTTTCAATTCAGTTTCAATCTTCTAGAACTCTACATTTTTAGGGGGTTAGCATAATGTAAGTTTCATTCTGCTAACTCCCTTAGATAGAAATAGTCATAGGAAAAGTCTTATAATTACCTACATTTAAATATTTTGAAAGCCCGAAGATCTAGGAGCCCGAAATCGCAATGGCTACTTGAGCGCCAATGCTTGTTCACCCGGTTCCCGCACGGGCTATATATTTGTGCTAATGAACGTGTATAACATATCTTTATGTGGGCGTTTTCCATTTTTTTGTACTCTGCAGGAGAAAATCAAGTATACGTGCCATCTGGTGTATAGTAATTACCATATCCTATGAACACTTGCAATACTATCCGTATCACTCATACGTCGCTACCACGCGTCTCGCTCACTCACAGAAGCATAACAGAGTTGTTATCTGGATGCGATCTTCTTAGTTAATTATTATTTCTATATATATTACGCATGTATTTAAAAACAAATGTTTATATATGTTTCATCAGTCGCCTAGCATCCATAGTAAATAAGCTTTACTCAGCATAAGACTTGATGGTGCTGTGCAATTAGTATAGAAAAAAATATTTATATTTTATTACATTTATATATTTTTACAACTAGCTACAACATTATTTAGCAGTTTAACCAGTTACACATACTTAAATAGATATATATTTTGACATAAAATTCGATAAAAATATAAATCGGACTTTCACACCGAGGGTTCTGCACGTTTTTGGATATCATGGCTACGTAATCTGAAACTCGGTAGCGGAGTGGTCAGCAATGCTACTTTAATACACAAGCATTGGTTCGAATTCCGCGCAGGACAAATATTTGTGTAGGTACATGAACATTTCTGTTCGCCTTGGTGTGGGTGTTTTAAGAGAGATTAAACGTCAAAGCAGCCCGCCCGTATAAGGGAGGTACACATCCACTTCACAGAAAACCGCAGCCAAATAATTACTCCCTGAAGGGTTGTTGTGTTCTTGAAAAAAGTGAGGTTACCAGTAAGCTCCTAAAGAGTTGCTGTGGCATCGCGTGAACAATACTTAACGTTTTGCAAGCGTTCATAAGCAATGGTACCCACTTTCCATCAGATGTACCACATGCTTGCATATACCTCCTGACATCGTATGAAAAATGAAATTATTCCAGATTTTATCAAGCTCCAGAGATAACCTAAGTGTTGGACAGGAATTGTTACTGTGACAGATAGACAAACGGGCAGACTTCCTAAGACGTAAGGGCTCCTGTTTAGCACAAAACCCTAAAACGAGAATGAAAGTTGTTTGTAGTAAGAAGGATCGCAAAATCTCAATGGAAGTTGGAAGGTGAAGCGCTGCCGTGGCGGCGTGCTGCGTAGGCGCACCTCGAGGCTGTGCTCGATCGGTAGTCCGCCCACTTTTCCTTTCTTGCTACGTTCACCGTTCCAGATTACATCATTACAAGATCGGGTTTTGGTCCTTCATTCACTAACTTAGAACTGAATTAGATCTAAAGGACACTGTGCACTTGTGGCAAACGCAAAACGTTATGTAGCGACACCGTTTTGTCAATTTACTACTACTACTACTTGTAGGTTTCGGTATTTCAGAATTTCATAGAACTGTGGGTAGAATGCACTCCCTTTACATACAGTTTCTCACTATGGAGTTCTTCAAATTAGCTGTAAAAACCTATCACCATTTTGAGCTCTTTTATATATTTCTTATTTCACTTTCTTTTTCCTTTTATGTTTAGTATAATAGCTTGGTATTCTTCAATTAATTAAATTATTGTTCGTTTTATCTATCTATATTTTAATGCCAAGTCCCAAGTTTTCATTTAGTTTTCCTGTCATTCGAATTTTCTTTGCTGTCGCTGTTTCTGTGACTATGAAGAAATCGATTTTACGCTTATGTTTCCATTATTATCTGATTAAAATTTTATTGTGACACCAGCTTGTAAAGACAACACGCATTACATTACAGTTACGTGTTAGAACAAGGTTCCGCAACCGAACCCACGACGCGTTGAGCCCTTGGTCCACCGGAGACAAACTATAACTATGGAACAAAAGCCATGGTGGTAACAGATTCATCTCAATGTGGTATTGCAAATATAAGTTAAGCTATAAACGATAATGGTACTTTACGTCAAATTTTGAGATAAAAGTTTTGAAAGTAGATACCGGATGATCTTACTGTATAACAACAACAAAATGGCGCCTAAACTTGCCTCCACTTGTAGTTAATGACGGGATTTGGAATCGAATGGTCACTTGTGATAAAATATGGATGTAATATGACAATTAAAATCGTCCGTCGCACTGGTTGGACACGGAACAGCCAACCAAATCCTGTCTCAATAGTTTATACGATGGACCTGTGCCGGGATTGTTCATTACGGGTTCCTGAGATCCTATACAACATTTACTGTAGACTGTTTCACCATTATCATTTCAGCCTGTTCGTCCACTGCTGAACATAGGCCTCCCCTCTAGAGTGCCATTCGTCTAGATCCTGTGCCACCTGCATCCATCGACTCCCTACAAACCTCTTGAGGTCGTCGCTCCATCTAGTGGGGGGTCGTCCCACACTACGTGCACCAGTACGGGAACGCCATTCGAGAACCTTTCTTCCTCAGCGGTCGATTCTACGAACTATGTGACCGGCTCACTGCCACTTCCGCTTGCTTATCCTGTGGGTTATGTCGGTTACCTTAGTTCTACTGCGGATAACATCATTTCTGACTCTATCATACAGAGAAACCCCGAGCATATCTTTTTCCATAGCACGCTGAGCCACCTTGAGCTTCCCCATAACTCCCATAAGGCCCGCATTTAAGGGCCACGTCTCAGTTCCGTATGTCATAACTGGCAACACACACTGTTCTAATTCGATGTACCGATAATCAATTCGGCATCGCTGGAAAGACTGTAGCACCGCCTATGTCTCATCGGAATCAAAGGCTAAAACTGTTTAACCTTAAGGATTGCAAATGAAAATGGACAACATCGCTGTCATCCGCCGCAACGATTGCTCGAGCCCGCTCATTTTTCACGTTTACTTCACATTCACTACGAAACTCGCAACACATCGCAAAAGAACCATTAAAAAATAAAGTAATTACAAATAGAAACTACGTTAGCATTACTTATCACAGTTATCACACTAACGAGACCTCCTTACCTGATTTCCATTGTTTTCAGAATTTGGATAACCTTTTACAAAATCACCTGAAGAAAATCGCTTAGATCGCTTATTAGCGTATCGTAATAAATTCAAATAATGTTTATCGTATTATAAAATGTTTATAACAACTGAAATGTTTGTCTTTTCAATTTGTATTCAGTCTTAATGTTCAAGTTCCTAGTGCAACAAATTTCAAGTTTGTCAGGTATCCTTCTCACGAGCTCGGTGACAACGCAACTTTGACACCAACACTCGTGGGTTCGATTTCCACTAATGGCAAACATATAAATGTTGTATTGAACATCTCAAGTCTGTTTGCCTTGGTCTGTGTGTTTTTAAGAGAGTTAGGGTGCATCAAAGCAGCCCAAGAACATTCACCCCACAGAAAACTACAGCCAAATAACAACTCTCCTTACCAGTAAGCTCATAAGGAGTAGTTTAGCAGCAGAGTTGGCATCACGCGAGTGATACTCAATGTATATTGAGTATTATTGTACCGTACCGTACCGAAGCCTATGAACGCTTGTTATGCTACAAGCGTTCATAGGCGTTAACTGATTTACATCAGGTGGGCCTTATGCTTGTATGCCTTCAAAATTTTCTTTTTAATAAAAAAGAACCTCCTCACGCATCCTCCTTTTTTTTTCTCCTGTAACAGTTGACTCTGTTTCTAGTTACGACCTAGTGTACTAGAAACAGAGTCAACAGCCTAAATCGGCCTATAAACCAACAACATTCGTATAGAGGAACGAATGTTGTTGGCATGTACCACTAAATTTGTGTTTTCGAATTTATGAAAAGCTGTACTGTAACGTATGAAGCCGCAGCCCAAATGTAGGTACAGGTAGGCAATACACATGTTTTAATATTTTTAATTTCGCCATTGAAATGCAGCATGTTGCTGTGCTAAAAATGAAAATTTTACAATTGTCAAATGAATATGCCTGTATGTCGTATGTGTATATTTTTTATTATACGAAGAGCTAATACGTACCACCTGATACTAGCAACACCAGCTGTAGGTACTTATATATGCAACACTAGCAATAATTTATAAATACTATGTTTCTTCACCAATCATGCTTGCTTACGTACGTAAGATGTAATGTATGTCCAATAGTATCAACATTCATAAAATTACATCATGCAGAAAACGTAGACACATGACTAGTATACCTATAGTAGGCCTATATTGCTTACCATTGTAGCGAGGCACAAACTCGTATATGCATGATATCTCCAGGAACAATAAGATACATTCACCATTGCAATATATTCAAAAGTTCCTACTTCTATACGTAAATTCTTTATTACATCCACGCTTTACACCAATAATAATTTACGAAGGAGTAAAAAACTCATAGTTACGTCGTAACATCACTAAACCACCATTAAGCGCTTAGTGATAAAAGAAAATCAACATCAGTATACATGCGCCACGATTATAGGTTACCGTACAAAGAAGAACATACTATGTTGAACTGAGAAGCTCTTTATGAAGTCGTAAAAAAACTAATGCAAACTCACCTGAACCCCGTCCATTCCCCCGTCGTACATCGTCCATCGCCCATACGTAGTCATCTTCGCACTGCACCGTAAAATATAGAAAAACTATTTTATTTTCATTTACACATATTGTTAATAGAAAACAGAGTAGGTATCATGTAGACCCGTCGGACGCAAATTCTGTACTGCTACGCGACACCGCGGCCTCGACAAACTATTTAGTGCTTGATTAGCACAACGTGTGCAAATCATTCGACGCAGCCGCAACTACAGATTGAAATTGATTACGGCTACAGAGCCGGTCTCATTGACGTGATTGAGGCGAATGGATGGAATAGACCTTGCTGGCAGTTTACTACGATTGTCCCATATGAATGCACTTCGATATTGCGTCCTACAAATGATCAGCAAATTGTTGTGGGAAACTCTTATGCAGATGTAGAGCAACAGATGGTGAGTATATTTTTTTATACAACGCTGGGAGGCGATAAAGCTGACGGCCTACCTATATGCATTACTAACTGTAGGCTATGGATGCACTTTTACCCCCGCGCTGCTAACACAACAAATCCTCAGGAGCTTACTTATAACCTCATCAAAACACCCTTAGAAAACAACAAGAGGTAGAGTGCCCCAGAATTATTGCTTTGATGCGCTCTATCACTCTTAACTTGGCTTTAACGACTGTCGCCTATCGAAAACAGCCGTGACTGACGGCATAACGTGCTCGCGCTACACAAACTACCTACACACTACTTAACTACGCACGACAGCACCCCAGGCTCACAAAAATGTTGTGTTTGATCGCATAAATATATCAGTGATTCGATCCTACTGACAAATGCTACAGTAGCCATTTTATTTCAGGTGGGCATTTCACGTCTTCCGAAGCTCTGTAAAAAATAAAGACGGACCTCTCATTCAGCATTCTGCTAATTGCACAATGGGTTGTTGTTTTTGATGAGTTGTTTGGTATGGTGATCACGGGCTTCTACATTCGCTTCGCTCACAAATCAATAAACCACTTGGCTGCGCATGAAGGCGCCCCGCGCTCACAAAAACGTTGTGTTTTAGCGCCTAAATATCTCAGCGATTGGAGCCCAGTGACCAATGAAAGAATATTTTAACCAATAAACTGATTAGTGCCGTGATATTCATCTAGGAACTAGCCAATATGAGCTGTGAGTTCTACAAAGTAATGTCGTTCTCATAGTTTCTCCATAGATTATTTTTTAAGAGAGGTGGGGCCGGTGGGGCGCATCAAAACAGGCCGTCTGGGGAAGTATCTCCACCTCACAGAAAACTGCAGAGAAATAACAATTCCCGAGAGAGTTGTTGTGCTCCTACGTGTGAGTGAGATCTCCAGTAAGCTTCTAAGTTGTGTTAGCAGCATAGGTGGCATCGCGCAAGTAATACTTAATGTATTGCAAGCGTTTATAGGCTACGGTAACTGTATACCTCCCGACGTTGTATATACGACGTGTTTTCGAATTTATGTACTTTATGTACTAAGAGTACATATTTGTAATTATCACCTGCTATTCGGTGTATCACTTGCTATTAGGTGAAACCCGCACGTCCAAGGAAATATATTATATCAAAAGACGTATGACCTAACCTAAGAATATCTGATTTTCCCACTGGGTTGTTGAGGTCTGTATGAGTCGCTCCATGTAGAAATCAGTAAAGTTGGCGAAGAGCCAAATCCTTAGGCTTAGGTAACGGACCTCACCAATCCTAATGGATTAGAAAACGGGATAACGCTAGGAAGAAGATACTCCACAGGTATAGCGAAATTCGAATTAACTCGCATTAATGTGAAACTGTGTGTATGATAGGATTGGTAGGGCATCGTTTATTATGACATTTTACCGCCACGGGGTATAATCATAGATTAGGATCTCTACTACCAACAGATGATATGATAATGAGACTCAAGCAAAAAATAGACGGCCAGCTCGGTAGCGCCGTGGTGAAACTAGCTGTTACATTACTTTGACACCAACGCTCGCGGGTTTGTGTGCATGAACATGTCTTATTGTCTTGGTCTGGGTGTTTTAAAGAGAGGTAAGGCGCGTCACAATCATCCCGGCTGGGGAAGTACCTCCACCTCACAAAAATGAAATCGCAGCCAAATAAAAACTCCCTAGAGGGTTGTTGTGTTCCTGCGTGTGAGTGAGGTCTCCAGTAAGCTTCTAAGGAGTTACTGTGTTAGCAGTAGAGGTGGCATCGCGCGAGTGATACTTTATGTGTTAAAGGCGTTCATAGGCTTAGGTTAGAATTTTAAGTCAGGTGGGCAGTAAGTAGGCTTGTATGTCTCCAGAAGCTATATATAAAAAAATAGAAAAAAAAGGGCGGAGTTGATCCACATTAAGGGTGTGGTTTTTATCATAATAACACCAGACCATAGAATTCTTTAGCCACTCATCAAATATTAAGAGAGCTTAGTTGAGAAGTATTAATGCATGTGCGATATAGCTCTGACCTTGCATCTTCAGATTTTCCCCTGTTTCGGTCCCTTCAGAATTCTTTACGTTGTGTTAGCTTAACACGAAGAGAGGACTCTGAAAACTACTTGTAGCAGTTTTTTGATCAGAAGTCCTAAAAGTTCTACAGTCATGGGATTATTTCACTACCTACAAAATGGCAACAAGTTATCGAACAAAATGCCACATATATGTTATAATCAAATGGAAATAAACTATGTTATAAAAATATCAACATTGGTGTCAGACAGGAATGCATGCTGTCGGCTCGGCTATTCATCCTGTATCTCACAGTTGTCTTAAGAGAATAAAAAATATGAATGTGGGAATGCGAATGGGTGACCTGCTTAGACGATGCGGTATTAATAACAGAATCACAATCCGAACACTAGTTACAACAATGAAAGATGATTATGAAGTATGAAGAAAGGCTTATAAATTATAATTGAATGCGAAGAAAACCAAGATAATGATATTTGAAAGAGAGACAACCAGACGGTTGATGACGTAGCGTTGGAGCAAGTGGATGAGATCTTGGAAGCGCTTTTAGCAGGGATGGAAGGTACACCGCTGATGTGGAGAGAGGGTGCAGGGAAAAGCGTAAATGGAGCGTTGGGTCAACTTCTAGGCAGCCAAAATCCCCCACTCGGTGTACACAACACAATGCTAATCCCAACGCTAACTTATGGAAGTGAAAGCTGGGTTATGGGTCGAGATGCGAGCATTGCGCAAAATTTGTGCCATAATGCTTGCTGAGCGCGTTCGTAATGATGACCTAAGAGAGTTGGTCTGAAAGAGTCAACTCTTTTGACTCTTCTCGGTCTCTCTCTCTGTCGGTATTAAGATAAGAAAAGGCATTCTACGTGGGCTCGGACATGTAGAAAGAATACAGAATGAAAGAATAATAAAAGAAGTATACAGTGCAAAATGGAAAGATGTAGGTAGTAGCCGAGGTAGGCTAGACTTACCTACCATAACCAAAATGATCGTGTTTTTCAAAGGCCAAGAGGTCAGAAGTCCTAGAAACCGACGAGCGTGCACGAAAAGAGCTATGAATGTTAAAGAAGCGAGTGAAGTGTGTAAGGACCGAATCTTATGGCGCTCGGTTCTCTCTGCCTACCCCGCAAGACCTGGCGTGAAAATATACATAAAATATATGTATACAAAAAAGTATCTTGAATTTATACATAAAATACTTTTTTCCCAACCTACTAGGTGGGGAACAGGTTTTATAAGTGGTATTATGAACACATTCGATTATATACAGTAAGAAGTTATTTTATATTTATATTTTATTATAGTGATCAACAGGAGATAGACACATATAAAATAATGGTCAATATGCAGAGAAAAAATCAAAAATAAATACTTTAAAGATGATTCTAATGGTTATCTCTAACATAATGCTGTTTTCGGACAACACAGTTTCATTAAAACCCTAAAGGAAATAACCATTGTAACGATTTTGGTTTGTAACTCAACTCACCGCTTAGGGTCGGGGGTAAAGTAGATCGTACAACTTAATTTTAAGAGAACCTACTACCTCTCTTAAAATCATCATCGCATCAAAGCAGCCCGTCTGGGGAAGTACCTCCACCTCACAGAAAACCGCAGCCAAATAACAACTCCCTAGAGGGTTGTTGTGGTCCTGCGTGTGAGTGAGGTCACCAGTAAGCTCCCAAGGAGTTGCTGTGTAAGCAGCAGAGGAGGCATCACGCGAGTGATAATTAATATATCGCAAGAAGAGAAAAAAAGAAGAAAAATTAGCTAGTTTACGGCTTATGCGCCGTCAAGTGATTTATTGGTTTGTGATTAAAACCAACATACCAATTGATCTTTAGTGCTAATGATTGTCTGTGGTGCCTACCTATATACTGCAGGACCTATCACCACTTAAAATTTAAGCCTACTTATCTATACATAATTATATGAGTATAAGTTAGAGTTATCCTTATCACTGACAAAAGGATAAACATACTAAACATGTTACTCGTCGTAACTCGATTTACAGACAATTAAGAAATCGGTTATTGCATATCGTTATATAAAAACAAAATAGGTGTTAAAAGAAAAAAAATAAAAAGATAATAATTAGTAACTACTTAACGATATGAACTATCTAAAAACGAAACATTGTGGCATTTTTTTTCGGGACAGGCCCACCGCTCATACCCACCACTGTGTCTCCTGTGTAGCCAGAATTAACAGCGAATTAACATTGTGGCATAACGGTCTGTAAGCTGGCTGCATTTCCTCACTCGATTTCAATGCTAATCCGATGAGTGAAAAATGAGCCAGCCTCATTGTCGCCAACGGCAAGGGTCGAACAGGATTTTTTAATGAAAATTCTCGACATCTAGGTGCAATGACCCAAAAGACTCCAAGCGGCATAATTATATACTTATTCTGGTAGATATTTATATTTGAGGCGATAGTTGATTTCGGCAGTTTCAGCTGCCGCCCCGGCCCTGCCACTAACTCGAGGTAAGAGAGACTGCTTAAGAGATTTTCTAATTATCTACTTACGTGATATTCTACAGAATATTCTGTGAAAACCTTAGAAGCAGGAGTAAGTTGCGTATGCTGGAATACCGTCTTGCCAAAACTGGTAGATCTTTTGTTGTAAATTACATTCGAGTCTATATTTAATTCCTTGAAACAGTTCTATCCCTTGTCAGCAATATCATTAAAAGGCTAGTTCTTACAGTGAAGGAATTTTGGTGCGCTCAAGTCATAGCTCCTTAGTTTTTAAATATTTCTGATTTATTTTGAATCTGGAATAAGGAACTAATTGGCTTCTATATGGGCACTGAAATTCAGCTAGGTTCGAAAATATCTTTTTGGAGAAAAATGCCTAAACATGAGCAAATTTGTCACTTTCCTGTGGGGCGATTTTACAAAACGCAAGTTTTCTACCGACATAATACGTAAAGTAAGTACATAAATCAAAGAGATTATATCTAATCACAATAACAATTAATAAAACTTTGCTAAAACGTAAAAAGAAGTTGCGTGTCTCCCTAATTTTAGTCGATTTTTCATCATAGAATAGGGGCGACACGAATTGTGTATCACATTCCTGTCAGCTAAAAACATGAGAAGAATACCAATAAATTGAATATTGAGCGCTGTTGCCAGATTTCCGAGACAAAATACGTAGTAAAATAAGGTCACTGCCGTTTAAAGTTCCGCCTAACAGCCAATCAGACAGTCGCCACGAAGCTCTCTTCGACCGCAAACGCGTTCGGGTCAGACAACTTCTCACTTGTATGGTATGTATTTACGTAAACAATATTTGGATTTCTTAAATATTGTTTATGGTTTTGATTAAAATACCTAGTGTAAATATACGATAAAGCATTAACAGGTCATTTAAATAAAGCGTTTTTGTGTTTTTTATGAAAAACCTCAAAATTATCACTTTTCTGTGTATCACTTGTCTGGATCCATCGAGACAGGAAAGTGATAACATTTCAGGAAAGTGATAAACATTCACTTAGATTCCTAATTTCCTCTTAATATTGTATGTATTATTAACCCGTTGAGGCCTTTTTCCATAGAAACCAAAATGCCACAACTTAAGAAAAAAAGACCAGGGAAGAAGTATTAGCACAAAAGCGAGAAAATGAAAGAAAACGTTATGAACAAATGAAAAATGATCCAGACAAGTTAGCTACTTCAAAAAAAAAGAAAAATCAGTAGGTATTATTTAAAGGCAAGAACTACTGGAAAAATAAAAACAATATCTGAAATGACTGATCGTGAAAAAAGGCACTGCAGGAAGTTGTGGCGGCAAAGATCTAGTAAATACTATAAGATAAAATATGCTGCTAAAAAGAGTGTTACAGATTTTATAAGAGCGAACACTCCATCAAGCTTATGTAGTGAAGATTTCATTTGTGAACCATCGTCATCCCAGATTCTGCTTTCACCGCTGCAAGAACCATCTTTCAGTCAGTCGCCTAGGTTAAGGGTGGCTAGATAAAAGTCAGTTATACAAAGACGTAAGAGAAACAAAGAAATAAAAGAGAAAGATAACAAAATTAAAAAACTGCAAGCTGAACTGAATAAATACCGGAAGAAAGTCAGCAAATTGCGTAAGAAGAAACAATCTTAAGAAACTACTAACTCCAAACTGGAAAATATCTCAAATGGCTGATGACCCAACAACTCGAACTGAAGTAGTGAAAAAAAGCATTATTTGGCGACACTATTGAAAAACAGATAACAGAAAATCTAAAAAACTTAAGACAAGACAAGAAAAAGAAATTTCAAATGACGATATCTTTGACCAGTCAGATTCTGAAAGGAATGATGCCGGAAGCCACAGCATACTCAACCCTCCGGACATGGATGATATTTTGAGCTGTACTAGTGACGTGACACTGAATTATAGATGGTCCTGATGGTTTCCTTAGCGATCCTGTATTAAATATAGACCCTAAAGATCTGTTCCCGAAAAATGAAAGAAGGCTGAAAAAGAATAGAAAAGCAAGCGACAAACTTCAGTTACACCAAGGAGAAGAGATAAAGAAACCTATACTGCAAAGACCCATTCCCAAAAAAAGAAACCAAAGACAAATGTTATAGGAAAAAATCAAAAATAAAGACACGAAAGGGATTCTGATGATTGTTACTGTATTATCTGTAGATCGTTACATAAAGAAGACACAACAGGCCAAGATTGGATCCAATGCGTCATATGTCATCAATGGGCGCAAATTAACTGTATCAAAACGAATCTTAGAATAAGAATAAGAATATGATTTATTGCAGTAAATGTGGTTGATTACAGGTGATGGATATATAATTTTGACTCACACATTTAGTCTTAGGAGACATGCAACAGACATATAAAGTCACTACCTCATATAATCAGAGTGTAAATTAAATTATAAACATTAATTGATATTGTGCTATTCTTGTATCGTTCACTTGTCCTGTTTGTCGGATAAAGACTATGCAATACAAACTTAAACTAACCTATTTAGTGAATTTTCAACTGATTATTATTAAAGTTTTATTGTGATATTTGATGCCATGCTAATATTTAAGTACCTACTTAAGATTCTTTAAAGTTACTACCTCGAAACAGGCTGTTGTTTATTTTTGTACTTAAGTACACATATTCATAGAATACATTAAGTTTGTTGATTATATGATCTCTTTAAGATAAATTTAGTCTATTATGCTACAGACTTTTTTAAAACAGACTGTCATTATTCCTAGTGCCTTAATGTTTAAAATTTTGTAATTCATTATTTCTAAATAAAAAATAAATATGAGAATTTGTGTTTAATAATCTCACTTTCCTGGTTATTTCTCACTATTCTGGCAGTAAAATAACATTAACATCATAATATTTTCTAACGGTTTTCAGTCAATGTATAAATTATATATAGTCAAGTATATACACGTCACTTATCATGCATTTTTATACATATTTAAAGTTAATTTTCATTTTCCTGTGCCATATATAACTTGCCTGTCTTCAAACATTTTTAAAAGGCCTATAATTTAATTATTTACCAATATTTTGTCTGACCCACAAAACCTTAGCTTATTTAAGTAAAAACCTTGACCTCTGGCCACTTTGCATACTAAATTTAGGAAATAAAACTATGGGACTAAAAACGTCCCGTATAATTCCTTCATAATAAGAACTAGCCAAAAGCACGTGAAATACTTTTAGTAAAAAGGCTTATTACGGAATTGAAGAATATCTGACTGAAAAACAATGAAGAAAATGAATGGTTCAGCGCATGCATTAATATTATATCCATAATCTATTAATATTTACTTACTTATCTGTACTTTTAACTTGACGTCATTAATATTGTTCCACTATATAGACATAAAATTATTACAATACTGTCTGTGCCCACGACTTCATCCGCGTGATTTACAGGAAATTGCGTATAAAAACTAAACAAATACGAGACTGAAGTTGCTACACGAGAGCGGCGGGAGAGTGGTACAGAGATTTTTGTGCCAAAAGCAACTGGCTCTCAGGTCTACACACTTAGTCTACACGCTACGCGCTTTCTTTGGTAATAATATACAGCTACGCACCTTCTTTAGTAATAACTAGCTGACCCGGCGAACTTCGTACCGCCTCAGGATCAATAAATGGTGTGTTAACTTATTAGATGGTATAAATTCTTTTAACACTTATTATCCTATTCCGGACGAAGACAAATCCAAAAACACAAACATCATAAAAATCGGTCCAGCCGTTCTTGAGTTATAAATGGTGTAACTAACACGACTTTGTTTTATATATATAGATATGACAATTCGTACTTGAGATATTATAAAAAAAGAATTTCATATAAAATGTATGAGAAATGTAATTTACTTTATTTTTCCCATGTTTTAATACTTATTATCCTATTCCGGACGTAGACACATCCAAAAACACAAAAATCATAAAAATCGGTCCACCCGTTCTTGAGTTATAAATAGTGTAACTAACACGACTTTGTTTTATATATATAGAAGATGGATATACAGCTACGCGCCTTCAATATTCATATTTAAAGTTTCGGCGCGATTTATACTTGATTCATCACTTTTGTATTTGTCCGTGGGAATGACACATTTCCTCACAATAAAAAGTACCCTTCATGTTGACCCAGATAATCAGTTATCACTATACGAAGTTTCATAAAAATCCGTTCAATAGGTAGATTTCGTGTGATCACTATACTAAGTTTCATCAAAATCAGTTCAATAGTTTTCGTGTGATGCGGTAACAGACAGACATACAAAAAATGTATATTTGACCTCTGTCTTGATAATAATGACTATCACAATAAATATTTTCATAAAATATTCAATATACAGATTCTGCGCCGTTACAGTTTTATTAAAAGTATGTCAATTGAAAAAGACTTGTATTAGCAAGTTTCTTTTGGCGTGTCTCCTTAGCCAATGGCCGTTTACGAAATAATTACAAAAGAAAATATTCTATCTTCTATAACTTCACGCCAAATCCCTTGCGGGGTAGGCAGAGAGAACCGAGTGCCACGTGACTCGATCAAAGTCAAAATCTTTTTATTCCGTAAAAATCGCTACATTTGTTTGGTGTCGGCGACGAAAAAAATCGTCACAATTTTTTTCCCTACCGTGCAGTTCATGACTAGGTGAGCACTGATAAAAATACTGCCAAAAAACTCAGGCATCCCTCTTTTGGTATCCAAACAAATTTACATAATTTATTAATCACATTATAATTGGATCGACTCAATCCCAGGCATTTTTATCAGACACTTTATAATATGCCCTGCTACACAATTTGGCTTTAATAGTAGTTTTAAATTTGTATATTGACAATTCTCTTATATTGCTGGGAAGTTTGTTATAGAACCGTATACATTGCCCCATAAAAGAATTACTTATTTTGTGGAGACGGCTTGCATGTAACACAAGATTATGCTTATATCTAGTATTTATATTATGAGTATCACTCTTCATTACATATCTCACTTGCTTCTTTAACATTCATTGCTCTTCTCATGCACGCTCGCCGGTTTCTAGGGCTCCTGACGTCACCTTCTGATAGAACACGACCAATTTGTTCATGGTAGGTAAGTCTTGGCCTTCCCCGGCTCCTACATCCTTTCACTTTTGCATTGTATATCTGCTTCGTAATTCTTTCATCTTGCATTCTTTCTACATGTCCGAACCACCGGAGCATGCCTCTTCTTATTTTAACACCGACGCTCTCTTTCAGACCAACTCTGTTTCTAACATCATCATTGCGAATACGATCTACAAGCCTTACGCCACAAATTTTGCGCAACGCTCGCATTTCGACCGCTTTTATTCTACTTTCATGCTCTTTCTGCCATACCCAGCTCTCACTTCCATAAGTTAGCGTTGGGACCAACACTGCATTGTGTATAGCGAGTTGTGCCTTCTGGCTCAGGTTTGACTGCCAAGAAGTTTTCCCAACGCTCCATTCACAATATTCCCAGCACTCACTCGTCTTTCCACATCTGCGGTGTACCTTCCATCCCTGCTAAAAGCGCATCCAAGATATACAAACTCATCCACTTGTTCCAACACTTCATCATCAATCGTAATCCTTACATTAGTTCTGGGTTCTTCTCTTTCAAATACCATTATCTTTGTTTTCTTCGCCTTCAGTAGTAGGCCTTTCTCCATACATTCGTCTTTCATCGTTGTGACCAGTGTTTGCAGTTCAGATGGTATATCTGCTAATAGCACGGCATCGTCTGCATACAGCAGACAGTTCACCACTAACTAGGTCTGGGTGACCTAGTTAGTGGTGAACTGTCTGCTGCGCAATCCCACATTCGTTGACCTTATTCTCTGCAGACAACTATCGAGATACAGGATAAACAGCCTAGCAGATAGCATGCAACCCTGTTTGACACCAATTTTGACATCAAACCAGGGTGACATGCCACCATCTGTCCGCACAGATGCTGAGCAATCCTTGTAAGTGAACTGCACAGCACGGAGCAGTGAACCGTCAATCCCATATCTCGGCAATATGTCCCACAATTCCTTTTGCACAATCCTATCAAAGGCTTTCTCAAGATCCACAAAACCGCAGATAACCTTCTGGTCTATGGCCAGATGCTTCTCTACGATATTGCGGAGCGAGAAAACTTGATCCGTACATCCTTTTCCATTTCGTAAACCTCCTTGTGCGTCCCACAGCATTTCATCGGATTACGTTGTTCAGGCAATTTTTCACTCCTTATCCTTTCATGATCTCCGAAAGGGATACGCACTCGCCAGTGCCTCCACTTCCTAAAAAGGCCCACAAACCGGCTTACCACCAGGTAGTGGTCCGTCTCAAGAGGGGGGCCTCTAAAAGCTCCATTATAACATTTCGGAGACGTTCGAAAAGAAAATATTGAGAAATGAATAGGATACAATAACATACTCCAACTTTCGCTGGTAATTAGTGCTGTGCCAGCAGATTTCTTACTAACATTATGAGTGATTCTGAGACTGTAAAAAGCAAGGTACATCGGTAACAAAAAGAGAGATTGAGTATTGAGATGGCTTGATTGAGGATGATTCAGAGAGCTTTGGGAGGCTAACATACATCCACTCAGCAGACAATAAAGACGATGTAGTCCAGACTGACCAGAATATGATGCTGACAAACTGAAACCGCCAACCGAAAACAAAAATCTAATAGATCTCTGCACCCACAGCGCATCGCAAAGTTTTTGTAAACTCGACTCAAAGTATTTTTTATTTTATATTTTAGATTATTTATTCATAATACTAAATACCGAACCTGCCTGATGGTAAGCAGTTACCGAAATCTACGAACACTCGCAACGGTGCCACTTTGCGTTACCGACCGTGTAACAAAATGTTCATGCCTTTTTTGAAGAACCGCACATATATAATTATGAGGTTCTTAAAGCTTAATATATAGTCCCTATAATCCCTTGGGAAAACGAACAACCAACAAATAATAAATAAATATCGAACAACTTCTCGGAACACAATCTATTGCGCTGCTGTTATTCCGCAAAGTGGCGTTTTATCTACGCTACTATTTGTTTTATTTATTAACTCGCAACATTCACTGCTCTACATGCAAAAAACTTAATTTGTAAGCACGGTCCATCAGTACACATTTCAGCTGCTATTTCCATAATTTTATACATAATTTCTGCTTCGTCCTTCGTCGTCCGAATTTCTGGTAGATTAAAAGAAAAAGTATGAAACTAAGAAGCGAAGAAAATGTAAGACATGCCTCAGTACCCGTTAGGACACGACGGCAATATCATTATTGTCCTAATATCTTTCTAATATTTGTAAATAAAACTAAATAGTACCTAAGCATATGTTTATTTAAGAGGTCCAAATATGGCAATAAGTAGTTAATATTTATACATTGTCTTCATTTATCGATTGCTTTGGCGGCTCATTCTCAGATCCCGTTCAATTTCATATTGGCGGATATCAGCTCGCTCCAGAAAATCTTGGCGATCCAGGTAACTGAAAAATGAAATAAAACTTATCAATTAGTCATACGTTAACTACGGTTGGCCAGCTGGTTTTGTTTTGGACTTGTTTCATATGTCACTCCTTATAACTAACGAAATTAGTATATAAACGTTGAAGTTCCATACATATTTAGTTTAACTTTAGACTAGTGAGACGTCTGACAGAACCCAATGTTTCGTGCCTGCACACAATACATTATACAATATAGTGTTATAGTATTACTGATTACTTAATTTTAATGACGAAAAAGGGAAATTAAATTAATAATAAATATTGTCTGACGAATTACACAGCGTCATCTAGCCCCAAAAAATAACTGATAAACATACGTAAATGCTCTTTTTTTTTTGTATGATACATAGAAAATTAAGACGGATATGTTCATGCACACAAATGTTTGTCCTGTGTGGGAATCGAGCTAACGAGTGTTGGTGTCAAAGTAGCGTTATTAACCATTGTGCCACCGATGCTTGTCAATTGAACTCTTGTGAGATCACCATGTCTGTCTTTTTTGTTTTTTATTTATAACCACAAAGTGACAAACAAGCATACATGCACCCTGATGGTAAGCAGTTACCGTAGCCTAGGTACAGTTGCAACAAAAGTTATATTGCATTATTAGCCTCAATGTCAGCAAACTGAAATGCTGATCTGCCTCTGATCAATAATGACAGATAGGGCATGAAAGTTCTTTTGTTTAGTGTGTATAGGACCGTGTATGGGACAATGCAGCATTGGCTATCTTTATAAATAAACCAATGACCTAAAATGGTTGTTGCATGCTATCCACATGTCACATGGTTATATCTGTCAAGCTATTCATTGATACATTTTCGGTATAGAGCCTGTGGAACTATAATAATGGTTGACCAGCTATATCAGAAATTAATTTATTCAATCTAGCTAGTATTTGGATATTGATCTATAGACATAGATGTTGCATTAGCTCATGTCAAAAATCTGTTCCAGGACAATTAAGACTTCAAACCTGAGAACCCTAAATACTATTATTGCTTGCTAACCACTTTCAGAAATCAAAGCTATCCATTGTTAGAGTACTTTAGGTATGGAATGCTCAAAGCTCTCGATCATTGATTTTGAATGTGCATGTCCAGTTGTCACTTACTAGCCATATATCAAAAATCCAAGTCTAGCAAGCTATTCATGTAGAAACTCTTTGAATATAGAACAATAACTATAAGTTAATGTCCCTTCAATCATTATTAACCTATATTAATTGTAAAAGTACTTACCCAGCTTTTCCCTTATTGTGACTCTCAATCTCTTCTTCAATTCCTTCCTGTTTTTTATAAGTGACCCAGTCCAGTTTGGATTTCTCCAATGTAGACAGTGAATTCTTCTTATTCAAATTATTTAACACCCCTGACAGACCCCCTGATTTACGACTTCGTGACGGCAGCGCATTGCTACCTGAAATAATCAAATAAGATATTGAAAGCAATATCACACATATCAATAATATATATAAAAGTAATTCACACCGGCCTCATTACCTTTTGCCTATTAGCACAATAGAAAGCAAACAATACCGTGGGTGTAGTAGTTATTGTACGAGGGTCATTTGAAAAATTCTTAGCCTAACATGGTTAAAGTCATTGGTTTTTTTTATAACTACCCTCATTTTGTAGTTACATTATTTAGCAACAAGTATGCACAGTTTAGTTTATTCACAGTAACTCATTGTTCGTTTACACGTGATACCATAAGTCAAGTCAGAGCTATTTTTGAAAATGGATAAAATTGAACATCGTGCAGTGCTAAAATACCTGAATTTGAAAGGTTTAACTCCAAAAGCTATACATGAAAACATGTCTGCTACTTTGGGTGAGTCCACTCCTTCGTATGCGACTGTTAAAAACTGGATAGCAGAGTTTAAACGTGGTCGTGAGACCATTCAAGATGAGCCCCGTAGTGGCCGGCCTTCGACTGCTTCCACTGATCAAAACAAAAAAAAAATCTGTGACTTAATTTTATCTGATCGAGGATTGACTGTCGAGGAGATAGCTAAGACTGTAGGCATCTCATCTGAGCGAACACATCATATAATTACTACTGAACATGGATTCTCTAAGGTGTCTGCGCGGTGGGTACCGCGATTGCTTTCAGTGGAACAAAAACGCAACCGACTCACAACTTTTCGCGACTGTTTAGAGTTATATGAAGCTGACCCAATAGAATTTGTAGAAAGATTTATAACCATGGATGAAACCTGGGTTCACCACAATACACCCGAGACAAAAGAACGGTCGAAACAATGGAAAAGAGCAGGATCGCCCACCCCAAAGAAGGCAAAGGTGGTTTTATCGGCGGGCAAAGTCATGGCATCCGTTTTTTGGGATGCAAAGGGTATAATTCTCGTGGATTATTTAAAAAAGGGTGAAACAATAAACTCCGATTACTATTGCAACCTGTTGCGTCGTTTGAGAGAAGAAATCAAAGAAAAACGTCCAGGTTTATTGAGAAGAAAAGTCTTGTTTCATACAGGACAATGCGCGCGTTCACACCTCTGTGCAATCCATGGCAGAAATCCATCAATGTGGCTTCGAATTGTTACCTCATCCCCCATATTCACCGGATTTAGCACCGTCCGACTTTTATCTGTTCCCAAAGCTGAAAAAATTTTTAGTTGGTAAACATTTTTTACATATGAAGAGGTCATAGCCGCCGTGGACGCTTATTTTGAGGAGTTAGACGAAGATTTTTTTAAAACTGGTATCAAAGCCTTACCGGGTCGATGGAAAAAGTGTTTTGAGCTCGGAGGAGTGTATGTTGTAAAATAAAAATAAACTCAAAATCGTGTGGTTTCATTAAGTATGTTAGGCTAAGAACTTTTCAAATGACCCTCGTAGCATGCATTGCCACTCTAGGCGCTAACACAAAGTTCCTCATGTGTTTACTGGTAACCTCACTCAATTTTAATAGCATGCCTACCCACCAGGGATTATTATGTTACAATCTACTTTCAAGTTCTTCCAGCCAGATTGTGAGTGTAACACATGCAAGTAACGTTGGCTTTAACTCTAATGATGATCGTATACACTAACATAATAATACTGTAATGATTGAATATTACTCGATCATCAAAGGTGTGCTCTGTTAATATGAGGGTAAGGTTTTAAATTCGCGGAATAGGTAGGTAGGTCATTAGTGAGAGTAATTACCTAAGTTGTTACGAATTAAGTAACTCATTATTAGTATAAATACCAAGTTTTATAGTAATTAGGTCAGTAGTCTTTGAACTATCGTCAACCAAACAAGTCAATTGGGAAGAAATCGTGAAAAATGGAGAAAATCGAGTACCGCGCTATTATAAAGTTCTTTACCAATCAAGGAAAATCAGTTCAAACCATACTGGAAGAGATGTCATCCATTTTGCAGAAATTCTTGTAAACCGGTAAAACTATGGTTTACAAATGGTAGGACTCAGAAGGTATCCTGTGATCGATTACAAAGATAAGGTGTCTCCATAACCGGAGAATACTACGCTTTAATTTTAAAGCGGTTAAAAGAAGCCATCAGAGAAAAAATAAGAGGAAAATTGACAAAAGGTGTCCTCCTTCTGCACGACAATGCGCCTGTACACAATAGCCATGTTGAGTGCCCTGCCGAAAGTCAGCTTCGAAATTTTGGCTTACCCACCCTACAGTCCTGACCTGGCTCCCAGCGATTATTATCTATTCCCAAATTTGAAAAAAAGAACTTCGTAGGAAGAAAAAGTTTTAAGTGATGAAGGAGTGAAGGATGCAATTTCAGCATATTTTTCAGACAAATATAAAACATTTTTTTTCGAAGGTGTACATAATTTAATTGAAAGATCAGAAAAATGTATTAGGGTAGCAGGTGAATATATTGAAAAGGAAAAATAAATTTGTATTTTTATTTCTAATTCTTACCCCCCATTCCGCGAACTTAAAAACATCCCCTCGTATATATTCCTATGCAAGTTAATATCAATTTTAATTTCATAGGTTTATAATTTTGTTTCCTGAAATTTCTTGAGCAAAATGAGATTCTATGATTAGTCAAATATATTTTTTTGTACTGATGAAATGAAAAAAAGTATTTCATAATGTTGTGATAAGTACAAGCATTTCAGTATATTAATTACTAATAGATGTTAGTAATGCTTATAAAAAGTACTAACATTTAAGAGCAAATAAATAATATGCATAAAACGCTATAGGGAAAACAGCAGATGCAATGTCCTAAAATACAAAAAAATATAGGAACCTAGTTAGTTAGTAGTAGAGCAATACCTGTTGCTGTAGTGCCGGCAGCCTGTATTTTCTCTTTTATTATGTCATTTTCTACAACAATAGTTTCGCCTGCAAATTCAAAAATACGCCTGTCTATATCTTTGGCATTATCTTTTTTCTGCACAGGTCTTGTGTCAACTATGCTTTTATCTGAGTAAAGTGTGGGCTGTATTCCTTGAGTGCTATTGGTTGTGACTGTTGTTTCTTTTTGAACAGCTTTAGGTTTAGTATCAGTTCCTTCAAGAAATTTGGCCCATAAGTCTTCCTCCCTTTTCTTTTCTTCTTCAGTGTCTTTGGGTGTATCCTGTTTCTTCTCATCTAGTACCACTTTCTGTTCGTTACTGTTGTTCTTTCTTTGTTTTACTTTTCCTTTACTGGATTGAGTTATTTTCCTTTTCTTAGTTTTATGTTCTAATTCTTGTTCATACTGTAATTCTGTTTCCTCATCAGCTGAACCTTCTTCAGATACTTGTTCTGGTTCCCTAGGAACATAATCTTCATCACTTTCACTTCCAGAAGACATCTGTAATAATAATACATTAAAAAAACCATCATTATACCAGTACATGATACTCACTATAAACTCACTCTCTCAAAATAATATAAGTTGTATCTAAATCGTTTAACTTTAAGATTTTGAATACAACAAGGAGGATCAGGAGAAATTAATTTTACAATGTTAAAATAATAACTCTTTATTATATAATATCAAACAAAGACTATTTCGTCTTATTTCTATTTCTATTTTTAACATTTGCCACTTCATAAAAGTTGCTTCCTGTTTTGGAACGTCGCTGAGCCCTGTCTATTGCTCTTCTTTCTTTAGCTGTTAGTTTCTTTGCTCCACCAGCGTTAAAACTGTTGTCACCCTTACGTTTCTTCCATGTCTGTGGAACTTCATCAACAATAAATTCACCACTAGCGGCTTCAAGCTTTTTGCGTTTCAATTCCTTGACAGTCTTAGTATCATTTGTCAAATAATCTTCTACATCACTACAAACATTTTCATCGTTACTATAAACATCACTAATAACGGAAGAGTCATCATTTTCATCATTTTTGCTATCAGATTCATGTTCATCATTTTGTGATACTTTCTCATCATTTGTGTCATCAATACCTTTCAAGTCATCAGGAATATTCATTTTCTCAAGAGGTTTGATGTCATCATCATTATCATATTTTAAACCAACTCTAATCTTTGCAAAGTCTTGAGCAATGACAAGTTTATTAATAGTAACTGTAGGTTTCTCTGATGTATCTGTTACATTTTCATTGTGTGTAGTTTGTTCAGAAACCTCTTCATTATTTTTCTCATTTTCACATAGAGTGTCATTTGATTCATAGTCTTTTTGTTGTTTTGTTGCTAATGGTACTTCAAAACCTTCCGGAGCAACATAAAAAGGAAGCTTACCTCTTTGCCAATCATTGAGGACCATTCTTGCTACTTGATTGACATCAGGTTCACCTTTCTTTAGCAATTTTCCTGTACGAGCTGCAAGCTTCTCAAGAAACTCAGTGCTATTCTCCCATCCATCCACTTTGTATGTTTTAATCAGGTACTCTTTTCTCACCCGTTTTATTACTTCTTCTATGTAGTCATCTGGATTTTGTACCAACTCCACTCTTACAACACCTTTTAGAACCTTTTCTGTGTCAGTTTCAGCTGATGGATAAACAATTCCAGGGCAATCAATAAGGAATATCCTCTTCATCAAAGTAATATACTGCCACACTTTTGTCTCTCCAGCAATTGGTGCAACTTTACAAACCTTTTTAGATCTCAAGGTATTTATGACCGATGACTTCCCAACATTTGGATACCCAATAAAACCAACACTGATTTGTTTCTTGTCTATGTGTAACTTTCCAAATTGACGTAATAAATTTATAAGAGATCCTTTACCAAACGGGTGAGTCATTGAAGCGTGAAAAGCTACGGTGGGATATTCTGCACTAAGAATAGCGACCCATCTTTGTGTTACCCAATTTGGTACTAAATCTACTTTGTTCAGTATAAAAATTAAATGTTTATGTGGCTTTTCTTCTTTTAAAAATTTCTCAACATAAGGACTTCTTGTTCCTATTGGATCTCGAGCATCTAGAACTTGTAACAATACATCAGATGAATCTATAACTTTGTACAGCTCGTTCCAAATTCTTTTGCTCATACCAGCACCAAACACCCAATCTCTCTGTCCTTCTTTAACTCCTGAGTCCTCATGAACTCTGTCTATATCCTTTGATTCATCATAGTTTTCACCGCTTTCCACTACAGCTTTAGATAAAGCTTCAATGTCATTAAACTTTAGGTTCACTCTCTTTCGTTGCTTCTTAGGACCAAAGGTTCTGTCAAATCCTTCAGTGTCCAATAAATGCACTCGGGCATGTTTCGATTTTTCATTCAATAAAGTAATAGGTAAATTTGTAGGTTTCATAACAACTTGATAAGGGTTTTTCACAGCAGCACCAAACTCTTCCTGAAATTTCTGCAACGCAGATTGTGATATCACTCGCGAGTTACCAAACCATTTTTGGTTAGGTTCTACACGAGCTCGAGTGCCAGATGGAAGCCAGCCTTGAAAAGGAGCTGGCGTTAGTATTTTTCCAGTCTTATCTCTCTTTGCCTTGAAATTACGATACATCTGCAAGCGTTTGATAGTTCCCTTTGTCCGAGGATTTCCAACACCTTTTAAACCTTCAGTGGGTCGATCAGGGTTCATAGAGTGCCCCGATTTGTTGAAACCCTGTTTTCGGGGCGCTCCAGGAGCGGATCGTACTTTACCCATGGTGCACGTATTATTAATCTACTTTTTCCAATTAAAATTAACACTATCACGCGGAAAACGTAATGGATTGAATAGGTTAGATTTACGGTACGATTTTGACAATACAATATGTAGCTCCGCAACTGTAACTCATATGCACGAACTTCACAGTACAGTACACTTACACATAAGTAGAACAAAACTGTTCAGTTATTACAATAGATTAGAATGCACTTACTTGAGGGCAATAATAGGCCGGTGGAAAACAAATCAGTCGTTAACTATGTAGAAGACTGGTTACATAAAAAACTAAACTATGAACACTTAAAAGACAATGAAGAGAGAATTAATAATCAATTTGACATTTAGCTAGATGTATACCTACGAATGTTGAATTGAAAATTGAAAGAAATTATTTTGGTACGAACTTCAGGTCATTCAACTGCCGCCACAGATTAATAATAGAGGTGGTGTGCGCCCCTTAGAGAATGTATTCCGACTCGTGCCCGATTTTTATTGTGCTGAATTTTTCCTGTAGTGTTCACTGGTACAGTTTTTTTATGCAAGCTATAAGCAGTTAACTATTTAATTCAAACTTAGTAAAAAAATCTGCGTGTGAAGTATTTAAATCACTATGTGCTAATGCACAAGTAACAACTCATAGTAACGAAGATGTGGTTGCTGCTAAAATTACGACTAAAACGTTTAATTGCTCCTAATACGCTTTAAAATATGACACGCTTAGAATTTCTCTTATGTCGATGAAGAAGCTGTAGGTACTATACACACATGTACAATCAATGAATCCTGGAAATAACATTGGACTCGAAGTTAACATGGAAAGAGCATATGGATACTGTATGCAAAAAAAAATACACATTTATCTATGCTCCACTCCTACTGATTCATAGGAAGTATACCTAGAGTTGACAAACGCGTACACCCGTAAGGGACGGCAAAAACGTCTTCTCCTATACACTTTCCTTTCAATATGATTGCTTCTATTACGTTATTCAGTAATTTTTTTATCGTTAATCGTGTGCTTATTGACAACAAATATTGACATTAATATTTATACGATACTAATGTCACTCAATTGTTTTTCCTTCCCTGAACCTCCCCACTAACACTTAAACTTTATGGTATTAAAGTTCAAATAGACTTTTAAGTATTATTACGAATCTTTTGTATGCGAGTATAGAAAAGAGTTCTTTTTAGACTTTATAGGCAATTTTTTAAAGTTTTCTCTTCGTAGGAACCATCCTCGTACATCAAGGAATATTCTAAAAAAAGAATTAACGAAATCGGTTCAGCTGCTCTCGAGATTTGCGCTTAGCAACACATTTAGCGATTCATTTTTATATTATAGATAGTAACCACTTTACATCAGGCGGGACGTATGATTGTATGTTTCTCGTCATTGTATAAAAATAATATACGGGACTTATAAATACATATCATTCCTTACGAAATAATTCTGAACCATAAATACAAATACATAACTAAAAAGTCTTCAGTAGAATACAACCGTACGCCAAGTTACTGAAATTAAGAAGAAAGCCTTTGTTGTGACCTCAGAGGAAGTCAGGTTGTGACTGACATTAATGTTTTCGAAATAGAAAATACAAAAATAATAGAAGTGTTTACGTACGTACGTTATTTTTTTTATTTCGTAAATTACATTATTCTCTTGTACGTATACTCCGTATGTATCAAATATTAACAGAGGTACTTTTCACATAAATTTATTTTCCGTTACAAAAATGAGTGAGCCGTTTTTCAACTTAAAACGGAAATTAGAGGAATTAGGTTACAATTATACTTTGCCAGTGGAAGCAGTTCCATTAGTAGAATGCATTATTGCGGATTTATTACAAACGACACGAAGCTTACAGCACTATATGGATTTATCTAAAGAAACCCTTCAGCAACGAGACTCTCTGATGTTAGAAGCAGAGCCCTATAAATGTGACAATGCAAAACTTATACAAGAAAATAATCAATTAAATAGAGATATTATACGTTTAAAAGAAGAAAGTTTAAGAATAAATAAAGAAAGTAAAAGAAAGATTAAAGCAATGACTGAAGAACTTGTGAAAAAAGATACTATAATAAGTAAATTACAACATGATATCAGAGACTTGAGCCTCCGAGGACTATGTGCTGAAACTCAAAGTAGTCGTAATAAAAGCAGGAGAAAAGATGGTGGTGATAATATTTCCAAAGGTTGTATTTGCAATGAAAAGCTTGTGGTCCCTTCTGATAAAGAATTGTCCGAATTGCAGACACAAAATACCTTACTAGGGGAAAAAATTGAAGAATATGACGATGAAATTCTTTTATTAAAAAAACAAATCGAACATAGAGATAATGAAATTATACGATTAAATATTTTATTAGAAGGCGGAAGGCCTCTTGCGGCTATCAATAAAGACTGCTGTAATGTTAGTTCAGATAGTAGAGGGCAAAATCTGCTTAAGCAGATACATGAACTAGAAACTGCAAATGAAAATTTAAAAAGTGAAATTGATACTGGTTTAGAAAAACAGCATGAAGCAATGCTAAGAGCACTAAATTTGGCTGATAAAAATAAAGTGTTGCAGGAAGAATTACAAAAAGTTGATTCTTTAGCCTTGAAAGTTGAAGAAGACTGTAATAAAAGGTTAGCTGCAATGATGAATGAAGTAAATTTTTTGCAGACCCGAATAGAAGGTCTTGTTATGAAAAATAGACAGCTGGAGAAAGAAATATACTCTAAAGATAGTTTTGATACATCAAAATCTGCCAAAGTTCAAGAATTCTTGAATGTTGCATTGAAAGAGAAAGACACATTGCAAAAAGAAATCAAAGACCTGGTAGATCTCAATAAAAGTTTACAAGACAAGGTTCTTGCTTTATCTCAACTTAGTAAACCTCCATTCTATTCTGAATGTGACCAGAAATATTTAAAGACATGCCCTACAAAGGATGAGTTGCAAATTATCCTAGAAAATGAAAGAAAAAAGTATGAAAGACACATGATAGATATGCAGGAAAAACTGTCAGAAACAATAAATCTTTTTAACAGGTATTTGCCTAAATGTAAAGACAACGATGCTTTAAAATATAATGCTAATAATGGAAGTATTTTCATTAGAGATTTACATAATAAATTATGTGAAAAAGAACAGAAAATTCTTATGTTACAAAAAGAAAATGATGATTTCAAATGTCAAATATATAAATATGAAGAAGGGAATAAGCAAAATTACAGAGATGTAATTAGTCAACTAAATGTTGAAAATGCAGAGTTATCTAAAGAAAATATAGCTTTGAGTCAGAAGCTTAGTCAACACAGAAGCTTAAACTCAGCTAAATTTAATAACACAAATGAGTACACCAAAAAAGAAGTTCAAAAACTGAGGGATAAAATTGATGAATTGACACATGAAACACAGCTGCTAAAGAAAGATAAACAGGAATATAATACAAGATCCAAAGAAGCAATGGACTTAGTTGAAAAACTAAAGCGAGATCTAGCATTTAAGCAAAGAGAAATTGAATTATTACAAGAAGAAAATTCTTCTTATAAAATGACTCATCGAACTGGAAAAGCATCAACTGAACATTTAAAGGATGAATGTCACTTTTTACGAGAACAAATTAAAAAGATTCAAAGCGACGTTATAAAGGAAAAAACACTGTCAAGCCAGATTAAAAATATTCAGTTAGAAACAGAAAGAAGCAGTAATGAATTACAAAATGAACTTTTGTGTCTTAAAAAAAAACTTTCTTTGTCTAAAGATACCAGTGAATCATTGGAAAGGAAATGTAAAGAACTACAGGGTGAGATTAATACATTGATAAATGATAAATCGAACTTAATAGACAGTATTAAAAAAATAGATCAAGAACGGGACAAATTAGTCATAGAGTTAGATCAAAAGACTGAAACTGTTAATGTTCTTGAGCAGAAAATAAAATCTCAAACATATGAAATAAGTAAATTAGAAAATGACATTTCAGAACTCAAGAGGAAATTAAATGTAAACAAAGTGTCTGAACATAAGTTAGTAGACTCTGAATCGCAAATAACATTCCTAAATGGAGAAATATTACGACTAACACAACAATTTGATACTGCAGTCATAGAGAATAAACACTTACAAAACAGTCTAGGTGATGTTAATGGAACATTGAAAATTACTAGAATTGAGTATGATAAGTCAAGGAAAGAAGTAGATGGGTTGAAGCAACAACTACAGCATTATGTTGCAGAAGTTAGGCGAATTGAAGAGTTGTTATCACAAAAAGAAGCAGAAAGATCTGATATGTTAGAACAATTTGCTAGTCTTTCAGTAGAAGCAAATATATTAGAAAATACGAATCATTCCCTTGAAAGTGAGTCTGCTTCTAAATCCCTTCAGTTACAGTCATATATAAGCAAAATTCAAAGTTTAGAAGGAGCACTATTAGATAAAGAAAACACAATAGACAGTCAATCAAGCCGTATTGCATCCATGACATGTAAGATAACTACTCTTGAAAATGAAATTAAACTTTTAAGTGAAGAAAAAATAATTTTAGAACAGAATGTGTCATATCTAAAGCAAATGTGTAACAATATACAATCAGAAAATACCAATATGTCCAGAAGTATTGGTGATACAGATTCAGAGCTGAAACTTTATGAAAACAAAATTAAATCACTGACTAATACAAAAACAAATTTGCAAGTTGAAAAAGAAGAATTAAAAGAAAATTTGATCACAACAGAAAAGTTATTGTCAAATGCAAGAAAAGAAATTATAGAGTTAAAATTAGCTTTACAAGACGCCACTGCTGAAACAAAATCTTTACAAGAGCGTGTTACAGTGCTCAGTGGCAGAGACAGTGAAGACCATGAGGTAAACCTTGTTATATCAACTAAAATGGCCAATCATAAATTTTTGATTTTTCATCTGTCAATTTGGTCATGGTTTTTCTTACCTAGACTTGGCCTTCCTCGGCTCCTACATCTTTCTTCTACTATCACATTGTATACCTTTTGCAACATTCTTTCTTCCTGCTTTCTTTCTTCATATCCGAATCAACGGAGCATGCCTCTTCTTATTTGTACACCAATTCTATTAGAAATAGAGTTTGTCTGAAAGAGTGTCAGTTCGGTCATCATCTTTGTGAACATGAGCTTTACGCCACAAACGCGCATTTTTGCGCATTGTTCGTATTTCGACCGCGTTTATACTACTTTACATGTTCTCTCCGCTATACCCAGTTCACATATTCTTTTCAGTATTTGGTGAATATTTTTCCTCTAGTGGAGGGTAAAAGTTATTTATGAGAATTAAATTATATTTATAGGAGATATAATATGAAATATAATTAAATTATATTTCATATTAGGTTTGACAAGTTCGGTGGTGTCTTGGTTAATAACGCGTCTTTGATACCAACACTTGTGAGTTCATTCCTACATATGACAAACATTTGTGTGCATGAACATGTCTGTTGTTTGTCTTGGTCTTCGTGTTTTTAAGAGAGGTAGGCATCAAAGCAGCCTGACTGGGGAAGTACCTCCACCTCACAGGAAACCGCAGCCAAATAACAAATTCCCTGAAGGGTTGTTGTGTTCCTGCCTGTGAGTGAGGTCATCAGTAAGCATTCAAGGAGTTGCTGTGCGGCATCGCACGAGTGATACTTAATGTATTACAAGTGTTCATAGGCTACGGTAGCCACTTTATATCAGATGTTTGTATGCCTCCCGACGTTATATAAAAAATGCAATTTGATCTAAGCTGCTTTGTGTGCTTCCGCCACCAATTAGTTCATGCGGCCTAGCGCCGGCCGGCACCCACCCACTACTGTTAGTACGTGTAACATGCCGACGCTGCCATGGCTGCTCCGGTAGTCTCTGCCTCGGCTGCTGCGGTCGTCCGCCATCTGGAACAGAATCCGCATGCCCCCACCACCACCGTCGCTGCCACGACTGGCCTGGTCGACCAGGCAGCTTAGATCAAATTACATGTAAATTTGACTTTCGCAAAATAACGCCTGAATCTATTAACTATTGTTTAAAAAAAACAAATCAAAAACTATCATTATGTTCATATTCTCATTGTTCATTCATTCATTATGGTACTCTTATCAATATGAATTGGCTCTACCGTGTGGCCTCGGCACAAGAATAGGCTACCCCATCTCAACCCGTGGGTGTCGTAAAAGGCGACTAAGGGAAATATCGAGGAGTCGGGAAGAAGCGCCCCCTGCGTACTTTAATGACTAACTGCGGTTGCCTAGCGTGGCAACTATGGCAAAAACCCCCTCTACATGAGTACTAGGATAAGACGGCCCCCAGTCACCGGCAGCCCCGCTGATCCTGACTCCAGAGTGGTCAAAGTATCGGCGGGGCAGGGGGTGCTAAGAATCTCCCGGTTCCGATGCCGCGGCTACCAACACAACGGATGGCCCTGGCAACATACAACACGCGTACTATGAGTACCGACGAGAGTATAATGGAGCTGGAAGAGAAATTATGCAAGTTGCATTGTCCGAATATAATAGGACTGTCCGAAATCCGAAGACAGGGGGAGGACACGATGAGCCTTAAATCCAGCAGCTTGTATTACTACCGGGAGGGCGACCATCTGTCAATGTGGTACCGGGTTTGTCGTCCGTAAGCCCTCGTCAGTAATGTACTAAAGATCGAGGCTGTGTCGGCGAGGGTTGCGTACCTTATACTCAGAATTACCAAACGGTATTCGCTGAAGGTCATACAGGTCTATGCACCAAATTCTACACACACCCCGATGATGAGGTGGAGTATGGAGATGAGACTTCATACATAGTATGAAGACATATCCAATGCCATACATACCTCTAAAACTCACTACACAGTGTTGATGGGGGACTTAAATGCAAAGCTGGGCACGAAACAGAACGATGAGCTGAAAATGTGGCAAATTAGAATCGGGCAACAAAACCAAAGGGGCCAACTGCTGGTCGACTTCATGGAGAAGGAGGAACTCTTTATGATGAACTCCTTCAAGAACGCGAGACATACGCCCATTGAATACAATTCCACCAACCAAAACCAAGAAACCAACACTGGCACCATTATTTCTACGAAGACTGAGATTCTGAGTGAAATGGAGAAGTTCTATGGACAGCTATACACAGCCGAACAACAGTACTAGTAACGACCCTAGAGCTGACGCGACACTATACCGAAGTTATCCCGGACATCAGACTGTACGAGATTCGTATGTCTCTCAAACAGCTGAAAAGTGGGAAAGCACCGGGTGAGGACGGAATTACGGCGGAGCTTTCGAAAGCGCACGGAAAGCCAAATACTTGTAGACCTCCAGAAGCTATTCAATTTCGTCATACACTGCGGAGAAACATCGGAAGCGTGGAGCAGAAGCCTGGTCATGTTGTTCTTCAAAAAGGGTGATAAAACCCTTTTGAAGACCTATATCGCTTCTGAGCCGCGTTTATGTACTGTTTTCGAGAGTCATCACAAACCGTCTCGCACGCAGACTTGATGTATTCCAGCCTCTCGAACAAGCCGGATTCCGAAAACCCTTTAGCACCGTAGATTACATACATAAGCTCCGTCAGATTATACAGAAGACTGAGGAGTATAATCTGCCCTTATGTCTGGCGTATGTGGACTACGAAAAAGCCTTTGATTCCATTGAGACATGGGCGGTGCTACACGGTCTCTCCAGCGATGCCGAATTGACTATCGGTACATCGAAGCATTGAAGTGGTTGTACAGTAAGGTAACGATGTGTGTCCGAGTGCAGAACCGATCCGATCCAAGTGTAAAAAGGTGGAAGACAGGGCGATGTTATATCCCCGAGACTCTTCACTTTTGGACTGGAAAGGATACGGTATGAACATCAATGGCGAATACATCACTCACCTTCGATAAGCCGACGATATAGTTCTCATGGCGAAATCGCTGGAGGAACTTAGCGCTATGCTCAATGACCTCAATAGTGTTTCCGACCAGGTAGGGCTCAAGATGAACATGGACAAGACAAAGATCATGTAGAATGTCGCATGTTACACCTATGCCGGTCACGGTTGGCAACACTGAACTCGAAGTTGTCGACGAATATGCCTACCTAGGGCAGGTTCAGTATGGTAAGTCCAACTTCGACCGAGAGGTCAACAGACGGATCGAACTCGACTGAGCAGCATTTGGGATCGCTCAGCGTGCTATGGTAAGAGCTATGCTCGGGGTTTCTCTAGAATCAGAAATAAGGATATCCCCAGTAGAACTAAGATAACCGACATAGCCCACAGGATAAGCAAACTGAAGTGGCAGTGGGCCGGCCACATAGTTCGTAGAACCGACAACCGCTGGGGAAGAAAGGTTCTCGAATAGCGTCCCCGGACTAGTACACGCAGTGTGGAACGACCTCCCTCTAGATGGAGCGACGACCTCGAGAGATTTGTAGGGAGTCGATAGATGCTGATGGCACAGTATCGAGACGAATGGCGCTCTAGAGGGGAGGCCAATGTTCAGAAATGGACGAATACGGACTAATGTTGATGATAGACTATGATAACCACTTTACATCAGGTGGACCGCATGCTTGTGTGGAGGCACACAGGTTTTGGCTCTAAAAATGATGAGTTTTTTTTATACAACGTCGGGAAACATTCAAGCATACGGCCTACCTGATGTAAAGCAGTTACCGTAGCCTATTAACACTTGTAATATACTCGCGCGATGCCTCCTCTGCTGCTTACACGATAACTCCTTAGGAGCTTACTGGTGACCTCACTCACACACAACAACCCTCTAGGGAGTTGTTATTTGACTACGATTTTCTGTGAGGTGGAGGTACTTCCCCAGACGGGCTGCTTTGATGCGCCCTACCTTACTTAACCTGTTTGTTGCCTCTTAAAGTTAATGTTACATAATTGTTCTTTCAGAACACAATGGCGAAGGATCTTGAATTACCTCTTATGTTGGAAGAAACAATCCATGAAGTCAGTCATGAAGAAGATGAAGAAAGCACTCGTTATCATGAAATTCATAAAAGGTTTTCGAAATATTCTCATGGTGGCACTATATGAATACATCATTGACGGTTGTGTAACTGCTTGCCATCAAACAGTCCGGGTACTTGTTTGAAAGAAACTGTTACGTACGAGACGGGCCCCATTCTATTAGGGTTGCTTAAAACCATTTTTCTATCTTAGTCTTAGATTGTATAACGGTTTTATATTAAAGTAATTTTGTTTAGTCGTTTAGTCGTCTCATTTACATGAGAAATGCTGAAAATGAACATCAACGTGAATGTTCATTTTCAGCATTTCTCATGTAAATGAAGAGGTTGATCTGTTGACTATGGTTACGTTAATACCAAAGGTACTGTGTTCAACATGTCTATTTGTCTTGATCGGGGTCTTTTTCTATGGTATATGTACATATTTATAAGAAAAACATGTATACGTTTATCAGGGTTATACACATAGCTATGCTTAATTTGGTACTAGATAATACTGATGTAAATTATCCTGAAATATTTATTTATAAATACAGTATATGATACATATACATAATTCATGATCATTTTTAGGGTTCCGTACCCAAAGGGTAAAACTTAGGGTACCCCTATTACTGAGACTCCGCTGTCCGTCCGTCCGTCCGTCTGTCACCAGGCTGTATCTTATGAACCGCGATAGTTGAAATTTTCACAGATAATGTATTTCTGTTGCCGCTATAACAACAAATACTAAACAATAGAATAAAATAAATATTTAAGGGGGCTCCCATACAACAAACGTGATCTTTTTGCTCATTTTTGCTCGATATTGATAACGGCACCAGGTTGACGCTCGAAATATTGACAGAATATTTAGTTATATTTTCACTTTAAGCATAAATAAGTAAATTAAAATAAAACAAATATTTGAGGGGGTCTCCCATACAACAAAAGTGATTTTTTTGGCGTTTTTATAGATAATGGTACGGAACCCTTCGTGCGCGAGTCCGACTCGCACTTGGCCGATTTTTTTTTGTTTGTACACTTTAATTGCACTCTTGTAATGACAATAGGACAAAGAAGGAAGACATACATTCTAAAATATGCATATGGTATTATTTTATTAATTACTAGCTACTCGACCCATACCAAACTTCACAGGATCACCTGCTGGGCTAACCTGAAAATTCACTGAAAATTTCATCAAAATCTGCCTAGCCGTTTTTGAGTCCATAGAGGACATACAGACAAACATTCTATCTATAACTTCACGCCAAATCCCTTGCGGGGTAGGCAGAGAGAACCGAGCGCCACGTGACTCGATCCTTACATATCTCACAAACATTCATTTTTATATATATAAATTGTCGTAAGTTAATATTTCTTTGCATTCAGAAAATGATGTAATTTAATATTTACAAAGATAACAATATACAGAAGAGGTTGGCTTTGGCTCTAAAGATGTAGTTTTTTTTTACACGACGTCGGGAGGCACACAAACATGCGGTCCACCTGATGTAAAGTGGTTATCATAGTCTATCATCAACATCATCTCAGCCCGTATTCGTCCACTGCTGAACATAGGCCTCCCCTCTAGAGCGCCATTCGTCTCGATACTGTGCCATCAGCATTCATCGACTCCCTACAAACCTCTTGAGGTCGTCGCTCCATCTAGAGGGAGGTCGTTCCACACTGCGTGTACTAGTACGGGAATGCGAGAACTTTTCTTCACCAGCGGTTGTCGGTTCTACGAACTATGTGGCCGGCCCACTGCAACTTCAGCTTGTTTATCCGATGAAATGCTGTGGGAGGCACAAGGAGGATTCCGAAATGGAAGGGGATGTACGGATCAAGTTTTCTCGCTCCGCAATATCGTGGAGAAGCATCTGGCCCTAGACCAGAAGGTTTTCTGCGGTTTTGTGAATCTTGACAAAGAATTTGATAGGGTTGTGGGAAAGGAACTGTGGGGCATATTGCCGAGATATGGGATTGACGGTTCATTGCTCCGTGCTGTGCAGTCCACATACAAGGCTTGCTCAGCATGTGTGCGGTTAGATGGTGGCATGTCACCCTGATTTGATGTCAAAATTGGTGTCAAACAGGTTTGCATGCTATCTGCTAGGCTGTTTATTCTGTATCTCGATAGTTGTCTGCAGAGAATAAGGTCAACGAATGTGGTCATGGGTGACCTAGTGTAACTGTCTGCTGTATGCAGACGATGCCGTATAATTAGCAGATACACCATTTGAACTGCAAACACTGGTCACAACGACGAAAGACGAATGTATGGAGAAAGGCTTACTACTGAATGCGAAGAAAACAAAGATAATGGTATTTAAAAGAGAAGAATCCAGAACTAATGTAAGGATTACGGTAGATGATGAAGTGTTGGAACAAGTGGATGAGATTGTATATCTTGGATGCGCTTTCAGCAGGGATGGAAGGTACACCGCAGATGTGGAAAGACGAGTGAGTGCTGGGAATAGCATTCACACTATTTGGGAAAACTTCATAGCTGTAAAAATTTGAGCCAGAAGGCACAGCTCGCTATACACAATGCAGTGCTGGTCCCGACGCTAACGTAAGGAAGCGAGAGCTGGGTATGGCAGAGAGAGCATGACACTAGGATAAACGCGGTCGAAATGCGAGCGTTGCGCAAAATTTAAGCGTAAGGCTTGTAGACCGTATTCGCAATGATGATATTAGAAACAGAATAGGTCTGAAAGAAAGCGTCGGTGTTAAAATAAGAAGAGGCATACTCCGTTGGTTTGGACATGTAGAAAAAATACAGGATGAAAAAATGATGAAGCAGATTATACAATGCAAAAGTAGAAGGATGTAGGAGCCGAGGAAGGCCAAAACTTACCTACCATGACCAAATTGGTCGTGTTGTATCAGAAGGTGATGTCAGGAGCCCTAGAAACCAGCGAGCGTGCATGAGAAGGGCAGTGAATGTTAAAGAAGCGAGTGCGATATATAAGGATCGAGTCACGTGGCGCTCGGTTCACTCTGCCTATCCCGCAAGGGTTTTGGCGTGATATTATACATAGATATCAATATTCGCAACATGTAACATTACGAGAACGTTCTCTATTGAATAGATATTAGACTATCAAATACATGTATTATGAAACTAAAACTAATGACTATAACAGTCATAAAATAGACGTATCAAAACAAATACACTAAAAAACAATGCCAGATGCCATTGCAGAAATCTAAGTGATTCATTGATAAGTTGCCATGACTGAGGTAATATTTCCGTCCAAAGTAAAAAATATATATCACATTCCTTAATATTACTTTGCTATTTGGGTATCTATGACTTTACGAGAAGTCTGTTACTGTTATCGAGAGTAGGCAGAGAAAATCGGGTGAGTAAGTTATGTAAGGACCCAGTCATGTGGCATGACTTACACATCTCATGCAATTTGATCTAACCTGCTTTGTGCTCTATTAACTATTTACACACCTCACTCGCGTCTTTAACATTCATCATTCACATTCTCATTATGCACGCTGGCAGGGTTCTTAGGGCTTTTAACATTATCTAATTTATTTAGTCTTTGTAGGTATTCCTCCTCCTACATCCTTCATACAGCCTTTCTCGGCTCATACATCTTTCTACTTTCGAGTTGATATATATCTGTTTCATCATTATTACCTCCTGCATTCTTTCTACATGTCCGACCCAACGGAGCACTGAACAGTAAAAATAAATACATTTTTGTGTCTACTTTCTATTCTGTGCAAAATGCAAATGGAACATTTGGCAACATAATAACATCATTTGTGAACAAAAAACATGAAAACAAAAAATAGACTAAACAATAGACACTAAACAGTGTCGGCAGAGTACTTTTAAAGTAAATATTATATTCTAAAATCGCTCCTCTATATAACTGTATACTTTTTGTACCGATCCGATACTAAAACAAAATATACCTAAGGTGGAAAACAAGCGTACAGCCTGCCTGATGATAAAGCAGTTACCATAGCATAACGACATTTGCAACAACAGAGGTGTCACTCTTGCGTCGCCGACCCGAGTTGCTGTGTTAGCAGCGGAAGAGGCATCGCGCGAGTGATACTCAGTATAACCAGCGTTCATAGGTTACGGTAACAACTTTATATCAGATGTTTATATGCCTCCCGACATTATATAAAAAAAACAAATCAAAAACTATCATTATGTTCATATTCTCATTGTTATAGTACTCTTATCAATAAGAATTTCGGGTTTTTGATACCATTCATTTTACGAAATTTTGCTTACGCACGTAATTGTCATATCAGTGACATAGCTGATATGGCGGTAGCTACGCCCCTCTGGTGTTTGCTTGCACTATCGCCTCATTAAAATTCTGTTCGCGTTAGGTTATTGAAATAAATGCAGGTTATAAAATCCAAATTCTTTATTAATTTTGGATTAATATATGTTTTCATTCTTCCTTTACCAAAAATTGAGGAGCGGGCGAACAAATTTACTTTTTAATTTTAGGGAAAATAAACAAACACTAATAGAAGTCACTATTATCCTTTCTATGCTTTTGTGTGCATACTGACATACATTTCCAAATTTATTTAGGTACTAAGTTTCAATTTAATAAATGATGATGTTTGTGGAAATGTATGTCAGTGTGCTTTAGAAAATAAGTTTCATTTTTGTTTTCTTGGACTGCCTATCCAGTCAATTAATTACGAGAATAATTTTATTGCACCATATTTTAAAATTGATTTTATGATGCAGATAAATATAATGGTCCATTATTTTAATTATGTTATGTCAAACAGTACAAAAAAAATATTTAGTAAATATGTTTGCCCACTACTCAAATTATACTATAAAATATACATATGGATGGATATCTACAAAACACCATAATCATGTTCGCTGAATTAGAAAAAATGAACTATTAAACAATTAAAAAATCTTTTTAATTAAATCATCATTACATTGGAATTAAACTAATATAAATGTATATTTATGTCATATGACAATATAAGGTACAAGGGATGGGCAAATTTTTTTCATTAGGGTTACATAATGTTGAAAATAGTAAGCAGCAGCTTGTAAGGCTAAGAGAACTTGATATTTTATCAGCTAGATAAGAACTATCATCCCGGGCCCAAGGATTGTCCCTAGCCCACCCCTATTACAACAGACTTGCTAACATTATGGTACCTATGTATTGCAAAAAAAAAGGAACATACTATTGAATGAAAAATTTAAACTGGTTATATGTTACAAATCACAATACTAATTATTTTCATTGTTTATAATACATACTGATAAGTACAAAATCATGTTGCTTAAGTAAGATATTGTGCTTTAAAATAATTCAGGTGAGATATAGCACAGTTTTATTGCTATGCTAGTTTTTACAATATTTTTTACAACAAGAGAACCATGAGCAAATTCGGTGGGTCAACTTCAAATAATACGACCTGTATCAACCAGTTTATTTCTTTTCATTTAAATACTATACGCCCGTTACTAAGTATTACAAGTCTTTTTCATCCGCATGAAACATGCACCAAACATGCTGGTTGCGACTCAGGACTTCCTGGATGTCCACTGGAACATAGACTACTAGTAAGTATCAGATTTTACTAAATCCAGTCTTGTAATATATCTTTAGGTGTCTCATATGAATTACATTATTAAGATTAACTAGGATATAAATTTAATTTCTAACAGGCTCTAATAATTTCATAAATGGAATGCTTAATATTAAGTTCTGGATGGTTATAAAAAGACTTAATTTCAGTCATATTTAATATAAACACATTTACTTATTTATTATTGATATTAATAAGACCTACTCCAATATCAATTGATATTTTGCATATAGTTTGACCCCAACCAGATTTAGGCCACATCATCACAATGTCTTACAATAACTTGTCATGGTAAGGCTACATTATACAGAGGAAACATGTAATGGTACCTATTGTCTGAAAACGAATGCATCTAACTATGTTATTTGTTAGCTATACATGATGAGTGTTATAACTTGTCCGCCACAAACTAACATATGAGAGATACCACACAACTCTGTAGTTTTAAATATACCTCATATTTGCAGCTGCGTAAGAGACATGGCATATATGAGGCTTTCGATGTCTACAGATTTACATATGGGGCATATAAATGGATTGCAGAATTCTACATATTTTTTACGAAAGCCATAGAAAATACATCAGATGGGCCATATGCTTGATTTTCTCCTGATATTGTATAAAAAAAATGTGTCATGAATCACACACATCTACAAACGCAACTCATATGTAGAATGGTGATATATAACAGTTGCATACGTTAGTTTGTAGCAGTGAAAAAGTAAACACAGTATTTACAATTTTACAATACTTATTACATAAACTTAATGAGTATTTACCAATACTATAAAGAAATACAATACAAAATTAACTTTATACATTCCTATGTATAAGAAATTATGCGTTTATTTAATGTACAGCACCACCTATGACTTTTATTCTACTAATATAATTGACTTTCAATTCATTTGAACTATCAATATAAAGCTAACATTCACTGAAATATAGCACTATTGATAGTACATCTATATTTGATTACAAAGTGGCTAATACTCTTGTGAAACCTATACCAGCCCCCAATATAGTTTGTCCGATACCCCACACCATTGCATGTATTGGAGGCATGGTCATGTCTGCAGCTCTGTAAATAAATGCGACAGCGGCGCTGCTGACGACGCCTGAGGTTACTGGACTCACTACACCCATGACAATCAAAAGAACAGGAAAAAACTTTCCATATTTGTGTTTCCTCAGAGTACCGAAAGCAACAAGCGCAGCACAAGTATGCACAAATACTGATGAGCACAAAGACCACAGAAACACTGGATACCACATTTCGCCGAATGTATCCAAGGGATCACCAGAAGTCAATCTCAATATATCCACAAATGAATCGAATTCTGATACGCGAAATTCTGACAACATGTCATACATGTTGCCCAAAATGTTCGAAGGCGCACAGGCATCGGGCTAGTTTTTATTGTCATGAAATTTTCTTTTTACGTTACCAACACAGAGCACTCGACCTACAAGGACTTGGAAAGACACTTAGTTCGATAACTTTTATATGAAATAGCTTGTTTATGACAAATCACTTTTTATTGTGGTCATTACATTTTCATGTCAAAGAATTTCATGGTAGGTAATTATTTTGCAAAGAAAAATAAATGTGAATTTGGGATTTATTTTCACTTTTATTGGTTCTTTTTATCCCCGAGGGGGAAGGCAAAGGGATCTAGCCCATACAGCCAAGTCTTCAGTTTAGAACCATTTGAAAATCTTAATTCTATGTTCCAGCTTCATGAACTGTGCTCAAAAAATACTTGGGAAGGGTACCTCGACCCAATCAACCCAGTTTAAATACCACCCGTAAAACGATAGTGATTTTTACAAGGGTTTCTTGATGAACTTATTCACGTATTCCAAAAAGTGCATAAACGTGTCATATTTAAATTTTTTTCACTACTGTATAATTCCACTAGCACTTATGTTACAAAATACTATCGAAATTGTCACATCACACTAATTTTATACTGAATTGTAAAAATTTCAAGTATAACAACAATGTCACTGGACAAAAGCGCGGGAAGAAGTCCTTTTCACTTTTAATATTTTCGGTGTTGCCAAAGGTCGCCTGCTGAACGCTGCTAAAAATTTTGCATAACCTTAAGTCGCCCATTTTTTATGTATTAATACATAAAAAATGGGCGACTTAAGGTTAAATAGCGTGTTAAATCGCCCAAATGCAATACTAGCTTAGCTAGCTTTTGAAGTTCAAAGTTAAAAAACCTATCTGATCTATTTGTCTATCTATAACTTCACACCAAATCCCTTGTGGGGTAGGAAGAGAGAACCGAGCGCCACGTGACTCGATCGTTACATATCCTCACTCGTTTCTTTAACATTCATTGCTCTTCTCATGCACACTCGCCGGTTTTTAACCGATGTCTTATATGTTTAGATAAAATCAGAGTTGAATATTTATCTAATAATAAATGAAAAAAGTACATTTATTTAGTACATTCTCTAACCATAATAGCCTTAATCTGTCTTTTGCTTGCTAACTTAATTTTATTTATAGATATGCTATGTCTAAAAGAAATGAAAATGTATGTAGTATTGACTTACTTGTTTTTCTTTTGATAGCCTAAATCTGCGTTTAATGTGGTTGCCACGACACCGTGCAAGATACCCAAAATGGCTAAAAGCGGTATAATGTGGCACCACTGCTTAACACTTCAAGAAAAATGACATAATTTAATTGTTGGCAACCAATGTTCGTTAACTTGTTAATAATGCTGTGTATCACTTATTAATAATGCTGTGTATTTTACTATTAAAACAATTAATTTGAAAAGGAAAAGATGGTACAGCTTCTACCTCTAGTTGTTTGAAACGAAGTAACGCAGAAGCGAACGTTATAGGTCTAAGTATAATTTATCTTGTTGTTATATCTATATCTGTTATAAAAAACAAGAAAAATTTATAATGTCAGACCTTTGGATTAATTTAGAAATATAAACTTATTCTCTATGTCCCATAGAGAATCCTACCCATTTTGTACATCAGTAATCACCTATGTTCACAAAATAAATGAATAAATAAATAGGTAAATAAGTTTATATTTCTAAATTAATCCAAAGGTCTGACATTATAAATTTTTCTTGTTTTTTATAACAGATATAGATATAACAACAAGATAAATTATACTTAGACCTATAACGTTCACTTCCGCGTTACTTCGTTTCAAACAACTTTCTCTATGTCCCATAGTCCCATAGATTCTCTATGTCCTGCCAATGGGCATACAAAATTAATTTTATAATACATAATTTACATGCAATTGTCATCAATATGGTATTAAAAACAAATTCTAATTTAAATACAACTCTTTCAAAATGACATTTACGATGTTAAATTACATTTATTATAATGTCAATATAAATAATATATATGTCAATTTAATCCAGAGACATGTTACTAAAGGACTCGCCATACGCGGGATTCTGTTAGTAAATAATTCTGCCATTTTTGAGTTACCTCGTAACTACTACATAGAAACGAAAATAATTTTTTAAGGAAATGTCAACCTTATTTCGAGGCACCTACAGTTTAAAGTTATTTTCTTACCCCTGCCTGCCATCTGTTGTGGAATAGCTGAACTTTTTCGTAAATCGAAGCTGGTAGATTCAAAATTACGAAACGTCTTATATACTTTTTTTTGTCTTTAGCTAAATGAACTCTATAATACAGCATGAAGGACTGTTTTGTTTTGCAGTTTGTATAATTTACGCTAATTTGGAATAGGAGATATGCAGAGACATGTTACTAAAGGACCAGCCTCGTAGGATCATTCCCCTCTGTCATGGTACAAGATATTGTGATCCATTGCGCGCATAAATACTTCGTGCGTAATCGATTCTCTAACAGTCTTGTAATCGTTATCGCTCAGGTAACATCATAAAATGTTACACTAAAAATGCCAAACTGTGCAGTTATGTCATGCAAAAAAAGGTCGAACACTTCTAGTTTGCAAAAATATTGAGTTACCTTTCACATGCAACTATTATTTTATTTGCTTTCATATAAAAGAAATTAAAATGGTGAGATAAAGAATAATACATGAGAAATCGATTCAGTAATCGAGTACTGATGCAAGCGAATCATATTCCGCGACTTTGGTCGCTTATCTCCTATCCCAAATTAGCGTAAATTATACAAACTGCAAAACAAAACAGTCCTTCATGCTGTATAATAGACTTCATTTAGCTTAAGACAAAAAAAAAGTATATAAGACGTTTCGTAATTTTGAATCTACCAGCGTCGATTTACGAAGAAGTTCAGCTATTCCACAACAGATGGCTGGCAGCGGTAAGAAATTAACTTTGAACTGTAGGTGCATCGAAATAAGATTGACATTTCCTTAAAACTTTATTTTCGTTTCTATGTAGTAGTTACCTCGTCCCTCGTCAAAAATGGTAGAATTATTTACTAACAGAATCACGCGTATGGCGAGTCCTTTAGAAACATGTCTCTGATTACACCGTATCTGAGTATTGATGCAACGTACCCGTGATAGACAGTTAACAATGCCGATTAATTTACAGTTTTCCTTAAATTATGCAATGCATAGGAAAATTTATTTAGTTTTGAGCTTTTGAGAGATTTTGTATATGTATTTTCCAGTTAAGTTTGTTGTCGATTTCAAGTCCTAGAATTTTTGTATTATCCGTGTGGCAAATTTTAGTATAATTAATGTCAAGTTTTTTAATGTCAATAGGTTTTTGTCCGAAGTTCATAATTTTGGTTTTGTCTAAATTTATTTTTAAATTATTCTCGTTAAACCATTGTATTATTTCAATCAATGTATGATTGATATTAGTTTGAAGCGTAGGATAGTTATTTTCAGTGAGCAGAACTGTGCTGTCACCGGCAAATAGCGTCATGTCATATTCCGTTACTGTAGGCAAATCGTTTACGTAGATTAAAAATAATAAAGGTCCCAAAACGCTCCCTTGTGGTACACCATATTGTACGAGTCTAATATTGGATTGATATATGATATCATGTTTAGTTTTCGGATTGAGTCTATTAATTACCGGTCCTTGGTTCGAATTCTGGCACGTACCATTAAATTCGTCTTGTCGAATTTATGTACATACATACCGGGTTACTTCGAACTCAGACTTGAGAACAACATGGCATGTTATGTAAGTGTAGTAGAATCTATTAATGTAAAAATTTGATTTATTATTTTATTTGGAATATTACGTGCGATCTCTGGCATCGGGAGCGGGACGATTTGTTAAATTCCTTGCATGTCACATCCGGGGTAGTGTACTATTCTGATTTGGTGGCAACAAGTGAGAATTACCGGGCGTTTAGACGGTTCTGCAATCTATGGTATTGGAATCGATGTGTTGGGTAACAACTCACAATTTAGGTCCCAATAGTGTTAGATATCTGATAAATCGTGGTGCATGGCAGTTGAACTTCATTTGACTAGCCATCTCTTTGAAGTTTTTTAATGACTTATTTGTCATATTGCTGTCTCTCACTTTACCAAGAGGAGAGTCAATTCGAAAACTTCCTACTCTTACAAATTGCTTCTGATTAAATTCGTTGTGAGTTCCAATGCAGCTGTAGTTTAACTCCCGGGACAGCAATGGACTTAACTGTTCATTGCCTTTTTGGTGGTCGCCGCTGTTAATTCTGGCTACACAGGAGACACAGTGGTGGGAACGTGTGGTGGGCCTGTCCCATTAAAACGGAATAACGCTAGTAATAATAGTACTGTAAAGGAGATGTTAAAAAAAAACCTGTGTCGATCAACAAAAGCTATGGGAGTAGCCATAACGTGAGCCTTGATATGCTTTACTTGTTGTGTTGGATAATATTTTGACAGTTATTATAAATATATTGTCGGACAAATTACACAGCGCCACCTAGCCCCAAAGTAAGCGAAGCTTGTGTTATCGGTACTAGACAACTGATAAACATACGTAAATACATTTTTTTTTTGTAAATACATACTTATTATACATAGAAAATACCCAGACCAATACAAACAGACATGTTCATGCACACAAATGTTTGTACTGTATGGGAATCGAACCCACGAGCGTTGGTGACAAAGTAGCGTTACAGCGCGTTTCACCACTGCGCCACCGAGCTACATTATACACACACCTAACCTTTCCTTTACATCCAGGTAAGGTTACCATCAGTTCTTCTCTTTCTGAGTATCGCCCTATATCTATTCTTCCTGTCCTCTCTAAAGTATTAGAAGACGTTGTCCACAAATTAATTCATTTAAAAGCCGGAGTGCCACAGGGCAGTCGGTGTATCACCTCTCCTAACCGGTGAAATTGTCAAAGTCCATATAATACATTTTGTTACACTGTTTATAAATAAAAAGTAGAAATAAAGGTAAAATTATTTTTTGTATATTTTATTGGAGGACGTGAAATATGTAGCGTACTGAGCATGCTCCTTTAGCATTTTATTAAGAGAGGTAGAACGCATCAACGTAGCCCATCTGGGGAAGTACCTACACCTCACAGAGAAACCACAGTCAAATAACAACGCCCTGGGGGGTTGTTGTGTTCCTGCGTGTGAGTGAGGTCAACACCCAAGGAGTTGTTGTGCTTACAGCAGAGGTGGCATCGTGTGAGTGATACTTAATGTGTTGCGAGCGTTAATAGGCTCAGGTAACCGCTTTCCATCATGTAGGTCGTATGCTTTATGCCTCCCGACGTAGTATAAAAATATTTATATGTACCTATATACATTTTTAATTCGATTGAACCCTTTCAAAAAAAATGGGATTCTTCACGGCCACTTATGATTACTACTAATGACGTAAATAAATCGTCACTCTCTCAAATCTTATACGTAAGAATAAAACAAAAAAAAAAAATAGAATTTATATGGCTTCTTTTTTTGTTCTTTGTTCTTATCTACAGACTCTTTGGTCCGTACCTTTATTTGTTTAGATTTTATTTTTTTGTCTTTTGGTTTTGTCGTCTCTTGCCCTCATCGCCATTTTTCCGTTGTCGCAGTCTTGACTCGCAGGACGAATCGAGCACTTGCATCGTTTTCTGTGCAGTCTGTCGTGTGTAGTACACGTAGCTGTCTGAATGTTTAGAGACTGTGACAACGGCACGAGGGACACTTTGGAGGAGGTGAGATTTTTTGGAAGTTGTACGTACAATAATAATAATCACTGACTCGCACGTAAGTCCCTGCGCTTCGTGTATGGTTAAGGTGCGAGATCCTGGATTTTACCGTATCCCTGCCTGATAAAATGTGCCAAGATCTATCTTGTCCACAGCCAGGCTCAGACAAGGCTGGACAAGATCTATCTTGTCCACACCCACCATCTATGGTGTTGCCCTGTTTCAGGATCTACACTCCTGTGATCCGCTTCAGCGATAGGGATTTGGTGCGAGTCTTGGGCCGAGTATATGCCGCTGTATATCTCTCAGAGGTCATATGCTACGTCCTGCGTATTTCTGTACGTACACAGGAGGTTTTTCGTAATTGATGTCGTCAGGTTGAGTTTGTTAAATAACATGGGGAACAAGTTGCTCCTGTCAATGAACACTTGTCCCATGTCGGCTGTTGCGCGGGGGCTCGTAGCGAGTTCTGTGAGGCCCGTTATATACTTGGCGCCGTAACACGCATGGCGGAATTCAGCGACGCGGGCCTCAACGGGTGCTACTTTGACAGATCATTCTATCTCTTTCGGATTTCATACTTGATGGTTACCTATCTCTTTCTGTCTAGTTAAAATAATTATCTGTCAAAAGTTTAATTATAAGATGGACAGTGTATAAGATACGCTTTCAGTAGCTTATTCCTTCTTTTATTACTTGTCATTTACGCCTGACTTAAAACAAACACACAAACATAAATGGCGCGTGGGGTTCAAGATTTAGTGAGGACACAACGCCATTAAAACAAAAACTAAGAAGATGATGATGAAGAATTAAATTGTCAGTCGTCCGTCTTCTTTCTCTGAGTCCGTATTAGTTCACGCAGATTGCCAGGCTGTAGAAGTACTCACCGATTTCGGGGAAATATTATTTTATGTGGAGCAAATGCTGAAACTATCGTTCTAGAAATTTTGGGGGAATAATATCACTTTAGGAAATTTTCCGCCCCGGGAAGCTGAACCGCCAACCTGCGAAAAATCCCTGTTGTAGTGGTCGTGCCGGAGAAGGAGACCGCAGTGAACCCGGCTGCTGCAGCAGAGGGGGACCGGGGGTCCTTCCGTCCGCCGTGCCAGCAAATCGCATAACCTGCATTATCCAGTGATGGTAGATACCGCGCGTTTGTCCTCTACTCTGTCGGCTCAACGACTTTTCAGTTTCAAAGAACCTCAACAAATATGCCTGTGAAAAAAAATTAAAACAGAAAATTACAGCAGCTACGACTTCCACATTAAATGTGGATTTTTGCAACATCAGGGGACTTCACTCCAACTGTTGACGACAGCCATCGTCGACGAACGCAAAACGTTTCTGTATTATATAAAACCATCGTTGAAGAACGCTGAGAACTTTGTATTATATAAACCCATCGTCGAGGAATGCAAAAACTATGTATTATGTATAGGCACGGCCAATGAATGAAAATATTTTGTATAACTCATAGTGAAACTCGAACCGAAAATAAAATATTTTTGCATGTGTAACGACCAATCACAGAGCGTACATTTCCACTAGTCGGGTGCGATTACCCTGCGCACCTTCCTCACCCCGCCGGAAACTACGCGCTGTGATTGGTCGACTGACTCGCCTGCCTAGTTACTAGTGAGTCACCGAACTTTTGTACCTAAGCACGGCCGATCGCCATGTTTAGTCAGTCACAGACAGTCACAGCAACAACAAGCCAGATAACAATAAAGAAAAAATCCGATCCAGAATTTGAAGTTTCGATTCGAAGAATCCTACAGTCCACTACGATCTCAGCGACCTACCCCGTCAGCCGAACGTTGACACCAACATTAATGCGGTTCACTACCAATGCCGAGCCAATACCACTTGAGACCGCTCGGCCGACCCTTCTTTTCCTCACGGAGACGCAAATATCCTCACCGGCCGACACATCTTACTTACATTACCCCGGCTACACTTGCACTTGGTACGCAGTGGACACTTGCTCAAATTATGAAGCACTTAAAGCAAACCATGATTACTGTTCAACAATACCACGAATTACTGTTCAAGATACAAACTATTTTAGACAGCTGTCTGTGAACACGTTCGGTATCTATAATTTGGGAACTGATCAAGTAGTTACTTATGTTTACCACGAGAGCATAGCTCGAAAAACACCAGACGATGTTTGCTCATTCCTATTTCATTACCTGAATAATTTCGTACATCAAGAATAATTTCGTACATTCAGGGATTGATTCAGTTGCTCCATCACCCACTATGCCTCAGACTGCTTATAAGGATACGATACCAACTGGGAGACAATTTTATAGTTCGGCTGATAATGGCCCCTTTGTGGTCCATGCCCAGAGGCTTGAAGACTCCGCTTCGGCTGGGGTCAATTTAAATACCATTAACTTTGGGCGTCTTTTGAAGAGGTTAGCTATTCAGGGGATTGTGGATGGCAGCCTACAAAGAATTGGTCGTAATAGGGTTACAATGAATTTTAACAGTGCTGACAACGCCAACTCGTTTATCATTAAAGATTTGTTAAAGGAGCACAATTACAGGATTTTTATTCCAACTTTTAACACCACTCGCATGGGACTGGTTCGCGGTGTGCCAGCTGAGTGGAGCGAGGAAGATGTGATAGAAAATATTTCTCTGCCATCTGGGTGTGGTAAGGTTTTAAAGATAAGACGCATAAATTATAAAGTGGTTGTTGATGGGACTACTCAGTGGAGAGCTTCCCAGTCCTGCGTATTAACTTTCGATGGTCAAACATTACCTAATAGAGTTTTCATTTGTTATAATTCTCTCCCTGTGGAGAAATATTATTATCCTACCATCCAATGTTTTAATTGCTGTCGGTTTGGGCACACTAAATTGCAGTGCCGTTCCAAGCCCAGGTGTTATAGGTGTGAAGGTGAGCACGCTGGTGATTCATGTGGAGTTGAGGAGGACTGTGCTTCATGTTTATGTTGTTCAGGCTCTCATTACGCGACAAGTAAGAAGTGTCCAGAGTATGATAGGCAACGTGCTATCAAAATTTCTATGGCTGATAGATCCATTTCATATATGGAAGCTTCGAAATTGCACCCTCCCATCAAAAAAAGTTACAGCGAAATTGCTAAAACTGTTTATGCAGTACCCCAAAGTTCTTCTGGGAATATTACCGTACCCCAAAATTCTTTTACTAAAAGTTCATACAAGAAGACCGTTTTCTTAAAACCTAAAGTTTCCCCTCCAAATCCCCATATTGGATATAACCACGTTGCCCATCATACTATTACTGCGCAACCGGTCCTTCCTAAATCTGGTCCAATTTGGGGAAAAAATGTTCAACCCTCCATGTATGATCTCATACAGTCACTAATTAATTTGTTATCGTCAGTTTCACCTTTACCGTCCAACGTTGCCCAAGCATATAACGCAGCTTCTTTAAATATCCAGAATGGATCTACCCAGCCCAGTGGCAATTCAGTGGAATTGCAGAGGACTCACAAGGAAAAAATCTGAAGTCCTTTATTTTGTACAGAAATATAACCCTATTTTGTTTGCTTTTTCAGAATGCTGGTTAAGGCCATCATCTAATTTTAGAATACCAGGATTTATTACTTTCCGCGAAGATAGAAGTGATGGTTACGGTGGTGTTTGTTTTCTAGTAAATTCCTCATATTCTGCTCAAAGAGTTAACATTCCTTTTTATAATTCAGATATTTCTATTATTTGTTTAAAGATGAAAGGTATATTCTTTGTATCTCTGTATATACCATACCCTTCTTTAACCATTTTAAAATGGGTATTTGATTTTATTTCATCATTGTCTAGTCCAGTCATCGTTATGGGTGACTTTAATATACACCACTCCTCCTGGGGATGTGGAAAAGACGAATTAGCCAAGAACTTTTTAGAGTTATTAGATACTGCTGGATTATGTTTATTGAACTCTGGCTCTCCAACACGCAGAACGAAACCTACTGAACATAAAAGTGCAATTGATTTGACGCTGGTGTCTCCTTCCCTGGTCCCCTCTATGTCCTGGTCTGTGCTTCCTTCAACTCATGCTAGTGATCATTTTCCAATTCTGTTACACCTTCCATTGCCTAACATTTGTAAAAAGAATTCATTTCCATTATTAAAATTTAATATCAACTCTAAAGTAGGTTGGAACAAATTTTCATCTTTCCTTTCGTCATATGTTTCATTACTACCAGATGTTAACTATTCAAATTTAAGTACATGCTGTCACAAGCTTGTAGAGCTTTTAAATGCTGCTGCTGAACAGTCATTCCCTTTAAAGTCTGCGCTAAGTAAGAAGCCAACACTTCCCCCGTGGTGGGACAAAGAATGTTCTAATTTAGTTATACAGAGAAAAGAAGCTGAAAGAATCTATAAAGCAAATATGTCTAGTGAGAACTTTGAATATGTCACATCTACAATTTCTGAGGTTAGTTCTGCTTTAAGGAAGAAGAAATCTGATGGTTGGCTGAGTTTCTGTGAATCCATATCTCTATGTAATTCTGCTACTCTCATTTGGAAACAAATTAAAAGATTTAGGGGTTCATTTACAGAACAAAATTTTTTACGTCCCTCAAATTCAAGCTGGTGTGAGCAATTCATGGACAAAATAGCTCCCCCTTCTGTTCCTAATAAGGAGGATTTAACTTTGCATCTAAACTATTCAGGTGACGAGGAGAGTGCTTTTACTGCTCCATTCACACTCCAGGAGTTAAAGTGGATTCTAACCTCTTGTAAAGATTCTTCCCCAGGGATTGATGGCATACCATATTCTTTCTTTAAAAATGCACCACTAGAAGTACTGGAATACCTCCTTTCTTTAGTTAACGCCATAGTAGACACAGCAGACATTCCCGTGGAGTTGAGAACTCAAATTATTGTACCAGTGTTAAAGTCTCAACAAAACCCAGATCATCCAGAAAATTACAGACCTATTGCTATGTCGACTGTAATTGCTAAATTGGCTGAACACCTTATTAAAAACAGGTTGGAATTATTATGTGAGAGTAGAGGTCTACTATCGCAAAATCAATTTGGTTTTCGTAAAGGTAGATGTACCATAGACAATCTGTCCCTTCTTATCACTGATATCCACACTTCATTCAGTAAGAAAGAGTCTACGTTGGCTGCATTTTTGGATATAAATTCAGCATATGACAGTGTATCTCTGTCCCTCCTTAGTTATAAGCTGTCTGATATGGGTATTCCAAAAAAATATGTAGCCAATATTTTTAATAGTTTTTCTGGTCGTACAATTTTGTTGCGCATTGATGGTTTATTGAAGTATTCTAGAACTGTTTATAAAGGTCTTCCACAGGGCTCTGTCCTTAGTCCTTTATTATTTAACCTGTATACTTCAGATTTAGACAAGTCTATCCCACAAGATTGCCAAGTTCGACAGTATGCTGATGACATTGTGTTATATGTCTCACATAGAGACCCTTCTTCATATGTTGGCCTTATATCTCCTGCTCTAGTATCTCTGTCAAACTGGCTGCATAACAATAATCTTGAGCTGTCTCCTCACAAAAGTTCAGTTGTTTTATGTACAAAAAAAAGACTTCTACCGCGAATTGATGTTGTATACAATAATGTTAGAATTCCAGTTAAAAACGGTATTAAATTCCTAGGAATGATTTTAGATTCTAAGTTAACAGGTATCCCACATGTCGAATTTGTTGTGGCCAAGTGTGAAAAAAATCTTAATGTATTGAAGTGCTTGGCAGGGGTTTGGTGGGGGGCTCATCCTTATTGCCTTAAATTAGTTTATAATGCCATTATACGAAGTATTCTGGATTATGGGTCCTTTTTATTGGAGCCAGCTTATTACGGAGTTCTTAAAAAACTTGACATAATTCAACATAAGTCTTTAAGGATAATAACTGGGGCTATGAAGTCAACCCCAATTAATGCATTACAGGTTGAATGTTCTGATCCTCCTTTATATTTAAGAAGGCAGTTTCTAGCAGACAGATACTTATTATACCGTTGGCAAGTTTCATCGCACCTTTATTTGAAAAACTTGAATACTTGTCCAAAACATGTTTATTCATGTCCTGGTTTGATCACAGTATTCCTTGTCTTGTCAAAAGCTACCGTAGAATTAGACAGCTAAAGAATCCCACTTTTCATGCTGAGAAGTTACCCTTATTCATGAACGAGTTTGAAGAGGTGTTATTTGTACCCAGGGTAATTAGTAATTTTGGTGTTGACTGTAGGCAGCATTTCGCTGCGGTGCAATTTAACCGTATTTTTGAACAGAGTTGGTCTGGTTGGCACTCCATTTATGTTGACGCATCCAAAATGGACAAATTAGGATCAACTGGTGTTGGTATTTTTCACTCAAATTATAATATAGTCCAAAAAATCAAATGTCCTCCAGAAACATCTGTGTTCACTGGGGAATGTAGAGGTATCCTAGAAACTGTCAAGTATGTTATCTTGTGCAAATTAAAGAAAACCATAATTTTTACCGATTCTCTTAGTGCTTTGTATTCCTTGGAATCTAACCCTTTTAAATTAAAGCATAATAATTTAATATTTGATATCAAAAAACTGACTCTTTTGTGCTCTCAGCGTCACTTGGAGGTAATTATAGCTTGGATCCCCAGTCACTGTGGTATAACAGGAAATGAAAAAGCAGATTCCTGGGCAAAGCAGGCTGTAATATGTGGTGACAAAGTTCCATTCCAAAACTACTGTACGGATTTACTTTTACTCCCCAAAAGAAATCTTTTAAAATCCTGGGCGAATGTCTGGAAGTCGAGTTCAAAGGTGACTGGGAGTCGTTACTTTGCAATTCAACCTACGATTCTATCTAAACCTTGGTTCTATAGATTTACTGCATCCAGATGGATCACAACAACGATTTGTCGTATTCGCTTTGGCCACTGTTGTACAGCTGCCCATTTAAGACGTTTGAGAATACTTGATTCTTCTATCTGTGAGTGTGGTCTTGAGGAAGAGGATATCAAATAAATAAATAAAAATAAATTCTCTCATTCGTTATAAACACATGTTTCCTACTAGTGTCGAGTGTATAGTATCATCTCTAAACCCATTTTATGTTAATGTAATTTCAGACTTCATTTCATTAAACAATATTAAACTCTAGAGCAAGAATAGTCTGTAGATGATGGTCTTATAGTATTATGTACCTAGTTATAAATAGTTTGTGTAAATAGTTGTAAATAGGTAGTTCTTTTTGTTTTTGTTTCAGGTCCTGAAGTAATGCACCTCCTGAAAATTCCAATTATTAGGTTTCTTTTCGTGTATATTATATATTTGACGTTGGCAAAGTAACATATTGCCATAAGGGAGAAAAAAGAAAAAAAAAAAAAAAAATCTGGGAAAGTTAAAATATCGCATGTGGTATCCCTGCAGTCAAAATATCTTCTGTGTATTGTATTGTTTCTCGTTCAGCCTTTCTATTATTTTGCGCTATTATTTTAGATAGTTCCATAAATATCCAGTCCTCTGCATATATTATTCAATGCGTCACAATATTATCACCAGTGATAATGAATCACATGTGAAGAAAAGCCTATAAAAACGATGAATCCCTACAAGGATGTAGAGGAAAGTTCTTTTACTGCATCCCCTCACTTGACTTACGAAGATATATCTACGAAACTGCTTAAGGATCACTACTTCTTGACTGCACTAGAGCTTCATACCGAGCTTGTAGAAAGTGGCAAGGAAATACCGCAGCTTCGGGAATTTTTCTCAAATCCGGGAAATTTTGAACAACATGTTTCTCGTGCATCTGATTTTAACTCTATGCGTATGTATCAATTAACGCTACCTTTTTCATGTATATTTGCTTCTAGGTTCTATTTTATAATTTTTATACAACGTCGGGAGGCATACAAACATGGCCTGGCCTACCTGATGTAAAATTGTTGCCGTAATCTATGAATTTTTGCAAAATATTAAGTATAGGCGTGATGCCAACTCTGCTACTAACACTCCTTAGGAGCTTTAACTTTGACGGTATTTGCCAGCTTCATTCCCAATACTATTTTTATTATATTATATGGGATGATAGGAAACACAACTGTTTGATGGGTAGCAGTTATACAGCCTAAGAATGTTTGCAATACAAAGCCTGCAACCAAAGTTGTCACCATCTGCCACATAGCTAATTCTCGGGAGTTTACTAGCAAATGCACTCTAAGGACTCTAACTTGCTTCAAGGTAAATCTTAATTTACTTCTTCACTTTCCTAGTCGAACTGGTAATTAAACAATGCTTTGCCCTACCTCTGCTTTGCTATGGCCTCATTAGGTACTTACAAACATGTCATTGGAATTTTACTGTTGCAGGTAGGTAGATTATTTTGGTAGGCTAAAGCTCCACCCTTGTATTGATCTCCTGTGCAGACATCTCACCTCATCAGTAGAATTGCACTGCAGGAGAATAGAAAATTATGTAGCAAAATTTCAATTGACCTGCATGTGCATTTCAATTGTGTTAAGTTAGTAAGGCTGTGGGAGATGAGAATATAAATAATTATTTATGTAAGACTGAACTGTGTTTCTGCATGCACATGTTGGAGTTTCACATTGGCCTGTGCAAGTCCTCATGAGTCATTGTCTTTTTTTTTAATACCACAAAGGTAGCAACAAATATACAGTGTGCTGGATACCATAGTCTGAAATTTACAACACCATTACTTCTACAGTGTGGAGATGTAAAAACCTCTTCACTCCGTTGATCGATTCATTTGCAATCTAAGAATGAACCAGTGTGTATCATATCAAACAATTTCTCCCAACACCATCTGAAGAATTTTACAAGCTTGCAGTACAGAATAAAACTAGATTTATTATTACAGATTAAGAAATGAACTGTCAAACAATTGTAGTATGTGACCTGTCAGAACTCATTATATACGTTTTCCCATACATTTTGCCATACCATACTATTTTTTATACATATTTACACAATGTCGCAAAGCACAAGCATACGGCCCAACTGATGTAAAGCGGTTACCATAGCCTATGAACGCTCGTTATACATTAAGTGTCACTCGCGAGTATCCTTAGGAGCTTACTGGTGACCTCATTCACATGCAGAAACACAACTACCCTCTAGGGAGTTGTTATTTGGCTGCAGTTTTCTGTGAGGTGGAGGTTGACTTACTTTTATAAAGAAAGTTTTACAGTACTGAATTTTGGTGCTCTTGGTGATCTAAAGGACAGGTTCTGGAATTGAGGAAAAATTAATGGGCTTTTTAGAAGATTGATTCCAGGAAGATTTGTCACTTAACCGGTCAAAACCCGCTATATACGTTTTCCCATACATTTTGTGGTCGTAAACAACTGCCGGGTACACAACAGGTTAATGGGGTTAAATTGGGTTAAGTTCAACCCCCCAGACATAATTTAGTCAGAATACCCCCAAATTCGAACTCAAGTTGATCATGCCTCTTTATGGAAACAAGGTTATTATAGCCTGTATGATGACTTGATAAGATATCCCAGTAGTATTGATTGTATGGTAATTAATGCTATTAAATGACAACATATCATTGTATACAGCAGAAATAGTGTCAGTGATATTACTTGGAATATAATGTGTTGTATTTGTAATTATAATGCCAGTTGTTGAATCTTAAATTTATGAATAGTGTTATACTGATTAGTAAATTCCTTTACAGACAGGACACCTAGTCAGGCCACCTTAGATTCTTTGGACACAGCCCGTTACTCTGAAGATGGAGGTGGGGATCGTGGTGGAAGTGGAGGGGATGTGGCAGTGCTGGAATTTGAATTACGGAAAGCTCGTGAAACTATAAATGCGCTCAGGGCAAATTTAACACAGTTTGCAGGTACTGTTAATTTTAATGCCATTAAAATTTTCATATGATTTGGTTTTGAAATTTTGGGCTAACTTCTGGCAATGCATTTATCTACTATACATTATAATTGGTAGATGTGTGAAAAAGATTATCGTCATAAAGAAATCAAGAATGCTTCTCATTATAATAATCTAAACAGGATACCTTTGTACCAGACCATGTGTGGTACATGCCAGGTTTCTTAGTAGGCCGGTATTTTATCCACTCGTCTATCACTGCTGATTCTCGCCATAGTAGCTTTAAGTAGTCAGCAAATGAGAAGCTTTATCCTTTATGAGGCGAAATAAAAAAAAATTATTTATTATTAATCCTCAAAAAAAGAAATTATTTCGAATTCGATCACTATTCTGTTTGTAAACTGATCCATTGCCCCGCCCTTTTGGAGTGCTGCATGAATTGAAGTTTGTAGTAATAGTTTGCATATATAGACCCCCCAATCCAATTAACTTAAATGTATTCTATAATACTCTAGACGTAATACTGAGGAAAGTGTGTATTAATTCCAGTAAGAAAATAGTACTGTGCGGGGACGTTAACATAGATCTTCTTAAAAGTAATATAGTGTGTATAGAATTTGAACTCTTTCTCTGGAGTTATAATTTAAATTTACAAATAAGACAACCGACTCGTTTAGCTAATAACACTTGCATTGACAACTTTGCTCTTAACACTCAGCATAAGTATAAAGCTCGAGTGCTTGATCTTGCCTTGTCAGATCATACAGCCCAAATATTACAGATACCTGTTAAAAATAAATATAAAACATTTTCTTATCGTGTCAAAAAAAGAAATCTCTCAGTAAAACACCTCAAAATGTTTGATGACTATATAAAGTGTCTTTCCTTTAGTGAGAAACGGAAGATCCAAATGTTGCATTTGGCTATTTTCGCGAACTTTTTCAAATGTTATATGATCTCCGTTTTCCATTTAAGACTTTAACAATAAAACCCTACAAAAAGATAAAATAGATTACTAAGATCATCGCCGTCAAAGGAAAATAAAACTATTTTCCAATCATACTCCAAAAAACTTAAAAAGATCTTAAAACTTACACAAAAAGCTCAAAACAATCATTTTATAGATAATTCAAAATAAATCGAAAGCTACTTGGCAAATAATTAATAATCAAAAGACAAAGGAATTTATTACACAGGTTAAAATAGCAGAACGAGTAATATCTAATCCTAAAAGAATATCTGAGGCATTCAATGATCACTTTATAGATCAAATTGAAGAATCTTCAAATAAATCAACCGCAAACGTGAACGACAGTCAATGTTTATGCCACCAGCTTTGCCACAAGATATCATTTATATACTCATAATAAAAAAGCTAAAGAATAAAAAAAGCTTAGGTTATGATGGTGTTGCCACGAAAGTGATAAAGTTTGTTTCTATAAATATAGCACCACATTTATGTCATATATTAAATTTATGCATTAGACAAGGAATATATCCCGATCAACTTAAACCTCTAATTATAAAACCGCTCCATAAAAAGGGCGATAAAGAGGAAATGACAAATTATAGACCAATTGCTCTGAGTTCAGTATTCAGCAAAATATTTGAACGGTTTATTTATGATGCAATTTATGTATACCTAAGTAGATTTAATATTTTATGTGACAAACAAAAAGGATTTAGGAAAAATAAAACAATTGACATGGTTATTTTTGACTTACTTTGCAATATATTGACGAATATAGATAAAAGAATTCCTGTATGTGCAATTTTTACAGATATGACTAAAGCTTTCGATTATGTAGACCACAAAAGGCTTTTACAGAAACTTAATACATATGGTTTAAGAGGAAATGTACAAAAACTTTTAGAATCATATCTCAGTGGACGTACACATGTGGAAATACCTAGAGTGTGTTCAAGAACTAAATTTGAGCAAACAAACTTATCGAAGGCTAAAGAAGTAACATACGGGGTACTCCAAGGTAGCGTTCTTGGGCCCTTTATTGTTCCTTATATACATTAATGACTTACCAAGGAACATACAGCAACAAATGATACTATTTGCTGATGATAGCACCGCCATAGTAAAATATAATAACATTAATGACTATGAAAATGACATAAATACAACATTGACTAATATTTTAAACTGGCTTGAAATTAACAACTTGAAAATTAATTTGCAAAAAACTCATATCATTCAATTTCAACAAAGAATACGCGCCCCTAACATTAAAGTGCAACATAACGGACAAATTATAGAAAATGTACAAGTAACAAAATTTTTAGGATTGATAATTGATAGTCAGCTTACTTGGAAATTCCAAGCAGAACATATTTGCAAACGCCTACACTCAGCCGCCTATGTCTTGTACAATATATCACAAAAAGTAAAACCTGAGGCACTATTAGTTGCTTATCATGGTATTGTGTCACCGGTGTTGAAGTATGGCGTAATTTTTTGGGGTAACTCGAGTGAAAGAGAAAGCATTTTCAAATCTCAAAAAAGATTTGTGAGATCAATATGTTGTCTAAAAACACAGAAAGCTGCGTGCCAATGTTCAAGTCCCTTAACATATTAACCTTACCTTCACTGTATATACGGGAAATGTGTAGTTTTGTCAAAATAAATCAACACTTGTTTCTAAAAAGGTCACAGTTAAGAAACAGAGAAACTCAGTTACGATCGCAATATTTACACAAACTTCGAAATGTTGATCATAATACAGCACTGTTACGTAAGAGCGTAATTGGAATAGGACCTGTAGTATATAATAAACTACCAGTAAGTTAAAAATATTGCCTGTGAATTTATTTAGAAATAAATTAAAATTAATTTTGATTGACAAGTGTTATTATTCCATTAATGACTTTTTGAATGACTTGAATATTGTAATTTAATAATGTTTTGATTAATTGTATTTGTTGAAATTTAATAATGTGTTGACTAATTGTATTGATTTAGTTTAAGAAACTCGTATGACAGGATTTGAATGACATTACTATATTCTTTTCTTTCATCACTATATTTTAAATTTTTGCATGTCTTATCGAAGGCGAAATGTACTAGGGCCTATCTATACATGTATCATCCGTTATTTGTACCTACATTTCTCGCAAATAAATATTTATGATTTTTTTTTTTAGTCTTCGGCGAATATTAGCCCTATGAGATCAGTGGGCCGATTCTACTAAAAACTGCAACTGCACTGCAGCGCGGCGTGTGTCAAAATACGTACATTTTGACGTTTCGGTATTCTGTTAAACGATCTGACAGCAGCGACGTTGCAGGAATGTTGCAGTAAATGAATCGCTATTCTGTTAAAAAACCTGCACTGCAACTGCTCGTTTCCTGCAATATAATCGTATTCTGATAAATTGTTTTGACATTTGTATACCAGTGACAGACGTTTTGAAGGAGTTTACTTGCAGTTTTGTTAACGTTACTCTTGAGCAACTTTTGCGAAGTGAAATTAATATTCTGAGGCGGTGAATTATATTTGCTTTGTTTTGAAAGATGTTTGTGGATAAAAATAATTAAGTAAAGCTTCTTTTCGGTTAAAAATACCTCCACTCCGGCAACCAAGGTCAATAGTGAAACTATAGGAGTCAACATTAAATAAAAATTCAGTTTTATTAGATTGAAATATGGCAACATTTCAGGTTTTAAGTAGTTTACTTGCAGGATACGCACAGTTGCAGCGTAGTTGCAGTGTAGCATACGCGCAGTTCCAGCGCAGTTGCAGTGCAGGATATTTTAGTAGAATACACCTATCGGCACTGCACTATTCCTGCACGACTCAAGTGACAGGCGTAAACGTGCAGTTGCAGTTATTTAGTATAATTGGCCTACAGAGCTCATAGGCTTTTCTGACTATAATAAAAAATTCTACTATAATAATATATTCTATCCGTCATCTATTATTTTTACTAGTTATTGTTGTTCATTGTTGGACGCATATTTCAAAATATATCCAAACGCTTCATCGATTTTTCAAACTGTATTACGAGTAATGTAAATTAGAATATATGATTGATAGAATATGATGGTGAAGATTTGATGATTATTTAAAAAAGCTAGTTGGGTAAAAGTTTATTCATGTCTTTGTTTATGATCGATGTTAATGAAAACTGCTTCAGTTTATGTACGAATACTAAAAATATTTTCTATAATTTTAAAATCAGGCAATACTCTGATCTCTGAAAGATAAGTGTAATGTCTTATAGTTTTAGTAGTAATAATTTGATTTTTTTATACCACTAAGGTGCTAATCAAGCATTCGGCCTGCCTGATGATGAACAGTCACCGTAGCCTTTGGACATTTGCAACACCAGGGGTGTCACTCATGCGTTGCCGATCGTCCAAAAACCTCTTCAAGCAATTCTAGAAGAATTCCATGCTGTAGTCCCTTGGAAAAACCTCGGCTGGGAGCCCATTCCACAGATTGAGAGTTCTCGGAAGAACACTTCTCTGGAACCGCCTAGTACGCGATCATTGCGGTTCCGGCGTGTGAGGGTGAACTCCCCGTCGTCGGCGAGCGGTACGGTTATAAAAAGTAGCTATCGGCATCATTTCGAACAATTTTTCAGAACACAAGAGGAAAAAGGAGGCAAAATCTCTTCTTAAACTTAAGGGTTCAATACCGGGTGTAAGCTTAGGATTGTCAACAATTCTCACAGCTGGTCTCTGAATCGAATCACATGGCCCAAGCTGGTATCTGATATTTTACAAATGATTTTCTTTTTTGTATTTAAAACAATTTTAATCTTTCAGATGGTGATTCAGCTTTGGATAAAACTACGAAAGATAAATATAATCAGCGGTCGCTGAAGCCACATGAGAAGAGAGCATTGAACTTTCTTATCAATGAGTACCTTTTGCTACAGGATTATAAGCTGACTTCTATAACATTTTCTGATGAAAATCCAGATCAGGTATGACAATGAATAACAGCTACTAAAAGGAAATTATTCTTTTGTGTTGTAGAGAGCTGTTATGTAAGCCTGGGTTTCCAATAGAGCATTGGAGTGCGAGGTATTCCAAATTCGCAAAATAGTATGACTCTATGCACTAACGCAGGGTGAGAATGTGTCAAACAAAGCAAACACTCTTGTTAACCTGCTTTTATTAATTTCACCTGTAACTATGCAAGAATATAAACAAATCTTCGAAGTCGAATTTAACCAATTTCCAATTGTTGTATTGATTTCAAACGCTATATTTAATACCCATGGCAATACAATATGCATTATAATAATGTGGTCCCTGTTACATCAGCAAAAACGTTCCTTATGAGGCTGACATAGTTGAGCTAAATGAGTAAAAGTCTGAAAAAAACGATTGATAAATAAAAAGCATTGAAACCATGCAAACCAATGTGAGAAAAGTGCCAATATATTTTTGGTGCGCAACAAAAGTGGGGTTTTTAAACTACCCGTTTTTACCAAACGGTACCTGGCCTGGAAGAAGGCATAGGAGAGTTGGTACATGGATTAGGTTCACACACCTCTCTCACTTGTGTATCTTACACATATGATGTATCATTAAGTACAGTTAGCGTTAACGCGTTTCTCACAGATTATCCTCTCGCATTTACGCATCAGAACCCTTGCATTATCGTTTGCTTTGTATGTTTTAATGTATGGTGCATTTATATATGGTCTTTTAGTATTGACTTCAAATATTTTTTTACAAATACTTCCTATCCGTTGAAAGAGTGAGTATACGAGCGGCAATCGAGAGGTTGTGGGTTTATATCCCACATAGGCAAAAGAGGTGAACTTTTCTCTCTTAAAAACATTTAAGTTCAACCGAGGAGAGTCAAATCACATCTATGACATCCTCAGTGATGACGAATCTGCAATCCATTAAATTGATTCCAAACAACAATCTAGGTCTTCCAAAATCAGCCAAAGCCAACTAAAATTACTCGCTTCTGCAGCACTTTAAAGAAGATGGTGGCCACATTAGTTGCGAAAACCGATCATATAGCGATGGTCGTATGTTGTCATGTGATGAAGATCTCAGTGCTCGTTAAACAATTTAGTATTTGCCCGGCAGGAAAACGTAGAAGTTCTTGACCATCCTCCATACACTAAGCCCTTTTCTTTCTTTACATTTCCAAAAATTAAGAAAAAAAATCATGGTCAAAGATTCCAGTCCTGTGAAGAAACATTTAATGCTTTCAAGTTCTAGTCATTTTGAACACTTTGGAGTGAAATAAATGTTTTAATAACTAGTTTGAGCGAATGAAATAGGGTATACCTGAGTTTTTTCTTCATACAACAAAACTTAACAAGCATGACGCATGCTTGTTAAGTTTTGTTGTATTACCATACAGCTGCTTTCTATCACTTAGACCGTGAGTGTAGACTAATCTTTATTCTATCACACATTCAATTGATAAATTACTCTTGCTTATCAATTTAATACAAATATAAATTATAATTCCTTTTCAGGATTTTGAAGATTGGGACGATATTGGTCTGAATATTCCAAGACCTCCTGGACTAATGTCTCTCTTTTGGGGAAATTCAACCTCACTGAATATTCCCAAGGTAGATGCTTCAACTGAAATGGATGGATTTCAAATTGTCGACGGCCAATGTCAGACAGATTTGGAAGAAACTAATGTGTGCGTCAGTTGCCAGACTTCCATGGACAACGACACCGATTGGAATCATGAGGTATGTTTAGATTGTCCAATACAGTAGTAAAGCATGTCTCAACTGCAAACAAGCCTCTGGCAAGGTAAAGAACAGGGATAGTATGCGGCCTGACTGGGGAACTATTTCCAAGAAACAAAAAAAATCCCATTCTAAAAGCAATTTCGTCGTCGATTACAATGTTTCTGCTACTGGTGACCAGAGTCACAGGCTCAGGCCTAGTCCAGGCGCCAGTCTCTCTCAATCTTAATTAGTGTTACATATTTATATTTTCATTGTATACCTACCAAATAAGTAAGATTGTGAAGAGAGAAAATAAATATATTATTATTATTATCACCGACAGGACCCACTTGGACCAGTAGTGTAAGAATAAAATACAGGAAAACCTGGTACATTTTTCGGAATAAAATCGGACTTTTCCGTGTACTAACGTCACGTTAAGCTGTCATTATTTTATTTACATTTTTATTAATTAATTAGGTTCATTGAGGCCAGTTTAGCTTTTCTATTTTTTTTATTCAACATACGTCGCGTATAATTATATGGCCCACCTGATGTAAAGTGTAATACTACTCGCAAGTTGTAGTAGTAAGACTCAAATACAGCTTAATAAGTGAGGTTGGCTTTAATTTTAATGATGATTGTGAGCCACCACACATCAAAACCATTAAAACTATATTAGTAAATATATTAGTATTAGATAGTTTCGTGCATATTATTTTTTACATTTATGATGTCATAATTATATTATTTTCTTTTTTACAAGCTCCTGATACAAGCGGAAGAAATAGAGCTTCTCAAACAGAAAATAATAGCATTAGAGACAGAAAAATTAAACTTCCAAAAATTATATGACGCGGCTATTGTCAGCTTGAATTCGCTTACAAGTCCTTCAGTTGACAGCAAAGAGCTTGAACTTACTATGCCTGAGGAGAAAATGTTATCCGCTCAGGTTAGACTGGAGCCACCCGAGCCTCGACCGTTGACTTGTACCGCTGCGGAGAACCATTATGGAAGTGGTAATTCTACCCATAGTACCACCCCTGAGCAATTTGAAATGATTGATAGTGAAAAGAATAGTGTTACGTAAGTATTTTAAAATATATATTTTTTACTACACAATGCTAACTAATTTAAACTAACAAAACCCACACGTTCATGCGCACAAATCTGCGTCTTGTGCAGGAATGGAAGCACATTATAATTTTGGTACCCTTCCAAAAACATCTCATCTGAGTACTGTAAGACGTTTTCACGAATTTAACATTTATATGTTTCTCTGATTGACGATTTTCATGGAGGAATGCGACCATCGCAGAAAATGTGGTTTCCGTTACATTTATTTTATGCAACGTTTGGAGGCATACAAGCATACGACTGACCTGATGTAAAATGGATAATTGGCAGAGCTGCGATAGCCAGCGTAGCCACATTACCCTCAAAATTGCCGTTTGGGGTAGACTGATGTCATCCAGCTAGCGTTTAGACGGTAATAGTGAGAAACTCCAAAATCAACACACTAATAGCTAACATATTGTAGTTTTGTATCCTTTAATTTGAAATTTAAATGTTCGTTGGTGAGGAAGAACGGTCCAAAATCGTTCCAATTAGAAAAAAAAACATAAGGGAAAACGTATGGCCGGCCACTCTGCAGTGCAGAGTCTGCACTGCACTCCCATCAACAGAAAAAGTAACAGCACTCGTCGCTAGATGCCGTACAGGGTTCCATATATTTTTAAAAAATTAAAAATATAATATGTAAATATTTTTTAAATTTAAAAAATATCAGCTCTGCCTACACAGCTTGCTGTTATTTACTAGTAATACCGTAGCCTATGAACGCATGCAATAAATTAAGTATCGCTCGCTTTGTTACATCTTCTGCTAACACAGCAATTCCTTGGGAGCTTACTGGTGACCGCATTCACACGCAGGAATTTTTATTTGGCTGCGGCTTTCTGTGAGATTAAAGTACTTCCTCAGACGGGTTACCTTGATGTGCTCTCCCTCTCTTAACAACTTCCCTGTCCCCTTACAATGCATATTATGTATGCGCCACGCCCATTTTTTTTCTGATAACCTTAATACCATACGCGTAACCTAAAAATATAGTGTTTAAAAATTTGATATTGTTTTCATTTATTTTGGCCATTTTACTTTACGACTTATTTATGAGTCATGGGCGTAGGAAGAAAATGTTTTATACGACGTTCATGAGTCGTATGTGAACATACCGATCATAGATAATATGATAGATTGACAAATGAGTTAAAGTGAAAATATAGGGTAATTATAAAAAAAATATATAATAATATTATCACATTTACGTATTCATAAGTATTATTTTGTAGGTATTCGCTAGTAAAATTATTTTTGTAAGCTAAAATAATTCTCTGATTCGGATGAAGAACCGTTTAGTGGTAGCGAGTTTATACCTCGATGATGATGGAAAAGAAAGCATGCATATATAACGACTTAGCAGAAGTCCTTGGATTATCAGCAACAACTACAGAATGCAACCCCCGCGAAAATCTTTAACCTTAGATCATATCAATTGCCTCTGCAAACATTTCTGGACATGTCTTGCAAGCCAACGATTGTTACGTAAAAATAAAATATCAAAGCTCATTGTCAAGAAAAGCGAAGCAAGCCCACACGGAATGCAAAGCGTGTGAAAAGGCGTTCTGTTTAGATTTTTTTTTATGTAAGCTCAGTATATTGGTTCCGCTTCGCCTGATGGTAAAGAGGAGCCCAAATCGCAATGGCAACTGACAAAAGACTACGCAGTGTCCTGTCAATTGGCGTGCCATGCTGTAGGCCAATTCTGCAAAATAACTGCAACTGCCCGTTTACGCCTGTCACTTGAGTCGTGCAGGAATAGTGCAGTGCCAATAGGTGTATTCTATTAAAATTTCCTGCACTGCAACTACGCTGAAACTGCGCGTATGCTGCACTACAACGGCACTGCAACTGTATGCTGCAAGTAAACTACTTAACACCTGAAATGTTACCATATTTCAATCTAATAAACTGGATTTTTCTTTAATGTTGACTCCTGTAGTTTCACACCCATTGCCCTAGGTTGCCGGCGAACCGAAAACAAGCTTTACTTAATCATATATATCCACAAACATCTCCTAAAACAAAACAAATATAAAGCACCGCTTCAGAATATTTATTTCACTTCGCAAAAGTTGCTCATGAGTACCGTTAACAAAACTGCAAGTAAACTCCTTCAAAACTTCTGTCACCGGTATACAAATGTCAAAACAATTTTCCAGAATACGATTACATTGCAGGAAACGTGCAGGTGTAGTCCAGGTTTTTCAACAGAATAGCGAATCATTTACTGTAGCATTCCTGCAACGTCACTGATGTCAGATCGCTTAACAGAATACCGAAACGTCAAAATGCTGTGTACTATTGCATGTATTAATTTTGTATGCTTACTTTGTTACCACTTAGTTTTATTCATATTGTTTTATGATTTCTGTTTATTTTTTAGCATGCATCGATTAGTGACTATTATCTTGCATACTAGTTCTTATCATTTGGCATCAAATTTTCTGTTATTACATACGAATCTCTTTTTTGTAAATGAGTATGTTTCAATGCATATATTGATTACTTTTATCAACTTAAATCACAAGTCCTGCATCGAAAGCCGTTTCAGTATTATATTACCACGGAATCTGTTTCAGGTCCTAATGTATATTCTTATTTTCTATACTTACGCAAAATATTATTATTTACACCTAAAACTACAACTATCATATATATCCTAAAATTCAATCTCATAAATAATTTGCAATCTAATCTCGATTCGCTTTCCGTATCCGACTCTCAGCACTGTGATCCAGAAACTTGTCATCGTATCATTCCGAACATAACTAGAACACTAAATATTCTTACACAAAACATACGTAGCATCAACTGTAACATCCATAATTTTTTCACCCTATTGGCCAGGCTTAAAATAGACTGTGACTTACTTGTACTGACAGAATGTTGGCTCTCCCACTGCTCTAATCCACCTATCATCGACGGCTACAACATACACTGTAATTCTCAATATAACAACCAAAACGATGGAATTGTAATTTACTCAAAAGTGGATCTAAACATCAACATACAGGAACCTAACTTTCTTGAAGGGAATTGCTTACTGGCGACAACTAGTAATGATTTTGCTCTCGTTGCCATTTATCGCTCACCATCGTATCAAACCACAGATCTATTCGAAAAATCGCTCGACAACCTACTAAGTTCCCTAGACAGATACAAAAACATTGCTATTATAGGGGATATAAATATAGATATATTGAAATATAACTCCAATACTCAATCATATCTAAATCTCGTCGCTTTCCATGGGTTCTTACCGGCTCATAATCTCCCTACCCGTAACGAAAGTTGCCTGGATCATGTACTCCTAAAGTCAAAATCATCAGCCGTTACTCTAGTTTTAAATACAACAGTCACGGATCACAACGCTGTTCTACTATCGATTGACTTGAACACAATCAGTCCCTCAAACTCTACCCGAACTGTTATTAATCAAGAAAAATTGACGGCTCTTGTAAACGCCATCGATTTTAGCCCTATTTACGAAACGGGAGATGCGAATATTGCTGCAGATGTTCTAACATCTCTACTCAACACCTCGATAGTAGCTTGCAGTAATACATACAAAACCTCCCGACGTAAAAAAATTATAAAGCCATGGATTACTCCCGGAATTTTGCGCTGTATCCAAAATAGAGATAGACTACATTCACAATTAAACATCGCCTAATAATGAAGTTCTTAAAACCACTTACATTCGTTATAGAAAATTTTGTAACAAGTTGCTTAAAAATCTGAAGAACCAATATGAAAAAAAAACTATTAGTTAAGGCAGGTACGGATTCTAAACGCACATGGAAAATTATTAACGATATTATCTAAAAAAAAGTAAACAAAATAACCCAAAAGAATTATTAAACTGTAACATAACTCCTGAGCAGTCTGTCTCCGATACAAATTCATATTTTGCAAACATAGGGTCTAGAATCGCTAGTAAAATACGCAGACGACCGAAACACCCTAACTTCACAAAGTTACGTCCCCCCACCCACAAAAATGTGATTCTTTCGTTCTCGAAGACACCGACGAACAGGAAGTGAGGCGGCTAATAATGGATTTACGCGATGACTGTGCTACGGGCTGGGATGGTATCTCATCGTCATTTTTAAAGCAGTTTCTCGATCTCATATCTGGTCCTTTAACACACGTTTGTAAATTAAGTCTGGCTAATGGAACTTTTCCGCGTGCTTTCAAAAAATCCGTAGTTCGTCCGATTCACAAGGGTGGTACTAGAGACTGTATCGATAATTATCGACCCATATCCATCCTGCCGGCTATGTCGAAAATATTAGAGCGCATAATCAATAATAGACTAGTCAAGTACCTCGAAGACACGGGACTGCTTTCACCGAATCAATTTGGTTTTCGTGCAAAAAAATCTACAGCTGATGCTGTCCACGAGGTCACTGATTTTATCGCCAGTAACTTAGATACAGGAATGAAGTGCTTATCAGTCTTCCTCGATATGGCGAAAGCCTTTGATACGGTTCTTTTCCTATCCTTTTGAAGAGACTGGAGAGGTTGGGAATTAGGGGGATGCAGCTGGAGCTTTTCAGAGATTACCTTTTTTTTTTTTTGTGACGCGGGGAAAAATGCATTACGCACACCACCGGTGCCTGGGTGGCCTCCGGTGGTAGTGTGGGACTCCCCGTCGGCTGCCCGACGGTATACCCACTAAACAACCCCGCGAATTGCCATCGGCCGCGTTGGTGTGGTGCTTCGGATCTGTCAGCAACAGGGCACCACTGCGACTGGCCAGCCCCTCAGAAGGGGCCGGACTTCTTCACTCTAGGGGCCATCCCGGCAAATTGGGACAGCCCCTCCGGCGGCGAGACCACTATGGGGCCAGGTTCCCATCCTAACCCCTAGTACATATTAGGGAGGCGGCAATAGGTGCGCGTAGCGCCTACGCCGCACTCCCGTCCGTCGTCTCCAGAGCGGGACAGCCTCAGGATCATCCTCCCTGTCCCGCTCCGAGGCCTCCTTCTGGGACATGACCGTCTCACAGAAGGAGGCCACCGCCTGCCAGGCACTGTCACTCCCGAGCATGGAGCGGATCACGCTCGGGAGTGAGACCAGGTCGTGGCGCTGCCGAGACCACCTGGGACACTGCTCCAGCGTATGTTGGGCAGTGTCCCGGCCGCGCCACAATCGTGGCAGCCCGGCTCCTCCTCCCGCCTCGCAACCCGGTGCAGATACTCACCGAAGCACCCATGCCCAGTGAGCACCTGCACCATGCGGAAGGTGAGGGGTTTGCGTTTTCTACGCATCCTTTCAGAGATTACCTAACGGACCGGCGCAATGCGTTTCAATTGATAGTGTTACTAGTGAGGAAAAGCCGGTCATTTTTGGCGTCCCACAGGGAAGTATAGCCTGTCCGACCCTTTTTCTTTGCTACATAAACGAGTTAAGTGAACTATCACTCGAAAATGGTAAGATTGTTTCTTGCTGACGATACTGCCTTATGCTTTACTGGAGACTCTTGGGCTGACGTTTTCCAATCGGCACAAGAGGGATTTGACACTGTAACGGAATGGCTCAATCAGAACTCCCTTTCTCTCAATGCTGAAAAAACGAAATATTTTATTTATTTATTTTTACACTTTATTGCACCAAAACAAATACATTCAATAGACATAACATAAGAAGAGTACAATAGGCGGTCTTATCGCTAAAGCGATCTCTTCCAGACAACCGTATAAGGAAGAGAAATAATCGTTAATAACAAGTAGGTAGGTGGCGCATTTATAATAAGAAACATATTTATACACATGTATATATGAACATGAATACATACAACCCACATTCTAAATAATTACATTTACACTCGAATAAATTATGTAAAAATAACTTTGATGTGGAAGACCATTGACATAATGGTCAGCAACAGGTAGCAATACCAACGTAAGTTATTATAAACATACACATATATAGTATCATAGATATACATAAACATAATATAAGCTAGATAGAGAGAAAGTGTGACTTCACAAGATTTTTAAAGGAGTCTAAAGATTGTGCACATCGAATAGAAATAGGCAAAGCATTCCATAATTGGACAGCTCGTACCGAGAATGACTTAGCGTAATATTGCGAAGAGTGAGATGGTGTTAATAGACGAAGGGAAAGAGTACTACGTATACCGCAATCGCGACGATCCCGTACCTCACTGAGATAGATAAAATATATTACTTTTTCTATTCGAAATAATACTCAACCCCTCCATCTCATTCTCTAATAATGCACACATGCGACATCCCTTACGATATTGCTTGCCATTGTACATCCTTGCAGAAGTCTAACACCGTTAGATACCTGGGAGTAATCGTAGACCATAATTTAAATTTCGCTGACCATATACTAAGTCTAACTGGTAGAGTGCGCAAATTAATATACATTTTCAAAAACCTCAGACACATTGGGAATCTTCGACATTTGAAAATGGTATATTTCGCACTTTGCCAATCTTTAATACAATATTGTGTTACGATTTGGGGTGGTACAAATAAAGTTACCATGATTCATTTAGAAAGAGCAGTCAGAGCCGTGTTGAAGGTATCATTGTTTCTACCCATACGCACCCCGACGGTTGATGTATACCAATCCTTCAAAGTGCTTACTGTACGTCAATTATATATACTCAACACGGTTCTCAAAAAACACTCTCAGGTACCCATAAATCCCAACAAAGATAAACGAAGAAATTATGTAGTATGCCAAATACCAAAAATTAAAACAATATTTATCAAAAAATTCTTTCCTTACAATGGCTCCTCTTTATATAACAAAATAAACAAAATTTTAAAAATTCATTCTTATTCCAAATACGATTCCAAAGCAAAAACACCTGAATGGCTTCAAAATCTTTCCTACGACGAAACTGAGAAACTTTTGATGAGTATTTATTGATTATTATTCTTATTGGAGATAAATATTTCCTTTTCATTTTTGTGGAATGCTTGTTGTTGACACGGACTTATTATTGATGCTGCAATTGTGAATTTGTTGATATTGGTTGTGCACTACTCGCAGACTAAGCTGATGCATAATTTTTAAGCCTTAATTTAAATTTTATGTTCATTGTACTATATACTACAAAGTTCTCTCTGTATGTTACACCTGGGAAGGATTGTGCCATTTGAGATACAGTATTTTCATAATACTAGTTCAGATGGCACACACCGAATTAAATAACTATAACTACATCGTATTTAGTAGTCCATCGTAGTCCTTGTAGCACGGCTGGGAGCAGGTCATGCTTTATGCTCGAAGTGTGTTTGTAACTCTTATTGTATGCTGCATAAGAACAGCATAAGGGTCAAAGTGTTATGCTTGACGTGCGCTTAGCTGTGCTGTATTATTACTGTTTTAGTACTGTATGTGAATAATTTATATAGTTATAATGTGCTGTTGTTATGTATGAAATAAATTATTATTATATTATTAAAATGTACGCATTTTGACACACGCCGCGCTGCAGTTCAGTTTTTAGTAGAATCCGCCTACTGGCCCGCAAGGTGCTTCTTCACGCTTCGTTTGAAGGATCCCATATTGTAGGAAGGATGAAACACATGTGCAGGCAAGGCGTTCCACTTTTTGATGGTACAAAAAAGATAGGAGGTGCCGAGCTTTTTGGTACGCGAAGATTTGTTTTCAACAGCGGAACAATGACATCGCACGCCTGCATGTGTGGTTGTATAACGGAAGGGGGAGGGTGCGATAAGGGAAAACAGGTCTTCAGAGCACTCACCGTGGTAAAGACGGTAAAATACGCTTAGCGAGCTAATATCCCTACGAAGTTGAAGAGGTTCCAGGTTTTTGGTAACCTCTTCGACGTCGATTATGCGGTTAGCACGTTGCTGCAACCTGTCGAGAGCCTCGAGACGTAGAATTGACCCGAATTGAGTTTTATAAAATAGACAAAGCTGGTCCGGCGTGAGGAATCGGCGCACCCTGTTCAGGATTCCGAGTTATCTTGAAGCAGTTGATATGAGGCTCTCGATGTAGTTTCGTTGGTTAAGGTTACAGCGAATATCCATTCCTAGCATATTCAGGCCATCTCGCATACTGAGCACCCTGAAGACTAGGAATGGGAAGGAGCTTAGATTGTTATAATGAGAACCATGCTTGATTCATAATATTTTTATCAATAAACACATAACTTACATGCCATTTTTAGTTCGTAGTAGTTTTTTCTTGACATTTATACCAAAAAAAAAATTCTTTTATTTCCTTCAACATTAGGTTTTTGCTGTACGTCCATATACCACTATAGACGATGGTATCACGTTCATAACAAAAATGATGTCCAAAATTGTATGAAAAAATGAGTGTCACAGACCCTTGAACTTATTTCCAATACGTTCCCGTGAGTCATATACGACTCATTGGACTTGAATGGATATGTTCATGCTCACGAATTGTGTGGGAATCGAACCCACAAGAATTGGTGTCAAAGTAGCGTTACTAACCACAGTGTCACCGTCAAATACTTTTTATTTATAGGCTTCTTGATTGCATCAATATGCCGCTCTCCAAGTTTTCAATCTGTTACGACCGTATTGCAAGGTCGGCAACAAACCGCTTATTACTTACTCGTGAAAGTAATCCCTGCAATTGTTTAATCTATATTGCTTTTACGCAGTTTTCCTGTTTACAATGACATATTTCAGACTGAGAATATTTCAAAGACTTAATATTTCAATTCGCAAGTACGGCAATTTTAGCGGCTTGTAAAGCCTAAAGAAGAACTCATCATATATCTGTCCAATACCTTAACCCACCGTCCACAGTGACAAACCAATAAACCTGTTCACTGCACATGAAGGCACCCCGAGCTCATTCAAAGCTAAAATGCGTCAAAATATCTCAGCGTATCGAACCTACAATAAGAGCTGCGCTTTCGACTTTAACCCCCGACTCGTAGCGGTGAACTGAATTATACGCAAAGTCGGTCTCATTGATTTTCTATGTGGGCTACTTCTAATATTTTGTTTGCAATATGCAAATTGCGTTTCTTTTACTTTTATTATATGTACAATAACCAAATAGTTTTGCTGCTGAAACTTTGTAGATTGTAGAAGAAACCTCTATATGTTGAACAGATTAAGGAAAGATGGCTCTAATACGAGCTCATTCGAGCCCGCTGTGATCAGTGAGAACAGCGCGCGCGACTCGCCGCTTCGTCGCAGTAGTGTTACGACGCTGGACGAAACACTGAGTATAAACGACGCGGGCGAGTGGACCAGGGTGCACTACGAGTACAACACTATTGAAAACAATAGCAAGGAAATGTGGATCGATAGGTAAGTTACTGCATTTTTATGTATAAATTTAACAGGAAAAATGTTAGAAGCATAAACGGGTTTATTAATTTTATTGAGCTTTATATATGAAGCAAAACAATAAAGTTATGGCGTATATAGCATGGCGGGCGTTGCAGCCCGACTGGGGATCGAAGTACTTCCAACTCACTTAAGACCGCAGCCTAAAATATAACTTCTTAGAAGGTTGTTGTGTTCCTGCGACTAAATGAGTTTACCAGTAATCAGGAGTGAGGAGGAGATGCTGCTTTAGCGGCAAGAGTAATAATGCGAGAGCGGTACTCCGCGTATTGAACGCTCATAAGACTCGGTCACAGCTTTCCATCAGGCCATATGTTTGTTCGCATGCTAATGTAGTATAAAAATAAATCTGTTAGCAAACGGTGTTCTGAAAAAGAGCAGTGATAGCCCAGTGGATATGGAACCGGCTTACTGACCAACTGGTCCCTGATACGAATCCAGGCGGGAGCCACTAAATTTGTGTTTTCGAATTTATGTACATATTCATCACTTGCTCGGCGGTGAAGGAAAACATCGTGAGGAAACCCACAAGGTGAAAAAAATAGATTTCGAAAGACGTGTGTCTTAACCTAAGAAAGAGCTGGTTTCCCCTCTGGGTTGTGGAGGTCTGACGGCAGTCGCTCCATGTCATTCATCAGTGTTATCACCAAAACCTTAGGCTTAGGTAGCGGACACCTCCAATCCTAAATGGATTAGGAAACGGGATAACTCGAAAAGAAGATGTTCTGAAAAATAATGATTGGGCAATCCGTAGCCGCCTGATTAGTAGATTAGTGGCAAACGAGTATATTGTCTACTTGATGGTAAGCTTACTACCGTAGCCTATTTACACTTGCCACACACTACGGCTGCCACTTGTGCGTCGCCGACTTTGAATTTAACTTAAGAAAGTATTTTGCTTTGTTTTATTACAGTGGACTACCAAATAGTTTGAAGGTGTCAATTTTGAATTGGTGCTGTGAATCCTTGAATCTCAATGAACCTCTGGCTAACGATCTGCTTGCTGAACTAGTGAATGCTGACAAACCCATGACCCTGCCAGGACTTCTTACATTGGTTGCTGATACAATACCTAGAGTAAGTGTTATTTATACTTAAGTCAACAATAAGTGTAAAGGCATACAGTACCTTCAAATTAGTAGGCCCTTAATAATGAAAATAGCAAGAAAGAAACCAAAGTAGAGGTTCCTGAAGTTTCAATAACTAGCGGTGATTGTCAAACAGATAGGCACTTTGTAATACTCGTTTAGCATATTATTACAGTATAACATCACTGCAAACCCGCCATGTTGGTCAGTCTTACCACATTATACTATATAACTAGCAGGCGGCCTAACCCCATTACCATGTCAGATTTTTTATTAAAACGTCGGGAGGCATACAATCCCACGGCCCACATTATGTAAATATGTTAGGATAGCCTATGAACATTTCCAATACAGGAAGTTTCACCTGAGCGATATAATCTCTTTTCCTAACACAGCACCTCGAGGAGGCTACTGGTAACCTCACTCATTCGTAGAAACACAACAACCAAACGCCAGGGAGCTGTTATGATTTATTATATACAACGTCGAGAGGTATACAAGTATACGGTAAGCCTGATATATTTATCGTAATCTATGAACTCTTAGAATACAGGAAGCATTGCTCACGCGTTTCTACCCCTGTTGCAAACACGGCTACTCCTTAGGAGGTTACTGGTAACTCCATTCGCTCCTAAGAACACAACCATTCTCTTATTTAGCTCCGGTTTTCTGTAAGGTAAAAAGTACTTAGATGCTATGCTATATTATAAGATGCTTAGTTGATTGGCAAAAAATACCATTAGTTATTGAAAATTGGGAAACCTCTCCTCGGTATCGAAAAAGTAAGACTTTTCAATATAAATTGCTCTGCATTACATGTGATCAGGGCCTTACCACTCGTACATTGTATTTAATTATAAATAATAGAAAACTGAATCACAATAAAGTTTTCAATTACTAAATTTACCTCACAAGCCATGTCTATGAAGGAAGGTTTTTGAGTTGTAAAAATGTCTTTGAATATGTATATAAGTGTTAGATTTCGTGACCAATATTCACACTGCATTCAATCGTAAATAGTCGGTTTATGATTTTCGAAAAATAGTACTACAAAATGACTGATTTCGAATATTTCCTGCGCTTGTGCTATAAGACTTTGGTCATATTTTATGATACTACGTCAATTGCAAGTATCTAGTAGGTTTTGATCTGTGATTTCTTGACAGAAGAATAATGAAGTCATCCTATAGAACCTTTTTACCTTTTGGAGTATGAATTTTTTAAACATATAGGTGCAATATAATGTCTATCTTATTTAATAAGTGTATACTTACATACGTAACGTATTAATAGCTTTATTATTTTGCATCATGTTACAAATCGGTGACCTTACGTGTTACATTATGTAACTTACTGTGTTACACTATGTAACAAGTCAGCAATCCTTGTTACACTATGCAGAAAGGCATGATTGCGTTTCTGTATTTACCCAAATAGTGAATTTGCGGCCTAAGCCCCTTGTTACGCAAATCCAATGCACGAGTACATTAGTAGTAGTTAATGTGATTGAAACACATGTGGTTACACAGATAATTCCGCACACGTTGGTAGCGCGACGTTGCGAAGCGGCCGCGTTGGTTGCCGCCGGTGCCGCGCTACTGCCTCCCGGAGACATGCGTCGCGCACGCCTTTTGCATACGTTGCTTACACTTGTCAAGAGACCAGAGCGAGCGGACGCCAGGGCCATATGTGAAGGTATGTCGGAAACGTGAGTCGCGTGTCTGCTGCACAATATTGTAATCAAATTACTTTATATACTGAAGTAGTGTTCACGCAAGGCACAGCTGGCTACGTGGTGTCGATCCCAACGCTTATGTATGAAAGCGAGAGCTGTAGGCCAATTCTATTAAAAACCTGCAGCTGCACGTTTACGCTTGCCATTTGAGTGGTTCAGGAATAGTGCAGTGCCAATACATAAATTCTATTAAAATTCCCTGCACTGCAACGGCACTGTAACTACGCTGCAACTGTGCGTATCTATATACAAAAGTTGCTTAAGACTAACGTTAGCAAAACTGCAAAAAACCTTCTTTAAAATTTCTGTCACTGGTATACAAATGTCAAAACAATTTATCAGAATACGATTATTTGTTTTTTAACAGAATAACAAGTCTATTAGTACAGCGCTGCTGCAAGGTAGCTGCTGTCAGATCGCTTAACAGAAACGTCAAAATGTACGCATTTTTGACACACGCCGCGCAGCAGTGCAGTTGCGGTTTTTTAGTAGAAGTTGGCTTTGGCACAGAAAGCATGAAAGTAGAATAAACGCTGTGGTTGCGGAAAATTTGCGGCTTGACGCTTGTAGACCGAGTTCACATTGTGAATGTGAGAAAGAGAGTTGGTCTGAAAGAGAGTATCGATGTTAAGTTAGGACTAGGTATGCTCCTTCGTTCATTGGTTCGGAGATTGGTAGTAAGAAGGCAAGAGGAAAGAATGAATGAAACAGATGTACAACGAAAGTAGAAAAATGTAGGTGCCGAAGAAGGCCTTTACTCACCTACCACGACTAAATATATCATGTGTTATTAGAAGGTGGTGTCACGAGCCATAGGAACCGGCGGGCGTGTATGAAACGAGCTATGAATGTAAAAGAAGCTAGTGAGGCGTGTAATGACCGAGTCATGTACTTAGTACTCTCGCCACAAAGGTATAAACTTGGTATAATGATGGATATATAAGCGTTATGTCTGTTTTTTTTTTCTAAATTTTATCTTCTAAGTTTGTTTCGAACAATTATTATACAATCTCAGAGGCAAACAAGCATACGACCTACCTTATTATCATTTGTTTTATGGTTATTGTAACATACCTAGTCTTGCCATAAATACTGAAACAAAGAAAAAAAAATATCTATTGCAAATAACATTTATTACTTTTGCAGTGTGTTAGTTTAATACATAAATATAAAACAATTAAAAATATAAAAAGTTTATTCGAAGTGGTCTCCATTGGCTGCCATACAGTCCTTTAAACGTTGATGCCAGTTATCAATAGAAGCACGCACTCTTTCCATGGGAAAATTCTTCACTGCCAATCGTACGGATTATTTTAGGGATTATTATGGCGTTTAGAGCAAGCCGTACTCTCTGAAACTGACAATAAATCATAATCCAGCGGATTAAGATCGGGACTAGACGACGGACAGTTTTCAGCTCTGATGAAGTCCGAAACGTTCGTTTCCAACCAAGACTGCGTAGACCGAGCTTTATGACCAGGCGCCGAGTCTTGCTGGAAGGACCATTCTTGGTTATTGAACATGGTGTTGTTAAGGGGCTTCACTACCTTCTCAAGAATGGTATCTTGATACACTTGTGCCGATGTTTTGATACGTTTTTCATAAAAATATGGCTCAGTCACTCCTTCATAGCTAATACCCCACCAAACCATCACTGAAGTCGGATAGTGCTCACGTTGCGCTCTGTCGACTAATTGGGAAGCTTCCTTAGAGTTTTGAGCATAAATACGGTCATTTTGTTTGTTAAAATGTTGCTCAATTGAAAAAAAATTCTCATCCGTAAACAAAATTTTTCTGTGACCTCCCTTTGCGTACCGCTTCAGTAGTTGTTTCGATGTTACCACCCTATTCTTTTTTAAATTATCAGTTAAGAAATGACCAGTACGTCTCTTATAAGCTGCAAGTCCTAAGTCATCTTTTAAAATGGGCGTCATGGTTCTAGGTGCTATCTTCATCTCCCGAGATAAAATCTTTTGCTTTCGGACAGGATTCCTTCGAATTCTTTCCCTTACTGCTTGATCACCTTTTTCGTACGAACACTACGTGGACGGCCAGATTTTTTTCTGTCACAAACAGAGGAGGTCACATTGTACCTATTAATAGCCCGGTACACAAACATTTTACTAATACAAAGCGTATGGAGAGTTTTAAAAATTGCATTTGGCTCCATACCTACTTTGTGTAATGCAATCACAGCGATTCGGTTCTCTTTATCATACCAATCCATTTTATAATATCGCAAAATACTGTACAATGTATTGGTGCCAAAATGAGAAAACTCAATGAACAATCATTTAAAAATGACAGATTCCAATGTAAATTCAAATGTAATATTTTGTTTATTTTTAATTGTAACAGTATTTATGGCCAAACTAAGTATACATAAAGTATATATAAACGCTTACAATACAAGTAGTATCGCTCACGAGTTGTTAACGCCCAAAATAACACAACGACTCCTCAAGAAATTTTGTACTATGCTTCATTTCAGTTACACAGTTACAGGAACTTAAGTATAATAGATATAAATAAGTAAACATTATTTGTTTGTGGTAATAAATCACCATTTTAATTTATTGTAATATATCAACATATTAATTTTTAATGTGATTTCATATCGTATATTGGAATGAAGTATAGTAAGCCTTACTCATAACCGGGAATACCACAACTCTCTAGGAAATTGTTATTTGGCTGCAGTCTTCTATGATGAAGAGGAATTTCTCCAGTCAGGCTGCTTTGAAGCGCCTCTGTCTTTCGCCAGATAGATACCTGGTTATGCCGGGTAAACATGCAGGCGAGGTTGGCTTAGACTAAAAATATAGTGAGGCATTTATAAATAAAAATAAAATTTTCATCATTTGCTTAATTCTAGCCTATGTTTATTACAGCAACATGCCTCGTAGTGAAGTGGGGAGGCAGTGGTGAAGTATTATCATCAATCGCTGAATTGCTAGCGTCAAGATCTTCCGAGCGCCGTATACTAGCAAGCCAAATATGCGTCGCAATTGCTCCTTACGTGCCTATAGAGTTATGCACATCGTTACTTCTAAGTCTCGTCCTACTTATGTGCGAATCGAGTGAAGTGGAAATCAGAAGTTTGGGACTGAAGTCGGCCTGTTTAATCTGCCCAGTAGCGGATCACAAATATGGACAACTGGAGAATCTCATGTTTAATTTCTTGAAAGACCCAGTGGAGAAGAATGTTAAGGACACTGTAAATATATTCGTACCTTTGCTGGCGAGAAGCGCTTTAATTGCAGGTAATAAATAGAATATTATGATGAGACCGGTTGTGGAGTAGTTCTCAATGTCACACCAACGCTTGTGTTTCGATTCCTACACTATAAAAACATTTGTGTGCATGATATATGTGTGTTCGTGTTGATATTGATACAGAAACTGGAATAATAATAATAATTTCAGTGTTTGCAATTTCTTTTCTTTTTAGGAAAATTTTCATCAGATCTATGCAGCCGTGTGATATCAAACTTAGTTAAATCATCAACTGAATCTGAATGGAAGAATACAATACTGTATTTAGATATTATGAGAGTATTAGTTTTAGCGAAATTGGCCTATGTAGTTAATGTACAAATAGTTAGAGACGTTACCCTCACCAACTGTGATATGCAACCGATTAACTTGCAAGAAGTACCGCTAGAGGGCGGGCAAGAACATTTCTTGGACCTTCAGGGTTATATCACGAATGACGTGGACGCCAAGATATTATTAGCAGCAATGAATAGTTTAATCAAAGAGAAACCTGAAGTCAGATGGTCACAGCTAACATGGTTTACTGAATTGTAAGTTTTATTTTTCTATTTTATGAATAATTCTGTAATAGTTGCAAATTCATATTAAAGTGTTAGAGCGCTTCTAAGTAGCAGGAAAACTTCGAGAGGCACACGTGGCAAATGAACCCTACAACGAGAGTATGCTACGGGAGAAAGGACAGGATGATGTTCACCTGTCTCGTAGTTTTCTGCAATTCAAATATGTTTTTTTTAATTCCACCGTATATATGAACAAGGTTCTGAAATCACGTCCCCCTACTTGTACACGCAGCGTGGGACAACCCCCCACTAGATGAAACTACAACCTCAAGAGATTTATAGGGAGTCGATGGATGTAGGTGGCAAAGGATCGAGACGAATGGCATACTAGAAGGGAGGCCTATGTTCAGCAGTGGACAAATACGGGCAGAAACAATGGTGATGATATGAATTCTGCGCACATTGTAACTAATTCTAACGCAACCATCACTCTCCGATGATAGAATAAGATGTCTACGAAAGTTTTCCCAAGTCACTACAGCATGGAGCTTAAAAGGAGCCTATAAGATTGGTAACTCGCTAATGATGGCTCCCGTCTTGCATGCATCAGGCAGATCAAATATTTGTTTAGTTATATAAGAAGCAATCAATAGTACCATACCCAGCATTAATTAAAAATTAAAAAATCGCTTCCACGTTAGAACCGACACAGAAATTTCTACTTGTTTTATTTTAATTTTAAAAGGAATCAAATGCAGTGGAAGTAGCTCACCTACTGCTAGCTGTATTTAGAGGCAAGGCTAGCTTGTACGTTGTGCACCCTGCTCCTAGTGAAGTAAATTATTTACTGGAGTTGGTTTATTTGTTAAGCACGTTTCTTTGGCTACCAACCCATTATTATTATTTTCGTCGAGTGACCACTTGACTTTTAAATCTCTATTAATTTTTAGATGTGTTCATTGGTAATTCGAACCTCAAATGTAGGTCTTCAGGTTCACTAATACTCTTAAACATAAGTATAAATGTAAATTTGGAACATAAGACATTACAAATCATAGATATTATCAATTAACAAAGTATTTTTACGACATTAAAATCAATTAATCTTTTTAAACTATTTCCATTCATTATATTCCCGACAGAATTCTTCCGACCTTAAGAAGGGGATTGCACTTAAGTAAGGTGCGAATAGGTTTTCAGGGTATCGGCAACATACGGCGAGGCCTGCCCCTGTTTCGCAAGTCCATACGCAACTGTTGACCATCACGCAGTCCGTGTGCTTGTTTGCCTCCTTAGTGATGACAAAAAGTTTACTTGTTAATTTTGATTTAATTACAGGTTACAACAGATTCTAGATTTGTCAACAAATAGCAAGGCATTGAATCATGCGGTGATCTATGAGCTACTTATATCTCTTTTCACCAGTTACGTGGACAATTTTGGTGTCCATTTCTCGTCGAAGATACTGAAGCCATTGTTTACAAATGTCATCGTTGATTTAGAGCAGAGAATGGAGAAACTTCATAGTGTTAATGTGGATAGTACAATTATTGTTGGTATATATCTTGTAGCTGTGTTACCCGCTTTTGAAGACAAGACGCAACACGGGGAGTTCTTGCAAAAGTGAGTTTCACCTCTAATATAGTTGTTATCATTAACTAAATCAAGTCTGAGTATGTAAGATTAAGATAAGAAATGTATGCTTCGTTAGTTTGGGTATGTAGAAAGAATTTGGGACGAGAGTATGACGAAACAGATATTCAATACGAAAGTTGAATACGAGAAAGGCCAATACTCACTACTACTACTACTACTACCTAATTAGTCGAGTTTACAGCCGAACGTTATGTTACAAGTCCTAGGAACCGGTGAGCATTATAAGAGCTTTGAATGTTGAAATAGCAAGTGACGTGACCTAAGGGCCATGTATTATGGCGCTTATACCTCCAGATCTCATTTCATTAGCCTATTTTTTTTCCGACATATTTGCAATAGTCTTAATACCTGCCGTGACCTGTTCATGGGTATATTGTCCCATTGACATTCCTTAGAGCAGGTCACAGCCGGTTTACTACTTTACATCATTCTTGATGAATTATGATGATGATGAAATTATGTTTTGAAAGACGTGTCACCTAACCCAACAAAGGTCTATTTGTCCCTCTGGATTGTAAATATCTGACGGCAGCCGCCCCATGTCAAAATCCGTATCTCCGCCAAATCCTTAGGCTTAGGTAGCCAACCCTGCCAATCCTAATTGATTACGAAACGGGATAAAGTTAGGAAAAAGAAGTATAAAACCTATTTCGATTGTTACGTCCAAACGTGCATCACTCTTTGCTCGTCACTCTACTTCGGCCTTATACGATTATTGGATTTTTAGATGGATTATGTATAGCAGTATACGAGGTCTACCATCGAAGATATTTTCGATACCGTTGAAGTGGATTGCTATACACCGACCTGACATGCTTGATTTCTATCTACAGCACCTCAGAGAGTGTAAGTATATCTTATGTACCGTATACTTACATATATAATATTATATGTTTCTTTTACTTATTGAGGTGTGAGGTTATGTTTAAAATCAAAGCCAATCTCAAATGCACTTTTAGAAAAGAGAGAGGAAGGGTGATGTTCCGCAAACATTTTGTGTTCCGCAAGGCATGCCTACCAAATTAATAAATTTTAGTTGTACACCGTTTTTAATAAATTTTTATTGATTATTAAAATCAATATACCTACCATGAATTGATGTTTAATAAGAAAATGGGTGTGCTAAAAATAGCCGAGTAGATCAAAATTTGGAATTATCGTTGATAAGCTCGCATATCTCTCACCTATGTACATATTATCTTCTAAACTTTCTGACTAAACTAGTTATTTTTGGGGCACACCAGCTAATGACCAATATACCAGTGTGTGCCGCGGCACACACTGCGGAATATTTAGGTAGGAAATAGCATTATTTGATCATGACAGCCAGACTGGCTAGTACCTTCTTTTTTTGTAATGTCGGGAGGTAAACCATATGGCCACTCTGATGTAAAGTGGTTATCGTAACTTCTAGACCTTTGCAATATAAGGAGTATCGCTCGTACGTTGCCACCCCCGCTGCTAACACAACTACCCGTCAGGGCCTCAATCGCAGCTACATAACAACCCTTCAGGAAGTTATTTGGCTGCAATCTTCTGTGAGGTGAATGCCCTTCTCCAATAGGGCTGATTTGATGCGCTCTACCTATTTTGAGCCTCGTTCATAAATTATGTGCAGGTGAGGTTAGCATTGACTCTAAAAATGATAGTGACCTTCTTGCATAGTATACAGTATACCACCGCCGCCGTCCTGGCGATAAACATCTGTCCTTCTATAATGGCTAGAATCCCTCCATATCTCGGGTTCGTAGCCCATTTTATTTTTGACATATTTCCCAATAAAAGAGAATGGTTATATTGTTCCCCTGATATCCACTGTGTATTGGCGGGTATACTATATTACGTTAATCTCCTCGAAGGGCCCACTACCTGTTCAATCCTTGCACGCACCCCCCATGTACAAAATTGTTACCAACCCGTGATTTAAGAAATATTATAACAGTCAATATATAGTTAATATATTCAGGCGTTATTTTGCGAAAGTCCAATTTACATGCAATTGGATCTAACCTGCTTGTGACTTAATATGTAATAATATTCGTATACCTACAGGATTTTACATCATTATATTTCTTGCAATTTCGTTATTATAGTCGCAGCAAGCAGTTGCGAGAGTTCTAGCGGCAGTGCCATAAGGGTGTACATAGGCAGTTTAATCACGGAACTGGTGAACGCGACGGAGATCACCGAGGCCTGCCTCGAGAGACAGCTCCTGCCCGCCACCATGGCTCTATTGCATGACGATGACGCGTAAGTACGAACATTAATATTACGAGTACACAATTATTTTTATTACTTTTAGCCAACTTATGTTTTTTATACATGTGGTAGAAAAAATACATGTGGGGAAAACTAGCGTTCGGTTTGCCCGATGGTAAGCAGTTACCGTAACCTATGATCATTTGAAACACCAAGGGTGTCACTCACGCGTTGCTGACCCTTAAAACCTCTTAATGCCTTTCTTGAAGAACCCTATGTTGTTAGTCTCTAAGGTCTCGGAAAACCTCAGCTAGGAGTTCATTCCACAACTTGAGAGTTCTCGGAAGAAAAATTCTCAGGAATCGCACAATACACAACCATTGCGGATGCAGTTTGCGAGGGTGAACTCCCCGCCGTCGGCGAGCATGATAACACTTATTACCAAACAGCAGGTTTAAATTAATTGTTCTTATTCCAGAAGCGTGCCTGTCGCATAAAATAGGAAACACAAAATGAAGTTTCTAATTTTTATATTTTTTTTAGATATTATCGAAAAGATTTAAAATAATATCTATATGGATAAAGATTTTTATTTTAAATTTACACTTGTGTATTATAGATCGGTGCGTGAAGTGGCGATCACTGCATGGGGCAGCGTAACTCGGTCTTGCATCATCCGCGGACTGGGGTGCTCGACGCAGTGCTGGTCGCCCGTCGAGGACCTGCTGGCGGATACCAATCTCTCCAGCAGGGAAGGCGCCCGAGCCGCTGAGGCGCTCGCCCTGCTCGTGCTACCCACTCCAGATAACCACGCCGTCTCTGAAAAAGGTAAGTTTGTTATCTACAGTAGTACTACCGTTCAATCTACACCAGTTTAAATTTTAAACGTAGCATTTTGAACGCTGATACCAGAGTCCTGGGCCCAGTAGCAAAATTGTTATGGTATGCACATTATATTTTATAAAACATCGGTAGGCATATAAGCTTATATAGCCCACCCATCAGGTGGGCCGTAAACTTACCGTATATGTACATAATTCCACTAGTTAATTCCATTAGTAAAGTCCGGGGAAAAAGTGAGCTGGGGAATACAGACCTATATCTATTTGGCCGGTATTGAGTAAAGTATTTGAAAGGATAATTGAGCTTGAACAATAGCAACTCTATTTTAGGAAATTTTTCATAATTCACGGCACGGCACGGAACAGGCTGCCAGTCGGTTAACAGGCCGGTTCTTGCCACTGAGTTAACACTGCTCACCAAGTCCGGTATGATTTGTGTCAAACTCACGATTAAACGTCTCTGTGAGATTGCGCCGATCTGTTTATAATAGAGAAGCTACGGGCCAAGACTCCCAAGAAATTACGGCAACCTTTCAATTAAAACTAGCGGATTTCATTGATTTTGTGCACCGTTACCCTGATAGTACCAAATATAGTAAGCCCTGAGAAGCTGGTGTGTTAGCAGCGGCGGAGCCTTAATCACTTTATTTAAGGTGGGCCGTATGTTTGCTTGCCCCTTGACATTGTATAAAAAACTATTTAAAAGGGTTTCGATGATACTTTACAAGGCCAAAGTTATCATCTAACTAAAATATCAAAAATGAGGCTATGTTTAGGGTTACTGCATTTTTTTTTTGAAGAAGAAGCCCGGTGATGGTATGGTTAGCAATACTACTTTAAGTTCATATTCAGTTCATAGTCAGATCATAAGTTCTGTCAAAAACTTTTGATGTAATTAATGATACACTTTTTGATAAATATGTAATAGTTATATATGAATTGAATTTAATAAATGTACATTAAATTTTATTTACATAATTCGAAATGCTATCCTTCATTTTGAATACATGCTCTTAATTGACGCGGCCAGTCATCGATCGCAACACGCACCACATTTATATCTATTTCTGTCGCTGCTTTAACCAGAGATGCTCGGAGATACTTCAAATTCTGATGAGGTTTAGCGCAGACTTTCTCCTCCAAATGTTGGCAACGTCTTGTAGTCCAGTGGGTTAAAATCTGGACTAGAAGAGGGCCAGTCTTCATGCCCGATGAAGTCATTTCCACGGGCGGTCAACTAGTTTTGAATGCTTCGTGCCTTATGAGCTGGTTCTGCACCAGTCCTGTCGGAATACCCAGTGTCTGTTTTTGAACGTTGTTTGGGAAAGAGGTTCTACTATGTTTGTTAGGACGGTATTTTGGTAAACCACGGCACTGGTCTTCACATTTTTTTCACAGAAAAACACCTCAGTTAAGCCTGAATATGAGACTCCAAGCTAAACTATGATTGATGAAGGATAATGCCCTCGCTGGGCCCGCGGAATACGCGCGCTCGCTTCTTCACAACTGTTTCGTCCGGAAACAAAATTTCACGGTAAATTTTCCCGCGTACCGCCTTAACAAAGCGCGAGATCTTTTCATCCTAATGTTTTCAAACGCTCGTTCAAAAAATGACCGGTTTTTTTACGATAAGCTCGTAGTCCCAGATCTTCATATAACACTCTTTTGACAGTGGTTCTGCTTAATCCCATCTGAAGAGCTAAGATATTTTGTTTACGCACAGGATTTCTTTGGATTCGCACCTTCACTGCTTTGATGACCGCTGGTGTCCTAACTGTGCGAGATCGGCCGCTCCTCTTACGATCTTCGAAGCTTGGATCTTTAGTATATCGTTTGATAGTGCGATAAATATATCGTAGTGTTATTTTGAATTTTTGTAGGTAATACCTAGTGGGGTCATAAGTTCTGTCAAAACCTTATTATTTTAATTATGGAGTACTGGCCAGAAGTACTGTGACTAATTTTAAAAATACAACGTTCCCACTTGCCGAAAATAAAAAATTTATTCATTTTCATTCATTTTCAATTCAAATATGGAGTGGTCGAAGAAGGAAGATATAGTCAAGATAGAGTCGGTTATCGCGTTGCACCGCTGTGTTTACGCGCCAAAAAAGATTTTCAACATTCTACAATCTATTACAGCTAGCCGGGACCGACGGCTTAACGTGCCCTCCGAGGCACAGAGAAACTCGAGATAGATAAACCCATCCATGGACAAGCTGCGGTTGAAGTTGTTTTCGCACACGCAATCGAGCTTTCACACCTACACATGCCATTTGTGTTCGTGAAAATACCTTTTTGTCTCGGTCTGGGTGTTTTCAAGAGGTAGCTTGCATCGAATGCTGTGTTAGCAGCAGAGGTGGCAACGCGCGAGCAATACTTTCTGTATTGCAAGCGTTCATAAGCTACGATAATCACTTTACATCATGTGGAATGACTTAATTAATAACTAATCAATAATACTGATTTTATTCCAGCTGTGAGCATGCTGTGCGCTCTGTGTCACCGCAGCGGCCTCTCAGGCGAGTGGCTGTCTGCGTTAACGCCGGGCCTGCAACTCGCCGCACACCACGCGAGGCATCATCCTGCAGTGCTGCCCGCACTCAGGTAACAAATCAAGATGTGTGTAGGGTTAATATATACGCGGCATATATAGCCCCACACGAGCCCATTCGTATCCCACCGCGAGGATACCTACGAGTCTCATTTCTATCGAAAAGGTGTTTAGAGCAGTATTCCGCAAACTTTTTGTGTTAAAAGTGCACAAATCAAATTAAAAATTTGTAGATGTAAAATCAATATAGTATGAAAAAATGTAATGCAAAATGTGACCCCGCATAACTGAGCATAGGCGATCAAAGTTTGATATTGATGATAAGGCCGTTCTTCTCTCTTGTTTGTTAGCAGCTCTATTCCCCAATAGAGCTGCTAACAAAAAGTACCTCCATTTTACAGGAGACCGCGGCCATTATAAATATTCGCAGATAAAGGATTATTATGTTCCTGTGTGATATTAATATATAAGAAGAGGCAAACATATAAGTAGGATATGTGATTACTCGTCATGATATCAACAGCCGCGCCGCGATCCTATCCAGCCTTTTATGGGGAAAAAAGACTTGTCTTGAAAGCCCCTCATATCGTGTTGTTGAGGGATATTGAATCCAAATTCACATATTACATAAATTAAAATTTTGTGTTAATTATACGTATTATTCATAGATGCTTAAAGATTTTATTACGTTTAGGTAATTTCCTGTAGGTTTTATGCGAAAATTATTCATTGAATGTGATTGACATGGATCTAGAGAAAATATGTACCTACTTAGTCTGGCCATAAATACTGTTAAAAATTAAACATAAACAAAATATTACATTTGAATTTGGAATCTGTCATTTTTATATGATTGTTCATTGAGTTTTCTCATTTTGGCGCCAATACATTCTACAATATTTTGCGATATTAAAATGGAGTGGGGTGATAAAGATTTGCTTAAAAGTATATTCGCGGCATGGGAAGGTTCGCAAGATGCCTTGGGAATTTTCTGTGATCTGTCTAAAGCGTTTGACTGTGTGCACCATGACACTCTTGTCAGAAATTTACACCACTACGGTATCAGGAACAAGGCTCTCGAACTTCTGTCTTCTTATCTGGGCAATAGGATACAGAAGGTCGATATTAATGGTAAAAGATCTTCGGGATCCCCTGTAGTTATGGGAGTCCCACAGGGGTCAATTCTAGGTCCATTCTTATTTTTAGTATATATAAATGAATTACCTTATTATGTAAAGGATAAACATGAGATTGTATTGTTTGCGGATGATACCTCTTTGACATTCAAAATTAATAGACAATTAGGTAATTATGACGAACTTAACGATGCTCTCTCTAAAGTTATGCATTGGTTTAATGTTAATAATCTGCTTTTAAATGATAAAAAGACTAAAGTAATTAAGTTCTCAACACCTAATGTAAGACAGGTGACTACCAATGTACATGTTAATGGAACTAATTTAGCCCCTGTGGAGACAACTGTGTTCTTGGGTATAACAATCGACTCCAAACTACAATGGGGCCCACAAATTGAAAAATTATCAGGAAAACTAAGTTCTGCAGCCTATGCAGTGAAAACTATTAGACGGCTCACTGATGTTGATACGGCTAGAATAGTTTATTTCAGCTACTTTCACAGTATTATGTCATACGGAATTCTTCTTTGGGGTAACTCCGCGGACAATAACACCATCTTTTTATTGCAAAAAAGAGCCATAAGAGCTATCTACAAACTTGATCCCCGGGAGAGCCTTAGAGAAAAATTCAAAGAAATAAATATTCTAACAGTCGTATCGCAATATATCTATGAAAATCTTTTGTATGTCCATAAAAACATAGATTCATTTTGTAAAAAGAGTGATGCTCATAACATTAATACTAGATATAAGCATAATCTTGTGTTACATCCAAGCCGTCTCCACAAAATAAGTAATTCTTTTATGTGGCAATGTATACGGTTCTATAACAAACTTCCCAGCAATACAAGAGAATTGTCAATAAACAAATTTAAAACTACCATTAAAGCCAAATTGTGTAGCAGGGCATATTATAAAGTATCTGACTATATTAATGATAAAAATGCCTGGGATTGAGTCGATCCAATTATAATGTAATTAATAAATTATGTAAATTTGTTTGGATACCAAAAGAGGGATGCCTGAGTTTTTTGGCAGTATTTTTATCAGTGCTCACCTAGTCATGAACTGCACGGTAGGGAAAAAAATTGTGACGATTCCAAACAAATGTAGCCATTTTTACGGAATAAAAAGATTTTGACTTTGACTTTGAAAGAGAACCGAATCGCTGTGATTGCATTACACAAAGTAGGTATGGAGCCAAATGCAATTTTTAAAACTCTCCATACGCTTGGTATTAGTAAAATGTTTGTGTACCGGGCTATTAATAGGTACAATGAGACCTCCTCTGTTTGTGACAGAAAAAGATTTGGCCGTCCACGTAGTGTTCGTACGAAAAAGGTGGTCAAAGCAGTAAGGGAAAGAATTCCAAGAAATCCTGTCCGAAAGCAAAAGATTTTATCTCGGGAGATGAAGAGAGCACCTAGAACCATGACGCCTATTTTAAAAGATGACTTAGGACTTGCAGCCTATAAGAGACGTACTGGTCATTTCTTAACTGATAATTTAAAAAAGAATAGGGTGGTAAAATCGAAACAACTACTGAAGCGGTACGCAAAGAGAGGTTACAGAAAAATTTTGTTTACGGATGAGAATTTTTTTACAATTTAGCAATATTTTAACAAACAAAATAACCGTATTTATGCTCAAAGCTCTAAGGAAGCTTCCCAATTAGTCGACAGAGTGCAACGTGGGCACTATCCGACTTCAGTGATGGTTTGGTGGGGTATTAGCTATGAAGGAGTGGCTGAGCCATACTTTTGTGAAAAACGTATCAAAACATCGGCACAAGTGTATCAAGATACCATTCTTGAGAAGGTAATGAAGCCCCTTAACAACACCATGTTCAATAACCAAGAATGGTCCTTCCAACAAGGCTCGGCGGCGGGTCATAAACCTCGGTCTACGCAGTCTTGGTTGGCAACGAACGTTCGGACTTCGTCAGATCTGAAGACTGGCCATCGTCTAGTCCCGATCTTAATCCGCTGGATTATGATTTATGGTCAGTTTTAGAGAGTACGGCTTGCTCTAAACGCCATGATAATTTGGAGTCCCTAACCTAACCTAAACCAATCCGTACGATTGGCAGTGAAGAATTTTCTCATGGAAAGAGTGCGTGCTTCTATTGATAACTGGCCTCAACGTTTAAAGGACTATATGGCAGCCAATGGAGACCACTTCTAATAAGCTTTTTATATTTTAAATTGTTTTATATTTGTGTATTAAACTAACACACTGTAAAAGTAATAAATGTTATTTGCAATAGAATTTTTTTTTTCTTTGTTTCAGTATTTATGGCAAGACTAGGTATACAAATGTACATAATCAAAGTGTTGAAAACATTATATATTTATTATGGAACTTGTCTTACTTCACTATGCTAGCACTATAAACCTACGCTCGTGTTTTACTACCCATCATCACAGTTGCTTAAATATATTACAGAAAATTAGAAGAAGTGGTACAAGCGCCGCCCCTGTCCCAGTTCAAGCCTTGCATCGATGTGTTGATGCAGAACGCGGCCGGTACGTGGGGGATGGGGGAAGCCCCACGGGAAGCTCCGCGCACCGCCTCCAACCTGCACGCCGCGCAGGAGGTCGGCAGGCGAGTCACACAGATGTTCCAGCAGTCCAAGTCTAACATCAACATACAAAATATTTTTAAGAAAAAAACATAATATGCGAGTCCCTGTAATCGTCTATCTACCAAGTTTTTTCATCTACCCGTTACCTAGGTACCTATTTTAAAGGCCTATAAGAAAGGGGGTTGCGTACTGTAAGTTGCGTACACAAGGATGTAGGAATACGTCAGTATACAGAATTTTCGAAGGCGAGTTCACGCGAGGTCTTGAAGTTTCCAGCTACAGCGAGAAATTACATACACCACCAACTAATGTGGAAGTCAGATTAATAAAGCCACTTCTAGTGCAATGGCGTTAATCCTTATTTAACTAGTTAATCTCGTGTGAGATTTTAAAAACCTCTACTAATCTAATACTCTTGTTTCTGTGATTGTGTCGTAAACTGTTAGGTAAGTAGTTAGGTAATATGAAATATTACTGTAGTTATAAAATTGGTTTCGACATTCTCACATTTTATGTAGACATTTACGTTCGTAGAAATAAGGCTACGAATTTGTTTTTTTGTAATTGCATGTTCTCTCAATAGGCTCTTGAGTTTGTAAATTGGAATAAACATCAAATACAAACCCATAATATGTTCATTGCAATCAATATATCGTTGTTCAATTATTTGAGTTAGACAGCATATAAAGCAAAAGTCGTTGCGTTCAGTTTATTGCATTATTAGACCAGTCATTTATTCTGGAAACAGAGCTAAACATTCAATGTCAAAACACCAGCATATCTATTTTATTAGGTTTATTTGAAAAGCTTTTCAAATAAGTGATGAACTTCCCAAAACAGAACATAAAATGGCGAAGATAATAAGAAACTTCAAAAAGTACTATAATCGACGTATCGCAAGACTGCTATTACTAAGTGTGCGCTGACCCTCCGTTTGCCCTACCTTTAAAAGACCTGTCTTTTAGAAACCTTTGGGTAGTTTAAACTTTTACAATACAATCCATGACAAATACTAGAAACATAAACAACGATGATATGTACTACTGTCCAATTCGGTGTGATGTAGGACTAACCCTAAAATATAACAACAAATAATAAGAACCGAAGTGTGAGTTGGGTTTGTGCTAAAAATCTTTATGTGATAATATACATGTTCTGGTCCTAGGTGCGAGAGTCAGACTCGTACCTATTTCATCGATTTTAATAGTATATACAGATACATCTGGAACATTGTAACGATGGTTTAAACCATTTTTTATTGTAAGTTATGATCCATCTGAGACAGTATTTTTAACCGACTTCAAAAAAGGAGGGGGCTCTCAATATAACTGCATTTTTTCTGTATGTTTGTTACGCGATCATTCCGCCAATTATGACTTGATTTTGATGATTATTTTTTGTTTGGTAGGTCATACTTTAGAGGTGGCACCATATAAATTTTATCGAATTTGATTCTGCGCTTTATGAGAACATCAACAAAAAAATATGTATACACAGAATTTTATCGATAGTTTTTCGTAATCCTAGAGTACAGCTGAGAGTAAGTCACGCTTTACACTTGAAGTGCGATTGTAACTCTTATTACATGCTGCATAATGACGGTATACCGGTCTAAGTGTTATGTTTGACATGTCCTTAGCTGTATTATTATCATTATAGTACTATACATGAATATTTTATATATGTAATTCTAATGCCTTTTATATAATTCTAATATAAATTCTAATATATAAAAATTAAATCACTATATGATGATATTTTTTGAATTACTTAGAAAGGCTTTCGTTAACCGTTAACATTAGTTTTTATTGTTTATGTTTATGCCGTTTATGGTCCGATTTAGTTTATTCTTTCAAGTGTATACTCCTGCGGTGGTCACATGTAATTTTAGGGAAACTTTTATGAAGTTGATTAAATGGAAAGTTATGAAACAAAGGAATTAATTAAAATAAAATAACCAAGGTCATTGAAATTGTGCACATCCTTTCATGACATTCACACCTTTAATGGGGTCAAGTCAGTTTCAGTTTAAAGATATTTTAAAAGCTTATCAAAGCTATATTCTTTTAAATAAAGTATTCTAATTCTTACTTTATGACTGTTGTTGTAGGAATCCAGGGACTATATAATTTGATATGATAACAAAATCCAAAAAACAAATAATAATAATAAATTCCAAGATAACCAATTTTACTTTTAAGTGCAATTTTTATTACACATTCCTAAACAATGTCGTTTTGAGTTTTGTTAATCCGTTTTCAGTACTTAGTTAGATTAAGTTTAGTTGTAGTGCGGTACAAAACATAGTGCAATGAGTGGATAATGACAGGTGAAATATTTATGTAACATTGTAAATAAACCTTCATTTAATATTTCATAAAACTATATTTAATACAGACCTCGGTCTGTATTATACGTGTTATATTCACGCTTAGCATTACTATGAATTTACGTTCTATGACCGAGGTCCCCTGGGCTTGTCCACTGGATGGTGTCACGAGTAAATATTTTTGCCTGTGTAACCCCTAGAATGATCTTGCAATGAAATATTTTTTATGCCTTTGGCACCCCATCTCCGATCATTTCAATCTTTGACAGAAAAGCTCACACAAACAATACACACTGCCATTTCAACCAACTCTCCTTATGTATTTATATTTATAATGTTGGTAATTTGTATCCAATATAAACCATTCTTTCTTTACGTTCAATAGATGAAATTTCCTTTTTTCCAGAACCAAATTTATATGAATTCAACATGAACTAATACCGAAAAGGCAGGGAGTGGACGCAATCACCATTTTATCTATTTTTCGTAACTTAAATTATTTTCTCTATCACGGGTTATCCGTTTCTTTATCAATTATTTGTTTGGCGATTAGCTAGGGTACCACGGCCCAATCATTTGCCCTTGGTACCCCTTTGTCCCCGTTGGGTTTCTACGGGCAAAAACATTTGTATAACACCTACAGGAAGAATAGACTGGAGACCACTGGCATAGAACGTGAATTTAGTTGTCTACAATGATGATGATTACATATTATTTAGTTACTGGTTGTCATAACAGCAAGGAAATTGCCCTTGCTGTACGCTTCTCCATTGAATAATGCTTTAATTAAGAGAATCAAGTATATTCAAGACCGTAGTAAAGCTCTGACTAAGATATCAAATGACTTTCATAACTGTAATGTACAGACTAGGGGGAGTACATCCACCTTATAGAAGAGCACTACGAACACAATTTTCTGAAGAGAAATTGTTACATTAGTGCGGCGGGGCTGGCAATATGTCGGCGATACTTCTTGTGTTACAGTATCCATAGTCTACTGTTAAGGATTGACATGTAGCGATCCAATATGCCTGTTTGTTACCTGGCGTAGTAGGGTATCTCTATAAAAAAGCAATTAGTTTATAATCTAAGTATACTGTAATGTATGCAGTGTAGCTCATGTATAACTAGTCTGGCCATAAATATTGTTATGTAGAAACTTTTCTTTATTTAACTGTTTATTCTGTGAAAAATTTCTTTCCATTTCCCGCCATTTTACATATTATTTTCGTGTTTATTATCAAACTATAATATGGAATGCGGTGTTAAAGAAAATAGGATTGCAGTGATTGCCTTGCACAAAGTGGGTACTTTGTGTGTTGTGTGGGTACGTACAAGGAATGGAGCCGTCGGTCATATCTAAGACACTTCAAAAGCTTGGTATTAGCCGTATGTTCGTATATCGTACTATCAACAGATATAACAACACTTTCTCTGTTAAAGACTACAAGATCGGGGCGACCGCGTGCTATTAGAACTACAAAGGTTGTTAATGCTGTTAAAGCCAGAATGCGCCGGAACCCTATAAGAGCTGAAGACTGGCCCTCGTCTAGCCCAGATCTGAACCTCGTAGACTACAAATTATGGTCAGTTTTAGAGGACATGGCCTGCTCGAAACGACACGTCGACGTTGTGTCTCTTAAGAAATCTCTAGAGCAAGCAGTGCCTAAATTTCCCATGGAAACAGTGCGTGAATCTATTGATTCGTGGCTAGACAGATTAAAGGCCTGTATCAAAGCCAAAAGTGGCCATTTCGAATAGAATATTTTTTTCCTTCCTAGATTTCCAGAAATATATACATATAAGTTTTATTAACATTACACTACTTCATAAAAAAATTAATGCATATTCATTTGTAACATACCTTATGGCCGGATAGATATATTAAATTGAATAAGCCTTTTATTTTCGTGAATAGCTAGAATGGAACAGTGAGTTTGAAGTGCTATTACTAATCGTTATAGTCAAATAGAAATATAATAGACGGTAAAATATAAATGTTATGTAAATAGAGCCCTTTAATACTAATATATCCAGGAGCTGTTTGTTGTCATAAAAATACCTTATCCCTGGCGAAGGGAAAACTATTTTTGACATATATGACTGTTTTAAACGATTGTTTTCTGTTCGTTCACGTTCGACCACACACGTATTTGATTATGTTGATAAGCACCATTCTTGAGTCACAAGTGTAATGTTATAGTTCTAATCATTCAACCTATCATGTCTAGTACATTATGTAAAATTTACTAAAAGTTACTGTAATTTGGTGCTTCCTTTTACCCCTACATTGTGTACGTATATATCTGTATTAAGCCTGTAATAATCATATTTAGAGACATGCGTTTTAAGAATTTTTACTAGCTTTGTTATGTTGTATAGCTAATTTGTTAATTTTGTTTTATACTTTTACTATGTTATATGTATTATTAAATTATTATTGCATGTTGTATGTGTCAACGCAGAACGAGTGCAGAGAGGATTTTTGACAAACCTGTAAAAATATTTAAATATGGGAATTGCGTATCTGATGACACGCAAGCATTGCTTTCTGAGCGAGCATTCTGGCACATAAAATGCTTTTTACTATTTTTATTACTAAATAATTTTATAGTATCATCTTAAAAATCCTCTATACTTCTCTTAGTCTTGTCCTTAATGTGTGTAATGTTCTTCGTTAAAATGTCTTACTTATTTAAACAAAAATGTACTAAATGGAATCTCTGTCTTACCTATTTTGTTTATACTCTAATCTAAAACATAGTACCTATACCTTGGTTTTTATTTTAGATTAGCATATAAACGCTAGGCTACATTATATATATTATTATAAGGGTTCTAGATATCTTCCTGTTTATAGAAGGGTTGTAGTTGATTTAAGAGATAAAATAGATTGTCAGACATGTTTAATTTTAAATCATCTGTATTGACAAAATAACCAAAATCATATTAGCATCTGACATTAGGCAGTCTTCTTTTGGTGTACCATAGTTTGGTAGTTAAATGTCAATGTCTTCTGCACTCTGTGTGTCGTGACTGTAAAATATACTTACATATTTTTTTCACGAAATTACCTAATAGTGAGCGATATTAAGATGTGACAAATATAATGTACTTAAATAAAGCTACAATTGGCACGAATATAATTTGTTAAAATTTAGGTTGTGTCAAATATTTATGGAATACAAATATAATTTTATAAAAATGTTACTTGTTTTTTTAGATTTCTGCATGCAACAGGTGTCAACGGGTTCGTTTGTCTGTCCTACGTAGTCAGCGCCACCTACCGAGTTTAATTGTGAATCTAAACCATCCAGAGACCCACACAAGGTTTCATGAAAATTGGTGTAGCCGTTTGGTTATGGCCAATTTTGTCATAAATAATAAAAAAATATGCTACCGCTTATCCACGTACAAACTGTACAATCCTTATAAGTCATAGACCATTTAACCAAAGGACACGGTATACGTGTGAGTCTAATAGCAAATACTTCTGCCACTTATCACCAACATAGAAACGATAACAACACGCTTGTAACGGGTACGTAACCCTCACTGTGCCAAATTAATTAATTATTGTGCGATTGTTCATAGGAAACTGCTGATCATTATCATTTTCATCATTCACCTGCGAACATTTTCGAAGATCAACAGACTTCTCTTGCAACCAAGCTACGAGAAGCACGTCTCCAAAACCTACTAATCGCTGATCACTTAGTCCATTGAAATGTTACAATTTTTTGGGCTTAGCGTGCCAAACTCAGAGCACGCAATTTAATTTTTTGGATGTCAAGAGGGAGTTAGTGTAAAGTTAAATAAATATTTGTGGGTCCGTAACTTGTCTTGCGGCCGCCATCTTGAAAAAAGGGTTGCGATTGGTTTTTACGGTATATCGAACAAACTATTTGTTGAACAGAAAATTGTAAATACGTTATTAATTGCAAATTAAAATCTATATGATTTTGGTTTCATAACTTTTAGTTGTAGAGTCAAAAATAACAAAGTTATTAACGAAAATAAAACAAATTGGGAATAAATTTTCTTTTGGTCGTTATAACTTTTTCCTGGTTTCTTCTGGCCTCCATACCTTCTCAGCATGCGACACTACTTCAGTAGCTTACAACATCGGCAAAATGAAATTTCTGACAACCAACCCATCTGAAGTTCCGACCCCACAAACATGGATTTAACTTTACACTAACCCCCTCTTGGCATCCAAAAAATAAAATTGCGTGATCTGATTTTTGTAACCCCAAATGTAACTAGCAAGTAAGAAAATCTATTTCTGTATCTTGTTTTTGAAAACTGTCATCGACGGTTGGTTTACGTAATTGGCGCCGTCGTGTAGGATATGTAGTTGACAATTCACGCGGTTTCCTACTTTGAGACTCGCGTATTAGTCGAATCGTCGACTGTTTGAACTTTACTTATGTATGAACACCGGTATGTATATACCAACACAATTTCTGTTGTTACTTGCTAGTCCTGTCCCGAAAAGTAACAGAAAAGATCCTGTACGAATAGAACACTACTTTCATTTTTCTCTTTCTACAGGTTGATTTTAATATCGTTTGACAAAATTTCAGAGGAGGTTATAGACGTAATACAGATATAAGAAATAACATGTTTAAGGTAAATGCAATAGCATAAAAAATAATTGCAGTTGAAGCTTTTTGTACGTACGTACGTATTCTCGTTTAAATTAAGGCTCAATTTGTAATATTTCAACGTAGTGATTAATAAATAAAGAAAGCAGTAGGTAGTATGCACGGGCGTCGCGTTACCCGCGCTCTTTGTGAAAATAGGGTTTTTCCGTTGAAAACTAAGTTATTATTCTATATTTTGAATATATATTTAAAAAGCAGTGTTCGTTTTGGCTTAACCCTTTACGGCATGGATTTTTATATTTAAAAAAATATATATATGTGGTTCTATACTTTATCCTTATTAGTATAAAAATATAAAAAAAATTCCTAGATGATTTAGTAAAAAATGATAAAAGAATTTTGGTTCCAAATTTGGAACAAAATGCATTCGCGCTTATAAAAATACATGTTCCATATTTGGCACTTTATGCAGTGTGTTCTTCTTTTGGTTAAGCATGTTTTTTTTAAGGTCACGCTTTTTTTTTATTCTAAAGGAAAACATTATTTTAAGAAACTAATTACCTGTGTCTGTATATAGTGTGATGTCGTATTTGTTTATATAGTTTGATTTTATAGGAACTAACGCAAAATAATCACGATTTCTACAAATTATGAATTATTAACGTAGTGTTATTCCTTTACTAAATTCGGAAATAAATAAGAAATAAATAATTGTGAGATTTAATAAGTGCATTGCATGGAGTTCCAAATTTGGCCAAATAAAAAGCGCCTTACTGCATTTTGTTCCGGATTTGGAACAAACTTTAACTGATGATTTAAATATGATAATAATAGATATAATTACGTTTTTTACCATATAAGCGTTGAGGATCCCTTTTTCTGCAACATTAACTCTGTTTTGTATTTTTTTTTAATAAGCATAACAATGAAAACAAAAAATTTGTACGTGCAGCTCCTACGAAATGGCGGCCTCGACTGTTTTGTCACGAGATGACAGCGTTTCGAAATACTAGAAGGACGTTGTTTATGATTTTTTGGTTACAGCAGACCTAGCTTTTCTTTATTGATTGGGAACAGAATAGATAGATGGCGATGGTAACCTTTTACAAGGATAAATATAAAGAGTTCCGAATTTGTCACAGTATGCGGTAAAGGGTTAAAGAAGTTAGGAAAGTGTTGCCATTCCAATATCGTTCCTGACGATGACCTACGCTCTGTAGGTACCAAATAAACCTACAACTCTGATGCCAAGCTATCTACTTCGGCAGCTACTGACGACTATCAGGATATAGGCATTTTTTTAAAAAATATTTTTCTGTTTAGCAGATTAATAGCTCTTAGTTTACTATAGGATTCTGATTAATTTTATAGTTATAAATAAAAATGTTGCCTAATTTCTGGCATTTACAGAAATAAGTTAGCATATTATTGGCATAAACAGTACTTTAGCTTTAGCATATTTTGTAGTAGAGAAGTTGGCAACACTGTCACACCATTTTTATGGTAGTTGTTTCTCAAGACAAGAACGACAGAAACACTACATACAACTTAACTATTTTTCTATCAGTTTCCGAGTTTGTAGATATTTTGTATTTGTCGTTTAACTCTTAAATTAATTTAATTTTTGTTCTTTATTTGTGTATTATCTTTGAACAGAGTTGTAGGCACTACACGATGTCTGAAAAACATTTACAGACCGGTAAGTCAAGTCACAGTCACCTGTTTTCACTGAACCAACCCCATTGTCGAGGATTTTACACATCTTATTAAATAAGTTTAAATGAATGTAATGTATTATAGGTGATGCCCTCCCATCATACAACAGCGGAAAGTTGCGTCTATTTGCTATGCGTTTCTGCCCTTACGCCGAGAGAAGTGTTTTAGTTCTTAACGCTAAGAACTTACAATATGATCTGGTTTTCATCAATCTGGATAACAAACCTGATTGGATATTCAAGTACAGCCCTAAGGGTAAGAGTACTTAAATTATATGAAAGTAAAAACATAATGCTATGACCAATTACATCGTAGCAGTTTGAATAAATCTTTAGCCATTTTGTTTTGTGAACAACGTATGTCTACTATGCATTTGTCATTTTGCATGTCCATTCATCACCTCCACTTTGCTGCTCCCGAAAGTGTTAACATCATAAGCAGTCTCCTAGTTTGCATATATCACTCCCGGTTACCTGCTGTAGGAAGTTACCTATGTGTATATTGTTTTTAAATTTTAATTATTATTAGTTGAAGTGTGAATAAATAGTACTTTGTCATTTTTTTATTTACTGACCCCAAATTAACCTTGTTTAATATTTCACTATGATCAGTTATTCATTGATTGTGTGGTAAAAAGAGCATGCTTGTAAATGTTACTGTACCTAATTAAGTTGTAGTATGTAGTTATATGCTTATTAAAAATGAGTAACAATATCCACATATTTGTTTATAATATAAGATAAATTATATTAACCCTTTAGAACCCGCAGTTACTGTTATCCTACTAATATTATAAATGTGAAAGTTTGTATGTATGGATGGATGTTGGTTGCTCTTTCACGCTTAAACAGCTGAACGGATTTGAATGAAATTTGGCATGTAGATAGATTATAATCTGGATTAACACATAGGCTACGTTATTTGACTCCACGCAGGCGGAGCTGCGAGCAGCAGCTAGTTCAGTATATATATCGTAAGCGAATGGTATAATTATGCCAGTTGGATCTCGCCGGGTTAATAGATGTGTATTATTTTTCTTTTATTTGTACTTACCAACCAAAGACTGAAGAGAACTAGACTATGTTCACATTAATTCGAGGGGTGTTTTAAGTGGTTAAGTACTGTGTAGTCATTCCATCAGCAACAATGTGTTGGCAATACATTAGTGACACTACTTGTATTGTAAGTGTTTATAAGTATAAAAACTAAAGGATTTTACCTGTATGCTAAGATGGATATTCAAATATTTTACATTATCCTGAAGATAGATTTAACAGGGAATTGCATGTAGTCAAAATTGCAGTTGATCTAAAGAAATTAAGTGAATTATAAATAGTAAATAGCATATCTATCTATAACTTCATGCCAAATCCCTAACGAGGTAGGCAGAGAGAACAGAGCGCCACGCGACTCGATCCTTACATACCTCACTCGCTTCTTTAACATTCATTGTTCTTTTCATGCACAATCGCCGATTTCTAGGGCTCCTGACATCACCTGATAGAACACGACCAATTTGGTCATGGTAGGTAAGTCTTGGCCTTCCCCGGCTCCTACATCCTTCCACTTTTGCATTGTATATCTGCTTCGTTATTCTTTCATCTTGCATTCTTTCTACATGTCCAAACCGACGGAGCATGCCTCTTCTTATTTTAGCACCGGCGCTCTCTTTCAGACCAACTGCTTCTAACCTCATCATTGCGAATACGGTCTACAAGCGTTACGCCACAAATTTTGCGCAACGCTCGCCTTTCAACCGCGTTTATCCTACTTTCATGCTCTCTCTGCCATACCCAGCACTCGCTTCCAAAAGTAAGCGTTGGGACCAGCACTGCATTGTGTATAACCAGCTGCGCCTTCTGGCTCAGGTTTTAACTGCCAAGATGTTTTCCCAACACTCCATTCACACTATTTCCAGCACTCACTCGCCTTTCCACATATGCGGTGTACCTTCCATCCCTGCTGGAAGCGCATCCAAGATATACAAACTCATCCACTTGTTCCAACACTTCATCATCTACCGTAATCCTTACATTGGTTCTGGTTTCTTCTCTTTCAAATACCTCTTTATATCTTTGTTTTCTTTGCATTCAATAGTAAGCCTTCCTTCATACATTCGTCTTTTATCATTGTGACTAGTGTTTGCAGCTCAGATAGTGTTTCTGATAATAGGACGGCATCATCTGCATACAGCAGACAGTTCACCACTAGGTCACCCATGCGTAATCCTACTTTCGTCGATCTTATTCTCTGTAGACAACTATCGAGATACAGAATAAAGAGCCAAGCAGACAACATGCAACACTGTTTGACATCAAACCAGGGTGACATGTTGCCATCTATTTGCACACATGCTGAGTATGTCCTTCATATCCTTGTAGGTGGACTGCACAGCACGGAGCAGTGAGCCGTCAATCCCTTTTATATCTCAGCAATATGCACCACAGTTCCGTTCGCACAACCCTATCAAATGGTTTCTCAAGATCCACAAAACCGCAGAAAACCTTCTGGTTTGTGGCCAGATGCTTCTCTACGATATTGTGAAGCGAGAAAACTAAATAGCATAACTTGTATATATTTGACATTACATTTGGTGCTGAATTAAGTCCACTCACTGCCTGACTCATTATTTTTGATGATGTTTTATATGTTCAGCTTATTATTTTTAATTTGGTTTCAGATGTTGGTACCATGACATAATATATTACTTTGTGTTGCTGACCCATTTATCACTATTACAACCATTTTCCTTATGTTTATAACAGGAACTGTACCAGCTTTGGAGTACGAGCAAGATAAGGCGCTCTTTGACAGCAACATCATTAATGTTTATTTAGATGAGAAGTACCCAGAGGTCCCTCTGCAATCCACGGATCCTCTCCGCAAAGCTGAGGACAAACTGATTGTAGAAAAATTTACTGCTGTATGTATTTGTAAATATTTTGACAATATTGACAATACACTACTAATAATTCTTTTAAAAATTGTGTGGGTTAGGTTTACCTAATCGATATTCTTAATTTGAGTGAACATATGGTACTTAATTCATATCTTAGTTCACTAGTAGCACATGATAATCTTATGGAACACACAAGTTAAGAAAAGATACTCACTGCCCGTCTATGAAGGGGTTTATTTTCTTTAGAGGGCTTTAGTGCTATAGAGGGCATGTTAAGAATCTCAGCTGTTGTCAATAAATGACAGTCATTAAGCCAACTAATGAACACTAATGCCAGCCAACTAATGAAAAGGACGCTGCCTTTAGGCGATTAATGCAAGATGAAAGAATGACAAAACACATGATGTAGGACCATGGTAGGGAAGTTAAATCTGTCCAATTCTGGCCTGTCATAGGACAGTTTAGTTTTAAGCCTATTCATTGTTTTATCTGTCTATGTATATCTCAGAAGGTGATGTCAAGTGTTCCAAGAACTGGTGAGTATGTTTGAAAATTTAAAGAAGCTAGTAAGGTCAGTAAGGATGGTTTGTCTTTTCTACCTACTCACACAGAATTTGGTGTAAAGAGATGAATAACATTTTAATCATAGTGTTTGATTGTAATAAACAGGCTCAGTCAGCATATTATATGGCTGCATTCAATGCTCAAGGTCTAAAACCTGATATGGTGGAGAATTATCACAAAGGTCTTGAAGGATTACAAAAGGAATTGGAGGGTCGGGGAACAAAATTCCTACATGGAAATGAACCTGGTCTTGTAGATTACACTCTCTGGCCTTTCTTAGAACGTTTTGAAGCTTTACCTTTGCTCGGCAAATCAGAGTTCACCATGGACAAGACCAAGTATGCAGCACTGGTGAGTATATTGTTAAAAGACTGGTGAATATGCACTTACTTTTTTGATCTTATGACTGATTATGAAATATAAGGTAACAACTTAAATAATAAATAAGTTTTAATGTTAGATGTAGGATGTTATTTATTTGTATAATTAACTTTTGTTTCTTTTTATTGCAAGTATGACCCATAGAATAAGTTGTCCACTTTAATAAAACAGAATCTCTTGTGTAAACCAAAATGTAAAAGTTATTTTGAGCATCTTTAGCGTCCTGTAGGCCAATTCTACTAAAATCCTGCAGCTGCACGTTTATGCCATTAGAGTTGTGTTATAAGAGTAGAGCAGTGCCAGTATGTATATTCTATTAAAATTTCCTGCACTGCAACTATGCTGCAACTGTGCGTATCCTGCAATTAAACTATTTAACACCTGTCGTGTTACCATATTTCAATCTAATAAATTGTATTTTCACGTAATATTGACTTCTGTTGTTTCAAGCCCCATTACCCTTGGTTGCTGTGGAGGTATTTCTAACTGAAAAGAATCTTTACTCAATCATATATTCCCACAAATATCTCCCAAAACAAAAGAAATGATTTGTAATGTAACACACCACTTCTGAATATTAATTTCACTTCGCAAAAGTTGCTTAAAACTAACATTAATAAAACTGCAAAAAACTCCTTCAAAACTTCTGTCACCGCTATACAAATGTAAAAACAATTTAGCAGAATACGATTACATTGCAGGAAACGTGCAGCCATGCAATTCTGTAAAGCAAACATTCTTACATCCTCGGAAACATCGGCTGTTACAGCCTTGAACACAAAATTGCAATTCTTTGGTGTCGCTTTTCATGGCTGTGCGACACTAGCGCCGCAAGGCTGCGTTTGGAATTGGAATTCTACAAGGCAAACAGCCTCGCGTACGCTTACAGCCTTATAGAATACCAAATAATTTAGCCGTGATCGCAGTAGACGATGTCAAAGCTGTGACATCTGTGATCACAGCGACGCACACAGCCATTACGAGTCGCTTAGAGAATTGCACGGCAGGTGCAGTGTAGGTTTTTAGTGAGACAATTACTGCAGTGTTGCTGCAACGTCGCTGCTGTCAGATCGCTTAACAGAATAATGAAACGTCAAAATGTACGCATTTTGACCAGAGACGTGTTACTAAAGGACCAGCCTCGTAGGATCATTCCCCTCTGTCATTGTACAAGATATTGTGATCCATTGCGCGCATAAATACTTCGTGCGTAATCGATTCTCTAACAGTCTTGTAATCGTTATCGCACAGGTAACATCATAAAGTGTTACACTAAAAATGCCAAACTGTGCAGTTATGTCATGCAAAAAAGGTCGAACACTTCTAGTTTGCAAAAATATTGAGTTACCTTAACATGCAATCTCTCCAGAAGAGTTTGGTATTTGCCTCGAAGTTCTTCGTCAGCTTCTCTTTCTCACTTTTATGTAGTCTTTCACGCTTCTCTTTCACTAAAGCTTTGGAGTCATTCTTGCATCGACGGTATATTTCTTTCTTCATTTCTTTCATACCATCACTCTGGTGCAACGTTGATACGTAATCGCGCCACGCTTTCCTCTTTTTCCACGGAGGATTGAACCTCCGCATCCCACCAGGCATCTCCTCTTTGTGTTCTACGTCTCTTTGCGCATCCACATGCTTCTTTCGCGCTGTCCACCATACTTTCTTTCAGAACTTTCAGAAAAGAAAAAAAGCAAGACGTGTCTAAGTGCCCGCGAGTGCCCAATGTTAAGTATAGCATATTTATATGTTCATCTTTGTCATTTACCGTTATCGTCGTAAATATCGATATTTTGATATTATAATATCGATATTTGCCAATCCCTATTACTTTTCTAATATTATAGTATATATTGCTAGCATGTTGTCGTGAATATTTTAGTAGTGTGCGTAAAATGACCTAGTGTTGAACATTTTTTCATGTATGCGTTCATGACAACACAAAAAGTTTTTGCGCGTGTTGTAATCATATAAAATATGTTTCTATGTAGTAGATACCTCGTCTACTCGTCAAAAATGGCAGAATTATTTACTAACAGAATCACGCGTATGGCGAGTCCTTTAGTAACATGTCTCTGATTTTGACACACGCCGCACAGCAGTGCAATTGCAGTTTTTTAGTAGAAATGGCTTACTGTACCAAAATCTTAAAAAGGTAGCTAGGACTGTCGCATACAATTAAAAAAGCCCTGAGTTACACATATATAATAATAAACAAATAAATCATTTCTTAAAGGTTAATAATTGAGAATTGCATTTGTGAACATTATTTAAGAGATGAGTAGTTGTATATGCTACTGGCGATCCGCTCCGGGTGATACAACTGCTACGAAACTTCACGAGGTTACCCGCTGGCCTAATCTGAAGATTCCCTGCAAAAATCGGTCTACCGGTTTTGGAATCTATTGGGAATATACATACACACATCGAATTTCATACATAAGATGTATACTAATATTATAAATAATGTTTGTAGATAACTTACATAGAAGCAATGAAGAATGTTCCAGCAGTGCGATCGTACCGACTCGCTGCAGAGACTCACGCGAAATTCACGGAGTCACGCGTCAAAGGCGATCCCGATTACAACATGCTAGATTCCAGCGATGTCTGTTGCATGCGCCCCAGGAAGAAGAAGGAATAAACTACGAACAGAAAATTACTACGAGAATCCATTTTATTTTTACGAGTGCTTTGATAGCAAATTATATTATATACCGCTGTTCCCGTTAATAAATAAAGAGAAGTACAATTTCGTTCAATGTTATTCTGGTTATGTAGTAAATACATAGCTTAATAGTTCTTGGATGGATGACATTCAGCAGTAATTTTGTTGAAGTCAAATTTACAGACAATTGTACATCTAAAGTCCATTCACTATCATGTCAGTGTGAAAAAGAGAGAGCGCTATACTAAGTCATTTCTAGCTCAGCACTCTCTTTCACATCTACATTATGATAGCAAACGGACTGTACTATATTGCGCTACAAGTGATGCACGCAAATATCTTACCTCTACCACATACACTCAGCGGCGCGGAATCTTGGCCAAGCTTTTATCTAGAGATAGCATAAGTTCTAAGTGTTTAAAACAACTGTATGTATGAAAGTGGGTAAAAAAATGTTTTGCTATTATTTCAAGAGGATAATTTGTAATGTTTAAGTGTTGCATGATGTGACTTTTGAGATTTACTCGCTTCGGGTGATTTGAGTGTATATGTATGTATATCTTCACGTCAGGTCCATTGCGGGGTAGGCAGAGAGAACCGAGCGCCATAAGACGCGGTCCTTACACACTTCACTCGCTTCTTTCACATTCATAGCTCTTTTCATGCACGCTCGCCGGTTCCTAAGGCTCCTGACATCACCTTCTGATAAAACACGCCCAATTTGGTCACGGTAGGTTAGTCTTGGTCTTCCTCGGCTCCTACATCCTTCCACTTTCGCATTGTATATCTGTTTCGTCATTCATTCAGCTTGCATTCTTTCTACATGTCCGAACCAACGGAGCATGCCCTTTCTTATCTTAACACCGATACTCTCTTTCGTACGTCATCATTTCGAACGCGGTCAGCAAGCGTTATGCCACAAATTTTTCGCAGTGCTCGCATCTCGACCGCATTTATTCTACTTTCATGCTCTCTATGCCATACCCAGCTCTCACTTCTATAAGTTAGCGTTGGGGTTAACACCGCGTTGTGTATAGAGAGCTGTGCCTTCTGGCTTAGATTTCGGCTGCCAAACAGTTTACCCAACGCTCCATTCACGCTATTCCCTGCACTGTCTCTCCACATCAGCGGTGTATCTTCCATCGCTTCTAAAAGCGCTTCCAAGATATACAAACTCATCATCAACCATAATCCTAGTGTTCGTTCTGGTTGTCTCTTTCAAGTACCATTATTTTGGTTTTCTTCGCATTCAATTGTAAGCCTTTCTTCATACAATCGTCTTTCATTGTTGTGACTAGTGTTTGCAGTTCGGATGATGATTCTTATTAATCAATATTTTAATTTGTTTTGTAAAAAGTGTTAGTGTACATTTATTGAACTTGTGTGATTTTGGCGTCTTAAATAAAGACTTCTACTTTAAAACAAAAAACAAATGCCTTTAACACCAGCACAAGTTGCACAAGCCTATTATATTATTATTATATATATTAGCTCTAATTGACCAAGGTCTATCGCAACGTGAGGTGGCTATTCTGCTCAATGTGCCGCATTCATTAATGCAGTACGCCTAGAAACGATATTAGGAGACAGGCAGCTATAGACGCAGACCAGATAGTGGTGGCGTAAGATGCACATCAGTTCGAGATGACCGTTTCATTGTTTTGGAAATTTTGAAAAAGCGCTACGTCATTGCGGTTGGGATCCGCCAGCAGCTCCGAAACATGAGAGGTGTCAATGTAAGTGAGCGTACGATAAGAAGACGAATAGAAGAAGTAAACTTAATGGCGCACCGAATTACCAGACTTTGGTTCGCCCTAGAACACGCCAACTGGACTCCCAAGCAATGGGCTAAGTTCAGTTCACAGATGAGTGCAGAGTAGGGTTACGTACAGACAGTCGCGAACGAGTATGGAGAAGAACAGGCGAGCGGTTTCTACCCATCACCACTACGGAAACTGTTAGTTTTCATGGAAGCTAATGATATGGGGAGGAATAAGTTCCGAAGCTTGTACGGCATTGGATGTCGTTGGGTATCAATTAACTGCTATACTTTACATGGAGAACATTCAGGATCATGTAGCCTATGCAGGGTTTATTGCATACGATCAGTTCCAATTAATGCATGATAACGCTCACCCTCAAGTAGCACGATTCGTTAACGAATACCTCCCAAAAGCTTGGTATCCGAAAATTACAGTGGCCTGCTCGTAGTCCCGACTTAAATCCAATAAAGCATATCTGGGACATGCTCAAAAGAAAAATAAAATCCTCCAGATCCGTTGGAAACGCTAAGAGAGTCTACAGCATTGACCGCCTGGGAGAGCTTATCGCAAGTTGATGTTAGGAACATCATCCAGAGCATGCCAGTCATAAGGTCAAGGGGAGGAAACACACAATATTAAAGTGCAAAGGACATAAGAAATTTTGTTGATTGTTCATTGTGTGATTCGAAATTAAGTTAAGCTTCAGTGAAAGTGACATTTTTCAATCAATTTTTTGGATTCGACGCCCGATGTCATAAACGCATTTCGTTATTTACGCAGTTGGACAGAATACGCCATTTGTCACAAACGAAATACGTCATAAAAGCAGTTTGTCATATACGCACTGCGTCGTATACGTGCTTCGTCACATACGCACTTAGTCGCGTACTTACTTCGTCACCTACGCACAAAATTTCATCGAACACAATAAGGATTGTTGAGAACAATAAAAAAGTTCATTTTGAATCCACTTAAATATATTTACATGCCATAAAATGTTTAAATGCGAGTTACAGCATAAATTTGCCGTGGCCAAGTTTCCGTGCCGGTAAGTGTATATATATATACACACAGCATTAAAGAAATAACCTATAGAGAACTGATCAGACCTGTTTTGCTTAGTAACTATATTTACCGCTACGGCTTGAAGAGTAAAGTAAAACGCGCAATATTTATTGGCTAGTTCGTGGATCAACATCGCGGCACTTATTGGCTTATGGGTTAAAATATCCTCTCATTGGTCAGTTGGCTCGAATCGTTGAGATATTTGGGCGCAACAAAATTAAAGCGCAGTCATTTCTACTTACTATATTTAACAGTCGGTACGGTCAGCAATCACTACCATAAGTATCGAACCGCTTATGGTAGTGATTGCTGCTGTGGTTAGTGGCAGTTTCTGCGTTTTGTTTATATATGCGAAAAGATACACTACAGCTGAGAAAGCAACATCAACAGTTACGCCTATTATGTTACAAATTACAATGTATAATGCGGGTTGTCGTCTATATCTTTCAACCCATATATATATATGATAAGATTTACAATACGAATGTACTAGGTACGTAACACTTTTTTACAACATCATCGTTCATATCTCTATTTTAATACTTGCCTAATTATATTATAGTTAATCATATTACAATACTAAAGTACGTACCTACTTATGTACACGCTGCGATAACGCTCGTTCAATGCGCATAGCGACACCGCCTCTTATTATGCGCATAGTGTTGTAAAAGACTAGTTCTAAGTCCTTCATAAATAGGACTCGCTGCAAGTGAAGTGGCGACTGTAGCTTAATAGATAGAAAGGGTGTCCACTCACGTGCACTTGGTGCACCCTGTCCTTACTCAACATTCATATCTCTTCCTATACGCTCGCTACAGTCTTTAAGTCAATGTCATACATCGATGTCATGCAGTAAGTAGTGCGAAAAATAAAATCCAATATATAAAAAATTAAGTGTGAGTGAGGTCACCAGTAAGCTCCTAAGGAATTGCTGTCTTAGCAACAGACATTAGAGGCATTGTGCGAGTGGTATTCGATTGCGAGCGTTCATAGGCTACGGTAAGCGATTTACATCAAATGTACCGTACGCTTGTATGCCTCTAGACTAGACGGAAAAAAACGAGCTTTTTAAAAAATACATTGAGCACATATTAGTAATTAACGTAGGTACATAACATTTTTAGACTTTCTTATATTCGGGGCGTGTTAGTACAAAAATATATGTAATATTTTAAATATTAACTTCTCTTTTTCATATACTTAGATGTTATCAATTATTGTTGTTTTACTTTCCTCTTACAACAATGTTAATTGTTACAGTAGGGATTTGTTATTTTTGGATGCAATATGTACACACTTCATAACTACATCAGTATTCAGCCTTTTTCCATACATTCGTCTTTCATCGTTGTGACCAGTGTTTGCAGTTCTTTACTTAAGGAGTAAACTCCAAAAATGTCATATGGATAAATAAACGTTACATATACCAAAATGAATATTTTTTAATTTTTGTCTGTCGGTCTGTCTGTCTGTGAGTTCCGGCTAATCTCTGAAACGGCTGAAGCGATTTTGACGGGACTTTCACTGGCAGATAGCTGATGTAATAAGGAGTAACTTAGGCTACTTTTATTTTAGATTTTTTTTCTTAATATAAATAATATTCCACGCGGACGAAGTACATAATACATATCTATTAGTATTTTGCTGTTCGCTATTTTACTCTGCTTATTAATAAGTTATCGTAAACTCTGCGAACTGAACAATAAGTTTTTGTTAAATTCCACGCGGACGAAGTCGCGGGTACAGCTAGTATGCATATAAATGTACTGAGAGGTAACCGTGAGGATATTTATTTCTTTGAATAATTCTCTATGTGATCCCCTGGAGCCCATGTTATAAATACAGCGGATGGCTCTCTTTTGTAATATGAAAATAGTTTCAATATCAGCCGCTCATCTCCACAACAGTATACCATATGACATAGTGCTGTGAAAGTAGCTGAAATAGACTAAGCGAGCAGTAGCCACATCCGTCAATTGTCTTATTCTCCTAACGGCATATGCGGCAGAGCTGAGCTTACTGGCCAGTTTATTAATGTGGGGGCCCCACTGCAATTTTGGTATATCGTAATTCCAAGAAATACAGTATCATTAATAAATTCTAGTATATTATTGTCAATGAAAACTTCTGTATTGGAATAAGCCACATTTGGAAGACTTTAGACATTTGGTTTAAGTTGAATTTAATAAAAGATTATTGCATGTGAACTAACTTAGAATAGCAGATAGAACACTATTTTCCTTGTCAATATTTTCGCACCGGCGAGCAACATTAAAAATTAAAGAAGTGTCAACGGCAAACAGTAGTATATTCGTAAGGAGTAAACTCCAGTGCGTCGCAGCTGACATACACATACTTTTATGATTAATTTAAGGTTTTTATTTATTGCAATTCCTCCTACATACTATATACATTTTATTGAGAAATACATACAAAGTAAGAAGCCGGATAGTCGGCACTCTTTCCCGAATACTTAAGAATAGTCGTCGCAAACGAAAGCGGCCGGATAGTCGGCTTTACAGACTAGTCGGAACATCTCTAGTTCATATATTTCGTGATAATGGATACAGTGGGCTGGTGGCTTATGCAGTCCACGATGTGGCCGTGGTCATACTATTGATACTGTTACCGCCTGAGATGTCTAGTTTAAAATTAGAACATCAATTTGAAATTGAAACATTATCTTCTAAATGGTTTATTTTTCATAGCTACCTATAGATAAAATAATCATTGATCTGGCTTCTTGAGTTATCTAGAGAAGTTAATATTTGAGAAGATGTAGCATTTAGTTTTACCTATTATAGCACTTATCCTGTAGCAATACGTGGTCATTGTTCCACTTGCCGAGTCTTAATTTGATTAGACGCAATGACAAACCACGTATTTGTTCATCTTCGAACTATAAATGAGGTTTGTACATAATGTAATTTATCTAATTAAAGACATTTTCAGGAACACCGTTCCTGTGCGTTTGTCTGTCGGGTTTTTTTTCGAATATTCGAATTTTGACTTCAGATTCGGATTCAGCATAAAAAGTAGATTAAGAATGTTCAGAACACCGTTCCTATCTCTTAAGGAACATGGTCAAAATGGCAGACAAATAAAATAAAAAAATGATTTTCCGTACCAGGCCTTATAACTCAAAATCTTTACAAATAAGGAGTAAACTCCAAAAATGTCGATATTTGATATAGTTGTTCGTATGCGTAGTAATCGTATTTGCTATTATTCCCTGTCCCCGCCCACCATGAGAAATTATCTTGACTTTACGGGAATTATTGTAAAATTGGTCAAAAAAATCCATACTCGTGACTTTCTTTTTCACATGATTAAATTTCAATTGAGCTTTTCACTTTAATGAACAATAAAAGTATTGTCTTTATTTTTTTACAACAAAACCGCTCTAATCAGTGCAAAAGCTGCAAAGCAGTAGATTTTCAAGAAACGATGTGAAGTAAACAAAATATGTTCCGACACGCTCGTAATCGGCGGCGATTGCGCCTTGCGCGCGTATCAGCTGTAAACGAAGGGTCTCCAATATCCCCGAAACCGCAATCGGCTTGGCTGACTAATCGGCCTCTTTGCAACAGACTACAGTAGCGGCACGCTATGATGGCCGTTTTGTTTGTCCACTCCTGAAGTTTCGTATTAATAATTACATTTGAAGGAGCAAATTGCTGTTCTTTATTGTCAATAGTGACGTGCAGTTAGTACGTACATATAATTTATCGAATAATATCGAACTAAAAATCGAGTTGGTAGATCCGCATAAAACGGTCCAGAGGTGTCCTTACAGGCTGGCACCTGTAGAAAAGCAAATACTTAAGGAAGAAGTGCTACAACTACTGGACACAAAAGTTATCCGGGAAAGTACGTCTCCTTTTGCCAGCCCAATACTATTAGTTAAAAAGAAGGACAATTCACACAGAATGTGTGTTGATTACAGAGAGCTTAATGCTAACACACGACCTGAACATTATCCTCTGCCCCGTATAGAGGAACAAATTGATAAACTTACCGGAGTTAAATACTTTTCTTCTCTAGATATGGCATCCGGGTTTCACCAAATATTTGTTCACCCCGATTGTATTGAAAAGACTGCCTTTGTAACGCCTGAAGGGCAGTACGAATATTTGGCAATGGCGTTTGGACTTCGGAATGCTCCTTCGGTTTACCAGAGGAGTTGCTAAGGCCTTGCATCACCTTACTGATAAGCCATTGATATATATGGATGATGTACTGACTTATTCTTCTGAAATAACCGAGGGTTTGAGGCGTCTAGACGAGGTTTTAGGAGCTTTATCGGGGGCAGGATTCTCATTCAACATTAGAAAATGTAAATTTATGAAGCAAAAAATTGGCTATTTAGGATACACTCTCCAATCTGGTAAAGTTAGACCTAATTCGAGAAAAATTCAGGCTTTAGTGGATTCTCCACAGCCCAAAACCGCTACGCATATCCGTCAGTTCCTTGGACTGGCTTCGTATTTTCGGAAATTTATACCCTGGTTTTACTCGTATTGTCGGACCATTGTACCTATTAACAAAATTAAAGGGACCCATTAAATGGTTTGAAAACCACGAACACATACGTAATGAAATTATACGAATTTTAACATCCGAGCCGGTTTTAATGATTTTTGACCCCGATTTGCCTGTCGAGCTTCACACTGACGCAAGTTGTGAAGGGTACGGCGCAATTCTTATACAGAAGAGAAAATGCTTCGATAAATATTCGAAAGGCAGCTGTATCAGAAGTAAAACGGTTTAATCGAGGTCGTGCTATAATAAAGCCATTCGCGATGGGGGATTTTGTTTTTATAAAAAATTGCGATTGAAACCAAACCAAATTAGGCGAAAAATTTAAGGTCCATTTTTAATAACCGCGGTATTGGATAATGATCGTTACGAACTTAAGAGTCTTAGTGGTTCTCATCATATTTACAAGTTTGCACACGAGAACTTACGCTCAGTACCCCATGGACACAACGGTTTATTGGAAATAGCCGATAGTTTGTTGAATGATGAGGAGGCCGAGACGGCGTCGCGTGATCCGGAAGATGTCCTTACGAATACTCATCCTGATAAATGAGATAGTATTTGCGATGACTTGACCGTACGCTTGGACACTGTTTCCACTGGGTCGCCCACCATGACGGCAGGATCCGATACTTTGAGTGTGCATTCGGATCCTGAAACTTGGGAAATTGAAATCGAAGTCAAAATTCACGCTGAGCAAGATAATCCATAATTACACGGTATATCGCCTATGTTTTTACTATTAACCAGATATATTAGTCTATCCAGGTCACTTGACGCTGACATCCGGGCCATACTCTATCATAATGTTGGTTTGTCACTTTTGAATGAGCCGTCGCCCAGGCACCGCGTGCGTGACGAATCGCTTACGATCTACAATATCTGATTACATTTAATTGATATTAAGATTGCTATCGAACTATATTAAGACGTATAGTATAATCAATTAGTACCTTTATTTTTGTGATTGATTTTAATTAAAGGAGATTCTGTTATATTCTGCTAAAGGGCCTATCTCTTTCAAAAAGAGCATCCTCGCCCACATACCCACGTCACCACCATGACCAACTCTGATTGAAGCACCATTGCAGTCTCCTTCATATTCTTTGTTTGAGAATATTTGTTTCTAAATATTATTAATGATTGTTTTCGGTACCTACCTATTTTTCTTAAAATACGTAAAGTAAATATCTAAAAAGTAATTGTTCTAGGCTTGTTGAGGTTATTAAATTGTTTTTGCACCATTCAATCGCACAGGACAGGATGTCGTTATTGACTTTTCGTTTTAACACAATATGTAATGTACGGTCTCGTTTATTCGGGCGGACTGGTGACCATCTGGTGAATCTAGTGAGCGGCTGGCTTCCTTTTTCAAAACAGGTTTCCATATTATTGGCTTCCCGGATGAGAGCGTAATGCTCCATCTTTATTTTTTTCTTGGTCTGAGCTAAAAATGTACATGTATTTTAGGACTTTTCTTCCTTTCAGCGTTATATTATATCATATATCCTATATTAATGGACATGCCATTAGGTTTGGCGGGGTTCGCTATTTAAGCCTAGGATTTGGCTATAATTAACAATGAAAAAAAAGATTAATTTACAAGCAATTTGAAACAATATTTAATAAGTATAAAAGACTTTGCAAGAATTTGTCGTATCTCTAATATTCAAACTAAAAATAATCTATGTATCTAGGTACTTATTAAAATTGAATATTAATGAATTAAAATTGTGTTGTAATTTATTGTAGTCTAACGGAATATATAAATAATTTTAGTTAGGTATAAGTATGCTGTGCCCTACGAGGGTTCATGTTTAATATCACATATCTACCTACTTTAGATTATAACTAGGTACTATGCACAACATGAGTCATGACACGCAAATGAAGAACTTGAACTTGTACTATGAGCTTATTTTGATTGCGTAACATGCAATGACGTGATAGAAAACAGAATTAAATTTTGTTCTCATCATGCTCGACGATTGCTATAGGACATAGGTACTTTTAATCAAGTATTATGCTTGCAATCAGCATGACATAGACATTTAAATTAGCCGTGGACATTTACTATGATAACGTTGTCATTGTTTGTTTATCAATATGTGACGATAAAGTAAAAATCACTATGAATGAAACGTTTACAGAACAACTTGTACATTTTTATCGGGCTTTATCGTTAGTATTTAGTATAAGTAGGTACGTTCTCTTTTAGTGTATATATTTCGATGTCGTCATATAGAATACTGGTTCCAGTGGTGAACTTGTTGAAGAACGCATTGCCTATTAGAACCATGGCCACAGTTAAAGGGATTAACTTCAACTCAAAACATTTAGGAACAGGTCAGTATTTATATGTTTGTTTTATAATGTTTATTACATTGTCATGTTTGCTTACAAATATCAAATAACTTATATGAAAATTCGTAACCGAAGTAAAGTGATTGAGGTTATAATTGGAAAAATATTAACTATTTCACTTACATATCAAAAAACTAAAAATTTTTTATTCGCCAATGAATTCTTGCGGGCGCTTAGACATGTCTTACATTTTTTTAAATAAACCCTTATTGTGTTTTATAATGTTCTCATAGATTTGGTTTTTTGTTATAATTTTCCTACTAGATTTTCATTTTTTTTATACAACGTCAGGAGGCATGCAAGCATACGGTAACGGATGTGAAGCGTTTATCTTAGCCTATGAACACTTGTAATACATTAAGTATAACTCACGCGATGCCATCTCGACTATTAACATAGCACAACCTTAGGAGCTTACTAGTAACCTCACTCACTCGCAGAAATACAACAACCATCCAGGGAGTTGTTGGCTGCGGTTTTCTGTGAGGTGGAGGTACTTCCGCAGACGGGCTCCTTTGATGAACTCTGTTAAGAACACAGTGGTAATTCACTTCACGGGATGCTTTGATGCGTCCTATCTTTCTTAAAAACACCCAGTGCAAACAAACATGTAATGCCACTGAGGCAATATTACTACGGTTAATGTACACAATGTTTTGTCCTGTGTGAGAATATAACCCACAAGAGTCATTGGTCAACACATGACATAATTCGAGCGACAAGATATATTAGGTAAAGTAAAATGTGTCACACCTACTGCGTTAGTAGGTAATATTTTTCCGCAGTACTGAACACGAAACGAGATGATATAATATGATATTTAAAATATCAAAACGCAGAATTAACTGTCTGTTTTTATCATAGAGACAAAAAAATATGTTTATTAAAGTGCATAATGTACCTATGTCACAAGTGTTGCAAAGCCTACATATTATTGTATAAAATATTTTATAGTGAAAAAAATACTAATTTGTAAATTAGCAGTTTTTTATTATTATAAAATGCTTTATACAATAATAAAAGTCGACCAATCAGCTTGATATTCACTATATCGCATCTCAGAAGTATGGGGATTTTGAACACTGGAAACGTATTTGTATATTACGGATCTATGCCGACGTTGATAAATTTATCGTTTATTGACACCAAAATTTATTTATTATTATTTGGGAATCTTACAGCATTATTGTTTCTTGTCAATGGTAATTATAAATAAATTTAAGCTAATTACAAGTCTCCACCAACGTGAAAATGCCGCAATATTTGGAATTGATTTCTTCCCGTTCGTAACATTTCATCCCTAACAGGTAGGTATATTACGTTACTTGACAGCTGAAGTCGACTCGATATTGGACGGTGCTGTCGACTTTAGTCGGCAACAGTAGCAACGGTTACATTACAACCCACCGTTTACGACGGCCCGCTGCGATCGCCGTAATAAAGAAACATTGAAAAATTATTAGATTCGATAAAAAAAAATCGAAATCAAATTCGACTTTGTGACACAATGTCTGTGCCTGGTTTTTAATTTTTTGTTACTACCGGGTACTTTGCAATATTAAATGTAATCACGTTTTATACATTAATTGATGCAATTAAAAGTTAATATGGCAGTCGCAGATGCTTAAATTTTTAAGTGCGGGCGCATGCTGCATGCATGCAGTCACGAACTAATTAACCTCAGTGTTTTCATAGGTATATATTTTAAGGTGTGTATGTAATATAATTATACTACTCTCACTTACCAATTTCAAGGCAACGCCATGCAGAGACTGTGAGTCTTGGTCTTCCTCAGCTCACTTGACATCACCTTCTGGTAAACCAACACCAAATTGGTCGTGTTTTATCAGAAGGTGCCTGGCGTGAAGATATAGATATATAGGTCTAATATAATCATGTCTGACGACAAAATTTCCTTGACACCACGTAGAAAATAATAAAATCCACTGTGCCAATTCCCCATCGAGTACGTGGTAACCTAATTCCCATACAACAATATCAAGCTTTATTTTGCAGGATGTGGTTCACGCACAATTGGTAAACTGTCCTAGATAAATCACGTATACTTAGGAAATATATGCTACTCATGCGGTTAACATACTATATGCCAATTATGTATATCATCGGTATAATATTTGTTTTTTATTTTGTATAATTGAAAGAAAATACTACTATAAGCTCAAAGTAATTAATTCGAAACAGAGACCCCATGCTTCCGTCCCCCATGTGCTCTTTTACCATCGCAAAGGTCTCCCTAGGCAGTTAGAGATAAGACCTTTTTTTTTTTCGGGACAGGCCCACCACTGTGTCTCCTGCGTAGCCAGATTTAACAGCGGCGCCCACAAAAAAGGCAATGAACAGTGAAGTCCATTGCCGTCCCGAGGGTTGAACTACTACAGCTGCCTTGGAACTCACAACGAATTTAATCAGAAGAAATTTGTAGGAGTAGGAAGTTTTGAAATTGACTTCCCCTCTTGGCAAAGTGAGAGACAGCAATATGACAAATAAGGCATTTAAAACCTCAAAGAGATGGCTAGTCAAGTGAAGCTCAACTGCCGTGCACCACGGATTATCAAATATGTAACACTATTAGGACCTAAAGTGTGAGTTGTACCTAACCTAACACATCGATTCCAGTAATATAGATTGCAGAACCGCCTAAACGCCTGGTAATTCTCCTTTGTTGCCACCATATCAGAATAGTATACTACCCCGGATGTGACACGCAAGGAATTTTAATATATCGTCCTGCTCCCGATGCCAGAGATCGCACTCCCAGAGAACATGATGTGCTGTTTGCTCGAATTCATGATTTGTCGTAGAACACACACATAAAGGCGATGACATAAGTCTAAATGAAAAGAGCATCGCCCTAAAGTTTCCATGTCCTGTTAAAAATTGCGCAATAGGATGATCGATAAGAGATAAGACCTACCTAACAGTTTCCTAAGATTTAAAGTTGTAGAATATTCTGGAATCACCAGTTCGCATATTGAAATACAGGGAAAATGAGTTACCGTTTCATAGTCTTGTTCACATTGCCATCACTTACCATCAACATACTGACTAATGTTCAGTATGTTGATGGTAAGAAGGTATAGACGCCTACACTATAGTTGCGTGTAATCCTAGCTTATTAGTCTGCGAATTAATGACTCGCCAGAAGAGTAATTTTATATTTATTTGATATCAGAAGGCATGTCAGCATATTGCCCACATGATGTAAAGGAAGCCCGCCATAGACGGAGCTATAATATATCGTTAGTTGACGTGCTGTCTTACTCTATATGTATGGAACATGCTGTAACAGGAGAAATACATATTCGTAATGTTTTATAAAAGGAAGAAATCTCTTGAAGAGATAAGCTCACCCTTGTACACTGTATTTGTCAATGATTATTATGTACTATTTGTTTGGGCAATAAAGAATATATATATTGAGAGCGAGACAGCATGTTATTTTAGATATATTATAGCTCCGTCTATGTCGGGCTTTAATCGATCAGACTTCTTCTATTTAAATAACGCTACGTCCTTTTGACGAGTTCGGCGGCGCAGTGGTTAGTAACACTAATTTGAACCAACTCTCGTAGGTTCGATTCTACACGGGAAGAACATTTGTGTGCATGAACGTGTCTGTTTGTCTTGGTCTGAGTGTTTTTAAGAGAGTTAGGTTGAGGTGCTTTGATGCGCCCTACATCAAAGTACCTCAACCTAACAGAAAACCCAAGCCAAAAAACAACTCTCTGGAGGGTTGTTGTGTTCCATGGACGCGTGCGAGTAAGGTCACGAGTCAGCTCCTAAATAGTTGCTGTGTTACTAGCAGAGGTGGTTTCGCACTAGTGTAACTTAGTGCAAGCGTTCGAGGTTACGGTAACCGTTTTACATCAGGTGGGCCGTATGCCTGCCGACGTTGTTTAAAAAAATATTTATATGTGACTAAGGTAGTATTTGAATAAAAAATTAATACCTAAATAGTATTAATTGCTAACCCAAATTCAGTTGTCGTTATTCCTTACTACTTGGGTTCTTCACTAGTAATTATGCCCTAATTTATCACTTATTCAAAGACTTATTCATTAGGTACTCCACTGTAAACTGTCCTAACATGCAGACAAATCAGGCCGCATGAAAACGTTCACGGACTTTTCGAGGATAGAAAGATGATAATCACCTGCTTTTAACCTACATTTACAAGTGGTTATGAGGAAGAGGATGCGGATGAGTATTTGTCAAGCAAAAAGGTGGAGGATGCGGAAAAGGATGAGGATATATTTGGCAGGAAGAGGGTGCGCGGATGAGGAATAGAAGCGAAAAAGATAGGGAGAGTGAGAGGGATATAATTTTAGTTCGACATTCAAATTAAACGACAAATAAGTATAGCAATAATTTATTTATCTCTAACTCAAACTTTTTTTTATACAACGTCGGGGAGCATACAAGCATACGGCCCATCTGACGTAAAGCAGTTACCGTAGCCTAGAAGCGCTTGCGATACATTAAGTATCACTCGCGCGATACCACCTCTGCTGCTAACACAGCAACTCCTTAGGGGCTTACTGGTGACCTCACTCATTCGTAGGAACACAACAACCATCTAGAGTAGGGGGATGTTATTTGGCTGCTGTTTTCTGTGAGGTGGAAGAGGCGGTGTAAAGTTTTTATCTGGTCATATACCAATCCAGCTTTATTACAATGACGCTCGCTGGGGATGTTTGATGGTGGGGGAGATAGGTAGTGTTTATAGTAAATAATACGATCTGTACGTTGCGTACGCGCGAAAATAAAAATTAAGTCAACTATGTCCTGGTAGGGTTAAGTAGAGCAACTTTTTCACTTTCGTTTATAGGAAAGCGGTAACGGTTGCGGAACTCCAAAAAAGCGGAACTTCCGTATTATGAGGAAGCGGAAGCGGAATCCTCATCAATCCTAGTTTACGAGAATACGATAGAAGAGTAATAACTCTTTTCCCATGAGAAGACGATTTAAATTAAAAACAAAAGTTTTCTTTTTACATTTCAATGTAGCTTATTGGGAAATTGCAATTCATAGGCAATTTTGAGTATGGTGATAAACATAGTTTGTAACCCGAGCGGTAACATAGTCCACTGACGTATTTCTCAGATTTCAACCTTGTGTTTCTCATTCCAGATGATCCAATGCCTGCGTATACGGGCACGCTGCGCGTGTACAACATGCGGTATTGTCCCTACGCGCAGCGCACTATGCTGGCGCTCATTGCTAAAGGCATAGACTACGAGGTGGTCAATATCAATTTGATTGATAAACCAGAATGGTTCCTCGCCAGGAGTGCTTTTGGTAAGTCATTTTTTTTATGCAACGTCTGAAAGCATTCAGGCATACGTATACGTAAATCACCTGATGTAAAGCGGTTACCGTAGCCTATGAACGCCTGTAATACATTAAATATCACTCGCGCGATGCCTCCTCTTCTACAAACACAGCTCCTTAACCAAGCATCGGCTTACTGGTGACCTACGTGTGAGTGAGTCACACGTAGGAACACAACAACCTTCTAGGGAGTTATTATTTGGCTGCGGTTTTCTATGAGATGGAGTTACTTCCCCAAAGCAACCCGCTTTGATGCGTTCTACCTCTCTTAAAACATGCAGACCAAGACAAACAGACATGTCCATGCACACAAATATTTGTCTTGCGTGGGAATCGTACTCACTAGATGTAAAGTAGGTACAGTAACATATTGCTTGCAATACATTAAATATTGCTCGCGTGATGCCTCTGCTGCTAACACAGCAACACTTTAAGAGTTTACTGGTGACGTCTTTCATTCGCAGGTACAGTAGTTATTCGACCGCGGTTTTCTGTGAACTGGAGGTATGTCCCCAGACGAGCTGCTGTGATGCGCTCTACCTATCTTGAAAACACCCAGACCCCGACAAACAGACATGTATATGAACACAAATGTTTGACATGTATTGGAATCGAACCCACGATTGGGCCTAGATTTAAAAGTAACATTACTAACCACTACGCTACCGAGCTTGTCAAAATTGCTGTGTGCAAAAGCTTAGCGTTTTAATTGATAAACACTTAATATCTATACAAGTGTTGATGCACAAGACATTTTAAAGTTAAATTTTAATGTTTAAATTTATTATTTTACACCCTCTAATATAACAGTTATTATTCTGTCACTAATAGTGCAATATATATGCAATGCAATGCAATAAACTAATCCACTTATATTATAGCGATAAAAAACAAGTAGAATAATGGTTTACTCACGCGTAGACAACCTTCGTTATCCAGGCTTCCCTTTAAGCATGGGTACAAAAAATCATCGTCTGCCTTATCTATAGAATAGACTATCTATATACTATCACAGCTGAATAATGTCCTTTACATTAGTTTGACTTGAGGGCTATGTTGAGAATTTTAAAAATAACTGACGTATTTTAACGTTATTTGTTTCCAGGTAAAGTTCCCGCTCTAGAGATCACAGATGGAGTCACAATCTACGAGAGTTTAGTGACAGTGGAGTACCTGGATGAGGTTTACCCGCAGAGGCCGCTGCTGCCCAAAGACCCTGTCACGAAAGCCTTTGATAAAATTATAATTGAAGCCTGTGGTGCTGTGCGTATACCCACTCTTTTTTGTGATCTAGAAAATATTATTTTCTGTTGGTTTTATATTACATCTTGTGGTAAATAAGCTTTTACCGCACCTACCTAATCGATACAAATAAATTTACTGAAGATATAGACTATTTAGTTCTATTTGGCTTATTTATTAAATTAAAACAGTGCTAATCGATGGATAACGTTACGGAAGTACGCTGCTGTAGGGCTCACACGAGATTGGTTCAATCTTCGCGGGCGGATCGTAGAACTTTACACTTATATGTTCTATGTCGAACTAAACACCCTTGTTGAAATTCAATCTCATGCACGTAAACGAGATTGTACAGTGCTACAAAATTTTTCCTTCGTTGAGACCCATATCTCTGTAGTGGGATGAATAAGGGTTGGTGTGGATTCAACTTCTGGACATGGGAATTGGATTATGATTGAATTTGTCATCGAGAGTAACCCTATTGTTCGTTATAGGCCTACTTGTAGATAGTCTATATTATTGTGTACTCTATTTCATTTAAGTGGGTATAAAGATATATATCTACAACAAGCCCGGTGGCTGCCTGGTGTGAATGAACATTTGTTAGTCTTGGTCTTTATTTGTACCTAACGCAAGAAAATCCTTTTCAGATTCATTCGTTGTTCTTCAAAGCAATAAGAATGCCAGAAACGATTACAGCAGAGCACTTGGCTTCTTATAACAGGGCACTAAAATTCATACAAGACCAGTTGCAGAAGAGAGGGACCAAATTCCTGGGCGGGGATCAGCCTGGCTATGCAGACTATATGATCTGGCCCTGGTTTGAAAGAATCCTGTTTATGGAGGTTGATGACAGATTGAAAATTGATGAAGAGAAGTTTAAAGATTTGGTGAGTAAGATTTGATCAGAAGACAAACTCGGTGGCTCAGTCATGAATGACGCAACTTTGACACCAACGCTCGTGGGTTCGATTCCCACACACGACAAAAACTTGTGTGCATGAACATGTCTGTTTATTTGGTCTTGATGTTTTAAGAGAGAGGTAGGGCGCATCAAAGCAGCCCGTCTGGGGAAGTACCTCCACCATGGTTGGTTTCTGTCATCGTCTCTTAAGCATAAATATTTTTTTTTTATACCACTAAGGTGGGCAATATAATATACGGCCTGCCTGATGGTAAACAGTCCCTGTAGCCTATGGACATTTGCAACACCAGGGGTGTCACTCATGCGTTGCCGACCCTCTAAAAACTTCTTCACGCATTTCTTGAAGAATTCCATACTGTAGTCCCTTGGAAAAACCTCGGCTGGGAGCTCATTCCACAGCTCGAGAGTTCTCGGAAGAAAACTTCTCTGTAACCGCACAGTACGCGACCGTTGCGGTTCCAGGTGTGAGGGTGAACACCCCGCCGTCGGCGAGCGGTGTGGTTATAAAAAGTAGCCGTCGGCATCATTGCGAACAATTCTTCAGAACACAACCCGTTGTACAATCGGTAGACAAAATATTTCCTTTAACTTAATAGTTCAATACCGTGTGTAAGCTTAGGATTGTCGACAATTCTCACAGGTCCAGGTTCATCCAGGTTCTTCCACCCAAAGGTGACTGCAGCACTCCAAGTACTGTCTGACTTGAGACTTGTATAACATAAGTAATTGCCCCGCGCTGAAGTACTGCTTTGCTCTGTTGAGTACACCAAGTTTTTTGGACTTTGGACAATAATTTGCATCTGCATCGCGGCCATCATATTACTCCTGGGCCGATTGTTTTTCTCCTGGTATGGACGTTGGATGGAGAAGCGGATCAAAAAAGCGGCAGTCGATAATGTTTAAGATATAACTTTTCATTATTTTATAATGTCATTGTTATTTTTTTTTGTTTTTTACAAAGGGGGGAATACTATGGCGACCTTAGGAATAGGTACAATACGTGACGCGCCTGTAGGAAGTGTATTAACATTGCTAATTTTAAAATATTCAATCACGCACGTATACCAGAAACCTAACTCAGGGACCTTCCCCCACTATTGCACATGTACGAGTATATAATTATTTTAGTATATAAGTTAGTGTAATCTAAAATAAAAACATTCCATATAGTATACCGGTAACTGTGGTTTAAATAAATCGACATTGTACCCCGACTTGATCACCACACAACATATATGAAGATCGTCATACGTATCAATTTTTCCAGACAGTAGATACATTTAACGACAGTTATGTCGCCCTACCTTATATTTATCGCTTGATTTGTAACGAAACTCATTAAAGACCGGCGTGTTTACAATTTTTATCTCGTCTCGTTGAACATACTTTAGGCACATAATGCCTGTGCTCCAAACTTTGTCTCCACATACAGGGAGTATATAATAAAAAAAAGGAGTTGCACTCCGGGAGTGCCGGCAGAAGTGAAAACTTGAACATTAACGTTGTGTATTTTTGAATATTTTGGAATGGTTAGGGAATAATTTCGCACGAATTTTTGCTGTCCATGTCTAACTAATACACACGCACACTCGCACTCGCGCAAGCACCCTGCGCCGGTTAAACCAAACGAAAACGTTGAACGAAACGCGTAAGCGCCAAGAATTTCATGGCGCTTACAACGTTTTGGTCGCGAGAAAATAATGCCCTATGAACGATCTAGCGCTTCATGTTTAATTGGAGGTAACTAATGTTTTAGCGCTGCAGCGAACTTAAGTTCTAATTCTCACCAAAATCGTACGAGTTTTCGATCAGGGTCACGTGTCCTGACGCGAGTTTGAAATTTTTTAATCATCCCATAAAGTGCACAACGCCGCTAAAGAAGTTTTCACTTCAAAATATCCAAGGCATATTTGTTTTGGTATTGATAGTATTGGTGAGGAGTATTATTATGTTATCTTAGTTAAATGTTAATGTAGGTAGTTTATTACCTTTGAAACATCAACTATATTTAAAGGAATCTCGACATTTTCAGGTGGAATACATTAACAGCATGTTGCAAGACCCAGCTGTTAGCCAGTACATCGTCCCAAAGGAAGTGTTGAAAACGTTTCTTATTCCATATAAGACCGGGGATTTGAAGAATATCAACTACGAGCTGATGACTGAAGATTAGTATTTATATATAGATTTCTATACGATTTAAATGAGGCAGTCAGATTTTGGGGACCGTGACCAGCAAATATGACCGACGACCGCGTAGGCAGTAGTACCTCTTTATACGAGGTCTTCAACCAAAGTAAACGACTACATAGCCTGATAATACAGCTTCAGTGCTCTTGAAGCAGTGTTATTCGCGACTCAACAGTATTTTATTGTAATTTAATATGGGTTTAAAGTAATATCTAGTACATTCACAATGCCATTTTAACGCAGAGTCACATACTAAGCCTTGCTGTTGTGTGTGAGCATACATCAATAAAACTCGTTAACCAAGCGAAGTATTTGCACGAGTGGCTTGGGTCTTAATATTCTAACCGACCCACTTGCCGAACCTTAGGCCAGTATATCTACTGGATCTCACTAAGTAAATACGTACGGTCAGGGCGTCAACATGTGACTACCTTAACAATGTGAGAACACAAAAAGTTTTATAAATATATCACAGGTATTAATCAGACTTTTGTTGTTTTGTAACATTCCCAAGTGATGTCCTATATATGAAAAAAGAAAAATAAAAACAATTTTTAAATACCTGAAACTGCAATGAATTTAAAAAAATGTGGTATTTGAGGTATTATAAATTTTAAAATCTTGAGGCACTGACATTGTATATTAAACCTGTACAACGGGTAGCGTACCTATAGGTATTAGTGCCTTAGGCTTATAAAATTTATATATATAAGTATTACATTTTGAAAACATCTATATTTATTTGTACCTGGAACTTATGTATCTACGTACCGTCAAACACGGCAACAATACCATGTTTTTGTACTCAAATTAAAATTAACTCGAAACTAATTAACTTTTTCATAAGATAAAAGCTACACCATGACAGTAATGCATTAATCGATCGATTTTTCTAGCTTTGAACAGAAATACCCTGGAATTTGAAATTTTAGAACAATTTCCCAAGCAGACAAAACCCAAATAAAAATGAGATGATTAAACAGAATGTATATTTTTCAAGTTTTGTAGTAACGACTATAATATTACTTATTAAAAAGAAAAAGGGGCTGCTAAAAAGGGAATAACAAATTTATTAAAGACTAATATTTAGCTCGGTACTCTCTGCCTACCCCGCAAGGGACTTGGCGTGAAGATATACATATAACATATACATAATATTTACAATACAAGATATAAAAAAAACGGATTCTAGAGTTCGGCTAGTTTCGTCTTTGAGAACTCGCGTTGGATCGATCTAAACAGAGTTCACTGTTCACTACCGGCAGCACCCGGTCACGGTCCGGATGCAAATGTAATGTAGGCCGGCCGCCGGCTGTAGAGGAGCTCGCCCGCAAACCTCACCCAGCGAGCAGATCCGTGAAGGGCTCACGGACGTCGAAGATCACTAGGCGCTGTAAAAAATAGGAGTCGGTGGGCACCGCCTTGCCAAAAGTGCAAAAGGTGGTGCCGTCGCAAAGGAGCCAACACAGCAGGGGCTGGAGGTCACAGGCGCGTTGCTGATCAGATCTCAGCGTTGACTGCCTCTTGTTTCTTGGTCAGTCATCTACAGAACATTTATATTTTAAATATTTAAATTTTCTAAATGAATTCTTTATCTAGCTGTAGGTAAAGATGCCATACTGAGTAAGCTTGGCAACTTAAGCTAACCATTGCTTTCGTTACCCAACTCGATATTTTCAGAAAATACTTTAATTGAGCATAATCTCTTGCTTTCCTTCAGTAGTTTTCGATTTACAGGTACAATTTATCATAAAACTGCAGTTTGAATAGTGTACAATCCGCTATAATTGTTTTATAACCAATGCTGCCAACTTGAGAATATAATCGGAACATCCAACCATTCTTTTGTTATGCTTCTACAATAATGTATTTTTAAAATAAAAGCTAATATGGGTTAAAACTTGGAGTGTGGTAAAGATAACACGAGAAGGTATTGTTGCCATGTTTGACAGTACGCCTATATTATGATGACGAATTTTGACGAGCTCGAAGCTGGTAAGTTACTTTTAGACGTATGTATGGAACGAAAGCTCCTTGTGTCGAACACGCTCTTCCATCACAAGGATATTCACACTTACACATGGAGACGGAATGAACAGAAAAGTGTGATTGATTTGATTTTGATAGATGGCCGTCTCCGAAAGTCGTTATTGGATACAAGAGCCTTCAGAGGTCCCACTCTTGAAACGGACCACTATCTGGTGATAAGCCGGTTTGTGGGCCTTTTCAAGAAGTGGAGACACTGGCGAGTGCGTATTCCTTTCGGAGATCTTGAAAGAATAAGGAGTGAAAAATTGGAAGAAGAAAGTGTTAAGAGTACGTATGTACGTCTAGTCAGTGAAAGACTTGCGAACGCGAGTCTGAATATACCTATTTAATACAGGTTAATTTTTATTAAATATAAGCTTGTTTTTTTAATTAACTCTTTTTTTACCTTAATTAATTATAAACATCTTTTATTTTCAAAACGCAGCATGTAGCATTTTCAGACCATTCAGACTCTCGGGGAGGCGTTTGACAGAAAGCTGCCACTCGGCTCTCGGCTCGTATGCTAGCCTTTCTTGCGATTTTCAATTTTTCATCTTTTTTGTGATTTTTGCAACTAACAATGACTTATAAACGATCTTATAGTCCGTATAAAACATACTGTTGTGTTTACGGGTGTCAAAATAAAGGGAAGAACCATGTATCGATATTATATATTTTTTTAATTCCTGAAGATATTGAATGGTAAGCTATTTGGTTGTATTTAAATCATCACATACCTAAATACTCTGTAACTACAGTAGGTACATAGTGAGAACGAGATTGTTATACATAGGCATAGTAAAAACAAATAAGTAGGCCGACTCGAGCCCCGAGCGAACGATAATAGCCTAAACACGTAGGGATGTCGCTTATATACAAAACAATTTTCCCCTATAGGGGAATCATCAGGGATCTATAATACAAAGTTTTTAAAATATTTTTTGTACATAGACCAGGAGCTGCCTACAATTTTTTCATTACCTACGTCATGTTACCTGATTAGTGATTTGAAAAATTATGGTCGAAATAGGATTAATTTAAACGTGGCTTTACTGAATCATGTATTTATTCAAATAAAATTAAATGATTATGAAATTATACTTCTTTAGGCGCGTTATGAAAAAATTATGAGTGATTTTTTTTAGATACTGTAACACAAAAGTAACAGGTTGATAATATTGTATAACATTACAATGTACTTAAATGCAGACTTCTAAAATAATTATTTATTAACCTACGTCGTTCAGGATTTATATCTCTTGGATTTCCACTACTTCTTTGTTCCCGTATACTACCTTGTGCCACTAATTCTTCCCATGGTGCAGGAAGTTCAAGATCAGGGTCATCTTGTGGTAAACTTTCATTGGCTTTGATCAATATGTTATGTAGAACTCCAGTGGCTACAATAACGGGCAGGCAGTTTTTTAATTGTATCTGCATACCAACCGCAAGTACTGGAAAGCGACGCTTCCATACCCCAAATAAACATTCAATAGGATTTCTGCTCCTTATTTGTGATTCATTATACAGTATCTCTTCTGGTGTCTGTGGGCCTTCCAATGGCATATTAATGTATGGTCGATTCATATAACCACTGTCAGCCAGAAGAACTGCGTCACCATAGCGACCACTTTCAAATAGGGCATTCCTGTATGATGCATTCCAGATGGTCTGGTCTTGGCTACTTCCAGGCCATCTTGCTACCAAATCTAAAATTTCTAATTTGGCACTACCAATTGCCTGCACATTTATATTCCGCGCGGACGAAGTCGCGGGCACAGCTAGTATTTCATAAAAAAAAAGATAAGAAATAAGTTATATGGCAGAACTACGTTTGCCGGGTCAGCCAGTATGTAATGATCAGTGGTGGTATAGTTCACTGTAATATTTTTTTATGCAATGTCGGGAGACATACAAGCAAACGACTCACCTGATCTATAGCGGTGACCGTAGCCTATGCTTGCAAAAAATTAAGTACCATTTGTGCTATGCTACCTCTGCTGCTAACACAGTAACTCCTTCGGAGCTTACTGGTAACATCACCCATTCGTAAGAACACAACTTCCCTCCAGGGAGTTGTTAGTTGGCTGCAGTTTTCTGTGAAGTGCAGGTACTTCTTCAGATGGGCTGCTTTGATGCGCCCTACCTCTCTTAAAACACCAAGGCCATAACAAACAGATATGTTCATGCACACAAATGTTTGTACTGTGTGTGAATCGAACTCACAGGCGTTGGTTATTGGTCAACGTAGCGTTATTAACCATTGCACCATCGAGCTTAGATTTTTGGAAACAAATATATGATAATAACCGTATGTGTATCTTCACGCCAAGTCCCTTGCGGGGTAGGCAGAGAGAACCGAGCGCCATAAGACGCGGTCCTTACATACGACGAAAGAATAACGATACAGATATACAATGCAAAAGTGGAAGGATATAGGAGCAGAGGAAGACAGAGAGACCTACCATGACCAAATTGGTCGTGTAACACGACTCGTGTTTTATCAGAAGGTGATGTCAGGAGCCCCAGGGACCGGTCACGACGACAACAGTCTATGGATGAGTTTAATCTTTACGAGTTGCTCTGTCCTTCGGAATGGACGTTAAGCCATAGGTCACGGTTAGTTCCAATAGAAGACAATCGATAAGTAGTAAGAAGAGGAAGTGCTATATGGCAGCAGCCAGACTGGGAAAGTAGGTAGGTACCTCCAACTCATAGTAAACCGCAGCCAAATAATAATTGCGTGGACAGTTATCGTGTTCCTGCGAGTGAGTGTGATACCAGAAAGCTCCTGAGAGTTGCTGTGTAAACGGAAGTGGCAACGCACGAGCGACACTTTGTGTTGCAAAGCATTCATGGGCTACGTTAATCACTTTACATCAGATCTGCCATATGCATGTACATATCTCACGAAGTAGTGCAAAAACAATTGACGAACTTTTCTTTATATAAAAATAAATCTATAGATAAGCTTAGGATTAATTTACAATAAAAAAAACTAAAATAAATAAATTCGACTTATTCATCAAAAGAATCAAGCAAACTAAAGTTGTTGTTTAGCCGGTGTTCTCAAACAAGTGGGCGGAATTAGCTGCATCCAGCCAAGGCGGAAGATACACTAACTTTTTTCCTGATAATGATTATCTGTTGATGTTACCCGCTATAGGATATACCTAATTTTTACGAAATGAAAATTGCGAAGCTCTGACGCACTACCTACATACATACTTGGGGATCCTTATCATTTGAAATTAGTCATACCTATTTAATTTTAGTTACCTCTGTTAATTAAGTACGAATTAATTCATACAAACAAAAAAAATTGGAAGAAAGTGTAAGGAGTACCTACGTGTTTATATCTAGTCAGTGAAAGACTCGCTAACGCGAGTCTTTCCGACTCAGATGTAGACGAATGTTGGAAAGTTCTGAATGAAAGTATTGTGGACAGTGCGAGAGAAGCAAACCATGAAGACATTACCATGGATGAGATTGAATGATCGATACAGTTTGAAAGATGGAAAGTCAGCGGGAATCGATATGGTAACAGCCGAGATGATCAAGCTACGTGGTACCTACTTTAGGCATGCCTTCTGGTTTTTGAGCAAATTATGCTGGAGAACCGGAAGGGTCCCTAGCGATTGGAAACGCAGTCATCGTGCCCTTGTATAAAGGCAAGGGCTCACGTATGGACTGCACCAACTATAGGGCCATCAGTTTGATCAGCTTAACTGTTATATATAACCACACAAAGACTATGTGTGTAATAAACTCAGACCTAAGCAAACTAGTAATATTAAAACACAAACTTCCCTACCATACACTCCGACTGTACATGGCGCTAGCGGACTCCGTGATTAACTATGACTTGAGCGTTATGGCAGAACGTATAAAACTTATATAGAGGTTATATATAACCTACAGTTGAGAATTTTAAAAACAATTCTTCCAAATAATATTAAAAAATAATGATGCCGAATTTTTTTAATTCTGCAAGGTATATATTTTTGATAAAATCAAGTTTCTATTGTTAAAAGAATATAATGAAAAATAATTATTTACACTACTATTGGCTACACACACCCCTTCCCAATTACCGTCGAGGTCCACCAGGGATCTGCCCTTAGTCAGTTTCTGTTCAGTGTAATATTAGACGTAGTGTTAGACAGCATACGAGATACACATGAGCGGCCTCCATGGTTGCTCATGATATTGCGCTGGCGGATGCGCATATGGGTGGAGAGGGTGGCTTGAGAACGGCGATCTGAGACTAAATGTAGCGAACATCAATTACTTGGCATACAAAAGCAGAGTTCCTACACCCGCCCGCAGTAATGTTTACATATTTATTGTAGCCAAAGTTAACACTACAGTCTATTAAGTTTATGATATCAGGTCACTCACATATGGAAATGAATGTTGATAATGCAATAATTGAAAAAAAAAAGAAGAGTGCTTTTATGATTTGCCACCCCTATGACTGGATACTATTAGTACGAACCAGAAGTAAATAAAATATAGTTGGTGAAAGAAATAACAGGACTTTTTTGACGTTCCCGGACTTCTCAAGTGAATTATGAGTAAAAAGTTTTCTATGACATAGAGGTAGATATAACCATTAGGTCAATTATTATGTCAGTTCATTATAACTTAGGCCATTTAATTTATTGTTTATTCAAAATTACATTAATATCTTAAATACATAAGAAAAGTGTTATTGCATAAGGGGAAAATAAACCATTAAAACAAAAGTTTCCTTGATTTTTTTCATTAGTCACAAAAAACTTGTTCCTGTAAATTTTTCTTACTTTTTACACTTAAGTGTTTATTCCCTCCGGGTCTAGAAATAACTTTATTAAATCGATCATGTTTTCAAATTTCTTGCTGGGGATCTATTGGGCATTGCCATTATTTATTTATTATTTGATTTGATATTATTTTATAAACGACTTGTAAGTTTGTTTTAATAAAATACAAATAATATTCCAAACATATATGTTATTACATATAAGTATTAAACATGTAACGTAAAAGAGAAAGAAAAATTAATACTAAATGTAAACAAATCACACTAACAATGAAGAAGAAATCATATTAAGAGTTACAGCTCTATCAATTAATTTGATCAAAAGAAATCAAATTCTAGAGGTATTATTATAAAAAGAAATTATGTTAAAAGTATGTAGTGTAAACACATAATATTGGTAAAACTTAGTTTTAAAATTTTGATAGAACTTTTTTTTTGTAAAATTATTATTACTTATATCAAAATCTGTTATGTTTTCAATCACTTTATTTTTCAACTGAAGATATTTTCACTAATATTTAATGATAAATAATGTCAAACTTATTTAACATGTCAATAGCAAACCATTTCATGCAGAACATACATACATAGGCCACATTTCCAACATTTGGATTACAAATAATACATAAGTGGTACAAGACTTTTGACCATTTATGGTCAAAGTTATTTTTTCTTATTTATCAGTCTTAATTTGCATTACATGTCAAACTAATAACTTATATCTACATTCACGAGTTAATCACTTTTGTACTTTTCTGCTAATGCTTCTAATTTCGAAATGATTTTCTTCAGGTCAGTATTTTTGTCTAATTTTAAGTAAGTAGTATTCCTAATATCATGTTGTTTTATCCATTCAGGAGCTACTTCTGTCAGAACTTTAATGTCTTTTTGCAGGTTGTTAGCAGATATATTTGCTTTGAAACTTACGTCCAATTTGGAAAGAATAATATTTAGTGCTAGCACATTCTTTCGTTCTGTAACAAATATGTTCCTTAATGTCCTTGCGAGGTCTGGCAAACGGCTGTAAGTTAAATATTTGTGGTCATTCTCTGAAGATCGTGTCATTGCCTCAAGAGCTTTGGCAGCTTGTTTTGCTTTCACTTTCTCCAATAATGAGGCAGGCAGGTTGCGTAATGCAGGATTTAAAATAGTTATACCACTAGTAGATGGTTGATTTGCCTGTGTGCTCAATTCAGTCAATAGATTATTTTCTCTAATACCGGTAACTTTTTGTTCTTCTTCAGTTAAACCTCGAGCCTTTGCCTGCGCCAATTTTTCCAATGCCCGCTCCATTTTTGTATTACATTTAAACAGTTCACGAGCCTTAGCCAATACGTCTTGAGCTGAAGAAAAGCTTTCTGCTTTGGATACCTCAGGTAATTTAGCACATTCCACTTCGGGCATTTTCTCCAGTTCAAAGTCAGGGTGCCAACGTACCAATTTATGTTCTGGTATAACCATGGGTGGGTCAAGAGATGACAAAAACTGTGCATGATGTTTTTTTACTACCTGTAGTAGTGTATCATAGAAATATCTTCTTCTCTCAAGTAGAACGCTTGGATTCATTATTTTAATATCATTAGGAAAGTTAGGAGATATTATTAGCTCATGTGCTTCTTTATGAGAGGAAGTGGTGAAATTCTTAATCTTTTGCACTTCAAAGTTATAGAAATCAGGTACTAAATGCTTAACTTGGGCAAGATGTTTTTCTGTGAAGTTTCTCTTAAGCATCTCTTGAATAGAGGGTTTAAGTTTGGCAAATGTTATTTTTTCATTTCTGTTGTAAAGCAGGGCTACAACTGTCTCCATACCCCGGAATAATTCTGCTAAGAATTTGTACTGATAAGGCAAAGGTAAGCTTGTTGTAGATGTAGCGAGAGATGCATGTTTGATGTATGCAGGTACCTGTCAAAAGCATATTGTTTCAAAATTTAGCTTATTTTTACAACATTGAGTAGCAAACGAGTACACAAGTGATGTGAAGTATAGTTTATAGACACTTGCAATACAAAAAGTATGATTTGCATGTTGCTATAGTGCTGCAAACACAGCAACTCTTCATAGACTCATGGTGCATTCTTCTCATTCCTCTGTAAGATGAGCTGTTCTTTATTTTAAATATTCTTTACTAAAGCCTCATTTACTAAATGGCAGTGTGCACATGTGAGATTAGGTTTGGCTTTAAATACAAAAATAAACTTCATATATACAACACCCACAGTTGACATTCATTTACATTTATTCCTAATAAAGTTCTTTACAATCTATAAGATGTATGTATAAGATAAGATAAATTTCTGAGAACATACCTTGGTTGGGCTTTTTACAGGGCTGACAACAACCTTCCGAGGAGATATGATTGGCCTCTGCAATCCACTTACAATAGATGATTCATCACCTTTAGGTGACAACAACTCTTTATGAATAAGGGCAGAAGAGTTTTTTCTTGGGCTGAAAGGATACAAAACAAAATCTTTAATATAGAAATATTATAACTTAGTAATGTCATAATCTAATTATGATGTTAATTAAAGAAAAATAACAAAGTGTGCTTTATCTTTTTCAACATATAATCATGAATACAATTGTGTTAATAAAAAAATCAATCAATCATTTTCTTTCTACAGAGACCACTTTTATGCAATCAATTTAAAACATATATCTATTTGTGAATTTAAGATATAGGAGACACACCTGGATGGGACTTCCACATCAATAGATTCAAACTCTTTGAGGTTTCGTAGCTTACTAGTTTCTTTTATATGTTGAATTCCTAAACTAATCCGTTCTGCTGTTGCCTTAAGCTCAGCAAGCTTAGAACTCCCGGCTAATTTTTTCCGTATATCACCTAAACTTAATTCTTTACGTGCTGTTGTCAAAATTTCAGATTTCGGGGAGCATATAGTTTTGACAATATTTAAGCCATTCGACTTTTTTGAAAATGCATTCTTGCTTTCAGATTCCTGACTCACAGGTGGCTGGCGAAGTATGACCGGAGATGGTGTTGATATTTCTATTGTTAATTTTTTTTCTTTCACATCACTGATTGTGGTCTCATATTTCTTTTCTAGTCTCTTTCGAATATACTTCGTGCTCACTTCTTTAGAACTTTCCAAATGTGGGATTTTGTTTTTCGTACTAACGATGTCGTCCACGGCTGGTCGTTTTCTACTATTAAAAAACGACGTGATAGTTGTTTGAGACATGTTGAATATTTTCAAGTAATTTTCGAAATACAAAGTCAACTTTTAGTTAAATCTTGTGATTATAATTTATTTCACTAAAATAAACACTTGAAGAGAACAAACCGAGTGATCCTGAGAATGACGATATTACTATACAAAGAAAAGCAGCGCGAGCGTCAGTCAGGCAAGGCAACACAAGCTACGTGTTCTAACAGCAACAAAGAAATAATAGTCAAAATAATATTAAGTGGATAGAACAGTTAATTTTCGCGAACAGCACGCACGCACGTCTCATTTCTAAGGAAAGTAATTAAAACATTAATTGAAATGAAAAATTCTGTTACTACGCTAGGTAGGTAGGTATCAAGTGAACCTAATTTGACATTGACACTTAGGTTAGGAAAGGCGCGAAAATACTTTTTTTTTTTGTTGTTTTTTTTTTGGTTCTTTTTATCCCCGAGGGGAAAGGCAAAGGGATCTAGCCCATACAGCCACGTCATCAGTTTAGAACCATTTGAAAATCTTAATTCTATGTTCCAGCTTCAGGAACTGTGCTCAAAAAATACTTGGGAAGGGTACTTCGACCCAATCAACCCAGTTTAAATACCACCCGTAAAACGATAGGAATTTTACAAGGTTTTCTTGATGAACTTATTCACGTCTTCCAAAAAGTGCATAAACGTGTTATATTTGAGTTTTTTCATTGTTGTATAATTGCACTAGCACTTATGTTACAAAACACTATCGAAATTGTTACATAAAACTAATTTTACACTGAATTGTAAAAATTTCAAATATAAGAACAATTTCACTCGTCAAAAGCGCGGAAAGAAGTCTTTTTGTGGTTCTTTTTTTTTTTGGTTCTTTTTATCCCCGAGGGGAAAGGCAAAGGGATCTAGCCCATACAGCCACGTCATCAGTTTAGAACCATTTGAAAAATCTTAATTCTATGTTCTAGCTTTAGAAACTGTGCTGAAAAAATATTAGGGAAGGGCACTCAGACTCAATCAACCCAGATTAAATACCACCCGTAAAACGATAGTGATTTTTATAAGGTTTCTTGATGAACTTATTTACGTATTCCAAAAAGTGCATAAACGTGTTATATTTGAAGTTTTCATTACTGTATAAATTCACTAGCACTTATGTTATAAAATACTATCGAATTTGTCGCATGAAACTAATTTTATACTGAATTGTAAAAATTTCAAGTATTACAACAATGTCACTCGTCAAACCCGCAGGAAGAAGTCCGTCCAACACCGAATAAATGATTTCGAGCGCGAAAAGATTTAAATTTGAATGCAAGCAAAACTTAACATCGTGCTAAATACGAAAGTCGCAGCCTCAAATCCGAAAAAAAAAGAACCGAAAATTATTTCAATAAAAATTATGTAAAATTACAATATTTTAATCCCCGATTCCGGGGTAAATTTATTAACTGACAACACCAGAAGATAACAATTTGCATAGGACTTCTTCCCGCGTTTTTGACGAGTGAGTGAGACCTTGTAAAAATCACTATCGTTTTACGGGTGGTATTTAAATTGGGTTGATTGGGTCTAGGTACCCTTCCCAAGTATTTTTTCAGCACAGTTCCTAAAGCTGGAACATAGAATTAAGATTTTCAAATGGTTCTAAACTGAAGATTTGGCTGTATGGGCTAGATCCCTTTGCCTTTCCCCTCGGGGATAAAAAGAACAATTTGCATACCCTATACGCTTTTAATATTTTAATTAGGGATGTGACATTAATGGAAAAGAATCGATTTAATAAAAACCGATTTTTCTTTATTCAATATTAATCGATTTGTCAATAATCGATTTTAATGGAAATAAATAATCGATTTTTGCGAAAAAAATCGATTATTTCTATTATTTAAAATCCTACATGTTTTTCATATTCCAATAATAAACCTAAGAGATTCATATTAACAATCAATCAGATTAAAAATCAAATAAAAAAATAACCAATTCAAAACTAAAAATCAAAGCAAATGTTCTTTTAAACTTTCAAGTTAAGGAGTAATGAAATCAAATATCATTATTGATTGAGAATTTGTTCTCAGTCATAATGAAAATGAAATGAGCACCCCAACAAAATGACAACCTTATTATCGCAAAAAATAAAATGTAATCAAATAAAAAAAAGTCACAAATGTCCGGTCCTATTTTACATGTGACTTGTATTAAAATAAAATACTTAAAATAACAATTATAAAACTAAACGACGACGGTATGGTCTCAAAAACAAAAATATAAAACAATTCTTTTGTTAATTTTTAAATTTAAACAATAACAAAATTAAAAATAATTACTGTCACAAATGTCACGCCCTATTTTACATTTGACTAGTATTAAAATAAAATACTTAAAATGATAATTAAAAAATCGGCCAAGTGCGAGTCGGACTCGCGCACGAAGGTTTCCGTACCATTATCTATAAAAACGGCAAAAAAAAAACACGTTTGTTGTATGGGAGTCCCCTTAAATATTTGTTTTATTTTAATTTAATTATTTATTCTTAAAGTGAATATATAACTAAATATTCTGTGAAAATTTCAAGCGTCTACCTGTTGCCGTTATCAATATCGAGTAAAAATGAGCAAAAAAATCACGTTTGGTGTATGGGAGCCCCCTTAAATATTTATTTTATTCTATTTTTTAGTATTTGTTGTTATAGCAGCAACAGAAATACATCACCTGTGAAAATTTCAACTGTCTAACTATCACGGTTCATGAGATACAGCCTGGGTGACAGACGGACGGACAGCGGAGCGTCAGTAATAGGGTTCCGTGTTACCCTTTGGGTACGGAACCCTAAAAACTAAACGACAACATTATGTGTTTTACGGTTAGAAGACATTTATATTGTTTACCAACAACTATATTATCTCAGATCTCACTCACTACACTGAAACTAATTTACACGCATACATACCTACAGATGGCGCCATTTTTTATATAATCAACTTGTAAGTAATAATGCTTCGAGTTTTTTCATTTGGCCCATAGATGGTGCTATTTATGAAAATCGATTTAATCGCGTAATTTATTTAATTGATTGATAAAATCGATTATAAAAAATCGATTATACGAAAATAATAATTGATTAAAAGAAAAATCGATTATTTTTAACATCCCTAATTTTAATGCTACTAATTAATCTTTAATAAAATAGAAAACAAAATACCGAATAATTACCTACTTTTCAACGGGGCAAACCTGTTTTTACAAAGCCGCGGACGACGAGACGTCCCGTGCGTCCGTAGTACCTACATGTTTCTTTATTATGTAATCACTGCGATTAAATATTACAAATTAAACCTTAATTTAAACGAGAATCGACGCGGAGTTTGTAGATTTATATCACAGTAAAACAAATTTAACGGAATATCACACACACTGTACATTAACAATGAAGTAAAAAATTTAACAAGCAAACAAATACACGGAGAAAATAAGCGCACCCGACTCGCAAAGAAGTGGGAGGAGAATGTATGAGCAGAAATAACGTTTATAAAGTAGTTTAATAGTAGTAATATTTTCAACGTTGTTTTCAATAGAAATAGTTTTATGTACGAGTAATTTAGGTACAGATCGCACCAAACTTCTAGTTAGCTCTGAACACGAGATGAGTGACGTCGCACTAGCATATATCAGGTGTCGCCGGGAAATGCATACGCAACGCAGAAACGCAACGCCAGGCATGTTCGCCTGTACTATAACCATAGAGTAGTATAACTATAACAAGTCCACCCGTTCTCACCCCCATAGCCACATAGAACTTGAAAAATCTAATCACATCTTTTTAATGATTGTATACTCAAAGGAAGTCAACAGGATCCTAAAGCTAAGGCTCTGCTGTCTATGCGTCCGTCAGTCGGTCGGTTGTAATTACTGTTCAAAATATACAATATATTTTGAAGCAGTTTTTGTTTGTGACCGACTCGCAATTGGCCGGTTTTCATAGAATCTCATGCCGTAGTTTGTTGGGCAAACCTACACCTCGGCGACTGGGAAGCAGACTACAATTAAATTCATCACATCATTTAAAAATGTGCAAATTCAATACTTTTATTAATTAAACTTTTTCCGTTTTACTGTCCTGCTGCGCGAAACCACGTGAAACAATTTCAGACCTAACTAGAAGTTTGGTAAGGCCTATATCTACCTAGACAATATTTGACAATTATAGATTAAATGACATGGTTGATTAGCTTGTAATATAAGCAGGTACTTTTGGAGATGAGCAGTCGTTTTGTCCGTGTGTAAAGCATGGGCTGCGTCTACTATGGGGCCATCAGTTTGATCAGCTTAACAGCTAACATTTACGGAAAAAAATATTGAAAGGAGAATGAGGATGACATCAGCTAGAATACTTTGGGACGCACGGTGAATTTCGAAACGGCAAAGGATGAACATATCAAATTTTTCCACTTCGAAATATCACGGAGAAGCTGGATCTCTGAGATGTTTTGCCCGGATATGGGGTTGAAGGTGACCTGCTCCGTGCAGTGCAATCCACTTATGGTGATTGTACAGCGTTTTAAAAGCTATAAATATTAAAGAAGCCAGTGAGGTACATATATCGACAGTCTACAGCAATTTTGTAGAATTGCGAAACATTTAAATTAAATCATTCATTTGTCGATTGGCGATGCTTTAACCACGTGTGTGTGAACGAAGTTGTATTTCTTTGTATACAAAATATAAACAGAAACAAATTATATTGAATAACTGGAAATCATTCATAAGAAAAATTAATTATTTAAATAATGCCGTTCGAATTCAAAACGTCATGTAATTACACCAATAGTCTCATAACAGTCAACATGGTTAAAATATTCCTATGCATGAACATGTCTGTTTGGCTTGGTCTGAGTGTTTTTAAGAGAGGTGGGTGCATCGAAGCAGCTTTTGAAGTACCACCACCTCAGAATACATATGTCAAATATAGGATCTACATCACAAAATTATAACTAATAACTATAACAAATAGTTATATTTTTGTGCTCTATGTGTGCACTTCTGTGAACGCATCGAAAACACTAGAGCTATGTATATGTCATAGACTGCTTGTCTTTTGCTACTCTATAATGAAAAAGTGGCACATGACATTAATTCTAAATGAGCATAATTATGGTGGTCATATTCTCTTCGAATTATATATACATACGCACGCATAATCACTCATTTTATCAACTTTATGTTTTAATCTCTGAATGCTAATCTGTGCCTTATACACCGGGAGTGGATTTTTTCTTAAATACATTACGAAATGCCTCCTAAAACTACCTCTAGCAGACAGGGGAATGAACCAAGAAAAAGCATTTTGGTCGTACCAAGCAGAGTTATTAGTAGACCTGACGAGATTGAGGGTGGTGAAGAAATTGAAATAGCGGCCCAAATATCAATACCAGAAGAAGGTGGTTGGGGATGGGTTGTAGTCGTAGCTTCTTTTTGGAATATTTTTGTGGTAGATGGAATTGCATTTACCTTTGGGAGCCTAAGAGTTGATATAACAAAAGATTTAAGTACCGAAGATTCTCTAGTAGCATTGGCAAATTCTATAACCACTGCCTTGTATTTTTCGTTAGGTCCTTTATGTTCTGCTTTTATTAATCGTTTTGGATTTAGATTTAGTGCGATGACTGGTGCCGTTACTGCTTCTTTCTCATTACTTTGTTCATATTTCTCTACAAACTATACAACATTTTGTATTTTTTACGGATTCTTTGCGGGAGTTGGATATTGTCTCGTAAATCTCTCTGCAGGATTAATAGTCGGATTTTATTTTGAAAAATTGCGGTCATTGGCTTTAACTTTATCTGCTTCAGGTTCAAGTGTTGGAATAATGCTCTTGTATCCTTTTAATGCATATCTAGTCAGTTTAGCCGGTTGGCGTGCTACAACATTGTTTCATGCGGGTATGTTTGGCATGGTATATTTTTCGGCTATGACGTATAGGCCTCTACTTTCTCTTACTGTTGTTACAACTACTGATGACCCAACACGTACTGTGACTTACTTACCGAATTTAACTGGTGCGATAGAGGGGTCTCGTACAAAAGATGATCGCCTAGTGCCTACTGCTACAGAACGTTTATTTAGTGCCGTTTCAAATGCAAATTTTCCAACTGCGGCATTAGTAGTTGACAACACACAACCTCGTCCTTCGACACAACCCGGTCCATCGACACAAATAGTCTCGAAGTTGAGACTAAAAGCTAATACACCACAAGGCGGAATGAGCAGAAGACAGCTAAAACAAGCGCTTTCAATTATGTCAGGAATAAGTGTTCGAGATAAGACAAATAAAAATGTCGAAGTCACTGTTCATGTAGAAGAGCCTAAAAAACGCAGTTGTTGGGAAAGAATATGCCATTGGGACCGACATATTGCGGAATCTCGTCCAATGTATCGAGATGATGCTTTCTATGAAGGTAATGTTGAAAAATTAGAAATATATCAGAAAAGTATAATGGATACGACTGCAACATCAAAAACAGGCCTAGAATATCAAATGGCAGTATCACGGGCTGCCACAGTTAATGACTTAAAAGAAAACCGTGGTGTTTTTACGACAGCCGCTCGAAGGGTCTTAGCAACTATGTTGGATCCAACATTATTGGGTAAACGTTCTTTTCAGCTAATGTGTTTCAGCGGTTTTCTGACGTACTTGGGTTTTTTAGTACCGTATACATTTATACAAGATAGGAATCAAAGAGCAGGAATTCGATACGAACATGCCGTTCTATTTGTAACTGTAATTGGATTTTCAAATTTTATAGGAAGACTAATCCTAGGAATAATTGCTCTTAAAATTGATCCATTGAAATTATATGCATTGTGTTGTTGTGTTTCCGGAATTTCTACAATTTTTTCAGAAATGTCATTTAGTATTTATTATCAATACGGTTATTGTATTGTATTTGGTTTTTTCATAGCAAGTTTATCGTCTTTACGAAGTATGCTTATTGTAAATCTTTACGGACTAGGTAAATTAACGAATGCCACAGGGATGATGTTTTTATTTCAAGGGTTCGGAAGTTTAATAGCTACCCCAATGGCAGCAATTATTAAAGATAAATTTGGTTATGCTCTTTCATTTTATGTAGCGGGAGTTTTTCTGACAATAAGTGGTTTTATGATAGTACCTGTTAGAACTATAGCAACAAATGAAAATAAAATGGACGTTAAAAATTATATACCTGAGTTGACCACACCTCAGCTTAATATAAAATAAAAATAAATTGATTTGTAAATAGGGTAAAATATATTCTTGCTGTATCTTTTAATGATAGTACAGATTATATAAATGTAGCTTTGTTTATCATTCATAATATACATAATTCCTTTAGTAATTAATAAATATTTTTATATGGAGAGAGGTAGAGAAGTATGAATGAAGCCTTTAGAAGGAAAGATATAAAAATAAATGTATTGAAGTCGATTGTGTTTGAAAGGAATGAAACTGTTACAGATTTCCAGCTAATGATCGGAGATGAAAATGAGGACCAGTGAATGAGTTCATTTATGTAGGTTATATGTTTATGAGAGATGGAAAATGTGAGAGCGATATTGAAAGAAGAGTGAAAGCAGGAAACCGTATCAATGGTGCGTTGTACTTCGTGGTATCAAGCGTGGTAATAACATATCGAGCAAAGCTCGCCTTGCTATCATTGAGGGTGTATTTTATCGGCCCACCACTCATATCCACCACTGTGTCTCCTGTGTAGCCAGAATTAACAGCGGCGACCACACAAAAGGCAATGAACAGTGAAGTCCATTGCCGTCCCGGGGTTTAAACTACAGCTGCCTTGGAACTCACAACGAATTTAATCAGAAGAAATTTGTAGGAGTAGGAAGTTTTGAAATTGACTTCCCCTCTTGTCAAAGTGAGAGATAGCAATATGACAAATAAGGCATTTAAAACCTCAAAGAGATGGCTAGTCAAGTGAAGCTCAACTGCCGTGCACCACGGACTATCAAATATCTAACACTATTGGGACCTAAACTGTGAGTTGTTACCTAACACATCGATTTCAATAATATAGATTGCAGAACCGCCTAAACGCCTGGTAGTTCTCCCTTGTTGCTACCAAATCAGAATAGTATACTACCCCGGATGTGACATGCAAGGATTTTAACATATCGTCCCGCTCCCGTTGCCAGAGATCGCACTCCCAGAGAACATGATGTGCTGTTTGCTCGAATTCATGATTTGTCGTAGAACACTCACATAAAGGCGATGACACAAGTCTAAATGAAAAGAGCTTCGCCCTAAAGTTTCCATGCCCTGTTAAAAATTGCGCAACAGGATGATCGACTTCTAACCACTCTTTACTTAATCTGTCTCGCACTGATTGAAAGGACAGATACAAGTGGCGTCCTTTAGTAGAAGTTTCCCATCTTTCTTGCCATTCCGACAGTAAAGTGTCAAATACCTCGCCAATTGGTTTGAACAATCTAAGTATTTTGTCAATATCGCGGCGTTTTAGAAAGTCAGGGTGTATGTTTTTAGAGGTGTAGTACATTGAAGCCAGGCGTTGAATTTCTACGTTAACTGGTAATACGCCTGCCAGCACTGGTAGTGCCTTGGTACTCACAGTTCTATACGATTTACATAAGAATATTAAAGCGAGGCGCCGATTTTGCAGCAACTTACGACGCGCAGCACCTATGGTAGCCCTATCAGCCCATGCAGGCGAACCGTACGTGGGGCAGGCCCCAAGTGTTTTCCAGTACGTCCTCGTCGTCTGCCCTGGACCCATCTCACCTGGTGCGCGGTAACGCAGTGGCCGGTGGGTGGTGACTAAATCTGGATATACTATACTTGTAGGCGATTAGTTGTTGAATTCAAAACGAAATGGACAAGAAGAGCGGGGGAGAGAGATTGGCGTATGTGGCGCTGTTGCGATGCGACGATCTGTGCCGCGATCTGGGTATACTACCGGGGGGAGCCGAGAGGTCGGGGCCGAAGGGTCCCGGTGAGAGTGGCCGAAGGGTCCCGGAAGAGATTGTTCTCTGGCTCAGAAACCGAGACGCCCGATGAGCGGGCGAAGGTGCCTAACTTCCAGGCGGGGAAAGAGGGATGGCATCGCTCCCAGCCTTGCCAGTTCCCGCCGGCAGCTTAAGGAGCGGGAGGCGGAGGCCAAGGAGGCGGCCTTCCAGGCGCTCCTGGAGAAGCGGGCCCTTAAGGGTACGAAGAGCACGGCAGTGGCCGGAAGCGCCGAGGGGGTGAGCCCTGAGGCGGAGAAGGAGAGCCCCGAAGGGAGAAGCCCTGAGGGGAAAGCGGCGGACCCAACGTATGGGGGCACCGATGACCTCATGATGAGGGGCGAGGAGATGCTGTCAGTCATCCTCGACCTCACGGGGAAGTCGGCGAGCCTCAGGGGGGACCACGCCGCGAAGATTGCGAGGGCGGCGGGCGGGATCCGAGAGATCCTGGAGGCCCTGGTGGTGCGAACGGAGGCGGAGGAGACCCACCGCCTCCGAGCCGATAACGCCCGGCTCCAGCGGGAGGTGGCCTCCCTGAGGAAGGAGGTTAAGGCGCACCGCCGGGAGTTCCAGGAGCTCCGCAGCGAGAGGAGGACGCAGGGGCCGATGAGCCCGGGCGATATTCAGGCTCTGGAGAGCAGTATCGCCCGACTCGTCGGCAAGTTGGTGGATGGGCGGCTCGCCGAACTTGAGTCGCGCCTGCCTCCTCCGGCTGTCGCCCGTCCGCCATTAGCGGGCGACAGCTCCGCGGTGGCTAAGGGCGAGGGCAGCCATTGAGGGCGCGCGACGACCGGCACCTAAGCCGCAGAAGGCGCCGGCCGAGCTCGAGGTGCGCCCTCAGACAAGATCGGCCACCAAAGCAGGTCCCGCCCGCAGTGCAAAGGGGAAACCGGCCGTGGTGACCCCGTCGGCAGCGGCAGGGACCACTGAGGTCCAGAAGGAGCCGTCGTGGACCGATGTGGTCCGTCGCAGGCAGCGGGAAACAGGGAGGGAGGTAAGGCTAAAGTGGTGCTCCCCGGCTTCACGGCCGTAATTTTAAAGTTACGACCGGAAGCAGCCAATGGGGGAGCAACGTCATCGAGGTCCCCGGCTCCTCCAGCCATGAGAAGGCAGACGCCCTGGCAGCCAAGTTGACGGCTGCCTTGTCCGGCGTCGTGGAGGTATCCAGACCGGTGAAGTGCGCGGAGTTCCGGATCACCGGGCTGGATGACGACAGCGGGTACAGGTTGCGGTCGCTCGCGAGGGGGGCTGCGCCCCCGAGCAGATCCGGGTGGGCGAAATCCGCTCGGACTGGCGGAACTCCAGTTCCGCCCTGATGCGTTGCCTTGTGACGGCAGCGAAGAAGCTGCTCGAACTGGGCAGTATCGGGGTGGGCTGGAGCCGGGTGCAGCTCCACCTGCTGAAGGCGCGCCCCATGCACTGCTTTAAGTGAATGGGGAGGGGCACACAGCGAAGTTGTGCCCCTCCAAGGCGGACCGCAGCCGCCTGTGTTACAGGTGAGGGCAGCCGGGGCACATCGCCTCGGGCTGCTCGGCACAGGCCCGCTGTGCCGTGTGTGCCGACGCCGGACGAAAGGCGAGCCACGTGATGGGGAGCCGGCCCTGCAACCTCCCATCCATCCGCGGGAGAACGCCCCCCACCTCTCGCGAGGGTGGGTGGCAGCAGGCGCCTGAGGCCAGGATGTCCGAGTAATGGCCGGACATCCTCGCTTCCTGCAGGCCAACGTCAACCACTGCGCTGGGGCTCAGGACCTTTTCCTGCAGACCATGGCGCAGTGGGACGTGGACGTGGCGGTGGTTGCGGAACCATACTACGTGCCCTCCCGGCCTAATTGGGCCGGGGACCGGGATGGATCCGTGGTCATCGTCGCGAGGCCAGGCGCCGGCCCCCCACTTGTGGTGAGGGGCAGGGGAGCGGGCTACGTGGCGGCGGTTCGGGGAGAGTACGCAATAATCGGTGTGTACTTCTCCCCGAACCGCGACCTGCCGGCCTTTGAGCAGCTGCTCGACGCTCTTGGGTCAGCAGTGAGGCGGCTAGCGCCCGCCCAGGTTATCGTGGCCGGGGACTTCAACGCCAAGTCCACGGCATGGGGCAACCCGGCCACGCAAGCCAAAGGGAGGAAGGTGGAGGAGGGGGCGTTAGCCGCGGGACTGTCCATCTTAAATAGGGGGACGGTCCATACGTGCGTGCGGTGGAATGGAGGGTCGGTGGTGGATCTGTCCTTCGCCACCGCGCCCACCGCGCGCCGAATTGAGGATTGGAGGGTGGAGACGGGGGTAGAGACACTCTCGGACCATCGGTACATCAGGTTCGAGGTGTCCCGAGCCCCCGTGAGTCCGGCGATTTCGTCCCGGTGGCGGAGCCGGTTCCCGCGTTGGGCACTCACCAGGATCGACCGGGAACTGGCAGAGGCGGCGGCCGCTGGGGCCTCCCGCCAATGGAGGATTTGGGGGCGGAGCAGGGGGCTGGTCGTCTCTGCGACGCCTTCACGGCGGTGTGCAGGGCGGCCATGCCCAACGTTGGGCGTCCGCCCCCAAGGCGGGCGGTCTATTGGTGGTCGGCGGCGATAGCCGACCTCCGGGACGCCTGCAACGGGGCGTGCGCACCCGGAGCAGGCGTCGACGCCCCCGGGACGAAGGAAGGGATAGCCGTCTGCACGGCGTCTACGTGGAGAGCAGGAGAGCCCTGAAGACGGCTATAAGTAGGGCCAAGGAGGGAGCGTGGCAGGAGCTGCTGGAGGGCCTAGACAGGGACCCGTGGGGCCGACCGTACAGAGGAGTGCGGAACAAGCTCCGCGCTCAGTCGGCCCCGCTGACGGATACCCTCCAGCCGGCCCTGCTGGAGAGGGTTGTCGGGGAACTCTTCCCCGACACCCCACGGGGTTTCGCTCCCCCTAGGATGGCCCGATCACCGGACTCCAGAGGAGAGGTAGAGGGCGCTCCGCCGCCCGTCACCGACCAGGAGATGGAGGCGGTCATCGACCGCCTCCGAAGCAAGAAGAGGGCGCCGGGTCCAGACGGGGTGCACGGAAGGGTGCTAGCCCTAGCCCTCGTGTACCTCGGAGACAGGTTCCGGGAGCTCCTTGACTGCTGCTTGCGGTCGGGGTGCTGCCCGGGACCCTTCAGGGTGGGCCGGCTCTGCCTTCTGTTGAAGGGAGATCGGCCCCCGGACTCGGGGTCGGCGGTTCGACCAGTCGTTCTACTGAACGAGGCGGGCAAAGCCCTGGAAAGAGTTGTTGCCTCCCGCCTCGCTCAGTATTTGGAGGATGGCCCGGGACCGGGCCTCTCGGATGCCCAGTTCGGGTTCCGGGCCAGACGGTCGACCGTCGACGCCATAAGGCGCCTAAGGTCGGTGACGGAGGATGCGAAGCGCGAGGGAGACGTGGTGGTGGCGATGTCGCTGGACATCGCCAATGCCTTCAACAGCCTCCCCCACAGAACCATCCTGGAGGCCCTCAAATGCTTTGGGGTGCCTCCGTACTTGGGGAGACTCTTGAAGGCATACCTAGAGGACAGGGAGGTGTGCTACGAGGACGCGAGTGGCCAGATGGTGAGGAGGCCCGTCGGGTGCGGTGTCCCACAGGGGTCCGTTCTGGGCCCCATCCTGTGGGACCTCGCGTACGACTGGGTCCTGCGGGGCCGTCTCCTCCACGAGATGAGTATCATCTGTTACGCAGATGACACCCTTGTCACATCCCGGGGTAAGACCTTCGTGGAGGCGGCGCGGCTGGCCGAAGTCGGGGTGGGACTGGTGATCATAGAGAGGCTTGGGCTTCTGGTCCGATTGGAGAAAACCGAAGCCCTCCTCTTCCGCGGGATCGGCAGACGGGGCCCTCCCCCCGGAGCACACCTCCAAATAGGAGGACAGAGGATCAGGGTGAGTGCCCAGATGATATACCTCACCTTGACGGGAGATGGACCTTCGGCCCCCACTTCGAGCGGTTGGGACCGAAGGTTATCAGAGCTGCGGCGGCGCTGGGTCGCCTCCTGCCCAATTTGGGCGGGCCCAGCGCCGCGTGCAGGCGGCTGTACTCCGGTATCTGCCGGAGTATGGCTACGTACGGTGCCCCCATATGGGCGGACGCCCTCTGCGCTCGGAACAAGGCTCAGCTGCGCAGAGCGCAGCGGGTCATAGCGCAGAGAGCGATAAGGGAGTACCGGACGGTTGCTTGGACGGCCGCGACCGCCCTTGCTGGCAACCCGCCCTGGGAGTTAGTGGTGGAGGTGCTCGCCGAGGTATACGTGTCTGTTGCGGAAAGGAGGAGCCTCGGCGAGCGCCCCAAGTTGGAGGAGGTGGGGCGGTGTCGCCAGCGTGGGCATTCAGAGATGATGCGGAGGTGGGGGGAGGACCTGGCGCAGCCGCGGTATGGAGTCCGCGTTGCAGATGCGCTACGCCCGGTCCTGGAGGCGTGGATGCGCCGCAGGCGTGGATGGTGCAGGTGCTCACCGGGCATGGGTGCTTCGGTGAGTACCTGCACCGGGTCGCGAGGCGGGAGGACCAGCCAGGCTGCCACGATTGTGGCGCGGCCGAGAACACTGCCCATCACACGCTGGAGCTGTGTCCCAGGTGGTCTCGGCAGCGCCACGATCTGGTGTCCGCGCTTGGAAGCGCGGACCTCTCGCTCCCGAGCGTGGTCTGCTCCATGTTCGGGAGCGACAGTGCCTGGCAGGCGATGGCCTTCTTCTGTGAGACGGTCATGTCCCAGAAGGAGGCCTCGGAGCGGGACAGGGAGGACGATCCCGAGGCTGTCCCGCTCCGGAGACGGCGGACGGGAGTGCGGCGTTGGCGCTGTGCGCACCTATTGCCGCCTTCCTAATATGTGGGACTAGGGGTCAGAATGGGAACCTGGCCCCATAGTGGTCCCGCCGTCGGAGGGGCCGTCCCAATTTGCCGGTATGGCCCCTAGAGAGAAGAAGTCTGGCCCCTTTTGAGGGGCTGGCCAGTCGCATTGGTGCCCTGTTGCTGACAGATCCGGGGCACCACACCAACGCGTCCGATGGCAATTTGCGGGGTTGTTTAGTGGGTATACCGTCGGGCAGCCGACGGGGAGTCCCACACTACCACCGGAGGCCACCCAGGCTTCACCGGTGGTGTGCGTAACGCATGTTTCCCCGCGTCACAAAAAAAAAAAGGTGAACCGTACGTAATACATCCTAAATATGTGGCTGTGTAAATAATTTTTAACGTTTTAAAAGTTAAGCCCCACGTCCCCACGTCGAGGTGGAAATTCGAGTTAACGCATAAAAGTTCTTTTTGGCTTTTTCTCCAACCTGCTTTTTGTGTTCAATGTAATTAAAACCTTTGTCTAACAGTAATCCCAAGTAACAAACCGAGTTTTTATTTGCAACTGATACTCCATTGAAGTGGAATCGCGGCGGAACCTGCAAATTTCCCTTAAGCAAGAGCTGATATGTTTTGTGAGGTGCGAAATCGAGACGGTTACGATAACCCCAGTCTAAAATGAGGCCAAGGCAAGTAATGGCTAGTTTTTCTATACTTGATCTGGAATTAGCTTTTATTAATAAGAGGCCGTCATCGGCGTAGCCAGTTAACGAACACCCTTCCGGTAAGGGTAGCCTAAGAAAGTCATCAAAACCGATATTCCAAAGATACGGCCCTGAGGAAAGCCCTGCGTAAGCACCTTCGAAGCAGCATAATGCCCAAAATGTTAATTTAGTTGTACCATTAAAAAAGTACGATCGAATAAGGGCGTATATGTTGCTATGGCAACCTCTCGCCTTTAGTTTCAGCAACAACATTGGCCACCAAGCATTATCGAAGGCACCTGAAATGTCTAAGAAAATACCTACAACGTATTTATTAACCGAGAGTTCCACAATTTTACGCACTGCGAGTCAACTGCGCATCAACAGTAGACTTGCCGATGGTAAAGCCGAATTGATTTTTATGAAATTGAGGGCCACCGGGCAACAAACATGGTACAATTAAACGTTCTAGTAATTTACCCAACGATGGCAGTAGGGTAATAGGGCGATAAGACTTCGGATCGTCGGGTTGCTTATCACCGCTTTTTGGTATTATCTTTATAACACCACTACGCAAAACGCTAGGACAGTTGCCTTCTACAATACACCGGTTTAATACCTTTAAAATAGGTTCCGCGGCTACTTTACAAGCTTCCTTGATCATTTTGTTTGAGATTTTATCATCACCAGAAGCTTTATTTGTTGGTAATGTTTTTACAACATGTAGAAATTCGTCCATTGACACCACAGTTGACATTGGAGTGGCAGGGCACAGATCTATCGCGGCCCTCACCTCGCGATGGTAGTCACTATCATTATCAGGGCAATCATCCGGATTAAAGCATGCAAAAGTGCATCAGTAGTCTCCTCTGTACCGAGGGTGTGGGTATTATCAAGTTTAATATTAGAAACAAAGACCTGATCAATGCGCCTATTTGCCTTAAATTCGTGATACAGGGGAGACCACGGTCCCTCACAATTTAATCTTTCTACTATTCGTTTTAGCAAATTACCCTTAGATTTTTCGATGGCGGCGCGATAGTGAGATCTAGCAATACGCAAGTTACTCAGAGCTGTTTGGTATGGCTCTCCTTCGATTTTACGTTTTCTTAATTCTTACGTCGAAAGAAATCTTACGTCGGGCACAGCGGAGACTGAATGGTGAGAGGTGGAATGATACGCTTGACAAGCGTATCATTCCACCAGTCACAACGTCTCTTATTAACTATAGCTTTTCAGCCCATAATAACGTCGACACAGTATGTGAATGTATCAGACATAATTCGAACACTTTGTGTGACTGTAAGTTCAGCACGAGTGAAATCCCCGGCGCGAGAAGCGAAAAGAGAAGCAAAGGCTGCCCAATCGACATTTTTAGTTTTATACTGTTAAGCTCGTATGGTGGATTCTTAGCCAATCTAATAGCTGACTCGTTGTCTATATACAGCGATGGCACGGCATCCAGTTTCTCAATACTCTGAATGAGTTTCTTGAGCCATATAATTTCTCGTGCGGTCTCACTGGCAGCAACAATTTCTGCCTCTGTGCTGGAGATGGAGGTTGACGCCTGTCTGTGGCTTCGCCAAGATACTGCACCTTCGTTGTATAGGCACACTATTCCAGTTGTAGAACGTCCTGTCTCTAAATCGCCTCCATGATCTGCATCGCTGTAGCAGGTCAGTGCTTTCTGCGCATTACGCCTATAAATAAGTCCCAAGTCACGAGTACCTTGCAGGTACCGCATTATACGTTTAACTTGAGTGACATCTTCCTTTGAGGGTTGTTCCAAGTGTCTGGACGCAACACCAACTGCGAATGCAATATCTGGACGTGTACCGACCATAACATACGCCAAAGCGCCCACTGCTTGGCGATATGGGAACTTTTCGACTCCTGTATCTTCTCTTAATCCCAGATTTTCTTTACCTATGGGCGTCGCTACAGGTTTCGATTCGCTCATGCAGAACCTCTCTAATACTTTATTGATGTAGCTAGTTTGTTTCAACTTTATAGACCCGTCCTTGAAACGCTCTATTTCCAGGCCGAGAAAATAGGATGCAGGTTTTGACTTTATTTTAAATCTAAGCTGCATTTCGTCCAAGAACTGCTTCGTCTCGTCTTCATCGTTAGAGGCAAGCAGGCCATCATCTACATATAAAGCAAATATCAAATACTTCTGCCCCCTCCGTCTCAGGAAGAGACAGGGATCAGCTTCGTTTACCTTAAACCCAATATCCAACAGACAGTCTGTAATGCAGTTGTTCCAACAACGAGGAGCTTGTTTAAGTCCGTACAGGCTCCTTTTCAGTTTGCAAACTGTGTTGGAATGATCATTATAGCCTTCTGGTGGCTTCATATATATCTCTTCACTGAGACTGCCATACAGAAATGCTGTCATTACATCACACTGGGTAAGAATAAGATTTTCCCTTGCAGCAATACTTAAGACAACTCTGATTGTGCTTAACTTCGTTACGGGGCTAAACGTCTCATAGTAGTCTATACCTTTTCTCTGTGAGTAGCCCTTTATTACCAATCTGGCTTTATATCGATCTACGCTTTCATCAGGATTGGTTTTGATCTTGTAGATCCACTTACACCGTATAGCTTTTTTGTTGTGTGGTAGTGGCATCATTTCCCAAGTCTCATTTTCTTGGAGAGATCTCATCTCATCGTCCATAGCCAGCATCCACTTTTCCTTGTCTTTGCTTTTCATGGCTTCTTTATAAGATGTTGGTTCATTTATTTCATTTATGCTCTCTACCACATTCATTACATAATCCTCAAATTTACTAGGAAGATTCAGTTTAGAACGATCTCTCAGTGTCCTGCTGCCTTGCTCTTCTATTTCATGATCAGGTAAAATATTTTCATTTGACACGTGAATGTCCGCATTGCTTTCGACTTCCTCTCTAACAATTAGATCAGGCGATGTGGGAGGCACGCTCGAACTAGGTTCATCATCAGGAGCTTCGATGGGTATATTCGAACTTTTCTTGTCAATATTATCCGCGTGCTCTTCCTCTCTTGCACTGGCTATCGGTTGTTTTTGAATTGGAAAATGTAATTCTATTAACCCATTCTCTTTTTCAGAATCATCAGAACCTATGGACTATAAAACTGTCTCATTGAAAATAACATCCCTTGATCTTATGAGTTTGTTGTTATGACTCAATAAGCGATAGCCTTCATCGCCATCATAACCAATCAGAATACATTTTTCTGATTTTTTGGAGAGTTTTGTTCTCTTTTGCTTCGGGATATGGACAAAACATTCAGAACCAATAATTTTTAAATGTTTAATAGACGGCTTCTTTTTAAACCATAACTCAAATGGCGACTTGCCTTTTTCAGGTGTTGTGCCAGTTCTATTTAAAACATATGCGGCAGTATTTATTAATTCTGCCCAAGTAGCGACGGGTAATTCTTCATGTGCGTACATCATAGTTCGAGCAGCTTCTACCAAAGTTCTGTTCTCTCGTTCACTTAAACCATTTTGTTGAGGCGTGTACGGCATAGTCAATTTTTGTCTAATGCCAGCTTTTTCTATGACGTTTTTCACAATTGCATTATCGAATTCACCTCCATTGTCGCAAATGAATTCTTTTACAGAATATCCAGCCACTTTACATTCTTTTAACATCTGTTGAAGCTTTTGGTGAACTTCAGACTTGTGTCTCATGAAGTAAACGTGCCTGTATTTACTGTAATCGTCTTTAAATAAAACAAAATATCGAAATATATTGAAAGAAGGAGGGAAAGGACCACAAACATCAGCATTTAGAATTTCGCCGGCGGCATTTGCTCGTTCTCTTTTTCCAAACTTTTGTCTGTGTTGTTTACCATAAATACACCCAGTACATAATTCAGAATCAAGACGAACTTTTAATCCTAATTCTTTTTCAATAACTTCTTTGACATGTTTTTTATTCTGATGGGCTAACCGTTCATGATAAAGTTGTAGAATGTTATCAGTTGAAAACAAAACGTTCAAATCAGGAGATGTATTCCTGATGGTCTCCACATTCAGCTTATACAGACCTCCATTCTTGACTCGTTTGCCAATCAAATGTATTTTTCCATCAACTTTTAATAAACATTCTTCCCTCTCAGACATAAAAACACTATTGTTTAGTTTGTCTTGTGCAGCCAAGACTGAAAATAGATTTCTCGTAATAGACGGTACATACCATACATCACAGAGTTTAATTCTGGATTCTTTGCCATTGACTATCGATTTTAAGTCAACCGTGCCTTTGCCAATTGCTTGAACTGCATCTCCATTGGCAGTAGTTACGGAATGCGTTTCATTAAAATATTCAAAAGTAGAGAAGTAGTCTTTTCGACAAGTGACATGACTGGTTGCGCCGTTATCAACAAACCAATTTTCGTTATCATCCTTTCTCTGTATTGTATTTAGATCTACATTATCTGTAACTTGCATTAGCATTAAGTTTAGGTTGCTTGATAAATTGCCTTTATTTGACGTCGATGGTTTAGGTGGTTGACCGTCAACTTTCCATTTTCGACATTGTTTGACCTTATGACCAAATTTGCCACAATATCCACATTGTTTCTTTGGTTTAGGTTTATTACTATTTTGTACTACTAAGGCTTCAACTTGTTCTTCATTTTTCAAAGATAGTGAGCGCTCAAACGTACAAAGCTGCGTTGTCAGATTTTCTATAGTGTGATCCGCCTTTGACATCAACATCCAGCTCGATTTGAAAGGAAAGTAATTTTCAGGCAGTGTTTCTAAAATTTTGCATATTAGTAACATATCTGGTAAGTCTGTCTTATCTACCCTTAATAACTCATTTTTCAAATCTGACCAAAGGGTTTTAATTTTAGAAATATGAGTGATAATGTCATGTGACGAATCTTTACGATAGCCAAAAAACTCCATACATAGAACGTAACTCTTATCCTCGGTAGGACCATCGAATAAACGATGTAATTCATCCCAAACATCTTTAGAACAGTTAAATCTCATTATTTTTTGAAGTGTTTCCTCTGACATATTTGCAGTTAGTAGTAATAATGCCGAACTATCAGTTTCATTGTACTTATCTAGAGCATTTTTATACTTGGAAATTTCTTCGACTGTAGCCTTGCTTTCAGGCGCCGTAGGTTTTACCAGACTACCTTCGATTGCATCTAAGCCACCCGGCATACCTCTTAGTAACAAGGTTGCGTTATATTTCCATGTCGGCCAATTCTTTGCACCTTCCAGGCGACCTATATCAATTTTGCAACTTTGCATTTTATTGAAAAATTTTGTCTTACCGGAGTTGCGAAAAAATCTTGCCTTAAAAATAAAACTCTGACAGTTATTTTTCAATATATAAACGTTCACGCTCTGCTACCATGTTAAAATATTAACCACATAAAACAGTTTCTAATATTTCAATATAATCGATCCTTTTATGTGGTTAATATTTTAACAAAAGCCAGTATATTGTTGCGGGTGTAAGTTGTCTACAACCGGGGAGAAGTTACAAACGACAGACAACAGACGGTGATCACTGCAAGAAGCCTCAGGTAAAACGCGCCAGTTTTGTATTCGGACGTCTACACTAGAAAGTGTGACGTCAATAGAAGACTCGCCCATTGGGCTGCTAAATGTAGGTGGTGCTTCTGGGGTATTGTGAATAAGAAGATTCATTTCAGTAATGAACTCTTCAACAGCAGAGCGTCTGTCAGCATCGGTTGCTCTCAGCTTACCGTACCATAATGGCGATGATGCATTTACGTCAGCTCCTATAACTACTTTATGACCAGATAGCGCATGTAAAACTCTACGCAGATGGTGTAAATGAGGACCTACTGGGTCTGAATATTGAACATAACAACTCACTCACTACGAACACTCTTAGATAGGGCGATGTTACTTCAGCTACCGCACAGTGCGTGGACATTAAGTTATTTATCGCTGTTATAGTTAAACCGCTTTTTGGAACATAAATACCCGCGCGTGACTTGTTACTGAGCTGTAGGAATTTACTGGTTAGTTGGGCTCGTTGGTATTGCTCCTGAACTAAGACTAGATTGAGCTTATAGTCCGCAACCAGCTTATCTAACTCTGATGTTGCAATTTTATCGTTGTGAAGATTTAATTGAGCAATCACGACGTTATCTATATCTGGTGTTTAAAATATTGTACTCCAACCTAGCCGCGTAAGTTGGACAAGACTCTGACCCGGTCTTGTGGTCAGACACCTTCTTTAGCCGCCTACATGGTGCGCATATCAGTTTAAAGTCTTTTTTCGATTTCTTAGTACATTCCCGCGAGTCATGAGATTCAGCACAGTGAGCACAAGTTGGTTTGGTCTCTGTGCAATATTTGCTAACATGACCGTATTGTTGACATTTTAAACAACGTACTACTTCAATGTCATCCACGAATCTACATGTGGCAAAGTCGATAATTTTTTTTTCTTTTGTTGAAATAAGGTGCTTGCGTATTTCCGGGGATAGTTCGATACTCATCCATTTTCTACCGTAGGCTACAGGACGACGACGCACTATTTTTATATCTTTCAAGTACTCAGACAATGTAATGTTCATTTCGTTTTTTATATTTTGATTATATAACGCTGACAAAAACTTTGTGTCGTCCATTTTATCGGGAATGTCTTTTATAATAATACGCGGTCGGCGTCCTTTGGACTTTTCGAGTTTAAGCCCCGCCGATTTTATACCTTCTGCCGATTGCAGCTTCCGTAACTAAGCATCGTTTGATACACGTAAAACTACACCCGATTTGGCAGTTTTTTTAAAGCCTACGATTTGAAAACCATCATCGGATGGCTTGATGGCTTTCATAAGAGCCTCCTTCGTAGCTTCGGACGTTTTGAATTCCGCGGATCGTGTCTCTGTGGGATATGCCACAATGCAAGGCATTGGTTCGCGAGTTTGAATGGTTTTAATTTACTTGAGCAATCGAAGTTTCAATTTGTCTGAGTACGATCACGAGGTACGACACCAATGCCAGAGGTCAGTCCGTTAATATTTCGTTAATTTTTGCCAAACATTGTGATGATTCGCGGACGAACTCGATATTGTCAACGTTCGAGTCTACAACTTCAAGCGAGCTATTACGACTTAAATTGGCCATATTTTCAAAGCTAGACGACCGCTGTAGTCGTTTTTCTTTAGGTGACAAATTATTGGTGATATATCGCCTAGCGGTCTTTTGACATTACTGGTTGTTGAGGGTGTATTTAGTGTTAATACACCCTCAACAACCAGTAATGTCAAACGTATGTATTGTACATGTACTTTGCTCAATATGTTATTGCTTGTCAGTGTCACATGGGTATTGCCGAAAAAGCATGAAAGCAGGGTGAATGCCATAGAAACAGCATAGAAATGAGAGCTCTGAGGAGTATGTGTGGAGCGAGAATGATTGATAGAGTACAAAATTACGATACGAGAACTTTGGAATTGTAGAATGAAAGACGATGTAGTGACAAAAATTAGAAAGGGTATGCTGATAAGGCTTCGTCATTTAGAAAAATTGAATGACAAAAGGAGTTACGAATGAAATATATTAAGCAAGAGTGAAAGAAGCGAGAGGTATGTTTGGATCGGTGCACCTGGCGTTCCATAGTCTCTGCCTACCCCAATGGGAGACAGGCGTGATGTATGTAGGTAAAGGAGTCTTGGCGTAGTTAATCGACATCCAGAATTGACAAGATAAAGTCTAATGCTGGTGTCATTCTTGCTAAAACTCAAGTGAACGGTGGAATGAATATTTAGAGGAAATGTATGACTAGATGCCTCACGTTGACAATGACAATGAGGCTGATGCTCACTTCATGTAGTCGGCGGCGAAGAAGGCATAATTATAAAGAGATGGGATAGTCGTTACGAAACTTGAATAATTCACTTGAAAAAAAAGAAAAACAGACTTCAAGAAATACAAAGCAACATTACTTAATTGAAAAAAAAAATGATTTTACAACAATTTAATACTTATTTGTTGTTCAATTTAATGTAATTTATAAACTATTGTTTATTATTTCATTATTAATTATTTTATAATTTAAAAATCGGTGCCAAGTAAAACATAAATATACCTACCTTGCTACAATAACAAATTAGACACAACGAAACAATAATAATCACAATCTCGATCTTTCCCACACACGTGTAGTTACTCGAATTTCCACCTCGGCATGGGGCTTAACTTTTAAAACGTTAAAAATTATTTACACAGCTACATATTTAGGATGTATTACGTACGGTTCACCTACATGGGCTGATAGGGCGGCCATAGGTGCTGCGCGTCGAAAGTTGTTCCAAAGACAGCGTCTCGCTTTAATATTTATATGTAAATCGTATAGAACTGTGAGCACTGAGACACTACCTTACTTTGAAATACAACGCCGTGCTTCAATGTACTACACCTCTAAAAATATGCACCCTGACTTTCTAAAACAACGCGATCATGACAAATTACTTAGGTTGTTCAAAGCAATTGATCAGGTACTTGAAAATTTTGCTGTCTGAATGGTAAGAAAAACTTCTACTAAAGGATGGCACTTGTATCTGTTCTTTTAATCAATGCGAGACAGATTAAATAAAGAGTGGTTCTGGGAAGTTCTAACTACTTCTAATCGATTACTCAAGTAGTTTTTAGAAACGCAATGGATTAAATTATTTTGTACCTGGCAGAGCGTCATAAGAGGCTAGTTCTTTGGTTGAGAGGTCTAAGGGAAAACCCCTTGCTTCAAAAAATATTTTTACTAAGTATATTGTAGTAAATGTGTATGCATAAAAAAATGACCTTTTTTTTTTACTCATAATACTTATATCTGTATCGTCTTTACTGTCTGCGCTGCCGCTGTGCACAAAGTATGCGATGGCCTTCAAGATAGCTGTACTTTTTGTCGGGTCGTTGGTTGCAGCTTCAAAATTAACCTCTTGATCCCATTAAATTCATATTATGCTAGTTAAAAGCAGGACACGAGGGATGGATTTACGTCGACGTGATGCGGTCCACGATGCTGTACTCGGTGTACTAAATGTTACGGTCGGCTCAGCGGTATTATCTTCGTCTTCGCGTTATCCCGTTTTCATAATCTATTAGGATTGGCGGGGTCCGCTACCTAAGTCTAAGGATTTGGCGAAGACACTCGGCTCAGCGGTATGATTAACCAATTGAAAATATCGACCGAAAGGTATCCGAAACTAATCCTAAAATTTCATTTGTTTTCTTTTAGCATAAAGTATACATGACCATATTTTATTTTTTGTTGGGCTTTGTTTATAAAAGTTAAGTAAAACAAAAGTAGATACTTGGATTGGGATATTCGCTACTGCCATATTGATCGTCGCGGCGAGTTTGGTCAAAGTGAATATAAATTTGCTCTGAAAGGAGCTTAATCTAAACGATCATCAATTCGCTGTGAACCATTACACTTTAGAGTGCGATAGACGCATTTTGCTCTGCAAAGCTTCAAGTTTCGCTCCCTGCGAATCCATAGAATGTGCGCTTACCTTTATTACGTTCGAATGAACGATTTACATGAATGTTATGAGAAGAAAGTTGCATGTTCTTTTTTATTTTATGAATGGTAACATTTTTCTTCATCTTCGAACGCATTTTGTTCTACGACCGGCCGCCATACTCAAACAAAATATAATTGCAATGAAAAGATAAATTTTTAATTATTGCTGTTTGTTGAAAGTGTTTTAATTTACTAAATGAGTTCTAAATCAGATGTAAATAGAAGAGTACTCGCCATCCAGGCGAAAAAGAAACGTCATAAATTAGGTAAGAAGAAAAATCGTGAGGAGGATCACGGCGGTGGTGGACAAGGAAACGGGCTGCGTAACCAGAATCAGAATCGTTTAGAACCAACACATAGTTCTTCCAATGAAACGATCGAGGAAGACGAAGATGAACAATACGCCAGTGACGACGAGGAGCAGGAAGATAGTGCTGATTACTGCAAGGGTGGATACCATCCTGTCAAGATTGGCGACTTGTTCCTGAACCGTTACCACGTCACCAGGAAGTTGGGATGGGGCCATTTTTCGACCGTGTGGTTGTGTTGGGATCTAGTCGACAAACGATTTGTGGCGTTGAAAGTTGTCAAGTCTGCGCCTCACTTCACAGAGACGGCTCTAGATGAAATTAAAATACTAAAGGCTGTTCGCGACAGCGATCCGGCTGATCCGAAACGGAATAAGACCGTCCAGCTCCTTAATGATTTTAAAATAACTGGCGTAAATGGCACACACGTGTGCATGGTGTTTGAAGTGCTGGGTCACCACCTGCTGAAGTTGATACTCAAGTCTAACTATAGGGGCATCCCTCGGGAAAACGTTAAAACCATTATCCATCAAGTATTGGAAGGATTGGATTACCTCCATACAAAGTGCAAGATAATCCATACTGACATAAAACCTGAAAATGTACTGGTTTGTGTTGATGAAACTTATATTCGTAAATTAGCTGCTGAAGCTACTGAACTACATTCCCTGGGCTTAAGATTGCCCCACTCTTTAATAAGCACAGCTCCTAAAGAGTTCCAAGAACAAGTAGTCACTGCTAAAATGAGCAGAAATAAAAAGAAAAAATTAAAGAAAAAAGCTAAACGACAATCCATGTTACTCAAAAAACAAATGGAACAAATAGAGGAAATGGAAGAACAAAAGAAGCTTGAAACCAGTGAGTCTGCTCCCATGTCTCAAGATAATGATGATTCTCCGCCAACTCCTGAAGAAGGCAGTGTAATCGAGACAACTCGTTCAGAGAATGACACCACTATAAATGGCTGTAGTGGCATGCAACGAACTGATGATGAAGCATTTGACACTGATGCCGAAGCTGTACAGGTGAGAAATAGACAGTATGGTAGTGGAGATGATGCAGGCACTCCGATGTCAGAAGGAGAAATGACTGACACTCCTCCCTCTTTCAACTCCCAGTCTACCAAGGGTAAGTCTATGGATAAACAACCTGATCCCGCCTTTGATGTGTGTGATTTAGAAGTAAAGATAGCTGACTTAGGCAATGCTTGCTGGGTTCATCGGCACTTTACTGAAGATATCCAAACAAGACAGTACCGTTCTTTGGAAGTGTTGCTTAGTGCTGGCTATGGTACCTCTGCTGACATTTGGAGTACAGCCTGCATGGCTTTTGAGTTAGCTACTGGAGATTACCTATTTGAACCTCATTCTGGTGATGGCTACACTCGCGATGAGGACCATTTAGCGCACATAATAGAGCTACTTGGTGACATTCCCAAAAGGATTGCAGCTTCTGGAAAGTATTCTAAGGTATTTTTTAACAAAAAGGGTGAGCTAAGAAATATAACAGGCTTAAAACCGTGGGGCTTGGTGTCTGTCCTCACTGAGAAATATGAGTGGAGTCAGTCAGATTATCTTCGTCTTCGCGTTATCCCGTTTTCATAATCTATTAGGATTGGCGGGGTCCGCTACCTAAGTCTAAGGATTTGGCGAAGACACTCGGCTCAGCGGTATGATTAACCAATTGAAAATATCGACCGAAAGGTATCCGAAACTAATCCTAAAATTTCATTTGTTTTCTTTTAGCATAAAGTATACATGACCATATTTTATTTTTTGTTGGGCTTTGTTTATAAAAGTTAAGTAAAACAAAAGTAGATACTTGGATTGGGATATTCGCTACTGCCATATTGATCGTCGCGGCGAGTTTGGTCAAAGTGAATATAAATTTGCTCTGAAAGGAGCTTAATCTAAACGATCATCAATTCGCTGTGAACCATTACACTTTAGAGTGCGATAGACGCATTTTGCTCTGCAAAGCTTCAAGTTTCGCTCCCTGCGAATCCATAGAATGTGCGCTTACCTTTATTACGTTCGAATGAACGATTTACATGAATGTTATGAGAAGAAAGTTGCATGTTCTTTTTTATTTTATGAATGGTAACATTTTTCTTCATCTTCGAACGCATTTTGTTCTACGACCGGCCGCCATACTCAAACAAAATATAATTGCAATGAAAAGATAAATTTTTAATTATTGCTGTTTGTTGAAAGTGTTTTAATTTACTAAATGAGTTCTAAATCAGATGTAAATAGAAGAGTACTCGCCATCCAGGCGAAAAAGAAACGTCATAAATTAGGTAAGAAGAAAAATCGTGAGGAGGATCACGGCGGTGGTGGACAAGGAAACGGGCTGCGTAACCAGAATCAGAATCGTTTAGAACCAACACATAGTTCTTCCAATGAAACGATCGAGGAAGACGAAGATGAACAATACGCCAGTGACGACGAGGAGCAGGAAGATAGTGCTGATTACTGCAAGGGTGGATACCATCCTGTCAAGATTGGCGACTTGTTCCTGAACCGTTACCACGTCACCAGGAAGTTGGGATGGGGCCATTTTTCGACCGTGTGGTTGTGTTGGGATCTAGTCGACAAACGATTTGTGGCGTTGAAAGTTGTCAAGTCTGCGCCTCACTTCACAGAGACGGCTCTAGATGAAATTAAAATACTAAAGGCTGTTCGCGACAGCGATCCGGCTGATCCGAAACGGAATAAGACCGTCCAGCTCCTTAATGATTTTAAAATAACTGGCGTAAATGGCACACACGTGTGCATGGTGTTTGAAGTGCTGGGTCACCACCTGCTGAAGTTGATACTCAAGTCTAACTATAGGGGCATCCCTCGGGAAAACGTTAAAACCATTATCCATCAAGTATTGGAAGGATTGGATTACCTCCATACAAAGTGCAAGATAATCCATACTGACATAAAACCTGAAAATGTACTGGTTTGTGTTGATGAAACTTATATTCGTAAATTAGCTGCTGAAGCTACTGAACTACATTCCCTGGGCTTAAGATTGCCCCACTCTTTAATAAGCACAGCTCCTAAAGAGTTCCAAGAACAAGTAGTCACTGCTAAAATGAGCAGAAATAAAAAGAAAAAATTAAAGAAAAAAGCTAAACGACAATCCATGTTACTCAAAAAACAAATGGAACAAATAGAGGAAATGGAAGAACAAAAGAAGCTTGAAACCAGTGAGTCTGCTCCCATGTCTCAAGATAATGATGATTCTCCGCCAACTCCTGAAGAAGGCAGTGTAATCGAGACAACTCGTTCAGAGAATGACACCACTATAAATGGCTGTAGTGGCATGCAACGAACTGATGATGAAGCATTTGACACTGATGCCGAAGCTGTACAGGTGAGAAATAGACAGTATGGTAGTGGAGATGATGCAGGCACTCCGATGTCAGAAGGAGAAATGACTGACACTCCTCCCTCTTTCAACTCCCAGTCTACCAAGGGTAAGTCTATGGATAAACAACCTGATCCCGCCTTTGATGTGTGTGATTTAGAAGTAAAGATAGCTGACTTAGGCAATGCTTGCTGGGTTCATCGGCACTTTACTGAAGATATCCAAACAAGACAGTACCGTTCTTTGGAAGTGTTGCTTAGTGCTGGCTATGGTACCTCTGCTGACATTTGGAGTACAGCCTGCATGGCTTTTGAGTTAGCTACTGGAGATTACCTATTTGAACCTCATTCTGGTGATGGCTACACTCGCGATGAGGACCATTTAGCGCACATAATAGAGCTACTTGGTGACATTCCCAAAAGGATTGCAGCTTCTGGAAAGTATTCTAAGGTATTTTTTAACAAAAAGGGTGAGCTAAGAAATATAACAGGCTTAAAACCGTGGGGCTTGGTGTCTGTCCTCACTGAGAAATATGAGTGGAGTCAGTCAGATGCTGAAGAGTTTGCAGATTTTCTGAAACCCATGTTGGATTTCGACCCAAACCGCCGCGCCACTGCTTACGAGTGTCTGCAGCACCCCTGGCTAAAAATAGCCAAACCTGAACAAAAGGAATCTGAGGAATAAGTAATATAGATATGCTCTCTGACAGAAGGAACGGTCGTACATTCAGAAATTGGTAGTGTCAACATTCAAAGTATTTCAGTGTTCTTAATCAAAGTTTATTTATGGATTTGTTTGTGAATAATTTAATTTGTATGTAGAATGTTTTGTTAGCAATCCTTGATTGGGGTATCAAATTGTGTGCATCTATTAGTATAATGCTAATACTCAAGTATCCTGTACTAATAATTAGTGGTGGCGATGTATATAATACACCGCTGCTCAAGGTGGTAGCAGTTTATTGGTCAGACTTGCATTATAATAATTGGCATTATTATAGAAAACATAAAATTACCCAATTGTACAGATAGCTTTAGGAAAAATTGTGATGTATGACATGTAGACAATATAGGTTTTGTCACATTTATCTTTTAGGAATTTATTAGTTGACATAGCTCGGCACTTAAACCATCTAGAAAGTGAGAACCTATCTGTAATAAAGTCATGCATGCGAACTGTAGCTATTCAGGTAGTATTTTCACATAGTTTAAGTTGTTTTATTACTATCACAAAAAAAATCTCATAATGTAAACTTTAGGAATAAGACAGTATTTGTAACGCCACCTCCGAGACTGCCTTTTTATAATCAATGAGTCATCTAAATTTAACAATGCTGGTTTCAAGATGTTCAGAGGCAGCAAAGGAAGTGTCCTCTACCAGCTGATAGTTAATATTATTTATCATAGATCCCAATTTACATGACCATTTGTATTAATTATATCTGCAAATTTACATGAATAAAATGTCAAAACGAGCTTGTTACTATGTTTTTTATTGTACAGTAATTCACACTGTATGGTATATTATCATCAAATGATAAGAGAAACTAGTATTATATTTATTAATTGTTTAAGGATGTTGTAATGGTCGTGCAGTACAGTAACAAGTACTGTAGACAATGACTAAATTATGAGAGTTATATACAGTCTCATTTCTTTCATTGTCATATAAACTTGTTGCATTAAGTTAGGAATATATGTAAAAGTCTTATTTGATAGACTTTCCAATGATTGTTATTACGAAAGAATGGTCAGTATAGCTACATATTTACATCATTCAGCAGATTATTTCTGAATAAAACTTGTAGCTTTTTGTCCTTATTGCAGGAAAGTAAGTGACATTCAATTTCATTATATCATATATATATATAGCTTCACACCAAATCCCTTGCAGGGTAGGCAGAGAGAACCAAGCACCATAAGATGCGGTCCTTACACACTTCACTTGCTTCTTTAACATTCATAACTCTTTTCATGCACGCTAGCTGGTTACTAGTACTCTTGATAAAACACGACCAATTTGGTCATAGGTTACACTTGCATTGTATATCTGTTTCGTCATTCTTTCATCCTGCATTCTTTCTACATGCCCGAACCAACGGAGCAAATGGAAAAAGTTATCGCTGCTTTGTGAATCCATGTAATACTGAATACTTGTTCCACAAGTAATAAGCATACTAACTTATTTCACCCTTTCAGCTTGAATGTGGCTACATCAAGTAAGTTTGCTTTGCTTACTTAGCTTGGAGTGTCAAACCTAACCTTATTTTCTTATGTCTCATTGATAGTCAAATCAATTAAAGCTGTAGGCGTATTCACATTGCCTCGAAACAACAATCAAAATGTACGGAATCTGAGCAAAAACTTTTTGAATCTGTTTCGAATATGACTTTCTGAGGCAATGTAAACCCCCCTACTGAATATGATACACAGGTATACACAAAGTACTATTAGAAATATTAAGATCATAGTATCAGTTCCTAGTCTGAAACTGTAAGTGATAATCAATAAAAAACTGTATATGTTTCATCTTCCTGGATGTAGTGTAAGTATCACCACATATCAGATTCTTCTAATAAAAGACTGGTCTCTTATTTGTTAATGGGTACTAAAATCTATTCTGCCAAGATGTTTTTTTTGACAATGTAGAGTGGTTGGCATTGGCTACTTTAACACCAAGGGTTGGGTGTTTGATTACCATACAAGACAAATATTCCTGACCATATATCTTGGGTCTAAATGTTTTCTATGTATCTTAAGTATACACTTATTTATAACATAAAATATATATGTATATTTATCAGTCGTTTTAGTACCCATAGCACAACTTCAGTTAATGAAGGATAGATGGCGTGATTTAATTCGTAACAAAAAGGTGTTCTAAATTCAAGTTTGCAGTTGCCAGTATATCAAAGACTGCATGACTGATAGCCAATGAACGACATATGCCGAGACTGACATTACTGTTAACGTGCTGCTGTAAATATAGTAAAAGCAAAGAGGTGCTTTTGTTAAACATTTACGGTTGACGTTGTTCGACTAGTGTATTCGGCAATAACTAAAAACGGGAAACATGCTATTATCAAAAATTACAGGACATCTTTGCCCTACGAATGAGACGGAAACGGAACTATTCACATACAAGCGTACAATCGCACACGCCGCACTCCGTTAGTCGACATGGCAGCTGATCGGCCAATAGAAATTAGTCACTATTCCTATGTAATAAGCTTTTATTTTATATTGTACTTTTCACATCTCATCCCCGTGTGAATAGTCCTTTAGGTAGGGCCGGAAACATTGTAGAGTTGTCATGTACCTACTGTGTAAGAGACATTGTGCTGCTATGTTATTTGAGATATAGCGTGTCACGGTGGCATGCGCTCATTCACTCGTTGTGAATAGAAATAGGCGATATAGTCGCCAACAAAGGAGGTACGCTACGAACACAAAGACTTCATTCTATTTTGTTCTCACTCAACATTCCAGCGGTAGGTACGCTGGCCTTATATCAGGTGCAACTGTGCACTTGCACTGTGAAAGCATCGCTATTACGGCGACATAAGTATGGAAGGTCAAATTTTAGGTTTAATATGAGGACGATTTTACATAGTAAACCCGGCATATTACAACTGCTATTAAAGAAGTAAAGAGTTGCCACAGCCTTGTAAAAAAACAAATAAATAATTGTTCGCTACCGTCAGTCAGTGATAAATATTTATTCAATAATACTAAGCTGGCAAACAAGCGTCTAGGGCCGATGGAAAACACTAAAGCCTATGTATATGTCAGTACACCAGGTCATCAGTAGTTTCGATCCCATACATATAAACCTCTTCAGGCCCTTTTGGATTAACCACAAACTACTATTTACTTATTAGATAATAATGAAGATAACATTATTAAATTCCGTTTGTCTGTAATGAAATAGTTAATAGATTCAGGCGTTATTTTGCGAAAGTCAAATTTACATGCAATTTGATCCAACCTGCTTTGTGTGCTTCCGCCACCAATTAGTTTCACACCATCCACCCCCACCCTCAATTCAATATAAGGGACGGCACTGCGATGGATTTGTCACTTGTAGCATGTTATTCTTACGATTAACGTCTACAACGCCTGATGATGCCTCGTGGAGAGGCGAAACACGTGTCGCAGCGACGACCAGGCCAGTCGTGGCAGCGACGGTGGTGGTGGGGGCATGCGGATTCTGTTCCAGATGGCGGACGACCGCAGCAGCCGAGGCAGAGACTGCCGGAGCAGCCATGGCAGCGTCGGCATGTACCACGTACTAACAGTAGTGGGTGGGTGCCGGCCGGCGCTAGGCCGCATGAACTAATTGGTGGCGGAAGCACACAAAGCAGGTTGGATCAAATTGCATGTAATGAAATAATAAAGGTACGTATATTTTACATTTATTCATCCCACTTCTAGACCCATGCCACTCTGCTCAATTGCGGATTGGCGGCTACAGTTTTCAAGCCACCTGAGGCTCACTGACTTAGCTCTACGACTGTTATCTATCGACAATACCTGAGGATATAATAAGCACACCATAAAGATATACAGGTATGAGTACTAATAACGTTAGAAGCTCTTTCGTAAAGAGAGTAATTTTTCAGTCCTTATCTTATTTTTAAACCTTTGCGACATTTGCATGGACAGATGACAGCGTAGTCATCTGTAGGGCCTCCTCCTGTCTTCTCAGCTGCTACGCGCATGTCATTCGTCGGCAAACCCGCGAAATTCGCCGCCGACGACCAGATCAGTGAAGTACAATCACTCCGGATGGGGGGGTCGACGGCCTTCAACGCAATGGGGGCCCATTGCGTAGAAGGCCGTCGACCATTCCACAACGCAGAAAATTTTACCTTGGACAGGACCGTACTAGAGGACGTGGTATCTATCATCCCTGGTCTCTACATACAAACTGTTAGTTTCACGCAGCATTTATGCAGCACTTTATAAAAATGATGTAACCCACAAGAATCTGGGGGGTCTGATAATCTGGGACTACCAAGGTTGGCCTTAGTTGACAGTCACTTTCAGAAAAAAATATAAACTGTGCAGACATGTGCATTTTTCTCACAATTTTTAACCATTGTTATCATTTTTAAGTATTACAATCAGGAAGTTTAACGGTTTAGCGAGCTACGCGGCGCTGGCAGCCGCTACGAATCTACAAGTCTATGAATCCGTTTGTGTACGCTACGGGTTAACGATTACTTATTATTTACTATTATTCATATTACGGAGTTAAAGAGCTATGAATGTAAAATAGGCGAGCGAAGTATGTCGGAACCTCGTCTTGTGGTGGTGTGCGGTCCTCTGCATAGCGCATATCCCGCAAGGGACCTGGTGTGAAGAAATGCATAATATACGTACGTGCGTACATAGGTACTTATGCACATCTTCACACTTTACTATATACTTACATATAACAAACAGTGAAATGGGGAAATTGTTGTCGATTCGTCAACCGAATCCCTTTCAGAGCGGATGGCATATTACTCCGCACAACTGAGAACTACATACGGTGTTATAACCTAGGTAGGTACTATCTGTTATCCTGTCAAGTAGTGACCTCAGGATAACGTATGTATAGATATACGTAAGAGTAGATTTATGTTTTGATTGAATGGATAAGGACGCTGAAAGATTCAAACTAAAATGGAAATAAATGGGAGTAAAGTACCTAAGTTATGTTTGCAATCTGTAGATGCATATTTTTAAACAGTACATAGGTTAACATATTTTGTAGAACACTGTTATATACTCGTAGATCCACATTTTATAGATGAGGATAAGATATCACAAAGTATTTTAAGAAAACGCGCAAAAACACAAGATATTGAAATTGAAAGAGTCCGAGAAGGATGTTCTTCTAAAGGTGACTGTGGTGATGACTATATCTAGTTTAACAGAGAGTGATGCATATAAATAATATGATCAAGAATAAGAAATTAGAGGTTAGAGAATGGGAAGGTTAGGTTGTGTTTAAGGAAAGGTAGTTTTGACTAGAAATTTGAATGAGGAAAGAGATTGAGCACTTCGGATATTAAATGGCACCGCATTCCAGAGGCTCACTGCTTGAACTGAAAAAGAATTAGCGTAGAATTGAGAAGAATGTAATGGTGTTTTAAGACCAAGAAGAAGGGATTAATGTAACTCACAACCCTGACTGTCACTGTAAAAAGTAAAACGGTCTTTGAGGTAACAAGGAGTGGTGGGATTGAAAAAAATAGAGACAAGACAGAGAGACAATAAGTGTAAGTTGCGGCAGAGAGCAATAGGGAGCCATTCTTGAGTTGAGTGCGTGTGAATTCGGAGACGTGGTCATACTTGCGAAGTTCAAATATAAGCCGAATACAGAGATTTTAAAGGCACTCTAGTTTATTTAATTGCTCTACAGTGAGGTCAAGGTAACAGGAATCGGCATAATCAACAATAGGAAGAAGTAGAGATTTTGTAAGCGCAATTTTGGTATCCATCGGGAGAAAATTACGCAATCATCAAAATTTGCGATATTTTTCCGGGTAAATAAGCTGCTTAATATCGTCAGTCAACCAGGGTGCTGGAAGATGCTTTACCCATAAGTAATTGGTACGGTTCATGTTTTGTAAATATTGTTGTTCCGCTACTTTTCTTTTCCATGGTCTCTGGTACCCCTCTTGTACCCCAACGGGAGACGAGCGGGATGATATGTATGTATATATTTGTGTTAGAAAAGCATTTATTCATTTCATTCAGTACATATATAAATCTTCTGATAAACAATACTATTTCCTATTTCTCTCCCTTGTCATATCACCTTATCTTAGTATTTAACCTAGAAACTCAGTACGGAAACAAGTTGCCGCTAACCGCACAGTTGGTGTACAGCTAAGAGCGGTAGGCTAATTTTAGCAAAAACCGCAACTGCACTGATGCGCTTCGTGTGTCAAAGCGCGTGCAATTTGACGTTTCGTTATTCTGTTAAGAGATTATTGTGATCTCACAATAGTGACGCGACGTTGCAGCAGAGCTACAGGAAATGACTCGCTATTCTGTAAAAAAAAAAAAACATGATTGCAGCTGCACATTTTCTACAATATAATCGTATTCTGATAAATTCTCTTGTCATTTGTATAGCGGTGGCAAAAGTTTTAATGAAGTTTATTTGCAATTTTGCTAATACAATACAAAATACTTTATTTCCTTTCTCACATAAAAAAGTAACAGCGATAATCATTTTAACAAGATGTACATTACAATTTATTTAATCTATGTGAGAGACTGGTGTCTGTACTAGGAAGAACTGTATGACAGATCACCAGCCTCTCCAGCGCCGGACCAGGTGGACAAATGTTAAGTAAGATTTACTTCTTATTATGGTAAGTATACATTATTTACGTGAGCGTGTTTGTATATATACGTGTGAATTTGTGCAAGCGTGTGCTTAAGCGTGTGTACTGCAGATAACTTTCTTGTAAGTGAGTGTGTGTGCAATTGGTGTGTGTGTGTGCAATTGGTGGGAGTGTGTGTTAAGTTAAGTTAGAAGTTAAGAGGAGTTAGTCAAAAGATTTTTTGTTTCCTCATAATCGAGGGACTTTAACCATGTAGAGGTTGCTCTCTTGCAGTGGGATCTTGTGAGGTGATATATTGCAGTCTTCTCATTAATTTTATGTATGTAATTATGTATGTATGTTCACGCCAGGTCCCTTGCGGGGTAGGCAGAGGGAGCCGAGCACCATAAGACGCAGTCCTTGCATACTTTACTCGCTTCTGTGATATTCATAGCTCTTTTCATGCACGCTCGCCGCTTCCTGTGGCTCCTGACATCACCTTCTGATAAAACACGACCAATTTGGTCATAGTAGGTTAGTCTCGGTCTTCCTCGGCTCCTACATCCGTTCACTTTTGCATTGTATATCTGTTTCGACATTCTTTCGTCACGCATTCTTTCTACATGTTCGAACCAACGGAGCATGCCCTTTCTTATGTTAACACCAACACTCTCTTTTAGACCAACCCTTTCTCTCATGTGTTCATTACGAACGCGGTCAGCAAGCGTGATGCCACAAATTTTGCGCAATGCTCTCATCTCAACCGCATTTATTCTACTTTCATGCTCTCTCTGCCTTACCCAGCTCTCACTTCCATAAGTTAGCGTTAGGATTAGCATCGCGTTGTGTACAGCGAGCTGTGACTTCTGGCTTAGATTTCGGCTGCCTAGTCATTTACCCAACGCTCCATTCACCCTATTCCCTGCACTCACTCGTCTCTCCACATCAGCGGTGTACCTTCCATTGCTGTTAAAGGCACTTACAATATATACAATCTCATTCACTTGCTCCAATACTACATCATCAACCGTAATCCTAGTGTTCGTTCTGGTTGTCTCTCTTTCAAAAACCATTATCTTGGTTTTCTTCGCATTCAATTGTAAGCCTTTCTTCATACAATCATCTTTCATTGTTGTAACTAGTGTTTGCAGTTCGAATGGTGACTCTGCTATTAATTCCGCGTCGTCTGCATAAAGCAGGCAGTTGACCACTAAGTCACCCATTCGCATTCCCACATTCATATTTCTTATTCTCTGAAGACAACTCTCCAGATACAGGATGAATAGCCGAGCCGACAGCACGCATCCCTGTCTGACACCAATGTTGACATCAAACCAGGGCGACAAGCTGCCGTCCACCCGCATACATGCTGTACAATCCTCATAAGTGGATTGCACAGTACGGAGTAGGTGACCGTCAACCCCATATATATCAGGGCAAAATGTTCCAGAGATTCTTTCGCACGACCCTATCAAATGCTTTCTCAAGTCAAAAGTTAAAACCTTCTGGTCCAAAGCCAGATGCTTCTCTACGATGTTGCGGAGTGAAAAAACTTGATCTGTACATCCTCTACCGCTTCGAAATCTACCCTGTGCTTCCCAAAGCATTCCATCGGATTTCACCCTCATTCTCCTTTCAATGATTTTTCCATACACTTTAGCTGCTAAGCTGATCAAACTGATGGCCTTATAGTTGGCGCAGTCCATACGTGAGCCCTTGCCTTTATACAAGGGCACGATGACTGCGCGTCTGCAATCGCTCGGGACCCTTCCGGTTCTCCAGCATAATTTGCTCAAAAACCAGAAGGCGTCCCTAACGTAGGCACTACCTCGCTTGATCATCTCAGCTGTTACAAAATCAAATCAAAACAAAATCTTTCACCTCCCTCTACTTCGTTTCCTACAACCGCAGAAAAGAGTACGAACAGTAAGATAGAGAATATGTGGCGTAAGCAAAACAGTAATTTTAGAGCATTTCATCATACTATTTCTAGCATTGATCTTAACCAACTAACCGAGAAGTGGGAAATCGAAGATACTCTAAAAAATATTCAGTCTAGGTGGTCTGTTATAGATTCATTACATTGGGAAACCGACAGCGAAACAGTTGTAGCGAATTCAGAATATGAGCAAACCTTTTTAAAATACGAAACTCTCTTCAATTCGACGAAAAAGGATCTCAATATCAAAATAGGGTCTGTCCGATATCGGGAAAGATCCACCCCACAGCTGGATATTCCTTGTTTCCTGGGCAACTACTATAACTGGATTTCATTTAAGGACCTCTTCAACGAGTCTATTCACAGTAATCGGTCGTTATCAGATGCACAAAAAATGCAATTCTTAAAGAGCAAACTGAGAGGAGAAGCGGAAAAATTAGTCCAGCATTTACATATCACGTCGGATAACTATCAGACTTGTTGGGAAAACTTAAACCACAGGTACAACAACATCAAATTAATATTTTCTTCACATGTCAATATTCTTATGAATCTACCAAACATTCAGCATCAGTTAGCGTCACATGTCAAGAAAATGCACGATACAACGAAAGAATGTTTATATGCCATCAAAAACTTGAACGTCGACATATCAACCTGGGACCCACTAATTGTTCATATCTTGGCACAGAAGTTAGACTCCGAGACTCACAACGAGTATATACAATCATTAGAAAATCCTAGGGACCTACCAACCTTGAATGATTTCTTAGGATTTTTGGAAAACAAATTTACCTCTCTGGAAGCATCGAAACGTAAACAGGAGCCGTCAAAACCTGTTACCCCGCATGAAGAATCATCATCATCAAGTTATAAAAAACTTCCATCATTTAAATCATTCAGCAACAATAAAAATAACATGTCAAGTAGGTCATTTACGCAATCAGTAATAAAACCTATATGTCCGATGTGCAATCAAATTCATAAATTATTTGCATGCAGCGATTTTCTTAAGTTACAACCGATTGAACGGAAAAATATGGTTGCGAAATTGAAACTATGCATAAATTGTTTGTACAACCATAATGGGGTCGAATGTTTTTCAGAAAAAAGATGTCGTGAATGCGAGAGTCGTCACAATACTTTACTCCATCAGGCGTTCGTTAAGCCCACAACTTCCAAAACAGAATCTCGGAAACACGTCACTCATGTGACACGTGACTCATCATCAAGTTTAGCAGAAGTCTTATTAGCAACAGCTCAAATCAAGATACAAAAGGCGGATGGATCATATCACGTGTTGAGGGCCCTGATCGATCAAGCGTCGCAAACATCACTTATTACGGAAAATGGAGCTCAAATCTTAGGTTTACCATGCCAGCGTTGCCAGGGTACGATATTCAGCATCGGATCAAAGAGTAACAATTGTAAAGGCGTAATAAATATAACATGTCAATCTACTAACAGCGACTATACCTTTACAACTGACGTTTTTATTATGCGGAATCTCATAAACAATCTACCGAACTACTCATTCCCAAAACCATCATGGCAATTTTTGGAATCTATTCAGTTGGCCGACCCCGACTTTCACATCAGTCGCCCCATTGATGTATTATAAAAGAAGACGAGTCACTTCCTATAGCCCAGCAATCCCGTTTGGGTTGATTCTTATGTGGGAAATTAAAGTCCTTCCAGTGCAACGTCATCATGAATAATGTAGCAGACCTTCAGAGGTTTTGGAGTATCGAAGATATTGGAGAAAACTGTAGCACGTCGGAAGAAGAATTACAATGTTTGCAGCATTACCAAACATCAACAACACGAAATGAACAGGGCAGATATGTCGTGACGTTACCTTTACATAAGGACGCTGAAGAAAAATTGGGGATTCCAAAAAGAAATCTGTGGCACAATTTTATCAATAGGAAAAGAAATTTCAAAACCATTCTAGTGTTGCGGATAATTATAAATCATTCATATCCGAATATATTGAATTAGGTCACATGCGCATTTCCGATGGAAAACTATCGCCTAGCAATTATTTACCACACTATCCTATACAAAAACCCGACTCCACTACGACCGCATTAAGAGTAGTTTTTAATGCATCATCGAAAACATCGAGCGGGTACAGTCTAAATGACGTCATGTACTGTGGCCCAAACCTCCAGCAAGATTTATTACAATTAATATTACAATGGCGAACATATCAGTATGCACTTACAGCAGACATCGAGAAGATGTTTCGACAAATTCTTCTCGATAGTAGAGATCAGCATTTTCAGAAAATCATATGGAGTAATTTTCCTAGGGAGATTTTAAGGGAATAACTAGCAACCGTTACGTATGGCACAAAAGCAGCGCCTTTCTTAGCCATGATGACACTCAAGCAACTAGCAAGCGACGAGGGTCATAAGTTCTCCAAGAGCCCCGCTGCTAAGGTCTTAGAAGAACAGTTCTACATGGACGACCTCCTTAGTGGCAGCCACAGTCTTCAATCAGCAAAGCAGCTGCAATCTGATTTAATAGTTCTGCTCAAATTAGGAGGATTTAATCTTCGCAAGTGGTCTTCTAACAAGCTAGAGCTGCTAGAAGATATAAGTACAGCACAACAAAATCAAAAAGCATTCGATTTTAAGCATCAACAATCAACGAAGACCTTAGGGTTACGCTGGTCGCCCCAGAGTGATCAGTTTGAATTCGAGCTGAAAAACGATACATCGGCGAAACACTCAACAAAGAGGGAATTATTGTCGGATATATCAAAGATATTCGATCCCCTTGGCTGGCTTTCACCGGTGTCCACGAAACTTAAAATTTTGTTTCAAACCGTTTGGCTTCACGATGAATTAGGATGGGATCACAAACTCCCGGAAAATATAAACACAACCTGGGCTGGTGCTGGAGGGCTCTGGGAGGCTGCAGTGAAAAGTCTCAAGTATCACCTCAAACGCGTTATTGGAGAACAAAAACTAACATATGAGGAGTTCTCCACTCTCCTGACGCAACGGGAAGCATGCCTGAACTCCAGACCCCTTTGCGCACTAACGGAAGATTCGGAAGACATGGAGAAACCGAACGAGATCAACGCACTAGGTGGCAACTCACTCAAAAAATCTTCGGAGATATATGGAAGCGATGGAACGCAGAGTATTTAACCCAATTAAATACTAGAAGCAAGTGGCAAAAGCAGCAAGTAAATATGAAGGTAGATGAAGTGGTGCTCATACATGACACCAATCTACCCTCACAGAAGTGGGCTATGGGCAAGGTCGGGGACGTCCATCCCGGCGCAGACGGCCTCGTCAGATTAGTCACCGTGAAAACGAAAAATGGGAATATCAAAAGACCAATTACAAGGTTATCACCACTGCTGAGAAGCGACGAAGCAAAGCACGATCAGCAGAAAAATAATACCAATAGCGACATCCACGACGAATTATCTACAGAGATCAAGCAGCGCCCTATAAGAAAACGTAGGCGACTTCTTAACTTATATACTATGACGATTATGCTATTGAGCATGCTAGTTTCATCAGCCAACGCCATGTCTCCATATAACATAACAAGTTTAAAGGCTAATCAAACCCTCTATTTTGACAAAATTTCTAACATGTACTTGGTTCGCGATCACTGGAACCTGATTGTATACTACAATATAGCACCGTACTGGCAAAGTACAGATCTGTACACGAAATATATCACCCATCTGGACGATATTTGTTCAAGAGCTAAAGGAACAACTCAATGCAATATCAACTACGTCACAACTACGCCGAAATGCAACATTATAACGACATGTTGCTTGGTCAGCGGTTTGGCGCGCATACACGTTTGTGTCGAGGGCTGATCAACGGTATAGGCTACGTAGCGAATAGTCTGTTTGGCATCTTAGATCAGAGCTTCGCTGATTAATATCAAAACGACATTGAATTAATCCGAGCAAATCAAAAGCATATCGCCTCTCTATGGAGAAATCAAACGTCAGTAAGAAGCTCAGTACAATCTTTTAAAACGAGTCGAAGATAACATGGAAAAACAGTATAAGGTATTTAATCAACATCTAAACGGACTGCAGTCCGCGACAAACACACTGAAGGAAGAACTTCAAAGAGAAGCAGACATCAACGAGTTTATTATATCAAACGGCTTAATAGCTCACTTGAAAAACATTCAAAATAGTCTACTTGATACCATCGCTGATATTTATCATGGAAAATTTGATATCCATCTCATCACACCTAATCAATTGAGAGAGGAGCTAAGTATCATTTCCGGCCAACTGTCCAAGGAACTGGTATTACCTATCAGCAACATACAAACAGACCTAATTAAAATATATCATCTGCTCAAGGTTAAGGCTCGAGTCACCGAGGATTACTTAATCTTTTAAATCAAAATTCCTCTCGTCAGCAGAGATAGCTACGGAGTTTACGCGACGATACCGATTCCTCAAAAAATCGATAATAATATGATCACTATTACTCCGATCGCAGACCATCTAGCTATCAATATTCAAAGAGATACTTATATACGCATGTCTGAAAACGAATATCATCATGTGTACCGTATGATGACGACACACGATTGTGCCCGCTTACGTCACCAATTTATCAAAAAAAATCGGACAGTAATTTTTGTCGCAAAGATCAGTACGATGAACAATGTAAATATAAAGAGGAGATGTGTACGAACATATGGCAACAGCTGACCAATAAAAACGCTTACATATATTTTTGTTGTGAACAATGTACCGTGCGGCTCATATGCGGCCATCAAGTTACTATAGAACAAGTAAACAATGCCGGCATTAATAGTCTCGGACATGAATGTGTTATGAAACGCGACACCTTTACTGTCTACTCTTATAAGGAGCAATTCCAAGAAATACACACTCAGGCAGACATCGTGGCGATAGAAATTCCGCCGATCAATCACGTCATTAATTTATCCTTACCTATAAGCAAGATAGAGACAGATTTTAAAGATGACCTAATAAAGTTAGAACAAATCGGCGACCAGATCACTCAGATAAGAGGGGAGAACCCCGAAATTGAGAGCATCTCTTACCACGACATTCATCATTATGTGGTTACCTACCTATTACTGGGCGCAGCATTGATAGCAGGAACGGCGTGCGCTTGGCGCGTGCGCCGAGCGCGCTTACGGCGAGCGGCGAGGGTGCCTCGAACCGACGTCATCGAAAGTGTTAGTGGTAGTGTTGAGTGCCGGGTTATAAAAGCAGAGCAATCGAATGTGAAATCTATTAGTGAGAGTGAAAATCAATACGCGTGTGTGAATAAAGGACCAAAATCCGCGCGATGCGTTGTTAACAAAGCAACTTCACCCATTCTCACCAGATTTGACTTTAGGGAACCTGTACTCATTTAAAAATTAAATTAGATTACAAGTTAAATGTTTATCGCCTGTTATATCACCTTGTATTAGCATAGATCATATCATATAGTATAGATCATCTTCATCATCTTAGTTTGCCGTTTTCTCTCTGGCCCGGCAGCATGTACGATACAGGCGTACATATTGCTTCATCAGCGAATTGCCGCGCCATCAACATTTAGTTTATTCATTTATTTTATAATTTCATACATCAGTTCACGATTTGTATTCCATCACGGCAGACGTGTAACTCACCACATTAGCAATAATAATCATTTATATCAATATTTAAATAAACATCTTTACCATCAAAGCAGAACTCTAATCAATCTCACATCTAAAGCTGTACGAGTGAGCAGCCCGTACAACCATATCGATTCCCGCTGACTTTCCATCTTTCAAACTTCGTATCAAGTATTCAATCTCATCCATGGTAATGTCTTCATGGTACGCTGGCACTGCCAAGTCAATCACAGACTCATTTACAGTGCCAGCGTCATGGACATAATCATATATTTCTCTAAAATATTCACTCCACCGTTCTAACACTTTCTGAGTGTTAGCAAGAATGCCACCAGCTTTACATTTTATCTTGTCCATTTTGGATGCTGACGAACCACCTCGAGTCTTCTTTACCTCTCTCCAGAAGTGTTTGATATTTGCCTTGAAGTTCTTCGTCAGTCTCTCTTTCTCATTCAGAAGTAGTCTTTCACGCTTCTCTTTCACTAAAGCTTTGGTGTCATTCTTGCATCGACGGTATATTTCTTTCTTCATTTCTTTCATACCATCACTCTGGTGCAGAGATGATACATATTCCAGCCCAGCTTTCCTCTTTTTTTCCACGGAGGATTAAACCTCCGCATCCCACCAGGCATCTCCTCTCAGTATTCTACGTCTCTTTGCGCATCCACATGCTTCTTTCGCACTGTCCACTATACTATCTTTTAGAACTTTCAAATATTCATCTACATCCTGGTCGGAAAGACTCGCGTTCGCAAGTCTTTCACTGACTAGACGTACATACGTACTCGTTACACTTTCTTCTTCCAATTTTTCACTTCTTATTCTTTCATGATCTCCGAAAGGAATACGCACTCGCCAGTGTCTCCACTTCTTGAAAAGACTCATAAACCGGCTTATCACCAGATAGTGGTCCATTTCAAGAATGTGACCTCTGAAGGCTCTTGTATCCATTAACGACTTTAACTTTATTATATACATATTTTCATAAAAAACTAAAGAATCTACTGTGACATAGCTGTGGTTCAGGAATCAGTATAAATGATAGCTAATGGTTGTCAAGCAACTTTTGCGAAGTGAAATTAATATTCTAAATAGGTGATTTATATTACAAAACATTTCTTTTGTTTTGAGAGATATTTATGGGAATAACTATATGATGGTGTTTTTCCATGACATTATGAACTAAGAAACCTTGATCCGTTATAATAATATGCTTTCCGAATTCGAAATCCACCCCATGCTCTATATGCATAACTTCGAATTTTATGCTTATCCGCTCGCTTCATCGTTTGCGCGGCACACTGAACCATACATGCATCGCGTCTCCGAGTGGCTATCATCTTCGCGTTGCGTACACCGCGATTAATGTTTAAGCATATAAATCTTTATTAGTAGGACGATTCTACTATTCTATTCTATTTTTAATAATGTGGCTCCATCGTTGATTATTTAACGATGATTTTGCCAATGTCGAGGTTGAGAAAGCCACGTTCCGTTTGGTATGACTATTGATCGATAGCGAATAGCGAGTGACCGCTAAGTGATCTAGAACAACACAACACAAACATACAGTTAGTACCCTGCCCAGACAAATATAGATTAGTACATAGAACAAATCGGGTATAAAAGAGTTGGTATATAATGGACTACCCAACAGAAGGACATAAATGTTCTAAGGCTTACAAATACAAATTATTAATTTTTATGAACTTGACCAAAACTGATATAAAAGGAGAATACACCAGGGTAAGTAGAAAGGGGACATTAACGGGGCGAGGTATATTGTGAGGGAGCATATCGTACAATGATACCTGTAGTTTCGGGCAATTAAAAAAGAGATGTTAATTTTTTTTTGTGACGCGGGGAAAAATGCGTTACGTACACCACCGGTGCCTGGGTGGCCTCCGGTGGTAGTGTGGGACTCCCCGACGGTATACCCACTAAACGACCCCGCGAAATGCCATCGGCCGCGTTGGTGTGGTGCCCCGGATCTGTCAGCAACAGGACACCACTGCGACCGGCCAGCCCCTGAGAAGGGGCCGGACTTCATCAATCTAGGGGCCGTCCCGGCAAATTGGGACAGCCCCTCCGGCGGCGGGACCATTATGGGGCCAGGTTCCCATCCTGACTCCTAGTCCCACAAGTTAGGGAGGCGGCAATAGGTGCGCGTAGCATCTACGCCGCCTTCCCGTCCGCCGTCTCCGGAGCGGGACAGCCTCGGGATCATCCTCCCTGTCCCGCTCCGAGGCCTCAAACATGACCTACACGTAGCCTCATAATAACAGATGTTGGATGTTTGTCAAAATGGCGATATTTGAAAAACCACGGTTTACTAGGGATGTCTGCTTGGATTTTTGAATAAAATTTTGCATGTGTGGCTCCTCGTCTCTGCCATAGCCCATCCCAGTCTCTTTTCAACCGCATATTAGCTATCGATCTAAGATCTCTGGTGAAGCGATGTAATATTTGTCAGTGCCTAAATGAGTAGCTTCCCTAGCACACCTATCTGCAGTTTCATTACCGGCAATGCCACAGTGTCCTGGAATCCAGGCCAGTGCCACCTCTGAACCTGAGGCGTGACAATGGAATAATGCTTGTCTAATTGCCAGTATAAGTGCAAAGTTATCTTTGGAGTGAAAAGGAGACTTGAGCAGATCTTGAAGACAGCTCTTTGAATCTGAAAGAGTTAAAGCTTTGGGGATATGGTGAGATTCTATATAGGAGACAGCTTCAAGAATAGCTGTAGCTTCGCCTGTAAAGACGGAAGACAGATGGAGACATTTCAGGCTTAGGATTATATGGAAATTAGGAATCCATATTGCAGCTCCTACATCACTGACCTCCGAGGATTTGGATGCATCTGTGTATAATCTGAATCAATCAGTCCAGTCCTTTTCAAGCAAACTGGAGATCACTTTGTTTGGATCCATGGTCTGTTTATTGACTCCTAGATCTAGGATAACATGCGGTTTAAAGACGAGAGCTGGGTATTGCATTGCAAACAGCGGATTTTGATGAAATTTTTTCACAGGCAGGGAAACTTCTTTATAGCTACTATAACTATTAATGAGAGGTGACAGGACTTTATGGGACCAGTATGAGGAGTTAGGGACTAACTGTAGGAGGCATTCCAGGATGTTTGGGAGTGGATGTGATGAATTTTGTAGGGACTTGTAAAAAAATCTATCAGCCAAAAACTGTCTCCGTAAGTGAAGAGGAGGATCTAAACACTCAACCTGAAGGGCCAGTGTTGGAGAGGATTTCATAGCGCCTGCGATAATCCGCAGACACCTCGACTGGATTCTGTCCAGTTTCCCTAATGCCATTTTACTGCATGGTTCAAGCAAAAAACACCCATAATCAAGGTGGCTACAGATTGGTGACTGGTGACAGATTGGTCTAGGTCTGCTGTGTAGATGTTAAAAAGAAGGTGACTAAGAACCGAACCTTGAGGTAGACCTTTCCAAAGACGTCGGGGAGGAAGAAGAGATCCATTAACACGGACGCATATATAACGTGACATGAATAGCTTACTTATTATGTTGACCAGTCTCTCAGGGATACTCAGCTGTAGCATTTTCTGCCTGAGCACTGGAAGCTGGACGTTGTCATATGCAGAGGCTATGTCTAAGAAAACCCCAATCAGATGTTGGTTTTGTGAGAAGGCCAGTCTAACCTCAGAGGTGAAGATGCTCAAGCTGTCATTAGTTCCCATACCGCGTCTGAATCCATACTGGGTTTTGTTATTGTTATTTTTTAGGCAGTCACTTTTTTGCTTTTTCAGGCTGTAGCGCCTCACGCCCGCCTCTCCCTTCTGGTAACGTAGTAACGGCCCACACGGGTCAGTTGAAAGGAAAATCAAGCTGTTCAGAAAAATGCATAGCTGAAGAAGAAAGAGTTAAAATAACGTTTTTTGTTGTTTTCAATTGGGTTGGCACTCTATCAGGATACGTAGAAATATTCATATGATGACGTTTCTTTATAAAGTGTTATTTTCACCTAATTCTCCATCTTACCTCCGTGATAATTTTCAAATACGGGATATCGATAGTCGATTACGTTCTTGTGATAGTCTTCGGCTGGATATTCCACTCCATTCGTCTAAAACCTACTCTAATTCTTTCACGGTCAAGGCGGCAATGCTTTGGAATTCGCTCACCACCCATGTAAAACTGGCTACGTCATTGGATTCTTTCAAGGCTCGTCTTCTCAAATTTGTCACTGCAGTGGATTGAGCTAATACTCTTTAGTAGCTAATGTTCATTTAATATGTGTAGAATTACTATGTATAGCATTTGTTTTACTGTTAAGTATGTATATTGTTTATGTATGTATGTGTATATATGTATGTATGTAGTTAGGTATTTATGTATGTGGGATTTATATATATATATATATATATATATATATATATATATATATATATATATATATATATATATATATGTATATATTAATCTATTATTAATTATTCATATTTCTCATTTGTTTTGCCCTCGCCACTCTGCACTAAAATATCTAATCACTTAAAGGTTGGCTGGTAGAGATCTCTTATAGAGATAAGTCCGCCTTTGTACATTTATAATTCTATTTTTATGTTTACTGTATTGTTGTTTATTATGAGTGTTCAATAAAGAAATTACAAACAAATACAAACAAACAAACGTTTAAAATGCTTTCCTATTAACTTTAAAAAAAACAGATGCAAAGCTTTGAACTCAGCTGTCACCTCATAAAAATATCCAAATTATGATAAGTTTATTTTTTATTCAAGTATTTTATGTCAATTAGTTACAGAAAAAACATTCGTCACCAGGAAAATGTTCATAGATGGTGAAATTACAATTTTGGCACCAAAAAAGTTGCTGTCATACAATTTTTTTATCATTCCGTCGTAATTGATAAAAATAAAATGTGGTAATGAATATAAATTTGTACTGTGCCCACTATTCAAACATAAATCGCGTTATATAAAATGCGTCAATAACCATGAGGATTCCCATTTTAATGATGTAGCGTTATACCTTGATATATTATTTTAACATGTAATTAATTATAATATTCTCTGTACCTATACATATACAAAGTACAAATTTTTCGGACCTAGGTGTGTTCTTGCCTTACTTGTGTACTTGATATTCATTGTGGTTACTAGGGTACCCAAAATAACACAAGTATGAACGGCGCGATTAAAAAGACTAATCCTACTTTTAATGATAATAAATAGATATAAAGCATGCCCAAAGAATCTCGTTAATACAGTTAATATCCATTTCATATTGCATCTTTAATTAAAACGTATGTAACTATTCAATCTCATCCAAAGTGATCTCATCTACTGACGTTGGTACTGCAGTGCCAAAGATGAGTCATAGACTAACTCCAGTGTCAGCGACCTGGACCATAGTAAAATCAAATAAGTACGATATCTTCATACATATGCACCGAACGCAGTTTGTATGTGTGCGCATGCGTATGCGTCGTCGCACGCACACACTGACAAAATTTATCACTGCTAAAGGTGCGCCAGTCGTGGCTACGCTGTACGTAATACCGCTCGCACCCACGCACGCATCGCTGCACCGGCCGCTGCGCTCCCGCTCGTAATAATTTGTACGTGTACCTACCTACTTTAACTACAAATTCGTAAAGATGGCTTATAAGTAAAAAGATCTTTTTTCTGTATCAAATGTGTAATTTTGTTAAAAAATCACATATTTTCTACTAAAAAAAGTACTTTTAATGCCTATCATTTTAGGCTACTGTAAAAATATTACCGACGTTACCACCTCACAGGCAACTGCAGCTAAATAACAATTCCCTGTAGGGTTGTTGTGTTCATGCGAGTGAGGGACGTTACTACCTCACGGAAAATTGCAGTCATATAACAATTCCCTGGAGGGATATTGTGTTCATCTGAGTGACGTTACGAGTAAGCTCCTAAGGAGTTGCCGTGTTAGCAGCAGAGGTGGCAATACGCGAGGCATACTTAATGTATTGCAAGCGTAAACAGCTACAGTGACCGCTTTAAAGTGGGTGGATCGTATGCTTGTTTGTTCATGCGAGTGAGTGACGTTACCCCCTCACATAAATCTGCAGCCAAATAACAATTCTCTGGACGGTTGTTGTGTTCAGGCGAGTGAGTGACGTTACTACCTCGCGGAAAACTGCAGCCAAATAACAATTCGCAAAAATATGTTTCGTTTGTGTTTTACTCTCTACTACTCTTGACATCACCTTTTGATAAAACATTACTTTGATCAGCTATGGTAGATGAGTCTTGGCCTTCCTCGGTTCCTGCAACCGTACACTTTCACGTTTAGTGATTTTTTCCTACTGAATTTGTTCTACATGTCCTAAGTCTGTGCTAAATTAAAAAGCGACATGCTCCGATATGTCGCTTTTTAGTTTAACACAGAGTACCTACCTCTACCAAACAAACTTTATTTCTCACACCAGTGGGGGTATTCACTTTGCCTCGGAAAGTCATATTTGAAACAGTTTCAAAAAGTTTTCATTCATTCCGATTCCAAGCATTTTGACGGCAAATTTTCCGATTCCGATTCGAATATTCTTTTCCGAAGCAATGTGATACCTCCACAGATTTACCATCGTTACAGTACAGCACAAATTTTGCTCAAAAAATGCGAGAGTATTTAGACCACGTTTGTTCTACTATTATGCTCACTCTGCTCTTACTTCTGTAAATTTGCATTGGGAAATTGTACATCTCTAATTTTATAATATACCTAGTCAGGTGATAAGTTCTGTCAAAACTTTTGATGTAATTAATGATACACTTTTTGATAATTATGTAAAAGTTATATATGAAATGAAAGGTAATTAAATGTACAATAAAATTTTATTTATTTTATTCGAAATGCGCTCCTCCATTTTGAATATATGCCCTTAATCGACGCGGCCAGTCATTGATCGCAGCATGCACCACATGTATATCTATTTCTGCCGCTGCTTTAGCGCGGTCCACGCGCGGTCAACCAGTTTTGAGTTTTTCGTGCCTTATGGGCTGGTGCAGAGTCCTGTTGGAATATCCAGTGTCTGTTTTAGAACATTGTTTGAGAAAGAGGTTCTACTATGTTTATTAGGACGGTCAGAAAATGCGCGCTTGCTTCTTCACAATTGGAGGCATACATTTTATCATTTTGTTTGTTGTAACTTTCTTCGATGGTAAAAACTTTTTTATTCGAAAACAAAACTTCGCAGTGTTTTCTATATATCAATGCTCAATTTTTTTTATATCACTTTACATACACGTGTACTGCCCACCTGATGTAAAGTGTAGTTTTTCCCGGAACCGTTTGTGTACTCTAATACCAATTTTTTTTTAACGTCGTAATGGTAGAAAAGTTTTCCAATGAAAGTCCCAGCGCCAATAAACTAGAATAAGATGAAGAGTAAGAATTATAATCATTCATATTACCTATCAAAACAGGACTTCTTCCCGCGCTTGTGACGAGTGACATTGTTCTTATCCTTGAAATTTTTACAATTCAGTGTAAAATTAGTTTTATGTGACAATTTCGATAGCATTTTGTAACATAAGTGCTAGTGCAATTATACAATAATGAAAAAACTCAAATATAACACGTTTATGCACTTTTTGGAAGACGTGAACAAGTTCATCAAGAAAACCTTGTAAAATTTCTATCGTTTTACGGGTGGTATTTAAACTGGGTTCATTGGGTCGAAGTACCCTTCCCAAGTATTTTTTCAGCACAGTTCCTGAAGCTGGAACATAAAATTAAGATTTTCAAATGGTTCTAAACTGATGACTTGGCTGTATGGGCTAGATCCCTTTGCCTTTCCCCTCGGGGATAAAAAGAATCAAAAAAAAAAAAAGAACCAAAAAAAAATCTGTCAAAACATTACAATTACGAGTTACGTACATTACATTGGACTCTGCCAAAGAATATAATACTCCCTGACGGGAGAAGAACGGCGTCTCCATACAAAAAAAATGCAACCATATATTTACACACAATTAGATACTAGCGCCATTGCGGAATAGCACAAAACAGTTTGAATGTCACGTGGCGGGAATTTTTGAAAGTTAATTTAAATATCTCGGTCCGAAGCGGTTTACGATGATAATCGTAATGACATGTAAAATAAAAAAGTAACATTATGTAAATTTCTTTTTATTTTACAATTGCGTCACCACGACTATTTTCGCAAACCGCTTTCGAAGATTGTCGTGGTGACGCAATTGTAAAATAAAAAGAAATTTACATAATGTTACTTTTTTATTTTACATGTCATTACGATTATCATCGCAAACCGCTTTCGTGTCTGTGTTGTAATTATTGTTTAATATACAAAACGCCGTAGATCAATATTGGTTTCGTTTGACAATAAAAATAGTAAAATAAGAATTGAAACAATATACCTTTTTATCATTCATTTATTTTGTAAAATTCTATTTTTTCTTTCCAGTGCTTTCTTTTTCTCTTCTTCCTCCATCTCTCTATTCCTCAATATAACATATCTTTTAACAATAATACAGAATGTACTGTTTTTAATATGCTGGATATTGTCCGCTAAATGAACGCTGCATTTATTTAAAAAAGCGTAATCAACACTGTCTAAAGAGGACATAATATTCTGTTTTAATTGAGATTTGTAACAATTGGTTCTTAAATATTCATTGATTATTAAGGCACAATGTTCTACACATTGGACTATGTTTTTATTAATATAATTTAAAGTATTGTGTGTGGCGTCATATTCTTTAAAGCTTGTAAATATGTGAATGGCATCAAGATCACTTGTCAAGTATATATTTCGACAATCTTGACAGTTGGAATGCCTTAGTTTTTTAAATATAAAGCCACACACCAGTGGCGTAGCGTGCCTTGTCGGGGCCCCGTATAAAAATTTTTTTGGAGGCCCTTATATGGAGGTAAAGATTTTTCACAAAAGAAAAAAAATATTGTGAGAAGAAATATTTATTTATCACATAATTTACCCATTTTACAAATAAAAATCGAATTTTAAATATTCACTCTCCTTGCCTTTTTTTCGGCAAACTGATTTATTAAATCATTTATGGCTGATGATGATTTTAGTTTTTCTAAAGTTTCTGCCTCTATGGACAATAGTGAGATGTCTGACAGCCGTTCTTGTCCCATCGAAGTTCTTAAGTAATTTTTTATTAGTTTTAATTTTGAAAAACTTCTTTCTGCCGTTGCGGTTGTAACTGGAAGGGTCAAGAATAAAAAGCATGCTGTGATTACCTCGGGAAAACTGGATGCAAGACTATTGAATTTTACTAGCAATAATTCAATGAGTTCTTTAATGGAATAATTTTTTTTAATTTCAGAATTTAAGCATGTTTTTAGAGCCTTTAATTGGTCACAAAGATTAAGTGAGATGTCTTTACTGTATTTAGCAGACAGTTTTCCGGAAGCGTTTAATATCTCTTCGCTTGAAGAAGATAGGAGTTTCTCCGGTTGTAATATTTCGAATATACTACTCAGGTTGCAAAGGCTCTGAAATCTTTCTTTAGTTTGAGAAATTAATATATCTAAACAGCAATAGTATACATTGACTTTGAAATAGGATTCCGGGTCGGAAATTCTCTCATCTTGTGATAACTCATCAAAAAAACGCTTCGTTATCTTTCGCCTACTGTTTTTAAAAACAGTTGTTACCCCCCACTCTTTTGCTAAATCTTTGGATTCATTTAGCAAACTATTAAATGAATTCTGATTTCTTAATTGGCACAGTCTATTTAAAAGATTACTTAATAAAATACTAGATTTCTGTAAGTCATTATTTTCATGCTGTAGAGCTTTAGAAACAGGATTAATAATTTCAAATAGTGAAGAAAAAAATGTAACGAGCACTAAGAAATCAAAACTCTCTAAAATGTTAATTATACTTTTACATTCTTCACGTTCATCTTTTTTATTTGAAATTAAATTTAGTTGGTACAAAGTTTTCATGATTAGTAAAAAATTTTTCTTTACTGCTAATAAAGCGTCGTTCCTAGAAGACCATCTGGTAGGACATACCTTTTTAAGGGTAATCAAATATTTTTCAGATGAATCGTCACTTAGCATAGCCCAGCGTTTCATACTATTGCCAAAAAAAGTATATATTTTTTCTAAATTATCGAAAAAAGTCGATACTTCACGAACATGTCTCGCAGCATCGTTCAAAACCAAGTTTAAAGCGTGCGCAGCACAATGAACATAATCGGCATTTGGAGCATGCTCTTTTATTAGGGTTTGTAATCCTCCATACACACCCGACATAACATTTGCTCCATCGTATCCCTGTCCTCTACATTTAGTCAAATCAATTCCATATTCTTTAGTCAAATTTAAAATGACAGTTTTCAGACCTGCAGCACTGCAATCGGTTACTGCTATGAATCCTAAAAAGGACTCACAGATTTTTATTTCTTTAGGCACATTATCATCATTTTCTGTAACCGAGATATATCGAAAAACTACAGATAGTTGGTCAATTTTTGATAAGTCTTGTGTTGTATCCAGAATTATTGTCAGAAATGGAGCTTTTTTAATTTCTGAGATAATACTGTTCCTAACGTTAGTACCAAGCAAACTAATAATTTCGTTTTGAATCGTAGGGCTTAAATAATTTATTTCACCTTTCGGTTTTAGAAGAAGTTCTTTTAAAGTTGCATCATAGTTAGATAGCAGACGTGAAATTGCCATAAAATTGCCAGAATCAGAATCATGCCCTCTCAAAGGTAGATTACAAGATACTAAAGTAATTATAACATTAATTATACGATGCAGTACATCTCTCCAGAATGTAATTTTACTATCGATTTCACTTTTCAATAGAGTATCGATGGTATTTCCTTGCAACCAATTATTATAAGAGAGTGAGGCACTAATATGCTGCTGTGACTTTTCATGGTCAAGAATAGTTTGTGTGAAATTGCTTCTAACCGAAACACCGTTAACCCAAGCAGAGGAGTACGATTTGTTTTGACGATCTGCTAATAACCAACAGAAGTGACAGTACGGTTTGTTTAAAACGTTAGAATAACATAACCATGGTCTTATAATTTTTATGCCTGCCTGATTGAAATATGAATAATAATAAGCCGAAAAAGGTCGGTTATTTTCTGAAACTTTTGGAAATGGTCCTTGTGGTTTAAATGGACCCAATTTAAAAATTATTTTTCGTTCGCATTCAGTTAAATTGTCACCAAAATTTCCTCTATCTGATGAAATTATATTACAATCTGCATTATCTGCAGATATATCAGAATCGTTGACTTGGGGTTCCTCGATTTCTGGATGGACATCCGATAAAGTATGTGCTTGGCTTTCTTCTATTTCCGGATGGATATGTGACGAAGAACATGCTTCAGAAGAATCTAAAAATAAACGAGTAATTGTTAAAAAATAAATACGAATGCTTTGATACTAAACTAAAAAGAGTTATATATAAATAAATAACGTTACTAAGGGTCACAGTTAGAGAGTGTTCAGTTCAGACGCACACAGACTCTACGCGGATTGTGCTCGTACCTATTAGTAGATACAAAATCACCTGCAGCCCGTCCGTGCATTACTATACACCTGCGTGCTATTTAAACGCAGCGCGTAGTGTAGTGGCCATACAAAACGAGAACCCGAAAGCGAGTCTGCACATCTGAAGTTCTCAACACGCAATTAACGATACGATACGGACTGATAGACAAACAACAAAACAAATCGATCCTATAGATAAGTTAGAATTTTGTTTTTTTTTTAATCAAGGCACGGAACCCTAAAAACAGCATAATTGTGAAAATCGAGGGGGAGACAACTTTTTGTGACGGACAGATGGACAGACCGAAATTAAAAGATTTCCTTGTTTATCACTACGGGCCCCTAATAAATGGGTTGGGTAGTAGTGTAGTACTTACCTTTCCAATCTAAATCACTCACAGTATCTTGTCTCTGAAAAAATGAAGAAATTTTGGGCACTTTTTTTATAACCTCGTCCCTTTTCTGTTTAATTTTTCTTTTCTCAGCGCCGCTGGGATAATCTCTTTTCCTTTCACTCATTTCTTTTACAAATCGCTACTAATACTGCTAAACCAGAAGAACAATATTGTTTGTACTGAATTACAATGTAATGCACATTTATATAAAGCGCGTAAATAAACAGTGCACTGCACTCCGTGGTTTAACATCCAATGCAAAGTACAACAACGTACACGTACATCGCGATATCGATGAAGGATTCCCGGGGATTCCCCGCTGAGTTGAAGATGAAGTAAGTAAAACGGGGAAGTCCCGCAGCCCGCCATAACGATGTAGTGTTGCCAACTTTTGAACGCACGCTTAAGGCGGGAAAAAAAGGAATTGCTTTATAGAATTTTGTCATTTGTAAAATAAAATAAATTAGAAAGTTTTTATTCTTTTTCCTTACACACTTTGGGGGCCCCCGTGGCCCGGGGGCCCCGTATAATTGATACGGCAAATACGGCGGTAGCTACGCCCCTGCCACACACATATGCACAGGCTTGGCCTTCCGGTGTCGCCTGCTCCACTGCTTCGACTGCATCAGCTAATAACGCTTCCATTTCAACATTCATTTCAGCAGTTTTTTGTATCTGCTGTTGAAAGTCCGACGTTAGAAATGTTGACAAATTATTTGCCAAAATGGCAGTGTCTTCTTCGCAGTTTTTTTTTTGGCCCGCGTGCCGTAAATTTGTAATTATGGCCGTTTTAACCCCAGCTATGAATTGTTGTATTGTTGGATTGCTATTTGAGCCACAATTATATCTGATGCAGCCAAAACAATTTTCTAATGGATCTTGATTAAGGCGTCGTGTAGATAAACTCTTAATATTTTTGGTCTGCAAATTTTTCCATAACTTTTCTATTGCATTTAGAGAATGTATCCAGCCTTCTTGAGATGGAGGATTAGTTCTGCTTCCCAAGTATTTCATTGAAGAAATAAAACGTCTCATCTCGTTAAAGAGGCCTATATGTGAACTCCGTGCAGTCAGGTTTGTAGAAAACTTTTTCCCCCTGCGTAGATCAGGACTATCCGCATTGACTGCATCAAACAACTCATCAAATTTATTTACAAAACTTGCAGTTGCATAAGCTTTTGTTGGAAGTTCATCTGCAAAAATATTAATTTTGTAAAAATATACAAATTGGTAGATATTTTTATTAAAGACAAAACAATTCATTTTTTATACCACTAAGGTGGCAATGAAGCATACGGCCTGCCTGATGTTAAACAGTCACCGTAGCCTATGGACATTTGCAACACCAGGGGCGTCACTCATGCGTTGCCTACCCTCTAAAAACCTCTTCACGCATTTCTTGAAGAATTCGATGCTGTAGTCCCTTGGAAAAACCTCAGCTGGGAGTTCATTGCACAGCTTGAGAGTTCTCAGAAGAAAACTTCTCTGGTACGCGATTATTGCGATTCCAGCGTGTGAGTATGTACATAGGTTGTAGTTATGTATATAGTTAATAGTTCAAAACTATTGATATCCACTCAGTTTTGTGTAATTTTGTTAATTATGTGTATACATAACTGCTTCACATAGGCCATATGCTTCAATGCAAGTTGAGGTAACATAGTCTCTGATAGTGGGATGAGTATAGGTTGATGTGAAAATTTATATTGGATATGTTCACTCACTTGATGCAATTTTTGCCAATATACCAGCTGCAACAGAGTGGCTAAATATTTGTGCTGCAAGCTTTACCCTCATCTGCTGCTTGACATTTGGATGTATGTGGTGGTCTGTTAGTGCAGGAGCATATACGAAATTAGCATTATCTTTGTCCAGATTATAAAATAATTCAATGTAACTCCATTTTGCAATGCCTAAAATAAATGAAAAATTAAATATAATATATCATTTCACATATAAGAAATGTCCATTCCATCATCAAATTGCCATTAAACAATCTTAGTCTACTCAACAGAGTAAAGTAAAACACAACTCGATGTAGATTTAGTGTACCAGGTGGGGATTGAGCTTGTTTTCCTTAGTGATATAAAAAACATATTCTTGCTGCTGTCATCGCTGCTATCACAGTACCTCAAGAACTGCTGGCTGATCTTACTAATTAGACTATTTTTTATACCAATAAAGTGGCAAACAAGCATACAGACTGCTTGATGCTAAACATTCACTGTAGTCTACGGACATTTGTAACATCAGGGAAGACTAATACGTAGCTGACATGATCTGATAATGCGTGTATAGAAACCCATGTTATAGTCACTTGTGAAAACCTCGGCTGGTTTGCCGGCTGGTGTGGTTCATTCCACAACTTGGAAGAGTTCTCAGAAGAAACCTTCTCTGGAACCTGGAATGGGTGAACTCCCCAAAATCGGCGTAGTAGTCACAACCATCAAGGCAATAACTTTAGTTTGTTTTGTAAGGTGAGCATAATCAGAACTTCTAAAGTTCTGCTCCTCTTTTTTGCCAATCCCTCATCTGTTAATTAGCAGGGTACATCACGTGTGTCACAATGTGAATTTTGCTCTACAGATGACGGAAATGCGGGGCCACTTACAGATCGAAATATGCTTGATAAGTAATTTTATAATATTTACCATTTACATTCATATTGTTACACTGAAAATCTGTTGAGCACTGAACATCGTGCTTCATTAACAGATTGCGAGTACATTTCAGTAGATGAGGAGGATCTAAAATTGCCACAATTTCCCGTCCGGAATGTGTAAAACAAGGCTCTCTTGTTGTTACGCCCAATGTTTTCAACATTTTTACATTTACTGTTGATAAATCACAGACAGTAGCCACAACATTCAGATTAGTCTTGAAACACTCTGTAAGTATCTGAAAGCAAAAAAACATTATTTGTATAACACAAAGATCTTCATAGTAAATCTTATCATAACACAACATTTTATCAGTACAATATTTACCTCTTTTAGAATTACCGTCAATCTTTCAGCATTTATAGAATGAGAAAAATAGAATGCGATGGGCTGCTTCCACTTCTTTCTTATTCCAGCAAGCATAAATACCAAGGCTTTACTGGCAATTTCATGACTTCTACCATGTCTATCATGATCCTGGAAGCCCTGGATCTCATCTAATTTACAATCGTAATTTAGATGCTTTCTGATCGCCATTTCATCAAATAATAATATGCAAACATTGTCTTCGTCTGTCTGGTTTTGAGCCATTATTGTAAGTGATTTAAACAGGTGTTTATTTACACCCGGTTTCAAGGGAACTCTATTCAGTAACTTATTTAAAGAGCTTTGACCTGGCAATGCAAACATTCGTCTCAATAATCGGTAGCAAGCTGGTGATTTTTTATAAATGACCAAAGCCATTATTTTTTGGTTCAATGAATATCTTCTCCCTTTTGGTTTTCTTGGGCAATTTTGAAGTTGGCTTTGCAGTAATGTAAGGAAAGAATTGCTAATATTTAAATTACAAAACTTTTGGATATTGTCATCTTCTGAAAGTTTTTGAATTATGTTTATTTTCTTGTTTTTAAGCTGTTTTCTGAGCCTCAAAATTTCTCTTAATTTTCTTTTGCAAACATTGTATAATTTTATTTCCCTTGATGTCATTTCTCTTATTTTTGTTACATTGATTGCTTTTAGAATACCATAGGTTTTCTTAGGTGAGATATTCGACTGAGAAGCAGACGCTAATATGGTTGCACTCTGAAAGAACAATACCTTTAAATACACTATGCAATACAGATTTAGTTCTAAGCAGATTTCGCGTGTATTGTTTGTGGCCCACCTGATGTAAAGCGGTTAGCATAGCCTATAATCGCTTGCAATACATTAAGTATCACTCGCGCAATGCTGCCTCTGTGTTAATACAGTAACTCGGCAGGAGCTTACTGGTGACGTCACTGACACGCAGGAACACAACAATCATCTACCAAGTTGTTATTTTGCTGTGGTTTTCTGTGAGGGAAAGGTATTTCCCAAAACTGGCTGCTTTGATGCACCCTAACTTAAAAATACCCAGACCAAGAGAAACAGACATGTTCATGCACACATATGTTTATCCTGTGTGGGAATCGAACCCACGAGCATTGGTGTCAAAGTAATGGAATAAAGCGCATTTCGCCACTGCACAACCAAGCTCATCATTACAATTCAATGGAGCTGTTACCTCGCCCACTAGCAGTGACATAATAATCCTTCTAGAACTGTTCTATTGTTGTGGTTTTCTGTGAAGTGAGGATACTTCTCTTCCATTATCCGCTGCCTGTTTTGTTAGACCGTTTTTTATTCGGCAATATGTATTACGTGCAACTGAGGTTGACTTGGGCGCTAAAGATTATAGACACCTAATTACCCGATATTAACCGATGAACACTTGCAATACAGAAAGTAAGACTCACGCGTTGCCACGTTTTCTACTGACAGAGCAACTAGTAACTACACAATTGTAATAGATTTAGTGTAAAAAAACTATAAAAAATATATTTACCTGTTCAAGATATGTCGATTTAGATGTACTTGGAACATCCAGAAAACTTTGCACTGTAGATACTGAAGCTTGAATTTCAGCTGTAGAATGTTCAAGTGGAAAATTTTTAATGACTGCCTGTGGCGCTTTAGATATTATTTGTTCCCCTTCAGTATAGAGTTTCGTATTCTGCAAATTATACAAATGAAAGTTGTTATGAAAATATTGTAGACAAGCCACAATTTAAACAATAGCTACTGTATTGTAATAATATAAAAACTGCTACATACTCCTCCATTTGGAGGAGGTACATACATACTAAGCCTACTCAGCAAATAGTTTTATAGGGCAATCCAGTAATTGACACAGGATGATAACTGCATTATATATACACATTAATATATCATTAGAAATATAATTTTTATATCAGTAGATACTTTAAGTTTGAATAACTTAGGTACAATATTTACTTGTTCACTATATGTTGATTCAGATGAACTTTGAGCTGCCACAAAAGTTTGTTGTATTGATGCAGCATGTTGAAATTCCCTTGTAGACTGTCCAAAAAGAATGTTTTGTACTGATGATAAAGGTGTTCTTGAAATGATACTTGACTGTTTTATATCCTGAAATTTGACAATTTAATATAACTGTATATATTTATCACAACAGAGATTTTAAGATATATTGTATTATTTTTTAATTTAGGTAATAAAATATACTTTTCTATAAACAATTACAAAATAATGCTTGATGAGATTCAGCTATTGAAATGTCAGGCCAACATAATTGGGCAAATCATAACGAGCTTGATGCACATTTGAGAAAGAAAGAGACTTGAATTATAAAGTTTGAGTTTTCAGAAGTTCTTCAAAAATCCTTCAGTCCTGCTATGCTACCAGCTTATTTAGCTATTTTGACACATCTACATACATAATATAGATGAATTGTGTAATAATCTTTCTGCTTAGAAAAGGAGTACAGAATGAAGTTCTTAAAAAATATTTTTTTTTTACAGGTATGGTAACTCACATGTGATATGCTTAAGCCACAAGTGGGCCATATGCTTATTTGCCTACTGACATATATAAAATTGAGCTCTGGAATCTGCTTACTGCTTGCGCATGGCTTGATTTTTTTGATTTAATGACAGATCTGACTTCTATCTTTCCATTGCGTTAAGATAATTATATTGATAATTACCTGGCTAAACCTATTTTCACTATCTTTTAACAATTCTTCTACTTCATTGGAATCAGGCACAGCAAATTTATTCAGTTTTTGTCTATTATTGTCATAAAATTGGGAGGAGTTAAAGTGTCTACCACATAGAACCTTGTTTTTCTTATAAAGTGATTGTAAAAATTCTAGAGACAGTGAGTCCATAGTTGGCCAACAATATTTGGCCCAAGCACGAGCTCTGAAAATAAAACAAGTGTAGTTTAATAATCAGGTAAAATGTACAAACAATGATAGGATGCAATAAAACTAGTATTAAACATGTGAGAAAGCAAATACGACAATGAGAATAGGTCTGTGCAACCTATTCTCACTGTCTGCTCTGGGGTAGAAGGAAATTTATCTTCACACATGGGAATTGTAATGGTCTTAGTACTGCACAATTCCAGACGGGTTATATTATGCAAACGGTTAAGTTATATCTCATGATACACTTCGAGGAAAAACTGTTATCACTTACTTTGTAATATTTGCGATTCCTGTGTTTGGAAACCTGTGGTAGGAAACCGACATATCATCGGCTCGTGTTTTTCCACACATTGCACATTTTCTGTAATTGTTCCGATTATTCATTTTGTCAATGTAGAGATCAGTTTAAAAATAATATAAATATGAAAACAAACAGTACAGTACGTTAAAAAAACGTCCTACCGCAACTTTGAAATACAATGTGAATATAAATAAAAACACTCCAATTATAAGATGACTATGCACAACAGCAACAAAACTATTAATTTTATAGAATTATAAAATAAACATGGAGAAAACGACTGACATGAAAAGAACAATTTATAAAAACAAATATGGCGGCCTGCCGATTTCAAATTGCAACTAGGGATTCGTAATATGGCGATTAAAAATCGATAATGCAAAGAATCGATGTCTAGATTAAAAAAAAATGAATTTTTAAATCGTAATGTCGTAGAGAATCAATACACTGAATAGATGCTTTATTTCAAAAAAATGAGCTTGTAATTTTTCTATATTGATATGAACTATGAAATAAAATTATTTACAATTTATTGAATGTACTTCACAAAATGTAAAGAAATGCCAGCTTTTCATTAAATTACTCAATAACTCTTAAGATGGGTGAACAAGATGGCGAAGGATGCCTTCCGTAATAAATAAAATAAATTAAAATTATAATCACGCTTGCCATTTTTGTTTGATTTGTCGAATTTGTTGATATTACGTTATTTGTTTACGTCTTGCTGACTCTCATAATATACTGCAAAAAGTTATTAAATTATTGATTTTTATGTAGTGCTTGTTACGGAATAATAAGTAATTGCGGGTAAATAAATCGCTTCTTATTTTCTACTTTGAAGGTATTTATTTGACTTCGTTCTGTTAGTTGGCATTTTGTAATGCGCCTTCTAAATAAATCTCTTCTTTTTTACCTGATCTTTCGTATGAATGTAAAAACAATTTTAAGTATAGAATTGCCGAAACTGAGGAATTTCCCATTGTTAATGATAAGAGATCGGCTCTCATAGTGCATAATATTCATTTATATTTAGATTGTAAACACTAAACGATGTGCAGTTCATACGCGATAGAACAGAAACCTTAAAAAATGTGAACTTCTAGATATTGAGACGAAATTCGAATGTAGAATTTCAGGAGTAGGATAATTGCAGGGTTTATTTAAGATGATATGTATCATACTTATTTTTTTTTTTTTTAACAATTAAATATTTATTTATTCCAAGCTTCGTAATACGAAGGCGCGCACACACGTACAAACACACGTATAACGCTCGTTCCCTGTAATAAACACTGTATAAAGACTTCTATCTCATTCTCTCACATGTTAAATCCTATAGATGTAAGTGATTATCGCGTTTTCGTTTCATCGAGTTCAAAATGGCAACGTGCTAAAAAGTTTTCACTTCAAGGAAATTAGTAATGCATAAAAAAAAAGTCTTGTTCATCTTCTTGGCGTTATCCCTATTCCTAATCCATTAGAATTAGCAGGGTCCGAAGTCTGAGGATTAGGGAAGATGGTTACGAATTTTTACATAAAATGACAGCCATGCCATCAGACCTCCATAACCTAGAGGGAACGCCAGAACTTTTTTAGATTAGGTCACACGTCTTTCGAAATATAATTTCTTGAACGTGCGGATCACGAAGTTATCCCTTACCACCGTGCAAATGATAATTATAAACATGCTCATAAATCTGAAAACACAGCTTAGTGGTACATACTAGGATTCGAACCGGGGACCAGTTGGTCAATAGATCGGTTGTTTATCTACTGGGATATCATTGCTCTCTATAATTTTTTAAATAAAGTGACTTTCAAAATGGTACAATCTTCTTTTATGTGAAGTATGTTTACCATATTTCTAGAATTGCTTTATTAAGTACTTACATTTTTTATAGTCTTTTATTATTGTAATTTTATTCGCTTTACTCATTTTAGAATCGATTTATTTGCGATAAAAGTGATACAAACAAATTAAATTTTTAATGAAAGAATTCATTACTAACAGGATTTGATACGATTGAATAATGATTCGTTTCATGGAATTGAGTAAGGTAAGTATCGATAAATGCCAATGTTGCCATATGATCGCCGTGCTTGACATATTTCTTTTTTAGAAATGGTATATATTAGCACTCGCACACAAAGAAAATTAAGTATGTGTGCACGCGTCAAATCTTGTCTTTAAAGACGATAGACCCTGGACTCTGCTTTTTGGTCGAGTGCGTGATACACGTGGTATCATAGCTTCTATAAGTTTTTGAAGTAAAACTCATCTGTTGACGTACCGTTTTATATCTTTTTGTTGGTGGTGGTAAATTGTTTGTCCAGTGAGTGTTTTTTAAGTGTACTGGTAGTGGTAGTAGGTAAGAATGGACGAGGAGGCTCCCGACCCGGGCGGGGGCACTGACACCCAATCCTCTTTATCTCCTTCGTTTTTCTCCCCTCTTGTCGCTGCAGCATCCGAAAGCCCTGCGGGTGATTCTACTCGTAAGCGGCCTCAAGCACACAGTGATGAAATACAGACCGTTAAAAAAACGATAATGCACCCTTCCCAGGCATCAGCATCACTTCAGGTAACCTATACTCATCCTGATTTTATGAACGACAAAACAACTTACACAGATACAGATGTGGCTCCGTTTGTTGTTCATGTTAGTAGGCCGGAGGAATCTGCCGGCGCTACATTGCGCCCCATACAATTTGGCCATTTTTTGTTTCGACAAAATATAAAAAATATAACTAAAGATGGTGTGAAGCGTGTAGGGCGAAACCGAATATCGGTAGAATTTAAAACGGCAGCAGACGCAAATATATTTATAGCCCACCCTGCACTTATAACAGCTAAGTTTGAGGCAGCTATTCCATCGTTTAATATAAGTAGGATGGGTATTGTGAGGGCTGTGCCTGTTGAATGGTCCTTAGAGGAATTTGTTTCGGCCATAGATGTCCCCTCGGGTTTTGGAACAGTTGTTAGAGCGCGGCGGATGAATAGGAGAACAGTCTCTGATAATGGCAATACAGTGTGGGTTCCTACCCAGACTGTGGTGTTAACCTTCCGTGGACAGATGCTTCCGTCTAATATCTATTGTTTTTTCACCTCCATGCCTGTAGAGACATATGTCCTGCCGGTTATACAATGTCATAAGTGTTGCCGGTATGGGCACGTGACTTCGCAGTGCAGATCGAGCCCGCGGTGCTTTATCTGTGCCCAGAGCCATGAGGGGGTTTCGTGTACGAAACAATCTCCTACATGCTTATTTTGTTCTGGTAGTCATACTGCCAAAGATCTCTCTTGTCCAGAATTCTCACGGCAAAAGTCGATTAAACTTACAATGTCCCAAGAAAACATCTCATATCTGGAGGCATCTGCAAGGTACCCTCAATCGAGGAGATCTTTTGCAGACACTACTAGACTCTCTCCCTCTCCACTTCCCCCGCATACTCCTCATTCCTCATCCCATCCCATCCAACCACAAAATTTGTCAAAATTGTACTCTCCTCAGACATCATACAGAAAAACTGTTGTCACCCCTCGCCGTCAGTCATCTCCAGCCGCAAGCACTGGATATGATAGGCGAGCACATTGTGCGATCACAGATACCCCGGTCTCTGTGCTACCTAATGGCTATGCATTAAGTGTCTCCCCGAATGATAATCTGCTTGAACTACTGCTGTCTACTTTAATGAGCCTACTTACTCGTTTTAGTGATACTGCATTACCATCCAGTATCCACCAAAAACTTACTGAGCTGATTTCTATGTCTGTCAACATTCCAAGCAATTCTTCAGTGGAATTGCCGGAGCATCAAACATAAAAAAGCAGATTTAATTCACCTTATCAACAAATTTGAGCCCATGGTTTTTGCCGTTCAGGAGATGTGGCTTAGACCTGGTGCCCACTTCAGGGTGTCAGGCTATTCGTGTCTCCGGGATGACAGAAATGATGGGCATGCTGGTGCTTCCATCCTTATCTCCAAATCCTGCATATTCTCTCAAATCTCTCTTCCCCCACACTCTGATAGCATCAATGCTGTAGCTATCCGTTCCTCCAACATTTCATTCCTATCTGTCTATGTTCCTAATCCTACTCTTGCTATCCTCAATGAATTGGTATCCATAATTTCCTCCCTTCCCCCACCAGTTCTGATCCTTGGTGACCTAAATATTCACCACACCTCATGGGGTTCCCATTTCAGTGATTCATTATCAGCCACTTTCCTTAATTTGGTTGATGATCTGAATCTCACCATCCTCAATGATGGATCCCCTACTCGCCGTGTCCTTCCCACACAAAATGTACAAAGTGCCGTGGACCTTTCACTTTGCTCCCCTGTCCTTGCATCCCAACTTGCATGGAAAGTACTTAGTAGCACTTACGGCAGCGACCACTATCCTCTACTTATTTCTTTTCTAACAGCTGATAGTATCTCTAATACCCCTTTTAACCCCCGGCTAAAATATAGTGTGGCTAGAGCTGATTGGCTGAAGTTTGCTGCTATATCTGATGAGCTAATTTCACAGCTCCCTCCTATCCATGAAAATAATGTACATTCATTGTATGTTAGTTTTAAGGACTCTCTCTTGTTAGCTGCCAGCAAAACCATCCCTTTAAAGAGACCCCCCAAAAAGAAATTGTCTCCACCTCCTTGGTGGGATCAAGAATGCTATTCGGCTGTTAGAAGAAGAAAGGTGGCGGAACGTCAGTATTCCCTGGACATGTGTAGAGATAAATATCTCAACTATCAGAAGGTGGCTGCTGAGACAACCAAGTTGCTGTCAGATAAGAAGAGGATAGGTTGGCACAGTTTTTGTGAGGCGTTGTCACCTAGCTCGCATTCCTCTGTGGTCTGGAGAAATGTTAAAAAATTTCGCTGTGGCACTAATAATGAGTTTAACATTTCTTCAAACGATTGTTCGGTGTGGATGAGTGATTTTGCTCAGGGATTGGCCCCACCTACAGCCCCTTCTTTTGACGATACAGTAACTTACGACAATCCAAGTTTCTCATCTGACCCTTTTGATGCACCATTTTCCCGGGAGGAATTTGATACTGTCATAGGCACATTAAAAGACTCTTCGCCGGGTGTAGACGGAATCCCCTACTCATTTATTACTTGCAGTGGTCCTGCTACAAAAGAGTATTTTCTTGAAATTATCAACCAGTTCTTCATTTCGGCCATTCCACATGAAGAATGGAAATCCCAAATTGTCATCCCTGTACTAAAACCAGGAAAACTTAGTACTGACCCCTTGGGATATCGTCCTATTGCCCTTTCATGTACCATGGCTAAGATTCTCGAACACCTTGTTAAGAATCGACTAGAGTGGTTTATTGAAAACAAGTTAATATTACCTGATAGCCAATTTGGGTTCAGAAAGGGTTTTAGCACGATGGACAGCCTTGGCACACTTGTCACGGATATAAGGTTGGCATTTTCCAAACGCAGCTACTTGGTGGCTGCTTTTCTAGATGTGTCGTCCGCGTACGACAATGTACTTCTTCCTGTGCTCAGGCAGAAAATGCTGAATCTGAGTATTCCAGTGAGGATAGTCAATTATATTTCAAACTATCTTTCGGCTAGATCTATCCACATCAATTTTCAAAATTATTATGCCCCTCCAAGACAAGTGTGGAAGGGCCTCCCACAGGGGTCAGTGCTCAGTCCACTCTTATTTAGTATCTACACATACGACCTAGAGCTTTCTGTCAACTGCTTTTGTAGTGTCCTCCAATACGCAGATGACCTAGCCTTGTATACATCATCTGACAATGTAGCAGAAGCCTCTTCAAGGATGAATTCAGCCATATACTATTTACAAGATTGGCTCTCAAACCACGGATTATCTATATCGATTCCAAAAAGTAGTATTGTTATTTTCGCACGTCAAAGAATTATACCAGACATTTCAATAGCTTATGGTGAGCAGACTTTCCCTGTAAAAGACAAAGTTAAATTTCTTGGTGTAATTCTAGACTCTAAATTAACAGGCACCCACCACATTGTTCACATTCTCAAAAAGTCGGAAAGGAACATCAACATTCTTCGCTCACTTTCTGGAGTTTGGTGGGGTTCTCACCCTTATACACAGAAACTAATATACAATGCCCTGGTTCGCAGTCATTTGGACTATGGTTCTTTTCTTCTGGAACCATGTAACAAAGAGGCTCTAAAATCTCTGGACAAAATCCAATCGAAATGCCTCCGTATCATTACTGGTTCCATGAAATCCTCTCCCATTAATGCCCTGCAAGTAGAATGTGTGGACCCTCCGTTGCACTTACGTAGGCAATATCTTTCGGACAGATTTCTACACAAGGCTCTACAGATATCTCATCACCCACTTATAGCTAAACTACATGAGCTGTCAGATTATATATCTGCTGGTGGATACTGGACACACAAAAACCCTCCATGCATATTCAATAGTTTTGTCTCATTCCTTCACCTTCCGTGTCCTATATTCCAATGCAGAATTAACCCCCTTTTCGATACTCCCTATCAAGCAATTGTTTATAAGCCTACCATAGTCTTAAATTTAGCAATAGAAAAAGGTTCACCTTTTGCGTCAACAAAACTAAATGCTGTAATTGACAAATTCTGGTGTGACTGGCTGACTGTATATACAGATGCCTCCAAATCCACAGAAGAAAGTTGTGTGGGAGCTGCCATCTGGATCCCAAAGTTCAGCATTATTATAAAATTTAAATGTCCTTCAGTGTGTTCAGTTTTCACCGGTGAAGCCACTGCAATCCTAGAGGCTCTGTTATATATAGAGTCTCATAACATACCAAAAACTACCATTCTCACAGACTCTAAAAGTTGTCTATCTGCAATTGCCTCAAATCAGTTCTGCAACAGATCAAAGGCCCCGGTTATTTTCTCTATTAGGCAGGTGTTATATAAATGTCACATTAAGGGTTTACTGATATGTCTCGTGTGGATTCCTGGACATAGTGGTATCCCAGGAAATACAATGGCTGACCAATGTGCTAAAGATGCAGTACTTAATGGATGTTCAACCCCTCAGTGCATAGCTTATTCACACGACCTTGTATCCCTTGCGCGAAACAAGCTAGCAGGCAGGTGGGATACATTATGGTCAAAATCCCAGACTGTGAAGGGCAAGTTCTATGGCTCCATTCAGAAGCATATACCTCCTAAACCTTGGTTTTTTAAGTATCGAGATGCCAACAAGCGGGCTACATCTGTCATCTGCCGTCTTCGATTGGGACATATCTGTACAAATGTATTTCTGACGAAAATCAGGGTGAGGGACAGTTCCCTGTGCGAGTGTGGCCTGGATGACGATACTCCAGATCATATTTTCTTTTCCTGCCCCAAAAATTCCTCCTCTCTTTATGACTTACTCCCTTCCTCTATTCCCCGTCCTATCAACTTTAAATCCCTCCTTACATTTATTAACTCCCCCTCCGTTGTATATACTTTGTGTGCGTTTATTAACACAAATAACATTAAATTGTAAAGTGTATGTCTTATAATCATACTAACCCTTGTTTGTGATGTCAGTGTATGTCTTTTGTTTCAGGCATGTAGACGGAGCGTCACAGTGTCTACGCCACTTGCTAAACTAATTATATAAATATACTGTACACTCACAAAGCCACTTCTTAGCAGAGTCACATACTAAGAGTAGTCACATACTCAGTTAAATTATGAACTGAAATATGAAAGCACTGACATTGGCGAGAACAACAGGATCGCCATAAAGAAGAATAATAATAATAATACATTACATTTGTTAATTTGTTTTATTGTGTACAAATTTTTATTAATTACTGTCAAAGAATTTAATAATGCACTCCGAGAGCATTAGTACTGGGTATTGTTCTTAGAGATTAAGTGCCGTAGTGTGTATTTACATTTATATAATACCTGTTGCAGCAGCAGGTACCTAATCAGTAATATCGTCTTTGCTGTGTTAAATTTGCATTATATATATATATATAATGTTGCAGAGAAAAGAAATCTAGTTGAAATAGTATTGATTTATGCGAAACATTAACGATGAGAAAATTACATCAACTTTGCATGTGGATATTTGCACATGTATTCAAGTCATTGAAACGTAGAATACTGGTGTTGTTTTGTGTAGCGTTTATTATTTTTGTAATAATAAGATGGAGACTAATGTGTACGAATGTACATCCTCGACTACACATACAGCATGTTGTAAGTACATTTATTATATTTACATGATTTAAGTTTTATAATATGTAAGTAGTATAATATTGATCCGAGCTTGCAAACATTGCAATTTTCATTATTGTTATAAAATTTTGATGAGCTCGGTGGCTTAGCCGTGAATGACGCGACTTTGGCACCAACGCTATCCTCGTGGGTTCGATTCCCACACAAGACAAACATTTGTGTGCATGAACATGTCTGTTTGTGTTGGTCTGGATTTTTAAGAGAGGTAGGGCGCATCAAAGCAACCCGTCTGGGGAAGTACCTCCACCTTACAGAAAACCGCAACCAAATAATAACTCACTAGAGGGTTGTTGTGCTCCTGCATACGAGTGAGCCTACCAGTAAGCTCCTAAGGAGTTAGCAGAAGAGGCATTGCGCAAGTAATACTTGATATATTACAAGCATTAATAGGCTACGATAACTGCTTTACATCAGGTGGGTTGTATGCTTGTATGCCTCCCGACATTGTATAAAAAAAAATAGGGTTTGTGGTGCAGCCCTGGTTCCCCTCTCTCATGAGGAAGGAACTAGGACATAAAGAAAGCAATACGAGAATAGAGATAGCTAGAAAATTTGTCTTAATAGCAGCAGTATGCCTAAGTGACATCTCATATAAAAGGGTATAGAGGCTAGCTGAGACTCGTTTACTCTGCTTTCGTCTTCCCAAAATAGTGTTGTTACAAATGAGCATCAAATTTGTATTCAAACTATGAACCTGCATCTTATGAACTAGTAGGTTCTTCTTCGCATTATCCTGTTTCCTAGTCTATTAGGATTGACGGGTCCGCTACCTAAGCCTAAGGGTTTGATGAAGACGCTGATCTTTACATGTAGCGACTGCCCTTAGCTCTAAACTACCCAGGGGGAAAACCAGATCTTTCCTAGGTCACACGTGTTTCAAAATACAATTTCTTGGATGTGTTGGTTTTCTCACAATGTTTTCCTTCACCGCCGAGCAAGTGAGAAATACGTATATAAATCCTAAAATATGAATTTAAGGGTACAATTAGGTGTAAAATATGGTCAATAGGCCGGTTACTAATTCCCTGGGCAATCACCGCTTTAGCTCCAGCTCTAAAGGTAAGCGTAAATAAAAGCTCGATAGCTATGAAGGTTGGAGCTGTAATATCTATAAGTCTAAAACATTGGAAGCTTTAAAATTCGAGTCGAGCTTGAGTCCCTTAATTGTTTGTAATTGTTATTGTAGTTTGCAGCTACAATAATACATTGTAACCCTTCGAAACCCGTGTGGTCATATATGACCGCGAAATGTATGGGAAAAGGTATATAACGGGTTCTGAAGGCTAATGGAATAGGTGAGATAATGGTGCCCTCATGCCCATGATGATGTCTCTGTGCAAAGCATCATCTGATAAATACTGCTTATGTACATAATAATATGAAATAAAATCTGTACTAGTATACAGTTTTTGTTTTCATATTGTTATGTTTTTCAAAATATATTATTTTTATTGGCTTAGATTGTCTTTATTTGTCATCAAATTCTGGCCTAATTTTTTTTAGTTCATTTATTTATGAAATATTTTTACTCGAGAGTCAAACAAATCCTGAAAAAACAATGAAATTTCATACTATTTAAGATTATTTTTAATTTAGATTCCTTTAAAGCGCAATTGGATGTAATTTTATTTTATGCATAGCCCACAGATGTAAAGTGGATACTGTGGCCTATTAACGCTTGCAATACATTAAGTATTGCTATTTTCTTCATCATAGTTTTATGGCATTGTCAGTCTTAAGAGGCTAGAACAAGGATTTGTTGTTTTGAACCAGAGAAAAAACAGTAGTCTTCTGAATTGGTCTTCGAGAACAAGAGAACGATTTTTATCTTCCATACAGTTTCTGTTCGCATAAACTCTTACTTGAAAATTAATGTCTGTAAAAATGAAAACTGTTAAATATGCTATACAAACTTTTCAATGTGCCTTTTGTAGATTGACAAGGAAAAAAAAAATATTATCTACCTATACTGTCACACCAAGTTGAAGTTGAGGAGATTTGTTGTGTTCCTGCGAGTGAGTGAGGTATCAGTAAGCTCCTAAACTGTGTTGGCACCAAAAGTGGCATAGCGCAAGCTATACATAATGAATTGCAAGCGCTCATAAGTGGTAAACATAGTAGTCATTCTTAATACATTTACGCAACAAATTATAATTTAGTTCAAATTCTTTGGAAGTACCAGGCTTTGTAAATCTTGATTTCTTAACCAAATCAGTTATAATCAATAGGCTGTATTAGTGTTTATACATAAATATGCTTGTGTAGCTCTTAACAAGTTTAAATGTAGAGCATTTGTTGTGTAAATTACTATTAACAAATTTGAGGCCAAGCTGATACTATGTGAAATTTATTTATATCTGAGTTCATTTTTTGGACGTGTGTTTAGTGTCTCAGAATTTGACCATTGCTGGCAATTCTCACATTTTTGCGTACTCAACTTCATAGAGGTCTGCACTAAAAATTGTTTTTGTTGATATTGCAATTTTTATTTTAAAGATGATGGTTAACTTTTGTATAATTTTAGTGTTCCAGTTATTCCAATGGATTGTCTGCGGGAAGCCTTTGTCTGGGGCTATGCCAACCTGATGGGATCTCTGCACTTTCATGTCATAGTTTATACATGGAAAAAGAAGCCGTCTTTTCTGGAATATGGATAAACCAAAGTGTGGTCTTCAAGGAACTTAAGAAAACATCAAAAATGAACAAGTTGACGTATTTAGATACATCAAGCAAAGAACATTATCCTTCCGAAAATGAATTTTCATCAATGATTAAAAATACTGTGAAATTAAAATTTAATATTTCCATTAGCAATACAGATGCCAGAAAAATGTCCTATGTACAGAATAAACCGGAAATAGGACGACAAGTTGAAATGCAAAATGTTTGGTCACTTCTGCAAGACAATGAGTACCTAGCTTTGACATTATACGAAAAGTTTGAAATATTTCCTAAATTAGTGGGATCCTGCGGTACATTGTATGCTGTACAGAAATTAGATTCTATATCTGGTTATTGGCATTTGATGACATTGTATGATAGTCAAGAAGAATGGGAAAAAAGAATTAAAATATCTATAATGATACTGGATTATTTACTGGTGTTAGATGAAAAACTACCTGAACCAATGCATATTTGCGATGTAAAAATGAATCATTTTGGAGTGACTAGTGATTTCAAGAAAGTTATGTACTTAGACCTTGACTCAGTTCATCCGCGCAGTATAGTTGATAAGATCACTAGTGATGGAACCCAATGTAAGCAACATAGTGACTGTGATTTTTTAGATTGTAGGTCATTTTGTAATTTAATAACACTTAAATGTCAGCATGGAGTTGTTAATAATAACTTGCAGATAATCTGTGAGAGGATTTTTTTAGGGTGGGTGATGTCAGGGAGAGTGATGGTTCCAGGCTTGTTATTGGGTCCTCGAACTCCTAGGGTCCTTATTGAGTTGTTGGAGATGTGTGCCAATCCCGCCAGTGAGTCTGGCACACCTCGAGCTTCAGCTACTAAAGAAATAAGAAAAAGACTGCATGATTTATTAATGAATTTAAAATTATCTTAAACACTGCTGTGATAAAAAGCTCACTTTTATTTGCATAAGCAATGTATCGTATCTAGTCAACATATCTAGTCATTTTAGTATGTAGACAATGTTGAGTGTGGCCAGCCTATCTATATGTTAATACATTAATCTACTGTACTTTCAAGTAGTCGGGAATATATGTCACGTGGTATTGTTTCCAGAGATAGATCTATTCTTCAAATTACGAAATGCGACTATATTTTGATAGGCAAATGCACACATGAAGTCTAAAAGTGGTGGCTTCCATAAATTTTAACACATTGTTGACATTTATTAGTATGTTCATGATTATCAACTATTTTAGAATTTTTGCATATATTTATATTGTATATATATATATAAACAATTCAACACTCAAGTGTTTATCTGATTGTATATATGCCAGTTTTATTTTTTATTGGCGTTTAGGATTAACTATGTACTTCATCATCATCATCATTATTTCAGCCCTAGAGCCACTCGCTTGGATCCTGAGCCACCTGCATTCTTCGACTTCATATAATTTTTTTCAAGTCGTCGATCTATCTAGTGGGAGGTTGTCTCCCACTGCGTGTACCAGTGCGAGTACGCAATTCGACAACTACAAGCCGGTTCTAAAGGCAATGTGGCCGATTCACTGCCACTTGGCTTGCGTATCTTTTGAGCTATGTCAGTTACTTTAGTGCTACTGTGGATATCCTCATTTCTGATTCTATCACGCAGCGTATCTTCGTGTACAACCTTTTCCATAGCATGCTGAGCGACCTTGAGCTTCTCCATACGGCCCGTAGTGTAGGACCACGTCTCAGTTCCATATGTCATCACTGGAACCACATTCTATTCGATGACTTTGGTCTTTAGGCATTGTGGTATTTTGTACGGGAAGTTGTGTCGAAGTTTTCCGAATGCTGCCCAGCCAGTCGATTCGTCTGTTGACCTCTTAGTTGAACTTGCACTTACGTAACTGTGTAACCTGTCTTACGTTGGTCTAAGGTATTCGAAAATATTCGTCAATCACTTCTAGCTTAGTGTTCTCAACATGGACATTTGGCATGATCTTAGTTTTGCCCATGTTCACACACAGATAAGACCTACCTGGTTGGAAACACTACTGAGATCATTGAACATATCGCTTAGGTACTCCAGTCGAAGAGCTTGAAAATATCTTTCAATACCGCGGTGAAGAATATGAAGAATATAACTCCGCCCTATTAATCTCTCGGCATCGTTCATTAAATCAAAGGCTTTTTCGTAGTCCACATATGCCATACATAAGGGCAGATATAATCCTCAGTCTTCTATGTGCGAGGCGGTTTGTGATGACTCTCGACAACAAGTTCTTTAATAGGTTTTTATCACTCTTTTTGAAGAACAACATTACGTGGTTTCGGCCTTCCGCCCGGTAATTGTAGTCGCTTTCAGAAATTCCGTCATAATTCCGTCCATCTTACTCAGAATCTCAGCTTCATTCGTCTTCGTCATTTGACTTCCCAACAGGCAGATTTTTGGCAAAGACTTTGGAGTCTTCGTTTTGCTCTAACGCCTCTTTAATATTACTTCCATGCGGCGAGACATACGCCAATTATATGTCTCGCCGTATGCATATGGACAGTTGACATTCTGCGAGTGACGCGAGAGCTTTTGGGTACTTTCTGTGCGAGACTATAGGAAGTTAAGCTCCCACCGCTTGGACAGTTTTCACGAGGTTATCGTTGATATCGTCCTCTGTTGAATAATCATCATCTAGGCACTAAAAACGATTATAAATTTCCAGCTGAAAGTTCTCGGAGTTTTGAATCAGGGCACGAGATAAACATTACCAGACGAGACCTTTCCAGCTTTATGTTAAACCTTAACATGAAACTGGACAAGATGCCTCTCACCATCCGGTGATCCAAGCCATTTTTATAAAATGCTTTTTATGTAATGTTTTGCAATGAATCATGCAGACTATGTTACTTTGAAGTTCTGCAATGTATTGTACCTGAGCTGTTGCACATGGCTCTACCTGCGGTTTGGTTTTTCAATATTATTACAGGAACCTTCACCATCTTAATTTGTATCTTAACTCCATTCAAAGTTCTGTAAATTATATATGTACAAAATCGACACACTTGAATAGTATTTAGAATGGCGGCGATGCAAATTTCGCACGAAAATCTATCTCGCTGGTGCTATTACATTACAGTGTAATACAAAAAGTACATAGAAATGCGCGAATTTTTGACTAGTGTGTTTGGTTAGTTCTTACACACGATATAACCTTGGATCATTTCATTCCAATGCGGGCGATTTATGTCTATATTTAGGCGTCAGTACTTTAATTGTATCCTACAAACAAAAGAAAGATAGAGCGCAGCTATATTTAATAAAAGAACTAGATTCATCAGCACGTCGGTTCTACTATTCAAGTATCCTGTGGTTTTTACTCTATATTGTAGTGACATCCTGAGATATGTAACCCTCCTGCTAATTACTAAAATAAGATAACCTCTGCTTACTACTAAGTTCTAATCAATGCTTTTATGGGATCTCATATTTCACTGCGCATAGTATAAAATAAGTAAAGGAAAACTATAAACGGGTTCAGGTAGTTCGGGATGTGATGTGTGGTCATACTTACCTTACTATGTATAAACTACTATTATGTATGTTATCAATATGTGGTGCTGTTAAAAGGCTGATGAGTAAACACGCGATGTGTTGTGGGGAATGCTAGGAGATCGATTGAGTTTGCGTGTGACACTCTAAGGTAATCGGAAATACGAGTCAAGCAACACTGTAACGTAGACTACTTAAGGACGGGTTTATTAAGCACTAGTTACTCCCTACACCGATGGCACATTTATTGTAGATCACGGCTCACAGTGTCGTGCATTTCCATTGAGGGACTACATTAGAATATTGTATTTCTGAATGCGTTAATCGTTCGTAAAAAATCCCAGTGAAGTGTAAATTCCGACTCTAGTTATGTAGTAGTTTGTAAAAGTATCTACGCAAAAGTTATAATCGGGATGGACATGGATAATAAACAAATATAATTTTGTCAACAAAAATAGTGTCATTTAATAATAAAAGCCGGCCAAGTGCGAGTCGGGTTCGCGCACAATGGGTCCCTACCATCTATAAACACAGCAAATCACGGTTGTTGTATGGGCCCCCCCTTAAATACTTGTTTTATTTTAATTTAATTATTTATTTTTAAAGTGAAAAAATAACTAAATATTCTGTGAATATTTAGTTATTTCAAGCAAAAAAACCACGTTTGTTGTATGGGAGCCCCCTTAAATATTTATTTCATTCTGTTTTTTAGCATTAGTTGTTATAGTGGCAACAGAAATACATAATCTGTGAAAATTTCAACTGTCTAACTATCACGGTTCATGAGATACAGCCTGGTGACGGACGGACGGACAGCGGAGTCTCAGTATTAGGGTCCGTTTTGCCCTTTGGGTACGGGAACCCTAAAAACTGAGCTTCAAAACAAATTTAGTCCCGCGTATATCGGACGTGGAAGAGAAGTAAGAAGTGACGGACGTTTCGCATTAAAGCCAATTAACACAACTTAGTTGTGTAAAGAAGACAAATACGACATACGGACGAACAACGATGACACGCAGAACATACACGTAGGACATACACACAGACATACTTCGACATTCAGGCGGATGAATCTACCGAGTAGGGGTCCTGTGTCCATCTGGGACGTCTCATTGTGGTTCGAATAGAACAAGCTAGCTGGACAAAATTATTTGAGAAAATAATAACTTAATACATATAATAATAACTTAGAACAAGTAAAATATATTTTTAATAGCTTTATTAATTAATCTAAATACGAAATTGAGTAACAGGTAATAAAATTACTTAAATACTATCTTTTATTTCATTATTATTACTGTACATCATCATCGGACGAATCGTCTTCTGAATGTCTCGTGATCATGAGTGGCAGAACTATAAAAATTAGAAACTATACATTTTGTTCCTTACAGCTTAGTTGAACTATTAATTCTAAGACTTCAGGAGGGAGCGCACCTGTTTTCTTTCGAGGAACTTATCTTAAATTGTTTATTAAACGATCACAGGTAATCAATAACTTATTAAGTAAATATCTATTCGTAGCTTCTTGCGATTGCTTTTGAATTTTACGTTCACGAAATCTTCTGCAGTTCTTATTACGAGCTTCCTGTGCTTCCTCGGACAACTGGCCTGTAAGCAAAATTGATAATTATTTCACCACTATGCAAGAGTATTTTCTGAACAGTCGCAGGCATGTAATATCATGAATTAAGATTTAAGTAAAACAGTCTAGTTTCTTTAGCTAAGTGTTGAAATTTTTCAATGTTTATATCATATACAGATGATAAACAGCGAAGTAGTAAATCTGAATTTTTGATAAGTGACACATCGAACCCTGTAATATCAGTACTTTCAAAAAATCTTCATGCCGTATTGTCGTCGTTCGTATTGTCGAACACTGGTTTTGGTTTATTTGCAATCGAACACTCGATCAAACTTTTGAAACGCTCGTCTTGAAAGCTTTAAGTTGCCATTTTTTTACTAGCTAATATAAAGCAAGCATTCGAAGCACCTAATCCAAGCGTGCAATGTAGATAAACCAAAACAAAGATTATCTTTATTTGCAACAAACTCTCTTGACAAATAATTCATAATTTTTGGAGTTGCCTCACAAATGAAAGATTTCTGTGAAGCAAGCATTCGAAGCACCTAATCCAAGCGTGCAATGTAGATAAACCAAAACCAAGCTTATCTTTATTTGCAACAAACTCTCTTGACAAATCATTCATAATTTTTGGAGTTGCCTCACAAATGAAACATTTCTGTGAAGAACTACGGTCGGTCAGAGTATTACAAATTTTCCCGTTAATCATTGTTAGAAGCATTTTATGTGTAACAGATACCTCGCCCTCAATCACTTTGCATGTCGTCGGCAATAAAGTATTTCTCTTCTAAAATCAAATCGATTTCGGTGATTGTTAAACTTTTTCAGAGTGTACATGAATATACATGTAACTTTATGACCTATAACGAAAAAAGGTAGTAACTCAACTATTTTGTAGAGAATAAAATGATAAAAAAATACTGAAATGAGACTATATATCTTTACGTACAATATATATCACAAAAACACAGGTACAAATTTATTTAAGGGATATAAAACGATTTTTTATACCACTAAGGCGGCAATCAAGCATACAGCCTGTCTGATGGTAAACAGTCACCGTAGCCTATGGACATTCCCAACACTAGAGGTGTCACTCATGCGTTGCGGACGCTCTAAAAACTTCTTCACGCATTTCTTGAAGAATATGCTGTAGTAGTGCAAATATGCAAATGAATGCACTTTAAATTACCATCATTTTGTGTACTTACCTTGATGATATTCCAAATGAGGGTACTTAGGAAAAACAATTGCTGAATTTGTTAATATATAGATCTAATGACATCATGCTAATTAACACCTAATAGGTATTTGAAAGTTGTTTTTGTCTAGCTAGCTTGTTCTACAACCATACCACCATAACTGGCTCACAAGGCAGTCGACCTAACATACCAAAGTTTGGGGTGCATTCAGGCAGATAAATCCAAAGATTAAATCGGGTGTTGTTCAGGTGGTCTTATTAGACCAGCGGGGTTTTACGGTACTTTTTTCACTGGTCTAATCAGACCTCCGGGGTCTGAAGGGAAGGATTCACATCTCAATGCACCCGGAAAGAGCCCCTGCGGCTCCTGGGAAATGCTAAGTGCCTCCCGGCACCGTTGCTCTGTGCAGGTGCTACTGCACGAGCGAAACGTGCTGTGTTCAGAGCTAACTAACTAACATTACTCATGACAGCGCAAATAGGAAAAGATGGTCTAACAGCGGTGCACTCCCCCACCACCCTGTTCTAGGTTGAGTTCGCTAACAACCGCGGACTCCACTCTAACCTTAATGCCGTCCACCAACACCTAGAGACGGCACGGCCCGCCATGCTCTTCCTGACGGAGACACAGATTCAGCGTCCAGCGGACACGTCCTACCTCCAGTATCCCGATTATGTGCTTGAGGAGAATTTCCTCGCGAAAGCCGGGGTCTGTTTGTTTGTCCGCTCGGATGTATGTTGTCGCAGTCTGCGCTGCCTAGAGGATTCCTCCTTTCCTGTCCTCTAGGTGCATGTAAACCTGGGCCTTTAGAGCCGTATTTACATGTGCCTATACCGACCCCATACTAGGGACACTGAGACAACTCGGATCTTTGAGTACATGAGTCGGGCGGCAGATGAAGCGCAGGAGCGGTACTCTACTGCAGAGATGGTATGTTTGAGGGACTTTAACTCTCACCACGACTCCTGGTTGGGATCCTCCACAACTAACCATGCAGGAAGGACCGCCCACGCGTTCGGTCTTTCGTACAGCCTGACGCAACTGGTGCACCAACCCACCAGAATACCTGATGTTGCTGGTCAGGAGCCCTCTCTGCTAGATCTACTGCTGACCACCCACCCTGCTGGCTACCGGGTTGAGGTCGGGGCGCCCCTGGGCACTCTGACCACTGCCTAGTATTCAGCACAGTGCCAAGCGCGATTCCGCCACAACCCACAGAGGTTAGGCGTCGTGTCTGGCACTACTCGTCAGCAGATTGGGACTGTATGCGCGACTACTTTACTTCCGTCCCATGGGGGCAGCGCTGTTTCAGTGAGAAGAATCTAACGGCGACTGCTGCGGCCATTGTTGATGAGATCGGCTTTGGCATGAAACTACATTCCCCACTCCGATGTCGTCATCAAAAGCCGGAGACGCCCTTGGTTTAATAGCGAATGCGCTGAAGCTGTTCACTGAAATCAGCCTACAACACTGCCACCAAGATCTGCAAGAGAGCATACATATGACCGGACGCCCAGCGCATTACACGAGTCGGCACGGAACTAGTGGCGCACCCTACTGGATCGCGTAGCTACTGGTGACTGGCCAAAGCCGTGCAGGTCAACTTCTGCCAGCCCTCGCTGCCATCGCTGCGATGCCCTGATGGCTCACTGGCTCATCAGCCGCAGGACAAAGCCGATCTTATGGCCTGCCTCTTTGCGGCTAACTCCCGAATCGATGACTGTGGCACGCAACTACCAACAATACCCTCCAGAGGATCCTTTATGCCTGATATCCACATCAGGCAGCGCGAGTGCGTTTTGAACTACAGTCACTCGATGTCCGAAAAGCCAGTGGTCCTGACGGTATCCCAGCGATTGTTCTTAAAAAATGTGTAGCGGAGTTGTCTCCGGTGCTGACGCGCCTCTTCCGCCTCTCGTACTCGACCGGTTCTATTCCGGATGCTTGGAGAGAGGCCAATGTGCAGCCGGTCCCCAAAAAGGGAGACCGTTCTGACCCATCGAATTACCGCCCCATTGCCGTAACTTCAGTGTTGTGCAAAGTCATGGAACGGATCCTTAACAATCAATTGATCCGTTACCTAGAAGACCACTCCATAATCAATGATCGTCAGTATGGTTTTAGACCGAAACGATCAACGGGTGATCTTCTAGCGTATGTGACGCACCTCTGGGGGGAGGCAATCGATAAATATGGCGAATCCATGGCAGTCAGGCTAGATATCGCCAAGGCGTTTGATCGGGTCTGGCACAAAGCATTTCTCTCCAAACTTCCGGCATACGGTCTGCCCCTCCAGCTTTGTAATTGGATTGCTGGCTTCCTGCATGAGCGTAGAATCCGCGTCCTTGCAGATGGATGCGCTTCGCGGTTCATGTCAGTGAATGCCGGTGTCCCACAGGGCTCCGTTCTATCGCCCACCCTCTTTCTTCTGCATATCAATGACATGCTGCCACTTGGTAATATTCATTGCCATGCAGATGACAGTACGGTCCATGGGCGATATTTCGGTCGGCATGGTGCTGGTCGGACAGAAATCGGTGAGAGGTGTGTGTGGTGTGTGTGGTGAGTCTTGTCGTTGAACTGAATCGGGTTTTGGATCTCATTAGTAAATGGGGTTCCAATAACCTGGTTGAGTTTAATGCTGAGAAAACTCAGGTTTGCGCGTTTACAACAAAAATGTCCCCCTTCCCACTCCCAGTCTTCAGGGTCCTTCCCTCAGTATGCGAGATAGCCTGAATATGCTGGGTATGGGTATTCATTGCGACCTTAACCAGCGTTATTACATCGAGAGCCTCATCTCAACAGCCTCAAGAAAACTCGGGAGTCCTGAACAGGGTGTGCCGGTTCTTCACGCCGGACCAACTTTGTCTGCTTTATAAGACACAAGTTCGGGCCTGCGTGGAGTATTGCTCGTATCTCTGGGACGGCTCCGCACAGTATCTTCTTGAGGCTCTCGATAGGTTGCAGCGACGGGCTTTTCACATAATTGACGACGAAGAGGTCACCAAAAACCTAGAACCTCTTCAACTCCGTAGGGACATAGGCTCTCTAAGCGTATTTTACCGTCTTTACCATGGCGAGTGCTCTGAAGAACTTTTCCCTTATCCCACCCTCACCCTTCCGTCATAGAACCACACGTGCGGGCTTGCGATGTCATAGTTCCACGGTTGAGAATATCTCTTCGCGTACCAGAAGGTTCGGCAACTCCTATCTTTGTCGTACCATTAGAAAGTGGAACGCGTTGCCTGCACATGTGTTCCCTCCTTCCTACAATATGGGATCCTTCAAACGAAGCGTGAATAAGCATTTTTCGGGTCAGCATGGCAGCGTCAACTGACAGGATACGGGATGTAGTATGTTGTCAGTTGCAGTTGCGATTTGGGCTCCTCTTTCGCTTACCATCAGGCAAGGAGGGGCCACTATGCAGAACTAATATAAAAAAAAAGTAACTAGAAGTTTAAATATAAATATAATGTTTCACGAATATACGTTTATAGCCTTAGTTTATAGCAACAAATGAAGTCCAACGCAATCGGGGGAGCATTAGGTAACTATCAATATCATCATGAGATCCACTGAAATAGGTAATGACAAACAAGTTGATGAATATCCCAGTATTGTGGTAATATTGGCGCGAAAACGGATATTTATAAATCGGCGATATTAGATTTTTTTTATATAACGATCATCACTAGTGATGAACGTTATCTAAAAAAAGCGCCTGAACAATCATAAAAGAGGAACTTATAATATGCATTTCAAACCCAGTTCCTCTTTGTATATTCAGGAACACCGTTCCTATATGAAATCTCATTTAGATTTTTTCTCTGTGTGTGTCTGTGTGTGCGTGTTACTGTCGCTTTTTTCGAATATTCGAATTTTGACTTCAGATTCGGATTCAGCATAAAAAAGTAGAATTGGAATGTTCAGGAACACCGTTCCTATCTCAAGGAACATGGTCAAAATGGCCGACAAATTAAAAAAAAAATTGAATTGTTATATAATTGACGAGCCAGGTGTTCTGGCAATGCAAGCTTGCGCATTCTCAACTGGTTTTAATATAACATCGGTGACACCAAGTCTGCAGCCTGCTTCTGTGAACGTGAGCGTCCACTCCACTTACTGGAAGCTGCACTAAATCGCAGGAATATAAACACCCTAAACCTCCCTGAATGGTTGTAATCCTGGGAATGAGGAAGGTTATCTCCAGAGTGGTCGTTACCGTTTTTTTTAAATAACGGGTGACAAACGGGTGAAACATTTATTCGTTTATCTATTTTATATATTCATGGACTAAACACGACAATACTGTGATAAACTCAACTGAATACTCAATCATATTTCGAAAGCTTACTTTAAATAGAGTTATGATATTGATATGAAACATACTGCAATTGGCAACTTGAAATCTTTCAATTGGGAAATTTTGCAAATGAAATGTTTACTTTTCATATTGTGATTTTGTGGTAATATCGACATATTAGCAATGTGTGATTATATTCAAGTGTAATATATACATATATTTAAATATGCTCCAAAGAAAATGTAATGTAATTATATTAATTTAAATAGGTTAAAGAATAGTGTATTTGTACTTTTTGTTGTGAGAGAAAACCATTTAAGTGATCATTAAAGTTCAGTGGTAAGAAGTAGACATTTACTCACTTTTAAAATAAAAGAATCCCTTGAAATAATCCGTCAGGTTTACAGTTAATTTGAAACGGGCTGATAATTGTTCCAGTTGATGGTAGATTTTAAAACCGCATTTTATATTAATCACGATATTGTCCTAATAAGCAGAATAGTTAATAGATTTGAGTGTAATTTAGTGAAATTCGAAACTTACAGGCAATTTGATGTAACTTAATTTACCTATGTGCTTCTGATTATGTGACCAGTTAGTTCATGAGGGTTAGGTCCGGCCAAAACCGCCCACCGTTAGAGGAGCTTTCGGAGCCATGCCTGCTTTGCTCGTCTCTACCTTTTTTTTTTTTTGTGACGCGGGGAAAAATGCGTTACGCACACCACCGGTGCCTGGGTAGCCTCCGGTGGTAGTGCGGGACTCCCCGTCGGCTGTCCGACGGTATACCCACTAAACAACCCCGCGAAATGCCATCGGCCGCGTTGGTGTGGTGCCCCGGATCTGTTAGCAACAGGGCACCACTGCGACTGGCCAGCCCCTCAAAAGGGGCCGGACTTCTTCTCTCTAGGGGCCATCCCGGTAAATTGGGACAGCCCCTCCGGCGGCTTGCTCGTCTCTACCTTGGCTGCTGCTGTCTTCTCTGCTTAGCAGCAGAGGCGCAATCGCGCGAGTTAGATAGTGTACTGCAAATTAAATAGTTAATGTATTGCAAGGGTTCATAGGTTACGGTAACCGCTTTACATTAGGAGGTTCGAAAAATATATGCAACAGGATTCGTAGGATGTATTTTAAGTAACATCTGTGTCAGAGGATGAATAAGTGTCGCAGAAACGACCAGTGTAGCCAGGACAGCAGTGGTGACGGCTGCATGTGGTTCTTTGTCTTTTATAAATAACCGCAGTTACCCAAGCAGAAACTACTGGAGCAGGCAATAAAGGTAGACTTTATTTAGGGGCATACCAACAGTACTGGATGGGTGTCGATGTTAAATCAAATTGCCTGTTAGGAGATGAACTCAAATATTGATCTCATTGTTTCTAGCTTTATCATAAGATGAAATACTGTGCTAGTTAATAAGTTAGATTCTAATCTAATTTCATTCGGATTATGTGTTGTAGTATCCACAGCAAATATATTAAATGATTTTTCACCATTCTATTATTGCATTTCTATAGATAAGCAATAGGGTACCTACATTACAACAGCAAAATGTTGCCTATTTTATTTACAGAATCAAGGAGTAAGTAACTTGTCAATCAAAATTGAAGCACTACTACTATAGTATAAAGTAATAGATAATTTAGTTAGTTGCCAAAGTTGAGTTATTATAGTATTATATATATGAATTACTTGTGTGATCAGTGATAATAATAACTCAAAATGTATTTAAATGGAGACGCTTCAGACGATGTCTTTGAAAAGGTGAAATAAATATTGAAGCTTGAAGATTATAATATTACACAGATATCTTAAAGACGGCACTGAGGCGTCACCAACTCGAGAGTGGCGCCCCCTTTAGAACAAACTTAAACTTATTGTTCAATTCTTTATCGTTTGTTTATCAATTAAGTCAAAGATTGTGAGACTGTGTACTGACTCGCAGATATAAACTGTCCTCCTGACAATAAGTGTTCCCTTCAACGAAAGCATATAGAGCTCGCGCGGGGCGCGAGTAAGTAAACTACCTATATCATTCCTGCCAGCGCCGTTTCATGAAGTTTTGCCTAGATACGGTTAGGGTTGTCGATTTCGTGTATCACGTTATTTTTATATAACCATCGTTTCTTGGTTTTATTTGCTACGTACTTACCTCATAATAACATTGTGTCATACATATACGAGATATAACTATTCTATATTCTAGTTTGTAAAATATTTGATATATTCCAAATTCATTTCTTAATATTCCAGTTTCTTTCTTTTGGGTTCAAATTCATATAACATATTTATTGACTTTTTAAATAAGTACTGGTTCGCTTTGTATACGAGCCGATGAGTTTATAGCTGCATTCGAGAACCTGTTAGTTCAGGCGAAGTTTCCTCTATAATTGAGAAGCATGGCTAAAAAAAGGGGAGAACAAATGTGCGTCTGCGCTATTACAGTAGAGATTGCGGTATAATTCCAATATCCACTAATATTCGAGCACTAGGCAAGGCGTTGTTGGTTTTTACATTTGCCTTTTGCAACGACGAGTCCGATAGCGGAGCGATTAGCAATGCTACTTTGACACCAATGTTTCTTGGGTTCGATTCCCATGCACGACAAACATTGTGCGCATGAACATGTCTGTTTGTCTTGGTGGTGTTTTTAAGACAGGTAAGGCTCATCAAAGCAGCCCATCTTGGAATGCACCTCCGCCTCACAGAAAAGCGCAGTGAATTAATAATTCCCTTAAGGGTTTGTGTGTTCCTGCGATTGAGTGAGGTGTTTTGACGAGCTCGGTAGCGCAGTGGCGAAACGCGCTGTTACGTTACTTTGACACCAACGCTGCTCGTGGGTTCGATTTCCACACGTGACAAACAGTTGTGTGCATGAACATGTCTGTTTGTCTTGGTCTGGGTATTTTAACGAGAGGTAGGGCGCATCAAAGTAGCCCGTATGGGGAAGAACCTCCACGTCACAGAAAACCGCAGCTAAATAACAACTCCCCATAGGGTTGTTGTGCTCCTGCATGTAAATGGCGGCATCGCGCGAGTAATACTTAATGTATTGCAAGCGTTAATAGGCTACGGTAACGGCTTAACATCAGGTGGACCGTATGCTTGTACCTACCGACGTTGTATAAAAAAAAACCGTAAACTCTTTGGTGGAGGTGGAGTTCTTAGGTTAGCAGCAGGGTGACAACGCGCAAGCAATATTTCCTGTATTGAAAGCGTTCATAAGCTACGGTAATGACTTTACATCAGGTGGGCTGTACGCCTCCCTACGTTGTATTAAAAAATTCGCGACGGCATTTATGCACGGAAAATTACTACGTTCGGCCATAATTAAGCAAATGTAGCCAAGTATTACTAAGCTCCATTTGCTTAACTAATATTAGTTAAAACCAAACCTTAATAATCAATTTATGATTGTACATGGTAGGGGAAATAATATGTCTGAATGTTTTATTCTTCAAACCAGTAGATTAAAATACTGCTCTAAAAGCTATCATGGCTATTTCTAGCAATGTAAAGGGTGTGGATGTGGATGCTGTTACAGGGGTATAGTCATACTTATCTTACCGGGTACACTGACAACTGTAATTGCAATTATTAGTAAATCTATTCAAGCACATGGAAGGAAGCTCTAGTCAAAATATTTACCTTGACGAACTAGAATTGTTTAGAAGTATAGTAGAAATATTTGTTTTAGAAAGACGACCTTAGGACATTCGACAGAAGGCCATAGAGAAAGTCGTATGCATCTAGTAGACAGAATTTTTGAATGCTAAGTAAACTTTACAGCAAAAGCAGCCAGGTTCCCGTGCCAACCGTATCGGCTCTGCATTACTGGATATTATAGACGAAATTTTGAGTGGAGTTGATATAGGGAACGGGTTAATCAACTGACGTTGCTCGATTTTTCGGTGTATAAACTTCTCATATCTAAATTTTCAATTAATGGTTTTGATAGTAAGACATTGAAATGGTTTTCTAGCTGTCTTATTTCGTGCTTTCCTACTCCACTGGGCAAGTCCTGATTTTATGGAAGACCGCCAATGGTCACCCGGTGCTCAAAAAGGGCGATAGATCAGGCCCATCGAATTATAGGTCTATTGCCCTATCACCTTTGGGCGGGAGCACCTAGATGCCAGCTTGGACCATGTGATTCGATTCAGAGACGAGCTGGGAGAATTGTCGACAATCCTAAGCTTATACGCGGTATTAAACCCTTAATTTATATGTGGAGATTTGTAATTAGCATTGAAGTTACTACATTGTTCTTTAGCATATTCCTGTTATTAGATCTGTAAATATTCCAAAAATAAATAAATAAATAAGTTTAAGGAGATATTTTGCCTCCCTTTGTGTGTTCTACTGATTGTACAACGGGTTATGTTCTGAAGAATTGTTCGAAATGATGCTGACAGCTACTTTTTATAATACATATCTATAGAAGCGCCAAAAATAAAACACGTTTGTTGTATGGGAGCCCCCCTTAAAACATTTGTTTTATTTTAATTTAATTATTTATTCTTAAAGTGAATATATAACTAAATATTCTGTGAATATTTCAAGCGTCTACCTGTTGCCGTTATCAATATCGAGCTAAAATGAGCAAAAAAATCACGTTTGTTGTATGGGAGCCCCCTTAAATATTTATTATATTCTATTTTTTAGTATTTGTTGTTATAGCGGCAACAGAAATACATCATCTGTGAAAATTTCTACTATCTAACTATCACGGTTCATGAGATAGAGCCTGGTGACAGACGGACGGACGGACAGCGGAGCCTCAGTAATAGGGTTCCTTTTTACCCTTTGGGTACGGAACCCTAAAAACAGATAACTAAAGAAGCGAAAAGAAGAGATCCCTTTCACAAAATCTTAGAAAACGATCTGGTCTATAGTCACATCAAGTTTTGTAGAAAGAAAAATTGATCTGTACGTTCCCTTCCATATCGGAATCCTCCATGTGCCCTCCCACAACATTCCATCGTTCCACTCATTCTCCTTTTAATTAACTGTCCATATTTTTTCTGGTAAGTGTAGTCCATGTATGATTCCTTGCCTTTATTCAAGGGTACGATGACTGCGCCTCTTCAGTCCATTGCTATTCTTCTAGTTCTCCAGTATAGATTGCTTAAGTACCAGAAGCGGTACGTCTTCTGTCATGATCTCACTTGTGATCATGTCAATGAAAAATGGAAAGTCAGGGGGACTTTCCATTTTTCAAGTTCTGTCGATCATTCCATCTCATCCATAGTTTTGCCTTCGTCACATCGCGACTTCTTTACCTCTCTCCAATAGAGTTTGGGAGTATGAGCTTCGAAGTTTTTTATTAGCCTCTCTTCCTCATTCATAGCCTATGAACGCAAGCAATGCAGGAAGTATCGCTCGCGTGTTCTTATGTTCAAACATACCTACTCGAGTGCTCGAGTGATATTAATGTGTTGCATTGCAAGCGTTCATAGGTTACGGTAACCGCTTTACATTAGGTGGGCCGTATGCTTGTATACTTCCTGACGTTGTGTAAAAAAGAACACTACAGTCAGACTATCAGAAAAAGAAAACGTTAAAATTTGTGCATTTAACTCACTTAGCGAAGTTTATTAAATAGAATTTGCTTACCGGTTTTGGGTGTAGATGGAGAAAAAATACAATGACGTTTGCAACTTAGCCTCACTCACTCGCAAGAGGACAATAAATTTCAGTGAATTGGAAATCTAGTTATTTTCGTGTTTTTTTTTTAAATGATTAGTTCTAGAGAGCGAATATCGGAGTTAAGATAATAAGAGAGCCACTTTCCGTTGTATCGAACATGTATAATAAATGTGGGATGGAAGTATATGTATACCTATATATTTATATATATGACAACATCCGTGAAGGAGTCTGCCTTCAACTGCGACCAACGAGGAAAATGTTACTGTTAAGCAGTCAATTGAAAAAATTACACATTACCGACGAGATGATATGGGGACATTTAGTGTGCACTCGAACCCACGAGCGTTGGTCCAAAGTAATGTAACAGCGCGTTTCACAACTGCGCCACCAAGCTCGTCAAAACAACATTTGTGGTCATGAACATGGCTGTTTGTCTTGGTCTGGATGCTATAAGAGAGGTAGGGCGCATCAGGCAGCCTGTCTAGGGAAGTGCCTCCACCTCACAGAAAAACCGCAGCCAAATATCAACTCCCTAGGGGTTTGTTGTGTTCCAGCGTGTGAGTGCGGTCACCAGTAAGCTCCCAAGGAGTTCCTGTGTAAGCAACAGAGGAGGCATCGCGCGAGTTATACTTAATTTATCGCAAGCGTTAATAGGCTAAGGTACCCTCTTTATATCAGGTGGTATGCTTGTATGCCTCCCGAAGTAGTATAAAAAAAAAGAAATATAAAAATCGTAGGCTTTACACTTTGACCATTTTAGGTAGCGTTTTTTTCACCTTTGAGACATGTTATCTGCTAAAGTCACAATGATCTAATCTTTATATTTCCCTATTGTTTCTACCTCTCTTGCGGATATGCGTACAGAAACTTTCACCTCCTTTACTATAACGAAGGTCTGGCGATGGCGGTCCTTTTGCTCTAATAAAGAAAACATCCGGAATTTTGTCGCTCATCCCTCTCAACATTTTGTGTGCTACTGCCCAGCCTATACCAGAATAACGTAATACGCGACCTCAAAACAACATAAAGTCATAAACCCGCGCATCAGCGGAAATCATGAATGAATGCACTACAAAACCTGGGTAGTCGTATAAGGTATATTAGAAGCGTTGTTATATTGTATCCCCATATATTTTATGCAGTTTGGTGCATTTCGACTAGCCCGTTAGCCCGAAGTGCTTAACAATGACTAGTTAATCATTGTTACACCTAAGGAGCTGCTGTTGCAGCAATGGTGTCCACGTGCGAGCGATACTTCCTGTAATGCTTGTTTGTGTGCCTGCAAAAGAGAAAAATAATTTTTGGCGTAAGTGACCAGTTGTGATAAAATGAAATAAAGAACTTATTAAAGCTTACCTAACCACTCTGTTGCATCCATAAAATCTTCATGCTACTCATGTTGTAAGATACCTTTAAAGGCTAAAACATAAATACCGAAATCGTAAGCTTTGAGTGAGACAGTGTAGAATAACACGCAGAAACACAAGATTCCATCTTCAGTTGTTTTATTTTAGCTGGTTCAACCAGCTAATTCTCTTTCGCTGGAGCAGGATCATTTTGAATAAATTTGCAAAATTTTTCAAACCGATTCTAACATTAAATCATTTATAATTTGAAAACTGTTTATGTTTATATTAGAGTGATGTCTACAGCTAAAAACGATACCAAGAACGTAAAAAGTACTTGCGTGCGTTTACGTGTAAATATTTTATTAATGTTAAAATCGCGACGAGACTTGTTTAGATATTTAGTTGCGCTGTGGTGTATTTAACTTGCGGTGTATTACTGTGATTTTTGAAAAGAATCGTACTCGCAACTTTTAATAATAGAAGGGACCTGAAGGAAAATATGTTTCTAATGGAAATTAAAATGATTGAAAATACGAAAACGGAATCCAATTTTCCTCGCTTCCGACTTGTTCCTACTAACGATAGTGGGTGGGTGCCGACAGTCGCAAACTAATCGGCAGCGAAAACACATAAACTAATTTAGGTCAATAGGCCTGTAAATTTGACTTTCGCAAAATAACGCCTGAATCTATTTACTTTATATTCCTCGCTTCTAGCAAACTTTTATTTAATAATAAGAAACACAGATATTGCAACAACAAGGGAAAATCAAAATCGTCTAAAAAAGCAACTCAAACAGATGTCAAAAAAAAATACACACAAATAAGTACCGAAGTCGTAACTACCACTGTTTCTGTCATCAATAGCTTCCCCTCCTCGTCTTATGCGTGTGTTACTTTCAGTGAGAAAGATTATTTTCAACCAGCTAAAATAAGAGAACCGAAGATGGAACTTTGTTTCTATGAGTTTACATGTCTCAAAGCTGTGTGAAGCAGTACGGGATATCAGACAAAGCAGACATTAAACAGATTTTACAATGGTTAATTTACTTGCTACATATGAACGAATTGCCGCTTCGTTGTTTATTTTCTTTTGTTCATGATTCGACTTCTGGTCCCAAAACAAGAGGAAGTAAAAGGAATCAAATTTTAAATCAAATTGACCTCACAGAATAAGGCATCAAATTTATTTGGCTCTTTAAAAAAAGTTATTTGGCTACCGTTTTCTACCAGTAAGCTCCTAAGGAGTTGCTCTGTTATTACCAAAGTTGACGACGCGCGATTGATACTTCATGTATTTCAAGCGTTCTTAGGCTACGGTTTACATCAGGTGGAAGCTTGAATTCCTCCCGACGTTGAATAAAAAGAATTGCAAATATGGAGGAACACATCTGTGATAATTAATCTCGACGTCACGTTGCTTAACAAACGAACTGAAAGCTGTTATTAATCCGATATCGATGAAAATCTACTTCTGGCAATGTTATCAGACTCTGAAAAACATGTACGAGAATTGGCTCTGTGTCATATTCTATAAGTACGCTGTGTAAAAACACGAAAGTTGAGACTATTTCATTTATTTATCAGACGTGGATGCAAAATTAAAAAAATACGATCCTATTAACTGGCAGACACATGTTACAAAACCACCGATCCTGTAACAAGCCTCTAACGAAGAACTTATTGCTTGAGGAGAAACATAATTTTAAGGTCAATCCGGATGTAGAAGGTAATGTCCGATCCTATGGGATCGCCCGCTGCTGGGCTAATCTGAAGGTTGCCTGAAAATTCCAATAAATTTTGCCAGCCGTTTTCGGAACCATACGGAATATTATTATCTATACAAATCCATTTTTCTGTAAAAGAAGATAAGATATTTATGAAGGTAAAACTTTGTAGTTATTATTCATAAGTATATACAATTTTATGACTACGGGGAAAATGACAAAAGTTTGCTAGAGGCTTCCATCTAGAGGTCAGAAGATTGGCACTGTTGATTCTGTTTTCACGACGCATGCGCCATTATGGCGGGCGACCTTCCCGCGTCCTCAACGGCAGTCGGCGGCACGTTGCGCCATCATACGTGTAAATATAATAGAAACATTAAAAATAGTCTGTACTTTCGTATTCCTTATTCTCAATCACGTTTATAGATCCTGTTGAATATTTTTCAGTTAGTGATGGTGAAGTGATATGGGTATTGGTGGTGGAAATTCGCAACTACCATCGCGAGACCAGGTTTGTTTTTGTTTATCAATGTAGAAACCGACTACTTCGAGATAACTTCGTTATTTTTAATGTTTGATTATAGCTTTTATAGTCTCGTGGTTTTGTTATTTTCATTAATTAGTTGGTTTGTTTAGTTACGCGAGCAGAGCACGTTATTATTCAGTGTCACGACCTTGACCCCGACTATAGGTCAATGTCCTCTATTTTTGGCATATCTGTACATTTAAATGGTAAAGAGACTTTTTGTCTAGGTGAACACTCTAATTTTCATAATGACTGAATCTTTTTGGACGTGATTTTCAATAACAGATTCTGCTGAGATAAGTTTGGGTTAAGATACAGTGTTTGTTTCATATAAAACGGTTGATAAATAAGGTGTTGCTGTATTAGCAGCAGAGGTGGCATCGCGTGAGCGACTTAAACTTATATAATGTGCTTAATAATAATATATTAATTATTGATATCTATACACACCGCGATATCTATATTAATAAAAATGGAGTTCCTGACTAATTCACTGATTCATCAACGCCCAGGCCAAACTCTTGAGCTGAAGAAAGCTGAAATTTTGCATAGAGGTTACTTCTGTAATCCTCACGAGAGATAAGAAAGGATTTTTTGAAATTCAACCCCTAAAGGGGTGAAAAGGGGATGGACAATTTGTATGGAGCAGAAATATTATTTCAAGTCGGTGACTTGAAACGCTGTACAGATACTCTCTATTAGAATCCAAACAAGTGATTTCAGCGTTTTCAAAAATTCCACCCCTTAAACGGTGTAATGACCGCCAGGTCATAAGTATTTCCTAAATTAAAAGTTAGTGTTAAGAAATTGATTTTTTTAAGTGAGCTATTTTAGACTGCAAATATATTCTCAATCAAGACCTCAGAATACAGAATAAACCAGAAACCGCAAACACGCCCAAAACTGAAGCCATACAAACTACTCTCAATGAGAGTAGTTTGATATTTGGACGACTAGTATATATTTGACCACCGTGTCTATTACACGTAAAAAATTCTCGATAGTTTTTATTAAATAATGCTGTCTTGTGCGGTTCCCACCTGCAAGAATGCAGTTAGAAGCATAAAAAAACAAGATGGGATCACATTTCATGTGTAACTAGCGCATTTACATCTCATATTGTATAATAATGAATTTCTTTTACTCGTTGATAGTGGTAAACAATTTGGGCGAGTCCATTTTGTTCATGTTGCCAGTTTTACTGGTTTCTTTCCCCTACTTTTTTTATAAAGTTGACATTGATGAAATAAATAATAAATACATGTTAAGTAATTAAAAAATAGTTTGATTAATATAAAATATGTAAATACATTTATTTAATTTTAAGGTATTTACGATATGAGCCTATGCTTACATTATTTGAGGTCTTTTAATATAAATATGGCCTGAAATAAATGATTGAAATATTATTAATCAAATAACGTAGTCTATGTGTTAATCCAGTTCATAATCTATCTACGTGCCAAATTTCATTCAAATCCGTTCAGCCGTTTAAGCGTGAAAGAGAAACAAACATCCATACATACAAACTTTCGCATTTATACATGGGGCACACTAAAAGTTTTGCACTTCTAGCTAATCGGAACTATTTGAATTTGAATCGAATGTTATATTTTTTGAAACGTTGCAACCTACTTAGTAATAAAAAAAAAACAATTGGCGGGAAATCATTTGTCAATTGTTTTTTATCACACATCAAAGTTCTACGTGCGTAACGAAAATGGAATTGAGTCGAAAAGATTTTAGAGCGATGATTTTAAAAGTTCTCTCTCTCCGCAAGACTGTGCTGCTCGTCTTCAAAATGCTTTTGGGAGAGAAGCACCTTCTTTGAGCACCGTGAGGCGATGGTTTGCTGAATTTGAGAGAGGTCGAGTTTCTTTACATGACGAATTTCGTGAAGGGCGGCCTTCAACTGCCGTCAACGTAAATAATGTGGCTACTGTTAAGCGGCTAATTGAAGGAAACCCGCGGATTACCTATGAGACAATTTGAGAACTATTGGGGATTGGTATGAGCCAAATTCTGAAAATTTTACACGAAGAATTGAAAGTTCGGAAACTTTGTTGTCGTTGGATCCCTCATGAACTGACAGCGGAGCAGAAGCGGACTCGCGTGGAATGGTGCTCACAGATGCTACTGAAGTACGACCACGGACATTCTAATGCTGTTTATGACATTGTCATAGGAGATGAAACGTGGATTTATTGTTTTGAACCCGAAAAAGAACAGCAATCTTGTGAATGGGTGTTTGAAAATGAGAACAGGCCAACAAAAGTGCGGCAGGCAAAAAATGTTTTGTGTAAAACTATTCTAATTATTATATGTGGAATTTCAGTTCCCCACTGATGAAATTATAAAAGCAAAGAGCAAGACTTCTTCATTTGTCGAAACGTTAAAATGTATTGATTACCTTAGAATCAAAACGGCAATATTATTAGTACAACAAAATGTACCTAAGTAAAGACATATTTTTTGTAAATTACTTGTGTTTTATTTTACTAAAACATTTATTTATGCATAACAATATATTATTATAACATCTTTAATATTAATATTACACTTTTAATTTACCCTAAAAGAGGCGAACTCTCACTAAGCTAGCAACACTGCACGGGTGGGAAGTATGAGGAGTGCGGGGGATTGCGAATTGTTTCTGGACACAGCGGACGGCATGTATTATCGGCTGTAGGCTCCTTCTGGTTTATTCTGTATTCTGAGATCAAGACATAAAAAAGTAATTTCAGCGTTTTTCAAAATTCCACCCTTAGAGGGCTGAAAAGGGGGTTGACAATTTGTATGGAGTTGAAATATTTTATGAAGTTAGTGACGTGAAGCTTTGCACAAATACTTCATAAAAAGTGATTTCAACGCTTTTCACAAATTCCACCCCTTATAGGATGTAATGGGAGTCATAAGTATTTCTTAAATTAAAAGTTGAAATATTAAGAAATAGATTTTTTAAAGTGAGCTACTTTAGACTTTGTAAATATATTCTCAATCAAGACGCCAAAAAAGTAATTTCGTCGTTCTTCACAATTCCACTGAAAAGGCGGTTGACAATTTATATGGAGTAGAAATATTTATTGACGTTAGTGATTTGAAACTTTGTAGAGATTTTTGAAGAGACACTTTTTTTGGATTATGATAGAGAGAGACTCTCTATCAAAATCTAAAAGAAGTGATTTCAGCGTTTTCAAAAATTCCACCCCTTAAAGGGTGTAATGGGGGTCAAAAGTATTTCTTGAATTAAAAGTTGAACTGTTACGAAATTGTTTTTTTTTAAGAGACTTTGTAAATATACTCTTAATCAACGTCAAAGAAGTAATATCCGCGTTTTTTAAAATTCCACCCTCAGGGGGCTGAAAAATATGTTGACACTTTGTATGGCGAAGAAATATTTTTTGAAGTTAGTGACTTAAAACTTTGTACATATACACTCCATTAGAACACAAATAAATGGTTTTAGAGTTTTCAAAAATTCCACACTTAGGGGAGTGAAAAGGGGGTTGAAAGCGTGTTTGGAAGAGACGCTAATCTATATTAATAAATCTATATTAATAGAAATGGAGCTCCTGACTAATTCACTGACTAATCGAGAGATTCCTTTTGTAATACATATGAGAGATAAGAAAGGATTTTTTGAATTTCAACCCAGAGAAGATTTATGTTTTTAAAATAGGCAATGTAGTGTATAAAGAGGTGCTTTGAGTGTATACAGTCAATACCAAATAGTTAAATCGTGACTTATATTCATTATACACAAGTAAGGATATTTGGTACTTCTACTAAATATTTATTGCTAACTGTACTTAAAAATAAGAAGTAAAACTGCCGAAATTCCAAAATCTACGCGTGCGAAGCCGCAGGCAAAAGCTAGTATCTAGATATTAATAATTAATATGTAAATGGAAAAGTAAGGGGATACATATCAGTATTTGCCTTACAATAAATACTTTCAACCCCTCATTACTCAAAAACTCAAAGTTAGTGTCAAAATAAGAATACGATGATTAGTTTAGAAAGTGTGCCGTGCCAAATAAACATACATCATTGCCTGCTGAATTCATAATAAATAAATAAAATTTTAGTAGTTGGTGTAGCAAGAGCCTATAGGTTGCGGTATCTGCTTAACATTAGGCGAGACGTTTGCCTGTTGGTCAATAGTGTAATGAAAAAAAATGTGCTATAAAATAAACAGTTTAATACATAGTACCTACCAGATAGCGTTATTTACTCGTATATGGTTTTATGGGTATTTTTATTCGATGACCTGTTATATATATATATATTACATATATTCGTCGTAAAGTCTAGAAGGGATTTTATTATGAGAGCCTTGACCTCTCTGTCTGGAGACTGTAAAATGAATTCTCACACAATGTTTTCTTATTTGCCCAGCAGGCATACAAAGCGGACCTTCATAACACACACGGACGTAATAAGTTTTAATTTTAGTTACATTACGATTCACTCAAGACTACAAATTCTAGACAAATGTTTTAAAACAATATATGTGTTTTTTTCATGTTTTCTAGTGGAAAATGTTAAATGCTGCATATGTTTACTACCTTTATTGTCTACATGAAATAAATGCTACAGTATTTTTTGATCATTCTTCTCATTCACATTACACACGTATCAAAATAATCTGTGGATAAGGATTTGAGATATTATAATTATTATACTCTATTTTAAATTAGGTTTTCTGTGGTGTTATTTATGCAATTGAGTTTTGGTGAGTTTATTGACAACTTTTAAGAGAAAATGTCAATTGATCCAGTTTTAGTGATTAGGCCAGGATTAGGCAATTTAATTTTAATAGCAGCGAAATTAAGACTCTTAAATTTTATGAAAATCTAAGGTTTTCATCACGTTCACATAATTGTAATGTAACACAAGCGTTGCAAAAATTTTAAACTCGAGCTGTTAAAGTCTTCGGCCTCAGGTTTCTGAATAGAATTTGTAATTCTCTTGCCTATAAATACGCAACTATTCATCATTCATGTAATTTCATAAATATGAATTGCTACTTATAAAAGTAGCTGGTGCTTATAAAAGTAGCTAACCGGCTGGTGTGAAATGCCTATTACAGCATTTTTATACCTGTAAATTTAATGTAATTTTACAAGACATTGAATACTTTATATTTTTTGTTGTTCTTTTAACGTTCGATTTTTCTTCGATACCTTTGTTTTTGTGTATTATTTTGTTCTATCCTTGCACCAACGCAGCATATACGATACGCGATATCAACTAAGTGCATGTCTCAGGTGTTGTTAGCATGTGAATTGAAACCAAGCTACGATAAGCGGTGGAAGGATATTCATAAATAAAATCATTTTAAAATCAAGCCTAAATTAGTAGCAGCATTTTACGTAATTGATAAAACGATACGGAATTATTTATATCGAATTGGCTCTGATAGCGGCTAATTTATGAATTGCTTTCGCTGCCCGATGTTGCCTTCTCTGGTCCAAATAGTACGACAGACATATTCATTTGCTTTATAAGAATCCCTTTTTATAACAGGTTACAATCTCTGAATTTAGAAATGTGGATTTAGAGTTTCATTATTTGTGTGTCTATTCAACATGTTAAGGAAGTTTGCAATGCAATTGTGTTGTTGTAGTTCAACAAATTCATACAGTACTCACTTTCCGATATTTTTGTATTTCCAATTTGCCGTAAATAAGTCAGTATTCTTTTATCACTCAGTTGAACCCTGCTGTTCATTTCGTAGTGGTTTTGAGATGATATTGCTTCCTCCTTCCTTTTTTATTCATCGTTATGGCTTCACCTTTCCTATCGGCCATATTGCTCATCGTTGAGACCATTTTCAAACCAGAAGCGAAAAAAGGCATCATACGTTACGTGTACGTACCGTATGATCAACGATGTATCAACGATGTATATGACATATACATATACATCGTTGACATTGCGTGCCGTCTGAACTGAGTTGATATAACGGCGAAATCTGTATTAAAAAGCCATAAACGAAAAATCTCACTGTGGTAAAACAAACAAAGAACAGATATTTAATGTATTTAAGATAAAACTGATTTGAATTATTTGATAAAAGTAAATTGAATCACAAGTAGAATGAATGATCTTTAACCTGTTCTAAAATCACTTTCTAGAGTAAATCGTAACAATTTCTCATACTATTTTAGTGCGAGGGAAGAAAATAATATGTATCATATCTTTAGTTCTTTTTCTAGTGGCCATTTTAATTATGCCGCATCTACCTTGTCGCATGGGTTAGTGCCCCTGGAGAGAAAGAAGGGCCGGTAATTACTAGAGAAGAGAAAAAATATATAAGGGGTAATTGCCGACAAGGGTTTATTAAAAGAAGGTAGAAAAAAAAGTATAGCTCAAAGTGGCGAGTAAGGCCGTGGTTTCCGCTACAGTTACATATATGACACTTAGCTTTCCCCAGAAGTGCAGCCGGCGCGCCGAAGGTGAAAGTAGGCGCGGTGCAGGTGCTAGGTGCGATGGCGCAGCATAGCATAATAGCAGCTTCGGCGTAACAGTTGTACGTAGGCTGACAGCATTGGCGGCGTTTTTTTATTCGATCACTGACACTGATACTAATTGTTACCACTTAGTGGTAACTGTTACGGCTACTACGTATCCTATAAGTATGTCGAAAATTTTGCATTTATTAGAACAGCGACTCAGTCTGTACGACGTTGGCTAAATCCATGCGAAAAATGGACGCTCGGATATATGGTCGCTTTGCACATACGATTCAGGTGAGTGAGTGAACTGGTGAACGGTGAATGAAAACATAGATCATTCGAGAATAAATTTCAAAAAAAGAGACGCTAACCGTAATTCTAGAATGTTTGCAGATGTACAAACTATTTAAAGAATTATTTTAAAATTTTATAATTTTAGATTTACAAAATTGACAGGTTTCACTCGCGACAGCGACACCTAGCGGAATGTAGTGGTATCTACTATACTGCTATGCTATAGTGACATACGAGGTGTGTTTTACAACCGCCAGATTGCGCTAGTAGCAGCATTTCAAGGCGAGTTATAATTTAGTTTTGGTTTACATTGCCAATACAGTGAAACTAGTTAGGTAGTAGCAGTAAACCGTTACAACCAGTAGGCCGATACTACTAAAAACTGCAACTGCACTGCAACGCGGCGTGTGTCAAAATGCGTACATTTTGACGTTTCGGTATTCTGTTAAACGAAAGAACTGACAGCAGCGACGTTACAGGAATGCTGCGGTAAATGACTCGCTATTCTGTTAAAAAACCTGAACTGCGCCTGCACGTTTCCTGCAATATAATCGTATTCTGATAAATTGTTTTGACATTTGTATATCTACCGTTGACAGAAGTTTTGAAGGAGTTTACCTACTTACAGTTTTACTAACGTTACTCTCTCAACTTTTGGGAAGTGAAATTAATATCCAGAAGCGGTGATTTATTTTACAAAACATTTGTTTTGTTTTGGGAGATGTTTGTGGAAATATATGATTAAGTAAAGCTTCTTTTCTAAAATACCTCCACGCCGGCATCAAGGGTATTAGGGCTTGAAACTACAGGAGTCAATATTAGTAAAAACTAACTAACTAACAATATTAAGTAAAAATCCAATTTATTAGATTGAAATATAGGAACACGACAGGTGTTAAGTAGTTCATTTGCAGGATACACACAGTTGCAGCGTAGTTGCAGTGCCGTTGCAGTGCAGCATATACACAGTTCCAGCGTAGTTGCAGTGCAGGAAATTTTAATAGGATACACCTATTGGCACTGCACAACTCAAGTGACAGATGTAAACGTGCAGTTGCCGTTTAGCAGAATTTGCCTACTGACTCCAGAATATGTAACTAGTTAATAACTTTATTTGTTGTTATATAAATAAACAATTTTAGTTTTGTGTTCAGCCAGTACTAGTATATTAATTGAAAATAGTTAAACGGAATCATTTGTGACTATATTTTAAACATGAAATTTAATTATATTGTTCATGTTATAAGCATCTATTACAGTAAAGTATCTATTATAGTTAATTTCTACAGTTATATTTGTTATTTTTAGGTATTTGTATAATAAATTAATATTAATATATAATAATATTGACAAAGCAAAAATGTACTGAAAGTGGGCATAAAACGCATAATTTTAATAGGACATTTACCTAATCAAAAGCGCAAAAGTTCCTTTACTTGTTGCTTCAAGAACTCGTTCAAAATTCACTAAAATGAATTTAATGTAAAGATATTGACATCAGGAATGTTTTCCGTATTATTTTTTTGTATTGTGCCCGAGCAGGGATATAAATGAATTAATAAGGATGTTATGTTTTGTTCCAAAGTGCTCTTTTGATATCAATTCAGAGCTATTAATAAACTTTGTATGAAAATTAAAGTAAAATAGCGGTGTAACAAACGGTAATATTAATGTGGAATACCAAATAACAACGTAACAAATTATTACAAAAGAAATTAAAAGTAGAGTGTTTAACTTGGACGAAAGTGACTAATTGCTGAATTTCATCTCTTGGTTAACAATCTACTAATTTTAATCTATTGTTCCAGAAAGCGCCGGCGAAAATTTCAGATTCTTAATTATTATCTCTTAACTGTTAAAAAAATCATTATTCTTCTATTACACACCATTGACCTTAGGCTTGTGTCTCTTCTTAAATTTCAACGGAGAAAGTAGTCATATTGTAGGCAATTTCTTATTAATACATCAACTGTCCAACGGACGGAGGCACCAAACATTTTTCTTCTTTTAGTGATCGGGAATTAATATCCATTAATTTACCAAGATATCTTTACTAAAAATGGCACCGAATTTCCAAGAATCTAATCTGAATCACATGATCTGAATTCTTGTGCTGGTGAATTCCTCAGGCCCCTTTCTCTTATTTCTTTATTCATTATACAAATACAATATGTAGTATATATAGTACATTACTACATTATGGTAAACTTAATGCAAAATATCGCCTCCCAGTCCTTTACGATTGTCCCATATATATATATATAATGTTGCAGGAATTTACAGCCGTGAATGTACTTTACGACATATCGCCTGAATCAAGATACGAGTACATTTGTTTCAAGAGCACGGCCATGTGGTTTATGTGCTATTCAAACATGCGTTTACATTATTTCTTATCTACGAGTAACTCCCGTGTGTCGAGTTCATTATGACCACTTTGTATAAATGAATCATTGGATAAGAGTACATATTTTTACTTTGTTAATATACTGTGGCAGAATAAAACTCGAATTCAAGCGGTCCTGAGGGTAACTATCTATCTGCGGAAACTTGTAATTGTCCATCTTCATACTAGACTTCTGTAATATTGTTTGTAAATTAGACGTAAGTATCCCAAAAATGTAAAAATAAAATAAAATAAAATAACTGTACCCGTATTCTGTAAGAACTAGGTTTGTAATGTCCAGAGAGAACTTGTAGCTAGGTATTGAATGTATTGTCTTCCAGTATGTATCTCTGTGCTATCTCTCATGCACGCTATCATATTCGTACACCAGTCTCTGATAATTATTTTTATTTGACTCTGACACAATATAATCGGACACTTGTCCGAATTACCACATTTAAAATTTATTTACTGCTATTTTGTATACAATGAAAAAAATTGTTTTGTACAGACAGATAAAAAAAAAGTTTAACAATCTGTTTTCTTGTTTACACTTTGTCCTACGACACTTTGAATACAATACAGCCGTTTGGATGATACGAAAGTGATAAAGTATAATACATACATACAAAAAGTAACGAAAATCCTACTTCTTTATCTCTCTCCAGAAGAGTTTGGTATTCGTCTCTAAGTTTCTTGTCGGTCTCCCTTCCTTATTAAAAAAATATCTTTAACGCTTATTTTTCCTTACATCTTTGGTTTCATTCCTGCATCTACGGTACACTTCTTTCTTCTTCTCTTCTCTATTTAACTTAGGGGGCAAAGGTGGTACATAATCCAGCCACGCTTTTCTCTTTCTTGCTACGGAGGATTCAACCCCTGCGTGCCACCGGGCTTCAACCTTTTAACGTTTTGTGCTTCTTTGTATATCCACATGCTTCTTTTGCGCTATTCACTATAATTTCTTTCAGAACTTCCCAGCAATCATCCACATCTAAGTTGGAAAGGTTTCTAATCGCAAGTCTTTTATTGACTAGATGTAGATGTTTTTTGTTGTGTTTGATGTTGATGTGTGGTTATATAAGATTTTATCTCGACCACTGTTTCATCCAATGGATTTTTCAAAAAATGCTGGATGAACACATGGGACTTTAATTAGAGAAGGGGGGAAGAGGAATTTGGGAAATCTGACGACGGGATCGTGATCAGTGGCAACCCCCGAGTTGACATTTTCAGGCCCATTCGGCAGTATTATTTAATTATGCTATTGCTAATTATAATATGAATGCATCCTGTTTCAGCCTGATCTGTTATTCAAAAAAATTTAAGTAAAAAATACCGTATTGACTTCACTATTTGCACGATATTCGATTTAGGTGACACACATAAAGACTATTTTATGATTATATAGGTCACAAGGATAGCTGCTCTAGCTAGAGCCTCTGATGTAAAGCAATTACCGTAACATATACATACATGGCCGCATTATAAAAGTTCTTTTATGTCACTAAGGTGGAAAATAAGCGTACCACCTGCCTGTTAAGCAGTTACCATAGCCTATGGGCATTTGCAACACAGGGGTGTCACTCTTGCTTTGCTGACCCTGCAAAAACCTCCTCACGCCTTTCTTGAAGAACCCCATGCTGTATTCTCTATGAAAAACTCGGCGGCGGCTCATTCCACAACTTTAGAGTTCTCGGTAGAAAACTTCCCAATACCGTGTGGGAGTTTAGGATCATCAACGATCCGCACAGCTTGTCTTTTAACTGAGTCACAAGGTCCTAGCTGGTAGTCAGGTGCCCCCGCCCAAAGGTGACTACAGTACTCTATATGTGTGCTGACTTGATACTTATATAACATGAGTTTGCCCTGAGCTGAAGTTCTGTTGAGCACAGCAAGTTTTTTTGGATGCCAGCTTGACCTTCTCTTCCAGGTGACTGCGGTACTGAACAATGCTAGAGCTCTCGATACCGATAATCCCAAAGCTCTTGGCAAAGGTAAGTGGCGTGTTCTGGAAATAAGGAACTACATCAAATGGGGTTTTCTTAGCGGTTAATGCGTAAACTTGTGTTTTTATAGAGTTGATTGTACCAAGTTCAACCGTCCCCAGTCACTAAAGGTACCTTTTTTTCAGATGTTTTAACGCGGCTTTCCTCCACAAGGGTACGAGGGATGTTAGCACGGCCTATATAATAACTGTCCCCGGTGCTGTCGTCCGCATAACAATGAATACCATCATTTGACAACATATCATCGATATGTAGTAGAAACAGCGTCGGGGACAATAGAGAGCCATCTGGGACGCCAGCATTGATATCCATGCTATCGGAGCAACTACGGCTTTTATGCATCTGCTGGATTCTTATCCAGCAGATGCATATAAGCCGTAGTGTGCAAATGTGTGCCAGTTTCTTAGCTGGCACACATTTGCACATACCCTCGGGTAGTATCACTCATGCGTTGCCGCCCGCGCGGTTAAGACAAGTTCTCTTGATGATTTTTGAGATCACCATTCTCCAGTATAAAAAAAACGGTCAATTTCCAATTGGCCCTAGATTAAAGTACCATAATACAGCTAGCTATGGACACATAAAATATTAATAATATAGAACCCCGTGCTGTAGACTTTTGGAAAATACTCGGCAGGCATAATTTCACAATCTACTAGGTTGTTGAAGAAAACCTGTCTGGAACTGCACAGTACGTGACCATTGTGGTTGCAGTATGTGAAGACGAATTCGCTGTCGACGGTGAATAGTGAAATTATAGAAGGAAACTGCGGGCATCGATCCGAATAACTTTTCTGAACAAAACGCAATGTACAATCGATAGAACACACAAAGGAAACCGATTTCTCTCCTTCTCTCCATACGTAAGCTTCGGATCATCAACAATTCTCACAACTCGCTTGTCTCTGACCAGAATCACGACTCCGAGCAGCCTGGATACCTACCGGCTCCCAGATATTCAGGTGTCCCCACTCAAAGATAGCTACAATATGCACTCTGACTTGAGATTTGTTTAAGAACTGTTTGTGTGTTATAGCGGTAGTATTAAACAAAAATAAAGATTAAGATTAATCATTTAGAGTTTAGTGACATTTAACTATCAGTAGATATATCATAAAGTTTCTTTTTGAAGTGGTTTGTTTCAACTGTCACACGTATGGACGATGAGATTATGTTTGTGACTAAACTTGGAACATACGTGCTGAACATGTACTTTCCAGTTTATTTTGTTGTAAGTATATGTTTTAACTTAAAAATCTAGTGTATTTCATAGTATTGATTGATTTACCACTTTAATATTAAGAATTTTCAAGATAATTATTTCTTTGTTTAAATTTATTTTATATTAAAATTTTACTTTAGATTTTTTTTTTTAGATTATTGTTATTTAGTCAATTTAGTATTTCTGTCAAGTCAGTGTCAAATAAAATACGTGTAAAGATGAACATACTCGTAATACATAAGCCACGATTTAAACTATTATTAACCATGTAAGTATAATGTACAAACTGAACTGTATACACGGTTTTATATATATTCTGCCAATAAAGAATAGACTGATTGAGAAGGTAGGACAAATCATTGGATAGGAGGTCCTGTAGTTCGTAGTATTACAAGATAGTCTCAAATTTATACGTATCTTTATCCTAGACAACCAATTTCTCCATCCATTTTCAGATTACATTTGCATAGATAGAATAAAGCTTTGGACACATACCACCAAGCGGCTCTTTACATTGTGCTTTATAATTTGAATTTAATTAATGCCACAATTCTAATTAAGGATACTTTGTAAACATTGTCTAAAATTACACATTTTAAAACCGGATCTGCGTTTTCCATAAGTTTGGACGTGATCCAAAGAAGATAAGATTTTTGCATTTGCTTGCGTTCACGTAGCTAACTTCATACTCATGTCGCATGCATCTGGCTCTGTTTTTATGGCCTATATTTTACGTGTTTGTTATTTCTGGCTGATTTTAAAAGGCATTTATGTTTTCCTTACGATGTTTTTCATGGATGCTAAAATAAAGTTTTAAATTCTCATCACTGGTTAGTGCTGTAAACAGTACGGATATGAATTTACATAATCTGATTGCCCCCCATGAACATTAATCAGTTAAAAAGTGAGGAAGTGCTCGTCTTGGCACATTGACAGTAAGAAAGAGGATAGTCTGCCAACTATGTCACCTGACCTGATCACGTTCGTGAAGATGAGGTGTCTCAATTAGGCATACTTGTTGCTGTCACACAGTTTAATATGTGTAACAGCGGTAATTTTCAACGTTTAAAGCCAACATAAAATGAGTAGTACACTAATTACCAAGAAAATTGGCACTATTGATTTCCATTATACATTGTTTGAATAACTCTAAATCAAGTTACATATTTTTATTCTTCTTACAAGTTAGGCATCTGATTTCTGGCTATCTGAGGGTATCTAGTTGCTAGTTTTATCAGCGGCATTTTACGCAACAATCCATAATATTTCCGAGATAAATTATAGCTTGAATCTGGATCCGCAGAGTTCTCAGTATATAATTTTTTATATAAGTCTGTTCAGTTGTTTCAGCGTGATGCGCCGCAATGGGCAGACTGGGCAAAAAATGAATTTACCGTTTTGGTTTCTGAATCGATAGTGGAGTCAAGCTAAGTAACTATTTAAAAATATTCAATGTACAAATTCGATTCCCTACGATTTAATTACATGCATAGTAGTGAGAGTTGTAGGCATTATCATTATGAAATACCTATATATGTATGCAGACTGTATCTGAATTACTTTTTTTCGGAAATAACATTTTCTTATATGATTTTAATGTTTTGAATATGTGTTAATTACGTGTTTATTATATTATATTATTTATTTGTCGATATTATACTGCGATATAATTGTAAACGAACACCACTATAAAACTTACCAGCAAATTCTAGCGTTGGGTGAAATGGCCTTTCTTTTTAAAAATGAATTTATTTCACCAGTCTGATTTGATATGAAGTTAACAATAATATAATCAACAATGTTAAGGGACTTCGAAAATCTAAACTTGTTTTTATTTATATTATTGTCAACAAATAAAAAAGGATATATATGGATTAAATACAATTCACAACAAAAGATCTTTAAAATGAGTAACGTAATAGCATCCTAATTACAAATACAACTTCTGTTTTTTTTCAAGCTTTTTGTCGAGCTCGGTGGCGCAGTGGTGAAACGCGCTTTACATAGTGAACACTACTTTGACAGCAACGCTCGTGGGTTCGATTCCCACACAGTACAAACATTTGTGTGCATGAACATGTCTGTTTGTATTGGTCTGGGTATTTTCAATGTATAATAAGTATGTATTTACAAAACAAATGTATTTACGTATGTTTATCAGTTGTCTAGTACCCATAACACAAGCTTCGCTTACTTTAGGGCTAGGTGGCGCTGTGTAATTTGTCAGACAATATTTATTTTTATTTATTTAACTTCAAACTAAAATTACTTAAGCTACTAAAAATATTTAAAAAATTAGGTCCTTTAGGTAAGGTGCCGATAATGCAGGCATCGTTCTCGCGTTGGATTGCTAAGGAAAGTCTACGACATCCACACCGGAAAACGCCTTAAACTTACTTCGGTACAGTTTTGGATCAGTATTGCAATTTGTATTGTATAGATTGGTAAGGGACGCGAACGAGCACGCTTCTTGCACATGATCCCCTCTAAATCGCACTCACCGTAAGTAAACAATTTCATATCACCGAACTTACTATCGTAACAAACTTATATAAATGCCTAGGTACTGTCATAGCATGCGTTTGTCCTCGTGCCACGACTAAGTTGTATTGACTTGCGATAAATCAATGATTACTATATTAAGTGATGAAATTATAATTATGTTGAATGGAATATCCCCGGATATCGTAGTGTGACAGTTACGTGATGCTTGCGAGCAGATAATAAAAACATATATTAAGAAAACATTGATTGCACAACTGGGTTAATTAAACTCAAAATGCTGATCGTTATTAGTTAATACTCATCTAAAATAGGACTAGTAAAGATAACTACTATGAGTAAAGGTTGCACCAAATACGCGCGCCATTTACAATGTAATATTGTACAATCGTGGATGGATGAGTTCAATGTAAATTACTGAATGTATAGTATAGTCACAAGTAGAACTAGAACGGAGAGGAATATATAGATGGAGTATGTAAAATGATGTGATAGATTTAATCAGTAATGAAAATTACTTCTTTTGACGAGCGCGGTGGTACAGTGGTGAAACGCGATTTTACAAGCAGCTCGGCTGGGGAAGTGCCTCCACCTCGCAGAAAACCGTAGCCAAATAACAACTCTTTATAGGGTTGTTGAGAGCTCGATGGCGTCGTTGCGCGTGTCATTCTAACAGAACACACAGGTTAAGCAACGTCGACCGCAGTCTTCGACGTTCTTGAGTTTCTTTGGTTTCGGAGGGCACGTTCCCCTTCTCATGTCGATAGATGACAGTCGTTAAGCTTAGTCAGTGGCCTCCGGAAGGCTTGAAAGCACTGGCCTTCGCCAATCCGCTTTTAAGCAGCGTGGTGGAGTATGCTCTAAACCCCTTCAGTTGAAGGAAGACCCGTTTCCCTGCAGTGGGATGAGTAAGGGTTGATGTGGATAGGGTTGTTGTGTTCCCGCGTGTGAGTGAGATCATCAGTAAGCTCCTATGGAGTTGTTGTATTAGCAGCGGAGGTGGCATTGCGCGAGTGATACTCAATGTTTTGCAATCGTTTAGTGGGCCGTATGCATCCCGACGTTGTAAAAAAAAAGCTTCTACAATTTTTTTTACTGGTCATTTCTCGATATACTGAAAACTACTAGTACTTGCCCCTATTGAAGGGTGTGTAGATAAGGGATAAGGTTAAAAATGATGATATTAATATTCGGGCTCAGAACCGAAAGGTTTTTCGTAGTTTCCTAGCTCTTGAGAAAACTTGCAACAGAGTTCGCTTTGCCGTGCTGTGGAATTTATTTATATGATCGCTACCAAACTTCACAGGATCACCTGCTGGGCTAACCTCAAGATTCGCTGAAAATTTCATCAAAATCTGTCCAGCCGTTTTTGAGTCCATAGAGGACATCAGACAACATTCATTTTTATATATAAAGATGAATGCACAGCGTGTGTACGGCAGCTTATCGCCATGATTAAATGTCAACATAACGGTGTTAAGCTAGGATGTTTGCTGTCAACCCTGTTGTTCATTTCTTGTCTGGACAATTGTCTACAGCCAATAAGATCTGATCAAGCATGAAAAATGATTATCTGCAACCGTTATGGAGAGGTCAACAGACTGATCCAACTCGGCTGGGCAGCGTTCGGGAAACTTCGACACGTCTTCTCGTCCAAAATACCTCAACGCCTGAAGAGTAAAGTCTTCGAACAGTGTGTGTTCCCAGTGATGACATACGGAACTGAGACGTGGTCCTTCACCGCGGGCCGTATGGGGAAGCTCAAGGTCGTTCAGCGTGCTATGGAATGCTCGGGGTTTCTCTGCGTGATAGAATCAGAAATAATGATATCCGCAGTAGAACTAAGGTAACCGACATATCCCACAGGATAAGCAAGCTGAAGTGGCAGTGGGCCGGCTACATAGTTCGTAGAACCGAGAACCACTGGGGAAGAAAGGCTTTCGAATGGCGTCCCCGTACTGTTGCAAGCAGTGTGGGACGATCCCCCACTAGATGGACCGACGACCTCAAGAGGTTTGTAAGGAGTCAATGGATGCAGGTGGCACAGGATCGAGATGAGTGGCACTTAGATGGGAGGCCTATGTACAGCCGTGGTCGAGTACAGGCTAAAATGATGATGATGATGATTATGGCTGTATATAAGTGACCCACTATCATCTTTAGGACAGAACTAACCTCACAGTATCTTGCTAATTAAAAAAAGAGCTTCTGACGTAAGAGGGGTACAGCGCATCGAAGCACCGCAACTGAGGAAGTATCACTAGATTGCAGAAAACCGCAGCTAAATACAAACTCCCTAGATGGTTTTTGTGTTCCTGCGAGTGAGGTTACTAATAATCTGCTGAGGAGTGTTAGCTGCCGACGTGGCAATGCGCGAGTAATACTTCTTATATTGCAAGCGTTCATAGCCTGTTAATACATTTAACATCAGGTGACCGTATGCATGTTTACCCCCCGCTGTTGTACAAAAAATATCTCTCAAGTTAGTTACACAATAAGTATGAAATATTTACAGTCGATAAACGGTAATATTTATATTACATGTGCTTCTACTACACTACCAGAGATTTATAGATATCAGAAATCCTTAAAACAGTACTTTTTCCCCAACCTTATCACCGGCATTTATAAAATGAAGAACTGATTAAGTTTAGAAAAATATTACGTAAGTAGGTATTACCGAAAAAGGTAAAATTTTCCTTGTAACAAGCACTGTCTGTATAGTATAGTTTCTTTTTTAGGGGGTTTTCACCACATACAAACTTGCATATTCGGTCGTAGGGAACCTTAATTTGACTGACTTAATTTAGCTGCCGACGTGGCAATGCGCGAGTAATACTTCTTATATTGCAAGCGTTCATAGCCTGTTAATACATTTAATATCAGGTGACCGTATGCATGTTTACCCCCCGCTGTTGTACAAAAAATATCTCTCAAGTTAGTTACACAATAAGTATGAAATATTTACAGTCGATAAACGGTAATATTTATATTACATGTGCTTCTACTACACTACCAGAGATTTATAGATATCAGAAATCCTTAAAACAGTACTTTTTCCCCAACCTTATCACCGGCATTTATAAAATGAAGAACTGATTAAGTTTAGAAAAATATTACGTAAGTAGGTATTACCGAAAAAGGTAAAATTTTCCTTGTAACAAGCACTGTCTGTATAGTATAGTTTCTTTTTTAGGGGGTTTTCACCACATACAAACTTGCATATGCGGTCGTAGGGAACCTTAATTTGACTCTCGGTTGAGCTCGAAATTTGTGACACCTTTGCCAGTTTCAAATCATCTTTGGGTGGAAGAAAAATATAGTTTACAATGTAGCCATTATTCACATCAATTCAAATAATTTATTTTCAGACAACAGGTTTTACAAACCCAGGTTCATAGATAGACCTTAAAATATATATGATATTATGAACTAAACTTGAACTAATACACGTAGATTAGGCGACGTGTTGCGCGTGTCGTTAGATTACCGTCCTCGGAACTTCCGAAACACGATTCGGAGGGAATTCTTCCTTCATGAAGGTCGACAGATGAGTCGGAACCCTCACCACAAACGAACTAAAATTAACTTTATGGCGAGACTCCAGTCGCTCGACCCTCAAGATGAAGTTGATTTTCTTCTTCTCGTAGTCTACAACCTGCTCGACCATTTTAAACCAGGGTAGCCTGGAAACGTTCAACGGCGTCGATGGTATTTCCACGCGCTGTTGTGACGGTCTGGTCAGTGCGGTGCCACAGAAGTTACGATTGGATTCTTTCTCTTCTTCCTTTCCATTTTTATGAAGCCCTGCTCATCGTACCTACTAGTCCTGGCGAGTACCCGCAAAGCCTGATGAGAAATTCTTCTCTTATGAACATTGTAAAACAGTCCTGACACGCACGGAACCTTCCGAACGCGAGCCCAACTCGTACTTCATTGATTTTATTTTAAACCGGGCCTTGTAGGATAGGTACTTCTTATCAGTTAATCCTTGAGTCATAAGCCGGTATTGTGTGAGGTTATGGTACGATGTAAACGTCAATTAAATAGTTCAGAGTGCCACTCTAGATAATTTTGTAATCTGACAATAGATAGTTCGTCTTCTGGAACTTCTCCACTCCGCCTGCACTCACAAGTACACGTAAGAATTAAAACCATGTTCTTACTTTTAAAGTAAACTCAATAGTAATTGAGTTGTTTCTATTTTATACCTGATAAATTGTGAAAGGAAACAGTCTGTGAAGTTAATTGACTCATCATCTTCCGACCTACCTCATGTTCTGCGATGGTAATATAATATTTAAACTGTTATAGTACCCATTGCCCCGTCTGGGGTAGTACCTCCACCTCACAGAAAATACCGCAGCAAAATAACGATTCCCTGGAGGGTTGTTGTGTTCTTGCGTGTGAGTGAGGCCTCCAGTAATCTGCTAAGGATTTGCTATGTTAGCAACAAAGGTGGCAGTAATACTTCATGTAATGCAAGCGTTCATAGGCTATGGTAACCGCTTTACATCAGGTGGCTCCTATATTGTATGCCCCCCGGAAGTAGTATAAAAAAAATACTGTTTCACTTTAGCACTTAGTGAAAATCTTTCAGTTAATAGATTTATCAAACAAAATTAGGTTTATAATAATTCTCATGTTTTAAGAGAAAAATAAAAAATACAGCCGAAAATCTATCCAATTATCAGTACACTAAAAGAACTATTGTCCCTTATCCCATCCTCTGCCTTCCGTCATAGAACCACACATGCAGGTTTGCGATGTCATTGTTCCACTGTCGAGAACACTTCTTCGCGTATCAAAAATTTTGGTAACTCCTATCTTTGTCGTACCATTAAAAAGTGGAACGCAAGGCGTTCCACTTTTTAATGGTACGACACTGCACATGTGTTTCCTCCTTCCTACAATATGGGATCCTTCAAACGAAGCGTGAAGAAGCATCTTGCGGGCATCAGCATAGCTCGTCAACTGACACTGTGTAGTCTATTGTCAGTTGCAGTTGCGATTTGGGTTCCTCTTTCGCTTACCATCAGGCAAAACAGAGCTAGTATGCTGAGCTTCTTTAAAAAAAAAACAGATTTGCAATCCACTGTACAAAATATCTCTTAAGTTAGTTAACATAGGTGTAAGTTGGATAATGGAAAAAAATTATTAATATAATATAATTATATTGTATATAATATCAGAATATATACATATACTTTCATCGCAAAGGCATAAATAAACTTGCGATTAGATGGCAGCAATGTATATAATATAATAAATATTAGAAAAAAAACGAGTTTTAATTTTTCAGTACAAATCGGCAATTTCATACTTTAACCCCTAATATTAAAAATGAAATAAAATTAAGTGGGATCCCTTCATACACGAATGGTGTTCCTTTCAGCGTTTTTACATGCAGTAGGGAACCCATCGTGTGCGATTCAAGTAAGCTTCTATTTCACCCGACGTTGTATAAAAGAAACGTACACATCACGCGGGTTGGAGTCCCGCGGAGTTGCTCTGGTTATATCAAGAATATATCGGGAGCACGAATGCTTATCATTAAAAATGTATGGTCCCTATGATCCAAACTGTTCAATATCAGTATGATTGTTTTATTAGAACAATAGAAACAAGGTATCAAATGTTGGGAGGTAGACGTGTGCGATCGTCGGGAGGGCGCGGTGCGGTCGACCGCAGGTCTCAGGTTCGAGTGATTCGCAACTTCGTTACAATCGCTCATATTTTATTGTTGTGGCTTCTTGCTATTCTTGTATGAAATAACATTATAATTTCCCAAAGACCACAAAATGTTAGTAAGGTCACTGTAGTGATGTTACAGTAACATACAGCTACGTGTATATTGACGATATGAACAATTCGATAGGCGCGGGGATTAAGTGATCTATCAAAAAATCGAACACTGATGTATATAGAATATTTAGTAAAACTTAAGAAACAACTGAGAAGTAAACTCTCGCAACAAAAACAAACTCCACAACAAATGCATAAGTGTAAAAAAGGACCATATCCGCGAAATGCATTTGTGGCCTGGTAAGTTTTACTCGAGAGCACGATGGTGTCCTGTCTGTGGATGGGTTTATCTGTTTCGAGCTTCTCCGTATTCGGAAGGCACGTTAAGCCGTCGGTCTCGGCTGTTGTCGATAGATGACAGTCGTAAGCCAAGTTGTATAAAAGAGGTCTGGGGAAGTACCTTCACCTCACAGAAAACCACAGCCATCGATGTATATGGATAGGTGCCATCCAAAGACTTCTATACATAGAAGTCTTTGGGTTCCATCAATAAAAAAACGCACCCACAAAAGCAATCTGATTTTACAAATCAGATTGCTTTTGCTCACAGTCGTTTGGGGCTACTCGTCTGATTCGTACCTACGCGTCTTCGGCGTCGCTTTACTGGCTAAAAATGCCTTCATGCGTTGTAAAATCGTGTAAAAACTGTTCTAAAAATTATAAAAAAGAATGCAGTATTATTTCATATTTCTATACAATTATTTGTGTATCATTTAGCAATTATTTTATTGCAATTACGTACAATAAAATCTGTATACAACAATTCCCTCCATAACATAGAAATTGGAACAAAAAAATGAATGGAGACGTACTTTAGATATTTAAAAACAATTAATTATGTATATTTAAAATATTGTATTGTACGTTCATGAATGTGTGTATATATTATATTTTTGATTCATTAATTATGCATTCGTTAGAACAGCTAATAACCTATAACCATCGTGTCCACATTATTCGACCAATAATTGATAAGTATATAAATTTGAGACTGAATTACATAGCCAAAACATTATCTTTAAAAAATCACTAAAAGGCAAAAATTTAATAAATTAGTGCTTTTTGAAGGACTTTAGAATGCATTGTAGATTTCTGCAGAAAGGTAGGACTTTGATGACGTGCACACATATTACCTTACACGCACAAGCTGTGGTTTCTTCGAACAAAACTTTTTAAATTTAAAACGAACTAATAATATGTACATGTTCCAACAATAGGGGTGTGTGGAGAGCCTTATCCCTTTTACATGTGTGTATGCATTGACCTGTCTCAGTTGCTACAATATGGTGACCACTGGCATCGAACACACAACTTGAGAACTGTAATGTCAAGAGTTTTGTAATAGGTACGAGCGATGACGATCTCCTCGTAAAATAAAGCCAACTGCGTTGTTCTACGAGGTGGTTAGCATAATTCAAGACATGAAAGTACCTACATATGGTCAAATAATTCTAACTGAACAGCCCATGTAGCTTACAAAATTGATGATAAATATGTAATGTAAATAATTACCTATAAGTACAGGCATCCATAGTAGTACAAATTATTTTAAGTCTCGCTTAATTCTGTATATGTAATTGAAATCGTTACATTAATAAAATAAATAAATATTGCCGGACAAATTACACAGCGCCATCTAGCCCCAAAGTAATTAGTAATTATAAACTAATTAATGTATAAATTGTATAACAAATTCAAGACCAGCTAATATTATATATAAATAATACACTACAAAATAACAAATATAGATTTTGATATATTTTTTTAAAGAGTTGTTAATTTTTTATTATTTATTTATTCCTTTGAAACCGACTCTGTTCCTTCATTGTTCTAAAATCATCTAATTACACGTGTCACTCCTGATTGGTGCATTCTGGGCCTCATTAACCGCGGTTTCTGGAATAGAAACGTGGCAAACGAAACCATGATGGGCCTCTTGGTACGTTTCTAAAGAGCATTTTGTATTGGAAGGGCGCATCCTTATACATCGATGACCGCAGCCAAATAACAACTCCCTAGAGGATTGTTGTATTCCTACGTGTGAGTGAGGTCACCAGTAAGCTCCTAAGGCATTGCTGTGATAGCAGCAGGGGAGGCATCACGCGATTGACACTTAATATATTACAAGCGTTAATAGGCTACGGTAACTGCTTGACATCAGGTGGAACGTATGCTTGTTTTCCTTCTGACCTTGTATAAAAAAAGTTAGTGGCCTTCGGTCAGCTTCAAAACTCAGGTCTCAGCCAATCCGGATTTGAGCAGCGTGGTGGAGTATGCTCTAAATTCATTCGGTTTAAGGGAGAACCGTATCCCTACAGCGGGATGAGTAAGTGTTGGTATAGTATATTAGGGGTTAAAGTATGAAAATTTCGCTTTGTACTAAAAAATTAACTCGTTTTAATTTTTATTACAAAGCGGTAAAGTAATTTCTCTGCCATATCTCACTCTTCAAACCGGAACATACTCGTAGTTATATAAAAATAGCTGCTTGGCGGTGGAAATAGGTGAGATAGAGGTACCCACGCAGACGACTTTTGTACAAAGTCTGCCTGTGGTAAAAATTTATGTCTATTCAAACTATCTACTACTATAAAACGGCAATTTAATACTTTAACCCAATTTTATATTCACAAGTCCCTTAGTCCCAAGTCCCTTACGGTGTAGATAGAGAAGTTTTACTCACGTGAATTAACTGTCAATCAATGCATAGGTAGGTCTGTGTGTCCTTGTGCCCTGTTGCTGACAGATCCGGGGCACCACACCAACGCGGCTGATGGCATTTCGCGGAGTCGTTTAGTGGGTATACCATCGGACAGCCGACGGGGAGTCCCACACTACCACCGGAGGCCACCCAGGCACCGGTGGTGTGCGTAACGCATTTTTCCCCGCGTCAATAAAAAAAAAAAAGGTCTGTGTGTCCTTGAAGCATGTGACGAAGAAGAACTTGGAGTGTATTACCTATATATCATGACTTAGAGGGTATATTAACTTAGCTTATGGCTTAGAGAGTTTTAACACAATTGCTAAGTTTTATATCCGAGTTTCGTATTTTTTGTTAGGTGCCTAGTCTTTACACATATTTTGTTATTTTTAATCCATAGAAGGGGTTCCTTGCTGTTCATGTAATACTGTTAAGAAAAAATAAATAAACATAACACATTTTTTTCAAAATAACTTAAAAAAACGCACGCTTTAAAACTAATAGAAAGATGATATTTATGAAATGTGGATAGGCAATGTAATTCAGGTGTTAGGTCTACAAACAGAAAACAATTAGCACAGATTACTTAATAGTTACTTCGTAACCATCACAACCCGCACGTTGTAAACCTTATGTTTGGAAAGTGCCGGTAGTTATTTTCTGTACTTGAGGATTCACGGAAGAAAACTTCTCTGCAACTGGACAGTACACAACGATTGTGGTTTCAATGTTTGAGCGTGAATTTCCCTATACTATTTTCTTTTCCTGGGTACCTATTTTATCCAAAGGTTGCATTAGGCTTAGGTTCTTAATTTCATATCAGACTACTGGTATACTTGTTTGCTACCGAGCAGATAGGATACATGTCGGTAACGACGACAAGATTTAGTAGATACTACCAAAAATAACTTAACGCGCCTACATGGTTTCACTTTAAAACAAAAATCGTCAGGTTGGTATATTTGACTGCGATTTAGCTGAAGATATTTGAATACGTAGCTGTTTTTTGTATACCACGTCGGAAGGCATACAAGCATACGGCCTACCTGATGTAAAGCGGTAACCGTAGCCTATGAACGCTTGCAATATATTAAGTATCACTCGCGCGATGACACCTCTGCTACTAACACAGCAACGCCTCAGGAGCTTACCTACTGGTGACTTCACTTACACTGGCTGCGGTTTTCTGAGAGGTGTAGGTACTTCCTCAGATGGGTCGCTTTATGCGCCCGCTCTTAAAAATACTTAATCAAAACAAACATGCTAATGCCGTAAGAATTTTCCGGCTATTTTGACCATGTTCCTTAAGAGATAAGAACGGTGTTCCTGAGCATTCCTATTCTACTTTTATATGCTGAATCCGAATTTGAAGTCAAAATTCGAATATTCGAACAAAACGCACACACAGGCAAACGCACACACAGACAAACGCACGGACAAACACACACATAGACAAACTTATAGATTTCATATAGGAACGGTGTTCCTAAAAAGAAGGATAGAGATACATAGCCCCTCCTCCTACAGTGAATAGTGAAATCACCAAATAAATTGCTGAAAATTAATATACTATATTGCAATGATCAATCAAATTGGTGTCAGTCAAATTTAGATGCATGTAAAAAAGTTGTACTCGAGCCAAAGTTTCTGCGATGCGCGTGTGCTTGGGCACTGCATTCGACAGTAACGGTCTTCTGCTTATTTATAAATGTGTCATTGTTTTATTTGCCCCGAGTTTAATCACACTGGTACTTTTCCATGCGAAAATGTTATCCTTATGTGATAAGAGGAGAGAATACTAGCTTTTGCCTTGTTCAGCACTTCTTACTAAAATAAACTAAGTTTCGTCATTATTATAGGTATTTCTGATGCTGTGTCTAGTTTCAAACATTACACGACTCACCTGATGCGAAATTGTTGCCGTAGCCTATGGCCATTTGCGACAAAACGCGATCCCTGTGTATTCACACTGGTCGCTACTATGTATTTTATAAAACTTTACGAGTGTCCCTGGATACCCGCGAATCCGTGAAATACTTGAATCTTTATTTGCGAATTAATTACGAGTACGTGCCCAGCATTAAGACGTCCAATTATCCAAGACTAGTACTGTAGCTAACTTTAGAGGAGTAGCCGTGTTATATAGCATTGTTAGATTGATCTGATTACATATATTCTTTTGTGTCCTTTATCAGATTAGTGACTGTGGTAAGATTCGCCTCAAACAGATTACGATATTGTAAAAGATTAATTGTCAGTTGCAATGTAATGGTATAAAATCTGTTAGGGATTGTTTTATATTGCTATGTATGTTCATATAAAAAAAATGATTTAACTTCTTAGCTTAAATCCGCCAGACGTCTTACCGTCATTCATTATAAAAACATATTTTCAATTATATTTTTATCTCTTAGTTCAGACATCTCGCCGCTTATTCTATATTTTTAAGGCTTTAAAATTCTGCATTATCATTATACTCATAAAAGAATATATTATATGTAGTTCATACATTTAATTAAATGCTTAATATTTGTAACACATTCAAAGGTTATTGCGAACACATCACAAAACCACTCCTGAACCAATTGAGTAAAATCCGATCATGGTTACTAATTGAAAAAAGCCTCTGTAGCAAATTTTTTGAAAAAAAATTGGAAAATATGTTCAAACAAATCTAACAATACGATCTGAACACAGACACCTAACGAAGTAGCATATAGTATGTTCAATACTGAACGACATAATAATTATCAGTGTTAATTTATGTTCAAACCGATGTGAAACTACCCATTTTAGGTCAGTTGTTATAATTTCCCCAAAAGTTCATTTCTAAGAAATTTTAGTTTGGTATACATGTTGACTTATTAAGGCCACCCGACTTGATTTAACTTATTTAATAAAAATGACAGTGTATGTGTATGGGTACTAAAACAAAAAGAATTACCTGAATTCTGAAGCAATTGGGTAATATTTATATCGTAAACCGACACATGCCGATACCACCATTCCTGCGTCATCCAGCCATGCTTGGCAACAAGCTCGCAGCGTACACCGTTTGATGAGCGTTCCATTAAGTAAGGATAATTACAACAAAGAACCTGATGTAATATATCAGATCGCGAAGTCAAACGGTTATTCCAAATCTACCATCGATAAATTATTGCGTAAAAAGACGAGTAGTATCATTAATAGGCTACTGTACGCGGTTCCAAATATTTCGACAAATAAATACACTGCGAGTTTGTCATACCTGGGAAAAATCACTGACAAAATAGTTCACATATTTAGAAAAAATAATATACACGTTGCTCTCAAATCCCATAAATCACTCAAATCACTTTGTAATACAAAAAGATAAAATCCCGCCTAATAAAAAATCCGGCATCTATAAGCTGTTCTGCGATGAATGTGAACACGTTTATATCGGTCGAACTGGTCGTAATTTTCCAACACGATTCCACGAACACGTATTGTCGTATAAAAAGAATCGCCCAGAAAGGTCGCACTTCGCCGAGCATCTCATAGACAAAGGACATAATTTATCCCCCACTAATACATATCAAATCTTACATACCATAGACAAAGGTTTAAAACTAAATATTAAGGAACAATTAGAAATTATTAAACATAAAAATTACTCTCATGAACAGACTGACCTTAACAACTCCCTTCTATTAAATATCTTTTCACTCACACCACCCACCTCCACCCTCAATTCAATATAAGGGACGGCACTACGCTGGATTTGTCACTTGTAGCATGTTAGTCTAAAGAGTAACATCTACAGCGCCTGATGATGCTTCGTGGAGAGGCGAAACACGTGTCACAGCGACGACCAGGCCAGTCGTGGCAGCGACGGTGGTGGGGGTATGCGGTTTCTGTTCCAGATGGTGGACACCGCAGCAGCCGAGGCAGAGACTACCGGAGCAACCATGGCAGCGTCGGCATGTTGCATCTACTAACAGTAGTGGGTGGGTGCCGGCCGGCGCTGGGCCTGATGAACTAATTAGTGGTGGAAGCACACAAAGCAGGTTAAATCAAATTGTATGTCGCGTCATTTACGACTGAGCCACCGAGCTCGTCAAAAGTAGGTAAAAGATGAAAGAATAACGAAATAATAAACATGTGAAGTGGAGTAGAGTTTTATTAGATGGTGAGGTCAGGAGCCCTAGGAACCGGCGAGTGATATGATTGTTAAATCGTGTAATATGTGTAAGAACTGAGCTCTATTGCGCTCGGCTCTCTGCCTACACTGGAAGGGCCCTGGCTTGGAGACATACATACATCCAAGGACAGTACGCCTTATAATTAGATATCTTTGCAACTTCCCAATGGACAAAACGCCTCCCGCGCCTACTATTAAACTTGTTATTGATAAGAGTAATATGTATGTATTGTGTCGTTGAGTGACGGGAGGAGGCAGGGTTCTTCCCTGCATCGAGAGCCCTTTCCGGGCGCAATAGTCAAACGCATCCTGCCGCGCGCGACACCCACTCCCGCGTAACCATATGCATTGTGACGTGTATACACAGTTATATACACATATAAACAAAGTGCAGTGTCACCCTCGTATTCGTTATACAACTATTGTGATGAGACTTGTGCATGTGTGTGTGGTTGCGACATAATGGATTTGCGGGTGAGAACAAATGAAAAATTTTTTTTGTATTATATAATAGTTATGTTGCATAAATAGGTTATATTTTTTTTCAATAATAATCTTACTTCCAGCTTCGTCATATGTTTGAAAGTTTCTTTCCTTCATTGGAGATAGAACTCTATCAAAGTGTTTTTTATTGGATTGGAGTGGTTTAATAGGGGTGGATCTCAGCTATGTTTGATACAAATCAGTTTAGTAATTCTCTAGATATAGAGTTGAGAAGCGATATGTAAGTCCTTTTACATATTTTAAATTATGAATATATCTATGGTCTTTAAGTAAGTTAAAGTTGTGGAAAATTCCAGGGTTAGTTACAACAAGAAGAAAATTTATATCGTAGAGAAACTTCTTTGAATTAGTGCAATTTAGTTATTAGGCAATTCAGTGAAATATAGAATTGACTAAACTGTTTATTATAGTATATATAGGCATTCAATTAGCAAATGAAATATAAGACAGATGTACCTGATCTGTGTTAAATTTTATTTGCCATTAGAAGCTAACAACTTTAATTTGCTTTCGTTAATTCAAACAGATTGAATGTTTTTCTTGGTATTTGTTTGGACCCGCGTAGAGGTGACGATGGCTTTGGGTCTAAAGATAATAGTGAGCTATTTACTTTCAACTAGTTGAAGAGTTATCAAATTAGGCATAATTAATAATTTGACGTAGCGTTTCTTGATACGATAGCCATGAAGCAATGTTTTTAACTTTTCGATATTATTTACTTTAAGGTGCTAATGAGTAATTAAATATTAATTAAATAATAAAAATATTATCACGTTTGGTATTCACAGGGGAATTTCTAGTTGTTTACAAATAAAGTAATTAAATGTCTTTAGGTGTCAATATCGTATTGTTATGTAAATACTAGAGTTAATTAGATTAAGATAAGGAACAGCCCGTCTGGACAACCTAATAGTTCATCGAAGACCTTAGCCACATAATAATTCCCTTTAAGTTTTGTGTTTCTGCGAGTGAATGAGATGTGGCTACGTATAAAATAACAAAACACATTTTTTAGACATGACCTATTTATTGTCAAGGTCGGAAATATTACAAAGAAAATTGAATGTTACTTACTAACGAATGAGAGCATTGACTTTTAACCCCTCGAGCGTGTTAGGCCCGTATACGTGCCTAAGGCAAAATGGGCTGTAGTGTGCTAGGCACGTATATGTGCGTAACGGTTTGGCCCACTTTTATTTCATTGGTTATTCCGTATTATTCGTTTGGCTAGCTTGTAAATGTGTGTACCTTGTCTATGGTTATTTCAGTTTATAATAAGGTCGGTTTTGACCAGCCTGTTGCTCCGAAGACCAGTAAAAAAATTAAATCAGAGTGAGTCGGTACATTTTTCCGTTTCGCGCCATTTTGATATTGCTGTGTGTGTAATGGATTCCGATAAAAATGTTTGTTATAAATAAACAGTCAGTGCTTTTTACATGTAATAAGCTTCAATCTTTTGGAAATTTTGTGTTCTTTCAAGTTATTCTATTACTTTTAGTGAATAACGGGATATTATTCGTGAAAAAACATTCAAAAATAGTGAAGCCGGCATTTTCGACATGTCCGTCGTACGAAATTTATTTGTAAAATGTGTTTATGTTTAATTATTATTAGGAGTGTAATAAATATTATCTTGTGGCAAATTTATCCAGGAATCTATTTCTAAAATTACTTTTTAGTGATTGTTCATTAATTTCGTGTAATAAATATCTGTTCATATCAATGGACTGAAGTGGACTGAAGTCACCTAAACTCCCCCACTAGAATGTGCTTGTTTTCATTTTTATAATAAATACATTAGACATTTGAATAGTTTCACGTGGTTATAAAAGAGTGTTCAATTGAATATATCTCCCGAAAAAGTACAAAGTGAATTGGAATGCAGTGTATGAAGTAAAAATGTTCGCGGTGACGTGACTTATAAGCTAAATGTCTCGATATATCGTACATCTAAGGAATGATAAAGGTATTTTATCTACGAGTTCTTTTTATATTAGTAGTATTGGAATATCAGCTTTCCAACGATGTATATTTCATAAAATATAATTATCAATTACTCGAGAAATTTCACTTTTTCTAACCGCGGTCGCGCATTAGTTAACGCGAGAGAATGCTTGGCCACACTATAGGCATTTTAAGTCGCCCGGGCCGCCACGCTCCAGGGGACGTTAAAATAAATGTTTGGAACCTGATGAGTAAAAAACCTTTGGGTATCCAAGAATATCTTGTGTGACCAACTTTATTAATTTTGCTATGCAATGCAATAAGCGTTGCATAACAAAATTAATAAACCAAAATTCTTGTTTTTTAAAAATAGTAGTTTTTTAAAACACATAGCTTATTAAATAACCGCTTTTTACTAAATGCATGTGGATGTATACACGGTACATATACCAAAATGAATATTTTTGCAATTTTTGTCTGTCTGTCTGTCTGTTTGTTCCGGCTAATAATTGAAACGGCTGGACCGATTTTGACGGGACTTTCACTGGCAGATAGCTGATGTAATAAGGAGTAACTTAGGCTACTTTTACTTTAGAAATTTTATTTATTTTTATTAATATAAATAAATAATATTAATATAAATAAATAATATTCCACGCGGACGAAGTCGCGGGCACAACAAGTATACATGTATATGCGAACGTAATAAATAATCAGATAGGCATTATTATATCCAGATCAGGGGTCGGGAGTTGACTGTTGGATTACGGATTTGAATCGGTACTAATTATCCATATACTTATCTATCTGTCTATAACTTCACGCAAAATCTTCTTTCACATTCATTGGTCTTGACATGCACGCTCGCCGGTTTCTAGGACTCCTAACATCACCTTCTGATAAAACACGACCAATTTGGTCATGGTAGGTAAGTCTTGGCCTTCCTTGATTACTACATTCTTCCACTTTTGCGTTATATCTGCTTCGACATTCTTTCATCCTGCATTTTTTCTACATGTCCGAACCAACGGAGCATGCCTCTTCTTATTTTAACACCGACGCTCTCTTTCAGACCAACTCTCTTTGTAACATCATCATTGTGAATACGGTCAACAATGCGTTATGCCACAAATTTTGAGCAACATTTATAAAAATCGGTCCAGTCGTTCTCAAGTTATAAATAGTGCAACTAACCCGACTTTATTTTATATAACAGGTATAATGCATGAATTAATGCATAACTTACCTATGAAATTTGGGAATTTATTGATTTCTATTTAATATTTTAGATGTCAAGCAATGAATATATTATATCAGTTAATCTTGACTTAGTCCTGATGCTGTAGGGGTACTTACTCATTTTAATTTGATGTTTAAGGCGTTAATTAATGACTACTTAACTGCATTAACTTCCAACTAACTCCTCAGTCCTGATGCTGTACATGTATTGCCTGTCACTGTATATACTCTCTATTTAAACCACAATATTTGAGTTTAAATATTTTGACATAAGAGATTTTCTTTTATACTACTGTACTATTATCTGTATCTATATATATAATCACTCTCTACGAGAAAGGCCAAATTTAGTGTCCAAAAATTCCTACTCAACCTATCATACTCCGACACAGAGACTCTCATAAGAATAATAAAGTAAGAAGTATAATATTGTTGTTTGTATAATAAGAATAATATTGTTGTTTGTACTTGGATCGTAATGACAACATTTATCTTGGCATAAAACTAATACTTTGGCCTCCACGAGACAGGCTCGACCTAGTGTGGAGACCAAAAGGTATAACTACCTCTTGTCTGTATAACATTACTTACTTAGTTTAAGTTTTTATGTATGTACTAACAAGAAAATGTATTGTCTAAATTGGGTAATAAATTATTATTATTATAAGATATATACAAATCTGGGTCTCTCAAAGCTGTTATTTTGTGACGGGAAAATCAAAACGGATAGAAATGCAGTGTTTTAATTTAAGTTTCCTTCAAAGTCTAGATTATTATTAAATCAATTGGTGTAGCGGTAGAAAGTGGACTATGGAACCCGACTCGATTATATTGCACTGCGATACCACATGATTTCTCACCGCAAAGCAATAAGAGATCCTGATTTGTGTCCTTTTTTTAACTAGTTTTTAGTACAGTGTCTGAATTCGTTTATACTCCATTACAATTACGGAATCCCATTAAATATTTAAAATATGTCAATTTACCTCAATAAACTCAAACAAAAATTTCAATTTAATGTTCTCTATAAATTCAAATGATGATTTATACCATAAACAAGGACTATTTAGATATTTACAGAAGTGAAACGTGCAGAGCACGTTCATGTAGGTAGAGGATCGCTATGGGGCTTCGTAATTATAATGGAGTATAACTCAAAGCTGCTCTTCTATTATTATTATTATTATTTTCATTTTTATATTTATAAAATAGCTTGTACTTATTAACTACTGTCTTATTTTAGATTTTGTAAGCGCCTCGTCAACCACGGAAAAAGCCTGTAGTTAAATAAATAAATCATATACTTAATTCTTCAGTTATGCAATCGAATGTGACTTAGTATATTGACTTGTTTGATAAAATTACTAGTTACCTATTAAAATAATCATTATGCGTATGATTTCCTTGTATTATCGACATGGTTAGTTGTTAGTAAATAGTGTGTGTGTGGGTACATGTAAAGCAGAGTGTGACTTGCCGACCTGTCGCACTCTCCGATCAGTCGCCTTATTCACGTGCTTTCTGATAACGATGTTATTCTCATGACGAGAGACTAAAATAAATTGATTTCGAAGAAAACAATTATTTAAAAAAAAACTGTTAAATAAACATCGATATACATCATTTTTATTTACACTCTATTATCCACATCACATTAAATTCAATCGAAGTTGATGTAATGTTTTTTCTGAAAGGTTTCCTCTATAATTGATAGGATCTGGGACATACTCCATCATGTTGGTTTACTGTATTGACGGTACAGATTGGACTTACGACTGTTATTTACTACGACACATGAAAGTCTAGCAAAGAAATTGTAAGTTTTCAGACAGTGTGTTTACAGATAACATGTACACAAATCTTCTTTTCTTTATTAATTATGTCGTCGCTTATGTGATTCGTAATTCTATAAGTACTTATATACGAAATTTATGAATAACTCTCACTCATCAAGCGGTAAGTCCCTGTTGCATCCAAAACAGACTAGCAGACCTTGCCAATCCTAATGGATTAAGAAGTGTATTGAATACTAGCTGAAGCCCGCGGATTCACACGCATGAGATTTGGCTTTTAGTAGCCTTTATTTCTCTATAGACCTCAAATTCTTTCTGTTTAAAAAAAAACAAAGTTCAGAGTCTTAGATGCAACCATAGAGCGATTCAATTTTCATATAGCGCCATTCTATTAACCTTTACGGGTGGCATCGTATATTTATTTTATTTTTTATTTATTTACATAAAAATGCGTAGTTATTTTACGTCACGAAAAATGCGTATTCTATGAAAATAATAAAAATAAAAGTGCAAAGTCCCCCGAAGGGGAAGATATTTCCCCCTAATTTTAACAGTTTTTCATATTTTACGCAGGAACCCCAAAATATTTACGGGATAAAAACCTACCCTACCCTCCTACCCTATATTGTGTTCTGAACAGTCGTTTACCTACTAGTGAAAGTCCCGTCAAAATCGGTCCAGCCGTTTCAGAGATTAGCCGGAACAAACAGACAGACGGACAGACAGACAGACGTAAATTGTAAAAATATTCATTTTCGTATATGTACCATGTATATATCCATATGCATTTAGTAAAAAGCGGTTATTTTAATATTACAAACAGACACTCCAATTTTATTTATCTGTATAGATGTATAGAAGATGTATAGATTGTAAGTTACGTCATTAGGAAGAAGAAGATGATTAAAAAAAAACAAATTATTCTTTGATACAATTTGGTACAGGAATGCTCACATTAAACAACGTTTATCTATTTATAATTCATGAATAGATGGCTACATACCTTCACATAGACGGCATTTACACGAATATAGGTAAAACTACACTTATCATTTGCCTACAGTTGCGCAAGCTAAACCGTGATAGTTTCTAGGAAGCTGGCGCCTCCCTTTTAAGGTAGAACATGAGGCTATGTCCTCCATTGGGAGCAGCATTGCCTTAAACGTCGAAATTCTGTTTGAATACAGTTTGAATCGTGTACTAGATCGACGAGATAATGGTTAATCGCAGTGTAATATGAATTTATGTACCTTGAACATCTAAAATTTGTCGTCGGAAATAGTACTTACGTCGTGAACATAATGGTTGATTTCTCGTTACATTCAGAATATTTTGTAGCTGTTATTATCGGGCATCGATGCAATTTTCGATCATGAATACTGGTCGTCGTTACAAGCCAGAATCATGCACCTTGCAACCAGGAGCTTTTTTAAGCTTTCTGTAAAACGAAGGCAACATAGTAGGTATCTCATGACGAAATCTTGAAGGCTTGGAGTCGCCTAGGAAGTAGAAGAAGCAGAAGACAGCTGCTGGATAAGACTTTCCACTCAACCCTTAGTTGGGCGCACCTAAAAACTTGAATAAATGCTCGCGCGGGGTGTTTAGCACCGCTAGTTAAATAATTAAAATAAAACACGTAGGAACACAATAACCCTCTAGAGAGTTGTATTTGGCTGCGGTTTTCTGAAAGGTGGCGGTAGTTCTCCAGACAGGCAGCTTTGATGCGCCCTAGCTCTCTTAAAAACATCCCGACCAAGACAGACATGTTCATGCACACAAATGGTTGCGCTGTGTGGGAGTCGAACCCAAGAGCATTGGTGTCAAAGTAGGGTAACAGCTCGTTTTACCACTGCGCCACCGAACTCGTCGACTATTATTGTCAGGGCCTGTATACCAGTTTGATCCTTGTTGAAGAAGATCTATAAGCTTTAAAGTCTAGTGAGATTTTTCCTGACTTCTGGTCGCACAATGTATAAATAAATACAAAATCAGACTTTTATTAATAAGAACGTTTAACTTACGTATTAATAAACTTAAATTAACTTCTTTTTATTGTAAATATTAAACTTTTAAACAAAAAATAAAAAGGTTATTAATTACTGATTTTCTACGATAAATATTTGGCATAATGGAATCATATGGTCATTGCACATATGTTCATGGCATATAGAGCATTGGGTTTTTGTTTTCTTGTCCTTGCTCCTCGGGCATATATAGCACCTTTTGTACGATTGAGTTCGGCTTGTACAGGAGACAGATTCTTGGTCCTGACTTTCATGATGCCTTTTTAGTCGTTTTTGCAGCGGTCGAGGTAGTATGGGTACACTGGCATTTGACATTTGGTACGGTTTGACTGAATCGACTGCCAATTGCTTCAAAAATACACTAAGGTATTTTTGAAGCAATTGGCAGTCGATATAGGGGTCGATTTTCAATTTATATATTACGTATTCAATATAACTGAAACCTATTATTTGTCACATTTTATATAATCTAAAACTAGAAAAACAACAATCTACCTTCAAAAAAGTCAAAATGTTATGTTTCGAGTTGTTCAATATTATTAAAACTTATTACTTGTTAAATTGCAATGTGTTGAGCATAAATATCAAAAGTTATTTACTTACTCGTAATTTAGACAACACAAACAGTCACCTGGGGTGTCGTATACCCCAAACACGCTCTCAAAGCCCAACTGCTCACGATCACGACTGAGCACCTTTCGAGACGTAGTCACACATGTTTATGAAGCTACCACCCGCTAAATTCACATTTTAAAAAGTCATGAGCCTGGGAAGATTCCTTGGGGTGTGTGACACCCCACGCGCCCAATTAAGGGTTAAATAGATACGGTTTTATGACGTTTATAGTGAATTAGTTACTAAAGTCTTTTGAAATTTATTAGTACAGTTTAAACATACTAAATTTAAAATGCCATGAAGATATTCGTGTAACATATTTCGTTTTGTTATACGAATACATGTTACGTATTTATATGGAACTCGTAGCTACCAAACAACCATACCTGTGAATTGTTATACCCATTTCTTTATCTTTATATGACAACACTCGCCCCCACGGCGCAAACAGGAAATCTTAAAGCTGCAGGGCTCTCTTTTCAGCCATAATAGCTAGGTACCTATTATAAATTTTCGCATAGTTTGTATTACACTGAGGCCGCTAGAAACGTTATTTTTAATTGAGGTACGGAACACGAAAACCAACAACGTCAACAACGCCTTTATAGAGTTCATCGATTCTTATCTGCCAGTTTTTTTTACAGCAGAAGCATCAATAACGAACCATTAAAATAGTAAAAGTGAATCGATTAAAATAGCCAATACTTTGATATGGACATTATAAAACAGAATAGAATACTCTTTACTGGACTTTTTTAAACGACAAATAATAAAAAAATCGGCCAAGTGCGAGTGGGACTGGCGCATGAAGGGTTCCGTACCATTATCTATAAAAAAGGCAAAAAAATCACGTTTGTTGTATGGGAGCCCCCTCTAATATTTATTTTATTCTATTTTTTAGTATTTGTTGTTATAGCGGCAACAGAAATACATCATCTGTGAAAATTTCAACTGTCTAACTATCACGGTTCATGAGATACAGCCTGGTGACAGACGGACGGACGGACGGACGGACGGACGGACGGACAGCGGAGCCTCAGTAATACGGTTCCGTTTTACCCTTTGGGTACGGAACCCTAAAAAAACAAAAGTGTGGTGTATTTATGACAATAATAATTTCAGTTTTACACATTACATGCAAGATTTCTATGTATACGGATAACATATTCAAACAAATACATATATATATATATATATATATATATATACGTCCATCAGCTCGCTATATACCTAGTCTTGCCATAAATACTGAAACAAAGAAAAAAGAAATTTCTATTGCAAAAAACATTTATTACTTTTATAGTGTGTTAGTTTAATACATAAATATAAAACCATTTAAAATATAAAAAGCTTATTCGAAGTGGTCTACATTGGCTGCCGTACAGTCCATTAAACGTTGAGGCCAGTTATCAATAGAAGCACGCCTCTTTCCATGGGAAAATTCGTCACTGCCAATCGTACCGATTGTTTTAGGGACTCCAAATTATCATGGCGTTTAGAGCAAGCCGTATTCTCTGAAACGAATCATAAATCATAATCCAGCGGATTAAGATCGGGACTAGACGACGGACAGTCTTCAGCTCTGATGAAGTCCGAAACGTTCGTTTCCAACCAAGACTGCGTAGACCGAGCTTTATGACCCGGCGCCGAGTCTTGCTGGACGGACCATTCTTGGTTATTGAACATGGTGTTGTTAAGGGGCTTCACTACCTTCTCAAGAATGGTATCTTGATACACTTGTGCCGATGTTTTGATACCTTTTTCCCAAAAGTATGGCTCAGTCACTCCTTCATAGTTAATACCCCACCAAACCATCACTGAAGTCGGATAGTGCCCACGTTGCACTCTGTCGACTAATTGGGAAGCTTCTTTAGAGCTTTGAGCATAAATAGGTCATTTTGTTTGTTAAAATGTTGCTCAATTGTAAAAATTTTCTCATCCGTAAACAAAATTTTTCTGTGACCTCCCTTTAGCGTACCGCTTCAGTAGTTGTTTCGATTTTACCACCCTATTCTTTTTTAAATTATCAGTTAAGAAATGACCAGTACGTCTCGTATAGGCTGCAAGTCCTAAGTCATCTTTTAAAATATGCGACATGGTTCTAGGTGCTATCTTCATCTCCCGAGATAAAATCTTTCGCTTTCGGACAGGATTTCTTCGAATTCTTTCCCTTACTGCTTTGACCACCTTTTTCGTACGAACACTACGTGGACGGCCAGGATCTTTTTCTGTCACTAACAGAGGAGGTTCATTGTACCTATTAACAGTACACAAACATTTTACTAATACCAAGCGTATGGAGAGTTTTAAAAATTGCATTTGGCTCCATACCTACTTTGTGTAATGCAATCACAGCAATTCGGTTCTCTTTACCGCCCCACTCCATTTTAATATCGTAAAATATTGTACAATGTATTGGCGCCAAAATGAGAAAATTCAATGAACAATCATATAAAAATAACAGATTTCAAATTCAAATGTAATAGTGAGATGATGATGATGATGGACGTAATGAACGAGAGACGCTTAGATGCTTTGTGTGTGACAGAGACTAAGCGCAAGGGGAGCGACACCGATGATTTGCCCGGTGATATGATGGCCCTATGCTCTGGGGTAGACCGGGACGATCATGCCAGTGCTGGTGTAGGTGACGTACTCTCCTCTCGCTTAGCAACTTGTGTAAAAGATTACTGTTTGGTAGAACTAACACTTCTCTGGGTTCGTATAAAACTGGGCATCACGCGAGAATATCTTGTTGCAGCATACGCTCGCATAAGCACAGCGTGAACCCAACAACTAGAGAAGTTTTAAGAGTCTGTGAGGGATGTTCTGGATTTAGCTGAAGGGAATGAAAGAGTTAAACCAAACGAGATAGCTATGAAGTTGTTCTTGGTCTCTATGGAGATAAGAGAATAAACGAAGCAGGTAAGTGAATTCTAGATTTATGTATGGAACGAAACCTCCTCGTGTTGAGTACTTTATTTCATCACAAGGATATTCACACGTATACATGGAGACGGACTGACCAAAAAAGTATGATCGTTTTGATTTTAATAGACATCTCCTAAATACAACAATGAGCCTTTAGAGGTCACAGTCTTGAAACGGACCACTACCTGATGGTAAGCCGGTTTGTGTGACTTTTCAAGAAGTGGATGTATTGGCAAGTGCGTCCCTTTCGGAGATCTTGAAAGGATAAGGAGTGAGAAATTGCAAGATGAAAGTGTAAGGAGAACGTATGTACATGTGTAAGCGAAAGACTTGCGAATGCAAGTCTTTCCGACCCAGATGTGGATAATTGCTGGAAAGTTCTGAAAGAAAGTATAGTGTATAGTGCAAAAGAAGCATGTGAATGCGCAAAGAGGTATAAAACATTGAAAGGAGATGCCTGGCGGGATGTGGAGGTTGTATCCTCCGTAGCAAGAAAGAGGAAAGCGTGGCTGGATTATGTATCTTCTTTGACCTTAAATGAAAGTATGAGAGAGAAGTAGAAAGAAATGTACCGTCTATGCAAGAATGAAACCAAGGCTTTATAGTGAAAGAGAAGCATGAAAGACAAATTATGAATTAGGAAGAGAGGCTGTCGAAAAACTTCCAGGCAAATACCAAACGCTTTTGGAGAGAGGTAAAGAAGTCACGGGGTGATACGTGGGCATCCAGAATGGACAAAATAAAATCTAAAGCGGGTGCTAGAACGCGAAGTGTTAGAACGCGGAGTGAATAGAAATGTATGAATATGCCTCGGACGCTGGCAATAAAAGTGAGTCCGATGCTCACTCCACGTTGACGGCGTCCGATGAAGGTATAACTATGGATGAGATTGAATGGACGATACAAAGCTTGAACAATGGAAAGATTGTATTGATTTAGTTTAAGAAACCGTATGTCAGGATTTGAATGACATTACTAATATTCTTTTTCTTTCATCACTATATTTTAAATTTTGGCATGTCTTATCAAAGGCGAAATGTACTAGGGCCTATCTATACATGTATCAAAAACAGTGACTCGACTGAGCAGTCGTGAATGACGCGTCTTTGACACCAACGCTCGTGGGTTCGATTCCCACACAAGGCAAACATTTGTATTGAAATTAAACTATTTTTAATGGAAGTATCGCGTGTTTTATTTATTTTGTTGAAACCTGACGTTTCGAACGCTTTGCAGCGTCCGTGGTCGCAGGAAAGACTAAGGTGGTATTTGTCTTACATTAGTTATTCAATTATTACATCTACCGACATGGATGGATTAATTATATATGTTCCGATTCACACAAAAATCGCTCACAGTGTCCGAACATTTTTTAGTAGATCTTTGGATTTGTGACTTGATTATTTTTAGGACTGGATCCCAAGCAGGTGGTACTTGCCAACCATCTTCTCTATTGAAATTGGGGTGTTTTCTTATTTCAATAGCCTCGCGCAACATTCTCGGCATGTAGCGATTTTCCTTGGCGAGGATTTGTGGTTTATCGAACCGGATGTAATGGTTTGGTTGGTCCAGTGTATGTTCACATACTGCAGAGTTTTCCGTTAAAAATAAAGTTCCGTTAAAAATAGTTTAATTTCAATGTGTAACAATCGCGAAAACCTAAGACCAAACATTTGTATGCATGAAAATATCTGTTTGTCTTGGTCTGGATGTTTTAATAGAGGTAGGGTGCATCAAAGCAGCCACTCTGGGGGAGTACTTACACCTCACAGAAAACCGCAGCCAAATAACAACTCCCTAGGGGGGGTTGTGTTCTTGCGTGTAAGTGATGTCACCAGTAACCTCCCAGGGAGTTGCTGTGTAAGCAGCACAGGAGGCATCGCGCGAGTGATACGTAATGTATTACAAGCGTTCATAGGCTACGGTAACCGCTTTACTTCAGGCGAGTTCTATGCTTGTATGACTCCCGACGAAAAAAAATAGTGAGATTTTACCAGATTTTTATAGGAGGTGAAGGATTGTATGCACTCCGGATGGCAATTGGCAAGGCATTCCAGAGTTGCCCAGTCTGTATCGAGACAGGATAATAGTACGAGTAATTATGCGAAGAGTGAGATGGTGTTATTAGACTTATTAGACGAAGGGATAGAATACTGCGTGTTCTGCAATCACAACGATACCGTGCCTCATTGAGATAAATAAAACTTTCTTTCAAATAACTGAGAGAGAAGGAGGAGTAGTGGAATTGAAGATAATAGAAAAGAAAGAGAGACAATGTGCCAATTACGACGTAACGAAACTAAAAAGTGTAATCCTTATCGGAATCATCATCGCGTCATCATATATGTACGATACCAATGAAACTGTATACACGATGGGAGAAACTTTCTCACAATACACGAGAAAATGTCCTATAATCTAATGCAGGTCTTAGCCTGCTATTGAAGTAGCATTCCTATATTATTCGTATTGTACGTGATGCAGTGACGCCGTAGTCACGCTGCGCGATCCGTCACGCTGCGCCGCACCCACACCCCGTCCGCGTCATCCGCGAGCTCGCCGTGAATTCACTTACTGGAAAACAGGCACATTTGCCTTGTTTTGCACTATTACAAAACGATGTTACACCGCTTTTTGTTATGATTTCTTATGTATGATGCTACAACTGGGCCGTTTTTAACAGACTTTTATTAGGTACTGTAATTTGTTACCATTGCGCTGATCTACTGATGAAGATCGGAGGCGGTCATAGAAACTATTTAATTGGAACTCCTTTGAGTTTGGGCTCGTTTTATTTACATGATTGAATACAGGTGTAAGCCCTAACACATTTTCAATTCCTATGAGGACACGGGTTTCATGTACATGTTTACTTTTGATAGTATTTTGTAAAATAAATGCTAAAGGACTTATACAGTAATAAAAAACTCAAATGTAACACGTTTATGCACTTTTCGCAAGACGTGAAAAAGTCCACGAAGATAACCTTGTAAAATTCATTATTTGTAACATTTTACGAGTAGTGTTGTAATTTTAGGATTGGATTTGGGCACCGTTCCCAAGTATTTTTCAGAAGAGTTCCTAAATCTGAAACGGTTCTAAATTGAAGTCTTATGCCGTACGGATTAACATCCCTTTTTATCCCTATTTTGCCGTTTCCCTCGAACTTATTTCGTTTCACACAAATGAAATGATTCCGTGTGACTTTTCAATTTGGTTTGCAGGATTGCTGCAGCCGGCGGGACACTTCAAAAATGTTCACACTTGTCCACCCCACACTGTCGGCGTGTAACACGCCTTCCAGGACAACTTTTTTTTGTCATAAAAACAATAATAAACAGTGCATTAATATTAACAGCGTTCATTAACAGTACATCTTATACCCCGCCCGGCTTTGTGGACGTATTATGTGAATTGCTTAATGCTGCTTCTGGAGCTCTGGCTAAGGATAAAGTGTCCGAAATCTCGACTGGGGAAGTACTTCTACCTCACAGTAGACCACAGGCAGATAACAGCGCCTCGGCGTGAGGTTATCAGTAAGCGCCTGAACCGTCACTGTGTTAGTAGCGAGGTGGAAAAGCCCAGCGGATACTTCTTGTATTGTAAGCGTAGGCACATAAGCTACGGTAACTACTTTATATCACATAGGTTATATGTTTGTCTGCCTATAGACGTTGTATATAGACATTCAAAGAATTCGTCGAATTGGAGTGATAAATGATTACGTAGACCTCGGATAAGCAGGACAGCTTGGCCGGGGTTACTTCAATAAAAAGATCCATAACCGCATCGTACTGTGTGGGGCAAAATTTGAAAAAATCGATACTCCCTCACAGAGAGCTCAATATTTGAAGACAAAATTACGTCTCTGGAATTCGACTGCTAGGAAATTATAGTTTACAACAGCGCGTGGAAGAGCGTTGTTGTGAAGAAGTAAACTGGAATAAATGGCAAGTCGCTATTGTTTGATAGCGATCTTGTACGATTGCGATTATTCGTCTTACACCAATGCAGTAATTATTGTGTCAGATTTCAAACTGTAACGCACACCGTATGTAATGTCACCTAATACTTAAGCTTCTCTTCACTCAATTTGCGGTTGGGGTTTGGTTGACTGCTATACTATTTGTATACCAATGGGGGAGCCATATACTCGTACAAATAGTGCGACAGATATTACACGATCTCCTTTTCATCAAATTATATTATTTTCACTACAATTCAGAATTCTCTAATTTGTGTGCATATTTTACAGCAAGGTAAGTCGAATTTTGACGCAATATTGTTGTTATCGTTGATGGAACTCGTACGTTCATTTCGAGTTCACCTTTCCAATTTAACGTAAACGAATCGGTGTTGTTTTATCACTCACATTGAAGGTTTGAACGTAGTTGCTTTCATGAAAAGTGTATATGTTATAAATTGAAGTAACTCTAACATCTGGGATTTTGATTATCCCCTTTTTTAGAAGTAATGTGATAGCTATGCCACAAAATTAATTAAATTTGGAATTATATATATAGTACAATGAACAATATCGATCTTCACATATATGCCATCGTACGGCATCAATGTACTCTAACTTTAAATATATAAACGCCGATTTTCGAGACATTATTATGTGATCGAGATAAGATTGTTCAACAATAATAGTGTTTTTTGAAAGGAAAAAATGGTAGGAATTATACAAAAGGGTGCCATTTGTATCTATTCTGATAATATAAATATTATGAAAGAATATACAGAAATGTCATCATTATAATTGATTTATTATTTATATTCCTTTTCGGCTACGGCATATTCATTCGTAACCTGTCTAAAATCATTATTTCGATTTCGTCGTGATTAGTTATAATTTTGAATGACATATATTGTATTTTTAAAATAAAGTCTTAAGCGACGTGACTCGCACGCACTTTATATACTTTACCGTATCAGTCAGCGGATATGAAAGAAATGTCAGTACATGAGACTGAGCGGAAGCTACACATTTCGTCATTTTAGAGGTTGCTCACGTGCACGATTCCGTCATGAGGAAAATTGGGGGACGTCGTCAGCCATTTATTTTTAGATATACAACGAGCCCACGCGATGATGTTACAACTATTACATTTCTATCTTTGAAATTACATTTACACGTTCGTCAGACATTTTACGTTTGCTTACTCCATTTGATCCCATAGATAGACCCGTAGAGCAGTTGGAATTGTCAGCGACCCAGTGATCTCCGCTCGGCTCGAGTCGCTTTGTATTTGGCGTGGGCCAGTTCAAAATTCAAATGAATTCAGAGAATAGAATATACCATATAAAAGTGACACCTATAGTGCCATTAAAGACTTTTACAGAACAACTTGTTCTCTTGTCACACTTTTCATACACCACAAGGATTACATTTATGTCGATTGAAAAAATGTATTGATCAACGCGGACAATCAAATATTCAAAAACCTAATCAAACGGTAGTTAATCATTTTGAAAATATAACGTAATTATGTCGACTTGTAGAAAAACTGGTATTGATATTGAACCGGCATGATAATCCAAGAAGTTTTTATTTATAAACTTCATGGATTATTATATTATTAATTAATTAATTAAAAATTAATAATCTGCTCTTTGTGCCTACACTACTCTAAGCTGCGATATAAAGTCTATACCGTAGGCTATATATATTTGTAGTATAGAAAGTATCGCTCGCACCTTGCCACTACGCAGCGACTCCTTGGGAGCTTACCAATAAGCTTACAGTTATATTTAAAATTACATACATGTCCTTTCCATAGCATTTATAGAAAGCTGATTGTGCTTTAGAAGGCTGTTAGACGAGTCCGGTGGCAGAATGGTTAACAAAGCTACTTTATTATCAAGACTCCTGGGTTTGTTTCCCGTACAGAACAAATATTTGTGTGCATGAACACGTCTATTTGTCTTTGTCTAGGTGTTTTTAAGCAGCTCATCATCTGGGGAAGTACTTCCACCTCTCAGAAAATCGCAGTCAAATACCATCTCTTTGGACGGTAGTTGTGTTCCTGCGAATGAGTTGGGTTATCCGTAAGCTCCTGAAGATTTACCGTGTTATCAGCTGGTGTGGCAACCCGTGAGTGATGCTTAGTGGATCCCAAGAGTTCATAGGCTACGGTAACCACATTACATTAGGTAAGTCGTATGCTTGCATGCCTCTTGACTGAAAATATCGCTCGAGCGCTGCCACCCCCCGATCTTAGCAATTCCTCAGGAGTATACTGGTAACCTCATTCAATACAACAACTCTTCAGAGTGTTTTTATTTGGCTACGGTTTTACGGATCCTTTCCATCTCTCTTTCACACAGATTGGCATACCTAGGACAGCACTAAACACAAACCAATATACCACTTGACGGCGCAAGAAAGACGACTCACAAAAAAATAGTGTTGTAACGCCTAAATAACTCAGCGATTGAACCTACTGACCAATAGGGGATATTTTAACTATTAAGTCGACAAGTGACGCGACGTCGGTCAGTGAATTAGCCAATAAGAGCTGAGCGTTTTACTTTGGCCCCGATCCGTAGCGGTCAGATATTTTTACCACGTAAACCATGTCATTGGGTCTTCATATGTTATTGTCTTCACAGCACAACAGGACCTGATTGTACTCCCTGCTCCTCGCCACACAAACATGTTGGGTGTCTGCTCTTTGTGCATGCACTGTTCTAAGCTCCGATATGAAGTTGATACCGTAGTCTATGTATACTTGTAGTATAGAAAGTATCGCTCACACGTCGCCACTACTGCTGCTAACGCAGCGACTCAACATTTTTTTCTTCCTGGCACATTTGTAACGTAACCCTGAAGGTATTGCTAGTTTGGAAGATTCGTCGGGCATAGGGATAAGTCGGGAGGCATACAAGCATACGATCCACCTGATGTAAAGCGGTTACCGTAGCCTATGAACGCTCGCAATACATTAATAGGTATTACTCGTACGATGCCATCTCTGCTGTTAGCACAGCCACTCCTTGGGAGCTTACTGGTGACGTCACTTACACGCAGGAACACAACAACCCTCTAGGGAGTTGTTATTTGGCTGCGGTTTTCTGTGAGGTGGTGTATGTGAGGTTTCTGGGAGGTATCTCCCCAGGCGGGCTGTTTTGATGTGCCCTACCTCTCTTAAAATAAAGTTGCAATGAGACTCCAATACTGGCTGATAAATATAAAACGTATTTCATGCGTTAGGAATAGCTTATTTCTAAATTACGCTGATATATTTCGCATGCCGCTGAAGGTCGGTCGCTGGCAATGCGCACGCGTCGCGCCACCGCCCGCCTACGAACAAACAAGCCCGTTAAAGGTTCATTGAACTCGCGCTCAACTTCATTATTTCACTGACAAACAATTTGAGACTTTCTATTTATGGTGCCCTTTTCATTATTCATACGTTCGATGCGACAAACAAATTCTTGTTTCTTTTTAGTTTCTGATTGGTGTGTCAGGTGGTTTACTAAGCTTTTTGACTAAGCCAACTTATTTATATAATACGTATATATAAGGTGCACTAGAGTGCATCGTAGATGGGATTTTTTGACGGTACAAGAAAATAAGGTTTGATCTTCTTGCGGGAATGGTACTTTTTTCATTACGGTGCATAACTGCCGTATTTTTTAGGGTTCCGTACCCAAACGGAACCCTATTACTGAGACCCCGCTGTCCGTCCGTCCGTCCGTCTGTCACCAGGCTGTATCTCATGAACCGTAATAGTTAGACAGTTGAAATTTTCACAGATGATGTATTTCTGTTGCGATAACAACAAATACTAAGAAACGGAATAAAATAAATATTTAAGGGGGCTCCCATACAACAAACGTGATTTTTTGCCGTTTTGAGTCAAATAACGTAGCCTATGTGTTAATCCAGATCATAATCTATCTACGTGCCAAATTTCATTGAAATCCGTTCAGCCGTTTAAGCGTGAAAGAGCAACAAACATTCATCCATACATACAAACTTTCGCATTTATAATAGAATAGAACCTTTTTTTTACAGTCGGTAAAATACACAAAGGGAAGCAAAATCTTTTTTTTTACAACGTCGAGAGGCATACAAGCATACGGCCCACCTGTGTAAAGCAATTACCGTAGCCTATAAACGCATGTAATACATTAAGTATCACTCGCGCGATGCCACCTCTGTTGCTTACACAGCAACTTCTAAGGAGCTTACTGGAGACCTCACCCACACGCAGGAATACAACAACCCTCTAGGGAGTTGTTATTTAGTTGCGGTTATCTGTGAGGTGGAGGTACTTCCTCAGACGAGCTGCTTTAATGCACTCTACCTCTCATAAACACGCAAATGTTTTTCCTGTGTGGGAATCGAACCCACGAGCGTTGGTGTCAAAGTCGCGTTGTTTACCGCTTTGCCACCGAGCTCGTCATATCCTGTGTAATGTAATACGTTAATGAGACGGTCAAAAATAACTTTAACTGATGTTTTCTACAGGCCATGTGTTCCATAAGTAGCTACTGGATGATCATGACTGAATGCCGTGATCGAGTACGTTGAATTCGCCATTCCCAGTCTCAGATCATAATAAGGATCGGGCTGTTATTGATAGACGCCAGTTGTTAAGCTACACCAGTGATCTTCAGGCGGCATGAAAACACTGTCTTCAGCTAATCTGCAGTCGATGAGTGTGGCGGAGTATGCCCTAAATCTAATCAGACAGCAGAGGAGATATAGATTGATGTAGTGTTAGTGGTGGAAAAATACTTAGCAATACAACGTATTCATTTAAATATTTCTATCTATCTACCTAAAACTTCACGCCAAATCCCTTGTGGGGTAGGCAGAGAGAACGGATCGCCACGTGATCCAATCCTTACACACCTCACTTCTTTCGCATTCATTGTTCTTCTCATACACGCTCGCCAGTTTCTAGGGCTCCTCCACATTACCTTCTGATATAACACGACCAATTTCGTCATGGTAGGTAAGTGTTGGCCTTCCTCGACTCCTACATCCTTCCACTTTTGCATTGTATATCTGCTTCGTCATTATTTCTAGATGTCCGAACCAACGGAGCATGCCTCTTCTTATTTTAACACCGACGTTCTCTTTCAGACCAACTCTGTTTCGAACATCATCATTGCGAATACGGTCAACATTATCCTACTTTTATGTTCTCTCTGCCATACCCAGCTCTCGCTGCAATAAGTAAGCGTGAGGACCAGCACAGCATTGTGTATTGCGAGTTGTGCCATCTTTATACTACCAAGAAGTTAACGCTCCATTCACACTATTTTCAGTTTTGACCGTGCTGAAAGCGCACTTGTTCCACTTCATCATCAACCGTAATTTTACATTGGTTCTGGTTTCTTCCCTTTCAAATACCATTATCTTTGTTTTCTTCGCATTCAATAGTAAGCCTTTCTTCATACAATCGTCTTCCATCATTGGACCAGTGTTTGCAGTTCAGATGGTGTTTTTGTTAATATCACGGCATCTTCTGCATACAGCAGACAGTTCACCACTAGGTCACCCATACGCAATCACTCGATTACACTACACTCGATGACCTTATTATCTGCAGATAACTAACGAGATACAGGATAATCAGCCTAGCAGATAGCATGCAACCCTGTTTGACATCAATTTTGACATTAAACCTGGGTGACATGCTACCATCTATCCGTACACATTGTTATACTCGTATTACTTGATGAAGAAAAAGCGGTACTAAAAAGATATATAAATTTATTAGGGCTATTTTATAATATAATAAGTGTAAAAAAAAAGGTAACTATGTTCGGCCAAAATGGTCTTTAAGAACTCGTTCCGCACTGTCTCATCGGAATCACTGAATCACTGAATGTAAAACTGGTGGAATGGAGAAAGCGGCTGTCGGCTATAGTGGCCAACGACTGCAGTTGGGCACGTCAGCACCCCAGAAAGCTTGCAGGTCTTGTGAGGAACTCACGTCGTAGACCACGTTACTGAAGAAAGTATCGGTGAGCAAGGCCTCGCGGTCCAACACCGCAGCGGTAAGAGTCACCAGACGTCCACAGCAACGGCTGGAGTATATGGAAAATATATGTTATTATAATGTCTGGAGATTCACAGTGGATAAGAGACAGAGATTTTCGATGTTTCACCACGTAGCCACACAGCAAAGGCTGGTGGTCTCAGACGTGACGTCCAGTATCTTTTCTATCGTCAGATCTAGCTTTAAACTTCCTTCAGACTGACTTGTTTTCTGTTTTCCGACACTAAAATGTAATATTTTAAAATTTTGAATTACAAATCAATATTTTTGACAAATTGTCATAGACTAAACAGAGCATGCAAAGAAAAGATTCTATATAAATCATTAAATAAGTTTGTAACATTACATCATGCTGAGCAATCCTTATAGGTGGACTGCATAGCACGGAGCATGTGAACCATCAATCCCATATCCCGGCAATATGTCCCACAGTTTCTTTCGCGCAACCCTATCAAATGCTTTCTCAAGATCCACAAAACCGCAGAGAACCTTCTGGTTTATGTGAAGATGTTTCTCCAGCGGAGCCAGAAAATTTGATCCGTATATCCCCTTTCATTACGGAATTCTCCCTGTGCCTCCCACAGCATTGCATTGGATTTTACCCTCAATTATCTTTCCATATATTTTGCTGCTAAGCTGATGAAATTGATGGCTCTAAAGCTGGCGCAGTTCAAGCGTAAATATTTAAACGTTTTTTACTTAGAACGTTAATAGAAAACATATTATTCAAGTATGAAATTGCCGCTGTGTATGGAAAAATTTAAACTACATTCTGTCTATATTGTGTACAGCTACAGAATATATAGGTAATTTGCAATGACCTTGTAATTTGTGTTACTTTGTGTGTACAATGGACGGCCAACAGAATCCGAATTCGATCTTATACAGAAACAGGCTTCTCGCCTGTCGCCAGCCCAGTAGGCGACCATAAAATATTCGACAGTTGGCTGATATATTTTGCAAGCTATTATCACATTATTTGCAGCAATTTTGCTCGCTTCAGTATATTTTTCGCTTCAGTTATTTTAGTCTTGAGCAACTCGAGTGCGATACGGCAGATAGTTTTGAAATATTGCTCCAAAATGCTAGTATTTTGAGCAGATAACACGTTCTTTGTCCCATATGACCGATATACTTTAGAAATATCGTATCTGCTGCTCCTAGCCTACAACTTGTGAACGAGGAATTACATATTGTTAACTGGGGATAAGGTTATAGCTCATCCCCAGTTAACAATATGTAACCCTAAAGTTCAAGCACTACTTTGTTGCGTTATGGGTACCAGTTTGTGCGATTTGAGGTACCAAATGATGTATAAATATTAAAGCGAAGCGTCACGCTCGTTGGTTCTTAGGGTTCCTGATATCACCTTGTGCTAAAACAGTACCAATTTCCTCACACCCACATCTTTCCACTTTGTCGATGTATATTTGTACCCCATTATTGCTTTTTGATTTTTTGTTTTATATTCAAACGTATTTTATAAAATGCCATTCAGTTCCCGTAGGACTTCTTCTTACTAAACAACCTCTTGTGCTAAACGCTTCTAGTTTCTCCATTCCGTCATAATAAATAATAGATGTTAGATATGTTTTATTTTGCTATCCAGTCAGAATTTCCCTGCTTCTTAAAAACATTGTGTTACGCATCGCTTCCATACTGCATTTGCTACCTACCTTCTATAATATCATTTTCTGAACTGCGTATACATTTTGTTTTCGCTGTTATAATGCTACAAAATTAGAAATTCTAATCTTAGTCTGAATGTTTTCAATTTCAAACCGATGCGTCTTAAATGCAAAGAATTCTTAGGCACTTGGTACTGAGATATGCCCACATAGATTAGGTAGGTATTACGTAATTTTAGTATCAAAACAAATAAAGAATCTTGATATCAACGCAAAAGAATGAACGAGATAATGAAAATAACATTGTATTTTGAAGACATTGTAGCCAAATTGCAGTTTAGACGTGAGTAGGTACCGAAAACATTTACATTTTGAGCAGCTCGATCGCGTTGATGCGCGTGTTTGTTTAATCGTACAACAAAACAGAATCGTACAACGGAAGTTAAACAACGTCAATTGCAGCCTGTATTGATGTGGTTTTAGTCGTATTGAGTTCCTCGTAACTCGGAAGACATGGTTAGCCAATGGCTTCTCTTAATGGTCGCGGTTGTTTTAGATTAGATAGATGACAGTCGTTAAGCAAAGTCGAGGGTACAAGACTGATTGGCAAAGTGTCAAATGTCATGGAAAATCGCAGCCAAATAACAACAGCCCTCTTGTAACAGTAAGTTCCTGAATGAAGTTGCTGTCTTACTCGTAGTACCGGAGGCGACAATGGCCTAGCTGAACTACATTAGGAACTGCATGCTGGTATGCCTCCCGACGATGTAAAACAAAAATAAGTATGTTGCAAGGATATATAACCTAAACTAGGATAGAATTTTTTTTTTGATAAAATAAATAAAATCAGTAATACTTACTGTAGTCCACTAATGGTATTAATTGTCATGCTGGTCGTAACAGATGGCGAGCTCGGTGGCACAGTGCTTTGACACCAACGCTCATGGGTGCGATCCCCACACGGGACAAACGTTTGTGCGTATCAAAGCAGCCCGTCTGTTGTAGTGACTCCACCTCACAGAAAACCGCAATAAAAATAACAATTCCTTGGAGGGCTGTTGTATTCCTGCGAGTGAGCGAGGGCACCAGTAAGCTCCTAAGCAGGTGCTATGTTAGCAGCAGGGGTGGCATCGTGCGAGTTTTAGCTTTTATAGGCTACAGTAACAGTTTTCATTACACATCAGGTGGGTCGTATGCTTGTATGCCTTCTGACGTTATTTATAAAAAAAACATCGGTGACATCACGAATCGTGCTAACGTCTCTCAATTATACGACTCGAGTTCCTGTTATGGTTGTGTATGCAACCTGGTCTTCAGACGCTTAAATGTATAGGAATTTTGATTGTGATTAGAGGAAACTACAGAGAAAGGAATAAGTTTGTGATAGACATATGTGTTTCTACCAAAAAGATGTAAATCTAGAATACTTGTATTCTTTATTTGGTTTCTTTTTATTTAAAACCTTGTGTTTTGCATAAAGTATCATGATAAAGTAACTTATGTAAATAAAAGTGACCGCCACTTTCTCCGCAATCTCAGTTATGTTACAGAAACATATGACTTCATTTTTTAAAGAGAGCTACATTGTGTCTTTTCGCATGTCACAGGGGTATTTATAGCGAAAAGCTAATCAAAACTCAATTTTAGAATTTCATTTTAACTGATGTAAATATGATAAACTAATCATATGTAAATATGATTAGTTTTGAGGTTAAAATCTTAAAAGTATCTGTGTATTACACAAAATATATAATTTAGGTACAGATTTACAGGCTTATTAGAAAAAAATAAACTTTTATACGAAAAAATAGGTTAATCAAATTCTTCTTCTAACTCGTCATCTGACGATTGGGTTAAAGTTTCGTATCATATACATTTCAGCAGGCAAAAGTAAAGTGGGGGCTTCTTTTGAGAAAGGTTCTCTTTTTCTTCCCACAAGAGCGCTCACTTGACATGTGAGGGTCAGAACTTAAAAGTAACCTGTTTAGACTGTCCATGTTACAAATTACCCGAGAAAACTTTCTAGCAAAGTCTTGTTTATATTGTCTGAAATGTTTGTTTCGCGCCTCAGCTGTCTCTTCCGATAGTTGGCCTATCGGTAATATCGCATGTTCGATGATCGTTAGTCCACGTAATAATATTTTATGAATGGTGGGTGTCATTGGATGCCACCCATATAAATTGACATGTAAATCATCTGTCTCTTTGCAAAATACAGCCACTTTTTCTGTATCTACTTTGTGTCCGCTTCATATCACTTCCAATAGTACATTGAATCTGTTTATCAAATCCAAATCTATCCCAGTTATTCTGGCAGCATTTTCAGGATCAGCATAAATTTCCGAGAAGTGTTGCCGTCATTAGTGTTGCCAAACCCAGCGTTTAGAACGTCTTCATATAACGACATCTGATTTTTAGGGTTCCGTACCCAAAGGGTAAAACGGAACCCTATTACTGAGGCTCCGCTGTCCGTCCGTCCGTCCGTCCGTCCGTCCGTCTGTCACCAGGCTGTATCTCATAAACCGTGATAGTTAGACAGTTGAAATTTTCACAGATGATGCATTTCTGTTGCCGCTATAACAACAAATACTAAAAATTAGAATAAAATAAATATTTAAGGGGACTCCCATACAACAAACGTGATTTTTTTTGCCGTTTTTATAGATAATGGTACGGAACCCTTCGTGCGCGAGTCCGACTCGCACTTGGCCGATTTTTAAGGTCGTTTTCTATACGCTTTTTTGTTTCTTCCATTAATTTCTTTTCAGCTGCCGATCTAGCTTGCCATTTCCTAATAGGTAAAAAAATGATATTTATACGATACATCATTACATTTTTTTAAATCGCGATTAAAAATGACACAGTTTTCGTTTAAAATCGTTCGTTCGTTTCGTATCGTTTTAATTTCATCTGATGGACGGTTGGTAATTTTCACTAAATAATTTTCTACATAATCCGATTTTTGTGTCCTAACAGTTTTTATATAGCCTAATTGACTCCTAAAAGATCGTAGTTCACGAGAAATATTAAAATCTCATGACAAAGCTTGACAGTAAACTAAATCACTAACTTTTGAGAATAAAGTGCAAAATTTAGGTGATTTTCCTTGCTAGCTTCTAACAGCCTATTATAAAAAAATATGGCCACTGAAATTACGATTTTAAACATAAAATGACTAATATACCTTGGTCTTCCAAATTCATGATCAAACAATCTCTTCCTAGTCTACAAAAACAAAAAATATCTTATGGTAAAAACAAGCATTACAAATCACTAATATAAATACGTAAGTACACTATATTATTTCGAAATTAAATATCTGATGACAAAAGCGATTGAGGTATTAAAGTATACTACAAATGAATGATATAATTATTAAGCTACGAAGAAATAATATTAAAACTACCCTCAATTAAAAAAAAGAATATCGGATTTTGGCCAAGTTTTAGCTTCCAATACCCGTAAGTGTGTTAATCCAGGCTGTTGTCGATAGATAACAATCGTTAAGCTAACTCAGCGGTCTTCCGGGTGTCTTGAAACCACTGGTTTCGGCTAATCCGCAGTTCAGCAGCGTAGTGGAGTATACTCTAAACTCCTTCGGTTGAAAGGAAACCTGTATCGCTGTAGTGGGAAGAGTTAGGTTTGGTGTAGGTGTAGTGATCTAATTTTTATTATCTGTATTCCACAATGACATATAGAAATATAGTTCCAATAGATGTAAAAAGACAAAATTACTAATTACCCTTCGAAACCCGTGTGGTCATATATGACCGCGAAATGTATGGGAAAAGGTATATAACGGGTTCTGAAGGCTTACAGAAGTGAAGCGTCAATGTATATACATACATTGCCTGCCTTCCTATATAATAAAGTAAATAAAGAAATATACATATATAATAAACCCTATTACGAGTGTAAAGCAATATTAACAACCTGGTTAAAAGAACTATGTTATGATGAAGTGGAGACTCTAATTAATAAAACTTTTATATAGCTGTATTGTACCATTTTTACCAGCTCTCTTCCTAAATTGTCATACGCACAAACATACACCCACATTTTGCTACACAATTTACCACACACAAACACACATACCCACATGCACACACTCACGCATATACACACACTCATACACACACACACACACACACACTCACATACACACTAAGTAATTTAGTTAGTCGTATAAAATTATGTTTTTGTTTGTATTAGTATTGTTTTAAATTTTCGTTGTTTTACTGTACATAGTTCTAAAAAATTGTTTTAGTACCTATCATAAAAATATTAGCGCTAAGAAAGAGCGGAGCCTCCTGGCACAAGCATACTTTTTGCTTAAAAGGAGACTCCAGCAACTACCATTGTTTTTGTATCTCAAGTTATTGAAATAAAGTATTTTGTATTTTTTGTATTTGTATTTGTACATTTATTTTGTAAAGTAGATTTCAATCCTCTCTAGATTCTAATATAGATGTATGGATTATTCCCAGTTAATAATTACCAATAATATGATAATGTAGTGTTTATTTCTGCCGAATTGTGTAGATCGACTGCTTTTTCTTTACCAAGTTGCCTAATACTAGAGTTCGGAATATATTAAATCCATTTGTTGTTTTGCATAATTTTAGTGAGAATAGCATTCAACGGAACCGTACTGGGGCTGTTCGTCTGTTTGGCCGTCTGTCTGTCATAAGATGGTATCTTTTTTACTGTAATAAGTTTCGATAATTGAGATTTTCATAGTGGATTGGCGGAGGCCAGCGTTTCAGCCGCCCGAGGGCCACTCACTTAGCTTAGGTAAGAGCTAAAGCTAAATAGCGCCGTCATTTTGTGTTTTTTAACAAGGCTGAATTTAAGACCGATGCCAAGAAACGCTCAACACAGGCACTGAAGAACCATATTTATATTTTTTTGCGACATGTTCTGTATTTATTATTTATGTACAATTAGACATCATTTTGATTATTGCTATAAGTGGCCACGATAAGCAATACAATATATGTTACAAAAAACAAAAATATGATACTTCAGTGCCTGTATTGAGCGTTTTTTGGAATTGGTTTGAAATTCAGAGTTATTAATAAAAAAAATGAGGGCGCCACTTAGCTTTATGCCCCTTCTTAACGACTGTCATCTATCGACAAAAGCCGGGAGCGACGCCTTAACGTGCCCTACGAGCGCGGAGAAACTCGAGATAGATAAACCCGTCCATAGACAGGCTGCGGTCGACGCTGCGTAACCTGCGTGTTTGGTTAGAATGACACGCGCAACGATGCCATCGAGCTAATAAATTATATTTTAATTATTGAAATAATATCGTCTATAGAACAAATAATATTTCAAAAAATCTAAGAATTCACCAACCGTGTCCTCTCGTTAATTTTATTAATGTGACTGTGAATTTTATTGATATTTAGAACTGCTTCATTGTACGAAACAAGTAAGTTAAACACAGATTGAACATTAGCCGGGTAGGCCGGGCTACCTACGTTACAATTACAAATATATCAGTACATCTTCCCCCTTAAACAAATCTCATTCAACTTAAACCGCTAAGTACCAATGTATATGATTTCACGATTGAACCTGATTCCTACTTGTCTCGCGCTGTCGAGAAGACTCCTTAGACGCTTGTCGTGTTCATCTTTTGATGTTCCCCAAACAATAATGTCGTCAACAAAAGAGTCCACGCCATCCAAGTCTTCCAGCAGCTGGCGGACCTTAGCATGAAATATCTCCGATGCTAAGTTTATACGGTAGGGTAAGCGTAAGTACGCGACTTTTATTACCCGACGGCACGCTGACTCTTGACACACCAGAGAGAACAGCCGCTCATCAATCCGCACACTCCTCATGGCCTACTGCTCCGATTTTCGTGGACCCTTCTTCTGATCCTGCGTCCTGTCTTCACGCAACAGAAAGTGGTGTCGTACCTGCACTTGCGTCCTTTCCCAAAGGGTCTGTATCGGGCTTGGACGGCATCTCTCCACAGCATCGTATGTATCATATAAGTCATGGTTTAGAGATAGCGGGCGAACTGTGTGAATCTATGTTCGATATTATCCCAGCAACCTCGTTTTACAACCGCTCCGCCAGACGGCTGAGAATTGGTCTTCACACTACAATCGCAATGGTCGCATACTGTGTGCTTCCAGAGCAATTTTCAGCCTAGAATAAGTTGTAGCAGGATTGTATAATGCGGTTATCAAGGTTTACACTAGGGACTACAGCATGAGGTTCTTCAAAAAAGACCTTAATAGATTTTTGACAGGGTCGACAACGCACTAGTGACACGACACTGCTTCTGTCGAATGAAATCGCATCAATAATTGAAGAAGCATTTGTTTTTTTATGTAGAGGTACGTTACAGCTAAATATATAATTAAAATGAATTATATTTATAGCTAAATAACAACTGCCTGGCGGGTTGTTGTGTTCCAGTCAGTGAGTTATCGGTTACCAGTATGTGTGGAGTTGCTGTGTTAATGCTGGGGGCGGCAACGATCGCCTGTATCAGTATCGACAAGCAAGCATGTGAATATTTGCTTGCTTCCTGACACAAAATAAAATAGATAGTTCCAGTTGCCTCACATCCTCGTCGCGCCGCGGCCAAGCCGCAGAGTAGTATTGGTATTGGTGCAGTCACAAGCAAATAAATCACTTGACCGCGCATGAAATTATCCTCACTAACTAAAATGTGGTGTTTTAGCACCTAAATATATTAGCGATTCGAGCCTACTTTTTTAAGTCGCTAAGGTGATAAATAAGCGTATGGCCTGCCTGATGGTGAGCAGTTACAGCCTATGGACATTTGCAACACCAGGGGTGTCACTGTTGGGTTGCCAACCCTGTAAGAATCTCTTCACGCCTTTCTTGAAGACCCCATACTGTAGTCCCTTGGGAAAACCTCGGTAGGGAGCTCATTCCACAAGTAAATAGTTCTTGGTAGAAAACTTCCCTGGAACCGCACAGTACGCGACAATTGCGGTTCCAGTGTATGAGGATGAACTCCCAGCCGTCGGCGAGCTGTGTGATTGTAAAAGGAAGCTGTTCGGCATAATGTCAAACAACTCCTCAGAATACAACCCATTATACAATCGGTAGAACACGCAAATGGAGGCAAAATCTCTTCTCAAACTACCGTGTGTGAGATCAGGATCATCGACGATCCTCACAGTTCCTCCCTGCACCGAGTCACATGGTCCAAGCTGGTATCCATCAGGTGTCCCTGCCCAAAGGTGGCTACAGTACTCCATATGCGGCCTGATTTCGTAACATAAGTCTTTGCCTCGAGCTGGAGTACTGTTTGGCCCTGTTGAGCACACCAAGTTTCTTTTACCTTTCGCCTGGTTTACCTTCTCTTCCGGGTGACTTCGGTACTGAACACCGCTGGAGATCTCGACACCGAGAATCCCATTACTCTTGGCAATAGTGAGGAAAAAAGCAGGTACTTTATATTCTTTTTATGAAGGGAGGGGTAAAATTGTGCTCTTCTTTTACCGAAGGTGTGATTTATAAATCTAGTTTCCGTGAACGGTTTGGATTTTATAATTTAGAAAAATTATAATATCACAATGTTGTTAACTTATCTATATATGTATTTATAATTTCACGCTAACTGCCTTGCGGGGTAGGCAGAGAGGGCCTAGCGCCACTTGACTCGGTATTTACACACACCTCACTCGCTCTTTTAACATGCATAGCTCTTCTCTTGTACGTACGTGTATGCATGTTTCTAGTACTCCCGACCTCACCTCTGATAAAACACGGTGAATTTGGTCACGTTTGTTATTCTTGGCCTTGCTTGGCTGCTACATTCTTCTACTTTCGCATTGTATGTCTGTTTCGTAATGCTTTCTCCCCGCATTATTTCTATTGTTATGTTATATTCTGAATTAATATTTAGACCGGAATATCTTTGAATTATTTCGGGTTGCAAGTGGACGGAACCACGGGCATGGCGTAATAGTAAATAATAGGAAAATAGCTATGTAGGGAGTTAGTAGCTTAAATGAAGGGACGACGGCGTGAACATAGTCGCGACAAATACGGTGCATGTTATAGGTGCAACATCCATGTTGCAGTACTTAATGCGTATGCACGCGACCGGTTTATGGCGTGTAGCGTCCAGCCCGCGGGCCCGCCTACCCTGCTCGTCTACTTGCCTTTTTATCCTGGGGCAAATTATTCTTGGATATGCATTCTAGCTGTAAATAATATTGCAAGGTGCTACAATTATCGGTTCATAAATATTTGTCACCTAGAATATTGTGCACTTCATTTATCCTATCAAATTTAATGAGCATTTTTTGTATATACCTATGTCTATGTATATATATTGTTATCTCGGAATTGGCTCTAACGATTTGAATTAAATTTTGTATTTAAACAAAGGTTGCTTTTTAAATTTTTCAATGTAGGTATTTTTAATTTTTTATGTATATTCTTTTTTCGCTAAGGATATCTTTACATTTAATTAGGGCGATATTTATTATATCGTATAATATGTGAGAGGTAGGTAACTACATATTAAAATCTTAGGAACCAATTTCCAATTCTAATCCATGGATATAGCAATTAAATGTGGTTAATGATTGGTACCGTTAACCTTGTCTGCTCATGGAGTTAAGTAGTCTTTAATCGTTAACAGTTTTTTTAGATCGTCGGGAGGCATACAAGCATACGGCCCACCTGATGTAAAGTGGTTACCGTAGCCTATATACGCTTGTAATACATTAAGTATCACTCGCGCGATGCCTCCTCTGCTATATACATCAACTCCGAGCTTATTGGTGACCTCACTGACATGTACATGACATGCATGCATTTGTCTTGTGTGGGAATCGAACCCACGAGCGTTAGTGTCAAAGCCGCGTCATTCACGACTGCGCCACCGAGCTCGTCAATGCGCCACCGAGCTCGTCAAAACTAGGTGTCAAAGAACAGTAAATCTTGGTGAGCCCTTTGACAATCCAACATGTTTATTAGGTTACGTAGGTACGTTATTATCTAAAAGGCAAACGTATATACGTTATTATTACGTACCAAGGAATTGCTGTGTAAGCAGCAGAGGAGGTATCGCGCGAGTGATACTTAATAAATATATCGCAAGAATTAAAAGGCTACGGTACCCGCTTTACATCAGGTGGGCCGTATGCTTGTATGCCTCCCGACATAGTATAGAAAAAAAACTATTGTTGCCACACTGCTGTGTTTTTGCTAATACATTAAATTAAACATACTGAAAACGCCGATTCGTAATGTACTTAGTTCAATATTTATTGAACGATTTAAGTAGTCTTATATATCTTACGTTGGTACGGAATCCTTCACTGTGCGACTGAGACTCAACGTTGGATGGTCTCGCGTTTCAGGTGATATTGATCCAATACGTAGAAGGCCTACCGAGAACACCAACCAATATACCCATTAGCTGTTGAAGTATTAGGTACGGACGCCTTGCACTTGCATAATTATCACTTCTGATCGCTATTTCCTGGCTGGCTACCCACGCACTGCATGCCTTACTGCACGTGCATTCACTCCCGAAATACCAGGAATAGTCGGCCGGACGCTACACCGGTTTGAGTGCTCAATAGCGCAGAGGGGTGTACTACGATTTCTATAAAGTTATTCGTGACGTATATGCGCTTTAATACCTCCACCCCTTGCCAATATAGCTCTAACGTCTCCTCTCTGTAACAATGAAGGCAGGAAGACCTTACGAACTTTACGAGCCTTTTTAAGTTTCAACTCCATCAAACTCAGAAACGTCGGCGACGAAGGCCCTGATTAACACTTTAGAGCACTGGCGTACTCGTAGATACTGACCAACAGCTCCCAGCTCAAGCAGCCATATGTTCATTGTAAACCCTATCGCATAGAATACTTGTACAAATAAACAATACGTCAATCTACGAGTACATCATACAACTTTCGCACAGAGGAACAAGGTAGCTTTTATGTTCACCAACAGACAAGAACAATTGTACATTGCAATTTTTTTTGTATACAGTTATATTATGAAATGCACAATAATTGCAGGTTTTATGTGCTGTTGGTTTACCTAAGTTTTCGTAAGTACGAGTATTTTGTATATCACAAAAGCTGTTGGTCTATTTAAATGTGAACCATACCAAGAAATGTATGCAAATTTAGTTAAGGTTGTTCCTAGCTTAACTGCAATTTCTTTGCCACAGGGCGTGGGCATCAGTTTGTCGGCAGCCTTCATGACAACTAAATTCATTGATAGTACGCCTTCCTACCTTCAGAGAGATTGTGGGCCTCGGGCGACCGGCCTGTTTGGTATTTATAACACAGCACTAACGTGATTGTGTCTTTAATGGATTCCGATGTCTTGCGGTCTTGAGGAGACATTCAGTTTCACAAGCAAATCCGCTTATGATAGTAATAATATATTTAGCTCACATTGTTGCGTGATTTGAGTAAGTAATTCTCAAAATAAAATGGAATGCTCGTAATGAAACTTAAGTATAGTTTTATTGTTTTATTTCGACGAGCTCGGTGACTCAGTCGTGAATGACGCGACTTTGACACCAACGCTCGTGGGTTCGATTCCCATACAAGACAAACATTTGTGGGCATAAACATGTCTGTTTGTCTTGGTTTGGATGTTTTAAGAGAGGTAGGGCGCATCAAAGCAGCCCGTCTGCGGAAGTACTACCTCCACCTCACAGAAAACCGCAGCCAAATAACAACTCCCTAGAGGGTTGTTATGTTCCAGCGTGTGAGTGGGGTCACCAGTAAGCTCTCAAGGAGTTGCTCTGTAAGCAGCAGAGTAGGCATCGCGCGAGTGATACTTAATTATCGCAAGCGTTAATAGGCTACGGTACCCGCTTTACACCAGATGGGCCGTATGCTTGTATGCCTCCCAACGTAGTATAAAAAAAAATATTGTTACACTAAAGTTTGTATTGCAAAGTTTGCGTTTGGCTATCAAAAAGTATCCTATAACACTTTGCGAGGCTTATTAGTTCGTTAGTTAAGGTTGGGGTGTCAAATGTAGATGGAAATGGTTCATGTAAATACACACGTCCGGTGCATCGCCCGTTTTTCCGACCTTGGCTGACACTTGGCCGTGTGTAGTTAGGTGGTATGCAAACGTACAAGTTATGTCCATAAATCTACCGATCATTGCAATGCATGTACGAATATGTACCAGGCCACTCATAAAGTATTGCGAAAAAAAGTTTTTTTTTGTATGAGAGTCTGGTCAGTTATAATCTATTTCGAAAATATGATTATTTGTAAGTAAAAATAGGTACGTTCCAATTTCTAAGCTTCCCTTCACATTTTTTGCGAGCTAATTTAAATTATCGTGTCTCATTTAAAAATGGGTCTGCGCCGGAAACATTTTCGCGCTGTGATTTCAAGTGTCGCCTGAAACCGGACGAATCGTACAATAGGCATTAAATGGCAATCATGGATGAAGGCCCTTCCAAGGCAACCGTGTATCGTTGGTATAACTAACTTTCTTCTAGTTGACTAACTTTGGGGGATGAAGAAAGAAATGGTCGCCCTTTGACGGTTTTTACGAAAGAAAACGCGCTAGCAGTGAAAAATTTAATTCAAGACAAGTTGGATCGGGAATCCTTCACGAGATTCTACACTTGCATCTTCACGTAAGGAGGATAGTTTCACCCTGGGTTCCGCACAACCTCACCGTTGCTCAGAAGCAGGCCCGGGTGGAATGGTGCCATACATATATATATATATATACTAGCGGACTCGGCAGACGTCGTCCCTGTCCGGAAAAGCAGCACCACATTAAATTCAGTCTCAAGATTTGGTGACATAGTTATGTCTTAGGTTTTCGCGATTGTTACACATTGAATTAAACTATTTTTAACGGAAGTATAGCGTGTTTTATTTATTTTGTTGAACCTGACGTTTCGAATGCTTTGCAGCATCCGTGGTCGCAGGAAGACTATGTTCCGATTCACACAAAAATCGCTCACGGTGTCCGAACGTTTTTGAGTAGATCTCTGGGTTTGTGACTTGATTATTTTTAGAACTGGATGCCAAGCAGGCCTTGCCAACCATCTTTTCTATCGAAACTGGGGTGTTTTCTTATTTCAATAGCCTCGCGTAGCATTCTGGGCATGTAGCGGTTCTCCTTGGCGAGGATTTGTGGTTTATCGAACCGCATGTAATGGTTTGGCTGGTCCAGTGTATGTTCACATACTGCAGAGTTTTTATCACGCCTATTCTTCATGTCAGCAATGTGTTGTTTCACTCGAGTACCTATGCTTCTCTTTGTTTGCCCTATGTATGATAAACCACATTCGCAGTCTAATTTGTATACTCCTGCATCTTGTAAGGGGATATTACACTTGATAGGTCTTAGAAATTGGCTGATCTTCTTATGGGCGCTTGAAATAAGTTTTAACTGAAGCTCGCCGTAAGATGTTGCCGATTTTGTCTGTGACTTCCTTTAAGTATGATAATATAGCAGGTTGACGTTCAACTGTAGGTGGCTTCGGGCGGCTTCTGTGACGCATGCAAGGGAACAAGTACTGCGGAGCAATAGTCACAAATTCCCTCAAACACCGTTTTAATAGATGAACCGCCATCAGAACAGCAAACACTAGTCACAACGATGAAAGATGATTGTATAAAGAAACAGTACAATTGAATGCAAAAAAAACCAGTGTATTGGTATTTAAAAGAGAGAAAACCGAAACGAATACAAGGATTATGGTTGATGATATAAACCAGTGAACGAAATTGTTTACCTAATAAGCGCTTTAGCAAGGATAGAATGTACACTGCTGATGTGGACAGACAAGCGAGTGCAGGGAGTAATGTGATACACTTTTAGGCAACCTAAACCTAAATCAGAAGGTAAGTAAAAGCTGGGTATGGCGGAGTGAGCATGAAAGTAGAATAAACGCGGTCGAGATACTTCATAGGACAATTTAATATAAAACTTCATCGGAAAATTTACATTTTACCTTGTCTAATTATAGAAACTGCGATGTATGTTTCTTAGGTTAGTTTGGTTGTTATTTCCTCGCAAATTAGCGAAAAATACTGTACAAGTCTCGGTTGAAATAACAATTAAAATGGCATTGTTTAGTTCAAAACAACGTGTCTGGCGTCTTTCAATGTTGTTCGAGCATTGATTGCTTTAGTAATATACTATTAAGGTATTCTTGCAGTAATTGTATATTATACCTAACTTTATTAAAACTTTTTAAGAGAGTTAGTGCGCATCAAAGTTGCCCAATTGGTGGAGTATCTCCGCCTTACAGAAAACCGCAGTCAAATAGTAACTCGATAGAGCGTTGCTGTGCTTTTGCAAGTGAGTGGGATTACTAGAGAGCTCTTAATGTATTTCTCTGTTAGCAGTAGGGATGCAACACGCGAGTGATACTTCCTATATTGCGAGCGTTCATAGGCTACGGCAACCATTTTACATCAGGGGAGCCGTACTCAAGCTTGTATGTCTCCCGACGTTGTAAAAACAAAGTATAGTTAAAAGGAATAATTCTGAACAGACAAACAGCCAGCACATTTATAAATATCCAATGATTAGTGATATATGGATATTGGCAATTATTCAGCAACAAATCACAATAAATTGTAATTTACAATATAACGTTGTTGGTAGGGACGATTCTTTAATTTACTGAATTGGACTTAAATCAATCAGTACAATCAGAGTTCAGTGACTGGTTGGGTGGGTTGAATACGAGGTAGACTCTTTATGATCAATTACCAAAAAGGATTCCTGACGAAATTTATGATAAAATCTAGACACTAGTAGTGTGTCAGTCAAATTCGGTAAAGATAAGGGCGACACATATGACAACGTGTATATTACACAAAACATTTCGACCCATAGGGGTCTACAAAATTTTTATACTTACATACTGTATATTTAATAAAACTCCCTTGAAAATCTGGGATTTTAAATTACATTAATACAGTTCTTATAGTTACAGAATTATTGACGTCTCAAAAGTGAAGTTTTTATCACTTATTCTGACGCTGGCTGGCTCATCAAAAACCACTTAGAAATGACTTAGAGAATTGAAATTTCGCATCATCTACAAGGTACAAAAATTGAAAAGTTCAAAACTTGCTTTAAATCGAGGTTAACCAAGAAAATGAAGGCTTTTTGTTTGTTTAGACACTTTTTTATTTAAGTATCTAAATAAAAAAGTGTCAAGCATTTAATTTAGCGTTTCAAAAATTATTGATATTCTAACAAAAACAACATAACTATGAAGAAATTGAGTTGATATCTATCGAATGACATGTTCCATAGCGTTTCTTTTGATTACAGCCGTACCTTCTCAATCGGTCCCTCATTACTGAGGATCGAGGATATCTGGAACCCTTCAAACGAACAATCTCCCTCCATCGGTTTCTAGTAAAATTTAGATGAGGAGGTGGCTGTGGATCATATCTATATGTTACCGACTGGCCACGTGTTCTCTTTCCTTCAGTGGTGCCAACAATGACCGACAGTTTTTCAAGGTTGCCAAATAAGAAGTGAAAAGTGGCCGATATAGAGAGTACGCGTTACAGAAGTGTTGTGATGGGCAGTTCGGTTTTAATGCCGAGTTGGGAGAGAATAGATACATTTGTACGTTTGGCCGTCCATGGTATTCGGAGCACTCGCCAACAATTCCACATTTCCTCTGTCTTGCTAGAATAGTCCACGTCTCCAGTTTTAGAGAAAGATTGGAAATATGAGGGCTCTGACTAAGCGAGTTTTTGTCTTGTAGCTTATTAGAATGCTCTTCGGTTTTGGGTGCTTTTGATTTGGCCCTTTTTCAATACATCATCAATTTGTGTGCGTCTAGGGCAACCCCTCCCGAAATCACCCTTCACTCTCGCCTCATACACTTCTTTCGTAACTCTTTTGTCATTCATTTTTTCTAAATGACATAACCATTTCAGCATACCATTTTAAATTTTTTTGCTGTGCCTGCATGCATATATATATATATATATATATACAGAAAAACTTTACTCAAAACAATCTACATTTTACACCACATCTTTTTTTTTTTTTTTGGTTCTTTTTATCCCCGTGGGGAAAGGCAAAGGGATCTAGCCCTTTTAATTCTATGTTCTTGGGAAGGGTACTTCGACCCAATCAACCCAGTTTAAATACCACCCGTAAAACGCTAGGAATTTTACAAGGTTTTCTTGATGAACTTATTCACGTCTTCCAAAAAGTGCATAAACGTGTTATATTTGAGGTTTTTCATTATTGTATAATTGCACTAGCACTTATGTTACAAAACACTATCGAAATTGTCACATAAAACTAATTTTACACTGAATTGTAAAAATTTCAAGTATAAGAACAATGTCACTCGTCAAAAGCGCGGGAAGAAGTCCTACACTTCATCTTTCACACACGCGCAAAATTTATAGTTTTAGCAATTGTTTATTTTCCTACACAGTTCCAAACACCTACTAGTATCTGTTAATCGAATTAATTTAATTTAAACGCAACTTGTTACTTTAATTAGGTACTCGCACAAGGTCTATAATTTTTTTCTCGTGTAGCCCGCGGAGTGGGGGCTCTGGCGACCGGTATCACAGGTCTCTCCCGAAACCTATTTCAGACGTCATTCTCACACAAAACAGGTCACATATGTATCTGTAATAAAGTCTACCAAAGTTTTAAGTACCTTTTGTGATCGAGAACTTACATTTTATGTTTTTTTTAATAATAATAATAGTTTATCCATTATTATTATTATTAAATATATAAAAATAATATTGGATAAACTGTTAAATGATAATCCTGCTCATTTGTATATTGTCCCATTGATATCCCCTGGAGCGGGTTACGGCGGGTACAACATTACATACAGTCTTTTCGGAGGGGCCTCTACGCGTTGGATCCTTATCCCCGCGCACGCCTATGAAATGACCGGGATTAATACCGGTGAGTGGAAAGATTATGGATAAACCATTGTTATTATTTAAAAAAAAAACATAAATTGTAAGTTATCCTACTGGTAATCGTGATACACAGACAGGCAGCAGGCCATCAGAAAAACGTTCCCTATTTTGGGCTTCGGTTTCGTATCACCAAAAACCTTTCTTTGATATTGCTAAAGAGTAACCCCGCATTGTATTCAAGTTATCATAAATTTGTGTAACGCAGGCCGATGACTGATTAAATATCCTATGAATATTTTAATGACATTGTTGCAGCGCGCCCACGTAACTCTCTGTTTCTGATAGCAACAATACAAACGAATATAAAGAGCGTCATTCAATACATAATTAAATATACAATACAAGAATAAACATATAGTAAGAGATCTTCCTCAGAAAGGAAGGTTCATAAACAATGATACAAAAACCAGATTCTATTCAGGACACGCTATACAAGTGCGTGAAATTGTGAATTGTTTGTTAATCTTTTTTTTTATACAATGTCGGGTGGCATCCAAGCATACGGCCTATCTGATTTAAAGTGGTTACTGTAGTCTATGAACGCTTGAACGCACTCGCCACCCCTGCTGCTTACACAGCAACTCCTTAGGAGTTTACTGGTGACCTCACTTGCTCGTAGTGTGCGGTGGAGGCACTTTTCAATCAAATTTTCAAACAATCGGATAGCCTCGATGCGGCTCACCTAATAGTTTCGGGTCTATGACTGGCAAAAACAAGTTAGTACCCTGGATCACCAGGATCATGCTACAATTTGTTATCAAAGGAACAACCCCTTAGCCTTCAGTTTTAATTTGTTTAAAATAATTCTAATCTGACATGTCATGTCTTGGCAGACGGACGGACAGACAGACAGGCAACAAAATGATCCTGTAAGGGTTTCGTTTTTCCTTTTGAAGTTAGGAACCCTAAAAATGTTACAAAAGTCGATGCATCTGTCTGTACCTACTGTCTTTATTTTATTTTACGCTACGTCTGGTGGCAAATAATGTAAAGCGTAGCATATAATTTCAGAAACTTTTGCTATACAATTCACTATAGCTATTAGCGCAGTAGATTGCAACTTCTCACATGAAAGAAACAACAATTTTCCAGGGGGCGGTTACTTATCCGGTAATATAGAGGCATTTCCCTAATCGAGTTGCTTCTTAAATATTGCTGTGCCCCTATCACTCTTTTGCCATCGTTTGCTTGGTAGGCTACACCACGTGTATGTGTGCCAGTTAAACACCATTGTAATGAATAGTGTCACATATATTATAAATATATAAATCGCAGACGTATTTTCCAGTTAGGTAATGTTCTCTCGAAATAGTGGCAATGTTAGTGTACTTAGATAAGGTCTAAACAAGTAACTAGCGAACTGTTTAATAATCCGAGACACTCTTTGGAACGTTTCAGCCAATTATTTCTAAAACATAGTAGTTATCAGTTACAAGATAGCGATTGTGAATAGACAAAATATAAGTATTTATTCTCTTACCGAACTGGAGCGGGAAATATCGACAGTGGTGCATTGCACTCTGGTCTAAAAATACAGTCGAAAGCCTGGCGAAACACGGGGAGTGTACCATGACGGGCGAGCAATGTATGTGACAGGTTTTAGCTATGACTATTTTGTTACTCAAGTTACATAATTCTGTAACGTAACAAATATCGTACTCCGTATACACAAAGTTAGGTATGTTGTAGTATATGTGTACTATATTATTGTAAGTATACCTATACAGATCAAGATCATAAGACAACTGACAAAGTATGTTGGATTCTACGCGCATACTATGCCATACCCAGAACTATATGCGTATGTAAAATCACATGAGCACGAATAGGATCAGGTGATCATTTCTTCTTCATTCATGCCTCGCTGTGAATGCTAATTGCATGATGGGAATTAATAGAATTTGTCAAACAGGTAATGTCAAATAGACATTTTGATATTGTGTAAAACTACGAAATATCAATCACAACTACTTACTACTACTACAGATCGTACCGATTGTGGTACTAAGTAATAAGTAAGAATTATTTTAAAACTTTCAGAGAAGTTCAGCCGTTTCCGGACAGTATTTGACTATTGGGGAAGCTATCTCGGATTGTGAAAGTACATACCAATCCTTCGCCTATTTTTTTTTTATCTAAGCCCTTTTAATTACCTTTACCTTTTAATCAAATGTTTTAGTAAATAGAGTACGTAGGCAAAGGGCTTCCAGTATTGAATAGAATGTGCAGACAGTAGGAAAATTGTCTAAAGTTAAACTTTTTCGCTTATTTTATATTGGAGATGGTAAGCGAAAATACGATTTATATGCTGTTTTTAAGCGGTCAGGTAATCCTGTTTATAGCTATGCGTGTTTAGATAAAAGTAAACATTATATTAATTGCTAGCAGGTACAGATAATGTTTATCGTATCGCCGGCGCCTAGCACGTACAGGAGCGTCGAAGAGAACAAAGAAGGAAGGGCACCTACAACAACATTTTGATGTTACTGTCGCCGCCCCAGAAGGAGGAGAAGACCTGACCTGTCCTCCGATGTCCTTCGTTTGATGAAGTACACCGGAGGACATTGCCATGCACATATGGGGCATTGCCAACCGAGTTACATAACCATGAGATGGACGGAGTTGAGGGTTGGTGGAAGTTTGATTGTCATATCGTGCTTGAGTCAGCTGACGTTAAAACTGCGTTGCGTCTTTTCCAATTACAAACATGAGCTCGCGATACTCTTTGCGTTGCAACGTTCCCAGTACATAAGACATCTATTTGTTTGCCTCGTGACGTTACAAAGATGCGCATCGCGTCATGTCCATATTTTAATAACACGCGGTCAAATTCTAAAGGTACGGTTGGGATTGTTCTTTTATTTAAAAGAATGGGTGTTGTTTGGATCAAACAAAGAAAAGGAAGTAGTTTGACATTATTTTCGGCACTTTTAATACCACTAAGGTAGAAAACAAGCGTAGGGTCTATCCAATGAAAAGCAATTACATAGCCTATGGATACTTGTCACAGCAGGAGCGCCACGTGAACGTTGCGACCCTGTAAAAACTTCTTCACGTCTTTTTTCGACTTCACGACCTTGCGACTCTAGTATGTGACGATGAATTCCCCATCAGCGAGCGATGCGGGTGTAAAAGAAAGTTGTTGGATCACCGGTAGTTCTGAAGAATATGCTTTGTTTTCAACAATATTTTTTATTTTTAAACAATACGTGATATCGCATGTGAAAGTTGAAACATTACGTTTTAAGAGCATTGTACCAGGCATGTTCTTTTCCCGTGACCAAAACAAGTTATACTGCCCCTTTTCGGTTGTTGCAATATCACACACATCATATTGGTAATATCTTACGATTACGGCGGCTCGTTCTTCGAGACTGCGAAGGCGCCGCCACGATATCACACGGGCTGCGTGTGCGCATCACGCGGCGCTAGCGTGACATTTATTTATACGACCGTGTCTAGCAATGTATGTATTGCTGCTTTATCAGTCGTATTGAGGGATTAACAATTAATTTGCAATTGTAAACAAAAGCTAATGAAGTAGATCATTACTGTTAAGAATACCTATCTGAAATCAGTAATTGGTGGATGTCTAGCGGGGTGGTGCGCCGGTTTGACGCGCTCGGCCCGGGCGCTTCATTCGCACGCAGCGCAAGCGCCGGGTGGTCGCGCACCGTGCTTATCATTAATCATTTCACCTCGCATTTCCACACCTACCCTCATTAATATTCCGCGATACAAAAATCAACAAAGATAAAAATATAAAAATAAGTTTGCACGAAAGCGAAAAAAAAACACGCCGGCCTCGAGTGACTTTATCAACAGTGTCTTTATAAATTTATATACTATCAGTAAACAAATAAACACTGGACTGTAATTGGACCGCGGTCCTACTGTGCTGTGATTAATGGACAATTGTGGAGTGCACCTAACTATACATGTCCTCTCCCAAGCTCGAGATGTCATTGGAACATGAGATTCCTGTGTTGATGAAAAAGGTAATACATGATTTTTTTTTATTTGTTCGCCATTCAATTACAATCTCACTATCCGAGTAGGTATAATCTCACTATTGATATATAATCTCACGCGAAGGAATAGATGAAGATGTGCACTTCAAATTACAGATTTACGTTGCCGTAAAATGCATATATTTACAATTTATTACACAGTTGTGACAATGCCTTTTTAATTTAATAAATATTATATAATAATTATTATTTTATATAATTATTATTTTTTTTGTTTTAATCCTTTTTTATACAAGTTCAGGAGGCACACAAGCATACGGTCCATCTGATGTATTATGGATACCGTAGTCTATGAACACTTGCAATACCTGACATATCGCTTGCGCCATGCCACATCTGCTGCTAATGCAGTAACTCCTTAGGAACTTACTGGAAACCGCACTCACTCGCAGGAACACAATAAACCTACAGGGAATTGTTATTTCGCCTGAAGTTTACTTCCTCAGACGGGCTGCCTTCCACAGACGCTCTACCTCTCTGAAATCATTAATCTCTTAATTCACAGTCAGTAAACTCAGTTTATTAATGTCCACGTGTAAATTGTTTTTAATTTTGAATGACATTGATTATGCAAAATCTGACATTTGGGATAGAAATAGGTTGCACCCAGTCAGATCTTTATTTTGTTTCATTTACGTTTTCTTTTGTTTCATACAGTTTTAAAACAACCTTGACTGATAAAAAATGCAATTGAAAAATATTAACCCTAACAACCTTATAAATACAGCTGTTACCCATATATCTGCTAAATGGGCCGATTCTAGGTGTATCTGTCTAATGTTACGCCATAAGCGATGCGATGGTTTCTTAATAAATATATTATTTTGTTCGTCTTTCGTTATGCTAAGTATGAGTGTGGAGTTACAAAATGCAACGATGCAGTTAGTGCTAGCAAATGTCTTTTGTTTTTACGTACACGCCTATGCGTCGAGTTTACCACACATCTCATGTACATTTATGTATGTAACCTACTTATTTAATATGTGACTTAGAAGGTGTGAGAGAGTCAATTTTTATATTACCGAAGTGGCAAATAAGCTTACAGCCAGATGGATGATGTGCAATCATTTCTACGCTTTGTAGAAATCTCTTCGTGCCTTTTGTAAAGAATCCCTTGAAAAAACTTGATAGGAAATCTCAATATCTACATTTTCGTCTAAGAAAACTCCTTTAGCGATATAACTGATTGTAGGCGGAGAAGGGTATAAGATGGTATCATGGCTATCATAACAGTATTTCTGACAGCATCACAAGAACACACAGAGGTAAAGTTTCACCTTAAGTTAGTTAACACCGATCAATGCTCATTTTGGACATAGCAAATTCTCTCTTTAAACGTAAGAGGTATAAGAAAAACGACCAAGTGCAGTCGTTATCTTAGTTGGCTATTTCTATTGGATGAATTTATGTTCTGGGATAGATAATATCGAAGGGCTGAACCATATTTATTATACAACATTGTATACAAGAAAAAACACAACTTTTATTGGCAAACTGCTAGACAACCTTGCGCACCTGTTACATTGTAAGGTTTTATGGAATATGCGGATGATCCTAGATGGTAGTTGAGCTTAACTGCCGTTTACAGGTCTTGTTAACAACAATTTAAATTGCTAATATTATCGACATCCACTTTTTACTGTATGATTATGCCTGGTAGTAACTACATCTACTAGGTCGACGAGACATGAGAAGCGGTTACAGTAGGTTATGAATGTACTATGCAACGCAGAGAATATCAGTGATAGGCTGCATAACAACCTCAACTTCACCGGAACTGTGTAATTTTTCAAAAGCTTCTTATGACTTGATGACCTTTCATTTAACACAATGCCATAACTTGCTAGCGAACCACTTTTGGCTCAAAATTATAAAAATATTGGTAGATATTATTGAGCCAAATAATATCACCTGTAAAATGCAATACCTATAAGTACGTTTAGTAGTAAGTTTTTAAACTGAGCTTTTGGCAGCTTCAAAACGATGACTTCTCACAAATTGCAGTTCAGACCCCTCGGCTGAAGCGAGATCCATATCCCACCAGTGGGATGAGTATGAGTTAATGGTGTATGATAATATATCTGTAAGATAAATAATCTGGTTCTACTTGTCTCGCCGCAAATTACTGGGTATTCGCTGTGGATGAGTAGTGATCGGTAATTATGCAGCCACGACGGTGGTAGACGGTGGTATAAGTTCTGATGGCAAAGTATATAATCATAGAAAGTATGATAAATACCCTGGAAGTTCATTGAAGTACTACACTGTCGATGGAGCAGGTAGCAGTTCTATAATCTTCTAAGTATTTATTACCTTACCGTGGTCAATTTAGTTACTATATTATTTCACGACAGGAGCAGTTTTCAATTATGAATAAATTAGTATTTGGGAAATATTTTCATATTTTTTAAATAGCACAACGGAGAAAAAGTAAGTTTTATTTCAGTTAAGATCTTTGCAAGAGATGTAAAAAGAATTGCAATTTGTGAAAGAGCACAGACTAAGTAATAGTGTCGTAGTTCATGATATTATTGATATACTATATCTGTAGCAGATAGAAGCTATATCTATGATACAACTCAATGATTTCTCAATATCATTTGGTAATAGCATTGAACTCAGTGCTAATAAATATTTGGTAATAAACTGCCTATGCAAATTTAAAGCAAAAGAAAATTTTCAGCTCTTATCTTATCTCATATATTTAATAGAGCAATTAATATAAATATATTTTTTGTATCTAGAAAACGGCTCTAAAGGTTGGGACCAAATTTGCCTGCATTTTTGGCACTGCCGTATGTACAGATTCTCTTATACAGTCACTATAGTCCCCGGTTCTAACCCCATTATACTTATACCCATACCATAATACTACTCTCTTTTTACACATATTTGCTTATCTATAGGAATATATAAATAGGCAAAAATGTTCATAAAATGAGTGCTGTTAGCGACTGTGAATATATATAACAGCACTCCTTTTTTAAACATTACATATAGCAGAAGCTAGCACAACGCGATGTTCCCTCAATATCAGTTAGTATCAGTTGTAAAAGCATTGTACACATTGGCTAATGCTTCCTAAAAATAAAATTCAAATTTGAGAGTAGTAGGTAATTATTTTTCACGAATTCATCGACCTGTGGCTGTAAATGAAATGAATATATTTAGAAGTTTCACAAACGAAAACAACAAACAAACACTAATGTTACGTTTCACAAATGAAACACAGAGAACAGTCAGCATCTGTCTGACATACACGTATGTTTACTTATGTTTTGTTATGTTTTAGACATAGTTGTATACAGCCCTATAATCCCCTAAGGACTTCCTTTCTCCTTCCTTCCTTCATTCAAGGGATGCATATTCACAAACAAAGATATTTTTGGAAATTTCATGTCATACCGGGGCACTCGTAAGTTACGGACAATAGCAGCATACAGCCAAGTCAGCATAGGCTACGGTAACCGCTTCATATCAGATAGGCCTTATGTATGCTTTTTCGCCTCTCGACTTAGTAAAAAAAAAAATTCAATTATCAATTCATTATATATATATATATATAGTACTAGTATATATAATACCTATATTATGCTCTTATTTCTCTAGTTTTGTATCAGTGCCTAAATGTGTACGAATCACATCGCTTCACACTTCAATCACTTTTATTCGCGTGTTTGACGCATGTTCCATTTTAATTCTATCGCAATGTAGTACACAGATTATCTAGTACCTATGAATTTTGCACAAGGACATACAATACAAAATTGACTTACGCACGATTAATTTACTAATAAGATATATTATGATAACTACATCTGCTTTAACCCGGGTGGTCGAATACGACCGCGAAATTATGGGAAATTGGGAAAACGTATATAGCCGGTTCTGACAGGTCACGAGATACAGTAATATTAATTGGTACAAGTACTCAATTTTTAAACACACCATTATTTTGGACTTCATTTTTTTATGTAAACACAAATTCCACGAGTGATAACCAGATATCGCGTATCTGTATATCACCACTCTATTTTATATACATTAGTGTGCTGATTGTCCCATTACTGCGATTCTATTATCTTTGCTATATTTATATGGAATGGAATACATGTCATGTCCCGATAAAAATAGTCCAATTTATTTATCATACGGACGGGGGCAATCGTAAGGGCAGATAATAACAGTAAGGCCTGCGCGGCCGCGTGATCTCACGGCAGCCGGCGATATGTGAAAATATAAACAAACCGATTGATACCCCAATTAAAATTTATAGGGAGAAATGGATGTAAATAAATGAATGTATATATATATATATATATATATATATCGTTCAAATGATATTAAAGAAACACAAAACCCTGAGACTATAATCAGAAGAAGACGTCATGTTGTAGCTCACGTTCCCTACGTTAAAACTGATTTTGCAATAGTGCAATTCTACCCACGCTCTGCCTTCCTATATAATAAAGTAAATAAAGAAATTTACATATATAACAAACCCTATTACAAATGTAAAGCAATGTTAACAACCTGGCTAAAAGAACTATGTTATGATGAAGTGGGGACTCTTATTAATAAAACGTTTATATAGCTGTATTGTACCATTTTTACCAGCTCTCTTCCCTAATTGTCATACGCACAAACATACACCCACATTTTGCCACATTACACAATTTACCACACACAAACCCGCATGCACACACTCACGCATATTCACACACTCATTCACACACACACACTCAGAGGTACTTAGTTAGTCGTATAAAATTATATTTTTGTTTGTATTAGTATTATAGTATTGTTTAAAATTTTTGTTGTTTTACTATACATAATTCTAAAAATTTGTTTTAGTACCTAATCTTAAAAAATATTAGCGCTAAGAAAGAGCGGAGCCTCCTGGCACATGCATACTTTTTGCTTAAAAGGAGACTCCAGCAACTACCATTGTTTTTGTATCTCAAGTTACTGAAATAAATTATTTTTGTGTTTTGTATTTTGAATGTAAAAATATATTGTGGGTAATTCAGATCGATACGGCTTAGGGTAAGCAATACACATGAGTGGCTACAAAATAATAATAAAAATAACTGTTATCTGTCCAGCGCAATATTATTCAGGTACATGCCTTTTTTCAATTCTAATTTGAATAAGATACGATTGTTGAGCAAGTTTTGGATAGAATAAACTCCTAAGGTGTATAGAAGATTATTTTTATTTATCCCGTTCTGTATTTGCGTAGTAGTGAATTAAGTTGCAAAGCTTTGTGAATACAAAGGTATGTTTTTATCTAACGATAAGTTTATTCATAATTCAATTTATAAAATGGGGATCTTACGTACTTTGCTTCCAAAGCGCGTCCGTTTTGTTCTCTTTTTGTTTTCTTTAAATTGGGGGTTTGGAAGTATTATTTAGTAATGACTTGCAACTACTCTTACTGTTAACTTCTGTGTATGTACAATTACAATAAGAGAAAATTATTTATAAACTTATCAAGAATAATGAAGTCTAATGCTTATAAAAAGCTATAAGAGGGTTCTCACAATGACACTAACTTTACTGGTAGTAGGGGTAACGGCGAGTGCGACTTTTAGGAACTATTAAAATTAATAATTCTAATAATTATAATTTATGAATTCTTTGATATACACACGTTTTGCTATACTATACCTAGTTAAAGATGTCTCGTGCAGGCTGCTGTAGTATAAACTGAAGAGCGTATATGACGTATCGTCAAGTGCACCAGTAGCATGTTTTGTGGCCACAGGACTCGATTCCATGCATTACATTACATTAATTAGAATATCGAAAGAGTAAACACCCGAGTCGGTTTGACGTAGATTCGGTCGGAAATCCGACATACTCGTATAACGTACATTAAACGACTAATAAAAGCGCTACACGCCAGTACACGCTATGTGCATCCCAATTTTTTGTCGCCAGACCTAGAATACAAAATTTATGGACTAGTGACACATTTGGGAAGTTGTTTCACTTAAAAGCCTTTACTCTTAAGTAAGTTAAATCAATGCTGTTTTCTTCCAATGTTTGCAGTCCGGCAGTGTAAATTTTCGTAATAAGTACCCGTGCATTGAGTATTCGATTTATATTTACAAACAAAATAGAAAGGCGACAGTTGTGTTTTGTATGATCAACGCTAACTTGAACTTCACTGAACAAGTGCCGTTCAAATATTTAAGTAACAACTGTGGACAAGGCAGCCACTACGCTTATTATAAAGTTTGATTTGTTGTTCTCCAACGCAATGATTTCCAATTAGCTTCAATCTACTCAGAGATCTGAGTCGATGTGACATCATACAAGAGAGAAGCAATGGCCGAGTTTAAAGTGTTTATTTGATAATAATGTTTGGAAAGTTATATTATCGTAGTTGGAAAGTAGAACTTCTAAATTAAATATATATTTAGGTTATCCATGAGCTCGTTAATATTTTCAACGACGTTCAGCTAGCAGCTGATACAATATCAAATTCTTTGCGGGAAAATCGCTGCACCGAATGTCACATTGTGAAAGCGCATGAGTTTTCTATGGAACCGGTCGCTGACTGACAATCAACCTTCACAACCCATAGCAATACTTCTCGTACCCGAGAGTACATAACACGGATACCAAATGAAATTTTATGAGGCGATAGAATGAGTCCGCAGTTATACTGTAATCCATATTATACAAGGAATACGTAGCTCGCTATCTAATTGGGCAGGCCAAGAGAAGAATTGTAAAGGCTGAGAAAAGTAGAAATGAGTATTTTTGACAAAAATCAAATATATCCATAATTGAGAATAAATCTTAAATGTACAAGAAACACTGCTAATTAATAAATTTGTCCATTTAATACTACCATACCAGAGGGAGACTTTGTACAAAGGTCGTCTGCATGGGTACCTCTCACTTTTTTCTACAGCCTAGCAGTTATATTTATGTAGCTGTGTTCCGATTTGAAGGGTGAGAAATGGCAGAGAAATTATTGGGTACTGTGACGAAAGATCCTTAGGTCACAAGATTGGCAGCGCGCGAGTAACATCCCCGTGGTGTTGCAAGCGTCAATAGGCTACGGTGACCGTTTACTATCTAATTCGGGCCGCATGCTTGTTTTCCAATCTAGTTGTATAAAAAAAATATCGATATTTTTAAATAATTGTTTACTTTAAAATACAATCAGATGACAATTTAACATTTTTTTCATTTTTATCACTTACCAACTCACCAAAGCAAAATTTAAATTACATTTTTGCTTGGCATTGACATTAAAATTCTCGCTTGTTATCGCTGCTGAGGTACTCTGATAAAGATAAGAATTTTAATGAATCACTGAAACTATTTTCATCAAACATAGCTAAGGACACATACTGATGAAGCCAGCTTTCGAGAACCCGTTCTTATTACCCGGTTCATCCATTTGGAAGTCACTATACGACATATTTAAGCTTTAAACGTATAGAGAGTATTGTCATAATCAACTCAATGTTTTTGATCGTTTTATCATAAATATTGATGAACAACAACAAGTATGTGGCTTAGAAAGTTAAATGTTAATTAAAACATTTCAGAGGTGTAGTTTAATTAAGCATTAAATTGTGCTTAATGAAGAATACAATGTCGCAGACAATAAATAATAAGGTTAAAGTGCAAGCTTATCAGCTAGAGCGGCGTCGCCACCGGAGACAGGGCACTGTTTACTAGGTGTCTGCCCTGGGTTCTTCCGCCTCGGATGATGAGGTGAAACGAAGGGCTATATAACAGCGCTGCCAACTCTCTCAGTGCCAGATGACCAGTTATTTGTAGCTGACGCGTCTGTATGCATGCGTGTGCTGAGTACTATTTCCGAACACAAAGTGAAAGTCATGACACCCATTCAAATAGAACATGAGGATATTTTGGGCTATTTTTACGTTGCTTTCTTTTTTACCGCGACTTTTAAGTTTCATTACATGTGTCGCAAATGAACCATATATCTCTCCAGTTTATTTCTTTGGCTATGCTGTCTATTGGTAAATATATTATGTCATATACATTTCTTTTAGAATTATTAATGATACCTAATTGTACCTATATCGGATCCTTCCTTGCCTATAAAATTGCTGTCTAATACTCGTATTTACTTATATAAAAAACAATCAAGAGAGGTGCAACAAAACAGCCCGTCTTACCTCTACGTCACAGAAAACCGCAGCCATTTAACAACTTAGTATTGTCTTAGGTTTTCGCGATTGTTCCACATTGAATTAAATAATTTTTAACGGAAGTATCGCGTGTTTTGTTTATTTTGTACTTCAGAAAGTCTTCCTGCGACCACGGACGCTGCAAAGCATTCGAAACGTCAGGTTCAACAAAATGAATAAAACACGCCATACTTCCGTTAAAAATTGTTTAATTCAACATTTAACAACTTACTGGAGTGTTGTTATGCGTGTGTGTGAGGTCACCAGTAAGCTCCTAAGGAGCTGCAGTGTTAGCAGCAGACGTGGTATCACTCGAGTGATACCTTATGTGTTGCAAGCGTATATAGGCCACGGTAACCGCTGGTGTAAAGCGGGTGGGCCGTAGGTATATTTAATTGTTCGAAGTATTGGACATTATTGTCGATGATTTTTTGTGATTATAATGGTTCATTATCGTTACTGCTATTAAAATCCTGGCGACGAGAATGGATGAACTCCGTAAATACGTTTTTCACTGCCTCATCGCATATGAAAATTTTCTGCTGTAAAAAACAGTCCAAATTACGAAAAAGATGGAAATCATTTGAAGCAACATTTGATGAGTGTGGTGGGAGCCAGAGAGTTTCCAGTCGTATTTTCCGGTAATATTATTAAGACACGGTCCAGTCGTGCGGTATACAAGTCCTGAAGAAGGTGCGAAGTTCACGCTCCACTAGTTGCTCTAGTTCACTCAGTGAGCTGGAGCAATTTAAAAGTTTTGTTTGTTTGATAGCGAACCTGTTCATCACAATTTTTATCAGTGTAGTAATTGTTGTGCCAGGTCATATGAAGATGTAATGAACAATGCAGGTACAATTTTGACATACACACACACATTTTACGTTTAAGCCATTGGTTGGCTGTCTCATCTGTTTTCAATCAACGGACTTTTTCGATTATCCCATCAATGATACCCTATTCATCAGAAGTGATAATTCAATTCCAAATCCCTTTCAGCTTCGACGCGATTTTGTTGTGGAGTTCATAGCGAATCTACATACATTCTGAGCTTTTCATCCATCCAATTTCGTGTATGGTGTTTGAGCTCATTCGAATGGAGTGAATAAGCAGGGGAATATAGATAGTGATCAGGGACTCATGATGAAGCAGGAAAGACAAATGAGGATAAATTAAAGAGGGGTTTTAATCTACTTTCACTCGTTCAGTGCATGTGAAATTTCGATATACCTACGATGTACTCGTAGTACGTTACTACGTTTGGGGCGAATTAGCGTATGAATATGTAACGGAAATGATTTAATTAATTAATTAATTAATACAATTTGTGGTCGCACGTAGGGTATTGCATAAAGTATGTATGCGGGAGGCGATTACATAATAAAGTTTTAATTATGGTTTGGTATGGAGATTTTTATGCCATAAAAAGTAGTAGTGGAGTCAATATGGTATATTTTACTTAAATTTTTTTGAATAACAACCGATCAGGCTGAAACAGGATGCATTTGATGGGGAAAAATATGTAGACAAAAGGACCCCAAATTATTTTTGTCCACAACGTATTCCCCCTCTCCCCTCAATGAATAAAAATTGAGAAAATAATTGAATAATACTGCCGAATAGGCCTGAAAATGTCAACTCGGGGGTTTTCAGGGTCGCCGATCACGATCCCTAAGTCAGATTTCCTAAATTACTCTTCCCCCTTCTCTAATTAAGCCCCCATGTGTTCATCCACCATTTTTTGAAAATATCCATCAAAATTGGATGAAACGGTGGACTCGTTGGTTTTAGGGGTCGCTGATTACGATCCCGACTTCAGAATTCCAAAAATACCCCACCCCCCTCCTCTAATTAACCACCCATGCTATTCATCCAGCATTTTTTGACAACAATCATCAGCCTAATCGGTTGTTATTAAAAAAAATTAAAAAATCGACCTATTTTTATACAATATTGACTGCACTATAGGTCGCTTTTTTATACAACGTCGAGAGACATACAAGCATACGGTCCACCTGATGTAAAGTTGTTACCGTAGCCTATGAACGCTGGTAATACATTAGCAATCACTCACGTAATGCCACCTCTGCTGCTAACACATCAGCAGCCCATCTGGGGAAGTACCCTACACCTCACAGAAAACCGCACACAAATAACAACTCCCTAGAGGGTTGTTGTGTTCCTGCGTGTGAGTGAGGTCACCAGTAAGCTCCCAAGGAGTCGCTGTGTAAGCAACAGATAAGGCATCGCGCTAGTGATGCTCAATATATCGCAAGCGTTAATAGGCTACGGTACCCGCTTTACATCAGGCGGGCCGTATGCTTGTATGCCTCCCGACGTAGTATAAAAAAAGTATAAAAATGTATTTCTTATGAAACACAGAAAATAGCTTCAGAACGTATTTCAGTTTAAAGTTAAAGATTTTGCGTGTACAATTTTTCTTTTGGGATAAAAAAAATCGGCCAAGTGCGAGTCGGACTCGCGCACGAAGGGTTCCGTACCATTATCTATAAAAACGGCAAAAAAAATCACGTTTGTTGCATGGGAGCCCCCTTAAATATTTATTTTATTCTATTTTTTAGTATTTGTTGTTATAGCGGCAACAGGATGTATTTCACATCTGTGAAAATTTCAACTGTCTAACTATCACGGTTCATGAGATACAGCCTGGTGACAGACGGACGGACGGACGGACGGACGGACGGACAGCGGAGCCTCAGTAATAGGGTTCCGTTTTACCCTTTGGGTACGGAACCCTAAAAACAAACAAACCACATGCCTCTTTTGGGAATCAACAGTTACAAGAGGTGTCACTTAATGGAGGCGTGGTACGGTAATTTCTTCTATACAACATCGGATGGTATACAACCATATGGCCCACCTGATGTAAAGTGCTCACCGTAGCCTATGAACGCATGCAATACAAATATTGCCACGTATTGCCACCTCTGCTGACACCTACAGAGCGTCTCCTCAGGTACTTACTGGTTACCTCGTAAAGTACCACCACCTCACAGAAAACCGCAGCCAGATAACAACTACCTGGAGGGTTTTTTATGTTTCTGCTGAGTTAGTAAGGGTATCTTCCTGAAGTTACTGTGTTAGCAGTGGGACTGGCAATATGCAAGGGATGCTCCGTGTACTGCAAGCAATCATGGGCTACGGTTACTTTACATATAGAAGACATTTATAGAAACAAAGTATATATTATAAAAAAAATTGAAACATCATATGGGCAGTATGCTTTTATGCTTTCCTGCCAACTGATGTTTTATAAAAAAATCCTTAATAATAATTTAATAAGTATTCCTTGAGGAGGCATGATTGAAAGTTGATTGATATTTTAAATATTTACATTTCATATTTTCTACTGCCATTATATAAAGGTGGCACGGAATAATTTTCAGTCAATCTGAAGGTTTTTTTCTTGTCGGAAGCGTAATTCGGCCCTATTAATATGTTTGGCATCGTCCATGCATATTTGATGTTTGTGTATTTATTCATAACTAGCGTCCTGGCTCGACTCCGCGGTTGCAATTTTGCTAATGAAGAAATAGAGAAGAGCGATTAGTAGAAATGTATACTGCTTAGTATATATTTCTACTAAACGCTCTTCTCAATTTGTTTGTTTGTTTGTAATATCTTTAATGTACATTAAGAACTGCACAATAATAATAAATACAAATATACAACAATACAAATACTCGTACAAAATATACAATGGTACACAGGCGGATTTAACCCATAAGGGATCTCTACCAACCAACCTTAGAGTCATTGACAGAGAATTTTACAGTGTCGTAAAAGCACATGTACATTACAGACTGTACCTATCTCAATAATTAAGGAGAATTCTTTATTAGTAGAATATAATAAACATATTAGGTATGTTTATTTACTATCTGTTATTTATCCAATTCCGGAATATCGAACTTCAATTCAAGAAAATAATCTTTTCTTTAATTGAATTTCGATATTCCGGAGCTGCACTGGTCGTATTTAAATACATATATATATATATTACATATATATTGAAGACCGCTATACTACTGCTACTCAGTATTCGTCGAAGCTAAATAAAAATAAATATGTGTACTTATACACACACGTAAGATTAGATTGAAAAACCAAAAATAACTTCAACAATTTCATTCCGCGTGACTTTACGGTTTGTAAAACAAAACGATAACAAACTTCGTGATGTCGACTTAACCCTGATCATTTTGTCCTAAGGCGCCCAAAGATGTAATCTTAAAAAAGGCAGGGAAGAATTATCCTCTCTAACATCATATACACAATATATTTAAAGACCCTGTCAACCTGAAAACAACAACTTAGTTATTACTTATTATTTTCGGTAGACAGTGTAATAATTCAAAGTCAAAGTTTTCCATCGCAAACGACTTATTATTTATAGTGAAAAAAAAAGTATTTCTTTTGATCGTAAAGGTGGCAAACAAGCACACGGCCTGTTTGATGGTAGGCAGTTACTTAGTCTACGGATACGTGCAAAAACAAGGGCATCACTCGTGCGTTGTCCACCCTTTAACAATCACTTCGCGCCTATTTTGAAGAATCCTGTGCTGTAGGAAAATCTCGTGAGTGAGTCGTAGGAGTCCATTCCACAACCTAAAGGTACCTTGTATGAAACTTACTTGTAAGAAAATTCGTCTGGAATCGTAAAGTACGCAACCGTTGTGGTCGCAGTGTCTAATGAATTCACTGCTCAAGGCGAGCCTCGCTGTTGTAAAAGCAAGCTGTGGGCATCCATTGAACTTACGGAGTCAATGTCGTGTGTATACTTGGAACATTCAACAATAATTTACTACTCGCCTCTAAGCCGGATCATAAGTTTAAGATGGAGTCTAGGTCCTCCCGCCCAAAGGTGACTACACCTGTGCAGACTGATTTAAGACTTGTATATAGCATTTCTTTGTCTCGAACTGAAACACTGCTTCGCTATGTTTAGCATACCAAGTACCTACTTGTGTATCTTATTTGCATAAGACTAACTGATGTAACGTTTACGTCAAAATTTTCAGCAAGAGTAGTTTAATGCTTCAATTCCTAATACACCGATTGATCGAAGGCCTAAAATAAATCTTATCTGGTTAATCTGGTCGCGTCCTATGCTTTCGCTTCGGAGCCTAAGGTTCACTAAAATAAACCTTATATTATGGTATAATACAATGTACGAATGTCATAATGGTTTATGGTCATAATGTATCATCGGGCGACAAATATACTGTCTAAAATTTACTTTATTCATTATGATTGTGTGCACTCGAGTTTCTTAACATCTAGTCGTTAGTGTATAAAAAGCTATTTCAATTTTGAAAATCATTGACTAAATATTGAATTGGCAGATCCGTAAAATGGTTATCTTCATAATTACCATACACAGGCGATTGTTAGATATCAAACAAAACTAATATTACAAGTAACATCTACGTTTTATTTTCAACATTGCCAATGGAGTAGATAATCTCGAACAATCTTTCAGGCAACAAAATTATAGTTTCATATTTTGAATATTTCTTGTAAAAATTACAACTATAATAAATCTCCTGCTCACTCTACGAAACAAAATAATAGTTTCACTTTTGTATATCTAATTCCATACTAATATACAAAGCGGAAGGGTTTGTCTGTTTTATAGTTTGTTTGAAACGGCTAATCTCTGGAACTACGAATCGGGTTTAAAAAAATATTATTGCATTTGATAGTCTAATTCTTGAAGAAAGTTGTAAGCGATTCAACATGACGATAAAAGTCTTAGAAGCCGAGGTAAAAGAAAGATAATAGAAAAAGCGTATCCTAGTATCCCGTGGGATACCTACGCGCGGATAAAGTCGCGGACTTCAGCTAGTTTTCTATAATATTCGCGGTTTTTTATTAGTCATTGAGGAGGCATACAAGCATACATGCCACATGATGTAAAGTGATTACCGTAACATATGAACGCTTGCAATACAGGACGTATCGCTCGCGAGTTGCTACCTGCCATCTCAGCTGCTAACACAACAACTCCTCAGGAACTTACTGGTAACCTCACTGACTCAACGGAACACATCAATCAAAAGGATTTGGCTGTGGTTTTTCTGTGAGGTGATCCTTTGTCTCCATTCCTAGTCGGGATGCTTTAATGCGCCCTCCTGCTTTCAAAAACATCCAGTTAAATATCAATCCATATTTTATCCTATACAGACTTAAACAACTAATAATAATCTCGTACAAATCTTACATTCGCTTTGTGAAACAAAATAATAGTTCCAAATTTTGATTATTTCTTGTAAGATTTATACTATGAATAAAACTCTATAGATTTACAATGAAAACCTTGTTGTGGAGTTGGCATTGCACGGGACGGCAACATAGAACGAGCGAAATGACCGCTATGTGCCCTCTACAGCGGCACTCAGCTCATAACTTTTTGGCCAAATAATCTTGTTTAATTGCCCAAGAACCATTCGATCTATGTGTGATGAAAACTGGCTAGCATTATAATTAGATAACGGAAATGGTTATAGATTTACCTATGTATGTATTAGGAACGTTTACTTGAAGAAAATATCCTCAGTAGTAGCTACCATTATAGAGTTATCTCTCACACTCAGGGGATAAAGAACATAGTATTAACCACTTGGTCCTAGTTCGAATTCTTGTGTGGGCATGTATTTACTAAGTTCGTGTTTTCGTATTTGTGTATGTTTGTAATTAGTACATGCTCTGCAGTGCAGGAAAACATCGTAGGGCACACGCACGTCGAAGAAATTAAGATTAGAAAATCGTGTGACCTAACCCAACCTAAGAAAGGTCTGGTTTTTCCTGTGGGCCGTACAGGTCTGACGGCAGTAGCTCCCGTCAAAATCGGTGTCTTCGCCAAAGCCACATGCTTAGTTAGCACATATTCGAATGGATCAGGTAACGTGATAACGCTAAGAAAATCGTGTGACCTAACCCAACCTAAGAAAGGTCTGGTTTTTCCTATGTGCTGTGCAGGTCTGACGGCAGTAGCTCCCTCTCAAAATCAGTATCTTCGCCAAAGCCATAGGCTTAGATAGCGGACCTCCCCAATTCAAATGGATTAGGTAACGTGATAACGCTAGGAAGAAGAGTAGGATGTAGTAAATATTCATATTTGAATTTGAGGAGCTTACTTGTTCTGTAATCTATATTATTGGAATCGATGTGTTAGGTAACAACTCACAGTTTAGGTCCCAATAGTAGTGTTAGATATTTGATAAACCGTGGTGCACGGCAGTTGAGCTTGACTTGACTAGCCATCTCTTTGAGGTTTTTAAATGCCTTATTTGTCCTATTGCTGTCTCTCACTTTGCCAAGAGGGGAAGTCAATTCCAAAACTTTCTACTCCTACAAATTTCTTCTGATTAAATTCGTTGTGAGTTCCAAGGCAGCTGTAGTTTAACCCCCGGGACGGCAGTGAACTTCACTGTTCATTGCCTTTTTGTTGGTCGTCGCAGTTAATTCTGGCTACACAGGAGACACAGTGGTGGGCCTGTCCTGACAAAAAGCTTACTTGTGTGTTGCGTATGTGAGATTTAATTACGTATAGAAAACACACAGTAATCTGTTCTGCTCGAGCTTTACTGTTTTGAAGGATACTACGAGTATATACTATTTGTCACGGCTGGTTTCGTTAGATCGCAGTCTGTAGGTCGCGACTAGATTTCCTGTGGCTTGTTAATACCTACTCAGTGTCACTACCAATGTTGTAAAGCCACTTATTCTGTTACACTGATCTCCACCAGTACGCAGTCACAGACGCATTGGAACAACGTGCTTGAATACCCTCTGAATTGAGTTCCTGTGAGTGGGAACGATGTATCTAGTATTGGAATTAGTGTCGATATCTATGACGATATAACTCAGACCCTGAGTATCAAATTCTACGTACTCCGTGCTGAAAACCTAGTTGGCGAGCCAATGGACCAAATACTCATTGTATTTTGTCCATTGGCTCGCCATTTTACTAGCACGAAAGTCGCTGGACATTGGATGCAAGCCAATTCTTAACAGTTATATCCAAACAATACCAATACATAGTAAAAAAAAATAACAGTAATTTTCACCAAGAGGTAGGAATTACTTAAATTATTTGCCACGGTAAAGTAACAAAGTATACAGCTATAAAGTATACTGCCACTATAGTACAATACATAACAATTGCTATTCACGAAAAACAAAGGAACTAAATTCCAGGAGTAATCTGATATTATGGTACAGAAGTAGTCGATACGAATGACGCTTCCAGACAACTTTATCTATAGATATGCATAAAATACATTAAAAGTAGGTAGGTAAGTGAGTTTAAATATTAAATTTAAATATTATTGTTAAATTATATGTGTTGGAGATTGCATGACACCTAATAAAAACCAAAATAAAGATTTTTCCGTCTGCTTGTTACAAAATACAAAGTACAAAATACAGTGACTCAATGAAATTATAAGAAATTGTAATGTAATTTTTTTTAAACATGTACAATTTATGCAGACTTATGCAAACTTATGCAGAACAGATAGTGTAAACTTGCCAAATTAAATATTCTGTAGTTAAGATTCAGAAGTAACGAAAATGAATTTGGTGGAATTTCCCTTACGGCGAAAAGTAGCATTTAATTAAACTTTTGAAATACAACTTTTAAAAATAACGGGACCTAGTGTCGAACTGGCGCACGTGCTTATTAACATCACAACCTAGGGAAAGTTGTTTTTTAATACAACTACAATTGCAATCTAGCGTACAGTCTGCTTGATGACAAATGAGTTTTCGTAACTCATAGACACTTGCAAAAACTGATGCGCTGTGAGTCGATTTTTTTTTAAGAACCTCTCCCACCACTGTTGTCTTTTTGGCAAACTCGGCAGGGAGTTTATTACACAGTCTAATGATTCTTGGAAGAAATCGAATACCTACCCAGCTTTTTGGAAGGTATTGTGATTAACCTAAAAATCATAATTAAATTTTTGTCCCTAATGTTTACTTTTCAAGGTCACCTGAGTTGATTAAAATAATAGGATAGAAATCCTACTAATATTATAAATGTGAAAGTTTGTATGTATGGATGGATGTTTGTTGCTCTTTCACGTTTAAACGGCTGAACGGATTTGAATTAAATTTGGCACGTAGATAGATTATGATCTAGATTAATACATAGGCTACGTTATTTGACTCCACGCGGGCGGAGCCGCGGGCAGCAGCTAGTAATAAATAAACTTATGATATAATAGATACAATTTTAATAGGTTCGGTGTATAAGTCATTCAAATGTTGGGCGAAATATTCTTCTAATATACGAAAGCAGTTGAAACGAATTTTTCCAGTATATGCTATATATACTCGTAGTATATATAGCGAAACATAGACCTGATTAGAATTTCAGCTTAATTGGGGGAGTAGTTTTAGAAATTGATACTTCTTAAAAGTTTGCAATATTATAGTCAAAACCAACTTCATCTTCATGTAGTGCACCATGCCTAATAGCAAATAAGACTCTGGCAACAAGAGGTAGGGGACCACCGTATATTATAATCATTGAGTTCGACTGAGAAAGCACCTCGAACTTATGGAGGACGGCAAGTAAATAACAACTCTTTGGAGAGTACAAATAACATGTCACACGAACGAACGAAGTGATTATGTGGATGATGTTTTTATACCACTAAAATGTTAAACAAGTGCACGGCCTGCCTGATGGTAAGCATTTACCGTAGCTTATGGATATTTGCAACATCAGAGGTGTCACTCATGCGTTATTACCAGCGGGGGTGGTGATTACGGTAGGTATAGTACGGTGGGTAGTTTATAGTACTTTTTACCTACATGAATTCGTACCCTTTTCGTCAATATGGGGTGTAATTTATGAGTATTTTTTTTTATATTTGAAATAAGATTTTACGAAAACAAGTTGGTGGGTAATTAATAGGTTATTCTGGCATATTTTAATAGTCCAAGATTTGTAATTCAGATACGATTAGAATGCTAATGTTGTTAATGGATATAGACAGTCTGCAGGCAGGTTGTTGACATCGAGGCGCTGACAAGTTTACAAACTTTATCATATACTCGTAGGACGACTTTTTGCGTTTTCTTCATATCTGTGTTGTTTACTTAATTTTACAGGTTTGTTTAGTAGTTAGTCAACATGGCATCAATATTACCTTTGTATCTAAATTTATGTAAATAAAATATAACTTCTACTATATGAACTTGCATAGTTATTGTTGTGCACAGTGGGAGAAAAAATAAATAGCAATATGGTGATATTATTATTAGTTCAAATCTTTAAATGTCCAAGTTAAAGTAAACAAAAGAAGTGCAATTTACGCATAATCTCTGTGTTTATCAGAGCATTGTTGTTTATAATATGTAATGTGATATGTAAGCTCTGAGAGGAACAGGAAATCATTGTCTGATGTAATAATTCTTCATCATGGCAGCGTCCACTGACAGGATACGGTGTAGTATTTTGTCATTTGCAATTGCGATTCGGGCTCGTCTTTCGCTTACCATCAGGCAAAGGCTCCTCTTTGCCTGATGGTAAGCGAAAGAGGAGCCCGAATCTACTACTATGCTGAACTAATATAAAAAAAATCTGGATGCGTTTGCCCATTTTTTTAGTTCAAGCTAGCAAGCATCTACTAATCACAGAGCATATTTTTTTCGTGAATAAGAGACTCGTAGCTCTATATATATAGATATTGGCGTGTTTTCAACCTACCACCAAGTACCGCTGTTTAAGAAAGTCCGACACATGTTTCTCGAACCTCAATCTGTCATCGACTACAGTTCCCAGATTTCTTGTCTCATCCACCCGTTAAATATTAACATTTCACATTTTAATTACTGGTGTATAGTTATTAGTAGTGTTTATTTCAGTCTTCGATTTTAGTATCATAAATTTCGGGGTTTAAAGTTTTGAGGGGTCTGAAAACGATACTGTTAGCTCCTTACATTATGTATGTTTTAGGTTCTCTTTTCGTTTACAGTTTCTCTTTTCTACTCATTTCATTAACAGATGTAGGTCTCATTTAGCTTAAAATGTTTGTTTATTAATCTAATTATAAATCATCAGCATATAAGTGACGTACCATCTGTAGTGTAGAACGAGGCAAGTCGGTAGTGTAATTAATAAAAAGTATAGGATCCAGTATGGAGCCTTGCGAAACGCCTTTGTTTAAAAGAGATTTAGCCGACAGTATTTTGTATCATTACTTTCAGTAACCTCAACTTGTTGTACACGAAATAAGTGGCGAATGTAGATCACATGTTTGCAATGTCGACAAAACCATAATAGTTTTATCACAAGCAGGTGTATGTTACAAACACTAGATATTTTACTCCATGATAATCCAGCTGAACCAAAATTGCTGTCTTCGTTAGCATATTATCAATAACGTCCAGTAGCACAATTGACGTAACCTTTTCTAGAGCCAGATAGGTTATTGAGTGAAATATTTTACACGGGTATTGTCTCAATTGCACACAAACTGTCTACTCTAACACTTTCCATATTATTATTTTTTGTTAGATAATGTACCTTAAAGTTCATTATGTCTAATAATCTATCTTTTCTTTTTTTTTATACTATGTCGGGAGGCATACAAGCATACGGCCCACCTGATGTAAAGCGGGTACCGTAGCCCATTAACGCTTGCGATATATTAAGTATCATTATCTTAAAACATCCAGACCAAGACAAACAGACATGTTCATGCACACAAATGTTTGCCTTGTGTGGAAATCGAACCCACGAGCGTTGGTGTCAAAGTCTTAATATAACTTCACGCCAAATCCCTTCTGGGGTAAGCAGAGAGAACCGAGCGCCATAAGACGAGGTCCTTACACACTTCACCCGCTTCTTTAACATTCATAACACTTTTAATGCACGCTGAACGGTTTCTAGGACTCTCTAATAATCGATTTATTTTATCAAGTTAACTTCATGAATAGTTAATTATAAATATTCGAGTAGATAAATTCGTCCGGTCCCTACTAGTGCATGCGATCGGCAATGCTCATGCCTGCCACACCACGCATGTCAATAACGAGTTTGTCATATAGGTTTCACCAATTTGCTACCTCAAATAACAATGTTACATGTAAATTTTACTTGAATATTTTCAATACCGGTTGTATGTATGTTGATTCTTAGTCCGCATAATGTGCGGTGTTTATGCTGTTGTATAGTATTGATACTGGTATGTGTTCAAATAATTGATTTTCTTTTTTTTTCTATGCATATGCATTATTTTCATAAATAGTAAAGTACCTCCACCTCACAGAAACCGCAGCCAAATTTCAACTCCCTAGAGGGTTGTTATGTTCCTGCGTGTGAGTGTGGGTTGCTGTGTTAGCAGAAGAGGTGGCATCGCGCGATGATACTTAATGTATTGCAAGCGTTTATAGACTATGGTAACCACTTTGCATCAGGTGGGCCGTATACACGCATGCCTCCCGACGTTATATAAAAAAAAAATTACGCGTTCTGTGCACTTTCAGGATGATGCTGATGGATTTGCACTTAAGCGCACAGTAACATGTTTACTGTTGTAATAAGTGTTTTTTTATATATATTACCTACATGTACCGTAATCCGTCCAAACGTTGGCACCCAGCTAATTATTGTCATCCTTACATTTATAGACAAATAATAGGATCCAACACTTTGAATAGAATGTAACAATAATTGAGTTTTAGCACGTGGATGCCGTTTTTTTTATATTAACTATGAAATTAAATCTGAAAGGAAAATAAAGCATTGATAAAAAGTTTGAGAAACTTTTCCACATTCATTTTAAGTAATTTTAATCGTATTAGACACCATTTGACATTAAATATTTCCAATTATTTCAATATTGCTTCTGAAAGTGCCAGTAATTAGGTGATTACCCTATATATTTACAAAAATAAGTATTTGTCAGTTAACTAGTCTCCGTAGTATAAGTTTTGCTTATTTTGGGACTAGGTGGCGTTGCGTAATTTGTCTGGAAACACCTATTTGTTTATTATGATAGTTGATACTTAGAGTGGTAATCATCATGCTCATAGTTAATAGGCAACTATAGGCCGCCATACACACTTCTATACCAATACCTAATAGAAGCAGACGTCTGCTGTCCGTAAAAACGGGAATTATTGGTTAAAATAAATTTAATATTTTTAAATCGGAATTTCTGTATAACAATCTATTTTTAAAATGTACCAAACATACTGCACATAATCTAATAATTGCCCCCCCTGAAATTGATAGTGTCGAAGATACTGACGGCGATAAATTACTGAAATTATCATGTTTTCACAAAACGAAATATATACGACGAGTGACACATGATCCATTTTGTGATAAGCGGCATCAGAATGTAAACAAACATGCACTTTTGGTTTACAGCTGTACAACAATACATCTATTTTTTATACCGGAATACTTAAGATAGAGGCTTAAAGAGCCATTAAAAGGGGACTATTGTTTACCATCACCATAACGTCCTTACTTGCATATCTTTGCACAATAAATCATATAGTAACCAACTGTTTATCAGCAGGTTCAATGACCACCTCTTATCATAATTCTTCATTCAACTTAACGTTACGTACACTTCTAATTCTATTATTATTAACGAATATCTACACGCATGGCTTATCTGAATTAGTAATTATTCTTGCTGGTGACTGTAACTGGGCTTGTGTCGCTATGTTATATTACAACACTAATACGCAATTTACCAACAGTTTAATAATCTAAGTCATTTTCTCGTCTGAACAGGCTCAGGCTTTGAAAATCATAAACAAGCATACGACCTGCCTGATGGTGAGTAGTTACTGAACGTATTAACGCTTACTACACCAGGCGCGCGTTTTCGACCTTGTAAACACATAACACAAAATATTAGCCTCTGTAAGGGTACTTGACGCTAATTCCTACGGTCCAATCAAATCCAATTCCAAAGTCAAAGTTTCGATTAGGTGTATTTCGTAATCTTTGCTATACTTTGGTCAATGACATTAATAGTACCTAACTAGATCTACCACCTACTAAACGATTCTAGCTCTATTGTCTTGATTTGTTAGTTTTTTATTTGATTTTATTGATTCTCGCTCCCACAATGTTTTGAGGAATAATCACAATGAACTTCCTATAAAATGGCGAAAGTGCTTTACATCAGGTGAGTCGTGTGCGTTGTATGACTCCTGACATTGTAAAAATCAGTTGAGAATGCGCAAGCTTGCATTGCCAGAGGAACACCTGGCTCGTCATTTATATAACAATTTTTTTTTTTATTTGTCGGCCTTTTAGACCATTTAAGAGATAGGAACGGTGTTCCTGAACATTCCTATTCTACTTTTTTATGCTGAATCCGAATCTGAAGTAAAAATTCGAATATTCGAAAAAAAGCGACAGATAAACACACAGACAAACGCACAGACAAACATATAGAATTCATATAGGAACGGTGTTCCTGAAAATGTCTGAGATAATGGTGATAGATAGGAATACATAATTTATTACGGTGTTGTTGATGTTTTATTTCGCTACAGGTGTTTCTAGAAAGCTTTTCTAATAGCTTTCGATTAGACAAGGACAGTTATCAGATATGCAGATAGCGTTGTCAGCAACGCGATAGCTGATACGATATCACGCGTATCTCACCTGAGTATTACCTTTGAAAAATACGAGTAAAGCTATTTGGAGAGAATCGGGCTCCTTGCAATGAGTGTTCTGTATTATATACTTATGAAATGTGAATTTTTATATTGTTTACCAGTAATATTGTATTGTATATTGATAATGGTCAGTTAAGTTTAGCAGTAGGACGCATCAAAGCGCGTGCGCGTGTGTGAGGGCACCAATATGCTCCTAAGTAACCGCTATACGTCAGCTGGGCCATATGCTAGTTTTTGACGAGTCCGGTGGCAGAGTGGTTGGCAATGCTAATTTAGGACCAAGGTTCGCAGGTTCGATTTCAACACAGGAAAATCATTTACGTGCATATGAACATATCTGTTTGTCTTAGTATGAGTTTTTTTAAGAGAGATAGGGCGCATCAAAACACCCGCACTGGAATATTTTTGTGTTTCTGCGAATGAGCGGAGTTACCGGTAAACTCCTAATGAGTTTCTGTTTAGCAGCGGGAGTGGTAACGCGCCAGCCATACTCCTTATATTGCAAGCATTTATTGGTTACAGTAACCACTTTACATCTGATGGGACGTGTACTTGTATGCCTCCCTACATTATATAAAAAATCGTCTTTCATTATTCAGCTAGTGTTTGGAGTTCTGCTAATAACACGGCATCGCCTGTATAAAATAAACAATTTATCTTCCGTAATGAAGTAGAATGTTTATAATAGACTTCATTTCAACCACTTTCACCGATATTTATTTACATACGCTGATATCGAGTCACCTTGGGCGCTGTTGATCCATGAAAGACATTTTGTTTACGACTCTGGGCAGTCGTAAGTGGTGTGACTATGATGCAATTCGCACGTAACACTGAAGCTAAATATTCATTATCTACACTTCTTACGATATATTTTTTCCTCATTACATGTATCGGTACCTATACGAGACTTAAAAACAGTCAGACAGCCCAATAATATCGGAAGTAACATCAGATATGATAGTTATGGCAGGTGTCCGTCCCTCTTCTGTAATAGCCCAGTACTAATAATCCCTCCAGACCTCATTTTAATAGCCCAATAATTTCCAACACATTTGCAATAGTCCCAATACCTACCGTGACCTGGTTCATGGGTATATTGTCACACTGATATCCCCTGGACAAGGTCACGGCGGCTATACAACATTACATCAAGCTTCTCAAAGGGGCCTCTACGCGTTGGATCCTTATCCCCGCGCACGCCTATCAAATGACCGGGATAATACCCGTGAATCAAAATAAAATATAATAATACAATGTCGATTTGACAGTATCGTAAAAGGATCAAAGATTAGAAAACGCATTAGTGGCTAACGCTGTAAATGGTCGATAACGCAAGGAAAATTATGTAAACTCGCATGTAGGAATATTAATTAATTTTTGGCATACATTGTAACGTCTGTAATTAAAGCATAAATCAATGAGATCAGAAGCCATAGAAATTGGTGAGCGCACATGAAAAGATCTATGATTGTTACAAAAACGAGCGAGTTGTGTAAGGACTGCGTCTTATGGTGCTCGGTTCTCTCTACCTACCCTGCAAGGAACTAGGCTTGAAGATATATATACATAAAAAATCAGGATTATATACTAAATCAGCGTTTACTAAAATTTTTATTTAATTCAAGGGAAAGGTTTAAACAATGTTAAAGGTGAATGAAAATTTTCTGCCATCATATTCTGAGACTAGTTAAAATCAAAATTAAAGTATATCTGTAAATCGTTATGCATAGCCTTTTATAAAAGGTAGAATGTATCTAACTTATGCCTCCCTGTTGATATTGGGCCTTTCATATAATCACTACATGACTTTTATTATATTTACAAATCATCGACTTTTTGTACAGTAATGTGCAGTTATCTCCGAATAGTTAAACTGGTTGGTAGGTATTTGTATGCCATACATTTCTATGTAAATATAAGTGCTGAAGGTTGAAGACTCTATATTAGTCACGGTTGTAAGTCAGCATGCGTTCAGGTTCCTTGGCTATGGACGAGTTTCATAGCTCACGGTCAAGTACAACTGGATTATTTACGTCGATTAACGGTTTTATTGGTCAAAGGTGATCTTAGTATGTAATCTTGTATTAGTACGTAAACCAAATACTGAGTGTTTAGGAAGGATACATTTTATTTAAACTAATGATTTGTAGAAATGACAGGCTTACGTATTATAGACAATGAGTTGCAAAGAGGAACTAATTGTCAGCTTAATTAATTATACTTCGAAAGTTTGAAGGTGATGACAGATTTGGACGATGCACTATGTCCGTGGGGCACTACAGTATAGAATACTAAAACGGTTTTGATGTAAACATTCATACGGTCTTAGAAAGCCTTTATAATAGATTAGTATTTTTTTAATTTTTTTTTCTCTCTGCCTACCCCGCAAGGGATTTGGCGTGAATTTATAGATAGTATTTTTTTAATAGTTACTACATATTTTATTTAATCATTTTAATTATATTTAATAATTTTAATTATATTGATATATAATTATTTTGATCGAACTTTTTCTTTATGATTTTCATGAATAATAAATAATAAATTCACATTTGCCGCATATCAAAAACGTGCTACCGACTAGCCGACTTCGCATATTATATTCCTCTAATTTTACTAATATTACTAAACAATTAGGTTTCGTCTTATTTTGTCGATTGAAAAGAAATGGTGTCTTAATTTTTTATCACATCTAAATAAAATTAAACGGAGACTGCACATGAGTGGGTGGAACGCTATCAACATCGTCGTAATCGGATTTCCGTCGATGCATTCTGTAGGGCAAGCAGGAATCCTTTGCGAAAAAATATTCAAATCGTCATCGTATACAATTTGTATGAGAATTGAGCAGCGCCTCTATCGGACGTAAAAGTAACTAAATTTTGAAGCACAAGTACTTTCGTATCGAGTTCGTATCGTAACGTGTACGTAACTTGACACATTTGTATTAAATTTGGGAGCCCGAACTTTGTTTTGACATACGGTATCGAGAATCTCGAAGGCTGGCTATCGAAACTTACGAATATTTATTCACGTAAAAATTGTGGATGAAACAATTTGCGTAATGGTGTAAAAATAGTATTTGACCATTATTTTCAGTGTTTTTTGGTAGTATTTCACTTGAAAACAATAGTAGACTAATATTTTACATAAAAATGCAAAATTTACCTAGAGTTTAACGTAGTTTATTGTGTTATTTTATTATCTTACTACAAGACTTATTGAACACCCAGTAAATGAACAAAGAGGAACCTATAATAATAATATAGAAAAATAAACCTATTTTTTCAATGATTAGTAGGATGAAATAAAAAATTGTAAATATTAAATTTATATATTATATATATAGTTCATCCTACAAATACATAATTGAAAAAAATATGTATTTGTTCTAAAGTACCTACCGTTCTTTTTATTTATTGATTATATTACACAGAAGTAAGCCGCAAGGCTAACAAAGAAAACTTTAATATTCTGTCTCGGAGACTCGACAAAGGAGAACTGTCGCAAGCTTTGTTTATTTATATGACATATAAATAATCGAAGGTCGCAAGGTATGCATTTAATAGTCTCAAGAATTTCAAGTGCTCCTCCTAAGTATATATATTAAAAGTCATCAATCGCTTTCGTTCATATCGCACCTTACCTTATCAGCATTTTTTTGTTTATTTTTGTGACGGAGTGTGAACTCAGTTTATGTTTTAATTTATTTCGTTTTATTGGGTCAAGGTTGGAGCTCCTTTAAAAACAACACGAAATGCATTAGGCAAATATCTATAGGGCTGCTAGTGGCACTGGTGGAGGGCTGGTTGTTATCTTTGAAGGCTAAACTATTTTTAAATTCAGTTTCTGTCAGATCAATCATTTTTGTTGATTTTCTTTGTTAGCCCTGCGACTTACTTCTGTGTAATATAATCAATAAAAAAAATAACGGTAGAAGTACCTACCGTTATTTTTTTTATTGATTATACAAATATATTTTTTTTCCAATGATGTATTAGTAGGATGAAATAAAAACTATATATATTATATAATATATAAATTTATTATTTACAATTTTTTATTTCATCCTTCTAATCATTGAAAAAATAAGTATTGTAGCAAGATAATACAATAATACAATAAATTACGTTAAACTTTAGGCAACTCTTGCATTTTTATGTAAAATATTAGTCTACTATTGTTTTCAAGTGAAATACTACCAAAAACACTGAAAATAATGGCCAAATACAATTTTTTCACCATTACGCAAGTTGTTTCATCGATAATTACGTGAATAAATATTCGTTAGTTTCGATAGCCAGCCTTCGAGATTCTCGATACCTTACGTCAAAACAAAGTTCGTATTAGTTAGTTTCGATAGCCAGCCTTCGAGATTCCGATACCTTACGTCAAAACAAAGTTCGTATTCGTTAGTTTCGATAGCCAGCCTTCGAGATTCCGATACCTTACGTCAAAACAAAGTTCGTATTCGTTAGTTTCGATAGCCAGCCTTCGAGATTCTCGATACCTTACGTCAAAACAAAGTTCGTACTCCCAAATTTAATACAAATTTGTCAAGATACGAGCACGTTGCGATACGAGCTTGATACGAAAGTACTACTTGTACTTCAAAATTTAGTTTTTACGTCCGATAGAGGCGCTGCTCAATTCTCATACAAATTGTATACGATGACGATACGAATACTTATTCGCAAAGGATTCGTGCTTGCCCTACTGTACTGTCTCTCTCGAGCATCCTTACACCATTTGCTTTTTAAATTGTGGTTCACAAATCACTTGGTAATAACACATTACCAGTGGTCAGCCAGTGTTATTTATTAACAAGTAACGAGGCAGACCTGAGGAGACTCGGAGCGGTGACCGCGCACTGATTGGATAATGGCGAACTAATGTGCGACTGAGCTATGTTTATCTGAAAGGACTTATAGATTTATAGGGATACATAATACACACTGTCGTGCATCTTCGTATATAGTTGGCAAGGCATGCAACTGCGTTACCTCAATTTTTGTGTGTTCATGAGTCATTCAGAGATATAAATATTTGAAGACAATGTCAGATATTGACTTCTCGTCGTTTCTGTCAATACGTCAATACGTACGTAGTGTAGTCATTATTATAGCAACTTGCCTAATTTTACATATTAATGTAAGAGTTACGAAAACTACTTGGTTCACTTTGAGGTGATCCACGTAGAAGTCCACTGAAAACAAACTTTGATTGTATAACTTATGATACCATCTGGTATTAAGCTTGGACATTTTAATCCCTGCAACACTGCTGTTCAGGACGAAAGTTTCTATATCGTATATACATGTTTTGACGAGCTCGGTGGCTCAGTCTTGAATGACGCGATTTTGACACCACCGCTCGTGGGTTCGATTCCCACGCAAGGCAAACATTTGTGTGCATAAACATGTCTGTTTGTCTTATTTTTGAAGTTTTAATAGAGGTAGGGCGCATCAAAGCAGCCCGTCTGGGGAAGTACCCCCACCTCACAGAAAACTGCAGCCAAATATCAACTCCCTAGAGGATTGTTGTGTTCCTGCGTGTGAGTGAGGTCACCAGTAAGCTCCCAAGGAGTTGCTGTGTAAGCAGCAGAGGAGGCATCACGCGAGTGATACTTAATATATCTCGAGCGTTAATAGGCTACGGTAGCCGCTTTACATCAGGTGGGCCGTATGTTTGTATGCCTCCCGACGGAGTAAAGAAAAAAATGAAAATTTACAAAAAAGTATGGTATAATTAATTTTATGTTGTGCTTTTTAGCTATTGCATGTTAATAGGGTTCAAAGTATGAAATTGCCGTTTTATAAGTAATAGATACATTGAATTGACATTAAACCTTCATGGTGAGAGTGTTTCGAGGGATCCTTTTTTTAAACGATACCTATCCGGTCTTTCTTTTAAAAAAATGTGCAACATTTGATTTTCGAATTTTAATTGGGAAAGATGGATACTTCGAAAATTCGAGTAATTTTTGAATACGAGTTCCGACGCGGAACTAACGCGGCAGAAACGGCTCGCAATGTCAATGCTGCGTTTGGAGATGAGACTGTTAATGAACGCACCTTGCGTTTTTGGTTTAAACGCTTTCGTAATATTTTGTTTAAATACGTAAATATGTTACATCTTAGAAAAAAATGTGTTTTAATTTTTGATACAAATCGGCAATTTCATACTTTACCCCTAATATTACATGATGTATAGTGGAAAATCGACTAACAGATTGACTGATTGTATTAAAGGCCTACAGCACATATTATCACTTGTCTTGTAAGTTGTAATTTTCATTGGACCTTCTTTATGTAGTGCGGGTATATGTTATGAAGTCCCTGATTCTCATAAAAAATCTATGAGAATTTGATTCAGGTATACCTGCGAATGAAGTAGTGTACACCCTAATTTTGATTAAATAGATAGGTAGGGTGCATCAAAGCAACTCTGGAAGGTAATCACTAACACTAACAGAAGATCGCAGCCAAATAACAACACCTGGAGGATTGATGTATTCCTGCGAGTGAGTCAGGTTACCAGTAATGTCCTCAGGAGTTGCTGTGTTAGCTAGTAACAGTAGTTCAAGATATGCGTGAAGAGGTTTTTAGAGGGTCGGCAAAACATGAGTGCCACCCCTGGTGTTGCAAATGTCCATAGGCTACGGTGACTCTTTACCATCCGGCGGGCCGTATGCTGGATTGCCACCTTAGTGGTATAAAAAAACACAAATTTATTCGGCAGGTTTCCTGACGATGACGTGATTTGTGACGCTTTGTTTTTGGCGGTAGTTTAATTACGTACCATGTTGAACATAATAATCTAGATTCATGTACATGGCATGCTATAATATAGACGGCGAAGTGGAAGATACTGGAATAGTTGTAATAGAACGCAAAGGTCAAACAGAATACAATTCCGAGTTGAATCTAAACATGTACAATGTTATCTGAACCATATACATGTTTGTTGAGCTGAACAGGACAACCGATATCTTAGAATATGTACACTACAGTACAGTCATAAATGTAATATTAAAAATACTATAGTTTTAAATGGGTTTACATAGCTGTACACTGTAGATTTGCTTTAAATTCTGGAATCGATTTTTCGATAACTTCTACTAGAGCGATATTTTTGATATTTTCCGATGATACACGGCGTGCATATTTTGTGAGTGCAATATTTAAAGTTCAATTTTTAAATCTAGTTGCTGTAAGCCGAAACCTACGAAGGCGGGAAAAGCGGGTAAACGGCAGCGGTCCAGGATGGAATTTTGTGTAACAATTGTGTTTGTGTGCAACCTGTTACACAAAAAGCGATCGCATCGCGCCGGATCGCTTTTTGTGTGATATGTTGCATACAAACATCGTTACAACATATATATAGTTTAGTGTGAGTCAAGAATCTGCTAATTTAAATTTAGCATTTTAGTATCAAGCAGACTTTATATCAACTTTTAACTCTTCAGTCCTGATCCAGCAATATTTTTTTTTATATACTCGTCGTCGTCGATGTCGGGAGGCACTTATATGACCCACCTGATGTAAAGCGGGTACCGTAGCCTATTAACGCTTGCAATATATTAAGTATCACTCGCGCGATGCCTCCTCTGCTGCTTACGCAGCAACTCCTTGGGAGCTTACTGGTGACCTCACTCACACACAGGAACACAACAACCCTCTAGGAAGTTGTTATTTGACTGCGGTTTTCTGTGAGGTGGGGGTACTTCCCCAGACGGGCTGCTTTGATGCGTCCTACCTCTCTTAAGAATATATACAGAATTTAAATTCTCATAGTTTGGTACTACACAATTAAATTGTGAGAATTAAAACTCTGCTGTTTGTAATATTATTTTTTTTTCATATAAGATTTGTTACATAATTCTAACACATTGCAGGTCATGTAAGGTGGTAGTATTTTATGGTAACAAATCACCTTTACAAGGTATTCGTGATTTCATATTCTGGATGTCACAGTACAATAAATAATTATAGCATTGAAATTACATTAAATTAACAATAAGAACATATAAAAATAAATGTCACAATAATAATATAATACTCCAGAGAGTCGATCAGGGCCTTCGTCTCCGACGTGTCTTCGTCGGTCGGAGTGAAAAGTCAAGAAGGCCCGCAGGACTCTCAGTTCTGGCTTGCCTTCATTGGCCGTCCAGAGAGGAGTCGATAGAGTGTCAGTGTATTTGGTAAATGATTGAATACTTTAATCGTCATTCAGTGTATTTGGTAAATGATTGAATACTTTAATCGTCATGTAAAAAGCATTATTTTGGTATAACGCGAGAATTGTAGTGGGGATGGTTAAGTTATTCAGACGGCGCGAGACATAACGGGTTGGTACATCGCCCAGTTTTTGGAAGTAACTAGGATGGTTTTTAACTAGCCGACACAATTCAAAAATATGAAATTAAAAATAAATAATAAATATAAAATAAAAATATTAGAAAAAACCTGTAACTGTTAGGATTTTGTATTTTACAAATAAAGATCGACACGAGATTCTCGGGGCAGTGAGTGTAATAATACGTAGGCAGCACTTTTGTAGAACAGACACAGAACTTACGTCAGTGGAATTGCCCCAAAGTACTATGCCGTATCTCATCCAAGCTGCAGCATGGCTGTGATACGCGGCGAGACAACATTCTTCGTTTGTACTCTTACGAAGTTCTCGCAGTGCATACGAGAAGCCGCTGAGCTTGCCAACCACCATAGCGACGTGTTGTTTCCATGTCAATGTCGCGTCCATCACTATTCCAAGCATCGAAAATGTATCCACTTGTTCAATTTCTTTCCCGTTATAGGTTATATTCCGTATGGTATGGTCTGAACTACATTATTTTCGTTTTCTCAAGATTTAGAATGAGGCCAATTTCATTTAAGTGAACTGTAGTTTTACTTAAGCATTCTGTAACTATGCTATTCAAATTATCAATATTTCAGGTATCAACCAAATACAGCATCACTTAATATTGCCTTCCAATTCCTTAATCCTGATGTTGCAGGAATACTGCACGGAGATTTATAAATTTGCTTTATGTATGAAATCCTATGTGTGTGAGTTCGACTCCCACTTCACCGGCCTTGTTTTATATTAACAACTGCCTGCCAACTGGGACTGCGAGTGAGGAGATACAAAGCACAGACACAAGTAATTAGATAATTATTATGTGGTTTAAAATTCTCATCTGAATTCTACAAATTTTATCGACCACTCCCAGCACTTTATATTTGCAACAACATCATGATCAACAATATTTAGGTATCTCATGATAGCACTTATCTTATCATGGTGCCAAATTTCTTTTTAAGTATATTAAATATATCAAGCGATGTACTTAATATACATGAAAGGAAAGTTTTTTTACTTCGTCGTGATTCTTAGGATAGGGAAGACAAAGTACTATTAAAGTACAATTTAGACGCATAGGTCCAATTACTAGCCTAACATCTGCGTGTATAATAAAAATCATCGACAGAGAATTTATCAGGAAGATAAAGACCTTCACTATAATTGTAATGAAGTCGCAATTTAACCTTTTAATGAGATTAATTTATCGTTATGTCCCTTTCTAATTTAAAAAAGAAAAGTCCAAATAGGTTCGTTATTGCCGAAGATGCACAAAAACTAATTAAGAATCTCCCGTGTTTTGATGTCTATTAAAAATACCAGGAAATGAGTACCTTATCTAGTTATTCTACTATTGCTGGTAGTACCATATTACGTGTCATTCATTTAGTAAATTCTCAGACTTGTTTAATTTAGAACAATTCTGCTGACTCAACAAAATCATTTGGAACCACAACCGCAGAAGTATATATTATTAGGTACTTTAGTACGTATCATAAATTCATTGTTTAGCAATTTGGTAAGTACCAATGGGATGGTTCAGACACTAAAACTTTAGTTTATTTCTGATAAATACGTATAAAATTATCGTAACCGATTATCAAATCGAATGTTTATCATATATATATTATACATTACGCATTATGCGGTCATCAATCTCACGAGCTATGATAAGGTACTTGTCAGCACTGAATATACATGTGCACTCTTAAAACCTCTGTTAATTTATTTGTTCTCTTATCAATCTCTTACGAATGTCCGTTATTTCATTATTTAAAATCATAAAAGAATATAAGACGTGTGTCATACGATGTTTGCATACGATGAAGACATAACTATGGATATATCTATACAATTGAGTGGTTGATAGGAACTTGAAAAGTGGAAAGTCGGCGGGAATTATACACATACACAGATAATGTTTTGGTTTATTATTATCTTTTCACTCACAGGTATTAAGCCCGGTCATTTGATAGGCGTGCGCAGGGATAAGGATCCAACGCGTAGAGGCCCCTTTGAAAAGACTATGTAATGTTATACACAATATAATAATAAATTATACAATTATTATTATCTCATTTATTAAATTATAATCTTATTAAATATATTTTTAAATATATCATTACAAAAAAAAATACATTTAAAAATATAAAAAACAGCTTCCTCCTGATAGCGGGAATAAGGTCCAAACTACCTGATAGTAGTGACGTCAGGCGTTTTTTTTCGAATATTCGAATTTTGACTTCAGATTCGGATTCAGCATAAAAAAGTAGAATAGGAATGTTCAGGAACACCGTAACGTGGTCAAAATGGCCGACAATAAAAAAAAATTAATTGTTATATAATTGACGAGCCAGATGTTCCTCTGGCAATGCAAGCTTGCGCATTCCCAACTGGTTTATGTTATGTTTGTGAAGGTTGACTATAGAAATAAACCTCTTTAAATAAGTATTATTAAAGCTTACTTTGATTTCATAAAGTTTACTTAATATGAAATATTACATAAGTATACTATCTTATATTTCTCATGGTGTAATTTAATTGGAATTTATATGTATCTTTTTCGTTAATTTTGTTGAAGATATTATATTCGATACATACATTGCCGGTCCTTTGACCTGAATTTCAAGAAAAATCTAAGAGAATAATGCAAAATTATAACTTTTGAAATATCAAATCTTATACAATGTTCAGTTCGTAGGTTAGGAGATTATGACTATTTCAAATTTACGTTTATCGATATCAATTTTATATGCCTACGTGACGGGCATTTGTTTTCGTAGTACCTACCAGTATTACGTCTTGGTGGATTACAAGATAAGATGAATGAGTTGATAGATATAATTAATGAGAGATGCCTAGATGCTTTGTGTGTGTCAGAGACCAGGCGAAAGGAAAGCGACACCGAAGATCTGCCCGGTGGCATGATGGCCCTGTGGTCCGGTGAACCAGGATGATCATGCCAGCGCTAGGAGTCGTGTTTTCATCTCGCTTGGCCGCTGGTGTGAAAGATTATGGTTTAGTTTAGGTCCATGATTTGTTAAGTTACTTTTAGACGTATGTATAGAACGAAACCTTGTGTCGAACACGTTCTTCCATCACAAGGATATTCACACTTACACATGGAGACGCAATGAACAGAATAGTGTAATTGATTTGATTTTAATAGCTGGACGTCTACGAAAGTCATTAATGGATACAAGAGCCTTCAAATGCCCCACTCTTGAAACGGACCATTATCGGTGATAAGCCGGTTTGTAGGCCTTTTCAAGAAGTGGAGGCACTGGCGAGTGCGTATTCCTTTCGGAGATCATGAAAGAATAAGAAGTGAAAAATTGGAAGGTGAAAGTGTAAGGAGTACGTATGTACGTCTAGTCAGTGAAAGACTTGCGAACGCGAGACTTTCCGACTCAGATATAGACGAATGTTGGAAAGTTCTGAATATATATATCTTGGAAGCGCTTTTAGCAGCGATGGAAGGCACACCACTGATGTGGAGAGACGAGTGAGTGCAGGGCATAGCGTGAATGGAGCGTCGGATAAACTTATAGGCAGCCGAAAACTAAGCCAGAAGGCACAGCTCACTGTACACAACGCAGATTAGCACCGCGTTGTGTACAGCGAGCTGTGCCTGTGCCCCAAAGCTAACTTATGGAAGTGAAAGCCGGGTGTGACAGAGACAGCATGAAAGTAGAATAAATGCGGTTGAGATGAGAGCATTGCGTAAAATTTGTGCCATAACGTTTCCAGACTGCATTCGTAATGATGACGTAAGAAAAAGGGTTGGTCTAAAAGAGAGTGTCGGTGTTAAGATAAGAAAAGGCATGCTCCGTTGGTTTTGACATGTAGAAAGAATGCAGGATGAAAGAATGACGAAAAGGGTATACAATGCGAAAGTGGAAGGATGTAGGAGCCGAGAAAGACCAAGACTAACCTATCATGGCCAATGGTGTGTGTATTGAGTGATGTAAGGAGCCCCAGGAACCAGCGAGCGTGCATGAAACGAGCTATGAATGTTAGAGAAGCCAGTCAAGTGTGTAAAGACCGCGTCTTATGACGCTCGGTTCTCTCTGTCTACCCCGCAAGGGACCTGGCGTGAAGATTAATGATGATGAAGAAAGAAGTATGGCGTCAAATAGATGCCGGTATAAATAGATGGCGTGTATACAAGTAAAATAGTTGAGCTTTTGCTAGAATCAATGAAATCACACAATGTATTTCAGTTTCAAGGCGTTAAAAACATATTAGAAGAAGAACATTAACTCTATAGTTACTTTATGTACCATACCTACGGTTACATATATTTATTGTCATGTCTAATTATTAATTTAAAAAAATTGTTTGGGCATTACTTTTTCGTCATTTGTCATTTTAGAAATGCTGGCAGATTAAAAAGGTAGACTGAATAAATAACGAGAAATGAATAGATTGAATTTAAAAATAATTGATGTCTAAGTGCTCGCGAGGGCTCATTGGCAGTTAGAGAATTTCATTACGTATTACATATTTTGAAAGTTTTAAAAAAAGCTAATAAACGCTGAAATCGTACGTCAGCGTGGCACGGAGTCAACTACGCTGGCAGAGTTTGCTCGCTAAATTGTTATGCTTATTCGTTGCGCTATTATAATTCATGAACATTATTGACCTCACGCTCAACATATTATTCTCGTTTCCATGCGGTCAAGTGGCTAGAAATAACTATTGAGGCAAATGAGTCATGGATTCGATTGCATCGGGCGCTTGTGTAAGACTCTCGGTGTCTTAAATCATTTGACGTTGTTTTGTTTGCTGCTGTAACGTAAGAGAAAATTATATTCTTCTATATCTGGATCACCATTCTAGGTTATTCTTCATCGTACTTTATTTTAGTTTATGTTCAGGTAAAATGTTATTTTAGTTTTTTGTATATATCCTAGTCGATTTGGTCTAGTGCAGACGTCCGTTAACTCAGTTGGGCCGAATGCTTGTACTCGTATGTCTTCCGACGTCGAATAAAAATAAAATATAATTTTATCTTAAGGTCAAATTAATATAAGGTACTATGATATACCAGGCCGGAAAAATGGTTTATTTCAAGCAATAGTTTTAGCGAACCCGTTTAGTATTCAAATGCTAATTCGTTGATCTTTGTCTTCTTCCTAAAGTTTCCATTTTCTCCATTTGGATTGGCAAGGCCCGCTATGAGAGTGGAATATTAATAGTAAATCAGAGAGTCAATGAGACTTAATCACTGTATACCCCAACCGCTATGACGACGTGCGGTGATATCGTGTGATTGTGAAGTAGGGTCATGGTTGCGCGTCCTAGATTTCAGTGTCATTATCTCCGAAATGGGTCACCAACCGACCTTCAATCTACAAATATTATATATACCTTTCAATGAAGATGCATGACAAACCAATATATTAAATTTATTACAGAAAAATCCAAACATGTAATTGTGAAGGTAATTGCGAGATAGTTTAAAAATGATTGTTACAGCTGAGAAAATTAAACTATGTACTTTTTAAAAATAACGTTACATTCCAATTTTAGTTGCGTGGGATTTGTTGCATCCTGTGCCAAGTTTCATGGACGATGACGTCGAACACGCCTTTTCGGGGGTAAACAAAAATTGACATTAATATAACGCGCAGAATTGATATAGGTACAATTTTATTAAATGACTAGGTTATGCCCGCGGCTTCGCACGCGTAGATATTGGAATTTCAGCAGTTTTACTTATTTTTATTTTACTTCTTATTTTTTAGTACAGTCGGCATTAAATAGTTAGTAAAAGTATCAAATATCCTTATTTAATGTAGTATTTATGTAATGAAGATACATCACGATCTGTTCGGTTTTCATTAACTATTTGATACTACTCAAAGTACCTCTTTATAATCTTTTGACATTGCCTATTTAAAAAAAAACCGTTTCAAGCCACTGACTTCAAAAAATATCTGCCTGGATTGAAATTCAAAAAACCTTTCTTATCTCTCATATGCATTACAAAAGGAACCTCTTGATTAGTCAGTGGTGAGTTTCTTTATGAAACAGGAACTCCATTTCTATTAATATAGATTAGCGTCTCGTTCAAGTCACTAACTTGAAAAAATATTTCTGCTCCATATAAACTGTCAACCCCCTATTCAGCCCCCTAAAGGTGGAATTTGTGGTGGAAAAACGCTGAAACTACTTTTTTGACTTGAAACTTTGTACAGATACTCTCTATTAGAATCCATAAAAAGTCATTTTAGCGTTTTCAAAGGGGGCTGAAAAGGGAGTTGACACTTTGTATGGAGCAGATTTTTTTTTTAAGTTAGTGACTTGAAACTTTGTACAGGTACTGTCTATTAGAATCCAAAAATAATTATTCTACGCGTGCGAAGCCGCGGGCATAAGCTAGTTGTGTTATAAATATGCTGAGACCAACTACCACAAATTCACTATAAATTAAAAATACATCTATACACATGTATGATTAGAAGCATACTAATTAAGTCATTTTGTACGTGCGGTGAAATTGTGAAATGAAATCCCCTCGAATTAAAATTAAAATTAAAAATTAAAATAGAAGAGGTATGCTCCGATGGTTAAGACATGTAAAGAGGTATGCTCCGATGGTTAAGACATGTAGAAAGAATGCAGGATGAAAGATATACAACGCAAAAGTGGAAGGATGTAGGAGTAGAGGAAGGCCAACACTTACCTATCATGACCAAATTGGTCGTGTTCTATCAGAAGGTAATGTCAGAAGCCTAAGAAACCGGCGAGCGTGAATGAGAAGAGCAATAAATGTTCAAGGATCGAGTCACGTGGTGATCGGTTCTCTGTGCCTACCTCGCAAGGAATATGTCGTGAATAGATTAAAAGATAGAATTCCCCTCCATTTTGCAGAGGGAATTTGATTTCACGATTTCAATGTGTTTTCCAAAATGATTGGAATCCTTTAATATTAAAAAAATAATTTTACTGATGTGCGACCTAATATAATATAACTAATTTAAAATTTAAATAATCTAAAAAAATTGGTTTGATGTCTTGCTACTGGCGAGTGCTTCGGAACTTTCTAGGTTACATAAGTAGAAAATTTTTCATTAAGAAATTTGAAGTCCTATGAGGTAAAATAAGGTATTTGATATAAAATATTCTCATTGCAGGCTTAAATTATATGAAACTGCCCCAAAAACATATTAGAGAGAGGCATTTTTTAGTTAACTTCATGAGACTCAATGAAAAAGTTCACAATTCCTATGAATGTTTTTTTGGACGTTACTCGACATTATAATATGTGAACGTTATTAATTATTATATTGATATATGTGACATTAATTTTTTTTTATTACTGGAAAGATTCTTTCTTTCAACTTAGAGCCTAAAGCCTAAAGTTTTAGTAGCTATTCGTGTCAATGGGTTCCTTATCGTAGCAGTGAAGATCGATAATTTATGTAGGCGACTATCGTAATTATATATCATCGACTTGAAATGAATCATGAATAATCAGAATTTTAGCGTCATCTCATTCGTAACGTTTTTATGTCGAGTTTTCGTTATCAGTTCATATTTGTGTACATTACGTAGATACCTAGATATACCCATATCTTTGGCATACGCACTGATCATAGTAGAGCCATGTAATTTAATTATCTTATCAAGTTCATTCACTCTTGACATTGAACTTTCAAGTCGTGATAATCACCAATAAACAATAATTCTTATGCATTCTAAGTTTCTTAGGAGACTATTTCAGATTGGCCAGTTGCATTGTTATGTACTGATTCAACAGGAAGTTCTTAAGGAAGAACATATGAAAGCAAGCGTCTAATATATAAATAAAAATAATTCAAGTCAATTCAGTACTGAATGTACTGTGATAATCTTGATACGCGAGTTGCACTACAAAATTTTTTACTCAATAAAATATTTTTCCCATAATCATCCTGTTGAACTTCTAAAGATGATCATGATTGTTGAAGACAGTTAAACTTGGAATTGATGATAGTAGTAAATATATATAATACATAAATAAATACGGTACTAGTGTTTTGTGGTGGAACTCCATCACATTTCATCTGATGGGAAAAAATTTAATATAATCTTCATAAATAATAAGGAGAAATATTTTACGTTTCAGACGCAGATGAGTGGTGATCGGCCGGGATCACAGTGCGGGCTGACGTCGCTGCTGCCGATGTCTTGTCGAGGGCGAGCCGCAGCCTTTGCGCGCGACTTGCATTCGCGTCTGCGCAATCTTGGCAACGCCCAGGACGACGATTGCGAGAGCAGCTGGCTCACCCGCGAAAACGCCACGGCACTACGTCCCACCACATCCACTCAACGTGATCACGACACATTCTACGATTTTGAAATCGAATGCGAGAGTCCTTCTAGCCCTATCGACGACTTCGAGTCACCATTTCCTGAACGAACTTCAAATGATGATCCAGAACCGCCTTTTTATGATGTTGATTCTGAACCAGATATCAAAGATCAAGCTAAACTTATGATACACCAATCGGAAAAAGTTAGAAACGGATTCAAATTCTCCACAGCCTTCTACACGGACTCTCCAGTGAAATTACAGCCAACCCCACGTGAAAACGGGCATGTCGATAAGCGATTATTTTCTCCGATTACATTTGAAGGATGTGCGAGACAAAATAGTGTTGATGAAGTTGATAACATGGTAAAGGTTTCTCCTATTACAGAAATTGATTTTCTAACTTTGCCAACGCTCACCACCACTACTTTAGACAGTGACTCTGAATTCGAATCTGCGAAAAGTGATCCTTCAGACATTGTTGATGAAGTCTTCCAGGTTGATAATAAGTTGGATAATGATCTCACTGATTGTGTTGAAAATTTGTCAATTAATGAAACGAATGAACAAGAAGAATGCCTTATCGAGGACGAAATTCCTACAATTGTAACCGGTGATGAGCCACTAAATGAAACAAGTAGTGAAACAAAGCCTTTAGAAATTATAACCAGTGAAATTCCTAACGAAAAAGAAATATCGCCTGTACGTGAAATTGAACCAACGCTATTGAGTGCTGAAGTAAAAGTTGAGGACAGCGACGATACTGAAGATGATAGACCTCAAAGGGTTCGCCGTTGTTCTTCTTTAAAAACTGGAAAGACCCCACCCGGTACGCCGGGTCGAAAGAAAATTGTAAGATTTGCCGATGTTTTAGGTCTCGACTTAGCGGACGTTAAAACATTCATGGATGAAATACCTGTTATTCCAAAATCGGCCTACGATGATCTTACCGGTGGTGACGTACAAAATTCTCCGCCGGTACGAACCCTTCCTCGACTCGGTACAATCACTCTGATTCCTCTGTTTCAATTGCCTCGTGACGTTACGGACAAACTCGAAATGCTCAATGTTTGCCTAGAGAGTGCGCGTGTCTGCGACGGCGTTCACGTCACAGTCTGTGGTTCAGTGCGCGTTCGTAATTTGGACTTTCACAAAACCGTACATATCCGTTACACGATGAACCGTTGGAAAACTTATACAGACTTACAGACGTCATATGTGCAAGGCTCCTGCGATGGATACTCGGACCGTTTCCAGTTCGTATTGTATGCACCGTCCATTTCATCTGGACAAAGGCTGGAGATCGCAGTGAGATTTCAATGCAAAGGACAACAGTTTTGGGATAATAACAGTGGAGCTAACTACTGCTTCGACTGCTTAGCACTAGGTTTATGCTCGCCCGCACAGGCCCCGACAGGCGCGCTGCATCCGACGGTAGACTGGCACCCATCATTCTACTGACGCAGCCCGTGCTCTCTGGAGATGTGAACACGTCTGCGTCAGAGCATCGAGGGCGGCGAGTGATGCGGCGGGCCAGGTGGGCCGGAGCCCTGGAGTACGGAGCGCTGGCGCGCAGCTCGCGAAGGCACCCGCTGCTAGTCACATTCCTGTGCCTGTTTCAACTGTTGTCAGTTTGTGAGGCGAGAGTGGGCGCGGAGTTCTGAATTACCGAGGCTTAAAAGTTGTAAAGCGTTTTTGTGATATAAAATAGATTAGGTTTAGGATTAATTCGACGAACGTGCGGCTCGTTCCGAGTGCCATTTGCAATAACGAAGTTTCGATGTAATGTATATTTTTTCGAATTTGGTATATAGTACTCGTACATTATTTCTAGTAGTGTATCGTCCTCGCGGACAATAAAGCATGTTGAAGTGCGGGTGCGCTCGTGCGTGGTAGCCGGGCCAGCGCGGCGCAGCGCGGCGCAGCGCGGGTGGACTACGACGTTCCTCTGTACATACAACGTGAGAATGAAATCTGATTGATATTAATATTTTAATACGTTTTTATACAAAACTACTAGCCTTATGTATTATTATAGGTCTATTGTCGATAGTGAAACACCACCTAGTTAGCGAGATTTTATTCACATTAACGTCTTTATGTACTGTAGATAAAGTCAATACATAGTTATAAAAATATTTGTGAAATGAAATATCAATCCCTTTTAGAACATTATAACGTCCCATAAATTAGTGTAAGAAACGCCTACGCCTGATGTCTGAGCCGTCAGGAATCTATGTTATTATAGAGCTGAACTGACCCAAGAAAATGCAAGTGCACATCGCTCTCAGCGATTGTGACTTATCTTAGCTGTTTTATAATATGAACTATATCGATGTTATGATTGGAAATATTTAGACATTTAGAATGTATATTTTTATATTTACGAACTAGAACTCATGACATTTTCTTACACAGAACTGATATAATAGATTGTTGATTCGGTTTTGAGATTTTAATCAAAGACTATTAGGAGTTATGAAATTAAATTATTTTTATTTTTAAGCAATATACCAAGTAATACTTATTTATTAGGCCGTTTTTATATGTATGTACCTGAATTCTTAAAATGTGGCCATATTAATTTACTACACGAATTGCAGAAGCGCTGTCTTATTCGATTATTGTTATTACTATTTGACACCTGTTTTATAAAGTAACTGCCTACATAATAATAAATTAATGTGCATAATTTAATTAATGTGGTTTAATTTATGATTCCAACAAAGTAACTACAAGTAACTATGAAAACGTGCAAAATTTACAAATAAAGTGCACGTGTAGTAAGCTTTTTACTTTGAAGCTACCTACATATTCGTGACGTCTGGTTAAATTAATTTCTGGAAGAGAACAGCTAACGCACAGATTAAAGCAGAAGAAAGAGAAGAAAAACGCGACCCGTGCTTTTCACAAACCGCAGCAAATTGAGAACTTTTTGGAGGATTGTTTTGCTTCTGTAAGTGAGTGAGATGACTAGTAAATCCTGAGTGGCAACACGCGCATGTCTTACAAACATTTGTATTATTTACGTAAAAATGTTTAATTATTTGTATTATGTAACATAAACATGTCTTTATGTCTTACTAACATTCATACGCTATTGTACATGCTTCATACTAGGCGAGCTGAGTTGAGTGATCTTGAAAAGTGTGTTTGTACATTCATATTATCATATTAATTTAAGGCCTGGCTGAGTTTTCTATTTTTGCATCGAAAATCAGTTACATGGTAGTACACATGGTGGCACTGTGAAATCTATTTCTTTTAAGTATTGCCCAACAGAATGAAACTAGCGTCACCATGTTATAAAGATGGTGAGAATCAAAATGACATGTGTACCTTAATATAATCATCCCATTAACCAAAAAATGTTAATGCAGTCCAAAATGTAGATACAAACATTGCGCAAAATTTGTGGCGTAACACTATTACTTCACACCAGTTTCCTTTAAGGGTAGGCAGAGAGAACCGAGCGCCACGGATCCTTACGGCTATGTAACTTGCTTCTTTAACATTAATTGCTTTTCTCATGCACGCTCGCCGGTTTTTAGGGCTCCTGACGTCACCTTCTTATAGAACACGATCAATTAGGTCATGGTAGGTAAGTCTTGTCATTCCTCGGCTCCTACATCCTTCCACTTTTGCATTGTATATCTGCGTTCATTATTACATATGCGTATTATTCTTTCATTCTGCATTCTTTCTACATGTCCGAACCAACGGGCCATGCCTCTACTTTTTATAACACCGACGCTCTCCTTCCAACCAACTCTGTTTTCTAACAACATCATTGCGAATACGGTCTACAGGTGTCACGCCACAAATTTTAACCAACGCTCGCATTTCGACTACATTTATCCTACTTTCATGCTCTCTCTGCCATAAGTAAGCGTTGGGACCAGCACTGTATTGTGTAGCTGTGCCTTCTAGCTCAAGTTTTTACTGCCAAGAAGTTTTCCCAGCGCTCCATTCACACTATTCCCAGCACTCGCTCGTCTTTCCACATCTGAGGTGTACCTTCCATCCCTGCTGAAAGCGCATCCAAGGTATACAATCTCGTTGACTTGTTCCAACCCTTCATCATCAACCGTAATCCTTAAAAACTGGTTCTGGTTTCTTTTATTTCAAATACCATTATCTTTGTTTTCTTCGCATTCAATAGTTAGCCATTCTCCATACATTCGTCTTTCATCATTGTGACCCGTGTTTGCAGTTCAGATGGTGTTTCTGCTGCACGGCATTGTCTGCATACAGCAAACAGTTCACCCATGCGCAATCCCACATTCGTTGACCTTATTCTCTGCAGACAACTATCGAGATACAGGATAAACAGCCTAGCAGATAGCATGCAACCCTATTTGACACCAATTTTGACTATAAACCAGAGTGACATGCTCCCATCTATCCACACTCATGCTGAGCAATCCTTGTAACTGGACTGCACAGCACGGCGCAGTGAACCGTCAATCTCATATCTTGTCAATATGTCCCACAGTTCCTTTCGCACAACCCTATCAAATGCTTTTCAAGATCCACAAAACTACAGAAAACCTTTTGGTCTTCCGGTTTGGCCAGGTGCTTCTTCACGATATTGCGGAGCGAGAAAACTTGATCCGTAGATCCCCTTCCATTTCGGAATCCTCCCTGTGCCTCCCACAGCATTTCATTGAATTTCACCCTCATTCTCTCCTTTCATGGTTTTATATTTATTATTATTTTCACCTTTCCACATACTTTTGCTGCTAAGGTGATCAAACTGATGGCCTGGCGCAGTCCATGCGTGACTCCTTGCCTTTATACAAGGGCACGATGACTGCACGTCTCCAGTCCATTAGGGCCCTTCCAGGTCTCTAGCATAGATTGCGTAAGTACCAGATGGCGTCCCGGACGTAAGTGCCACCTAGTTTGATCATCTCAGCTATGATCAGATCAATGACGAGCTCGGTGGCGCAGTGGTGAAACGCGCTGTTACGTTACTTTGACACCAACGCTCGTGGGTTCGATTTCCACACAGGGCAAACATTTGTGTGCATGAACATGTCTGTTTGTCTTGGTCTGGGTGTTTACTATGTATAGTAAGTATGTATTTAAAAAAAAATGTATTTACGTATGTTTATCAGTTATCTAGTACCCATAACACAAGTTCGCTTACTTTGGGGCTAGATGGCGCTGTGTAATTTGTTCGACAATATTTATTTATAATTCCCGCTGATTTTCTATTTACAAGCTTCGTATCGGTCATTCGATCTCATACATAGTTATGCCTTCGTCGGACGCCGTCAACGTGGAGTATGCATCAGACTCACGCTCATTGTCAGCGTTCGAGCCATACTCATACATTTCCTCAAAATATTCACGCCACCGTTCTAACACTTCCTGAATGTTCGCAATAATGACACCAGCTTTAGACTTTATCTTATCCATTCAGGATGCCGATGAACTACTCCGAGACTTCTTTACCTTTCTCCATAAGAGTTTGGTCGGAGATTTTCGTCAGCCTCTCTTCCTCATTCATAATTTGTCTTTCACGCATCTCTTTCACTAAAGCCTTGGTTTCATTCTTGCATAGACGGTACATTTCTTTCTTCTTTTCTCTCATATTTTCATTTAAGGGCAAAGATGATACATAATCCAGCCACGCTTTCCTCTTTCTTGCTACAGAGGATTCAACCTCCGCATCTCACCAGGCATCTCCTTCCCTGTTTTATGCCTCTTTGCGCATCCACAAGCTTCTTTTGCACTATCTACCATACTTTCTTTCATCGCTTTCCAACAATCATCGATCAAAGTATTATATAATAATAAAATAGTTCACATACAAACTGATATTTTTTTTATGTTATTTTTTTCGGACAAATTACACAGCGCCACCTAGCCCCAAAGTAAGCGGAGCTTGTGTTATGGGTACTAGACAACTGATAAACATACGTAAATACATTTTGTTTTTGTAAATACATAGAAAATACCCAGACCAAGACAAACAGACATGTTCATGCACACAAATGTTTGTACTGTGTGGGAATCGAACCCACGAGCGTTGGTGTCAAAGTAGCGTAACTGCGCGTTTCACCACTGCGCCATTCATCGCCATCATGGTTCTAGTAGGATATGTCCAGAAAGAGTTATCTATACAATTCTCCTGGTGCAGATGGGTTAAACAGGATATTGTCTCTGTAAATTTTCATTGATTTTAATTTTATCGTAATTAATTAATTATTTTGAATGTGTAAGGCATAAAATAAATATCTCCCGGCAAGTTACACAGCGTCCATTTTGCCCCAAATTGAACGAAGCTTCTACTGTGTGTACTAGACAACTCATAAAAATATGATATTACGTAAATACATACATAAAGAAGACAAATACCTATTCATGCACACAACTGTCTTGTCTTGTATGGAATTGAACACCCAACCCTTAGTGTTAAAGTACTAACCACTCGACCACCGAGCTCATCCGGGCATGAAGACTATCTATTTACCCTCTGAGTGGATAGTACAACAACTAACATTTTGCATTGACTAGATGCATACAACGCCCACACAAATAACAGTTAGGCGCATAATCTATTTTCGAGTGTGTATCAGGGTCACCTACACATACTACGAGACAAAAGTTATCAAAATAATATCTTCTAGAATATGGGCAAATAATTGAGAGAAAAGTGAGAATAAAATCCGAAACGAAACGCTGAAGGAGGCTCCAAAATGAGGATTCCAAGATGGAAGTGATTGTGCGGATTACTGACTCATACATTACTAACTATGTAATATCTTCGAGAATCATCTGGTCCCGCACCAATTGAGTTTCTGCAGCTTTATGGAAGAAATGATGTGCATGTCATGAGATTTGTACAGCATATGTATAGTACGGTAAAGCAGCTTGTCGCTGCGATTTAATGTCAATATTGGTATCAAACAACTGGCACGACTGTTCTACGAATACAGGATTGCGCGTGGGTGACCTAGTAGTGAATTGTCTACTTTGTTCATGCGATGTCGTGTTATTAGCAGAAACTTCATCTGGTGTGCAAATGTGTGAAGTACTACCATTATTCTTTGTAATCGAGAAGTTCAAAAAACAAGCGTACTGTCTTCCTCATGGTTAGCAGTTACCGTACGTGTTGCAAGTATCCATAAGGATACATAACACGTACGTAGTTGACCCTGACAAAATCTCTTGATGCCTTTTTTGAAGGAACTCGTACTGTAAACAAACCTCATCAACAAACCTCATCAAGGAGTTCATTCCACAACTTAAAGTTCTCAGATAAAACTTACCTAAAACCGCACGATTAGATACCATTGCACTTCTAATATATGAGGAATATATCAAACAACTGCTCGTAACGCAACCCCTTCTACAATCGGTAGAACACACATAGGGAGTCAAAGTCTCTCCTCAAATTTAAGGGTTCAATGCCGTGTTTATGTCTAGTATCGTTAGCAATCGTCAATAACCTATACTTAAACTGTATTACAATATCCTAGCTGGTAGCCTGACTCCCGCTAGCAGACTACTACAGCACTGTACATGTGAGCTTCAACTGGAGATTTTTGTAATATAAAGCTTTGCTCCGAGATGAGGTACTTATTTGTTCTATTGGGCAACTGTTGAGAACTTTGGATGCCAGTTAGACATTCTCCTCCAGGTAACTGGAACTGAACTTCACTGTAAATCTCGACAGCAGGAATTCCTATGCTATAATCGATGGTGACTGCGTTCTCTGGACTTCATGAACTACAGCAAATGGGGTTTTTAGAGGCGAATGCATTACTATAGGTACATTTGTTGTACAAGAAGCTGACAATATAATTAAGTCCGTGCAGGAATTCCTACTGCTCCACTAAGATATTTTTATAGTTATAGATACGTCGTACACGCTCTAGAATAGCAATAGACTCTCTTTGTTAGAGCAAAATGACATAATAAATAACTGTATGTAGATATAGTACTACTTGCACCGTTTTAAAATACAATAATGTTGGTGTACAACGTGTCTACCTTTTGATATGTCGCTGCAGCTCCATGAATTTATCAGTCGCCACTTGCTGGGACTCCATTAAACGAGTTGTGCGTGTCATCGATTCTCGAGACCTATAATGCAGGCAAGATTTTTTTTTTATACTACGTCGGGAGGCATACAAGCATACGGCTCACCTGATGTAAAACAGATACCGTAGCCTATTAACGCTTGCGATATATTAAGTATCACTCGCGCGATGCCTCCTCTGCTGTTTATATAGTAACTCCTTGGGAGCTTACTGGTGACCTTACTCACACGCAGGAACACAACAACCCTCTAGGGAGTTGTTATTTGACTGCGGTTTTCTGTGAGGTGGAGGTACTTCCCCAGAAGGGCTGCTTTGATGCGCCCTACAGACCAAGACAACAAACAAACACAAATGTTTGCCTTGTGTGGGAATCGAACCCACGAGCGTTGGTGTCAAAGTCGCGTCATTCACGACTGAGCCACCGAGCTCGTCAAACCGTCAAAGAATTGTCAGGGATGGATATTTACGTTCAAGTGAGAAAATATTAAAAAATGGTCGCCCCAGTTGTCTCGAAACACGGTGTTGATGTTTGAGTAATGTCCCCTGATGTTGCAAAAATATATGTGCTTTGTTGAGGGGTCGCACTGGCCGCTGTTTACGCATTTTTTCTATCATTCCATAACATGGTAATGTAACTATAGATTTGAAATACATAAAATATTACATTACAGTTTTAATGCTACATTTATGTTATTATATTTACTGTTATGACGGAACTAGACATAGTTTTGGCTTAATTATTTATTGTCGGATTAGCAAATATATATTAAAGAATAGTGATAATAGGTAATCAGTGTATCGCAATGTCAAGATGTCGCGGGAAGAGGACTGGTGTACTGAGCGACCGGCTTCGGCCTATCTTTGTCACCAGTCTCTCTCGATCTTATTCTGTGCATATGAACCTTAACTTTATTATCTAATGATTGTCTAGGTTAAGAGAGAAAATAAATAAATAAATAACTAAAAAAAAGTTCGATTGATCATACGTATAGAAGTGCCTATATATATTTGCGAGCAATCCCCTGACTGGATTCCTAGGCAAATATTGCCTAAACTGGTTTTGATGGAATGTGGTCATTTTACTGTTCCTGGCTAATAATTGAAACATAAGTAGATGGTATTATAACAACTTGAACGTGTATGTACCAGATTTTATTAAAGGAACTTCATGCCATTAAGTTTGGTTTTTCAAGTGGTTTTTGTGTAATGCGTGAACGACCCTATCGATCTCGATTATCGAATATCGATTAGACATGTGTACGACTTATTATTTATTCGTAGATGTGTACAAATAATTAAGGAGTCAAAAGCGAGTTCACATGTGAAGTTCTTTTTGTGAAATTGAAATTGTGTAGCTAGCGTAAACTTTTTACAGTTTTTTTGATACATATATCAAATTTGTTTCGATTTAGTCGCTGAGGTTAACGTGTGTTTGCAGTGCAGCATTGTATATAGACTCAGCTTTATGAGTGGACGTTTTTTTTCTACTACTTCAGAAGCTATATGGCTCACTTGATGCGGTAACCGTAGCCTATGAACGCTGGCGATACAATAAGTAGCACTCGCGTGTCGATGCCTCCTCTACCGCTAACACAGCAACTCCTTAGGAGCTTAGTGACCTAACTCACACGCAGCAACACAACAACCCACTAGGGAGTTGTTACTTGGCTGTGGTTCTCTGTCAGGTGCAGGTACTTCCCCAGGAGGACTGCTTTGAGGCGCCGACGTTTATAACGTCAACATTTATGCCATTAGTCTCTGCTATGGTGGTTATGGTCTAAAATATCATGGATGATGAGCTAGTTACGAGACTTCTTCATTTTTATTTGGTCACAGTTCGAATATTTGCAGACATTTCAGCAAATGACATGAAGTGACCTAGCAGTAATTGGAAATTTTAGCGTGGTTTTAGTTAAAGAATTATACCTTTTATTATTGAACGAACTCGGTGGTACAGTGATTAGTAACGCTGTTTTGACACCAACGCTCGTGGGTTCGATTCCCACACAGTTGTGTGCTGTCTGTTTGTCTCGGTTTGGGCGTTTTAAGGTAGGCGCATCAAAGCAGCCTTCCAGGGGAAATAGCTCTACGTCACAGAAAACAGCAGCCAAATAAAAACTTTGGAGGATTATTACTCGTATGTTCCTGAGAGCATGGTCAATAGTAAGCCCCTAAGAAGTAGTTATGTTAGTGGCAGAGATGGCATCGCACAAGTGATATTTAATGTTTTGCGAATATTTATAGACTACGGTAACCGCTTTACATCAGGTGACCGTATGCTTGTAAACCACCACATCAACCCTTACTCATCCCACTGCAGGGATACAGTTCTCCCTTCAACCGAAGGGATTTAGAGCATACTCCACCACGCTGCTCAAATGAGGATTGGCGGAGGCCAGTGTTTTCAAGCCGCCCGTGGGCCACTGAATTAACTTAACGACTGTCATCTATCGACAACAGCCGGGACCGACGGCTTAACGTGCCCTCCCAGCACGGAGAAACTCGAGATAGTTAAACCTATCCATAGACAGGCTGCGGTCTAGGTACGTTGCTTAACTTGCGTGTTCGGTGAGAATGACACGCGCAACGATGCCATCGAGCTCTTTTGAAAATCATTCATCATTTTTGAAAATCTATAGCGGACGCTTACGCCTTCTTATGAAATCTCTTGCAAACTTTTATGTTCTTTGAAACCGGCTTGAGCTGTATGTCGATATTTCTGTAATTTTCATATGTTGCAATTTCATATATTTCTCGGAATTATGACGTTGGGAATATAGAATGTAATGGCGGTCTCTCGATACCACGCTAGTAGTAGAAAGTTGAAGTAAATATTTTGGAGGAATATATAATTATGATGCTGACTGACTCCGTAATGTCATTTTGTCCATTTTCTCATTTTATATATTAAATCTTCGTTTGCTATCCAGCTGCTAATCAGAAATTTAACAACACATATATATTTACAAGTTTAGTATTGTATAGTATAGTATTGCAAGCGTTATTATGCTACGATAACCGCTTTACATCAGGTGGGCGGTATGCCCCCTGACGTAGTAAAAAAAGAAAACCAGGAAAACTGACAATAACAATAAAAAAAGTTATTTCTTAACGTTAAGGGGAGAAAGGAAAAGGGGAGAACTATATAATAGATTAAACCGATCGTGTGGAATATCGACTTCTATATCGACTATGATCCATTAGATTTTTGGTTACGACTTTTGCAACTTTTGTTTCAAAATATGTTCCTATTAAATTGAAGGAAAAGAAGCAAGTGGTTAGGAGATTTGCTGTTATTTAGAAATGCGTCAAGAGGTTTTTAGAGGGTCGGCAACGCATGAGTGACACCTCTGGTGTTGCAAGTGTCCATAGGCTACGGTGACTTTACCATCAGGCAGGCCGTATGCTTGATTGCCACCTTAGTGGTATAACAAAAAAAAATGGGTGCGTGTACATATGTACGCGCGTGAGAAGTTATACTTCGTTGGCATCATTAAATAAATATTTAACATTGATAATTTAATAATATTTAGTATTAATTATATTAAATAATAATATTTTAATTTATATGAAGGGTTATTGGAGTAAAATTAAAAAACGTCTTTCAAGTAGTATGCGATGTTTATGAAATGTATTACATACAAGTCAAATGTTAAGTACAAATGTTAATTTTTAACTACAGCGCCATCCACCAGTAATACCGTGAAACATTTAGCAGCTTCAACCTGTTCCTTTTATGTTACAGTGTTGCGCGCGCATCTTAAAATTTCACTCTCATCATTTTTTCATAACGCGCCTAAAGAAGTATAACTTCAAAATATCCCAATTGTATTGAGGCAGATACTCAACTTCCTTGATATCAATTGAAAGGAATACCCCTATAGTTTTAATAAAACATTTTCATAATTATATATACTTAACAATTTATTATTAAAAGGCGAAATATATCACAATTTCTTGGATTATATTGAAATAAACATTATCTTTGCAATAGTTATCTCTTCGTATACATTAGGTATAAAATTTTAAAAATAACAATTAAGAGTAGTTATCTACAGGTCTCACCTTTATACACATTTCGGTTATCAAACAAAAACAATAAACAATTTTATCTACTGTTTTTTACCTACGAACAGATATGTATACAGATGTCATGTCGAACTCTCCGTGGCACATACATATCAAATAATAAGATATTCTTAATATACCTCGAAAGTATTTAGAATTTCTAGATACCAATTTGATAGTATATGAAAAGTTACACAGTATTTCAGATTAAGGAAACAATATTCCTTAATACGGATTATATAAATGCATTTTCTGAAACAAAATCAATTTTTCACTTGAAAAAATTTAAACGCCAGTTAAGTTTTCGAACTTAATGTTTCTGCTTATTTTAGTGTGTTCTCAGGGTGTTCGTTAGTTTAGCGTTCATTTGCCGGTATATTATTAGATTTATTTGTATACCGCTAATGATGAAGTAACCTGTGTTTGTGTGTACCTGTGTTATATTCTATGAGAGGTAGGGCGCATCAAAGCACTGTCTCAAAGTCTGGTGAAGTACCTCCACTTCACAGAAAACCGCAGCCAAATAACAACTCCTTAGAGGGTTCGCGCGAGTGATACTTAATATATCGCAAGTATTAATAGGCTACGGTAACTGCTTTACAGCAGATGGGCCGTATGCTTGAATGCCTCCCGACGTTGTAAAAAAATAATAATACATATATACAGTGTTAGCTTTATACAGGTTTGAAATTAACTCTTACCACGGAATCCAAAGATCGTGTTAAAAATTTCTTTTTGAACGAATGTTAGGGGAAACTAGTTACTTTAACTTACGTACCGATATTTGAAAAGTAATTTCAAGTTTATGATAATAATGTTATCGTTGGGCATTTTACAACAAGAACTTACATATAAAAAGGTCAAATATGTTTTTGCTTTAGAAATAATAAAAGTCAAGCTTAGGTGGTCGTAAAAAATCGTAAACCAAAATTTAATTTATGACAATACAAAGCTTGTCACAGCAATTAATAAAATGAAGATAGGAGAAAAGAAGATAGAAGAAAAGAAGATAGAAGAAAAGAAGATAGAAGTGACTATATACAGAATAAATTTTATTTCTTGTCTTGACATAGTAGGCACGTAAATGTTAGTTTGTGAGGTACCCTCACAATTATAAAACCTTTTCCCTCGATCAATTGGTTAACCAGTTACGATACCTTTTTGTTATCAAAAAAATAATACTCTTTAATACTGCCTATTAAAACCCCTAATTTTTTTTCATATTAAAAGACGAAAATTATGTGGTTGATATTGTAAATAATAGATAGATGCATTTATAAAATCTACGAGAGTCAATAAGTCAATTCTAATGTTAACAAAGTTGTATATGTGTAAATAAGTCTTAGTAGTATGTACGAGTAGCTTAGTATTGTTAACCAAGCCAAATGGGTTAGCACTTTTTGCATCGTTCTTTTTGTTATTTAGTTGTAGTTTTAGTGTTGTAAAATTTGCAAATATATTTTATTACGTTGTTATGTCTATTTAAATCGGTAGATTGAATAATAAATGAAAGCAAAATAAAAGCATATTTATGCCAAATGACAGGCTACCAAAACATTCGATGTAATTTATAACTCAAGGTTAAATTCAAAAATATTTACATTCCGGGTGATTAAACACATCGCTATAATGAGCCTATTAATAACATGTAGCTAATTAAGTTTACAATAAAATCTTAATAACAAAATTATCTAAAGTGGCGACTTATTTTTTAACTTACAAATATTTTCTTAATTATAAACAATGACAATAAATATAGTAAATTTATCACAATCACACCAAGAAGTATTTCCTCACTCATACTGACTGCACTGATTGCACTCACGCATGCTTACGAAATAATATTTTACAAATTTTGTATATGTTTCTCGTAGTGGCGTACGAGTAGAGCACGTAACGTAAGTTTTACAAAGATTTTGTCTATACTATATGTGCTGAGTATAAAAATATAAACGACATGTCTATGTCCAGTGTTATATAGCGGAACATTTCGGAAGACCGGATTTCCAACAATAGGGAACACAATAAATAGCACTATCTGGTGAAAATCTTTGTGCAACTCAACCTAGTAAAAACTAGAGGCTCAAAAGTGCCTATGTATGGTCTTAATTTAAACATCTATAAGTAATCTTGTACGAAGAATATTGCATTTAATGGCTTTTAGTCTACACAAATCATCGTTGGACCTATGAAACATGGACAGTTACGCAACAAATTCTAATATAAATCATACGACTTACAAGTATGATACTGAGTCAACAAGTTTAATCAATAGTATTATCCGAATCTTATGTTATTAAGTATTCTATGCTTCTATCATGATTTTGTCATTAAGTACTAGATTCACGATATAGCCTCATAAATGTTACACTGCTAGTTTCTTAAAATTATTAAATTTGAATATACCCTATGTCATTTTTCATTGCTATAAACATTTTAAAACAAATTAGCATACGTGGTTAAAGCCAACAACGAAATACCCAATAATGTTAGGCATCATTGCAAATTTCCACCCTAACTTTCACTATCTACGTCGAATGACCAAACTACGAACCTCAAAGACTCGAAGTCAAAATTTTTACAATGAACAACTCTATACCCACCGATGGGAGTGGTAAAGGTTCTGAAGGGCGCCGCAGGGTAGACAAAGAAAGATGGGCAGCTAGAATAGTGCCTATACCCGAATATCACAGGCTAGGGAAAGTACCGGATAAACCTTACCAATTAACGTTCAACAACAGCAAAGTTTGTCAATATCTAGTAGAAGTTGAACGTTAATACGAAGAAATTCGGTAGCCGATATAATATATAGAATGTGGATGATATGTTAACGTTAGTTCACACATAATTCAAGATAATTCTCCCATAAGTCTCTCAGACAGTCGGTGTTATTTTATTTTATATACCAAATAGGGGGAAAATTTTGGTCTGTTATAATGATTGCATTTGACATATGAAAAAGACCCGAGGTAAAAGCGCTTTTAAAACTCTACAAGATGGGTGCCCCATCGTCAGTCCTCGGTTACAGTCTCCCCAATTTATTTTGTGCCCTTCGTTTCCTGGTACTCCTAATCGTGGGCAGAGTTATAGTAGGGTCCCTCAGGGCTCTTAGCTGCATATATAGTCTTTGTTTGCAGAACTCGTAGAATTCTATTTCCCTTGTAAAGTTGGCACGTACTATTTGCTTGACTGCTTCAGAAACTGGAGGCTTGAAGGCATTTCGATTGATCCGGTTGATAGTGTTTAGTTCTTCTGAAAAAATGAAATTAAAGTTACTGTAAATAGATATTATTGATATATAGCAATATACAGGCTGACCAACGAAATGTCTGTGATAGAGGGGGTTATGTTATTACACATACGGAACATTAAATTTTATTATCCTAGGTCTAATATATAACTTTGACGCGCTCGCTAGTTCAGTCGTGAATGACGCGACTTTGACACCGACGCTCGTGCGTTCGATTCCCAAACAAGACAAACATTTGTGTACATGAACATATCTGTTTGTCTTGGTCTGGATGTTTACAGAGAGGTAGAGCGCATCAAAGCAGCACGTTTGGCGAAGTGCCTCCACCTCACAGGAAACCGCAGCGAAATAACAACTTAAGATGGTTGACCTAGAGCACATGTGGGCAACACCCGGCCCGCTGTAAGGTTTGATCCGGCCCGCGAGACATTTTGAAAAAACCCAATTAAAATGTGAGTAGTAAATGTGAGTATATATAAGTAGTGTACTTAAAAATTAAGTACACTACTTATATATACTCACATAATCTACTTATATATATGCACTATTTTTAAACGCGGCCCGCGAACGTATTTGCATGCTAAAGTTTGGCCCACAACATGTCAAAGGTTGCCCATACCTGTCCTAGAGGGTTGTTTTGTTCCTGCGTGAGAGTGAGGTAAAAATAGTTTTAGAGATATGATTTTTTAATTTTATTTTTGTTACTACGCATGAACCAACATTTTTTTATCGGGTATTATTTTCTGCATTTTTTTGTCCAAGAGAATATTAAGATTAAGAGAATACTTGTCTTTCTTAATTAAAATATTATTAATTCTTTATTATTGGCAATATAAAAATTAAATACTAAAACATAAAACATGTGTATTTATTTAATTACAAAATAAGAAAACAGATTTTTGGATGGCACTATAAAAAAATCTATGGTAACCTTGTAGAACTTAATTCCAAAAATATCCTCAATTCATACATATTACAAAAATTTTGTCCTTAATTCTGTAAACATTCCAAAAATACTTGCTTAGTGAATAAACTTCCCATTCGCAGAAATGCAACCGCTTATCAGAATTGTTTCGCTATTTCTTTCTCTATCGTATGGACATTTTCGGCCGTCAAGCTCCTTCCCTCAACAACTTCGTTTCTTTAGTGACTTTCTTATCGCTTGGAGCTAACAACGTGTATTTTTGCTGTTTTTTCCTACCATTGTTTTTATTTGTTGACCTGCGCTTTAATTGGACCTTGTTTGTGCTTGTGATTTGGTAATTATTTGACTGACTGCGTTGCAAAATGCCGCAGATCAACACTGTTCGCGAATATGCAGTATTTCTTTTAGGGGCTATGTGATGGCAGTGTTCAACGAGCCGCACGTACTGTATCGCGAGCGCTACCCTAATTGCGCACGCTATCCCGATCACAGAGTCTTTCTTCGTGTAAATGACGCAGTTTTGAGGGTCGACTTCCTGGAAATGTAATTTCTGAAGGAAGACCTAGAACTGTTGGTGAGCGTCAAGGTTCGTCGGCCAGCAGGTCGAAGTGGAAGAAGATTCTTCTACTAGTATTCAGCGAATTTTTCGACGTACTGCTTATGCAAGAAATACTGAACACCGCATTTAAAAAAAAAAAATAATTGTACCAGTACCATGTACTCAACGAGTGCAAGCACTGCTACCTGCTGACCATATACGACGAATGGATTTCTGTCGAGAGATGCTGCGTCGATGCAGACAACATCTGCCTTTTTAATTCTATCTTATGGAGCGATGAATCGTGCTTTAAAAGAGTAGGATTATTTAACATGCACAATTTACACCAATGAACCATCGCGTATCCCCGTATAATAAGGAAAGATAGATTTCAACATCAATTCGAAGTCAATTTGTGGGCTGGAATCCTGAAAGGCAAAATTATCGGTCCATTCCACCTCCTCCCACCGAGGCTTAATAGAGTTTGGAAATAGTCTTGGAAATATGTTGAATGAAATACCTCAAGATGTACGTGACAGGATGTGGCTACAGCATGATGGTGCACCGACCTACTTTACGTTTTTTGTACGCGACAAGTAACTGAATACCTAAATACAATTTACCCAAATCAATAGATAGGACGTGGCGGTACAATTGCATGGCCACCGCGTTCGCCGGACCTCAATCCATTGGACTGTTTTTTGTGCGGATATTTCAAGGTAGCAGTCTATGAGACTACTAACGATAATTAATAGCAATTAAGATAAAAATTACGCCATATACCTGAAGTAGTAAAAAACAACCAAAGAACGTTACGAAGTTTAAAAAGGAATTTTGTAAAATGTTGCTCATGCATAAGAGCTAGGGGAAGGCATTTCGAGCACTTGATTTAATAAAAGAACATATAAAATACGATGTCACAAAAAACTACATTTGTTTTATTTTAACAAGACCGAAAAACTTATCAATGGTTATAGGTTTTGGAATAAAAAAACAATAAAAATTATGCCTTTTTGTAATCTGTTTGAATTGTAGATGTTTCTGGGATAAATTTCCACACGGTTTTTTTACACTAGCGCCATTCAAAAATCAGTGTTTTTATTTTGTAATTAATAAATGCACATGTTTTAGCATAATTTTTGTGTTGCCAATAATAATTAATGAATAATATTTTAATTAGGAAGACGAATATTCTCTTAAAGATCTTGGACAAAACAATGTTATTCATTATAAGAGTTTAAATTGGGTATCACAGTGATACGACATTTTAACTGCCAATAACAGTGATCTTGTGAGCTTGATTCCTGAACTGATTTTAATAGTCAATTTGAGTGACATTTTCTGTCGTAAAAGTTGATTTACTCACACTTGTTTTGAATTAGGTACACATGTTTTGTTCTTTCCATTATTATATTTATGGTGATATATTTCTGATATATATGAATATGCAACCTTTTTACACAAGTATGTTTTATACCATCATTTCAATGACTCGTAAGACTATAAGTTAAGAATATGTTGATATTTTGTATATTAACAATTTGCCTACTTTGCACACTGCGCAGGAGTAGTACTATAAATACATTTCTATCTATGATAATTAATATTTTTCGAAATAATGTATAAATACAATTTGCATTGGAACATATCATTCAAATTAAAAACTATTACACGAAACCTCTGCTATTAACGAATTCGAATGACAAACTTCTCATCTTAAAGAAAATTCGAGTATGGAAGAGAGAAAACTCTAAATTTTCTATGAACCGAAGTGTCATGAAAAGTAAAATAACTGGCGGTACCTTTTTATATTAACTTTATGCCTTAACCCTTCGAAACCCGGGTGGTCGAATACGACCGCGAAATGTATAGGAAAACGTATATAACGGGTTCTGACTGCTCAATAACAATTTGTTTTAGAAATGAAAAGCAGAAAGAGGCATAAATGTATAAATCTTTCTTTTTATGTTTTAACCATAATAAATAGGTTGACGGGTCCAAGTACTAGTGCTACTACTATAGATTTATTGAATCTGTCCATTAGAGCACGAGTTTTTTTTCATCACATTGGCATTAAGGACGCTAGCAAACTTCACTACAGGAAGTCTTTCAATTTCTTGAAATATTGATAAATATTGAATTAAACAATCGCGAAAACCTAAGACAATACTATTGATAAATAAATAAAATCAACTTCAAACTCTAACTAGTCTGGCCATAAATACTGTTATATAGAAACTTTTCTTTTTATTAAGCTCACTTTTATAAACTTTATTAGAATGAATATAGTTATTATTTATAATATTTAATAACAGCAATTTCTTGATCGTGTTTTATAAGAAGATGATCATGAAAAGAGCTATGAATGTTACAGAAGTAAGTGAGGTGTGCAAGGACTCAGTCATGTGATGTTCGGTTCTCTTTGCCTACCCCGTAAAGGATTTGGCGTGAAGTTGTAGATAGTTATAGTAATTTCTTGTGTAATGTTATATTGTAGTAAAAAATATACAAGATCAGGATTAAATTTAAATTAATTTATTAGCTTGTTTTCAAGACAGAGTTGGTCTGAAAGAGAGCGTCGGTGTTAAAATAAGAAGAGGCATGCTCCGATGGTTCGGACATGTAGAAAGAATGCAAGATGAAAGAATGACGAAGCAGATATACAATGCAAAAGTGGAAGGATGTAGGAGCCGGGGAAGGCCAAGACTTACCTACCATGATCAAATTGGTCGTGTTCTATCAGAAGGTGATGTCAGGAGCCCTAGAAACTGGCGAGCGTGCATGAGAAGAGCAATGAATGTTAAAGAAGCGAGTGAGATATGTAAGGATCGAGTCACGTGGGGCTCGGTTTTCTCTGCTAACCCCGCAAGGGATTTGGCGTGAAGTTATAGATAGTTTTCAAATTATTGTTTTGGATTTATGATCAACATCAAATGAAAAGTTAATACAACAAATAAAACTTTAGTTATCATAAATCAACAAAGGTGAATGTTAATTTACTGTTTCCTTTTTTTGTCTAATATAATTATTAGGACAACATTTCGTGAGTCTATTAGCTGTCACAAAATTTTCTGATAGAATAAGGTTTTTCTTTTTCTAATCGTTAAGTGAAATCGTTTCTATCCGAAACTGTGGATTGCATGGATCCGAACTCGAGTGAAGAGATTGCGAATCCGACGTGACTAATGTGGCGTTCGGTAGCAATGTGAATAGCTCTGGTGGACTGCTTTTATGCCAATGAACGATTGGCAGAAATATCTAACACCCATTATCAAACCATGACATCACTGATAACGGTGGTGATAGCTTATTTGTAACAATAATATTGTCACTTACTATCTCACCTCTATCTACTACGTGGTCTGGAAATAAAACCAAAGGCATAAAACATCAACAATAAATCGAATTAATATGTGTAAAAACTGCAATGTTGAGAATTGGAAATGGTTTACCTTGTAATTACAATGATGGGAACATGAGAATCATGATGAAGAAACAACGAGAAACCACAAGCGGAAACAATTTATTGCTATGCATAAATGTCGAGGCGTTGTGACGACTCCAAGTCATAAACGCATTCATTCATCAGATGAATAGCACGTCCAGGAGAAAGTGCATATTATGACAAATGAAAGTATTAATTACAAGCAGCGTCTGTGTTACTATTCACCGTGTAACATATTTAACGTATTCTCCTTTATGAGGAAGTTAAGCGCTTCTATTTATATTAAGACGGAAGCCAAGTGTACGGTCTGCCTGATGGAAAGCAGTTACTGTAGACTGAAACTTGCAAAACCATGAGCATCATTCATGCGTTGTAGACTCTACACAAACATCTTCAAGCCCAATTTGAAGAATCTTATGCTATAATAATAACAATATGCTTCGAAAAATAACTATACTTAATTCAGTATAATTATTTCCTATTAAGTAAGTCATTTCCAATTTCCGTATAGTTTCAAACTGCAGAACTATATTTCTCACTTTTATTTTGCGATTAGATCAAGGTCACGAAAGGAAAAGTTAGAAAGTTATTTGTTTTTGTGTACTGTACTTAAAGAGATCAAGGATAATTAACGAATATGACATGTTGTATTAAACTACTTCCGTGCTCCGGAGGCTGTTGTCGATACATGACATTCCTTCGGGCTGCTTGAAAACACTGACCTCCGCCAATTCACAGTTGAGCAGCGTGGTGGAGTATGCTCTAAAATTCCTTCAGTTTCAGCTTTATTGTTGTATTAAACTGTTACCTCCTACATATTATTTAAATTTGTTTTCGTATACCGAAGACGGCATCTAATACGAGTCAGATGCAACATAATTCGTCAATGTGGAATTTTTTTCTTAGCAGATTGAGATTGGCCTTCGCTTATGGAAGAATTTTTTTCTTGAGCCGGAAGCGTCAGCCTACAATAGTTACACCCGTTTTCTGAATGTTGATTTATTTTTGTAGAGCAAACTTACAGGTGTATACGTTATCCAATAAAAACTCACATTTTCGTGGCCGTATACCTGATTTTTATAGCAGAATTTTTAGGTATATAGAGGTCATGACAATATTAAACGAAAAATGTAGTAGGAAAATATTTACCCCAATATAGTTTGGTCGCTCCTTGGAAGAAGCGTGGGATATACCTCTCGAAAGCCAACAACGTGGCGTTCATGTCTTCCAACACGCCAACCACTGCGTAGTCTTGCTCTACCACTCGTTTGGCGCGTTGCAGCGCTTCCGCACTGTTGAACGGGCTGTAATGTACAAAAAAAAACAGTTATATTTGGATAATGCTCTAGGATGTGCAATAGGCATAATGTCGGCAGATATTAAACGGGTACCGTAACCAATATACGCTTATACAGTAGAGTTACTATCCCCGCTGTCAGCGTAGCAGCTTCTATTGATGTATAAAATGCAAAACCAGATCAATAACATTTACGTACCAATGCAAATTTTTATACGACGACATCAAACTTTAAAGCGAGGAAGGAAATAATTGCTCTTGGTGTCGATCAGGCGAATTTATACAACGTCGGGAAGCATATACCTAAGCATACGGCCCACATAGTATAAAGTGGTTACAGTTGCATATGTACGCTTGCAATACGGAGAGTACCGCTCCTGTGTTGCTAATCCAGAAATCCTTTGGAGCTTACCGGTAATCTCGCACTACCAGGAATACAACAACCCTCCAGTGAGTTGCTATTTGGCTTCAGTTTTTTTGGGAGGCGGAGGTACAGTCGGGCTTTGCTTTAGCCTTACCTCTCTAAAAAAGACCCAAACCAAGATAAACAGCATGTTCATACACGCAGATGTTTATCCTGTATAGTAATCGAGAACCTTGGCGTTAAAATAGAATTGCTAACTACTCCACCACAAGGTTCGTCTCTGTTCTAATGTTAAACATAATAACGAAAGTTCAATAAACTTATGATTTTAATAGCTAGCAACGGTGGCATCCACGTCGAAGTCACTAGATTTCTTTGTCTATCGCTTTTTTCGAATATTCGAATTTTGACTTCAGATTCAAAATCAGCATAAAAAAGTAGAATAGGAATGTTCAGGAACACCGTTCCTATCTCTTAAGGAACATGGTCAAATTGGCCGACATATTAAAAAAAAAATTGAATTGTTATATAATTGACGAGCCAGGTGTTCCTCTGGCAATGCAAGCTTGCGCATTCTCAACTGGTTATTTATACAACGTCGGGCAAGCATACGGCCACCTGATGTAAAGCAGTTACCGTAGCCTGAGCGCTTGTAATACATTGAGTATCACTCGCGCGATGCCGCCTCTGCTGCTAACACGTCAACTCCTTAGAAGCTCACTGGTGACCTCACTCACACGCAGGAACACAACAACCCTCCATAAAGTTTTTATTTGGCTGCGGTTTTGTGTGAGGTGGAGATAATTCCCCAGACGGGCTGCTTTGATTTTCTATCTCTCTTAAAACACCCAGACCAAGACAAATAGACATGTTCATGCACACAAATATTCGTCTTGTGTGGGAATTGAACTCACGAGCGGTATTAACAGTTGCGCCACCGAGATCGTTAAAATATACATTCAATTCAAACATCATCATGACAAACAGGGGATATGAGCGTGCTGGCAGCGAATGCCGACTGGCAAGCAAGTAAGTTACCGTGACAATTTTAGATTGGAACATCACTCTCGTAAGATACCACTTTTTGATTTAACGAAGAGACTATGAACGCTCTCAATACAAGGAGTTTCGTCCGCCGAAACCATCCCCGCTGCTAATCCAACAACTCCCCAAGAGTTTACTAGTAACAACACTCAAGATCTAACAACCCTCCAGTAACATGTTATACGGGGGGGCTCATGTGTAAGGTGAAAGTACCTCTCTTTCATCAGAACATGGTTAGTTTATTAGCGGAGTGAACCCAGTGTAAATGTGGTTGACATGATTTTAGAGACTAGCAGAGACTTTATATTTGTTTTTAATAAACATAAAATATACATATATCAATAATAAACTATGGCTTAAGTTAAAAAAATAACCGAAAAATCTATCTAAACTCAGAAACTATCTTGCCCTCGGTAACAATTTTTCTGAATGTCCTCGCTGGATTGTAAAGCTAATCTTTGAGTGAAGAAAAAACCAGTCCTCGTTTCCTTGGGGCGACAGTGATCAAGCGTGAAACTAAGCGCAGCTGACATCCACGTAAATTTTTTACGTGAAAATGTATTTGTTAATGTAATTAGTTGTAGTAAAAATAAGTAATTCTAATAAATAACTTACTCGTAGTAGTAGTAGGCATGTTAAATTGTCCCTTATGTGTAGGTTTTACATCAAAAATTAACAAGTACATAGTCACAGAGCGTTGACATAAAATCTATCCCATCAAAAACAATACTTGTCAAAAAAACCAAGTCTCGCAACTCAGTTGTTCTGCGGTAAAAAGTTGTGAGATCCATGTAATACCAAGTCGGTTATTAATTTATTCAGTCTCTACTTAAGCGACTTTCTGTCTTAATACGTCCAGTCTCTAAGACCACGATCGTGGTCCATAACAATTGAAAATCAATTGTGTCTGGGATCTCCGTACTCGAAGCATTAAGTTGTTACGTAATAATTAACAGCATCTTATAGTGACGCATATCAATATTAAAATTCTTTAATGTTTTATACAAATATATTGAGACTTGGCCATCACACTAAATAATTGAATTTACATGTGTTTTCAGGCGATTGAATTTACACGTGTTTTCAGGCGATGGCCAAGTCTCAATATATTTATATAAAACATTAAAGAATTTTAATATTGATATGCGTCACTATAAGATGCTGTTAATTATTACGTAACAACTTAATGCTTCGAGTACGGAGATCCCAGACACAATTGATTTTCAATTGTTATGGACCACGATCGTGGTCTTAGAGACTGGACGTATTAAGACAGAAAGTCGCTTAAGTAGAGACTGAATAAATTAATAACCGACTTGGTATTACATGGATCTCACAACTTTTTACCGCAGAACAACTGAGTTGCGAGACTTGGTTTTTTTAACAAGTATTGTTTTTGATGGGATCTCATTTCTTTTTGTATTTTGTAGACAGTTCTACTTTTTTCCTTTTCGGTACCTTCTACTTATTGTATATATGTATATCTACCAGCAACGAATTTTCTTAAAGCCCTCTCTCTGACTTATGAACTTTTCTTATTTTTGTAGGTAGCCTTCCGTTTTCTCTTTTCCGGTACTACTTCTTGAGCTTCAGCTACAGTTTTTCTAAGAGCCCACTCCCTGTCTCTATGCGTTTTTCTGGGAGGCTTTGATGTTACAATTTTTGACAAATCTGGACGGTAAATGCTTCTTAGTCTGTTATATTCACAAATTGAGGATTCCTGCGCTTTAACACTTCCAAAGTTGACATTAATTAGATGTAAACCGCCCAGACTTGTAACTCTCGAAAGTGCCACGTAAGCTTGACCGGATGTGAATACTGTAGAACCGATATCCATCAGTGCATTATGTAGACTTAGTCCTTGACTTTTATGTATAGTTATAGCATAGGCTATACATATGGGAAACTGTTCGCGATGAACATAAGCTCTATTAATAATTTCAAATTTAGTTTTAACCGGACAAAGTTCGTAAACATGTTCGTTATTAAATGTAATGTATATTTTCTTAATGATTTTTGTATTATCCGGATCAACCTTTACTCTTTGCACTATACCGATAAACACGAACCATCACCAGGTATAGGAACAACCCAGTGTGGACAAGGCTGATCATTCACATACAGTATTACTGAATCCATTGCGACTACCTACAAGTTAGATTGCAAAGTTATTTTTATGCAGAAATACGATTAGGTAATAAGAAATTTATAAATACTTAGGTACTTAAAGTATCAATATTTAATTTAAATTATTTATCCGAACAACGTCCAAATTGTAAGCATAAGCAAATAATATCAGTAAACCAATGAGAGTAGCCTTTAGTCGTCAAACTAATATAGCAATCGAAATTATCAATGAAAATCGCAAACTTATAGGTAAGAATTCTGGGCACATCCGAACAGCATTGGGTCGCTCGCGCGTATGAGCGCGGCTGCTGCCATGCAATTCTGTAAGAGCAAACGTCCTTACATCCTCGGAAACATCGGCTGTTACAGCCTTGAACACAAAATTGCAATTCTTTGGTGTCGCTTTTCATGGTTGTGCGACACTAGTGCCGCAAGGCTGCGTTTGGAATTGGAATTCTACAAGGCAAACAGCCTCGCGTACGCTTACAACCTTATAGAATACCAAATAATTTAGCCGTGATCGCAGTAGACGATGTCAAAGCTGTGACATCTGTGATCACAGCGACGCACACAGCCATTACGAGTCGCTTAGAGAATTGCATGGCTGCTCGCTCGGCGACATTCACCTTTCCGCGCGCCCCGCCACTGTCCCCGCCCCGCGCCCTCGCGCTAGCACCGCGCAGCGCGTAGTAACAGCCCGCGCTCACTCGCTAGCATCGCAGCGCGTGGTATATAATTATACAACCTTACGCACTCGTAATAAGTACGAATACGCACGTAGGTTACGTTTTTTACATTAATAAATAATTTAATACACGTGTTTTCATGACGGGAATACCCATTTTTTGCTCGATTTGGCAGGGGCACTACCATGCGCCTATATTTATATGGGACTAGCTTAAACCCGCGGCTTCGCACGCAATAATAATAATTGCCGTAAAATAAATAAAACATAATAAAACATCGTTACGAATAAAGCCAATATAGAAAAATTTAACTGAAGACTTGGCTGTATGGGCTTAATTTTCTTTGCGGTCTTTTCTAGATTTTTTAGTTTTTCCTTGATTCATACACCAAACACTACTTATATTCCAAATTTGAAGCTTCTAGGTCTGCTAGAAGTGCCTTAGAATTTTGATGATCGGTGAGTCAGTGAGTGACAAAATTAAAAAAAATTGACCCGTTATAATTCTTAAAATACTGGTTCAAATTGAATGAAATTTGAAATATACGTGTCTTTATAATGCCTGCATGGTTACTGAAAATTTCAGTCTTCTAGTTTTATCCACAACGAAGTTACAGGGGGTCGAAAATGGTCTGAATTGCTTCGAGAAAAGGATGGTACGGTCGTGACGCTTTTTTGCTCGACTTGGTGGGGGCACGGCCGTGCCCCCAGATTTCAAAATTAGATTTTTATGTTCATGTACTGATTAATAAAATTGACAGACATACAAGTATATTGCATGACAAATTCGTGAATTCGGCAATTGAACTACTAGGTAAGACAACCAACACGCCTAGGGCCGTGCGTACGTGTGCTATAAATGCGGAACTGCTTATGTGAATCAGCAGACAAGCAACTTTGTTAAACGTGGGAGCTCTTAAAGAAAGAAACTTTGCTTCTTATTCTCAAAAGATTTGTGCTAAAAATAAAATCATCTAATGATGACCGTGGTGAAGAATCAAAGTAGCTTTATTATTAAAACGTTGCATATTTTGCTGAAAGTTATTCAATTTATCTTTGCAGATCGTATCAGTTTCTTTCTATTTATGTCAATCGATGTTCTCTTTCGATTCGATTGACTTGATTTCATTTTATTTTTCGGTAAGGCCACCTGCCCACATTAAAATATCTCTTACTATTACGAACTCACAATATCTATTGCGTTAGTGTTAATAGATTAATATTACAAAAAGATTTTTAATATTATAAAAATCTTGTCAAGCACTCACAGAAATGAGTGCGTGACTAGCTGGAAGCATTTGGTTGGCACGGTTACCTATTGTCACTTTTTCTCTCTCCAATCATACAGTACTCCTAACGTCTATTAGTATTAGTACAATCAAATGCTAATTCAGTGTAGCAGGCAAACGATCAACTTATTTGGCATGCAGCTGAAATAACTATAAGAAAACCAATCGCATGCAGATAAAAAGGTAATAAATATAAAGAAAATAAAAAAATAAATAACTATTTATTTGCCAATCACATGCACTTAGACACGTTTGACATTCTTTAAAACAAATAATGTTATATCTTATTAATTTTTCATAGCTGTAATCTCTCTTTTTTAATTTACCATTTCGGAAATGACCATTGGCGAAGAAGGCAAAGAAACTTACCAATATAGGCCTTTTTTATTTATATTACAATAAATATATGTCAGTGTACATATAGTGATATGAAGTCGTTCAATTAAAGATATATTAATACATGTGCTGAATCATTTCCAAACATCTCTGTCAGTCAGATATTCATCGATTCTTTAATAACCCTTCTTACGTAGAGTATTTTTGTTGTGCCTTTGGAACATATTGTCAGACAAGGATAGAACTGTTTCAGGTAATTTATTATAGAATCGAATACAATTTACAACAAAAGATCTCTTAGGAAACCGATGTACATGATGGCCATACGCAATCTATTCCTGCTTCTAAGATTGTCACAAAATTTTGAAAACGATTCTATATTTTTACGAGCATATATAATGTTCTCATATATATACTGAGAGTGAGAGGTAACCGTGAGGATATTTATTTCTTTATTAGTTCTCTAAGTGATTCCCTGGAGCCCATGTTATAAATAGAGCGGATGGCTCTCTTTTGTAATATAAATATAGTTTCAATATCAACCGCTTTTCCCACACAACAGTATGCCATACGACATAATGCTATGAAAGTTGCTGAAATAGACTAAACGCGCATGACATCTGTCAATTGTCTAATTGTACTAACTGCATATGCAGCGGAGCTGACCATACTGGTCAGTTTAATTATTTGGGGGGGGGGGGGGGGGGCACTGCAATTTGGAGTCTATTGTAATTCCAAGAAATATAGTACCTATCATTAATAAATTCTGGTACATTATTGTCAATGAGAACTACTGTATTGGCAGAAGCCACTTTTGGTAGACTAAATTTTATACATTTGATATTAGTTTAGTTTAATAAAATATTATTACACTTGAACCAATTCAGAATGGCAGATAGAACACTATTTACCTTGTCAATATTTTCGCACCGGCGAGTAACATTAATGTATTATCCGTAGGTCATGCTAATTTAGGAGTAGAATTCAACTATTATCGAAATTAGTTACTGTTTTGGTCTTCACTGACACTTAAGGTGCGTAATGTAAGAGCAGTGAGTACTAACGTGCATTGTGCTTCATGACCGCAGAAGAAGAGAGTCTGCCTGCGGTGGTCGCCGATCCCTTCGTGCGTCTCGCCCTCCACGTAGCGGCATTCTCGGTCTCCGCTCAGCACACATGTTTCAAAGTCCTGCAAGACATAACTGTGAAAAAAAGTTCTAAAACTATGACCGGCGAATGTGTTGGGAGCTGGGAATATTTATAGAAGCGAGCGTCGGTATGTATTATCTGCCATAGCATATCACCTAAACTATTAGTAGTATATTAATAAATAAGGTATCATATGAAGTGTCTTGTTGTTCACCTTATATATGAAGTCATAAATAAAGTGCTTTAAATTAAAAATTAAAATAATGTACCGTGTTTGCTATCTAATGAAAGCTTTCATTAGAGGAGAAATACGTGTTTATTCTAAATTTTGATTTTCTTAATGAACAGACTATTAAATTAGTATATATGTTAATGAGTATATACGTTACCTATGAGTTTTCATACTTAGTAATTTTTTATATCATTTCATACAAAAAAAGGAATATAAATTTCAGTTTAGTGGTTCGAAATAACGCCCATTTAAAGTTTTCATCTGGTAGGATGAAGTCACATATCATCTTTATAAATAATAATTCCGATCTTCTACCTAAAAACTGAACCAAAACTAAACAAAAAACAAATTAAACCAAACCCTGGATACGAAAAAAATAAGCCGTCATTTCTAAGATGTATTGCCCGCTTAAATATGTCATTTTTTTTATTCAACGTCGGGAGGTACATGAACGTTGTATTACAGGAAATATAGCACGCGCGTTACGTCCTCTACTGCTAACACAGCAACTCCAGGAGCTTACTGGTAAACCCACTCACTCGCAGAAAGACTACAACACTCCATGGAATATTTATTTATTTGCGGGTTTCTGTGAGGTGGTGCATCAATGTAGTCGGAAAAGAGAAGTACCTACTTCTGTATTCCAACTACATTGATGCGCTCTACCTTTTAAAAAACACCCAGACCAAGGTAAATATTTGTTTGTCCTTTGTGGGAATCGAACTCACGAGCCTTAATGTTAAATAGCATTGCTAACACCACCGGGCTCTTCAAAAACTTCGTCGTGACAGGACGTGTGACTAAGGTTAAACAAAGCTGACCTTTATTTTAATTATAATTTATTTATTTATTTGGCTTTTTAACAATGAGTCGACCGTTATATATGCAACATATACATTATAAATAAATAAATAAATATTGTCGGACAAATTACACAGCGCCATCTAGCCCCAAAGTAAGCGAAGCTTGTGTTATGGGTACTAGACAACTGATAAACATACGTAAATACATTTTTTTTTTGTAAATACACACTTATTATACATAGAAAATACCCAGACCAAGACAAACAGACATGTTCATGCACACAAATGTTTGTACTGTGTGGGAATCGAACCCACGAGCGTTGGTGTCAAAGTAGCGTAACAACGCGTTTCACCACTGCGCCACCGAGCTCGTCAAATAAAATAAAACTTAAGTGTCTCATTACTTAAAGAAAAGACCTTCATGCACAGAAAAATGCTCCGAAAAATGTATGTAACTATCTCGAAAAATGTGTTAGAATCTCAAAACAAATCATAAAAGAAATGTTGTAAGTATAAATAGGTAGAAATTACATCATGCCTTGTTTAAATAAGTAAATACAAGGAAGGTACTGCATTGAGCACAACTTATAAACTATTAATTTTAAACATACATCTTAATAACTGTGTAATAATATTGTACAATTGATTGAGCTACTTGGTTAAAACTCTCTAATATTCTCTTTAAAACAGGTACAGACGTAGAATTCAAATCAATATGCATTTCCTATTCTTTATATGCTGCGTACATTCTGGATACTGGACCGTGTCGTCATAATTTGGTCCAACAGTATGGTTTTATGACGAGTTTTTTGGTTAAAGATCTAGGCAACCTTGACAGAACATGAAACGATATCTTGCCGAGCAAATCAGGGCTATTAATTGAATCAGATATTAGCTTCTTTAAAAAACCAATTCGGACATTATTCTTCGTTTCTCTAATGCCACCATGATAAAATGTTTTAACCCTTCGAAACCCGTGTGGTCATATATGACCGCGAAATGTATGGGAAAAGGTATATAACGGGTTCTGAAGGCTCTATCCTCCTATTGTTACGGTGTTAACTACACTTTCGTGTTATTTGCGAATGTGGGTAGTGCCAGAGTCATCTGTTAATAAGAAGATTCATCATAATAGCAACGCTTAGCGAACGCTCAACGAATAGATTTGGTTTTGACAGCGAAAATTCCGGCTTGGCGCGAGGCCACGCACTCTCTCAGTCTTTTTCCATTTGTGAAACATGTAAAATTAATTTCTGGGAGTCGTAGACGACTCGGCGCTGCAAGTTAACAGACTGTTCTAATCATGAAAATTCAATACATGGAGTTTCAATCAAGAAACGTGGCGTCATCGAGTCACCTACAAAATTAGCTTTGACCTTTCAATTTTCAATACCGGGTAAATACGTCAGAATAGTTTGCATTTATGAAGCGAGGATATTTTCATTCCCGGTAATTTGATGTCGAGAATCTAATGGTTACTTTTACTTATTGCAGACTGAAAGATTCGGTCGCAATTTCACCGTCGTGATTCGAGGTAAACAGCCACGTGCAATATGTTCACGGACCGAATCCCGTAGTACGCAGTTCCAGGTCGTTTACATAGATATACATGAGAGGTGCAACGCTGGTTTCTTCTTGTCACAACACACGAAACCCCGCTTACAATCACGTGATCGTTCTAATGTTTCGGAATTTTCTATAAAGTGTTAACTTATCTAATAAAAAACTGTTGACCCAATAATGCACTCAAAAAGTATTTAGATCTGTATAAGTGTACATCTGTCTTGTAAAGTATGAGACTCTGTAATCTAGCTTAAGGCATGCTAACTTAAACGTTGTCCATATGAAAGGAACTTTATTTACTCTTTATTTACATCTGAAAGCTAACTTAGTTTCCTGTAAAAATTGTGTCTGAAAGCATTTGTGCATTAATTTGTCATACCTTCCTGATAGTTTTAGATTTAAATCAGGTGGCGCTCTTTCTTTCACTTATCTATGGTCTTTAAGACATGCTAGATTATTAACTCTCCTGGTTTTTGGCCTGCAAAACTACTCGAACATACGCCTTCTGCTCTGCTGACACACTCATAAGTGTTACACTATGACTCAAGCCTTCTACCCATGTTACTTGTGTAGGTTAAGTGCCACAGGAACATTTTTTGCAACTTTTCGATCCGCTTTAAGTATAACTAGCTGAAGCCCGCGGCTTCGCACGCATGAGATTTGGGCTTTTAGTAGCCTTTATTTCTCTATAGACCTTTTTCATACAGCGCCATCTATTGACCTTTGCAGGAGGCAACATATATTTATTTTATTTTTTTATTTTTATTACATATAAAATGCGTAGTTATTTAAAAAACAGGTATTCTATTAAAATAATAAAAATAAAATTGCAAAGTCGTCCCCCGAAGAAGAAGATTCCCCCCTAATTTTAATAGTTTTTAATTTTTTACGCAGGAGCCCTAAATATTTACGGGATAAAAAGTACCCTATATGGTGCTCTGAACAGTCGTCTACCTACCAGTGAAAGTCTCGTCAAAATCGGTCCAGCCGTTTCAGAGATTAGCCGTAACAAACAGACAGACAGACAAAAAATGTAAAAATATTCATTTTGGTATATGTACCGTGTATATATCCATATGCATTTAGTAAAAAGCGGATATTTAATATTACAAACAGACACTCCAATTTTATTTATCTGTATAGATTTATACCAACCAAACCACACTGCAATATTTGAGATTGCTCCTGACTAAAGAGTTGTACATAAATGTTTTTAGTACTTGACTTTCTAAAATTTTTACATTCTCTTAAAACGAATCCGAGTAATTTTGTTGCCGTAAGGACTATTGCATCAATATGTTGCACGAAATTCAGTTTTTTGTCGATTTGAGGTTCTAGGTCTAGGTAGGTCTTGTATATTATCGTCTTCCTCGAGTGTTTCACCTTCCAAGTTATAACTTGACCCTATGATATTTTATTCTCAGTAAATTTTATATGTTTACATTTATTAATGTTTACGTACACTTTATTCAGTTCTTGCCATACAGCCAATCTATTCAAGTCACTATGAAATAGTATTGAAACTGCATTGTCCTTGATCTCTTTAATAGCTTTAACGTCATCGGCGAACATGAAGACACGTGAGTAAAGAAAACAATTGTAAATGTCGTTAATGAACAGATTGAACAGATGTGGTCCAAAATGGGATCCTTGGGGAATACCCGAGGTAGCAACACAAATTCTTTCGGTCTGTAAGATATAACCGAAACCAACTCAGTATGGGATTTGACATTTATAATTCATTGATAAGTATTCTATGTAGAAGAGCTTATTATAGAATTGATGAATAAGTAACTGACAAAGATGTCTGAAAGTAATTCACCACAGACTACCTATCCTTAATAATCTTTAATTTTACCATTTGATATCATTATTGTACCAATATGCTTATGTATTTTTTTTTTGTAATATCTAATTGACAATTTTAAAAGAGACCTATATTGGCAAGTTTCTTTAGGCATTTATTCTTAGCCAATGGTCATTTCCGAAACGCTAGTAGATAAATAAGATACAATAAGATTATATTTCAAAAAAAAAGTGCCCGAAAGAGCCCAATGGCAAATAAAGAATTTATATCTTATTTTTTATCTTTATGATTGACTGTGTGAAATACCTTACTGAAGTCATTGTAGACTGCATCAACTTGACTACATGCGTCAACTGCTTCAATAACTCTCTCAGTATAACTCACCAAATTGAAAGTACTTTACTCGAAGTACCTGGACGACCGAGCTTTTTGTGTAAAATTGCGATTTTTCACGATATATAAACATATCATAGATATAGGTAAACTTAGAAAGGTAAATAAAAAAAATGATCCAAATCGTTAGTACCGTTTCCGAAATACACGAAATCTATTTATTTAATATACAAGAAATTCTCGTTAAAAGTAATAGGATAGGTAAGTTATGTTTTTAAAGTAGTTCAAGAGTTAGTTTGTCGAGTTATTTGGACATATTCGAAAATGTAAGGGGATAGAATGACGAAATAGATATTAACGCGAAAGTAGAAGGATATCTATAGGTGCCGAGGAAGACTAGACTTGGCTACCATGACTAAATAAGTTGTGTGTTGGAAATTGAAAGGTGGTATCTAGGAACCGGCGAACATGCATGTACGCTCCTTTCAAATTCATTCAATATTAATGGCTCTTTTTAAAGCACTATAAATATTAAATAAGCGAGTGAGGTGTGTACGTACCGACTCATGTAATGCTCGGTCATTATACCTATCCCGCAAGTGACTGGGCATAAAGTCACAGATAGATAGAAGTCTAGTTTATACCTTTTCAGTGGATATTTTTGTCGTAATCGCTTATTACCACTGGACGCAAGTTTAAAGGTAAATACTATTAGAGTCCGAAGTTGAATTTGGGCACCAAGCCCATACCACCCAATTATGATATTCACGGAATAACACACTGTTAACCCACATAGATGTTATGAAGTTGTTTTCAGAACGACAGTACAAGTGGCAAATTACCAATATAAGTATTTGTTATGGATCCGTTCTATGAAATTCTAATTAAAACGTCAAATTTTTTGCTCGAATGAAACTAATTTATTTTTTGTACACCATCAACCGAACACATTTTAAAACGAGAGTAGCATTAGTACTATGGTACATACACTCTCCGTCCATTGTCTACCTACATCTTATAATGGCTTGCACAATGTATCAAGATGTTTAACAATAGGCAAATAATTGACAAGGAAAAATCTGCACGCGTCTGAGATACCATTAATTTTCATAATAAGTAAGCGCGAGCTGACACATCGCACGCTACGGGCGATTGGCGCAGTAACATGTATATCAACCACGGTTATATGAAATATTTACAGTTAAAATCAGATTTCGATGAAAGTGAGCTGTAAATCGTTAACAAATCTATAATAATTGGACCAAAAAGTACAAAGTAAGCATAAATGAACTGGTTTTGGAACGCTGGTGTAATTTTCTAAACATTTCATTGATCTTTGACTATGTATTTAGAATTATTAGTTTAGAATAATAACTTATATTAACTGTCGGTACCGTCTTTTAAAAAGGAAAGAGTTGTGATATATACTCGTAGATATATGGTATTATATATTTGCCTTTGTAACTTACGTAAAGTTGGTTTTACGGATATTAAAACCTTCGTAATTATAGTTTAAGGGCATCATACTAGCTGTTCTGTTCATCTGCATTTAGGTTTCAGCTTCTACAAAAGTTATATTTGAAAATATACGTACACTAATGTTACAATTTATAAATTTATTATTGATCGTTTAGTCATAGTCTCATAGTCATATCATATCCATCCATTGTTGTATTCACAGAAATTGCCTAAATACTAAACATTATCGTTCGATCAAACAATGTATTTATTAATCGAGGTTTATCGCTGGTACAAGTGTTTCAATTAGCTTACAAAAGACCCCGCTGACATCGTCCTCATTTTTGTATTTAATTTGTCGATGTGATCGTGATCATTGATTTTTTCGTGCCGATCGCCGCCGTGCACCACAATCGTTTATCGTGACCAACTGATCTGCACTTTTCACTAAAGACTAACGGAACTATTATGATTTTTCACTTCAATTTATCGGAACCCGTGTTTAGGGTTATCAGATGAGAGAAATTTTGCAAAAAAAACTGTTAATAAAAGAAATAATTTTAAATAGTCTTGAATTTTAAAAATTGGAGGTGTGTCTGGCTTAATTGTATATAATGACGAGCGGTGGTCGAGTGGTTTGCAATAGTTATTTAGCTCTTTTTAAAATCATAATTATGTGTTAGTCACGAAATATTTATTCCGTGGATATAAAAAATTAAGCAGACACTATGCAAAAAAACAATAAGTGTAGTATAAAAGTATAAAATACTTGTTTATCAAAATAACAAGCTATAACGAGTAAAGTCGTGCAGTAAAAGCACACTATGGTTAAAGTCGTTCACGATGGTGCATTACCCGCTTTTGAGGGATCCGTAAGGTACGGAGCGTATCAAAAAGATAAAAATAAAATCCCTATTGTGCAACAATTTTTACTCGTCTATGTCCTTCCGATGGCATTCTGTTCCCCATTTCTTTCTTATATTTGAAGGTTTTAAAAACCTTTCTATTTTTCATAAATATCTGAAATAATTACTTTCAATTTATGCAAATATTGTTATTACACAAAAATATAATAATGATCCTAGCTAGCAAAAGCGAAACATTTTTTTTAAATCTCTAAATAATAGTCCTAGGAACGCACTGAACTCTTGGCGCGTAAATGCGACTCCCGTTTTATCAGTTTTATTTTTATTGGATCATCTTTCTGCCTTGCTGAGGCGCAACTAACAGCCAGTGCACGTGACTGCCTGTGCTTGTGCCTGATTGACCCGCGATTGACGTAGGACTATCAACTCGAGATAATAAACTGCCATCCACAGAATGGAAGGCAATTCCCGAGAATATTACCGTCAGTAATCGGCCCCGTTTTCATACAAAAAAGCGCGGGAAAGAATGCAAAACGTCTTTCAATGGTACAATATAAAACAAACAATGTCAAATAGCGGATGCGAGTCTACAAAAGAATAATAGTTACAAAGGTTGAAATACTGCAGAAATCGTTTTCTATGAAGTTATGAAGTCATGGATTTGTAATTTCACTTATACGAGACAGTTCACAACAAAAACAGATTTGAAACAAATTTGAATAAAGTCATAATTTCACCAAATTTACATGTTGGTATATTTTTAATCAATAAAACCTATTTTCAAAATCCATCCATCCATAATAGACGAAGGTAGGTATCGATAAAAAATTGTATACACAAAGAATTAATTAAATCGGTTAGTAAATTACGACCTGTAGTGTGTAACCTACATGAAATGAAGTATGTAGGGACCGAGCTGCAGTCACAGAAATTTATAATCGAAATACCCGTGTCATATTGCGTTCGGTTTTCTGTGTCAATCCCTAAACGGAATTGAGAGTGAGGAAAAAGATGTACTAAATATTAATAATAATTTGATAATGGTTTTAATTATTTCAGAAAGACCACAATTCACAACAATTAACAATATGTGAGAAAAACCATTGACTATGCGCACATTTACATTTTGCCACATGGTTACATATAGAAAATATAAATTATTTATGTCAACACAAACAAATACAGTTAAATGAGAGTTACACGCGCACACCAAGAAAGCATAACAATAAAGTAATAGGACTGATAGTATCACCTGATTTATTGAAATCTACATATTAACCTTTTTTTGTACCCAATTCGATTCACATAACGACCTCAACAAATTTTACAAAAAAAATCGACTCAATCAGAACTGAATTTTATGATATGAAAAAAAATGGGAATAATCTGAAAGTATACCAAATCAAAAAAGTTTTTTATCAAATCGTTTTATAAATGACGGAGTTATGAGGTAACAAACATAAAAAAAATATACAACCGAATTGAGAACCTCCTCCTTTTTCGGAGTCGGTTAAAATGGATGTCGTTTCAAGACTTAGTCTAGTGATACATTTATTTTTTACTCATGATTGTTTTAGCAGATACTAAAAGTTCTTTAGGATAACAATTTCGATAGTACTATCGTATTTTTATTTGTTTACTCTTTTCACCTTTGCAATTGGCATTTTTTGGCGTAGTCTGATTTTAGTTTTTGGGATTTTTTGAGACAGGTGAGTGCATTTATTAAAAAAAAATGCGCTTAACTTCAGACGAAATTCAAAAATATCCTATATAGTTTATATCGGTCGAGCCTGATGAAAACTTTTTAGAAGGGTTTTATTTGATTTAACTTGGGCATCATTTACATTTTTTATTTTTTATTATGTATGAAAGGGTAGATTATTCATTAAGGCCTTTCATTAGATACAAAACCCTATATATTATTTTAAACGTTAATTTTCTTTGTAGTATCTACATTAAGCTACTATTGATGAATATACATACATAGTCTGCTAAAATCATAATCTTTCTTTTGTAGATGATAATAAATAACAAACTTTAGTCACTGTTATTACTGAAAAATTATAAAAAGTACAAATAAAATGTTTACTACAAATCACACAGTAAAACATATTTTCATCACAGCCACCTTACCCAAACTTGTAATTTGGAAGTGATTACGGCAGTAACTTACTCCTGTTCGTTCACTGCCTGTATCTTTTTCTACTGATATTCGAAGCGGACCCGATTACGGGGACGATGACGAGCTCGGTGGCTCAGTCGTGAATGACGCGGTTTTGATACCACGCTCGCGGGTTCGATTCTCACACAAGGCAAACATGTGTGTGCATGAACATGTCTGTTTGTCTTGGTCTGAATGTTTTAAGTGAGGTAGGGCGCATCAAACCAGCCCGTCTGGGGAAGTACCTCCACCTCACAGAAAACCGCAGCCAAATAACAACTCCCTAGAGGGTTGTGTTTGTGTTTCTGCGTGTGAGTAAGGTCACCAGTAAGCTCCTAAGGAGTTGCTGTGTAAGCAGCAGAGGAGGCATCGCGCGAGTGATACTTAGTTTATCGCAAGCGTTAATAAGCTACGGTACCCGCATTACATGAGGTGGGCCGTATGCTTGTATGCCTCCCGACATAGTATAAAAAAAAATCAGTTATTCCGAAAGTCCTATCTGTAGGGTTGCCTATGGTCGCATACGATTATTGCAATTTATGGTTTAGTAATTAAATATAAAAAAAAATATTCGGCAAACCAAAACCCAGAGCATTTTATTAACGCAACCTTCTGCAATGGAGTAATACTTTTATTTCCCCTACCTTAGTGGAACCCTATAGACAGTGGTAAGACGAGCTCGGTGGCGCAGTGGTGAAACGCGCTGTTACGCTACTTTGACACCAACGCTCGTGGGTTCGATTCCCACACAGTACAAACATTTGTGTGCATGAACATGTCTGTTTGTATGGGTCTGGGTATTTTCTATGCATAATAAGTATGTATTTACAAAAAAAAAATGTATTTACGTATGTTTATCAGTTGTCTAGTACCCATAACACAAGCTTCGCTTACTTTGGGGCTAGGTGGCGCTGTGTAATTTGTCCCACAATATTTATTTATTTATTTATTTAGTGGTAGGTATCCTGCGGACATATCAGGGGCGTAGCTACCGCCGTATTTGCCGTATCAATTATACGGGGCCCCCGGGCCACGGGGGCCCCCAAAGTGTGTAAGGAAAAAGAATAAAAACTTTCTAATTTATTTTATTTTACAAATGACAAAATTCTATAAAGCAATTCCTTTTTTTCCCGCCTTAAGCGTGCGTTCAAAAGTTGGCAACACTACATCGTTATGGCGGGCTGCGGGACTTCCCCGTTTTACTTACTTCATCTTCAACTCAGCGGGGAATCCCCGGGAATCCTTCATCGATATCGCGATGTACGTGTACGTTGTTGTACTTTGCATTGGATGTTAAACCACGGAGTGCAGTGCACTGTTTATTTACGCGCTTTATATAAATGTGCATTACATTGTAATTCAGTACAAACAATATTGTTCTTCTGGTTTAGCAGTATTAGTAGCGATTTGTAAAAGATCTGTTTAATTTTTCTTTTCTCAGCGCCGCTGGGATAATCTCTTTTCCTTTCACTCATTGAAAGGAAAAGAGATTATCCCAGCGGCGCTGAGAAAAGAAAAATTAAACAGAAAAGGGACGAGGTTATAAAAAAGTGCCCAAAATATCTTCATTTTTTCAGAGACAAGATACTGTGAGTGATTTAGATTGGAAAGGTAAGTACTACACTACTACCCAACCCATTTATTAGGGGCCCGTAGTGATAAACAAGGAAATCTTTTAATTTCGGTCTGTCCATCTGTCCGTCACAAAAAGTTGTCTCCCCCCTCGATTTTCACAATTATACTGTTTTTAGGGTTCCGTGCCTTGATTAAAAAAAAAAACAAAATTCTAACTTATCTATAGGATCGATTTGTTTTGTTGTTTGTCTATCAGTCCGTATCGTATCGTTAATTGCGTGTTGAGAACTTCAGATGTGCAGACTCGCTTTCGGGTTCTCGTTTTGTATGGCCACTACACTACGCGCTGCGTTTAAATAGCACGCAGGTGTATAGTAATGCACGGACGGGCTGCAGGTGATTTTGTATCTACTAATAGGTACGAGCACAATCCGCGTAGAGTCTGTGTGCGTCTGAACTGAACACTCTCTAACTGTGACCCTTAGTAACGTTATTTATTTATATATAACTCTTTTTAGTTTAGTATCAAAGCATTCGTATTTATTTTTTAACAATTACTCGTTTATTTTTAGATTCTTCTGAAGCATGTTCTTCGTCACATATCCATCCGGAAATAGAAGAAAGCCAAGCACATACTTTATCGGATGTCCATCCAGAAATCGAGGAACCCCAAGTCAACGATTCTGATATATCTGCAGATAATGCAGATTGTAATATAATTTCATCAGATAGAGGAAATTTTGGTGACAATTTAACTGAATGCGAACGAAAAATAATTTTTAAATTGGGTCCATTTAAACCACAAGGACCATTTCCAAAAGTTTCAGAAAATAACCGACCTTTTTCGGCTTATTATTATTCATATTTCAATCAGGCAGGCATAAAAATTATAAGACCATGGTTATGTTATTCTAACGTTTTAAACAAACCGTACTGTCACTTCTGTTGGTTATTAGCAGATCGTCAAAACAAATCGTACTCCTCTGCTTGGGTTAACGGTGTTTCGGTTAGAAGCAATTTCACACAAACTATTCTTGACCATGAAAAGTCACAGCAGCATATTAGTGCCTCACTCTCTTATAATAATTGGTTGCAAGGAAATACCATCGATACTCTATTGAAAAGTGAAATCGATAGTAAAATTACATTCTGGAGAGATGTACTGCATCGTATAATTAATGTTATAATTACTTTAGTATCTTGTAATCTACCTTTGAGGGGGCATGATTCTGATTCTGGCAATTTTATGGCAATTTCACGTCTGCTATCTAACTATGATGCAACTTTAAAAGAACTTCTTCTAAAACCGAAAGGTGAAATAAATTATTTAAGCCCTACGATTCAAAACGAAATTATTAGTTTGCTTGGTACTAACGTTAGGAACAGTATTATCTCAGAAATTAAAAAAGCTCCATTTCTGACAATAATTCTGGATACAACACAAGACTTATCAAAAATTGACCAACTATCTGTAGTTTTTCGATATATCTCGGTTACAGAAAATGATGATAATGTGCCTAAAGAAATAAAAATCTGTGAGTCCTTTTTAGGATTCATAGCAGTAACCGATTGCAGTGCTGCAGGTCTGAAAACTGTCATTTTAAATTTGACTTAAGAATATGGAATTGATTTGACTAAATGTAGAGGACATGGATACGATGGAGCAAATGTTATGTCGGGTGTGTATGGAGGATTACAAACCCTAATAAAAGAGCATGCTCCAAATGCCGATTATGTTCATTGTGCTGCGCACGCTTTAAACTTGGTTTTGAACGATGCTGCGAGACATGTTCGTGAAGTATCGACTTTTTTCGATAATTTAGAAAAAATATATACTTTTTTGGCAATAGTATAAAACGCTGGGCTATGCTAAGTGACGATTCATCTGAAAAATATTTGATTACCCTTAAAAAGGTATGTCCTACCAGATGGTCTTCTAGGAACGACGCTTTATTAGCAGTAAAGAAAAATTTTTTACTAATCATGAAAACTTTGTACCAACTAAATTTAATTTCAAATAAAAAAGATGAACGTGAAGAATGTAAAAGTATAATTAACATTTTAGAGAGTTTTGATTTCTTAGTGCTCGTTACATTTTTTTCTTCACTATTTGAAATTATTAATCCTGTTTCTAAAGCTCTACAGCATGAAAATAATGACTTACAGAAATCTAGTATTTTATTAAGTAATCTTTTAAATAGACTGTGCCAATTAAGAAATCAGAATTCATTTAATAGTTTGCTAAATGAATCCAAAGATTTAGCAAAAGAGTGGGGGGTAACAACTGTTTTTAAAAACAGTAGGCGAAAGATAACGAAGCGTTTTTTTGATGAGTTATCACAAGATGAGAGAATTTCCGACCCGGAATCCTATTTCAAAGTCAATGTATACTATTGCTGTTTAGATATATTAATTTCTCAAACTAAAGAAAGATTTCAGAGCCTTTGCAACCTGAGTAGTATATTCGAAATATTACAACCGGAGAAACTGCTATCGTCTTCAAGCGAAGAGATATTAAACGCTTCCGGAAAACTGTCTGCTAAATACAGTAAAGACATCTCACTTAATCTTTGTGACCAATTAAAGGCTCTAAAAACATGCTTAAATTCTGAAATTAAAAAAAAATATTCCATTAAAGAACTCATTGAATCATTGCTAGTAAAATTCAATAGTCTTGCATCCAGTTTTCCCGAGGTAATCACAGCATGCTTTTTATTCTTGACCCTTCCAGTTACAACCGCAACGGCAGAAAGAAGTTTTTCAAAATTAAAACTAATAAAAAATTACTTAAGAACTTCGATGGGACAAGAACGGCTGTCAGACATCTCACTATTGTCCATAGAGGCAGAAACTTTAGAAAAACTAAAATCATCATCAGCCATAAATGATTTAATAAATCAGTTTGCCGAAAAAAAGGCAAGGAGAGTGAATATTTAAAATTCGATTTTTATTTGTAAAATGGGTAAATTATGTGATAAATAAATATTTCTTCTCACAATATTTTTTTTTCTTTTGTGAAAAATCTTTACCTCCATATAAGGGCCTCCAAAAAAATTTTTATACGGGGCCCCGACAAGGCACGCTACGCCACTGGGACATATTAACACTCACATCAAAATATGTTCATGCGCACAAACGTTTATCCTGTGTGGGAATCGAGCCTACGAGACTTGCTGTTAAGTTAGGTATCTGGCCACTCCACCATCAAGCTATTCGAATCTATAAGATTCTCCGTGGTTCAGAGAGCATTTAAGCTGTCGAGTACAGCTTTTGTCGATAGAAGACAGTAGTTAAGCTAAGTCAGTGGCCTTCGGGCTGGAAGACTCCAACCGGGAGGCATGAAAGTATTAGCAACTAAACAGCGTGACGTAGTAAGTATGATCTGAAAGTACTTGGTTGTAGGGAAACTCTTATACCAACACTAAGGCGAGTATGAGTTGATATGGTAGCAAATGTACTATTAAATATGTCAATTTACCAAAGTCAAAGAATTTGACAAAGCTGTCATTTGAGGAATAGGTACAATGGAAGAATTATACATATATCTTACCTTCTTCAGCCAAGCTGGATCAGGCAGTGGCAAATCAGGGAAGGCTCGCTTTCTCTCAACGTAGTACCATGGCGCTCTGACATAGTAGTACCAGGAGATGACTCGCTCTATTGGATCCCGGACTACGTTGACATAAATTGGTGCTGGATACCCAAACCTGGAATGTTTACATCGTTTATAGGCGGATAATTAAAAACACACATAAAAATCATTTGCATAATTAACCTGTTGAGAATGCGCAAGCTTGCATTGCCAGAGGAACACCTGGCTCGTCAATTATATAACAATTTAATTATTTTTTTAAAACTTTGTCGGTCATTTTGACCATGTTCCTTAAGAAAGATGATATTGGTTTTTAAGACATTCCTATTCTACTTTTTAATTTACTTTTCGAATCTGAAATAAAATCAAGTTTTTTTTTAATTTGTCGGCTATTTTCACCATGTTCCTTAAGAGATAGGAACGGTGTTCCTGAACATTCCTATTCTACTTTTTTATGCCGAATTCGAATCTGAAGTCAAAATTCGATATTCGAAAAAAAGCGTCAGACACGCGCACACACAGACATACACACAGACAAACATATAGATTTCATATAGGAACGGTGTTCCTGAAAAGCACACCTTTCAATGTGAGTCGAGAGTGTCGAGACAGATAATGATGGCAGAGGACATAAAATAAACAGAAGTCAAATATTAAAAACTTATTACTCATATCATTATCATCATTATACATATATATATACATATGTATATATATATATATATATATATATATATATACAAAGTGGCCCTGGGAGAAGGGATATATAATTAATTATCGATAAATACTCGTAGTAATAAACTAGAGGTTTATCGGCTTTAGTTTTTTTAATCGTTATTCTTTTTGTTTTAGTAAAGATGCCTGACTTGTTGAGCTTTTTTTAATATTTTATTGATTTTAGCAATTTTTTTAAATTTTAATTTATTAGTTGGTATAATAATTCTTCGATTCTAGGTAGGGCTTTACCTCTAACTCCATAAAGATACAGCTTGGGCAATAATGTACGATAGTCGACACAATCAAAAGCTTTGGAGAGATCACAGAAGACCCCAATAGCATCCTGAGATCTCTCCCATGCGCTAAGAACATGCTTGACCAATACTACTCCCGCATCTGTAATGGATTTACATGCTATAAATTGCGTATTTTGCACTATGAAAAATTCATTAGTCTTAAAATAAAGTTGTAATTGATCAATCAAGCATTATCTTTTCGAATACTTTACTCAATACTGGCAAAATAGATATGGGTTGGGAACGCGCGAATTGCCGTTGCCAAGTACAGACGACGATATTCTAACAGGATTGTCCTTGGATATCGCTCCTTTATTGCCATACATCGCCAACTCAGTGAACTTTTTACTTGTACCTGCTTCGGCTATTCGTGATGATGTTGACGAAGAAGTATTATGTTTAATAACAGCTGACCCAACGACAAGCATTCGTCGAATTCCTATCAAGCTATATTAAGAATGAGAGTGTGGCGCATATTGAAAAAAGAAGGGTTGCACCCTTATCATTACTGACGAGTTCAAAACTTGAGAGATGAGGATAGTGTGCCGAGGTTCGTGTTTTGTACGAGGATATTATGACAGAACAGACTTGATACAAACTTTTTAAAACTTACGGGCGGATGAGGCAACATACACGAGAGCGGGAATAACTAACCATCGCAATTTGCACATTTGGGCCGTTGAAAATCGATATGCTGTCAGAGATACTTCTTTTCAGCACGAATTTACAATCATCATGTGGGCTAGAATTATTGATGACCTAATTATTGGACCTATTGAATTACCAAGCAGGCTTACGCAAGAAGTCATGTAAATTTTTATGCGTGACGATCTATCCTTATTGTTGCTAGACATACCTTTGTTAATAAGACAAAGCATGTACACCTACTACTACTAGCACCTACAGTTAGATGGAGCTCCGTCACATTATGCGGCATCTGCACGTAAATTTATTACCGAAAACTAACCAAGGTGGATTGGCGGAGGTGGTCCAGTGGCGTGGCCCCCAAGGTCTCCAGATTTAACGCACCTGGATTACTAATTTTGTGGTTACATGAAACAGAAAGTTTATGATGTGCCGATAATTACAAGAGAGCAATTGAAGGAAATGATCGATGTTGCTGCAGGAGAGATTTCGGAAAATCAATCCGAAATAAGGAAAACCACCCAGAGGATGTCATTGACAGAGCCCTGGCTGGCTTTTGTGTATCACCGCTAACAGTTATCATTTTGAAAAAAAAAACATATTAATTAATTAATAATGATCTTTTTATTTTATTAAAAAATAATATTAAACGTAGCACAGTTTTTAATTACGTAATATTCATTGTATCAATTTAAAAAATGCCAACCTTGATAAGAAGGCACTTAACAGTGCGTATAGCTATTTTGTTTGACTATTAGGGCTTAGTTCTTTTTATTACCGGGTATGTAGATCACTTTTCAGAGATGGTAATTTGGCACGTGTTCGATATAGCTAGAAACATTCTTCTGAAATGTTGTAGTTTAATAATTATTAAAAAAATCGTGATAATGTAGGTGAATATTTTCAGATTTTTCATGAAATATTAAAAAAATGCATTCTTTTCTTGAAATTTCAATTTTATTACTTTTTTACAAATTATTCATTACGTTTAAGTATGTTCAATATCTTGAATCGATGAATTATTATACCAGCTAATGAATAAATAAAATAATAAAAAGATGCTAAAATGAACAAAATATTCAAGAAATAGTACAGCAAGTCGGGCATCATTATTAAAAAAAGAAAAAACTATTAAAAAGAAACTAAAGCCGATAAACCTCTAGTTTATTACTATTTATCGATAATTATGAATGTATTTCCAAAAAATACCGTACGGCCACTTCTTCCCGGGACACATAGTATATACTGACCCGGCAAACGTTGTTCTGCCATTTAAATTATTTCCTATTATTTATTTTATGAAATATACATTACGACCTATTCTCATACCTACACCGCTGTGTCTTGAACATCGCTACTATACCTAATAAAATCACATTGATTGCTTCAACTGTTTGGGAAAATTTGAACGCAAATGTTTGTCTACATATGCACGATGATAATTATATACATTCATTTTCTGTCACACACACACATTTTATACTAATATAGAACGAGTCAGGTCTGTCAGGTCAGTCTCTAAACGTAAGCCTCATAACAAAACTTTAATTTGAATATGAAATTGAAATTTAGGGCAATTATAATAACTTCTCCCAATATGGAAAGTTTGCAGCAAGTAGCATAGCAGCATATTTATTGCTCAGTGCCGCAATAAATATTCACCGTAAAATAAATTATACCCTTGAATTAGTGAATACCTATTCAACGCTACTTATAGTTAGTCTGTCCAGATAAGTAGCTATAACCACATACAATTTGAGAAAATCGGACTAATGAGATTAGATCTATTGACCGGCCGTGAGCCCGAGGATTCCGTACCGTTATACGTATATTATAAAGATATAATAGAGATAAAAAAAAATATTTTAAATATATACTTTTTTTTGATTTTACTATAAAATCTTCATTGATGGCAAATTTTCAAATCCTAGGACAATACTAGTACTATGAATGCTAGTAACGCATTTTTTATGAAAATACGTAAAACGGATCACAACCTTTTGCCTTCTGAGGGGCGGAACTCTAAAAAGAAAGAATAGATTCATAATAAGACAGAAAATAATATATGCATTTGAACATCACAGAACAGTAAACAATACTGTTACGATAACTAAATTATTTCTAAACTACCGAATTTAAACTACTTATGCAATTTAGATCTAAAGTCGTAGTCGAAATGCACTTGGCAATACTGAAAATGAATATATGTACTACTGAGCATATTATATGCGTGAGGTACTAATGCGTAAATCAAGTATTTCTTGAAGTGCGTAATAACCTAAACATACATTCTGTGTACTAAGTATCGGGAATTTGTCAATAAAACAAAAAATACAAATTATTCATCTAAATTTATTTTATCGCCTTCAAAGTAGGCCCCATCGCTTGCAATACAACATCTCCACCGCTTCACCCAGTCTTCCATACATTTTTCATAGGCTATTTGCGGTATGGCCTTTAGCTCATTCAGCGAATTTTCTTTTATGGCTTCTATCGACTCAAAACGTTTTCCTCGAAGTGGTAATTTTAACTTGGGAAATAAAAAAAAGTCAGACGGAGCCATATCAGGTGAATACGGTGCTTGGTCGAGAACTTTTGTTGAATTTTTCGCTAAAAACTCTTTCACTATAATGGCTGTGTGTGATGGTGCATTATCATGGTGCAGCATCCATGAGTTGTGTTGCCACAAATCTGGACGTTTTCGGCGGATACTCTCACGCAAACGCTTCATGACGCCTAAATAATATTCTTTATTCACTGTTTCTCCCTCTGGAAGGAATTCGGAGTGAACCACACCACGGTAGTCAAAAAAAACTGTCAGCATCACCTTGATTTTGGAACGACTTTGCCGCGGTTTTTTGGGTTTCGGCTCGTTTTCGAGACGCCATTCTGAAGACTGTTGGCTTGTTTGCATGTCGTACTCATAAACCCATGTCTCGTCGCCAGTTATTATACGTTTCATAAAGGTCGGATCCGTAGAAGCTCGGGAAACCATGTCTTCAGCGACATGCTTTCGCTGCGCTTTTTGAACAAAATTGAGCTCTTTTGGAACTAGTCGAGCGGCGACGCGTTTCATGCCTAAAATGTCAATGAGAATGTTGTGGACGGACTTAAAAGATATGTTCACCTCACTAGCCAACTCTCTCAGACTCATAAGTCGATTTTCGAGCACTAGTTTCTTGATTCTGTCGATGTTTTCTCTGGTCGTAGCGGTTGAAGGTCTACCAGAACGAGGCAAGTCTACTACTACTTCTCGGCCTTCTTTAAAAGCCTTATACCATTCATAAGCCCTTGTTTTCGATATACACGATTCGCCGTAGGTATTTCGCAACATTTTTAGTGATTCACCACATGAAATATCATTTGAAACACAAAATTTAAGGCACACTCTTTGTTCAACAATATTTTCCATTGTAAAAATCGCCGAGGACTCAAAACTATGACCAACAAAAAGTGTAGTTTAAAACAAATTAAATGACAGATCCCGCTCAAATTTTGCGCGCTAAATCAGTACAGTGCTACCAACATGCAGTAAAAAAATTAGAACGACCTCTTTTACGCGGGTCTTTTTATTGACATATTCCCGATACTTTTTACACAGAGTAGTATATTTCAATAAGTTATTCAGATTAATTATAATGGAAATTTATCGTCATAAAAATATCATTTGAAATAAATAAACCTTTAAATGACACAAAACTTTGTCCAAAGATTATTTATTAAAAATGCTGCATAAAAACACGTGACGTCATTTGTATGTATTACAATCTGTAAAAACTATTATTTTATACTTGATTTTAAAGCTATTTGAAAGTTTATAGCACTTAACTATCTTGTTGGTAATTTAATTTTGTTAGTTATTTTAGCATTAATAGATTTTACAGCTGGTAGTTTGTTTACTTACAAATGACATCACGTCATTAAACGGCAATTTCAAATAAAAAAACTAAAAACACAGTTTTGGATCATCCAAAAGTTTATCTTTATTAAAAAAGTATATTCATCATATTTTTGTGGTGATAAAATATTCAATATGATTAATTTGAATCACCTTTTAAAATGTTGTCCGTACCCCTAATATAGAAAAAAAAAACGATATTACCAGAGACTAAGAGAAGTTAAATAAATATTTTGATGAGCTCAGTGGCGCAGGTGTGAATCGCGCTGTTACGCTACATTGACACCAATACTCGTGGGTTCGATTTCCACACAGGACAAACATTTGTGTGCATGAACATGTATGTTTGTCTTGGTCTGGGTATTTTCTATGTATAATAAGTCTGTATTTATAAAAAAAAAATGTTTTTACGTATATTTATCCGTAGTCTAATACCCATAACACAAGCTTCGCTTACTTTGGGGACTGAATGGCGCTGTGTAATTTGTCCGACAATATTTATTATTTAAATGACTATAAACGACAATCCAATTCCAGTGTTTAAGTTTTGGTAATATTTCGTAATTTCGATTATAATTTGCACAACATGGGATTGAATCTCATTACTAGCGCCTAATTGGGCAATCGACTTTTAAGATCAATCCGATCAAGAGCTACTGTCGTAAGAGAAGAAAAAATATTGTATTATGATAACGGGTAATTGAAAAGTTTCATGTTATGACGATACAACCATTAGAAGTAGTTAAAATTCGCTTTCTTAGATTCAATTATATGGTTAAATAAAGATCGATCTAAAAGTGTATCATGAAATACAAATCAGGAAAATTCTGTGAAACTATCACATTAACCACGAAGGAAGACAACCAATGAAAGAATAAACAATAAAATGCTTTAAATAGCGTCACGTCATGAATTTATCAACGCGCGATCGAAAACGTCGCTTTTTTCTCCCGTTAGCCGGCAATTCAAACAATAGAGTCATTTAACGGGCTTTACACGTGCCGAGACCTGCCGAGGCCACAATTACTGTTAACAAGAGCAGTCTCTCTAATCGTCCGCTATGTAATTATTGTTCCTGATACATTAATCATGTTAGGTATTACGACCAGATCTGCCAATAATGATTTACATACTTACGCGTGATTGATGCTCGATAAGCACTAATTTGTTAAGATACGATTCGAGCATTATGTACGCACAAAATATTATGGAATTGAATATTTATTGTGAAGCGACGGGATCAGACAAAGTCGCTGGCAGCACAATTCCAATCGTAGAGGATTAAAACAGTCCAAAATACTAAATACACGATATTAGAACGTTTTTCGGTGTCGTTGCGGCGCAGTACAATGATAATCGGAAAATGGCGCCATCCGAATCGGAATGCACTTAGGTCAAAATTCCTGCTCTAAAAAGATCGACAGCTGATGGGTTGGTTGTTGGATGGGTTACCATCAGAACAAGTGACCTAATATTTGCGAGATTCTAACAATTCTATTCAAACACCACGGCTGAACTGCTGCTGTTTTTAAATTGGCCTACAATTAATCCTGTACCAAGAATCTATGCAATATACATGTCGTTTGTAAAAAAAAAATCAATATCAGTTTGTTTGTCCGTATTTCATGCGCTGCAATGTCATCCCATTGCGATAAAAGTTTGTGAACTTATTGCCCGCAAATGCGTGTACGTTATAGGAAAAGAAGTAGAAGAAAAAAAGCTAGTACAGTGTCCCACTTCTACAAATATTGTTTAAATACTGATGCAGCTGAACTCTACTATTCATACAGGAGAATACAGACATTTTGAAATGGTTACCTGGCCAACTGTCTGCTTCATCGAAATGCACGTCAACAGATTTATCTCGTGTTAACGTCTTAATGATTGAAAATGCACAGTGCCAGACATATCCCGTGTTAACGTTTAACGGGGGGAAAAAACACGGTGACAGATGTATACCGTGTTAACGTTTAACGGAAAAAAATTGCACGGTGACAGATATATCCCACCTTAAACGTTAACACGGGATGTATCTGTCTGTCATCGTGCAAAATACATCTGTAAGTACCGGGGCGACCGACCTTCTGTCGGCATTTTAAATTATTATTTTGTATAGTGTCACATTATTTCATCATTCATTATTTCAGCGCTGCTGTATAAAACTTAAAAATCAAATACATATCACGTGGATGAAGATGTGGGTAATAACTATACAAATCAAATTTTAAGGTAGGTATATTGTGTGTGGTGATTAATAAGATTAAAGTAACAGTAGTTAATTTATTAAGTTACCTGGTAAAGTTTGTATAGCACACGTGTTTGATGTAGGAGGCGGGTGGAGAGTGTGCCGACACGAGGCTGACTAGTAGCTGCTGATCAGGCGGTGCTAGCCGAATTGTTTCCACGCGCTGCACTGCGTCCCGGTGGAACCCTGGCATTCATATAACTATTAAAAAATGTACATCATAGAAAAATCGAATGATCATTTAACCAACTATAATAAATAAATATTAAACTAACGGTTAGTTAACAAATAGCTTGTTAATAGCGGTTTGTTTTCGCTCCTCGTAAACAAACCGCTAACCGCGCCACAAAACGCGCTCGCCTATCTCCCACCTATGGGTAGGTATTATAACTCTCTGTACACCAACGTGCCACTAAACACTAAGCTAGAGAATAATCTCTAAGTCTAGGTATGGTTATTCTTTGATAAGAACTGTTATTTTTGTTGGGCGCCGCGATTCTCTGCCAAACAAAGGAACTTCTATAGTGAAGCTGCTACAAAGTGAGCGTAAAACATCGCTGTGCCCTACCGTTGATGATTGTTAATTGTGCTTGAACACCGCGAAAAGTCATGCAAATTTATTCTAAGAATGGACACCATATCCTTTCATTTTCAACATTCCTAACATATTCCATCAGGACATACTGAACATCAATGTCTCTATATTCGTTACAGTTTGTCGAGTCTATGAGTCTTCTTGATGTATGCAGAATGTTGAATGTCTCATGAACGAAGTTTGAGAGCTAAAATTATATTATATCTATTTAAGTTAAGTATATAAAATCTGGAAGAATTGAGCAGGTTAATTTTGTATAATCTTATTACTATTATTAAATTCCTTGTATTTGCAGATTATACACTCGTATATATAGATGCGAATCGAGCTATATATTGAAGAGCACTTCTGCTGTCACTAAAGATGACTACATTTAGTTGCCCACAAACTATGATATATACTACCAGTGAAGTCTAAAACAGACAATAAACTACGAAAAATATAGTGTTGCGATTGCAAAATGGCCATGTTAGTTGTTTATTAATTAATTATACGTATTACATACTTAAAATACAACCGTTTATGTAAGAGTACAGTTATAATGTACGGCAATAGTTTAAAGATAGTTGTTGCATCAGATTATGCCAGTTACGTAGAATTTGCTTAAGCGACTTACATCTGTATAGGAATTCTAGTCATAATTTCAATCATAAACATTAATTTTATGCGGTATGTAAGCATTATGTAATACTAGTTCTAGTATTCACGCATTTCTACGCTCTGTAAACATTCTCCAGGCGAGCTCGATGGCGTGTTGTTGCGCATGCCATTCTAAGTGAACACTCAGGTTAAGCAACGACCGCAGCGCGTCTATGGATGTGTTTATTAATCTCGAGCTTCTTCGTGCTTCGGCACGTTAAGCCGTCGATCCCGGCTGGTGTCGATCGATGACAGTCGTTGAGCTAAGTCAGTGGCTTTCGTTGGCTTGACAACACTGGCCTCCGCCAATTCATATCTGAGCAGCGTAGTGGAGGAAGCTCTAAACTACTTCGGTTGAAGGGAAGCCGGTGTCCCTGCAGTGCGATGTGTTAGGGTTGGTGTAGTAGAAAATATTCTCCCAGTTCGACGCTTATAAGTTCTTTCCATTTAGCAGCGCTTAAATTTCGGAACGCTTTTTTCACAGAATATCGAGAAGCAGATAACCATACAACCCGCTTGACGCAAAGCAGATGCCGCAACCTACGAACGTCTGCAATACAAGGAGAATGCACATTGACGCAGCAAATCTCAGGACCTTATTGGTAACTTTACTCATTCGCAAAAACACAACAACTCTCCAGAAAACTGGTTTGCAACCATTTTTGTATATCACCAGGGTAGTAAACAAGCTTATGGCCTGCCTAATTATCATCAGGTTAGCAGTTACTGTAGCCTATGGATAATGGCAACGCCATGGGCGAAACTTGTGCGTTGTCGACCACTTCACGACTATTTTAAAGAACCTCATCTGCGAAAACCTGGACAGGGAGTTTATTCCTCAACTTTTTGTAAGACGAAAACTTACCGTCAAGTAGGCTACACTATTATTTAGCATCTTAGTAGGTATAAAAACGCAGTTGGCATCATATCGAACAAGTTCTCGGAACACAATTCACTGTGCAATTGGTAGAATAAACACAGTGAGGCAAAGCTTTTTCTTAAAGTTGACGCTTAAATGTTCAGTACCGTGTAAGCTTATTATCATCAAAAAATTTATCTTCTGTAAGGTGGAGGTACTTCCTCACTCGGCAAGCTAATGACATATAACAAAACTAAATATTAATTTTGATTCTTACCGAATTGGTTCCTGAGAGCGAGCCGCCGCAGCAGCTCCATGAAGGTCTGGCTGCCGACTTTGGGCACGCGGTTGAAGAACAACATCTCAACTCCAGCCCGCGCCGTATTGTTCAGCTCCCAGGGCTCCGGGACCAGGATTTCTTCTACATAGTCATGTTCTATATATTGCTGGGATTCTTCGGGCTCTGCCTCAAGGGTGCGCTGCGGTTTGTGGCGCTCCTGTTTTGACATTAAAATGTTATAACTCTCTCAATAACACAACTTGAAATTTTACTTTACTTTTTAGTGTTGAGGATCAAATTTTGGCTATGGAATATATATGACCTCGACTAACGACCTTCATCTGTTTGTCATAATCGCTTAAAAGCCAAATGCGATCAGCTATGGAGTTTGACACAGGCAACCATTTTGCAAAGCTTATAATATGACGCAATGCTGTAGTTTAGAAATTTAAATACAATTTTTAATATTCTTTTGCATTAAGGAGAAAAAATGAGGTTTAAACCAGAGTTTGTTTGTACTGATTTTTAGAATACTGAAGTTAACAAGGAGCTTGTCCCATCCCAAGTCTGTTTGTATGCCACAACATTTTACACGCAAACTATCTGAGCAAGAAAACTAAAATTTGATATGTTTATATGTTCATAATAATAATAACGTGCAATATTTATTTACTTTATGTTCATTCATTTTATTATTTTTTTATATGATCTCTGCCTATCCCGCAAGGAACCTGGCGTGAAGATATACATACATACATTTTTTTATTAAAAAAATACAATTAAGGATCTCCGACAGCAACAGTGGGTCTGTTATTTTATTAGTACAATTAAGTACAGTCTCTTATGCCGTCTATACATCTATACAAATAAATAAAATTGGAGTGTCTGTTTGTAATGTTAAAATAACCGCTTTTTACTAAATGCATATGGATATATACACGGTACATATACCAAAATGAATATTTTTACAATTTGTTGTCTGTCTGCTGTCTATCTGTTTGTTCCGGCTAATCTCTGACACGGCTGGACCGATTTTTACGGGACTTTCACTGGTAGGTAGACGACTATTCAGAGCACAATATAGGGTACTTTTTATCCCGTAAATATTTAGGGTTCCTGCGTAAAATATGAAAAACTGTTAAAATTAGGGGGAAATATCTTCGCCTTCGGGGGTGCGATTCACAAAATAGAAGAATTTCATTAAAATTAGCATAGGTATTTCTATACGCGAAATACAGAATTAATAAGTTATAGTAAACTCTGAGAACTGAACAATAACTTTTTTGTTAAATTCCACGCGGACGAAGTCGCGGGCACAGCTAGTAATAACAATAACAGCACTTCGAGTGTCAAGCATAACTTGCTCTTAACCGAAGGTTTTTCAAAAATATTGAGGGTTGCTTTCATGGTCAATTCTACATACTGTTCTTAAATAAAAGCAAATTGAAACCTTTTCCCTATGAAAGAAACCAGCACATGCGCACATACAGTACATAAAGTCTTGAATGAGTTTTCAATGAAACTTACTTGCTGAAAATTATTTTTAATTAAAATTTTATTTTAACTGTCAGCTAATAACAATAAGTAGGTAACATACTACCCATGCTTAATCAGCAGCAAGATTTAAATTATAACATTTATAACAAGCAAAGGTAATGAGCCAACTTCTAAATGTAAGCCCATATTGCAAAGAGGTAACGTTAGTTTCTTTGATCGTATGGGATGATCTCAGAAGTTGCTGATCCGATTCTGAAAATTAATTCATTAGAAAAAGGCTACATTAGCAGCAATAATAATACAGCTCACTTTATAATTTATTACGATGTTTATAATAAATAATAGGTTACAAGCTACGGATTCGGTATAATACTTGTGTGTTCGTCTGTCAGCCAATTAACTCCGAACTTACAGGACCGATTAAGTTTATATTTGGTACACATATGAAGTCCTGTAACCCAAATATGGACGAATAATGATAATAAATGAATTTAAATAAGGCGTCACTTAAGGGGATAACTACACTAAACTTGAATAATGAGGTTTTTTTTAATTTTTTGCATTGGGTGACCTACTTCAGAGAATATTCCGTACATCCAACAAACTAATTTTACCTTTTAATAATAATATTAAGATTTTAATTAACGTATTGCTCTTGTATAATTTGTTAATATGATTAACTATAAATGTGGCCTTAACGTAATTTCATAGGCATGTTTTTAGCACTTTTCACCCAGAAAAATGAACATTTTCCGTCGTTATTCTTCACAGTAATTGTGCAATAACTAATAAATTGATCTATCTATCTATAACTTCACGCCAAATCCCGTACGGAGTAGGCAGAGAGAACCGAGCGCCACGTGACTCGATCCTTACATAGCTCACTCGCTTCTTGAACATTCATTGCTCTTTTCATGCACGCGCGCCGATTTCTAGGGCTCCTGACATCACCTTCTGATAGAACACGACCAATTTGATCATGGTAGGTAAGTCTTGGCCTTCCTCGGCTCCTACATCCTTACACTTTTGAATTGTATATTTTAATAAATTGATAACGGTATAATATTACAAATTTTAGATTGGTGCAACCAATAAAATATATTTATATTATACTGAAAATTGTCTGTGTGGCACTGTTGTGAATACATTCTTCGCTGCTATAAGAAGGGAAAAGCAACTTTGCATTTCGGAAATAAACTCGATCGACTCGGTCCTGGACAAATGTTGACTAATAATCACTGCATTTATATTCGTTTGCAATCACACAACCTGTGATATATTATATCTTATTTGCTATAAATATCTAAAGAATTCATCGCATATTGCTTTACTTTCTCGACAATATATCATACCATAAATTTATCGTGATATATTCATTATGAATGATATACGAGTACGTATTAGGATTTCATAATGGTACCCGATTGCCGATTTAACAACTCATTGTGTCCTGTACCAGCGCGTTAAATCACGCCGGGCGTTGGGCGTACTATTACTCATTCTGTACTAGAATTGTAAGATCTAGATTCTTCATTTCCTGGACATTCCCTTGCCTCGGTTTCCTGGACTTTTTCTGGACTTTTATGAGTCTCATAAATTCAGGTAAGTACTTGTACAGCAATTTAGGTTCTAACAATAAAATCATTGTTTTCTTAGATAGTAGAGGTTGTAATCTATTAATCTCTTCACAATGGGTTAAAGCAATCATGTAAAAGGCAATATCAGTAATTATTGTATGCCATGGGCAACCTACAACCAAATGACAGAAAATAAAATTGAATACACAGATGGATGAGAAAGCTTTATTGTTATATTAATAGTGAAGAGTTTAAGATTCCAAAAAAGGAAATAACCAGTACATTAGATAAATTAAACAATTAAATGTTAATAAAATATTATTGCATCGTCAAACAGTGCTAGAGCTAAACTCACTTGTCACTATACCGAAGATATTCCGGACATCAGTCTGTACGAGATTCGTATGGCTCCCAAACAGCTTAAAAATGGGAAAGCACCGGGTGAGGACGGAATTATGGCCGAGATTCTGAAAGCGGGCGGAAGGTTGATACTTGTAGTCCTTCAGTCGGTATCGGTACATCGAAGCGTTCAAGTGCTTGTACAGTAAGGCTACGATGTGTATCCGAGTACAGGACTAGGGTACCCGAATCCGAACCAAGTGCAAAAAGGTGTAAGACAGGGCGATGTCATATCCCCGAAACGGCATTGGAAGATGTCTTCAAGCTCTTGGACTGGAAAGGATACTGTATAAACATCAATGGCGAATACATCACCACATCACTTACCTTCGATTTGCCGACGATATAGTCCTCATGGCGAAATCGCTGGAGGAACTTAGCGGTATGCTTAATGACCTCAATAGTGTTTCCAACCAAGTAGGTCTCAAGATGAATATGAACAAGACTAAGATCATGTCGATTGTGTTATATGTTATCATGTTACACCTATGCCGGTCACAGTTGGAATTATTAAGCTCGAAGTTGTTGACGAATATGTACCTAGGGCAGGTTATTCAGTTAGGTAAGTCCAACTCCGACCGAGAGGTTCACAAACGGATCCAACTCGGCTGGGTAGCGTTCGAGAAAATTCGACACATCTTCTCGTCCAAAATACTTCAACGCCTGAAGAGTAAGGTCTTCAAACAGTGTGTGTTACCAGTGATGACATACGGAATTTTGACGTGGCACTTTACTACGGGCCGTATGGGGAAGCTCAAGGTCGCTCAGCGTGTTATGGAAAGAGCTATGCTCGGAGTTTCTCTGCATGATAGAATCACAAATGAGGACTGATGCACGCAGTGTGGGACGACCCCCTACTAGATGGACCGACAACCTCAAGAGGTTTTTAGGGAGTCGATGGATGCAGGTGGCACAGGATCGAGACGAGTGGCACTCTAGAGGGGAGGCCTATGTACAGTAGTGGACGAACACAGGAAATGATGATGACATGAAAATATTATTATGCGCAATACCTTATGCTAGTTGCCACACCAAAATAGTATGTTGACATATACGTTAACATATGATGTTAATGTGTTATCAAAATGACCATTATGTGATTTTTGACATTAATCATTTTATTAATGACTTTGACTTTTAAAGAAATCTAGAAATAAGATACAGTTTACAATGAAAACGACTAAGTAATAGACTGAACATTTAAACTGCTCAAGGAGATACAAGGAAAGCAAAATCTAACAAATAGTAGATACAGCTATTTTTAAGAAAACATAATGTTGATATTTTATGTCGAAACTTAAAATATCAACAATGCGAAAATGGAAGGATGTAAGATCCGAGGAAGTCCAAAACTCACCTAGCATGACCAAATTGGTCGTGTTTTATCTGAAAGTAATTTCAGGAGCCTTAAGAACCGGCGAGCGTGCATGAAAAGAGCTATAAATATTAAAGAAGCGAGTGAGGTGTGCAAGGATCGCGTCTTATGGCGGTCGATCCTCTCTGCCTACCCCGCAAGGGACCTAACATATTTAAGCAAAAATTCGAGAATTCAAAAAAAGAGGGTAGGTTAGGTTTGTTAGGTTTTCTTGTGTATTTAAATATTATAGATTTTAATTATTTGTCATTTGAAATGTTGTCTTGTCATAATATGGGAAACGTTTTTTTTTTGTAAATAAAACATCTAGCAATAATAGCTGCGGTTAAACGCTGAATTAGAATTCAAAACATATAGCATTCAAAAAAATAATAATCGAAAATCGGAATTTCAGCAATATGTTAATTGAATTTTTGGTCGAATGAAAATATAGAAAATATAAAAATTAATAAACTTTTTCGGTATAGTAAAATTCATACAAAACCTCTTCGTCTTTATAATGTTTATCAAATGTTATTTGTTATTAATAATTGTATTACAAAAATACCACAAAGCCAAAGAACGTATGGATATTGTGAGACACTCTATTATCTCTAAGGCTGAATCAGATAATTACATAATTACTAGTATATATAGACCTCAACATAATAGTCTGCGGTGATTTTAACATGGACATACTATAAAATACATAAACAACTCTCTGGTTTTAAATTTATTTAAATCATGGAATTCTCAAAATGCATTCCTGAAGCCAACGCGTATAATAGCTACGTCCGCACTTTGTCTATATAAAATTTTCATCGTATTGAACACGTCAATAATTGGCGACTACTTGGCTAACTAGATTGGCAAACAAGCATACGGCCCGCATTTGATGGTAAGCGGTCACCGCAGCCTATTGACGCTCGCAACACCATGGGTATGTTACTCGCGCGGCACCAATCTTGTCACCTAAGGCTATTTTGTACCCAGTAATTTCTTTCTCATATCTCACCCTTCAAACCGGAACGTAGAGGACTTTTGTACAAAGACTTCCTCTGGTGAAAATTATTAAATTCTCTAATAAATTACCTGAAACAGTCCTATCCTTTCCTTTTTTTTATACAATGTCGGGAGTCATACAAGCATACGGTCCACCAGATGTAAAACAGTTACCCTAGCCTATCAACGCTTGTAATATATTAAGCATCACTAGCGCAATGCCTCCTCTGCTGCTTACACAGCAACTCCTTAGGAGCTTACTGGTGACCTCCCTCACACGCAGGAACACAACAACCCTCTAGGGAGTTGTTATTTGGCTGCGGTTTTATGTGCGGTGGAGATACTTCCCCAGACGGACTGCTTTGATGCGCCCTACCTCTCTTAAATCCTGATAATATCATCAAAAAGCATATCTAAAATGCTTTTTGTATAAAGGCTTATTACATAACTAGCTGTGCCCGCGACTTCGTCCGCGCGGAATTTAACAAAAAGTTATTGTTTAGTTATAATTTTATTTATTTGATTTGATTATAAGTACCTAAATAAGCAGAGTAAAATAGCGAACAGCAAAATAATAATAGATATACTTCGTCCGCGGGGAATAGTTATTTTTTTATTATTTATTTATATTAATAAAAATAAATAAAATTTCTAAAATAAAAGTAGCCTAAGTTACTCCTTGTTACATTAGCTATCTGCCAGTGAAAGTCCCGTCAAAATCGGTCCCGCCATTTCAGAGATTAGCTGAACAAACGACAGACAGACAAAAATTGTAAAAGTATTTATTTTGGTATATGTACCGTGTACATCCATATGCATTTAGTAAAAAGCGGTTATTTTAATATTACAAACAGACACTCCAATTTTATTTATCTGTATAGAGTTATGAATTTCAGATGAACTAAAATGTCTGGAAATGACTCAGCGCATCTATTAATATATTTTTAATTGGTAAAATTGACATCATTATTTTATTATAATATTAACATAAATGTATTGTAATATGAATTGACGATTTGAAAAAGATCTGTATTGGTAAGTATCTATTGATATTTCTTCTTCGCCAATGAAATCTAAGAGAAATGAATTAGATACAATAAGATTTTATTTAAAAAATGTCGCTTGTGTGTGTGTGTATGTGTGTGTGAGCACGTGAAGGCCCAAGGGCAAATAAAGAATGTTTATCTTCTATTGCAAACTAAATCAAAATTTAAATTATTTTTGGTTTGTTTGATATACCACTTTTTAGTAGAATTAAAAGTTACTTACGGCACCAGTATTTCTTCGTATCGCTTCCAAAGCTTCTTTGTATTCTTGTGCAGACGCAAATGCGTGTTCTGTACGTTCTGTTTGAAGTCCTGTAAATAAAAATGACATTGTAATTATATGCACTTGCCAAGAATTACTAGCTCTAGAAGTTATAGAATTAAGACAGTTGTAGGGATATACATATATATATGTATATATAATTGGTCGTGTTCTATCAGAAGGTGATGTCAGGAGCCCTAGAAACCGGCGAGCGTGCATGAGAAGAGCAATGAATGTTAAAGAAGCGAGTGAGATATGTAAGGATCGAGTCACGTGGCGCTCGGTACTCTCTGCCTACCCCGCAAGGGATTTGGCGTGAAGTTATAGTAGTAGTAGGGATATACGTAAAAAACGATGTAACCTTATACGATATACCTACAAGTTCTAAAATCGAATTTCTTGTATTCCGCCAACCCTTATGTAAAGAATCACTAACGAGGTTTTACGGAGAGACATTGGACAGTATTCAATTATTCAAGAACGAGGTGAACTGGTCATCGGCTGTTTTAAACTATCTGGCATGCTGTTTACTATCAAGCATGCTTGTCATCTTAGTGGTACAAAATATACCAGTAAATAAAGATTTCCATACAAATACTTGGTCCTGTTGTAATTTTGAAAATAGAATTCTTTGTCGAAAATTAAAAAAAAATTGAAATCTTGTCTGACCTGACCCTCAGTTGTTAGCATTGAATTCGGCCTAAACTAAAATGGCTCACCATCTTTTGAATCAAAGTCAATTCACCTACACGTCATACACTCTGCCAATTGACAAACTAGACTCCGGTGAAGATGCAGTACGCTCGACTGGGACCGCGTTTCAACCTTACAGAATTTTACGGAAAGTTTATGGATTTCTTGAGACCGAATGACCACTAAGCTCCTGACGAGTTGCTATGTTATCTACGGGGGTGCTATCGCACGAGGAAAACTCTTTGTATTGTTAGCGTTCATGATTTCTAACAACCGCATTAGGCGGGCTGTATGCTTGTTAGCTTCCAGGCATTGTATAGGAAAATGTAAGTTTGTATGCACTCATGAGATAAAAGTCTACATTTAAAAGACGCTAAATAAATTGTTACCCATCAATACTTGGAAAGTAGCATAATAAACCTTAACAATTGTGAAATTGGTGGTTACTTTTTGCGTTAGTCACCACTAATTCGCAAAAAGCGTCGTAACAATTACAGAACGCAGTGGTCACCGTCGGCTGATGACTCTAGAACTAATCGGACAATACGGTTAGATATCAGGATCACGTTATTCCGAAAGATTCCATGACTAAATGATGTTGCAGGAATTAGTAGGTGTGTAACTAATAATTATATACCATAGCAAGAATATGTTATTACATATCAATGACATTCCGTTATGGTAGTTTTTATGTTACGAAGCTGCGAGTGATATTAATTTTTTAATGAAAATAAAATTGATTACTTTTTAATATGACTACGATATTTTTAATCACAGAAATGGACTTGAAGTTTCTATTATTATAACAGTGTTCGCCCAATTATTGAAAGTCATTACTGGGAATTTCATGAGAACTTATATGCATTTACATGTTACAACATTTTTTTTCTACTCTTATACATTGTATTATTATACATTCAACACCATATATAGGTATATATATATATAGACCATATACCTATCTATATTGTAGACTATATTGTACAAATATTGTATATTATAGAGCGTGAACTGTGACGAATGATGACTTTTAAATCAAGGCTTCCTACGTTCAACGTGGGGGAAGAATACTTTTATTTCATTGATTACACTGAAACTCGTGAACATACAAAAATAACTAAAGTGGTTGACAAACAGAGGAGAATAACGTACTAAACAATTTTCTTTTTACCTACATTACCTGCGATATATCTCCTTGTAGTGTCATAGAGCGAAAGTCAGGACCAAAAATCTAGCTTTACAACAGAGTTTGAGATAATTTCAATTTTAACAGGATGGGCTCAATTTTATACAGGATATGCGTACGTTGATTTGCTCGCATTTTCAACTAGCACGTTTTAACAATAGCAATTAGCAATATAAATATCCGTTGATGTTAATAGGTTACTGACTCTTATTAATTTACAAGTTCTAAAATACTTATTCATCACACTTATTCTTAACAGCCTAATAACATCGATGCGAAGCAGGCCATCAGTCCTTCATAACATCGACGGGTGTAAGAGGTTTTATTTTCAATTCGTTAACATTATTTCTACCCAAATTCAAATTAAATGCATATGATTAAACTTATTACCTGCTTGAAATAGTTTTTGCAGTATTTCACAATTATTTGTAACTTAAATAAAAGTACCTGAGCGACCGAGCTTCGTTCGGTATTTCTGTTTTATATATAAATTATCCTACACATAAACAAATTTAAATAGGTAAACCTTTAAATACAAATAATTAGAGCCATTTCTAAGATACATGAAGTATATTTACATGTGTACAAACATTGCTCGTCTAAAGTAATAGGATAAATCATGGCTAGGTTAATGATCTGCTCTATTGACGGTACGAAACGTCTGTAGGATAAGATATGCGATTCACCTTCAAAACCATAATATGCATAACTTGTTCTGAACCATTACTACCACAATAGACAAGAAAATATTAAATATACTTTTATTATGACTTCTAAACTCATTTCCTTATCGAATTTTGAGAAAGAGTTTTCCAGATGTTTCACTCAGCTTAAACACATACAATTTATATTCGTTCATTTGGCCAATAAATATATAATGCCTAAACTCCTGATATGAATACCAAAATTTCTATGTTGTATGGTTACATAATGTATGTACTAATTTCAACTACTATTAATTAATTTCTTATTATTAAAATTACTAGTTTTCATTAAAAATATTTCAGTGTCTCACTCATGACATGAACTCCGCGAATGAACAATGTAATACGTCAATTTCCTTCTTTATTTCATTTAGAGTACGTGTGACAGGTGCGTACTGTTTTCAGTAAAGTTGGATTTATTAATTTTTCTCATCACATCAACCCTTACTCATCCCACTGCAGGGATACGGGTCTCCCTTCAACCGAAGGGTTTTAGAGCATACTCCACCACGCTGCTCAAATGCGGATTGGCGGAGGTCAGTGTTTTCAAGCCGCCACGGAGGGCCACTAACTTAGCTTAACGACTGTCATCTATCGACAACAGCCGGGACCGACGGCTTAACGTGCCCTCCCAGCACGGGGAAACTCGAGATATGTAAACCCGTCCATAGACAAGCAGCGGTAGATGTTGCTTAACCTGCCTGTTCGGTTAGAATGACACGCGCAACGACGCCATCGAGCTCTCAACACAGTTTAAAATATACTTCGCCAGGACCAGATCTCGTCTTACTTCCAACTCATACTCGTAGAATCCAATCATCCTGATTACAAAGATGGTTGGATATATGAGTGGATAATACGGATAAGTTCTATATTATCGAAAATAGAGAGGTCGTGCAAAATTGTTTTATATTTAATGTATGTAAAAAATCACAAATTTACCGTCTTATGACTAAAATGAATTATTGGTACAATAACAGTAGGTACATTTTATGATTGACGAACCGGGTGGTCGAGTGGCTAATAGTGGCTATTTTATCACTAGGGATCGCAGTTTCAATTCAACGCGTACAAAACAAATATACATGTTTGTTAGTTGTGGTCTGGGTGATTTGCATGCTTTGTATATACCTATATATAAAAGAAAAATGATTTTCGTATTCTTTAACTTGGATTTAGATGTCGCAGTGTTCAGAAGTATTTATTTATTTTTTAATAAATTATAAACTTTTTACAGTGGTTTTTGATTCCTCACAGTAGTTATAGATCCATTAGTTGATCCTTTAGTTAGACTCATAGCCAGATCATAGATTTTACAAATATATTATGGGTAAAATGTATTCGTCAATCAACTCAATTAATGAAATGAATCTAAGAAATATCCAATGCTCTATTTAAACTCGTCGACTGTGAGCTACTGTAAGCAGCTCTAGACATTTCTCTCTCCTGATTTTCATATCGAGACGGCAGCCAATACCTAAATGTCCGTACAAATTGTATGACATAAATCACGTCGAATACCAGTCTCACGGTAATGCTACTATGGAAATTGCCTTTTACGAATTGGTAATAGCAAAGCCAATGCAGTTTACATAACATAACTGTTCTCATGCAGCTTTCTTATCAAGTGATTTGGGACAAGCCGTTCGATACTGTTTTGTGTCATGAGTCATAGCATACCGATTGGTTTTTACTACAAGACATTAAGGTCAATTTCTCACAAAAAGGTAAGATTACTGGTATATTGAGTGTGCTACCAATCTACATAATCACTGATTTCAGCAAAAAAGGTTTTACACTTTCTGTGTACGTGGGAAGCATACAGATGTTGTAGCGTCTGCGTTATGGTGATAATGATGTTTTCTAGATCTCATGTTACATTTTCTCCGAAACTCATTGAATCAGCTTAAATTTAGTCGTGAAAAGGTAACAAAAAGCCAGAGACAGTAAATTTTAATTTTAGGTACAATATCGATCAAAGATTACATTCGTGATTTATTTAACAATAACAGTTTCTTATATCATTACTTGCTTATACAGAATGATAAGCATTGTCATTAGTCTGTATCTGTCCGCTTCTGGTTTTAGGCCTTCTCTAATGCTTTCCCCCATATACAGGATCACTGAATGAAATGCACATAACATTATCCAATTCAACATTTAAAGGTAATTTATCAGATTATGAAGGTATGGCATAAGGTGAAGTTAGAACAGATTTCATTAATTCGGGATGCACCTTTGAATAAAACGTAATTGGATTACTAACATATTTAGAGAAAAAGGCTACCTTATGAGTACGTGCTGATAGAGCAATGCAGTTAACGGTTTGCAGTTAAAATCTATCTATATAAAAATGAATCCCTATTTCCCTTGGTCACGCCTTACTTGAGAACGACTTAACCGATTTCATTTATCTTTTTTTTGTTTGTTTTCTAATACATTATAGAAGGTTCTTACGGAATGAATAATTAAGAAAATTGCGCAGAAAATTGAAGAATATCAGAAAACTTAACGACTATCTTAATTTCGCGCGTTTAACAGTCAATTGTATGTCGCATGTTATTATTTTTTTAAATAAATTATTTTAAATATTAATTCCAGTTTGAGGTTCCAGAACAACGTCTGACGGGTCAGCTAGTAAGTACTTAATAAGAATCACTCGATTTCCGACTTCATCTAAATTCATTTATCTATCCATGCAGTCATACCAGGTCCCTTGCGGGATAGATAGTAAAAACCGAGAGCCAATATTTATTTATAACATAATATATAATTAACATAATTTAATATAATATTCATAGCTTTTTTCATGCTGAGCACCGTTTCTTAGAGCTCCTGAAATCATCTGATAAAACACGACCAATTTGGTCGTTGCCTCCCCGGCTCCTGCATCCTACCACTTTCGCATCATATATCTGAGAATAAGCTGCGTTAACTACGGGGACGGCAAGATCATCATCGCCATCAACCCGTCCCAAGTAATATTTTGACGCTAGTTGCAGATAGTTTTTTGACTGGCGAGGTAGGCAAATAAGTTTAGCATCAATGGTGATAATAAAACTCTCTCTATCTATAACTTCACGCCAAATCCCTTGCGGGGTAGGCAGAGAGAACCGAGCGCCACGTGACTCGATCCTTACATATCTCACTCGCTTCTTTAACATTCATTGCTCTTCTCATACACGCTCGCCGGTTTCTAGGGCTCCTGACATCACCTTCTGATAGAACACGACCAATTTGGTCATGGTAGGTAAGTCTTGGCCCTCCCCGGCTCCTACATCCTTCAACTTTTACATTGTATATCTGCTTCGTCATTCTTTCATCTTGCATTCTTTCTACATGCCCGAACCATCGGAGCATGCCTCATCTTATTTTAACAACTGATGAATGAAATCATCCTTGCTAGTTACCAGAATAAGCTTCTCAGTTAATGAAGCGGCGGTGGCAACGAATGCAAATGTTATTATAGCTTTAACCTGTACCTTGCATTTAAAGCTAAATAACGGTGTTATTATTAACTGACTGCCTTTGGCTCTCGTTGCTATATATTTAACGAAGAAGTGTTGTAAATTGGGGATAAGTGCAGAAAATTTCAAGTGCCGATGTTATTGCATTCTTTTTAGAAATGTTGAACACTATGTACATCATTACATTGTTCTATTAAATAGACTACACCATATTCTTGATTTCTGGTTCTGCTGCTCATTAGGAGTGCTATATTATATTTTTAATGTGTTTTACGAGTGAGGAAAATCGGGCTTAAATGATAAGTTCAATTAAAAAACATTATTTTTTCTTTAAATTAAAGTGATGATTAAACTAAAAGTGTTTTAATTCTAAGCCGCGACAAATTAAAATTCTTGATAACGACTCTTTGCACGAACTTAATCATATAAACAATCTTTGTTTTTGGCAGTAAATCATCATTTGACTTTATTGAGACTTCATTAGATTTATCAATTGGATTGGAGTGTAGGAGTTTCTAAACATAAAGGGGGCAGAAGACGCAAACTATATTCCTTACGTATCAATTCCATAGGCTATGATTACCACTTCACATCAAGCGGGCTGTATGCTGTTTTCTCCGACATACAACAAAAAAGCATTAATTAAAATATTTCAAAAACAGCGTGTGAAATCTGATGTCAAAAGTATTGTAAACTTCTTAATTAAGAATTTAAAATTTCACATAATACAAAAAGAGAAACAACAATTAATACAATATCATTAGTATGAGTGCAGGCAAATTCTCAGCTCGCATTTTGAGAGATGCAACGTCGGGAAAGTGGTATAACCGGTTCCAATAAACGATATTTTTGGGTGAATTGTAAACATTACAACTGGAAAGTGGTGACCGGTGTGAGATTTAGCTTTCGCACGAACAAAGCCGCAGATGATCCCGTTTGATAACCCACGATACTGTACAAATAGCCTTTTGTATTCCTACTTCTGTCAATATACACAAAGGTAAATAGAGCAAGTGTAGAGTGTAAGATTAAAGATACAAAAGTATTTCGATATCAGCAGATAATCGAAAATAACCGCTATATGATCTAGATACACGAAGTACAGATGATTGTTGGCAAAAGCATGCGAATTAAATAATTGACAGACGATCTGATAGCCCAGCTAGATTTCTTTTTAAATGGTAAAGTGTGTATATCTTTACGCCAGGTCTCTTGCGAGGTAGGCAGAGAGAATCGAGCGTCATGGGACGTGGTTCTTACACATCTCACTCGCTTCTTTAATATACATTACTCTTATCATGCGCGCTCTCCGGTTCCTAGGGTTACTGTCATCACATCACCTTCTGATAAAACATGACTAAATTGGTAGATTGGCCTGGTCTTCCTCGGCTCCTACATCCTTCCAATTTCGCATTGTATATCTGTTGTGTTGTGTCATTCTTTCATTCTACTTTTTTTCATGTCTGAACCAATGGAGCATGCCTTTTCTTATCTTAACACCGACAGTCTCTTCCTTACATCATCATTAGTCATCTTGTTTAATAGCTATTTGTATTCTTCAGTAGTAATTTTGACAAACTCGCTGATGGAGTGGTTAGTAATGCTACATTAACACCAAAGGTCGTGGTTTCGATTCCTCAGTCATTTTAAAAAAGGTACGTATTGGAAAGCAGCTTAAATCTTCACCTTACAAAAAATAGATAATGAGCAACTCTCGGGTAGGTCGTTGGGTTCCCTGCGAGTGCGTAGTGTTATCAATGGGTTCCTAAGGATCATTGCGTTAGCATCAGGGGTGGCGCGAGGTACTTCGTGTATTGCAAGAGTTTATTGGCTACGGTAATCATATTACATCGGGTGGGCCGTATGCTTATTTCTCTCGCGACGTTGTATGAAAAAGATAATTTAAATACCAGATAATTACCAGATGTAAATACCAGATCAATAATTTAATTACTGGAGGGAGACTTTGTACAAAAGTCGTCTGCATGGTACCTCTGTCTCACCTATTTCTACCGCCAAGCAGCTATATATATATAGCTGTGTTCCGGTTAGAAGGGTGAGTTTCTACCGCCAAGCAGCTATATATATAGCTGTGTTCCGGTTTGAAGGGTGAGATATGGCAGAGAAATTACTGGATACTGTGACGAAACATCTTTAGGTCACAAAATTGGCAGCGCGCGAGTAACATCTCCGTGGTGTTGTGAGCGTCAATAGGCTGCGGTGACTGCTTACCATCTAATGCGGACCGCATGCTTGCTTGCCAACTGTACTTTTAGAAAACGATAAGTTAATAGTAATATATTAAGTTAAGTTAATGGTAACTGTTTGGTGGTCTCTACATGGCGTTATTCACTATTGCTTTCGCAGGTCTGGTCAAGCATACGTATATGCTTACTGTTTTTTTTTATATTAGTTCAGCATAGTGGCTCCTGTTTGCCTGATGGTAAGCGAAAGAGGAGCCCAAATCGCAACTGCAACTGACAAAATAGTACATACCGTATCCTGTCAGTTAACGCTGCCATGCTGACCCGCAAGATGCTTCTTCACGCTTCGTTTGAACTGTGTCAAACTTCGTACAATGATGGCGAAACTGGTAGTGAAACAGCCCTGACTCATGAATCGATCTTCACTATTATTGCTCCATGATAACGCAAGACCTCACACTGCACGAGAAACCGTTGTAACAAGAGCTGCAGTTAAAACCATACGTCATACTGCGTACTCACCAGACTTCCTCCAATTGACTACCATTTTTTTCGTGATTTGGACGATTAATTTTCGATGTGGTTAAAAGTTTCTTCCCAGGTGGCAGTACAAAATGCTTTCACGCAGTTTGTCGAATCTAGATCCCCAGAGTTCTATCGCAAAGGCATAAATAAACTTCCGATTAGATGGCAGCAATGTATGGATAATGAGGGTAAATATTTTGATTAAATGAATATTTTAGATCTTAGAAAAAAACGAGCAAGAAGAAACGATTTAGAGTTTTAAGGCCCGATGCGGAAAATTTATCTATACAGATAAATAAAATTGGAATGTCTGTTTGTAATATTAAAATAACCGCTTTTTACTAAATGCATATGGATGTATACACGGTACATATACCAAAATATTTTTTTTTACAATTTTAGTCTGTCTGTCTGTTTGTTCCGGCTAATCTCTGAAACGGCTGGACCGACTGACGGGACTTTCACTGGCAGATAGCTGATATAATAAGGAGTAACATAGGCTATTTTTATTTTAGATGTTTTATTTATTTTTATTAAAATAATAAAAAAAATACTATTCCGCGCGGACGAAGTCGCGGGCACAGCTAGTTAGGAATAAAATCAAGTGTCAAGTGTAGTCAAGTGATTAAAGTTAATAAAACATTGGAAAATATGGAAGAAATTGATTCGAGTGGTGATGAAGAAGAATTCGAAAACACGTCGATGCAGTCAGTTGGTAAGCCACAGTTCATATTTATGAATATTAGAAATTTTATTTATGAGATGCGTATCATAATTATCGTTCGTAAGGAGTAAACTCCAGTCGTGCGTCGGAGCTGACACACACATACATTTTTTTAAAATGCAAGATATTCTTATTAAATGCAGACATGTCCATGCACACAAATGTTGGTTTGTGTGGGAATTGAACTCGGTAGCCATTGTTAACCACTCGATCACTAGATTGTCGATATGAGTACCTATATCAGTATCAGTAAAGTTTTCACAATATGTATATAACAGTATATAGCGGGCTTGTTATGGATCTCTTCCAGTCAACCATCTAGGGCCCAAAGGGAAATATGAATTTGGCGAGAATTTTAGCAACAATGAAAGTACTAGTAAACTCCTGAGGAGTTGCTGTGACAGCAGGGATGACTACGCGCGAGGTATGCTTCTTATATTCCAAGCATTCATAAACTATGGTAACCATTTACATCAGGTAGCAAATGTATAGGTCCCGACATTATATAAAATTATATAAGTAATAAGAATTGACCACCTCTTTATAAATTCGCTCTCGGTACGGAACGAAATTTTCTCCTCAGACCGTAAAAACGTTTTGTGAAGGAACAAAAAATACCTTTTACAAAAACATTCTCAAACGATTCGAAAACTGAATACCTCTTACAGCCATGTAACACCATAATGTTGTGATAGTAACATTTGAAGTAATAATTATCTTGGTTACTTCTTTATTGGTAGTTGCGTTGTAGCTTCTTAATTTAATTTTTATATAAAATTAACTTATTTTGCTGATCAGAAACGACTACTTTTACGTAAGAGTATTATAACCAGTGCCTGGGCGATGTTTATGATTTTTTGTGTAAAGAATTTTTTCTCAGGAAAGACCCTCTACATTTATACATGTACTTATTATATAGTAAAACTATATATAAGTACAAAATTTGATGCAAAGATTTAGAGCCTTTTTCTCTCGTACCTACAAAAATTTCTCGTTTAAAGTAATAGGAGAAAATGTGCAAGAAGACAATGCTGGCAGTGGGCTTCGACCTTGGGACCATAGACTATATAAGATTGACCATACATACTGTGGAACAAATACATAATAATCATAATACCGAATAATATCAATATTTAAAACAATCTTCAGGATTTTTATGTTCTTATTTTGTGTAAAATTGCGAGATATCTCTCTACATACTTTAATTATCGCTATATCTATAAAATACAAAACTTTATCAAATTAGATCACGTTTAGAGTAATGGATAAAATTATTTTGAAAAGGTTCTCCGTGCAAACATTCATACACTTCATTCAAAGATTTCTTTGCGATTTCATACGTGCTTTTGTTATTATTCAAATTGGTAAACAATTGACATTAAATTAATGAATTAAATTTTAATTGTTTAGATGTTTCGTCGACTGACGATCGAATTTGTCTAAAGTATCTTTGTTGTCTTTCTCGCAAAATTATGCTTTGTCTTTGTAACATTAATTCATCCCCTGATTGATAAAAGTCATCTATGGAACGTTAGAAAATATAATGCGAAACGAAAATGTGTTCCGTATCAAAAAGGAACTCTAGGGTGTTAATCCTCAGACTGGCGTCTGTCAGGAAGGGAAATGGGGAAAGGGAAATTTGCATCCCTTCATGCGTGCCTTATATCCGAAGTTCGTGAAGTGATAATTCTAAAACAATTGTAATTACACGGAAATTATTCACGCGGTCCAAGAAACCTACGGAACCCTGGTTCTATGCAATCAAGTCGAACTTGATTATTTTTTATTTTCTAGAAGATAAAGTCAGAAAACTTTAATGATTCAAAATCATCAAAAGAGATAACAGAACGCCCATGATTGCCATGTACAACTTGTACATACGTTACTGTATATCCCCTTGGTCAAGAAATAACTTAATTTGAATTGGCATGTAGCTAATAATACTTAATGTTGCACTTAAAGCACTTCAATACTCATTACTTATTTTACGGGGCATTATTGCTACGAAATCGGTTGATCGAGCGACGAATCGCGGCAAGAAATGGAACAAAAACCTCCTTACCATTAGAGCGTGCACTAATAAACTACTCGTACTCCCAATATGAACTAGAAAAACTACATCTTCATTTCTAATAATAACGGCGACTAAGAAAATAAATAAGACGGCAACTTTGATATATGTTATAATAATGATGTACAATAAAAAGGCTAAGAGTGAATCAGCCGTAGCGGAGCACATCCGGCGCTGGATCCATTGTGCGGGAGATGAGCGATCTCGTCGGTTATCGACACGAAAATTGATACCTAAACGAGATGATAGCCAACTATATTATTGCGATACTACCAATCGTTTTCGCTGATCGATACCAATCACTTTCTAATCTCACCTTCCTTTTTATCTTTTACTTTGACGGTACATTCTTCAGTCGTACGATTTTTTGTTCCTTTCTATATGCCGGCGTGATGATTTTAATTTATATAACAATTGATTGATTATGTAGACACTTTTTTTAAGTTCTTGCTTTTGGTTGTGTCCTCATTTTATTTGGGCTCAGCCCTTCTCGTAAGATTGCGACACAATGTCTGATCTGTGTTGCCGATGTGCTCACGCCAACACTATGTCATCTCAAATGTGGGTGATGAGTACAGTCTTTTTTCCTTCCTCTGTTAATACCGGCAAAATTATTCTGTCTTAACTTATTTTTACTGTCTGCTTCCTAATACTAAGGTTCACACTAAGGTTTATTCAAAATTAGGAATAGAGATTCCCTGGAGAGGTGTGCAGTGCATAAACCATATCACAGCAATCTTCTCTGCATGTTAGCTAGATGTTCCCTCGCACCCCTCTGATGTAACTGTGGTTAACACCACTGAATTTAAAAGAGGTTCTTCTCCTGCACGCGCGTTGTATAATCTGCTTCGCCATGTTTTTCGCACTCATTCGTTCTACATGTCAGAATTTTCGGAATATACATTCTTATTTTAACACTGATATTCTCTTGAGGCTAATTCTGTGTTTTACATTCTAATTGTCAACAAACAATACTTTTATATTCAATATCTTACACAAACTTTATATGCCCGGGTTATAGTGAGAAACGAAACGGCTAGTAAATGTTCCAGAGAGTCGATCCAGGCCTTCGTCTCCGGCGTGTCGTCATCAGTCGGAGAGGATACCCAAAAAGGCCGGCAGTACTCTCATGTCTGGCTTGTCTTCCTTGGGTGTCCATGGAGCAGTCATTGTAGTTGTATGCTTCATAGGTGGAAGTGTTAAAGAGCATAATACCGCGAATAATTTCGGAGAAAGCACCGTTAATTTCTAACACATTATCAATATTTGGAACTACATACATACATATCAACACGCCTGTCTCCATTAGGGTAGACGGAGACTATGAAACGCCAGATGCACCGATCCTAACATACCCCTCTCGCTTCTTCTACACTCATCAATCTCTTCATGCATGCTCTTCGGTTTTGGGTGCTTTTGATTTAGCCCTTTTTCAACACATCACCAATTTAATCTATATGCGTGCGTCTAGGGCGGCCGCTCCCGAAATCTCCATTCACTCTTGCCTTCTTTTGTAACTCTTTTGTCATTCATTCTTTTTATATGACCAAACCATCTCAGCATACCCTTTTCAATTTTTGTCACTACATAATTTTTCATTCCACAAAATTCTCGTATCGTGCTATTTTTTACTCTATCGGTACTTGGAACTATAATTAGATATCGCTCTAGAACAGGTCACGGTGGGTGTAGTACATCCCATCAATCTTCTCGAAGAGACATCTACGCGTTGGATCTATATTCTTTCGGGCACCAGTCCAAAGACTAGAACAAAGTTTAGGACCTAAATATAATATCAAAATGCGAAACAATAAATGTAATATCCACTTTTACTCGAATACACAGAATACAATGTTCGTTTTTTTGTGGATACGCATATAGGTTTTTTTATAAATCAAATAGATGTACCAAAAGATTGCCACTGAACATGACTTGACATACTCTTGGTTGATTATTTAACGTTACATCTTTGATTTAAATAACAGTTGATTATAGAGCAGCTGGAAACGTATACCGGCGTCAGCCCAAGACTCCGTAATTACATAATTGTGTTCAAGCAAATGTCCCAAAATTATAGGTGATGGAAAAGATTAATTTGCAAATGGATAATGAAGATGTAGAAGAGCAAATATGGTAGGAAATCGCGTGATCCCCCTAATATAGTAGATTTTGTACTTAATGATCACAATTTGTGCGCTCGCGCCGCAAACGGCTTAATTCGCAGCCGCAGGTGATTGTCGAATCATTCCCGGATTAAAAACATGAAAAAGACATCATTTTAACGGATTTACATAGCTTTTATTTTAATAATATCTGTTAGACGACTTCAGTGGCGCGATGATTAGTAACGCTACTTTGCCACCAACGCTCGTGGGTTCGATTCCCATATATGACAACCATTTGTATGCATGAGCATGTCTGTTTATTTTAGTCTAGGTGTTTTTTAAGAGAGGTAGGGCGCAACAAAGCAACTCTTTAAGGGAAGTATCTCCAGCTCACAAAAAGCCTTCTACCTCACACCAAACAACAACCTGACACACCAACGCTCGTGGGTTCGATTCCCATATATGACAACCATTTGTATGCATGAGCATGTCTGTTTATTTTGGTCTAGGTGTTTTTTAAGAGAGGTAGGGCGCAACAAAGCAACTCTTTAAGGGAAGTATCTCCAGCTCACAAAAAGCTTTCTACCTCACACCAAACAACAACCTGACACACCTCCACCTCACAAAAAACAAAAACGTTTGAAGGGTTGTTTCTGCACGTGAGTGAGGTCACCAGTAAACTCCATAAGAGTTGCTGGTTACAGCAGCAACGTGGCGTTGCTCGAGTGATACATAACATATTGTAAGCTTCGCTATCCGCTTTACACCGTTGGGCCTTATGCTTGTATACCTCTAGACATCTTGACTAGATTTAAAGCTGAAACAGGTTCAATAACTGTTGAACTTTGAGAGTTAGGACTTTACATATTATTATTTACAGCACGTGATATAGGTAATAGTAGATAAGTGTTGTTATTAAAATGTGTCTGTGTGGAGTGATATGTAAGGTAAAATGCAAACCTTACAGACGTCTCCTCCTTGTGGACCTATATATTTTTATATAACAACATCGGGAGGCATACAAGCATACGGTCCACTTGATGTACCTAATTACCGTAGCCAATATAGGATATATCGCTCGCGCGGTGCCACTTCTGCTGCTAACGCAGGAACTTAGGAACTTACTGATATCCTTGCTCACTCGCAGGAACTGAAAAACCCTCCAGTAGTTGTTGTTTGACTATAAAACATATATATTCATACACATAAATGTTTGTCTTGTTTGGGAATCGGAATTAACCACTCTACCCCGAGCTCATCAACTTTTTTTTCTACTGTATCATACAGGGACAGGGACAGGGATCCTTGGCTCATATCGCGACAACCCTACCGACTAATCCGACGCTCGTCGTGAAATGGCTAGCGATGGCTACTTTAGCACCAAGGTTCTTGGGTTCGACTGCCACACGAGAAACATATGTGTGCATGAACATGTCTGTTTGCCTTGGTCTGGGTATTTCCTTTTGTTATAATAGCACTAGCTTTGCTTAGTTTACTCGACAATATTTATTTAATGACCTTGGCCTTTTTTAATCCATCTACATCTATATTATCACAGCAGGTCTCTTTCGGGGCGAGAAAAGCTACCAAGGTCTTGCTCGCTTTTTTACATTCAGAGTACTTTTCAAGCGCGCTCGCCGGTTCCTAGGTCTCTTGACATCACCTCCTAAGAAACACGATCAATTTGGTCGTGGTAAGTGTGTCTTAGCCTTCCTCGGCTCCTACATCCCTCCACTTTCGCGTTGAATATATGTTTCGCCATTATTTCATCTCGGATTATTTTTTTAATGGAATATACTTTTTCTTATCTTCTCATCGACTCTCTCTTTGTTACATCATATTTGCGAACGCAGTTAGACCTTATTTAGACCTAATGTTTTCATGTTCTTGCAAAACTGGCGACACAATTGATAAATGATGAAAGATCGTACCCGTGCCTATGTATTTTTTTCTTCCTAGCGTTACCCCGTTTCCTATTAGGATTGGCGGGGTCCGCTACCTAAGCTTAAGGATTTGGCGAAGATACGGATGTTGATAACTCAAAGGAAAAATCAGTCCTTTCTTATATTAGGTCACACGTCTTTTGAAATATAATTTCTTGGAAGTGCGCGTTTGCTCACGATGTTCGTTTCCTTCGGCGCCGAGCAAGTGATAATTACAAATAAATCCGAATAGACGAATGTAGTGCTACATGGGTGCATGTAGCACTACATTCATGCCAGCTTTCGAACCAGGTACCGTAGATCAATACCCTGATTCTTTATCTACTGAGCTATCACTGCTAAAAGTACAGAATATGTATGTATTCTATAATTACGATAAAGGCTAAGTAATATTTTTCGATTACTTATTTACTACTCGTACTTATATATATACTAACATAAAAACACTCTTCTTCTTAGCGCTATGCCGTTTCCTAATCCATTAGGATTGGCAGGGTCCGCTACCTAAGCCTAAGGATTTAGCGAAGATACTGATTTTTACATGGAGCTACTGCCGAAAACCAGACCAGAGCGAAAACCAGAAGCTATCATAAAAAACACATTTGTATACACATTACAAATAAATACTAAATTTAGTGTTGCTCTCCTTAAAACATAGGTATTCCATCAAAATATCAAATCGAAAAGCCTTCGTAAATTCTCAATATGAAAACTGAAGAAGATTTACTCGAAAATAGAAATACGTGGATAGAAATTGACGTTACAAGAACAATGGCTTTGGAGTTTAGTGGCATAACCCTTAACATTGCTTACATCATTTTAGCAAGAAAGTTATGATACACCATGTTAAGGCTGCAGTAACATGTTATAATTATTGTATAACTTGTAATTAATGCTAATAATGGGTTAGCGTAGCAGCATTAATATTTAATTTCATTCTGTTAGTCATAATTACGTGGTTTCATTTGCCTAATTGTTTTTGGATACACACCATGTTCCGTTTCATTTTGTTATGATAGCTAGCAAATTAGATCTGTATATTTATGTTATAACATACTAAAAACAAATGTACATTTATGTGTACATTTGTTCTTTTAAATCAAGAACCACTGAACTGAATGTATAAAATAAACTTCTTTTGTCTTAGGGCTTATAAAATAATGTGGATTTCTGCTGTTCATTATTGTACCAATATATTGACGTGAATTTATTGTAATATCTAATTGACAATTTTAAAAGATATCTACATTGGCTAGTTTCTTTCAGCATTTCCGAAATGTTAGCAGATTAAACAAGAAGAACAGTAACATAAGAGAATTTAATTAGATACAATAAAAATTTGATACATTGTTTGAAAAATGCAAGACGTGTCTAAGTGCCCACGGGGGCCCAATGGCAAATAAAGATTTTTAGATTTTTATTAACTACAACGGCAAACTTTGGTTAAGGTTTTCATATTTTTGAAGTCTCTCCTTTTCTCTCGCCTTTAGCCAACTCAGAGCACAAGACACAACCCGCCGATAAGCAAACGAGCCTTTGATAGAAGAGCGGTGAGCGTGTTATTTATTAAGGAGTAATCCGACTGTGGAAGCACCTCCATTTTAAAGACCGCACTAGCCAAGCCACAGTTTCCTACCAGATTATGGGCGCTTTTACACTTTTAAAATACTTTAATGTTCGCTGATCGAAAAGAAACATGAGCAGATTTCTCAATGGCATCGTAAAAGACGCATATGTAACGCTGACACCTTCTGAGTCAAAGTTAATCTCACCTGCTCGTAGTGCAAGCTGCCGCTAGCAAACAAGTATCTGGTGGAAGGGAGGTCATTACCTTGCTATACATAACCATCAGCTCGGCGAGAGACGTACCGGCACTTTACAGAAGACCGCAATTAAATTACAATTCTTTAGCGGGTTGTTGTATTCCCTAGAGTAAGTAAGTAACCAAGAAGCTCCTGAGAAATTATTGCTGTAGCAGCAACAATGCAGGACGCTTTTCTTGCCTGCGTCTAAAGCACTTTTATTTAGCACCCTGTGTAGTATTAAAAAAAGTTATTAAACCTACACGTTTCATGTCTTACTATTTCCTAGCTCGATGACAGATGAATGACTTAACGTAATTATAATATTAATTATCTGCATGCTCATAACTTTTTCTATTCTGTTTGTCCGGTCATTACACTTAAATGGTTTCATTATACCCTATAAACGTTATTCTGTTTTAAAGGTCTATAAAAGTGAATGTCAAGTAGAGAGCTGGTCTCTAACGAGATAAATGTCCAATCGGGGGATGTGCTGGGGCAAGTACCCGCGAATATATAAAATTTTATGGCAAAAAATGGTTTATAGCCAATAACGGTAACAGTGGAATGTTAGAAATTGGTAGTTGTGTGAGTCAAGGACTGTCATCAAAGGTACTTTGTATCACTAGCAATATATTTATCGACTTCTTAAACCTGCAGTTTTGCAAGAAACGTAGTGAAACATGATGTTTTGTACGTTGGTGCGCTACTTACGTCCATTTGTTGTCGTTGCCTGATGTACACACTTAGGGTAAGAATTTTACTATACCACTTGATACTGTATGTGTCTACTTATGTGTGTTACGTATATATGTATCGCATTATTTGTATGTATACATTGTGTTATTATTTCGTATATATGTATGTATTTCAATTTTATTATCTTATGTAATATTAAAACCGCAATCGTGAACCCAAAGATGGACTGGTAGAGAACGCAATTAGCATTGATAATAGTGGAAAATAATCCAATTGGGGAGCCGGGGAGCCAAAAACTTTTCATAGCTCGAAGCTACGAGCTTAAGGTGCAGATCAGGAATAACTTCATAGTTAATACCACCCTTACCACACTTATCAACATTCATTCCATTGTTGTAATACGGAATCCCTTCAACTGAAAGCGTTAAGAATCCACCATGTTGCTCAAATGCTCATAGGACTTAGCTTAACGACTGTCATAAATGGACAATTGCCGGGACTGATTGCTTAACATGCCCTCCAAATTGACCGTGCTTCATAACTTGAGATAATCATCCTTACACAGACTGCTGTCATCACTTCTTAACTTGCATGCCCGATTAGACAAGCATGCGCAACAACGTCAATAGGCTCCGCTAAATAGACATTGTTATCAGTTATGCCAAAGTGTTGGGTTTAATTGGCTTTTAAATGATTTAATTTTATTTGTGAATGAATGGAAGTTGTAACTTCTGGTCAATTCCACATAAAATAATCTTTTACCTACTTGAATTGAATTGAAAATACTCAAGAACTTCCATTCATATTTCTTTGTCTATCTTTGTTTCCGCGGAGACTTTGTTTAGAACCACGGCTGACATGAGAGTGTCTGTGCTCTATAACCTGTGTCATGTCCACGATATTGTATATCCGATATTGATATATAGATATATAACTAGTCTGGACATAAACACTGTTACACAGAATTTTTCTTTTTTTCGACTCTTTAATTATTTTGAATTTGGAATTTTCAATTACATTAAAAACTTTTTCGATTTCCCACCGTTTATATATTTTTTGTTTATTATCAAATTACAATATGGAATGGGGTTTTAAAGAAAATAGGACTGTTGTGATTGCCTTGCACAAATTAGTTATGGAGCCGTCGGTCATATTCAAGACATTTCAATAACTTGGTATCAGCCGTATGTTTGTATATCGTATCGTACAATCGACAGATACACCAACACTTCCTCTGTTGAAGACCAAAGATCGGGGCGACCGCGTGCTGTTAGAACTACAAAGGTTGTTAAACATTTTAAAGTCAGAATTCGCCAAAACTCCATTAGGAAACAAAAAATACTTGAAGCTCCGCGCTTATCGTTGATATACAGGACATGGCCTAGATCAATCCTAACAGTTGAAGAGAGTGAATCGATCAAAAAGCCTTCTGTCCCGATACGCAGGTGAAAGGCACAGAAATATCCTCCTTACTGATGAAAAAATTTTCACGATTGAAGGACACTATAAGAAACAAAATGACAAAGTGTATACACACAGTTCTAAAGAAGCCGCCCTAATCGTCGAAAAGGTACAACGTGATCATCATGCTGCGTCTGTAATGGTTTGGTGAGAGGTGTCTTATCAATGAGTCACAAAGCTTCATTTTTGCTTCATTTTTGTGAAAAAGGAGTGAAGACTTCAGCCAATGTGTATCGAGACTGTCGTTAGAAGGCACGAGCTACCCAAGCCTGGCTCGAAACCAACGTTCCGGACTTTACAAGAGCTGAAGAGTGGCCCTCGTCTAGCCCAAATTTGAACCCCTTAGACTACAAATTATGGTCAGTTTTAGAGGACATGGCCTGCTCGAAACGACACGCCGGCATTGTATCTACGAGTATCTCTTAAGAAATCTCTCGAGCAAACAGTGGCTAAATTTCCTGTGGGAACAGTGCGTAAATCCAAAGATACGTGGCTGTATTATCCCAAAGGTGGCTATTTCGAATAGAGTAATTTTTATATGCCATAAATATGTACATATAAATTTTATTAGATTACATTACTTCACCAAAAATAAATGTATATACATTTGTAAGAGAACTTATGACCGGACTAGGTACATATATATATAATATTGAAGACTATACTATCTTAATCACGATTAGTATTGTACCTGCATTTTGGGACTATTTAGTTAAATGTATAATTACAGTTGGATCCGTCTATAACGACTTCGTTTATAACGGCTAACAGTTTTTAGCAGTAATCGGGCTGAGGTGACCACAGCCCCCAAGACAGCGGCGGTTAGGATAATATACATCAGTACACTACCGGCAACTGCTGCGGCGGTGTGTGGCAGTTTTAAAACAGTTTATTGACCACATTATAAGGGTGCGAATGGCGAACCTAATACTAAAGGCATCAGTATAAGTCAACGTTTGGGAGGTGCAGAGATCTACATTTCTATTTCTAATCTAATCTAATTTTAAAAGGTATTTTTTTCATAATATATATAAATGTAGGTACATCAAATTTATACATGTACCTATGTATAAATTTGGTGTACATTTATGTACATTATGAAAAAAAAATATTTAAAAATATATACACAATTAAATACATACACAAATAAATATAAAAAACATACATAAATAAGTCAAGAAGTTTTATTGCTTAGTTAGATTGTTCAATAAGTTGGAAATACTCTTTTAGAATTGTCATGATTTTTAATCCATCTCACTGATTAAACGTAAGGTAAGGTAGGGGAAGTAAACTAAGGGCTATAAATCGTATTGTCTGTAAATAAAAATATTTCTAAGTACCTAATGATATCTACTATAAATGACGTCATTGGTTGCTGTCGAGATATGAGATAACAATCATTCAAAACTTTTTTGTGCCATAACATCCCGGGAAAGCTTACACCGTTGCTACCGGTCATACCGCACTAATGCAGGATCTTGCAAGACGCTTGCAAGTTTTTATGTTTTTAATTGCAACCCGGTTGGTAACCGAGCCTACATCGCCAACAACATGCTTGCGAACGTAATTCTTCCGCATTTATACTTGGTATTATTTTCATTGGACTACCCGTATTATAAAAAAAATCAAATAAATAAACTGGTCTGTAACCACATATCAAGAGGCGAATTAGCGCAGCGGTCATAAATGTTTATCACCGAACTTAATAATATCTTTAAACCTGTTAGAATATGAAATAAATTTGTTTCATAATAAACCTAATTTCAAAAATTTGTATACCTACATGTAATAATATGTAATCAATAAGAACTCCTAAGTTCGTACAGTTTTTAAATATATCCAATGATGGACAAGCATACGTGTTTAACTTATCCCCGGCTCTATATACTCTTCATACAGACAGGAGTACATCAGCTATCCGCCTAGTTGCAATTTGGTTATGGTTTCTGTATAATGGAGATACTTTCGCAGTTAGGCTATTCCTGATTAAAGCCTGTTATAAACGAAGCTATATAAATATGCATATAGTTTTGTTGTATACAATGTATCTAATAATAATTGTTTCCTAACTAACAACACTTAAAAAACAACAAACGAGCATCAGTTTTAATAATTTCTGTTATTATAGATTAATAATTTGGAATATGTAATATGGAATAATAATATGGAATAATGAAACGCTAACTTTATTGAAATTTTGGTGATAAACTTAAGATATATAAGAAAAGAAGTTTGGCTCATCAACCAAATCAATTAGCAAATTGTGATATTTTACAATTTCTGTGAACGACTATTTTATTTTATTTTTATTTCACTAAGCTAGGGTAACCATCTTACAAGGTTTCATAAGTTTCAATAAAAATGTTTTTACATAATTTATAGGGAGTGACACTTATTAGGCCCCATCTTGTATACTTTTAGATTCGTAAAATTACAATGTGACATAAAAAACAATATCCATCGCCATGGAAGTTAGCAACTCGATAATCTTGATACTGCATGTTCCTTTAATTAAAAAGCTCCATCGGATGAATAGTGATTGTATCTCGATGGGAACAATTATTACAGATGTAATATTTATGCATTCGCCTGCAAGACATCGTTTGTGGACGGTACGCTGCCGCCTGACCGGCTAGAGGGCCGGAGGGCGAGGCCGGAAGGCCAGCGCACGGATGTCAGAAATTACATGTGTAATGTTTTCACTACAACCATAAATCACATCGCTATAAATGTACCTAACTAAAGAAATACTACTCGTATTATAAGAATTTCTAGATTATCATGCCAAAAGTGCAATCAAATATTTGCAAAGAGGAAGACTCTAGAGAGGTTCGTCTCAAAGAAAATTTAGAGTCCCGTATCAAAGGGAGGCGTTGGTTCCCTTTGGATATGGAATTTAAAAAATTGGGCTGGTTAGACTATTATATTTGTTAGACGAAACATTTCATTAGATATATATATACTTAATAAAAATAGGTAGAGATACAGCTGAAAATACAAGCCGTGATCAGCCAAAGAATGTTTAGGAAACATTGTAACTGTCGTTTCGTCTATTATGTTAGGAAAAGTAACATATTTACGTGCTGCGTGAGTTCTTCCGATACATTTCTTCAGTCGGATAAATCTTTTCAGTCAGATACTACGTAGCTTCATTCTCATGTGGTTAATAGTTTATGTTATAACACAATATGGCGCTTAAATTTCAGATTGCTTTATTACAATAAAATCGGAAAAGTGCGAGTCAAATGCGCACATTAAAAATTCCCTATAATCGTAAAATATTTAAGACAACATATTTTTTAAATTAGTTAACTGCATGCACTACACAGCGTTTCCAGTATTTGTTGTTTAAATACATAATGTGCATGCTTTATGTATGAGGACCCCTAGATGACCAGATGTATTGTTTTGGGTTCTATATGTTTTTCTCAATAACGGAGACATGTGCCGTTCGGTTCTCTCTCCTTATCCCGAAAAGTTAGATAATTATTTCTAAATAATTATCTACTTAGTTCGGCCATAATTTCTGTTACAAATGAATATGCATTTATTTATTTATGAGATAATGCAATCTTAATAGAACTTATGTGTACATATTTATGCAAGTCTCCACAAGAAGACAAAATATGATTCTATTCGAAACGGCAAAATTCGGCTTTGTTATAGGCTCTTAATCTGGCCACGAATCTATGAATTTACGCACTTTTGCCATAGGAAATGTAGCCAATATTTGCTCCAAAGATTTTTTAAGAGACACAATGTCGGCGTGTCGTTTCGAGCAGGCCACGTCCTTTAAAACTGACCATAACTTGTAGTCTAAGATGACATAGATCTGGGCTAGACGAGAGCCACTCTTTTATAAACGTCCAGAACGTTGGTTTCAAACCAGGCTTGGTTAGTTCGTGCCTTGTGACCAGGTGCAGAATTCTGCTGGAAAGTCCACTGTACACTTTAAACAGTGTATTACTTAGAGGTTTCACAGCACGATCCAAGACAGTCTCTTGATATACTTTGGCTGAAGTCTTCACTCCTTTTTCACAAAATGAAACTTTGTGACTCCTTGATAAGACACCCCCCACCATACCATTACAGACGCAGCATGATGATCACGTTGTACATTTCGACAACTCAACTCGAAAAAATTATGTAAAACAGCAGGAAATTCAAAGAAGTTTTTAGCATAATAAACGCGTCCCAAATTCTAAATAATTAAAGAGTAAAAAAAGAAAACTTTCTATGTAACCGTAGTTATGGTCAGACTAGTTAATATATAAAATCAATATTTCTATGTGTTTCGTATTTTCATTGCATTGCGATAAAACTTTGTCAACCTATTTCTCACACTTTCGTGAAGGTTACTGGATTTTTTTTCATAGCAAGTTGTATGTTCCTTTCATTTCAGCATAATTTAGAATTGACAATCAGCAAAAGATAATTTGTTTTTTTTTCACATGTAAAACCTAAACCACTCATAAAATAAATAATATCAACAAAATAAAATAAACACCTCTTCTTCTTAGCGTTATCCCGTTTCTTAATCTATTAGGATTGGCGGGGTCCGCTACCTAAACATAAGGATTTGGCGAAGATACTGATTTTTAAATGGAGCGACTGTCCTCATGAACGTCAGTCCTCCACAACCCAGATGGAAAACCAGACCTAACTTAGGTAAGGTCACGTGTATTTCGAAATATATTATAATAATTTCTTGGACCTGCGGAGGTCGAGCAAGTGATAATCACAAATATCCTCGTTTCGAATCGCCAGGCTTGTCCCGTTGGTCACAAGGCCGGTTATCTATCCACTAGTCTATCACTGCTCAAAATAAAAAATAAACACATTCATGCGTTTCGCTAAAATATCATTCATTTTCAATTAATGAATTCATTACCGAAATGAAAATACTCGTAAATATAATATTAATTGTATTTAAAAAAGATAAACTTCTCAGTAACATGCCGCCAGTTAATTATAAAAAATACAAAATAATAAAAAACATTTATGTAGGCAAAAGGCAACACATTTGTAACAATCTCAAACACACACACAGTCTGCAAGTAAAATGTATAATCAAACGTTTATATTCAGAGGTTACAATATAATTAGGTATCCATAATTACGAGCCATTGTGAACAGTGGCGTCAATACAAGAATGCTGGTCTTATCTAGAGGTATTATCGTTGTTTATATTTTTTTCAATGTCGTGAACAAGAAATACCTAAAAGCGAGACGTCCTCGTGAGACATTGAAAAGGCACCATTGTTTGTTTTACAATAATTAAATCAGCAAGAAAACTAGAAATCCCATTATGTATTCAATTTATAAACACTTTATAATTGAGTTTGAGGAGCTCGATAGCATCGATGCGTGTCCAGTAATTGAACACGCAAGTTAAGCAACGTCGGCCTCAGCCTGTTTATGGATAAGGAAAGCCGATGATACCGGCTGTTTTCGATAGTATACAATTGTTTAAGCGCATACCGATGTAAGATTCAAAAATGCTTTGTTCTAAATTTCTAATAATATATGAGATTGATAAACAAATATTAATTATTAAAATCGAGCGCCCTTCGTAATTTAGCTGTAAAACATAGACCGAGAGATCGGTAGGTCGTAAAAGACTCGAACTTCGCTCTTACTATGTTGTATGCGGTTCTCTATTTTTAGACTTAAAATTACAAACGTAAATGCAAAAATAAAAATATACCTATACATATTATAGGAATTTTATTTATTTAATACTTTATTGACCACAAACAGTTGGTTCAAAAGGCGGACTTAATGCTAATTGCATTCTCTACCAGTCAACCATCGGGAGTGGAGAAAAAATACGATTGCGGTTTTAATTAAAATAAAATAATAATCGACCCTATAAAGAATTTGTCCCTACCCTATTGTCCTATATATATCCTATAAGGAATGTCAAAGTGCAACTACTATGTAGTTCATATGAAGGGATATCATATGAAGGGATGCATTTGCGCATTTAAAACAGGTTTTATTTATTTATACAATGCTCCATCTACCTCATTTGCAATTTTAAAATAAAACAGCTCAAAGGATATAACAGTCTATATAAATATTACAGAAAAAAATCTATTATGAAATTTAGTTAAACGAACGACTTCTTTACTATTTAGGTAATGTTTTAACAAGTCAGAGATATTTTTATAAACTGTACTAGCTATCCGCCCCGGCTTCACACGGGGGATATGATCGCTACCAAACTTCACAGGATCACCTGCTGGGCTAACCTGAAGATTCACTGAAAATTTCATCAAAATCTGCCCAGCCGTTTTTGAGTCCATAGAGGACATACATACAAACATTCATTGTATATATATAGATGTATAAAGTGTAAACAATAAACCTATGAAATATATTCCAATTCAATGCCACCAAATCAGTTTATTCTCATTTTTTGTTTCCATACAATACATTGTGCCTAGCTGAAATAATAGGAATGCACAAAAAAGTAATTCTGTTTTATCGTATAACACGACAAACTTTTTATAACTACAGTAGGACTCTACTGACGTTATTGTAATGACATTTTAATGGATTCGCCGAGACATTTTTAAAATGTTTAAAGAATGCGTAGTTAATATAGTTATCTAGAGAAATTACATCATTCTGAGATACTTTAAGCCTGTGTCAATAAAAACAGATCGGCTTGGCTGAACGACATACTAACTATCTCAATCAGCATAATTGTTAGCTTTTACAGTTGTTATACTTAAAATCTGGCAAATGTAAGTTCTTTATTGTGCATCGCAGATCATGATAAAGGTTGTGATCGCGATCTTAAGACCTCTAGATTTTGATAGAAAAATTTAAAACCGTAAACAGAGACTGTGTTTACGGTTTAAACTTTAATAAAATATTTGCTTGTGTCTATCTGATGTCGATGATTGCTAGTAAACGAATAATGACATAATCTTCCTGATATTTGATATATATATGATTATTTTGTAAATATCTAGAATGGTTTTTCTCGAATTTTCTCTAACTCTTACAAAGAAAAATAAAAATAGTTTAGAAAACAAATATGCAGCGAATATGCGAATTAATAAACATATATTACGTCAGCAAAAGAAAATCTTCGAGTGTTGAACAATTGTTTTCTTCCGCACATGATAATATTTAAAAAATGAAATAAATAATTGCCAATATATATATATATTTTTTTGAGTGCATTAATATAATTTCAACATTCAAACATCCACTAATTTACAACACAACCTTACTAATTACAACGTTTACCAGACCTTTTTAGGTTTGGTCACACATCTTTTGAAATATAATTTCTTGATCTTGTCTGTTTCCTCACAATGTTTTTCTTTCACTGCAAATTATAAAACATATGATACTACAAAATAATGTTATATTTTTACAGTTTTTTTTTAAATGTCCAGGCATGTAAATGACTCTCTGCCATATTCAGAGAAAAAAACAACCTTATGGTGCACCCAGCTAACTAGCATACGTGACTCTGGCGACAGAAAGTTACGCTACAACTTTAATAGAAGCCGTTCTGGGGAGTTACGTTCATCTTACAAAAGTCCACAGCCAAATGACAACCACTGGAGAATAGTTGTGTTCCTTCGAGTAAGGGAGATCATGAGAACGCTCAAAGATATATATTGCTGCGTAATATAAAGTGGGTAATTCAAGCGCACAAGAAAATTACCATCTTTTGAAAAATGTTTTTCCTAAATTGTATTTATAAATTAAAATTGTTAATTATCAGGGTTTCCTTAAAGACATTACAAGTTTTAAAGATGTTTGTAAATCGTGATTCGTGATGAGGGTTTTCTTGATCTTAAATGAAAATGAAACCTGGGCACAGAACGCTATTCGTTTTTCAATTACATTTTTTTTTTAATTTTCCCTAACTTCTCTGGGGTATTATTAATTTGGTGCGCTATTCTTCTTCTTAGCGTTATACCGTCTCTTAATCCATTAGAATTGGCGAAGTCCGCTACCTAATGATTTAAAGAAAGATTTAAAGAAGATAAAAGAAAAATGCAGATTTCCTCAGTCCGTATTCCCTTTGAGAGACCGAAACACTTTTATGTAAAATTAAATAGATGGTTACAAAACTAAAATCATGATTATATATGTATGTGTCATCAGTTTTATATATGTGCATACACATGTCAGTGTGTGGAGATAATAAGTGATTTCACACAGGTGTGTACACATACGTACTTGTATGAGTGTGTGTGTAAGCTTATGTGCTTACGCACACGTTATATATATACATATATATATATATATATATATATATATACATATATAAAAGTATATATATATATAAAAAATTAAATATGTGTGAAAACTTTATTTGTCTGTACATAACACATGTTTGTTACTTAAGAGCGGGTCTTCCTGACACAGGTTTATATAACTTAAATGGAAGGCCCAACCTAAGTACTAAAATTGTAATTTTTTATGGCAATAAAGAATTATTATTATTAGATGTTATTGCACGGAATTTCGACTTTGTGTGTTTCCGCTACCACAGTTAGGTCAAGTAAATTAACGTCTACTAGAGATAACCAGAGCAGCCATGACCATAAACCGTAGACCGTGACATACCTACCAGTATTACCTAGTAGTAGGGCGAGCGCCGAATGCCGGCCGGTGCTATGTTGCATATAGTGACGGCAGCATACAAAGTAGCACGGATCAAATTAACTTGAAAGAAGGGCAGTCAGTCAACCACATTAGTGTGTAAACGAAACACACAGACCTAACCGTGAATCGAACCACAACCGTGTAATAGCGTATTATTGTAATTCTATTTGAATGAAACGCCTGGGAAGTCTTGGGTGAGCAGGGTTAACGATACACGGTCGCGCTAACGAGCTACAAGGTACCGAACCTGCCCTACATCGAGGCTCACAACAAAAACTAATAATGTAAGTAGACTGTACCATAGTCATGTATTAGTTATTATTTAGTTTAGGGTCATGTCATGACCCTACAAGTGGTTTACCCATGGACCATAGTGTGTATTTAAATAAATTTCGGTTGCAATCAAGCATGTCTTTTAGTTAACAAATGAGTATTTATTAAATATAACCGAGTAATCTTAATGAAATTGGAATTTTGCAAGATTTTCAACACTGTTGCCTGATTACCTAACAATCTTCGGCTAAATCCTGATTGTTTGTTTCAATTATTCGAAAATATTGTATTACTCTTTTTTACTTGCATATATTAACACTCATAACTCGTAATACTCGTGTGCCAAGTCAAATTATGCCTCGTATATGGATGTTCTGTCATCCTACCGTACAATTACTACAGGTAAAAATTGGATATTATTTTAAAAATTAACATAAATCTAGTTTAATACTAACTCAACTTATAATTGAAACTATTTGAATTGGACAAATGGCCTCGTTGCGCGTATCATTCTCGAACACACGACTAAGCAACGTCGATCGCAGCCTGACTTTGGGATTACCTATCGTCTGCTTCTCCATACTTCGGATAGCACGTTAAGTTGTCAATCCTTGCTGTTGTCGATTGATGAGTCGTGTTGTTAAGCTACTATGAGGCAGTCGTTAAGCTAAGTCACTTGCCTTTTAAACGGCTTGAAAAAACAAGTCGCTGCTCGCTTGAAGGGAGAGTTTGGTTAAGTAAATAAATAATAATAAATAAATATTGTGTCCTCAATAAGTGTCACTTTTCTATGTTTTTAGTGTAAATTTCTTTGAAAGAATTTGTTAATTATTATTTCTTATCTCTTGGTAGTGCCTTTTGGCTCTCCTGACGAAGGTCCATCGAGCCACGGACCACGAGATTTATCCATAACATTGCCAATTGTGATACGGAAGTTTAAAATGAAAAAAAGGTCCAAAAACCACAGCATAATTTGTTATGGAGTCACCAAACAATAAGTAGGTAAAGGGATAACTATGGTCTAATGCATATAAATTACTATTCGTATGTAGCTTCCGCAGATTACTCTAAGTTGGAACCTTGAGCAAGGCCTTGGAAAATTTTGAGTTTCCGGACAAAAATATTGTACAAGAATTTATGTACTCTATACCGTGGTAATGGCAGCTTACTTACACATAATTAGTAGCACCACGAGCACAGTCGGCAATGAATACAATGCTTTCTCACAATAGTTAGAAAATACAAATATAAAGTGTTACCACTATATTGCAGCATTGTGTCGTGTTACAAGCGATGGTATAGGAAACTGTTACAGAAAAAATACAGGTCACTTTCTTCAGTTGACCGTAAAAAATCTTTTAACAATTAAACGAAACGCTTAACAATAAATCTTGTGTTTGAAAATGAAAAGAAGTCGTTTACTTGAAACTGTTATGTTTCATCCACTTCCATATAAGAATTTCGATTATTTTTATTCAAAAACAACGCCTGCAAATAGAAATTAAACCAATAAAGTGAACAAGAAACAATGTAATAACTCAAGAGTTCTGGAATCTGGCTCTTAATTACGGGCTGCATTTGAACTGCACGCGAGGTACAAAATTTCCCGCAGTTGTCGTGCAGTTGACATTACTGCATCGAAACTGTATGTAATACTTCAAGTTACCTGCACGCTGGCTGCAGGCGGACTGCGCAGTCGGTTGTCAGTTTTAATGCAACTATGTCAACTGCATCAAACTTCAATAAAATTTTGCATCTAGTGTGAATTTTAAATGCAATAAGTCCGTCCTACAGTTTTATTATTATGTATAGATTGAGCACAATTTGTATATTTGGTCGTTGTGTTCCTGCATGTGAGTGACGTCTCCAGAAAGCTCCTAAGGAGCTGCTGCGACTGCAGCAGAGTAGGCATCACGCGAGTGATACTTAATGTACTACAATCGTTCATAGGCTACGGTAACCGTTTTATATCATGTGTTATATAAAAGAAAGAAACATATTTTCATTTACAATTTTTGCTAATGGTACATTTACTTCTTAATTTTATTTCAGTTATCAATATCCTAAAAGATGAATAAAGGCGTTGAAGTATAATCAAATTTAAACTTAATTGTATACAATTCCTTGTCTATAATAAAACAGCTACACTCCTGTTACAAATAGTGCAATCTTCTCCATTCAACACTGTCTCTAACGTTCTTTTTATTTTTTAAGGCAAGTATTATTATACTATTCAGACTTATCTTGATCAGTAGATTAATTCTATTAAAAAAAATCTACAAATAGTGCAATCTTCTCCATTCAACACTGTCTCCAACGTTATTTTTATTTTTTACGGCAAGTATTACTTTAGTATTCAGATTGATCTTGATCAGTAGATTAATTCTATTAAAAATCTCTACAAATAGTGCAATCTTCTCCATTCAACACTGTCTCCAACGTTATTTTTATTTTTACGGCAAGTATTACTGTAGTATTCAGATTGATCTTGATCAGTAGATTAATTCTATTAAAAAAACTGTTGTCATTTGAGTTACAAAAGTTCCTGCACTGCAGCGTTTGCGCAACGACACCGCAGCTGACCTGCAACTTTGCGAAGACTTTAAATTTTAAATGAACTAACACCTATTATGTTACGGTATACCAAGCTAGTTCTTTAAAAACGCTATGACTGTTAATATATTTTGTCTTCGAAAATCAGTCGATGTCTCCCAAAACAAAACAAACATTGTACGAGTATAATATGAATAACCTTTTCAAAATATTAATTTCACTTCACAAAAGTTGCTTCGAACCAGTGTTAGGAAAATTGCAAATAAACTTTAAAATATGAACAATTACATTGCAGTAAACGTGCAGCTGCAGTCAAGGTTTTTGTAATATAATAGCGAGCTGTTTAATACAGCACTACTGCAACGTCGCTGCTGTCAATCACATAGTAGAATGATTAAATGTCAAAACGTGCACATTTTGACATCTTACAATTTGGTCTTACAATTTGTAAACCAACAAATTTGGCTTACAGACGTCTGACAGATATGGTTATAAAGTAATGTATGTAAATACCACTATTCCGTAAGTATATCTCAGTTTGGGGAAATCCCATAGAGCGTAGGAACTAAATAACTGTGATAAAATGATCTCAAAATCCTGCACAGAGCCTAATGTTTTCAATTCACTGGTGTATACTGTCCGCTGATAAGAATCTGTCATCTTCTTTTATGTTGACGTTATTGTACAGACGGTAGATACGTGCGATAAAAAATAAATTATGTTAAAGCGGAAAAGTACGTGCCAGAGAGCAAGATCGTGTCGCATCGTGAAATTTCACAGGAGTGTCCCAGTAATGACATTTAGAGGCGTGACTTTCCGCAGACGGTACCGTACGGCCACGGCCAGCACGGTCTCAGATACCCATAGTGTTCTAATGTCAGCGGGAAACAAGCCACGAACGTTCAAATTTATATAAACGAGTAAAAATCTGGGTAATGATCATTGCGACCAGTTTTTTATAGCGGTTAATGTTAATGACAGTCAAAACTTAGCAACTGTCGCACAATTCAAAATTTTAATTTTATGTATCATCATCGGTTGATACAAAAGAAAAACAAAGCCAAGGTCAATGACATCAGTGGTTCAAACGGCAAGAAAATTTTTATAAGGAACTTCAGTGTAAACCAACAAATGACGATGGATATCGTTAGCAACCTACTTTTAAACCCCCATTAAAGTAAATAAAAAAACTTGCATCTTCTGGATCTATTACACAATCTGCCTAAACCTGACCATTATGTTAAGGTTTGCTCATTTTGCAAAGTAAATTACTTAAACTACTTAAAAAAAATGACTTAAAAAAATTATTACAAAAATGAAAAATTATGTTTTAAGTTTTTGTCAGAACTACATTTGCTACAAAAAAAATGGGGCTTAAAGTCGACTATACTTTCATTTGCCATTAAGGAGCTCCGTTGGCTCTATATCCAGATTAACTCCATGTTACTAAAATCATCTATTGTCATGCAAATAACGTATAGCTTCGAACGATCAGCACGATTCGACGTCACGTATATCAAAATTTCGATCACTAGATTTCAACATTCATTGGCATACAACATTTACAGGTAAACAAAATCATAATAAAAGTGAAACAGTTGAAGTCGATTTTAAGCTTACCTACTACGAAACTGAAAAGATTTTGCTTTGTATTTCCGAATAGTTAAAAAAATAATTCTCATTACAAATTTTTATTAATATGCCTTTGATAACGTGCATAATTAGTATTTACTATTAGGGCACAGTATTTCAGATGTCACAAGCCCAAATGCTACTTCATGTTATTTTCCTTCAATATTGTAAAATTAAGGATCGAGTCACGTGGTGCTCGATTTGGCGTGAAGTTATAGATTGATAGATAGATTGTAATATTCGTATACCTACTGTGAGTCTAAGACTGAGTGAATACATATAAGTGTGTGATTCCAGTACGGTAGGTATAACAGCTATCTGAATAGGTGTCGGTTTCAATTAAGGTATTTGAGGTTTCGTTTTTTTATTAAATAAATCATTTTAATTTCTGTAAACAAATGCATAAAAAATGGAATTTGTTACGACATAATAATTTTAAAATACAAAAATGTGAGTGAAATCAACTGGTATTTTAATGGTTTCGTTGACATGCAATCATAATTCATAATAGAAGTCAAACGGCAAATAACTCGCCACGTTCAAGCTCTTAGCAAATATTTTACTTACTTATGTAAGCCCTAGTTGTCGGGTAACTTGGAAACCACCATTACTTGAAGACATATATCACTGCGAGAACTACCGGCAGGTTGACAGTTTTTGTCTGTTTTAAAAGTACTGCAATTACCTAGTTTATGTAAGTTGTTTTGATGTAAGAAATTTTATTTTCTGCTATGCACAGAAAGTTGGTTCGCAGTTGGCGTTGCCTTGTAGCCTCTCTGAGCTATAAATCCAGACGAACACATACAGGCTTTAAAGGCTATAATTATCATAGTTATATGGTTATATTAGTATTAAACATTTTTATTAACTAGTTACTTTTGTAGGTATAATGTAATAGTACCTATATATAGGTATATTAAATACACTTTCTGCGCACCGCTGTATAAGAATGCTAATATGTATATATATCTTGGTATTAATCATATGTATGCACACAAATGTTGTCCTGTGTACTATAACATCATTTATTGTGAAGAAAAACAAAAAAAAACAGGTTACACTTTTTAAGATAAGATATAATAGCTTTCTTTTCGTTGTACGTTCTCAATTCGTCATTTTAAACTTACATATTTGCCAATTGAATAGCGATGATTTTTACTGTAATATGCCTCTCTCACCAGATTTATCGGATATCAGCTATGAAGTTACAATTTCGTAGAAGACGGTTTAGGGATTTTGAACATTAATAACTATTCAGCCTATGATATAACATGACAAATATATCCGTATATAAATCACTTTACTGCGCCAGAATCGTTTCGTTTATAAGCAAATAGTATTCCGTAAAAGGAGTGATGTCGAGTTAGTGTCGTCACACAATGGACCGGGATGAAACGGTCGATAAAGGAGTCACGACACGCCTTCCGGTCCTTGGAGGAGACGAGACGAGACCACGGTCAACGACCGCTCTTTGACGGTCAATAGTGTACACTACGAACAGAAACGTAGGTTGAACTTTAAGGGTCCTCTCACGAAGAATGCCAATGTTAAGTGGCTTACAAGATAAGAATAATTTATTACCCATAACTAATACAATTTATTATAGTTTATGTAATATCTAGAATTTGCAATGAAATACACAAGCAGGTCTGGTGACCCCTTCACGCGCTCATAAGTCGGATCCGTTCTACTGTGTTATAAATGGCTCAAATAGTTTTGACATTAATGATCTTACTCTTTAGTAATGAGATAAATGTAAAGAATACACCTGTAAGAAGTGTCAGGCAAGCTTTGGCACTTGTATCCTTATGTTCAGATGGAAGTTAATAAATTATATTTCGAACGACGTGTGACTTAACCTAAGAAAGGTCTGATTTTGCCCAAGGGTATTAGAGATCTGACAGCAGTCGCTCCATGTCAAAATCAGTATCTTAGCCAAATTCTTAAGTTTAAGTAGAGATACATTATACAGAAGAAATATGGTTACAAATGACAGGGCAAGGCAAAGGCAAAATCTAGATTATGATATTACTTTTACGTATGTATACTTTATTATGCAACGTCGAAAGGGAAACAAGCACACGCTCCACCTGATGTGAATTGGTTAACGTAGCGTATGAACGCTTGTAGTAAATCAGGAACATTTACAATGTGTACATGTACGTGACTCGGAGGGGATTAAATGAAATGTTGATTACGTTTTGCGTATTGTCATTAGTACAGATTATCGCAGGACACGTATAAAGATAGAAGTTCTAACTGACTCACAATGTTTAGAGTGATCACTTCTTCTTCTTAGCTTAAGATAATGGTTTTGACATGGTGCGACTGCACAACCCACATGGGAATCCAGACCTATCTTAGATTAGGTACTCGTATATAGTAAATTATACTGTTACGACATTTCTACTTTAATATTACAGAAAATAAAAAACCCTAGAACCCAATAGCAGCGCCACCTACTATGTCTAATTGTGAATCTAAACCATCCCGGGACTCACTACATCTCGCTAGAAAAAAATGACAAAATCGGTCCACCCGTTTAGGAGTTCAGTAAAATACACATGTACAGAACAATTATGTAATTATGAACAATTATAGAAACAAACGATTAGACAAAAATGCTAAAAAACAAAAATACTGCGTCTTTACAGATACTTCAACTTTATTTATTTGTATAAAAGTCTTTATATGGTAAGTTATTTTTTTAACTTTTATTATTTTTATATCATACATAATTTATATTATTTTATAATGTACTTTATTGACCCTTCAATTAGTTATTTTAAAACATATTTGTTACATATGCAGTTTTTCAATGAATATACGTCATACGAAAAATATATTCTTACCAAAATCCGCCCAAATGTTGGCATCAACACAATTATTGGCATCTTTAAATTTATAGACAATTAATAAGATTCCAACACTTTGAACAGAATTGTTATTCAGGATTGCAATAATTGAATGAATTGAAAGTCTAAATTTGAAAAAATCTAACTTCGTGTGTTCACACGACGTTAGTTTTTTCAAATTTAGACTATAGACATATAGAGTCATTAGACAATTAAAATATTCAGTGGACATAAATACTCGATCATTACATTTATATTCACTAATTGTCGTATGTTTTATTTTATTTTATTTTAAATTTACCTCCTTCAATAGTTTCATAAAGCTCATTAACGATGCTTTCAGATAGAATTGTACAAAGATAATATTTTTTTTATTACACACACAATATGGACTTTTTTTTATTTTGATCACTTTTATCAAAATTTACGATATGAAGTCTATATTGTCGTGACACTGAGACTATAATCTGAAACAAAGAGAGATCATTGCCTTTTTACAATGTTGCAAAAATGAACAGAGTTAATATTCTATGGACATTTGGTCGTGACGTTTCGTTACTAAGTCCGTTTTAGTTTATATTTGCTTAACTAGAGCAGGAAGTTTAACCAAAATGTATATATATAAATCGAAATGGTTTACGTAATGGCATATACATATTAAATTTACCGCAACTTTCCCTTTTGACATATAGAAGATTTATAATGATATCTTCCTGCCTATGTGCTCCACTTAATGCCTACATAATGCGTAACAGATCAATATAGGAAACAGATATAACATGTAAACTTCGACGCATTTTTTAAGATACTTGAACGTGCGGTGATTAGGTACATACCCGTTGAGAAATTAAGTACATGATGAATATTTTTATATGCAAGATAGGCTACACCAAAGCAGCCCGATTGGCGCAGTACCTTCACATTGGAGAATACTGTAGATTAATAGAAGCTTTCTGGAGGGTTGTTGTCGTTCTGCTACTGAGTGGAGCTACTAGTGGCTATTAACAAATTGTTCTGTTCACAGCAGCAGTGCTAATGTTTCCTTTACTGCAAGCGTTCATAGGCTACGGCAATTACTTTACATCAGGGGGGTAGTATGTCTCGCGACGTTGTATATTTTCCGTATTTCAAATGTCTTGCTTTAGTGGAGAGATATTCAATCGTTTTTGTCCCGTAGACCCCTTGCCTATATATTTTCTGCTCTCCTTAGACCCCTTATCTAACAAATGTTTGAATCTGATGAACCCCTTACTTGTTGCAATCGACCCCATGGGGTCAATATTAGACCACTTTAGGAAGTACGGCTCTAGTGGTTTAAGCTTTGCGTTAGTTGTTCTACTGGTATATGTATATGCCAATAAACGCAAGTGTTTTTCCTTCGCGAACCCTTAAATTGTTAAATGAACCCAAGATTCCCCAGAGACTACAAGATAAAGATAAACAATCTTTATTTGCCATTGGAACCCCGCGGGCACTTAGACACGTCTTACATTTTTTAAACATAATCTTAACGTAACTTATTCAATTCTCTTATGTTACTACAGCTAGGGTTTAAAAAAAAACTTGAAAATGTTTATACTGAGTGATCGATGCACGAGTGATGCCACAGGTGTTACAAGTGCTGCGGCAACAGCTTACTACCATGCACGCACGCCGTATACTAGTTTTCCACAATATCCACATTAGTAGTATAATTACATATGATGTCACGTCATAATAACAAACTCAAATCAAGATCAAATGAAGTAAATTATGATAAAATCTAGTTTGAGTTGAGGACGGATCTACTACAGGAAAATACATTAGAAACTAGAAAGGAGGAGAAATAGTCCAAATCCTATTAATTTAGTAAAAGCAAATGAATGGTTGTTAGCGGTAGACTAGCGGGCTGGGCCTAGAAAGTTGCCCATCTCTGAGCTTTCTATGGGCATAATAAAATGGACGGCGCAAAGTTATTTCCGGTCGTGATTTGAAGGCGTGCAATTACTGACAACGGACGGTAAATACCAACCAACATTAATACTATACTGTTTTTATATACCTATTCCATGCCGGGTGGCAAACAAGCATACGCCCCACTTGATGTTTAATGGTTATCGTAGCATGTGGATACTTGCAAGACAAGAAGTATCACACGTAGCATAGTTTAGCGAGTTCGGTGGCGCAATGGTTAGTTATGCTACTTTGACGCCAACGCTCGTGGGTTCGATTCTCGCACATGACAAATATTTTGTGTGCATGTACGTGTCTGTTTGTATTGGTGTGGGTATTTTCTATTTATCATAAGTATGTATTAACAAAAAAGTGTACGTGTTTATCAGTTGTCTAGTACCCATAACACAGATGGCATTGTGTAATTTGTCCGTAAATATTTATATTTATTACACGTAGTAAGTGCGAGAGTTGTCAAGTTCTGGCACCTTACCAATTTCTTGGTGTCCTTACTTACTTACAAGAGCACAATAGCCTTCCTGATAACTATAATTTTGTTCTAGTTTGTATAGTTCAGGTATTTTCCTAGCCGAGCTGATTGTCGATTGATTCCTAGTCGAGTCGAGTGAATCTTAACTACAAGATTTTACCTGCGACTTTGCCCACATGAGGATCCCATTATTGCAATAAATAACCTATTTTAATAGAGATAGTTTTAAGAGAGGTAGGGCGCTTTAAAGCAGCCTGTCTGGGGAATTTCCCTTACTTTACAGAAAATTCGAGGCAAATAACAATTCCCTGGCGGGTGTTTGTATTGCTACTAATAATTGAGGTTACTAGTAAGCTACTAAAGAGTTGCTGTGTTAGCGGTAGAGGGCATCGCACGATCGATACTTTATATTTTGCCCTTGCTTATATGCGTCCCGACGTTGTATAAAAAAAGCCAGTTCAGGCTAAGGCAAATAGATAGACAAACGAGTGATTATTGTAGATAGATAAAATATATGGAATTTTTTTAGGCAACCTTAAGGTAGAAAGGTTGGCAGGTCTTTTGCCAGAGCCTCGTTTGCAAGTCACGTCGGCACGTCGATGCAAGGCATACTTGGTTGAATTTGGCTCTAAGATGATGTTAGCCACAAACACCCCAAAATGCTTATTTTATTAACGTATTCAATATTTAATTTTTGAAACATTAACAATAAATAGAATGAACACGGGATGATGCCGCTCCCAAAATTTCTAATGCCAAAATAATAGCTTCATTTATCTTTCGGCTTCAGGAGTCGTATCCTATCCGATAGCCAATGTTCTCAATGTAGATACTATAGGTACTTTTTATATTCACTATTTTTCCCTATTAAGGGTGTCTCATTTAGTATCATATAGTTAATATACCATTTTCATTTTCTTATCCTTTGATATTGGACTGTCATAATTTCTTTCATAAGATGTCGATGTACCGCCTCTGAACGCGGAGCTCTGGTCCAGAAGTTCGGCACTTTTCTTCGCGTATATTTGTATGACAAGTTGTAGTTCTGGTTATTGTTGGTTAAATTGTGTTATATCACCTGCAATATGTATAAGAATATATTTTGGTTTCAATTTGGTCGTGGTGGGTGAATCTTGGCCTCCCTCTACTCATTTGACATCATTCTACTTTCGCGTTGTATATGTGTTTGGTCATTCTTTCCTCTTGTAATCGTTCTACATATTCGAAACACCGCAGTATGCCTCTTCTTCTCTTTACACCGATACTGTCTTTTGGACCAAGTCCCATTCTTACATTTTTATTGTGAACTTGGTCTACAAACATTACGCCGCAGATTTTGCGCAACGCTCACATCGCGGGAATAGTTTACGTTATAACTCTGTATAATTATTACAACTATTATATAAGTATGCATTAAAAAGTTTGTTTATCAGTTAATTGCTTTCATTAGTTTGAGATAAGATGGCGTAGTGTAATTAGTAAAATAAATGCTTAGGATATACAATAATCATAATCTGATATTGAGACTATAAACAACTGTGTTACACCTTCTCAACATATGCTTTTTTTATACAACGTCATGAGGCACATAAGCATATGGCTTACCTGATGTAAAGCTGTTACCGTAGCCTATTAATACTTATAATATATTAACCATCTCTCGAGCGATGCCTCCTCTGCTGCCAACACAGAAAGTCCTTAAAAGTTTACTGGTAACCTCACTCACACGCAGGAACACAACAACCCTTGAAGGAGTTGTTATTTGCGGTTTTCTGTGAGGTGGAGGTACTTCCCCAGATAGGCTGTTTTAATGCAACCTACTTCTCTTAAAACATCCAACCCAATACAAACAGACATACAAATGTTTGTCTTGTGTGGAAATCAAGCCCACGAGCGTTGGTGTCAAAGTCGCGTCATTCACGACTGAGCCACCGAGCTCAAAACTTATATAGGTATACTCTCGTAGAAAGATAACATAGGCAGGAATTCTAATATTTAGTACTAACAATTAAAAAATAAAATATGTCCTCAAATATTCAAGTGCAGACAGGTTGAACAGGACATTGTACGATAAAGTGATTACGTGGAAGCATCTCCAAATTATCTTATTGCGGAATTGGAATATATGATCGATTATTTCCAGCCAAATACGTATACTTATGCAACATAAGAAATCAATATCCATCTAATATTCAAATAATTGATATCAAGGAAAGTAGAAGCGACAACCATAATTTTGTAGAAAACGAGTAGAGGAAATTCTGGAGCCGTTTTAACGAGTGCAGTCATAGAAACAACATCTGACTAACTTTATAAACTGAAGTGCCCTGAACAATGTTTGATCCACAACCATCCAGGTTAATTGCGGTAGAGTTAAATAATATCGCAGTGCCGTTAAACACAACCGCAGTTCAGCTTGTAAATTAAATGAGGACATTCAATTATGATTGTAAGTGATGAAGCGTTGATTAGAAGGCCAAAAGACTCAGACTATCTAGCAGTAGATTAAGCTAATTGCATTAGACACATCTGTAAGTAAATTAGCCGTATAAATCTGCAAATCATATAAATGAAAAGAAGAAAAGGTGTACCTAGTCAATTTATAAATAAATATGGAAAAAAGGAATGTAGTAAGAAAAAGTAGTTTAGTACTTTTCTGTGCTCCGTTTGTCAATCGATTTTCTTTCTCTTATTTAGTAGTTATTGACGGGCTTTAGTGTAATTTATAAAAAATTTGGTAACACTAGTACAAAAGTTGAAACATGCAAATTCGAATATGATTTCCTCAATTTTCATTAATAATTAATAAACGTGAAAAAGCATCTTGCGGGTCAGCATGGCAGCGTCAACTGACAGGACACTGTGCAGTCTGTTGTCAGTTACAGTTGCGATTTGGGCTCCTCTTTCGCTTACCATCAGGCAATGCGGAACCACTATGCTGAACTTATATAAGAAAAATATTAGGGGCTAATTTCGTCCATTGAGGCGAACAATAATATAAATCAGTGTTTTCATCCAAGTTTTCAGTAATTTTGACTTTTTTTTATGCCGCTAAGGTGTTCAATCATTTTCCCTATATTATAGTCTTCGGGAACGGGCCGTATAATGATTACACGTTTGGTGATTAAATGCCCGACATGGTATAGAAATAATTTAATTTTCATGTCTACACTCTTTCATAGCTCTATCACAGACTTTACATTACGTATTACGCAAGGCCGGTCAAGTTCAGTGCAATGGCAATGCTCGCAAGACAAGTATAAAATAATACACGCGTTATTTATAATATTGGTTAGTTATTTTTGATTGAATATTGAAGTTCGTTGTCTATGAGAATAATGAAATTAACGCGAAAAGATTTCATAGCGATGATTTTGAAAGTGCTCTTTCTTAGTACGGTTGATCTCTTCTTCTACAAAATACTTTTGGCTCCACCATGGGATATTGATACTTTGCATGGATGTCGCTCGGAAAAACACGTAGGCATATGCAGAATTTTAAATATTCCCACGCGATACAGATACGTGCAGACGTAGTTTTCGAGTAAATTCTAGTACCTTATAAATTTCCACGCTTCAGTAAGGATATCTCGCGATAAAGCTGGCTATGGTCGTGACAGACGTTGGGCGTTAATTTCGCTAAGCACAAAGGCTAATAAATCGTAATCTGGTGTGCCTTACCATAGAAGTTAACGGGACTGGCCGCAAGCACGCACGCTCGGACATGTTTTATTTTACTTCGTATCAGGCTTTCTTTAATTGTACTGGGAATTTATAGAGCAATGTTACTATATATTTTTTTAAAAAAGCTTCTTCAGACTTACAGATACTTTTGTTATCGCAAAATATTTTAATAGACAAATAACGATTTCGGGCTATAAAATCGATTGTAACGATAGTAGACTCGTAACTTCTTACTTTATAGATTGATTTGAAGTCTTGCCTCTTCCTTTCAGTATAAACTAACGAACTCTATTTTATATGTGTATACTTAACTTAATGAGCAGTAAGCGTTAAGAATATTCAAACATTAAGACCGCAAATAAAATTTAGACGATGGAAGAAAATATCCCGTTATTTCAGTTCTAGTGACGTTTCTCACAAGTTCGGGGTCACAATGAATAAAATAAAAATTTACAGAGCGGTCCATGAACCTGTAATGGTTTGGTCAACTATGCATAACCACATTTATTAGCATAATGACCTGAGTTATGCAATTGAATGATAGGGTAATGGTACAAATAAGGGCAATTTACACTACGCGGTCGGTCATGGAGTGCGCTCGGACCCGACCAACCCACAATCACGAATCTAATTGCTATGTTTACCGTGATAAGTGTTAGGTATAAAATAATTTGATAACCGTGTGCTTGCTAACACCACTTTACTTTGTATCCACATCATTATCTTTTCCATCTTGGTTATTTTGTAATGAGGACACAATCCACATTAATATAATACTAGTAAGCGCGAAACCATCTCTGTCCAGCTCATTTTATTACGACCAGTCATTCGTCTCGTTCGTGAAAAGGTAACGAATAGATATTGTCGTATATTTCTTATAGCAGTGATAGCCCAGTGGATACCCAACTATTGTTGACATGGCATGTACCACTAAATACGTGTTTTCGGATTTATGTACATGTTTGTAATTATCATTTGTTTGGCGGTGAAGGAAAAAATATATTCGACATAATGACTAAGCTTAGTAAACTATAATATTGTTACTGTTAGTCATTTTTCAAAATATAGTTTTGGATGGTCCTACTAATATCATCCCTTAATTTTCATCTAGTTCTAGCTGCTGTAGTCGAGCGAGCAAACGAGCGGGTGGAATTATTCATTCACATTAGACATGGATCCTTAAGGTTTCAAAATGTTAGGTTTTTTTTATAAGTACCTAGAAAGACTAGGCAAGAAAGATAAGGCAATGAAGAAAACTAAACGGTCGTCGTTTCTACTTATTGCGATGGCGACATTCTCTATATTCTGCGTGAACATGAACTCTAAAACATTATGCTCACACAAAATATTGTATACCGTCATCCACGCTTCAATAGGTAATCAAACAAATGGCTAAAACTGTCTTTGATGCATGTTATTTCTATTTCCCTTTGTTAAATATTTAGATTTTCTGTTGACATTTTAATAAAATATTTCAAGTATAACACTTTGTCTGTTTAAATTGTCGTACGTACTGAAATTGTAATTGCAAAATGTAGGAATGGAATAATTATTTTGTGAGTCATACCGTATACTTAGTCTGGCTATAAATACTGTTACATTAAAAATAAACAAAATATTACATTTGAATTTGGAATCTGTCATTTTTATATGATTGTTCTTTGACTTTGACTTTGACTTTGACTTTGAAAATGGTGGTCAAAGCAGTAAGGGAAAGAATTCGAAGAACTCCTGTCCGAAAGCAAAAGATTTTATCTAGGGAGATGAAGATAGCACCTAGAACCATGTCGCGTATTTTAAAAGATGACTTAGGACTTGCAGCCTATAAGAGACGTACTGGTCATTTCCTGACTGATAATTTAAAAAAGAATAGGGTGGTAAAATCGAAACAACTACTGAAGCGGTACGCAAAGGGAGGTCACAGAAAAATTTTGTTTACGGACGAGAATTTTTTTACAATTGATCAACATTTTAACAAAAAAATGACCGTATTTATGCTCAAAGCTCTAAGGAAGCTTCCCAATTAGTCGACAGAGTGCAACGTGGGCACTATCCGACTTCAGTGATGGTTTGGTGGGGTATTAGCTATGAAGGAGTGACTGAGCCATACTTTTGTGAAGAAGGTATCAAAACATCGGCACAAGAGTATCAAGATACCATTCTTGAGAAGATAGTGAAGCCCCTTAACAACACCATGTTCAATAACCAAGAATGGTCCTTCCAGCAGGACTCGGCGCCGGGTCATAAAGCTCGGTCTACGCAGTCTTGGTTGGAAACGAACGTTTCGGACTTCATCAGAGCTGAAGACTGGCCGTCGTCTAGTCCCGATCTTAATCCGCTGGATTATGATTTATGGTCAGTTTTAGAGAGTACGGCTTGCTCTAAACGCCATGATAATTTGAAGTCCCTAAAACAATCCGTACGATTGGCAGTGAAGAATTTTCCCATGGAAAGAGTGCGTGCTTCTATTGATAACTGGCCTCAACGTTTAAAGGACTGTATTGCAGACAATGGAGACCACTTCGAATAAGCTTTTTATATTTTAAATTGTTTTATATTTATGTATTAAACTAACACACTGTAAAAGTAATAAATGTTATTTGCAATAGATTTTTTTTTATTTCTTTGTTTCAGTATTTATGGTAAGACTAGGTATATGTACATATACGTAGTACGTGTATATATACGTTCGCCCAGGAGGATATTTGTTGTCGCCATCTTCACGGCAATGGAAACAGACACCTTAATGTTGCAGGTACGCGTAAATAAAAGAGGCAATATTCGAGGCTTCTAATTTACATATCAAGATTTGAAAATTTAAGCAAATAAAAAATATTTATGCAATTTAATTCCAACTACTTAAATCTTTATACAATGTCTACTGGAAAAATATTAAGGCCCGTCTTTCATTTGACAGATTACTTAAAGCCCTATGAATAATGCACAAATCATTAATATTGAAGCATCGGCATATTTCTTGTTGCAACACCATTAATAATCTAATGGAATAATTTGAAAGAGCCTAACGAATTAAGTACGTTTTGACTTGTAGGAGAGAAATAGGTATTTATAATTATCGTAATGTTATAATACTCGTAGTATGCCATGTTATAATTTTCAGCATACTTCATAGCAATGATAGGCAGATATGGAGGAGTAATCTCTCATCTACGTGTAATGGACATGAATCGAGAGCACTCAATAAGGAAGTTGCGTGAATAGAAAAGCGCCCTGCGCAAAAGCCGAGCATCCCACCGCACGATGACCGCATGCTGCGGCTGTGTCGCCGACACGGGTACACGCCGATACTCCATTACTCTGTGGTAAACTGTACAGTGTACAGCTATTTTGTAAACTAAAGTAAAAAAAACTCAATTTTTATATCATTGATTTAATCCTACAATTTAAGAATTCGAACGAACTGTTGGAAAAACGGTGACTTTGTACGAGGAGAACAAATCGATTCGAAGCCGCGATTTCTGTAGGAGACGCAGCACGGGAAGCCAGTGAACGGTATCGGAATGAATCAGAGTGCAGACGCCATAAAATTATTTTTTCGTGCTAGTGAAAGTTTTGGACGAGTTCCCGTGGTAGTGACCGTAATGTCAAGTACACACGCGACGTGCAACCGCCGTACAATAGGACGATACTTATGCATAATGTAAAGATGGACACTTGCAGTTTCGAGAGTGACACGAATTTCTGAATTGCGACAGTTGCGAATAACAATTCTATACATAATAGTAAAATTATAGCAGCGTCGGGTTTCTACGACAAATAATTTCGTGGAAATAGTGATGCAAACGGACACTTTTACCGGTACAGCCAAAACAGTTATCTTCTATTAGTTAAAATATCCCTCCATTGGTCAGTAGGCTCGAATCGCTGAGATATTTAGGCGCTAAAACACAACGTATCTGTGAGCGCGGAGTGTCGTCATGTACAGTCGAGTGGTTATTTTTTTTGCGATTACGAATGAGCTCGTTGTCTCTTGCTATTAACGCTTCGCCTGTAATCACCGTTCGTGCAGGGGACCATAATATAAGCACATCTTTTTTATACAACTTAGGTTGCAAACAAGGGTAAGGCCTGTCAGATCATAAGCAGTTACCATAGCCTATGGGCATTTTATTTTATATACAACGTCGGGAGGCACACAAGCATACGGCCCACCTGATGTAAAGCGGTTATCGTAGCCTAGCAATGCTTGTAATAGATACATTAAGGATCACTCGCGCGACACCACCTCTGCTGCTCAAAGCAACTCCTTAGAAGCGTACTGGTGACCTCATTCATACGCAGGAACACAATATCAAGAGATTTTTTTGGCTGCGGTTTTCTGCGAGGTGGGGTTATTTCCCCAGAGAGGCTGCTTTGATGCGCCCTACCTGTCTTAGAAACACCCAGACTAAGACATGTTCATGCACACAAATGTATGTCCTGTGTGGGAATCGAACCCACGAGCATCGGTGACAAAGTCGCATTATTAACCGCTGCGCCACCGAGCTCAAGGGCGTCATTCGTGCATTGCCGTTTAGGTTAAGTACTTTTACTGGCTGCAGCTTCGCTACTTCGTCCACGTTTATGTCCGGTATCCCGTGGGTACCGCTTATCCTTCTTTCTTACTTTTTCCATAGCTTCTAAGAGTCACATCGTAACGTTGAATAGCTTATAACCTTTAAGAATTGAGTCCGTCAATCCGTCTGGTAGTTCCAGATATTAGCAAGTTCAAACAAACATACAAACACTTCCGTTTTACATATTAGCATAGATGTTAATTAGACTATGGTAACTGTTTACTAGTTTGTTCACTATCTTAATGTATGTCTGTATATACATCTTTAGTAGGTCGATTCTACTAAAAAACTGCAACTGCACTGCAGAGCGGCGTGTGTCAAATTGCGTACATTTTGACGTTTCGTTAAACGATCTGACAGCAGCGATAATTAACGAAACGTCAAAATGTACGCATTTTGACACACGCCGCGCTGCAGTACTGTTGCGGTTTTTTAGTAGAATTGGCCTACTGGCCCCTTGCGTAGTAGCCAGAGAGAACCGAACACCATAAGACGCGCTCCTTACACACTTCGCGCGCAATGTGTCTTAGAGATATAAAAAAAAATATTTACTTCCCCTTTACGGTTGCTTGCAACAAACTGCATAACTAATGCCCACTAATTACAGATCTAACGGTCTTATTATTTATTGCAGGTAATCACCCACAATTGCAGATATTCTTTGATGTTCGATCATGCTTCAAAGAATACATGCAAATGTGCAGCACACCACATATAACGCATTTTAATGATTTGCATAATCGTCTATTCGGATGTACCGGTCGTGAAACAACTTTCCATCAAGTCTCTAACCAGCCTATACTCGTAATACAATCTCGCATTTTTTAACTTCCTAATTGTGTTAGTAAGTACTTGGAAATGTTTTAATTGCAATATACGTAGGGCACTCCGTGAGACTAATTCGTGGGCTCAAAGCTAAAGCAATTATTTTCGTACTGTATTTGGGAACGAGAATGTGGGTTATACGGCTGCTATAGCACCCATAGGTTCCTTTAGTAGCGCGTGAGCTGATTGTAATAGCCACAGACGAATAAACAACGTGACTGCACATGAAGGTGCCTCGGTCTCACAAAAATTGTTCCGTCGTGTTTTAGCTCCTGAATATATCAGCGATTGGAACCTACTGACCAATGGGAGCATGTTTTAACCAATAAGTCGATAAATGCGGTGAATTTAGTGACTACGTAAAATATGTCAGTTTTCCGTGGTTGACGAGTATATTGAATTAAATATGCAGAGCACAGCCAATGTCACAAACAGTAAAACAATACTAGCTTTGTAGTTAGAGGCAAATGCAACAATCGCATTTCGCAGCTACCTTTTATTATACTACGTCGGGAGGAATACAAGCATACGGCCCACCTGATGTAAAGGGGGGCCTATTAACGCTAGCGATATATTAGTTATCACTCGCGCTTACACAGCAACTCCTTGGGACCTTACTGGTGACCTCACTCACACGCAGGAACGCAACAACCCCCTAGGGAGTAGTTATTTGGCTGTTTTCTGTGAGGTGGAGGTACTTTCCCAGACGGGCTGCTTTGATGCACCCTACCTCTCTTTACCTACAACATACTTATTATTAAATCCCAGTTAACCCACACGTAGACCGTACGCTTATGTAGCATCTTAGTGATTCCAAACAATATTTGGAAAAGAGGAATTGAATACATAAGTATAGAAGTAGATATAGGTACTTTAGAAAGAAATAAGGTGAAAGATATTTATTTGATACTCCGCCACACCGCCACATATCAACTTTGTAGCCTACAATATTAATTTTGAGGGATTCGATCATTCTACCTAGTCGGGCCATAAGTTCTGTTATAAATGAATATGCATTTATTTTTATATGATGTAATGAAATATTTATAAAATTTATATGTCCATACATATTTATGGAAGGCTTGTTTGCCACCTTAGTGGTATGAAAAGAAATATCTGTTCAGTTCCATATTTATAAAAAAAAATAGCACTTCCTTACAGTATGTTATATAGTATAGTAATATATTTAGTGTTCAGAAATTCGTTAACGGAATAAAATTTTAGACTAACAACATTTGACTTACTCTCTGTGAGGTGGTTGAATGCAGTGATGTCATCATTGAGCCTCCCCTGCATTCGGCGCAACTTGGTGCTTAGGTCCCGGGTGTGGAGGAATAGGAACAGGGTACATGACACCGCCACTAGCGCCACCAGCTCACTGGTCCTGTAACAAACATTTATAATGAGGTTAAAAATGCTTTTCTACAACTTTAACAATATACAGGGCGAGCAAAGTTCACACATTAGGTATAATAACAATACAGTAGTAAAAGTGAGTTAATTTATCATGCAAAGTACCTTGCGGCGTAGGCTGGCAGTACCTCACTGACTTCTTTAACATTAATAGCTATTCTCAAGCGCGCTCGCCGGCTTCTTTGATACGAAAACACAATCAATTTGGTGAGGATTAGTGCGTTTCATAAAATACAAGTAACTGGAACTTCAAATAATCTAGGTAACGTTCCATACTAATATGATACAGCTGAAGAGTTTGTTTATTTGAACGCGCTAATCTAAGGAACTACCAGACGAATTTGAAAAACCTTTTTGCATTTGATATCCCAGTTATTGACGAAGGTTATGAGTTATTTAAAAATAAAGAAAGTAAGAAATAGCGGTTCCCACGGGATAGAAGGATACGCATGGTCAAAGTCGCGGGCTGCAGCTAGTGCCTACACACATCTGGTGTTCTAAATAATCACAGAGGAGTATATTAGAATGTGTATTACATTATTTTCTAGTTCAATAAGAGTGATGTTTGCTATTAACAATATACAAACAAACAGCTATCCTCTAAAAATAATGTAGAGGCCTCGAAATGTAAACATGTCATCAAAATTTGGGGCAATTAATTTCCCTAAAAAGTAAACAGTGCTGTTGCGGTAAATACTTACTTCACACTGTTTAAAGGTGCTGACAGTACCACACTATGAGCACATGCATTAAGAATCTTAATTTTTTTTTTATATTATAGATATTTATACAACGTCGGGAGGCATACAAGCATACGATCTACCTGATGTTAAGCAATTACCGTAGCCTATTAACGCTTGTAACAAATATCACAGCAACTCCTTATGAGCTTACTGGTGGCCTCACTCACACGCAGGAACACAACAACCCTCTAGGGAATTGTTATTTGGCTGCGGTTTCCTGTGAGCGGAGGTACTTCCCTAGCCGGGCTGCTTTAATGTGCCCTACCTTTCTTAAAATATTTTTTTATATATAATACATATTTGTATAATATATTGTTTTTACTAATCTTTGGTGTATGTAAGTTATTCTTTTATTAACGACATTCTTAAAAACAAGTTAGTTACCGTATCTTCAATTTTGATTAATATATATACGACCCAATTCGAGACCTTTGTTTCCAATAAAACGAGAACTAACGGGTGTTATTCCTAGCAATGTGTTAATGACGCCCATCTGCGTTGCAAATCAAAATGCAAAAAGTAAGGCATTGTACACCTGCACCATGAATCTGCGATAAGTATCTTGATCAGTTGCAAAAAAATTCAAAATGCAAGTAACCGTGAATGGAACAGGGTTACACTTCTTCTTAGAATTGCTAACTAAAATGTAGAAAAGTTTCGATGAATCTCTTCTTCAAAATTACGGACACACTGCAGCCGCAGTACGCGGGATGGGTAAAAATGTTTCTATAGGCATATAAAGTGAACAACAATGAGTATAAATGAAATAGAAATTTTAAAACATTATTCAATAGTTTCAAATATTTTATTTCTAAAATATTCTTACGAAATATAAATACTCGTAGTTACATTATTTTTTTAAGTTTCAACTTTAATGTACGTCCGCACGAATAAGCAGCATTTCTATATAATATAAGACTAAATAAGTCAAAATATTTTATATAATAACAGTATAAATACTAGATAAATGTGAATTAGTGTTGAGAGATATAAAGTGAATTATATTTATCGCTAGGAGAATTACAGTTCGTACCTAATATATATATAAGCTTTTGCTTCAGATACTGGGAAAGATATATATTTGTGTCTCTGATTGTGTGTGCTCTAAATATGATGGTGGGGTCATTTAAATTTAAAGTAGGAATGCTATGTATCTTGTGAAATTAGGCGTCGGTACACGAAATAATTACATATAGTATACATGATAAATACAGTCAATCATAGACTATCTAAATATGATTTTTCGACTATCTAAGTATGAAATGTCGAGATAATTAGGTACCTGGTAAAACACACTGAACAGTCGAACCGAGCTATTTTCGATAGGAGACGGTCGGACGGTTGAGCTCAGTGGCCGTTCAGCATCTTTCGAAAACATGGTCTCACCAAACGACGAGCTCGGTGGCGCAGTGGTGGAACACGCTGTTACGCTACTTTGACACCAACGCTCGTGGGTTCGATTCCCACACAGTACAAACATTTGTGTGCATGAACATGTCTGTTTGTCTTGGTCTGGGTATTTTCTATGTATAATAAGTATGTATTTACAAAAAAAAAATGTATTTACGTATGTTTCGCAGTTGTCTAGTACCCATAACACAAGCTTCCGCTTACTTTGGGGCTAGATGGCGCTGTGTAATTTGTCCGACAATATTTATTTAATTTGCAGAAGTGCAATCGCCTCGATTGAAGGGAGATCCGCCCCCGAAAGACGAGTATGGATTGGTATAATGATAATGATGATGTAACTTTCGTATTCGTAGAATGCAATGTTAGTAAGTAAGTGGTAGTAAAGTGCTAAAATCGTAATTTCAATTGAGGCCTTATTAGCACAAGGAATACATAATAAATGTGAATGCGTATTACGCAGCATCTAGTTTTGTTTCCTCTTCTCTCGGTCCTCACATTCACTAAATGGTTCTACTGAATATTGTTACTTGGTAATAGTTTCATAATAGTTGCTAATAACAATCACATAGTTGACACAGTTACTACTTCCAGTGAGTGGAAACTATCAATAACTGCGAAGCGGTCAATTAGTCAGTCTGTCATATGATACAATATGGTGCTCATAACTTTTTATATACCACTAAGGTGACAATCGAGCGTACAGTCTGCTTGATGGTAAACAGTTACCGTAGCTTATGGACATTTGCAACACCTGGCGTGTCAGTCGCGCGTTGCCGATCCTAAACTGTAACCTGTAACTGTAGCCGACGTCATCTCTCTTGTTAGTCTTCTACATAATCCACACGAATAACATCTTGATAAAGTTGATTAAGTTTTTAAATGTTAATGATTATTAAAAAATGGATACCGCATATCATACTCAAAGGTCAAATACACGAAATATTTCCTTCATACCTATGGAGAACCGATGAGACTGGTATTATGTAGTAACTCAATTCACTGCTACGTGTCGGGGTGGAAAGTAGAACGCGCAGTTAGTTGGCTAGTTCGCGGATGAACATATCGACCCTTGTCGGCTTATTGGTCAATATATTCTCCCACTGGTCAGTAGGATTGTATCATTAAGATATTTAGGCGCTAAATCACAGCCTTTATGTGAGCGCGGGGTGCCTTTATGCGCAGTTAAGTGATTTATTGGTGTATGTTCTCAATATTGTACTAAATAAGACTAAGTATTTTACAAAAGACTGTCAGTTTAGGACTGCAGGTCAGAAGTGTAAACTGCTTATCTTCACAAACTTGTGAACATTATTTTTGGGTTTTATATTTTTATTAATATTAATTTTCAAATTTTTATTATTGTATATGGACGTGACGAGAGTTCATTGCTTTTTCCTCATCCCAAAAGAGCTATATATTATACATAATATATAGCTATATATAGCTCTTTTGTATACAACTCTCCAATATACATACATACACACATCTATATACATATATCTGAGCGTGACGGTATCGCGAATTAATTGCTTTTTTCCCATCCTGGATGCCCAATATGCCTCTAGAAGTTTTCGCTTCAAAAAGGTAATTTTAAAACAATCGAGAAACGTATAGCGAGCAAAACATTCTCATTAAAGGTACTGAAACTACACGGCACGGGTAATATGTACACGCGCATACTTACGTGGTCATACACAACTTAGTGGCTAGCATGACCGGTGCTAACCGCCCGTGCCTTTAGCTCTAGCCTTTACTTACTTCTTCCAACTCTTTACACCATGTGGAAATACCTTAAGTTTTTATTACTCTGTGCTTGTGCGGTAGATTTGATTCACAATACGAAACTTTTAATTATGATATACATCTGTTCTAATTCGGTGATTTTTATTTGACAACGATTGATTATCTATCTATATATATAAAACTGAATGTTTCTTTGTATGTCCTCTATGGACTCAAAAATGGCTGGGCAGATTTTGATGAAATTTTCAGTGAATCTTCAGGTTAGCCCAGCTGGTGATCCTGTGAAGTTTGGTAACGACTGGATCACCCGTGCGAAGCTGGGTCGAGTAGCTAGTAAAAAGGAATTAAGCTTTTGTTCACATTTAAATGTCATATTAAATATGTTTTATCACGGTACTCAATCGACTGTGTAAAGACAACGATAGATCAAGCTATACACACGTGCATCTTATGTCACAGCAGTAAAGATGCTACTTGCATGGTTTTGCATAGCTTGAGTTGTCCTAACACTACTATCGTGTATACCTAACATTGTACACAATGTAAAAAATCTTCCAAGCTTATCCAGGTGAGTTATCAAAGTATATGGCTTTGAAAGTTCATCTCAAAAATATAGTCAGTGCCAGCGCATTTGTTGTGTATGTTTGTAAATAGGTCTACTTAGGTATTGCTATATTATTGCATTAACGTAACTTTAAATATATTTTCTAAATCTAAAGATATTTCCCAAATAAAAGTTTGGCTGGCAGCGACTCCAAAAATAACAATAAATGTATACTATTGTCTTAATAGATACATTGATTTTATTCTAACTAGTCTAAAAATATATTTCTATATTATGTTTAAGTAAGTACAAATTGACACTATAATGTTTGTTTATAGTCATTTAAAGAAATAAAACAATTATTTTGTACGTTTTTAGTGCATTCTTTCATAGCAGATGTTTTTGGAGTCGGTGTTCATTTTTGTAGCACAGTTTAAGGTAGACTTACTGCGGTGCGAGTAGCATGAAAGTGTATAACTTATTGAAAATTAATTCAAATTCTACGCGTAAATGGTGCAACCCGCAGATTAGCAATTGAAGTTCCGCGATATATGACATTTATTTGGTCCAATCAGTCCAAATAGGCAAATACATTCACCACAACGTAAGAGCTTTATTTCATTATCCTCTTTTCTTTTCCTTAATATATTTAAATAGTGATTTACTATTATAAACGAAGACTGTTCACTTATTTATAAATGTGTGTGAAAATTAACAAATTAGCAAATTTAATTAGTTATTATTATTTCAGGAAAGAATAGCAAAACAGATGAACATCGCGAAAGTAGAAAGGTCGAGAGAGGAACGCCGAAACTTGACTACCATGAACAAATTCGTTGTGTCTTATCAGAAAATTATGTTTAGGCTAGAAATCAACGATCGTAAGTAGAGAATGTTACAGAAATGAGGTGTGTATAAACCGTTTTATGTGGCGCTCGCTGCCTACCCCTAAGGGATTTACAGTGAAGATATAGTATAATACCAAAATTAACTCTCGATATATAGTACCACGTCAACCCTTACTCATCCTACTGCAGGGATACGGGTCTCCCTTCAATCGAAGGGGTTTAGAGCATACTCCAACACGCGGCTCAAATGCGGATTGGTGGAGGCCAGTGTTTTCAAGCCGCCGCCCGAGGGCCACCAACTAAGCTTAACGACTGTCATCTATCGACAACAGCCGGGACCGACGGCTTAACGTGCCCTCCGAGCACGTAGAAACTCGAGATAGAAAAACCCATCCAGAGACAGGCTGCGGTCGACGTTGCTTAACTGCGTGATATGATACGCGCAACAACGCTATTGAGCTCTCAAAATTTTGCGAGATTAATATATCTATATTCCAAATTTATGTAAATAAATGTGCCACAAAATGTCAATGTCCAGTGGCCAACTCAGCCGCGCTATGGCCATTTACCTTTCGGAACACCTTTCTTTACTAAATTAGTATAATGTTGTAATTGGTACCACTTATACCTTATCCCTGCAAAATGTACTTAGTTAATTTTACTCTATATATGTGAAACGTGTGGACTTTCTACACGAATGTACACATAAAGTCGTAATAGGTATTCATAAATGGAATGGACTATAAGGGTATTTAGGCCTAATATACTTATTATTATGCTGTCACTACATACTTACTCATGGTTATAATTGTGTTGAGTTATTTTAATTACGTTTACCTTGAAGGCACAATCCATGACGAAGCTAATAAAAGTGATCCTTTCACATTTGAGCTTTCTATTCTGAGGCCCACTCTCTGCTATTAGGCTATCGTAATAGCAATCGAATACAATCACTGCATTTCCTAAATTACACATTACATTGATTTTGCCTTGATGCCTAGATATTACCTATCATTTACACAAAACTCTATCTCTCTATCACGTCAGTTTCTTACGGGGTGAGCATTGAGAACCGCACGCCATGAAAGTGCGATCTTTACTTACTTTTTTAACATTCATAGCTGCTCTCTCTCTCTCTCTCAACTTCTGATAAAAAACATTGCACATATATCTATTTTGACATTATATATCTGTTTTGTCATCCTTTCACCCCGCATTTTTTCTACATAACCGAACCAACGGACCATGTATTTTTTTATTTGAACATCGATACTCTTTTAGACCATTTCGGTTTTTTACAATATCACTACGAACATAGAAACATATACAAACTTGAAATCACAATGTTATTATTGCAAAGTATATAACTATGTGCAATATTAAACATTTTTAAGTAAATACGAATGCGCAAGCTTGCATTGCCAGAGGAACACCTGGCTCGTCAATTTTTTTTTTAATTTGTTCCTCAAGAGATAGGAACGGTGTTGCTGAACATTCCTATTCTACTTTTTTATGCTGAATCCGAATCTGAAGTCAAAATTCGAATATTCGAAAAAAAAACGCACACACAGACAAACAAATAGATTTCATACAGAAACGGTGTTCCTGAAAATATTAGCCACTAATAGGAGGTTCGATTCGGTTCGATATATCAAAACAGTTTAACCAAATTGGACAGTTTAACCTGTGTTTTTTATTTATTACTATGTATGTTAAACTGAGTAGTTAAAAACTTATCAAAAACTTGTTAACTGTTTATTTACTTATTTTATTCATAATAAAAAAAATGTAACACAAAGAAATTAATTGTGAACCGATTGAGATTATTTCTTCTTGAGGATCCACTACGTCATCAATATTCATGAGTACATTCCTACGATGATTCATTTATTATTGATGAACATTTGTTGGTAAACTAAAATAAAATGAAAATTAAATTAATCTGAAATGAGACCGATTTCATTGAATTCGATACCAGTAAAGTTTAAAGCAACGCTTGTCACATTCTAAGTTTGTATTTGGAACAAAAATGCGTCTTCTTACAATGTTCGCTAATTGCAGTTTTAATGCCGCTATAAAGTAAACGAGGTACGCCAACAACGTAGGTAGCGAGAAGTTACGGTTAATCACCACATATATGCACATGTAGTTAAGTAAGTGACACCAAGATCTATAACTTCACGCCAAATTCCTTTGCGGGATAGGCAGAGAGGACCGTCACATGACTCGGTCGGTGACACTAAGATAAAGGTACAAATATCATTGACATTATAGACATATTTATGAAATTATAACTAGTCTGGCCATAAATACTGTTACGTAGAAACTTGTCTCTTTTTCAACACTACAATATGGAATGGGGTGTTAAAGAAAACAGGATTACAGTGATTGCCTTGCACAAAGTGGGTATGGAGCCGTGGGAACAAAACCAACACGTCAAATGGTAATAGTAAATCCATCTAGTTATTTGATTTGAATGAGTAATCCCCCATAACAGATCTAGGCAAACCTACCTCTCCTTTACATAATAATGATAAGTACAACAATGAAGAAGGTCAATCTATTGTCCTGAGCTCCACGCGATCACAGTGGCGTGTTAAATAACTTAAGTATTGGCCATGATTATAGGCTTTTGTATACTTAGTATTTTCTCGTATTCGTAATAAAAATTTCAAATGATAACCAGAAAAAAAAAGTGAGATAAAATTATTCCATAAATGTCCATCCAGTCCGCTGCATTTCATCTCAGCCAAAAAACTCAGAATTAAGAAGCATTTATATTAACATTTTATTAAACAGCATCAACATAATTTCGCAGTACAGACGGAACACTATTACAAAAATTAGTTAATTAAAAAAATCGGCCAAGTGCGAGTCGGACTCGCGCACGAAGGGTTCCGTACCATTATCTATAAAAACAGCAAAAAAAAAATACGTTTGTTGTATGGGAGCCCCCTTAAATATTTATTTTATTCTATTTTTTAGTATTTGTTGTAATAGCGGCAACAGAAATACATCATCTGTGAAAATTTCAACTGTCTAACTATCACGGTTCATGAGATACAGCCTGGTGACAGACGGACGGACGGACGGACAGCGGAGCCTCAGTAATAGGGTTCCGTTTTACCCTTTGGGTACGGAACCCTAAAAAGGTAGGGTGCATTAAAGCATCAATCGACTGGAGATGTACCTCCACCTCATTGATATAAGAACTCGCTGGAGGGTTGATGCAAGTGAGTGAAGTTGACAGTAAGCGCCTATGGAGATGCTGTGTGAGTAACAGGGATTGCATTGCGCGAGTGATACTTAATGAATTGCAAGCGTTCATAGGCTACCGTAACCACTTTACATCAGGTGGGCCCTATACTTGTATGCGTTTCGACGTTGCATAAAAAATAGACAACTACTTTGCTATTCTGTAGTACGTATGTTACATAAAAACGACTGGTTCGTTTATTAATGTGCGACTTGAATATGAAAACAAGGAAAGTGTGTAAATGAAATGGATTATAAACTTATATGAGGACGTGGTGTAACGTTTAAATGGCCAATTATGCGGCACTAATCAGGGCTTTATAAGTCTATGTTAAGTAGAAGCTATTGTACGTAAATGGAATGTTTATTGGACTCTTATTGCATACAAGTGAGTCTCAAGTATTCCTACTACCAATGTACGGATAAAAAGAGAATGTATGTTCTAATGAGGTCACATTATATAATTTTGTTATTTGAGAATTATGAAAGCTGTAAGTTCAGAAGATGACAGAATGGTATTTCGTAATATAATACTTACCTACACATGCTCCAAAACCTTAATATTCTAGTATGTAAGTATTATTGTGTATCATAATCAAAACATCGATCACTATAAAAATGTAATCGATGACTCAGAATGATTTCGATAGATTTTGGATCGGATTACTCTTGAAGTCAAATTCTCAAAAATTTTAAAAAATCAGTTCTTTGTTTATATGTAGTAGGACGAATATATTAAGTTTCGATATTTATTGAGAAAAACTAATGAAAATTATATGGATAGTGTGCTGGTTTCGTATCCCTCACAAGACAAACATGCATGTTTTTTAGGGTTCCGTACCCAAAGGGTAAAACGGAACCCTATTACTGAGACTCCGCTGTCCGTCAGTCCGTCCGTCCGTATAGTTAGACAGTTGAAAATTTCACAGATGATGTATTTCTGTTGCCGCTATAACAACAAATACTAAAAAATAGAATAAAATAAATATTTAAGGGGGCTCCCATACAACAAACGTGTTTTTTATGCCGTTTTTATAGATAATGGTACGGAACCCTTCGGTCGCGAGTCCGACTCGCACTTGGCCGATTTTTTTTGCTCGTTTTTGCTCGATATTGATAACGGCAACAGGTAGACACTTGAAATATTCACAGAATATTTAGTTATATATTCACTTTAAGAATAAATAATTAAATTAAAATAAAACAAATATTTAAGGGGGGCTCTCATACAACAAACGTGATTTTTTTGCCGTTTTTATAGATAATGGTACGGAACCGTTCGTGCGCGGGTCCGAGTCGCACTTGGCCGATTTTTTTCTTATGAAGGACACGAACCCAGCTTTGCCAGGCCAGAACAAGCCTTGGTGTTAAAATAGCCCTTGCTAACCAGTCGACCATCGCGGTCGACAATTCGTTTCGCGGTTTGATTCCTAGTATTGTTATTGTAAAATGAAGCAAACTTGGGATAAAAAGATTGCGATAAATAAATACAGTGATTGGAATTTGTGGTCTGAACCGCAATAACGGTTCCCCCGTGTTGCCTCAAAATCCGCTTGCAGCTAGGAATTTTCCCCTATTCGCTTGTATACTCAAAAACTTGATATTGGCAAAACGGTTTTCCGAATGCCAAAACTAAAATAAGTATAGAATTGTTTACACTGTGTGTGGTGGTTCATAAGTATTTATTGCCTATACTCTGCTGCGTAGATCTACTAGTAGCAACGTAAATATGTATATCGTAATTTATGATTAAGGGCCATGTGGAATCTTTCGTAAACTAGCGACTTTTTTTGTACTGTGTTATTTATAATGAACGTTGGTTACAACTAGGGTTGCCTAATATTCCGCGTGACAATATTTTGATGTCTCTCGATATTTTATGTTAAAAGCATTATTACATCGGGCAATATTACCATTAAAGTCAAATAGTCTTTTGATTATAAATATATTCCTAATATGAAATTTGTATGGAAGTAGAATATTGGAAGTAGTACAAAATTGTTAAGTTGAATTTGTGAAATATGTTAATATAACTTAAGTTCCGTTTTCAAAATGAAAAATACTTCTAGAATACCAAAATTCAATGTTCAGATTGTTCGCGTAAAGACTGTTGCTACAACTCTAAAGCTGTTTATGCTTAAAAACTTAAGATTACACTTATTAGCTGATATATATTTTACCTGACAACCATAAATAGAGCTAATACATATTTTACCTGACTACCAAAAATATAACATTAAAACCATGTGGACGAAGTCGCACACGAAAGCTAGTAGTATAGCTATAGTAAACTTAGTAGATTTTTTATAACTTCTATGTTCAAAAGTTCCTGTAGTTTAAATTAACATCACAACCATAAATACAATATCATAGGACTAAAATAGTGATGAAAATATTGACACAATTACTGTGAACATAGACACTGTTTTAATATGACCTATGGTATTCATTTTATCGATGTCGATAAATACCGCAAGTAAACACCCAGCCGACCCATAAGTATTCGATGTAATGGTCGATATCTATGTGGTGAAAATTTATGAAGACAGATTTATACAATAAACAACGTTCATAGTTCCATCTGCATTATACATCAATCTCACAGCATGCATAGCGCTTTATCGCAATCTGTGCATATAACAACTCTCTTCATAATCCATCAAATTCATGTTAAGTAAGACCGGTATTTTTATCATAACAGTTTTTTTATACAACGTCGAGAAGCATACAGGTATACGGACCACCTGATGTAAAGCGGTTACCGTAGCCTATAAACGCTTGTAATACATTAAGTATCACTCGCGCGATGCCACCTCTTATGAAGCTTATGAAGACCTTACTCACATGCAGGAACACAACAACTTTCCAGGTAGTTGTTATTTGTCTGTGATTTTCTGTGCGGTGGAGGTACTTACCCAGACGGACTGCATTGATGCGCCCTACCTCTCTTTAAAACACACAAACTAAGACAAACAGAACTTGTACATACATGCACACAAATGTTTGTCCTTTCATTAATATATTTTACACTACTACTACTACAAAATACTTTTTAATTTACTAACCAGTATTTTTCACTACGTTCACCTGCGTGATAGAATCAGAAATGACGATATCCGCAGTAGAACTGAAGAAACTGACATAGCCCACAGGATGAGCAAGCTGAAGTGACAGTGGGCCGGCCACATAGCTCGTAGAACCGACAACCGCTGGGGAAGAAAGGTTCTCGAATGACGTCCCCGTACTACGAGTAGTACACGCAGTGTGGGAGGACCCCCCACTAGATGAAGCGCGACCTCAAGAGGTTTGTAGGGAGTCGATGGATGCAGATGGCACAGGATCGAGACAAGTGGTACTCTAGAGGGGAGGCCTATGTACAACCGTGGCCGAATACAGGCTAAGATGACGATGATGATGGTCCCTCCTTTGCTCTTAATTAATTAATCTACGGAATGCGCCTAGTTTGCTAATCCCAGTGGCTAATGTGGGATGCACCATACACAGGGAAGGTTGACTTGAACCTAAAGATGAAAAGTGAACTTATGCCACCATCATCTCAAAGAAATATTTTTCTAGTAAATAACGGAACACGTTTCGCTATCATGCATTACCTACTCAGGTATATAAAGTGGGTGTAAAATGTACTAGATGGCTAGAAAGCATCGAGATATATGTGGCCTAAAGGCTGAGCAAGACAAGATTGGAAAGTTGGGTGCAGCTAGCCACCCCGCACCGGCTGGTCGCGCGCTTTCCATGCAAGATGCACTTTCTGATATCAAAACCGCTATAAATACGCTACATTGTGCTTAATAGCATTAACGAGATGAGCCTGCATTCAAAGGCAGTTAACGATCAAATAATGGCAATTAATTTATCTAATTTAACTATTTTTACTACAGATAAAAATTACGATTAGAAATAGCCTTCTCACTAATTAAATGTTAGTGTTGCACTTATTAACACTAACACTTTTATATTATAAATGGAATATATATTATATTTAAACGAGCAATTTTATTTATATACAGTACCTAGTAGGCGACCGAGTTTAACTCAACGTTTTGTTTTCTTTTTGTATAAAGTTTATATACACCTATATACATAAACTTGAATACCAAAATCTTATCTAATGCAAAATTTTATGCAAATCGCCAGAGAGATGCCAATCTATTTCCGAAATGCACGGAAATATATCTATTACAAGAATTAATCATTAAAAGTAATAGGAAAAAATTACAAGACAGTGCTGTTATTGAGTATCGAACCAGGGACTTTCGCCTATCTATGGGCATAAGATAACTGGTGATAAAAATATATTTATATACATTTATTTATACTAGAATTGCTCATTTAAATATAAAAGATAGTAATGATAACTCAATCTAGAGTCACTTTAAAGTCAAAGCCAATGTCTCCTTCATGTGGTGCATACTGCTAGTTGTCAAACAAGATTCTAGCGAATGAAATGTAAGCGCGTACTTAGGCAGTACCTTCACTCCACTTCACCGCAGTATTTGACTACGATCTTGTCTGGAAAGTTGTTGTGTTCCTGCGAATTAGTAAACTCTGAAGAGTTGCTGTGTTAGCAACAGAGTTGACAACGTGATCCCAATGTTCCTTGTATTGGGAGCGTTAATAGGCTATGGTAACTACTTTATATCAGGTGGTCAGTATGCTTGTATATTTTTTTTTATACAACGTCGGGAGGCATACAAGCATACGGCTCACCGGTAGTTCCCGACGTTTGTCAATTAAAAATGTATTACTGTTGATATCTTGTACTAACCTTCATGGGTTGTTGAAAAAAAAAGTTTACTATCAAGATGGTTGTAGTATGTACTATTTATTTATGAGACTGCCGGTGCACTGAAATGAGGCTCGGCTTTTTATAGGCACCAGTCTCTCACCATCTTATATTGTCACACACACATCAACCCTAACTCATTCCACTGCGCGGATACGGGTCTCCTTTCAACCGAAGGGGTTAAGAGCATACTCCGCCACTCTGCTCAACTGCGGACTGGCGGAGGACAGTGTTTTCAAGCCGCCCGAAGGTCACGGACTTAACGACTATCATTTATCGACAACAGCCGGGATCGATGGCTTAACATGCCTCCAAGCACGGAGAACCTCCACATAGATAAACCCATCCATAGACTGGCTACGTTTGACGTTGCTATCGACTCTCTTACACTACATCAACTTATATATACTGTTGTTACGTACCCACACTTGTTACTATACGTGTTATAACAAATGTACCTAAGATTAAGATTATATATCTATCTCTAACTTCACGCCAAATCCCTTGTGGGGTAGGCAGATAGGACCGAGTGCCACATGGCTCGGTCCGTACACACCTCACTCGTGTCTATAACATTCATTGCTCTTTTCATGCGCGCACGTCTAAGGCTCCTGATAAAACACGATCAATTTGGTCATGGTAGGTAAGTCACGGCCTTCCTCGGCTCCTACATTCTTCTACTTTCGCGTAAGATAATAGGGACAAATAAACGATTTGAATTTGAATATTATAATGAGCAGAGAGCACGATGGCTTCGTTGCGCGTGTCATTCTAACCGAACACGCAGGTTAAGCAACTTCGACCGCAGCCTGTCTACAGATGGGGTTTTCCATCTCGTGTTTCTCCGTGCTTCGGAGGACACGTTAAGCCGTCGGTCCCGGCTGCTCTGACAGTCGTTAAGCTAAGTCAGTGGCCTTCGGGCGGCTTGAAAACACTGGCCTCCGCCAATCCACGTTTGAGCAGCGTGGTGGAGTATGCTCTAAAACCCCTTCGGTTGAGGGGAGTCCCGTATCCCTGCAGTGGGATGAGTAAGGGTTGATGTGGAGATTATAATGAATAGATTATAATGAGTAGTATCTCGTACATTAGTAAAGGATTGTTTATCCAACTGTACGACAGTAAACGTAGAGATATGTTTTACGATCGTGCGTATGTATGTAGGTTTTTATTGCCTCAAATCATGTACCAACTGCAACAGACTTAAATAAATGAGGTGCCATTAGATTCCAGTGCATTGCTACAGTAACATAATAATATGCAGCGTAAAGAAATGCAATATGGCGACTGTCGGGTTCCACGTTGCGTTTTATGGTTCCGTTAATAAAGAGAAGCACGCATGCATTAAAAATCAGTCAAGTGTCTTTTTATTTTTAAACGCTGTCGGAAGGCAGTCAGTCATAGGTGTCTGCCTGTCACATGTATTTATCTCATTTGATAAAACTTTCACTCAATCCTTACAACATGGATGTCAGGTAAAAATGCTGATCATGTGGTTGTGCATAATCGTCATTTTTTGGACGTGTACATATATATATATATATATATTTAATTATGAATTTCCTTAGATTTTTAGAATGGTAGCTGTAGAGCTATATCAATGAAAAGAAAAGATGAAAAGCGCATCATATTATGAGCTCGGTGGCACAGTGGTTAGTAACGCTAATTTGACACCAACACTGGTGAAGGTAATTTGACACCAACACTGGGGAAGTACAAGACTGCACCCAACTACCAGCTCGACGAGACGTGGTGGGGAAACGCGCTGTTACGCTATGTTATACCAACGCTTGTAGGTTCGATTCCCCCACAGGACAAACATTTGTGTGCATGAACATCTCTGTTTGTCTTGGTATGGGTATTTTTTAGAGAGGTAGGGCACATCAACGCAGCCCGTCTGTGGAAGTACCTTCACCTCACTGAAAATCGCAACCAAATAATTGCTTCCTGGAGATTTCTACATGAGGTGAGCCGTATGTTTATTACCTCGTGATGTTGTATAAAAACAGGTTATAGCTATATTTTGACTAATCTGTATAAATAAAACTCCAGGCAGACTGCTTTGATAAAAATAATTCCGTTGCCTCAGATCCTGGCTTTAAGTGGTTAGAAGAATGCACTTAACATCTCTTAAATGTCTTTAGGTATTTTATTAAAAGGGTGGTAGCAGGAGGTGAAAGAACATGTATCAAAAGAGCTAAATGCTAAAGCTAAAGGGCGAAATATGCAAGGGCCGCTTCTAGCGGCGCTCAATTCTTTGCCTATATCGACTTGATGTGAAGTTATAGATTGTTGTAGATTAAATGATATCTTAACAATTATATAACATGGGATCGAGAATACACCTTCTTATGCTTTATATAAGGCAAAGTAAAATCTGACCGTAAGGTCAAAGATTCTCTTAATAGTCGTGCCTTAATGGTCGCAATAAAGTTTTTATCGAGCCTCCGTAAATGGACAATAACATCGCGTGTGAGAGTGACGAGAGGCAACATCACGAGAAATCGTGGGCAAGTATCACGAGCTCACTTGGTCATTTGGTCAATCCCCAATTAGTCATGACCTGAATATCGACGGGTTATTAAAAAATTAACGCGTGATCAAGTAACGAGTTTCAAATCGAAGTATTTAGGGAATAATTCGTAAATTGTTTCGGTTCACGCGAAACTTTCACTATGGTTTAGCGTATCATTAACTTTTCATTCATCATCATAATCATAAGCCACAGGTAATTGAACATATTATGTTGCATATTAAATCCCCATTCCGTATTCGGTAAATGGATTTCACCGCTAGATATGAATGTGAAATTACAATTCAATAGACATTAAATTCGATAGTGGCAGACAAATTTTATGACTTCTAAACAGCAATGCTCTTCAAAACTAAAATTCAGAGTAACTGTCTATTGGAACATCTAAACTATAGATTAGTTTAGATGTTCCAATAGATAGTTGCTCTGAATTATAAGTACTGACAATAAAACGAGTCTGGTTACTTACAATTAGAGATGGGACGGGGATAACTATCCGATTGATATTTATCCTGATAATAACCAAAATGGATAAATATCGGATATTTATCGCGATAAATTTCCATTTAGTGAGTATTTTCATTTTAGGTTTTATTTAGTGTTTTGCAGCATTGTTTTAGGAAATTTGTCCTTTAATCGATACATAATATCCCAAATTATAAAAGTATCTAAAGAAACTGGCCTGGACAACAGTTGACAGCACAATAAAACACTTGTACATACTAAAGCCTACTTACTTATTTACTTAATCTCCTATAATCACTCCCTGTAACTGATTCAGTGTTATCAGCCAGGATAAGTAGCATTGCAAAACTCAAAGTCTTCTATAAAATCATGAGAAGTGGAGGGCTCCTTATGTTCGGGCTGGATATAGAACTGCGAATTGATGTAATTGTTAGATCATCATCAGTATCTTCTATATTAGTTCGATATTTATTTAACAAGTTTCAATTGTAAGAAATAAAGAATATCTTAGCCGCTCTTTCTGTCGTCAGCCGATTTGCGCTATGTATGTGTCCTAGAATACTAAATGAGCGTTCTGTAGCTGCTGAAGTGCATGGTGCAGTAATCAATCGGATAGTAACTTTGCTTAATAGCTTCGATCCGCAAATCTCCTTCCACCATACTACATGATTCATGCCTGAAGCGTTTCGCCAGATAAAGGGTTTTTTTCTTCCCCAAAAGCCTTCTTTAGCCCTGGCGAAATCTGGCAAAACTTCTAGCTATAGAGAATCATCTATTTCACTTATAAATTGCAATGCTTCTAAATCTTCATTCTCATTTTATTCAACACTAAATAGGAGTAAAAATAACAAACTAGATAAAAAAAACATTTTTACTCATGTTTTGGATATTTATCCTGTTTTTACTCAATCGGATATTTTACTGGGAATTTACTGAGTAAAATCACATCACTACTTACATACACATTTCACTCAGCTTAGCCCAATACATAAAGTATTTTTGAAATAAAATAATTGCGGTGAAGTAAAAGATGTAGAGGCTAAAAGCTACGGCTTTTTTATATTCACTACCTGTGCACTTATATTCCGATAACTGTTGTGAGGATTGTAATGAAATACTCTATGAAGATAGCTCGTAGCAGAGCCCGGGTCAATATGTAGCATATTTTTGTCCCCAAAAATAAAAGAATTAATGTGGAAAAACGCAAAATCTGTATGTAAAGAGTGGTTTGTTTCTTTGGTTTTTTACTTCCAATAAAATTTAAAAGAATAAATCTTACTGGACAGGCTAAAATTATTTTCTTTCGGTATACAAGAGGTATATATATTTTTATTCGCTAAGGAAAGCTCCCGAATACGTATCATAAAAAAATATCGAAGATGACAAAATATAATAAAAAAACAAAATAAAGTAAATAAAATATACCAACTAAGTCTATAAAACTGGCGTAAAGAGATAGATAAATAGGGATTAAGATATTAATATATTAATGATATATTATTAATTATAATTACTTATATTATGTCAATGAACTACTGAATAGGTTACAGGTATTGTAAAAACAGAAAAAATTATGTACAGTCATCTATTACTAAATCGCTCCCGATACGTTTATTTACGTGTATGCCTAGAAATGTATCAAGGACCGCATTTTTATCGAATGCCCTACTTTTATATCGGTATAAGGTATAATAATTAAATAAATAAGACACCGCAGAGCAGCTTGTGATAAGGTGTTGGCGCGTAACGACACCACGTGCTCCAGAGAGTCGATCAGGGCCTTCGTATCCGGCGTGTCTTCGTCGGTCGGAGTGGAAACTCCAGAAGACCCACAGGACTCTCAGCTCTGTCTTGCCTTCATTGGCCGTCCAGACTCGACTCGACTCGATAGAGCAATACGCCCCAGGGATGGATGTGTTAAAAGGCACAACGCCGCAAGTAACTTCGGAGAAAGCGCAGCACACCTCTCTACACCCCTGAGTCACTCACGCCGGTGTTGCCCTCCATTGGATCCATCCAGTAAGTGGTAAGCCACCGCCTGCCTCCTAAAAGTAACAATCTGATAAGAAAGTTATGGCAAGCGTCTGTCTTTGTTTTGTAATAGCCCAGTATAATCCCCCCAGATCTCATTACAATAGCCCTACAAATTTTCACACTTATTATCAATAGCCAATACCTGCCGAGACCTGCTCATGGATATATGGTTCCATTGATATTCTCAGGAGCGGGTGTACAATCGGTGAGTGTACAACATCATATCAATCTTATCAAAGGCGTATCCACGAGTTGGTTCCATGTCCCCGCGGACGCCTTTGAAATGACCGGGATTAGAACCCGTGATATAAGAAGTAAATAGTAAAATTCTTACACTGCTTAACCTCAAATGCTTTTGTCTCTAATTCTTGTATGTAGAGTGAGTAGATTTATTTAAGTAGATGAAACAATTAACGTAAAAAAGGTAGCTAAGTCGGTGCCGCATGAATATTGACATTGATGTTGCAGGCGTCCATATAAACCGCACTAATGCTTCTGTTTATTTGAGTTTTTGGTTTCCCATCTTAATCGTATAAAAATGCATTATCTATAAAAGGCGGTACATAGGAATTAAAGTCTAAGAAGAAAATGGTCGTAAATATCTCAAATCATCACAGCCTCTGTCCCAGGCTTCTATACCCTTTCTACAGTATCATTCCAATCTTTTATATTTTCTTTTAACCTATATTTTTTTTATTATATTTTCGAGGAAATAAATAAAAATATACTATCAAAAGCTTTATATAAAACACAGATGAGTAATACAATGATTGTAGACTAACTTTAATTATTTCTTGCGCTTATTAGTCACTATTAAACTAGACAGTTTGTATTCTTATAAAAGTTGTAAGTAGTCACTCACCAACTCACCAAAACTCAAAATTAATTCGTTTGATCTATTCTCAGCTGGGGTGTTAGTAATAAAGTATCGGATATACTTTTGTTATTGAAGAAGTTGACATTCGACAGTTCAGTAATAATAATAAGCATAATCTATACACAGGTGCACTGATCTTTGCACTTTTGCGCAATGTAAGTGCATACATGAATGTGAATTTGTATAAAATTTGAATTTACTAATAATCCAATTTGTTATTTTCAATTTCTTTGAAACCTTTACGAGTTCAAGAGTTTTGAATCGTTAGTTTAGAAAATAAAGTCTGAGGGTAAATGAGTGAGTGCATTGCAATGCTTAAAAACAAATCACATAACACGTATGCAACCACAGAAAAAGATTTAGAATTGCAATTATATGCACACTTTTTCGAGTAAGATTTTTTTTATCTTTTGCGATGTTTTAATGCATTATATCCAAGATATGTGTTAGAAAATATAATAAAACGTAACAAAAACTATGACTGCTTATAAGGAACGCCCGACTTTGACATTTGCCCTTCAAATTTCATTTAACACTAAAAAAACAAAATTTTGTAAATTACTTTACTGGCTTTGACCCCTTAAACTACCACATACTTTCTATACGTAAACCACAGTATTCATTTATAACAGTTTACGTGTGCCCAATTCAAAGCCTGCAGCTTGTACCGTTTGTTCTGGGAGTTGTAACAGACGGACACCGAAGAGACAACTCGAATGATTGGATCTTCCAATTTTGGAATAAAACACTTAAAAAGCACTATTCTAACTGATCGAAACATAGCCGAGCTGCAAGCTACATGCCAACTATAACGGGAATGTAGAATGCTGATTTTTACATAGAACGACTATCCTACGAGGATCATTTGAAAAGTTCTTAGCCTAACATGGTTAAAGTCATTGGTTTTTTTTTATAACTACCCTCATTTTGTAGTTACATTATTTAGCAACAAGTATGCACAGTTTAGTTTATTCACAGTAACTCATTGTTCGTTTACACGTGATAACGTAAGTCAAGTCAGAGCTATTTTTGAAAATGGATAAAATTGAACATCGTGCAGTGATAAAATACCTGAATTTGAAAGGTTTAACTCCAAAAGCTATACATGAAGACGTGTCTGCTACTTTGGGTGAGTCCGCTCCTTCGTATGCGACTGTTAAAAACTGGGTGGCAGAGTTTAAACGTAGTCGTGAGACCATTCAAGATGAGCCCCGTAGTGGCCGGCCTTCGACTGCTTCCACTGATCAAAACAAAGCAAAAATCTGTGATTTAATTTTATCTGATCGAAGATTGACTATCGAGGAGATAGCTAAGACTGTAGGCATCTCATCTGAGCGAACACATCATATAATTACTACTGAACTTGGATTCTCTAAGGTGTCTGCGCGGTGGGTACCGCGACTGCTTTCAGTGGAACAAAAACGCAACCGACTCACAACTTCTCGCGACAGTTTAGAGTTATATAAAGCTGACCCAATACACTGAAAAAAAAGATTAGTTGAATTTACCAAAGAAGCAAGGGTAGGCTATTTTACTAGTAAACTTTGTTAATTAATGCAAAAATTTGTAGTTAAATTTACAAATATATTACGGTTGGTCTTCATACAAAAGTATTTTGTAGCTATCACTACTTTAAATGTATAATTTACCGCTAATAAATGGATTGTACATATAATATGGTACAGTTTATCATACTAAATAATAAATTTTATTATTTTTACTGGTACTTCATTAATCTTTTTTTTGATTGGTAAAATCAACTTAAATCAAAGGTAGGACCCAGTTCAACCGTCGACTTTGGTGAATTCTATTAGGAATCTGGGAAATCCAACTAAACATTTTTTTCAGTGTAGAATTTGTTGAAAGATTTATAACCATGGATGAAACCTGGGTTCACCACAATACACCTAGTCCTCTGTCAGAAATATATAGTTTTCTGACAGTCAGCACGTTTGCTTCAGAGAAACTATACATTCTTTGTGCCAAATATTCTTTTTTTTTAACATTAGTTTGAGGATGGTTCTCTGTGCACGCTCCAGATTTATAAATTTTGTTTTGCACGAGTTTCCCCAAACAGGTATACAGTAAAGTAGGGTTGGTTGCAGGTTCCCATGTCATATTTCATAAGGAATACCGTTAACGAAGTTTAATTTCACCATAGGTGGAAGAGAACGCATTAAAAAACGTACTGCGGTAGAATGCGAGTCTTCACGATGGTATGGGTATGGATGGAATGTAAATTTATGATAATGATAATGGAACTCTGTGGCTGGTATTAAATCGAACAACCATTAGTGTATATAGTTTGTAAAACACACAAACGTTTGTCAGATCTAAATTGTAAACCAGTGCCTGGTTGGCAGGGTCAAAGCGCATTACGCACTTAATTATAGTATCTCCAGAGAATGTTTTTAATTTGTCTATAATATAACATACGTTAATTGATATGTTAATTCACATACCCAATGTAGTACGGTAATAATCATTACCTTCAGCACTTAACCGCAGTCTACTCTACAAAACTTGCATACGCATTGTCGCTGGACGACGCTGTAGTGCGTACCGGCTCCCAACTTCGAGAAATAAAATAAGAATTTTCACAGGCTGCAATGGCTGCCTAGTTTGTAGCTAATAGCCACTAATTATACTCATTAAGCGGCGTGTCCTAACAACATTTATGGTGTTACCGTCTTCTGCCCTCGTTGACATAAAGGACTGCATCCGATATATTCAATTAGCAATGTCTACTTTCTATTATAAAAATGTTAAAAATGCTATTGGCTGTTGTGGTATTTTTTGTCATATTGTTTTCGATATATCGTAGTTATTAATTATTTTGCCTATTTTTAACCTACAGCATTCGAAAAACTGTAGTTCGATAAAATAATACATTACCTTTGTCAGTTAAATATTTAGATGGCGGTTCGTTCTCTAAAGAGTATTTTTGGTGTCCTCTTGACCTTATTGTCAGACAAGGAAAGGACTGTTTAAGTGTGGACTAACTAACGTAAAATCATAATTTACATTTCATATAATAAAGTAAATTATATAACTAATTTCCGGAAACAGACCTGCATAGCGTTACAGGAGTAATACTACCTACATATATAGCGATACAGCCGTGATTTTACGTTAGTTCGTCCACACTAATCGACACAAGTATGTAAATATGAACGTAACTTTGTCTGTCTTTCTGTTTCTTTGTCTGCCCAATTTGATTCACAACTAAATCTTGAACTGATCGTACTTAGGTATGCTATGAGGCTACTTGGAGGAGAACATAAATCGAATTGTCGTGATAACGAGAACATACGGGAAAACTGTGGATAGAAGATATTTGTATACCACTAATATTACAAAAAAAAGCGTTCGCCCTAACAGTTGACAGTTTCCATTCTGACACCGGGGCATTACTCATACGCCCCTTATGAAAAACCTTTTTATTGAAGAATATGCGGCAATGTTATTACATACGTTGATTTCATAATGAGACTAATTATTTATTATCACATAATGCGCAGCTAACTATACGTATGTATAGTTAGCTACACTACATAAATTAAGTCAGTGAATACGGTCTGTTTGCATGTAAATCTATTCATAAGCAGATCAGGTATCTTTATATTTCTTAAACACTCACTGCTCCAATTACCAGATATAAATCAATATCAACATAGGCATTACTACCTAATGATAACCATACAAGGTGAGTAGAGAAGGATAAACGAAAATATAGATAAATACGTTTCTTAATTATCAAATATTATATTTGCATTACTGTTTCTTCAGCTGACTGATGGCCACTCGGTGGTCAAATTTAAGACCTGCCTGCCTGCTGTTCGGGCTCTAATATCATAAAGAGGTAAAATTTGTGTTTAGATGTAGGGATTGGACTATTGATCTGATTTCGAAAATCCTTACATTAAAAGGAATCCTTGCTACACCTGTCACAGGATATTTTTTATTTAAAATTTCTATCTTAGGCTCAGAAAGTCGAAGTAACACACAGGCGGGTTGGGGGCGGCGGACAGACGAGTATATAATGAAAGTGAAATAAAACAATAAATATAACGTAAAGACATCAGAAAACGTGAAGAGAACATATAAGGTAAAAGAAATCAGGGGACTTAATGACCATGTTTTATTTTTTCGCTTTCATTGTACACTCGCTTCTAATATGACATATATACGTTTACAAAGTGTAGGTAGAGTTACATGTAGGCAATGTGTTGTGCGTAAATTTTTAGAAAATTAATTGTCAGATTATACATTTAACATTTTTTGAGTTTGGTAATAAATAGTACAAAGTTAACAGAAAACTTAATTTTTTTTGCAGCCAAAGTATGACGAAAGTTAATATTGATGGAACTGTTTATTTCATTATTCATGCCGCCCCTCACAAGAACAAAAAGATGTTTGCGAAAATGCAGCCTCACCTATAAGGTAAGGTATTCATTCCTAAGAAATGGACATATTAAGTATACCATTTCGATTAATTTAATTACTTATGCTAATGGTAGGCTGTAAAAATTTCAAATCACATTTATTAAAATATAACACTTTATTTTTGATTTAGTATTGAATATTTAATAGTTCGTAAGTGTGTCATATCTTCTACCAAATCCTAGATAAAATTAAATTAATTATTCAAAAATCTAATGACGTAGTTATAGTTACATGATAAGTGATAAAATTTGAATAAAATCTAAATCGATCGATCGAGATTAATGCAGTTAGGTCATCAGCTTTCTAAGATCTGGTTGTCGCGTAACACGACCATTTAAGGAAAATTAGAATCAAAGTATGCTTCTGAATTTATCGGCTCGTCCTCTCACTTTCTTACGTCGGCCAGACGATACGTGGGACACTCGCACCGGCGGCCATAACAAGCTTAAATTATGATACATAAGATACGTTCTATTGAGAATCAGCGCGACTGCCCAATCCAACCACTTTTACTTTCCACCTCATCTTGACTTAAGAGGTAAACACTCGTGACATCATCACACGTTATGTGAGTGTATTAATTCTTGTATCATCGCATCTGGCAACTATTGAGATGGTACACATTTCTAAACAAAGGTGTTTGGAAAGTGGTTGTGTAACTTTTATGTACTAAGTTGCATGTTTAATTTGCCATGTCATCATAAATTATTTAATTTTGCGTGTTCCGCTCAACCAGACATGATCACGTGAATGGAGTACAGCATAATATCCTTTTCATTGACTTGTTTACGTAAATAATATTATTTTGTATTCATTCTGATGTATTTGTGTTTGAGGTGTATAAACTTTGACATTTTAATTAAATTATCGTGCTTGAGCATGAATTGCATTGGCCGCGTGCTTCTTAGGTTTAAGAAGCCTCGCACACCGACGGTTCCTTGTTATTTGATTGCTTAGCTTGCAAGCAAAGAAGCTTTATACACTTTTATCGCTCACTATGTCAAAGTAAGAAAGATATGGAGGAAATGCATTTTCTATTTTTCTCGTGATGCATTATATACACATGTTGAAAACTATAGCCATTAAATAACCGGCTCACTTTTCCTTTGTAGATAAAACTACACCATTCTGAACATTTCCAGATTTTTCGGATGGCAAACCTCAGTTCAGATATAGAAGGGGAAAATCAAACTTCGTATATGTTTATAACGTAACTGAAAATCTTTGTTGGTGCTACCTCTCTTAAAAACCTGATCTGAAACCAAGACAAACGGACATTTTATGGGCACAAATGTCTATCCTTTGTCGGAACCGAACCTACCATCCCCTGTTGGTGACACGTGGTTTGTATGTCTAAACCTTACCGATATAAATAGCTATGACAAGATGGCCTGCAGACAGATGGACACGTAAATGATCGATAAGAGTTCCGTCTAGATATTTCATACAAAAATGCAGCTAAAACCTAAACTGTAGGTGTGTGTGCATCTGTAACGAGATGAAAGCACGTCGAGTAGATACGTTTAGTATAGACATTGGTGTGACTTCAAATGTTGTATTGCATTGCTAATGACTTTCTCTAACCAGACCATTCTGATGCATCACTACATAATAGTACGTTTTACTTAATATCTCTTCAATGTACACTTTTCATTAATCAGGTTGATTACCTAACATAGAACAAAGTTCGATTTTAAATATTATGCTAGGTTATATGAATTACAAAAATCTGGTTTGATTTATATTTGTACGTATAATCATTGGTAGCCAGTCCAAACCAATGCCCATGTTGTCAATTGAAACCGAATAGAAGTCACGTGAAGATTTACCACACGAAGAAGTACCACTCACCTGAATGACGTACAATTTTCAGAGTAAAAAATCTCGAATCGAAATTCTTCTTTCAACTTACGTTATCGCTTATATTTATATATATATTATGCATATTTATGATTATAGTAATCTTATTATTCGATGACCCAGTCTATAATTAATACTGGCTATGTTTATTCATTCCCTTAACCTACAATACATAAGCACAACCACAATAACCAAGCCCATAAACCATAATTCCAAGACAATTGTTGTAGCGGTGGTACATATAATAACATGCTTACTACTCGTAGTAGTGAAGCAGCTACATTGTCAACAGCAGTTGACACAAAACATAAATGTGGTAACTGACAAGCAATGTCAGCGTTAGTGACGTAACACGTGTTCCCACAATAGTCTCTGAGTGTGCGAATTGTGCTCTACTGTCACACATCCGCCTCCGTTCTGCTTGTCTACCGACCCACTCGTATGAAACCTCGAAAGAAAACACAACTAAATTATAGACCATGGAGCGAATTGAGGCGAACTCTTGCCGCAATATTGAATAGAACAATCGTGAATTGAATGGATGTCACTCTTGCAAGATTTAGACTAGAGCAGAGGATCGTTTGATGGCTTTAGTGAATATTACAATTACTATTATAAAACTGTGTTGTAAATGCTCATCCTTTAGAAGCATTGGTACAAATGCTTATCTGCCTGCATTTAAATATTATGGTCGTAATATTTAAATCAATAATTCATGGGTGGCGAAGATTGTTGGTTGGCGATTCTATGATTTTTTATTATCATTATTATTCTATACACATTATCATACGCAGTATATTGTTATATCAATAATATACAAAGGTAAGTTTATCTCTACAAGAGATCCCTTCCAAGGCTCTCATAGTGTCAAAAATCGTCTTGTGTTATGAGTGTCTTAGCACATGGTGCTTTCGTCAAGAAAAACTAAAATGTTATAACGTATCCTTTTAAAATGAACATTAGAAAAAGGAAATTAAAATGAAGGAGGTACAAAATAAAATCAAATAATAAATTGAGAATTTATTTTCCTTATTACTTACGAATAATGTATTACACAAGTAATATTAGAGCAGTTATAGCGCAGTAGGTAATATTAGAGCAGTTATATCGCAGTAGATAAGGAACTGGCCTATTGGCCAACTGGTTCCCGGTTCGAATCCAGGCGATACCTTTAAATTCGTGTTTCGGATTCACGTAAGTACACATTTATCACTTGCTCGGCGGTGAAAGAAAGCATCGTGAGGAAACCCATACGACCAAGAAATTATATTTCAAAATACGTGTGACTTAACCTAAGAAAGATCTGGTTGTCCCTCTGGGTCGTGGAGATCTGACGGCAGTCATTCCGTATAAAAATCAGTGTCTCCACCAAATCCTTAAGCTTAGGTAGCGGACCTCGCCAATCCTAAAAGTAATCCTACTATTGATCGGGATATAAACGTTCACCGAATAAAATTTTTGAGTATCCTACTGCACACTGAGTATGACAAATCAAATCAAATAATTTATTTGCAAGCTAATACGATAAACAGGTACACAATATAACAGTAGGTACAAGCGTCTCGCACCAATAATTGGCATGCAAAGTGAAAGAATAAGTTGTAATTTAATTCTAGTTTAAATATGTAAAAGCAATGTCATATCTATCAAATGAATATTTAATAATTATTGATAACATTGATTTATGTCCAAGATATAATAATAAATAGGAAATGTCATAAATTAAATAATAATCAAAGTATAAAGAGCCACCAATGCGGCCTCGAGCTTTACTTAATACTATATCTTATTCTTTTAAATTCTTCAATGTTATATACACAGCTGTCAGAAAGTATACTGAACAAGCGAGACCTAAAAGCTTTCATAGGCAAGTCTTTTATATCGTCAGGTAACAAATTATATAATACTATAGACATATTATAAGTATTTTTGTCGAAGCAGGTGGTACTATGAGAGGGTCCAGCCAAACGAATAGGATATCTTGCAGAAAAGTTTACTACTTCATGTCTTTTGGTGTATAAATGTAGATTGTTTTTGACATAAAATGCAGCTATCAAAAATGTACATAGCGGGTAGCGTCAGTAATTTAAATTTTTTGAAAAGTGGTCGACACGATTCCTAAAAACCTGCCCCACATATTGCTCCTATGCATATTTTTTTGAATCAGAAAGGCACGGTTTATGTCTACTGCGTTTCCCCTCATAATGAGCCCGTATATTAGATTAGAATATACAAAGCCGTAGTAAGCCATCATCGCGGTTTGCTGATTACATATTTTTGTCAGCCGGTATAGCGCAAAGACAAATCTGTTTATTTTTTACATACAGCGTCTATATGCTCTTTCCAAGTTAGCTTTGAATCCAAGATTATGCCCAAGATATTGGCGGTGTTTAATTCAATAATGAAATCATTATATTAGGAAACGGATATGTCAAGTGGTTTGCCGTTTTTATTATAAAATTGTATTAGTTTTGTTTTCTTAATATTTATAAAAAGATTATTACATTTCATCCTTATTACTTTACTACTTTTATCATGTCATTTATTTCTTTCTTATAGTCAATATTACATTTTTAATGTATCACAACAATTGAAATATAATCCACAAATAATATACATGGATGTCTCAAAATGTCTGGGAGGTCATTAATATAAAGTAAAAATAATAACCTAAAACACTGCCCCGTGGCACGCCGAAATTGTTATGTCTAAAATTTGATTTGTATGTGAAGTTTTAAAAAGAATTATTATTTATTTTATTTATCTCGACGCATGTGTTCTACTACTGAGATAGCTTTTGATCCAGTCAAGAGTCTGTCCCCGGATACCTTACCCTTCCAGTTTCTCCAAAAGTGTTTTGTGACAAATACAGACTTTAAAAAAAAATAACTGTTTGAATACAAATACATTAATATTAGAATTATAACTGTATGTAGATATTATATTTACATAGAGTCTATTTTACACTATATGTAAATCTCGATAACATTTCGATCCTTATAATAATCATTATTATATTTTTATAATGTATCTAATGATAAGGTATAAAGTCTCAAAATATATGTCAAAATATATTTAAGTACGCTTATGTAACAATACATTTAAAGTTTAGTTTAACTTCATTTATAAATATAATTTGACTTCTTTCTTAAGGCTGCCTATGCCTAATCACTAAATTGAAAAAGTTCAAGTAACCGTTTCATATGATTGAAGGTAATGATGTATCTTACCATTCCCATGCTTATCATGGTTCCCTCGATAATGTAGCTGAATTCTAATTACATTTTAAATAAAATGAAAAACTTGATCTGCTAAAACGTACATTGTTAAAATGCGATTTCCGACCAATTATGTACACGCTTTTCGAGTCGAGCAAACAATAGCATGCATGCACGCATCTTTAAAAAACAATTACTACTTAGTGGACTATACTTAATATATTTCCGTAAGGCAACTGCAAATTGATTGTTCCTACAGGCACGTAGTTACTGTTAACGAATCGGAAGAACTCAATATAATTGAATAATAATGAAAATGAATGAAAACTGTTAAAGAACTATTTACTTGGATGGTGCATTCAATATTTTGTGTTCGACTAGCTACTATCCACATAGAGTTTTTCACACCCAAAATAAAAAAATATGCCTATACCACTAAGGCATAATGTAAATTCCTAAAGAATTTTAGTATCGGGTCAGAAGTTCTAGAGATTATCCCTACATCAAAACAAACGAACCCCTGTGTAATATTATTGTAGATTCATTTTCAATAATTAGTTCTTATAGCATACGATAACATCAAGGGCCCCGGTTTTAATCTCTCGGTATAACAAATTTTAGAAAACGAAATAGTTTTTCTTCTTTCCAAACATATACACCGTTATTTTGAATACATTAATGTTTCCAAAGATCTCTCGAACCCGAATACTAAAACAAAACTAGGTGAGGCATTTGACTTGTTGTAAAAAATTACCATTTTATTGAGTGAAAAACTTATATAGTTTTTCACTCAATAAAATGGTAATTTTTTACTATTGTTATTATTTTTACTGAAGTTGCTAAAAGACTACCGGCACTGTTAAATCCATATAATTTGAACTAGGTTATGTTAAGATACACAAGGTACAAAAAAACATACAAACGGACAGCTCAATTGCTACAGCGACGTAGAAGAAAGGTGAACGCAAACTTTTGTTTTCGTACCCACGTCATACATATATAAATTCTTTCGAAAATTAAATAGAGCTACTTAGGAGGCCTTAAATAATGTAAACATATCAACAAAATTTCAATTTTTGGGGCAATTAGAGTGACTTCTCCTAAAATGAGAAATTAATAAATTTGTAACATCATCTACACTATTTTCTTGTGTTATACCTTTCACGGCCAATTACATTTCATAATACTGATGATTTTAACAGAGGAAAGATAAATCTGGCTCGGCTGGCTTACAGATATAAACTTAAATTTTCAGAAATATTTTTAATGCAGAATGTGTTCGAACCAGACAAAGCTAAGATTGACATCGTATATTTTATCATATCGTATTATAATAGTTTTGGTTCAAATAACCCGTATTTTATAGTGGGTACCCATAGGGTTATTAGATCTGTAGCGCCTATTGGTGCTAAAATTTAAATAAAATAATAGCAAATAATTTTAATTTCAGAAAAAGAATATTGTTTGGAAAAAAATATGAATAAAAATATTTTCACAAATCTCTGGTAGGGAAAATATTCCATAAAACGTTATTTATTATAGAAATACATTTTTAATTTTAGTTAAGTATCATTTTGTAATTTCCTCTTACCATCAATGAAAAACAAACATATTCTTTGCATTTATGGAATCCCTCTTTAATATTCAAGGCACAGAAAAAACTAAATAAGCATTCTAGATATTAATAAAATATGGCTATATGTGCCAAATTTCATCGAGATCCGGTCATTGGTCTAATTGAAACGATGACAGCGAGGACATAGACAGACATTTTTTTAGGACTTTGCTAATGCTTCTGAACATATTTCCATCAAAATGTCGGAGTAGAAAAATCTTCGATTATTCAAAAGTGTAAATGTACAAAAAAACAATAGTCATTTTGAGTACCTAGGTCTTATAACAAATTATAATACATAATATACAGCATGCTGAGTGATAGTCCCGTAAAGTAATATTGCAACCAAAGACATAATTCTGAAATCATCTCAATTCCCGTAGAACAAATTTCTTACGCATACCGCAACGTTCAGCAAAATTACATAAGCGAGCTCAATCATTGGCATCGAAACCACTTCATTTATATACACATCGAGTTATTTCGGGAAGTAAATCAAACTATCTGCAATTGAGATCGCAGATGCAATCATAAACTTAAACAACTTCCTCCTAAAATCGTCTAAACCAAAGAATAATTGACTCCAATGTTTATCTGAATATTATATATTTAATTATCCATTATAAGCCATTATAAGTACATATAAGCAAACCGAAAAATACTATTAGATCAATTTAAAAGTCTACCTATTTTACATTAGAAATCAAAGATTGACTATTAAAAAGTCAGAAGATCGGCACGTAGATAACAATCAATCAGTAGGCGTAGTCACATTGACTCATTGACTCGAAACACCAAATTCGATTTGGAATCGAAAACTTTTCACTCAATAGGTGTGGAATCTGAGTGAAAATTTTTCGAACCCGTTTCGAATACGACTTTTGGAGGTAATATGAATACCCGTACAGGTGAATCAATCGACCCGTAGAAAACTCATAATCACCGTATGAGGAATTGATACTAACTATATATATACCATATATGGAATTGATATTAACTAGATAATTAATTATATGTAAGCCTGATGACCCTAGTCTTGCAAGTGTTCATAGACTATGGTAACTGCTTTCCATCATGTAAATAGAAGTTATTAAGCTCAAATTTACAGGCATAGGAAAATTCAAACAAGTAGCAATTTGTTCCTATCCGTGCCTTATTTAGGACCCCTTTATACTGGCTACATCTGGGGAATACAAAGTAGTAATGTGGTATCTACTTCTATGTATTTTATGTTACGCATATATAAAGTAGCATTTTTAAGAAAAGTCATACCTTGCATTTGGCAGCTACAGTTTTGGAAGGTTAAACCACCTGAAGTCTGATTGGAGCGACCACACTCCAACTCGAGTTCCAAACATTCAGAAAATTCGCCAATGCATTCGTACTGTCCTGCGACACGTCGACGGTTAGTCAACGGTATACCAGCATAAGATTCGACTTTCTTAGCTACTAATAAATGAAGGTAAAAAAATTAAATGATTAAATTTACGTTTTTAAACATACCAAAAAACAGATGCAATCGTGAATAGCTCGTCAAATGAACAAGAATTTTATATTCGACGACGCTCCCTATTACGTTGACCCGGTTGTTCAATTGATGATTTGAATATATTATGATGTTACATCATTTAACATAACGTAAAAACGAGATTAAAAACCAGTTAGTTTGACAGCGACTGTCGTTATAATCAGACTATCTTAATACTGAGGTAGCGATTATATTATACGTATTACATTGGAATGAGTAGTTAAAAAATGTAATAATTTGACTTAGCCTCCATACACAGATGACCTGTAGCAATATATCAGCTTATTGGAGTATTGTTGTATTCCTGCGAGTGAGTAAGGCATCCAGCTAGCTCTTGTGGAGACTCTGTGTTAGCAGCAGCGATGACAATGCAAGAGCTATATCTCTTGCAACGGTTTATAGGCTACGGTAACGGCGTCAAGAGGCAGGTGGACCGTGTGCTCGTTTGTCATGATATATGCAAAAAACTTAACTTACCTACTTACATTTCTAAGACATTACAGAAACATTCACATCCTTGGACTTCTTTTTCAAATTTGCAAATAAACACTAAACGTACTAAAAATATCTAAGGTAGTATTACATGTTCTAATCTAGCAATCAAAGGCTCGACACCCCCGGAAAGAAACCTTTTTGATGATACTATGAAAATGCATCAACCTGTGTTGAAATTCTTCAAAAAAAGAGTACTAAATAGCACTATATTCTTGCGTGATATATACGCCCACCATATCTCCATCATATTACGGGAAAACATCTAGAGCCAAATTGGTATAAATATAATAAAGTTCATTAAAGTCAGTTTTCAGGGTTCCTAAACTTTCGTAATTTCGTACGTTCGTTTCGTAAATTCGTGATGAGAGTTTAAAAGTTATAGAGTGTCAAATTCCTCTGTCTATAATATAGTATCGCATCCAGTAACAAATCGTTCAACCCTAAGTATGTTTATATTTGGTCTATGATGTAATCTAGAGTTTACAAAACATACGAGGCCATTTACCTACATAAATAAGCACCTATAAAAACATTTGGGAGTAACCTTTCACAAAGCCTCTTGAGGTACCAAAGCGTTCTTTTCCGTGGCATTTTTTGCCATTTTGTTGACCGCGTTACATTATGCACGTTCACGACATTAACAAATTAATAGCCTATATGTAGACAATCAGAAGTAGATCGTCTCTATGATATCTTTATATCTCATTGCACTCAATTACGCTGGGAGTAGTTTAAATTAATCAAGCCTATTTTGTTTGGTTTCGCTCTTTGTTTTTTATGGCATCTCGTCTCACCATGCATGATTTGTTTTATTGTGAGCTAGCATCTCATGATAACTTTTTTTTCTAATTATCGGGTTATCTAGTTTCTACTCATAATAAAATAAAACCATTACTAGTAAAGAAAATAATCCGTTGCCTCACATCATGATTTGTACGTAATTATATTACAAACAAGCAATTATTTGGCGTTGATATCTTTCTGCAACTCAAACTTATTCTACTAATTAGTATAAGTAATTTATCAAAATAATCTGGTCCCTGGGTCATTCATCCAAAAATTTAAGTTTAATAAGTTTATTTATTTAACAAATCATTTTATAGATCATAGAGATTGACCCCTTCCCCTTCCTTCAAAATTCCCCTTTACATTCAATTTATTATCTTTCTGAGATGGCGGTGTATTGAAACGAATGCTATGTCAGATAGTCTTAACTAATTACTCCGATTAGTTTAATGGCCGTTTAAATTTAATAACCATATAATAAATCTGGAAGTTTATATGTTATTACATTTGTTTGTACACGCGAAGAGACATTAATCAAGATTACACCTCTTAGCTAACACTGGTGCGATTTTATTGTTGAGTCATTCTAAATCAAAATTATGTTGTTTATGTTTTTATCCTCCTTCAAAGTAGTCGAGAATTTTGCCTCAACGAGATATTATAAGTATATAGCACGTGTCTGTCTGTAGTGTGAAATACATACAACATTGGCATTGAGCCACGAATCCTTCTGGATCCATCAAGTGGTTGCAAAAGGATATTCTTCCGTGAACCTTTAAATTGGGGTCGGTACCAGAAGCGTGCACGTCGCGACCCTGCCAGTCCAACACTGGACTGCAATTCTGGACCTAAAAATAAACCGCACAGACGCGCGGATTAGGGCGTCCCCCGTAGGCGACGCGCACCGATCCGCCCTCGTCGGTGCGGGTTTAAGTGCATGCGGCGGTGGGGGCCGCCACCCACCACGCAACGCCCAACCTGGCGGGTCGAGGAGAGCTGAGTGTCGTATAGGCACATGGAATGTGAGAGGTGGATTACAAGATAAGATGAATGAGTTGATAGATATAATGAATGAGAGATGCCTAGATGTTTTGTGTGTGTCAGAGACCAAGCGAAAGGGAAGCGACGCCGAAGATCTGCCCGGTGGCATGATGGCCCTGTGGTCCGGGGTGAACCAGGACGATCATGCCAGCGCTGGCGTAGGCGTTGTGCTTTCATCTCGCTTGGCCGCTGGTGTGAAAGATTACGATTTAGTAGGGCCAAGACTTCTCTGGGTTAAAATAAAACTGGGGATTACGCGAGTCTTTTTGGTTGCAGCATATGCTCCTGTAAGCTCTACTAATCCCCAGGAGCTCGAGAAGTTTTGGGAGACCGCAAGGGGTGTTCTGGATTTGGCTGATGCGAATGAACGGATAATTATGTGTGGAGATCTGAATGGATGGGTTGGGACCAAGCGAAGCAGTTATGAGGCTGTGCTTGGTCCATACGGAGATAAGAGAGTGAACGATGCTGGTAAGTTACTTTTAGACGTATGTATGGAACGAAACCTCCTTGTGACGAACACGTTCTTCCATCACAAGGATATTCACACGTACACATGGAGACGGAATGAACAGAAAAGTGTGATTGATCTGATTTTGATAGATGGACGTCTCCGAAAGTCGTTAATGGATACAAGAGCCTTCAGAGGCCCCACTCTTGAAACGGACCACTATCTGGTGATAAGCCGATTTGTGGGCCTTTTCAAGAAGTGGAGGCATTGGCGAGTGCGTATTCCTTTCGGAGACCATGAAAGAATAAGAAGTGAAAAATTGGAAGATGAAAGTGTGAGAAGTACGTATGTACGTCTAGTCAGTGAAAGACTTGCGAACGCGAGTCTTTCCGACTCAGATGTAGACGAATGTTGGAAAGTTCTGAAAGAAAGTATGGTGGACAGTGCGAAAGAAGCATGTGGATGCGCAAAGAGACGTAGAACACTGAAAGGAGATGCCTGGTGGGATGCGGAGGTTCAATCCTCCGTGGATAAAAAGAGGAGAGCGTGGCTGGATTACGTATCATCTTTGCACCAGAGTGATAGTATGAAAGAGAAGAAGAAAGAAATATACCGTCGATGCAAGAATGAAACCAAAGCTTTAGTGAAAGAGAGGCGTGAAAGACTACTTATGAATGAGGAAGAGAGGCTGACGAAGAACTTCGAGGCTAATACCAAACTCTTCTGGAGAGAGGTAAAGAAGTCTCGGAGTGGTTCGTCGGCATCCGGAATGGACAAGATAAAAGGTAAAGCTGGTGGCATTCTTGCTAACACTCAGGAGGTGTTAGAACGGTGGAGCGAATATTTTAGAGAAATGTATGATTATGTCCAGGGCGCTGGCACTGTGAATGAGTCTGTGACTGATTCGGCAGTGCCAACGTACCATGAAGACATTAGCATGGATGAGATTGAATGGTCGATACGAAGTTTGAAAAATGGAAAGTCAGCGGGAATCGATATGGTAACAGCTGAGATGATCAAACTGGGTGGCACCTACGTTAGGGACGCTTTCTGGTTTTGAGCAAATTATGCTGGAGAACCGGAAGAGTCCCGAGCGATTGGAGACGCGCAGTCATCGTGCCCTTGTATAAAGGCAAGGGCTCACGTATGGACTGCGCCAACTATAGGGCCATCAGTTTGATCAGCCTAGCAGCTAAAGTGTATGGAAAAATCATTGAAAGGAGAATGAGGGTGAAATCCGATGGAATGCTTTGGGAAGCACAGGGGGGATTTCGAAGCGGCAGAGGATGTACGGATCAAGTTTTTTCGCTCCGCAATATCGTGGAAAAGCATCTGGCTACGGACGAGAAGGTTTTCTGCGGTTTTGTGGACCTTGAAAAAGCATTTGATAGGGTCGTGCGAAAGAATCTCTGGAACATCTTGCCTAGATATGGGATTGACGGTGACCTTCTACGTGCTGTGCAATCCTCCTATGAGGATTGCACAGCATGTGTGAGAGTGGACGGCAGCTTATCACCCTGGTTTGATACCAATATTGGTGTCAGACAGGGATGCGTGCTGTCGGCTCGGCTATTCATCCTGTATCTGGACAGTTGTCTTCAGAGAATGAGAAATATGAACGTGGGAATGCGAATGGGTGATTTTTTATGCAGATGACGCAGTATTAATAGCAGAATCATCATCCGAACTGCAAACACTAGTCACAACAATGAAAGACGATTGTATGAAGAAAGGCTTACAATTGAATGCGAAGAAAACCAAAATAATGGTATTTGAAAGAGAGACAACCAGAACGAACACTAGGATTACGGTTGATGATGTAGTGTTGGAGCAAGTGGATGAGTTTGTATATCTTGGAAGCGCTTTTAGAAGCGATGGAAGGTACACCGCTGATGTGGAGAGACGAGTGAGTGCAGGGAATAGCGTGAATGGAGCGTTGGGTAAACTGTTTGGCAGCCGAAATCTAAGCCAGAAGGCACAGCTCGCTGTACACAGCGCGGTGTTAATCCCAACGCTAACTTATGGAAGTGAGAGCTGGGTATGGCAGAGAGAGCATGAAAGTAGAATAAATGCGGTCGAGATGCGAGCACTGCGAAAAATTTGTGGCATAACGCTTGCTGACCGCGTTCGAAATGATGACGTACGAAAGAGAGTTGGACTGAAAGAGAGTGTCGGTGTTAAGATAAGAAAGGGCATGCTCCGTTGGTTCGGACATGTAGAAATAATGCAAGATGAAAGAATGACGAAACAGATATACAATGCGAAAGTGGAAGGATGTAGGAGCCGAGGAAGACCAAGACTAACCTACCATGACCAAATTGGTCGTGTTTTATCAGAAGGTGATGTCAGGAGCCTTAGGAACCGGCGAGCGTGCATGAAAAGAGCTATGAATGTGAAAGAAGCGAGTGAAGTGTGTAAGGACCGCGTCTTATGGCGCTCGGTTCTCTGCCTACCCCGCAAGGGACCTGGCGTGAAGATATACATACAACCTTTAAATTGCGGAATAAACTCTCGTTCGAAAATTTCTCCAAGATACTTGTTCTTGAGACCTTTTTACTTCCCCAGAATAAATTGCTTAGTTATAGCTAGTATAATACATTTCTTTTATTTGTTTCTCTCATACCACTCAGGTGAAAACGATACGAAATCTAGCCCCACTTTCCTCATTGTCGTTAGAGGGGATTCAGCCTTCGAGTTTCAAATATACAAAACAAGAATACAATATAAATGACATATAGATAAAGTCGTCATGTATGTGAATCAGACCAAAAAACCTACTAAGTTATGTTTGGATATTAAAATACAATATTAAAGCAATGTTGTCGATTATAAGAGCGGGCTCTCCAAACACAAGTATTTATATACTTAAATAGAGACCCCAATCACAATGAGATATTGTAAAAAAGTGACAAATAAATACTTATTATTATTATATTTGTTTTTATTCACGGGTATTATCCCGGTCATTTGATAGCTGTGCGCGGGGATATGGATCCAACGCGTAGAGACCCTTTTAAGAAGATTCATGTTATGTTGTACACCCACCGAGACCCGCTCCTAAAAATATCGATAGAATTATATATCTATGAGCAGGTCACGGCAGGTATTGGGACTATTGCGAATGTGTAGGAAATTTTTAGTCTATTGTAATGAGGTCTGGAGGGATTATTGGTACTGGGTTATTGCAGAAGAGGGACGGACACCTGCCATAACTATCATATCTGATTGTTATTTTTGGCAGGCGGTGGCCCGCCACTCACTGGGTGGACCCCCGAAATGCCAGAGGAAAGGCCCTGATCGACTATCTGGAGCACTCGGGTACCCGTGGTGTCGTTACGCACCAACAGCTCGCCACAAGCTGCCCTGCGGGCTTTGTTATTATTTTTACTTATTTCACGGGTTTTAATCCCAGTCATTTGATAGGCGTGCGCGGGGATATGAATCCAACGCGTAGAGGCCCCTTCGAAAACAAAGACGTAATGTATTATACCAGCTGTGGCCTGCTCTAAGGGATATCAATGGGAGGATATACCCACGAACAGGTCACGGCAGGTATTGGTACTATTGGGGCAGGCCCCAAGTGATTTCCAGTACGTCCCCGTCGTCTGCCCTGGACCCATCTCACCGGTGCGCGGTAACGCAGTGGCCGGTGAGTGGTGACCAAATCTGGAAAGTCGATACTTGTGGGCGAGGTGGTTAAGTACCTAGGAGGAGTTATCAGGTGGATCTTGCTTTTCGCAGTGGAGTGTGTGTCTTGGTGTTCTTTGTTTTGTTGTGTTTTTGTGCAGTTCGTTATTGTCTCTTGTGTTTGTCGTTGTGTGTCTAGGTTTCGGTGACGAGCCTAGACAGCCGAGTCCCGGCGATGCCGGGAGCGGGGGGTATGTTGGGACCTAAGGGTTCCGGGGGGAGTGGGCCCGCGGAGGGGCCACCAGTTTTTGTGGTGGATAGCGAGTCAGGTGGGGGTGAGGAGACCGACAGTATGTCGGTCCCCACCCTTTCGGAGTCGGAGCTGGGGCGGGGCAAGCGCCTCTTCTCCGGCTCAGAGACCGAGGCGCCGGCGGAGAGGGCGAAGTTGCCGACGGCCAGGCGCGGGAAGAGGGGCGGCGCTGCCCTTACACTGGCCAGAGCCCGCCGTCAGCTCAAGGAGCGCGAGGAGGAGGAAAGGGAGCAGGCCATCCAGGCGCTCCTTGAGAGGCGGGCCTTTGGAGTCCAGAGGAAGAGCGCGGAGGTGGCCGGAAGCGCCGAGGGGGTCAGCCCCGAGGCGGCCAAAAAGAAGAGCCCCGAAGGGAAAAGCCCTGAGGGGGAGGCGGCGTGCCTAACTGAGAGGGGAGCCGAAGAGCTCATGGTGGTGGCCGGGGAGAAGCTGGGGCTGATCCTCGACCTCACCAGCAGGTCGGCGAGCCTCAAAGGCGGCTACGCCGCCAAGATTGTGAAGGCGGCGGGCGGGATAAAGGAGATCCTCGAGTCCCTCGTGATGCGCACGGAGAGTGGGGAGACCTTCCGTCTCCGAGCCGACAACGCTCGGCTGCAGCGCGAGGTCTCCTCGCTGCGGGAAGACGTCCGGGCGCATCGCCTGGAATTCGAGGAGCTCCGCAAGGAGAGGAAGGCGCAGGGGCCGACGGGCCCGGTCGATATACAGGCTCTGGAGAGCAGTATCGCCCGGCTCGTCGGTAACTTGGTGGACGGGCGGCTCGCCGACCTAGAGTCGCGCCTGCCCCCTCCGACTGTCGCCCGTCCGCCATTAGCGGGTGACAGCTCCGCAGTCGCCAAAGCCGCGAGGGCGGCCATTGAGGGCGCGCGAAGGCCGGCGACTAAGTCGCAGCGCGCTAATGCGAGCGCACCGGCCGAGCTCGACGTGCGCCCTCAGGCGAGAAAGGCCGCCAAAGTGGGCCCCGCCCGCCGAACTGGGGCCAGCGAGGAGTCGTGGACGAGCTTCGGCCCGTCCACATCTAGGGCGAAGCCGGCCGCGGTGACACCGTCGGCAGCGGCAGGGACCGCCGAGGTCCCAGAGGTGGCGTCGTGGACCGACGTGGTCCGCCGCAAGCCGCGGAAAACCGCGGCCCCCGCGACTCCTGCGAGACCGGCGCCCGCCAAGGCGTCAGCCAACACTCCCGCGGGCAAGGAGGAGGGCCGAAAGCCCAAGGTGGTGCTCCCCAGCTCCACGGCCGTAATTTTAAAGTTACGGCCGGAGGCAGCCACAGGGGGGGCATCGTATGCCTCGGCCCTCTTGAAGGCCGAGCGGGAGGTGAATCTGGGGGAGCTGGGAATCGGCTCGCTCCGGATACGCAAGTCGGCGACCGGAGCGAGGCTGATCGAAGTCCCCGGCTCCACCAGCCACGAGAAGGCTGACGCCTTGGCGGCCAAGTTGACGGCCGCCCTGTCCGGCGTCGTAGAGGTGTCCAGGCCCGTGAAGTGTGCGGAGTTCCGACTCACGGGTCTGGACGATGCCGCAACGGCACAGCGGGTCCAAGCTGCGGTCGCGCGGGAGGGTGGCTGCACCCCGGAACAGGTCCGGGTGGGCGAAATCCGCCCGGACTGGCGGAACTCCAGCTCCGCCCTGATGCGCTGCCCGGTGACGGCAGCGAAAAAGCTGCTCGAGCTGGGCAGTATAGGGGTGGGCTGGAGCAGGGTGCAGCTCCATTTGTTGGAAGCGCGCCCCATGCACTGTTACAAGTGCATGGGGAAGGGGCACACAGCCGAGTTGTGCCCCTCCAAGGAGGACCGCAGCCGCCTGTGCTACAGGTGTGGGCAGCCGGGGCACATCGCCTCGGGCTGCTCGGCACAGGCCCGCTGTGCCGTGTGCGCCGACGCCGGACGAAAGGCGACGCATGTGATGGGGGGTCGTCTCTGTAACCCCCCATCCATACGCGGGAGAACGCCCCCCATCTCTCGCGGGAGTGGGCGGCAGGTGGCGCCTGAGGCTGGGATGTCCGAATAATGGCCGGACATCCTCGCTTCCTGCAGGCCAACGTCAACCACTCCGCCGGGGCTCAGGACCTATTCCTGCAGACCATGGCGGAGTGGGACGTGGACGTGGCGGTGGTTGCGGAACCATATTCCGTGCCCTCCCGGCCTAACTGGGCCGGGGATCTGGACGGTTCCGTGGCCATCGTCACGAGGCCTGGCGCCAGCCCCCCACTCGTGTTGAGTGGGAGGAGGGCGGGATACGTGGCGGCGGTTCGGGGAGAGTACGCAATCATCGGTGTGTACTTCTCCCCGAACCGCGACCTGCCGGCCTTGGAGCGGCTGCTCGACGCTCTGGGGTCGGCAGTGAGGCGGCTAGCGCCCGCCCAGGTTTTCGTGGCCGGGGACTTCAACGCCAAGTCCACGGCGTGGGGCAACCCGGCCACGGAAGCCAAAGGGCGGAAGGTGGAGGAGTGGGCGCTGGCCGCGGGACTGTCCCTCTTGAATAGGGGGACAGTCCACACGTGCGTGCGGTGGAACGGAGGGTCGGTGGTGGATCTGTCCTTCGCCACCGCGTCCGCCGCACGCCGAGTGGAAGGATGGAGGGTGGAGACGGGGGTGGAGACACTCTCGGACCATCGCTATATCAGGTTCGAGGTGTCTCCAGCCCCCGGGAGTCCGACGATTTCGTCCCGGTGGCGGAGCCGGTTCCCGCGTTGGGCACTCACTAGGCTCGATCGGGAACTGGCAGAGGAGGCGGCCATAGTCGGCCGCTGGGGCCTCCCGCCGATGGAGGATTTGGGGGTGGAGCAAGGGGCTGGCCGTCTCTGCGACGCCTTCACGGCGGTGTGCAGGGCGGCCATGCCCAGTGTTGGGCGTCCGCCCCCAAGGCGGGCGGTCTACTGGTGGTCGGCGGAGATAGCCGACCTCCGGGACGCCTGCAACGGGGCGCGTAGAGCGTACACCCGGAGCAGGCGTCGCCGCCCCCGGGACGAACGACGAGATGGCCATCTGCACGGCATATACGTGGAGAAGAAGAGGGCCTTGCAGATGGCCATAAGTAGGGCCAAGGAGGGAGCGTGGCAGGAGCTGCTGGAGGGCCTAGACAGGGACCCGTGGGGCCGACCTTACAGAGGAGCGCGGAACAAAATCCGCGCTCAGTCGGCCCCGCTGACGGAGACCCTCCAGCCAGCCCTGTTGGAGAGGGTTGTCGGGGAACTCTTCCCCGACACCCCACGGGGGTACGCTCCCCCTAGGATGGCCCGATCGTCGGACTCCATAGGAGAGGAGGAGGGCGCTCCGCCGCCCGTCACCGACCAGGAAATGGAGGCGGTAGTTGACCGCCTCCGAGGTAAGAAGAGGGCGCCGGGTCCGGACGGGGTGCACGGGAAGGTGCTAGCGTTGGCTCTCGTGCACCTCGGAGACAGGTTCCGGGAGCTCCTCGACTGCTGCTTGCGGTCGGGGTGCTGCCCGGGACCCTTCAGGGTGGGCCGGCTCTGCCTTCTGTTGAAGGGAGACCGGCCCCCGGACTCGGGGTCGGCGGTTCGACCGGTCGTTCTGCTGAACGAGGCGGGGAAGGCCCTAGAAAGGGTTGTCGCTTCCCGCCTCGCTCAGCACTTGGAGGATAGCCCGGGACCGGGCCTTTCGGATGCCCAGTTCGGGTTCCGGGCCAGGCGGTCGACCGTCGACGCCATTAGGCGCCTTAGGTCGGTGACGGAGGAGGCGGAGCGCGAGGGTAAGGTGGTGGTGGCGGTGTCGCTGGACATCGCCAATGCCTTCAACAGCCTCCCCCACAGTACCATACTGGAGGCCCTCAAATACTTTGAGGTGCCTCCGTACTTGGGGAGACTGTTGAAGGCATACTTGGAGGACAGGGAGGTGTGCTTCGAGGATGCGAGGGGCCGTATGGTCAGGAGGTCTGTCGGGTGCGGGGTCCCGCAGGGGTCCGTTCTGGGCCCCATTCTGTGGGACCTCGCTTACGACTGGGTCCTGCGGGGCCGTCTCCTCCCCGGGATGGGTGTCATCTGCTATGCAGATGACACCCTTGTCACGTCCCGGGGTAAGAACTTAGTGGAGGCGGCGCGGCTGGCCGAAGTCGGAGTAGGACTGGTGGTCAGCCGTATAGAGAGGCTTGGGCTTCGGGTCCGTTTGGAGAAGACCGAGGCCCTCCTCTTCCGCGGGGCCGGCAGACGGGGCCCTCCCCCCGGAGCACACCTCCAAATAGGAGGAGAAAGGGTAAGGGTGAGTGCCCAGATGAGCTACCTGGGCCTCACCCTGGACGGACGATGGACCTTCGGCCCCCACTTCGAGCGGTTGGGGCCGAGGGTCATCAGAGCTGCGGCGGCGCTGGGTCGCCTCCTGCCCAATGTCGGCGGGCCCAGCGCCGCGTGCAGGCGGCTGTACTCCGGCATCTGCCGGAGTATGGCCACGTACGGTGCCCCCATATGGGCGGACGCCCTCTGCGCTCGCAACAAGGCTCAGCTGCGCAGAGCGCAGCGGGTCATAGCGCAGAGGGCGATAAGGGGGTACCGGACGGTAGCGTGGACGGCCGCGACCGCCCTTGCTGGCGACCCGCCCTGGGAGTTGGAGGCGGAGGTGCTCGCCGAGGTATACGGGTTTGTCTCGGAAAGGAGGAGGCTCGGCGAGCGCCCCACATCGGTCGAGGTGGGGCGGTACCGCCAGCGAGGGCATGTGGAGATGATGCGGAGGTGGGGGGAGGACCTGGCGCAGCCGCGGTACGGAGTCCGCGTTGCGGATGCGCTGCGCCCGGTCCTGGAGACGTGGATGCGCCGCCGGCGCAAACCCCTCACTTTCCGCATGGTGCAGGTGCTCACCGGACATGGGTGCTTCGGTGAGTACCTGCACCGGGTCGCGAGGCGGGAGGAGCGGCCAGGCTGCCACGATTGTGGCGCGGCCGAGGACACTGCTCAGCACACTCTGGAGCAGTGTCCCAGGTGGTCTCGGCAGCGCCACGATCTGGTGTCCGCGCTAGGAAGCGCGGACCTCTCACTCCCGAGCGTGGTCCGCTCCATGCTCGGGAGTGACAGTGCCTGGCAGGCGATGGCCTCCTTCTGTGAGACCGTCATGTCCCAGAAGGAGGCCTCGGAGCGGGACAGGGAGGATGATCCTCAGGCTGTCCCGCTCCGGAGACGGCGGACGGGAGTGCGGCGTAGGCGCTACGCGCACCTACTGCCGCCTCCCTAACCTGTGGGACTAGGGGTCAGGATGGGAACCTGGCCCCATAACGGTCCCGCCGCCGGAGGGGCTGTCCCAATTTGCCGGGACGGCCCCTAGATTGAAGAAGTCCGGCCCCTTCTGAGGGGCTGGCCAGTCGCAGTGGTGCCCTGTTGCTGACAGATCCGGGGCACCACACCAAAGCGGCCGATGGCATTTCGCGGGGTCGTTTAGTGGGTATACCGTCGGACAGCCGACGGGGAGTCCCACACTACCACCGGAGGCCACCCAGGCACCGGTGGTGTGCGTAACGCATTTTTCCCCGCGTCACAAAAAAAAAAAAAAAAAAAAAAAAAAAAAAAAAAGGTATTGGTACTATTGCAAATGTGTCGGAAATAACTGGGCTATTAAAATGAGGTCTGGAGGGATTATTAGTACTGGGCTATTACAGAAGGGAGACGGACACCTGCCATAACTATCCTATCTGATGTTACTTCGGCAGGCGGTGACTCGCCACTCACTAGATGGAACCCCGAAATGCCAGAGACAGTCGGCCGGGGGCAACACCGACGTGAGTGACTCAGGGATGTCGAGAGGTGTGCTGCGCTTTCTTCGAAGTTACTCGCGGCGTTATGCTCTTTAACACTTCTACCCCTGGAGCATATCACCTGCTAGAGCAGACTATACTCTATCGACTCCTCTCTGGACGGCCAATGAAGGCAAGCCAGAGCTGAGAGTCCTGCTTATTATTATTATTTCGAAGATATGATATATGGATCAGTTCCTTCCTGGGTACTTCAACGTGTAATATTCACCTATATTTATTAATTTTACTTGAAGAACTTTTATAATATAGTATAGTAGAACACTCTTTGTAGACTGTTATATTATTTTTAGTTAATGGCAACACACGCGCAATATTTTCTGTATAAGCGTTCATAGGTACGGTAACTTTACACCAGGTGGGCCAAATGGACACCGAAATGGTAATGAATAGTGACGTTCACAGCTGGTGACACATTGGCTAAACATTGGAACTAGCTGCGAATTTAAATTTTGGCTGCCGTTTGTAGGAAAGTAACAGCAATATAGCACAAAAGGCAACTAGCCGTATCTGGCTAGGAGTGTCGCTCATGTGTTCCCACGACTGCTGCTAATACAGCAACGCCTTAGGAGCTTACTGGTATCCTCACTCAGTCGGAGAAACAAAACAACCCAGGGAGTTTTTATTTTGATGTGGTTTCCCGTAAGCGATGGTACTTCCCCAGTTGGGCTGCTGTGATGAACCCTACCTCTCTTAAAAACCCCTAGTCCAAGACAATATACAGTTATCCATGTTCATGTACACAAAAGTATGTTCTGTGTGGAAATCGAACCTCGATGTTAAAATAACCATAGCTAACCCGACCATCGAGTTCATCGGTTCATATAATTATGTTGCCTCGTATATTTTATAGTTTTCCGAAATGAACGAACAGAGAGCGAAGAGCTTATTATGTGCTAAGACGTAAACAAAAATCTGTAAGTAACTTGAACAAGTAAAATTGAATTAACGGCTATATTCCTTCAGATTAAAATTAAAGTGCCAGTCAGTTAATTGAAAGTGTCTAGGTAACTAGTTACTTATTTATGGCTTATTTTCTTTAAGTTTGTCATGCGTAATTGAGTACCATCCTTGATAGATGGCCAAGGCTCGGAAATTATTTTTCATTTAGCTGACTCGTAGTTAATTCTGTTAAGTTATAAGGATTTATCCCCTGCGGATAAAATTTACGATTACGATGTAACTTTTTGGCTGCAGGAAACAAATCATTTATAATATTCGTATGGACATTAAATTTAAATTTTCTAGTGCGGCGTTATGTAGGCGTGAGAGTAATAAATAATTTATTAACACAATGTATGCACTGTTGTAACAAGTTTTATGATTTATTTTTGGTGACAAATAATTGTATTGCATTTTTTTTTCAGTGACATAAAGATTAAATAAAAAATGGAATTACGTGTCAGATCCTTGCCCATTGATGTACAAAGCAATTAATCGGGAGCAGTGACTCGGCTCAGCCAGTCCATTACTTTTTTGTAGATCGTCCGACAGTAACATGACGGCGCATGTAGTGCTAATGTGCAAAACTTAACAGCAACACTCAGGGTTACCAGCCAGCCTGTATATAATCTAGAGTATATAATATTACCAAATTCTTACATGCTAATAATTTCAAAAGACATACAACATTATTCCTGATAACTTTCAGAAAATAAAATGTAATAGAGTGTGGATACGGAGTTAACAAATTCGTTTGACGTAGGTTCTTTACGATTTAGCACATATATTTACAGGAAAACACATTCATTTTTTAGAATATTGAACCAGTGCACATGACTAGATAATCTATAAACTAAATAAATTTGTGCTAGGCCTCGAGTGCTGCAGACTCAGTTCTGATTTTCTGCTTGGACTGTGAAGGTCGGACGGCAATCGCCCTGTGTAAAAATCAGTATCTTCGCCATATCCCTAGACTTAGGTATTCAGGCTTAGAGACCCCGTCAATCCTAATGGATTAGGCAACGGGATAACGCTAGGAAAAAGAAGACCCTTATTGCGGCATAACTCTATAACTACTCGTACATGTCCTAAAGCGGGCCGTAGACGTATTTGCACCTTGTATATTATTAAAAAGTTAAAACTTCGAAACTGACAATTGGTAACGTGATCACCTTGTTACAAGGAGTTATAAATATAGTGTGAAAACTAAAACAAAATGATTGACATATCAGTTGAGATCTGGGCACCCGCTTACTCTGCAAGCACCTCGTGCTCCAAACGTACCGCGCCGCCAGTCAGTCGTCCCGTCACAATATTGGCATGTTCAAATCACGAGATACGAGCTCAACTGACAGAGACTAGACAGGATCAACAGGCTTTTTATCCGTTACATCTAATAGTTGAACCCGAATCAAAAATAATGTAACACGAGCAAACAGTTAATTTCAGTTTTTACATGCGAACCACCTAAAATTGACTTACTATGTTATAGCCTAACAAAAACTTTGAGGCCATCGCTTCATATTGCCAGGGAAATGACACAGCGTCATTTAGTTAGCCGTGAATGTCGTGATATGTTTTTTTTCTGGTGCTCACATTTATTGTCCGTCAAATATGCTTTTATATAATAACGAATTTAATTTTTATGGCTATGTATAATGTATACGATAGCGTATGCAACTCTTTACTTACGAAAAATCTCCATTTTAGGTACTGAACTGATAAATTGGTAAGTGACAAATCATTCTGAAAACGAAGGCGTTCCACTGTGATAGTTTATCTAAGTCGATCTAAGTAAAGAATCATTGAAATCAGTTACGAATTGCGACGTATAGCGTGTAAATACATATACGCACGAATGTACATTGGATAGGCTTACTTGCGTACAATAAATAGTCATAATTCATAAATATCTCATGTATCCACAAACTAAATTAAAAGTTTATTTCTTAAGAAACGATTTTAAATATGATTCCTTTTGTCGTTGAAATCTAAGCCTGGTCTGGTCTGGTCTGGCCTAACACACGGTAATTTGGCAATTGATATACTCATGCGATATTCACCCATAGTCTTTAAATCAACAGTGCCTGGGCGACAAACCTTCGCTCGGCATTTTTCACGACTTGTATGCAAAATCACATTATGAGTGGGTTGAAAAAAAAATACTAGCCTCAAACAATCTACAACTAATCAGTTGTCAGAGAGTCATAGTAAAAGCACTTTTATCTCAAACCACGTCGGATTTAGCAGCAGCCTACAATATGTAAGTAAGGCTTGGGAATTGGACACCGTATAACAATAAAATCGCGTTGAAGGTTGCCTTAACTTGTCAAATACGTACAAAAATGAATCTGCATCGGATTATCACTTGTGATAAAAAAGTGGATCTTGTGTTACAACCGAAAACGCACTGTTTGGACTCAGGAGAGGGAGCCAATGAGATAAAAGAGGTAGGTTGCCTTGAAGCTAGAAGGTTGCCCAACTAGAAAAGTGCCTCCAACTTACAGAAGATCATAGCGTAATAACAACTCCCTGGAGAATGTACGTGTACGATATTGACCAATAATTCGATTAATCATTGCCTTTCAATTAAAATAAGTCTCTTATTTGGTAGAAAAAAATGGCAATTTCATTGGAAAAGGACAATATACTCGTATTTCTATATCTTCTTTATAACATCCGCAATTGCAATTAAGTACGGATATAAACAAGATATAGCCATCTCGATTGATAGTTGATGGTAGTCTGGTTACTTTATGTTAGGTAAACCTGAAGTGCATCTCTATCCAGATATAAATAATTTTACAGCCTCCATTTTCCATTTTATTACCCCGTAAAACCATTAGTCATATAAATAGTATTCCAGATGTAAAAAGCAATTAATATAATTATAACAGCAGTTAGGCACTGAGTGCAACCTATGAACGCTTGCGACCCCCAGAATCACCGTTGGTGTCTCTAAGCCTGTTTAAAAATTTCTTTACGACCTTTTTAAAGAACTCGTCCTTTACTGCAGCTCAGAAACTACCCTCTAAGAAAATCTTGGCAAGGCAAATCTTATGAGGTCATGGAAGAAAACCTACCTGGAATTGAACGCATAGCACCCATTTCTGTTCCATTGTATGAATAGGAATTCGCGGATGACGGCGTACGGAGCGATTGTACAATCAATACAACACACAAAGGAAGGCAAAGGTTTTCTTCAAACACTGTGAGAATTCTCACAGTTTTTGCACCTTGTTCAACTCTTACGAGCATTCTCTACGAGTAGAACATGTTCCAAAACAAATGTCCAATAGCCTAACCCAAAGACTATTATGATCGAATTTCTAAATACCTAGCGGAAACGAAATTTTCTATTGGTTTAATGGTAAACGATTGGTCTTAGCTGGTAAGGATGTTGGTCCGACTGAACCGAAAATGTTTATCATTAAGCCAAAAACTGCATGAGACTAATGTCCTTGTACCACTTTAATGTCAATAGTAAAAAGGGTAGGAACTTCGGTCTTAGAGATAGCATTTTCAAAAAAAAAATATCATTAAAAATGCTATGCTGATTAATAACGTGATATTTTCAAAAAAATGAGCAAAAATCCTATTTAAAATATAAAGTGCAAAAGATATTAGCATCCTTAAAAAATATTATGAACCTCTTAACTTCTATTCAGGCCGCGATAATTGAAGTGATCAAGACTGACGTACGCAAGTCGGCCGTGGAAAGTATGCTCGTATTCCTAGGTCGCCGGCGACGACTTAAAAAGAAGTAAATGTTGCATTTTCCGCTACAATTACTGCGCGATATTGATGGCGTGTTCTATCACAATAAAAAACACGTATGTGGAACGAGATATGGTGAAAAACGTATTTAATAAACTCGAATTCACCACATTCAAATTTTAACATCAAAATGATTCAAAAAATGCTTCCAACCGCAAGAGTAGCAATAACACGCTAGAGATTATGTTTTATACAATCTAGAGAGGGATGCAAGCATACGGCCCGCCTAATTTAAAGTAGTTACCGTAACCTAAACGCTTGTAATGCATTAAGTATAGCTCGTGCAATGTCGCCTCTGCTGCTAACGGAGCTAAACCTTAGAAGCTTACTGGTAACCTCGCTGATACGAAGGAATACAGCAACTCTTCAGGGAGTTATCATTTGGCTGTGGATTTTCTGTGAGGTAGAGGTACTTCCTCAGTCAGGCTGTTTTGATGCGCCCCAACCAAACCAAGACAAATAGTCATGTTCATGTACACAAATGTTTGTCCTATGTTGGAATCGAACTCTCGAGCCTTGTTGTGAAAATTACATTACTAATCACTCCGTCACAGAGCGTGTCAATATATATATAGTATATTATCGGTATCAACATAATTTAAGGCTTTTATCCGTTAAGGTCGCGTACACGCACATATGAGCAAGAGTTCACAGTTTGCTGCTTTCCATGCATATTCAACCATTCGTTTACATCGGCAACAGACGGACACACAAACATACGGTATGCCACTTGGCAGGGTTCACTACATTTACGCTACATGTTGTTGACGTAGCTTTTGTTCTAAAATGATGGTGAGTGACTTATTCGTAAATGCATTTGTAACTGTATGTAACATTACGATCTAGTTACTCATTTTAAGTATCCTGCATACTCTTTCTGCATTTATCATTGCTTGCCATATCATGTAAATCGTCACTATAAATCAACCCTACGCTTCTATGACTATAAACGATAAATGCTTATGATAGAATTCCACCGTACAATAACTCTACAGCCATGAAACCTTTTGAAACTTAAATAAGAGAGTATTCAAATGCACAGTTCAGCAATCCTCAACATAGTCTAGCCTAGAGCATTATACGTGGGTGGGTGGTCCGGCAACTGCATTTAATGAATATTTGTGTCAATTTTGTTATATAATGTCAAAAGTTATTTAGTATTTCTTTATAAGTATAGTTATTATTAGAGATCGGTTATTCAGATACATATTTTCCTAAAGGTCGGGTGTTGGATAACATGGAAAGCACTTTTGAATAAAAATACATTATCACCCCCTACACCTTAAAACAGTATACACTCTGGGCTGAAAAAATTTTACGTAGAATGCATTCGTTACTTTAGCAAACTGGTATACCAAAATTTCTATTACAATAGTGCATTACTGCAGAGGCAGGGAAGTTAGTGATTGTTGAACCAGTATATGTCAGCAGGACGAGCTGACAAGTCCAGTGGTATAATCCTGACTGAGTTGACGAGTTCAGCGATCATAATATAGTGTTTTTGTGTTGTGTTCATAAATAAATTTCGCACGGACATTCTTGAATTCCCAGAATTCCATAAAAGTATAATAATCTAAACAGCGCGATTCGTGTAATGTTAAATTTGACGCCATCTAATCAAATTGCGAAACTAGAGCTAAAATAATAATACTTAAGATGCTAATGGATCACAGAAGATACTTACACAGGACAAACATACCTATTACTTCGATTAAGCTGAAAATATCATAAGAATGTCAAGATACTTCCACTGTTAAAAAATGTGATCAAATGTTTTAGCCGTTCGGGAAAAAAATTAATGCGAATTTTCGTTTACTCATGGCCTTAGAGTTCATGTCTTGAAACATATTAATAAAATATGAATTTTTACCTTTGATGGAAATTACAATAACTTTCCTATAAAATAGAAAGTTAATCTTCTTCTTCGCGTAATCCCGTTTCCTAATCCATTAGGATTGGCGGGGTTCGCTACCTAATATTTTGCGAAGATACTAAAACGGAAGTATTTATTACAACTGCATTTAGCATGTTGTGATATATTGAAACTGCAGTAATACGGGTCTCATTTCATTCATATAAATTTGGTTTAAAAAGTAATTTAGCAAAAACCTTTGATTGAATAAAGAAAACATAAAAAAGTTACAAGTAAAATTAAAATTGACTTCATTGAAGAATCAACACCACAAAGATAAAGCAACGATATGAAAAGCCGTCGACTTCAATGAATTGGGATTAATTTATTATATAAAGTATTTATCACAGTGTTGTGGTCCTGTAACATGTATCTGTTTTTAAATATATCACGTATTTTTTGTAAATTGTCAGTAATGTGTGTTTACACTTGTTACTTTTTATGCCGTGAAACTATTAAAATAACTTTCTGAAGACTATGAGTATACACTTCGTAATTAATACCTCCGAAACTTTTATAGACCTGTATGTTTATTTTATATCTGCCTAGGATCTTCATAAGAAACGATGAAAAATAAAAAATGTTCAACCCTTAATTTTCAATCATATCACTTTGTAAGATCAAATACCTACATGCCGACACTTTGCGAGTTTATATCTTAATTGGCAGTCAAGAGGAATATGTAATGAAGAATCCTTGGCCAGGTGACAAATGCGTCGCGAACGAGATCTCTAAAATAGACAAATGCTCAACCTTTGCATTACTCAAAGCCTCATTAGATTACATTAATATAGGCTCAAATGATAAGTCGTGGCTACACTAAGAAAAATATCAGCAAGCAGCGGATCTTTTGCTTTAGTGAAATATTTACCTATCATTAATAATCTGCAGTGGTGATGACTCTATCCTATCTAAAAAAATCTCAATATAACCTACTTTAAACCGTAAGCTTAATGGGAATTTCTTAGTGGACTTTCGGATTGACTAAGATTAATAAAATAGCTTGTTAATCTCTTCATGCAATCAAAATCTGCTCGACTAACTAACATAGACAGTATAATAATATATACTTATATAATCATCAGAATACATACTCATAAAAAGGGAACTTATAAGGAGGAATCAAACTTCAATATTCTACGTATTAAAGTAGAGCGTGAAAGGTAAAGTTTAAATGGGGATAATAATATTTTTCTTCTCAAACTTACTTTGAACGTGATATACAGCTGAGACTTCAGCATTATTATATATGACGAGCTCGGTGGCTCAGTGGTGGAACGCGCTGTTGTAATGGTACCAGCAAATTTTATCGATAATAAGATTGCGCAATATTATTCAAAATTGAAATGGTTAAAAATTCCTTAAGATTGGTGTATGGTCGAATGCAACATGGCTGTACGCACATGTGCAACCCATTATTTTTTTTTGTCTGTTGGCACGGAGCTCGTCGAGCTTATGCAATCAAATTAGGGTTACCTAAGAGTATAGAACGAACCCACGTAAGATATGTCGATGTTTTGATGAAATTCAAAATTGATAATGAATACAAGATCGAACCGATCTGTTGGAAATAATTATGACAAATAGATGTTTGAGAATAATTGGATTACAAGTGGATCGACGCAATCCCTGTTCCTAAGGGGAAGCTCTTAGATGTGGCGGCCAAGACTTATGTCTGGAGTTTATTCGGGTATTTAGAATAAGATCTAATTTGGGTACTAATCACAGTTAATTAGCATGTGTAAATTATGCATTATTCGGTAAATTAAGTTAGTTGTAAGACCTAGTCTGGAGTGGATAATGTGTACGGAACCTTGCGTCTAAACACAGATCGGCGTGGCGGTTTTACGGGGTTGAAGCGCGCGCGGGGTTATCGTGGACTATATAGGCGATGGGGATCGAGAGGACGTGAGAGAATAGCCAATACTGACTAGTGAGTCGGAGCGTATTTCGGGAATTCTTAAAACGTTGTATTTTTTTTTTTTTGTAACTTAAGTAATCAGTATTTGTTTGGGCTATTTGGCTATAAGATTTGTTAACCAATTCTTATAGTTTTCTTTAAATTCACGAAAGTTTGTTTAAAGTGGCTTGTTATTAAGCAACATTGATACATTTCAAACTCCGTGGTAAACTGACTGTGACAACTGAGCGAAGTTTGAGTGGTTTTAGAATCAAATACACGATTTAGTACGGATAGGTAAGCCGTACGTAAATCTTCCCACAGAACACTAGGGCCCCACCTCTCTAACGCGAAATAAAGCGTTCGTGAAGTGTGTACATACATCACGGAATGTCGGGGCGACTACAATCCCGCAGGCTGGTCTAACTTCATAGTTAAGCTAGCTTGAATTGTCATGAGTCTGTGACGATTACATTTTCCGTAATTGGTGGACCGTAGGGCTAGGCTTTCATTGACTCACACGTCTGCCAGTTGTCTACACAAAGTTATATACACATATATATATTTTATAACACAACTATCTATACACAACGTTCTTAGACACACTCGCGTTAGGGCGTTAGGTCACATCCCGGGTCTTGTTTCTTTGAATCCGCGATAGTTTCTGTTAGATAATTAGGATTAGGATTAGAGGATTTACGTTGTAAGGTTCCGTATAGAATCCATTGTCGACTAAGTTATAAATAAGTGCTTGTTCGCATGAGTTTGAATGTTTATTGAATAAGGTGGTTGGCAGTATAAGGATCTCGCGATTTTGACTATATAACGCTCTCATTTTATTTTATTTGGAAAAAAAAGGATATATTTATATCAGTAAATGTAACATCATAGTGTGCGGTAAAGATTAATCCGTGTTAGCCCCGTGGTTTTGAACATTGATTAATTTCGGTTGGGCGCTCAGTGGTGGGTTAGTCAGGCCTGTAACCAGTCTGAAAGCACGCATATCAGACGGTTATTCACTCGACTGACATGGTAAGGGTACCGTACACTTTACAATAAATGATGAAGTTTCTTTAAAGTACTGTAAGGTTGGAATACCATAAACACGAGAGCATAACTTGCGCGATAACGTCCCGCGTGAATAAGCAAAAGAACGCTATAAGCGTCAATAGACTTTGATTTCCGATAAGCTTGTAATTCGTTCGTATAGCGAGAAAGTAATTAACATGTCTTTAAAATGTTAAGGCAATCCGCCGAGTGTATTCAATTCACTCCAATCCAGTCCCATTAATTGGTAAAACCCGATCAGGGTTTAAGAGCTCTTATACAATCGATAATGCGCACATATAACTTATAATATATAAATATATACCAATGGACTTGGAATAGTAAGGCTTGGAGCAAGTGGCTATTAGTTGCAACAACAAAATATTAAATAAAAGTCGTACGCACACAAATACATGGTTATATAAATACATTGTTTCTTTGCGAAGAAACCAGCTCCAAAGACCTTAGCTGTGTGTTGGAAATCCCGGCCAGGGTAAATAAGCCACGATATAAATACTATAATACGAACCACACACATGCAAATAAAAGTTCGACTAATCCCGAGCTTATGGGCGGATTTCCATTATTAACTCGTATATACGACACTAGGCATTAAGACATCGAAATATCTTACATCAATATATATATATATCAACAAATCGAAGTAGAACTGTTAATTCAACTGTACATAGGCTGGGGAGATAGGGTTTTAGGTAAATACAGAATACATAAGACGATACTAGGTAACATAGGTAGGGTTTGATCACGAAACACATAGGTAGGGCTTAAAACTGAGATTAGGTTATCTAGGTAGGACTTATATTAGACACACGTAGGGCAAAAGACAAATAGGTATGTTATCTAGGTAGGACGTAACATTAAACACATATGTAGATCTTAGAACAAGTACATAAAAGAAATATAGGTTAGGCACATAAGTAGGGAAGTTAGGACATTAGGTAGGGAAGATTTGTAGAGCTTAGCAAGGCAGGAACGTTTAGTTCGTTAGGTAAGATAATAATAACAAAATAGCAATAGATTTAGGTAGGGTTCATCAGTAGCAGTAGGTGTAGTTAAATAGTAGGTAGAGGCAATAATAGTAGGCAGATAGGCTGGACACGCTCCAGTCCATTAAGTTAGGTAGGAGCCAATAGGCATATCGGTAAGTAGGCGTAGGCATGCTGCATTCCATTTACATCCCGAGGCAAAAGCAGTAGGTAGGTAGGGTGGGTCGCGCTGCGGTCCAGTACACTGTTACGCTACTTTGACACCAACGCTCGTGGGTTCGATTCCCACACAGTACAAACATTTGTGTGCATGAACATGTCTGTTTGTATTTGTCTGGGTATTTTCTATGTATAATAAGTATGTATTTACAAAAAAAATCTATTTACGTATGTTTATCAGTTGTCTAGTACCCATAACACAAGCTTCGCTTACTTTGGGGCTTTGGGGCCCTGTGTAATTTGTCCGACAATATTTATTTATTTATATATTTATTATTAACATAGTACTATTTTTTATGGGGCACAATATAATATCGCTCACCCTAGTCCTACAACTCAATTTATAGTCATGTCAACTATAAATTGAGTTGTAGGTATTGTTAAGTACTAAAAAACTAGCGATTCAATTAAGCTGAACAAATAACCAGAGCTAATTTACGTAAAAAATCAGTGCTATTGTTTTAATGGTTCGAGATACAATTATAGTAAGGTTATTTTCTTTTTTTTTTACATTAACTGGTTGGTAAATGCGTATAAGGCCTGCCTTACGTCAAGCATATTCGCCCTAGTTGTAATATTCCTGCGAGTTGCCACTCCCATTGCTAATTCGGCTCATTGTTCTCTCAGTAACCTCACACGCTGGCAGAAATATAATAACTTAATCTTTTCTATAATCTTTTCTGTAAGGTAAAGGACATCCTCAGCCAAGACGCTCCCGAAAAAATATTGCTGAAGTCCGCTTCTCTTAAAACTACAACGGGAATTCAACGTCAAGCTGTATGAATAGTCGTAATTTCACTGGAGACTCAACATGGCCACGGCTAAAAAATACCTGCGGCGACGCCGTGGCTCATTTATGATCGATCGTAATTTAATCATAGAGGGAGGACGTCGACTCGCGATGTGAATGTGAGAGAATGCTGCAGAAGCCAGATAAAAAAATACTATTATTGATACTGTGTGTACATTGCTAAGTATATGCTGTAAAACCAAATCATAAAGCCGCAGTTCCATTGCGCGGGCCAACACGATACACTCCTGTACTTGGCTTAACATTACATAAAATATAGACAGGATCTACTGCATCTCATGACCAAACTACATGCGGATGATATTAGGATATTCCGTAACGCTATTTTGTGAATTTCTCTTTAACTACTACGAAATGTAAAACAAACGACTATATCGTTTCATGTTGTTCGAGTATGCAAGCGGGCGATCGCAGAATCCACCGTAAACTGAGACCCATCCTTTGCACACAATAAGTCGTTTGCCGCGTCCTCTATGTTAACGGGAAAATTTGAATTCAATACAGCCATTGTAATCTGATTAGGTAAAAAACTATTAGTGGCAACACTCATCATATTAATTAATAAGCAACTATGGGTGGGTGATTCCTCTCCAGGAGGTCATGTCACCATATAAAAACATGTCAAAGAATCCTTTTCTCATTATAAAGCTTGTAAAGGACGTCGTTTATATATAGTCGTATTGGTAATTTTAAACAAATGTAGGTTAATCGGTTAATTTTAGATAATTTTTCAAATGCAAACCATTTTCGAAAGCAACCGTGTCTAAAATGCTACGTCTCATACGAAAGAGTTCAACGCGCAATATCTTATAACGAAAATGCTACTACTACATTTTCGGGTCAAGTCCCTTGCGGGGTAGGCAGAGGAAACCGATTATCATGTAACTAGTCATTATCCATTATAGACCTCACTCACTTTTAGTTCATATATTGACCACATCAACACATAGTCATCGCATTGCTGAATAAGGGTGCAATATCAAAGATGCTTCGAACAACTGTACGATGATGATCAGATAAAAGTATAAATAATATAAATTATATATTACTGAAAATAATATTGAATTTCACTGAGAATAATAATGAACTAGATACTTAGCAGTGTTATTAGTTAATTAGCATTTAGTAACTGCACATGGAGTACTGTATTCACCTCTGGATGCGACTTTGTGAATTGGTTCTGAGATATGCTGTGAGAATTATCGATGGTCCTAAGCTTACACATGGTCCATAAGTTTAAGGCGGGACTTTTCCTACCTTTGCGTTTACTGCTGTCATTATGTCTACAGCTTGCCGTCGGCAGGGAATTTATCCACGCACTCTAATGATCGCGTACTGTTCTGTTCTAGAGACCTCTTCTTCCGAGAACTCTTTAAAATGCGGACACTCCATATCCAGAATTTCTAATGTACTCGTAACTAACTACTAAGTGAGATTTTTCAAAGACGGCGTTAAGAGGTATTTTGTAAAGTTGCCAACATACGAAGACTAGTCTGGTGCTGCAATTATACATAAACTACGATGACTGCTAACTATCAGGTAGACTGTTATGCTTATTTGTCACCTTAGAATTATAAATATTATGTCCGTAACAACGAGTGCGAAAATTCCATACTAAAAGCTAACACCTAAGTAAAGAACACTACAAAATGACACGACAGCTTCACGGCGTTCTCCAGCATTTGATATGGCATTTGATGTTATGGCTGTCTAATTACCCGCAATACTCAAAAATATATTTGTTTTTAAAAATAAACACCTTTCAAACAATCTACGTAGTCATAATAAACGAGTACCCGATACAATAAGAGCCGCTGATAAAAAAATTGTGTGAAGAGTTTGAATCGTGACGTTATTTTAGTTGCTCCCATAGTAAAAATTACTTACCTATTTCAGAATATTAGGCGGCTATTCTATATAAACAGCTAAATAACAATTAAGCTACTAATGAAATTTTATGGAACAATATTGAAATTAGACCGAATAAAATATAAAATTCAATCTGGTACAAAATACTAGTGTATAGTCTCCAAAAGCGGTATAAAATACTAAAAATTAATAGACTTATATCAATATGTAGGTAAATTCTACAATCAATATTATCATCATACCTGCATACCTCTATAAATTCACCTGTGAAACGGTTCTAGAAAATTTGTCACCTAACAAAACATGCCTACTCTATTTAACGTATGTACCGTAAACTACGCTTTTGCGGTGTAAACTCGATAAATGGTGTTATTATGGGGAGATCAAAACGACATTAAAGTCTTTATTGCCATCATTATTGTATCAGCAACCCACATAGCGATCAATGCCAAGAGTTTAACTTGACATTCAGAAACGCGAAGATTTGCGTACGCACGAGCTGATGAGAATAATGATATTTGAAACTGACATACTATGGTAACCTAGGTATTCAAAGATAATTCTAAAAGATTACATATCACTATACATATTCTTTGCACTACGACTATTATATACTAACGTTATAACAATTTACGAAGATATCCTCAGGAATCAGAAGGTAGAGCAGCGTTAAGGTTGCTTAAGGTGTACTGTGGTGGTAAGTAGCACCGTCATTAAGCATATAAACAGATAATAAATATAATAATGCATTAACGTACACAAGTGTCGAAGTTGGTTTTATTACGAGTACTTACCTACTTTGATTTTATAATTTTTATAAAATACTGTCATTTTGTAATTTCTAGAATTTTGAGTCAACATTTACACATTCTTATGTTTAAAGCTTCAGTGATGTCAATACCCTACAAAAATGCAAGAATAAAACGACGTTCAATTCTCGCATAACTGACTTCGAAAAGCTGATAACATTTCTTCTCGGCGAATTTAATTAAAGCTGGTAAGACTGCTATTAAAATAAATGACGAGATTGCAAAAATAGTTTCCGCTGCAAAACACCTATCGTGTGATAAGACGGTGGTTGCTTTTTGTCACCCACCAGTTTCTTACTTAAATCTTCTAGCGCAACCTTCCGATGCACCTTACACACGCACTATAACGACACGCTCTAATTAACGTAGCTGTCACTGGATTGTCGACTTTAGGACATTTGGGGCAGAGTTTCAATCGTAATAAGCTGTTTCAAGTGAAGCGACACTTTAATTAGAAAAAAAAACAATGCAAATATTCAATTGAGAACTCCAAAATCTACGACACACGAAATCGTGTCTTAATAAAACAATTTATTACTAATAAACCCTTAGACTTTTGTGGTTAACAAAGATATTATTGATACTAATTTTCTGATTTGAGCGCTATGTCTATATGAATATGGTGCAATTTAGAAAGGATATTTCATAAACAACGTTCCGGCGGTTTCCGCACCATGGCATTGTTGCACTGTTATCTTAGATATGTGTCAGTGTTATAAGATCGCTGTAATGTGACACCACTGTTGGCAGATAAGGCGGTTTATCGAGGACGGGTATTGTTTGCCGGCGGTTATCATTTGTACGCTGCGACTTGAGCATGCAATTCTCCTGTTCCTAATGTCAAGCTGTCTGTAACGGTAAGCTGGAGAGGAGATCTTCGCGGATAATTGTTAATACATATAGACAAATATTAGCTTTCACAATATCGGGAATAATAAGCGACATAATATATACACATATATATTATACATATATATTTTGTCGCTTATTTATTAATTACTTATGGAAGAGGACAAGTCACTTTGGTCAATCCGCAGTATGGCTAAAATTCGGTGAATACTAGGGCGTAATTTCTTTGGCACAATATATGATATCTATACAGATAAATAAAATTGGAGTGGGCTTTTATTTTAGAAATTTTATTTATTTTTATTAATATAAATAAATTTAAAAAAATAACTATTCCGCGCGGCCAAATCGCGGGCACAGCTCGTAGTTTAATAAAATTCGAGTGTAGAATCAGGGATTTACCGGTACTCGCATAGCGGAAATGAAAGGATAGGCATACCTACAAGAATCTAAAATGTACTGTTTTTATCAAGTTATCCTCCAATATAATATTAAAAAACATGCAACTTAGGTCTTCTTACATGGAATTTGACAAACTACTTTACCTTAGATCAAATTGCCTGTAAATTTGACTTTCGCAAAGTAACGCCTAAATCTATTACCTCTTCTTAGATATCTTTGTATAAGTTAGTATGCATAGTATTTTTGGGAAACTTTTACATTTACCGACACAGAATTCACGGTCAATCAGAAATCTTGATATCTACGCTTCTATTTGAGAGATAGTAATCGACTTACTTTACGCTTTAGAAGCCGGCCAGCGAACAAAGATTGCAATTTTCCAATACATTAAGCGAATCCATGATCTCGTGCAAGGCGCACTTTCACGGGAAACCAGTCGCTAGTCGCTCCTAACGCTCACAACCCAGTTTTGGAAACCTTGTCTAATGGACGGAAAGAACGAACCACTTTTAATAACACTACTTCTTATCTAAAAATAGATTGTTTTATACTTCTGTATCAAGTTGATTTTTTGTTATAATTTTTGATGTTTTATTTTTAAATGTGCAGTCGGAAGCAAATTGTCTTTAATTGCGCTCTTATACATTACATCAACACCATCGTTTAATTACGGCAGCCTGCACCACGTGTAGTACTGGTAGTATGGCGTACAGACTTCATTTTTGTTTTGTTCTTATGTGTGTACGTACTTTTATATTTATTTTTTTGTTTGTGTACTTTTATATTTATTTTGATTGGTGTTTTTCTCCGTTCTTTTATAGCATGGAACTCAGGAATAGACAAAAACTATTCAAAATAATTCTAGACATCTGTGACCAGTCATACATACATACATACATAGAATCACGCCTCTATCCCGTAGGGGTAGGCAGAGACCACTTCTTTCCACTTGCTACGATCCTTACATACTTGTTTCGCTTCGTCCACTCTCATTATTCTCTTCATACATGCTCTTCGGTTTAGGGTACTCTTGACCTGGCCTTTTTTCAGGACGTCCCTGATTTGATCTCGAAACGTCCGCCTAGGTCTACCCCTTCCAACAATTTCATTCACACTCGCCTTATACATTTTTTTCGTCAATCGTTCTTCGTTCATTCTCTCGACATGGCCAAACCATCTCAGCATACCTTTCTCAATTTTTGTCACTACATCTTCTTTCAGACCAGTGACCAGTCAGAACCCGTTATATACGTTTTCCCATACATTTCGCGGTCATATATGACCACCCGGGTTTCGATTCAATTAACAAAAGTATAAAATTTTTCACTTACTTTAAAATTTCAGCACCAACGCTCCGCCACCTCGCCTAGTTTTGTAATTACACTAAAACATGTATGAAAAGTAATTTGTATGGACACACAAAAATGATTTATTTACATTTTTGTTGGTAATGCAAAGATGCGTAATGCTGCTACACTTACTATTATTAACTATTAAAAAAATCCTAGTATATTTACGAAAACATTAAGCATGCTAATAAAAATATATAAGGTGTTTTCCAAAATTAAATGCACATTTTAAATGCAGAAATAAATCTCGTATTACCGTTACATGGGCGTAGTAGGTGTACAGGTCTTTGGTTATAATTTGTACACAATTCTGTAATATATCGCTTGAAATAGTCCTGTCAAATTGTTTGTCTGTGGGAGAAGCAATTCATAAACAGTTTTTGCAAACATGACATGACAAAAAAAAAGACACGAATTATTATGACATTTCATGCCATTTTTACGTTTATCTAATGATAAACTCCTAACTGGGAAAAATGCCTTTTTCTTCACAAAAAATTATCACTTAACTTAATATAATTGTTATTATACCGACATGCTGACTGACTCACTTATTAATCATTTGGAGAAGAGAGATACTTTGTGAAGTTTCTTTGACATGTCTTGTTCGCCAATGGTCATTTCCGAAAAGGTGGCATTGAAAATAATCTACTAATTAATAACAATAATATAATATTAAAAAAATTAAAGATCAGGAAAGTATGACAAAATTTCAAATGAAGACTCCCGATCTAGAGAAGATTTTCCCATCTTAGGAGCAGTAGGTTATTGGTCCCGAATGTCAAACTCAAACTTATAAATACGAGTATGTTTCAATGCCTTCTATTCTACGTCGTTCTATACCATTTTTGTGAGGTCAATTGTATATATGCGTGTACGTATTTCATAATGGGTGAAGAGTGTACGTGTATGGCCATATATACAAAAAAATACGGTCTATTTTTGCGCACAGGGTTGAAGTAATTCAGCCTGATTAAATATTTAAATAATAAATTCAATTTACAAAAATATTCATATTTTTCACACTTTAAAATAGGAAGATCATGCAACTCGCCAATATGAAAAATGCCTTTCGCTTAGTTTTGTGATTATATTAGTTAATTATAACTATTATTTAATTATTAAAACATGTATGAAAAGTAATTTGTATGGAGACACGAAAATGTTTTATTCGCATTTTTGTTTGAATGCATGCGTCCTGCTGCCACACTTTCAGATACGTTGACACCATTGGCTGGCGAGCACGCGCTCTGTATCGTGATTCTTGACATACAGCTGACGTTTGTCTACATTTACAAGTCATTAACGCCAATGACTACTCGAGAAATACGTACCCGCGAATGCCAAACCACATACAGAACTTTCTTTGTGCCAGACTAAAAAAAAACTTTCTACAATTCTATTCACATTGTTAAACATAAAGACATTTTAGAATTTCCTGTATGTATATCTGCCCGAGAAACTTAGTCCATTATCAGATAATTTGGACATAACAACGGAAGTCGTAAAGCTTGTTGTTGACCCAGAAGCCGATCAGTGCACAGAGCTCACAATTACTCGTAAACAGACATAAAAACAGTAAGTACATATCTTCCCAAAAGCGAACGGTAACTTATTAAAATAAGAGCAATTTGTGGCTGCAACAACGAAATTATTTAACTGTTCATTACCCAATGCTGGGCCTTATCACATCACACGATTTATTTAATAAAATCGTATACATGTTGTCATAAATATTAACTTGTCATTTTTATACTACGTTAGGTTGGAAACAAACATATCTGATTTGTAGTGGTTATCGCAGTCATTGGACACTTGTAATACGAAAAGTATCGCTTACATGGGTTACCCAGACATCTTAAGCAGCAAGTCCTTGCCAAATCCCAGGGCATCTTCCTCTTTCAGAGACTCATTTTCAAAAAAATATTCAAGCTAATTTACTGAGCAACTTATCCAAGCAGTACTCAATCACCATCGATCCTTTGTTTCTGCATATACATTCTGTGTACTAAGTATCGGGAATTTGTCAATAAAACAAAAAATACAAATTATTCATCTAAATTTATTTTATCGCCTTCAAAGTAGGCCCCATCGCTTGCAATACAACATCTCCACCGCTTCACCCAGTCTTCCATACATTTTTCATAGGCTATTTGCGGTATGGCCTTTAGCTCATTCAGCGAATTTTCTTTTATGGCTTCTATCGACTCAAAACGTTTTCCTCGAAGTGGTAATTTTAACTTGGGAAATAAAAAAAAGTCAGACGGAGCCATATCAGGTGAATACGGTGCTTGGTCGAGAACTTTTGTTGAATTTTTCGCTAAAAACTCTTTCACTATAATGGCTGTGTGTGATGGTGCATTATCATGGTGCAGCATCCATGAGTTGTGTTGCCACAAATCTGGACGTTTTCGGCGGATACTCTCACGCAAACGCTTCATGACGCCTAAATAATATTCTTTATTCACTGTTTCTCCCTCTGGAAGGAATTCGGAGTGAACCACACCACGGTAGTCAAAAAAAACTGTCAGCATCACCTTGATTTTGGAGCGACTTTGCCGCGGTTTTTTGGGTTTCGGCTCGTTTTCGAGACGCCATTCTGAAGACTGTTGGCTTGTTTGCATGTCGTACTCATAAACCCATGTCTCGTCGCCAGTTATTATACGTTTCATAAAGGTCGGATCCGTAGAAGCTCGGGAAACCATGTCTTCAGCGACATGCTTTCGCTGCGCTTTTTGAACAAAATTGAGCTCTTTTGGAACTAGTCGAGCGGCGACGCGTTTCATGCCTAAAATGTCAATGAGAATGTTGTGGACGGACTTAAAAGATATGTTCACCTCACTAGCCAACTCTCTCAGACTCATACGTCGATTTTCGAGCACTAGCTTCTTGATTCTGTCGATGTTTTCTCTGGTCGTAGCGGTTGAAGGTCTACCAGAACGAGGCAAGTCTACTACTACTTCTCGGCCTTCTTTAAAAGCCTTATACCATTCATAAGCCCTTGTTTTCGATATACACGATTCGCCGTAGGTATTTCGCAACATTTTTAGTGATTCACCACATGAAATATCATTTGAAACACAAAATTTAAGGCACACTCTTTGTTCAACAATATTTTCCATTGTAAAAATCGCCGAGGACTCAAAACTATGACCAACAAAAAGTGTAGTTTAAAACAAATTAAATGACAGATCCCGCTCAAATTTTGCGCGCTAAATCAGTACAGTGCTACCAACATGCAGTAAAAAAATTAGAACGACCTCTTTTACGCGGGTCTTTTTATTGACATATTCCCGATACTTTTTACACAGAGTAGTACATAAGTTATATATTTATACCAAATTCGTATTATGTCTCTTAAAAATCAAGGATGTAGATCCAACAAGGTCGACAGTGAATTAGTGGTGTCAATAGGCTACGGCATCTGTTTACCATATGGCAGGCGGTTCCCTTTGCCACCTTAGCGGTAAGAAAGGTACCTAATATTGAAGTAATGTGGCCGCTCCAGGAATCATTGATATTCCTTGAAGCAATATATCCAATTATCCATAAATGGCCTTGGCCTTAGCCAATGTTGGAACTATTGCGATGTGTGAAAATTACACCCTGCATGCATATTGGTATAACATTTTGATTATGGATATTACAGACTTCTATTTCTGTGCTCACATACTTCGGGAAGACTATGACTCGCCAGTCACTAGGTGGAATGACGAGGCATAGTCGGTGTGAGTGACGCAGTCACGTCGAAAAACGTGCTGCACTTTCACCCAAATTACTGAGTGTGTTATGCCCATTACCACTTCCACTTCAGAAGCATATAGCAATACGACTCCTCTCGAACCCAAAAGCACTTCCTTTATTAGTTGGGGACAACCAATGAACCACTACGAATGATGAAGCTACGTCGGAAAGTAAAGCCCTGATCGATTCTCTGAAGCACTTGTTACCTGTGATGCCGCTACTAACAAACAGCCGCCACCAGCTTCTCTGCGGTATTATGTGTATTAATTATGTACTAATACAAATATACTTATTCCTAAATTGTAAATATATTTCGTGAAAATATGTCTGCTTTTTTCAAAGGTGACTGATAGAAATACCCTTAATTCATGGTCAATTCCGTTAAAATAAAGAAATTAAAACAACAAGCCCATGTACTTCCTTCTAATACCGATTACACCTCGTGCAGGAGTTTGGCTTTAGCTATAATAATGTTGTCCTATTTAACTCCACAAAATAGGTTATATAATGTAATAGGGTATTCTAGAAATAGCGAAGAAGTTAAAAGGATATCATTAACATATTTTGAATTCTAATTGGCCGTACTCGACAAGTCTAACTCTATTATTAAAGAGTTATAGTAACCTTCTTTCGGCTCCGAAAATCCGACTGGCTTAATACAGCATAATATTGTTTAGTCATCAAACTAAGCATGTAGGTGTATGTTTATGAAATCACCGTTCATGCAGTTTGCCTATGAAAAGTAGACCAAATTGACTTCCAATATCTTATTTAAACAAATGCTATTTAGAGACTTTAAAATGAGGTAAGGTATAGTGTAGAAAAATATAATTCCCTGGTGAATTGTTACGATTCTGCGTTTGTATCAGTTTCAGTTCCTATGAAGCTGCTGCGTTAAAAATATGGGTGGCTACGTGCGAGTGTTACATCTTACTTGATCATGTAGATAAAAAATAAACTCAAATCCTACTACGAAAAGTAGGAAATGAAATAGAGTTTTATTAAATAGTTTCTATTGTAAGGACATAAGGGTTATTCAGATGTAAAACATGAAAATATTGATACATACAGAAAATCTGTATTTATAGAAATACACATCTATCCCACTGATGAGTTTAATACCAGAATCCTACTGTAGTGAACATAAAATACGCGAACTAGCTAGAAATTCTTTCTCAGTTCCAAAAGAACAGTGAGCTACCAGCAAACTGTAATAATACGAGTATGCTTCAGATTCAGTGTCAATTTTTGAACAGACTTCAATGGCAGTGTAGTATCGAGTTCTCGGCAGATTTACATTGGGATAATAGATATTTTTATTATCAAATACATTCTGTACAAGTATCGCGAAGTTTTTCGAGCTCGGTGGCACAGTGGTTAGTAACGCTACTTTGACACCAACGCTCGTGCGTTCGATCCCCACGCAGTACTGACATTTGTGTGCATGCCTGTTTGTCCTGAACATGGTGTTTTTAGGAGAGTTAGAGTACATCAAAGCAGTCTGTTTGATGAAGTACTTCCATCTCACAGAAAACCGCAGAGAAATAACATCTCCCTGTCCTTCCCCAGTAGGGCTGCTTTGATGCGCCCTATCTCTCCTAAAAATATCTATGGGTTATATATGGCTAGTTTTGTTCCTGCATGTGAATGAGATCACCAGTAAGCTCCTGTACGATTTGCTGTGTTAACTGTAAAAGTGGCATCGCGCTAGTGATACTTAATATATTACAAGCGATCAAATGCTACGGTAACCACTTTACGCTGTTTAAAATGTCGCGAGTGCGTTGCCACCCCCGCTGTCAACACAGCAACTCTTCTGATGGCACCTCACTCACTCGCAGGAACACAACAACCCTCTAGGGAGTTGTAATTTGGCTGTCGTCTTCTGTGAGATGGAGATACTTCCCCAATCGACCTTTTTTTTATACCACTAATGTGACAATCAAGCATACGGCCAGCCTGATGGTAAACAGTCACCGTAGCCCATGGATATTTGCGACACCAAGGGTGTCACTCATGCGTTGCCGACCCTGAAACCTAACGTCGTGCCTCATAAAAATATTGACTTTTATTACGAAATGTACGCACAATAAATCGTGTAACGTAATATGGATGAGTGTGTCTTAATTAACGCTCAAAGTCAGCTTTTCCTGTGTTATTAGCCTGTATCAGTTAGCCTGGTGCGCGAAGGTACAATTATTGAGTGATGTGGTGTAGGCCGCCGCCGCGCCGCGCCGCCGTGGGTAGGAAGTGATGCGTGCAGCTGTAACTGTCCGGATACCAACATACCTTACCTCGGCCAAGTAATGATGATCACAAAAATATTTTAACAGATAGGTTATGCTTAGTTAGTTCCTGAATATAATAAACAATAACATAAATGGCAGTTTTTAGGGTTCCGTACCCAAAGGGTAAAACGGACCCTATTACTGAGATTCCGCTGTCCGTCCGTCCGTCCGTCTGTCACCAGGCTGTATCGCATGAACCGTGATAGTTAAACAGTTGAAATTTTCACAGATGATGTATTTCTGTTGCCGCTATAACAACAAATACTAAAAAATAGAATAAAATACATATTTAAGGGGGCTCCCATACAACAAACGTGATTTCTTTGCTCGATATTGATAACGGCAACAGATAGACGCTTGAAGTAATCACAGAATATTTAGTTATATATTCACTTTAAAAATAAATAATTAAATTAAAATAAAACAAATCTTTAAGGGGGGCTCCCATACAACAAGTTTTTATAGATAATGATACGGAACCCTTCGTGCACGAGTCTGACTCGCATTTGCCCGGTTTTTATTACTACCGTCATCTTCTTCCTAGCGTTATCCGGTTTTCTAAACCATTAGGATTAGCGAGGCCCGCTACCTAAGCCTAAGGATTTGGCAAAGATATCGATTTTTAAACGGAGCGACTGACATCAGACTTACAAAACCTAGAGGGGAAATCAGATTTTTCTCGGCTTGTTGTCACACATATTTCGAAATGTTATTCCTGTGACGTGCATGTCCACATTGTTTTCCTTCGCTGTCGAGCAACTGACAATTACAAATATGTACATAAATTCGAAAATATGAATTTTGTGGTACATGTCCATACCAGATTCAAACCAGAACCACATACATTCGACAGTAAGACCAAATCTTTTTTTATAGAACGTCAGAAGGCATACAAGCATATAATCAATTTGATGTTAAGTGATAATCGTAAGTTAACGCTTGCTAGGAAGTATTGCTCGGATGTTGCCAGCTCTGCTGCTAACACAGGAACTTCTTAGGAGCTTACTGGTAACTTCACTCACTCGTAGGAACTCAACTACCCTTCAGAGTATTGTTATTTCACTATGGTTTTCTGTGAGATGGAGTTACTTCCTCAGACTGCATATTCATGCAAACAAATTTTTGTCCTATGTTGGATCGAACCCACGAGCGTTGGTGTTAAATCGAACCACCGTGCCACCTTGCTCGAAACAAATAGACCTGTTCATGGATACAAATGTTGGTTCTGTTAGAGAATTGAACCCAAAACCTAAGTGTTAACCAAGTTCGTCGTAATCTAAATTAAAATGATGTAAAATATTATGGGCAACACACATACACACTAAATAATGTGGATAGCGAATATTTATAAACAGCATAAAACTACTTCATAACTAACGCGTAAACGACTGCGTAGTCGCAACTAAAATGTGAATCAACAGGCGTTTTTCAAAAATACTCGACTTACTAATGACGTACATCGACTGTTATTTTATGTTTAATCCTCTTCCTAGCGCTAGCCCGCTTCCTAATCCATTAGGATTGGCGGGGTGGGCTACCTAAGCCTAAGGCTTTGGCGACGATACTGATTGTTACATAGAGTGACTGCCGTCAGACATCCGCAATCCAGAGGGAAAACCAGATCTATCTTAGTTTAGGTCACAAGTCTTTCGAAATATAATTTCTAGAGAGTTTCTTCACGATGTTTTCCTTCGCCGCTAAGCAGGTGATTATTACAAATATGTATACGAAACCGAAAATACGATGAAAACTTCTCAAGTTGTGGAATGATCTTCCAGCCGAAACTTTCTCAAGGGACTACAGCATGAGGCTATTCGACAAAAGCGCGAAGAGGGTTTTAGAGGGTCAGCAAAGCATGAGTGACACCCCTGGTATTGCAAATATCCATAGGCTACGGTAACTGTTTACCATCAGGTAGGCCGTATGCTTGTTTGCCACCTTGATGGTATAAAAAACCACGAATTTAGTAGAGAATTCCACCAGAATTCGAACTGGAAACCAGTTGGTTAAAAGGCCGCCACTTTATCCACTAGGTTATCACTGCCCTATCTTAATATACACACAAATATATGCTTCATATACACATAAAAAGCAGTCGAACTGAGAATCTCCTTTTGGAAGTCTAAAAATAAACAAATTTAGGGTGTAAATACATGTGTATAATAAATTTAAACTTTTAAATAGATGTATACAAAAATCACATGTTGTGAATGTACGCGCGTGACCACTTTATTAACGTAAGCTTCTTTGAGCTTAGTTCCACAAATAATTGGTTGATGACAGGCCGTTTACGGTGCAACCTCGTAAAACATACTTGTATTTAATTACCTTCACGCAAGTTTTTGGCGTTGTTGTGTTGTACCTAATTGGCTAAACGGAACAGTTGTGGCCTCATCTTGTTGTCTGTCCATCTGTCACAAACTTGTAGTGTCAAACGGTACAAGCTTTAGACTTATGGTCTATTATAAGAAAAGCTTCGCAAACATTTAGAAGAGACATTTATAGGCCATCGTACAGCATAGCTACATAAGTCGCGATTGATTAGGGTTTAACGTACCCGCTAGATATCGGGGGAAATCGAGGTAAACAAAACCGCCAAATTTCACATACTGGCTATGCTCAATGCTGCTTAAATTGCTTGTTTGATGACATCATCAGCTTTACTATAATTACTAGCATTCGCCGAAATGATATTTTTTGTATGATAACTCTCGTCAATAGCCGCTGAACAAAAAAAAAGTCGGTTGACAAATAAAGGTAAAATAGGGTACTGACATTATTTGTCATTGCCTATGTATGCGCTCATGTATGTAGACTTTCTCAGTAAATGGACTCCACAAATGTTTGCCTGTGTGGGAATCGAACCCACGAGCGTTGGTGTTAAAGCCGCGACATTCACGACTGAGCCACCGAGCCCGTCATTATTGTCAGTTGTCGGATCTAAATCTATATAAATAAAAAAAACAATTGAAATTCGAAAATCAATTATTGCATACATACATACATATACAAATTATGCACATTTAAAAAAAAAAAATCTCATAGGTATCTTGTGAAAAAAGTTTCACTCGAAAATCTCACACCGTGAAGGTTTAGTGTGAATTCAAAATATCTATTACTATATATATAAAACAGCAATTTCATACTTAAACCCTAATATATCCTATATAATACACTACTCTACTTATTCGATTTCCTCGTTTCATTTTCTCACAAACCACGAAACCTTCATTCATTTCCCAGTTATTATTGTGGAAAAATTAATGTCATTATTTCAATTAAACCGAAGTAGAATCCAGATGAATTGGCGGAAATAAATTATGAGTAAGAATGTAAACGAACGATTAAATGTATGTATCAATTAGATTATTCGGCTTTTTGTTCCACTATTCAGTGGAAATTGTTAGTAAATAGGAAAAAAGATGTAAGTAGTAGTACATTGTGTTTTTTTTTTTTTGTTTCACTGCTATTTAGTTGTTCCCGTACGTTAACTGTACAGTTCTAACATATACATATGATAAAATTAAAAATATCTGCAAAAATCTTAATACCGGACTTACGGTAGTTAAAGATAATATCAGTAATTATTCTTTCATCAAAACCATCATAGAAGACCATGTAAGAATGTATTTTAAATGAAAACATGTATTGCAGAAATTATCTGGTGTCGAGAAATTGCGTTCATGCTCCAATTGCACGAAACACTCGGCGATGCGATGAGCGACGCGACGGCACAGCCGCCGTGCCGGCTCGCGTGTTAGCCTGAGGCGTCTTCACACGCGGCTGTCCACGAAAATGTCTACGAATCAACACTTTCCCCCTGTCATTGTATTATATGATGTTACGAAGGAAAATTTGGCGCAAAATTATGAGTCCGAAGATGGCGTAACAGCCGTCGCGACTGAAGGAATTAATGAGTATGCTTAGTATAATAAGGCCACAAACTTATGTATTATACTCGAATGTATAGTCTGCGGCATACATTACTAGGTTTACATAACTATTGATTTTGTAACATTTGTTCCTTATTGTTTCCACCATATTTCAGTGTGTTTTGTCCAGTCTCTGTGCGCATCATAAAACTCATTTTTTATGATCGTAAGTCGATAGTGTTGCATAATATTCGTTATTGTTTAAAAAACCTAAATAGTATGCTAACTATAGTGGTAATAAGACACGCCTAAAGAAATAGTATGTCCTGGTTAGCGACATTGTGCATAAATTGAATGTTGAGAGAGAAGTAAATAGGCGTTCTCCATTGTCAACAAACGACAACAATGAGTTATTGATGGCAAAAAGTGTGTAACATCTCGACCGTTGTCTCCTATGTCAGTTACCTCGCAGTTTGTAGGAAATCACTGCTCAAACTTAGCACTATAAAAACTACATGACTTTTCTAATTTTCTTCGTAATTTGTAACATAATCAATATTGATTACATTACAATAATTAAAACAATACATGTTTTTTGTAATCAAGTGGTACGTAATCATACAAACGCTTGACTTGTTGAGAAGTGGTAATCGTTGTCCATAGACGCATGCATTATTTAATATATCCACTATAACTGCCTGTTATCTGCTGCCAGTGCAGCATCACCTTAGGAGCTTCCAGATTAGGTATATCATCAGATTATATCCTCACAAGAATTTTAGGCATTATAATAAGCAGTGACAACCTAGTGGATAAGGAACCAGCTTTTTAACCGACTGGTCACTGGTTCAAATCCTGGTGTGCCTTGTACTAGTAATACGTTTAGGCTATGGTAGCTACTTACCATCAAGCAGACGTTACGCTTGTATTATTTAAAAATGGAATATAATAATCCTCTAAGAATAATTTACAAGGTAATTTTATGTAATCCCGTCCGCCTCCAGATAAATTATGGCCGTAGAGGGCATTTCCCTTTCAAATAACTAAAAAACTAAACATTACAACTAATAAATGAAGGCGAAGGAATTATTTCTACATTTTTGGCATTGTCGTACGCGGTTAAAATAACAAACAAGAGCTCTCTGAATATAAACGCGCCTGCATTTCAAAATGAATTATGTAGCTGCATAATTCCTAGTTTCCATACAGGGATGACATAGGAACACAACGTTTCGTATGTTGTACCTTAGTTATATTCCTTTGTTGCTTCATATGGCAACCAATTGTGTATAAGATAGAGATTGAAAGAAACTTATAATGAGGATAAACAACAAAAGGAAATTGTATGCCTGTCGGCAAAACACAGAGAGCACTTCTATATACGAACATCTTTGCATTTTGTACTCGCTTATGTTTAACAAATAAGTTATTCTATTCCATAGTCTTACCGCTTGGGCACGCTAATCCTCCGTTGCCGGAACAGGTGGTCCATTGTTTCTGAAGTCTTCTTTGTTTTTCCACGTTGTTCGGACTCTCCCACACAAATGGAGGAAATTACGGACTTTCACTTGATCTCGAGCGTTCGAGCTTCAAGTGGCACAGTTCACAGAGATATGTCATTCGATTGCACAACACTAGCTGTCCACACCATGTCCACATAAACGTTGTTTCTTATACTTCTAAACGGTTCAGTGGTATCGTGACTTTTGTTGTATTCGATTTCTATGTAATAATGTCTCTCTTTAATGTCTCACAAGGGTGGTAGTTATCTCAAGCGTTGCATGCATTTAGCTCTTAAATCTAACGTTTCATATACTTCATAAAATATATTGCGTTCGCGACTCTTAAGTGAGGCATACGATTTAATGTGATATTAATTCTGATCTGCTTTTTAAGTATTTATTAGAACTCTTAAAAACGGGCGACTGGCAGAGTGCCACTTCCGCCCGAATATTATTTTTTCTTAATTACCAGGCGTTAAACATTTAATTATTATTTAAAATAATTACAAGTTTAATTACCAAATTTTTGTAATTGATCATTTTTTATAAATCATTAATTTATTAATCATTAGTATTTAATACATTTTATTCTATTTTAAAGTTTTTGTCCTGTTGGTCGTAGAAAATACATCATCTATAAAAATAAACATCTGTTAAGGCATATTTATATCTATGGACTCGTAAACGGCGAGAGCAATTTTCATGATTTTTATGGAATCTTCAGATTAGCCGTGTGAAGTTTGGTAGCGATCGGTTTAGCGGTGCGAAGCCGGGCGGGTAGTTTGTAAAAGTAATTTCATTATTAAATAAAACAATAATAAATAATTCCCGATGCATGATTCACGCCAGAGGCATCTCTCCAGGCTAATTCCGTGTGAAAACCTATTTTTTTCGAAAAGCACTTAGATGTCAAATAAACTTGCAGGTGCCTAAATTTAGAAGAAGAGCTTCTTACAAGGATATTAGCATTCTGTACCAGTTAAGCTTAAGGTACGACAGAGATAGCACGTTGTCAAATGAAATATTATTTAATAAGCCTATATTCCCCCGATATTTAAGGTTCCGTAATAAACAAGTTTCGCCATATCCGCCTGTCTGTATGTTCGTCTGTCTGCGGCCTAGCTCAGAGACGCTTGATACTAGAAAGTTGAAGTTTGGCATAAGTACATACATAGTAACTATGCTGAAAAAGAGATAGAATAAAATCTTGAAAAAAAAACATTTTTGGTGGTACCTCCCCTACGCGTAAAGTGGAGATGATTTTTCGATGAATCGTTGGATAGGTTTTGTAAAAACATTGAGGGTGTGGGGAGATCATTTTTCCATATAGTGATCCATTCGCGAAATATTTACATTAAAAGTGTAAATTTTTGTTAGACTCAAATCAAAACCCCCAGCCCAAGCCAGCGAAACTGTTGTATTTGGAAATGTAAACAAAAAACATGGTAGTAGTTCATATAGTGAATTTTAAAAGAAATCTATCACGGCTAAGTAGGGTTTACAGGTTAACGAGTAGACGAACTTATGAAATGTATTTTCTTTTATTAAAAAGGTACAAATGTCATAGAATGGAACTAAATAATAACTACTATACGGAACCCTAAACTGTGCGTGGCCCGGCATGCACTTGGCCGGTTTTTTATGAATCGCAACGCTATGTGATTAATAGTTACGCTTCTAAATTAGCTACTACAAAATCAAAGAAACCTTATTTACTACTACATCTATCTCAAACAGGTGATTGTATGCAATGTGACTGACATCTCGTACCCCGACTGCACGCAATGTCAGAATAAATGGATACGGGGAAGATAGAGAAGGTTATCTAATTATGAATATTAACGGAGGTCAGCTAGCTCGAGTTGATCTGACGTTGAAAATGCCCGTAACTCCTTACGAACAGACGAATTGTATGCTTATTTATCAGGTATTCCTAATCTAATGTATTTGATATAAAATACTAATAAAAGAATGAGTTTCCACAAATAGTTATGTAACATGTACTTACAAGGTAAAGATTACGGTAATGGTTTCGTAGATACCTCTGTAGTCTCTATACGCTATGTGATACGATAATATCCAACAAGTGTTGTTTTGGCAGCGATTACAGTCATCTGGAGAAAGTGGCCGCTCGACGCGCCACTCTCCACCGCACAGACTCGCTACATTAGCAATTCAACATTAACAGCAATCTACAAACTGATCATTGTTTAATACGCAAATTCATATTCATCTGTCCGGCGTTAACTTTTTTTGGTTTTATCGCAGCTTTCACTTTAAATTTTTACTCTTATGCCACTAAGGCCAGAACGTGTAACCAGCCTGATGGTAGTCAGTTACCATAGCGTATGAACGTCAGTAATACCAGAACTCGGTTGCGGACCTTATAGATACTTACAAAACTACGTATAAAACTACTTATCGCCTTTTTGAAGAACCCCATTCTGTACTCTCCTGGTTTCGTATCTAAGATGTCAAAGTGCAGAGTGAACTAGTGTTCTGACCTTAGGAACTGAAAAATGCTGGGAGAATACTCTCTATTTGCCTTACAAAATGCACAAAAAAAAATATTTTTTGAATATATTAACTCAATAACAATTTGGCTTGTAAATTAAATTTTGTTTAGAACTCAGCACTATCTTTAAAACCAAAACAACCTCACTACCCCTGATTCGTCCTGCTGACAAACAAACAGATATTTACCACCCGACGTAGTATAAAGAAATTTATGGTTACACAATATTCAGAAGTTTCTCCAGTGTATACACCTAAAACATAGCTGTTTTATATAAATTATTCCCAGAAATAATAAACGGTTGGGTCTAAGAAATACGAATCGAGACCCTCGCATAGGTACCTAACAAGAAATCCTTAAGCAGTTGTACATTTAAACCATCACTAAAATGATTTTATAAACCAAATATTCAATCTTAAATGAATTAAACCTTATTCAAACCGTTTATGTGCATTATTAACTTTAAGATGTCAAACTGAACGTGATACAGGGACATGGTATAGGAAAATGTAATTGAACTAGCTTCCAGAGACTGAACGAGTCACAATCCGCTCATAACAGATACACGTACTCCAAAAATTTTGCAAGGGAACCTTGCAAATATTTAGTCTTTGACCCGGCTGTTTGGATGTAAGCACGTGCAATGGGTCTTTTTACATATACCTAATTGTAATATTAGAAAGAAAGCATACAGCATTATATATACATAATCAGTAGTACGTATGTATATGCGTATTATATCTTTTGTATGTATATTATATCTTTTGGTGTTATTAAACACTGTCAAATATTTAATAAAGCCACGTGTTTAATAGAATAGGTACTTATTAAAGACTAGTAAACTAAAATATTAGAAATAACTAGTTTAAACGTCATGTAACATTTTAGTAACGATTATTTAGAATGAAAAAGTATAAGTAACGTTGCAAGTTAAAATTAATAATCTCAATTTAATTTAGGGACTCTGCTATCGGTATAATAATAAAAATATATAATGGGTTTTATTACAATTTAGAATTCCAAATACATTAGAAAGTAGAGCTTATAAAATACAGCAACTGCATCATTATCTACTAACAGTTTCTAAGCAATTGTTAAAGACGATTAAAATTTAAAGCAACGCTAATTGCTAATCACCTTTCAAAATTGACATTATTGTTAGCCAACTTTAGATCTTACAAGAGCGCATAAATAAACAAAGTCATAGTACAAAAATGTATACGCTACTTTTTGTATGAGAATGCTGACAAATTGCTACCTATAATGGACTTTTTATTATGTACAATGATTGAGCATGGTTCGGCAAATTCGATTCTGAGCCCATCGCAAGAAAGAGAACTTTCAATCAATTTTCGAAGAAATTATTTCCCCACGTGGTACTCTTAATATTTATAATTGCTTTCAAATCACAGCTGTCTTATAACGTTTTACATTATCATTGTAAGGAGTGCTTACTTCCACAAATGCATGCTCTATATACCAGACATTGCACCCGACATAGTGCCACAATGAAACAATCGAAATCATTGATTAAAATGTATTTACACGCCGGTTGCGAACTTTTAAATTACCAGTTATGCATTGTGTACTGTTGTTAATTAATTCAAATTATCACAAAAACCTAACAGTAATTAACGAGCGGAACTATTGAACATATTGTTCACACAGCACACACATGAAGTCCTTAATTTATTGACAATTGTCATTTGTACTCGTATTTTCGTATTCGTATTTTATATTGTATTGTTTTATTAATAATTACCTTAAATTTACATTACAAGTCTACCACCCTAATGGGACACAGGACACATTACCAGTACCTACCAATTAAAATATTATTCAGGAATACAAAAAAATCCAATCTAAATTCAATATCACGAATAGTTTTTATCAGTTTTTTTCATTGAATGCGATAACTTTTCACATACGCGCGACTTTCTACCGGTTGCGGATAACTCAGCACGCAAGGTGGCGTGCGTCCGTGCGGCCATGCGGCGAAGCACTAGTCTGCACTAGCTGAGTGCACTTGGGCCCGATCCACTCACTAATCGGAACCTCCACAGCCTTTGAACTAGGGTGCTGTTGCCTTCTTGGTGCGGAAGAAAAAGCGCGGTTGAATCAGGATGACAATGACACAGGCACACGCGGCACAGATTTTATTTTGTAGGCTGTTTGACGGCACTATATTAACAAAAAAATATACAGCCTAACGGTAAACAGTTACTGTAGACTATGAATAGTTGTAAACTCGCTCGTTGCTAATTCAGTAAAAAAGCCTCTTCACGCCTTATATGCTGTAGTCGTTCATTAGATCAATTAGTTGTATGGCGACCGAACATCGCTCCGCTTTTTAGGCTCTTTACTATAATCGCGTTACCACTTCAGAAACGATACGTAGATATATATTTAAACTCAGAAAACAAATCTTATTAAAATAAAAAAAATGATCCAAATAGGTAAAGCCCTTTCGGAGATAGTCTAATTTTAATTTATATAAGTACAAAAATTGCTCAATTAAAGAAATAGGATTAGAGAGTTAATTTAATTTTATATTCAAATTAACGATCATTCAATGTGTTTAATCAATTTAAATTATCACAAAACATCAATAACTCATCAGTTGATTAATGGAACTGAAGGCGAATTATATTATATTGTATATTTTGTCACTTGTATTGTCAATTGCAAATACCAAAGAAATGATTTTCTTTTTCAAAAATTATTACAAAAGCTTTATGTTCATTTATTTGTAAATAATAGTCCCAATTTAAATTTGTCTCCGACTTTAAAAACAAGATATCCATTCATTTTTTTACTCTTTAAATTCCTACGTGGTACATAGTAGAACAAGCTTTTTTTAACTTACGTGCATAACTTTATGCGCTTTTAAACAATTGTACCCAGCGTTTAGGGTTTTGCGTTGTCTTTACATATGAAATTACCGATTTTCGAATCTAGCTAGTGTGTGAATCTTTTTGAAAATTCTAAATTAAAATGACTTTCATAATATTTCGTTTAAAAATCGGTTTCCCACTTATTTTCCCGCCATTCGATTCGTTTTTGACTAAAAATCGATTACGTGTTATTGTCGAATACATATTCTGTCTTTTTTTTGTGTTATACGACGTCGGGAGTATAGAAGCTTACGGCCCACCGGATGTAAAACAATTACCGTAGCCTATGAACGTTTGCAATATATCAAGTATCGCGCAATGCCACTCCTGCTGCTGACACAGCAACTCCTTAACGTACAGTTACTCACAAAAAACACATCAACTCTCCAGGGAGTACTTATTTTTCTGTGAATTTCTGAGGAAGTACTTCCACTTCACGGATATCGGTCAAACTGCATTGCTGTGTCCTATATCTCTTAAAAACTCCCGTCGCATCAACTCAGCACAGACGGTACGCAATATCAACGACGTCTATGAACAATGTAACGCAAGTGTAATTTTTGATTTGATTACTGCCTGTAGCTGATCACATATTGGAAATTTTGATTCTCACAATAAGCTTAGTGGCCGACAACGAGTTTAATGATGGAAGTCGATAACGAAGAATTGAAAGCTATTTTGGAAGCAGATTCCTCTCACATCAAGGCGCATTTAGCTGCATTCAACGTAAGCAATAAAATTATACTTATTCAACTACGTCAAATTGCAAAGATAAAATTAGCACAGGCAGTGGATACCGTCTGAAATAGTAGATACTAGTAATGAACAACAACAACGATATATTAACTTTAAAAAATTACAATCAAAACCTATTCGATGTCGCTCAATATATATTAGCTATAAAGAAAAAAAAACAAATAATTACTGTCATGCTTTACTAGAAGCAAAAATTTATGAGCCCCAGGTAACATAACTATGTGACGTCGTAACAGTTTTCCCTTATTCCACCCTCTCCCTTCCGTCATAGAACCACACGTGCAGGCTTCCGACGTCATTGTTCCACTGTTGAGAATATTTCTTCGCGTGCCAAAAAGTTCGGCAACTCCTATCTTTGACAACGACTCATACCATTGACAACGACTTGCCTGCACATGTGTTTCCTCTTTCTTAAAATATGGGATCCTTCAAACGAAGCGTGAAGAAGCAACTTGGGGCCAGCATGGCAGCATGTCAACTGACAGGACACTAGTATTTTGTCAGTTGCCGTTGGCAATTTGGGCTCCTCTTCTGCTTACCATTAGGCGAAGTGGAGCCACTATGCTGAGCTTATATAAAAATAAACAAAAATAAAAAAGACTGAAGAAAAAATCTTCCAAACCTATCGAGAGGAGATTAAAAACCAAGGGATTTGAATAATACTTTTAGTAAAATAATAGTCAATATAATATTAATATTATTCGCTGGAAGCAAAACACGACAGTAATTATTTGTTTTAACTGTTTGTGTATTATCTCGACCTTCAAAATTCAACATATATAACTTTAGTAATACGTTATTAATTTTACTCTTGTATTTATATAGTGCAATAAATAATGTTATATCGTATGTATAGAAATAAATTGGTACTACAAGATTCTCTGTATTAAGTAGCTGCATCTAGCGCATGCACATGTCCATAATAATTACAAATCACAGACACGCACTGAAAATTCCGTGCTCTGAATGCCTTCACTAATACAAACTCTGTGTAATCTGTATCTATTATGTCTCTTTTCATTATACGTCTAAAATAATAATTATTTATGTCTTACTTTTGTCTTTAATTTAGTGTTATGCCGTTGAGAAGTGATTTCAGGAGCACTAAAAACCGGCGAGTAGGAATGCATGAGAAGAGGTATAATGTTGAAGAAGCGAATGGGGTGTGTAAGGATCGAGTCCTATGGCGCTCGGTTCCACACTCGTGCGCCAAAGAAAACCTTTCTAAAGCCATACTCTATGCGAGGGGATCTATGAATGAATTTCCTGTTGATGGAGCAACGTGATTGTCAAACTGATGTATTTTGATAGTTGGTAGCTTTCCAACATTTGTTGCAGTCCTTGACTACCAGCGAAAGAATGGTAGTTAAAATCCAACTTCAGGAAAAAGAACCTTAACAAGTAAATACGATCACAATGTTGGGCAGGTGGTGAAAGAAAGCGAGCTAATATAGGAGGATATACTATCTTACCGTGAATTTAGGATTGCTTACCGTTAAGTGGCCTTTGCTGAAGGTTGTGATACCTGAATTTAGTATAAAGAATGAATTAGTTTAATATTTGATCGATAAATAATAAACAATATATAATATACGAATGTCATAACTTCATCAGCAGTATAAAAAAATATCGGTTAATCTCCATCGTAACACACATGCTTCACTCACCCACTCTTTCAGTATGTACTGGAGCTATTATTCTCTTGCAAATTCGACACCATGTATACATACTGGACTTTATTCTAGCATTAAAAAAAAGAAATATATATATATATATATATATATATACATACATATTTAACACGGTAATATTAAATTATTCTAGCTATACTACTGAGCTATTCTGACGATTATCACCGGTTAAGCTCGCGAGTAATCAAAAACAGCCTATGTCCTTTCTCAGAGAGAGCTCAAGTTATATCTATACCAAAGACTATTAAACCAAAAAATTTGAATATTCTAATGATAGATTCAAGCGGGATAGCGGTCAAAACTATCATTATTCACGATCATAGGATATAATTATATCTAGGTATGTTCAGCCACAAGCATACGAGATCGACTTCAGTCTATTTCGCTATTATTTTCTCGTTATATCATTGCCTAAAGCGTACCTGGAACCGAAATCTCATATTATCTATTAAGTAGGTATATAACTAGGTTATGACAAAATAATTCAGTATATTTTTCGCCTTCAACATAGGCGAAAACTATCTGCTGATTACTTTTTGTTAGCTATTGACGAGATTTAGTGTTATGAATAAAAAAAATTGGGAACCAGTAGCAAAAAAAATAAAATTTATCTCAAACATTCGATAATGAATTTGGTCGAACTTCGACGACCCTTTTAGATTTTTGAAGCAAGATATGATACTACGGGTAGAGGTATAGCAAGCATACTATCGTCATCATCTATATATGGAATGTCTGTAACTCAAAAATATCTGATAACAAAGAACTCGTTATATTAATATTTACGCGTCCATCTGTCAAATTTCAACTTTAATGATACTAAATTACATTATCCACTATTACCATTATTACCCTTTATTAAATATAATAATTAAAATTTTGTACTTTTTATTATTTCGGAAGATAATACTTCCCACGTGTACCTACCTTTCATAGAGCCTTCTTTCAGAGTACATCTTAAGAGCATGAAAAGGTGTTACAAGCATCTATACTCCGCTGTACTGTCAAATATATATCTATCTCATGCTAATAAAAGCGATGATTCTGTATAAGAAAAGAATTACTTAATTATAATATTTAGCACTCCTTCTATGTGTTTTGTTATATTTCTGTAGGCTGTATCTCTGCTTACCTACTATAGACCATTCGATAAAAGGTGTTACCTTTTTGAATTTTTTAGGTGTGCCTCACCCCACATCTACATTGACTGGGCTGACATGCACTGTTTACTGTCACTTCAACTCGCTGCTTTTGAGGGTTACGACAGAAACATTGATGCTATATCGAATTTCCTCGTCGAGGATTCTATCCAATGAAAGTATCCCGACCATAGCCCATTTAATCCATTTTTTCAATCAAATATTGTTAAAATGGTATTATAACAATGGTGATATTGTTTTATTGCCATTTTAATAATATTTAACCTGGCGTCTTTAGAATTTCCCTGTTGTCGTTTTATAAATAAAAAGCCGTCAAGTGCGAGTCCGACTCGCGCAACGAGGGTTCCGTAAAAAAATCTCAAATTATTTATGCAAAAAAAATTTTTTTTTGTTATGTATCTAAAATATTACGGTTTTTAGATTTTTTTCCTTTACTTGTGCTACATGACATTACTTCTTATCAAATTTCATGATTCTAAATCAACAGAAAGTACCCTATAAGGTTTTGATTCTCTTGAGAGTGTCAAAATATGCGCGTAAGCGAGGCATAAAAGGCCGTATCTTTCAATTACATTGACTTAGAAGTTTCATTTTTTCACTGTTCGAAAGGATTGCAGACCTGAATATTTGATATTAATTTCAGCTTAATAGCTTCATCCGTCCCTGAGAAAAAGGATATTTACAGACAGACGGACAACAAAGTGATCCTATAAGGGTTCCGCTTTTCCTTTTGAGATACGGTACCTTCAAAAGAAATCTTGCTCCATCCTCAAAATCACAGTCATAATATGCCACCATAGTAACCATTATTGTAAGGTCCACTTTGGTATATTTCAAGAGAAGTGGATTAAAATCAATATTTTTTTATACATTCCAAACATTGTTTATTGATAAATTTAATTATACATATAGATAAGATAAATCGGCGAGTTATACGGAAAAATAGCAAAATAAGGGAAAGGTGCACTCATTATCATCTTTAGAATCAAACCTAGCCCGATCTGCACGTAGTGTACTCGTTAATTTATAAATGAGGCTCTGGTGATTTATAAGAGAGGTGAATGAGTCGAAGTAATCCAACTGGGGAAATACCTTCATCGCACAGAAAACCGCAGCAACAACTGATTCTTGGAGGGTTGTTATGTTCCTGTGAGCAAACAAGGCTACCATTAAGCTACGGAGTTACTGTTTTAACAGCAGAGGTGGCATCGCGCGAGCGTTCACAGGCTACGGCAACCACTTCACATCAGGTGGATCGTATAATCGTAAGCCTCCCGACATGTTGCATAAAAAAGGTACAAGATTAGTGACCAAAAGCCAATATTTTTTACATTTGAAAGCAGGTAACGATAGATATTTATATAGTCAAAGTAGAGACGTTAGATGCTTTATTTTTGGGATATGATTTTTTTTTATTTGGAATCTTATCAGAAATGGAAAACTTCTATAAATCATTAAACAATATTTTTTATTTCAATCTTGAATACAACATCGGAAAAATATTTTTAACAGAGTAACAATAAGATTCACTTCTAGGTCATAACAAATGAAGAGCAATCATAGTACGAGTATGTAACGTTTTTGTAGCAGAACAGATTGCACACCTAACTGCCGGCCGTGTCGCCTCAGTCATAATAGAATTCAGGCAGGCGTTTGCTTAATTTAAGCTTATTCTGTTTAATCATAGAACGTCAGTACCGTTGCCACCAAATCAGAATAGTATATACCCCGGATGGGACATGCAAGGAAGTTAACATATTATCCCGCTCCCGACACCAGAGATCGCACTCCCAGAGAATATGATGTGCTGTTTGCTCGAATTCATAATTTGTCGTAGAACACTCACATAAAGTTAATAGATTCAGGCGTTATTTTGCAAAAGTCATATTTACATGCAATTTGCTTGCAATGTGCTTCAGCCACCGTGGTGGCGGAAGCACACAAAGCAGGTTAGATCAAATTGCACTCACATAAAGGTAAAGGCACTCACAAAAAGAAAACAAGTCTAAACGAAAAGTACCTACTCAACCCTAAAGATTCCATGCACAGTTAAAAATTGCACAACGGGATGATCCACTTCTAACCAATCTTTATATAATCTGTCTCGTACTGATTGAAAGAACAGATACAAGTGGCGTTCTTTAGTAGAAATTAAAGGCCAAGGCAAGTACTGGCTAGTTTTTCTATACTTGGTCTGGAATTAGCGTTTACTAATAAGAGGCCGTCATCGACGTAGCCAGTTAACGAGCTTCCGGTAAGGGTAGGCTAAGAAAGTCATCAAAACCGATATTCCAAAGATACGGCTCCAACACCGAACCCTGAGGACAGCCCTGCGTGGGCACCTTCGAAGCAGCATAATGGCCAAGTTTTAATTTAGTGGTACCCTTGAAAAAGTACGATCGAATAAGGGAGTATATGTTGTTATGGCAACCTCTCGCCTATAGTTTCAGCAACATTGGCCACCAAGCATTATCGAAGGCACCAGAAATGTCTAAAAAAATACCTACAATGTATTTACTATCCGAGAGTTCCACAATGTTACGCACCGCGAGTGCCGCATCAACGGTAGACTTGTTGGTAAAGCGAAAGCCGTATTGATTTTTATGAAATTGAGTGCCACCGGGCAACAAACGTGGTACCTACAATTAAAAGTTCACTTTACAAGCTTCCTTGATCATTTCGTTTGAGATTTTATCATCACTAGAAGCTTTATTTGTTGGTAATATTTTAACAACATGTAGAAATTCGTCCATTGACGCCACAGTTGACATTGCAGTGGCAGGGCATAGATCTACTGCGGCCCTCACCTCGCGATAGTAGTCACTGTCATTATGTATCAGGACAGTCATCCGGAATTAAAGCATGCAGAAGTGCATCAGTAGTCTCCTCTACACCGAGGGTGTGGGTATTATCAAGTTTAATATTAGAAACAAAGGCCTGATCTATGCGCCTATTTGCCTTAATTCGCGATACAGGGGAGACCACGCTCCCTCACAATTTAATTTAATATTCGCTTTAACAAATTACGTGTAGATTTTTCGACGGCAGCGCGATAGTGAGATCTAGCAATACGCAAGTTACTCAGAGCGGTTCGCTATGGTTCTTCTTCGATGTTACGTTTTCTTTACACAGTCGGGCACTCCTATGCGGACTGACAAGCGTATCATTCCACTAGTCACAGCGTCTCTTATTTATGCTTTTCGGCCCGATATAACGTCAGCGCAATATATCAATGTATCATACATAATTTGAACACTTTCTGAGACTGTAAGCTGAACTTACAGTACGAGTGAAATCCCCGGCACGAGAAGCGAAAAGGGAAGCAAAGCCTGTCCAATCGACATTTTTAGTTTTATATTGAAAGCCAGTATACTGTTGCGGATGTAAGTTGTCAACAACCGGAGAGAAGTCATAGTTGACGGTATTTGTTCAGATACGTTGACCCAGAATGCTGCCGTAACACAAGGCTGTTTTATCATTCACTCTGGTCCTTCTCCATTCTCGAAAAAAAAGTCCCTCTTTTGTCATAGCTACCCGATTGGAGGACAATACCCTCAGCTTTTCACCTATCAGTCAGTATCATTAGTCGCCTAGTCAAGTGGTGTTCAGTTTCCAGAGCTCAAAATCAGAAATTATTCATACACGCGATGAGCCCCGTTGATGTCATCTACTATAGACTTGAACTAGATGTGTGGCTAGTATTATATTTATTATACTCATGTACCAATTCTAGAGATTATAAATTAGTGAGATTATAAATTAGTAAAAACAAAGAAACGGTTTTGTTGACATGTATTTATTTGCACTTAATATATTTGATGACATGGAAAATTCAGATAAAATATTTTAATTCCGTCCCTATGAAATTGCCAATTTTTAACACTGGCTAGTGTGAAGAGCGATGTCTTTCATTCAACTTAATTTTAAATTAAATTTGACGAGCTCCGTGTACGGTTAGAATGACACGCGCAACAACACCGTCGAGATCTTAGCACTAACTATCAACGAAGTGGTAAAGCGCTATCGATTCATTGTTACTACCCAAGTGGGCATTGTACGAACTTATTGAAGTTGGCCACAACGTGTATATACATATTATGATTCAGAATCAAATGAAAAGTGGATATTGTACGACAACTGAAAACGTCCGTCGCACTGGTTGTCTCCACAACGCAAATTGAGTCTATAGAAGATGCACAATTTTTTATACAACGTCGGGAGGCATACAAGCATACGGCCCACCTGATGTAAAGTGGTTACCGTAGTCTATGAACGCTTGTAATACATTAAGTATCACTTACGCGATGCCACCTCTGCACACCTCTGAACACAAAATCTCCTTAGGAGCTTACTGGTGACCTCACTCACACGCAGGAACACAACAACCCTCTTGGGAGTTGCTATTTGGCTGCAGTTTTTTTTGGGAGGAGATAATTCCCCTGACGGGCAGCTTTGATGCACCTATCCTATCTTAAAACACGCAGATAATACAAACTCACATGTTCATGCAAACAAATGTTTGCCCTGTGTGGGAATCGAACCCACGAGCGTTGGTGTCAAAGTCGCGCCATTCACCACTGCACCACTGAGCTTGTCAAAACAAAATGCAACAACCGCGACTTATCAATTTCACTAGTCTGCTCCTTCTTCACGCCAATTCTTGTGCACAGACCGTATAACGTCTCAAAACTATAAAAGTTATATATAGACACTCTCTGACTCCAATAGACATTCATCAAGCGGATTTCCTTTTTCTTTTCAGAATTTGGATAACTATTTAAGGGAAAAATCAATAACAACATTTATGTATATAAAAGTAAAAGAAAAAATATTATTTCTCCATAAAACTGCAATTTCATAAGGTACCTTATATTACTGAACTACAGCGACACTGTAAAAGAGGATAATGTTCAATTTTACTTTTCGAAACATTTATTTGTCGTTATTTCTCTGCAACTAATGAAGACAAGTTACTCAGTTAGATAAAAAAAGCAATAGTAAATTTATAAAATGAATTTCGACTGCGCCGAACTTAAAAATAGCTTACATAATAAATAAATAATTATCATTACAGATAACTTTAACACCATGTATAATTTCATCACCATTTTAACTTATTACAAAGTTTAATTTACTACTTCTGAGTACTTAACGCCTAAATATTTTACGGATAATAAATAGGAAATAGCGTGAAAAGCAGGTAAACTGTACATATAGAGGGAGGGGAGCGAAGACTCCCATCCTTTGGAGGTAAACGTGGTCTTTTGCAGGAAGCGAGGGTGACAAGGACATGCATACCACCACTGCCACATGCATACATTCAAAGAAGACTTAAAGAAGCAAACCAGCTGCGATCGCGACCGAGCTTACTTAGGTCACTCTATTCACAGTAACAATCTGGCGTATCCTCTTCTACGTCATATGTCCCTTGGTATTCAGTCATACTAATATCACTCTTTTGCGTAGCACGTCATTGGTTGCCTCAATGATGTATCCTTTATATATTTAGCTGCAGTGATACTACTCCCCAAATATTACTCATAGAATTTACAAGCATCAAAATAATTCTTACGTATAACATATATTTATAAATTTACCGAATATATTTATTCATGCCATGGTGAAATACCCTAACGAATATTATTTTATGTGCACAAACAATGTACACAAAGTTGATGAGAGCGTACGCCGCAATGTGCAATTACATAAAATTATACCATATACAATAAACTCATAAACAGATCCTTTGTGTTGTTTCTATGTCTGATTTTGTTTGCATACAATAATCTCTCTACGATAGCTGAACCTATTTATTCAATAAAATATGGTATCTACCTCATAATAAGACATCCTTTGACAAATAAAAACGCTCAAAACGAGAAATCAATCAAATCGGCACGGGGAACAAACGAAATCTCTGGCACAATTAGTTTAATGTATAATTTTATAACACTGACACACTAAGCAAATATTTTACGATCGAAGCCTACTGAACCATGAGTCGTAAATGGAGATAAACCTATTTCTATGGAGTTCGATACCAAGTAGAAGGACTATATCAAATTAGCTACTGAGTGCCGTAAAATCAATAATTGGCAAACTGTAATTGGTTCATTTCAAATTAGCGCAAGAAACGCTACATCTAAAACTATACATTACGATAGGAATTATAAGAATATTGCATATTGATAAGAATATTAATGTAGAATCGGAACTACATTCTCCGGTGTCGGACCCTAATTTTGCTTATAATAGGACGTATAGTATACACAAACTGGCGACGTAGAATCGATGCCGCAATACCCTTGGATGACTTTTATTTATACTATTTGACTTTGATTGATCGTGTCACCATGATGGACCACGTGGAGGTGAGGTTGGCTTAGGTTCTAAAAATATAAGGAGTTTTAATGTTTAAATTGAGAATAAATTTAATTTATCTTTAAAAGGTCGGGGTCGGGTCGGATGGAGTAATTTATTTAACTAGTTAACGTGCATAATGTTAAAAAATTTAAAAATAATGGTGTTACGCAAAACTGCTTAATGAGGACATTCTTTTTGTTTTTTTCCCTCTTGACTCTACATCATTGTAATGTTCGTTTACGCTCTTTTATAATTCTACACATAACGTTATATTGGCCCTCGACGTCCACGGTAAATCGTGGCTGCGGCCATTCTTTCTTTTATAATTTGCATGCTGTAGATGTTCTACGCATCATTTGTGCTGAATATTGAAGAGCGTGGACGTCATAATCAATAATGGGCTTAGACTACCTCTCCTATATTTACAGTAGATATGCTATTTATTTATTAGAAACTATTTTTTTTCAATTCATGCATTTTGTTTTTGGAGTTTGCCTTTAAAGTCTTAGATCGTCTTATCCCATAGACAAGTAGGCCAATTCTACTAAAATCCCGCAGCTGCACGTTTACGCTTGTCATTTGTGCAGTGCCAATACGTGTATTCTATTAAAATTTCCTGCACTGCAACGGCACTGCAACTACGCTGCGTCTGTGCGTACACTGCAAATGAACTACTTAAACGCCTGTGGTGTTACCATATTTCAATCTAATAAATTGCAGTTCCGTCTCTATGACTCCTAACTGCACTTTTGCTGCATACCAACAACACTCTTGAACATTTGTGTAAAACTATACCAGTTTCTGATTATATTGCGTGAGATGACCTAACACTTCCATAAATATAGGTATATTGATCACTACTTAGTTTGCTATTTTATGATATAATATATAATACAAGAACCGTTGGCCGGCTTAGAAACATAAAAACAAATGAAAACTATTAATATACTTTAGGCCTTGTTAAACTTCATACATACATATATATAAATTAAGAATCTGCAATACGAAAGAGGTGAGTAAACAACTTTTACCATGAATCCAACATTAATTCGTAAAAAGTCGTCTTTCCCATACTAGGATTACGTATCAGAAGAATTAAAATAAACCTATGGTCAAAACACCTGACGTTAAAACACTTCGTTCGATAAGAACGGTAGTTTCATCTATATTCATGAAATTAAAATTTTGTAATGAAGATTTTCTGAAGTTAATTTAGCTAAAGCTGAAATTCGTTCTACCAAAATATCTGATACCGGAGCAACGACTCGTCATTTTCCCTAAATTTAAAATACCTAAAGGGCGTGGCACCTGGTAGTATTCGACACCTACTCGAGAGTATCTGTTATATTTTTAAGTGCGATAAAATATTCTAAATAAATAAAGATAGAAAACTAAATACCATATCCTTAAAATACTATGTCAGAGAGATAAGTCGCATTAAAGCAACTAGTGGGGAAGTGCATCTACCTCACTGCCAAACCGTAGCCAAATAACAATTCCCTGGACGGTTGTTGTATTCCTGCGAGTAAGTGAAGTCACCAGGAAACAGTTAAGGAGTTGCTGTGTTGGCAGAAGAGCAAGCATCACGCGAGTGATTCTTAAAATGTCGCAAAAATTCGTAGGCTACGGCAACCGCTTTACACCAGGTGGGCCGTATGCTTGTATGCCTCCCGACGTTGTACAACTCATGGAGCACTTGAAGTAAATGGAGAAAATAGGATCTACGGCTGGCCGCCAGTCGATTTATATTAACTTTTCCCACTTCCCATATAAGATGCTCTAACTCTATGTTAATTCTACATTTTTTTATTAAGTATCACTCGTGCGATGCTTCCTCCATTAGGAGCTTACTGGTGACCTCACTAATACGCAGGAACACAACAACCCACTAGGGAGTTGTTATTTGGGCGCGGTCTTCTGTGAGGTGAAGGTACATCCCCAAACGGGCTGCATTGATGCGCCCTACCTCTCTTAAAACATCTAGACCAAGACAAACAGACATGCTCATGCACATAAATGTTTGTATTGTGTGGGAATCGAACCCACGAGCGTTAGTGTCAAAGTAGCGTCATTCACGACTGAGCCACCGAGCTCGTCAAAAATCAAAAGTAGTTTATTGGTTTACTGTACAAGTGACTACTCGATTGAATCTTGACTGATCGAAAAGCAACGGAGAAGTTGATATATTTTTTCAGTATCTTAAAATGGTGCAAAAAGGAAAAAATCCTTATTTTGCAAATATTCCTATATCTTCCCTTCTTTCGCATTGCAGGTGATTAAATGGCTACCGTGTATATATATACTTAGTCTGGCCAGAAATACTGTTACAATTAAAAATAAACAAAATATTACATTTGAATTTGGAATCTGTCATTTTTATATGATTGTTCTTTGAGTTTTCTCATTTTGGCGCCAATACGTTGTAAAATATTTTGCGATATTAAAATGGAGTGGGGTGATAAAGAGAACCGAATCGCTGTAATTGCATTACACAAAGTAGGTATGGACCCAAATGCAATTTTTAAAACTCTCCATACGCTTGGTGTTAGTAAAATGTTTCTATACCGGGCTATTAACCCTTCGAAACCCGGGTGGTCGTATACGACCGCGAAATGTATGGCACCTAGAACCATGTCGCGTATTTTAAAAGATGACTTAGGACTTGCAGCCTATAAGAGACGTACTGGTCATTTCTTAACTGATAATTTAAAAAGAATAGGGTGGTAAAATCGAAACAACTACTGAAGCGGTACGCAAAGGGATGTCACAGAAAAAAATTGTTTACGGATTAGAAAATTTTTATCACCGAAGAAAGTTACAACAAACAAAATGATAAGGTGTATGCCCACAGTTGTGAAGAAGCAAGCGCGCGTATTCCGAGGGTCCAGCAAGGTCATTATCCTTCATCAATCATGATTTGCCTTGGAGTCTCATATTCAGGCTTAACTGAGGTGTTAAGGAGGTGCTTTTCTGTGAAAAAGGTGTGAAAACCAGTGCCGTGGTTTACCAAAATACCGTCCTAACAAACATAGTAAAACCACTTTCTCAAACAATGTTCAAAAACAGACACTGGATATTAAATAATAAATAAATAAATATTGTCGGACAAATTACACAGCGCTATCTAGCCCCAAAGTAAGTGAACCTTGTTTTATGGGTACTAGACAACTGATAAACATATGTAAAAACATTTTTTTTTTTTGTAAATACATACTTATCATACATAGAAAATACCCAGACCAAGACAAACAGACATGTTCATGCACACAAATGTTTGTACTGTGTGGGAATCGAACCCACGAGCGTTGGTGTCAAAGTAGTGTAACAACGCGTTTCACCACTGCGCCACCGAGCTCGTCCAACCGTACTCTGCACCAGCTCATAAGGCACGAAGCACTCAAAACTGGTTGACCGACCGTAGAATTGACTTCATCGGGCATGAAAACTGGCCCTTTTCTTGTCCAGATTTAAACCCACTGGACTACAAGATATGGCAACATTTGGAAGAGAAAGTCTGCGCTAAACCTCATCAGAATTTGGAGTCTCTCCGACCATCTCTGGTTAAAGCAGCGGCAGAAATAGATATAAATGTGGTGCATGCTGCCATTGATCCATGATTGGCCGCGTCGATTAAGGGCATGTATTCAAAATGGAGGAGGACATTTCGAATAATTTAAATAAAATTTTATCGTACATTTAATTACCTTTCATTTCATATATAACTTTTACATAATTATCAAAAAGTGTATTATTAATTATATCAAAAGTTTTTCACAGAACTTATGACCTGGCTAGGTATATATATATATATATATATATACATAGTCGGATGTAAGTTTATACTAGTATATAACATATACTAGTATAAACTTACATCCGACTATGTTAAACTCAGAATGCGGCACTTGTATATGAGTTTTAATTTGAAATTCCATTACGTATTTTTGATAGGGCAGGACATCTGCCAGATTCTACTAGGTTATATAAAGTTTAACAAAGTATTAGATTATTGTTGGCCTTTCATTAGCTTTTGTCGAGGACAAACAATTATTAAACTAAAAGTCCTATAATCGCCGAGCTAAAAATATTCTTCAACTACAATATTGTATTACTATAATACAAATATAAGTAACTTAAAATTAATTAAGCTTACATCACACACATAAGTCCTTTTGTAAATATTACATACATAGCTAATACATAGGTACATGTCACACCCTGTTTATGTTTGAACAGGCCCACACTTAGAAGTAATTTTACCCCAACCCATGTAAACAAAAATAGTTGAGTAAGAATACATAATTGAGTCGAGTTTAGGTTCTGGCATGCGCCGTGGTCGTTTAGTCGCACGGGGCCTGGGTTCCGCTGGTGGCCGTGCAGGGTGGTTTATACCTAACTCACCGTTACCATAGCAACCTATCAACCTTGTGGAGGGGAACGCATCACGAAAGTATTTCTGCTCCACATGATAGCTTCCGTCTCGCCCAAGACATGATAGCTTGAAAACTACGCTGTGCTCAAATCGCGGTACCTTGTTGGAGAACTGAAATAAAAAAATATTAATTTAGACATTATTTATAAGACGAACCCGGTGGTGGAGCAGTTAACTACTTTAATACCAATTAACACACTAGGCTCGTGGGTTTGATTCATACACAAGACAAATATTTTTGTAAGCGAACATATCTGTCTTGGTGTAGGTGTTTAACATGTCTGTCTTGGTCTAGGTATTTTAAGACGAAAGGGCATCAAAGAGGCCCGACTGATAAAGTACATCCACCTCACAGAACACCGCAGGCAATGACTCCCTGGACGGTTGTTACGTTCAGTGTGTTTATTGTGTAGAGTTACTAGTAAGATGCTAAGGAGTCACTGTGTTAACAGCAGTGGCGGCTGTACCTTAAGTGCGCTCGTGCGCTGAACCACCAGTTCAAAAGATTTAAAAATTATAAAATATTACTTCATCTTTAAATTACCATATTAATATTTATTTTTGAAACATACAAAAACATAATATAATAAAAAAAATTAAAATTATTTAAATAATTTGTAAATGATTGTCCTGAGTTATTTTCCGGAGTTTTAGTTGTGCTCTTAGTGTGATTTATAAAGAAATTATTAAATACATTACAAATGTCATTAGGATCAGAAATTATGTCATTATTAGAATTAATCGAGTTAATATCATTATTACGCGAATTATTAGAAATATTGGATGAAATTAAATCCCACGTGGCTTTACATTTATTTTTGTTGTTAATAATATTTTTTTGCTACATATACGAGATTTAAATACATACGTTTTGAAAAGCTTATTATACTTTACGAACTTCTTTTTATTAGCGACTTTGTTAGAATAACATGATCTATATTTTAAGAAAAGAGTTCGTTTAGTTTTGCTTGACTTTTTTAGACCAAGTTAACCAGTTTAATTTCGAACGTTTATTATTTATTTTAACCTTAATCACAGGAAAACACAGGTTATGAAATAAGCATAAGTGATTATAAAATAATTTAAATGCCTGGTGTAGCGATTGCGAATTTAATACGACTATGAACGAGAGTGATGACTTACAATCTCGAAATTTGTTTATGTTTTCGATTGCGTAATCACGTCTGTATTCGTACCAAATAGGTGACTCGTATTTCTTTATTGGAATATAATAAATAAATAAATATTGTCGCACAAATTACACAGCGCCACCTAGCCCCAAAGTAAGCGAAGCTTGTGTTATGGGTACTAGACAACTGATAAACATACGTAAATACGTTTTTTTTTGTAAATACATACTTATTATACATAGGAAACACCCAGACCCAGACAAACAGACATGTTCATGCACACAAATGTTTGTACTGTGTGGGAATCGAACCCACGAGCGTTGGTGTCAAAGTAGCGTACCAACGCGTTTCACCACTGCGCCACCGAGCTCGTCGAAGGAATAATAAGAGCTTGCGCTGTTTCATGGTCAGAGAGGCCCAAGTGATGGATTTCTGATTCTACGTTTTTAATATTACTAGTAAATTGATCGAGGCAGGATTGCTGTCATATCCTCACGGATCACTGATGTTTCTAGAAGCGGCTGACTAAAATAACTTTGAATGCGGGGAGTATGTACACTTGAGAAAATTCCATTTAGTCACTTCGATATTTTTTTTAGTTAGTAAATATTTTATTTCGTCACAAGGATATTCGCACGTATACATGGAGACGGAATGACCAAAAAAGTGTTATTGATTTGATTATAATTGATAGAAATCTCCGAAATACTATAATGGATACAAGAGCCTTTAGAGGACCCACTCTTGAAACGGACCACTACCTGGTGGTAAGCCGGTTTGTGGAACTTTTCAAGAAGTGGAGGCATTGGCGAGTGCGTATCCATTTCGGTGATCATGAAAGGATAAGGAGTGAAAAATTGCAAGGTGAAAGTGTAAGGAGAATGTATGTACATCTGGTAAGCGAAAGACTTGCAAAAGCAAGTCTTTCCGATACGGTTGTGGATGATTGCTGGAAAGTTCTGAAAGAAAGTATGGTGGATAGTGCAAAAGAAGCATGTGGATGCGCAAAGAGGGATAAAACATTGAAAGGAGATGCCTGGTGGGATGCGGAGGTTGAATCCTCCGTAGCAAGAAAGAGGAAAGCGTGGCTGGATTATGAAAGTATGAGAGAGAAGTAGAAAGAAATGTACTATCTATACAAGAATGAAACCAAGGCTTTAGTGAAAGAGAAGCGTTAAAGACAAATTATGAATGAGGAACAGAGGCTGACGAAAAACTTCGAGGTAAATACCAAATTCTTTTGAAGAGAGGTAAAGAAGTCCCGGGGTAGTTCGTCGGCGTCCAGTATGAACAAAATTAAGTCTAAAGCTGGTATCATTCTTGCAAACACTCAGGAACCGTTCTACGGTGGAGTGAATATTTTGAAGAAATGTATGATGCTCACTCCACGTTGACGGCGTCCGATGAAGGTAAAACTATGGATGAGGTTGAATGATCGATACGAAATTTGAAAAATGGAAAGTCTGCGGGAATTGATTTGATCACAGCTGAGATGATCAAACAAGGTGGCACTTACGTCCGGGACGCCTCCTGGTACTTATGCAATCTATACTGAAGAATTGGAAGGGTTCCAATGGACTGGGGACGCTCAGTCTTCGTACCCTTGTATAAAGGCAAGGGATCACGCATGGACTGCGCCAGCTATAGGGCCGTCAGTTTGATCAGCTTAGCAGCAAAAGTAAATGGAAAGGTAATTGAAAGTAGAATGAGGGCGAAAGGAGAATGACCAAATGTCCTAATGTCCAAATGTCCTCCTAAACAAGAATTGTGAACACATATCTACACTCGCCCACATTAGAATCTGCACCATTGATTGTTTATAAAATACAGCGGTATATTATGTTATAATAACTGGGATAGTAAGACTGTACATACATGACTTATGTTTTTAGATTATTGTGTTTATCAATTAAACAACTATTTTTTAATTGTTACAGATCACAGACGGTAGCATCTTCTGCCGGGAATTATATAACATTTGAAGTCAAACCTTCAAATGAATTTAGACATCAACAAGTATGCCTTGAATGTGGGATGTTGACATAATGATAATAAGATCTCAATTATACAGAGTTATCACCAGAATATCAAAAATCAAATGTTATAATTACATGGGTTCCAGTTCATATGGTACTTAATTTCTTAAACATATTTTTTATGGTGTTTCCCTAAAATTATATATATTTTTTTATAACTTTGTACATTGTTACTTTATCTAACTGGTATCTTTATATTTTCATTCAAGTCATTTTAAGCTTGTTATTTTAGGTATCAAGACTGGAAATAGTTTGTGTGGTCTGTTGACGAGCAGCTGAGTAATACAAAGACAACAGTACTATGATGATAATTTGACCACTGCTAGAGGAAATTAACTGGAAATTCATCGAGGCTGTACCTAAAGTTCCAGCACCTCCAGTGAAAAATGTCACATATATATGTGAAGCCGCAAGATCTATAATTGCACAGATTTCATTAGCCATGTATTTGAGGGCGAGAAACTGAATGTTTAGTGGTCCCAAAAACCATTATATAATAATAATAAAATAAGAGATATATTATTAATGTACAACATATTATATGTACCTAGCTGTGCTAGAATATATATAGTGCTGCTGTCATCAGTTAGACAATGGAAATTAGCATGGATTGACATTAAACATATGTATTATGTGCCCTTGGGATAGCAGTTTTTACTTAGGACAACATATTCCTAATGAACTGTATGCTGTGGAGATTAATTCAAAAGTAGAAAATGCTCCCCTTATATTAGGACAAAATTATTATCAGAGCACATATAAAGTGGAGGCACATCAGTTCAACAACATTTGTTTAAATGTCTAGAGTGGTATTGGTCGGCTACTGATGCAATTGCTTTGTAGGAAAATTCCAATTAAAAGTATTACTAATTATGAAACGCGTGCACATAATTTTGGTAATTTGGTATTTGAGTTTGGGTAGATTTAATGATGTACAGGCTCCTACTCCATTTTTAGATTTTTAATGTATTTATTGATGATGAAAATTCTAATAAACAATTAAAAAAAGTTTTTTTTTTATATATAAAAACCTAATAAATATAACTCAAAAAGTGTCAATATACTAGGTGTTGTTCTTATTTATATCCAATGAATATTGTGATTAAGAATGTAAGCAATGTAAGTAATTATATCAGCATGCAATCCGCCTGATGTTAAATAGTTATCATAGCCTGCCAATGCTTACAACTAAATAATGTAAGTCGCACATTGCCACCCTGACTGCCAATGTAGGTGCTATATGGTTACCACACTCACCCGTGAGAACAACAGTTCTCCATAGAATCTTTTGTTGTGTTCTTCCCCAGTAAAGCTATCGTCCCATCAGTATTGTGGAGTTCACAATGTGCAGGTAAAGTTTGTTTTAGTCAAAGGTGATGTTGAGCTACTTCACCCCAAACGAAATGTATAATAGATGTATATGAACATAAAACGTTGAAATTAAATATCTACTTCTTATCCTGTGGTTTAATTTGAAGATGCATTTTACGTAGGTGTACAGTGCGATTGATCTATGCACATAGCATCGTATTTGCAAATCCATATAATCCTTACTAATTACCTTACCAAGCCTTTTGGGTGCGGTAGTACTTGCTAGTAAGTACTACTCTATGTGACTATCTTTCAGATCTATGTGTGGTTATTCCTTCATTTGTTGTAGGTCTGTTTAAAAGGCTAGATATATACAAAAAAAACTATCCACAAAATATAACATGCCCTCTGCATAGGTAACCTTGTAGTTTTACACTCGCAAAACATAAACTCAAAATGCCCAATTTGATTTGAAAATACTCGATAACCCCTATTCACATTTAAATAATATTTCTTTTGAGTTATCTACAATATATGTCCTATGTTTTGCCGACGGTTTGGTCAAGACGCATGACTGACGCAAGTGGGCCGAGCTCCCATACAAGTTTGGTCATTCTCCTTTGACGAACTGCTGTGGGAGGCACAGGGAGGATTCCGAAATGGAAGGTCTTGTACGGATCAAGTTTTCTCGCTCCGCAACATCGTAGAGAAGCATCTGGCCACAGACCAGAAAGTTTTCTGCGGTTTTGTGGCTCTTGAGAAGGCATTTGATAGGGTTGTGCGAAAGGCACTGTAGTGCATATTGCCGAGATATGGGATTGACGGGTCACTGCTCTGTGCTGTGCAGTCCACCTACAAGGATTGCTTAGCATGATGGCAACATGTCACCCTGGTTTGATGTTAAAATTGGTGTAAAACAGGGTTGCATGTTGTCTGCTAGGCTGTATCTCGATAGTTGTCTACAGAGAATAAGATCGACGAATGTAGGATTACGCATTGGTGACCTAGTGGTGAACTGTCTGCTGTATGCAGATGATGCCGTCCTATTAGCAGAAACACCATCTGAACTGCAAACACTAGTCACAATGATGAAAGACGAATGTATGAAGGAAGGCTTACTATTGAATGCGAAGAAAACAAAGATAAGGGTATTTGAAAGTGAAGAAACCAGAACCAATGTAAGGATTACGGTAGATGATGAAGTGTTGGAACAAGTGGATGAGATTTTATATCTTGGATGCACTTTCAGCAGGGATGGAAAGTACACCGCAGATGTGGAAAGGCGAGTGAGTGCTGGGAATAGTGTGAATGGAGCGTTGGGAACACTTCTTGGCAGTAAAAACCTGAGCCAGAAGGCACAACTGGCTATACACAACGCAGTACTGGTCCCAACGCTTACTTATGGAAGCGAGAGCTGGGTATGGCAGAGAGAGCATGAAAGTAGGATAATGCGCAAAATTTGTGGCGCAACGCTTGTAGACCGTATTCGCAATGATGAGGTTAGAAGCACAGTTGGTCTGAAAGAGAGCGTCGATGTTAAAATACGAGTAAGAAGAGCCATGCTCCGTTCGTTTGGACATGATTTTGATTGGAGTGAGGAATGTAAGGATCGAGTCACGTGGCGCTCTGTTCTCTCTGCCTACCCTGTAAGGGATTTGGCGTGAAGTTATAGAAGTAAATATTTACTGTATCTAGGGGTCAGCTCAAAATAAGCATTCTTAATTAGAATATAGCAGCGTTGCGACTGACTTACTGATAAGCAGACACGACTAGATCCAGATACTTGAAATTTGAAGAGATTTTTTTTATATGCCTAAGCCCCTAGGCATGTATTACTAATAAAGGATTTTTGGAAATACCCACAACGAAATGCAAAGTCACCGATATCCTGTAGTAAATTACATAAATGTAGTTTTCAAGCAATTTACTTTTTTTCAACATAAATCAATAAAATCACAAATAATAATTACCTCATTAATTGAACTTTGTATTTTCTGTTTTGTGTTTTCACTTGAATCTATAATCAATGAATACATATCGAAATTGTACTTGTCTCCCTGTTCTGCGCTGGGTGTATTTTTTGCCACCGTAAACATGCCAATAGATATTAAATTTTCACTGATAAACTCAGTACCGTTATTCACTCCATCTATTATATTATTTATATCATTCTTCCCATACATTGTATCTTCTACTATGCAGCCGCCGAGAGCATAAGGGATGCTAGGCTGACTGTAAAAGGTTGAAAATAGCCTTAATCATATAAATTGTTAAAAATCTTGATATTAATCATATTATGACAAAAAACTTACACAGTCTTGAAATAATGTAGGCAGTCAAATTCTTCAGCAGAATGCAAAAGAAATGTTTCCGTTACAAATACAAGTATTCCATGAATGATGCGATCTCTAGAGATTCTCTCCACTTCGCTGTAGAAATCTGTCTGCATGTTTGTGTTGGATTTTATATTGATGACGTGAAACTCGACGTTTGGGATAACTGGTATATAAATTCCATTCATGTACGGCTCCGCTCGTCTTCGGAACATCCTATTCACAATAGACTGTGGGAAAGTTGGGGAGTGTTGAAGAGGCAGGTATGACAGATAGGCCGTCTTTACTGTCATCATGCACTGTTTTGGAGCACAAACACTGTGCTGTACTAGATCAATTGCTGAAATATAAAGAGGAGTTAAAAGTTAAAGGAAAAATGTCTGAAATGTCCACAAATAATAGACTGAATTGCCGATATCGTAAACAAAAATCGACTATATGTCTCTATAATACATAAAATCATGTTACATTTTTTTACGTTAAATGTTACATTTATAAATAAAACCCCATGATTTTATGTCTATTGTCTATATTCTCAATATTATAAAAATCATAATTAAAAATACAAATACATAACTAAAATTACCTAAACTTAAACTATTACAAGTATGTACTATATTTATTTACATATACTATATTACACTGGTTGTCACATAATACAAGTGCGGTGCTACCCCAGCAGCTAACGTAACAATTCTTTATTGTAGAGAGCTTTCTGGTAACCTTGCTCACAAGAACATATCAACCCTCCAGAGCTATCGTATAGTGGAAGTAATTCCCGAGTCGGGCTATTGCCACAACCTTGTCTATTAATTGGCAGGGTGTACCATTTGCAGGTGTGGTTAAGTTTGTCTATAAAGAAGATGCTCGAGAGGTCTTGGACCCCAATTATGTTCCAAAGGACCGCCATTAGAATATTATTATTTTTTAAAGAAATAAAATAAAGAAAATATAATGTTCTTTTCAAACAAGCATACGGCCTACCTGATGTTAGGCAGTTATGGCAGACTATGGACATTTGCGACACCAGGGGTGTACCTTGCGTTGCCGACCAGGCCTTTATAAGAAAATAATTTTAACATTCAATTTGATATTATGTTACATGGAATCCAATTATACCGCTCTTGCCACCGGTAGGGTTTTCTTCCTCTCATACTGGAACCGCAATAGTCCCGTACTATGTAGTAGTGATACTGTTAGGTTGTAGAATGAACTCCCTGCCGAGGTTTTCCCAAGACACTGCAGCATAACGGATTCTTCAAAAAGGCGTGAATAAGTTTTCGGCAGCGCACGAGAGATGCCCCTAGCGCTGCGTTGCAAGCGTTAATACAATTTATACACAATTACAATCTATACTAATATATAAAGCGGAAGAGTTCGTTTGTATATTTGATTGTTTGTTGTTAGAACGCGCTAATCCCTGGAAATCTACCAGTGGAATTTGAAAAAATTTTTTGCATTTAATTGCCCAATTTTTGAGGAATGTTATAAGCGGACTTATAAAAGAAAGAAAGGCGGTTCCCACGTAATACCGGGGCTGACTTTTTCATTTTGTCGAAAATCAAGGATTTGATGAGACGTTCGACTGTTACGAACGTAATTAGTTTTAGGTCAGTTGTCGGTTGTTAGCGGTCCTAGTATTACGAAAAAAATATTCTAAGTACTAAATGAAAAAAATGTTAGAAATGTAAAGTATTTTGAAAAACAATAAATATATTATTATCCTGTAAATGTGTTAACTAGTTTTATACATGAGTCACGCAAAACTTTCAGTCCTCCTTTCGTATTACGTATGATTACGTATATCATTGTTGCATCAATATCTATTTATTTTGTTAAATTGTTAAAATTTCTTTAATGATATATTTATAGATAAAATTACACGTGTTGGAATTTGATCAGCGAATAAGTCTATTTTTTCCACTTATCTTCAGAGATATCAATAAGCCTGATATTCAGTATAATAACAATGCGTTTCAAGATTATAGTACACATATACAATGTTAGGGGCCGTGTGCCAACGACGTGTCCAACGAGACCCCTGCCAATCCGATTGCTTTGCATTTAATTACAATTATGGTAGAATACCGTCGTGACATGCAACTAGGGCGTCATCTATAGACGACAGGCGCCGATCCAACCCACGTCGGTCAATGCGGAGAAGGGTCCTGCCACCCTTCGCGCGTGGCGAACTCTTGTAGATCAATGACATATAAGTGCTGTATAGGCATGTGGAAATATACAGGTAGATTGAAAGATAACATGTATGACCTGATACATGTTATCTATAAGCAATGTTACACTACTGAAGCACCTTTGCCTTATACCCTAACATAACTTACGTACCTAACGAATACAACTGGCGATCGATAACACAAGTTTTTTGGTAACAATCCTCGTGAAATATGACCCTGATCCTCATGCACTCATGCAGACACATCTCATATATTCAAGCACTTGCAAGCGGCGACTGACATAATCACCCACTAGTATTATCCTTTCGCCGAATTAGAGAGTTTGGGAAACTTTAATGTGTCCATGTGCCGTAGCAAGCAGCCTGCTTGAGACAATAAGTGGGCGCAAGAGTTGGACCAAGGCACATGCTAATGGAGGTTTAATATTGAAACACAAACTCTTCGAGATTCGGTAAGTGATTAAGGTGATTGACCAACATGCAATTCCGTCGCAGAGTTAGCCGTGACCGTAAGACGATTGGCTTACGGTCCTTTCCTCAGGGAGTCGTGTCATTCTAGTCACTCGCTAAAGCTACTGCGGGAAACTGTCGGCTGGGGATATAGCTCTATCTATCTATAACATCACGCCAAATCCCTTGCGGGGTGACTCAGAAATGAGCTCTCTCGACAGTCATAAGAATACTGGCAGACCAAACGGTATATAGGCAAGAGTGTTGAAGCTGTATTTCTCCTGAATTCTGTTCTGTACACGCTAATACTATAATGTCTCTTCTCTCCAAAGTGATGGTGGGTGTGATAAACATACGTATCCTGGCAGACCCAAAAGTACTTGTGTATGAAATTGAAGGTACTTAGTCTTAAGAATAAATCTGACTGGGGACGGTTGACCTTGGTACCAATTCAACCCAATCAACGCGTTCACCGCTAAGAAAATCCCATTTGCTTTAGTTCCTCGATTCCAGAACATGTCGATTAAAAGCGACAAGTAAGTATATAGGGAATCTAGGTGACGAGATCTCCGTTTTCAGCGAAGTCAAGCTGGCGTCAAAAAAAACTTGGTGTGCTTAACAGACTGAAGCAGGACTTCAGCTTGGATACTACGCTCAAGTCAAAATGCACACGGAGTACTGTAGTATTGAAACCGCAATGGTCGCATACTGTGCGGTTCCAAGTAAATTTCCTCCCGAGGACACTTGATTGTGGAATGTACACCTTGATGACTACAGCATGAGTTTCAACAAAAAAGACGTCAAAAAGTTTTTATAGAGTCGACAACACACGAATAACGTCCCTGGTGTTTCAAGTATAGGCTATGTTAACTGATTATTACCATCAAGCACACCGTACGTTTGTTTGCCATCTTAATGGTATAAAAACAGGATCTGGCACGTAATCCATGATGAGAGTGTTCTATGCAGTTCACTTATAACGGTATACAGCAAGGGGCAATTGGGCGCTAGAAGCTTTGGTTTCGTGCTTTCATCGAAGGTACAATTATTTTTTTGTTTTTCTCAAACTATCTCTGGCACAATTCTTAAACTGCAACCCATCCCAAACTTTTCAATGATATAAATCATTAATCATCTTCTTGCACATCCACATTTTACTTTGATTCTATTCACCATAATTTCTTTCAAAAGTATCCAACAATCCACTCGCCAGTGCCTCCAGTTCTCGAAAAAGCCGAAAAACCAGCTTACCACCGCACCTATTGGTTCATTTCAAAAGTGGGAACTTGTGTAGGTTCTTGTATCCTTTATAGTATATAAAAGTCTATTAGATTAACATCGTCATTAATTATTTTCGATAATTTCATCTTCACGTCAGTTTGATTTTTTTTTTTATTTAGAATAGCATGTGCTTACATTATAAATATCCATAGGCAGCTGCGTAACTGTTACACTTGTTTGCCACATTAGTGGTATAAAAAAACATCCATGTGCAAATGCAGCTACCTACATCATTTACTCTTTACGATCATATGGATGACTATCATACCTACCCTGTAGCAGAGTCCAAAACTAACTAAAAGAAATTTCTCAAGCTCTCTGACCTAGACGCACACATATAGATCAAATTGGTGATGTGTTGAAAAAGGGTCAAATCAAAAGTACCCAAAACAGAAGAGCAAGCATGAACAGATTATTTTAATAATTAATAAATAAAATTGTGAAGACATCAAACGAGAATCTGTTCATGCTTGCTCTTCTGTTTTGGGTATATATATGATATAACACAGCGCATCAAAGCAGCCTGGGGAAGAATCTCCGCCTCACAGAAAAGAAAACCGCAGCCGAATAACTATTCCCTGAAGGATTGTTGTGTTCCTGCGTGTGAGTAAGGTCACTAATAAGCTCCTATGGAGTTGTTATGTTAGCAGCAGAGGTGGCATCGCGCGAGTGGTACTTAATGTATTGCAAGCGTTTATAATTATGGTAACCGCTTTACATCAGGTGGGCCGTATGCTTACCGACGTTGTATAATAAAAAATAATAAAAAAATCTCACCACAGACATCTCTCATTTATTACATCTATTAGCCCACTTTAGTTATCTATCAAGCCTCCTCTCACATGCCACATACCTATACAGCACTCAAATCTTCTCGACGCGCCACACCGGATGGTGCCAGACTCCAATGTGGCATGTGCCATCAATGCAGAACTCTCGTCATCAAGGCAATTTTGACAGAATTGAAATCTAAATTTTAGAATGTCTCTGGTTTTCTTGAATTCTTGTTTACCTCTTCGAAAAGGAGGTAGGGCACAATCAAAACAGCTCGCCTGGGGACCTCACAGAAAAGCGCAGCTAAATAACAACGCCCTAGAAGGTTGTTGTGTTCCTGCGTGTGAGTGAGGTCACCATTAAGCTTCTATAGAGTAACACCTATCACAACAGTGTTAGAAGCAGAGGTAGTATCGTGCAAGTGATAGATACTTAATGTATTACAAACGTTTAGAGGCTATTGTAACCGCTTTACATCAGGTGGGCCGTATGGTTGTAGTTGCCTCCCGATGTTGTATAAAAAAATATCCTGCACTTGTCCTCAATTACTACATACTTCTTTTGTCAATGCAGTAGATAACTCCAATGAATCACTCAAGACATGATTTGACACACATGATTGCCTTAAAATAATTTTCCTGGTTGCATCAACGACAATAGCACTACATATTTTCCTTTTAAAACACCTCCACAATGAACTTCCATTTTTATTATGTATATACACACATCAAAAGTGTCTAGGGATCAACATATATTTTTGCAATAACTTTTCTCCTGATTGATATTAATTAAAATTTTCTTTAAGGATTCATCAAATAAAGTGTTTTCGTTTGTCTACAGTAACGATAAACCAAGTCACCTTTGCATTAATAAAGAAATTTGCCATTTTCATAATAAAGGGATTTTTGACATTTGAACCACTAACATTAAAGTTCGAAAAAAAGACTGAAATAACAGTTTTCTTTAAAATTTTATTAGGTAACTTAAACAATTAATAATCCGTGTTTCTACCGCGAACACTAACAACACAAGAACATCGGTTTGGCATACTCAAAATGAGTTCATCCAAATCACGCTGTGGAATGGCCGCCCATGTTCGTTGCAACAACAAAAAAAGGTCTTCTTGCGACTGGATACCCTCCATATTCGGCAGAGCTCTTCTCTGTAGCATATCCCATGCATGCTCAATCGGGTTCAAGTCTGGCGACTGAGCAGGCCAGGGCATGACATTGATGTTAGCTGCGGCGAGAGTCTGTCTTACAACTCTTGCGGTGTGCGGTCGTGCATTATCATGCATTAACTGAAATAAGGGACCGATTTGCACTTGTAGAGGAACGATGACGTCTGATACAATCGTCTCAGCATAAATTTGAGCGTTGAGGTTGCCTCTGATCCAAATCAACTCAGTTCTTCCGCCGATCCAAATACCCGCCCATACCATGATGGTTCCACCACTATAAGGATGGACTTCCTGGCAGGATTTTAATCGCTGTTGGCGTCCAGGGGTTCTACAGTGTCGTATACGTCTTGTATCCGGTCTCATACCAAAACGAGACTCATCAGAAAAGCACACGAAACGCCATTGTTCTTCTGCCCAATTTCTGTGTTCAAGAGCCCATTGATATCGAATCCTACGATTGTGCATTGCTATAGGTGGTACCCTTAGCGGTCTTCGGGAATGAAGGTTCACTTCATGCAAGCGGTTTCTGACTGTTTGGTCGCTAATTAAGTTCCCTGAAGAGTGATGAAGCGTCACGGCTAACATCTTGGCGGTTATTGTTGGAGCTCTTCGAGTTGTGATTTGAATGTATCGGTCTTGTCTCCGTGTGGTGCAGCGATACCGTCCTCCATGGCGCTCAGCCACGGTACCAGTGCTTCGGTAACGTGTCCAAAGTCGACTGATAACACTCTGACTTGTATTCAGAGCTAAAGCCACAGTACGTTGCCGGGAACCAGCTTCTATCATCGTTAGTGTTCGCGGTAGAAACACGGATTATTAATTGTTTAAGTTACCCAATAAAATTTTAAAGAAAACTGTTATTTCAGTCTTTTTTTCGAACTTTAATGTTAGTGGTTCAAATGTCAAAAATCCCTTTATTATGAAAATGGCAAATTTCTTTATTAATGCAAAGGTGACTTGGTTTATCGTTACTGTAAACAAACGAAAACACTTTATTTGATGAATCCTTAAAGAAAATTTTAATTAATATCAATCAGGAGAAAAGTTATTGCAAAAATATATGTTGATCCCTAGACACTTTTGATGTGTGTATATTATGTAAGTCCAACTCCGACCGAGATTTCAACAGACGGATCCAACTCGGCTGGACAGCGTTCGGGAAACTTTGACACATGTCCAAAATATCTCAACACTTGAAGAGCAAGGTATTCGAACAGTGTGCGGTGATAACGTACGGAACCGAGACGTGGCCTTCACTGCAGGCCGTATGGAGAAGCTCAAGGTCACTCAGCGTGCTATGGAAAGAGCTATACTCGGGGTTTCGGTAAAAATAATTAATAAAAAGTATATGATATAAAATACATTGATTAATGTCTTAAAGGCAAAACCGGTAAAATTGTGAAGTGGAATCTGTACATTAACCTCTTCATACCTTGCTCTTCGGTTTTGGGTACTTTTGATTTGACCCTTTTTCAACACATCACCAATTGGATGTGTTGAATTGGATTGGGGCGGCCCCTCCTGACATCACCATTCACTCTTGCCTGATACACTTCTTACGTAACTCTTTTGTCATTCATTCTTTCTAAATGACTAAACCATCTGAGCATACCCTTTTAAATTTTTGTCATAATATATTTTACTGTAAAGCCCGAACTACGGTAAATCATAAGATTTACCGGTAAAACCTAAGCGGTTACCAACAAGTTATGGTACAAGTCCGAAAAGTTTTGTGATCTTCGTTTATTTTAACAGTCGCATCGCAATATATCTATGAAAATCTTTTGTATGTCCATAAAAACATAGACTCATTTTGTAAAGAGTGATACTCATAGTATATCTATCTATAACTTCACGCCAAATCCCTTACGGGGTAGGCAGAGAGAACCGAGCGCCACGCGACTCGATCCTTACATACCTCACTCGCTTCTTTCACATTCATTGCTCTTTTCATGCACGCTCGCCGGTTTCTAGGGCTCCTGACATCACCTTCTGATAGAACACGACCAATCTGATCATGATAGGTAAGTCTTGGCCTTCCTCGGCTCCTACATCCTTCCACTTTTGCATTGTATATCTGCTTCGTCATTCTTTCATCCTGCATTCTTTCTACATGTCCGAACCAACGGAGCATGCCTCTTCTTATTTTAACACCGACGCTCTCTTTCAAACCAACTCTGCTTCTAACCTCATCATTGCGGATACGGTCTGCAAGCGTTACACCACAGATTTTGCGCAACGCTCGCATTTCAACCGCGTTTATCCTACTTTCATGCTCTCTCTGCCATACCCAGCTCTCGCTTCCATAAGTAAGCGTTGGGACCAGCACTGCATTGTGTATAGCCAGCTGCGCCTTCTGGCTCAGGTTTTTACTGCCAAGAAGTTTTCCCAACGCTCCATTCACACTATTCCCAGCACTCACTCGCCTTTCCACATCTGCGGTGTACCTTCCATCCCTGCTGAAAGCGCATCCATACTCATAGTATAAATACTAGATAAAAGCATAATCTTGTGTTACATGCAAGCCATCTCCACAAAATAAGTAATCCTTTTATGGGGCAATGTATATGGTTCTATAACAAACTTCCCAGCAATATAAGAGAATTGTCAATAAACAAATTTAAAACTACCTACTATTAAAGCCAAATTGTGTAGCAGGGCATATTATAAAGTATCTGACTATATTAATGATAAAAATGCCTGGGAGTGAGTGGATCCAATTATAATGTATTTAATAAATTATGTAAATTTTTTGGATACCAAAAGAGGGATGCCTGAGTTCTTTGGCAGTATTTTTATCAGTGCTCACCTAGTCATAAACTGCACGGTAGGGAAAAAAATTGTGACGATTCCAAACAAATGTAGCCATTTTTACGGAATAAAAAGATTTTGACTTCGACTTTTATTTCGAGCATTTACCACCATTCATTTGAAATCTTAAGATTTACTTCAAATACACGGTAAATGTTGATAAACAGTTATGTCAGAATGTGTTTGCCACTTCGCCTCGAACTCGCGGGCAGTTTGCAACCCCCGCTTCCCGTAACACCAACTTTAACGCCTCAGCTCGCCTCAGTCGATTGTTGAACACGTTTGAACACACAAGATAATTCGTTTTCTGTTTGTGATTTTCATATTATAAAGTAACTTATAATTCGAAAGTAAGTTATCCACATATCTCACTCGCTTCTTTAACATTCATTGCTCTTCTCATGCAAGCTCGCCGGTTTCTAGGGCTCCTGTCATCACCTTCTGATAGAACACGACCAATTTGGTCATGGTAGGTAAGTCTTGGCCTTCCCCGGCTCCTACATCCTTCCACTTTTGCATTGTATATCTGCTTCGTTATTCTTTCATCTTGCATTCTTTCTACATGTCCGAACCATCGGAGCATGCCTCTTCTTATTTTAACACCGACGCTCTCTTTCAGACCAACTCTGTTTCTAACATCATCATTGCCAATACGGTCTACAAGCCTTACGCCACAAATTTTGCGCAGCGCTCGCAATTCGACCGCGTTTATTCTACTTTCATGCTCTTTCTGCCATACCCAGCTCTCGCTTCCATAAGTTAGCGTTGGGACCAACACTGCATTGTGTATAGCGAATTGTGCCTTCTGGCTCAGGATTTTACTGCCAAGAAGTTTTCCCAACGCTCCATTCACACTATTCCCAGCACTCACTCGTCTTTCCACATCTGCGGTGTATCTTCCATCCCTGCTGAAAGCGCATCCAAGATATACAAACTCATCCACTTGTTCCAACACTTCATCATCAATCGTAATGCTTACATTAGTTCTGGATTCTTCTCTTTCAAATACCATTATCTTTGTTTTCTTCGCATTCAGTAGTAAGCCTTTCTCCATACATTCGTCTTTCATCGTTGTGACCAGTGTTTGCAGTTCAGATGGTGTATCTGCTAATAGCACGGCATCGTCTGCATACTAATTAAAAACACCTAGACAACAAATAACAGACATGTGTGGGAATCAAACAAGCCATAAGCCTTTTTTGTCAAAGTAGCTCGTGCTAACAACTCCACTGTTGTATTATATACCATAAGATTAGAATTTGTGTTTGTCTTGAGTCAGAAGCATTTCATATTGCAATAATAAATATCAATTTACAAAAAAAAATATTTAGGTATTCTATCACACTATCATAATTTCCATAACACAAGCTGTAATTCTAATTACCTTTCTTTGGGACTATTTTGCATTAAATCATCCACAAATTATACTAATCATGAAATAAACGGAAAGAACTAATTGCAAATTGGACCAACTGCATCTACACATGGTTTCTAGTATTGTGTATAACTTTTACCAACATGTGTAGTAGCAGAAGCATGAAATGTATACAGTAAAATAAATTATGAAGGTTTAACAACTTCCCAGCGAATCATGTCATCACCACATAATAATAAATTTAATAAAACTCGCGAATCACGTCTTGTCATAGCGCATTCATGTGTTGTTCATATGAAAATAAAATTGCTACATTGTTTGCTTTAACATGATTGCATAAGCTATATCATTTTAAAAAAAAATTGTTTTCTAAATTAAATTAGTCAAAATTTTGTTATAATTAGTGTTTAGAACTCAGGTAAGGTTATTTTTATTGCAATGTCTAATTTTACCAAATTCTAAATGTTTATTATTTTTATATTTTTAGTGGTTTTATTGCTTAACCTGTTGTTTACCGGGTGGTCGTTTATGACCACAAAATGTATGGGAAAACGTATATAGCGGGTTCTGACCAGTTAAATATGATAGGGTTAGTTAGTTTATAAAAAACTGTTACTGAAAACAATATAGTTTCCTTTCTATAATGTCACAAAACATGCTAATAAGCTTATGGGGGGTCGACTGTGAAAATAGCTCGCTAGCAATGTGTAAAAAATGTGTTGTATATATTTGTTATGCAATAAAGAATATATAAAATTAGAAAAATAAACTTATTAGTTGTTAGTAAGTATAGAAAATTCAAAGAACTTTGTAATATTAATAAGGGTATCAATAACTTACAGGAATGTCTTTGTTCACATAACTGTGCACATCGAAGTATTGAATTCAAATTCTCTTGGCCAAGATTTCTTGCATTTCTACCCTCATAAGCTGAAGAAGATTTACTATACGTATTTGTGCAGTCACTTGTTGTTCTACAGTGTGTGGCATGATAGAGTGCTGTACAGTTGGCAAAGGTAAACACGACCAGAGGCTCAGTGAGCAATGGTGTTGATTTCTTAAGCCAATTATTTTGAAAATCCACAACAAAATCTACAGGAGCTAACTGTTCCCTTTGCAGTACTTGCACTGCTGACCTCCATATAGAACACACATGCTTGCACAATAACTTCTGCTGCCAAGGTAAATGTTGCAAAATGTTGCGGGCAATTATGTAGTTTTTGATCACTTTTTCACCCAAATTACTATCACAAGTAATTATATCTGTATCTCTTATAAGTTCTCTTTTGTCCAAATATGCTGCAATATTATCAGGAAGTGGTACCTTCACACATCTCTCTAATACTTCGTCTGTAGATTCAGTGTCATTGCCCTCCTCACTATTTGAAGTTTCATCATCACTTGAGCTGCTTTGGCTGCTATTGTCTGCCATTGTCCTTTAAATCTCTGTTACAATTTGATCGTCTGATGATCGATGCAGCGGATCTCCTTTTAGAAGGGCAAGGATGAAGCAATACAAATATATGAAGAAAAATATTAGATAATGCCCAATATATATCATGACATCTCGCAAATGTTTCTTCAATTGTCCACGGTTGTGGATTTCAGCTGGATCGTATGCCCCGAGATTACCTCGTGGTATTGTTAAATATTCAAAAGACAGCCATATAAACATAGGTAAATTTAAAATGAAAAGTATTACCTGTCCATGTAACAAAAGTAAAAATGTAACAAAACTATGAGCTATGTATTTCGGAAGCAACCAATAATTTAGCTTATCGCAACACTCTTGTGCATTTAAGTAATCACATTCCAAGTCCGAAAGGGTAATAATGTAATAAACTAAGAGGAACAATATAGCGCCGCTATCGATTAAAGTTAAAGAAAACAACAATGTTTCAGCCAATATCATACCTAAACCTTGCTAACGTTATCTTTTTGATATAGGTTATATGATAGTTAGGCTTAATTTGATTTCATTTCCGATTTTTCGGTATAAATTTAGATTTAGGGAGATAATTTCACTCACTATACTATCAGTAATTCAGAGAAACATTTTCATTCGATTACAAAAGTAGAATAGGTACAAAAGGACAGTGGATGTGTGCTATTTTCACGATTAGACTTAGACACAACGTACATAAATACATACAGTTATAAACCAAGGGTTACCATAATATACCAATAAAATTCTTTTGTTTTAAGGGAGAATTCATTAAAAGTTAACAGATCGGCTACGTTTTAAATAATCTATTTTGTCATATGTGAACGAAATATTATTTCGTTTTATAGATAAATAAACGTTAAAGCAAAGCAAATACTCGGTGATAAAAATAGTTAAAACAAAGCCGACGATAAAAATTCGAAAACGTTAGGTACGTAACAGGCCACTGCTTCGTTGTCACTGACTGTTACTAGAGTTATGTCTCTAATCACGAGCTTTATCCCTAATCATTTGATAGAAACAATAAGACCCCTCCGAAATTATTAATGCAATACAGGACATCTGCCATAATCTACTCCAGGGTATAACAAATATGTCCGTGAGCAGGTCTTGGCAGGTCCACAGGTTTTTTTTATACCAATAAGGTAGCAATCAAGCATACGGCCTGCCTGATAGCAAAAAGTCACCGTAGCCTATAGACATTTGCAACACCAGGGGTGTCACCCATGCGTTGCCGACCCTCTAAAAACCTCTTCCCACATTTCTTGAAAAATTTCATGCTATAGTCCCTTGGAAAAACCTCGGCTGGGAGCTCATTCCACAGCTTGAGAAAAATCTCTCCTTCAACTTAAGGGTTCAATACCGAGTGTAAACTTAAAATTGTCGGCAACTCTCACAGCTCGTCTCTGAATCGAATCACATGGTCCAAGCTGGTATCCAGGTGTTCCCGCCCAAAGGTGACTGCAGTACTTCGAGTGCGGTCTGACTTGAGACTTATATGTCTTTGCTCCGCGAAGTACTGCTTTTCTCTATTGAGCACACCAAGTTTTTTGGACGCCAGCTTGACCTTCTCCTCCAGGTGATATCGATATTGCCCTGCACTATAGATCTCGACGCCAAGCATCCTAATACTTTTGCTGATGGTAAGAGGTGTGTTTTGGAATTTAGGAACCAAAGCAAATGGAGTTTTCTAAGAGGTGAACGCACAAACTTGTGTTTCTTGGGGTTGAATTTGACCAAGTTAAGCCGCCCTCAGTCAGATACTTTAGCCAAGGTACCACTCATTTCAGACACAAGTTTATCGCGGCTTTCCTCCACAAGGGAACGAGGGATGTTTGCACGGCCTGTATAATGTGTAAAGGTGCTGTCGTCCGCATAACAATGAATGCCATCAATTGACAACATATCATTGATATGCAGCAGAAACAGCATCGGAGACAGTACAGAACCCTGAAGGACGCCAGCATTAATATCCATACTATCGGAGCATCCACCGTCAACTACGGCTTTTATGCATCTGTTGGATAAAAAGCTGGCGACCCACTTGCACAAACACTCGGGCAGCCTGTATGATGTAGCGTGTAGTAACTTCGATAGACGACACCGAGGCCAGACCCGATCGAACGCCTTCGCTATATCTAGCTCAATGACTCACTTTGATTCTCTATCGCCAAAGCCCAGCGGTGTGTAAGATACACTGACGGATAGAAACTGACAGGACACCGTAGTCCTTTGTCAGTTGCCGCTGCAATTTGGGCTCCCCTTTTCGCTTACCAACAGGCGAAGAGGAGCCACTATGCTGAGCCAATATAAAAAAAAAAAAAAAAAAAAAAAAAAAAAAAAAAAAAAAAAACACTAGAAGATCACCAGTTGAGCGACCGTGGCGGAAACCGTATTGACCGTCGCTGATCAAGTCGCGATTCTCTAGGTATGCTAGGCGTCGTGTGTTTATCACACGCTCCATCACCTTAGAGAGAAGGGAGGTTATGGCAATAGGCCTGTAATTCGATGGGTCTGATCTATCGCCGTTTTTGGACACCAGGTGCACATTGGCGGTCTTCCATGAAGTCAGGACTTTTTTTTTGTTGTGACGCGGGGAAAAATGCGTTACGCACACCACCGTTGCCCGGGGGGGCCCCGGTTGTAGTGTGGGACTCCGCGCGAATTGCCATCGGCCGCGTTGGTGGGGTGCCCCGGAACTTTTGGCAACAGGGCACCACTGCAACAGGCCAGCCCCACAGAAAGGGCCGGACTTCTTCAATCTAGGGGCCGTCCCGGCAAATTGGGACAGCCCCTCCGGCGGCGGGGCCATTATAGGGCCAGGTTCCCATCCTGACCCCTAATCCCACATGTTAGGGAGGCGGCAAAAGGTGCCGTCTCCGGAGCGGGACAGCCTTGAGATCATCCTCCCTGTCCCGCTCTGAAGCCTCCTTCTGGGACATGACCGTCTCACAGAAGGAGGCCATCGCCTGCCAGGCACTGTCGAGCATGGAGCGGACCACGCTCGGGAGCGAGAGGTACGCGCCTCCAAGCGCGGACACCAGATCGTGGCGCTGCCGAGACCACCTGGGACAGTGCTCCAGGGTGTGCTGGGCCACTGCCCAGCACACCCTGGCAGCCCGGATCGCGACCCGGTGCAGGTACTCACCGAAGCACCCATGCCCGATAAGCACCTGCACCATGCGGAAGGCGAGGGGTTTATGCGCTTTGTGCGCATCCAGCTGTCTAGGACCGGGCGCAGCGCCTCCGCGCACTCCACGCGGGTTCCGCATCATTTCTGTTTGCCCTCGCTGGCGATACCGCCCTATCTCCAACGTCGGGCGCTCGCCGATACTCCTCCTTTCAGCAAAAAATCCATACACCTCGGCGAGCACCTCCACCACCAGCTCCCGGGGCGGGTCGCCAGCGAGGGCGGTCGCGGCCGTCCAGGCCACCGTCCGGTACCCCCTAATCCCCCTTGCGATATAACCCGCTGCGCTCTGCGCAGCTGAGCCTTGTTCCGCTCGCAGAGGGCGTCCGCCCATATGGGGCACCGTACGTGGCCATACTCCGGCAGATGCCGGAGTACAGCCGCCTGCACGCAGCGCTGGGCCCGCCCACATTGGGCAGGAGGCGACCCAGCGCCGCTGCAACTCTGATGACCTTCGGTCCCAACTGCTCGAAGTGGGGACCGAAGGTCAATCTTCCGTCAAGGGTGAGGCCTAGGTACCTCATCTGGGCACTCACCCTTATCCTCCCTCCTCCTATTGGACCCAGTCGTATGCGAGGTTCCACAGGATGGGGCCCAGAACGGACCCCTGTGGGACACCGCACCCGACGTGCCTCCTGACCATATGGCCCCCTGCGTCCTCGTAGCACACCTCCCTGTCCTCTAGGTATGCCTTCAACAGTCCCCCCAAGTACGGAAGCACCTCAAAGTATTTGAGGGCCTCCAGGATGGTACTGTGGGGGAAGCTGTTGAAGGCATTTTCGATGTCCAAAGACACCGCCACCACCACCTCTCCCTCGCGCTCCGCATCCTCCGTCACCGACCTTAGGCGCCTTATGGCGTCGACAGTCGACCGTCTGGCCCGGAACCCGTACAGGGCATCCGAGAGGCCCGGGCCCGGGCCATCCTCCAAATGCTGAGCGAGGCTTGCCCAGTGGAGTAGGAAAGCATGAAAAGACGCGTGAGTACAGAACACTACTCATGAGCACACCGCTTCAGCACCACTGCCGGTATACCATCCGGCCCACTCGATTTATGAATGTCGAGAGAGAGTAAAGCCGGCGGACATCTCGCTGAGTAATGGAGATTTCCGGCATTGACCTACCGCACCACGGGATGGTAGGTGACACTGCTCCCCCGTTATTCACATTCGAGTTAGACGCAAAGAAATTACAGAGTAAATCGACTTTCTCCTTAGCGCTATGGGCCAAAATGCCATCTGATTTTTGCAGTGGTGGCATGGACGGTTGACAGCAATTTCCCTCGGCAGCTTTAGCGAGCGACCAGAAAGCACGACTTCCTTACAATGCCGATTAAACCACGGCCGCTTTTTAGCTCCCGCAGTAGCTACAAGGCCGCAGCCACTGCAGTTGCGCAGGAATCAATGTCGTCTGATTCGAAGCACAGCTGCCTCCACGGTTACGATGCGTAGAATTCACGCAATCCATCCCAATCTGCCGACTTATAGTGCCATACGCGACGACATCCAGCAGGCCAAGATAGGTTGCGTATGGTGCAAAGCACTTGGGTCCGGATGAGGCAATAATCCGATGAGCCAAGCGGTGCATCCACTGAGATGCTATACTCATCCGGACGTGTGGTTAGCAGAAGGTCCAGTAGAGAGCTTGCATGGTACTCTACATCTAGCATTCTCGTGGGAGAATGAACCAGCTGAGAGAAACCATAGGCCAGAGCAAATTCATGAGCAGATATCCCCGCGTAGTCAGTGCACCGAGAGCCAAGCCACTCGGCATGGTGGGCATTGAAGTCTCCCAAAATCACTAACTCCGCGGAGGGATACTGTTTGATGACTCTGTCAGTCACCCTTTGCAGGTGCTTGAATAACCGAGCTGCATCGTCGCTGTAAAGGCACGCGTAGATCCGGGTGTGGCCGCCATGATCCACACGTACCTGTAATATCGACAGGTCTGTCCCTGTCTTCAAGATTATGCAATCGGCGACAACAAATATGCTCCCGAACGAACAAGCATACCCCGGCATGACGCACAAACAAGTGCTCTTGTTTGTACCCGGTGTAATGCAACTAAGAAGTGTCGGGCGGTGAGGATATTTGTGTCTCCGTGAGGAAAAGAATGGTCGGCTGCGCAGTTTCCAGGTGATGATGAACCGCGTTGACGTTCGAGTGCAAACCCCTGATGTTGCAAAAGTCCACATACGTTGTGGAAGTGGTCGCCGCTGTAGAAACTTCGTTTCCTTTTTGCCATGATGGGCGAAGTGGTAAAAAAAAATGAGAAGTCGATGAACCCCCGGTCCCCCACCTGCTGCAGCAGCAGCCGGGTCCACCCCGGTCTCCTTCTCCGGCACGACCACTGCAACAGGGACTTTTCACAGGCTGGCGGTTCAGCCTCCAGGGGCAGAGATTAAGTTTTCCTCGGGAACCCTACTAACCTGCGGACGGCCAGCGGTCAACCGTTTCACTGGGTCTCCCTGACCGCCGCGCCCACACGGCTAGTGGCGATTCGACATCCACCGGTCCTCCCGCTGTCCGCACAATGACCTCTCAGTTCACTGGCGACCTTACTCACGCACAGGAACACAATAATCCACCCGGAGTTGTTATTTAGCTGCGTCTTCGTCTTCTGTAAGGTGGAGGTGCTTTCCCAGATGGATATTTGGAGCAAGAAGTCATGCTATGCCCCAAGCAACAGATAGAAAATCGGAGGAGGTGGAGCATAGCACGACCTCTCGCCAGATCCTATCTCTCTTTTTCTTTAATTGACTACTAGATATACATGATTCTAAGGATGTAGGAGTATAAATTTCAGAAGGGCTGTTTGTTGTTCTTTATCTACGTCAATGATTCTTAAATTAGCAGTATTGCAGTTTCTTTGAAAAGACAATCCCGCCGCTAAGGCGACTCTCTGACAGACAAATATAAAGCCCTTGGTGACTTTTTAGATTCCAATTTTTAAGACATTTAAAAAAGAATCGGATCATTATACATATTTAATATCCGGTTTTCTCAAAATTTCACCATATTTGTGAAACAGATGTATTTGTTTATTCAAATCTATTAATGGCTTTCGACCCATAGTTCAAGCGTCTGTAAATAAAATTGCGTTTGGTTAGTTTTATAATAAGAGTTAATTTAAAAATTAAAAAAAAAGCTCCTAACTTCTCTACATAGTATAAAACAAAAATGCTTCCCGCTGTCTATACGCGTAGACTTCTAAACTACGCTACGGATTTTATGACGTCGTAAAGAACACATTTTTGTACGTTTACTTACGTTGCCAACGCTGACTAAACCTTGCGAGATAGATCATAATAATGTACTACTGTATATATTACAAAGATCTACAAAAGGTCCGAGGTATATGTCTACCTCCGAAGGATAACCCACTGTAACCATTTTTATCTTTAACATACTACAAAAAAAATAATGGTTTACTTACTTATTTTAAACAATAGGTATTATTATTACCTTATCCAAATAAATACGTTAGATACGATTTGCATTTATAATCACTTCACACTGAAAACAAATTAGTATGTACATTGCACATGTGCGAAGCCGGTGCTTGTCACTAGTTTTAACTATAAGAGTAAAAACGCATGCATGACTGCTAGAATTGCCACATCAAGTTAGAATAATTATGCGTAAGGATATTTTTTTGCGGTTACTTACATAATCATTATGTTCACTAATTTAATCTTCTAATTTTGTTTGCTTAGCAGTCAATAACTTGAAAAAATTCATTTAACAAAAGCTTAAATTACATTGTACTTACATTGTTGCACAAAACAGGAAAACTGATGACCTAATTATCACTATACCGTCTCTAAGAACTAAATGAATAATGATATAAAAACCGGCCAAGTGCGAGTCGGACTCGCGCATGGAGGGTTCCGTAGCATTATCTATAAAAACGGCAAAAAAATCACGTTTGTTGTATGGGAGCCCCCCTTAACTAGTAAATAGCAGCAAGCTGTGTAGGCAGAGCTGATATTTTTTAAATTTAAAAAATATTTAAGTATTTTATTTTTAATTTTTTAAAAATATATGGAACCCTGTACGGCATCTAGCGACGAGTGCTGTTACTTTTTCTGCTGATGGGAGTGCAGTGCAGACTGCACTGCAGAGTGGCCGGCCATACGTTTTCCCATATGTTTTTTTTTCTAATTGGAACGATTTTGGACCGTTCTTCCTCACCAACGAACATTTAAATTTCAAATTAAAGGATACAAAACTACAATATGTTAGCTATTAGTGTGTCGATTTTGGAGTTTCTCACTATTACCGTCTAAACGCTAGCTGGATGACATCAGTCTACCCCAAACGGCAATTTTGAGGGTAATGTGGCTCCGCTGGCTATCGCAGCTCTGCCAAATATTTGTTTTATTTATTTATTTTTATAGTAAATATATTTGAATATTATGTGAATATTTCAAGCGTCTACCTGTTGCCGTTATAAATATCCAGCAAAAAAATCACGTTTGTTGTATGGGAGCCCGCTTAAATATTTATTTTATTCTGTTTTATAGTATTTGTTGTTATACCGGCAACAGAAATACATCATCTGTGAAAATTTCAACTGTCTAACTATTACGGTTCATGAAATACAGCCTGGTGACAGACGGACGGACGGACAGCGGAGTCTCAGTAATAGAGTCCGTTTTACCCTTTGGCTACGGAACCCTAAAAAGTAGCCTAAATGACGGTAAAAGAAATAATTGTTCAACGAAAGCCGAAATCATCAATCAATACATCTACTTACCCTACAACACTTCATTCTAGCCTTCAGAACCCGTTATATACCTTTTCCCATACATTTCGCGATCATATATGACCACACGGGTTTCGAAGGGTTAATAAAAAATAAAAAACGAAAATCTCGCGAATTAATTGAGGTAAATAAATGAATTATGTGCCAAATTTTAATGACAATGTTGTACTCATCGTAGTTTGTGTACACAGTAGGTATACAAAGGGGTAGTTACCTACATGCTTTTATAAGGGATCACTCAGTTCAGCAAATTTAAAAAGATTTAATTGCTCATAACTTTTTAACTACTTATACACATTTTGTGGTGTGATTTCAATTTGTACAAATATATTCGATACTTAGTGTACCGTGAAAAACAATAATAATGTATTTCGTAAACCGAATGCCGTATTTCTAGAATCACTTAATCGAAATGCGTCAGGATTGAGTGATCCAATGAAACTATCATAGATTCCTGGATTTACCTTGTAGTATCTTGGTTTTTTGTAAAATAATGCGACAAATTCGGGACAAATTTTTGATATGAAAATATCATTCACAAGAGATTTTTGTTGAGATTCAGCTTGTAGCCATTTTGCCAAATGTCTGAATTGAGTGATCCATCCACATATAGGCAATATCTACAATCCCTTACGAGTGACAAATTTTAGGGTTTCGGTTATGAGTTTTTACAAGTAAAGTAAAAGTACATACAATCATTCATTTTGATTTTGTTGAAAGCTAAAAAAAAGATCACTCAATCCAGATGCACACACTTAAAATTGACATTATAAAAGTATTGCTTGTATTGAGTTTAGAATTTTATTAACTTACATTTTAATGAATTTTGTATGCGCATTGGCGGCACGTAGAGCTAGCTACCCATGTATTTGACATTGTATGTACGCCTTGATAATCCCAAAATAAATAAATTGAAATTGTCTTCTTTCTGGCAATTACAACATATGTTTAAGCAACCAAAATTTATTTTATAGTTGTTATTCGATAGCTATTTTTTGTTAGTTGGAGGTAATGTCAGTCGGACTGCTTTGTTGTACCCTACTTCCTTCTGCTATAATAATCAGCCGGAACTGACGGCTTAACGTACCCTCACTTGCTCGGAAGAATTCGATCGAGTCTATGATCGCTCGCGTGTTCGATTGGACTAAAGTGTCGACCACGTCAAATTTTTCATTTAATATTCATCAAAGTAGAGATACTACGGCAAACATTATACAGCTTACGCAAAGGCCCTACAATGAGCTGCTCGCAGACGTAATCGCAGAGTACCTTGACTCTACACCTATAGATCTAAGATATTATTTTGGCCACATATAACATTAGGATATAGAACATAAAACTTAACCAACCGGGTCGACACACTAATTACTGAGATATCGAAGTGTATCCGGCAGGAGCTGATAGAGAGCTCAAAAGCAATAAATTTAACCACTCATTGACATGTATATTCAGTAGTTTTCAAGATATTTGAATATTGAGGGTTTTTTTCTATATTTAACTAGAATTTGAAATATAATTCAAAACTTATAAACTTTTTGTATAAGCTCTATTTAAACTTAATTTGATACCTGATACTAAATAACCTAATACTATCATTAAAAGTACTAAATTAACACATAAATTATGCGCGACTACTTAAATAAGTCTCGTCACCAATCTCAGTTTAGACTTATAATAAGTTATTATCAGTTGTTAACATGGCTGCGTATACGAGTAATTATTATTACTATATTATGTCGCAGGGGTTAGTGCCCCTGGAGCAAGAAGGGTCAGTATTTACAAGAGGAGAAGTAGAAAAGACGCAATGTAAACACCGACAAGGGTTTATTAAATGAAGAAAAGAATTACAAGAATTAGGGGTCGTGGGTGAGGTTGTGGTTTCTGCTACGCTTGCTCCCGAGACACTTATCTTCCCTCAGAGGCTGCAAAGGGCACGCTGTAGATGGAGGTTCGCGTGGTACAATGTGACGGAGTCGCAGTTCCCAAGTCAACCGTTGTGCGCTGGATCAGCAGGTCTTCCACCCGTAAGGAGGAACCCTGCAACGTACACGTACAGAGGGTCAGTAGATGGCCCCGCCTTGTCTCCCGACTGTCTGCCCGCCTTCGATGCTAGCCGCGGAGAGTATACGCGCCCAAGAGGCAATCGAGAAAAACAAAACGGCAGAAAGGCAGACAGCATAAAATATAGCAGGCTATATGTTGAGGATGAAAAAAAAGGGAAAACTATTTAACAATATTTATCTCTTTGATGAGGCCCAGTAACCCAGTTGGTTAAGAGAGGACAAATATTTTTGCATGGACAATATTATGTCCTATACCAAAACAAATATAAACAATTATATTTGATTGAAGATCCGTTATCGAAGTACATTGACGCCTTGAGGCCCGTTATATACTTGGCGCCGTAACGCGCATGGCGGAATTCAGCCACGCGGGCCTCAACGGGCATTCGACGGGAAACTCCTCTTAAAATATGTAGGTACTCTATACTCGACATGCATGATAATAGTTTGCTAGTCAATAATTATAAAAAAAATTCGTTACGAGTACCTACCGCAACCAATTGATTAATATTGAATATGGCACAAAGCTGTAATAAATAGATATTAGATTTATGCTGGTACGCTCAGAAGTAAAATACATACCCAATTCCTAATAATAGGGGTACTCTCTGCTCAGGCGTCGCTGTAGATTAGATTGCAGTGGCGACTACTGTTTCGACTGTTAGGTACTATTATAGAGCCTTATGGAAGCTAATATACGGCTAACTGGTATCTATTTATCAGCACAGTAGCACCAATCAGTCCGTCTTCATCGTCGTCGTCCGCTACATCCACCCAAGAAAGGGACGATAGAGGTCGCTAACCATAGTTCTAGAAGCTTCTCAAACGTAAATCTGATCTAAAAATTATTGTAGAATGGAATGTTGGAATTGCATATTTTTAGGTAATTTGGTAAATTTTAGAATTTCGATAGTAAGTTTTTTTCCCGGAGCGACATCTAGCGATATTCAGTGTTAAAGTAGAAATCAATGGTACAACACTGTGTGGTGTAGTTTAAACCCAGTAGATTGCGCTAGTTGAAGAATTTTCAGATAATGTTAAGTGGTAACGTTCCACCGTTACAATTAAATAATATATTGCCGATTGAAACGCTGCTGCGGCTCGGCGACAGTATCAACGTCGCTTTCACCTCGAATTCCCCATGTTAGTCTTCTTGAAACTCAAACTGATAAAATTTAAAAATAACTATTCATGTAATTGTTGATAATTTTGTACTTTATAACTGTGTTAGGTTAGTCAAAGTATCAGGTACGTAAGTCAGGTATTTTTTTTTTTAATTTGAATTCAATATCAAATTCTGGTTCAATATAAAAAAGAACTTAACTGTGACCTTCATCTTGAACTAGTAGCGCGTGTGTATGTCAATGCATAGTTTCCGATTTCTTTGATGTTATCCTACCGATTTATGAAGGTTCATACTCTTACATTCGAATCAGATAAACGACGGTTAAACGGTTGTTACGCTATAAACAGATTAATATTGTTATTCAATAACGCTCCTTAACATTCACTATCATCTTTAGAGCCAAAGCCAACCTCAGCTACATGTGGTGCAAGCTGCTAATTGACGAACGAGGCTCTCAAGAGAGAGAGCGGATCGAAAGGCGAGCGATAATCTTTGTATGGCAGCGTTCATAGGCGCCGCACGATACGACTTCATATGAGACAGGTCGCATGCTTATTTACCTCCCCCCCCCCCCCCCGTATAATTTACATGTACAAATAAAAAATACTCTCGAAATAACTGACGTAATATCAATAATAAGATGTTATTTCAAAATCTGCTTCAAGCCCTGTTATTGACAAATGAAACACCATTTCTGTCAAAAAAATTTAATTTAACATTCTTTCCTTAAGCTAATAAAGGCTTGATAAATATTTACAAGGCTTTCATTATAGGGCAAGGTAAAAAACTATCCATTACAGATCCGACTCCTGTAGTTATCACATCATCAATTACATAATTATTGTATACTTGGCTCTGCTACACATAACGGGCTTTAAGCCATACGTATTGCTTATATCACTACACATTATAATTGCAGACAGCTAAAACGCGTTATAAAACATAGGAGTCACGATATAAGGCGTAAAATATCAAGGTATAACGAAGCCAATTACTACAATGTTGACAAAAGAGTACTGCAGAGAGCATGTAAGTATTATAATTCAACACAACTTATCACTTCGGATTCGGAATATAAACTACTACAAAACAAATATTAAAAACTCTCCTAAAATAATTACAACAATAATAACAAATATGCAGATAATAGTCTAAACAAACATTAATCTCACTTAGTATCTCGTTAGATAGATGTATACTACTCTCAATATAAATATGAAGTTATGTAACAGTAGGCCTGTCCAGTGGACACGAGAGGCACGTGAACGTCTCTCGTACTGCGAACGACTCACGTACTGCGAACTACTCGCGTACTACGAACGACTCTCGTACTGCGTACGACTCGCGTAATTATGTATAATAAGGCGAGTTGTGATGATATTCAATTCCTATAGAGAAACAAATACACGGTCCTACAATAATTGAATATTTGGCTAAATGGATAGGGTATAATTTCGATAATGAGCAAATAGATTTTTATAAATATTTATATCTAGTAAAGTTTCGTTAAAATTTACTTAGTTAATGGAATCATTGCTTAAGTTTACTGAGAAAGCAAACAAATACTAGTACGAATCGAAAAATACGGCCCTGTTTTATTTTTTAAATTTCAACCACAATTTTATACCTGGATAAGCCTTACATGGATACTATTACAAATAAATTAGTGAAGTAATGTGTGATTATGATCTATTAAGGTTACGGAATTAGAATACTATGTGATGGTAATATATTTTTCTAAATAATATTATTTTCTTACACAAGTATAGCACCAATCCATATGTGATTCTACTCCACAGTCGAATTGTGAAGTAAGGCCACATATATAACCACCAACATATTTATACTCAGACCACAGATATATATATATAACTGAATCTTAAACTATTACACGGTTAAAATCGGTATTCAGTTGTTTGTATGCCGTCGAGTTTTTATTACATAACATCATCTCAAATGTTAACATTGGCACAATCAGGGCAGTAATAACACTTTCGTTGTTGTGATATTGAAACTCTAACATAATATAAATGCAAATAATGGCAATATGTATTGATTCACAACTTCCACATGTTAATATACCCACGGCAAAGCTACGGCGAACGCAATAATAAGGTGAACTCACTCACACCTAGAAATGAAAACAACAAGCTATTGTAGGTACACTTGATCAAGTGATATAAATAAATAAATTATAAATAAATTATTCAAACAATTATGCAAGCAGCCGAGTACCATATTAAAAACGGAGCTCTACGGTTACAACTCAAGCAGCGACTTATCGATAACGTGCACCTATCCTACACTTTAGAAGATACATTGGAATGATACATTTTCAAGAATGTTATGTTGATACAATTATAATAATAATTCTTCTAGGTAATTCAAACAATAAATAATATCGCGATATACACTACAAATAAATTAGATAATTAATATAAAACTTTTTATTTATGAAAGGGTGAACAGACAACAAGTGATGACGAGGTTGTTTGCATAATTGTTTGGATGCGAGGAGCCGGCTCCCTACGTTATCTAAATGAATTCGTATCTAACATTGTTCCCAAGGTGGTCCCACCCATGACGAGGGCTTGCGAACGTGCATCTCGGTACCCGCGCCCGCGCTCGCGGCAAGCATGGTACTGGTAACGAACGCCGCGAGCGGTCGGCCGCCGGACGGGATAGTCCGCGTGGCACACGTACATGACACTACATCATTATACACACGAAACAAACGCCATATTTATAAAATATACAGCCAACATAATAAATAAATTGTAGGGTTACTCTCGAGAACTTATTTCTGTCGAAGTTTAGATTAGAGAGTAAAATCAAAAATACACCAATCGTGTCGTACTTTTGATTATAAATCTGTCGTAATCACATAAGCGAGCATATATATATATAAGGTCTATAATTTCATTAATACTCTTTCATTATCTAATGGTAAAAAGGTCGAAATCTACTAAAATAAATCAAACAGGGAGACTCATGATATAATGAGTCCGACCATTACTGTGGTACTGCACTAAACAATATACAAATAAAACCAATATCTCGGAGCCCAGTTGATTCTAAAAGACTATGTTAGACTGCCGTGTATCAACTTGGCGGTGTTGCGAGACAGGTCAAATTTTAAACCGCATGACATATATTAACATGTATATTTTATACATATTTAAAATATTGTTTCGCGTTTTCGATGGCGTAGTGTAACCTACAGCCGCCGCACGGACTATGTTTGTTATGCCACGGTTTGCACTTCAACAAGACTGGAATGTCACTTATTGATTTGGGAAATTGCCATCTCTGTGAAGACAGCGTTAAGCGGTTTCTAGTAATTGACACAACATCGATCCTATACATTCATCGCATTATAAACTCAACATGTACGTAACCAGATGTCTCACAGTTTGATCGTTTGTGCTGCAACAAAAACAAATCTTATGATAATTTTTCCCTAGGTTTTAGTCATCGGGCGGAATGCAGAAATCCACAACTATGTTGAGTATTATTATTTTCAATATATACATAATTAGATACGCCTATAAATAGAAAATAAAATGGATTTATAAAATGTGAGCCAAGTATGTCACTGCGCACGCGGTGGCGACGGACGCTAAACACTCACTAAATATGAATATTTTATACTATTTATCAACTAGCGACACAAACGTTTCGTACCGACTATTAAGTACAAAATAATAATAACTATCTAGTCTTTCGGCGCCAACACTATGTGTTCGATACCGACGAATGTTCGTTTTGTTCACACAGAAACGAGGTCACCACTGTGGAAGAACATGTCACTGAGACTAGCGTACGTATTGGCCCGCTACTCGGTAGCGGACCACGTTCCGACCATATGCGTGCAGGACCGCGACAGAGTGAAGAGATCATAGCGTTAAATGAATAAATAGAATAACAAACGTAAAGATGCGAAACAGTCCGCCGCCTAGTAGGACGCACTTCACTTCTGCCCTGCACATTGACAGGGGATTGTTAAAATCTATGTTGCTTATACCGTTGCCGCGGTTGCACGGTGCCACGAGCGCAAGTGTCGTTGACGGTACGTGTTTGTGTACGTGTGTACATGTATCGATCGCTTCATAGTAAATGATCACCACTATTCATAAAAATCAGCAACACCATACCGTCACCTGTACATGCTGCTCCACACAGAGTGAAGTAACATTATATTTAGAGCGAGATAGTTGCTATACGCGAAACGGGAGGTATGATCACCATTTCATCTATGCATATAGCAAGGTCTCACTCTGAGTATAAATTGTCTTAATTTGAGTAGAGGCTTCAGGGAAACAGTAATTATGATTTACTACCGGGAATTTTTAATACATGGACATGCAGGATGGTAACGTTTTTAGTACAATAGTAATAATTCCCAGTTTTGTGATCCTAATAGTAAAGTCTTGTTTTCTTAGTTACCCCGGCCCCTCCCCATCTTATATTTGTTCAGGAACTCCGTTGATTGGGCTCACCAGTAAAATGTTACAGATCAACTTATGTGTATGCAATCAGTTTGATAGTATTGAATTTTGTAACACTGTAAGTACGGTGGGCGGTAGCGGCGGTCAGGTAGCATCAAACTCGATGCGATCCCAGGAGTACAATTTACGCTGAGGACGCGGAGGTGGGCGAGCGGCGGACAGCACGCCGCCCAGCAGCGGGTCGCAGCGCGCCGCGGGCGTCGCAAACACGTTCGGTATCAGCTCCGCACCCATGTACTCGTAGGCATCACCATCCACGGTCATGTGCACGCTCGGTCCCATCCCCAACTCCTTCAAATCAAATTCTGCCGGCCGCTCCTCGAACATCCCACTACGGGTGTCCTCGTTTTGGAACGACGGCAGTGACAAATCGTCCATGTACTCAAAACCAGTTCGGCTATAGTCAAACATGTCGCCGTTCGTCAGTGGAGTCATGCTCATCCTCTCCGATGGCTCTTCGCCAATGTCCATCGGAATCTGACTCTTGTCCTCGGACCGGTCGGTCCCGCTGTCTCCTGAAAGGAAACTACCGAAAAAGTCATGATCTCCCGTAGTCGAGTCGGGGCCGCCGAAATCCGTATGAAAATCATCGTTGGAGAGCAAGTCGACAGTCAGGTCCGGATCGATTTCGACCGCCGTCTGATCGACATCGCAATGATTGACGTGATTGGTGTTGTGCAATTCGGCGTGACTCATTATTTCACTCTGAATGTCATCAAGTTCCCTTTGCAGCTCCTCCGCCGCCAGTGAATCTCGGACGTGTGTGTCGTTGAGAACGTCGTCCGTGAGCACGTCGGTAGGTGTGAAAGTATTCGCAGGGATAAAACCGTTTTGAAGTGGTCTTGATGCGGCGGTGCCATCGACTGCGGACAACTCACCGTTCTCAGCGAGAATTTCGAGAAAGTCATCCATGATTTGGCTGTCCTCGTTGCAGTCGTGAAGAGATGGCGTCATAAGGGGCACATGCGGCATGGGCGGTGGCGGCGGAGGCGGCGGTGGCGGAGGCGCGGGCGCAACCCGTTCCGGTTCGTAATGCGCTGTCGGTAGTATCGCAATAGGCACGACCTTTACGCCGTTGAGTATGTAGGCGGGGTTGGCATTTTTTTGCTGAGCGAGGTCTGCGTTAGCATCCGGAGCGGCGGGCGAGGCCACAGTGAAGAGCCGCACAAGGCGGTCGGGCGTAGCATCGGATGCGGCGAGCACGTACCTTGAGGGCGGTGCGTGTGCATGGTTATGGGAGGCCGCGGCGCCAGCAGCGGGCTGCTGCAGTGCATCGAGCTGTGCGCGCAGCTGTGTCATACAGATGTGCGCCTGCAACAGCCGCCGGCTCTGATCGCTGGCAGCCGCACCGGCTGCCTCGCGCCTCACCGCCTCCATTTGTTGCCGCGACGCTTCCAATTTTCGTTCGAGATCTTCGATTTGCCGTCGCTGGGACTGAACGATATCTTCAGATGGATCTGGCTCCAGCTTTATTTCTGGAGACATGACAGACGTGACCGACGCGACAGAGGCGATCGACGCCGGCGAACGGGGCGCCTCCTCCTGCTTTTCTAAGAAAAGCCGGAGCCTGTGAATCAGTTGCGGCTTAGGGCCGGAGACGGGCAAGTTTCGTCGTTTACACTCTGCCCGTAGATCGGAAACTTTCATATCTTCGAATCGGGACGCGATTCCGAGTACAGCGGCGGGCGCGGGCGGAGGCGGCGGCGGTGGCGGCGCGGGGTATGCATCCGAAGAATCAGAGGCGACGGAGGCGGCCGGCGACGCCGGCATCAACTGCAGTAGCAGCTGTTGTTGTTGCAGTAAGAGCTCATAGGGAGTTTCGACAGAGCCGGGGGGTGACGACGATTTCTGGGCGTTCGGAGGACCTTTGTACTCGTGAAATTTGAATCGCGCCTTCGGCTGCGTTTTCTGTTTATTTTTCTTGCGGTTCTTATCTTTCCCGGGCGCGGGGTGTTGCGGTGGTGACGCGACACTGGCGGGTGAGAGCGTGGATGGCGGCGATGGCGACGGAGAAACCTCGTCGGGTGGTCCGCAGTACGAAGAGGGGTGCGGCGGCCGGCCCGACGCACCTTCACTGGTGGCTTTGAACGCGAGAACGCCGGTCTTCACGGCAGTTTCAATATTCTCCTCGGTGTGTAGTATATTCTTTTTAATGAGCTCCAGCGGCCCAGGCCTGTGTGAGAGCTGGTCGTTCAGCTGGTCTGCGAGACGTGCTTTTTTCAACATTCGTTGCCTCTCCGCCAAGCTTGGGTCTACATGGCTCTCCTGAAATGATCAAATAGTCACGTTATGAATATAACACTATAGACGACTAAACCTGCCTGGGTGGTTAGAGAAAATAAAGATTGATAAAATAAATAAAACCTACTTGTTCTAAAATATGTAGTCTCTCCAATTCTTGGCGATCTGGTCGCCTTTGAATTTTTGCTTTGAGTAGATCTCCAGTTTTCGCTCGTTCTAATTGCTTGCATTGTTCAAAATATGCTGCGGGTGTTTTAAGCGCTGAAAAATAAAAAGTTATAACTACTTTAATATTAAATAATGAGGATCAAAAACAACCTTACGTACGAAAAAAGTTCAGTGGCAAAACTGTTATTATTTTATATTTTGGTTTTACTATATTTTATATAGTAATTATGCCAGTTCACATTTTCGATAACTGGAATATATTACTCAGTTGAAATGTTATTTTGTTATTATGCCAGAAAAAATACATGCGATATTTTCTAGTTACAAAACCTCATTAGCACTAGCTTTCAGATGGAATGAAATTGTTTCTCGCCTACGCGGATGCGCGGCGCGGCCGTCCCGGCCACGGCGGGTTGCGTGCATCATACTAATTGCATCGTTCATACCACATTTTATACTACTACAATATTTTTACTTACGAGGCATGATTCCTTGCGCAACGAGCTGGGTGATGGGCCGACGCATCATCAACTTCACCTTCAATGCTGTGAAGCAAAGCACTCTTTATATTATAAGTTAAACTGGCCAATCATTTCGAACTGTAAACTGTCAACAACATTTTCCCTAACAAAGCTATAAATAAAATCTATAGTATTATCATAACAATTAAAGTATGCGTCCGCCGGAGCCCGTATTGCAGTTCGCCAACGAATACAGATCGCCTTTTGCATACAACAATGGATGCCTGATTGGATATTGTCGTTTAGCTGGGAAATACGATGTTATGACGCTTGGTGACGAACTTTGACGCGAACATCGAGTAGCAGATTGATCTACGTGATCGATACGTCGATCGATGGATGAATATATCGATTAAGTCTGCTGGGCGGTGTGTAGGCGAGTAGATAGCTCTATATTCATGTTTGCGCGTAGACAAGCAGCGAGCGACCGACGGACGGACAACGCTGGCCCGAGGCCAACATAAATAAACACTGCACAAGGAAACTAGTGTTATGCCGCGACCGTATTACAGACGAAACATTCACTACCACTGGGCCGAACATTGTGGGTTACTGGGCGCCTGCATTGCCTTCACATATTTTTTTCTCCATAAAAGTTGTTAAGTTGCTGTTAAACCCGAAGCTTCGCCTGTGCGTTTCTCTTTACAATCTTATGAGAAGCATATCATATGGACAGAAGGAATTGTGGGTCAAATAAATGTATACACCTCGCATGGTAAATTCAAGCCACTTAAAACGGGTGATGTTTATTGTGGCCCATGTCATGTTATGATTCAACGCAACATATGTCCAGGAAAGTTACACAGTTACAGTTTTGGATTTAAAAATTGGAAATAAAACAGAATCCTTAACTAATATTTTTGGAAATATAAAGTTACAGATACAGCTATTCTATAATATTTTAATGGAAAAGTTGCCATAAAAAATAATAATAGTACATGTGGATGCAAGTGCGGAAGTTCAACTAGTTGAGATGATTATGAATAACAAATTCGCACGTACATCAAACGATGTTTTTAATGTGTGTGCTAAAAACCAAAGATAAATAAAACTATTTCTTCCTTTAAAAATACAAATATTGAAGATTACTTAATAACAAGAAAATTAGCAGTGCATCACATGATAATTTGATAGTGTAGGTCTTTGGAGGATTCAGAATTATGGGAACATTTATTTCGTATGTTAGTTTGGATTCTTCTCTCTTATAGGTTTCCTCAAAAATGCTTAAAAGTAGATGAAAGTGATTCCTGTCCAAATTTATCTTCTTGGCATTAGTTAGTTTCGTTTTAGCGTCATTCCATTTCCTAATTCATTAGGATTGGCAGGGCCCGCTACTTAACTCTAAAAATTTGGCGAAAATACTGATTTTTTGCATGGAGTGCCTGCCGCCAGAACTCCACAAGCCAGAGAGCAAATCAAACCTTACTTAGGTAGGCCACACGTCTTTCAAAATATAATTTCTTGGTCGTGCGGGTTTTCTTCACGATAATTTCCTTCGCCGTCAAGCAAGTGATAATTACAAATATGTACATAAATCCAAAAACATGAATTTAGAATGCCAGGATTCGAACCGGGGAGCAGTTGATCAATAGGCCTGTTCTTTGTCCACTGAGCTATCACAGCTTTTGTGACTCTCTGTTTTAATTAACTAAGAACTAACTTGATTAATTGATAAAAAAATAACCGAATTATTCCTTTTAATATCTATTGGCATCAAAGATGCTAAAATCGTAAAGTAAAAAGTACTAGATCGAGACTTTTTGCACGTCAACAAATCTTCGCACCTACCAGATAGATATGCACTAAAAAGGTAATTTTCGATTTTCATAAAAATCAATGCCAAAATAAAGCAAAGAAGTTCCGAGTTGTTGAAAACATAACTAGTTTCATTTACAAGCAAATCAACAAGTTAATCATTGAAATAGATGGTGACTTCTCACCCTACAACAGGAATCTAGTAAATACAACAACATTTATAACTACAGTAAGTAATGTATTTGGAGAATTTTCCCCAATGACTTCACTTGTATAGCATGTTTATTAAGCAAGGTAATTCGGTATAGCTTAGGTATATAGTTAGAGGCTGCATCCTGTCATCTAAGGAAAGGGAGTATGATACAAGATTAGAAGGGAACTGTGACGTTTAAACAGGTAGATCAAATGATGAATTACTTTCATCTCACAGAAGATCACAGCCAAATAACAAATCTCAGTAGAGCCAGAGTGTTCTTGCGAGCGAGGAATTATAGCACAGAACGCGGTAGCCGCTTCAAATCCCGCGAGTCACATGCATTTTTGCCATCCGACCAAATATAAAAACAATTAGTAATCATTTATATCAATAAATAGGAAAACTATTAGAATACATTTTGTTTTGTAGATGTACGTATGATACTGACAAATGCAAAAATTATTATCATAATGCAATTCATCAACCGCGTGCGAAGCGTGAGCCGGCGCAACATGGCCGGAAGTGTAGACGCCGTTGGCATTCTAATATTACGTGTCGACGCACGGACACAAGGCCTAGGGCCAGGCCAGTGCCCTAGCTCAAAGGAACACAACGCACCTATGCTGCCAATTAACTAGCAGCTTACCGAAAGGTCTCGTTAAATCTGAAGAATTACCTCCACCTTACAGAACAGTTCAGCTAAATGACCAAAACTAACAAAATACTACGTAATGTTGTTTTCGTGAGAGTGAATAACGTCACCAGTGCCGCTTCTATAGCAGTGGATACTGTTTATGGAAGCGTGTATTACACATTACTTCAGGAGGACTGTATGCTGGTGGAAATAAACAATCCTGGACTGTACAAGATGTACGGTATAATTAAGATAAGGTGAAACTTAACATTTAAACCTTTAATAGCATGCTATCATCATGCATCATAAGGCTGCACAAAAGTTTTAAGAAGTATACTACTACTACGCCAAGTCCCGTGCGGGGTTGGCAGAGAGAACCGAGCGCCACATAACTCGTTCCTTACATACCTCAGGCGCTCCTTTAACTTTCATAGCTTTTTCATGCGCGCTCGCCAGTTTCTAGGGCCCCTGACCCCACCTTCTGATAGCGCACAACCAGTTTGGTCGTATACTCCTCATCCTACATTCTTCTACTTTCGCGTTGTATATTTTTGTTCGTCATTCTTTCCTCTTGCATTCTTTCTACATGGCTGAACCAGTGGAGCGTAGAAGTATAAAGCGTATATATTTTATCTGAGAAAGTAAATACACACAATCTCAGAAATGAGGTGTATGGCACAGTTCTCACGTGAAACAAATGCATTAATACAAAGATGTGCAGTATGTATATATAATGAAGAGACGATTTTTTTTCTTTCTTGTGGCATACGTAGTAGGTACGTAGGTATGTAGTTCAGCAGTGTCTGTAGCTCTAGCGTGGTTGACTAACTTATAACATAGCAACTTCTCAGGAGCATACAGCTTTTTTTCATTTTTCATTAGAACGTCGGGAGGCAAACAAGCCTACGTGATAAAAATTGGTCACTGTACCTTATGAACGATAGTCATTAACTATCACTCGTGCGTTGCCGCCTCTGCTGCTAACACAGCAACTCCTTATGAGCTTACTGGTAGCCTCACTCACTCGAAAGAACACAACAACCCTCCAAGAACTTGTAATTTGGCTGTGGTTTTTTGTGAGGCGGAGGAACTTCCCCAGAGGGCCAATATATTTTAAGTTAATGTCTAATTTTTATTTAATTCAAAATAAATTACCTACCTCCATGCTTTGTTAAACGCATACCATATAAATCTTATACGGATGTCTATGGACGTAGCCTATGACATGATTAAGAGAGGTATGGCCTATCAAAGTAGCCCGACTGGAGTAGTACCTCCATCTCACAGATAACCACAGCTAAATAATAACTTCCTGAAGGTTATTGTGATCCCGGAAGTGGGTGAGGTTACCAGAAAGGTCCCAAGGAATTGCTGTGTAAACATCAGTCCTAAGGAATTACTGTGGCAATGCGCTAGCGATACTTTCTGTATCGCAGACATTTGTAAGCTAAGGTAATCAATAGGTGCGCCGTACAATTTGACCGACGACCAACGTAGTATAAAAAATTTACTAAAAATTTTTGATACTGACATTCCTTGTGTTTGCCCATGGCCGGCTGCAGCGGGCTGTCATCGACGACCACCTTGGGCGGGGAGACGCGCGGCGAGCTGGGCGGCTCGCTGCTGCCGCTGCCGGCACCCTCGCGGCCGGCCATCTCCTCCGCACCAGAACTGAAACAATATGAAACGGTCATTGCGTGAAGAAATTCGGTGGATAACCAAAGTTATTGACATCGGCTATCATCATCACCGTTTCAGCCGGAGGACCTGCATTTAACATGGGCCTACCACTAAAGAACTCTAGTTCTACCTCGGATGTATCCATCCCAAATCTTCTCGTCGTCAAATCGTCACTTAGAGAAACTTCAAACATGACTCTCTCCATTGCAACCTCGAGCTTTTGTACGAGGCCCATAGATAAAGAATACAACTTGAGCCATAATATCCATCCCTGGCAACATACCTTACGCCTTAAAGTCAGGAAACTGAAGTGACAGTAGATCGGCTATATCTTACGAGCCTGCAGTCATGGCAGATGGGGGGAATTAAAGATCTAGAGACATCGTTGAGAGCAGTTGATGCCACAACTTCAACATACGTGACAGACAGAAAATGCCATAAAAAGGTGTACCGTTGTAGAACGCTAATCATTAAAGTGGTACGGATTACATATTCATTTATAGTGAATACGATTAGTGGAACTTCGGCACATATTAATAGCTCTTCATGAAGTAAAAACCAGTAACATAATTTATAGAACACGAAAAGAAAATTCACTGGGTCACCGACGAACCGACTTGCTTTGCGTTGTATTTAGCCGTCAGTAATGGTATGGCAAAGGTGGTGTCCGAAACCCTAGGAAACGGCGAGCGTGCATGAAAAGACCAATAAATGATAAAGGAGCCAATTAGGTGTGTAAGGACCGAATCATACGGCGCTTGGTTCTCTCCGACTTGGCCTGAAGATGTAATAGTAGAATGGTTTCTTACTTGTATTGTAAGCTCCAAATTTAATTATAAGCCTGAGCCACATAGGGTAGATAAAATTCAGTTCGGAATCTTCAACTAGATTAGACGAATAAGACAAATATTATTTGAATATGTCTGGCTGTATGGGGCATGTGTAGCGGCAGCGAGCGAGGCGGGCAAGTGTACGAGGATGTGTCCCTGTTCTGAGGCACGAACCACACGGGGTAGAAGACGTAAAGTTGGAGTCAACTAAATGAGATGTAGGTACCTGAATATGTCGTCGGATGGAGGTGTATGGGGCGTGCGCGGCGGCGAGGCGAGCGAGACGGGCGAAGCGGGCGAGGCTGCGCGGCTTCGTTCCCGCCGATGCTGGGGCTTGAACCACTCGGGGTAGATGGCGCTCAGCGTCTCCACGAGATCGTGGTCCAGCGTGACTCGCCACGACGCGCGCTCCTCCGACCCCTCCGACCCGCTGCCCCCGCCGCACGACGAACGGCTTTCTGGTAACACAAATATTAGTTCTCGTTACACATATACATAACTCTACTATTCTCTATTTGACAGCTTAGTTTCATAGAGTAAATATTAGGTGCAGGTAAGTTAAAAAAAAAATTGCTATTTGGTGACACTCTATTTCATTAAAGAATGTGATAAAATAATAAACATGACGAGCTCGGTGGCTCATTCGTGAATGACACGACTTTGACACCAAAGCTTGTGGGTTCAATTCTCACACAAGACAAACATTTGTGTGCATGAACATGGCTGTTTGTCTTGGTCTGGATTTTTTAAGAGAGGTAGGGCGCATCAAAGCCGCCCGTCTGGGGAAGTACCTCCACCTCACAGAAAACCGCAGCCAAGCCTGTGTGTGAGTGAGGTCACCAGTAAGCTCCCAAGGAGTTGCTGTGTAAGCAGCAGATGAGGCATAGCGCGAGTGATACTTAATATATCGCAAGCGTTAATAGGCTACGGTACCCGCTTTACATCAGGTGGGCCGTATGCATGTATGCCTCCCGACGTAGTATAAAAAAAACACGTCAAGTACCTACAATATAAAAGTAGTTAGTATACCACATTGTATGAGGATTGTAACGAGAGGTTTCAGATACTCCACACCACACATTTTTATGACAGACGTATTAATTCACCCTAGGTACTAAGATCACAAGTTTGTATGTAGGTATAGGTACTGCGTTGAAGAACTAAACGCCGCGCCGATCATGGTTTGATATACTGTTTGAAACACATAAAGCAACCACGTGACAAAATTGCACTACTTACGAAGATACAACGAAAATGGTGTAAATAAGTGTAAAAGAACGTACAGAAAAAACTAGTTAGACGCTTCTGCACATACACACATAGTAAAGAAACAACTCTTTATTTACCAATAGATTCTTAGGCTTACGCATGCCTTACATAGGTTTTATAAAAACATATTAGTGTTAATTTCTAAATTATTGCATTACTTTCTTATTTTTAATCCTGCAACATTTCGAATCAGTGATAACGAAATAACGAGTTTGCCAATATAGCTTCTTATACATCATCACATCAGTCAGAACATATCATAAATGTTGGAAAGTAATAGAATACTTTAACCGTAAATAGTGTAGCCTAAATAAGACTGGCCCATTACAGGAACTTGAAATTTTGTTTTTATTACAAAAAACATATTGCGACTGGACAAAAGAAAATTTAGAAAATGTAATAAAAGCTTTGAGACCATTTTAAAAAGCTTTAAAAATGGGTCCTAATGAATGTCCACGAACCTTTAAAACAAACATACTTTAAACACATAGAAAACACACACATCAAGCTAAACAAACTTTGTATTCTATACACACAGGTAATTCACAGACCTGTGTGTATAGACCAAAAAAGTTTCGAAGACAAGTGAACAACTGTGACTGAATTGAGCATCGTAAGCGTTTACCATTGTATACGTCTGTGAGTACTTATAGATAATAGATGGGTAATTTGATAAACGGTGGGTGCGTATTATGATCCGGCAATAGGCGAGGCAGTCCAACGGACCGCAATATGATTGTATACTACCGTGCGCTGATTGTTTCGAGTCCTTGAACGTGTTTGTTTGGGAGCAATATCGCGATCTTACGAACAACTCTTGAATGAATATAAAATTTTAACAGAAATGCCATCGCCTGTACATAACTATGTCAAAAAATATTTCTATTGTTACGTAGAAGCGAAAAAACGTATTTTTACAACGTGTAGATGCATACAGCCTATCTGTGGTAAAATGCTTACCGTAACCCATGAATGCTTGCGAAGTATAGAATAGAATAAACAGTATCGCTCTCAGGAACACAATTATACACCAGAAAGTTGTTACTTAGCTGATGTTTACTGTGAGGAGGCGATACTTGCCCAGTTGGACTGCTTTGATACGCTCTATCTCTCTTAACTTAAAGATTAACGAATGTCATCTCTAGATAACGGGCGGGACCGACGCGTGTCATCCGAGCACTGACACACTCGATATGATTAAACCCATCCATAGACATAATGCCGTGGACGCCGTTTAACTTGCGTGTTTGATTACACTGACACATGGTATCTAGGTCCTCTATACGTATAATGAAACAAAACAAATAAATCACGGCTCACTGACAGTCGATGGAGTTGTACGAGTATGCACAGAGTACCTAGGTACTAAGTACAAATTTATCATTTTACGGGTCCTCACGAGTTCGAATAAAATTAAGTAAAAGAGGTACTTTAACATGAGAGGGAAGGTAACTATTTAAATGAGCAATAGGAGTATGTGAATATATGTTCTTAGTTTGTATTTATCCACTACTGAAAATACGCCTTTGTATGTATATCTTGAACATAACACCAAAACTTCAAGGAACGGTTCTAGACCCACTATTTATTATATACGTAAAAAACATTCCGAATTTAGAAATGCGAGAATAGTTTATATATGATGATGCATATTTTTCAAGAACGCCCCGTAAAAGTGCGAATGTTTTAAATCGGCTCCGGAGGCGAGGAAAGCTGGTGGTGTTACGTAATGTTTAAAACTCGCAATAAAGCCGAAAATACGAGGGAGAATAAATAAAACATCTGTCAGCTTACGTGAGTTATGCAATATAAAACTAAAAGTTAGGTAAACATAATGCAGACTTCAAAAAACATATATTAATATATCTTGTTATAAAATGGCTAGACATGATCAACAATCTAGGGATTACACGGACACAATTTATCTCTACATTCGATAATGAAGTCATAGTAACAATATCTTTCTGATTAATATCTTACAGGCGAGAAATTGTGTTTGATAGATATTTAACTCAACGGTGGTTCTAACAAGTTATTTCTATCTGTTCAATTTCTATTAACAGAGCTCGCTTAGTCCTATTTCTAAGTTCTCAATTTTCGGAAACTCGTTCCAAAGATATGATTAATTTGAGTACAAATACATCAAGGCAGAACCGAAGCTACAAAAACTAGGAACATGGATAACATATGGTACAAAAGACAAAGGAGTAATGAAAATGTAGAGAAAATGAAGGATTTGCAGCAAATGCGAAATTATGAAAAAGACTTTTAAAATATCTCGAAAGTACATTTACTCAAAATCAAAACAGAGAAGTGGAAAGATCTCTTGAATTGAACGGCAGGTAAAATAGAGTACAGCTGCGGTAAGAAATGCAGAACAAAGACAGAGGAGTAAAATGTTCATATAAACACTACTACCTATATTTGACAAACAATAGAAGCTTAAAGTTCATCATACACATATTAAGATGTTAAGAAAAAAATACCATAACAATGATAGACAACGCATTAGTGTCGGCGTACGTATTGCATCTCACAACAGATCATTTAATATTATAAAAGCATGTTACGCATTTTTACGTCGGTATTACAGAACACGTTTTTGTAAACACAACGAGCTCACGCGCGTGCGACTGACTCATTACAAAGTTTGGTGCGAATAACGACGGCAAATATTGGTACATTACATACGTCGGAAACGCATAAAGCACGGCAGTAAAAATTCAGAGCGTAACATTTGAAACCTTTCCGTCGTGCCGATTCGAGGAAAATGAAGACAATATCGTTTGTATATATACTTAATTAAACACCGATTTAACACGAGGAAAATAGTGATTCGGTAAAAAATGGGTGCATTACTGCAGATACTCGTACCTTCATCGAAAGTGGTAGTAATTTTTTAACACCACCGCCATAGACTACGGTAACTCCTTACTATATTTTGCATGGTAAGCAAATCTTAGATAATATAACAGGCTACTGGTTAAGTCTTTTAAATTGATTTTTTGTAGTAGCGGCAATGATATTATAGTAAGTAAGTAAGTCGAGTAGCGGGACTAATTTGAAATTGATTGTTCGCAATTTTGAGCTTTAGTAAATTGCCTAAGTACATTCAGCAGCAATTTTGATTTTTATAAATCTTTCACAACAACCTTCTATATTAGTCCAAAGATTTTAAGTTTTAGAGCAGCTAAAATCACACACGTACTTAGGTACATTCTGTATGGAAGTAAAGATTAGCTTAAATAATATATTTTTTCGGACTCGAACTTCACTTTGCCTAATATAATACCCCACTCAACATTATGTGACTTAGACAACAACAAACTAAGTATACTTATATCTACTCTATATCTAGCATTGAAACACCTAAATGCAAACTCATTCAATTATTCTTCCAAAATGTAACATAAAACAAGTGTTGCAGTATTCCCGGTGAGTGTTTATTAATTAAGAGAGGTTAGAGCGAATCAAAGCAGCCTGTCTGGGGAAGTACCTCCACCTCACAGAATACCGCAGATAACGACTCCCTAGAGGGTTGTTGAGTTCCTGCGTGTGAGTGAGGCCTCCAGTAAACTCCTAAGGAGTTGCCGTGTTAGCAGCAGAGGTGACATCGCGCGAGTAATACTTAATGTATTGCAAGTGTTTATAGGCAACGACAACCACTTTACATCAGGTGGGCCGTATGCTTGTGTGCCCCCTGACATTGAATAAAAAAATATATTCTGTGTTAAACCTTCATTATATAATATTATTTTATTTGTGTAGGCATGCAATTGGCTCTCTTTTGCAAATGTTCTCTCTTATGTTACACTAGCTGTGCCCGCGACTTCAATAAAAATAAAAATAAATAAAATTTCTAAAATAAAGGTAGCTAGGTAGGTAAGTCCCGTCAAAATAGGTCCAGCCGTTTCAGAGACTAGCCGGAACAAACAGACAGACGGACAGACAGACAAAAATTGTAAAAATATTCATTTTGGTATATGTACCGCGTATATATCCATTTATGCATTTAGTAAAAAGCGGTTGTTTTAATATTACAAACAGACACTCCAATTTTATTTATCTGTATAGATAATATCGTAACCACAGATCACCTAACATACCTACATATATATATATATATTTAGTGTGTATTATTACTTTACACATACATTTTCATTTTTACGTCGGTGCCGAAACTATAGTCAGTTACGGTTGCGTAGCTAACAATCCGCGTATACCTACAACAAGTAACGAGTGAAATTCGTGTGCGCCGGTATTCAGACCGCGTGCAGTAGAGTATTAAAGCCCGTCGCGTGTGTACACTCCCAAGCTATTTCAAATACATATATTTTACATTAAAATTAGACAGAACTCATATATAAATTGGATCACACGAAATACATAAAGCTTCCTATTTCCTAAGCCGCTCATGACATACTCTTTGGAAATCAATTTATTTCAGACTAATTCGACATAATATACATGCCTTTAACATAAATACCAATAATAATTTGTTTGAAGTTAACAATGCGTTAAACCTGATATAATCACAGTTGATAAAGATTTCTGTACATATATAATGCATGATAAATACAATGTTGTTTCGAACAAACTTAGTTTTTGAGAAGTTATCAATAAATTATTAAAAGAATAATACTATGAGCAGTCCCTGTTTCCAAAATTAGCATAATGACAAATCTGAAATAGACAAGTAAGCTCCTAAGGAGTTGCAGAGAAGGCATCGTGTGAGTGATACTTCATATATTATAAGCGTTAATAGACTACGGTAACTGATTTACATCAGGTGGGCCGTATGCTGCTTGTTGTATAAAAAAAATAATGTAACTATTACGGACGGCATTCGCTAACGTAGCCATTTTCTATTATTTAGCTATAGTTTGTAAAGTTTGAGATATATGTAAGATATGTTTGTATAGGATCATTTAGAATTGTTATATGTGAGATATGTTTGTATAGAGTCATTTAGAATTTTGTTATATGTGAGATATGTTCGTATAAAGTCATTTAGAATTATGTTTGATGAAATTGAATTAAGACCGTATGAAAACTATATTTGTATAAAGGTATGTAGAATTATACAATGGACTCGATTTAAGACCACGTGCAAATATGTCTGTGTAAGCATGAGTCATTTCCTGCCCGGCCAAATCGCGCGCTACGAGCGGCCCGTGATCTGGCGCGGGCTAGTAACTGACTCGGCTATGACCGATCCCACTTAAGCGCGCGCGGACCGCAGTCGGCGCGCTTCAACGTCGGGGTCGGTACCTTGTATTATAGAAAAAATAAGTTCTTACTTGAAATATACAATCAATCATAATCTGGTACCGAGGATTTTATTTATACCCCGACGCTCATCGAAACCACCCAACAAGCACTCGGCTCATCAAAACGTACAGTCCACTTCGAAGAGCTACAGTTTCTTGGTCCATTCGGAGCCGGATCGGGAAAGAAGAGTTCCAGCGCATCACACCAACCAGGAGGACAATAGGAAAACTGCCAACTGAAGAGGCGAAATCCTGCTCCTGTAGTCGCCGGTGCCTGTTGGGAAGAAAGAACGTGCCATCGAACACCGGGACCGCAGCCAAAGAGGGCTGCACTTCAGCGCCGGTTCCTGTTGTTCGAGATTACGCGGGTGGACCGCGGGCCTGGTGGGGGAAACCCTACGGTGACAACTGAAACCATACAGGTCAACGCCGTATCAAGGCGGTGCAGCTGAACGAGCACAGCTGCCGGTATAGCCTTTTTCGAGGTTGCCGAAAATCGCTCGACCTGCGCCTGTACGGAGGTGATACGGTGTGAGGGCCGGACTGTAGGCACAGCTGACTGCTGCCAGACAATTCCCACTGGCAGTTTAGCACCTCACTACTGTACACTTCCCTCTACAGGGGGTTCCTACCTTCCGATCCTGCTACGACATCCATCCTCACTCGGGCTCCCCACGGTAGTGTGCCTGAGTGGGTCTGATAGGGACTGATAGGGAGTGGTAGGGACTGTTAGGAACCGGAAGAATGCCGATCACAAGAAGCCAGAAGGAAGAACATGGGAGGACGGAAGAAGAGCCGAAGAGGATTGTCTACGACTCGCCAGCTTCACCGTCAGGCCAGAATATGCCTGCGACCGACCGATTGACCGCGATACCACACGCCGGAGACCGTCACAATCCCGGGGATAGGGAACCGCGTACAACCGACGACGAAACTCAGTGCAACGTAGAACCGCCGCGTGTTAGGGACCGCGCCGAATCCGTACGTTCCACCACATCTACTGCAGCGCGTATTCGTCAAGCGGAACTTCAAGCTGAAGAAAAACTCGCAGAGATTAAACGGCGAGAATTACGGCTAGAGGCGGAACTAATCAGGAAGAGATTAGCGCTCGACATAGCCACGATTAGAGAAGAAACCGACAGAGAAAGCCTGCCCGCCGAAGACATACGAGAAAGGGTAGATGAGTGGATAAGAAAACATCAAATTAGTCAAGAACTACCATCCACAACCGAGCTCATAAGAAGCCGCGATCCTCCAAAGCTACCAGGTGCGCCACGGGGGGAGCGAGACGGCAATATGGGCGAGAGAGACAGACGCGACAAGGAACAACAACGGTTTGCACATCCGAGACAACGAAGATTAGATGAACGATCGTTAGACGGAGACAGGGACCGACGGAGAGCACCCTCACCACGGAATAAGAGAGATGCTGAGCCCGCCGACCCAGACTACAGACCGTTGAGAGATTTAACGCCGCAACACGAAAAGGTAGCTGAGATAGCGGGAGCGCTCCAAGGAATGGCGAGGCCCGTGCCACGACAGGCGCAAGATCTACCTACGTTCAGCGGCGAAGCAAATGAATGGTTACCCTTCAAGGCAGCCATGAGAGAATCAACGAAGATGTTTCGCATCACGCCGGCAGAAAACTTGGCTCGACTGCGCATATGCCTCACGGGAGAGGCAAAGGAGACCGTGTCCGCGTTACTATACACCGCCACGGACCCGATGAAAATTATGGGAACGCTCGAGCAAGTATATGGACGACCGGAAGCGATTATCGATCGAACGTTGGAAGGCATCAAGAACTTACCAGGACCCGGCAAGACAGCCTATGAATTGAACACGTTCGCCACGAAGCTGCAAAACATCGTACAGGTGCTCGAAAACTTAGACGATAGAGGATATTTGAATAATCCCATGCTGATAAAAGAAGTTATAAGGAAATTAGGAGAACATCTCAAGTCTAAATGGTGCGACTTCGCCGAAGAAAGCGATCACTACGCCGAGCCACCTATCGTTATGATGTCGAAATTCCTGATGCAACAAGCAAACCGAGCTATACGACACGCCTATGAAAAAGTAGAGCCGAGGGAATTCACGGCAAAGCGCACGGAAGGGCCCTCCGCCAGACGCGGGACGCCCAGACGAGCCGCCGCCACCGTGCTGAACACATCGAAAGAAGCCGCGAAATCCAACGAGCACACCGAGAAAGGCAAGAATCAATGCTTGTGTTGCGGAGGAAGCCATAAGATAGCGACATGTGACAAATTTAAAGCGCTAGCACTGGAACAACGATGGGAATGGATTAAAGGAACCGGTATTTGTTTCAAGTGTCTAAGCGGGAAACATAGACGAAATGAGTGTAAAGAAAGGCCGTGTGGGGTGCACGGATGCGAGTACGCACATCACGCTCTACTACACAAAGACAGACACTCAGAGACAGTGGCCAACATGAGACAAGATATAGCCGCGCCGCAAATACTGCTTAAAGTCTGCCCAGTTGTAGTACGAGGACCGAAGAAGTCTGTGCGCGTGTACGCCCTGCTAGACGAAGGTTCGACACTTACACTAATCGACGAAGACTTAGCAAGCGAAATTGGAGCGGAAGGCCCACCGAGCGATTTGTGTATCAACAGCATAAGCGCTAGACAATGCCTACCTGATAGCAAACAGGTTTCACTGCAACTGATAGCGAATAAAGGGAGACACGTAGTCAAAGCAAGGACGATGAAAAATCTCTCGCTCGGCGGACAGAGGGTCGACCGCCAATGTTTAAATTACACGCACCTACGCGGAATCAAGCCGAGGGACGTATGCTATGACAACGCTAAGCCTCGACTACTGATAGGAACGGATAACTGGCATCTAATAGTGACACGCAAGCTGCTGACAGGCAAACGGAACGAACCCGCAGCATCGCTCAGCCGGCTGGGATGGACGATTCACGGATGCGTCCCACGCACTACGATACAAGACGACAGAATCCTACACATCGCGGCCGTAGATAGACGAGACTCGACACACGAGACGGACGAGTTATACGACGCGGTGAGAAAGCATTTCGAGATCGACTCACTAGGTATCACGACAAAAGAGCGACTCAGTGCAGCGGACGAACAAGCCGTGAACCTCTTCAACAGCTCCACGCGATTAGTGAACGGACGATACGAAATAAGATTACCGTGGAAGGAAAGCGGCAGGACGATGCCACCGAGCTACGAAAACGCATTAAAAAGATTGCGTGTAATAGAGAGAAGAATGGACCGTTCACCCGAATTCAAGGAAAAATATACAACCCAGATCGAAAATATGCTCACGAAGGGGTACGCCACAATAGCCACCGGAGATGAACGACTTCACCCACGACAATGGTACCTACCGCACTTTGCGGTAACGAATCCAAACAAACCCGGGAAAATACGAGTCGTTCACGACGCGGCCGCAAAAGTCAACGGAGTATGCTTGAACGATACGCTGCTTGAAGGACCCGACTTATTGCAAAACCTACCGGGGTTGTTATGCAGATTCCGCGAACGAAGCGTAGCCGTCACCGCAGACATTAGAGAGATGTTTTTACAGATTAAAGTCTGCCCAGAGGATCAACCGGCTCAGATGTTTTTGTGGAGAGGCGATGATAGAAAAGGACCGCCAACGCAATACAAGATGACCTCATTGATATTCGGAGCTAAAAGTTCACCGTTTTTAGCGCACAGCGTACGGAACTTGAACGCGAGAAACCACGCCGCGGAATACCCACACGCGCTCGTTGCAATCACACGAGATCACTACATGGACGATTGGGTAGGGAGTTACGACAGTATAGACGAAGCGAAAGTCGCAGTCGAACAAGTGACGCGCGTGCATACACAAGCAGGATTTCAATTGGCGGGATGGAACGCAAGCGACCCGCGTATATTAGAAAATATTCCGAGTAGGGAACGCGCTACTTCCACGTTAACGTCACTCGGTACTACGGAGGAGCAATACGGACGCACGTTAGGCCTAATATGGGACGCTAGCACCGACGAGCTAGCGTTCAATACGAATTTGGCACGCGTACCCGACGACGTAAAAGAAATGCGCCGCGCGCCTACCAAGCGGGAGATGTTAAGTACGGTGATGTCGATTTTCGACCCGTTAGGATTACTTAGTTACTTTACCATAACCGCGAAGATATTACTACAAAACGTGTGGCGTCTAAAAATAGATTGGGACGATAAGTTACCCGAGAGGGAATGTGACGATTTTCGCGAGTGGTTGAACGGTCTAAAGGTGATAAAGGAACTACGCCTACCCCGTCTGTATCACCCGACGGGGGGAGTGGCAAGCTGGCAACTTCACGTATTCTGCGACGCGAGCGCCGATGCGTACGCAGCAGCAGTCTATTGGAGAGCAATAAGCCAGGATGGCACGGTGCGAGTGAGCCTCGCTATGGCAAAGGCAAGAGTAACGCCTATGAAGACTCAAAGCATTCCGCGACTGGAACTACAAGCGGCGTTGATCGGAGCTAGGCTGGCAAAAATGGTCATCAAGGAACACGAGCGACAACCGGTACAAGTGACATACTGGTCGGACTCACAAACGGTGTTACACTGGATACATGAGGATAAAGTGCGTCACACACCGTATGTGGCCCACAGGGTTACGGAGATAAAGGAATTAACCGAACCGACACAATGGAGATGGGTCCCGACGGACCTAAATGTTGCAGACGAAGCAACCCGAGCAAACAATGATAGTAAGAAAAGCAGCGATAGATGGTTCAGTGGTCCTGAATTTTTGCAAGATGAAGAGGAAAATTGGCCACAGTCGGATGAGCGTAGCACGGAGAGTGAGTGTGCCGAAGTGCACACGATAAGGCCGAGGGAGCGTAGTGTACTAAGTATCGAGCGCTTTTCTCAATACGAGCGCTTGGTACGAGTTATTGCGAATGTCCTACTCTTCCCCCGTCGATGCCGCAGCCGTGCTACTACGCAGAATCTGGCACTTATAGAAGAGGCCGAACGCGCACTTATACACATCGCACAACGAGAGAGCTTTTCGGACGACATTGCACGTATACAAGAAGGCCGACCTATAGGGAGAGACAGCAGACTACGAAAGCTGGATCCCTACATCGACGAGAACGGCACACTAAGAGCTAAAGGCCGAATCGCAGCAAGTACAGTCACTACTATCGACCCTAACCCGATAGTACTGGACGGTCGACACCATTTCACCCGTCTGTTAATCGACCGAGAACATCGGCGCGCACACCACTCGTACAATGAGCGCGTTGTTAACGACATAAGACAACGGTTCTGGGTACTAAAGCTGAGGCCGACTGTACGACTAGTAGCAAGCAAATGTGCGACGTGCAAGATAAGGAAAGCCACGCCAGTGACGCCCGTCCTAGGAGACCTACCGAAAGCACGCATGCAACCTTTCACACGCCCATTTTCATATTGCGGACTTGATTTCTTCGGTCCGATGATGGTGAAAATAGGACGGCGGCGCGAGAAGAGGTGGGGGGCTCTATTTACGTGCCTGACGACAAGAGCTATCCACATAGAACTCGTGGCGGGATTATCGACAGACTCGGCAATTATGAGCCTACGACGAATGGCGGCTCGACGAGGATGGCCGCGGGTTATGTACACCGATAACGCTACAAATTTTAAAGGAGCCGACCACGAACTCAGAACAGCTGCAATTGAATGGGAACCGGCCCTCAAAGAAGCCGCGCTTACGAATAGAATGGACTGGAGGTATATCTCGCCCGGAGCTCCGCACCAAGGAGGAGCGTGGGAAAGACTTATTCGCTCGGTCAAGACCGCTCTGAGGACGACGCTACACGAAAAGGCACCTAAGGAAGAGGTATTATCGACGCTGCTCACTGAGGCCGAGTTCACGATAAACGCACGACCGCTAACACATGTAGCAGTTAGCGAAACGGACACAGAGGCGTTGACACCTAACCACTTCTTACTAGGAGGCCCGATAGCACTACCAACCACCGGCCCATGTGAAGAGGCAGACAGAAAGACGTGGCGCGTAGCACAAGCCTTAGCTGACGAATTTTGGAGGAGATGGGTCAAGGAATATCTCCCGACATTGATACCACGAGGAGGGACTACGGATAAGCCAAATCCACTAATGACGGAGGGCAGTCTAGCAGTAGTCGTCGACCCTAACCTACCGAGGAACATGTGGCCGCGGGGTATAATCACTAAGACATACCCCGGCCGAGACGGCTTAATAAGAAATGTGGACTTACAAACTAGAGCGGGCACGTTCAAGCGTCCTGTGACACGGCTCGCCGTCCTCCCAGTTGACCCATGATAAGAGGGCTCGGAGTGTGAATCCTACGCCGGGGGGAGACTATTACGGACGGCATTCGCTAACGTAGCCATTTTCTATTATTTAGCTATAGTTTGTAAAGTTTGAGATATATGTAAGATATGTTTGTATAGGATCATTTAGAATTGTTATATGTGAGATATGTTTGTATAGAGTCATTTAGAATTTTGTTATATGTGAGATATGTTCGTATAAAGTCATTTAGAATTATGTTTGATGAAATTGAATTAAGACCGTATGAAAACTATATTTGTATAAAGGTATGTAGAATTATACAATGGACTCGATTTAAGACCACGTGCAAATATGTCTGTGTAAGCATGAGTCATTTCCTGCCCGGCCAAATCGCGCGCTACGAGCGGCCCGTGATCTGGCGCGGGCTAGTAACTGACTCGGCTATGACCGATCCCACTTAAGCGCGCGCGGACCGCAGTCGGCGCGCTTCAACGTCGGGGTCGGTACCTTGTATTATAGAAAAAATAAGTTCTTACTTGAAATATACAATCAATCATAATCTGGTACCGAGGATTTTATTTATACCCCGACGCTCATCGAAACCACCCAACAAGCACTCGGCTCATCAAAACGTACAGTCCACTTCGAAGAGCTACAGTAACCAAAGGACAGTTGCAACAACAGGGGTGTCACTTGCCGGCCATGTAAAAACTTCTACACGCCTTTTTTGAAGAACCTCATGTTAAAGTATCTAGAGAAAACCTCGACAGGGAGCTCACTCCACAACTTACAGAGTTTTCTGGTATAAAACTTCTTTGGAACCGCACAGTACGCGACCATTACAGTTCCAGTGTATGAGGATGAACTCCCAGCCGTCGCGAGCGTACGTGGTCGTGAGCTTCATATCGGACAACTTTTCGGCACATAACCCGTTGTTTACTATGTTGTCAGCTCTCCTTAGACTAACCTTAGGATCACCGACAATTCTCACAATTCATCTTTCAGTTTTCTGCGACATTGGAGACACTGACCTGATCGAACTGCTTTTTATGCGCTCTACCCCCTCTTTTGCCTGAGACTTGTTTGTTAAATAGCAGAATGTATGAATTGTTGGCTACGCCTCTAAAGATGGTATAAGCTACTTACATCCCAATTAATAATTGCAGACATTGCTAAATATATGTACCTAGGTATATTTTTCAGTCCATTTTCCGGCCCCGGGCTGCCCGGCGTGCACGCGGGTGCATATATGTTAGAACATTCTGGGCAATAGCTGTACCGTAGCTGACTGCTAAGAATATCTGTATGCATAAAATTGTTGCTTATATTTCTGTCATTGAGGTGAGAGTCACCGATGATTTGTCTTATGTCGTCGCTTCCCACGCTCCTCGTTGTATTATAATTTGGTACAATATAATATTACTCAGTTATGTAGCTAAACACTCACTCATTCTAAAGATATATAGAATAGAGATCCAAACATGTAAATTAGATATTAAATTGGTATTCAAATTATTTTTTGCCTTTATATCCTCGTGAACACTTTGAAACGTGTTTACTTACATATTTTATATTCTTAAAATGTTTCGTTCTCTTTTTATATTTCTTTACCCTTTTCTATTTCACCAGCATTTCGGAATTGACCATATCTTTTTCCTCCCCCATTTTCATCATTTTTAGCAAGCCCGCCTTTGTAGATTTAGCTTTGAAAATCATGACATGACAAAGCCCTTCATATCTCATTCTTGATTTTTTATACTATTGGGTAACCTATGCGAATAGTTATTACAATAAAATTATTACTACTGCAGGTAACTACGGGGCTTACTGCGAATTGTTTTTCGATATTAGGGCATCCTGTGGCCAAGGGCGTCTGCAACATCGCCGAAATATCGAGAAAATATAAAAACAAATCACGGTAATGTATGTACGACTACAATAATAATGTAAACAACCGTGAAAGTTCAAAATTCTACAATAAAATAATTATATCCCCGAAAAAATATCGGTTATTGACAATAAAATTAAATCACAATTTATCTCCTTCAAATCTTTGAAAACTCCATAAATGTGAATAGAAAAGTGCCACAACACAATAAAATATAAAAATGTTGCAATAGACATGTATACAATTTATTTTACTTAAAATACAGGTCAAGGTTTGATTTGCGTAAAAACAAAATTAAAAAAAACTGGCAATCTGGTCGCACACGCGTACCGTAGTAGAGCGCGTCAATCAAATTGTCAACGTAGGAATATTATGCCCTGGCTCCACACTGCTAGTGGACTCCTGTGATGTTTGATTTATTTCTCGCTGACTATCGAGTTCAAGTAATAAAATATGATATTAAGAGGGTACTCGCCCCGAAATTTCTCTATAAAAACGTTTTCCTTAAATAGGTTGACTAGAACCATGATTGTTTATATACTAGATATACACATTTCACTTTACGCACGTCAAGTAATAAGTTAGTGTATATAAATCGAAGTCACAGTCAATCGCGAAATCCACATATAAATGCGACAAACATTTAAAAATATCAATGTTTTCATATTGAAATTAGTCCAAATCTGTGGGGAAGAAATAGAGGTCCAGACAGCTTAATTTTTAACAGTCTTCGAAAAGAAGGTTCACAGTTGAACCGGTTACCGTATCCTATGAACGCTTGCAAATCATTATGTATCACTCGCTAGAATTGCTGTGTTAGCAGCAGAGGTGGCGCACCTCTGCTGCTAACACAGCAATTCTTTAGGAGCTTACTGGGTCATACGCAGGAATAAAACAACTCTCTGGGCTACGGTTTTCTGTGAGGTAGAGGTACTTCCCCAGACGGACCGCTTTGATGCGCCCCACCTCTCTTAAAAACACCCAGACCAAGACGAACAGACATGTTCATGCACACAAATGTTTGTCCTGAGTGGGAATCGAACCCACGAGCGTTGATATCAAAGTAAAGTAACAGCGTTTTACTACTGCGCCACCGAGTACGTCAAAAGCCTATCAAATACGTCCTGAACCCCTCATACTCATCACTTTGAATGAACTTAATTTACTAACTGCCAAAATTAATATGTATACATAAACAGGTTAACCGTGAAATTGTTGACAAACGTGGTCTAGTATGCGCAAGCCCTTGTGAATGGCAAGTTCCGTGAAGGTACACGTCACCGAAGGCTGCTGTGGTGACGTTACTTGTGCACACGGCACTTGCCCACGCGTGGGCGCCCGCACCTGTCTTCGCCCACCAGTGCCACTACGGTACAAACATTATAATTTTGTTTATCAACTCAAATCATGATGCAATCATCAAACGGTAACAATCAACATAACAAGACAAAACGCACGGGAAACTGCGGTATGTCTTGGAAACAGTATTTTATACCCTACAGCTTTGATGACATTTTTTTTTGAGCGACTCCATAGGAGCTTACTGGTGACCTCACTCACACACAAGAACACGACAACTCCTCAGGGGGTTGTTATTTGGCTGTGGTTTTCTGTGATTCGGAGGTATTTCCCCAAACAGGCTGCTTTGAAACGCCCTACCTCACTTAAGAATATTAAAACCAGACTGCAGATGATAATTTAAAGTTTATATTATTGGTTTAGAATGAGTCGCTCATAAGTAATACATAATAATCCAAAAGTACTTCCTGATGTTACACAAAGATTAAATTTAGCAGCAATGCAATGTATAATACTTTAGTCAATTATTTAGCGTACGAAGAACCGAAAAAATATACAGTTGGTAACTCTTAAAAAATGTATTTTATTGTTTTATGTGGTGCAATAAAGAATATGGCATTGTGTTGTCAAAAGGTATCGATGTTTCGTTGGTATCAAATGCTAAATTATGCAAGTCTACCTATTTGTCTATCGATTTCACAGTAGCATTAATAATAGGGGTTAGTATGAAATTGCAGTTTTATAGTAATAGATAAATTTGAATTAACATTAAACCATGGTGTGAGATTGTCGAGTGGAACTTTTTTCACATGATACCTATGAGGTTTTTCTTTTAAAAAATGTGCAACATTTGATTTTCGAATTTCAATTGTTTTTTTTATTCAGCTTAGACGGCAAATATGGATACTTCGAAAATCCAAGTCTTTTTGAATACGAATTCCCATGCGGAACTAACGCGGCAGCGCTGAATTGAAGGAGATGGTGGAAGGCGATCCGAGTCAAACTACCTAGGAATTAGCGACATGGTTTAACGTTACCTTGCCTACAATATTGACTCATTTGCATCAAATCAATAAGATAAAAAGATATGAAAAATGGATGCGTCATGATTTGACTGATCTGCAGAAAGAAACGCGTTTTGAAACTTATGTTGCCTTTTTGAATCGGTACAGAAATGAAGGAATACTGGATTGAATGGTGACATGTGACGAAAAGTGGATTCTTTTCGAAAACCGTTAGCGAAATGCAATAGCTGCAAATGTAGATCAAACGCCGCAACAGTGCCCTAAAGCAAAGCTTACCAATAAAAAGGTAATGGTAACTGTTTGGTAGTCTTTTGACAGCGTTATTCACTATAGCTTTCTCAGGTCTGGTCAAGCAATAACAGCAGATGTTTAATGTGCCGAATTTCGAACAATAATAGCGAAACTGGCAGTGAAACGGCCCCGACCTCACCATTATTGCTCCATGGTAACGCAAGATCTCATACTGCACGAGAAACCGTTGTAACTTTACAGGAGCTGTAGTTAGAAACCCGTTAGTAACTCCGTACTCGCCAGACCTTGCTCCAACTGACTACCATTTTTTTCGTGATTTGGACGACTTTCTACGTGGTAAAAATTTTCTTACCAAGAGGCAGTACAAAATGCTTTCACAAAGTTTGTCTAATCTAGATCACCAAAGTTCTGTTGCAAAGGCATAAATGAAGTTCCGATTACATGGCAGCAATGTATTAATAATGAGGGTAAATATTTTGATTAAATAAATATGTTGTTACATCTCAGAAAAAAACGAGTTTTTTCAGTACCAATCGGCAATTTCATACTAATATACAAGAATGTAATGTTATTGTAGAGTTATCAGATGTATGAAAGGACGTGCTCACGTAATGCTTTCTGATTGACTACAGTATCTACATATCATAATCCATAAATTGGCATTGACTTCGCTTGACACCGGTGAGTGAATTGTAAACAAAAAAGGTTGTCGAAATTAAATAGAAAAAAATCGTTTACTTGTGTATTTTTAATCAAAACACACGACGATTACAGGTGATAGATAGAAAAGATGATTTCTTTAATTCACTTGTAATATAACTTTTTTAAAAAGTAATCTTAGAAATAAAACTAAGGTTAGTTTATACAAAAAAGGCCGATTCAATTGTAAATGGGATTTACGCCACCACATCAACCTTTACTCATCCCACTGCAGGGATACGGGTCTCCTTTCAACCGACGGGGTTTAGAGCATACTCCACCACGCTGCTTAAATGCGGATTGGCTTAGGCCAGTGTTTTCAACCACTGACTTAACTACTGTCATCTATCGGCAACAGCCGGGACCGACGGCTTAACGTGCCCTCCGAACACAGAGAAACTCGAGATAGGCTGGCTCGAGATCGGATGGCATCCCCCCATGATTTTAAGAAATATTCATTATTGATACCACAGTAAACAGTACGGGGTGGCATATGAGACTAATTTAGTGGCGTTGACCCGTGGGAAACCTGACTCAAATGTCAGAGTGCAAGTTTACTTGCCCCGCATTTCCTTCGACCGCAAAGTTAACACCATAAATAAGGAGCCTATTTTTACCTCAATTCCAAAATTCCACTTAGACAAGATATTTATCTATATAACTTTTTTAAATGAAAATTACAACGTAGCTTTTAAATTTAAATTATATAAGTACAAAAAGGTTTTGACGGGATTTGTTTTTAAGTTGTTTTTAAGACTACACAGAAAAAAGATAAGAATGATACTAGTAGAAATTTAAATACAACTAAATTTAAGATAGAAAATAAATTTAAAATAGAAATTTAAGTGCAGCTGACGACATAAACAAATCATAAAAACTAAGATGTTTTGATATTCCAAGACATGTTCCACAATTGTCTTTTTACGAAATTATTAGATCTTTCGAGAAACGCTTCTTTACTAAGTAGGTCGCGACCAGTCGTAGCATGTATCAAATACTCGAATTCATTAAGGCGTCTATTCCAAGACAAATAGTAACAGTCGCAGTCCTCCATAGTGCTAGGCTAAATATGATTTGTGGGACGAATCGCGGGCTAGCGCGACAGTGTTGTGTGGAGAATGACCCCGATATGCCCTGATGTACGCGCGCACCTCACCACGCTAGCTTCAAACTCAGGATTAGCATTTAATTTTAAATTTGAAAAACAACTATCTCTTGAAAAACTGAACTGTTTTTTTTTAAAGACTGAAACGTACAATTGCTAACATGTTCAGGCTAATAACCAACGATACAAACATACGTCCCGTAACTCTTGTCTCCCATTGGAGTAGGCAAAAACTATGGAATGCAAGGTGCACCAATCCAAATATTTCGCACTACATTCATCAACCGACATTTCTAGCTTATTTCCACTGTCACTCAATCAAGTAGCCTTTCCCAACTTCTTCATGCACAGGTAGTGAAGCAACTAGCACCTCGACAAAAACAGAACTGTTCTATAAGTGGCTCTTCTTCCGTAGCTCCATTCCATTCATCAGAGCCTATGGGGCCTTATAAAGTGATTTATTTAAAGAGGCGAATTTTAAGGTCAATAATATTTTTCTCGGCTCGTATGTATTGACGGAAATTCAAGACTAGCATTCAACAACCGCATTCTAAAATCCAATATTTTTATTTTTATACGATGTTGGGAGGCAAAAAAGAATGCGCCCCACGTTGTAAAACGGTTAACGTAGCCTATAAATGTCTGCAATATAAAGGAGTAACTCTTCAGTTAACCTTGCTAATTCGATGGAACACAACAACCCTGTAGGGAGTTATTCGTCTGCGATTCTCTGTGAGGTGGAGGTACTTCCCTAGTCAGGTTGCGTTAATGCGCCCATTACTAAAATGATTTCATCATACTTATATTATAATGATGCCAACGTTTTCTATCACAATGATCCAATGTAGTAAAATTCTACAACCAAACATTGACGACGTTAATTTATGGATCATAGAAAAAACAATGTTTTGTATGTATATAAAATATAAAATAAGAATGCGCATTGTTCGATATCTGCGGGACCGGTTACATTTCACGGTTTTGAGGTCTACAAGTGAACTGACATAACACAACTTACCCTTGACATAGTAAAGGCGATATTCAGCTATAAGTCTTCCGCCGATCGTGCGTGAGCGTGACTCATTGTTTACATGGATGATGAACAAATGAGCATTTCGTGAAAAACAAACAACACGTTAAAATGTTATTGCTCGCCACTCGGCACTCGACCAATTCGACGTCCAATAGACATTGCGCATATTGTAATATCTGTCATAAGCTGTGAGCCATCAGTCATGATTGTTCCGAATTTGTCCTATACTCCATTCCAATTACGAGGTCCCATAACGACTCTACATGAACACACTCTCCACATTTCACATTTAGTACTTGACCTAGTTTTGCTCGGTATTTCTTTATTTTTTTTTGTGTAAAATAGAGTTATTCGTGGAACTACATCTATATTGATAAAATTAAAAGGCAAAACCTTATTTAAACACAAAATTTGATAAATTTGTTAGAACCGTTTATGACACACACGAAATATATTTATACACAAACAAAAATCGTTCGTTACAATACATAAGTCTTTGTTTATGGTAGTAAATAACCGTTTGAAATTATTAACAATTTTCATTTTAATTAATTGTAGTGACTAAAATTGAAAAAGGTATGCTGAGATGGTTTGGTCATTTAGAAAGAATGAATGGCAAAAGAACGAAAGAAGTGTATCAAGGAAGATTGAATGGTGATGTCGGGAGGGGCCGCCCTAGACGCACACATATAGATCAAATTGGTGATGTGTTGAAAAAGGGCCAAATCAAAAGTAACCAAAGCCGAAGAGCATGCATGAAGAGGTTGATGAGTGTGGAAGAAGCGAGAGCGGTATGTTTGGATCGGTGCACCTGGCGTTCTATAGTCTCTGCCTACCCCAATGGGAGACAGGCGTGATGATATGTATGTTAATTGTAGTATATCAACACAACTTTAACGGGATTTCGTAACTGTAATGGAATGAACAGGTCGTCTACAGGGTCGGCAGGGTTGAGTTTTATATACAGTTTATATATATGGGAGGTAAGAGGCTCATCATCATAATTTAGAGCCAAAAACAATCTCACCGATGCACAGTGCATCCAGTATAACAAACGTATCTTTAGCGAAGGAGATGTAGTACAGAGAGATGTTTCATACGAAGCTGATCGACTGATGAAGCATCTCTTACCTTACAAACGATCGTATCGTATCTAAAAAAAATCCTTGGAGGATTCTTGTGTTCAATTAAAAACACTCACCAGGCTGATCAGGAGTTGACGTGCAAAGCTACTTGTGTTACAAGCGTAAAAATAATTTGACCGTAGTATCGCCTGAAGAATACAAGTTGAAAGTATTTTGTGTTAGCCGAATTAATTCAACAGTATCAGTACATATTACATGTCACTTCCGAGATGGAGTTTCCCTATACTAGTCATTCAAAAGCCAGTTTTCAAACCTTCCGCAGATCAATGATTGTATGGCTTAACAACTCCTTCATACTGACGTGACGTTTTAAATTATTCATCTACAATTTAAAAATATCCCTGTACAGTTGCGTAAAATATTCGTTTAAATAACAAAGATGGAATGTAGCCTACACTTATGATTATGAACCTTACAGCGTTCATTTTAAAACAGATTTTCATTGTAATCCTCGTTGACTCACTTTCGGGTTTCACGATGTTTCTTCTTTAACATAAAATATACCAATACACAGTTTTGCAACAGAAACATAAACGCATTTACTTGTAGTAGTAATATTATTTGTTAATAAGGGTTACATAAAAAATAATTACAATTAAAAATATTTTTTCCTAGATTTGATCGTAATTAGTGAAAGTTCAAGCAGGTACAGGATGGTTTAGCACTAATTCCTTTCCTGGGGCGGTAAACGATTTTTACAACAAACTTCTGGCAATTAGTCGAGTATCGTGCATGTATCAGTTAACTTAAATACGGCCCTTATACTTAAACAGGTCGTAATACAAATATGGGTATAGGGGCCATAAATTTTGTTTGAGAACACTAAATAAAAAAATTGAACTTGATTTGATTGCCTATTTTTTTGTATATATTTGTATGTATCAAGGGTGAAACGGTCATTGTAAACTCGTGCCGTTAATAAACTCCTCGTTTGCAGCTAGGTCTTCACATAGCCCTTGTTTCCTAATTGTTTACCACCCTTAATCACTGTGTAATGATAATTTACTCAAAATGACGTATATAATGAACACATGGGAAAAGGGCTTACTGTATTCAACAAGCGAGACTCTAAGGACCACCTTACGGCTACATTAAACCAGAATCAGGCCTAAGGTATTAATCATACTTTGGGCTTCTGATTTGATGGATTTTATTGCCATCACTGTTATACGGATATGCTACATATCAGATGTGAACTATTGCTCTAAAATTCACTTGCCAACCTTGACCAACACCTATTAACAACAGATAAGTGTAGTTCATTGAAGCTAACTTCATTAAGAATGTGTATTGGAATAAAATGAAGACTACCAGAAAAAATCTTGTGAATACAATATACAATGAAGAAATTCAAACTGTGCTAAGATCCAGACAATCCAGGCCCGTGGCGGGTGTAACTTTTCCACCTCCCTAACTAGATATATGACGCTTGGTTGCACAACATGTAAAGCTTGGCTTACGATGGCGGCGCTAGGCTAAATTCGGAACTCAATTGACTTTCGTAAGTCGATGAATGAATTGCCGGCAACGGCAAACGTCTTGCGCGGCTTCCCTCGCAAGTCGCTGACGGACGCAGCACAATAACTCAACATCTAAACCCATACACAGAATATTTCTTCGTATATGAATATTCAACCTACTATCTTGTATATTAGTTTAATAATAGAGGTTAAAGTATGAAATTGCCGTTTTATAGTAATAGATACTTTGAATTGACATTAAACCTTCATGGTGTGAGATTATCAAGTAAAACTTTTTTCATATGATACCTATGAGGATTTTCTTTTAAAAAATGTGTAACATTTGATTTTCGAATATCAATTGTTTTTTTATTTAGCTTATACGGGAAATAAGAATACTTTGAAAAGAGTAATTTTTGAATATGAGTTCCAACGCGGAACTAACGCGGCTGAAACGGTTCGCAATATCAATGCTGCGTTTGGAGAGGAGACTACTAATGAACGCACCATGTGTCTTAACGAAAATTCGTCTTGAAGAACGAACCACGTGGAAGCCCACATCACACAGGTGAATAACGCTGAAATGAAGGAGATGGTGGAAGTCGATCCGAGTCAAACTACCCAGGACTTAGCGGCATGGTTTAACGTTACCTTAACTACAATATTGATTCATTTGCATCAAATCAATAAAATATGATAAATGGGTGTCCCATTTTTTGACTGATCTGTAGGAAGAAACGCGTGTTGAAACTTATGTTGCCTTGTTGAATCGGTACAAAAATGAAGGAGTATTGGATCGAATTGTGACATGTGACAAAAAATGGATTCCTTACGATAATCATAAGCGAAAAATGCAATGGCTGACCACAGGTCAAACACCGCAACAGTGCCCTAAAGCAAAGCTTACCAATAAAAAGGTAATGGTAACTGTTTGGTAGACTCTTGACAGCGTTATACACTATAGCTTTCTCAGGTCTGGTCAAGCAATAACAGCAGATGTTTACTGTGCCGAACTTCGAACAATCATGGCGAAACTGGCAGTGAAAAAGCCCGGACTCGTGAATCGTTCTTCACCATTATTACTCCATGATAACGCAAGACCTCACACTGCGCGAGAAACCATTGTAACTCTACAGGAGCTGCAGTTAGAAACCATACGTCATCCTCCGTACTCGCCAGACTTTGCGCCAACTGCCTACCATTTTTTTCGTGATTTGGACAATTTTCTACGTGGTAAAAAAATTTCTTCCCAAGAGGCAGTACAAAATGCTTTCACGCAATTTGTCGAATCTAGATCCCCAGAGTTCTATCGCAAAGGCATAAATAAACTTCCGATTAGATGGCAGTAATGTATAGATAATGAGGGTAAATATTTTGATAAGATAAATATGTTACATCTTAGAAGAAAACGAGTTTAGTAATCTGTCAGTACAAATCGGCAATTTTATACTTTAACCCCTAATATAAAGTTTAAAATATAAACATTACTTTACCAATACGAACAAAATAAAATGGAAAAATAAACAAATAAACAATAAAATACTATAATTTCACTCCAAATCCCTTGCGGGGTAGGCAGAGGGAACCGAACGCCACATGAGCCCTTCCTTACACACCTTACTGAATTTTAAAGAAGCTCTTTAAAATTTATAGTTATTCTCACACACGCTCGTCGTTTTTTAAGACTCCGGACATCACTTTCTGATAAAACACCATCAATTTGATCGTGGTAGATAAGTCTTGGCCTTCTTCGATTCCTACGTTACATAATAAAATAAAGATATAAAATTACAAATATGAACGTACATAGTACACACATACAATTATATACAAATACAATAATATGCGTATATATAATTAAACATAAACAAGGGAAAGTATGACCTGATCACCAGTTGAACCTCTTTACAGATGATTAGGACTCCAAGACGTGGTATGTATCTGAGGTAGAGGTGTAAAAGAAACTTTTGTTCAGAAATGACAAGGAGCCTGTTACATGTAGGAGACGAGAAGTATCTGATATACCCACCAAAACATAAAGCATCTGCTGGATATGCGAGAATTGCAAATAAAAAAAACATAACTTCACCAATGAAGGTATGCATATATTGATACTGTCCATAGTTCCACATTAATGGTCAAGTCGTAATCTACAAAATGTTATTAAATAGGTTTATAGACGGAACAACGGCGGTAAACAGACGTCTCTCATAAAAACTTACATTGTTATCGATAAATACCCATTTACTACAATACCGACATACGTGTAGGTGTCGGCTGCGGTTCAGTGCACAGTTATTAATCAGTTAATTGCAGCTAGCTACGTAAACCGACTTGGAGATAAACTTTTTCATCACACAAATACAAAGACTTTGAAAAACACTGGATAGAACAGCGCAGGCGGATAAAAACGCAATCTTAGATATTGAACAACGAGGTTCTTTTTTATACTACGCCGGGACGCATACGGCCATCTGATATTAAGCGGTTACTGTAGTCTGAGAACGTTTGCAATACATAAGTATCGATTGGGCGATGCCAACTCTGCTTCTAGCATAGCAACTCCTAAGGAGCTTACTAATAACCTCACTCACTCGCAGATACAAACAACCCTCCATGGAGCTGCGGTTTTCTGTGAGGTGGAAGTATTTCTACAGACGGGCTGCTTTAATCTTACTATCCTTAAAAACACCTAAACCTAGACAAACATACATGTTCATGCACACAAATGTTTCACCTGTGTGGGAATCAAACCCTCGAGCTTTGGTGTCAAAGCAGCGTTACTGACCACTGCGCCACCAAGTTGTCAAAAGGTACGATATATAGTATTTTATTGTAATACTAGCTACTATAATTTAGATCGCGTGGAGTTCGGCTCTTAAAATTTGCATGGGATCCCATAAAAGATGCACTCTCACAGCAGTCAGGAATAATATAGCTTCCTATTAGTAAAATAATTATTAGGATGGATCAGACCGTATATTCTTACATAGAATTCAAACTAATATCAGTGTAGAACATAGTTTCCCAAGGTGATTCATGGGAAAACGTTTTCTCAAGGATTCCAATAAGCAAAGAGTGAGTCAAATTCAAACATTAGTTAAGCAGCGAGGCTACGAAGATAAAAATATTAAGGGGGCCTAAGGCACAAAAGTGATTGGAAATATCTGGTGTAGTTTGATAACAAATGGCTTGACTGAGCCTTATAATGAAAATAATTATCTATTGCATGACAAGGCACATTATCTGAAAGAAACAATAAATAATTCCGGACCATCTAAATACATACTTATTATACACAGAAAGTACTCAGGCCAAGACAAACAGACATGTTCATGTACAGATTTTTTTGCTGGCGCGGGAATCGAACCTACAGCCCTTGATGTTAAAGCAACCGTCGCTAGCCGCTCGACCAACGGGCTCAAAGCATGTAACATGAAATGTAACTAAATAGCCCCTGAATTCCCTTAGCGAATAATCTCTTTGTTTATCACCGTATTTAGAAATTGCTCACACATTACATCGCATATTTAGGCAGAAACCATAGCGGGCCGATGACGTAAAAGGATGTTTTCAACTAGTCGGCAACTGCGGCCGTCTGTTTATCGTCGAAGCACAGTTAGAGCTTCGCGCAGTGTTGTTAGCCTATGGCGAAGTGCAGCTGTAAAAACACACAGAATTACCACTTCTATCATTCGCAATATATGTGGGTACAAACGATGTGATAGTTCGCCTGTTACGCAACTGACAGCGCCCACGTGATGTAACCGGTTGTAAACACGTGTGTAGGAGAGTTCGCCGAGTAGGCACACGAAATTACAGTGGGATCTGACAAACAACCCGGGCGGCCGTCTCGACAGGAACGCAGCAACGAGATATAAGTAGTAGGATAAAAAAGAAACGTTCGTAATCATCTCACTCACAGAGATGCGTGGCATTAATCGATTCTAAGCAAGGTATGAAGTCAAATCAATCGCCGCTGGTTTTTGAAAAACAGGTCACGAACTACTTTGCAAATTCGAAATAGAGAAATCCCGCAAATTCCATGGATAATTTCTTAATTGACTATTTATTGCATTCTTAGGATACACAAATACTTTCTCCAAATTCCAAGTATTTAAGCGGTTTAGATACTTTGTTTGCCAATATGTCAGATTACGGTAAAGATAAAAATGAAAAATATATTCCCTCGAAAATTGCGTGAAAACTCGTGGTTTCAGAACTTTTTGAATGGAATGCTGGCTATTGGCAACGGCGAACCGATACGATACTCATAAAATTAATCTAAATAAAAGTCAATTACGTAAGAGAACACTTTTACGTAGTGTTATGTGGTGGGACATTTTTAGACAGTCATTAGACATAAACATTTTCACACTTGAAGATTATAATTTTCGTACAAAATTATCCTCGCTGCCCGCGCATTCTGATTCGTACTAGGCACCATATTTTAAAAATAATGTATCTACGTTATTACCGTCAACGGCAAAACTATAAATTTAAGATGAATAAATATGTCTACAAAAACGCGGCTTCCTAATATAAATTACTAAAAATTATAGGTGTTAAGGTAAAAGAATATTTTTATCGTAGTTTTACATATTCGCAGATGGTGCTTCGTATAAATGACGTGAACAGAGGAACACGTGAACTATTCCAGAACTCAGGGAGTGGGATCGAGCCTCCTGCATCGGTGCCTTGAATGATTGTATAATCGATTCATTGCGAGTTTCCCTCTCTAAATTTGCCACGACGTAAAACACTATTGAAAAGCCTAGGGCTCAGAAAAAAACAATTTTACTATTCTAAATGCGATTCAGACGTACCGTTGTTGCTCTACGCTACACAATCGCTACTCCGATAGTGTTTGGACTTTCCGCCACAAACTAGTATCACTCACAGTTTTATAGTAAAATTTACACCTCGTATACGACATGATAATTCTGCTATACTACTGCATAACTAACTTCTATATCCTATTTTCCTGCCAACAATATAGTACAATGTCTAGGCACAGGTACTATAAGTAGTATTTATACATTTTAGAAATAGTAATGAAATATTTACCTGAATTTAGATAATTTAGCTATATGTTGTGTCAACATACTGTTACTAGGGAATACTAGGGAAACTTTGGAAGATCTAAAGCAGAAATTTTTCTTGTGATATGAAAGACATGAGAATAATGAATTATCATTATTCCCATAGTCAGTTTACGTGGGTGAACCACACACATTTTTGAACTTAGGTCTTCTTAAGTGTACTCATGCGCATAATTCAGAACTTTCGAGAATCAAGGGACTGTTTTTAATTAGTGACATATATTTTAAGAAACATACAACGCATACATGACGTGTTTTGACACTACAATAGTTTCTGTAACCATTTGAAGGACTCGACCTTTGATCTAATGCTGAAGTAGCCTTGTGAGGAGTACGAGTATTACATGTTTCAGTACAGTTATCAGTCTTGTTACGGAAGAGTGTGATGCGAAGATTGATATACTGATAGCTATTTTATATACACCAGACATTTCATTAATCTGGTATCAGTCAAGCTATACTGATGATAGAGTAGTATACTGTAGTATCTACCCTTATTACTCTTTTTAGGGTTCCATACCCAAAGGGTAAAACGGACCCTATTACTAAGACTCTGCTGTCCGTCCGTCTGTCACCAGGCTGTATCTCATGAACCGTGATAGTTAGACAGTTGATTTTTTCACAGATGATGTATTTCTGTTGCCGCTATAACAACAAATACTAAAAAACAGAATAAAATAAATATTTAAGGGGGCTCCTATACAACAAACGAGATTTATTGCTCGTTTTTGCTCGATATTGATAACGGCAACTGGTAGACGCTTGAAATATTCACAGGATATTTAATTATATATTTACTTTAAAAATAAATAATTAAAATAAAACAAATATTTAAGGGGGACTCCCATACAACAAACGTGTTTTTTTTGCCGTTTTTGTAGATAATGGTAAGGAACCGTTAGTGCGTGAGTCCGACTCGCACTTTTTTAATCTTACCTAAGCTAAGCTTTTACTGAGTACCTATTATTATATAGCTTATGTTTTTGCATCAAAAGGTGTTCATTTTGTTAACTCTATTAATATAACAAGTTCCAACGAACATTTTGATCGATGTATGTGATTTGAATTTATAAACACAATATTCTTAGCAACGCCGGGTACAATGACCGTATCTCATTTAGACTGGTTTTATACAATTTTTCAACGTAATGAATTCTAGAAAAATAGATTTCGAAACATTGCTCGGTTGTTAGACACTGATGTGCTATTTGACCATAAATCAGAACAAAGAGTTTATATACCTACCGAGCTTTGCCTCATAAATACTTTGAGATCTATGTGGATAGTTTTTCATTTGCAAATACTTGAATCCCAAAACACGTAAAAATAGTAAGAACGCATAACTACGTTTCAAATGTAAACAAAAGACCTCTCTTAAATCGTTGAACTTTAAAAATACAAATTTTTAGGGTTCCGTACCCAAAGGGTAAAACGGAACCCTATTACTGAGACTCCGCTGCCCGTACGTCCGTCCGTCTGTCACCAGGCTGTATCTCATGAACCGTGATAGTTAGACAGTTGAAATTTTCACAGATGATGCATTTCTGTTGCCGATATAACAACAAATACTAAAAATAGAATAAAATAAATATTTAATGGGGCTCCCATACAACAAATGTGATTTTTTTTTGCTCGATATTAATAACGGCAACAGGTAGACGCTTGAAATATTCACAAAATATTTAGTTATATATTCACTTTAAGAATAAATAATTAAATTAAAATAAAACAAATATTTAAGGGGGGCTCCCATACAACCAACGTGATTTTTTTGCCGTTTTTATAGATAATGGTCCGACTCGCACTTGGCAGATTTTTATTTATTGATATTGATTTATTGATCCACAATGCAACGAGACAACTGTCTGACAAAATATAATTATAATAGAAGCCTTGCAATGTACAATGGACTAGACAATGTATGTTGTCACGCACTATGTGCACTACAGTATGCCAATAATTAAACATATACATTTCGAGATATTGGAGAGATAAAGAGGATTAGAAGAAATAGTAATAGATTCAGTCGTTACTTGGCGAAAGCCAAATTTACATATCATCTACAGCGCTTGAGGATGCCTCGTAGAAAAGCGAAACATGTGTCACAGAGACAATAAGAGCAGCCAGGGCGACAACAACACCTGTTCTAGATGGCACGCAATCGCACAGACGATCAGAGCAGCCATGGTAGCGACGGCATGCATCATCTAATGGTGATTGGTCGGTGCCGGCCGGCGCTAGTTCTCATGAAATAATTGGCAGTGGCAGCAAAGTGCTGTAGATCATATTGCCAAGAAGTAGTGTTTTGACAAATGAGGAGGTATGGAAGCTGACAACGGTATACAAAAAGTGATTAAAACTGAAATAAACGATAACATTGTTGATACACCAGTCCATGTAATAAAAAGAACTTCGTTTCAACCAGGGTAACAGAACAGACATCTAATAATAGGAAAATAGGAGATAATATTTAAAAATCCGACCTCAGTGTAAGATAGGAAGAAAGGAAAAATCTCTGTTACTGATGAGGTAATCGCGTCAATCTAGAAGTAAATGCACAAAATTGTCACTGATTAGCGTAGAGTTAAGATGAAGACATTTTTTTATATTGAAAGTGAAATCGCAGAGACTCTTGCCAACGGCGACTCATGTGGTCTAACTAGTGGAAGAATCTGGCTTCGATCCCCGCACAAGACATATATTTAAGTGCAGAAAAATGTCTGATTGTTTTGGGCTGCATGTCTTCTATGTATTATAATTATATATTCACAACAAAGAGTATTCACGTATGTTCATCAATTATCTAGAACTAACGTAAAAGTTTGTTAATTTTGAGATAGATGAGGTTGTATAATTTGTAAAAAAAAAACATGACAGGAGATACAGCACGGAGGTAAACAATGACGACTTGTATTTCACTACACTCACCCGATCACCTGACAATTTAGTACCCTAAAAATCATGAATCCTAAAAAGTTTGTTATTCAAATCGCTATTTTCGTTCAATTTAGCAACTGGTTTCACTTATGATTCACGTGAAACGTAGTCTGGTGTGTAATTTGTATCCTTGTTACTTAACGCGACAAAGCTACACTAATCTACACGGTTTATTAATATTACGTTTACATGTAACATTCAGCCTTAAAATATAAGACGCGTAAAAGCTCCCACGACAAAACGACTGTTGAATTTTCTCAGCAAACGGAATCACAGTAGTTATTTACATCAAAGATAAACCTAAAGCTTAAGAAGTCAGAGCCGTAACCTTGGCGTTGCGCGACGGTATCTACGTGGATACATGACGGTAGTTAGAGGAACAATCACTGCGACTGATTAATCTGAATTTATAGCCATTGGCAGCTGGGCGGAACAAAACACAATTAACTGAAACACTTGTAAATTGTCTCACGGAGACAGTAGAAATAACTTTCCAAGCTATCTCTTGCGAGACAAACATTTCCTTGGCAACGTTGCCCGTTTGGACAATATAACCGCTGAGGTTGAATTAAGTGCCAAATAAAACATCGTTTATCAAATCTTTCGCAATTAACATATCCATAATTTTAGTCGATTTCTCCAAGATTTAATGCTTTGATGAAAAGTAAAATTAATGTTTTCAATGTAATTTTAAGGTCAAAGTCGAGACGTGTGAATATACCTAGTCCGGCCATAAGTTCTGTTACAAATGAATATACATTTATTTTTTATGAAGTAATGTAATCTTAATAAAACTTGTATGTACATATTTATAGAAGCCTCACCAAAAAAATAAAATAATAATTCTATTCGAAATGGCCACCCTTGGCCTTTAATCTGTCTAGCCACGATTCTGTGGATTTACACTGTTTCCATGGGAAATTTAGCCACTGCTTGCTCCAGAGATTCTTAAACACAATGTCGGCATGTCGTTTCGAGCAGGGCATGTCCTCTAAAACTGACCATAATTTGTTGTCTAAGGGATTCAGATCTGGGCTAGACGAGGGCCAGTCTTCAGTTCTTATGCCTTGCGATCAGGTGTAGAGCCCCGCTGGAAAGTCCAAAGTGCATTTTTAAAAAGTATATTGCTGAGAGGTTTCATAACACGATCCAAGACTGTCTTAAGGTACACTTTGCATGAAATCTTCACTCCTTTTTCACAAAAATAAAGCTTTGTGACTCCTTGATAAGACACCCCTCACCAAAATCATCGCAGTATGATGAACACGTTGTACTTTTCTGAACAATTGGCCGGCTTTTTTATTACAAGTTTTTATTTTTAGAACTGTGTGCGTACATTTTGTTATTTTGCTTGTTGTAGTGCATTTCAATAGTGATCTTTTTTTTATCAGTAAAGAGGATATTTCTGCGCCTTTTACCTGCGTATCGGCACAGAATGCGTTTCGATCGATCCCCTCCTTCAACTGTAGGGATTGGTTTAGGGTATGTCCTGTATATCGACGATAAACGCCGAGCTTCAGGTCTTGTTTTATTATACACGACAGAGTCCTAGCGCGATTCTTCATTTCCATGCTAAGATTTTTTGTTTCCTAATGGGGTTTCGGCGAATTCTGACTTTGACAGCCTTTGTAATTCTCTGATAGCACGCGGTCGCCCTGATCTTTTATGATCTTCAACAGAGGAAGTTTTGGTATATCTGTCGACAGTACGATATACGGCTGATACCAAGCTTTTGAAGTGTCTTGAATATGACTGCCGACCCACTTTGCGCAAGGCAATCACTGCAATCATATTTTCTTTAACACCCCATTCCATAAATTTTAAAATAAACACGAAAAAAAAACAAGAAAGAAGTTTTTAACAAAACAAACGTGTTCCGAATTCAAAATAATTAAAGAGTTGAAAAAAAAAAAGAAAAGTTTCTCAGTATTTATGGCCAGAGACTAGTTATAATAAAATATATCGTAAACTCACATAAGTAAGTAGTCACATTGTTGAGTGTGGTTAATAAATAACCTATTTACATAAAAGAAGTTAGAAAGCGGAATTTCTAAAAAAAATATTCTCCTCCTGAAGGAACTATTACGTCTGTGGCATAATAGGTTATTATTATCGAGGGAGTGTGGCTGCGCTGCGTCCACGAAAGAGGTTGTACACACACGTGTTGCCTCCATTCATTCGTCATGTTTCACGGGCCAGTCTGCTCAGCACGCCCTGGCACGTTGCCGCGTGACGAGATCACAACACAATGGACACAAATAATATAGTCTCACATTTTAATCCACTTTTGTCAATTCTTCTTCATATAAAGTATTTGTTAGTCTTAAGGTGTAAACACTATTAGCACACTGACATTAATACCGAAATAATTATAAGTAACAAATACATTCTGAGCATTACGATTTCAGAAAATAACATCGGTGGCGCCACTTCTGGTGCTCGGCCAATGGTAGCACTTACTCGTCTATGACAAAAATTTGGCAAAGATGTCTGTTCTGACTCTAGTTCATCTACTGATTACAACATTTCAATGATTACTATTTTATGACACGTAGCCAGCATGTCTTGTTGATTAAAAGCCTGTTAATTATTCTATAGAAAGTTAATTATTCTATAGAAAGTTAATTATTCTATACAAATAATAGTCTAAAATAATAAAGGGTTCATATGTGTAAGAAGAATTCGTTTAAATTAATGGCATATACTTTTAAAAACATAATATAAGGGAAGGGTAGCAAAGATGGATTAAAGATAAAATTAAGGGGGATGCTCTGGACACCAATTAGCTTAACCAAATAACGGACTCTGGGCTCCGAAGCGAAAGCACAGGACGCGACCGGAATAACCGCTTGGATGATGATGATGACTCTGGAAACCAATTCCAATACCTATATCGAAATTGGAATTAAACTATTAAATGACGACATCAACAACAAACGGATCAAACAACTAGGTGCCAAAATTATTTGATCTTGATGATCGATTATCTAGTTTGGCTCTCTAGTGTCTCTTATTAATGTGAGTCAATCTCATATTGTCGAAATTATACCATAGATTACGAATTATTAGCCAAAACATTGACATTGGAATTAATGTCAGGAGTAACCTATCAGGTACATATTGATTTTTGGGATTTATTTGATTACATTAAACTGTTTACATTATAGATATTATGCTTAACGACTATGGGCATATATATGGACTATACAGTCTCTGAGTAACGAGTACTTTTAATAATGTCACTGTTTAAAAAAAAACGGAACTACGATTGCCTTTTTAAACTAAACACCGCGCCTTTTCTTATAATTAGTAGAACAATCTAAAGTGTGTCTAAGGTTCAAACGACAACACTTATTAAAATTATAAATTATCAAACACCTAATTCGTACTAAATACTAATTCGTTACCTAGCATATGTCAGAAGCAACCACAACATTTTTGAAATTCTTGTTCGTCTTAGTTTGTCTGGTGGCATCGAATAAGAGCCAAAGGTTCTTTTGGAATCCTTGTTTATTTATCTGTATGTTAATGTTTGTGATGTTTAGGTCTATATTACCGGAAAACAACTGGTTGGATTACAATGAACCTTTTATATGTACATAATAAGTAATAAGCTGACTAAGGTACATGATAATTTTAAATTTGTTTTGTTCAGTATTTCAAAGAGAACAGTTACAACCCTGCGTGCTACAAAGGAGACATCATGGCGTCTGGTCGTTACGGAGGGATCTGTTGGTCAATACGCCAGCTCCTTATCCACTGGATTATCACTACTCTACTGCTTGCATTAAAACATGTATCACTACAAAAATATTTATTTTTTATTACCGTTCAAGTATCTTTTTTTCCTTTTTTTTTACAAATTACACAGCACCATCTAGCCCCAAAGTAAGCGAAGCTTGTGTTATGGGTACTAGACAAACGTAAATAGATTTTTTTTTCGTAAATACATACTTATTATACATAGAAAAATACCCATACCAAGACAAACAGACATGTTCATGCACACAAATGTTTGTATTGTGTGGGAATCGAACCCACGAGCGTTGGTGTCAAAGTAGCGTAACAGCGCGTTTCACCACTGCGCCACCGAGCTCGTCATCGCCATCTTTGAATTAGTTGACCAGAAATAAACGAAAACAAATAAATAGGGAATCCATATTAAGCTGATAATGGTCAAAACAAGACTATTCATTGACATTAATATAATCAAGTTTTATTTTTTTTATATACTTTGTAGGGGCATACAAGCATACGGCCCACCCGATGGAAAGCGGTTACCGTAGCCTATTAACGCTCGCGCGATGCCACCTCTGCTGCTAGCACAGCAACTCATTAGGAGCTTACTTGTGACCTCACTCACACGCAGGAACACAACAATCCTCCAGGGAGTCATGTTATGGCTGCGGTTTTCTATGAGGTGGAGGTACTTGCCCAGGCGGGCTGCTTTAACGCGCCCTTGCTCTCTTAATCAATCAAGTCAATCGGGTACAATGAAAATATTAGACCGAAGAATAAAAACATTACTTGAGAATTGAGAATACAGTCGATAAAGGTTTCTAAATGCATGCTGTTTCAGGCGATTAGGCCGTTTGCCCAATATTAACTAAAGGCTAGTTGGCCAAAATGAATAACAAACGAGCAAAGCGAACACTGTTTTAGGTCAACACTGAACAAATACCAAACGGGTCGGTCGGACGCTTCCGTGGTCTATTTCTGAACTGCATATAAACGATGCCGAGAACTACGCTGCTGTCGCGACTTTTGCGACGTGTGTTGACCGACTAGTTCTTACTTATCCACTTTGGATCACAAGGCAAGTCTGTAAATGTTGCCGAAACATCACAAAATCTATTCAAAGTGATGGTCATTATGCATAATGTCTAATCCCGAAACTTCCAAAATGTCGAGACTTACCCAAATGGTTTATGTAGAGATGAGTGACTGTAGGGGATAGTGCAAACAGAGCGTTGGGTAAACTTCTAAGCAGCCAAAATCTAAGACACATATACAATATCACAGCTCACTGTACACAGTGCGGTGCTAATCCCACGCTAACTTATAGAAGAGAAAGCTGGGTATGGCAGAGACAGCATGAAAGTAGAATAAATGCGGCCCATATGCGAGTATGGCTCAAAACATGTGGTTGTAACAGTTGCTAAAAAACAACATACTTGAAACGGTATATACAATGCAAAAGTGGAAGAATGTGGATGTAGGAGCCGAGGAAAGCCCAAACTCAACTACCATGACCAAATTGGTCGTGTTTCAGGTGATGTCTGGGGCCCTAAAAACCGGCGAACATGCACGAAAAGAATTATGAATGTTAAAGAAGCGAGCGAGGTAAGTACGTAGCGAAAACGTCTTATCGCGCTCGGTACTCCCTGCCTATCCCGTAAGGAACCTGGCGTGAAGATATACATACATACGTACGACAATGTACTTTTCTTTACTTGGATTACTTATAGCCTCTTGTTGTACGACTTTTTATTGTTTTCATTATATAAAATAAAGTGACAATGAATGTTCATTAGCTATTTGATCTAAACTACTGTGCTTTCGCTACCGATAGTGCATTTAATATATTCTTAAGGGCATGCTCCATTGGTTCGGACATGTAGAAAGAATGATGAAACAGATATACAATGCGAAAGTGGAAGGATGTAGGAGCCGAGGAAGACCAAGACTAACCTACCAAGACCAAATTGGTCGTGGTTTATCAGAAGGTGATGTCAGGAGCCTTAGGAACCGGCGAGCGCGCATGAAAAGAGCTATGAATGTGAAAGAAGCGAGTGAAGTGTGTAAGGACCGTGTCTTATGGCGCTCGGTTCTGTCTGCCTACCCTGCAAGGGACCTGGCGTGAAGATATACATAAATACTTTCGCAATAGTTTTGCTAAATTTTCGAATTTAGAATGATTCAAGGTTCGGCACAGATTGCGGAAGCGATCATGCGTATTTCGCAGAGCGAGTGGCCCGATTGAGTCGGTCGTCGTCTCCACTTCTATAATCTAAATAAGGAGCAAAAGTTCAATGGCCCGCCCCTACTGACTAGGAAAACATCTAGAGACAACACGCTGCTTCTTGTCACGGCTGTGTCCACTGACTTTTTTATTTACGGCCTCTCGTCATCAAACACGCCATAATGTTTCTATTGCAACCTCGCTACCAATTTCTGGGATTGATACTAAAATTAGAAAAACCGTTGAGATTTTTCAACTTCCCTCTTGACTTAAGAAGTCGTGAATGAAGTTGCAAAACATTTAACTATTCGTATTTAAATAGCAGCCGACAGTATTCTAACCGGACAAATCCATTTATCACGTGATTTACAAAGATAAGTTGGTCACGGCATCAACCCTCCATTTTTTTTACCTTATCGTCTTTATACCTACCTCATGAACGCTTATTCCGTCTTAGATTTCAAAATGATGATCACATTGTTAGTAAATTCTTCACGAATTAGCTTTTCCAAACATGCAGACACTATAAATATGGAACTTAATATGCGCATTCATAAATTAAATCTTATCCTATACCCATTAGCATTGTACTGCCATGCAATTCTCTAAGCGACTCGTAATGGCTGTGTGCGTCACTGTGATCACAGATGTCACAGCTTTGACATTGTCTACTGCGATCACGGCTAAATTATTTGATTTTCTATAAGGCTGTAAGCGTACGCGAGGCTGTTTGCCTTGTAGAATTCCAATTCCAAACGCAGCCTTGCGGCGCTAGTGTCGCACAACCATGAAAAGCGACACCAAAGAATTGCAATTTTGTGTTCAAGGCTGTAACAGCCGATGTTTCCGAGGATGTAAGGACGTTTGCTCTTACAGAATTGCATGGCTGGTTATTTACTTCTAGCTAGCTCTAGATCTGTTTGTACCAGATGGTGTAGTTCAAGTTACACAAAGTAGTGATCGCGGTATTGTTGTGAGATCTATATGGTGGCTCCACGTGCGTCGTTTGTACTCATTGTGTCTATTTAACAAGTTACGCTACAATTTTCTTCATTTAACAATAACATGCTAGAGGCATAAAAAGTAATTCCGTGACTAGTCAAAAATTTGACTAGTTTTGTAAAAATGAAACTCTTAATTCTGATTGTATCTGATTTCTGATGTGCCGCAAGATAGAGGAATTACTCCAGTTAGGATTCTCCAAATTAAACAAGAATGCTGCGTCTTATTATTCTTTCGCCAGTACAAATTTCCTTAAGCGAGAGTAGGTACGGAAGGCCGCTTTGGTTCGAAGAATGACGATGAACCGGGTATGTTTTTCACCATTTGAGAGTTACTCCTGCACCATATACGAGAATGACTGGAATAAAATAGTAAAAATGGCGCTGTCATTACCAACGTGCTGATAATGAAAACACGGTAACTGACTGAATTAAAAAGATCCGTAATGTGTTTGGTACGCATTTAGTTATTCCACTATATGCATATATAAACGAGTGTATAAAACATTGACGTAAATCGAGTAATTGAACCACATATGCACATACATGTGGTTTTACGACTCAACTTTCCCATTAATTTTATCCTGAAATAGTCTTACAACGAACTTTACATATTTTCTTCACTTAAAAATTAACAATCGGTCATTGAAACCGAAGGCTAAATATAAAGAAATGTACAAGAAAGAATATCTCAAAGATACATTTTTATTTGAAGTGAGAAAGAGATGGAGACGTGCCCCTAATTAGTACTTAAGTAGGTCATTATACTTGCCGTCACCTGTACTATTTGCATCGAGGTTATTTGTATATGATTATAGGCCTAAATGTCAAATGTCGGGTGGACCACTTTCCCTTGAAGGTGGCGATGAGGCGACAGCGACGCATATGACGTAGTCCTTTGGCAAGCGTTAAGCCGTGAGACAGGAATTGCGTAAAGGTGTCGTGAACACTTCATTCGAACTGTCTCTGAGGACTTTTCACGACAACGAAAGTACAGAAATACCATTAGCGTCCGTCAACAACGACAGGAATAGCACGCGTTCGAAATACAGTCAACAGCTTAATTGTTAATAGTATCAAAAGAATGTCTGGCAACTGAATGGGGCAATACTATTTCTTCTACTTGACTCAGACTATGGGAAAACTATGCACGTATTAAATTTTGGTATTAACACTTATGATATGTATGCACAAATAAGACTGGTCAAGTGGGAGTCGGTTTTGCAATATGAAGTTTCTGTGGATTCTTTGACATATACTTTTTAAGGGCAAACCGGATACTATTGTTATTACTCTGCTGTTTGGTTTATAACTCGCGGATGAAATTATAGGCCTGAAATTTGGATATATTATGTAAAATGTTGATCCAAAGCAGAACATTTACTAAAAAATATTTAATTATGTTATGGGAATGTCATATATAAGCTACATAAAACAGACCATATTTTTTCATCTGCGTCCATTGTTTCATGTACAAGTAAACTATTTATTTATTTTGTCATCAAAAATGAAAAAAATAGGCTACATTTTTGGTAATCTCTTAGAACATGCCACTTTTAGACCATTTTTGTTATGTGGTCAACTCAAAAATTAAACTAGTTAGGACTTTGCTATTTCTGTATACCTACTATTCTCCACATATTGTATTTAAATAACAACTACTGAAAACGTAGATTCATGTTTTTTTTTTTTAATAAAAAATTTTAAGTTGTTCCTGTCAATAAATATTAATTTCTTTATCTTCTTCTTAGCGTTATCCTATATCGCAATCCATTAGGATTGGCGGGGTCCGTTAACCAAGCCTAAGGATTTGGCGAAGATACTGATTTTTACATGGAGCGACTGCCGTCAGACCTCCGCGACCCAGAGCGAAAACCAGATCATTCTTAGGTAAGGTCACACACCTTACCTAAGAATGATCTGGTTTTCGAAATATTATTTCTTGGACGTGCGGAGTTCATCACGATGTCTTTCCTTCACCACCGAGCAAGTAGTAATTACAAATATGTACATAAATCCGAAAACAAAAATTTTGTGTTTATTCGAATTGCATGTACATACCAGGATTCAAACCGGGGATCGGTTAGTCAAATATGACTACTACTACTACTACTACAACTACTACTACTACATTTTGTAAAAGAAAACGGACCGGAGCAGAACATATAAAAAAATATATAATAGACATGTATACCTACAGAATGGCATAGAATGGAGGAGCCACGACAAGAGCTTGTGTAGAATTGAACTAAACTACGAAACCTAAACGTGGAAAAAATCTTGGAGTCGTTCCAAGCAGCTGATTGATGAGGATGGTCATTTCGTACACGGCCAATCTCGAGCTTTTTCTTATTATTTAACAAAGTAGTCGACGAGGCTATTTCTGTGACGCGAAAAACAACTACCTACCACAAAATGTGCCGCCCAGTTATAAAAAGTGATTTCATATGAAGAAAAAATAATGCACCGAAGACATAGGAAGCTGTTATATAATATAGGTACTAAACAAAACCGGTTCAATGTAAGTCCGCTTCCGGAGCCGACGATTCCGTACGTGTCTTGAAATGCGAAAATAAGTTTGTTTGTACACGATTTATGAAGATTTAAATTGATTATTATTCCACCTTTTCTGAATGAGTGGTCAGGTGTTTGTAGTAAACGATGCTTGTTAGATATATTCTTCTACTATTTTATATCACTAAGACTGAAAACAACTACGGCCTGCCTTTCGGTAGGCAGTTACCATAGCCTATCAATACTTGTAATACCAGTGTGTCACTCACACCATTTTGAAGAACATATGGCGAAGTCGCTTGGGAAAATCTCAACATTTTCATTCATTCCTAAGTGAACATTTATGTAGTCAAATTTTTTTTATTATTTCTAAAACACGATGTTAGTTAGAAATATTATTCTACTTTTACTATAATATAACATAGAAAAAATAGTATGGCATTTATTATTATATTTTTGCTATAAAATTAACCAACTGTAACTTCTGATTTTTCATTTTATAAACTTCGGAGATATGGGTTCGTCTTTAAATTTCTTTACAGAACCCCAAAACAGACAAGGAGGCAGTGCCACCTACGACACCTTAGTGCTGTAACTAGATGTCGGAAATCACAATTAACACAACGCGTGTTGTTCTCTTCCGATATTCATAAGTCCATTGTTTAGTTGGGACTTCTGGTTCCCCGGCAGCGGTTTTACTAACTTGCCTCTCTGCGCCTTCTATTCTTATATATATTACATTGCCGAGCTCCGTGGCATAGTGGCTAGTAACGCTAATTTGACATCAACACTCGTGGGTTCCATTACCACACAGGCCAAACATTTGTGTGCATGAACATGCGCACATGTTCATGTCTTTGATCTGGGTGTTTTGAGCAGTCAGAACCCGTTATATACGTTTTCCCATATATTTCGCGGTCGTATACGACCACCCGGGTTTCGAAGGGTTAAAAAGAAGTAGAGCGCATCAAACCAGTTCGTCTAGGGAGGTACCCATACCTCACAGAAAACCGCAGTCAAATAACAACTCCCTGGAGGATCATTGTGTTCTTGCAAGTGAGTCACCAGCAAGGTCTTAAGGAGTAGCTGTGTTAGCAACACAGGTGCGCGAGTGATTGCAAGCGATCACAGGCTATGGTAACCGCTTTACAACAGGTGGGCCGTATGCTTGTATGCCTCCCGGCGTTGTATAAAAAATACACGGTTAGACTTTGGTAATGAGTGTCATTAATGTTCTATAAAAAATATACTCGGATACAAGGCGTGTAAGTGGCATGTTAGATTCTTGTCTGGTTAATCCATAAAAGCACCAGCACACGGAAGTTTATCTAATATAGGCATTAAATCCCAGAGTTACCACAAAACTCTGTACAGTCCCCAGAAGCCTATGCTGTTAGTAGTAGTATCATTGCATATAACACTAATAAAGAGATGATGGGACACGATACAAGTGAAAATGTGATTGATAATATAAATGGGTTGTTTTTGGCCGGGGTAGCATGCGTAGGCGCCAGCGAATACGCTTAGCGACCAGATAAATACAGACAAAAAATCCACATTAAACGAATCTAAGATATTTTGTGGTTTTGTAAGACTATAAAAATACGGTAATTGTTTTCTTGGCCATGGGACATTTGGCTAAATTTATTATTAGTTTATATTAGCTACGGAGACAAGCATACGGTCTGGTAGAAGTTCTATGGTATATATGGTATATAACCTAGTTTCAAGATGATACGACATTAAAAATTGGTTCATAGTTTGTTCCTTGGATTCCATCATTTACGTCGAAAAATGTACGTACATACAAAATCATATTCATTATTCTTTCATTTTCGTACATATTTTTTACACTACTGAATTTTATATAATTATGCTTTTTTTTATTATGACTTTAACTTTTTTTTCAGCCGAAGTATTCCCTAGGGACTGGCATTCTTTCTTCAAAAAAGCGTTAAGAGATTTTTTCAGGGTCGGTTGAATTACAACCCTGGTGTAGCAAATGTCCGTAGGCTATGGCAAATGTCATCTGTAGTACAAAGTACCTACCATCAGGCCATCCATATGCTTGTTTTGCCATAAGTAGTATAAAAAAAAAATTCAAAGAAGGCCTTATGTATATGTAGCTAATACCTTTGAGTAAATAAATTCACATCTGCTCTTTCATCAAATCCGAAGATAAATGCCTAATCATTTATATTATATACCTATCGTTATTGCAGGCAATATTAAAGCGCTTCATTAATTCATAGTTTGCTGGCCGTAACTAATTAGGCACCAAATATTTGTCCCCGGACTCACCGAAATGTGTGGGTATGCCAAGCTTTCAGTAGTTCAGAAAAGAGGAACGTGAAGGCTAATTACCTGCGAATATAGAAAATAAACAATTAGTACAAACTCATTATTTACGCCAACTTTATTAAATTTAAATGAGATCTGTAACGCCCATTTCAAGGGACCTATCTTTATATCCGCTAAGTCACTCGCGGGGTAGGCAGGGAGAACCGAGCACCACATTACGCGGTCCAATACACACCCCGCGCGCTATACTACATTCATAGCTCTTTTTAGGCACGCTTGTCGGATCCTAGGGCTCCAGACATCACCGTAAAGGTTCATAATGTTTGACAAATTATATTTGTCTAATGTGTTGCAAATATCCATAACTGTTTACTATCAGACAGGCAGCACTTTAAGGAGGTAGGATACATCAAAACAGCCCATCTGTGGAAATACCTTCACCTCATAGAAAACCAATTAACAGTTTCCTAAGGAGTAGCTGTGTTAGTTGCAGAGGTGGCATCGTGCGGGCGATACTTCATGTAATGCAAGCGTTCAAAGACTACGGTAAACACTTTACATCAAATAGGCCATAATCTTGTATGCATCCTAAGTAAAGTACAAAAAACACGCCCGTTTCCACCTTAGCGGTTTTACAAACTCTGTGAAAACGTTTCAAAATTAACATAAGCCTACATGTCAGAAATTTAAAACAATTCTTTCCAATATTTTCCTGACGAGCTCCTTTGACACCAACGCTCGTGGGTTCGATTCCCACACAGTACAAACATTTGTGTGCATGAACATGTCTGTTTGTATTGGTCTGGGTATTTTCTATGTATAATAAGTATATATTTACAAACAAAAATGTATTTAAGTATGTTTATCAGTTGTCTAGTACCCATAACACAAGCTTCGCTTACTTTGGAGCTAGGTGGCGCTGTGTAATTTGTCCGACAATATTTATTATTTATAATATTTGCGACAAAATCACACTGGTCGCAAAATGCATATATGAAAATGTCGAAACCTTTTAATATAAGCCTACACATAACTATTTGAAACAAAAAAGAGAACAAGAAGTGACGATATGACAATATGTTATTTAGCTGGCGCCAGAACGCGTATGTCAAAAAACAATAATTGGGAGAGTACGCAAATAGAGCTACGTAAACAAGTTTGACAGCATCGGCTGATACGATGTGCCCACGCGCTAAGCCGCACATCCACAAAACATGTACACATTAAAAAACACAACCGTACACAGCGCTCTTAAAAGGAGAACCTTTACCAATCTGCCGTTTATGTAAGCGAATGATGCTTGGACACTTTTTTTATACAACGGCGAGAGGCTTACATACGGCTCCTCGACAGGGAGTTCATTCTACAACTTAAAGAGTTCTCGAAAGTAGACTTCTCTCTTCTCTCGCAAAGTACACAACCATTGCAATTTTTCGCTATTGGCACACGACGCGGTCAACAAACAACTCCTCGGAACAACCTCTTAAACAGTCCGTACAAAGGGAGGCAAACTCTCTCTTTATGTGCAGATTGTATTCTATGTGCACCGATCACACAAAGAGAGTCAAAGTCTTTTATTAAGCTGCTGTCAATTTTGAGCCTTTGCTCAATACCATATTTAAGGTTAGAATCGTTGACAATTCTCACAGCTCGTCGCTGAACCTTGTCAGAAGCTCCTTTGCTCAATACCATGTACAAGTTTAGAATCGTTGACAATTCTCACAGCTCATCTCCAAATTGTATCATAAGCTCTTAGGTGGTACTCCCGTGGACTGATGTCTACAGGTACTACATGACCGGTATTATTTATTACTTTTATATTATGTATACGGGAATTATATATCCAACGGTATGCACTTCATATTATAAATAGTTAATAGATTCAGGCGTTACTTTGCGAAAGACAAATTTACAGGCAATTTGATCTAAACTACTTTGTATGCTTCCGCTCCCGAGCGGGGAAGCACACAAAGTAGTTTAGATCAAATTGCCGTATTATAAATGCTATCGGTTAATCGATCAATTTCTTCATATCATTAAAAAAGGAGTCGGAGTTTTTCACGCTTATACGAAGATAAATAGTTCTCTAATTATTACTCATTGCGTCCTCAGTGTGTAAACTGATACCAAAAATAAGTTCATATAAACATTTAAACTGAAAATAAATATTGTAATCAAACGTTTAAAAACTCTCCCACGAATCGATGTGCTTTTCAACTACGTATCTACATATAAATCATCTCCAACAATTGATAGGATCGACCAACAAAGAATAATAAAAGATCATTATGTTTATTTGTTTTTCATTTCACTAGGCTGTAAACTGATAAACCCAGTTTTTAGTTATAACAATAAAAGATGATGAGAGAACAGAAAGTTAAAGACAAAGATAATTTTTGTACATACTATTTTAATAACTTTATCATGTAGTAAGCTGTCGGTTGAGTTTAAGTAGACCAGTTCTAATTTGATGATGGAAACATTGAAATATTCTATCATCTACGGGCTATGAAAAATACTCGATGTAAAATATATATCTATAGAGTAATGTAATGATCTATTCTAAATGGAAACTGACAGTGTGACAATTTAGTCCCATAGGATAGTGAACACGCAAAGCTAGGGCGAGTAGGTACGCTTAGATATTACAAATTTAAGAAATTTATATATTTATTTTATTTCGTATAATATATATTCAACAACATTTTATTATTGTACGTTTGGCGTATCAAATTTTAAATTGTACCATTTGGATCTTGACGGGTGGACACTGTGCCACTCTTGTAGTAGCTTATGACATTGGTTTTGAAATTATGTATACAGATGAGGAGCACGATGGTGGACTAAGCTTTGGCACCAAGGGTCGTTGGGTCCATAAACACACACATGACAAACATTTATGTACATGTTTGATGCACTGGTCTGGGTGTTTTAAAGAGATAGTGCGCATCAAAGCTCACCTCACAACACACCGCAGTCATATAACACTCTTTGGGGGGTTGTTGTTTTCCTGCGAGAGAGTGAGGTATAAATAGATACATCATTCAAAATGCAAACGGGTTAAGGCGACACATCGAAAAATTAGACCAACTTTCATCGAATAGTATAGGCTAATGACTAAACTGACGGATCTAAGATTTTAATATAAATAACTTCATTTCTTTATCTTGAATTTGCTTGCTCAAATACGCGATTGTGTAAAATTGATTCGATAATAATTACTTTCGAAAACACCTCCTGAAATTCATTATTCTTGAAATTACAACGAAGTTGTTCTGTTTATACGCTTCAAAATTACTTAAATCTATTAGTAATATCTATGTTTATAATATGCTTGCTGCATATTTTGATAAGTGAAACATGAAATTTTTTAAAGATATTTTAAGTTTCTGACAATTTCTAAGCGATCACATTCGTCTTGGGTGCTACGTGTTTTCGACCTTATTGTGCGGTAATGAGGATTATAAACGCGTTGACTAACTACATCCAGCCAGTCCGGCTGCAGCCCGCTTCGAGGTGAGACCTATGTCGACTGTCTGCTCGAGCTCGCTCCATTTACATCGCGACACCGAAGTTTTTATAATTAATAGTTGTAAATATTCAATATTATAGTATTTAGCGTAAGTGTATTATTATTAGACATAAGTAGTAAATAATATTATAGGTTTATATATATTTATTATACTGTTGTAATAATGGGGAACACTAAAAAGAAAATATATAGAATAAAAATACAAAGAAAATGTTCGTAGAATGGGGGAGGCGAACAAGACAAGGTATTTATTTTTTTTAATTATTATATTTATTAAACATATTATAATAACATTGTGTAGACATATTTCTAGTTTTTAGAACAGTTCCTAGGTATGGTTGGCCCAAGCTATTTAATTCCTCTTCAAACTTTTTTTTAATTTTGCTTACTTAATAACTCTATATAAAACTGCATTAATTAAATAAGAGTTATTTTTTGCAGGAATAAACAGTAACATTTGATAATTGGTATACATTATCCACAGGCTGACCGCGTACCTATATAGGACGTCAAACTCCTATTATATCCATTATAATCTGACCGAACTCCGACTTAGAAGTTGTACGTCGGTGGAGGTCAGGTTACGTTGGAAATTTATACCAATAAGGTTCGCGTTCTCAGCACATAGCAACCAGTGGAGACTCTTTATTTCTTTGTATTAAAATAAAAACTTATAAAATAGAATATTTTTGCTGTTTTGTTTTTTAGGAGAAACTTACTAAATAAACATATTCCACTAGAAGAATCACTACTCGATTTATATGCTACTTTAACGTAAGTGTCATACGGGACGACAAACTCATAGTAACCATTATAAGCTCACCGAACTCCGACTTAGACATTGTACGTAGGTGAAGGTTAGTTTACGTTGGAAATTTATCCAATCAGAAGATAGAAAACCAGTGGAGGTTCTTTTTTTTTTTTTGTATTAAAATAATTACTAGTAAAATAGTATATTTTGATAGTTTTTAAAAAAACTCGGTATGTTTCATGTTAAAGAAGCGAGCGAGGTGTGTAAGTACCGAGTCATGTGGCGCTCACGAGGGATTTAGCGTGAAGATATAGATAGATAGTATACTTATACCCATGGTACTCGTGAAAACAAATAATATTTACTATGAACCAACACTGAAAACACAAAAAAATCATCTATTCTATACATTGTGGTTAGTATTGAACTATTGTACGGATTAGATTTATTTTGCAACATCAGAGGTGGTCCTGGTTCTTTCTTCTTGAGAGTTTAATAAATAACAAGGAAACGTACAACAATACAAAACACAGAGTATACATAAGTAAAATACAATAAATGTCATTATACTGAAGTTAAAGTTATGAAACAGCAAGAAAATCATTTGTCACATGTTTTTTTTAAATATGAATAGATTATAAAATCTATTTGTATATATGTATATTAGGGTGTCCCTTATTTTTCAAAGTTTTTATTTTCTAACGCATATGTCTTAGTTTTGTTCATTTGCTTTTAAAACACTCGGAAATTAATTTTTAACTTATTTGGATTACGATAATCCGTGCCGAATTACATCGAAACATGTTCATACAAGTTGCGCGGCAGTGCCGCACGTACTCGCGGTATTCATTTGTTCAAATTCAAAGTCAAAATCTTTTTATTCCGTAAAAATGGCTACATTTGTTTGGAATCGTCACATTTTTTTTCCCTACCGTGCAGTTTATGACTAGGTGAGCACTGATAAAAATACTGCCAAAAAACTCAGGCATCCCTCTTTTGGTATCCAAACAAATTTACATATTTTGTTAATTACATTATAATTGGATCGACTCACTCCCAGGCATTTTTATCATTAATATAGTCAGATACTTTATAATATGCCCTGCTACACAATTTGGCTTTAATAGTAGTTTTAAATTTGTTTATTGACAAATCTCTTATATTGCTGGGAAGTTTGTTATAGAACCGTATACATTGCCCCATAAAATAATTACTTGTTTTGTGGAGACGGCTTGCATATAACACAAGATTATGCTTATATCTAGTATTTATGCTATGAATATCACTCTTTTTACAAAATGAGTCTATGTTTTTATGGACATACAAAAGATTTTCATAGATATATTGCGATGCGACTGTTAAAATATTTATTTCTTTGAATTTTTCTCTAAGGCTCTCACGGGGACCAAGTTTGTAGATAGCTCTTATGGCTCTCTTTTGCAATAAAAAGATGGTGTTAATATCCGCGGAGTTACCCCAAAGAAGAATTCCATATGACATAATACTATGAAAGTAGCTGAAATAAACTACTCTAGCCGTATCAATATCAGTGAGCCGTCTAATAGTTTTCACTGCATAAGCTGCAGAACTTAGTTTTCCTGATAATTTTTCAATTTGTGGGCCCCTTTGTAGTCTGGAGTCAATTGTTATACCCAAGAACACAGTTGTCTCCACAGAGGCTAAATTAGTTCCATTAACATGTACGTTGGTAGCCACCTGCCTTACATTAGGTGTTGAGAACTTAATTACTTTAGTCTTTTTATCATTTAAAAGCAGATTATTAACACTAAACCAATGAATAACTTTAGAGAGAGCATCGTTAACTTCGTCATAATTACCTAACCGTCTATTAATTTTGAATGTCAGTTATTCTCGTGATTAATACGTAATGTTTTAACTTTTATAAGATGGCAGTGGAATTGAGAAGCAATAAATCAAGTATTTTCTTAGTTGGAGACGTAAATGATCAAATAATAGGCGCAAAATTACCGTCTAACCGTCAAGTTCTTCCTGTACTTTTTTATAAAATTCGCGAAGTTAAATTGACTGTTAGTGAAAGCGCATACCTAGTCATTCGAGAGTGTATTCTATTTAGGGAAAAAGCTAGGATCCCTACCTGAGCTATACCTAACTGTGTAAAATAACTTGTGAATCTTCACCAGGAGGGAGTTGCAAAAAAATTCCAATTTTCTATTTCAATTTCAATCTAATTCAATCTGATAATTTTATTTCTCTTATTTATTCGAAATAAAAAAATCCTGTGTTTACTCGGCGCTATCAGCCATTATTACACTCGAACATCTATAACTTCAAGCCAAATCCCTTGCGGGGTAGGCAGAGAGAGCCGAGCGCCACGTGACTCGATCCTTACATATCTCACTCGCTTCTTTAACATTCATTGCTCTTCTCATGCACGCACGCCGGTTTCTAGGGCTCCTGACATCATCTTCTGATAGAACATGACCAATTTGGTCATGGTAGGTAAGTCTTGGCCTTCCCCGGCTCCTACATCCTTCCACTTTTGCATTGTATATCTGCTTCGTCATTCTTTCATCTTGCATTCTTTCTACATGCCCGAACCATCGGAGCATGCCTCTTCTTATTTTAACACCGACGCTCTCTTTCAGACCAACTCTATTTCTAACATCATCATTACGAATACGGTCTACAAGCCTTACGCCACAAATTTTGCGCAGCGCTCGCATTTCAACCGCGTTTATTCTACTTTCATGCTCTTTCTGCCATACCCAACTCTCGCTTCCATAAGTTAGCGTTGGGACCAACACTGCATTGTGTATAGCGAGTTGTGCCTTCTGGCTCAGGATTTTACTGCCAAGAAGTTTTCCCAACGCTCCATTCACACTATTCCCAGCACTCACTCGTCTTTCCACATCTGCGGTGTACCTTCCATCCCTGCTGAAAGCGCATCCAAGATATACAAACTCATCCACTTGTTCCAACACTTCATCATCAATCGTAATCCTTACATTAGTTCTGGATTCTTCTCTTTCAAATACCATTATCTTTGTTTTCTTCGCATTCAGTAGTAAGCCTTTCTCCATACAGTCGTCTTTCATCGCTGTGACCAGTGTTTGCAGTTTAGATGGTGTATCTGCTAACTAAACATATGTGTCCGAATCAACAAATGGCCCGCTTTAGCCTCTCGATAAACAATGTTGTATTATGTAGCTAGTGTTTCATTCTTCTTAAGGGGGATACATGCCGTCCAGTGGCGCCTCAAGGAATAAAATATCGTATCTTAGCGTGGAAGATAAACATTATAAAGTCATGTGTTGCGTGTGTTACAAATACAATAACGTACTTTTACGTCATTAAACCAACAATTGAAATGTTTTGCTTTCGTTGTTATAGGCATAATTGCCAAAAAACGGCCTCTTTTAGCACTTTTGCTTATAACAACGATAGTGGAATATTTTGAGTGTTGGTTTAATGACGTAAAAATACTTTACTATCTTCGTAATAAATGCAACATAAGATTTCATAATGTTTATCTTCTATGCTATAATATATTTTTTTATTCAATGAGGGCGCCACTGGACGAGACCTAAGTAAGAACAACATAGATACCAAGACATGTTAACTTATAGAGATATAAACATAAAACGATGTCATTGATTTCTCTTTCAATAAACTTTTAAAAGTGAATACGTTTCTGTAGTTTTTTATTACTATTATTACTATTGTTTTCCGTCTAGCTTAAATAAATATGTTTGGTTCAGTATGTATAAAGCTAAATAATAATTAAATCAATAATTTTTATTAAATATTGATATTATAAATTTTATTTAAGTGTGACGCGACTCTGTAGCTTTTCTGTTCGTTTGCATTGACTATACGTTGACCCCAGGTTACCTATTAGGCGCTAATTTCAAATTTTACAAATCGAGCGTCGAGTGTCAATTGAGGGGCGCGGGGTGATTGGGCGGAGCCATTTTAAAGCTTCACGATCGAGGTGTCGCCTTAAGTGGCAGTACAGGCAAATGTCTTCGTGCAGCATGCAGGAGAGACGTTGTACAAAAACTGCTATCAATAGAATAGCAGATGATTGTGTTTAACGTGAATCATGAATATGTATGAATTTACCTGCACCTGTTTAATAGGTCAGCCGGCTGAAGTTCGTTAATCTCTGAACTGACATTATTCCGCGGCGGCGCGCTACGGCACGGCGGCGTCTCAACAAGCCAAAAGGAACGGTCATTCTGGCTGTGTACCAAGGAACGCGATCGCCGCTCTAACTAATGTGCATTTAGAGACCCAAGTTGGCATTTTGTCGGTTAATGTACGGCCTAAATGCGATTACACTGTTAAAACCTATTTCGAAATTGATTTATTTGGAATGCTAATGGCATCCTTTAATCTTCTCTTTCAAATCTCATTGCATAGCATGAGCTGGTCACTATTGTAAGATTTCGAAAAGATGAAACCTAAAAAAACAGTGCGTGCATCAGATCTGGCTGCCTCGTATGGGACTTAGCGTGAAGATATAGATAGATGGATAGATAGGAAGAGTTGATCGTCTACTAGTGATGTTGATAATATAGAAATTTTGTTTAAAGACAAGTTGTTTAAGGAAAAAAGGTAATACTTTGGTAATTCATGTTTTCCCGCAATAATAAACACCTAAGTGGGCCCTTATCGACAGGAAAAATAACAAAAATAAAAAAATAAATATTATTGAACTGCCCAGGCATTTCAACGACCTTTTAAGATTCCGTACCCAAAAGATAAAAATGGGCGTTAAAACGGGCAAGGTCCTGTCCAATAAGAACACTGGAAGTCACAATCTTTTACCCCAAAACGCATTAGATGTGCAAGCTGACATTTTTACATAGTTGGGTAAAATACTTGTTAGAATATGGTCATAAGCATTTTAATGGATCTTGAAATATCAGAAATATCGAAAACACTTTTATTTCCTTAGTAATTTTATTCTTTCTTTATGACCGAAAAAACTTATAAATTCAAGAACTTACGTGATTTAAAAATGTATGAACGCCCAGAGCGCGAGTCTGACTTACACTTAATCAGTTTCATCTGCTTGGAAAGCGATTGTGTTCTATAAAATTAATATCAGTTCCCAATTCAACAAAACCTTGCGTTACAGTAGATAGGTCTGGACGTTCGTATCTTCCACAAACAAACCTACAACCTTCCTGATGGTAAATAGATATGCCTTAAGACGGTCATTTATTTTGCATCAAAAGCTTTTTTTGCTCTATGGAGGTTCACAAAACACGATAATTGTCATTGCGAGAATGTATTCCCTGGAATTCTAGGACGCTTTGGGCATCATAACGAACAACTCGGGACCCAAATCTTGTACAATTATTGCAACAAAACACAGCACCTCCAGTGAATTTCCTGGTGACCTCACCGACGCGACGTACGGAATGAAACCAATCTTCGTTCGGGAAAATTGTTTTCTACTGCAATCTAACGTTATGTTACTACCTCAACCGGCCTATTTGTTTAAAAATTATTTAAAAAATTAAAAATGTTGATTTATAACAATAAATTTAAAATGAATGTGTGATAACTACCATAAACAAATAATGTTATTGACTTAACATTTGTAAAACATAGAGAGAATAAAGAAAGTTGTTATGGAATTTCGTAATTGGAATGGAGTATACATCATCTGCTAGACGGCGTCGTCGTCGCGCGTGTCACTCTAATCGAATACGTAGGTTAAGCAAGGACTATCGGTCTACGGATAAGTTTTTGCTATGTTGAGCTATTCAGAGTTTCTAAGGTCACGTAAAGCCGTCGGTTCCGGCTGGTGTACGATAGATGATAGTCGTTATGGTAAAATATTGGTCTTCGGGTTGGCTTAAAAAAGTGGCCTGCGCTCGGTTGAAGACAGAGAGCTCTTCAACCGAGCGGAAGCCACAGTCTGCAGTGAGTAAGGGTTGGTTTGATATGAAGATAAAGTTACAGACGTTGAATCATAGTTTCTCCAAAATCTTAAATTTACGACTGTCAATTTTCTTTTAATATCGAGATTATAAAGCGCTGAAGTAGTAGATGTTATTGATATTTTAGAAAATAGACGTCACTTTTCTTTGTTCTTATTTTAAGTTTCTTTGAAGGGATTTGTGAATTATAATTTCGAATCTACAGCGGCTGTCGGGCGGCTTCAAAACACTGACCTTTGCCAATCCGCAGTTGCAAATCGCGGTAACGTGTACTCTGAACCCTTTCGGTTGAAGTGAGACCCGTATCCCTGCAGTCAAATGAGTATAGGTTGGAGTCATAAAAATAAACTATGGAGAACCGATGAGACCGTAACTCAATTGGCCGCTACGGGTCGGGGGTAAAGTAGTTCTTATTGCGCTAGTTCACGAATTACAAAATTTTTGACTAGCAAGGTGGCTCAGTCGTGAATGACGCAACTTTGACACCAATGCTCGTGGGTTCGATTCCCACACAAGGCAAACAATTGTGTGCATGAACATGTCTGTTTGTCTTCGTCTAGATGTTTTAATAAAGGTAGGGCGCATCAAAGCAGCCCGTCTGGGAGTACCTCCCCCTCACTGAAAAACCGCAGCCAAATAACAACTCCCTAGAGGGTTGTTGTGTTCCTGCGTGTGAGTGAGGTCACCAGTAAGCTCCCAAGGAGTTACTGTGTAAGCAGCAGAGGAGGCATCGAGCGATTGATACTTAATATATTACAAGCGTTAATAGGCTACGGTACCCGGTTTACATCAGGTGGGTCGTATGCTTGTATGCCTCCCGACGTAGTATATAAAAAAAACTAATTAACATCGCGGCGCTTATAGGCTTATTGACAAAAATATCCTCCCTTTGGTCAGTAGGCTTGAATCCCTATATATTTAGGCGCTAAAACACAAAGTTTTTCAGTCATGTGGCTTTATTGGTTGGTGTTTGGAGTGATGGATACATTCTATTAGCGAGAGCCTCGAACGTGAGGCACAAACGAGGCTGGCTTTGGTCTGACGATTATTGCCGGCCCTTTGCACCTCTCTGACACAAGCGAAACATTCCTTGGCATTCAGAACGTTAATTAGTGTTGAGTATAGCACAACTGGCTAATAGACATCATAAGCTAGCAACTATGTAGTGAGATATGCGCAATAAATACCATGTTGATATTGGACGTGTGCGAGTGACAGGTGCGTAGCGTAACTGTTATTTTAAACGAGCTAATAATCTATTTATAATGTTTGTACTGTAAATAGATTAATGACACATCTACGCACGTGATATAGTAAAAAAAACCATTGACAGTTTTAAATTTGTCAGTCTTTTAGAGTGTTTTATCTAAACTAACATTATAAAAAGAAAAGGTTTGACTTTTTGTATATTTGTTTGTAATGGACAACCTCAAAAATATTTAACCGATTAAAAAAAATCATTCTCATTTTTAATTTTCAAAAAAATACAAAGCCTTTGAATATTGTAATAATGTATCCCTAGGTAGGAAAACTTTGCCTGCAAAGGTCACTATTTGATCATCCGAAAAATGTTGCTGATACATAAAATAATGTAGGTACTACATGTAATAATGTACTTTTGACGAGCTCGATGGCAGTGGTGAAACGGCTGTTACGCTGCTTTAACACTAACGCTCGTGGGTTCGATTCCCACACAGGATAATTGCGTGTATGAACATGTATATTTGTATTGGTGTGGGAGTTTTTAGGAGAGATAGGGCGCATCAAAGCAGCCCGCCACTTCCCCAGACTGCTTTGATGCGCCCTCACAAAAAACCGCAGCCAAATAACTCCCCGAGTATTGTGTTCCAGCGTGTGAGTGAGGTCACCAGTAAGCTCCTAAGGAGGTGCTGTGTTAGCAATAGAGAAGGTATCGCGCGAGTGATACTTAATGTATTACAAGGGTTCAAAGAGTCCGGTAACCGTTTTACATCAAGGTAAGACCGTATGTATGTCTTTCGACGTTGTAGACAAAAAAACTATACTCATCATTACCCACAAAAAGTACGCGGGGTTATGTATCTAACTTACAGTTAAGTCACAATAACTGTTTTTTATTCAAATTAGTCAATCAAAACATGGGTAGAATCGAAAGATTATGATATTAATCGTAATCAAACTGTATGGGAATTGTATATTTTATTTGTAAAGTACTAATATACGTATTTACCTATTTACCCGTGCGAAACCGGGGCAAACGCTGGTGTTATAAAAATGTACCGAAGTTGGATAAAAATGCCGAAGTGCATTTCTATACTGCGGTAAGTATCTCTCTTCTAAAACAGCTTAGTAAGGAATTATTTCGAGGAAACTAGGTAATTTATTAGTCTGCGAAAATGAAGTATGTGCTATCCAGTGGTCTAAATTATATCGCTGACACAGTAAATAACACGTGGTTTCGACATCAAGCGATTAAATGTAATGTTGGTTTCTTGAGTCTTACCAAACAAAATTGGACAATAATACACTTTTCTTTTACCACGATGGGAGACCAACAATCGTACTTCACCTGATGGCGTCACCGCAGCTACCATAATTATGCAGACATTGGCGTCACAAGTACGGCTCGCTTCCCTACAAACCCGCTGCCAATGCAGTATACTCCGTAAGGGCATCTGTTAATCTCATTCGATAGCATGAAATTTGTATTTATCTTTTTTTATACAACGTCTCCAGGCATACAAGCTTACGGCCTATCTGATGTAAAGCTGTTACCGCCTATGAACGCTTCCAACACTGTTTTAATACTCGCGCGATATCACCTCTACTGCTAACGTTACTACTTAAAAGTTTACTAGTCAGCTCACTCACTCGCAGGAACACAACAACCCTCCAGAAAGTTGATATTTTAAATGGCTGCGGACTTCTGTGATGTGATGGTAATTACGGGGGTAATTACGGGCTGCTTTGACTGATCCTCGCAAGTCTTTACGGGTGAAGTCAGTGTTCAAAGTTTTACACAAAAACCCTGATCATTTCAGGGTTCTGTTAATTCAGAACAATATTTAATCACTGTAAAAATTTCTTCCATTTGAAATCCGTATTATTGAGTCGCTAAGATTCAAACATTCAAAGTTATTAGGGGTATTTATGTTAACAACATAATCTTTTTTTCAGTGACATTTAGAATTTCATTCATAATTTAAGTTACGCTTCCTTTACAGTGCAACTTTTGAAAGTAAACTAATAGCATATTTTTTAAACTATTTTTTGATACATCCACTTCATAAAATCTTGATAGAATTTTTTCGTATTGCTGTCCTGGTTTTACAAGCAGCAAATGTTTAACGACGAAATACTGCATTAAAAATGTCCGACTTTATTAAAATTAAAAATGTCGTAACTTATTTTATAACAACTGTAATATATTTTGACAATGAACAAAATTGACGGTAACAAAGAAATCAATAGCGGCATAATTCCCCCGCCTGTATGCACACGTCTCCAAATGTATTATTTTTAATTTAAAGACTCACTGGAATACAAATGATTTAACTAGGCAAAGTTTAAAAATTCTTATATTTTAACTACTCAAAAATCGCATAGCGGCCCAATTCAACTGAAAATCTAACCATTACGTGAAGTTTTTGGTAGATCGTCATTATTTTAAGTAGTACATATTTTTATTATTTGTAAATATCTCTTCTTTTTTTAGATTTACGTGATGTGGTCTATAGTCTACTTGTCTTCAAAAAGAAATAGGAATACGTTGACAGATAATAGTTGACAGATTAGTTAAAGGATAATTAACCCATAGGCTTAATTACCTAATTATCGATCGTTTGTTTAAGTTACTTAAGTTACGTAAGGATATGGATCCAATGTAAAAATCTGTGAATTTGTTTCAGCAGTTAACGTACTCACAAAATACAGATGCACATACATGCATGCACATACACGCACGCCCACATACACTTGTAAAGATTACTTGATTAGTCATAATTAGTGTAATATTTGAACCTGTATCAGTCTCTGTCGGTAATAATTTAACAAAACAATTAAATGTTTCGCAAACTCATATGGCCCGTATTTTCATTGTAGCACGCGCGTCGGGCGAGACGTTGCGAAATTCGCCAACAAGCGCCAAGCGCACCCGGGGCGGCCGCAGAGGATGACGCCCCCAGATGACACCGTGCAGACAGAAATAAATCTGCAAGCTAAACAAACCCGGCATTTCCGGCAGCCACGTGTGCTCTGACACAATTAAATAATTCCCTAAGCAGAACACATTCCTATCACGTAACTAAGGATATAATCCCCTCGAACCTCACATATCCTCAGCTACATGCCGCTATTTGTTGCGTAATCTCCACACCGTTACTGACAGAAGCAAACCCTTAATATTTATGAATGGAGACTGTTATGAAATACTATTAACCACGCACACTTCAATTATGCAATTTAAGATAAAAGAAATAACCATCAAGTGCGAGTCCGACTCGCTCACCAAGGGTGCAGTAAAATATTTTATTCGCAAATTATTTGTGCGAAAAAATTGTATGAAAAAAGCTATGTATTAAACATTCAGAAGTGAACGAGGTATGTAAAGTTCATGTCTTATGGTCGGTTCTCTCTGCCTACTTCGGAAGGAATCTGACGTGGAGAAATACATACATAGATATAAAGAAAAACGAATTCCTTGTATCGTGTAGTTTAATTCAAACTCTAAACTAATCATTGTATCAAAGTACAGGCTCTCTTTGCAAATGACAGTATCAACATGTAATTTCCAAGCACGAGTTTTTCTAATCAAGTAACTAAGAAATCATCTTAATATCCTATTTGGCCTCCCATGTCCACGACCTCGAAATATCTTGGTATTTTGTTTATTATCCGATGATTATAATGCGAGTCCAGAATAAAACCACGTATTTGTGGAAATCGCAGAATAAATTCGCAAGAAAAAAATATATAAATGTCATTTCCTACCACCCACATTCACACGCTGCAAGAAAATTCTTAATTCCCTCTTCGTCATTGTCTTTGTTGTGCTACATAGGACTGAAACACTTCGCTATTTGACTCATAATGTCTACTCAAGCTCATGAGTATCAAACCACCAAAATATACGACGGTATTTTTGCAAATGACAGAGTAATGTTTGGCGGCGATGCGCCATGAATGGGCGTAATATTACGTAAGTTGGCTTGGACTCCTCCCTGACTCATTTGTACAGAATTAACACGTCTAAAGGAGACTGGAGACTGCAACACGCAGCTGCAATTCATACATCACATACTGCTCCAGTTTCACTTAATGCAATTTCAATAAATAAACAATTTATATTACACGATAATTTATAAAGCCGAAATATTATTACTGTATCTGATAATATTATACCTAATAACTGAGCATCACGGGAGTATTTCTAGTTGCTACGTACGCTCCCGCTTATGCGCTACTGCTAAAGAAGTTTAGGGACTCTGTGCGGGGTGTTCATGGATTTAGCTGGAGGGAATGAAAGGTTAAGTGTGGTGATTTAAATTTGATGGGTCGGGACCAAACGAGACATCTACGAGCTGTTCTTGATCCCTATAGAGATAAGAGAGTGAACGAAGGTAAGTCAATTCTAGATTTATGTATGGAATGAAACCTCCTTTTTGAAAAACTTGAGCCAGAAGGCACAGCTCACTATACGCAACGCAGAGATAGCTGGAAAGTAGGAGAAACACGATCGAAATGTGAGCGCTGCGCAAAATTTATACTTTTGTGTTTTGTTAAGATTTGTATGCCGCCTCCGCTACAAAATAATGTTGTTAAAAACAGAGTTGGTCTGAAAGAGAGTGTCGGTGTTAAAATAGGAAAAGGCATGCACCGTTGGCACGAGCATGTAGAAAGAACGCAGGATGAAAAAATACGTAACATTATACAACGAAAAGTAGAAGTATGTAAAGCTGAGGAAGGCCAAGTTTTACTTACCATGACAAAATTGACCGCGTTTTATCAGAAGGTGATAACCAAGAGCCCTAGAAGCCGTTGTTCGTGCATGTTAAAGAAGCGAGTGAGGTGTATAAGTACCGCGTCATATGGGGCTCGGTTCTCCCTGTCTATCCCGGAAAGGATTTGGTGTGAAATTATAGATAGATGGTAATATAGTAATGAATGACGATACCGTTTTGTATCTTATCACAAATGTAAACACTGATAAGGAATCGAATATGATTATTGAGGCGAGAATCGTTGTAACACAAAATGAGGCGATGATAATGTTTGTCGTAATGATATAACGTTAGCTGACCTTGAATTGCAGTTTGGCATAATATCCGAGAGAGTGTATTCACGCATATTATCGCATTGCATGAGAAGTCGGTGCATTCCGTCTGCTTGCTGCAATTTATGCGTTTACCAAAATAAAGATTATAGCTGATCGGCAATCGATATAGAGATGCTTCAAAATTATAACCAAAACGAAACGGGTGATCTACACGTTAATATTTACGAGTACAAGCAATATTTGATATGGAATAAACTTCGAAATTATTAAAAAAATAACGTCCCCATACAGTTTTCTCTATCAGCTGAAAATTTCGTATGGTATGGTACATTTCTACACACACATTTTTGTCAAAAAATTGTGTAAATTACCTATATCTTCAAATGCTGGCGTTACAAGCGTTAATAGAAACTGCCATTCGCCCCCACAGGGTGTACATTAAGGGTTCCCCGTGTACAATAAGGGCTTTTGCTAAGCGAGATGTAATTTCTTTTTTCACGTTTCCTGTGATCTTATGAAACATCGTACTAATAACTGTGTAACAGTGAATAAAAATAGAACGGAATAAAGAAACATCTAAATTATATCTTACTAATTTATGTGATGGTTAAGTTTAAGTAGCGCTACGTGGCGCTCGGTTCTCTCTGCCTAGTCCGTAAGGGATTTGGCGTGAAGTTATAGATAGATATGTTTAAGTACCTGGAATTCACTTGTGCATAAATAAAAATATCTTAGCAAAAATACGTTAATATTAAAACGTTATTTAACACCAACATTTGGGTTAATGTGTCCGATTTTGTGCTAGCAGACTCATATTACATGGTCTATCTTCCAGGCAATAACAAACCGGGACAGCGGCGCCTGTCACACCATGGTGGCGAGGCGAATCGAATAATTTGGAACTGTTTCACTGCACGTTTCACGTTTAGCACAAATTCAATTTTACGTCTCATTACAAATTTTACTTCTACTATTTTCTTTGTATATTAGTATAAATTCGCAGAGATTCCAAAGTAGCCATAATTTAGGCCCAGAAATCTAGCCTTCATTGTTAATTGTCATTACGGTGATTACCGTTGTCAGTGCCGATTACACAAGAGACAGATTGAACGTGTGCAGTGGATTTGCACGCCTTACGTTCATTGCGTGTCGCTTCGTACGGAGTACGCAGCAACAAAACTAATATTGTATAAAAAAAGGTTATTTCTGGCGGTGCCCAGGGCCGCAGCGTGGAAACATTGGCTAACGAATGCAGCATACGCAAATTAGCATTGTAAGGATGTTTACTATTATGACTATCTGGCAGGCATGCAGGCACAATAATCAGACGCGATGAAAATTATACCCTTTATATATAACTTAATAACTGCGAGTAGGTATATTAACTGTAAGTATTGAATATTTCGACCGTTAAAAATGATTGTTATAATCATATACAATTTGGTAAAATTATGATTACGGCGGTCATTGCCAGATGTAGTACAGTGCAAAAGAAAGCATTATTTGCCATATCCATTTTTCCAAGTATGACGTCTACAAATATAACGATTTGTAACACAATTAAAACTATTGTATCTATCTATTTATCTATAACTTCACGCCAAATCCCTTGCGGGGTAGGCAGAGAGAACCGAAAAACTATTGTAAAAGATGGAATTCTTAAGAAAAAATCGTCTAGAACAATTTCGAATCAGAATTTTCATTACTGATTTGCAAAAATGCATATTAACGCTTTTGAACATATTCCCATTAAATTGACTTAACACTGCGTGGTGGGTGGCAACTCCCACCACCGCATGCGCTATCATTCCTATTGGGTTCAGATCGGTTCGTGTTTTGAACGGGGAAGGGACGCTCTGTTCTGTAACTTTTATTAGACTACATTACTGCTGTGGAGGAAATTGCAAAAACCAGGTACCCGTTTTTCATCTACGGCCTTTAATATATTTTTAACAGACGTAGGATCCATGGAGACTTTTAATATATTATTTCTGTCAACGTATTTAAGACCTATACTAATTTTCAAGTCTATGCAACTTTCTTAATGTTCCTCGGCAAACTTCGTATTTCGGCTGTCGTCGGATTTCTATCAGTTGTTCTATGCTTTTTGTACGGACAAGACGCATTCAGTGGACTTGGAAGTATATAGAATTATTACTACTTTTTTTACTTAATAGAGAATGGAAGGAAAGCTGTTAAAGTCACAGTTGATTAAAATCAGCATAGTTTACTCCTCTATATAGTCACAAAACAACACGTAGTATTACAGAAGATAAATGTAATAAATTAATGGACATGGAAATTAATATAAGCAATTCTTGTACATATATAAATATATTTTGTGTATCTTAGAAACTGCACTAACGATTTGAATCGAATTTTATATTTTGAAAAGGTTTTGCTTTTGTTTATCTATATTGGTGTCTTTCATAAAAAAACCTTAAATAACGCCGGCCTTTTGCCCGGCCACTATCTGCAAAACGCTGCACTGGAAATCACGTCTGTTCTTATACTGAGCATATAGCTACTGCGTATTATATTATAGTTGAAATAGTCATTGTAATGGTCGTTTACTTTAGTTAATAGCTAAACCATGATAATGTTTGAAGAACTGCACCTACTAAACGCACTAACGTCACGCAGGCAAACCGACTCTATGCAATTCAGATACGTGATCTACACGCTATTGGTACTAAATCCGTCATCCTAACGATAATTTAGTTATTCTGTTGTCACCTCTTCTAATATAAATTGTAATGTATGGTAAATTTTACCTAATTTATACAGAACAAAATAACAAACATTATCTTTAAAAAACATAGTGGCACAAGTATATAAGTATATCTGTATAAGATAGTTAAATGCGATGAGTACAGATTTATATGCAATGAATCATGCAGCAAGCGCGCACTCGCGCCTTCTCTTGCATTTTAAAACATTGACGTCAAAATCCGTAAATTGGTGCAAACAGCTTATAACGCTGCTACTACGTCAAGGAGAAAACACTACCTCGTCCATCTTGTACAACAGTTTTAGGGTTCAAAGACCAATAAAGGATATTATTTAATTTACTAACAACGTGGGTCCCATTAAAAGTTTCTAGAACTGGACATATAAAATAAAAGAAATAGAAAACAGACGAAATTCGAAAATGAAACTCTTTGGAAACATGTTACTTTTTAACTTGCGAGATTGTCATTTCATGTCAATATGGCGTCGTTTTGAAAATTGTGACACACAATTATTAAGAATTAATTAGGAATTACAGTGTATTTAAGCCAAGAAAATTTTCGCGCTATGATTCTTTACGATTTTTGCTGCGAGTTAAGTCAGTTTAGAGTGGTGTATAAATGATACCAAGTGTGGGGGCAATCATTGGCTTACCGCTTTGAACCGAAATGAAAAAGTCTATCGACAGAATGAGTCTTCGTTAAGATTAGCCAACGAAAATTAAGAAAAGTCGAAGCATTAATAAGAAAATGGTTGCTACCTTTTTCGGCAACACAGGATATTACACACAACAATGTCACTTGAAGATCGAAGGACAGTGAATGATAATTCATACGTTAACATATCACTTTTAAGAGGGGTAGGGCGCATCAAAGGAGCCCGTCTGGGGAAGCACCTCCACCTCACAAAAAACCGTGTGGGTGAGGTTGCCAGTAAGCTCCTAAGAAATTGCTGTATTAGCAGCAGAGAAAGCATCGCGCGAGTGATACTTAATGTATTACAAGCGTCGTAAACGCTTTACATCAGGTGGACCGTATGCTTGTATGTCTTCCGACGTTGTATAAAAAATATAAAAAAAGGTAATCTTAAAAGTGAAATAAAAATACTTCATTCAACAGTATATGAAAATCTCTAAATATTCTAACCACTTAATGAAGATGTATTTATAGGAGACCGTTAACTAGTTTGTTGGTAAAAAATAAATAAAAAGATATTGATGGTTAATATCAAAACAAGAGAACGAGTGGATATATATCTTCGTAGACTACGTGACACGGACCGGATAGACTAATCCAAATCGTTGCCGTCCAATGTCGTGCCGTCTGAAACTCACTTTATTTTAGAATATATTTGGGTATACTTAGCACTGGTGCACATTAATTTAACTGAGCTGTCTTATGAAATCCCACGGCGTTCCCGGTTAGGAACGCGACACGATTTACGATCGTCGAGCATACACTAGCAATATTCATTTAATATAACGATAAAAAAATTGTTTACAAAATTATTAATACAGTACCAGTAAAAATATGGAACCGACTAATGTTACAAATTTGATGATTCTTTGATGTTTACTATTCGGTCATAAATAGACAGATCGTGAGATTTGATAATAAATACAAAAAATAAATAAATAAAAATGTTCCGTTTAAATATGTTCCGAACTCGCTCATACTTTTCACTTCTAATCACACGTATACTAATCTGATGGTCGACGCTCGGTAGGATAAAAATTCTATCGAGCATCTAGCAACTCTATCATAGAGCGTCTTCAATAAAAAACAAAATGGCGCGTAATTTTCGAAAACGAGTTCTGTCGTGGTAAGTACACAATATCAGCGAGGTGTATGAAACTCAACTCGACGCACGATGCGAGGTTTGTTCGCTTTCGTTCTGGAAATTTTAATCTTATCAATAAGTCCCGCGGGCAATCAGGGCCGGAGGTCGATGACGAAGAATCGGCAGATTTATTAAATTAGCAGGAGCCTGCATCGTAAGAGAAAATAATAATAATAAATTTACAATGAATATGCATAAACACCTTTATTGAAGTAGATGCTCTGATAGCACGGACAGCAATGCTGGCGTCTCACGAGGCTCTGTGATCTATGTTGTCAATTTATTATTGTTTATTTAGTAAAACTACGTAATTAACACCTACAATTTTTTCAGAGTACAACAGGAGTAATATGAATCTAGTCTTTTTACGTAGTTATGGTATTCACCATTAAAATTACTCTCCTTTATCTATAAAAAAATGGCCAAGTGCATGCCGGCAGGCATAATATAGGGTTCCGTATTAGCTTCGCTTTGCTTTCTTGCGAAAAAAATAGTTGCCTAAAATAAGCGGGGAATTCCACTACTTGGCCATTCAAATTACAAACTTAGTGCAGATAAGTGCAATTAAAATTATAATTGCAACGGCGAGCGTGCATGAAAATAGCTATGAATGTCACAGAAGCGAGTGAAGTATGCAAGGACGCGTCTTATGGCGCTCGGTTCTCTCTGCCTACCCCGCAAGGGACTTAGGGGTAAGGGGCGTGAAGATATACATACATACATAAGTGCAATTTCATATTCTATGACATTTGTACGTTTTCATAAAAGAAAATACATTGTATAAGAAAAATGATCTTCCCACACCCTCAATGTATTTAAAAAACCTGTCTAACGACTCCCCACACTAAAAAGTCATCCCCACTTTACGTGTAGACGAAGTACCACCAAAAATTTTTTTCCAAGATTTTATTCTACCACTGTCAGCATAGTTAATACGTATGCCAAACTACAGCTTTCTAGTATCAAGCGTCTCTGAGCTAAGCCGCGGACAGACAGACGGACATGGTGAAACTATAAGGGCTCCTTGTTTACTACGAAACCCTGAAGATCAACATGATATGGTTACCAAGGTACACACTACAGTCCATAAGTTTAGCAGGTACAAAGTTTCTCGTCACCACAAAATCCACCATTTTCCTCATACTTAAGATTGCATGTAAAGCTACAATTTGAAAATTTTATAAACTGTTTTGTTTTATTTTACTAAAATGTTTGATTTAAAGAGAGTCATTTTAATGGTGTTCTGATGTCTCGAAGATCTTCTTCAGCCTCTCTTCTTCATTCAAAATAATTCTTCCACGCTTCACTTTCATTAAAGCTCTGGTTTCATTCTTCTTTTTCATACTATCACTGTGATGCACATACCTCTTGTTAGCCATGGAGGGTTAAACCTCCTTATACCAAAAGGCATCAGTGATCTATGTCTCTTTGCGCATCCTTATGCTTCTTTCGCACTGTACACCATACTTTCTACACGAACTTTCCAATATTCATCTACATCTGAGTTGGAAAGACTCGCCGTCGCTAGTCTTTCACTGACTAGATGTCTAGGGAGTACTCCCTATACTTTCACCTTCCATCATTATTTAACTTTTTATCCTTTCAGGTTATCCAAAAGGAATACGCAATCACCAGCGACACCACTTCTTGAAAAGGCCCACAAATCGGCTTACCACCAGATAGTGGTCCGTTTCAATAGTGGGACCTCTGAAGGCTCTTATATACATTAACGAATTTCGGAGTTGTCTATATTTGAGAATCAAATCAATCACACTTTTCTGTTTATTCCGTCTCGATGTATACGCGTGAATATCATTGTGATGGAATAAGGTTTTCGACACATACATACGTTATTTATTAGCTTAAATGCATCATTCTCTCTTATCACCGTATGAACCAAGTACAGCTTCGCAACTGTTTCGCTTGGTCTCTACCCATCCATTCCGATCTCCACACATAGTTTTATCCATTCATCCCTTTTAGTCAAATTTATAATATCTCTTACGGTTTCCCGAAACTTCTCGAGCTCCTGGGGATTGGATAAGCTCACGGGAAATGTAACTAGAAAATCATATGATCTCCACATTTATTCTATCCCCGAGAAGTCTTGGGTCTACTATACCGTTATCTCTCACACCTGAGGCTAAGCGAGATGAGACCATGACGCACATGCTGGATTAGCGATAATCGTCCTGGTTCACCACAGACCACAGAACCATCATGCCACCGAGAAGATCTTCACTGTCGCTACCCTACAGCTTAGTCTCTGTCACACACACACATCTCATCTCGCGTTCATTATATCTATCAGCTCATGCATCTTATATTTTAATCCACCTCTCATATTCCATGCAATCGGCTCTTCTCAACCCTCAAATGGAATGGAAATGCATATATAAATAAACGTATATCACATCTTACGCGTGAGTAAAAAAATGTAACATGTCGCATGCGATTTCAGAGAACTATTTCGAAAGGTGACCGAAATACGTCTACATGTTACATGGTAAATGGATGTCAGAACTCTAAAACTCCCCATCCACATGCAGACAAAATATACTTTTCATATCTGAAGACATTGAAGTTTTGTGACAAAAATATAATTTCAAAGTGTTTTACTGGAATAAAGAGGTCAACAATACATTTAAACGATATGTTAGTTTACTCACGAGCTGCGTGGATCACTAGGTATAAAGCCTCAAGAAACACTCTATAGTGTATAGTGAGATTAATTTATTATTTCTATTCTTAAATATTATTGATTTTTTCAACTCTCAATTATTTTGAATTTGGAATGCGTTTATTATGTTAAAAATCGATTTCCCGCCGTTTTACATATTTATTTTCGTGTTTATAATTAAATTACAATATGAATAGAGTGTTAAAGAAAATAGGATTGCAGTGATAGCCTTGCACAAAGTGGGTATGGAGCCGTCGGTCATATTCAAGACACTACAAAAGCTTGGTATCAGCCGTATGTTCGTATATCGTACTATCGACAAATATACCAACACTTTCTCTGTTGAAGACCACAAAAGATCGGGGGGACCACGTGCTGTTTGAATTACAAAGGCTGTTAATACTGTTAAAGCCAGAATTCGCCGAAACCTCATTAGCAAACAAAAATCTTATCAGATTTATTATAAAAAGATTATAAGATTCCAGCTAGGACTGTGCCGCATATAACAAAACAAGACCTGAAAGCTCGGCGCTCATCGTCGATATACCGGACATAGGCATCCCTACAGTTGAAGAGTGGTTCGATCAAAACGCCTTTTGTCCCGATACGCAGGTGAAAGGCACAGAAATATCCTCTTTACTGATGAAAAATTTTCACGATTGAAAAGCACTACAACAAGCAAAATGCCAGTGTAGTGATACAGTTCTAAAGAAGCCGCCCGTGAAGTAAAGCCCAAGAAAGGTATACCGTGGTCATCACCCTGCGTCTGTAATGGTTTGGTGGGGATGTCTTATCGGACTCCTTGATAAGTACGCTGCACAAATACACTTTTTCAAAATGTACCGTGGATTTTCCAGCAGGACTCTGTACCTAGTCACAAGGCACGAACTACCCAAGCCTGGCTCGAAACCAACGTTCCCGACTTAATAAGATCTGAAGACTGGCCCACGTCTAACCCCGATTTGAACCCCTTAGACTACAAATAATAGCAATTGTTTAGAGGACATGGCCTGCTCGAACCACATGCCGACATTGTGTCTCTTAAGAAATCTCTGGAGCAAGCAGTGGCTAAATTTCCCATGGCAACAGTTCGTAAACCCAAAGATTTATGGCCAGAGTGATTAAAGGCCTGTATCCAAAGCCAAAGTAAAGCCAAACGTGGCCGTTTCGAATAATCATTTTTTTTTGCTGAAACTTCCATAAACATGCTCAAATAAGTATTATTAAGATTACATTACTTCATAAAAAAATAAATGCGAATTCATTGTAACAGAATTTATGGCCTGACTACCTAGTCAGGTAGATATATAATACCATACAATCATGTTAAAATGTATGGGATTGACATAAGCTGCCAATGCGTTTAGCGTATAGCTAATGTCAATCCGTAATTTGACAGCCATTTCTACTAGCTTTGAGAAAAGAAAACCACATGGAAGTAGTGTATACAGCACGATCAAGATCAACGAAGACGGTCGCCGAGAGCAAGCTAGATTATTTGAAATCGAAAGTGGTTTATCAGTGTGCAGTTGACACCGGTCCAAGATGCTGTCTCAAGATAACGGTAATATGGTCCATGTGGTCGGTGCACCGCGCGCTAATCTCACAAGACACAACGTTAATTTTAATGCACGCTCGAGAGCCAATATGACCGTACAACGATTACAAGTTGCTGTCATTATTGGTAATGCATTTGGCAGCATACCACGCCGACATAGAATTGGTTGGGCGCCGATATTTCTGTTATTCGAAATCATGTTAGTTTATTATAAAGCTGGTAGTAGTCTGATAAATTTTATACCTAATTAATATACAAGACATTATCAAATATGAGGATTAAACGGACGACTAAACTTTTGATGAGCTTGGAGCAGTGGCTAGTAACGCTACTTTGACAAACACTTGTGGGTTCGATTCCCGCATAGGACGAGCATTTGTCACCAGTAAGCTCCTGATGAGTAGCTGTGTTAGAAGTAGTGGTGGTTCGTGCGAGTGATACTTAATGTGCTTCAAGCGTTCATAGGTTAAGGTAACCGCTTTACATGATTATACAGGTGGGCGGTATGCTTGTATGCCTTTGTTGACGTTAGATAAAAAAAGCATTTAATTAAACAATTTTTAACGGAAATATCGCATATTTTATAATTATTACATCTACCGACATGGATGAATTAATTATATATGTTCCGATTCACACAAAAATCGCTCACGGTGTCCGAAAGCGTTCGAAACGGCAGGTTCAACAAAATATTTAAAATAAAAGATATTTCCGTTAAAAATTGTTTAATTCAATGTATAACAATCGCGAAATCCTAAGACTATAAAATAATACTGTAATAAAAGCATATCACTGACAACGACATATTTTATTTTTGTTTATTAAAAAAAAAAACAATTGTACAATAAGGTTTAAATTCATGCAAAATAACATATAAAGTTATCGTTCTACCACCACCGTTATACACAAAAGTAATTTAAGCTAACTAGGACAATTTGTAATAAATGCGGCAAAACGAACATAAATATAAAAATATTGGTATATTTGTTTTAAGAACCTCCTCTTTTCTGGAAGGCGGTTGAAGAAGTATTTTGTTTATATTTTTATTAATTTCGTTGGTATACTATACATGTTGAAAAGGAGTAAATGATATTTAGTTCTGAATTAAAATCCTGATAAACGATAAATTTAATAATTGATGGGCATGGAAATTAGCAATAGTACTAAAATTTGTACAACCTATATAGTTCATTTGTTTTTTTAACATTACTTGTGAGAGTGAAAACATATATTACGACATTAGACGAAGTAAGAAGGCATGCTTCCCTGCATTATCTCTATAAAAATTTTGGAGCAAATAAAAGCATGGCTTAACATTCACGTATACGCTGAATATTACTTGGAACACGTAGATATATTTGAATAGTAGACTTATTCACAAAAAAAATCAATAAATCGCTTAAAACACTAGCCTCAATCACTATGTCTTATACTACATAAACCTGTGCTCATGACATGAACCTAATAACCCCTATTCCATCTATTCCAATGTGACATCGTTTTTGACAATAGAGCTTAATGATAAGGCACAGATGAAGTGCTTTACTTTATACGGAGTGGAAACTTTCGCTTATAAACAGCAAAGTAACATCATGGGTTCATGAGGAAACGTTTAGTGCCAATAAGTCATCTCACTCCGCTGAAGTTATAGCTGTCAAAGTCATACTTATTACTCCAATGTTAAGATTTATTATCTTGTGGCAATACTTCCACCTGCCAGTTTACGAGATGTTCAGAAAGAAAAGTGTAAAACCGGATAGTTGATCGTAAAGAAGCACAACGAGGTCAAGGTGTGTTTAGAACGAGGACGACTCTACTAATTACCCTCCCGCCATGTCGATATTGTTGCTACAACATAAATACATATATCAAAGAAATACAGAACTTATAAATAGTCTCACTTTCCATTGGCTGTTTAGCATAGGTACCATTTGTGTAGACGAATATAAAAAGTAGGGGCATATAAGTGGTAGAAACTTCAAAATCAAAAAAATGTTCGACATCGTCGCACTCAGAGGAGCTCGTGGGTACATGATTTCTAAGCGAATTTCGCATTAAAATCAGTCGCGGCTCAATCTTCGAAACGACTGGTCACATGTTACGCGCATTGTAGCCGTTCGCTCACTGTTCTAAATATTAAAAATTGATGACTACCGCTGTAATGCGAGCGGTGGTAATTTATGTTAAAAAAAAAAACAAATACGCTAGTTAAGCTACTATTATTAGCTGACATACCTATGATTAAATGGTCTGCGTTTTGTACATACAAAATTATTCACCGTATTCGTCCCCCACTGTATCACACACACTAGATTTTCAATCATGTTGTATCATCATCATGGCAATCTATCCATCTATACCTTCACGCCAAGTACCTTGCGGGGTACGTAGAGACAAGAACAAGACTGAATGTATGCGTGTGTATGATTGTTCACGTCGTTGCTCTTTTAATAGAAATTAACTCAGAATCGTAGGAGGAAAGGATTACAACGCTCCCTTTTTAAAAACTCAACTAAAATCCTAGTTGCCTTTTAACAACAGAATTCGACCCAATACATTTCAATAATTAAAATGTTTATTGAAAAATATATTTAAAGACGAATGTACGAAAATTCAGTTCACGTTGTTAGATTCTAGTTTAATTTCTCCGATGGAACGATGAGCAAGGTGTCATTACAGAAGAGACAACAATTTATTATGCTGTTATGGCTACATGGTATTGTGAACAGATACTTTGGATTCAACAAGTGGTTTATATGTGAATTACACAACTACATACAGTCAGTGCCAAAATTCTATTTGTAACGACAAACCGCCACGGGTATATTTAACTGCCATCCATAAACTGTCCAATGAGGTACTAACATCTCCTCTGACAACTACAATATACAATAATAACATATATAAATATATAATATTATAAGAGACTAGATAATAGACTTCTTATTTACTGCTCATACTTCAATAAGATTTCATAGATTAGGATGAAAGTATGGGCTCTATACAGACGTTCATGCCTATTCTTTACACGTATATTATAAAAATCTCATATCGCCTTTTGTATAAGATCTCATAGTATGAAAGAATCAGAGTCAAAACGAACCGAAATAAAATTTAAATCAGACTATTAGCTAAAGTTGGAGCCTCAGGAACCGGTGAGAGTGCATAAACAGAACTATGAATGTCACAGAAGCGAGTAAAGTATGTAAGGACCGCGCCTTATGGCGCTCGGTTCTCTGTGCCTACCCTGCAAGGGACTTGGCGTGAAGATATACATACATACAGCTAAACTTAAATTAGATATCAAAAATTACAGATTAAATTATTCATTTAATCGCCTGCGTTCATCGTCAGCGTCGGATCCCGCCGTATTTTAATATACTGTACCATATCAAATTAAGTTTATTCATTCACTCGATCCCATTCGCCATTCATTTTTTCATTCATTTTGCACGTTCTTACGCTAGGTAATTCACCAAAAATTTTAATTCAAGTAGGTCAGAACTCAGAATCCTTCATCAATTTAGCTTCGTATCTTTTTCTTCCTCTATTATCAAACCCTGGTCATCTTTTTATCTGTAACCTAACCATTAAGACTATTTCAGTAAAGCCAAAAACGACATCGCTGCTGTAAGTTGATGAGGATTTAGGTATCCCGCAGATTTCAGATGATACTACAACAGCAAGTCAAGTATACTAATTATCTTGCAATGTGTGTGCATGAGAGAATGAGATACTAAATATTGAAACGTTCAGATCTGTGGAAGTTGATGACATCCCTTCATCGACTAGAAACGAGTTGCTAAACTTCAAACGGAGGAGCCGGTTTTTTGGAAACAGCTGCAAACACTCTAAATCAAGTCAATTTACAAACAAAAAATAAACCAATACTAGGTCTGCGGTTAGGAGCTATGATATCACAGACAAGAACACAGATACACACGTTAAATTCGTAACACTTCTCTATTTGAGTTAAAAACAGTTCTATTAAAATCGCTTAAGGTGCGTTTTAACAAACTAATATGTATGTGTGTATATCTTCACGACAGGTAGCCTTGCGGGTAAGCAGACAGAACCGAGCGCCATACGACGAGGTTCTTACAGACCTTCAACATACATACATTACCTGATAAAACACGAAAAGATAAACAATCACATACAAGTGCTAATAATGGCGTTTTGGTATAACCAAAATCAAATGTTTGATGGCATTCCCTGGCGGCTTTTTAAAAAATAATACATAATATTAGTGCCCTTTTCATTTTTACGTGTCTATCATAAACACTGTTAACTAGTGACACAGCAATACACAATATAAGCCATTAAGTTCCAAAAGTAGAACATGTAGTGGTATATTTGAAACAGATTTGTATCGTTAAAGCGACCAATTCGAGTACAAAAATAATGCTTTTATTTGAACGAAACAATAAGATTATCCTCCAAACGTTGCTCGGTTTAACTAAATTTGCACGCGAGTTACGAACGATTCGCAGAATAATTATGAGTTTGTTTGTGATTCCTCAAAACAAACTCCGGTCTTATGTGCGACAGAATCTACCTACACTACAACCGAGACGCCGACGCTTGATGCATAAATAGACACATTTCTTGGATGGAAATTCACTACTCTTATTTTAGGGTGGCTTCGAAACTGTGGAAAAATGCGCGCGACTCATAGACTAACCTAATTTTATTACATGAAAAACAAACACATCGTAAAACATCCAAAGGGAACGGACAATATCTGGTTAAAATTGTACTTTTAACTTTGTTGTCTTACATAAAATCTGTCATTGTAACCTACTAATGCCGTCTCGTCTCAAGGCCTCCTACAGAATTACATCGTCTGATGCTAGTACATACAGACAAACATGTAATTTGACCCGATATTAGTTGAATCAATTTGAAAATAATGCGATGAAGAATATATATAATACCGACATAAGAACATGAATCAACAGGTATTGTCTTTCTTTAATAGCTGGCTGGACTTGATAATTTTACAGGCTGGAGATGATACGCTTCGATAACCGATCGAATACCTTCCTAACCAACAGAGCCAAGAAAATTGATGGAAGTCGATTGCTATACCAAAAATCAACGAGCCTGATGGTCGAGTGGTTAGCAATTGCTACTTTAAGAGCAAGGCTCGTAGATTCGAATTCCACACAGGACCAACATACGTGTCCATGTGCAACATGTTGTTCGTCTTGGCCTGAATATTTTAAAGAGAGCAAACCAAAACAGCACAACTGGAGAAATATCTCCACCTCACAAAAACTGCAGCCAAATAAGAACTTCCTGGAGGGTTGCTATGTCAGCAGCAGGGGCGGAAACGCGCGAGCTACTTCCTGTAATATTTGAAGCATATATAGGCTATGGTAACTATTTTACATCAAGTGCCTGTATGCCTCTCGACGCTGTATAAAAAAGTATTCATTGAAGGCAAGTTGTAATCGATGGAGTTCAACTCAATAAATAAACAATACAAGATAAAAAATCGGCCAAGTGCGAGTCGGACTCGCGCACGAAGGGTTCCGTACCATTATCTATAAAAAACGGCGAAAAAATCACGTTTGTTGTATGGGAGCCCCCTTAAATATTTATTTTATTCTATTTTTTAGTATTTGTTGTTATAGCGGCAACAGAAATACATCATCTGTGAAAATTTCAACTGTCTAACTATCACGGTTCATGAGATACAGCCTGGTGACAGACGGACGGACGGACGGACGGACGGACGGACGGACGGACGGACGGACAGCGGAGCCTCAGTAATAGGGTTCCGTTTTACCCTTTGGGTACGGAACCCTAAAAATAAATAGAAAAACCCACAACAAAGAACCTTCCTTATAACTCAATTAGTTAGACCGAAGTTTCACTGGCTTGCCGAGCGAACTTTTAGATTTTAAAAGCTAATGTTTGACTGTTCTGTCGACGTACGAGCAAAACAGAAAACATATGTTTTCACCGCAGAGAGAAAACAAACGCTAGTTACTGTCAAAGACTAGAACTGACCAGTTCGCTGTGGCCGAGCGAAGACATCACGAACATTGAGTTACTTATAGCTAGTCCATCGCGATAAACGCAATTGCAAATATAAATGTACGCAAACAAACACCTAACGTCCATATGAGGAACCTGAATGTCGACATCACATTTAACATGACAGAAAGGTGACATGGCTGATGTAGCCTTTAACACAATCAGAAATTGTATGAGTACCACGTAGCGGTTAAATAACTAAGCATACTTCTAGACACCTAGATTAAAATAAAAACACAACAATCCTCTAGGGAGGTTATATAGTTGCGGTTTTCTGTGAGGTGGAGGTACTTCCCCGGACAAACTGCTTTGATGCGCCCTACCTCTTTCCGAAACTCGAATCTCTCTTCTCTCTCATCCGAATTAGATACCTGTTTGCAGAATAAGTAATCAGTATCCAGATGCTAGAGACTAGATTAAGCTGAGGAAGATAGCAGTGTTAACATTCACGAATGTTATTCAATTATGAACTTCGCGAGTCTCACGGTTGCTGTTGCGGAAACGGAGGAGGCTACTTGAGGAAGACCAAGTCCCTCTGTAAATGAGCCGGTCATTCGGTTCAAATGGTAAATTAAAAAGCGAGTGGTTAATAGATTCATGCGTTACTTAGCAATAGTCAAATTTACAGGCAATTTGATATAAACAACTTTGTAGTGCTTCCGCTACCGATTAGTTCATACGAGCTAGTGCTGGCCGGTACGCACCCACTACACTACCGTTAGTAGATGCATGCCGCCGCTTCCATGGCTGCGTCGGTCGTCTCTGCGAATGTCCGCCATCTGAAACATGTTATTCTAAACGACTAACATCTACAGCGCCTGAGGTTGCTTCGAGGAAAGGCGAAACACGTGCCGCAGAGACAACTGGAGCAGCCAGGGCAGCAACAGTGGCGGGCAATCGCGAGGACGACCGCAGCAGCCGAGGCAGAGACGACTGGAGCAAACATGACAAAACGAAAACGGTAAGAAAAACGGTAGTGGCTGGGTGCCGACCGGCACTTGTTCGTATAAACTAAGCGGTAGCTGAAGCACTCAAAGTAGATCAAAATGTCTAAAAACGAGTGCTCGCCAGTGCAGTGTTAATAACAGTCTCAATACCTAAGGTTACAATTACCAACCCAAATATTCGTCCAGTACATTGCATTTACATATTATGCGACAAATGCAGCGTTTATAAACAAAATATAGAAATGGTCTTGGAGTATTTTTTAGAGATATAATTATGTAGCTATATCAATTTATTACTTGCATAATAGTTTGCGACTCTTTGTTGTTTTTGCATTATGAATCTTCCAAGCACAGATCTATAATTTTAATAAATTTTTTAAATTGATCAGACAGCCTCCAAGAAACCTTTTATTGTTTCATAACTATGGCAGTCAGAAAACGATTGATTTCACTTTAGTGTAGTAAGTCACAGATTGATAACTCAAACAAAAAAAAAATAAGCTAAAAACTAAAACCCGACTACGATAAAAATGCCAACTGAAAAGGCATTATGAAGACTACAATAAAGGTATATTTTTATTATAATTTATTAACAATTAAAAAAATACCCTTACAGTAATTATATGAGTAGATTATAATAAAAAAAATAGATTTTTAGAATTTTAAGTTGGTAGCAAAATGTTTGTTTTGTTAAACAACTTTTTACAGTTATCAATATGTATTAGTAATTATGTTGCTTCAATTTTACTAATTATTTTTACTTAATTAAAGACTTGTACATTTAAGAAATAGTAGGGACTCAATAATTATAAAAAAGTTAAGCACTACCCTAGTCTTTACTTTTATATAGACCCACTGAGTCTTAATTTAGTGTTTGTTGTTGATTTGTTTAATTAATAAGTGTAATTTATGGAAACAAAAAATTTGGCATTAGATTTAATGGATCTCATATCAGTCTAATTTGTAATAAACAAAAATTTGTAAAAAACAGAACGTGATTTATTGAAAAAGAGAATTCTCGTGCCTAGAGAAATAAAAAAGGTCGAGAAACCTTAATGGTCACACAAATGATTGCTTTTTTATTTATTTTGCATAAAAAAAACAAACACCTTCCGAAATATAATTTCTTGGACGACGTTTTTCTTCACCGCTGAGCAAGTGATAATTACAAATATGTGGCACATGCTTCGTGGATTCGAACCATGGACCAGCCGGTAGGTAATAGACTGGTATTTTATCCACTAGGCTATCACTGCTCTTTTGCCTCCAGATGTAGTATCAACAAAAATAGTACCTTAAATATTAATTATATTTTAAATATTGTATAACACAATTTTTCAGTTTGTAATGAACGTACATTTCGCTGGTTGTTTAATTATGATCGATGCGATGATTTCATCCGAACCGTCCAGTGTCTCGGGGCGAAGTCCCGACAGGCTTATAGTAATTAATTGGCGTCTCACCAGTCTCCTCCGGTGATGCCAGACCGTCACACCTGTCACAACATAACCGATGGCGTCACTCGCACACCTTCCGACGACGACGTGTGAACACCACTGTGCCACAGCAGAGACATATAAGCAGTACGATAACTTCATAGAGACGTAGGAATGGTGTAATAGGCTCAATATCATCTTTAGAATGTATAGGTTACTATAACCACTTGTTAGTACCTACCGTTGTAGGTCTCCCGAGGTTGTATAAAAAAATGGTACATCTGGGCCAGGCGTCGTTTGCTAATCCCTTGCAGATTGAAGATGCAGGCCAGGCATCACACAGGTCACAGCGGTAATTAATAACCAGGCCCATTGGGCAAGTCTTAACAAATTTAGAAGACCGTATCCAAATAATAACCCACATGGTGGTGGGAGCTCTGGCGAAACAGATGGTCACATGAAAGCAGTCCGCCTGTGGAAGTAACTTCAGCTTAAACAAGACAGCAACTAAATAATAACATCTTAGGACGATTATTCAGTTCCCGTAAGTGAGGTGGCCAGTAAGCTTTTTTAAAGGTTCGCGTGAGCGACAGTTTTTTTATTGCTAATATTCATGGGCTACAATTCTCGCGATACATAAAAGAGACAACCCTTACGCTCTAAGGCGAGAGTTGTCATTTAAAAAAAGGGTAAGTGCACTAGTTAACCTGCTGTTTATATCTACACTGTGACTCTGCTTAGTGGGACACACGTTAAATATTTTTCCGAATCATAAATAAAGACTTAATATACTGGATCGGATACTCTATATAATGATTGAGCCTGGTGTACAACTGGGTAGCAATGTCTGCTGTAAAATTACGGATTCGGGTTTAGAAAGAGCACAAGATAAGCATTCGTATATATGAACATGTCGATTTATTTTGTTCTAATGTTTTCTACGTGTATTTCTATATGAAATTGCGTGATAACATATATTTTATATTTATACTAGCGTACGCTATAATGGTGGCGTTCGGTTCTCTCTGCCTACCCTGCAAGGGATTTGGCGTGAAGTTATAGGTAGATACGTCATAATTATCACTGAACTGCAACTGTTTTGTCATTCTTGCGAGTACTTTCATTTTTTCGTGGCTTCTAACAGTCGTATAGTGATGGGGAATAGATTATAACCCTCCACAAGCATTGAGCTATCAAATGCAAGATTTTATTAATTTTACTATTGTAGTTCCAGAGTTTATATTGTTATTTAGCTACGGGTTTTTTGTGAGATAAAGGTACTACTTTGATAAGCCTTTACCTTTCTAAACACTTTTTTAGAAAGGTAGGGTGTAAACAGTTAGGTTAATCTATAAGTGATCGAGTTATAAATACAAATGGGAGCTAGCTATTAATGAAATTTGAAAGTATGCGGACTCGTAATAATATTACACACATGGATATAACTTAGCGAACACCTGTGAACTCTTCACGAAATAGGTTATCATAAAAATAGTTTTATTACTTTTTGAATATTAATACGGCCACCGCGTCCCAGTTGATACTATTATGATTGTAATAATGGAGAGTTAACACGTGGAATTCGTAGACAACGCTCGATCGCGGCGCGCTGTGCTCTCCAAATCAACTTACATACTCATAGGATTTAAAAAAAAATAAACTAAAATAAGAAAAATATACTGGAGCGTTGATACATACTTTTTACTATTTTAGTTTCATACAAAAAAATAATAAATATTCTTCTACTTTGCGTTATCCCGTTTCCTAATCCATTAGGATTGACGGGGTCCGCTGACTCCTAAGGAATGGCCGACGATACTGGTCTTTTACTTGGAGCGACTGCCGTCAGACCTCCACAAACCAGAGGGAAAATCAGGCTTTTATTTGGTTACGTCACACATCTATGGAAATATAATTTCTTGGACGTGGGGCTTTCCTCGCGATGTTGTCTATCACCGACGAGCAAGTGATAATTACAAAAATTTAATAAATAATGTTGGCGTATTGAATTAAACATATTTTAACGAAAGTATCGCATGTTTTCTTTATTTTGTTGAACTTGACGTTGACGAAGTTGCAATTATAGTTTATGCAAAGTTTAATTCAATGGGTAACAATCGCGAAAACCTATAAGACAATACAATGTTGGCGTATAATAAATATTAGAGCATTATATTTTTTATTGTCCATCTCGATTACAGAAGGGATTTCCAACACACAAAAGGATTTAAAAATTGTATTCTAATTTAATCCTTTAGTGTAGAAGTTTATTTTTTTTAATCGTATGAGAGTTGCTTTTGAGACCTCTGTGCGGCGGCAGCGCTCTTAAATTATGCAAGTGAACTTCGAAATGCATTTGTGTACAAGCTTATGGTTACGTAGTAATAACTCATGCCCATTACCCATACCATTTATTCATATACTATTTGCTGCTGCCCGCGGCTTTACACGGTCAGGCCGTAAGTTCGGTTTCTCAAGTTTTACACAGAATCCCTAAAACGTTATTGCTAAACTTCATCTAAATGTGCTCCCGAAATTAAACTATGAACATCTGGTCTATGGCCCTCGTCTTCAGTCCAAAACCGAATGCGTGTTGCCGCTACTGCCACATTATTCTTACCAGAAGTCGTATAGCTCCTTACTTAAAATAAAGGCCCCGACCCTGAATATGTCGTCTCGTAGTCATTTACACCTCGCAAGTCTCTTATTTCATGTGATTAATTTCAAACCTGAATATTTATTTTATAAATTAAAATAAATCTCGCGTCGACTACCAGATACTCTCGCACCACACCGATGGGCTACAAATATAAAATAATAGCATTTACCGACAGTTTTCGCTAGTTAGCAACCAAGTGCTGGAGTAACGTAACTCCGCCCATTAGAAATTTAGCTTCCAAACATCCTTTTAAAATACATTTAAAGAAATTTCTTATAAACAATTCTTCGGTGGCGGAATTGGTCGTGCCACTTTTCTTTCCTATCCTTCTCTCTGGCTCATTGTTCCATTTTAATGTTTAGTCTGTGCTCTTCTGTGCTTCTTATTGCACACGTTTACAGACATCATACACTAGACAGGCATCTTATTTATGTAATATTTTTATAAACAATCGTTAAATAGCAATTAATTGGTCGTTAACCTAAAGATAGTGCCGGAAAACCAGTGTTTTGCTCACTTACAATGAGCAAAGATGTACGGCAGTCTGTTTCGCATTACTACGACACACATACTACAGTGTATCATGTATGTGATGATTAGTTCTATGATACCATTTGTATCAATAGAATTATATGTGTCTGATAATGCAAACAATTTATCTATCTACACATCTAAATAATAAATGGTATGGGCTTCTATTGTTTTCATAAAGACGTCTTATGTTATATCATCAGTCAGTTTTTAGGGTTCCGTACCCAAAGGGTAAAACCGAACCCTATTACTGAGGCTCCGCTGTCCGTCCGTCCGTCTGTCACCAGGCTGTATCTCATGAACCGTGATAGTTAGATAGTTGAAATTTTCACAGATGATGTATTTCTGCTGCCGCTATAACAACAAATACTAAAAAATAGAATATAATAAATATTTAAGGGGGCTCCCATACAACAAACGTGATTTTTTTGATCGTTTTTGCTCGATATTGATAACGGCAACAGGTAGACGCTTGAAATATTCACAGAATATTTAGTTATATATTCACTTTAAGAATAAATAATGAAATTAAAATAAAACAAATATTTAAGGGGGGCTCTCATACAACAAACTTGATTTTTTTTTTGCCGTTTTTTTTAGATAATGGTACGGAACCCTTCTGCGTGAGTCCGACTCGCACTTGGCCAATTTTTTTATTATATGTACACATAACTCGGCTTACAGGCGGCGTATCAAGATGAAACTTGCAGCAAATTATAAGTTAAACCTCCAGCAATGCAAACGTTGATCGATCAAACCAAACCGCATCCAATTTAGTGCAGTAGTTTATGCGCAATGGACGTACAAAGATACAAACAAAAATTCTAAAGATAACTCTTTTGTATTTGATTGCCCTTACACATATCCCTAATATTATTTTTTCTTCAATATCTTCTATATTCAAACGTTACAAGTTACAATTTTATTACTTGTAAAGATTGAGTGGAAAAGTCAAGTTTGGCGCGTTTCTTTGAAAATTTATAAAAATATATCTGCTGCATGTGGCGCCGCTAATATGGGATAATAACTTCCTGTTAGTGAAAAACAGGATCTGTGGTACCAAAGTTTATCCCTTACTCTGCCTTAGTGAACTAGTTTTAAGAGATAGGGCACGTTAAAGCAGCCCGTCTGGAAAAGTACCTCCACCTCGCAGAAAACCGTAGCCAAATAACAACTCCCTAGAGCGTTGTATTGGAGTTGTTGTTGGGTTGGAGGCGGAACTGCTTTACCAGTTGGGCCGTATGCTTGTATGCCTCCCGACGTATAAAAAAACCAAAAGGGGTCTATGTATATATGTTTGTATTTACATATGTTTATCGTAGCATCTAAACTCACATCTGATTTTGAATAAAGTGTCAACTGATTCGTTACTATGATTAGGGTGGCAAAGCGTTACATTTTTTGGAAATAACATGTATATATAATTTTATTTTTCTATTTTCAAATGTTAAAGAAGAAAGTGAGGTCGTAAAGGACCGAGTTATGTGGCGTCCGGTTCTCTCTGTCCTCGGTAAGAGCCTTGGCGTGAAAGTAATGGGAGATAACCAATTTGGTGGATGTTAGTGGATTAATTTGATTAACAAGAGCAAACAAAAATTTTTCTAATAAATTACTAGTTTAACCGTAACTATTAAAAATAATATTTTGTTGCTACGGTGTAGAATGGCATAGCATATAAAATCAATCCGAGGTTTCTTTGATTATTTTGTTCACTACGAAACATCCTCCTCTGATCCCTCCGTTCTGATGTCCCCTCCGTTGATCTCCATAATGAACGGCTACGGCTCTTATGAACAAACAGATAGACCTAAGCAACTCCCGTCTATTAAATATCTTTTCACTTACCCCATCCACCACCACCACTACTCCAAATCAACATAAGGGACGGCACGATGGGCTTGTCACTTGTAGCATGTTATTCTAACGACTAACATTTACAGCGCCTGAGGATGTCTCATGGAGAGGCGAAACACGTGTGGCAGAGACGACCAATGCAGCCATGGCAGCGCGGTAGCGGGTGCCTGTTCCAGATGGAGCGCAATCGCGAGGACGACTACAGCAGCCGAGGCAGAGACAACCGGAGCAGTCGTGGCAACGACGGCATGAAGTATCTACTAACGGTAGTGGGTGGGCGACTGCCGGCGCTAGTTCGCATGAACTAATTGTGGCATTTGTGGCAGAACCACACAATACAGATTAGATCAAATTGCATGTAAGAATATTTTCATTTGACACCGTTTGTCCTGAAACTTTATAAGCATTTTCGAACGATACGCTGAAAAACATATTTTCTTTCTTTCGAATACGTCCTGCGCCATTACAAATCCGTGAGAAAACATTTGAATTATTCACTATCTTGATTCCTAATTTTCCATAGCGCGGTTTTAGATTTTTATATAATATTACCGTAGATAGTAAACCCTCTAAATGATAAAAAATCGTTTAATGTATAATCTTTGTTTATTTTATAACATTATGATAATTGGAATACTGGGCCGTTTATATTGAACTACGTAAATAATACAGCGGCTAATCATACCATACCTGGGCTAATGAGTAATGACCCCATAGTATGGAAGAACTAAAAGTTCACAATGGAACACGGACGTTGTTATTTACATTACGTATTAAATATTTTTACAAAACTTTGCGACGAGGATTTCAACACAGAATTAAAGTTTGATAATATATTTATAATATGACCTGGACACACTTAACGTTACCAACCTGCATGAATGCAAACTGAGGTTATTCTGTCTCGAATCTTAACCAATTCGTTAATTGAAATTAAGCACATTAAATTAGCATTTTTATTACAAATTATGCCTCGGAATATGACCGCACAGTAAAATACCGTTAAAACTACCGTAAAGCGAATACAATTAAACGAAGATACCACAACAGTGCTATCGTACACCAGAATTTTAAGTTATTCGTTATGTTAATGTTAGCAGAAACGATGTAAGGAACTATGCAATGCTCTGGCCGTCGGGCTGTGAGCACATATGAAAAAGAAGCGTCGAAAAGCAGACGATGATCGGTCATGCAATTCTCTAAGCGACTCGTAATGGCTGTGTGCGTCGCTGTGATCACAGATGTCACAGCTTTGACATCGTCTACTGCGATCACGGCTAAATTATTTGGTATTCTATAAGGCCGTAAGCGTACGCGAGGCTGTTTGCCTTGTAGAATTCCAATTCCAAACGCAGCATTGCGGCGCTAGTGTCGCACAACCATGAAAAGCGACACTAAGGAGTTGCAATTTTGTGTTCAAGGCTATAACATCCGATGTTTCCGAGGATGTAAGGATGTTTCGTCTTACAGAATTGCATGGATGGTTCTAAGTTTTCAACAAATATATACGGGGCTAAATTCGAATATACCTTAACAGAATATAGTTTGAATTATTCAAATCTGTTGTATTTTTTGTTTGTTCACCAATATTTCACGAATGGCTTCCTGAAATATCGGTGAACAAACAAAAAATATTATATACTCGACCAAAAAAAACCTGGCTCTTTTTACGCTCCTCGTTCCTTTTCGTTTAGTTCTAATCTACGCTTGACATTATAATGCGGTTTTCACTGTTATATACAGGATTTCTTACAGCAAGTTTATATGTAACCGGAGTAATATGTAGCCAGAGCGGATCAACGAGAATTTAAAAAACCAAAAACAAATCTTTAAAATAGGCATGTTTATTATTGTACCTACAATTATTTTCGTAACATATAAAATATATTCTCTTGCAATTTTGCATGGGAGTTCTTTGACGTCGTAGGTTAAGGGATTTTTTAAAAATGCCACTGAATGTGGAACCATTCTGTATTCTGAGTGTGGAACATACGCGGACTAAGAAGCGGGCAGTTTCTAGTCATCCGTAATAACTTTTATATTTATATTTTAGAGGTTTTGCATTTTAACACAAAATATTACTCATTCTATGACAGTGGCTGTAAAAAATGATCATAGTAAATATTATCTCGACAAATTAGCCTTCATATTATGCGCACCCTAAATTTTGCGTTTCTATTACTTTGCGTAAGGGACACATTCATATCCATCATTTCAAACATACTCAAAAATAATCATGGATATCATTATGTGCAAGTAAATTTTAACATGGCAATTAGTAAGCGGGAGCAAATGGAGCAATTATATGTGTTAAGACTGCGTCGACTCACAGCTGTCACAAGAAGGCACGTGTTGGCCGGCAGCACATACGCATGGGCAGCGAAGAAGTAGAAGTACTCATAATCTAACGAGCCTCCTTGTTTTTTCCATACAGTATGCACAATGGCGTTAAGGAGTGTTTCGTTATCGCAAATCCAAACAATAAAGCGACAACATAAGTTAGTTGTGATAAATAATGGCAACTCCTGCGCCGCAAACCAATGTATCGTACCGTCGCAGTGCCTGCAGCGCTTGGGCTCCGGCGGTGCGAGCTCGTCGCAGAGTTCGCGGTGTCGTACCGGCATGGCGGCGCATCCCGCGCCGGCGCCGCCACGACCACTCCGTGAGTACGGGGCCTGCGCACTCCACCTCGGCCGCTCCTCTAGCGGCGGCGGCGTCACGGCTGCCACTGAGCTTCTTATCCGCCGCCCGCCCCGGCCGGTAGGCGGCGCCCATTTTCAAGTTATTTCTGGCGGCTGTGACTCACAGCCCGAACAACTCGTGCAAACGCTCGCGCATCTCAGGCTGCTCTTACAGCGTGCAAGCCTGCCTAACCCTCGAGAAAATTCTACATCCTAACAGAATCCTTATATCAGAACGCCACGGTTGAGGTGGAAGTAATTAAAGAAGTGTCAGTAGAATGTGAGACTACGACCTTGTTAGATTTTACGTGTCTGTCTGTATGTCTATTGCATTATCGTCAAATGTGTTTAACTTACAAACGAGAATTTTAGTATAAATTCATAGTTACATAACATCACGACCCTTACACGGTCAAACATCTTCTGAAACTTCACTACTTTTTTCAGTACAACTAAAGAATAATATGAAACAGATATTTAAATAAAAAGTTCTTTTTAAACAGATAGTATGGATAAAATGTAAAGTAATGAAAGATAGCTTAATCAGCATATTATTAATAAATAATTATACTTTAAGATATTTATTTTCAAAAATGTCTTAAATGTGACCGACTAGCAGAACCCTTCTCTGGTTCTAAATGGCTGGCTACTAGCAGAACCCTATGTCAGCTTACTAGCCCTCTTACTAGGATCTACCTCTTGTTGCAGTGGCTATTAGCAAATGATTCTGCCAAAACGGTGCCCTGATTCATACATAGAGTATAGCTGTTAGCAAAACATACTCTACATTGCAGTGGCTGACTACTAGACGGACCACATACACGAAGTTCGGACTGCCACTCTCTGCAATAACTAGAAAACAAGCGCTTTACAATGCCAGGCTATTAAAAGTACTGTCACCCATGTTCTGGCTAACTGGCTAATATGGCTAGCAGAATCCTTGACGGTTTTACAGTGGCTGGTTTAAAATTCTATCAAACTGTACTTTTAGGTCACTTATGTTGACTGAGTAAAAGCTAATAGTATTATTAGGTAATCATAGATCTTTAATATAATTAATTTAATAATATATCATGTTGACTAGCAAACAATTCACTCTCCAGCTAATTTCAATCAATAAACATTCGCAACTCGCACTATTTATGTGGTTACTTAATTATGGCTCGGCTTTTGCACCACACCTATGTTGTTTTTAGGGTGCCATACCCAAGGAGTATGAAAAAACCCAACGAAAACCTATTAACAAAGCACCACTGCCTGTCCGTCCACAAGTCACAGGGCTGTAGCTTTGAAACTTAATAGATAGATTGAAATTGAAACAATAGTAGATTTTACAGATTATGTATTTATTACTTATAATTACTAAAACATCAAATAATAAATAGAAAATAAATGAGGTCCTTATGCAAGAAATAAATTTCAGTCTCTAGTTTTACACATAGTATTAAACTTATGTCTCACACACCGTCTGACTTTGATTCGGACATACTTTTTTAGGTGGGAGTTTTAAGTCAAATTGCAGGAGAAGATAACTCCTTGCTTTGAAATGATCTATATGATGCAGTAAATGCTTCAATGTTCAGTGAAAAACACTTTTGAAACATTTATGGTTAAGGAATGGAAAGTGATAAAATAGTCAACACTTAGCATGAGCATTTTCCCATAAATGGCTATGATTGTACAAATATAATTTTACAATAACATCAAAATACCCGATTTGTATATTGTATGTATGGTGTATTGTATGTGGTATATTGTGGGAATAGTGAATTAAATAAAATATCCTAATCGATATCCCGAATAGGGGAGGGAGATTTTGGGAATTTAAAACAATTTAATTTTGCAGTTTCCGAAAGCGGCATAGGGGAATAGGGGTGGGAGATTTTGGGAATTTAAAACAATTTAATTTTGCAGTTTCCGAAAGGGGCCTAGGGGAATCTTTTTAGAACCTCTTTCTTTTCAACAATATTGTTGGATGACAATGTCAAGGATTAAATAGCATTATGTGTAAATAGAATTGTTTCAGGGTTGCTGGTTTTGTCCTCATTATCATTATTAGGTACATTTAGGTGCGTTGAAATTTGTTTTTAAGATAATACCACCATTTCCGTAGTTCTACTGCAGATATGCTTATTTCTGATTCTATCTTGCAGAGAAACTAAGGTAACTGACATAGCCCAAAGATGAGCAAGCTAAAGTGGCAGTGAGCCGGCCACATAATTTGTAGAACTGACAACCGCTGGGGAAGAAAATTTCTCAAATGGCATCGCCATAGTGGTACACGCAGTGTGGGAAGACCCTCTACTAGATGGAGTCATGTTGCTACAACCCTCTTAAGATTGACAACCTTAGATATTCGTAGGGAGTCGATGGATGCAGGTGGCAAAGGACCAAGGCGAATGGCTCTCTAGAAGGAAGGCTTATGTTCTGCAGTGGATGATGATTTGATGAGCTTGGTCGCACAGTGGTGAAACGTGCAGTTACATTACTTCGGCACCAACACTCCTGTGTTTTAATCCCACACCGGACATTTGTGTGCATGAACATGTCTCTTTGTCTTGGTGTTTTTAAGAGAGGTAGGGCGTTACAAAGCAGCCTCTCTGGGGAAGTAACTCACAGAACACCTAGAGGGTTGCTATGTTCCTGCGTGTGAGTGAGATCACCAGTAAGCTCGCAAGGAGTTGCTGTGTTAGTGGCATCATACTAGTTATACTTAATGTAATGTATTACCATTGTTTTACCATCTCACATGCTAGGGCGTGAATATAAGGAAAAAAGATTTTTGCAATGGACTAAGTACCTCCAAAAATAATTTAATACAATATTTTGTAGTAAATTTTTAGTTTTGGATCAACATTCTACACAGTGTACCTACATTTCAAGTTTATAACTCACTGTTGATTGAATCAAATCCAATGAACTTTGATTTTCTAAGGTTGTTTTCAGCCAACCTGAGTCTCTTTTAAGAATTTCTGATTTGTGATAATGTATGGAAGTTTTGTGTACCACTAAATAGTCAACATTCAAACAGTGGAAAAAATCTGGTGAACAACTCTAACCAAAGGAATCAAAGGCAATTTTGTCAGCTGGCAAGTCAATAATGTCAGTTTTTTGTGATGCTAAGAATTGTGTGTTGATATTTCACATGTCTTACTTGCATTTAGATGTCTGTCATATCCATGACTCAATTGTGATTGTCATTTCGGACTACAGCCTTACCCAGCTTATGCTCCCTATTTGACACCTCTAGACTTTCACCATGTTTAGCAGAAATTTTCATTTAATGAAGTGGTATAAACTGCAGTACTTAAATCAATACTTTTATATTCTTGAAGAATCATTTTTTAAACGGAAGCTTCCGAAAGCAGTTGGTAACTACTATATGTATGAGACTGTGGCTACTATATGCATGAGAATCTACATGCATTTTATTTTGTTTTGTTGGGTATAGTCTAATGTATGTGTATGTTACTGAACTCCTAAACGGAATGACTTTGTGTACATTTTTTTGTTAGAGTTTAGGTAGGTTGTGTGTTACTGCTACTAACACACAGTTACTCTTGAGGAGTTTATTGATAATGTCACTTAATAACTCAGAAAGGCAACACAGGGATTTGTTATTTGTGTGCAATTTTCTGTAAGATAGAGATTGTTCATCAGCCACTCAAATTTTTATATTTGAAAGTCATTGTCTATAAACATATATTTTTGTAATCAACAACAACATTATTGTATCTATTAAAATATAAATACAAAAGGAATATAAGATGCTGCACATTCACACATAATGTTTAAAAACAAACATACATAGTTTAAAACCACTCTACATCCATATTATTATTGTTCACAAAGTTCATTTATGAATTGTAATTTTTCACACTAGCTAATAGGAAACAAGCAGTTACTGCAGCTTTGTTAAAGCAGTGATTTCATGGATAGGAATATATATATATATATACATATAAAAAAGTAGGTATGAATTCAGAACCCCATGCAAATACATATACCCTGTCATGTGTTTAGAGTGTTTCTAATTAAACACGCTCATTTTATTACAGCGGCTTTGAAATGACCGAGATCAACTGCCTAAATGAATAACGATTGATCAAGAAGTTAATAATAGATAACTTTATAATACGTAGTATCTCGTTACAGCACAGTTCGCGACACTAGAAACAAAACTCATACTAAAGTATTTTATATTAATCATAAGGTACAGTTTACCTTACAAACGCCATGTTTACTGTATAATTTGTTCATCAAATCTACCTAAAACACAGTGACATACTGACTAATATTTTACTATGATAAAAACGAAGCAGATTGAAAGCAAAGCAGGTAGTGGGCGGCTATGAAAAACTCACCTTTGTGCACAAAATAATGTATTGAGACACAGTTCAAATAGTTGCACTTTGTAACTATGTCTTATGGCTAAAATCACAAAATTCCGTTATACCACGTCACTATTTTCTTATAATCACAAAAATATTTATTTAGAAGTATCATCTTTGTACGGTTTCGTGAGATTTCCTGCCATTTTGAATATTCATTGTTTATTTCGCCAAATACTTGGCAGGCAAAGGTTCTAACAGTACACAGCTTCAAGAAAAATCGTTAAACTGTTCTTTATAAATGGTAAAGAACAGTTTAACGATTTTTCTTGTCGCCGTCTTCACAGCCTAAAAATCAGATCAGCCGGTTGTTATTATAGATACGCGCGATCTGTGCGTGCATTTGCAGGTGCCACAGTAGAGGTCTATATCCACTCCACTGATTCCCTCAATTCATCTCCTCATGTTGCTGCGAAGTTATTAAAGGAAAATGTACAACCAAGAGTGGAGCTTTTCCAATTTACACATATTCAATCAAGCAATATAATCAAAACCTTTATACAACTAAACATTAAAAACTCAGAAGATCGTTGGCGAATGACCATAAAAGTATTCTATTATATTATTGAGTCAATAGCTCCACACTTAGCATTTATTTTTAATCAATGTATAGATATGTGTGTGTTCCCAGACTTAATGAAATTTAGTAAACTAGTAAATAACAGCAAGCTGTGTAGGCAGAGCTGATATTTTTTAAATTTAAAAAATATTTAAATATTTTATTTTTAATTTTTTAAAAATATATGGAACCCTGTACGACATCTAGCGACGAGTGCTGTTACTTTTTCTGTTGATGGGAGTGCAGTGCAGACTCTGCACTGCAGAGTGGCCGGCCATACGTTTTCCCATATGTTTTTTTTTCTAATTGGAACGATTTTGGACCGTTCTTCCTCACCAACGAACATTTAAATTTCAAATTAAAGGATACAAAACTACAATATGTTAGCTATTAGTGTGTCGATTTTGGAGTTTCTCACTATTACCGTCTAAACGCTAGCTGGATGACATCAGTCTACCCCAAACGGCAATTTTGAGGGTAATGTGGCTCCGCTGGCTATCGCAGCTCTGCCAATTAATTCCATTATTCAAGTCTCGTGAAAAAAGTGAACTGGGGAATTACAGACCCATATATATTATGCCAGTATTGAGTAAAATATTCGAAAAGATAATGCTTGATCAATTACAACTCTATTTTAAGACCAATGAAATTTTTCATAGTACACAATACGGATTTACAGCAGGTAAATCCACTACAGATGCGGGGGTGGCATTGGTCAAGCATGTTCTTAGCGCATGGGAGAGATCCCAGGATGCTATTGGGGTACTCTGTGATTTCTCCAAAGCTTTTGATTGTGTCGACCATCGGACATTATTGCTCAAGCTGTGCCATTATGGAGTTAGAGGTAAAGCCCATGATTTTAAATGGGGTCAAATCTAAAGGCAGTAATGTTAATATTGGGACCCTTTTTATTTTTAGTATATAAATGATCGCCCCTACATGGCATACATACATACAAAACGGCGGATATACTACTGTTTGCCGTTGACACTTCTTTAATTTTTAATGTTGCTCGCCGGTGCGAAAATATTGACAAGGTAAATAGTGTTCTATCTGCTATTTTAAATTAGTTCACATGCAATAATCTTTTATTAAATTCAACTAAAACCAAATGTTTAAAATTTAGTATTCCAAATGTGGCGTCTTCCAATACACAAGTTTTGATTGACAATAATATACTAGAATTTATTAATGATATTGTATTTTTTGGAATTACGATAGACTCAAAATTGCAGCGGGGCCCCTACATAAATAAACTGGCCAGTAAGCTCAGCTCTGCCGCATATGCCGTTAGGAGAATTAGACAATTGACGGATGTGGCTACCGCTCGCTTAGTCTATTTCAGCTACTTTCACAGCATTATGTCATACGGTATACTGTTGTGGGGAAGAGCGGCTGATATTGAAACTATTTTCATATTACAAAAGAGAGCCATCCGCTCTATTTATAACATGGGCTACAGGGAATCACTTAGAGAACTATTTAAAGAAACAAATATCCTCACGGTTACCTCTCAATATATTTATGAGAACATAATGAATGCTCGTAAAAATATAAATTTGTTTTTAAAATGTACTGAAATTTTAGGAGCAGGAATAGATTGCGTATGCCAGTACACCGGCTTGCTAAGACTAATAGATCTTTTGTGGTAAATTGTATTCGATTCTATAATAAATTACCTGAAACAGTTCTGTCCTTGCCTGACAATATGTTCAAAAGACACATCAAAAATACTCTATGTAAGAAGGATTATTTATTATAGAATCGATGAATATCTAACAGCACATGAATTAATATAACTTTAATTGTACCACTTGATATCACTATATATATTTTTTTTATACCACTAAGGTGGTAATCAAGCATACGGCCTGCCTGATGTTAAACAGTCACCGTAGCCTATGGACATTTGCAACACCAGGGGCGTCACTCATGCGTTACCGACCCTCTAAAAACCTCTTCACGTATTTCTTGAAGAACTCCATGCTGTAGTTCCTTGGAAAAACCTCGGCTGGGAGCTCATTCCACAGCTTGAGTGTTCTCGGAAGAAAACTTCTCTGGAACCGCACCGTACGCGACCATAGCGGTTCAAGCGTGTGAGGGTGAACTCCCCGCCGTCGGCGAGCGGTGCGGTTATAAAAAGTAGCCGTCGGCATATATGTACACTCATTACATTTATTGTAATATGTATAAGATGATTTGAAAAAGACCTATATTGGCAAGTTTCTTTTGGCATTTCTTCTTCGCCAATGGTCATTTGAAATGCTGGTAGATTAAAAAAGAAAAAAATTAAAAAAAAAATGATAAGATATAATATTGAAAATGTAATACGTGTCTAAGTGCCCGTGAGGGTCTAAAGGAAAATAAAGAATTTTTATCTATGTTTATCTTTTTATATCTCCGATATTATTCGAGCGCCTACAAATGACGACTAACAAAGTCATCGAGTAGAGTAAGTAATTTTGGGAGAATCTAATACTCACCATGCCGATTGGCTTGACCTTATTGCTGAAGAAAAAGTCGTTTTACAGGTGATCTCTTTGACTTTAATTCGAATTTGAATGATTGGGTGCTGTGCGACCCCCCACCATTCCCGTCCCATCTCATGGAAGACCGCCAATGTGCACCCGGTGCCCTAAAAGGGCGATAGATGAGTTCCATTATTCAAAACTTATATAGTATATTGGCTCCCTGCTCTATAAAGTAATGAAGTGGTGAACTGCACGACTCCTGGTATACTTAGAGACTTACGATTTGAACAGCGACCGTCATTCGACTTTTTTTTTATTCCGGGAGGCATACAAGTATACGGCCCACCTGATGTAAAGCGGGTACCGTAACCTATTAACGCTTGCGATATATTAAATATCACTCGCGCGATGCCTCCTCTGCTTCTTACACAGCAACTCCTTGGGAACTTACTGGTCACCTCACTCACACGCAGGAACACAACAACCCTCTAGGGAGTTATTTGGCTGCGGTTTTCTATGAGGTGGAAGGTACTTCCTCAGACGGGTTGGTTTGATGCGCCCTACCTCTCTTAAAACGACTGAGTGATCTTCTAGTGTATCTCACACACCACTGGGCTTCGGCGATTGAAAGTCAAGGTGAAGCATTGGCTGTCTTTAAGATATGGCGAAGGGTTTGGCATCGGGGTCTTTCAATGAAGTTACAATCATACGGGCTAACCAGGAGCTCGTGAAATGGATTGCCAGCTTCTGTACAGCCGATGCATAAAAACCGTGGTAGATGGTAGTTGCTCCGATAGCCCAGCACAAGAAGGAAATAACCTACGGAGAATCGATGAGACAGATATTATGAAGTAACTCAATTCACCGCTACGGGTCGGGGGGCAAAGTAGAACGCGCAGCCCTTATTGACTAATTCGCGGATCAACATCGCGGCACTTCTCGGCTTATTGGTTAAAATATTCTCCCATTGATCAGTAGGCTTGAATCGCCGAGTTAAGCGCTAAAAGACAACGATGAGCAGTTAAGTGGTTTATTGGTCTGTGGCACATCACCATATGGTGTTATGCTGGCGTCTGACAGGATGCGGTGTACCCGACGTTGATTCTGTTGGATATCAATGATGTGTTGTCAATTGACAGGATGCATTATGTGGACAACAGCGTCGGGTACACTTATTATATATACCTAGTCGGGTCATAAGTTGTGTCAAAACCTTATTATTTTAATTTTGGAATACTGGTCGTATCGTAAGAGGAGCGGCCGACCTCGCCCAGTTAGGACATCAAAGCAGTGAAGACGCGAATCTAAAGAAATTCCGTGCGTAAACAAGAAATCTTAGCTCTTCAGATAGTATTAAGCAGAACCACTGTCAACAGAGTGTTAATGAAGACCTGGGACGACGAGCTTATCTTGAAAAAGACGGTCATTTTGAACGAGCGTTTGAAAAAAAATAGGATGGAAACATCCAGCGCTTTGTTATGGCGGTACGCGGGAAAAAATACGGCAAAATTTTGTTTTCGGATGAAAAAGTTTTTACCACCGAAGAAAGTTACAACAATCAAAATGATAAGGTGTATGCCCGAGGGTCCAGTGAGGGCATTATCCTCCATCAATCAATTGCTTGGCTTCGGGTGTTTTTCTATGAAAAAGGTGTGAAAAACAGTGCCATGGTTTACTAAAATACCGTCCTAACAAACATAGTAGAGCGTCTTTCTCAAACAATGTTCAAAAACAAACACTGGTTATTCCAACACGACCCTGTGCACCAGCTCATAAGGCACGTAGCACTCAAAACTGGTTGACCGCCCGTGGAATTGACATCATCGGGCATGAAGACTGGCCCTCTTCTAGTCCAGATTTAAACCCACTGGACTACAAGATATGGCAATATTTGGAGGAGAAAGTCTGCGCTAAACTGCGTCATCAGAATTTCTCCGAGCATCACTGGTTAAAGCAGCGGCAGAAATAAACATAAATGTGGTGCTGGCTGCGATCGATGACTGGTCACATCATGGGCATGTATCCAAAATGGAGGAGGGCCTTTCGAATGATGTAAATAAAATTTTATTGTACATTTAATTACCTTTCATTTCATATATAACTGTTACATAATTATCAAAAAGTGTATCGTTAATTACATCACAAGTTTTTGACAGAACTTATGACCTGACTAGACCATCCCCAGTTTCCTTGTGTATGAATAATCGAAGTAGTATCAGACTCCCCCAGCCATTGAACTTAGTCCAACTCAACCCATAAAGACAAAAGTCTGCGCGTTTATTCGAAATTAGGTTACGAATATGTTAAATATTCGCAAACTTAGAGGGACTGCCGCTGTGCAATTCGTCCACTTTGGTAATTAAACTTACGTAACCAGTTACAAGAGAAAATTTTTCTTTCGCTGTTTTGTAACTAGTTATGAGAGAAGAATTATTTTCCACTTACATAGATCAAATTATTTCCATTTTTGTAACCAGAGATATTAGTTTTTATAAAAAGAAAATAACATCGAAATAATAAAGTGTTTTTCACATAACTTTTTAAGTAGTACTATTATCAGAAGTCATTTAATAATAGGTACGACGAGCGAAACGAGGAGGAGTGTTAGGTATAACTGCGCCGGAGCGGCCGCCAAAGCGCCAGAACCGAACATTGACTGTTACGGAGGAAACTGATCTGAAAAACAACATTATGAGTTGAAGTGTGTTCTTAGTAATGACATTTTTAATAAAAAAAATATGATCTCCGACTATTATAAAGGATAGTTCTGAAAAAAAAATGAGTTTTAAAGTATATGACTCATCCACGTTCATAATTATCAAAAAGTTACAAAAGTGGAAAAATAATTATTCTCAACTAGTTACCAAACAGCGAAAGAAAAATCTTCCCTTGTAACTGGATACGTAAGTTTAGTTACCAAAGTGGACGAAGCAATGCTGTGTTGACTCGCGTGCGTGTTTTAGAAAACTATGCACTCCTATAATCTTACTGGGCGCATGATAGCACCTAGAAATGGTAATTGAACAAAATTGGGGGGTTAATAATAGGCTAAATAAATTATACAAACGAATACATATGTTGTATGTATTATTCAAGAATAATGTTTTAATATTGTAAAAGCAGACATGGCATACTTCACAGACATTACATCAATAATCAATCACACAATAACTCGAGCATATGAGGAAGTAGGTAATATTTTATTATTGCTTGAGAACATAGAGAAATAGAAACATGTAATATTGTTTTAAGCACTATTAGCGGATAATAATTTGGTAAGCATTCTCCACAGAATATCTAAAATCCTAGGAACTGCGATAATAAATAAACATTCTCTGGCAAAATAAAGTAGGGTCATACGATGCTTGCTAAATTTTCATAATCTTCTCCACAGGCGAAACGAGAGAGAAACATGACGTGCAAGCAAAGATATATCTTATTACCAGAGCACGCGTGTGCTCCTTCTGAAAGCTGTATACAATATATAGACATAGTAGGCCCTGATTATGAGTATAGAGAATCCGTACCGCGCCGCTACGTTTACTATCTGGTATGCTTTTAATGTATTACAGTACAGGGGAGTATAAATAATATAAATGTAAGTCAATTCATACTGAATATAAACCTAGTCAACAAAGTAGGTATGCAGGCTACTTTATTTGATCTACAGCATGTCGCTTACAACAATTTATCCATTCACTCGTACCCACGGAGTAAACATAAAGAGCACAGATATAGTTACTAGGTAAATGATAGACGCATCGGCGACTGGTTAAATTTCTAATCAGCATTACCTTCTTCTTCACCAACCCTTACTCATCTCACTGCAGGGATACAGGTCTCCCTTCAACCGAAGGGGTTTAGAGCATACTCCACCACGCTACTCTGCGGATTGGCGGAGGCCAGTGTTGTCAAGCCGACCGAAGGCTACTGAATTGGTTTAACGACTGTCATCTATGGACAATAGCCGCGACCTGGCACGTGCCTTCCGAAGCACGAAAGCTCGAGGTAGATAAACCCATCCATAGACAGGCTGGCTTCGACGTTGCTTAATAAAGGACGATGAAGAAAGATTGGAAAGGGAGGTGTGCTAAGGATAGCCGAGCTAAGGAGCTCCAATGCTTCATATTAATCCCAAAGCTTTGAACGCCTATTGTCAAACGTCTCCTAGTGTGAATAGCAATAAATAACAATCCCTTGCCTCAATAACAAAACAATATTTTTAACAGAAAACAAACTAGAATAAATATATATATATATATATATTACGTCTGAAATCGACCTAATATAGGGGAGGGGTTATCAAAAAAATATTACTTTAGATTATATTTATAATATAAAAGATAGGATATTACTTTAGATTCGGTGTTATTTTGCGAAATTCAAATTTACATGCAAATAATAAAAAAAATACAAATAATAATAATAGCATGATCTATCCTTGGTGACGGAAGCTCACAAAGAAGGTTAGATTAAATTACCGAACAAAATATTAATAAAAACTAAGAAAAGAAATATTCCCTCCGGTCTTTTAGAACCGTCAAAAGGTAAGAAATTATTTTAACTTACAGAACGAGTACAGGCACTATATGCGCAGTAAATATCATAAGACATTCAAGTATTACACACAAAGTGATTTGAACTTATTTCGATAAGGATTTTAGACATGTGTAGACATATAGTCTTCCAGAGACAGAACGCTCAGAAATACAATGCGAAACTATCGGTAATATGGTTGCTATGCTCGCATATGGTACTGACTGGATTACTTATTATATATATTTTAGACAGCACAGACATCAAATTAACTAAAATAACTATTCAAAAGAATATTTTTTATATTATACCAAAATAAACTAACAATCTAATTAAACCCTTCGAATTTCAAATATCGTATTTACAATTCTTCAATTAAGACTCATAACAGCTGTAACAAAAATAATCACATAAAATAGTGTTGTTTTGAAAATAACATATAATTTATAACTGTATTTCAATATTTTCATAATTCATTAGGTATACGTTTATTCGATTTTAGTAACAAATATAATTACAATGGATGTTATAAATTAATAGGCGGGATCAACGGAAATTCAACATATTGTAATTATAACAATTTGAAATAATATTAAATGTAATAATTACATATAGTAGTTCGTTTTCCTAATCGTCAATTTCGTAAACCGGTAAGTAATAGCGAGGGTATATAACTATGAAAATGCGATCCATTTCTTAAATAAAGTACAATTTGTGAATAATTATAATAAAATATATCATGTACCTATATGTAGTATTAAAAGGTATATCGAATCGAAAGAGGTGATCATGTGTATCAATACATACTGCTTTCACTAAGAGATTGACATTGAAATTGCAAAAATAAATTCGATTTCTTCAAACAAATATGATCAGTTGATGGGACAATTTTCAGAGACGTGGAAATAAAACTATTACGAAATATTTAATAAGAACAGCTCTATGGAACCACAGTAAGAGATTTTCTTATCAATTGGTAAAATCCCCTCTTCCAAATGATATATCCTTATTAATTACATATAATATTTCAACGGAATATACGAGATCTAAACTCTTTGGTTATAAATATAGCACACAATTGGAATAGCCTAAAGACAGAAGTCGCACGGCGTTCACCGGAATGATATTCAAGAAGCGACTATAATAGGGCCACAATAAGCTCAAACCAGCTTTGCTTGCTAAATAAACCAACACGAAACCAAATAAAGAAAATGAACAAAAAAAGGGAGCAGTGACATGCTCAATGTTTTTCATAAACAAAGTAAGGAACAAATAACTATTCGAAAACAAATGAAATAAAAGTGCACCCGAATTATTATAATATGCTAGCAAACTATATTTACAGCGAGAACTTCACTATAAACCGTCAAAAAGTTTTCAAAGCATAGACTAGCAATTCCTAGAATTATCGTGGAATGACTTAAGCTGAGAAAAACAAGAAGGTACGGATCTGACGATGTGAATCATCAGACCCGTACTTACTAAAATGTACATTTGGCCACACAATTACGATTAAGCATGTCGCTTTGTTAGGAACTTCAAGTTGCAAATTGTCATAATGTACAGCTATTTTGTCAATAATTCATTAAAACATGAAAGATTAGAACATTAAAGAGAGCATAGGCTTTTGTAAACGACATGCTACGATATCGAGAAATCGTGTTATTATACGCCATTTTTAAAAACTGGTGAATATAAAATACTAGACATATGGAGCACTTCTCGCGAGCAAAGTGGACTGCACCTTTAGGCGGAAGTACCTGCATACCAGCTAGGAACTCATGATTTGGTTCAAAGGCAATCTGCGAGAATTTGTCATGATCCCAAGCTTATTTTTGTGTTATGCCGACTGCAATGGGTTGTGTCCAAAGAAGTTGTTTTATATGATGCCATATAAAATCACATGTCATAACTTGAATAGAGTGAACTTCCTGCTAATGTTTCCTCAAATGACTGTTACATGGAGATCTTAACAAAAGGTGCGAAGATGTTTACAGCGCCGGCAACATACGTGTAATGCCACCGGTCTTTACTTATACTACAGTACGTTCTTATAATCCAGTAACTGCTTGTTAAATTCAGGCGTTATTTTGCGAAAGTTAAATTTACATGCAATTTGTTCTATCCTGCATTGGTGACGGAAGGTCACGAAGCAGTTTAGCTTAAGTAGTACGCTTAGCATTAGGCGGACCATAGGAGTTTCGTATGGCAACATATTGTTAGTTTTCAATTGCCAAAAGATATTGTTACTGAAAACATTATTATTCTTCTTCGCATCAAATGAATGACATTAGGTTTCGTTGGTTCTGATTGCAAAACATCCGACACTCTTTTAACAAATTGAACGTTTATTTATTTGCATGAATTTGTGTGAAGGTAAAAATAGGTACTTTTATAACAAGGAAATGAGTATGATTCACGAGAAATTTCAATTGAAAATGAGAGAATAAAACGAAACCGCATTACTACAGCTTAAATCAATCCTTCGTCGATTATGCACTTTAATACAGGTGCATTCCCGAACCGAGACATGAACTTTGACTTGGGTAAGTCTGCGAGATGTAGTGTGCCTATAAATAACCAAGTGATAGAATAGAATAGAAGGGATGGGAGGACGAGGTATCGTAGGACTGTTTTGTTGTAAAAATGTATAAATAAACAAGTGTTACACATAACTATATACTATGTATGCAGCCTTAATTTAATCATAGCTAACTGAAAATCTGTTCCATACTATTTCTAATTTTACTCAGCAATAGAATATAAACTCAAAACATGTATAGCACTAAATTAACGACAGAATAAAGTGCCAGCGTTACACAATGAAAATTTCTGGATTTGTATTGTAATGTTCATGTCTATACACCTGTACAAAAGTGCTTAGGAACTTTATATTAAACATTAAATAAAAATGCCCACAGCGACATTGTCTATACCATAACCTAATACAATAAGCTATTTTAAAATAAATAAAATTAAATCAAACACATATATCGTTTGGATGAACAAACAACAGGTTTTCCACAATATAAGATGACCATAACACAGTACAAATATAAATAAATATGTGTACAGCACGACACCATAAAAGTTACAAGACGCTTCTTACTCCGTCGTCAGTTAAAAGACAGATCAAGCAGCAGACAATCTTGCAGGTTCTTGTATTTATGGGAAGATCATAATGTAATGTTCACTTTGGTGAAAGTTATCGATTATTTAATTTGTTTTTATAGCTGTCGGAATAAGAATTGTCACGTAACTTATCGTGTCGAACTGTACATGTACAGTTCAATTCAACTCAGAAGTTACAAAATGTGCTTCATTGTTGACGGTCAAAAGATAGATGAAAAAGCAGATCATCTTGCAACTTGCTTGTTTATGAGAAGATTATAACACGTTGTTCATTTTGGGGAAAGTTTTATTTGTTTTTGGCTATCGGAACAAGAACTGTCATGTAACTTGTAATTTGTGTTGCACTGTACCTATAATTGAAATATTATTTTTATTACTTACCTCTTTCTAATAGATAAGGTTAAAGAGAGCCAACACGTATTGTCAATTCTTGTATCAAAATGTTGTGGTCATCTAAGCCTATAGCAACTCAAAATAAATTTAACCGTAACGATATAAAATTGTGAAAACGCTGAAAATTTCTCTCAGTCGTTGGTTATTACATGTTCCAATACTAATTTGACATTTAATGCCTCCTATATAGACCAAATAGGGTTCAAAATTTCGTCGTCTCAAATGTTAAACTGACTTCAGATATTACAGATAATGACTTTCCTAAATAGGGCTCCAGTTTCAAAAAATGTTGCTGCTATTTTCAAATTAAATCTGTTGCTATTATCAAATTAAATTTTAACGTGAAAATATACACATAAAGCTTGTAGAAATTTCTGTTACATTTGACGATGAAATTATTGAGTTGACGGATTCAATGGTTCATACAGTTCAAATTTTTTAACTACTTTACGAATGTAGAGACTGGATTTTTACGCGAGTTGATCCAAAACTTCACGAATACATTAACTACCTTGAATGACGGTTGTTTTGTAAATAAAAAATATAAAAAAGTAGCAAGTACGTTTTCACGCTAAAACCCCCCACGTACACACACGACATAAGTCAATAATGTTGAATATTCTGTTCATCCAAACAAGCGATCCATACATACATACGAGCATACAATATCATCATAGTATTTGAATAATATTATTGTGACCCATGATAATTTAATATCTTTACAATGCATTATTATAACAGCCAGTTTATATTATAAGATAAATACTTAATAAATAATTTTCTAACGTAATCTACATAATATTTGGTATAACAGACAATTCGTCTACAATTATTACGAAAGTATATACATCGTAGCGAATTGGGTATTTGATTGTATCAAAAATAAATAGTGTTTTGTGTAAAACAAAATATCTAGGAAAATGTAAGCTGATTTAACATTGTTAAAAAATTATGAATTTTAAATCAATTAAACGTGATATTTTGACAGATAAAAACTAGCAACTAATTTGACTAAGGTGACCCATTCGGACATCTTTGCTACATTAACAAAGTGTAATTTTACATTATTAATTTCACTGAATAATAACCGATATTTCGTATGCACACCAGCCCGCCAGACAAGTGCAAACAAGTGACTTTCTCCCATATACAAGGCAAGCGGCTGTTCCCAAATGTTAATAATCGATTAAAATAGCGGCTACTATCACACATTACTATGGCTGGTGTGGATACGCCCATACACATTTAAAAAAATACGCTCTAGGCAAGTACGGCCGCTTAATAATTTTTTATATGTTCACAGTTACCGTTTTGTTTTACATGAACCTTCTGTAACGACTTCATGATGTCAATTTCGTTTTGTTCTTTGCGCGAATTTCGCATTTCGAACTCGAGTCGATGGCGTATTATTCGTTGCACTATATCATCCGTGGTCATCGTATTGCCAGAATTTAAAATCTGCAAATGAAAAAATGAAAATAAAATGAAAAATGTTTTATTTCTTTCACAATTTACATATTAGAGTGTGGAGGGTGGGCTCCTTCTTTTAAGTGTGAAACACCTGTGTCAGAAGGAGTCACTCTTCCATAACAAATGGTTTTACATAAATTAATATTAATAACCAGGAGAATACATATTTATTTATTTAGATATCTACATTATATTGTAATGAAAATATAAGGAATCCAATGTTGATTTTAATTTTATAGTCTATGGGTGTGTGTGTGTGTGTGTGTGAATGTACGTGTGTGTGTGTATGTATGCAAATGGACATTAACTATTGTTAAGTATTTAAAACTGACCAGACAACCAACTTATCTCCTGTTATAGACCATAAGTAAGAGGTAGATAACTGATAGACAGTAGACATAAGTACAGAAATGAAAAAAAAAAAACAAACGAGGCGTTAAAGAGAGATAGGGCGTATCAAAGTAACTCGTCCGGGGAAGTATCTCCACCTCACAAAAGAGTGTAGCTAAGTAACTCTCTGGAGCATTATTGTGTTTCAGCGAGTGAGTGTAACGTAACGAAACTCTTGAGATACTTTTTGTATTGCAAGGCAATCTCGTAGTTAAGCGTGTAACCTGTGGCAACCGCGTGTAGATTGGTTTCTCAAGTTTACGTAACAATCCTAAATAATTTCGACATAAAAATAAATATGCCTAAATGGTGAGAGAAATAAGCTAAAAATAAAAAATGGATTAGAGAAATAAGCTAAAAATAAAAAATGGATTAGAGAAATAAGCTAAAAATTCATTAATATCCATTTCGTGAGTTTCGTATGTAGCGTGATGAGTCAATAAATAGTGTTTTATGAGTCAAGAACACATTACACTGAAAAAGCAATAATTCGTAATATTTACTAAAGTGTACTTACTGACTATTTAACGTCTGACTCAACACTTGCAATAATAGTATCTACATAAGCCAAAACCTCTCTAAGAAATCTTTAGATAATTTTACCTTGAAGCAGCCCCGCTGCTTTGGTACTTCATAAGGGTCTGCGCCGTCGGCATCGGTCGCGATTGTGGTTTTCCCATGACACACCACCTTCACTCTGAAGTGGTCCATTAGCTCGGCGGTCACACTGTACGGAGCACCGATCACCACCTCGTGCACGTACTGGTATTTGAAAAATAGAAAACATACAACGATTTTATTCCCATCTATTCCTTCCAAAACATTTATATAAATGTTTTTGAGGAATAGATGGGAATGAAATCGTTGTACGGTAAATTCAAAATAAATTACAATAAAAACAAAGCTAGTGTTACACAGGAGGAGTTCTGCCTAAAAGACATCTCTTCCAGCCATCCTAGAGCTATTGATAGAATATTTTACATGGGGGAAAGAACACACGTAAACCAATTCACTACAACAATATTATAAATTTCTTAAAAGTAACGAACATCAAGGCTATCTAATACGTATAACGAATTGACTAATAAACAAAACAATACATAAAAATGAAAAAGAAACTAAAATATATAAATATATTAAATAGAGAAACTAAAACAAACATGGGATACCATTTAATGTATGCATCCATAGCTGATCAGAAATCACCAGTTAAAAATATTTTGATTCGGATTTTGAACAAATCTATAGAGGGAGCCAACGTTACCTTTAGAGAAAGTGCATTCCAAAGACTAACAAACTTTGCAGAAAAAGACTGTGTACGAATTTGTTTTCTGACTTGGAATATCGAGAACAAGTGTATCACAGGAACGCAAGCGAGTGTCCACATCACGAAGATGAATTGTCTCTTTTAGGTAGGAAGGCGCAGATGGATTAAATAAAACATTGTTAAGTAAGCTGAGAATGTCCATCTTCCTATGATCTCTCGTTAACCAATTGAGACGTTTGCGGTATTCCGAGACGTGATCGTATTTGCGCAGTCTAAAGATAAAGCGAATACAAAGGCTTTCCACTTATCCAATAATTCTTCGAAAGGATCCAGATACGCGACATCACCGTAATCAAGCAATTTAAAATTTTAGCGCCTAAATATCTCAGCGATTTAAACCTATATGACCCCCGACTAAAGGGAGAATATTAAAAAAATAAGCCAATAAGGCTGCGATATTCGCCAGTGAACTAGCCAATTATAGCTACTGCACATTCTAATTAAACCCTTTTTTGTGTACCTTGAGTACTTAATGAAAATGTTGCGCTCTATATTTTTCCTAGCTTCTGAGGCAATCGTCCTTGGCCTGACAAGATGATGAGTGCTCTTCTGTAAAGAGAATATATCTGTGCCTTTCACCTGGCTATCGGGGCAGAAGGCGTTTTGATCGATCCACTCTCTTCAACTGTAGGGATTTATTTACGGTATGCCCTGTGTATCCACGATAAGCGTCGAGCTTCATTCAGGTCTTGTTTTATTATACGCAACAGAGTCCTAGCAGGGAATCTTCATTTCTTGCGATAAGAGTTTTTGTTTCCTAATGGGGTTTCGGAGAATTAACAGCCTTTGTTTTTAACATAATAAACGCGTTCCAAATTCAAAATAATTAAAGACTTGAAAAAGAAAAGTTTTTATATAACAGTATTTATGGCCAGACTAGTTATATTTGTATTTTGTCGAGTACTTGCTTGTCCGTACGTGACGTCATAGACAAGTTAGGTCCGAAAACCAGCACCAGGACTGGGACTATGAAGGAAATAACAAATAACCTATAGAGAACCAATGAGAATGATATTACGAATAATTAATTAATTAATTAATTCACCTTTACGGGTTGGGGGGTAAAGTAAAATGCGCAGCTCTTATTGGCAAGTTCTGTGAATCAACACGTGCGGCACATATCGGCTCGGTAAAACAGTCTCCCATTGGTCAGTAGGATCGAATCGCTGAGAAATGTAGGTGCTAAAATACTACGTTTTCGTGAGCGCGGGGTACCTTCATCAGTCAAATGGTTTATGGTTTCTGTCTTGGACAGACCCTGGTAATACGCTGAGATCAGACCTATTTGCTGTACATGCAGTATAATTGTCCTTTATTTGTCCTCAATGTTAATATGTACTTAGTCTGGCCATAAATACTGTTACAATTAAAAATAAACAAAATATTACATTAAATAGTTATTAGATTCAGCACACAAAGCAGGTTAGATCAAATTGCATATTACATTTGAATTTGGAATCTGTAATTTTTATATGATTGTTCATATTGTTTTCTCATTTTAGCGCCAATACATTGTACAATATTTTGCGATATTAAAATGGAGTGGGGTGATAAAGAGAACCGAATCGCTGTGATTGCATTACACAAAGTAGGTATGGAGTCAAATGCAATTTTTAAAACTCTCCATACGCTTGGTATTAGTAAAATGTTTGTGTACCAGGCTATTAATAGGTACAATGAGACCTCCTCTGTTTGGGACAGAAAAAGATCTAGCCGTCCACGTAGTGTTCGTACGAAAAAGGTGGTCAAAGCAGTGAGGGAAAGAATTCAAAGAAATCCTGTCCGAATGCAAAAGATTTTATCTCGGGAGATGAAGATAGCACCTAGAACCATGTTGCGTATTTTAAAAGATGACTTAGGACTTGCAGCCTATAAGAGACGTACAGCCATGCAATTCTGTAAGAGCAAACATCCTTACATCCTCGGAAACATCGGCTGTTATACCCTTGAACACAAAATTGCAATTCCTTAGTGTCGCTTTTCATGGTTGTGCGACACTAGCGCCGCAAGGTTGCGTTTGGAATTGGAATTCTACAAGGCAAACAGCCTCGCGTACGCTTACAGCCTTATAGAATACCAAATAATTTAGCCGTGATCACAGTAGACGATGTCAAAGCTGTGACATCTGTGATCACAGCGACGCACACAGCCATTACGAGTCGCTTAGAGAATTGCATGGCTGGTCATTTCTTAGCTGATAATTTAAAAAAAGAATAGGGTGGTAAAATCGAAACAACTAATGAAGCGGTACGCAAAGGGAGGTCACAGAAAAATTTTGTTTATGGACGAGAAAATTTTTATTTGAAAAATTGTTAAAATGTTGCAATTGAGCAACATTTTAACAATTTTTTTTATACAATGCCGGTGACATGCAAACATACGGTCCACCTGACGTAAAGCGCTTACCGTAGCCTATGAATGCTTGTAATACACTGAGCATCACTCACGCGATGCCACCTCTGCTGCTAACACAGCAACTCCTTAAGAGCTTACTGGTGACCTCACTCACACGCAGGAACACAAGAATTTGCAGGGAGTTATTATTTGGCTGCAGTTTTTTGTGAGGTGGAGGTACTTTCCCGGACAGCTGCTATAATGCGCCCTACCTTTCTTAAAAACAGCTAGACCAAGACAAACAGACGTGTTAACGCACACAAATGTTTATCCCGTGTGGAAATCGAACCCATGAGCGTTGGTTTCAAAGTAGCGTCACAGCGCGTTTGACCACTGTGCCAAACTCGTCAATAACCATTTATTTGCTACATACAATAGAATAGGGTGTAATAAATTAGTATGAGATAAATAATGATTACCTTACAAGCCAGTACCGACAGCACACGTTCGTGTAAGTTCATGATTGGGTAATTTGAGCCTTTATAGCGGTTGACTTCCAGGTCTGTATGAAGACCCACAATGAGAAAGTCCCCTTGTTCGTGTGCCGCCTCCAAGAAGTCTAGATGACCCACGTGGAATAAGTCGAAAGCACCAGCCACGTATACCACCTGTACATACATTATACATTCATTTAACACAGCATTAACTTATCCCAATCTAAGCAACTTATGCAATAGAATGAATAAAGTTCTATATAAGTCTGGCCATAAATACTGTTACATAGATAATTTTCTTTTTTTCAACTCTTTAATTATTTTGAATTTGGAACACGTTTTATGGTTAAAAACTTTCGATTCTTCGATTTCCAGCCGTTTTACATATTTATTTTGTGTTTATTATCAAATTACAATATGGAATGAGGTGTTAAAGAAAATAGGATTGCAGTGATTGCCTTGCACAAAGTGGGTATGGAGCCGTCGATCATATTCAAGACAATTCAAATGCTTTGGATACAAAGATAAGATATCTGATAAGATATATGATTGTATATCGTACTATCAACAGATATACCAACCTCCTCTGTTGAAGACCATAAAAGATCGACCGTGTGCTGTTAGAACGAGAGGCTGTTAAAGCCAGAATTCACCGAAACCCCATTAGGATTCCTGCGACTGTAATGGTTTCGTGCGGGGTTTCTTATCAAGGAGTCACAAAGCTTGATTTTTGTGAAAAAGGAGGGAAGACTTCACCCAAAGTGTATCAACTATCTTGGATCATGACACGAACTATCCAAGCCTTGCTCGAAACCAACCTTTCGGACTTTATAAGAGCTGAAGTCGCGTTTCGTCTCTTAAGAAATCTTAGGAACAAGCAGTGGCTAAATTTCCTATGGAAACAGTGTGTAAATCCATAGATCCATGGCCAGACAGATTAAAGGCCTGTATCAAAGCCGGCCACCTTTGGCTTTCGAATAGAATCATTTTTTTATTGTTTGCTGACTTCTATATACATGTACATACCTATAAATTTTATTAAGATTACATTACTTCATAAAAAATAACAGAACTTATGGCCGGCCTAGGTATATCCTTACGTCAGGTGCTTTAAGGGGTTATGTTACAATCAGTATTTTTTATACATACATATTTTTATATATTTATACAACGTCGGAAGGCGTACAAGCATACGGCCCACCTGATATAAAGCAGTTACCATAGCCTATGAACGCGTACAATACATTTAAGTATCTATCTATAACTTCACGCCAAATCACTTACGGGGTAGGCAGAGAGAACCGAGCGCCACGTGACTCGATTCTTACTGATGATTTACATACCTCACTCGCTTCTTTAACATTCATTGCTCTTTTCATGCACGCTCGCCGGTTTCTAGGGCTTCTGACATCACCTTCTGATAGAACACGACCAATTTGATCATGGTAGGTAAGTATAAATATTTTCAACGATTAAAAAGATAAAATAAGAATAGACATAGTCCGTTGGTTCGGAAATGTAAAAAGAACGCAGGAAGAAAGAATTACGAAACAGATATACAACACCAAATAGAATATAGGAGTCGAGGAAGGCCAAAACTTACCTACCATGACCAAAGCCTTAGAAACCGGCGAGCGGGCATGAGAAGAGCAATGAATGTTAAAGAAGTGAGTGGGATCTGTAAGGAGCGAGTCATGTGGCGCTCGGTCCTCTTTGCCTACATGATATGACGTGAAGTTAAATAGATATAGATAGATAGACAATGCTATGAAAACAAAATATTTATATGAGAAAATGAACGTTCAATATTGTAAGAAGTTACCAACAATGATTACTTAACGTAATAAATTATAAAATTAAGTACCTATGTAATGAAGAAAAATAAAAAATATTATCATAAAAAAAAACAAAAAAAAAGTAAAAATCTAAGGATCACGCATTAATAGATAACAGAGCAAAAAACCGCAGAATGTGCAATATAGCGTAGTTGTCTATTGCCTAAGAACGTGCGAGAGCTCGCTAAAGGTACCTACATAATAATTGTTATCACTTTGGCATGTTTCTTCACATTGAAAACTAATGAATCTTAGTGATTCATCGCAGTATAGCCAACCACAAACGTGCTTTGCTTGATTGATATCTGAACAGACACTTCATTGAACTCGTGCACAATACGATAAGGAAATCATTGTAGTTTCACATTATTCGTGCAAGCTATAAATACGTGCAATGTAACTTGCATATACGTTAAGATTATGTTTCTAAAATGAACTACGGATAATAAAGCGTATACTCCATTCCATTTAAGTACCATAACGACGTACCACGCTCGTTTCACATAAATGAAGAAATATGTAGACTTTGTTACGGTTGTAAATCCCCAATTAAATCCATATTGAGAAATTTGTTTAGGTTATTGTAGTTAATCAACAGATTTGATTGGACGAACTCGGTGGCGTATTGGCGAAACGCTCTGTTCCGTTACTTTGACACCAACGCTCGTGGGTTCGATTCCCATGCAGGGCAAAAATTTGTGTACATGAACATGTCTGTTTGTCTTGGTATGGGTGAAGAGGTGGGGCGCATCAAAGCAGCCCGATTGGGGAAGTACCTCCACCCCAGCATTACAGCTTTGTTGTTGTGTTCCTACGTGTGAGTGAAGTTACCAGTAAGCTCCTAAGGAGTTGCTGTGTTAACAGAGGTGGCATCGCGCGAGTGATACTTAATGTATTGCGAGCGTCCATAGGCTACAGTAACTGCTTTCCAACAGGTGGACCACATGGTTGTATGCCTCCCGACGTTGGATAAAAAAAGACTTCGTAGTTGGAATGGAGTGTGGGATGTAAAAGGACCTTCTTGGTAGACTATACACCCGACAGGACCTTATCTGTGGGCTTAGGTGAGAGGCCACTGCTGAATTGGATGATTTTCTGTGTTGTAGGCAGAAACTGTGAACAGCCGGTGTAAGGAGACCTCGCCGTGCGATCCGTGCCGAGGTTTGACGAGTGCTCTAATGCCACGGAGTATTCTTTGTCACCCCTCCTGGAAATTAGAGTGTGCCTTAAGGTACAATTAATTTGCACTCAATCCATAATGCTGCAAATCTGAATGGCGAAGTATTTTCACCTCACAGAAAACCACAGCTAAATAACAACTGCCTGTAGATTAGTTATGTTCCTGTGACTGAGTCAGGTTACCAATAATCTCCTTATGAGTTGTAATAACAGCGGGAACCACTTTGCACCAGGTGGGCCAATTTCTTCCGATGGTGCATAAAAAATCTTTCTTGTTTTCTTTATCTTTTTATTTATTTCTTTATCGTATCCAAGAGCAGTGATAGCCCAGTGGGTAAAGTTTCGGCCTGTTGACCAAGAGGTCTCCGGTGCGAATCCTGCCACGATAAAATTCGTGTTTTCGAGTTTATGTATCGAACTCTTATATTGTAATACAAACTCTATGGCCGAGTCTTTCTAGCAGCAATGCTGTTGTGCCTATTAGTTACGGTAACTGGTTATTATCACGCAGGTCAACCGCTTGTTTTCCACTTTATGTGTCATAAATTTATAAAAATCAATGCTATTTTCCTTTTAACTATTATTTACAGACAGATATAGTAAAAGTACTTACATACAAATGTAAGTATTTTGCTTATTTTGGGATCAGATGCTGCTGTGTAATTTACCGAGAAATATGTAGTAATCATATACATTTTAAAGATAATCCAAAGACCTACAAGTATGTACTTGTATGTATAGGAACTATGTTCATATTTAATCAAAAATGTGTAGTTGGAAACCATGCAATTTATTAGTTATATGCATGTTTAGTAAACTATGCAAAATAATTTATAACTTAATCTTTGTACGTCGAAACTTTCGCGCCAAAGACCTCTTAAGGGACAACGGCCACGCGTCCCTTAAATTCAGAATGAACTAATACATAATTAAAACCCCTAAGATGTAACGAAAAAGTCTATATTGACGTTATCATTTCCGGAATCCTAATAGATAAAAAAAAGCTATGAGAATGAATAAGGTGAATAAGATTTTACGTTAAAAATGGAAGGATGTGAGGCCGCGAAAGTTCAATGGCAAATAATTTTTTTGTCTATTTTCATCTTTATCTTGAGGCATAACATGGTCTAAATTACATCAAATATCATATTAGCATGAAGGAAATAACCTATGGAAAACCGATGAGAGCGGATCAACATTGCGGCACTTACGAGTATCGGCTTATTGGTTAAAATATCCTCTCATTACAAAATAGGGTCGAAACGCTGAGATATTTAGGCGCTAAAACACAACATTTTTGTGAGCGCGGTGTGCCTTTATGCGTAATTAAGTATTAATTAGTTTTTTGTATATTAGCCATAAGAAACAATTAAATAAGGAGCCCGATAGGGCAATATATACTTTCTACGGAAAGAAGACAGGAGCCAAACAGCTCCCTACAAGGAAGGGAAGGAAGGAAAACGTGTTTCCGCGATAGCGTAATGTTACGGTAAATAAGCTCGTATAGAGTTGCTGCATTAGCAACGGAACTGACCCTTCGCGGGAGGTACACAGGCACGCTCATAGGCTTTTTGACACCTTAATGGCATACTCAATCAAAACAACAAAGTCCACGGTGTTGAAAAATATATATCAAGCGATCTTGGTAATATAACAATTTCAAATTTCCAATTTCCATTTAACAAAGATTGAAATCAGAACTCCATACGTGAATGAATGATGTAAGAATTCATTTTAAAATTGTTTTCGGCAAGTTGTTAGTAAAACAATAATTTGTAGTCATAGCAACTTTACTTAGTTACTGGTCTTATAGCCAAGTGTCTGTCGCTTATCGAAAGATAGCGAGCATTAACCCTTAACTTCGTTAAGATAATATTTGTATGTTTCATAACAAAATACTATTATAGCCTCGTCTCTTCTAGATTTTATCGATACCGATGATCAGACAAGTGTAGTGCAGTGACATCACTGTTTACACGTGTCCTTACTCCCGCCAATCAGAGCGCTTTTACTCGTCTTGCCCGATGAACAGTATTGATGAACAGTAATTAGCAATTGAAAATTGTAGATTAGTAGTAATAGTAGTTCTTTTAATACTCGCTGGTGTCGTCGTGCTTATTTTTTTAAAGTTATTCATCTTTTGGCGTGTTAGTGAACAAACCTGAACAAATATGAATAAATTTTTACGACATCGACATCTAAAATCGATAACACGAAGTTGGTTGGTAATGTCTCTCAAGTTTTGTTCGTGACTATATTCAATGTGGTTAGTAAATGCTTGTGATAATCTACAACACGTGTTTTTATATCAGTACAGATAAATTATATTTATATAGAGTATGTGTCTTTAAATTATATACGGAGATGAATGATATTTATTGATAATTTATTATAATTATCGTTTTGTTTTACAAACGTAGAGTACTTGCACGCGCGGTGTAATTTTTGAAGTTATTTGTGTTTTGAATTAACAAGTATCGCGTATTTTATTTATTTTGTTGAACCTGACGTTTCGAATGCTTTACCGCGTCCAGACAAACCCAAAAATCTACTCAAAAACATTCGGACACCGTGAGCGATTTTTGTGTGAATCGGAACGTATATAATTAATCCATCCATGTTTTCGTAGATTTACATCTACCGACAATATAATTGAATAACCAATGTACGACAAATGTCACCTTAGTCTTCCTGCGACCACGGACGCTGCAAAGCATTCGAAACGTCAGGTTCAACAAAATAAATAAAACACGCGATACTTTCGTTAAAAAATTGTTTAATTCAATGTATAACAATCGCGAAAACCTAAGACAAAACTATTTATGTTTTGTTACGCGAAAGAACTTATTACGTGCGTACATTAGTACACACATACCATTTATTATATACCCCATACGGCCCACGAGCTGTAAAGTGGATACCGTAGTAGTCCATCATATCAGTCTCATTTCACAATCCTAAGACAACTATAAAACAAGTAGGTTTGTAAAGCGTCATGAAAAATGAAAAATGTTACTTGAAATGTTCTCTTGTGAGAAGTAGCATCCTGCCGACTAGGTCTGTGGTGGAGACACCCGCCGTCCTTAAAACTTCCCTGAAACAAAAAAAAAATGAAAACATTCAATAATGGTTAAGAAAGCCATTAAAACATAGTTTTTTTCATGGGAGTTCGCTTTTTCAAGTCGTTCTTTAGTAAAATAACATTTTTTTATACTACGCCGAGAAGCATACAAGCATACGGCCCAACTGATGTAAAGCGGGTATCGTAGCCTATTTACGCTTGTAATATATTAAGTACCTATCACTCGCGCGATACCTCCTCTGCTGCTTACACAGCAACTCCTTGGGAGCTTACTACTGGTGACCTCACTCACATGCAGGAACACAACAACCCTCTAGTGAGTTGTTATTTGGCTGCGGTTTTCTGTGAGGTGGACGTACTTCCCCAGACGGGCTGCTTTGATGCGCCCTACCTCTCTTAAAACATCAAGATAAACAGACATGTTCATGCACACAAATGTTTGCCTTGTGTGGGAATCGAACCCACGAGCGTTAGTGTCACGACTGAGCCACCGAGCTCGTCATAATTTTACTGAACAGATGTTTTTTAAATAAAACGTCGCGAGGTATACAAGCATAAGGCCCACCTGATGTAAAGTGCCTACATCAGTCTATGAACGCTGGCGATAAATTAAGTATAACTCCCGATGTCACCTCTGCTGCTAAGACAGCAACTCCTTAGGAGCTTACCGGTGACCTCACTCACACACAGGAACATGATAACCTTCCAGGGAGTTTGACGAGCTCGGTGGCGTAGTGGTGAAACGCGCTGTTACGCTACTTTGACACCAACGCTCGTGGGTTCGATTCCCACACAATACAAACATTTGTGTGCAAGAACAAGTCTGTTTGTCTTGGTCTGGGTATTTTCTATGTATAATAAGTATCTATTTACAAAAAAAAAATGTATTTACGTATGTTTATCAGTTGTCTAGTATCCATAACACAAGCTTCGCTTACTTTGGGGCTAGATGGCGCTGTGTAATTTGTCCGACAATATTTATTTATTTATTTAGTTGTTATTTGGCCGTTGTATTCAGCGAGGTGGAGGTACTTCCCCAGTCGAGCTGCTTTGATACATCCTACCTCTCTTAGAAACACCCATACTAAGACAAACAGACATGTTCATGCACACAAATGTTTGTCGTGTGTGGGACTCGAACCCACGAGCGTTGGAATCAAGGTAGCATTACTAACCACTGCGTCACCAAGGTGTTCTATGTGACCGAGTAATGTCACCACGAAGTGTGTGAAAAGTTGCTGGCTTAGTCGCGAGGTAACGCGCATTGCCAGAATTCATAAGCTACGATAACCGCTTTACTGCAAGCGGAACATGACTATGTTTTTCCATACCAGATAAAACCAGTTGAGAATGCGCAAGCCTACATTGCCAGAGGAACACCTGGCTCGTCAATTATATAACAATTCAAGATTTTTTTTTTTTCAAATTTTTTCGGCCAATTTGACCATATTCCTTAAGAGATAGGAACGGTGTTCCTGAACATTCTTATTTTACTTTTTAATGCTGAATCCGAATCTGAAGTCAAAATTCGAATATTCGAAAAAAACGCCCACACAGACAAACATATAGATTTCATAAATAAACGGTGTTCCTGAAAACTTTGTACAGAAAGGAACCATTCATTAGCACTGCGTAAGTCATTGTAGCGCTACCTATGCTTATACTAATCTGATTAAGCTGTTATTTGTTTTTTGATATGACCTTGTATGAGTATGATTTAATACCACACAAAACTATAAATCAGGAAGTTTTTATCTACTACAGTGATTTTATAGGAAGCATAAAGTACGATGGCCTCGTCGCGCTCGTCAGCCTAATCTAACATACAACGAACATCACGTCAACTGTAGTCTTCCTTAGGATGGGTTCAATTATCTTCGTGCTTTGAAGGGCACGTCAAATCGTTGGTCACGGCTGTTAAATAAATAAATAAATATTGTCGGACAAATTACACAGCGCCATCTAGCCCCAAAGTAAGCGAAGCTTGTGTTATGGGTACAAGACAACTGATAAACATACGTAAATACATTTTTCAATACTTATTATACATAGATAATACCCAGACCAAGACAAACAGACATGTTCATGCACACAAATGTTTGTACTGTGTGGGAATCGAACCCACGAGCGTTGGTGTCAAAGTAGCGTAACAACGCGTTTCACCACTGCGCCACCGAGCTCGTCATTCATGTTGTTGTTAGATTACGCATTATAAGCCAAGTCAGTGGCCTTAAGGAGTTGGAAACATTGTTCTCTGACAAGCTTCATTTCATACGACCAAACTAAAAAAAAAAACAATGTCGATCAAATAAAAACTCGCCGTATTTTAGTAGTCTCTTGTAGAGAGCTCATTGCATAAGTTTGCAGTTCGCGGAAAAGATTCGTACCTAGCGCACATATTTATATTCAACTTCGAAAATATTGAGAAGCACGATGGCGTCGTCATACGTGTCAGTTTAATCGAACACACAAGTTAAACAACTTCGACCGCAACTGTCTATAAATGGGTTCAGTCGTTTAGAGTTTCTTCGTACTTCAGAGGGCACGTTAAACCGTTAGGGCTGTTTTCGATAAATGAGAGTCGTTAAGCGTTTTTTACATAGGACTAGCAACCCACACCGGCTTCGCACGGGTGATCTGATCGCTACCAAACTTCACAGGATCACCCGCTGGATTAATCCGAAGATTCCCTGAAAATTTCATCAATATCTGCCTAGCCGTTTTTGACTCCATAGAGGACATACAAACATTAATTTTTATATATATAGATTTCTGCGTCAAATAAAATTTGAATTGCGTTGACGAATGGTTAAAGAGCTCGCCGATTGTGGTCGAGTGGCTGTAGTGCCTAGTTCGGAAGTCCTAACGAATGACAGAGGGTGTCAAACTAATCTAACCCTTTACTGGACCAGGACAGTCTTAACTATTGCCTGAGAAAGGCGCCGAATCAATAAATCAGAGCCTAATCTTTAAGCCAGCGTTCACGTGCCATCACTCTAATTCGCACTGAAAGTTCGGGTCTAGCAAATGCTAGTAATGCGGTACATAATTGCCTGCACGCATTCGAGACGATGCTTATCTTTGCGTGACCTACTATGTGATCTATTTGCACATCTTTATTTTTAAATGCTCTAATTTTTAGTCCATCGCGATCATAAACAAACTATAGCCTATCCAATGTGCTTTACAGAAATTTATTACTTTTACAACACAAAGAACATCTACGTTCCATCCTCATTGGCTTTCTGGTAACCCTGCCTTATGGAACCTGCCCTATCTATCTTTCAACAGAGTCTTGTTTAGAAATTAGCTGTGTCTCATTTTATAAATATTTAGTACCAACTGAATATCTCTGCACAGGTTTTTTTTATACTACGTCGGGAGGCATACAAGCATACGGCCCACCTAATGTAAAGCGGGTACTGTGGCCTATTAACGCTTGAGATATATTATCACTCGCGCGATGCCTCCTCTGCTGATTACACAGCAACTCTTGGGAGCTTACTGGTGACCTCACTCACACGCAGGAACACAACAACCCTCTAGTCTAAGGAGTTGTTGTTTGGCTGCGGTTTTCTGTGAGGTGGAAGTACTTCCCCAGACGGGCTGCTTGGATGCGCCCTACCTCTCTTAAAAAAAAGTAATTAAGTAAGCCAATTCATTTGAAGCTCATACCTGTATCTGCCCGCTTCTTTCACCAAATGATATGTATCGATTCCGTCAGCAGTCACTGTGATATCATCTGGTAACAAAAAGATGTTTGTCATTAACATGTTTTCGAGTATAGTTCCGATACAAGAGTATGGTATCATCAAGTTGATATGTTACGGACGGTAGACAATACAGCTACAATTCAGCTATGCATTATAATCTGTAGATTGCACCGCAACATCGCGGGTGTAAACTACCACCGCCAGTTTATGTAGTACCTACGTCTCTTAGACAATCTATTACCGCCGTAGAGCTGGGCGATCATAAACTGCTGTATGCAGGGACCGGAACCACTTACTGTTAAAGGGGTATTTCATAGACTTATTTTTACATACCCTATCAATCAAAATATTTGGAAGTCAATTTCAAAACTCTCTAATCCTACAAATTTCTTCTGATTAAATTCGTTGTGAGTTCTATGGCAGTTGTAGTTTAACCCCCGGGACAGCAATGAACTTCACTATTCATTGCCTGTTTGGTGGTCGCCGCTGGCTACACAGGAGACTTAGTGGTGGGTATGAGTGGTGGGCCTGTCCCGAAATACCCTATCATGCGGTAAGCATTTTGTCAATTCACTCTTAACGAGCGGCTAACTAAATACACACAGATAATTCAAGTAAGCACTTACCGACTACAGAAAAACCTCAATACGCTTACCATGTGAAATGTTTTGTGAACTTTGAATTATTGAGAACAAAAAATGCTATAAATAGTGAAAAGAGCTATGAATATTAGAGGTGCGAGTGAAGTATGTAAGGACCGCGTCTTATGGCGCTCGGTTCTCACTGCCTACCCCGTAAGGGACCTGGCGTGAAGATATCCTACTAATATTATAAATGCGAAAGTTTGTATGTATGGATGTTTGTTGCTCTTTCACGCTTAAACGGCTGAACGGATTTGAATGAAATTTGGCTCGTAGATAGATTATGATCTGGATTAACACATAGGCTACGTAATTTGACTCCACGCGGGCGGACCCGCGGGCAGCAGCTAGTACATTCATATATACAAAGAATGCTATTCCAGAAGTATCTGTGGTTTATTCAAACCTGACCGAACGTAAATATAAAAAAATAAAAAAGAAAACCGGAATAAGTTTGCGCGGAAAAGAAATAGGCATTAGGATTACACTTAAGTAGTGGTAAGTGGTTAAATTCTAATACCCTATTGGGCTCGGTAGCAGTATCGATCACTAATATAAAACTAGATACACAATCGCTATGAAAGTGTAAGCAAATTATTGTCCGCAATAGGCATAATCGACATATACGTGTTTACATTTTGTAGTATATTTCTTGTTATTACGTGTCAATATAACATATACCGTAATGATTCAATGATATGACTTAAAAAAGGCTATTCGAAGAACATTTGAAAGAAAGTATCTACTTGCAAAATGAAATATCGCCTACTTTTACTGACTCAGATAATAACTCTGACAAAGTGGTATTGTTTGTAATATCAAATTAATAGCTGTTCATGATATACATTTATGTTATGGTACCTATGTAAATATACCAAAGGTACATTATTTTTGTTTGTCTGTTTTTGGGGGTCGCCTTCATCGCCAAAAACTCAGCTATAGAGAATTTTAATAACTCCTTTGAAACAATTGTAGTACTTATACTATCTCCTCATGGCCATAATTCCCAAAGTTTTTGTCATTAGGTTAACTGGAGCGACGAGACGAAAACAATTAAAGGATGCTGTCCTAAAATATTAAAAAATAACCCAGAAATGCACCGATCTGCAGTGGCGAAGTATCAAAAAACGAATCAAGAAGAGCACTGGATGACAATGACTAGATATAGGGTTTCGAAACTCAAAAACGCAGGAAACAGTATACGAAGTCGGGTCTGCTTTATATTACGATTCGAATACGAATTATTCAGGACATTCAGATTGGTAAAATGTACAAAGTCTGTAAGCAGTGCAAAGCAAAAAAAAAATGGAATGATGAGCCTAATGGACTGTGTTGCGCAGCTGGCAGGGTAGTTTTGTTGCCCTGAGCCAGCACAACCGATCAAAGATTTTTACTAGGCACTAATCTACTTTCAAAACATTTTTTAAATAATATCGATACAATACAGTATTTCAGATGACTTCCTTTGGCGCCAATGAAATTAGAGAAGGAAACTTTATACCAACATTTAAAGTGTAAGGACAAATATATCACTTGATAAGGAAGCCTGAGGGCAGAAATCATCAATTTTTGGAAATATATTTTTTATCACACCAAAATCAGATTAATGCACAGTCAAATACTGCACCGAATCTAAGCATTGAATTAATCAAATAAAAAAAATCAATATATTCAAAGTTTTAAGTACAACTTAGAAAATAATCAAAGAATAGACGATTTAAAACTCATAATTCATTCAGATCGACGACCGGCAAACGAGCACAGAGGTCGATACAATATTCCTACTACCAATGAAGTCGCTGTACTTTTAGTTGGCGAAGATAAAGGACCAGAAGATATTGTACTACATGGCCGTAATGAAATAATGACACGTATTTCAGAACTGCATCGATCGTATGACGATGTTGACGATGATTCCCTAGAGGCGAAGATGGGTACTACCTAAATATACCAAAGGCAAATTCGTCAAGAAAGACAGTTACATGCATGCAGTTTTATTCCTATAGGCTTATGGTAAAAAAAGATAAGAAGGCCCTTCAATATACTGCAACCGTTCAGAAATTGATTTAACCAATATTGTGTTGATATGATGGCAAAGATAATTACGGAAAGACTAGACTATATGAAGAAATCAAACAAAACTCTGAATATTATAATAACTTGAGGGATAAATGCTATATAATACTCGTAATAATATGCTTTAAATCAAGATCAAAACATTGGAGTTTAAAATATCGGTCAATATGTTATTCTACCTACTATATTTTTTTTATACAACTAGATTGGCAAACAATCATGCGGCCCGCATCAGATGGTAAGCGGTCACCGCAGCTTATTGACACTCGCAACACCACGGGGATGTTACTCGCGCGCTGCCAATCTTGTGACCTCAGGATGTTTCGTCACAGTACTCAGTAATTTCTCTGCCGGGTCATATTTTCTGTCAAAAACTTAATATTTTAATTTTGGAATACTGGCCAGAAATACTTTGACTAATTTTAAAAATAGAACGTTCCCGCTTACCGAAAATAAAAAATAAATTCGTTTTTAAATAGTTTGTTTTTAATAGGAGTGGTCGAAGAAGGAAGATAGAGTCGCGGTTATCGCGTTGCACCGCTGTCGTTACGCGCCAAAAGAGATTTTCTACATTCTACAAAAATTGAAAATTACACTACGGTTTATTTATCGCACTATCAAACGATATACTAAAGATTCAAGCTTCGAAGATCGTAAGAGGAGCGGCCGCCCTCGCAGAGTTAGGACACCAGCGGTCATCAAAGCAGTGAAGGCGCGAATCCAAAGAAACCCGTGCGCAAACAAAAAATCTTACCTCTTCAGATGTAATTAAGCAGTACCACTGTCAAAAGGGTGTTAAATGAAGACCTGGGACTACGAGCTTATCGTAAAAAAACCGTAATTATATCGTAAAAAAACAGTAATAAGGTAATTTTTTGAATGAGCGTTTGAAAAAAAATAGGATGGAAAAATCCCGCGGTTTGTTATAGCGGTACGCGGGAAGAAATACCGCGAAACTTTGTTTTCTAATGAAAAAGTTTTTACCATCAAAAAAAGTTACAACAAACAAAATGATAAGGTATTCTATGGTTGACTGGAAGAGATCCCGGATGGGATAAGTCCGCCATTGTACAAACAATATTTTTTTTATCTGTATTTTGATTTTCCTTGTAGTACAATAAAGATTATACCAATAAACAAACAAACAAGGTGTATGCCCACAGTTGTGAAGAAACGAGTGCGCGTATTTCGAGGGTCCAGCGAGGGCATTATCCTTCATCAATCATGGTTTGGCTTGGAGTCTCACATTCAGGCTTAGCTGAGGTGTTTTTCTGTGAAAAAGGTGTGAAAACCAGTGTCGTGGTTTACCAAAATACCGTCCTAACAAACATAGTAGACCTCTCAAACAACGTTCAAAAACAGACACTGGATATTCCAACAGAGCTCTGCACCAGCTCATAAGGCATGAAGCACTCAAAACTGGTTGACCACCCGTGGAATTTACTTCATCGGGCATGAAGACTGGCCCTCTTCTAGTCCAGATTTAAACCCACTAGACTACAAGATATGGCAACATTGGGAAGAGAAAGTCTGCGCTAAAACTCATCAGAATTTGGAGTCTCTCCGAGCATCTCTGGTTAAAGCAACGGCAGAAATAGATATAAATGTGGTGCGTGCTGCGATCGATGACTGGCCGCGTCTGGCCCGTTGAGGCCCGCGTGGCTGAATTCCGCCATGCGCGTTACGGCGCCAAGTATATAACGGGCCTCAAGGCATCAAGGGCATGTATTTAAAAATGGAGGAGTGCATTTCGAATAATGTAAATAAAATTTTATTGTACATTTAACTACCTTTTATTTCATATATAACTTTTACATAATTATCAAAAGTGTATCATTAATTACATCAAAAGTTTTTGACAGAACTTGATAAATGATGACCTGCTGCTTGGCGGTAGAAATAGGTGAGACAGAGGTACCCATGCAGACGACTTTTGTATAGTCTCCCTCTGGTGTTTACTAGGTCGTCAAGATACATGAATGAGAAAACACAAGATGCGATGTGTAATGTTAGAAATTTTGCCAGGTGTGACCTATTCATCATGTTTACGTGCAACCCTGAGTAGCCTGAAATAAAGATGAACCTATTCCTGGTCAAAGATCATACGATAGACAGGACATCGTAGCATAGGTATTCAAATTGAAGGTCAAAGTACTAATGAAACTTTTGACAAAAACCAATATATGGTCTATCCAAGGCTTTCATTTATAGTATCGATGACAAAAAAGAGGACTGCCTTATATGCATATTCTTCTTTCGACTTCAAGCGAAAATTCAACCAGATCAGATAGATTTATTAATATCAGCTGAACTACCAGATCGAGAGCAAAATCCCATGTTATATAACATCGTGGCTAGGAATATGATTCATGGCCCATGCACAATACATGGACAATACAATCTTAATGCACCCTGTATAAATAAATAATGGTATTTGCTCCAAAAGATATTCGCGAAAAATTAATACCAAAAAGCAAACAGGAGACGACGGTTATCCAGTTTATTGCCGAAGAAGTCACGGTAATCGTGGAAATACTGCGACTGTGACTATTCGAGGAGAAGAACACACTATAAATAACATGTGGATAGTTGCTTAATCTCCCATGTCGTGTAGAAGTTTAACGCACACATAAATGGTGAGTACTGCCATTCTTTCCAAGCAATTAAATACATTTGCAAGTACATTAATAAAAGATCGGACTAAGCTACTGTGTCCGTGGAAAATAGCCATAATGAGATAGAAACTTATTTGAAGGCCGCTATATAAGCACATCTGAAGCTGTTTAGAAAATCTTTGAATTCCACATTCACGAGAGGCATCCAACAGTTACACACTTAGCAGCACATCTTGAAAATGGGCAAAGAGTATATTTTACTGAAAATAATATAGGACAAAGATTTGAAAGTCCACCCGCTACCACACTTACAGCATTCTTTGATCTATGCAGAACAGACGACTTGGCAAAAACTTTATTATATCATGGGTAATATTGTGGTACTTCATATCACAAAAAATATAAATTGATATTGATAATACAAATTCACATTTTGTGTCAATACCATTATGTTGGTACAGAACTATATTTTTTTATATAACTGGCTGCTGTTGTAAGTTGAACAATAACATGCATGCTCTCATTTTCTACACCACTATATTTTGAAACTATACATACAGCCTAATAGTAAGCAGTTACCATAGTCACTCAGAACACTAGGAGCACCACTCATATGTTTCCATAATGTAAAATCCTCTTTGAGCCCTTTTTGAAGAACCTCACCCTTGGGAATATCTCATCAGGAAATTCTAAGCTACAACCAAATGTGTAAGTACATGAACAGTTTGCAAGGTTGGTTGTTAAAATATTATATATAATTTTAATAGGATAATATTAATAGGATGCTTCATAGCTTTGAAACTAATAGGTACTTGATGGATTCCGTTTAAATTGATAAAAAAGGCTTCATGACAAATCTTTTAACATACCTCCATGTACACAGAAGTCACACTGGTACTTGTCCAATGTCTCCAGTGTGGTAACATATGGGGCACCTTCCACAACTTGATCAACCCATTTGATGGCACGCACCATTTTATACCGTTCTTCTTGTGTGAAAACTGGAGGTCCTTTATGCTTAGCAATTTCTTCGTCAGTGTGTACTCCTACAATCAACACATCTCCAAGTGCCTTTGCCTGTCTCAATGAGTTTGCATGACCAAAGTGGACCATGTCATAGCTGAAACACAATATATGTTTTGATTGAACATAAATAGTGTCAATAGATAAATAATTCACATCTATGTTATAATATTATAAGATCACAATTTAAAAGTATAGGTTAATTATTATTTACGCCGGACGCTCGGTTCATACTTATGAAAACATATTATTTGAAATATCTAATTGAATACAGCAAACCTCAAGCCATGACTCAATTCATGTGATCGTGACACCAAATGGTATAAAACATAGACGGTTTTAAATATAGAGGCGTAAAGCGCAAAATCTAAAAAAATGTTTCTCACCATCCATCACACCACACTCGAATTTGTTTTTTCTCTTCTTTTTTAACGCTCATATTTTAACTACTTTGGTTGGTGAAGTTTCCTGCTAAACACTTATTAGATTCACTATTTAATAGATGAAATAAATTGTAGATTACGGAAATAATCACTTCACATCAAAAAAGGGATACAAGTATGCGGACGTGATTACAAGAATCGACTGCTGAGACTGACTGTATTGTGTAAGGTTTAGTATCAATCAACCGGGTAGGCTGTCAGCACAGCACTGACCTTTTTACACAATTGGCCAGTTGTAGTCAAATTGTTTTTGTGTCCATTTGATCTTTGCCATTTTGGCGCTGAAGGCTTATAAAATTTTAAATGGATGTCGAAGAAAATAAATTTTGCGATACGTAACTGAGCTCTATGGTCAATATGTATTATGTAGGCATCAAGTTGTCAAAATTAGTTCGATAGCTCCTCAGAGGAAGTATATACCTAGAGTTACAAAAGCGTACACCTGTAAGGGACGGCAACAAAAGTACATTCAATAACAAGGTTACCAGACAGTGGAAAATTTACTCCAGTACATAATTTACATGCTAATAATGCGTTACAAAATTAAAGTTGTCCTATTTTCCAGACCGATTATCCAGGGCTTCCAATAGCGACGGACACTACATTAACACCGTGAAAATTAAAGCTTACTTTTGAATTGAGACTAAAATCATTACTGGCTGAGTCACGCAAGAAGAAATTACGTCGGCCTAATATGTTAACCTTCTAAGTCCATTTTCGCAAACTTTACAGGAGGATGAAAAAACTGAATATTTTTTTTATTTATACAGTAATCGTAATTTCTAAAAAACCGTTGGTTTCTATGTATTTGTTTAATAATTTAAACGTATAATTAGTAAGATATCTTATTTAATTACTTCAAAATCTTAAAATTAAATGATTAAGCTGTTTTACATTTTGAAGATTTTACTTGATTTAGGACTTAGCAGTTTTTAGGCTCATTTTAATTAATTTAATAATCTTGGAAATAAAACAATTTAAATTAGTAATCATTATTTAAATTTTAAAAATGTGGTAATTATAAACTTCTATCAAATCAGTCGTAATTTTAAAGCTAATAGTCACTTATTATTCTCAAGAGCTCTAATAAATTACAGCTTTTTTTTAGGAACAATCATTGTATTCTATCCTAAATATTTTAAGAGTAATAATTTTAACATAATTATTTTTAACAGGCACTTCTTTAATCACAAAAGATATCACAATCAATATAACTATATTTGTAGTATTACTAACTGAATCATAAAAATTCTAGAAAAAAAAACAATAGTTTTCTGAAAATCTTAAATTAACAACTGAGATCAGCTACTTCCATAAGACAATAATTATAAAAAAAATTAAAGAATTTTATGATGATTTGCTACTCATGTGGCAAATCATCATAAAATTTGTGATAATCATTTGACAGTGTCATTTTAATTTGTTGCAAGTCGTCATACTTGCGTGCAGTTATTTTCCGCCTTTGATGGTATAACTGCGGTAGATCAGTTATCTCACAAGGATTACATTGCAAAGATCTCCTTTGTGGTATAGGTTTCCAATCATCCCTAAAATCTGCTTTGTATAGTACAGATCCATTTGACTCGTAACGCAGTGCACGGATATCTGTCACCTTGGGATCCCCTTTGGTTCTGCCAGGCCGAATGCTTCTAAAAAACCGAATTTGGGTTAAATATTTGACAATATATGGCGCTGGACATTTACGCGCATGTTTAGCGATCGATATATATTCCGCAGGCACATTGATCACTCTATCCTTTAACCGACGTTCAATTGTGGAGTGCATGGAATCTGCCTCCATTTGGGTATGACCAACTTCTAAAATTTTTTGTTCTATTACTATGTTTCTGTGTCTCATTACAGTATTTAATAGAGCATTGAACAAGGTACAATTTCTATTTTGGTAAGTACAACCATCACTATATATAATGATTGTTTTGTTATTTTCACTTTGTTCATTAATTTCAGATATCACTGTGTTTTCCAAAAAATCGACCCAAATGGAGGCAAATTCCTCTGCATTAAGGCCGCCTTCTACTTCGTTCCATATGAAGCAGTAACCATCCTTGTTTTTTAAATTGAAAAAGCAAAGGTTGTGAACTTGTAGTTTTGTTTTATAATATAGTGTACTGACATTTGATTTAGGGGCCAATAAAACTGCTTGCAAGTCCACTGTAAAAACGTAGTCATCCCCCATCTTATCCTTTTCCTTTTCTACTCTTGCTTGTTCTTTTTTTCCAAGATGTTCACGGTATTTTTCTTCTGTAACAGCTCCTACTTTATAACCGGCACATTTTTCGCACTGATCCTTTTTCGGTTTAAATAGGGCAAAATTATTTTCTTCAAATAAATTCGAAAACAAATTGATCGAAAGTGGTTTAATATTTCGCTCCTTGCACCACTCATCAACATAAAATTGATAGAGACTTCCTTTGGACTTCCATTCTGGCAAAAGATACAACTTAGTTGATGTTACTCGACAATAGTGCGATTCTATTACCGGCAGAGATTCTAAAAACTCAATAAGGGCTTGTTTTGGCTCAGATATAGACTCAGATGTGCGATTTGCAGATCTCAATGTACTAGGAGAACGCGTTGAAAACTCCAACTTCCAATTCTGTACCATCCATCTTCCTATATCCAAAGTATTCAGAAACATCTTTCGACATACTTTCACATTTACATCATTTACTTTTAGATAATATGCGAATGTATTAGCTCTCTTTGTCTGTTCATTTGTCTTTCGATTTCGTGGTCGGACAGCCGGGAACATACATTACCCATTCGTTAATTAGGATTTTCTTTTCACCCCAATCGAGACTCTAAAATTTATTGAAAATATTTTTTCTTGTATCGTCATCAAATGCTTCACATTTTAAAACGCTGTTCATCCCTATTTTACAGGAACATCTTGGTTTAAGAGCTGGAGCTTCTTTTTGTTTGTTATAATCCCATGAACCTTCCTTTTTAACTCTTCCAAAATACTTCTTGCCTTCCTCTCTTCTTTTTTTATTTTTCTCAACAATCCACTCATTTTTATTTACTTGAAAACGTTTCTTACGTTTCGTACTCTTCTTCATTTGGTCAAGTGTGTCAGACTCAGAGTCAGAATAAGGTACAAGGTTTTTGTCAACGTCGCTATCATCTGAGATCGGTGGATTAGGAATAATTTCGCCAATAAGTTCGCCAGGGGAAATAACTTCAAATGTTGGACTGGGAAGAACATCGAAACTATTTATGTTATCCGAAATCAAAACACTTGACGCTGTAGATTCTATTCCAATATTTGCGGTTAATAAAATAAAATTGTCATTTGTAATGCAAGGATGAGACATATTATTGAATGAGGATATGTTGTGATCATCTGTAGGTTTATTTGTTCTAGTTGAAAGTATAACATCAGAGGCAGTTGAACTTAATATATTATTAGTTATCACATCGCTTGATAAATCAGTTGACGGATTTAAAATTAAGTTGTCATTTATTTCATATTGAATTTCGTTCGCTGGTGCTGATGTTGGTGTACTAATTTCGTTAGATAGGTAATATTCAAACTGAACATCTTCTAAAACTCGCATCATGTTATAATCAGACTCCGAATCCATATTTTCAGATGTATCCTCCGAGTTAATAGCGAGAGCTACTAATTTCTGTCCTCTAGATGCCATACTGAAAATTAAAAAGAACTAAATTGTCTATGTGTACAGTAGGTACTAAACAAATAAAACTTTATTCACAACAGATTTCCTTGCATGAACTATATCAGACTTATTTGGAGGCTTTGGTTCACTTCCGATCTTTTCCAAAAAATGTTATAGGTATAATTTTTGTGCATCTAATCTACCTAAAATTATTTTTAACTTTAATTCACATACTATAATGCCATAAATTGAACCAATTTAAGCATAATGTTTAAATAAATTTAAACTATTTGAAATGCTAAGTCCCTTTTTGTAAAAAAAATATAAGTTCGAAATACTGCCAAGTCCTTAATATTTAGGCTATAACTTAATGTGACTAAAATTATAAGAAATAAACGTCTTTTAAAAGAAAATATTAGTTAATTAACAAGATAGACTTACCTTATTTATAATTTATCACTTGTATGCTCAAATTATTTATCATTACTATAAAAAACTTCGCGCATCGTAACAAACACGTCGGTTCAGGTTCATTCTCAGTACAAACTGGGGCCTTAAAAAGGATTTGACCGATTTTCTGTGTGGTGATTGGCCGTTACTTACAAAGCAGTTTTTCCAAAACGTATTTTCATACATTTAAATGTATAATTTCGCCGTCATTCCTTCATCATTAGGTGGATAATCGTTTAAACTTTTTGCCTATATCAAAAAGTAAATTTCGACCAAAAATGGATTTAGCAGGTTAACATATTAGGCCGACGTAATAGCTATATTAAGGTCAAAATCTAAACGACTTGAAATAAAAATGCTGAACTATCTGTCAATATACAGAATTTTACTGTAATCGATGTATAGATGATAGATATCATTATACAAGTTAGAGGAAAAGAGTGAACTTGGGAATTAAGGGACCGTAGCAGTTTACCACCTTTTGAGTACAATATGTGAAAGGATAATCCTTGATCAATTGTAGCTTTAGTTTAAGTCTAATGAAAACCATAATGCGCAATACAAAATGTTTAAAAACAAAGATTGTTTACCTTTGTTTAATATTTACACTTAAATCATCCCTGGCACTAGTTCTTTTTTACATGACAATTATTGAAAATTTTATGGAATATGTTTAATTTTAAGAAGGAATAATCCGCATTTATTGTGTAAAGAATATTTAACTAAAAACCGTGTATGTAAATGTGACCATGAATATTCGACGGCTGTTTCATTCTCACGATATTTATATAAATACACGATGTAGAAACATCGATCTACTCGTAATAACATTGATTTCAAGAATAAAAATCTATGAAAAAATAAACATTAATATGTTTGTAAGGCACGAATATTTTTATTTAGAAATTGTCTAAAAAGTTTTTTTTATCTTTTATATCATATCTATGCCTATATTTAGTATAATGTCACCGCTTGTATTTATATATAATATATGTCTAAAATAGAAAATATATATTGTTTAATTTATATAACTCTGCTAGGTTTGACCAATCTCCTTATTCCAATGATTTCACAGATCTTACTGAAACTAACTCAGGCTTTCTATTAATTAATAGATCTATACAGTAACTCGATTTGCGTAAAAAAATACTATTCTAATAATATTAAAGTGCAAATATGTTTGTTGATCTATTCAGATACTGTAGTTTTCATACGTATGTAAATATTAACTTTTATTACTTTGTGTGTAGAAACGGCGGTATCGACTTATTCGATTTTTTTACATTGCTAATATCATATTATGAGTATATTATTATAGCACACAATACACATTCTATGCAAGTTTCTTATGGTAAACAGTTATCTGGGTACATTGTAAATTTCAAATTGCCGAAACGCATTATGTAGTAGGGTAAATTTTCCACAGTCTGGTAACCTTGTTGTTGAATGTACTTTTGTTGCCGTCCTTACGGGTGTACGCGTTTGTCAACTCTAGGTATATACTTCCTCTGAGGATAGCTCAGAGGAATAGACACTCGCGAATGGAGATTGAAATTGGCACAGAAATTAAGCTGTCATTTTTATTATCTGTCATGTGACTTTGTTTGTCAGTGTCAGTTTTCAAACTAAACAAAATAAGAGCTCGAGTCTTCCTCTGAGGAGGAAGTATACTTCCTCTGAGAGTAAGAGTAACTGAACCGGAAACGGAAGCTACCTGCACGTGTCATCGCGTGTAAACACACGCCGCGCCTTGTTTAATACAATTACAATGACCAATACCATGTTCAGGCATCTCTGGTAAAAAAGTGGTGACATAGGCATTTTAAAACCGATATAAAATTAAAGGGAAGCTAGAATTCTTGGCCCAATACCTAAAACTACGAAATACTCTATTACTACTACATAGATAGGATGCCTATCGTAGATAGGGTACTTGCACGTAATACTATGAAGGTACAAAATAGTAAACTCGTTTCAACCTGTTATCACGACCTAAGCCAGATTCAACATAGACGTTAAGAAAAAAGTATCTATCTATCCGCACTTGTTTGTATCGAGTTATTTAATTGTTTTATTTATGTAAAACTTTAATAATTAAATTGTAGAAATCCTTGCACCAATATGTAATACAAATCATAAAGTGAACGATTTATCTAATCGTGCCGAGGAACACAATTGGCTCCGCAGTAATCACGCCACCACGCCACTACGCTTTAACGAATACGAAGCGATTTCAATGACTTTTGGACTTGTGTAGACTCGTACAAGTCTAGCGTCTAATCCATAAAAGGGTAGAGGTTACGGTAGTTATCTAATAAATTGATCTCTTTGTAGGTCAATGACTGCTGTCTATACCTACATATCGACAAAAATAGCAGTAGGTACTATAGAATGTGTTATTATCACTTATCAGATTAAATTAGCAGTTCATGAAATGTTCAAATACGACACATTACCCGTATTTACACACGAGGTTTGGTAACGTACGATAAACGCCTCTGACTTTACAGGCGTCCGAACGCTACGGCAACTCTACCAATCAGGCAGATCGTTTGCACCTAAATGGTAGGTATAAAAAAGCCCGCATTGCATTACATAATATTCTGAAGTTACACTTTTAAATACAATATTTTTCCGTTAATTATTAATGCCTATGTCTTACCTTTCCCAGATTTATAGACATGTAGCTATAGACTACTTAGATATAGATAAAAAGTTTAGACCTAGGTAGTTAAAAATCTAGCATGTCGGGATTTAGCTTTGATTATTGATTTCGTCTCTTCCAATCCGCATTTGAGCAGCGTGTGAGCATGCTCTAAACCCCTTCGGTTGAAGGAAGACTCGTATCCCTGCAGTGGGATGAGTAAGGGTTGATGTGGTGGACTGATTTCGTGCATCTAAGTAGGTACTACTACTATTATTCGTCGCAAGTTTAAATAATTAATAAGATGTAAAACAAAAATATTAACCAGACTGCAGTCTTGTTTGTCGTGGACAAATTACAGATTACACAGCGGCATTTAGATACAGACTAGTAAAAGTTTGTACTACGGGTAGTATACCTACAACTTACAAACATACGTAAATAGCTTTTTAAAATACATACTTTTAATACATAAAAACACCTATCGCATCAAACATCGGTTTGATGTGTGTTTTAGTAACTTATAATCTTACAAATATAATAGTAACTTTGCATTTATGTCGGTATGCACTTTCTAGCGTCATCCCGTTTCCTTATCCTTTAGGAATAGCGACCAATTCCGTAATGGGGTATCACTGAATTACGGGAGTAAACATTGTATGTTCAGAAGTCTTCTTTTTCTTCTGAGAGAAATCCCGTTTCCTAACACATTAAGATTCGCGGGGTCCACTACCAAAGCCTAAGGATTTGGCGAAGATACTGATTTTCCCATGGAGCGACTACCGTCCTCCATAACCCAGAGGGAAAACTTCTTAAGGTAGGCCACACGACTTTCCAAATATAATATCTTGAACTTTTGGTTCCCTTACGTTTTCCTTCATCGCCGAGCAAGTGACAATTACAAACATGTATTGAAATCCGGATTTTTTTTTTTATAGAACGTCAGGAGATATGTAAGAATACGGCCCACCCGATGTAAACACAGTACATTAAGTATCACTCGCGCAATGCCACCTCTGCATAGGACCATAGGAGCTTACTGGTGACCTCACTCACACGCAGGAACACAACAACCCTCCGTTCTGTGAGGTGGAGGTACTTCACCAGACGGGCTGGTTCGATGCGTTCTACCTCTCTTAAAAAGTATGGACTAGGTCATTCAGTACCTATATCGATTGAGAATTTGTTTTTACTCCTGTTAACATAGCCACCGCCAGTGTCCATCGCCTTAAAGAGAACTAACCTTCACCAACCCCCTTCGATGCCGAAGCACGTTCCAAATACCTTCCCATTGAAGAAAGATTACCATTTCCCAGTAGGGTCATGACATTAATTACTAGTGAGATTCTCAATAATGACAATGAAAAATTAACATTACGATATGAACCGCATTTTAGTATTATAGTGTAATAAAGTGTAAGACTTTATCGTCATCATCACTAATTAATTTGGATGACGTCTACTGCTGAACATAGGCCTCCCCTTTAGACTTCCATGACAATCAGTCTTGTGCTACTAGACCCCATCGACTCCCCGCAATTTTGAGAACTCTCTGTGCCGTAAGTCATCACTAGCAACACATATTGGTTGAAGACTTAACACCTTGAGAAGCGAAGATTTATTAATTTCTCGAACGTTGTCTATCCGAGTTGGATTCGACGAAATACCTCCTCGAAGTTACCTACCTAGATGGACTGTTTATCCCAGGTAGACTTACTAGTTGACAGCTTCGAGAACGGGACATTCAACTGTAATTGGAGTAGGTACAATATCTACATTCGACGTAATCTTCGTTTTGTCCATGTCCATCTCAACACCCACTCGTTGGTATGCTCCAATGAGAACTCCGAGCATTGTAACTAAATCCCCCAGCGTTTTCACGATCATCACTATATTATCGCCAAATCGAAGGTGAGTGATACACTCGCCGTTGATGTTAATTCTGTTCAGTCCGCAATCTTGAAAACATCATCCAATGCAGCGGTGAACAGTTTTCAGAAATAACGTCTTTCATACTCTGATTGATTCTATATACAGCATACTCATGTATACCGTTTATCATTAAGGTTGATTGGAGTCATGGTTCTGCTTATTAATATTAATTAATATAAAACTCGCAAAAGCGAGTCAGTCCTGACTCTATGATTCCATAAGACATAGGTACTTCTATGTTAGTTCATGTTAACATAGTGTATGACAGACCGAATATTTGATATTTTAGTCAAAGCTTACGAAACTACATAACTTTATCAACGTCATCAGTCAAACTATTTTATAATATACAACCTACGAATAAATAATAAGTCTATACAACACAAATATCATAATAAAGTAATTCTTAACAACGAATTACATTGGCCTCGTACTTTTTTAATTAGTACTAATACGAGTACATATACAAAGCGCAAGAATTGGTTTGTATGAACCCGCTAATCTCTGGAACTACCAGTCGGATTTGAAACATTTTTTTTTGTATTCGAAAGCCCATTACCTACTTGAGAAAGGAATAACATCACAATACGACTCTTAGAAGCTAGAAAAAATCGGCTAAGTGCAAGTCGGACTCGCGCACGAAGGGTTCCGTACCATTATCTATAAAAACAACAAAAAAATCACGTTTGCTGTATGGGTGCCCCCTTAATTGTTTATTTTATTCTATTTTTTAGTATTTGATGTTATAGCGGCAACAGAAATACATCATCTGTGAAAATTTCAACTGTCTAACTATCACGGTTCAAGAGATACAGCCTGGTGACAGACGGACGGACGGTCGGTACGGAACCCTAAAAACCGGCCAAGTGCATGTCCGGCCACGCACAGAGTAGGGTTCTGTATTTGCTTAGCTTTGATAAGATTGATTAAAACCACAGCGGGATGTAAATTGCGAACAGTGCCATCTAGGGTAAAATACACTTTCAATACAAATACTTTGCAAACGGATCACTATATCGAAAACTTATCTTCCCAAACCCTCGACGTTTTTAAAACCTATCTAAGGACTCCCCACACCATGAGGTGGGAGCAAATAAGAAAAATCGGACAGACGGACGGACGGACGGACAGACAGACGGACGGACATAGCGAAATTACAAGGGTCCCTTCTTTACTACGCAACCCTAAAAATAAAGGAAGAAAGTAAAACCTTTCACACTGTCACGAGCAGACGAAGTGCAGCTAGTTATGATATATGATATGACACATATTTCAAGCACAAATAATTGAAAATTTCTAACATGTTTAAGTTTTGAGTTAGGACTTGATACGAGGTGGAAAACCAGCTGAATGATAGGAATACGATTGCCTTTTTGCCTTGATCAGGCGGTTGTAGTAGTGTTGTCTAAAATGTATGGCGTTAGGAGAAGCCTTTGAGAAAGTTACAATGAATTTATAAATGAAATGATACATAATTCCTTGTTAATTTTTATCATTTTTATTACTCTGCCCTTGTAGTTAAATTTGCACAATATTCCTGTCGATTGTCAGTAAATACTTTGTAGGTACTTGTGCAAAGCCATATGTAATAAAATGTTATGGATGAGTATACAATCTATATCTACGAAATAAATGACAAATATTTAGTTTATTTATTAGTCTTTAGCATCTGAAACTCCTCCAATAGTAATAGCGAAAGTGGCTTCACTCTCTGGGAGGTCTGGAGAATCGTAGATTTTAGCAATTCTATTTTCACCTCGACCTTTTCTCAAAGATATCCTAGTAGTGGACGCATGGGCTAGAATGTTTCCTCCAATCGGTTTTTTTGGATCGGCCTGGAATGATAGCGTTGCGCCAGGATCCGCAGTCATTTGGTTTGTTACGAAGACGGCTACATTGTATTCTTCTGATATCTGTGCAGAACATATTGAATTTATTTATTTTGATATCCATTCTTAGCTGTATTCGGTTACGGATCATTTAATAAAAGATCTAACACGTTTTATGGTTACGGTACGATTTTAACTATATCTGTGTAATACCTTAACCTTACCATAACAGTACCTAAGAGACAAGTTAAGCTTGACAAATTGTTTTAGCTGAGCAGCTCGCTCATTAATTGAAAAGAGCCACAATTAAACATTGATGTATTTTGCAGAATTAGAGAAACAAAATTTATAGCGTAAATTTTAGAAGATTTTAGATATACTATTGAAAAATATCAACGATTTAGAACAGATTTTTTAATTGTGCCCCTTTCGCATTTAATGAGCGAGTTGTAAGGAAATTCTATAAAAGTTACCTTTAATAGAAAGTCACATAAGGTCAATTTTATAGTAATGCTATTGGAATGAGTAGAGCACGCAGTTGTAATGTAACGTGCCTGGGCTCACGTGACTGTGATTATCAAAGTACATAAAGCACGCACGCGAGCCGTCCTAATAAGTACGAGTAGTTTATCTTTCTAGCGCCAATTTGACGTGCGTGGTTGTTGAATTCGTATTGATATCAAATCTAAGAGTAGATTATGCACTAAAGAGATTATCACCAGTGGCGCTACCTTTAATCAAGCTTATTTACGTACTAACATGCTTCAGTGATTAAATATTCGATACAATATATATAATACAAACTTAAAGAAATTTTTATGGTTCCGCGCCCAAACGGTAACAAAGGAAACCTATTACGGAGGCTGTCTGTCAGTCTCTATGTCGGTCCATCTGTCACAGGACACAACCCTGTGAGAGATGTTTTAAAATATTTATTACAGTTATCGCTGTCCACAATGCGGTGCTAAACCCAACGTTAATTTATGGAAGTGAAAGCTGGGCATGGTAGAGAGAGCATGAAAGTAGAATAAATGCGGTCGAGATGAGAGCATTGCGCATAATTTGTGGCGTAACGCTTGCTGACCGCGTTCGTAATGATGATGTAAGAAAGAGTGTTGGTCTGAAAGAGAGTGTCGGTGTTAAGATAAGAAAAGGCTCCCTTGATTCGGACATGTAGAAAGAATGCAGGATGAAAGAATGACGACTTTGACACCAACGCTCGTGGGTTCAATCCCCACATAGGACAAACATTTGTGTGCATGAACATGTCTGTTTGTCTTGGTGTGTGTATTTTTAAGAGAGGTACGGCGCATTAAAGCAGCCAGTCTCGGTAAATACCTCCAGCTCCCATAAAACTACAGCCAAATAACTACTCCCAAGAAGGTTGTTGTGTTCCTGTGTATGAGTGAGTTTACCGGCAAGCTCCTAAGAAATTGCTGTGTTCGCAGCAGAGGTGGCATCGCGTATACATACATACAAAATCATTTATGACATCAACAAAGTGTGAAATCAGAGCCAATTTTCTATGCAACAAAATAATAAACGACGTTATTTATTCTTTAGTGGATGACACAATTTGTTTCGGTTATTATTCTCCCAATTCCCGATGTTAGTTATCTTAAAGTAGTAAGTAATACGCAGCAATTATGTGCAATTGTTTGTTATGTATTATTGAGATAAGGTTAACATGACCTACTTTTGAGGTATATCGATTTATCTGCAAGTCGATATAATCAATTGTAAAAACATTATCCTTTTTATTCGACATCGCCGAAAATATGTCGGATTTGCCTTTCGAACTTTCGATGTTATCACGAGCGACATGTTGCATATCAAATGTAACGAAGGATTCTATGGTTACATCCTGTGTAATTTCGAGAGAACTATCGAATACAGAGATATATTTGTTAGTTGAATTTATTATTTGCCTTTAAAAATGTCAGTGATGTGATGTGTGAATTAATTAGAATGCTGCGTTTGATTTACTTTTTGTGGATTTAGCACTGTATACATGTACCATAAGCTACTTAGCTTCGTTATGCATGATAAAAGCTAGACTAATAACTTCTAAAGCCCTGATTAAGATATTATGTAGTAATTTAGTGACTATGACGTTTTCCATTGGTCAAAACCATACGTTTCCTTTGATTTTTCTAGGAATAAAATGTTAACAATACCAGAGGATTCACTTACTTGATACTCTATGAGAATTTTGTAGTTTGAAAGGCATGGCGACATGCAATATTCACAGTTTCCACGGCTTGTGTTTTACTCGTAATGATCAGTTCGATTTGCGAATAAATTCTTTTTGGTGCAGACGTCTATCAATATAAGTTTTAATAATTATTATTATTATTATCATTTTGAGTTATGTTACTCAAAATACCAGTGTGTTATAATGAAAATCAATCCTACATGTTTAGACTAAATTTTCATGTCACACCATTGTCGAGCGGTTATCGTAAAATAAATACATAAACTTAAAAATATAATTTTAAGATTACTTCTCAAATTTCTGTGACCTAAACCTAAAACATAGAAAACCAATTGCTTCGTTATTTTTGATAGAACCAACAAGAGTGATATTTATTCTTACCGCAGTGGTAAGAGAGACCTCAAATTAACTAACTGCTCTACAAGTTAGTTAATTTGAGCTCTCTTTTTGAAGATGTTCCATTTTAATGTGTCTCGTGACCAGACGTATGTATGATGATTCTTTTGATACCATCGTATGAGACTTTTTTGTGACAGATGTTTTGCATCTGTCTGTTTAATATTATAATTTTTTTTTTAACGAAAACTGTAGTAAACCTTATTTTTTTTTGTAAGAGCTAAAGGCTCTTACAAAAAAAAAATAAGGTCAGACGTAACAAATGTTGCAGATATCTGTGCTTTTTTTATATTAAACGGTGTTCTAAATTCGTACAACTACTTGGTTTTTGTACGAATTTAGAACAATAGTGAAAAATTGTTTATTGAACAAAATATGAACTATATAAGATATAAAAGAGGGCGACAAAGGAGCATGTAGGCAGGACGGAGACATAGGCACTACTAGGCACGTAGGTACTACTTGCATACTTTTGTTAGCACTACGTATTTCATAAGACTATATTGTTCCTCAATTAATATCCATATCAGAACTAAAGTCAAGACGGGGTCAACCACCTTGATAAAGCAACATAGCCGGATGTTCAATATCGCTTTACCCAGTGATCTTGAACCCTTAATATATTTAGGAGTAATTTTAATTTATATATTTCATAATGACTGCATAATTTAATTATCAATTTCAAAGGCCTAAAGAGATTCATCCAGGTGGTGTCTAGGAGAATACATAATTGACAACATAACTATATATGTATACATAAACAATGCAATAAACAGAAAATTGTGATAACATGAATAATAAAACAATATTACTCAATAATGAGGAAAATTATATCGAAATTACGAATAAATTGAATAAAATAAATTAAATGATCAAATACAAAATGAAATATAAAATTGAACTCAATTGTCGCCATTCTATAACATAACAAGACAGGATTTAAAAGAGAAGATTGAAGGTGCCGTTTTAATTTCATGAATAAGAGGTTTCCAGAGTCTTACAACTATTGCAGTATGTAAATGAACGGCTGCAGGTGTTTGTGGTTTGAGGGGGGGATATCGAGTAACTGGCTTCCACAAGATCGTAGCCGACTGTCTATGTCACGGAACTGGACTCTATCTTTTTAGGTATTGAGGGGAAGATGGATTGAAGAGGACGTTGTACAATAAGCCTCATATATGAACATTCCTACAATCTCTTATTGGAAGCCAATTTAACTGTTTATGATATTCAGTAATTTGATAAAATTTAAGCAAGACAAATATAAATCTTATACAAATTTTGCAATCTTTCAAGTTGTGCAATATTTTAGGTTTGTCCAACAGTTCTTCAGAAGGATCAATATAGACCACATCACGGTAATCTATTATTGGAAGAAGAAGAGAATGCGCCAGCATGACTTTAGTCTTCAGTGGTAATAAGTTCTGGAGACACTTCAGGTAAGGAAGGGAAGCGAATGTTTTTCGGCTGATATCGTTAATTTGTAGGGCACATGAAAGCGTTTGGTCTATGATAATTCCCAGATCCCAGGACGGGGGAAGAGTAGGGAATAAGTGTACCATGCCTTGAAGTTTTGAAATGAAATGAGGACTACCCACATTAATTGCTTGGGATATGGCTGCATTAACCTTAAGCCCGAAGTTATGTGCCCACTTTGCAATATTGCAAATATTGTTATTGATATCGCCGACAGCGAGAGAGAATGAATTTAGTGGTGCAGTTGTGCATATATCTACAAGCATACAAATGAACTGAGGTGGATAGGGAAGAAACAACGTTATTGATAAACAGAGAAAACAGAATTGGAGACAATACTCCGACTTGCAGTACACCGGCACTTAGTACGCGCCACTCCGATTGGCGGGCATCGACCTTAACTATTTAGGTGCCAGAAGGTACTTCTGACACCAGGAAAGTAAAGATAGCAGATTGAGCGATTTTGAATGCCTAAAAGCACATCGAAGTCCACTGAATTAAATGCACTACTAAAATCAAATAAAACTAAAATCGTTACTATTTTGTTGTCAATATTATGCCTAATACCATCCGTAATCTTAATAAGGGCCGTGGTTTATACTACGGCCACTACGAAAACCGGATTAATAGTGACTTAAAAAGTTATGGTCACAGAGAAAATGAGTAAGACTCTTATTGACATAGTGTTCTAGTACCTTAGAAAGTACGCTACCCGTACTTTCTAAGTGGAAATCAAAAAAAAAGAAAATGCATCAGGGTAAGGTTTTTTAAGAAGGGGAATAATATGACCAAGTTTCCAGAGCGCTGAAAAGACACTCGTGGATATTGAACAGTTAAAGATATCAGCAACGAAACGAGCAACTAATTTTAAAACAGAAATAATCATGGCAATGCAAATATTATCATCGCAGATAACCCTAGTCTTAATTTAGAAATAATGTTCTCTCCTTCTGCAACAGTAATCAATTCCAGTTCTAGCGATTGTTTGCTTGACACAGATCGGTTGTTGAGACTGGACAATGTTGACTGCTTAATGAGCTGATTCATTGGAATTGGAGAAGAACTAAAGTGATCATTCAGCGCGTCACTTGCATTAGTGTTAACCTGTTGATTACCGGGCGGTCAGCCACAACCATCAGTGAACAAATGAATATGCTTTCGTTTTGCCTCTCTACTGAGATTGTTACAGCGGTTACTAGAAAAGTACAATTACGCTAATTTTCCTCGAGGGCTCAAGTAGATTTTAACTCACGCCGTGTCCCTTTTGGACATGAATTTTTTGATGTCGGGTGTAAACCAAGGTGCAGGTTAATATTTGGCACGGGCTGACTTTATTGGAGCGTGTCTGTCGTATATCGAAAGAAAGGTCGAGTTGAAAGCTGCCAGTTTGGAATCGACATAATTTGCTGTGAAAACAGGACTTCAATCATTATTATTAATGAAATCTGCTTACAATGCACTTTGATCAACACTATTATATTTCGTACTAAAATTACTTTATGGTTACGTTTCGGTGGTCGTATTCTAAATGATGCAAAAATTAAATCATGGGCTTAAAAAGCAGCAGCAGTAATTTGACCACGAATTGAGACTAAGTTAAGAGAAGATGTTATGATCAAATCGAGTAATGAAGGGGTACCATTGTGAGGAAAATGCGTGAGTTTTACATCAATAGGTCTTCGTAACGGGTGATGCATCAAAATGATCTCAAAATGGTGGCACTCAATGTAACAAATTCTTGGATTTTTATTTTCAAGTGGTGTAATAAATTTTGGATAGCGCTATGTTGAAGATACGATGCAGCATACACTAGAAGAGTGTCCGATGTGGCCATAATAGCGAATGGCCTTGGTCTCAGCAGTTGATAGACTTTTTGCTGTCGGCTTCCTTCCACTCTGAGATTTCGTACGGAAGCAGAAATGGCCGCCTACCGGAGACGGGTTTTAAAAGCGGACGGCATGCCGGAGTTTCGGGCACGACAAATGGTAAAAATAGGCTCGGTGTAGAACTTGCTCAGAAGGATCCACAAGGAATCCTTCCCGTTTGAAACAAGAGTTCAATATAACCATGCTCCATTACCGGTGAAGGGTTTCCAGGTTTGTAACATGTGGCCTCCTTGTACCTACTTTTCTTTTATCTTTTTCGAAGATACCTTTACCTTTTGCAATCGTGAGAGGACTTGCGCGAGTTTCTGCTGACGGTCGGCGAGTTCCCCTCTCCCTGAGAAGTCCACCCGGAACAGCGCCATAATTGAGTCTATGATGAGAAGTTTAAACACCCCGGCCTCTTCGTGGAATTTGGCCGCTACATAGTCTAATAGTTCTGCCTAAATGTAACAACAAATGCAAAACCACTTTTTTATGTTTAATTCGTTAGCAAGCGACCATACGGCTCACCTAATGTCAGGAGGTAACTCTAGTCTACGAAAACTTGCAATACAAGGGTCGTTACCACTGTTGTTAATGTAAAAACTCCATAGGAAATTACAGGTATCCTCACTTACCTGCGGATAAAATATGACCAAGGTTAGTCTTGGTCTTCCTCGGCTCTTACATCCTTCCATCCTGTATTCTTTCTTCATGTCCGAACCAACAAAGCATGCTTTTTCTTATCCTTAACACCGACACTCTCTTTTAAACAAACTCTCTTTCTTACGTCATCATTACGAATGTGGTTAGCAAGCGTTACAGCACAATTTTTGCGCAATGCTCTCATCTCGACCGCATTTATTCTACTTTCGTGCTCTCTGCCATAATCAGCTTTCACTTCCATAAGTTAGCGTCGGAATTAGCACCGCGTTGTGTACAGCGAGCTGCGCCTTCTGGCTTAGATTTCGGCTGCCTAGAAGTTTACCCAACGCTCTATTCACGCTGTTCACTGCACTCACTTGTCTCTTCACATAAGCGGTGTACCTTCCAACGCTGCTAAAAGCGCTTCCAACATATAGAATCTCATTCATTTGCTCCAACACTACATCATCAACCCTAATCCTAGTGTTCGTTCTGCTTGTCTCTCTTTCAAATACCATTATTTTGGTATTCTTCGTATTCAATTGTAAGCCTTTCTTCATTCATACAATCATCTTTCATTGTTGTAACTAGTGTTTGTAGTTCGGATGGTGATTCTGCTATTAATACTACGTCGTCTGCATAGAGCAGCCAGTTGACCACTAAGTCACCCATTCGCAGTCCTAGAAACCAGCGAGCGTGCATGCAAAGAGCTATGAATGTTAAAGAAGCGAGTGAAGTGTGTAAGAACCGCGTCTTATAGCGCTCGGTTCTGTCTGCCTAATTTTAATTTACAAATAGGTATTATTGTTAATCAAATAATGAAAAAAATTACAAAAATCACCTTTTTTTATACAACGTCGGGAGGCATACAAGCATACGTTCCACCTGGATGTGAAGTGGCCACTGTAGCCTATGAACGCTGGTAATACGAGTACGTTTAGTATCACTCGCGTGATGCCACCTCTGCTGCTAACACGGCAACTCCTTGGGAGCTTACTGGTGACCTTACTCACATGCAGGAACACAACCACCCTTTAGGCCCTAGAAGGCCCTCTCGGGAGTCTAGGGAGTTGTTATCTGGCTGCAGTTTTCAGTGAGGTGGAGGTACTTCCGCAGACGGGCTGCTTTGATGCGCCCAACCTCTCTTAAAATCCTATTTTGCGAGGCCTCTGCAGGTGCAAGGCCGTCGGCCATCCCGATGACTAACGTCGCCACTGCATGGTTATACGTGCATAAGGAGCAAGATATTTTTTACGAAGGTGCTTACCTGGTGTTCTGAAGTATATGCTCTAGCGTATAGAACATTATCCAAGACCGCATTTTGGTCTAAATTAAATCTATCTGCAATAGGTCTCAGCCTATCCGGCCGACTGAATGAATGGTAAGGAAACAATTACAGAACACATAGAAACGATTTTGTTTGTAAAAAATGGTAATTGGAATGGTTCTCCGTATTATGTTATGAACATACCCACATAATGTATTCATGAACACATGGAGAAGTAATCGTGGGAACATATATTTCTGTAGAAAGTTATCTTTGAGATTCCTCGGATGGAACCCGTGTTATAATGAAGCGTATGGGTCTTTCTCTAAAATAAAAAATGATTTTTTTGCCGTCAGTACATATATACCATCATATTACATCATGTAATGATATCGTATATTGTCGTGGAGGGGATTATGGCAGTCTATGTAAGTATGTTGCTTTTAGTGCCTGACTACTCATTCAGTTGATCATAAATAAACCTCATTTTCAAAATCAATCGATTCTTCGTTACACTCTGGGTGTCAGATGCTATATTTTAAAAGAACATAAATATGACGAATGTTACACATCAGGTTTTAAATTTTATATTTGCCATCGATCGAGTGGTATATATATAAAAGTGGAGAAAATTTTGAATTTAAATATTTTGTTACTACATTTTCATGAATACTACTAGCGCAATCTATCGGCAGTTTTGAATATCTGTCAAACAATTAACCAGCACACTACAAGTTTCATATCACTCTAACATAAGTACGAGTATTATCTAAATCTAAATAATAGTCCTTTTAAGTATCTTTACAACTTTTAAAGTAAATTATGTCACTTACAATGCCATCTGTTGTAGAGTAGCTGTATTAAATAGACAACATTTTATTATACAAAAATTGATCGTTGCGAAGGTTGCAACAGGCTCATGGACTTTATAACATTTATTGACGCTTATTTTGTTCAGGAAAAGCATTAACTGTGAGGAAACGGTAAAACCACTGATCCTCAAAAAATATACAACAACAAAAAAATTTAATGAACTAAAATTACGGAAAAATAAACAAAATAAAGTTAGTATTCATTTAAAGATCTCGCGGAATTTTAATGCAATTGGTGTTTAGTTGTAAACCAACAAATTATATATTCCGTATGGCGGTCTGTTCTCTCTGTCTATCCAGAAAAGGACCGGGCGTGGAAATATACCTACATAGGTACACAATATTCCCAGGTATTGAGGATCGAATACATTTCACAACTGAACGCCACCAGCCGTGTATAATACTAGGAGTAGGTACAGCTTCTTGTATTGCTAGAGTTCGTAGGCTGCGGTATTTATTTCTCGTCATCGTGTCAATTAATGTCTGTCACAAAAAAGGATACAAGGTATGTTCAGTATCGAGGAACATGACTTTTCCGCCATGATACCCAGTTGAGGTTGGTATTTGCGTGGTGACGCAGAGAGTGTGTGAAAGCTGTGTTTTCCCTGTTCTGAATTCGCCGAACACTTCTGTAATGGCCATCGACTCTATTCCACCGGCTAGCAATTTACTGAAAAACATTACATGCTTTAATTTGATGAGCTCGGTCGCGCAGTGGTTAATTACGGTACTTTAACACCAATGCACGTGAGTTCGATTCCCACAGAGGACAAACATAAACATGTCTGTTTGTCTTGGTCTGGGTGTTTTTAAAAGTGAAGCGCATTAAAGCAACCCATCTGGGGAAGTAACTCTACCTCACAGAAAACAGATTGTTGTTGTGTTTCTGCGTGTGAGTAAGGTCACCAGTAAGCTCCTAAGCAGTTACTGTGTTAGCAGCAGAGGTGGCATCGCGCGAGATATCTTACTATATTTTCACGCCAAATCCCTTGCGGGGTATGTAGAGGGAACCGAGTGCCACGTGACTCGATCCTTACACACCTCACTCTCTTCTTTAACATTCATTACTCTTCTCATGCACGCTCGCCGGTTTCTAAGGCTTCTGACATCACCTTTTGATAGGACACGACCTATTTGGTCAAGGTAGCTAAGTCATGGGCTTCCTCGGCTCCTATATCACTCCACTTTTGCGTTGTATATTGTCTACTATATAGACTGTATTATTTTTTCAAGCATTTATTCCATGCCTTTTTTTAATCTGTTTATACAAGCTTTTATTGAACAAATTATTTAACTTCATCTGATCATATATTTTAATTTATCTTTTCAGCAAACACAATAACCACATTATTTTTATGCCACTAATCCGTCAAACAAGCGTATGGCCTGTCTGACAGAAAGCAGTGTTTGCAACGCCAGACACTTCACTCATGCGTTTTCAGCCCTAGACATCCGCAACTTTTTTGAAGAACTTTATGCTACAGTTGCTAAAGTAAACCTTCTCAGGCAATTCATTAAACAACCTTAGAGATCTAGGGAGAAAACTTCTCCAGCACCGAACAGAATACGACCACTGCCGTTCTAGTATGCCCGGATGAATTCACTGCCGATGATGATTGTTGCGATTGTAAAATGAAAGTGCACGCCTTCTTATATGTTTCGATTACTGTACAATTAGTAAAACCTAAGAAGGGTGGACCAAATGTCTTAGCTTAACCGCCCAGTATCATATGTAAGGTCAGGATCGTCGACAATTGCCACAGTTCATCTTTGAAGCAAATCACCGAAGCCCTAGTTAGTATTCAGATACTCTTATCAAAAGCTGACAAAAATACTCTATGTTCCATGCGCCATGAGCATTCAGATTTGTTTTTATCCTGATTTTTTAATTTGTCTTTAACCTGAACTGAGATATTTCTCAACTTTTTGTTTAACAGAATAACCTACTCTTTCTTAGCACTACTTATGATGCCTTTCCTTTTTTTATACAACGTAGGGAGGCATTCATGCCTACGGCCCACCTGATGTAAAGCAGTTACTGTAGCCTATTAATGCTTGTAATATATTAAGTGTTACTCGAGCGATGCCTTCTCTGCTGTCTGCTGACACAGCAACTCTTTAGGAGCTTACTGGTGACGTCACACTCATACACATGAACACAACAACCCTCTAGAGAGTTGTCATTTGGCATCGTTTTTCTGTGAGGTAGAGGTACTTCTCCAGACGGGCTGCTTTGATGCGCCCTACCGCTCTCTTGAAACATCCAGACCAAGGTTTAATAGACATGTTCATACACACAAAATGTTTGTCTTGTGTGGGAATCGAACCCACGAGCGTTGGTGTCAAAGTCGCGTCATTCACGACTGAGCCACCGAGCTCGTCAAAATTTCCTCGACATATGTCGTGGTCTTTTATAAATTAAATAAAAAAACGTTTGGATATAATATTTAACTACTTTAACTTAAGTCATATGTCAATACTAGACCCTTATTGATGATTGAGACCGTAATAAATAAAGTTATGAGGACCGAAAGTCAAAATGGTTTTGTAGTAAAAGCAGCGCAAATAAAAAGGTGCTGAAACTGCTTGTGATCACGGAAAATATCTTTTTCTGCCAACGTCATTGTTTTTAGGACAGTAGTTCTCTCTTTCAAACCAACTCTGTTTCTAAGATCATCATTGCGAATACGGTCAACAAGCGTTATGCCACAAATTTTGCACAACGCTCGCATTTCGACCGTATTTATCCTACTTTCATGCTCTCTCTGCCACCCACCACCACCCAGCTTTCGCTTCCATAAGTAAGCGTTGGGACCAGCACTGCATTGTGTATAGCGAGCTGTACCTTCGGGCTCATGTTTTTACCGCCAAGAAGTTTTCACAACGCTCTATGCACACTATTCCCAGCACTCACTCGTCTTTCCACATCAGCGGTGTACATTCCATCCCTGCTGAAAGCGCATCCAAGATATACAATATCATCCACTTGTTCCAACACTCATCATCTATTGTAATCCTTACATTGGTTCTGGTTTCTTCTCTTTCAAATATATTTGTTTGTTTCGCATTAGATAATGCCTTTCTCCATACAATCGTCTTTATTGTGACCAGTGTTTGCTGTTCAGATGGTGTTTCTGCCAATATCACGGCATCGTCTGCATACAGCAGACGGATCACCAGTCGGTTACCATTGCACAATCCTACATTCATTGACCTTATTTTCTGCAGACAACTATCGAGATACATAATAAACAGCCTAGCAGATATCATGCAACCCTGTTTGACACCAGTTTTGACATCAAACCTGGGTGACATGCTACCATCTATCCGCACACATGCTAAGCAATCCTTGTAAGTGGACTGCACAACAAGGAGCAGTGAAGCGTCAATCCCATGTCTCGGCTATACCTAGTCTTGCCATAAATACTGACACAAAGAAAAAAAAAAAATCTATTGCAAATAACATTTATTACTTTTACAGTGTGTTAGTTTAATAAATAAATATAAAACAATTTATTATATAAAAAGCTACGCACTCCATCCATGGAAAAATTCTTCACTGCTAATCGTACGGATTGTTTTAGGGACTCAAACCTTTAAACTTTGAGACCAGTTATCAATAGAAGCACGCACTCTTTCCATGGTAAAATTCTTCATTGCCAATGGGTACGGATTGTTTTAGGGACTCCAAATTATCATGGCGTTTAGAGCAAGCCGTACTCTCTAAAACTGACCATAAACCATAATCCAGCGGATTAAGATCGGGACTAGACGACGGCCAGTCTTCAGCTCTGATGAAGTTCGAAACGTTCATTTCCAACCAAGACTGCGTAGACCGAGCTTTATGACCCGGCGCCGAGTCTTACTGGAAGGACCATTCTTGGTTATTGAACATGGTGTTGTTAAGGGGCTTCACTACCTTCTCAAGAATGGTATCTTAATACACTTGTGCCGATGTTTTGATACCTTTGTCACAAAAGTATGGCTCAGTCACTCCTTCATAGCTAATACCCCACCAAACCTGAATCACTGAAGTCGGATAGTGCCCACGTTGTATTCTGTCGACTAATTGGGAAGCTTCCTTAGAGCTTTGAGCATAAATACGGTCATTTTATTTGTTAAAATGTTGCTCAATTGTAAAAATTTTCTCATCAGTAAACAAAATTTTTCTGTGGCCTCCCTTTGCGTACCGCTTTAGTAGTTGTTTCGATTTTACCACCCTATTCTTTTTTAAATTATCAGTTAAGAAATGACCAGTGCGTCTCTTATAGGCTGCAAGTCCTAAGTCATCTTTTAAAATACGCGACATGGTTCTAGGTGCTATTTTCATCTCCCGAGATAAATTATTTTGATTTCGAACAGGATTTCTTCGAATTCTTTCTCTTACTGCTTTGACCACCTTTTTCGTACGAACACTACGTGGGCGGCCAGATCTTTTTCTGTCACAAACAAAGGAGGTCTCATTGTACCTATTAATAGCCCGGTACACAAACATTTTACTAATACCAAGCGTATGAAGAGTTTTAAAAATTGCATTTGGCTCCATACCTACTTTGTGTAATCACAGCGATTCGGTTCTCTTTATCACCCCACTCCATTTTAATATCGCAAAATATTGTACAATGTATTGGCGCCAAAATGAGAAAACTCAATGAACAATCATATAAAAATGGCAAATGTAATATTTTGTTTATTTTTAATTGTAACAGTATTTATGTACCACAGTGCCTTTCGCACAATCCTATCAAATGCTTTATCAAAATCCACATGGCCATATATTTCTCCACAATATTGCGGAGCGAGAAAACTTGATCCGTACAATACCTTCCATTTTGGAATCTTCTCTGTGCCTCCCACAGCATTCTCCTTTCAATTACCTTTCTATATTCTTTTGCTGCTAAGCTAATCAATTTTATGGCCCTATAGCTGGCGCAGTCCATGCCTGGACTCTTGCCTTTATACATGGGCACGATGACTGCGCGTCTCCCCCTGACCATTGGCAGCCAACAAAGATTGCTTGAGTACCAGAAGGCGTCCCGGACGTAAGTGCCACCTAGTTTGATCATCTCAGCTGTGATGAGATCAATTGCCGCTGACTTTCCATTTTTCAAGTTTAGTATTGACCATTCATTCCATCTCATTCATAGTTATGCCTTCGTCGGACGCCGTCAACGCGGAGTAATCATCAGACTCATTATCATTGCCAGCGTCCGAGATAGTCATACATTTATTCAAAATATTCACTCCACCGTTTTAACACTGCCTGAGTGTTCGCAAGAATGATCCGCCAGCCAACGAACCACTCTGAGACTTCTTTACCCCTCTCCAAAAGAGTTTGATATTTGCCTCATTTCGAAGTTTTTCGTCAGCCTCTCTTCCTCATTCATAATTTATCTTTCACGCTTCTCTTTCACTAAAGTCTTGGTTTCATTCTTGCATAAACGGTATATTTCTTTCTTCTTCTCTCTCATATTTTAATTTGGCAAAGTTGATAATCCAGCCACGTTTTACTCTTTCTTGCTACGGAAGATTCAACCTCCACAACCCACGAGGCATCTCCTTTCAATGTGTTATGCCTCTTTGCGCATCCACGTGCTTCTTTTGCACTATCCACCATAGTTTCTTGCAAAACTTTCCAGCAATCATCCACATCTGAGTCGGAAAAGTTTGCATTTGCAAGTCTTTCATTTACTAGATGCGCATACGTTCTCCTTACACTTTCATCTTGCAATTTTTCCTCTTTTCATGATCTCCGAAAGGCATACGCACTTGCCAGTGCCTCCACTTCCTGTCCAAGTCCCACAAACCGGCTTACTTCCATACGGACCAAGAACTGCTTCATAGGTGTCACGCTGGTCACAAGGCATTCAGGGAGTATTATATTCTTTGCAACGCATCCATTCCAATCCCCACACACACTCTTTCATTCACTTCGGCTAAATCCAAAACAGCGCATTAAATTTGACCTTAGACAAAGAAATGTTGATGCGAGCTTAATACATAACCCGTGGTGCGTCCTATACATTTGAAAATTTCCCGTTTTGGTTAGAAATATCAATTTTCGAGTTTAATTTCAAGACAATATTTGGATGGAAAATATACAAATAATATATTAATAGTGCTTGAGACATTATTAGGAATATAATAGTATATGTACCATACGTTATGTTGTACTTAAAATTAAAGAAAATCCTGTAATTAATATATTTAATTTGGGATATAGGACTTTGTGTGAAAAGATTTCTTTTTTATACAACGTCGGGAGGCATACAAGCATTCGTTCCACCAGATGTGAAGCGGTTACCGTAGCCTATGAACAATTGCAATACATTAAGCATAACTCGCGCGATGCCACCTCTGCTGCTAACACACCAATTTCTTAGGAGTTTACTGGTGACCTCGCTCACACGCAGGAACACAACAATCCTCCAGGGAGTTATTATTTGGCTGCGGTCTTTGGGAAGTGGGGGTACTTCCCCAGACGGTACATCCTCAGAGGCGCGGTTTCGATGCACCCTACCTGTCTAAAAACACCTACCTCAGGACAAACAGACATGTTCATGCATACAAATGTTTGTCCTATGTGGCAATTGAATCCACGAGCGTTGGTGTCAAAGTAACGTTACTAACTACTGCGCCACTGAACTTGTGAATATAGGGAAAACATGTCCAATGCCATATGCCGACCACGATACCATCATCAACAAGTGAAGAACTTACTGCAAAACGTTAAATGGATCATGTAAACTTTAATTTTAAATTAAATAATAAAAATAATTATCGTCCATCGCCATAGTAATGTTCCCAATATATAAATGTTCTATGTGGTTTTAAAGCGAATTATTACGACAAATAAAAAAATCGCAACCAAAAAAGGAAAACACCAAATAGGTCATCATCATCAAAATATGGTGTCAAAAGCCAAGAAAGAAGAGAAAAAAGCTATTAATGTTAAAGAAGCGAGTGAGGTGTGAAAGAACCCAGTCATGTGGCGCTCGGTCCTTTCTGCCTGCCCTGGACTTGCAATATCAGCTATGACTGAACTTTTAAAGGTGTCGAGTTCGAACTATCTCATATTATATTCTAGAACCATTGCGGATAAAAAACTGTACTTCGTGACTAAAGTGATTACCAATGCGCTGGACGGATAGTTCAAATATTTCACAAATATAAAAATAAAGATAAAAATCCAAAGAGACAATATATAGTACAAAATCACTGAGGCTATTGGGTATCCCACTCGTGGTTGCTACCGAACAATAGTCGCAATTATAATTGCTCGTACACGACAGATTTTTTTTTAATAAGACCAAATATTTTTAAGTGTCAGCCAGGGCTCGTTTACATGAGCCATGACAGATGGTGAGAAAAAATATATATGTTCGGTTTTCATCAAACTTTCTATGTATATGATTAGTCGTCCTTGACAATTTATGTTAGTAAAATTAAGCTACACTCTATAGCCATTTTCATTAAATTTTACGCTGTATTTAACCGGAACATTAATTTCATTCAATTATTACTTACTTAAATTTTAAATATTCATTAAATATATTCTTACTCAAACTCAATACTTCCTGTGCTTATCTTAAAAACTTGTTTCCGACGGTCACTAACTTCTAAAGCAGTCATGAAACCAAGAGATACTACTTTTTGACATGCCTCTTTGATTTTATCGACTTTTGTTTCTGAAAACCCTTTGATGTTATTTAATTTTTTCTTTGTGGTCATTTGTATCCCTTTGATTGTACATATTCCGGCAGCCTTTAACTTTTTAATATCGGCTACATTTATACCATGCTTTTGTAAAATATCAACATCTTGGAAAAAGCTTTCCTCGTCATCGTTTTCTGAAATATTATCATCAAGTGCCTGATCAATCATTGCAATACTATTATTTTTCGATATATCCAAAGGAAAATGATAATAGTTTGGATGTTTCGCGCGTAAACTTCAAAAGTACCTACTTTTTTTTCGGTTCTTTTTATCCCCGAGGGGAAAGGCAAAGGGATCTAACCCATACAGCCAAGTCTTCAGTTCAGAACCATTTTAAAATCTTAATTCTATGTTCGAGCTTCAGGAACTGGGCTAAAAATTACTTGGGAAGGGTACTCAGACTCGATCAACCCAGTTTAAATACCACCCGTAAAACGATAGTGATTTTTACAAAGTTCCCTTGATGAAGTTATTACGTCTTCCAAAAAGTACATAAACGTGTTATATTTGAGTTTTTCGTTACTGTAATAATTTCACTAGCACTTATGTCACAAAATACTATCGAAATTGTCACATACAACTAATTTTATATTGAATTACAAAATTTTCATAAAGCTGTGCCTACAGTAATTATACTTTTCTCATTTTTATCTCGGCACCTTAAGTTAAATAAATAAATATTGTCGGACAAATAACACAGCGCCACCTAGCCCCAAAGTAAGCGAAGCTTGTGTTATGGGTACTAGACAACTGATAAACATACGTAAATACATTTTTTTTTGTAAATACCAGAGACATGTTACTAAAGGACCAGCCTCGTAGGATCATTCCCCTCTGTCATGGTACAAGATATTGTGATCCATTGCGCGCATAAATACTTCGTGCGTAATCGATTCTCTAACAGTCTTGTAATCGTTATCGCTCAAGTAACATCATAAAGTGTTACACTAAAAATGCCAAACTGTGCAGGTATGCCATGCAAAAAAAGGTCGAAGACTTCTAGTTTGCAAAAATATTGAGTTACCTTTCACATGCAAGTATTATATTATTTGCTTTCATATAAAAGAAATTAAAATGGTGTGATAACGATTAATACATGAGAAATCGATTCAGTAATCGAGTACTGATGCAATCGAATCATATTCCACGACTTTGGTCGCATATCTCCTATCCCAAATTTGCGTAAATTATGCAAACTGCAAAACAAAACAGTCCTTCATGCTGTATCATAGAGTTCATTTAGCTAAAGACAAAAAGAAGTATATAAGACGTTTCGTAATTTATGTTTTTACCTGTTCACTCTTTTCGCCTGAAATGAATGAATTAACTAAATTTCATTAAGTCTGGGATAGTTTTCACATACATTGATTAAGATAAATACCAAGTTTGGAATTATTGCGTCGACAATACAATATAATACTTTAGTTAACATTCCCCAAAGATCATGCGAGTTATTAATGTGTAACTATTTAAAAGTTTTAATTATTTCCCTTGACTGAATAGGTGTAAATTGAAAAAAGTTCCACATTAGATCGTGAATTTTCTTTCAACAACTTGGCAGCAACATGTGTAGATTAAGGAGTCAATGGTAAAGTATTGGTGAAGTGCGTAGGTAACACTAGTTTAGAAAAAATCAAAAACAGAATTATGATTTAAGGATATCTTAGTACACGAAGCAAATTTCTCTGAGTTTATCTTTAATTTTGGGAAATAAATAAAAGTCGCAAGGCATGATTCATTAATTCCACTCCCTCCATAGACAAACATTCGATTGTTCGTCTGCGATGTCCACTTATTTACTAGATTTGTTTCCATTTCGTAATGGGTGCAACAACTTATTTATTAGATTTAATTTTGTTACTTGACTACGGCAAGGGCAAAACCAAGGGCTTTAACTTCAATCGAAGAGGAGTTTAAAACATACTCCGCCACGCTACTCAACTGCAGATGGCGAAGGGCAGTGTTGTCTACTCGCTCAAGGTCTCTGGGACTTATGGCTTAAAGTGTCCTCCGATAAACGGAGAAACGGAGAAGATTGGAATTGACATATTATTAGATGAATAACGCCACTATTTACCCGCATGGTATAATCAAGACATGTTCCAGTATAAGCTGACTTTATTGGTGTGATTGGTTGGTTTGTCATATTATAAAGAAACTAGAAATCCTAGTGCAAATTTAGTACGTGAAACTGTGGGTGAATTGTTATAATAACAATAGTAACACTCTTGCGTGCGTATCTTGTAACTGACCCTGAAAACCAGCGTTTTGTTCTTGATATTGACAGTTGACACTGAGCTGCAGCCTTTTTGTCATACTTATGCATACAAATACTTTTACTATAAGCATTTTACGTATTTGAATGAAGATGCAAATAAAAATGATATCTATCTATCTGTCTATCCACATAGCTTAACCTGTGTTGCCGATTGGCTCCTCGTGTACACATAATATATTTGTATTTACTTACTGAGCTCCGTTCTAATACCTAAAACTATTAATCCAATATTGTCTGATTGTGGCGTCAATTGATTCATTATTCTGATCAGGATGTGTCAAAGGTATTCAGTGATAAGTATAAGACATCAACAAATTAACCCATACCAGCAATGTAAAATTACAATTAACTAGAAATCCTCAGCACTGACTTACCTAAAGTAATGATACATTTAGTCGTTATTAGACCCTATATATCTACATAAATTAGAAGTAAAGACATTCTCTTATGAAAAAAAAAATGACGAAGTGAAGTCTATGTGGCCATTTATGTCTCCATCGCAATCTAAAAACGCAATTTACAAAATGTTTGCTCAATACTAAACTGTAAGAAATGTTGTCAACTCGTGTATTACTATTTTGGACTAAAATCAGAAAGATGTAATCCTAAACGCAAAGCGCTTTGTTACTGAAAATGATGAAATTATCTACGACATGTTCTATGTCTGTCCCTATATCTTGACTATTTCCAGTCAATAAATGTTTTTTATATTCCATTATGGTAGGTATATTTTTGTTATTAATATTAATTTTAAAAACATATTTATGTAAGGCGCCATCTATTGTCAGATATAATATTACAGGTTTTTGGGGCGTAAATGCCGATGGAGACTGTACATTATCGATTTACTAATTGAGGTCCCCTCAACTAATGTCTTGTTAGTCTATGTTTTTGGGGACTACGCTACTCCGAAACACTTCTTTGCGGCGCAAAATAAAGGATTTTATTTTTATAAATTCAATTGCTTCAAGAAATATTTCGTCAAATACATCTCAGTAAAGGTAAGGGCGTAAGTTAACCCTCCGGAAGTACTGGAAAGTGATTATTTATTATGTTCATATATTCCTTCTGTATCACACAGCCATGTTGAAGTAGTGTTGATTTTAATAAGTTCTCGTCAGTTTATCGTTATATCAAAGTTAAAAGTTCACAAGTATATGTGACAGACCTAAGTTCCGTTTGTGTTGTGATTAAAAAAGTTAAAGTCTATACAATATGAAAAGTGTTACAAAGTGCCACCGATACTGGCTCCGAGGCGTCATCTGCAAGGTAAGGCTGGATGTGTCTTCAATAAACATCAGAACGTAGAATTTACAAATTTTGAACCAATGTCTACGATTCAATAAATAAATTAATCAAACTTTGGTAGTTGTTTACTGGGTTAGTGATCATGCTTTCCTTAGCCTACAGCTACTACTTTGACCCAGAATAAATGCAAATCATATTGATTTAAAGATAAATATAATTGTTTGAAATTGTTCAAAATTATAGGAAATGCTCTGTTACAGCAACTGAGCAATTTATAAAATTCATTGTCATCAAATTTTTCTTTTTATTCTTTATCATTTAATATTTATTGCCTTTGTTGAATCATATTTTGGCTAAAGAAGTGTGTCATACTAACAGATTTTTGGTTTTGGTTTGTGAAAGCGTGCACAGGAGTTTTCTCTAGGTCTAGGTTAGGTTATTCTTGGTATTACAAACTGCCGAGCGAGTGAAACAAGTGAAGCTTATACTGTGCTCAACCTCTTTTTACTCTGATCATTGTTTAAATTTTAAAATTAAATGTTTTTAAATGTCTAAACAATACTGAAATGTCTGAATAAAAAGCTTTTGGTTTGGGATTTTCTTAATATGTTATCAACCTTCAAGTTGGGACCGCCGTCTGCTTTCAGGAATGGACTCTGAAGATTCACGAGATGGTGGTGACAATGCTCATTCATCATCAAGTAGTAGCAGTTCCAGTTCAAGAAGTCGTAGAAGCTCATCATCAGACAGAAGTGAAGGTTCTAAAAAAGATATTAAATCACCACCTAGATCACCACCGTCCCCTAGATCTCAAGGACCTAGATCCCCTTCCCCAGACAGCCGCTCACAATCTCCATCCCCATCAGTACGGTCAAACATATCTAGTAAACGACCAAGGTCACCGGATAACTTGAGCGGTGCCCACTCTGACATAAATTCTCCTGAAAATTCAATGCCTGCATCACCTGCAGGGCCAAAATCACCTGAACCGCCAAAATCACCAAGTGAAACAGGATCAAATATTGGATCTCCTGAAAGGCCTGATAATTATTCTTCAGCTCCTGTATCAGGTGGTGAAGGTCCCAAAACACCCCAAAGCCATAGTAGTTCACCTGCAGGCTCACCACAAACTAGGTCTCGTCCAGCTTCTCCTGATTCAGTATCACAACCAACATCTCCTACGTCAAGAAATCCTGACCGGCGGTCCCAGTCTTCTAGTCCTTCACCAGATCGAACTTCATCAAGATCATCCCCAGCTCGTTCACCTGCAAAGAAAACCGAATGGAGTCCTAAAGAAAAATGGAGAAGACATACTAAGGCAGAACAAAAAATGGTCCCTATTCCAAGGAATCGTAGCAGATCTGAATCAAGTCAATCTAGTAGAAGTTCATCATATAATAGAAGAACCAGTGCTAAGGACCCTGCAACAGAGGAGATTTCTGAAGGTATGTTTTAGTCATATTTTTAGAATTTCAAGCAGATAAAAAGGTGTCAAGGAGTCCTTTATGTGACTAAACTCCCTCTATCTATTTCGATAAAGAGTAAGGGGATGCCCCCTTCTTATCCATGAAAAGTGAAAACGAGAAATATTAATAATAAATAGTTTTTTCATATTACAGAAAAGTAATCATGTCAACAGTGGAAGGACTTTCATTTGACAGTTCTATGTGCCTACATGTGCACTATGTTAAAAAAGTTACTAACACAGTACAATCAGTTAATTTTATACAACATTGGGTGACATAGAAGTATACTGCTCATCTGATGTAAAGCAGTTACTGTAGCTGAATGCTTGGAAATTATAGATATTTTTTAAAAGTCTCATGTAATTCCATAGAAAATCCTATAAATGCAGCACTGAATTTGATGTTTTAGGTGAAATGGAATCGGATCAAGAGGACACCAAATCACAAAGCAAATCTGTTGCTAGTGAAAAACAAGATGGAAAAGATCTGAACATTAGCCATGAAGATCTATCTGATGTTTCAGACTTGGACTCGGTGGCAGAAGACGAAAAAGAGTCAAAAGTATGTATCCTTGCATCCTTATCCTTTGAGTAAGTGAAAAATCTTTTCCACATTCGCTTTGTATGCAGTAACATTTAAATGTTAGACCAAGGTCTAGATAACCTCACCAACTTTACTCCCACATATGCAGCTTTACTCCCACATCTACTATTAGCAACATCTGCAATGTTAAGCTCAAAGTTTTATAAATAGGTATGTATTGTAAGTCTATGCAAAAATTTGTGTATTTGTGTTATGATTTTAGCAAGGATCACCACCTGCTTCACCGGGAAGTAAACCAGAAGTTAATATGAATGGTAATAACAGCACGAGTGCACAATCAAGTCCCAAATCTGGCAGTGAGAATTTAAAAGCTGATCCACCAAAACTTGATAAAGTAAGATACACAACAGTAAACTTTTACTATTATAAGGTTCTCATACATGTACACATATAAATATCTTAATAATGTTCAAGGACATAACAAGTATGTCCAGAGATTTTATACATACCTTAAAAAAATATTGTCAACATTTAGCTTCTAAAAATATGGGTTTTTGCTTATAAAACAATTATTGTTTTACTATGTAGGTACCTCAAGAAAAAACAAGCAATACAGAAGATGGTGAAGAACAGCTCGACTTCGAGGCTGAAGAAGGGGAATGTGTGGAACCTAAGTCTGTGGAGCATCCAAATGGTGATACAGATGCCAAGGGTGTTGAGAAAGGTAACTCAATGTTTATGTCTATCTCTTACTTGATTGCAATATTAAATATCCATTAAAACTCATTTAATTTTTTGCCATTACTTGTGGTGCAGTATTGTATATGGTGCAGTTTCACCAGTAGCCCTTAGTAAAAATCAAAGTACCCTAATATACACTAAAATTATCTTTATTTCGGTACAGGTATTATTGCATTATATACAGATTTGTAGCAAACTTTGTATTAGATCCTGTTGCTGACAACCTGTCTTTGAATTAATGTATTAACCCGGCGAGATCCGACTGTCATAATTATGACACTCGCTTACGACATATATATGGAATAATGGTACACCTGGGGCTCGACGGCTTATTTATTGGCACATTATCAATATTACTAGTTGCTGTCACTGCAGTTCAATTAGAGTTCGCCTTTTCAAGTTTTACACAGAATCTCTTAATAAAAAAATACAGTGTAAAGAACGTATGTAAAGAACTTATTAACCAAGTGATTCCTGGTTCGAATCTTGGTAAAATCGTGTTATCGAATTTATGTACATATTTATAATTATCACTTGAAACCATCTTGTAGAAATCTGTGCACCCAAGAAATTATATTTCGAAGGATGTGACCTAAGAAAGGTCTGCCTTTCCATTTGGGTTCTGAAGGTCTGGAGACAGTCCTTCCATGTCAAAATGAGTATATAGCAAATCCTTGGACTTAGCTAGCAAACCCCACCAATTTTAATAGATTAGGAATCAGGATAACGCTAGGAAGAAGTAGTGCGTGCGTGCCCATGTAACTGGATTTATAAATGAAATTCCTTTTGTGATTTGTATTAATTATGGACAACCAAACAAATAAGTACCTAACTAACCTTTCACACTTTCATCGGGGTGAGGACTGAAAAATTTGTATAATTTAATTTAGTTACCTGATAAAGCACTTTTATGATTTTACTTTAAGTAGATAAGTACATGCTCATAAGTAATACACACGTGCACGTATGAAGTAAGATCGATAGAATAGATATGATAAGTACCAATGATAAGGAAAGAACTACCACTGCACATCACTTTGAAAGCGTTCACAATACTTTCATATTAGTGATAGCGTGAGACTGACCACCAAGCTGTCTAACAGTGTAATTGCAAGAGTTCGTCAAGTACATTTTGTACTTTATATATCTGTAATCTAGGTGCCAACAAGTAACATACTGGTAGTCGGCAGGTCTAAGTTGAAAACACTTAGATGAAAATGATTCAGCTGGGTTTTATTCCAAATACTGCACTTAATTTTTGATAAGAAATAATCTTCTGCTGTTCAGTTGGTGGAGCTCAAGGCGCTCTATCGCCTTAGCTGAAGATATTAACCTAAGCGTTATTAACCTAAATCGGCGTTACATATATTTTCGGCATTAAAAAGTCTTAAGGCTGTGCGTCCCGTGTCTATATGATGGTATATTATATAACCTATGGACGCTTCCATCAATAAAAATAAAAAATCTTCTCGTCCATATATGCGGATATATTATTGGTGGGTTTACCATAAACAATACTTTGAAGTTACATGTAATAACGGATTTTTTTTTTACGTTTAACTTCAAAGGAGAATACCTAAAATGTTAAACTATGTTTTTTGAGTATTTTCGGTTATGGCATGAAGAGTCATTGTCAAAGATTCTATGGTAAACAAGCAAGAAGAATGGTACAGGGCGGTATTTGTTTTAATAAGGGAGTTAGCTCTCAAAAGTCAAGTCAGGTCAGGTCGTTTTTACAGGCTACACTTTCCTTCAGATCGATACTTCCATTCTTGAACGAAATTAACCCTGAACTAACTGAACCCTATGAATATGGTCAGACAATTGCAAAAGCATTACTAAATACATGAAGTATGTAGTTTTCTGACTTGATTAGCTCAATAACAGGGATGAAGGTTCAAATATGTTTTTTTTTAAATAATTATTTACGAGCCCGGCGGCTCAGTCGTCAATGACGCGACTTTGACACCTACGCTCGTGGGTTCGATTCCTACATAAGGCAAACATTTGTGTGCATGAACATGTCTGTTTGTCTGGATGTTTTAAGAGAGGTAGGGCGCATCAAAGCAGCCCGTCTGGGGAAGTACCTCCACCTCACAGAAAACCGCAGCCAACAACTCCCTAGAGGATTGTTGTGTTCCTGCGTGTGAGTGAGGTCACCAGTAAGCTCCCAAGGAGTTGCTGTGTAAACAGCAGAGGAGGCATCGCGCGAGTGTTACTTAATATAACGCAAGCGTTAATAGGCTACGGTACCCGCTTTACTTTATCAGGCGGGACGTATGTTTGTATGCCTCCCGACGTAGTATAAAAAAAATGTGTTACGTAACACAAATGGATATGACGTGATATCCTTACATAATATGCATTTAATATGTCCAGAAGATGTAGTCCCTTGTCGTCGTTCCCGCGGCTCTTCGCTGGAGGAGGGCGAAGTGTCCGACGAGGCGGAGCGCCGGCCTGAAGAGAACGAGCCACGCCCCGTCTGCAGGTTCTTTTCTCGGGGCGCCTGCACGTGGGGCGTCAGCTGTAGGTTAGTATCTCTACTTGTTTCATTGCTAAGGATCATAATCAAATTCGTCCGTGCTTTTACCCGGTATTTTATATTATCAATTTATAAAAAAATATATATTCAATGTTATATTAAACATACATTCTAAGATTGTTATTAAGGAGATTATTATAAGGCAATAACAATAGTAGCAATAATAACATGAAGCCCCAGTGTACAAACCTAATTCTGCAATTTCGTAGTTTTCCTTTAATTAATTTACTTTGGCAAATTTTGTAAAGGTTCTTACATCCGGGTGTGACTGACAAGGGCAATTATAACATGTTCGACGTGATGCGAGGAGTACCATCGGGAGCACCGTACACGGCCGCGCCCCCACGAGACGTGGCGCCGCCCGAGTCCGCGTGGGAGCGCGGCTTACGCACCGCTAAAGAGGTATGACTTTTCACCATGCAAGGCTTAGTGAGTCACTTACACCATAGTTGCTTCTTTTACATTTATAGCATTATAACTATTAACGCCGGGTTTAAAGGTTCCTGCGTCACCTTCTGATAAAATTCTGATGAGACAAGCAAGCTTTCCTAGGCTACGATAATCTTACCTTGTAGAGTTGAACAGATATTTCGCACTGAGAGGATATGCGTTGGTTGGTATAGTTTCTCCGACCTGAATATTTCGTACATTACATACAAATCCCTGTGACATCCATAACAAGAATATAATACAACATAACCATTGATTTATATAAATAGATTAATGAATAAATGTTATAGATGTTACGGATAGCGAACAAACGCAAGGAACAGGACATGGATTTTGAGGAAAAGAAGTTACATCTATCAGTTGGTGGCGTTGTTCACGACCCTGATGCAGAGCTGGCGTACGCAGCCGCCGCCGTCGGAGCGTCCCCGCCGAGACACGACGCACAGCAGCATAGGGATCCGGAAATGTTTAGGTAAATATAGAATAAGGTTACCATTTATAAATTGACCTGGTATCCCACCAGATTCGAACTCTAACTTAATTTAGACTTTAGAAATCAAATCAATCATATATAGAATAAAAATGGACATATATTTAATTTAAGAAACTATAATGAAGCCGTAAATTATTCTTGTTGGTTTGTTTCTTATCTTTTTGCTATTAAATTACTGAATATATAGTACTGAATTTTGCTACATGCGTAGTCCTACGGCTTAGGGGCCTGGAGTAAGCTATTTATCACAATAAAAGAATCCCAGACCTATGATATAAAACTGAATATTGATATAAACACATAGTTAATTTGTCTTAGGATAGTACGGGAACACTTGAGATTCAGGGAATCTAGCTAACTTCCTCCTTTTCATTACTGCAGTCACATGGCTTTAGGCATATCAGGCATAACGGGACCATTGGAGGGTATCGTTGGTGTCCCAACGCTTTGGCATTAAAATTAATGCAGCTAAGTCACAGGCAATTTATAATTGGTCGTTCCCACTTTATTTCTAAATTGGACACCATGATCCAGTTTAGTTTTTGACGGTACTGTTATACCGATCTCTTCGACCGTAACTAATTTGGGCGTTATCATGGATCAAACTCTGTCGTGGATACCTCAGGTAAATGAAGTCAGCCGTAAACTTTTCGCCTCTGTGCATTCTCTTAGACGTCTGCAAAATTTTGTTCCGATTTCCACTAAGGCGATGCTAGTACAATCCCTCCTGCTTCCTCTGCTGGATTATGGTGATGTGGCCTACCTGGATCCGGCAGAAGGGTTGCTTGATAAACTAGAAAGACCAATGAATCTTTGTGTAAGGTACGTATTTGGTCTGCGGAAGTATGACCACATCTCTGAATTTCGCAAGCAGCTCGGTTGGTATCCGATTAGGCTACGTAGAAAATTCCACATATTGTACCTTCTTTTCAACGTACATTTAACCCATCTGCTCATGAGTATTTACGTGAAAGGTTTCAATTTCGTGATATAGATAATCGTCTGCGTTCTTCAGTGGATCCTTTACTGAATATTCCTATGCACACCAGTAGTACATACACCAAATCTTTCTCAGTTCATGCTGCAAAATTGTGGAATTCACTCTCTTTGCACATTAAATTGTCTCCCACCATTGAGTCGTTTAAACTAGCTCTGAAAGGCTCTCACGATGATCATGATGCTTTAGACTGATTTTATATTTTTTACTTTTTTTTTTCATTTTCTTTTATTCTATTTTTTATCATCTCCTTACATGTATATTTATATTATGTTCTATTTTATCTAACTACTTTAAATTTTATTATTTATTTTGACATTTATTACTTTTGTATTTGTTTATTATGATGTTCTGTTGCGTATATGTTGTACTACTGCGCCACTCGCCTACCAAATTCCAATTAGACACTCAAAGGTTGACTGGAAGAGATTCCTTATAGGAATAAGACCGCCTTTGTACATTTATTAATGTATTGCATTTTAATTTACATTTTTCATTGTGTATTTTATGTACAATAAAGATATAACAGACAAACAAACAAGAAAGAGCGAAAGTGTGAGCGCTCCTTCCTGCATGGTTACTCATAGGTACGAAACGTGACTATACGACGCGCGTACCTATAAGTAATAGGTACGCCATTTTACGAGTGTTTCGCCGTGTGTGTGCTAGCCAACTAGGCGGGTATTTACCCTAACACCGGCTGAGAAGCTGGAATCTCAGGAAATCACTTTGTTGCCTCTTACGACACCCACGGGAAGAGAGTGCGCGGTGATTTTTAGTATTATTTCTCCGTCACCGCACGGATAAAATTATGGTTGTATTCCTTATGGGGTTTTGGCGAATTTTGGCTTTAACAGCATTAACAGCCTTTGTAATTCTAACAACACGCGGTCATCTCTATCTCTTATGTTTTTCAACAGAGGATGTGTTTGTATATCTGCCGATAGTACGATATATGGCTGGTACCAAGCTTTTGAAGTCTCTTGAATATGACCGACGGCTCCATACCCACTTTGTGCAAGGCAATCATTGCAATCCTATTTTCTTTAACACCCCATTCCATATTGTAATTTGGTAATAAACAAGAAAAAAATATGCAAAACGGCAGGAAATCGAAAGAAGTTTTTAACATAGCAAACGCGTTCCAAATTCAAAATAATCAAAAAGTTCATAAAAAGACGTTTCTATGTAACAGTATTTATGCCCAGACTGCTTATATTGCATGTATGAGGAATACTTAACCTCAAGTATCGTATATACAGTCGAAATGCCTCTTCACTTTTACACAATTAGGATAATTTGGAAACTGTTCGGAAGAGCGTTTCAGAGACGTGCGGCATGAACCGAACAGAGAATTAATAATATATGTAGCAATTGATCGTCAATAGATCGAAGCTTGAGAAGTTAGTGTCTTGATGGTGGATTTACGATGTCATAAAGTTCATATTTCGTAAAAAAATGTAGACGCTGTGGTCAAAAAAATCACGTAAATCAAAACATAAAAGACAAATCTATATGTCATGTAAAATGATATTGTGCGTTTGTTGATTGCAGTGAAAGCGTTTATGATCCTCGTATTTTTGTGTACAGGCCGTACGGTGGAATGTACCGCCCGCGCTTCCCTCGTGCAGCGCTGGAGGAGCGAGAGCGATACTACGATCGCGAGCGAGCGTACGAGCGCGACCGCATCTTCGAACGCCCGCCGCACTATGACGAGCGTGCGCCCGCCACCGATGACCTCGCCTTCCACAAGGTTACTGCATCACATCAATACATATTACTGGCATAAAATAGCGCTCAAACTGACCGTGTCTAATTAGTTCTTGTCATCTGGTACTACTATGACCACCGTGCCACCGGTATGGAAAAGTCAGGTTAAGTTCAGAATAATAATTTAAATCAATCGGAGTTTGCTCCAAGTGTCTATACAGAATATCAGAACCATTGATCCTAGATCTGGAAAAGCCTAAGATGTCAATAATCAATTTTTCTAAAATTTTGAGGCAACAGCTGATCTTCTTTCTAGTATTATCCCGTTTCCTAATACGAATTGGCGGGGTCCGCTACCTAGGCTTCAGGATTTGTCAAAGATACTTGACATGTAGTGACTGCCGTCAGACTTCCACAACCCACAGGGTAAACCAGACCCTTCTTAGGTTAGGGCAATTGATCAGTACAAATATGTGCATAAATCCGAAAATAAGAGTTTAATGCCACATACCTAATACTGCGGGTATTTGATTCGAATCAGGGATCAGTTGTTTAATAGCTGGTTCTTTATCCACCGGCCTATTACTGCTTTTGGGCAGCAACGAGTGTTCCATAGATTAACAAAAAGCACGTAACTTCGTCTCCCTATACGATTATGGAACTACACGCAAGTTCAACTTGTACTAGCGCTACCATTGCATGTCTAGATAGTTCCAAATCACATGAAAAATATTGATGAAATTCATTCTGACTCGAAATGACGATTATATCTCTAGGACTGTTGAGTAATCTATTATTACTCAATAATACTCTAGTCTATAATGGTCCGTTTATACAATATGCTAGTGCCGCAAGTAGAAGATAATTATTTTACGACATTTATTAAATCAAGTGTTCGAACTAAAATTGAAGTATTTGATTTTTTTTATCTTAATGATATATGACAAATCAGATTTTTCGTTCGAAGTGGTACCTAGTCTTTTTTGGAGTTCACATTGTTGATATTTAAATAGATCTACTAATCCTCACTATATTAGGCATGTTTTTGTATCCCAGTTAAATTTTATATTAAAAAGCCTAATAGCGGCAGCAAACAATATAAAAAAGTTGAATTAGTAAAGGATATATTTTTTCTAACAACATCCTTGCCAGTTGGTACTCTGTGATGAAAACTAATATGAATAACTATCCTATTATAGAGGCGGGTCCGATCGTCACGCGAGGTAATAGTTCAGCGGGCTGAAGTGGAGCGGCGTTCACCCCGCGAGGGTCGCGAGGTACGAGAGGGGCGGGAAGGGCGCGAAGGGCGCGAGAGACGTGACGGACGCGGCGACGAGTGGGCCGACCCCTGGATGCGTGCGGAGCCGGCCGCACGTCGTCGTCGCCCTCCATCCTCCGATGACTCGTACTCCTCCTCCAGGTACGTTGGGACCGCCGCCGACAGAACTAGACCGCTTTGGAAATGGGCTACCACTAAGGTTATATTATCATAAGAATAATAAATCTTTGTTTATACTGGGTGACTGGAAATTAATGGCGGATCCATTAAGTAGAGGTAGAAGAGGAAAATTCTAGTCGACTCCTATAGTTTCAAGAATTTTCTAAAAAAATCGTCTTATGAAATTTTTCAAAATTTATAAAAAAAGCAATTAAATTTTTTATATATTTCATAGACGATTTTTTTTTGGAAAATTCTTAAAAGTTAAATATCTCAGTAACCGTTCATATTTCGACAGCACGTCCCATAGTGAAATCGACTGGATTTTTCTCTTATACCTCTTCTTAACGGATCCGCCACTAATATTCAGTTACCTGTATATTGAAAAAAAAATTGAAACAGTGTAATTTAAAAATCATAATCTTATCATCAGGAAAATTATTGGGCCGATTTTCAATAAAAATATGTAAACCACCATCCGAATTTGTTTTCCTTCACCGCCGAGCAGTGATAATTACAGAAATCACTGTTTTTTTTATTATTTTGAAGCCAGTCCTTTAGTCCAGCATATAATATCTTTTTTTTTTATAATGTATCGCGGATTTAAAGATCTAAAGTATACACAAGAAATAATTCATTGAACAATTTCTCAAAGTAACAAAATTATGAATTATGTAACTTCAGCATCACATAATGGAAAGATCACTACTACTATCCATCAAAATCAAAACAAAAGAAAATCATATAAGGAAACTATATAACAAGATGTTTTAAAGAAAATAAAAGATAAACAATTCTTTTGTATGTGTGTATGTGACTAAACGGTAGGACCGATTTTTTGTGTTATTTTTGTGTGTGCGCGGCCCGGGATGATTTATATTCACAGTTGTCAGGTGGCGTTGCAATCGGATTCTAGCATTTATTATTTTCGAATAGGATTATATTCTATTACACTACAAATACATAGATCCAATATCAAGCTTCGATTCTTGAATATTATCCGCAGACAGATGTTCCCGCTGAATAGAGTTAGACACAAAAAAGTTGAAGCTTAATGTTTATATGACAGTAATTTTTAGATATATTCAGATAGGTATTATCCTGCCCTGTCTTGTAGCCGTATTTGAGTAGGTAGGGTCGGCTTGGTTAGATTTGATCCCAGGTACCCCGCTTTAAAGTTAGTTATGCATATTATTTATTATTTTTATGATACAATTTAAATAATGCCCCACTAACGTTTTGTGATTTTGACTCTCTGTATGTTGCAACTTGTGTATGGTATTTATATCTATGCCCATTTCCTTCGGTTTAGTCTATAGTAGTTTGAAGTAGGTAGCCATAAATAATGTTCCAGGTTTTTTATGTTTGTAAGTAAATCAGCTAATTCAATTTTTCCATATAATTTTTGTATAGGATTTTTTTTTCACATAATTATATTATGTTTGTGTCACAGATTTAAAGTTTCATTTTTGAACTTTTACTCCTCACTATCAACATTTTTAATGCCTATCTCATTTTTCCTATATTTATTTATCGTTGAGATCTAAAGCTATCGATAAAACATGGGGTGGTCTTGAAATGTGCAAAGAAGTTATAAAAGATGACTAATTTCAGAATTATATTCCCGCTTCCTCCTCCTCCCTTGGGTTTCGCTTTCATAACTTATAATGTCGTGGTGTTTTGGTGTCGATTTCTCTCGAATCACACATCTCTAATCTCCATTAACAATGCATGCGATCATCATCGGGATTCGCTTAACCATCTACTTCTATCGATGTGTGCGAGTGGTGATATATGCGTGATGTATTATGTGTGTGTGTGCATGTGTGCGTGCCCTCCCCCGGCGTCCCGTTGACCCCGCAGCTCTTCAAATTCCAGTTCCCGCAGTTCACGATCGCCCGGCGCGCGACGCAAGAGGAGGGCCTCTTCTTCGTCCAGGCAAAGGTGAGACATACGTAGACCTTCACACAGTATATTAGATTTTTTGCATGATACTATTTTCTATGTTACATTTCACATCCATCCCAACAGAACTACGAGATACACGAACCTGAGTATAGGGAATGTTTAGGAACGACGAACGATGTACCCGGTGCAGCGTGGGTGGCACCATGAATGTATACATTTTTCAAAACATTTATTAGATTTACTTTGAAACTAAGTTGCTGACTTTTGCTGACAAAACTATGGTCAGCGCAGAACATCTAAGTGGCTGCGAAGCAATTAATTTGTTAACAATGTGAACTCGAGCTTATATTCCATATAACTTTTTACGAGCCCGGTGATGGTTAGCAATGCTTCTTTAACACCAATACTCGTAGGTTCGATTCTCACACACACATTTGTGTGCAGTAACATGTCTGTTTGTCTTGGCGTTTTCAAGAGAGGTAGGGCGCATTCAAGCAGCCCGATTGGGAAAGTATGTCCATGTCACAAAAAACCTCAACCAAATTATAACTCCCTGGCGTGCTGTTACGTACTTAGGAATGAGGTTACTAGTCCACATTAGGGGTGTTTACTTCGAAATAAGAGTTAATACGTTGTAAACTTGTATAAATCTTGATATTGGTACAGTAAAATCTCGTTATTCGCGTGTATACGTTCCAAAATGCGGAAACCGTGAATACGGAATAATAATTTGTATGGAAATATAGGGGTTAGGTTCCAAGGTAGGAAAATAAAATAAATAAAATCTAATACAAGCCATACAGCCAGAGAAACAATTAAATTACTGCGTTAGTCATTTCCTATTTTTATATGCCAACAAGCCTACGACCACCAACGCTTTGAAGGAGGAAATTGGGCGGGTATTAGATAGAAGAAAAATAATGAAATTCAGCCACATTTATACGAGACAGTTATAGAAAATTTCAATATAAGAGCGTACTTGCCAGCAAAGCTAAGTAGTGGCCATTTATTCGACGTGCTATTCCATACATAATCCCAATCTGTATACTTTCTAATTAAAAATCTGTGTTTTCTATTAAAATTACAGTGTGCTTAAACTACGGGACACCCTTTATTTTATTTACTTTTCGCATATTTTAAATTACATAATTACTAGTCACTGTTAAATGCTGTTAATATTGTAAATATTTACAATTATCAGTTTACTCGCCGTATAGTTAACGTACCTCAGACGCATGCGACACCGCAGTGGATACTCTAATAGGAAATTCTGTATTATACGTCATCATGAAGGAGCGCGTGCGTAATTCATCACAGGCGCAAATATATACTTAATAATGCATACTTTTGTGCACTACAAGTTTGGTGCTCACAAACGCAATATTATATTCTATATCTGCGATAATTTCGGTGCGTGTTAGATTTTGTAAGCGTTTATTGCCTAACACGGAATATGATTTTGAACCGACTAAAGCGCGACGCTAAGCGCTCAGCGCATACCGAAGGAGTGGCGGCGATGGGACTAATTCAACTACAATGCAAGCTCAATCTTGTTGTGTTTGACATACTACTGAAATTGGCTGCCAAGTCATTAAGCACGAGCCACTGAGTGTGTCATGTTTTATTATATCAATTTCAGCGTAATACCGACGTTAAGTTTATATTGTTATCGAGTTAGTCGCTTCGATGCTACACCGTTCCTACGTGTGTACGAATATGTGTGAATTAAAGGCATTTATTGGCCGATAATTTAATGGGCTTTTTGAATCTGTATTAAAATAGATTAAATTAAGATATCATCTTCTCTTTCTTAGCGTTGTCCCGTTTTATAATCCATTAGGATTAGCCAGATCCACTACATAAGCCTAAGGTTTTGGCGAAGATACTGGTTTTAACATGGAACGACTGCCGTCAGACCTCTACAACCCAGAGGGGAAACTAGACCTTTCTTAGGCAAAGTCACACGTCTTTTTAAATATTTCTTGGACGTGCAAATTTCTTCGCGATGTTATCTTTCACCGCCGAGAAAGTGATAATTACAAATATGTAATCCGGAAACACGAATTTGGTGGCACATGCCAGAATTCGAACCGGGGATTAATTGGTCTATAGGCTGGCCGGTTCTTTATCCACTAGGCTATCACTGTTCCAACTACAAATACATCTTCATATTACTTTAAAGATTCGACTAAACATAGACCAATAAAATTACGAAATAATGATAATAAATGCTGGATACTAAGCGAGCGCTTAGAATCCGGCATTCATTAGGAGTTCCGAATCATGTCTATTAAGAATAGACAGTAGAATGTTGGGAATTTTACAGTGTATGCAATGCACTTAATTGAAATGTTGTACAGCGCTACAAGTCAAATCGGTAATGTAGAAATGATTGAAATTTAAATGTTGTGAATGCTTGTTGTCGCAGGCTGTCCCCGTCAGCGATAGTTCGCGAACGACGACTGGCGTCGGCGCGCGCTACCGCTATGAACCCGCCGGCGCCGCGCCGTCGTGCGCCCTCTCCTACCGCCGCGCGACAGCTCTCCGCCAACCCGCCGGCACCACAGGATCACAGACACAAGGTACACATCCTACTTCTAGTTAGCTCTGAACACAAGACTTTTTTTTGATTTTCACCTCTTGTGCATAACCACCTCAAGCAACTTCAGAACTAGCTGAAAATTTGGTGAGAGCGAGTCGATCGTCACGTAAATTTCGGAACGACAACTAATGTTATTTCTGGTTGGTTTTGACTTCTACTCTTTTTAATACCACCCGCAAATTTTCCTATGTAATATTACAAGAGCCGGTACAGTTAATATGATTTGCATATAACCAACTCAAAATAATTTTGTGAGTATGTAACTGAATTAGGTTTTTTATTATTATTATGCAACGTCGGAAGGCATACACGCATACGGCCCACCTGATGTAAAGCGGTACTTTAGCCTGTAGCCTATGAACGCTTGTAATACATTATTACATTAAGTATCCCTGGCGCGACGCCTCCTCCGCTGCTAACACAGCAACTCTTTAGGAGCTTACTGATGACCTCACTCACACGCAGGAACACAACAACCCTCTAGGGAATTGTTATTTGGCTGCGGTTTTCTATGAGTTAGAGGTACTTCTCCAGACTGTACTTACTGTACAGTACTTCTTCTGCTTTGATGCGCCCTGCCTCTTAAAACTTATGCATACGAATGTTTGTCTTGTGTGGGAATCGAACCCACGAACGTCGGTATCAAAGTCGCGTCATTCACGACTGAGTCATCGAGCTCGTCGATCGTAGGTGACATACAAGTTAATTTATTTGGCTAGTATCGAGTTCCAATATTGTAAAATTTATTATTAATATCAAAGGATCAAAATATCGCATTTTATTTCTGCAAAATTTTATTTTCATAGTTAAACTTTTTTGTATGAACACAGACAACAGAGTGACTTAAAGTAAATGTTATTGCATTATGTTGTGAGCATATATTATTGAATAGTGCACACTTAGTGGTTTCTCTAAATATATTTTTACTGGAATGATTTATAGCTTTGACAATGATCCTGTGTGTATGAGTGATATAGATCATCTATACTAATATAAACCCTCAGTTTATTATTTATTTTATTACGTTATGTAAGAAGAACAGTGCCTTCTAATAGAGGTATTTCTATAGTATTGTCTTAGGTTTTCGCGGTTGTTACACATTGAATTATACAATTTTTAACGGAAGCTTTGCAGCATCCGTGGTCACAGGAAGTCTTCCTGCGACCACGGCGTTCGAAACATCAGGTTCAAGAAAAATAAATAAAACACGCGTTACTTCCGTTAAAAATTGTTTAATTCAAGGTATTTCTATACTTAAAAGGAGGTACTAACTACGTTAGTACTTATAGTAATCTATGGTACAAACAATAAATCTTTGTAAACATTATAAAAATAAAGTAAAAAAAAAATACAAAGCGGAAGAGTCGTTTGAACGCGCTAATCTCTGGAACTACCAGCCGAAATTGATAAACTATTTTTGCATTTGATAGCCCAATTCTTGAGGTAGGTAATTAGGATATTCAACTTCATGATAAGATTTAGAAGCCAAGGAAAAAGAGAGATAGTAAAAAAAGCGATACCCGATGGATACCGAGACACGCGCGGACGAAGTCGCGGGCTACAGCGAATCTATATATAAATAGGCAAAAACGTAAGTTAGTTTAGTACCGTTTTCTCTTCCGTTTGTCAAGTGGTTTTCTTTTTTTTTAGTTGAGGTTGAGGTTTTGCACAGATTTTCAATAATCTTTATTGTAAAATATACATGTGAATAATAATTTCGGAATTTTCTATAGGTTGAACTGGACCCCTACGGACGCAGCAAAGTTTCAAGTCGTAACAGGGACAGAAAAAAATATTCAAGGTCTTCGTCGTCGGGTTCAGGTAAAATCAGCTACGTCACCTAAAAGTACCAATAGTTTTTAGGATTCTGTATCCAATAGATGATAGTGTCACCCTTACTAAGTTTACAGTCTGTACATTAGTCTTATAATTGATTAGTCACACCGTCCTTGTGACTGTAATGGGCAGTTACAATTTTGATATGCTTTTTGAATTTATACTTTTTGAAAATAACTGCCAGAATTATAATTTTTTTTTTAATATTGTACAAATTACATAGCCCATCTAGTCCCAATACTTTGGGCTTGTGTTATGGGCAATACACTACTGATAAACATACGTAAATGGATTTTTTTTTGTTTAAATACATACTTGTGATACATAGAAGTCACCCAAACCAAGACAAACAGGCAGACACAAATGTTTGTCCTGTGTGAGAATCGAAAATATGAGCATTGGTGTCAAAGCACTAACTGTTGCGCCAAAGCACTAACTCAGCTCGTCATATTGTAAATAGTCAAAACTGAAATGCAATATTTTATATTTGCGCAGCCCGCTGTGCCCGAGTATTGTTTGAATCACATAAGACTTCGTTTTTTTATACTACGTTGGGAGGTATACAAGCATACGGACTCGCAGGAACACAACAACGCTCCAGAGGGAGTTGTTGTTTGGCTGTGGTTTCTTTAATGTGGTGGTACTTCCCAAGTCAGGCTGCTTTGAACCTTCGTATTTATTACGATTAATAAGTTTTTTTTTCCGTAGTCTCCGTTCCTCCTACCTTTAGGATTGCTGGAGTCTAATACTTAAGCCTGAGGATATGGCGCAGATACGGATTTTTACATGGAGCGACTGACGTCAGACCTCCACGACCCAAAGGGAAAATCCGATTGTTCTTAAGTTACACTTCTTTCGAAATATAATAAATTATTGGATGTGAGGTTTCCACACGACGTTTCAACACGAGACTATGAGTCGCTTTGTTTTACCGTATCGTAACTACCATATAATACGAACATAATACGACACGATCATTGCGAAACGAAGTTCTATTGTAATACTCTGGGTTCAATCCTTATTTTGTTTATTCAGATTCATCATCATCGTCCAGCGAATCAGAGAGTGAGTCCCACTCGTCGTCATCGTCGGGCAGTTCAGGTGCGCGCAGAGCGCGACAGGCGCGATTGCTCAACGCCGCCGCGCGCCCCAGGTATTGGCACATTTTATGAACTTAGATTTTAATACTTATCAAGGAGGCAAATAAGCAACAATCCATCATATATGATAGTAATCGCAGACGCTATTGTTTCATTAGATCCCTTAATGTCGTATATATAATTATGAGCACACTTATGAGGTCAACTTAATCACAAACAAACATCAGGGGTATCGCTCGTGCACTGCCAACCATGTATCACATCTCAGGAGCTTCGTAGTGACGTTAGCCACTCGCAGTACACGTAACATCGCTCCGGGCAATTGTAATTTAGCTCCGATCCTCCGTAAGATCTGATTTTACACTAATTGTTATCTGTGCTCCCTTATTATATATATGACAGTGCACTCCGCCGACCTGCAAATGCAGCTCCGAAGGAGAGGTATGCTCCTTCGGATCTGCATTTGCGGCGGAGTGCACCAGTTGTAGATAAAGTTCACTCTGTCTCTTAAGATGACCACTAGCTAGCTACCCATCTCCAGCACAACGATAGAAATTGCCTACTATTATAACAGACTAATGTTTGTGCGCTGTATGCGTGTGCCGGTACATCGACTTGCTAAGAGGAGTGGATCTTTTGTTGTAAATTCGATTCGATCGATTCTATAATAAATTACCTGAAACAGTTCTTCTGTCCTTGCCTGAAATTATGTTCAAGGGGCACATTAAAAATAATCTATGTAAGAAGGGTTATTACAGGATCGATGAATATCTGGCTGACAGAGATGTCTGAATATGATTCAGCACCTGTATTAATATATCTTTAACTGTACAACTTGTCATCATTATGCGCCATATTTGCCATTGGGCCCTCGCGGGCACTTAAGACATGTTTTACATTTTTTTAAATATAATGTTATTGTATCCTATTCAATTCTCTTACTTTACTTTTATTTATATATTTTTTCTTTTTTTAATCTACTAGCATTTCGGAAATGACCATTGGCGAAGAAGAAATGTCGATACAAACTTGCCAATATAGGCAACTCTTTTAAAATTGTCAATACACAGGGTATTTTAAATGTGCTTTTTGAATACATTGTCAGGAAAGGACGGAACTGTTTCAGGCAACTTATTATAAAATCGAATACAATTTACAAGAAAAGATCTACCAGTCCTAGCAAGCCGATGTATTGGCATTTACACAACTTACTTTTACTTTTAAGTTTTTCGCTGAAGGTTGAAACAAATTTAATTTTTTTATAGACATACATTATATTTTCATAAATATATTGAGAAGTAACAGTGAGGATATTTATTTCTTTGAACAGTTCCCTGAGAGATTCCCTGGAGCCCATGATATAAATAGAGCTAATGGCTCTTTTTTGGAAGATAAAAATTGTCTCAATGTCAGCCGCCGTTCCCCACAACAGTATACCATACGACATAATGCTGTGAAGTAGCTGAAATAGACTAAGCGCGCAGTAGCCACATCCATTAATTGCCTGATTGTCGAAACTGCATACGCAGCGGAGCTGAGCTTACCGGCAAGTTTATTTATGTGGGGGGGCCCATTGTAATTTGGAGATTTCCAAGAAACGCAGTATTATTAACAAATACTAATTTATTATTCCTAATGAGAACTTCTGTATTGGCAGAAGTCACATTTGGAAGACTAAATTTGATGCATCTGGTTTTATCTGTGTTTAGCAAAAGATTATAACGCGCGCGCGTTAAAATAGCAGACACAACATCATTTACCTTGTCAATATTTACCACCGGCGGGCGGGCCACATTAAAAATCATATAAATTGACGATTTCAAAAGAGACCTATATTGGCAAACGTCTTTTGGCATGTCTTCTTTATCAATGGTCATTTGAAATGCTAATAGATTGAAAAAAGAGAAATCAAAACTATGAAAAATTTATAAGATACAATATTGAAAATGTTAAGACGTGTCTCAGTGGTCGTAAGGGTCCTAAAGACAAAGATTTTTATCTTTTATCTATGATTCTATTGTGTTTGGCTATGGAACCATAAAACCTAGTGTGTATTTTCAGGATGAACGCGAAATCAACAGCTGGGTTAGCGGCAGCAGTATCAAATATAACCGGAAAAAAAGAAGTACCAATTGATAAAGGTATGTCTACACTTAGGGCATTAATGCAATACATAATATTTCTTGTGGTGCAAACATAAAACAGTAAAAGTATCACAAAATTAACTTATAATTAAAGTACAAAAAGATGGTCTTATCGCTTAGTGATCTCTTCCACACAACATTAGGCTAGAGAAAAAAGTTTAAGCAGGGCATGCTCACATTGAAATTTTTGTAGCCAGGAAAGGCTATCAGGCCGTTGTGACATTTAAACGCAAAACAACCAAATAAGGACGTGAGCCCGTGTGAAATGTCGTATTTGTGCAGCGCTGCATGTTCGTTCGGCACAATTATTTACGAGAACATTGTAAAGAAATGATTCCTGCCACAAAGTAAATGTAAGCCTCCATAAAAGTGCGACGGGTTAAATATTGTTTGAATATCTATATCAAAAAAAAAACAAAAAAAGTCTGAAGATCATCATCACTTGTTATGCTGACATATATTTTAAAAAGCAGATTTTATTCAAGAAATTTTTAAATGAATTAGTTTAATTAAACTTTCGTTGTTTTATTCATATATTTTAACTTTTATAGAACAAGCTGGCAAGAAGCGCCAAGCCTCGTCTCCAACGAACGCGCCCGCAGCTAAAAAGTCAGTTTCTAGAAGAGAGGAACTTCTCAAACAGCTCAAGGCTGTAGAAGATGCGATAGCTAGGAAGCGATCGAAGATATAATAACCAGAACTTGATAGCATGTGTTTAGAAATAATAGACGGCCAGTCCTGCTTTTTGCATTCTACCAAATATGGCAATTTGATAAAGGTGTGTCGTCGCCGTGTTGCACTTCAACAAGCCCAAATTACATTGGAAGGTGCTGCATTGAGGCACTATTGAAGTTGTAATGTACAAATGAGCATTTATGATTTGTGATGTACATAGGTATAAAGTAAATATTGACACTGATCTGATCCCGACGTGATTATTATCAATAAAGCTTGCGCGCCATTGAATGTGGTTATAAATATAATTAAAATTCTTCTGTAATAGCTTGTTGTGTGTTCTGTATACCAGATATGTTACGAATAATATCAGTTTTAACTCGATAAACAAAGATATTTTCATACCATGTGTTCTGCAAAGTGGAACAGAAGACCTAGTTTTGTAGGTTTGTGGTGAATTAATACCAAGGTGTATATGTAATAAACGTTCACAATTAAAATAAATACATAATTTTTTAATAAAAAGATTCTTTTATTTACATAGCGTTAATTATTTGTATATTAGCTAACCAATACTTCTTGGAAGACGTATTCCGCACTAGAACTTGATTTTGGCCACTTTGCAACAAGTTATTTAGGGCATTGTAGGCAACGTAACCTACACCGCAGCTTTGTGCTTGGGAATAGCTGAATCCTGCTTCAGATAAATAACCTAAAACTTGTCTCGAACACGAGTGGCGAACGGTCTTTATGTCTGTTGGAAGCCAGAGTTCCCTCATTCTCAACATAAAGTCTGATGGCTCAGCGTTGGCACATTTCTTTTTCTTTGGAACATGTACCTGTAAATAAGAATTCTGGTTACTTTTAAGCTTGGTTTTTTTGGCCAAAGGGTTTTAGTATCCGATTTAAAAAGAATTAGCCGAGCTCAGTGGCGCAGTGGTGAAACGCGTTGTTACACTACTTTGACACCAACGCTCGTGGGTTCGATTCCCACACAGTACAAACATTTGTGTGCATGAACATGTCTGTTTGTCTTGGTCTGGGTTTTTTCTATGTATAATAAGTATGTATTCACAAAAAAAAAAGTATTTATGTATGTTTATCAGTTGTCTAGTACCCATAACACAAGCTTCGCTTACTTTGAGGCTAGATGGCGCTGTGTAATTTGTCCGACAATATTTATTTTATTCATTAAAAAAAAAATTACGCTAGTAGTTCTTTTTTTAATGAGATTGTTCCTGTCTGTCAAGAGGTTCACTATCATGAAAGCTTTCCTCACTTGCACATGAGAACCAAAGTATCAAAAGTAGACAGGGGGCATCAAAGTATTGACCGGGGAAGTATTTTAACCACACAGAAGACATCTGCTAAGCCTTAGTTCCTAACATAAGTTTGCCTTGGCTGCTAAGGCAAGCAATAAAATGGCGTCTGATATTTGCAATTAAATTCCATTTTCTAATTTAAAGGAAACTAAATTCGAACAATTTTTTTTTTGTTGGCGTTGGCGAAATTTTGTTGCCCTCGGGTGTATACTGAAAAGTAATATTTTTTAATACAATGTCGAGAGGCATACAAGCATACGTCACACATAATGTAAAGCTGTTACCATAGTTTGTAAACGCTTACAATACATTATAACTTGCGCGATGCTACCTCTGCTACTAACACAGCAACTCCTTAGGAGCTTACTGGTGATTGCATGCACACAGGAATACAACAACCCTGCAGGGAGTTGTTATTTGGCTGCGGTTTTTGTGAGGTGGAGGTACTTCCCCAGACGGGCTGCTTTGTTTAACCATGTCTTTGCTAAATTAATAATTGATTAATCACCTTAACCATGCAGTTGCACTGATGAGTTGCAGCATTCTTAACGTGAACAAACTATAGCTGTATTGAAAGTCGCACATCTCTTTTAAATGTAATATTCATAAATTTTTATAGATTATAATTAAAATAACCCATATTATACATGGTGTAAACTCTGTTTAAAAAAAAAACAAAACTCAAAATCATTCTTCTAAGTCCATTAACCCTTCGAAACCCGGGTGGTCGTATACGACCGCGAAATGTATGGGAAAACGTATATAACGGGTTCTGACTGCTCAATGGACCACAGCCTGCTAACATTTAATTTTTTATACAATGTCAGGAGGCAATCGAGCGTGCGCCCCACTTAATGTAAAGTGGTTGTAATAACCTATGAATAGCTCCCTGCCTAGTTTATTAATATATACATGTTTCTATTTCTACATACATAGATGTATATTAATTGACAGTGACTTACCATTACAGTCTTTTTCTTGAGTTTTGTTCTTTTTCTCTTCAAACACTTTAGGTTCTTTTTGTGCTCCTGTCGCTTCTGCTTCCTTAACTTTTCATTGGGGTCTTCATGATGTGGTTCAAATATAGTTTTAATATTAGAAACATCTCCATGGTTTGGCAAACAAATGATGGCATGTTTTTTTAAACATCCTTTGCCTAATATTTGTAAATACACTGCCACTAAACATGATGTAGCATTTTCTGTATGTGGCAACTGCATTTTATAATTTATGCACTTCTGTAAGATCAAAGATATATAATGCCAATTAATAGAATATAAAATACAATGCGAGCCAGATAAGGACTTTCAAGATTGCAGTTCTATGACTAAATAAAATAATATACTCTATTTAGCCAGGCAAAATAATAAGTGTAAGGAAATAATTGACATTATTACTTTAAATCTGATTAACTATGTAGGGTTTTGTGGGAATGTGTCGTGTTTTTAATTGTTAACCTGCTTCTGAACTGATTGTCATGCTACTGTGCCCTTATTTATGTTACTGACACTGTTTTGGTATTTGTTTACTAATTATAACTTAGGAATATATTCTTGTAATATGTAGGACTGTGTGTCATAAATAAATAAAAAAAAGCACCACATGGCCGGAGCCCGTGTCAGTGGTGTACACAAGATCTAATTCACGTTTGGTGTTATGCCTTTAACCAGATACACTAGTACTGATTAGGCTCTATTTACAATCTGGTTTATTATCATAAAGTTCCTTTTTAGTTGAGAAATAAAAACTTGTTTTACTGCATAACCTGTCTTCGTAATAATAATAACAAATAAAGTAGAAAGTAACATCATAAGCTTGCTGAAAGTAACATCAAGTGATAGTTATGGCAGGCGTCCGTCCCTCTTCTGCAATAGCCCGGTTCTAATAATCCCTCCAGATCTCATTTTAATAGCCCAATAATTTCGAACACATTCGCAATAGTCCCAATACCTGCCGTGTACCTGTACATGGGTATAATATCCCATTAATATCCCCTAAAGCAGGTCACGGCAGGTATAATACATTACATCGTTCCTTTCGAAGGGGCCTCTACGCGTTGGATTCATATTTCTGCGCATATGCCTATACGCCTATCAAATGACTGGGATTAAAACCCGTGAAATAAAAGAATTTAACCCTTCGAAACCCGTGTGGTCATATATGACCGCGAAATGTATGGGAAAAGGTATATAACGGGTTTTGAAGGCGTAATGACACATAAAAACAGCTTACATTAAAACCATGGAATTCACACAAAAAGAGCTTGTGTATTCAGGAAATTTTCAAACTCATACATAATTGAAGAAGACTCACAAGTTCAATTAACAAAATAGGTGTTAAATTTTTGCACAGGACAAACATTTGTGTGCATGAACATATTTGTCTTACTCTGGGTGTTTTTAAAAGAGAGGGCGCACCAAAGCAGCCTGCCTGGGGCAGTAGCTCTACTACACCAAAAACCACAGTCCAATACTCGTAGGAACACAATAAACCTCCAGGGAGTTGTGTTCCCGCGAGTGAGGCATTTGTAAAAAGAACTTTTTTTTATACAACTAGATTGGCAAACACGCATGCGGCCCACATTAGATGGTAAGGCCTATTGATGCTCGCAATGCTACGGGGATGTTACTCGGGCGCTGCCAATCTTGTGACCTAAGGCTGTTTTGTCACAGTACTCAGTAATTTCTCTGCCATATCTCATCCTTCAAACCGGAACACAGCTATATAAATATAGCTGCTTGGTGGTAGAAACAGGCTAAATAGAGGTACTCATGCAGACGACTTTTGTACAAAGTCTCCCTCTGGTGCTGGTCAGATATCTTTTTATAAATGGTACATATAAGAATTATTATGTATACAATGTACATAATATGTATGGCAACTGTTCTCATACATTCAGTCAGTAAAGTTTGAATCTGTTTAGAAATCATACACCTGCCATGGTGACATTTTTCTCACATGTTATTTTGCCCTGCTGAAAAGTATATGATTAAAATGAAACAATTATTATTATACTGTCCTCTACCTGTAGATCTAGTAACAGTTGCCTATCCCGCAAAACAAAGAAATCTTGAATAGATTTGTTACTCCAATCATTAAGCAATATTTTCCATTGACAAATGAAAGGGCTATTTATTCCTAACTTAATGTAATTAACCCTTTTACTTGGAGGTAACCTGAAATATTTTTCTTTTAATTCATTCAATATTCTTTGTTCTTCTTCCAATCCTGAATGACTGTCGGGGTTTAGATTACACTTCCCCTTTTCAAATGCCAGGCGGTCAGACTCTCTGAGCCCTCCAGATCGGGCTCCAAACATAATAAACGTTTGCCAGAATTGCATACCGTATCCTGAGGGAATAATAACATCCCAACCACAACCATAGCCTGTAAAATAAGGAACTAATTTTTATAACTTTGCCTACATACAGTAAGTAGAAAATATTTTGACAGCTCTCCTGCATAATCAATATAATTGTTACAAAAACTCTAATAGAAATATGGTTTGCAAAGGTGGGCCTATTCCTTTAAGGAATCTCTTCCAGCCAAACATTGTTTTGGGTTCCCGAACATAGCAATGAAGCCACAGTAACCACGTCTCCTGTTGTTATATAAAATTGAATGTAAGGTATTGTAAGTTGGAAATGAATATGTCATGAAAAGATGCGTTTTCACCCTAAAGTACCTACATTGCAAAATATATATTTACCTATCTTCTTAACCCTAGGATCTTGTGAGCCAGGTCTTTGGATCAAAACAACAGGAACACACTGTAACGCTGGGTCTTCTTCATATATCGCTCCTGGGACTAATTGGTTTTTACTAATATGTTCTATAAATTGTGCATTGGAAAGTTTTTCTTTTTTTATTATTTCCAGTAAGTTCACATCCCACAATGGTGAATTTGAAACACCAAATGGGACATTTAGCAAGCATTCTAAGCTTGTAGATTCGTTTGAATTATTCTTTGCCTTGGTGCGATACTGAGGTCGACTTAATCGTGGATCTCTTACGATCAAACCGACAATTACCCCTGCAGGCAATTGAGAAGGAGACTTCAGTGTATTTATACTTTGCCAATAGTTAAAATTTTCAACCAAGTTAAAATGGTTTATTTCATTAATTTTGGTAAACCACTTGGTGGGCGCAAGGTTTTCTATGTTATCAATGCATTTTAAACTCCTAACTAGTATTGCATGACTGTTAGGACCTGTTAAGCGGAATATGTTAAATGTTCCGGGATAAAAATTTATTTTAATGCTTACAGAATAACTAGTAAGCTTTCTACGTTTTTCAGAGCTAGTATGTTCAGTACTAAATACATTGGCACTTGATAAGTCTGTTAATAGAGTTTTTACTTCATTTGCTTGTGAGGGGTGGACAAATAGCCATAGGGATTTATCGGTGCTGTCCTTAGAGATCCATATAAATTTTATTTTACCTACATACCCAAATGGATACATGTTCGGTTTATATAAATGGATGGAACCTTTCCTGTTGCCATTCATATAGGCTTTTGCACATATGCCTAAACCACAACAGGGGCTTGTGGCAGGAGTAAACATATCTTTGATAGTATTTGGTGGGCCAGTAATCTCTATTGGTGTATAGTATGAAATATCTTGCAAAAGACAGTGTGCTGAAGTCGCTCTATAGCAGGCTCTGAAAGCTTTGTCACATGGAGCATAGGCTAGTCGGTGGCCCCACCGTTCAATCATATGAAATCTTTTTGCGTGCCAGATGTGTGTTTCTAACCAAACATTTTTCCTTTGTCTCCTCGTATATTCTTCTAAAAGATTTCCTGGCCTACGTCTATATTTTCTAGAAGGTCTTTTTTGTTTTGGTGGTAAACCACTCTTTTTAAGCTGTTCCATGTGTCCTTCTCGTAGTTTGCGAGGCAGTCGTTTACAGTTATGGCTCATAACACGGCGTCTCATGTGCACCGGTAGAGTTTGGAAAATTAGTTTAGTTTTACTTGGACGTAGTATATTTTCAGTCATTGCTGCAATTTCTATACTCCTGGAGGCAGCAAATTTTAAACTATTTGCTAAATGTGGAAGATGCTCAGTGCCGCCTAATGAGGCGTCAAATTCTCGGACGTCCATTTTAATTATATATTATGAAATATCCGGTTTTAATCATATAATTTATAAATGTCCTTGTATTTCATAGATGAGAAATTTCTAAACTTTGATTACTTTATAACAAAAGGTGTCAATTACAACAAAATAAGAACACTGACAAGTAACTAATTAGCCATAGAGATAATATATGTGCTATAGTGAATTTAATTTTTGCTCAATAATTTATTATTTGAAACAAAAAAATTAACCACAAAAATAACCTACGATATGAAATAAATTTTTTTTATTGGTTCTCTTTATCCCCGAGGGGAAAGGCAAAGGGATCTAGCCCATACAGTCAAGTCATCAGGTTAGAACCATTTGAAAATCTTAATTCTATGTTCCAGCTTCAGGAACTGTGCTGAAAAAATACTTGGGAAGGGACCTCGACCCAATCAACCCAGTTTAAATACCACCCGTAAAACGATAGTGATTTTCACAAGGTTTTTCTTGATAAACTTATTCACGTCTTCCAAAAAGTGCATAAACGTGTTATATTTGAGTTTTTTCATTACTGTATATTTTCACTAGCACTTATGTTGCAAAATACTATCGAAATTGTCACACAAAACTAATTTTATACTGAATTGTAAAAAATTCAAGTATAACAACAATGTCACTCGTCAAAAGCGCGGGAAGAAGTCCTTTTTGGTTCTTTTTATCTCCGAGGGGAAAGGCAAAGGGATCTAGCCCATACAGCCAAGTCATCAGTTTAGAACCATTTGAAAATCTTAATTCTATGTTCCAGCTTCAGGAACTGTGCTGAAAAAATGCTTGGGAAGGGTACCTCGACCCAATCAACCCAGTTTAAATACCACCCGTAAAACGATAGTGATTTTCACAAGGTTTTTCTTGATGAACTTATTCACGTCTTCCAAAAAGTGCATAAACGTCTTATATTTGAGTTTTTTTCATTACTGTATAATTTTACTAGCACTTATGTTACAAAATACTATCAAAATTGTCACATAACACTAATTTTATACTGAATTGTAAAAAATTCAAGTATAACAACAATGTCACTCGTCAAAAGCGCGGGAAGAAGCCCGAAATAAGTTTCAATTGAATAACATCTTAAAATAAGAATGGTTTTTTTAGCTGTGGCAATACGGCAATACGACGAGCTCGGTGGCGCAGTGGTGAAACGCGTTGTTACGCTACTTTGTCACCAACGCTCGTGGGTTCGATTCCCACACAATACAAACATTTGTGCGCATGAACATGTTTGTTTGTATTGGTCTGAGTATTTTCTATGTATAATAAGTATGTATTTACAAATAAAAATGTATTTACGTATGTTTATCAGTTGTCTAGTATCCATAACACAAGCTTCGCTTACTTTGGGGCTAGGTGACGCTGTGTAATTTGTAAAAAAAAGAAGAAGAATAAGATCCTTCCACAAGCAGAGCAGTGATAGCTCAGTGGATAAGGAACCGGCTTGTTGAGCAACAGACCTGTTGTCCCCGGTTCGAATCCTGACATGTACTATTAAATTCATGTTTTCGGATTTATGAACATATTTGTAATTAACACTTGCTCGGCGGTGAAGGAAAACATCATGAGGAAACACGACCGACCATGAAATTATATTTCGGTAGACCTAACCTAAGAAAGATCTGGTTTTCCCTTAGGGTTGTGGAGGTCTGACGGCAGTCGCTCCATGACAAAAGCAGTATCTTCGCCAAAGCTTTAGGCTTAGGTTACGGACCCCGCCGATTCTAATGAATTAGGAAACGGGATAACGCTAGGAAGAAAATAAGATCGTTCCACATAAACATTTTGTTAAAAATATATTCTCATTACATCCATAGGTACTCGTGTTACACCTATTTACAAATAGACGCTAACGAACTGAGTGGAAGTAAAAGTATTCTCAGATTGTGTTTATGGGCAGCGCATACCGACGCAGCGGCGGCTAAGCTCTAACATATTCGACACCAAGGTAAACTCAACCTTATTGTGTTAGTATATTACCAAAACAAATCACATGAATGATATTTAGTTAACAATAAAATTTCTTAGTTAGATTTTCACTTCTGGATATTTCGAGGTTAGAACGATATTCAAATTTACACTATCGGTAACGGTATTTACCGATACCGGTATATACTATACCGCAAAGGTCTTGGTATGTGGATATAAGATTATTTAACGCCCTGTCCTGCTAATTAACAAACAAGGCTCTAGTGCAAAAGTGGAAGTTAACACATTAAAGCAGTCTAACTAGGGAAAGACCGCAGCAAAATAACACTATCTGGAAGGATGTTGTGTTTCTGCAAATGAATGAGATTACCAGTAAGCTTCTGTGGTAGCAAAAGATCATTTATACATTGTAAGCATCTATATACTTTATATCAGGTCGACTATGTTTGTTTGCGTCAAGGAATATAAATAAAATACTTAATTGTAAATTTAAGCCACATTAACGTACAATTAACAAACAAAACTCTGTCAAATAACAAACCAGCAGCGAAGGTTATTATGTTCCTGTGAGCGAGTGAGATGACCAGAAAGTTCCTAGTGATTTTACTTTTTCTATATTGAGAGTGAGAGCGGCAGTATGCAAGTGATTCTCCGTGACTTTAGCTAATGTCTAATGGGTATGGAGAGTTACTTGCGGACTAAGCAAGGGGGACCTAGCTTGATATGAACTATTCATTTATTTAAACTTTATTTACCACATATATAGGGTATAAAGGCGGACTTAATGCTAATAGCATTCTCTACCAGACAACCTTATGATAGAGTACATATGCAGGAAATCGGTACACAAAGTAAGAAAGCAAGTCATTTAGATATTCTTAATTAAAATTACTACACACAATAAATATACATAGGCATACTTACATATTTCATAAACATTAAATCAATCTGACGATAATGGATCATCGTTTTGGCAAATTGTTAAGTAGACTTGAATTTTCTTCTTGAAACCGAATTTGTTGGAGGTATTTCTAAGAGAATCAGGCAGCGCATTTTAGAGACGTGTAGTTTGTAACCTAAAGGAGTTGGACATAAAGTCAGAATGATAAAGAGGCGTAGAGAGCGTTAGAGAACTCTCAGATCGAAGTTGTCGATCATGGGAGTTGCAGAGATATTGAAATTTGCATTTCAAGTTCAGGAGAGAGAGAGAGAGGATTATAAAGAATAGAGTGAAGTGAACAAAGCAGCCGTTTATGCATGCGCTGACGAATAGGAATCGATTTGAGCTGAGACCGATAGGAAGAGACATGATCGTATTTGCGAAGACAAAAGGTAAAACGGATAGCGTTATTGATAAGCCGGTCCAGTTTATTGAGAAGATCTTTGTTTAGCTCAGGATAGCAGACATCAGCATAATCAACGTTGGCGTTAATTACTTTTTGAGTGCATCATCGGGTCAAGACGTTTATCTTTTAGAATAATTAACCTTTTATAGAAAATTTCTAAACATTTAAACAATCACCTGATTGTGAGTGGAGCTTCGGGTATGATGACAAGAAAACCAGCGATGCACCTCTCATCCAAAACTGGGTGCAGAGACACAAGCTATGAGCCGGCAGCGAGTAATTAGACGACCAACTACGTACTACGGATTGCGGTCTGCGATTGTGAATTGCGGCTTGCGAATAGGGACTGCGGCCTGTGAATTAGCATTGCGGCCTGCGAATTAGCACGGAACTTTGGTTCGGTACATAAAGTACCTACAAAAGTCAAAACTAATTTCGCAGGTGGCGCGAAGACGTCATGTTTCTTGATGGAAACCTTGATTTATTGTATTTAATCTTAAGGATTAGAGAGTAGATCCTTGTGTTAACTTATTAGGTTAGAAGCCATATTTGGATGGCAGCAGAGTGTATATGTTATCACTCAAAGAAATTCAGACACACCGTTATTTTCAAAGAGAACTTCACATGTTTCCCATATCCAATCCTTCGGCCAGAAGGGCCTCTCTTCAAGCCGGAAGTCCATCTGTCAAACAAAATCTATTATGTTGACGGAGACTTGCTTGTCATTAAGATGAATTAAATATTAATCGCAGATGGCGTTTATGTGCCAGACAAGATTCTTCTTAAAATTCCGATATTTGTGGAAAACGAAGAAAATAAACACACATTGAGAACGCAGAATTTTAGAACTGCTGGAACAACAAGAACAAATATATTAGTATGAAGAGCGCTAGTTATCTCAGCTATACTCGACTAATAGCGCGACTTAGCAAGAGCGATCGATTAATGTATTTACGGGTTAACAGATGACGTTGGTAGTACCGAAATTTGCATTAACATGCAAGTGTACATTTGCATCGTACCAGCTTTACAATACTGTGTAGCTAATCGTTACAATATTCCCCGTACCTGTCGAGTACCTACCTACATATGTTATTATTGTTACTAGTTCAACGGTTCTTCAAACCGATTCTTATTGTCAATACTAGTAGGTAATTTTTAGGTTAACTGATTTGGCTATCATTGGAAACTTGATGGCAACCGGGAGACAAGGCGGTGCGCGCTAATAACACACAGGACATGTGCGTTCCAGGATTCACCCGTACGGGTAGACTACGCCTCTCAGCGCTGCCGGTTCTGCGCACGTCTGACGCGCCGGAGCAGCCTACATCGCCACGCTACATCATCGCGCCTAGCTTCCGCTGATCTACGCCTACCTTCACCTACGGCGTACCTGCTGCAACTCCTTGGAAAAGCTAAGTGTCATATAGACAACTGTAGCTGAAACCACGGCCTTACTCACGATCTCTGATCTCTACTTTTTCGGTTTTTAATATTGTCCCGTCCCGTGTCGGTATTTACATCTTGTATTTTTCTTCTCCAATGAATACCGGCCCTTCTTGCTCCAGGGGCACTAACCCCTGCGACACCTACTACGCTTGAAATTGTTAAGTGTTAATAAAATGTACTGACTGATTACATTCAGAACTTTGTTTTAGTCGAGATTATAAATGTTTGTCTTAACGATTTTAAATTTGCTTCTGTCGCCTTAACGCGTTAACATTTTTAATAAATGAAAATTATTTAATTTGTGAATGTAATTTTATTTGTGTCTTGAGACAATATTTTTCTGCTGTTTTCCTCAAGAGTTACTAAAAAAAATGCATGAACATTTGTTTAGTTTTTTACTTTACGACGAAGAATGGTAATTGATTTCTGGGTTCGGGAAATTGCTGATCTTATTTGTACTTTGTCTCTCGGAAGTTATTATTTAACTTTACTCCAAACGGACCCTTTTCCGTGAATTATTTTTTTAATTCTATGTATGATTTTTATACCACTAAGGTGACAAAGATAACAGTTTTCTTCTTTGAATATTTATTTCATACACAGTTTGCTTCCATTGTATTTCCAGTGTATAATAATGAATTCCCTGCGGATGGTGACCGTTTTGGTTGTAGAAGGTAGCTTTGAGTATCATATCGAGCTGCTTGAAATAGGTACAACAAATATGATTGCCATTATATCACCATGAGCGGCAAAATCTCTCTAATTCATTTGTTTCGTAAACTATGGAGGTTACAAACCGTATTAATCATACCCTTACTTAACTAGTAAATAACAGCAAGCTGTGTAGGCAGAGCTGATATTTTTTAAATTTAAAAAATATTTAAATATTTTATTTTTAATTTTTTAAAAATATATGGAATCCTGTACGACATCTAGCGACGAGTGCTGTTACTTTTTCTGTTGATGGGAGTGCAGTGCAGACTCTGCACTGCAGAGTGGCCGGCCATACGTTTTCCCATATGTTTTTTTTTCTAATTGGAACGATTTTGGACCGTTCTTCCTCACCAACGAACATTTAAATTTCAAATTTAAGGATACAAAACTACAATATGTTAGCTATTAGTGTGTCGATTTTGGAGTTTCTCACTATTACCGTCTAAACGCTAGCTGGATGACATCAGTCTACCCCAAACGGCAATTTTGAGGGTAATGTGGCTCCGCTGGCTATCGCAGCTCTGCCAATAAATAGACATCAAGATTGAAAGCGTGTGTACGTGCAAGGAAGAGAAAGAAGGAACTTTCTTGTCAAAAACCACAAACTATACTCAACATAAAAAAGGAAACAAAAAAGGGGTGAAAATACACAAAAACTAGCTAAACTCTGCAACTTCATTTGTATTCCGGTATCCTGTAGAAACCAATTTTTCTACTTTCTTTCTTTTTCCTCGGTTTCTAAGGGTCGTATCGTGATCTTCAATAGCTTATAACCTTCCTCGAGAATTGGGCTTTCAAATACAAAAATATTTTTTCAAATCCGATTGGTAGTAGATTACCAAACAAACAAACTCTTCCGCTTTATATATTGGTATAGATAGATATAGATATGTGGACCACAATGGTTGCCAACAATGTGCCTTATCCAAGAGAAGCGCATAAGCTTTTATTTGAGAATTAAACGTTGTGAATTTTTTTTGAAGGTGTAAAAGGCTCACTATCATCTTTAGAGTCCACTTCACCTGTACGTGGCGCACAAAGCTAAGCTAACAAACGAGGTTTTGATGAGAGAGCTGTAGAACGAGGATGGTATAATAAGGTAAGTAAGAGAACTTATAAAAGTTACAAGGGTATCTAAGGTCATCCAACTTATATGAATTTACGAGAGGTATGATGCTTCAAAGCAGCCTTTCTGGGGAATTACGGGAATACCCCAGACGTGCTGCTAGTAATTACCTCTGCGTGTTGGGTTGTTGTGTTCCTGCGTGTGAGTGAGGTCACCAGTACGCTCCTAAGAAGCTCCGGGTTTAGTAGCAAAGGTGGAAACGTGCGAACGATACTTAATGTATTGCAAGCGTTCATAGGCTACGGCTTGTATGTCTCTCGATGTTGTAAAAAAATAACTAATATGGGGCATGCACTCATAATGTTAAACGTGTAAGGATGTAAACTTATGAGTGTAAACTCATACATAAGCTCCGTTAACCAGAGCGCTGCGCACTCTCAATAAGTTAGCTGAGGACATTGATTTATTTGTTTGTTCTCTGAGTGAATTCACAAAAACGGCACTATACGTAATATAATATACACAAATATAATGTAATTGTGTAATGTACTACATTATCGTATTAGGCTAGAACCTGTAATGATAAAAAATTTTTTTGGGATGACTGACCTACTCTAGTAGAGCGGAGCAGGCCGGCTGGAAAAATATCTGCTCCTTACAAAATAACGTATACCTGGAGGCTCGCTGGAATACGTAGGTCACACTATAAGTTTTGCGTAACTTAAAAAAACAACATGTCATAACCAAAATATTATGTTTATTGCTTTTCAAAATACTCTCCTTTACATTTTAAACATTTTTTCATGCGATCGAACCATTTTTTAAAACAGGAGGACCATAGATCTGTAGGCATGTTTTCTACGTGCTGATTGAACGCTATCACTGCCCCTTCGGAGTTGGTAAAAGTGAAACCTCTCATCAAATCTTTGATTTTGGGGAAAATACAGAAATCCCAGGGTGCTATGTCGGGGCTATGCGCAGGATGGGTAACGAGTTGTACTTTTTCGGAAAATAAAAATGACTTTGTTTTGTTGGCCGTGTGTGAAGAAGCGTTGTCATGATGTAGGAGAACGCGGCTTTTTGGTCGTCTTTCGCGAACTTTTTCTAACACCCTGGGTAAACAAATGGTAGAATACCACTCGGCATTAACACTCTTTTGATCTTCAAGTGGAATTGTGCAGATGGGACCCGTAGCTGAGAAAAAAAACGCGATCATTTTTTTACCAACGTTTCTCGCCTGCCTTACTTTTGTTGGCCTGTTCTCATTTTCAAACACCCATTCACAAGATTGCTGTTTTTTTCGGGTTTCAAAACAATAAATCCACGTTTCGTCTCCTGTGACAATGTCATAAACAGCATTAGAATGTCCGTGGTCGTACTTCAGTAGCATCTGTGAGCACCATTCCACGCCATCCCGCTTCTGCTCCGCTGTCAGTTCATAAGGGATCCAACGATAACAAAGTTTCCGAACTTTCAATTCTTCGTGTAAAATTTTCTGAATTTGGCTCATACCAATCCCCAATAGTTCTCGAATTGTCTCATAGGTAATCCGCGGGTTTTCTTCAATTAGCCGCTTAACAGTAGCCAAATTATTTACGTTGACGGCAGTTGAAGGCCGCCCTTCACGAAATTCGTCATGTAAAGAAACGCGACCTCTCTCAAATTCAGCAAACCATCGCCTCACGGTGCTCAAAGAAGGTGCTTCTCTCACAAAAGCATTTTGAAGACGAGCAGCACAGTCTTGCGGAGAGAGAGAACTTTTAAAATCATAAAAAACCATCGCTCTAAAATCTTTTCGACTCAATGCCATTTTCGTTGCGTACGTAGAACTTTGATGTGTGATAAAAAACAATTGACAAATGATTTCCCGCCAATGGTTCTTTTTATTACTAAGGAGGTTGCAACGTTTAAAAAAATATAACATTCGAAATTCAAACAGTTCCGATTAGCTAGAAGTGCAAAACTTTTAGTGTGCCCCATGTACGAGTACATGATATATGAGCTATTATTAGCTGCTGAGAATTTGCTGTGTTGGCACTAGTGATGTTTCCTGTATTGCAAAGCAATGGGCAACTGTAACTACCTTACATCAGCCGGTCTGTATACCTGTTTTACACAAAAATAAGTAGTACTGTGAGACACACACAGCCTGTGGGTCACGTAAAAGTTTCAATACACATTTCTGGAGCACATGAGGTATGTTCGCTTAGGCCCGTACCACAGTAGAGAGGTATAACGGTAGGTTAACCATTCCATACTTTTACTTAGCCCTTTTGTGACAAAATTACAAAGGTTCGCATTAGTTCGGTCGATAATTATACAAGGTCGGCAACGTATGAGTGAGACCTCTGGTCTTGCAAATGTTCATAGTCTACGGTGACTATTTACCAACAGGCAGGTCGTATGCTTGTTTGTTACCTTCGTGGCATATGAAACATTTTTAAGATTGCAAACAGTGAGCGACCCGCTACACAAATATGATTAGTCGTTTCCAAGTGCCGGTCGCGATAGTTTTGTTGAATTTCTCCCCCGTAAAATCGCAAATTTGTCCAAGTAGTTAGGTTCGGACGTGACTCTGTTAACACTGTCATTTCGCACACTAACTAAATAATAATAATCGTATGGAGGTCGATCGAGCAAAACTCGAACATTACAAATAAATACCTACAAGATGTATGAGACAGTTCCCCAGACACAAATACTATGTTCAATACATAGTATTAATAGTTAATACATAGTATGTAACACGACATTTGCTCCGGCACACTAAGGCAACTGCTGGAAACAAATTTTCCGCTTGGGGTAAAAGCTCTCTCTGCAGAACAGTTGACGTGCGTTGCGTGTTTTTAAGATCTATTGTTTGTTTTGTGTTTCTAGCCTTTCATTTAAAAAGGAAACATTATTCTGTATAGAAAACTTGAATTTGCATTAAATTTTGTTAAAATAAAAAAGAAAATATGCCAAATATTTCCTGAAAGAAATTCAAATGAAATGCGAATCAGAATGACGAGCAGAATGTGTCGTATCAGTACACGGGGACCGTGTCTTACCCCCAGTATTGTAGGGAGTTAGCAAAAGCTAACTGTAAGTTACATGAATTGTGATTGGCGAGTAGCACTCGAATGCTACATCATACTTAGAATATAACAATATAATAAGAGAAGTACTACTCTGTGTAAAAAGTATCGGGAATATGTCAATAAAAAGACCCGCGTAAAAGAGGTCGTTCTAATTTTTTTACTGCATGTTGGTAGCACTGTACTGATTTAGCGCGCAAAATTTGAGCGGGATCTGTCATTTAATTTGTTTTAAACTACACTTTTTGTTGGTCATAGTTTTGAGTCCTCGGCGATTTTTACAATGGAAAATATTGTTGAACAAAGAGTGTGCCTTAAATTTTGTGTTTCAAATGATATTTCATGTGGTGAATCACTAAAAATGTTGCGAAATACCTACGGCGAATCGTGTATATCGAAAACAAGGGCTTATGAATGGTATAAGGCTTTTAAAGAAGGCCGAGAAGTAGTAGTAGACTTGCCTCGTTCTGGTAGACCTTCAACCGCTACGACCAGAGAAAACATCGACAGAATCAAGAAGCTAGTGCTCGAAAATCGACGTATGAGTCTGAGAGAGTTGGCTAGTGAGGTGAACATATCTTTTAAGTCCGTCCACAACATTCTCATTGACATTTTAGGCATGAAACGCGTCGCCGCTCGACTAGTTCCAAAAGAGCTCAATTTTGTTCAAAAAGCGCAGCGAAAGCATGTCGCTGAAGACATGGTTTCCCGAGCTTCTACGGATCCGACCTTTATGAAACGTATAATAACTGGCGACGAGACATGGGTTTATGAGTACGACATGCAAACAAGCCAACAGTCTTCAGAATGGCGTCTCGAAAACGAGCCGAAACCCAAAAAACCGCGGCAAAGTCGCTCCAAAATCAAGGTGATGCTGACAGTTTTTTTTGACTACCGTGGTGTGGTTCACTCCGAATTCTTTCCAGAGGGAGAAACAGTGAATAAAGAATATTATTTAGGCGTCATGAAGCGTTTGCGTGAGAGTATCCGCCGAAAACGTCCAGATTTGTGGCAACACAACTCATGGATGCTGCACCATGATAATGCACCATCACACACAGCCATTATAGTGAAAGAGTTTTTAGCGAAAAATTCAACAAAAGTTCTCGACCAAGCACCGTATTCACCTGATATGGCTCCGTCTGACTTTTTTTTATTTCCCAAGTTAAAATTACCACTTCGAGGAAAACGTTTTGAGTCGATAGAAGCCATAAAAGAAAATTCGCTGAATGAGCTAAAGGCCATACCGCAAATAGCCTATGAAAAATGTATGGAAGACTGGGTGAAGCGGTGGAGATGTTGTATTGCAAGCGATGGGGCCTACTTTGAAGGCGATAAAATAAATTTAAATGAATAATTTGTATTTTTTGTTTTATTGACAAATTCCCGATACTTAGTACACAGAATGTATATGCTTCGACCTTTTGGTACTTTCGACTATTATCCGATCATTTGATTGAGAGCATTACGCGCGCAAAAAAAAAAAAATTGGGTTCGTCAGAATGGTGGGAAATCGTGGGAATTTCATGCAATTTATTTTGACTTAAAAGGTTTATTATAACCCAGTGGATGAAGAACCGGCCTATTGACTAATTGGTATCCTGTTCGAATTCTGGAATATACCGCTAAACTCTTTACTTCAGATTTATGCACATATTTGTAATTATCACATGCTAGGTGGAGGAAACAATCGTGAAGAAATCCGAACGCCCAAGAAATTATGTTTCAAAACCTTTGACCTAACCTAGAAGAACCTGAGTATTCCTCTGGGTTGTGCAGACCTGACGATAGCCTGCATGTGGAAATCAGTATCTTCGCCAAATTCTTAAGCTTAACTTATTTACTGTTGACTCATAGCAATTTTTGAACTTTATATTTATATATATATATTTATCCTTTATAGCATAACAAAACATAATTTAGTATTACAGAAAACAGTGTGCAAAAGCGAGCTTATCTCTTAAGAGATATCTTCCAGCTAACCCTAACGTGTGTGCAGTAAATTTTATTTTGGCTGGTAGTCTCTTAAACTTAAGGCACACAGCTCATCTCCGAATCACACACAGTCCTAGTTGGTATCCACGTGCCGCCCAAAGGCTACTACAGTACTCCATGTGCGGTCTGACTTGAGACTTGTATAATATAAATCTTTGCACAGCGGTGTAGTACTGCTTTGCTCTGTTGAGTACACCAAGTCCAAGTTTCTTGGACGCCAGCTTGATTTTCTTCTTTGTGACTTCGGTATTGAACATCACTGGAGATCTCGTCACCGAGAGACCCAATGCTTTTGGCGTAGGTAAGAGCTGTATTCTGGAGTTGAGGAACCACAGTAAAAAGGGAACAACTACTGTAGCTATCAACCCATTTGCACAAATCCTTGGGCAGCCTGCACGATGGTAACTTCGGTAGAAGACCCCGACGCCAGACCTGATCGAACGTCTTCGTTATATTTAGATTGACTGTCAATGCCAGTGTGTAAGATATACTAGAAGATCACCAAGGAGAACGACCGTAACGGAAGCCGTATTGACTGTCGATGATCAAATCGTGATCTTCTAGGTATGACAGGAGTCGTGTATTTAGGCCACGCTCCATCACCTTGGAGAGAAAGGAGTTTACAGCAATGTGCCTGTAATTTAATGGATCTGAACTATCGCCCTTTTTGGGCACCGGGTACACATTGGTGGTCTTCCATGAACATGGGATTTTCCAGTGAATTACGAAAGCACGAAAAGGCGGGTTAGTCCATTACACAACTCAGGAGCAAACAGTTTCAGTATGATTCTCTGTTGAGTAATTTTAACAAAATCAAATTGCACATAATGTACAAACCTAAACCTACCAAATAATACCTACAAGTGCAACTTTTCATTGGGGAGGGCGCGGGCGAAGTTGCATTTTGTTTCGTTCCACTGCAGTACTACACTACTAAACACAGATTGTAACACAACTATTCTGACAGGGAAAATTTTAACCATTTTAATAATTTTATTGGTATTTACCGCACTTTAGTGTAGCACAGTTCGAACTCTACGTCACTTTCCGATCCTGATCTGCTGTAATCCTCATTAGGCATTTTGTAAAAAGAGAACAATATGATCTCAGGCACCGAACTTCAAACATTCTATAACTAACAGATGGCGTTAGTTGCACGAGGTAAAAGTGTGTTACAGTTGTCTCAGGCGTAGTTCACACCAATTGAAAACTTGTAAAGTAAATCCATATGGCAATAACAATTGTTTCACGCCACCGTCTACTTCTGCATGGTAGGCAAAGTGTCATACAAAAGAACAATACGTGTACTGCAAAAGGTTCTTCCTTAGCGCTGACGGCTGCTGCTTACACTCGCAAATCAGGGTTTACGCAAGAAGAGGTGTTGGTTTCAAAGGCCAGTATGTTATAGACGGAAAGTAAGACCTTTTTATACACATGTCCTATTCAAAATCATCCTGTAACTATTTCTGGTGCCAAGTGATATTATACCTAGTCTTGCCATAAATACTGAAACAAAGAAAAAAAAAAATCTTTTTTTATTTATTACTTTTACAGTGTGTTTGTTTAATACCTAAAAATAAAACAATTTAAAGTATAAAAAGCTTATTCGAAGTGGTCTCCATTGGCTGCCATACAGTCCTTTAAACTTTGAGGCCAGTTATCAATAGAAGCACGCACTCTTTCCATGGTAAAATTTTTCATTGCCAATGGGTACGGATTGTTTTAGGGACTCCAAATTATCATGGCGTTTAGAGCAAGCCGTACTCTCTAAAACTGGCCATAAATCATAATCTAGCGGATTAAGATCGGGACTAGACGACGGCCAGTCTTCAGCTCTGATGAAGTACGAAACGTTCGTTTCCAACCAAGACTGCGTAGACCCAGCTTTATGACCCGGCGCCGAGTCTTGCTGGAAGGACCATTCTTGGTTATTGAACATGGTGTTGTTAAGGGGATTCACTACCTTCTTAAGAATGGTATCTTGAGACACTTGTGCCGATGTTTTGATACCTTTTTCACAAAACTATGGCTGAGTCACTCCTTCATAGCTAATACCCACCAAACCATCACTGAAGTATGATAGTGCCCACGTTGCACTCTGTCGACTAATTGGGAAGCTTCCTTAGAGCTTTGAGTATAAATACGGTCATTTTGTTTGTTAAAATGTTGCTCAATTGTAAAAAAAAATCTCATCCGTAAATAGCATTTTTCTGTGACCTCCCTTTGCGTACCGCTTCAGTAGTTGTTTCGATTTTACCACCCTATTCTTTTTTAAATTGTCAGTTAAGAAATGACCAGTAGATCTCTTATAGGCTGCAAGTCCTAGTCATATTTTAAAATACGCGACATGGTTCTAGGTGCTATCTTCATCTCCCGAGATAAAATCTTTTGCTTTAGGACAGGATTTCTTCGAATTCTTTCCCTTACTGCTTTGACCACCTTTTTCGTATGAACACTACGTGGACGGCCAGATCTTTTTCTGTCACAAACAGAGGAGGTGTCATTGTACCTATTAATAGCCCGGTACACAAACATTTCACTAATACCAAGGTTATGGAGAGTTTTAAAAATTGCATTTGGCTCCATACCTACTTTGTGTAAAGCAATCACAGCGATTTGGTTCTCTTTGTCACCCCACTTCATTTTAATATCGCAAAATATTGTACAATGTATTGGCGCCAAAATGAGAAAGCTCAATGAACAAGCCTATAAAAATTTTGTACAACAAAAATGTCCCCCTTCCTTCCCACTCCCAGTCTTCAGGGTGCTTCCCTCAGTATGCGAGATGGCCTGAATATGCTGGGTATGGGTATTCATTGGACCCTTAACCAGCGTTATTACATCGAGAGCCTCATCTCAACAGCCTCAAGAAAGCTCGGAGTCCTGAACAGGGTGCGCCGGTTCTTCGCGCCGGACCAACTTTGTCTGCTTTATAAGACACAACTTCGGGCCTGCGTGGAGTATTGCTCGTATCTCTGGGACGGCTCCGCACAGTATCTTCTTGAGGCTCTCGATAGGTTGCAGCGACGGGCTATCCGCATAATTGACGACGAAGAGGTCACCAAAAACCTAGAACCTCTTCAACTCCGTAGGGACATAGGCTCTCTAAGCGTATTTTACCGCCTTTACCATGGCGAGTGCTCTGAAGAACTGTTTTCCCTTATCCCACCCCCAACCTTCCGTCATAGAACCACACGTGCGGGCTTGCGATGTCATAGTTCCACGGTTGAGAATATCTCTTCGCGTACCAAAAAGTTCGGCAACTCCTATCTTTGTCGTACCATTAAAAAGTGGAACGCCTTGCCTGCACATATGTTCCCTTCTTCCTACAATATGGGATCCTTCAAACGAAGCGTGAAGAAGCATTTTGCGGGTCAGCATGGCAGCGCCAATTGACAGGATACGGGATGTAGTATGTTGTCAGCTGCAGTTGCGATTTGGGCTCCTCTTTTGCTTACCATCAGGCAAAGAGGGGCCACTATGCAAAACTAATATAAAAAAAAAGAAAATGACAGATTCCAAATTCAAATGTAATATTTTGTTTATTTTTAATTGTAACAGTATTTACGGCCAGACCAAGTATATAGATAGCTTAGCATTGCTCGATAATGGCTATATTACCACATTGACTAATGTTGGAGTCACCGGTCCCGAGGAAAACATAACTGTCAAGTGCATTGGTGGCCTAAGTAAGGACACAATAATTTGCACATATGCATATATCTTTACGCCAGGTCAATTGCGGTGTAAATCGAGAGAACCGAGCATCATAAGATGGTCTTTACACGCCTCACTTGCTTCTTTAACATTCATAGCTCTTTTCACGCATTCTCGCCAGTTCCTAGGGCTCTTGTAATCCACCGTCTGATAAAGCTTGATCAATTTGGTCGTGGTAGGCGAGTCTTGGTCTCTCTCGGCTCCTACACCCTTCCACTTTCGCATTGTATATTTGTTTCGTCATTCTTTCATCCTGCATTCTTATGACGCGTCAGAAACAACAGAGCATGCATATTTTCTTAAGATCGACACTCTCTTTCCGACTGACATTTATTCTACTTTCATGCTCTCTCTACCATACCCATGTTTCACTTCCATAAGTTAGCGTTGGGATTAGCGGCGCGTTGTGTACAGCAACCTGTGCCTTCTGGCTTATTTCGACTGTCTAGAAGTTTATACAACGCTCCATTCACACAGTTCCCTGCACTCACTCTACATCAGAGGTGTACATTCCGTCCTTGTTAAAAGCACGTCCAAGATATTCATTCTCAACTAAGACTACACCATCAACCGTAATCCTCGTGCTCGATCTGATTGCCTGTCTTTCAAATACCATTCTTGTTTTTCTTCGCATTCAATTGTAAGCCTTTGCTTTGTTATTTGCAGTTTGGATGGTGATTCTGCTATTAATACTACATCGTCTGCAGACCATTGACTCCGTGATCAATCCATTCGCAATGCCATATTCATAGATCTTATTCTTTCAAAACAACTATCCAGATACAAGATGAATAACCGAGCCGACAGCACGCAGGCCTGAGTGACACGAATATTGATGCCAAACTAAGTTGCGATTCACCAGCACATATGCTGTACATTCCTCAAAGTGGATGGTACAGTAAGGAGCAGGTCACGGTCTACATGGTTATATATTATAAATATGTAGAGAGTCTAACTTGCCAGTGTCATGAAGGAAAAAAAAGAACAGTACCTACACCTCCCGTGATTTCATGCCAAGGCATGTAGAGGTGCCGGGATATGTGCCATTGGCATTATAAGGAATAATTATTGGTTACTCCAAATTTCAGTATCCTGGAAGTTCGACTTCAGGGGGCTACTATGTCGCAAGGCTATGTTCAAGTTAGGTCTAAGATATTATACTCTACGAGACAGTAATAAGCCACCTCATAGAGTATTACTCCTACTCATCTCTGGGATCCTACACGCGTATGTTAATTAGTGACTTATCTGAATTTGTGTAAAGCGAACAATTTAAATTACTGTGATTACCCCGTATACTTTATCATGGGCCTGCATCTATCTATTGTCTGATACAGTTCTCCGTCCTCTGTTTTCCGCATCTAGCTACTACCGTTCGACCGCGTGAGACTAGTGTATGGCTACTGTCTACGAACTTCTTACAAGCAGGAATGTCAGAATAGCGCGTCTGACTACAGGAACACAATAGCCTCCTATGGATTTGTTATTTCGTTGCAGTAAGGAGCAGTTATTTTCAAAGCCTCACTGCTTATACAGTGACATGTATATAGACAATCGAGAGCTTTTGGACTTTGGATATTGATAGATTATTAGTCGGTATTACACATAACACCGTCGCGTCGTTGATTTGGTGAATTGAAAATCGCAATTGAAATTTCACTTCTTAACAAAATATGGGTTCCGTGAGGATTTAAATATTAAATATTGTTATAGTAGTCGAACTCAAAACAGAAAACACTTTTACGTGCACGACAGAGTGGTTAGATTATGCTTTCGGCGGGTGAGAATCGGGAGCATGCTCCTACAGGAAATTCGGGTGTCTTGAATATAACAGAGGGCTTTAACCGTTGATGTTTTTATCGGAAGGTATCGGGTTCTAGGCATGCGTTTTGACAACGGGACTAGCAGTGTTTTCACTTAGAGCAACAGTTTCCATTCTACAATTTTCGCTGGTGTACAGTGTGCCATTGCGCACGGAACCAACTCACGCCGAGAGCAACCACTGCTCGATGTAATCATTCGGGTTTCGGCATTTCGATTTCAGTGTATTAAGGAAATGTGACAGCAGTTGGTTCACCAATTCCAGAAATGTGGAAATCAGGTTTACTTCAATGATCGAGAAGGCTAAGATCCTATGGTCGCAATCTTTTATTGAAATAGTATTTTAAACTCTACACCAAGGTTTAAGTTTATTACTTATTGTCATTGATAATAATAATTTATTAATTTATAGTATGTATGTATATCTTCACGCCAGGTCCCTTGCGGGGTAGGTAGAGAGAATCGAGCGCCATAAGGCGCGGTCCTTACACACTTCACTCGCTTCTTTCACATTTATACCTCTTTTCATGCACGCTCGCCGGTTCCTAAGGCTCCTGACATCACCTTCTGATAAAACACGACCAATTTGGTCATGGTGGGTTAGTCTTGGTCTTCTCGTACGTCATCATTTCGAACGCGGTCAGCAAGCGTTATGCCACAAATTTTTTGCAGTGCTCGCATCTCGGCCGCATTTATTCTACTTTCATGCTCTCTCTGCCATACCCAGCTCTCACTTCCATAAGTTAGCGTTGAAATTAGCACCGCGTTGTTTACAGCGAGCTGTGCCTTCTGGCTCAGATTTCGACTGCCAAACAGTTTACCCAACGCTCCATTTACCCTATTCCCTGCACTCACTCGCCTCTCTACATCAGCGGTGTACCTTCCATCGCTGCTAAAAGCGCTTCTAAGATATACAAACTCATCCACTTGCTCCAACACTACATCATCAACCGTAATCCTATAGTGTTCGCTCTGGTTGTCTCTCTTTCAAATACCATTGTCTTGGTTTTCTACGCATTCAATTGTAAGCCTTTCTTCATACAATCGTTTTTCATTGTTGTGACTAGTGTTTGCAGTTCGGCTGATGATTCTGCTATTAATACCGCGTCATCTGCATAAAGCAGGCAGTTAACCACTGAGCCACCCATTCGCATTTCCAAATTCATATTTCTCATTCTCTGAAGACAACTGTCCAGATACAGGATGAATAGTCGAGCCGACAGCATGCATCCCTGTTTGATACCAATATTGGCATCGTGGTGGGTGGCGGCCCCCACCGCCGCATGCACTTAAACCCGCACCGACGAGGGCGGATCGGTGCGCGTCGCCTACGGGGGATGCCCTAATCCGCGCGTCTGTGCGGTTTATGTTTGCAATCCAGTGTTAGACTGGCAGGGTCGCGACGTGCACGCTTCTGGCATAGTATAATAAAACAGTATAATAAAACAAGTAGGCCAACTCGACCCCCGAGCGAAGGATAATAGCCTAAACATGTAGGGCTGTCGCTTATAGTTTACACAATCGTCAAAAATGCATAGTCTATCTATATAAAACAATTTTCTCCTGTAGGTGAATCATCAGGGATCTATAATACAAAGTTTTTCTTAATTATTTTTTGTACATAGACCAGGAGCTGACTATTGTATTAAGTTATATACTCCTTTAGGCGCGTTATGAAAAAATGATGAGTGAAATTTTAAGATACTGTAACACAAAAGTAACTGGTTGAAGCTGCCCGCTAAACCGCTCATTAAGTCATGAAAAATATGCTCAAAACTGCAGCCAAATAACAATTCCCTGGAGGGTTATTGTGTTCATGCAAGTGAGTGACGTTATTACCTCACGGAAAACTGCAGCCATATAACGTCATGTAACGTCACTCACTCGCCTGAACACAACAACCGTCCAGGGAATTGTTATTTAGCTGCAGTTGCCTGTGAGGTGGTAACGTCACTCACTCGCATGAACACAACAATCCTTCAGGGAATTGTTAATTGGTTGCAGTTTTGAGCATATTTTTCGTGACTTAATGAGCGGTTTAGCGAGTTAGTTTTTTTTTAGATTAGTTCAGGCCAGTAAGTGACGTTACATGACGTTTTATGGCTGCAGTTTTCCGTGAGGTAATAACGTCACTCACTTGCATGAACACAATAACCCTCCAGGGAATTGTTATTTGGCTGCAGTTTTCCGTGAGGTAGTAACGTCACACACTCGCCTGAACACAACAACCGTTCAGGGAATTGTTATTCGGCTGCAGTTTTGAGCATATTTTTCGTGAGGTAGTAACGTCACTCACTCGCATGAACACAACAATCCTCCAGGGAATTGTTATTTGGCTGCAGTTTGCCGTGAGATAGTAAGGTCACTCACTCGCCTGAACACAACAACCGTTCAGGGAATTGTTATTCGGCTGCAGTTTTGAGCATATTTTTCGTGAGGTAGTAACGTCACTCACTCGGATGGACACAACATCCCTCCAGGGATTTGTTATTTACTGTTGCCAGAGAAGTATAACTTCTCACGCGCGTACATAAGTACACGCACCCATTTTTTTTTACACTAAACTAGTTTTTACTTTTTCATTTACTACACTTATCAAAATTATAATCTTTATATATGTAAATTACAATTTTTACAGTAGCCAAAAATGATAGGCATTAAAAGTACTTTTTCTGTAGGAAATTGTGATTTTATAACAAAATTACACATTTGATAATTTTATTTTTTTTACTTTTTATCCATCTTTACGAATTTGTAGTTAAAGTAGGTAGGTACAAGTACAAATTATTACGAGCGGGAGCGCAGCTGCGGTGCGTGCGTGGGGCAGGCGATATTAGGCACGGCGTAGCCACGACTGGCAGCCTGGCGCCGAGTACCTTGAGAAGCGATAAATTTTGTCAGAGTGTGCGTGCGACGACGCATACGTACGGGCGCGCACACATACAAATCGAACGCGGTGCGTATCTATGAAGATAACCTACTTATTTCATTTTACTATGCTTCTGGTACCGACCCCAATTAATCTATAATATTTTTTTAAATTAATCGATTTTGTAAAGCCTTATATAGTGAGGTTACCGCCGAGTTAAGCTGTACATGTGTGTGATGTGATAAAATTCGTCCCGATTGAAGATTTCCTTACGTCCGAAGATGGATAGATCAATATGTATTTAGATAGAGGTTTAGAGAGATTATTTATATAGAGTTTGGTGGAAGATTTTTTGGAGCGGACTAGAATAATCCGCCGTGGGTTGAACGGTTCGTCATCGCCGGCAAGTAGGCATTTCAGTAATATGCCGCATAATGATAAAACGTCTTCGAGCTTGAATGTGGAATGCTTCCTTGCAGTCTGCAACTGTTGATATAGGAACAAAATCAGCTTTCACAATGATCTCAGAATATGAAACAATCTGTCAAATCATTATGAAAACCAGTTTCGTAATTCCTTTTCTTCATTGGCCATTGGTCTTCAGTCTTCTTTTGCCATTTTTCTTTACACAAAAACGCTAAGAAATCAAATTACATGTGTGATTGTTTAAAATAACAGATACGCGAGTAACAGTGCATCTAAGAAACCAACAAGTTTTGATGAGAACACTTGTGTTTATGAAGGTTAATTGCGTTGGAATTGCAAGAATCTAGTCTGAAACATAACAGTTGAGCACAATGGAGGAATATGAATGGATTTGTCATCGCTCGATTGGGTGAAGTATGCGCCGGGAATGGGATGTGACGTGGTCGGGCGGGACGCTCCCATTAGCAGCACTCCGCGTGCCATATGACATCATGCTGAGTCAGGCTCGCGCATAATACTTCTTTCCTTCTGCTAATTGTTTGTTGCCATCTGTAATACAAAAATGTTCAGTTATTGACGGTTCTAATTAATAATCAGAAATTATGATCTTTTAGAGCCATAACCTGCACGTGGAACACTGTATCAAATAGCAATCGCGAGGTATGAAACGTACATAGTGGGGAAGTACCTCTACATTAGAAAGGTCACGGCAAAAAACAACTTCTAGGGGGATAGTTGTTCCTGCGAGTGAATAAGATTGGCTGTAAGTCAGCTGCTAATTTGCTGCGTAAGTAGCGGGAGTGAGAGTTTGAGAGCAATATTCAGTGTACTGCAAGTTCATACGTTTTAGTAATCACTTCATAACAGGAGGGTCGTATGCTTTGCGTGTTATTTGAAGCTCTAGAAAACATATGTACAATACGATATAGGAAATAAATGATGATCGCACAGTAATAACTTAGTTAAAGCTCATTTAGATTCAATTATTGCGATTACTTAATAGTATTGACTAAAATAGTAATAACGAAGGCGGAGGGCCTACGGAGCAATGCGGGTTCACCCACACCGCAAGTCGACACTAATTAGGCAAGGCGAGAGTGCGCCGGCGCGGCGCGCCTCACATGGCGCGGACGATCGCCGCGTTGGCCTTGTTGGGGCGCCATTCGATTTGACGATTTATCGACACCACTACATCACTAATGTCGATTAATCGTCTAAAAGAATGGCGAGCGACAGATTTGGGAATTTGTGACCAAATTAAACACCTCTCGCAGAATTTGTGACCAAACAAAACACCTCTCGCAATCTCATATAAGCGATATACCCATCCTTGCAAATATTATGTTAAAGTTTCTTTAAAAGAGATTAGGTATATTACACATCAATACTTAGCACACTGCTAGGAAATGTCACTCTGTAACATAAGGCATTTAGAGCATATACTCCATGCTGTTTTATTGCGGATTTGCAATGATTGGTGTTTTCTTTGGGCTTGGTTGCTTTGCTAACGTGTGTCCTCAGAAAACGTAGCAATTGAGCTCGAGATAAATGTACCAATAGACAGATTATTGTCATTATTGTTTAGATTGTCCAATTTAACTGATACCGGTTAAGGCAATGAAGTTTACAGGCTGCCTAAAATATACGTTTCTAAAATTGCACATTGCAAATAGGTTGTGCGAGGGGTGTGCGAGGGCGCAGGTGGTCGTCGTTGCTGACGTCACGTCCGGCGCGGAGCTCAATGGCCGCACATTATGTGGGCCACACGTGTCTCCCCCCCCAGACCCGTACATCCACCGACACTGCTCTAATTACTGACAACTATGGGAAAATAGTCAATAGCGTAATGTGTTTATTTATACCCGAAGCTAAGTATTTTTATTAGTGTTATACAACACGGATTGCATTTGTTATATGTACGAGTACCTACGTCGATACATACAATGACATATATATTTTAAATGTATAGGCGTACCGGACAAACGTTGTTCTGCCCGAAAATAAAATAAAAGTACCTACCTAGAAACCTACTACTTACTAGGTCCAAATGTAAATCTAAACCATCTTGGTAAGCGCTCAAACATACAAATAAATCATCAAAATTGGACGCGTATAGAATAATTATATATATAATTAAATATAGCTACACAATTATTTTCAAAACCGACATGAAAAGTGTTACGGCCGGGGTGTCCCAATAAAATGAGACGCGTCAAGCGGAAGTGTTACACTCAAAATGATTTTCACAGAATTAGATCGTTTGAATAATAAACGTTAGGCCAGCTACAATAACTCGTCGGACGCCGCGGTTTGGCAAGGGGTCTTCAGATTGCGCTCATGTCATGTCGCAAGGAGTCGCCACGAAGGGCCGACGATGTCGCTTGAGGGAAACAATAGTTTAAGATCGTAATGTAATTCATAGAGTTGACTAACTGTGGGTTGCGGTGGCAGCCGATGCGACATCGCGACAAGTATGTAGGGCGGGTGACGCGTCGCCTATTGATAGTGCGTCCGCGCCGCTTGCACTGCCGACTGTCGGGCAGCAGTGGCCTGCGCGCCGCACCGTGCACTGCCGCATTATTCTCGAACTATCAAGTCACTAAAATACGTCTCAGCACTGACAGACATTGTTATTTACTATGAGAACTTTTAAAAACATAAAATTTTATATTGTGCCTATGTACGCTCACACTTGGAATACACATCCCAAGTTTGGAACCCACAATGCGACGTATATGACCGCCGTATTGAGAGTATCCAAACGCTTTCTTCGTTTTCTTTATTTTAAAGCACACCATAGGTCTGTAAATTATAAGGAGCGTTGTAAAAACATCATTTTCTCCCATTAGAATGATTTATTGGTATATGGCAAGCTTATTAATTAATTAATAAATAATTAAATAAAAATAAATTGTATCGGGTACTTTGACAGTGTTATCCTAGAATAGATCTATATCCAACTTTATTTCATTTAATCATATATATATAACGTTATCGTCTTCAAAAACAGAGCTTTCTCAGTTCGCCTGTATTCTTTTTTATGTATATGTTACGCAATGCCTTCATTATTTGTAAACCGATTTTTTTTTTATATATATACGTATTGATTAATAAATAAATTAATTAATAGCTACAAAGCAGCTTCTACAGTTTCCAATGTGGACATGACTAAAAATCAGAGAATTTCAGTTTTAGTTATTCGTAGACGTTCCGTAGAGGGAGGCTACGCAGGTCTACGGAAAGCCTTACCTAACGCTTTTAGCCGTATTTACACAATTAATACAGCCGATATTTATTGCCTTAATAAATATATTTTCTAAATAATCCTTTAATAATAAAAATAGTAGTCAAAGATTGTAATTTTCGATTATTATTATAATTACAATAAATTTAAAATTAATGGTTAACTAAATAAGAAAAATGCATATGCCATTGCGACACAGATACAACAATCAGAATAGATGGGCGAGCAGTAAAGTTAACGTTATCATCATAGATCTTGCGGTATGCTATGGTATGTTGTAAGGTGGAAGCGCAGGCGCAGTTATAGAGATAGGGCTAGCATTCCGCGCTCTAACGGTGAGTTATTTCGCCGGGCGCACGGCTTGCGGGCGCGCGACGTGAATGGCCGCGTGATGCAGCGCAGGCTGCAGCGCGCCCCGCTGCCTGCCCGCGTCCTCCCGCCTCGCCTCCGCGCCGCCCCGCATTCCGCCGAGCGGCGCTCTGGTCGCTTGCGCAACCTCTGCCACCGCATTCCATTCATAGCGGTGTACGACTTAATAAGTCGCGCGATTCCTTGTTTCTTGCCGCTCGTTGTGCTGTGGCCGCTGCCCTGTGCCTTCTCGGAAAGGAAAAACGACGGCGGTTTTTGAAATTTTCGAGCGTTACGGCACATTTGTTCGCAAACGTCACGGCGGTCGGTCGGTGTGAATTCTGCCGGACGTTGACCCTCACCGCCACTGCTTTCTCCGGCTCGCTATTTGCTATTGGAACGAATCTATTAATTGGAGAAACTCAGTTCACACATGAGCGTGGAAAGTAGACCGCAGAGCTTTAACTATCCGAGTCACAAACAGGTGAACGACACGTGAGTCTTCTTTTTAAAAAGGTATCGTGAAATATCGATATGTCCGATAAAGTTACAATACCATCATGATTCGCAATTTTATCTCCAGTTCGCCTAAAACACATCATCAATCAGATATCTACCGTCACTTAATGAAAGATTTTTAATACGCGAAATTACGTCAATCGCCTCTATTCGTAGCGTGCCATGTTCTATGGGGGCAATGTTGTTGCACGCAGAGGTTGCGAGCGAGCATGCAGCTCCGTCGATCCAGCGTGGAGCACGGCGCGCCGCCGAGTGCCGGAGGCTGCGTTCCGCCTCCTCCCCGCCGCCGCTTGCGGGTGAAATGTCACCAAACAGCATTCCGAAATATTTGAAACGACCTTTATGGCGCGAAAGAAAGTGGCCGGGACGGGGGCGCGGGGGGCCTCGCGACCGTGGGACAGCGGCGCGCGCGCCAGTCGCACGGCGCCCCCCCGCCCGCGCGTCCCGCGCCCCGCGCCGCGCCGCCTCCCGCATTCCAGCGCGCCTCCCTCCGAATTTATTCAGCGACCCGACACTGCGCCGCAGCCTCAGCGGCCACTGTCGCGAGTGTTGCTCCTTCCGATGCGTGTATCTTCCACGTTGGAAAATTCAGTGCAGAATATGCTCCAGCTTTTCATCTACCTACCCACTAGTTTAGAAATTATGTTGTAGACATGATTTTACAATACTTACACTTTTCTACCATAATAGTTTCGATGTTTTATTTAAGAATGAATACGTCTCACACATATAATATATTTTATAGTACAATAAGTATTTATGGCGGAGGTCGACCTGTCGCGATGGTTTGTTGTGGCCAGCTGGCAGATGGCAGTAGGTGCGAGCGGTGGTGATGGCGGTGGCCCGCAAGCGGAGGCGGCGGCGGCGCGCCGTTGTCGCAAATAGCCCGTGACGCGGCGGGCGCTGCACTTTCGCGCGGTCATGTGCCCGGCGCCGCAGCCAGACGCTCGTAATCGGTCCTCTATTTAAAAACGTCGCCGACGACGCCGCCGGCGGCGGGGAATGTGCCGGCGACAATGCACGCGCGTCAACGACCGCTCTCAGAGGAAGCGACACACTTCCAGCCCGGAAACGTGCGCTCGCGCCTTAAGGGACCGCGGACTCGTTATTTATAACTGGCGGCGTAGGGCACACGGACACGTCTGTGGGGGAGACTGATGTAATATGTTTATTTCTGAATCAATTCCTGAATGTCGCGACAACTCGCAACGAGAAGTTCGGGAGGGCAGTAAACGAAATTGGTAAATTTAAAGACATGATATTTCACTTAAAACTCGAGGCGCAGTCGAGGGTTTACCACGACATCGGAGAGAAATCGCGCTCGATGACGCGAAACGATCGCCAACAATGTTACGTCAACCGTCGCCCTTCACCAAGTGGGGAATAGAAATACTAATCCGGATAGAATCCTTGATCGTAGAATACGCTTAACATTAACTTGAAATCCTTTACCTTGTTAGAATATATAATTAGTAGCAATGGTACTGATTATCGAATTACGTGATTGATTGCTATTACTAAATATTTTAGAAGTAGGTAATAACTCAATCGGCATTTGCAACGCGTTCGTCGACGGCGCGGCGGCGGCGGCGGTTCCCAGCTCGGCCAGTGCGCTCCGTTCCGGTGTCGCGCACCGCGCTCATTAACAAATAAGCAGGTAAAGAAAGCGCAAGGGCCCACCGGAGATAAGGTCAATAAATGCGCACCTCTGGCTCATAATTAATATGTGGAGTACGATAGCATCTCGGGGCAATTACCGAAATACATCGGGTGTGTGCACATCACATCGGAAACTCGTTACGTATTCAATTACTGTAGTACGCCTTAATGAGCACACCGTATGCGACGTGTCCGCGTTCGATCGAACTTTTGTCCGCACCTCTACACGGTAGTCATCGCATGACATTACGTCCAGGATAGCGAGCAATGTCGTGAACATTATCGATACTTTTGATACGAATCGCAGTTCTTATTGTCTTGTTGGCGACGATTTAATATGTAACAAACGTGTGCGCTCCAGCAGCGAGCGACACGGGTTCCTTTGAGCTAATAGCTTTTACGTGCTCATAGCGCCGCGTCCCGCATATTAACACGATGTAATTAAGTCGAGCATTTTAGATTTTTAAACGGTCAATCACGACCTTACATTCAATTTAAATAAAACAGGACTCCGTGTATCGTCGTTGTAGTATCGTTGTAGACGTGTTAGAGATATAAGCTATAATTTAATCCCTACGAGACCCACTGAGTTGCCTGCTACGAGAGGCTACGAGGACGCTACACGGAACTGGTTGACTCGTAGTATTTTTTATCATTATAAACAGGAGATGTCGGTTGCAATAAGCACGTATTTACATAAAAAGTTATTTTTTAAAGAACGTTGGTGGCAAGCAAATATATGGCCAGCTGTGCGTAGTAATAACATCTGAACGATACTATTGCCATACAAGGAGAATTTTATGCTATGAGTAATAATCTTTTTAGCCAATTAGTTTATTTTGTAGCATGTTGCATGGTAACTACGATCGCAGCTGGCGCAACAACTCCTCAGGAGTTCGACTTCCTTCTTCCGCACGACCACAACTATCCTCTATGGATTTGTAATGGGACTGCGGTATTATGTAAATTGACTCCTTAAATATCGGCGTGCCCTACCTCTCTTTTTTTAATCTCATTTGTTAGTTGGTAATATGTGCAGGGGACATTGATTTTATCTCTGAATATTCTAAATAAATATGTAACAATAGGTAAAATATTCTAATTTTTGTTTTTATCCAAACTGTGAGCAAATAACCCAACGCTTTCACAACAGAAATATTGCAAACGCTTTACATTCATGTTGATTGCATACGTGAGTTTATTACACAGCATAGACATTCCTGGATCAAATAACGGACTGAGTATCATTTACAGAAAATGTAACATTTATGTCGCGTAAGTTCTCACGGATTAAATACACGGTAATCTCATTCTAAATATTTACTCACGTATCATGAAAATAAATTCATGAAGAAATTAGGTTCCTTTGATTCACAACACATTTTACGCAATAAACTATAATTATTAGATTGAGACATAATACGTAAACACATTATATGTTAGCATTAGCAAATAAGTATATATACTATTGAGATGTACTTTAGTAAAGAGGCTTTCAATTAAAATTTGACATAAACTAAACGTTACGTTACAATGTTTACAAAAAATAATCAATGAAATAAAGTAGGGAAAAGAATGCGTTTTACATTGTGGAAGATTAAATGCCTATTTTCACCAGCAGGCATCACAAGGTTCAATATGTAAGTTGATTATAGCTGACGTTTCCTATGAAATTGACGTTTTATATAAAACGTCAACTTTTGCAAGGAACAATATTTACATATTTAAATAATCTCAGCAAAGTTTGTTATGTACTTTAGCCGTTTTAATTAACTAGCTAGCCAATATTAAAATCGACAATAAAAAAATAATCAAGTTCGTACTAGGTAAAGGAGGAGTCAGGTTTCATGTAATAAGAAAAGTTTATACAGAGTAAATAATGAGGTTATCGTTCAATAGATTAGGGAATTATTCACCTGTAAAATGTATACGTAAGATAAAATGTCAAGTACTTAATAATTATATACGTTTGCGTGACAAAAAATATTTCATAAATTCTTAGATAAAAAAGTGTCGCAAAAATGTAGTTGTAAAAGTTTAACCCAGACTTTGTTAATATATTACAACAATAGTATCAAAGTTTAATACTACTATAAATGGATAAGCAGCCTTCTCCCTACTCTCTCTCTGCCTCTACGCGTATATTTCTACCCAAGGGCACATTGTTTTTAAAATAATAAAATTATTGTTATAGCATACGAGCCCAGTCGCCTGGTGTCATTTCACAAGCTATTGGAGTGATAATATTTAGGAGACACTTTTTGCCAATATCCCCCTATAAATAAATATCGTATTATGATAAATAATGATGAAGGAGGGATATAAATGCATTGTTTCCTTGACCAAATATACTAAATATAATACAGAGCAAGCTTGTTCTTTGAAAACGTACGGTCATCGCTATAGGTAAGTGCACGATTTACTTAGTCTAATAAACGATACGACCGATTTTTGTAACCGACATGATTTTAAATTGAAATCGTGTCGCGTAATGAACGGTACGCCAAGTTAGCGCCACGAGAGGGCACCGCGGCGCGGCTGTCGCGTCGCGTGTCGCGTCTAGACCTAGATTCCATCTATTGTTGTAGCGGCTGCGCGCAGTGGCGCCAGCGCCATGCGCCAGCCGCCAGCGGCACCATGTTTTATTCAACACAGCGTACAGGCCGCGACCCGCGCCGCCCCCCGAATTTTGTTAGCCTCGCATTCGCCTCGCGCACTCCACACGCCTCTAAGTACATACATTATCATGACCGACTTTACCGTACCTATCACAATTATTCTTATCCCAGACCGACAGGAGAATTTACACTTGACATGTCATCACATTATTCTGCTAACATTTAAATATGAAAATTTCGTTGCCCATCACGTCGTGAGTTCATGTATGCAAACGCTGAAAATGTGTTATATCGGCGTCCCGATTGCTACCAGATTTTATTTTCTGTCCAACTAACTTCATTCATGAAGATTTTTATCCAGATTTTATGATAATAACATGAAGACGGATCGTGAGCATGTTTCACAATTTATAATGTGCCGTATATATCAGTCAGTGTGCCGAAATATACAGTTCTTGGTTATTATTGGGCAAGCTTCATTGTACAGCTGCATAGATATGAGTGGCGAGCGAGGGGCAGGCGACAGGAGGCGGTGGTTGATCGGCCGGGTCGGATGTCGTGGAATAGTCCATTGTACAACGCGCGCCGGCGCCGCGGCCGCTGCGGCGACCAAAGAAAGAGGTCAAGGTCTACTCGTCGCCTACCTGACGTCCAGACCACTGCTAACGTTTTATTGATTACAATATCAACAAAGCATTATACGCCCTCGATTTGTTATTTTCGTTAATGTGTCAGTAGGCCTGAGCAACGCGCGCGCTAGTCCCGTTCCGGTATTTTTAACTGAAAGTCCGACTTTGAAAATTTCTATTGTTTCCAACGTCAGTGAAAGTCGGTAAAGAACTCGCCTATGTTTCTTCGTAGCTGAATATGTAATCATGTTAGGTCAGTATACTTTATTTTATATATAGTTACTTAGCAAGTATATATTTTCGTTCATTGTGATTGAGATACTTAATAGAAGAATAGTTTTATTTAAGAAAATTCGCATCGCTCTCGTATTCTTTTCCTAAAAACGTATTTTTGTCACTTTGTGTTTATATATGAGACGTCTAGATTAAAATGATACAAGGTTTGGATCATATAACGACATGGAAACCGAATGTAAGCGAGTAGATATACCTAACTCTCAGCGGACCCTGAAATTTAGTAAAGTACATGTAACCGCGCGCATCGAGCGAGATGTGAGGCTCAGTTTAGGTGTGAAGGTCAATGACCGATAAGGTTTGCGCTGCGCCGACCTCTGCTTCTCCCCACACGGCTCACTATCGACAGGCGACCTATCAAATAATGCGCCACACGCACGCCGACCTGTTTACCATAGGGATCTAGGTATCTATGCCTCGCACACTTTCCACACCTGCAACTATAATCTTGTACTCGCTTTTATCACTTATACAAGCTACAATATAATTTCTACAAATATACCGACCAACATAATATCTACAAACTTTTAGTTTCATGTTACTGGACTATGTTTTTACCTCCTTCGTTTTTTAAATGCCGATTGGATACAGCGATTTGTTTAGACAAATATTTTAAGAATTGTGAGAATATCGTGGCAAATTTGAAAGAGATATTGATATTAAATATAGATTGTTTATTCATTATCACAAACCTCAAACAGTAAAAATACAGTCGGGTAAAATAATATTGTGACAAATACAAAGGGCAATATTAACACAAAGAGAGCTATAGGTAAAAAATATAACTTACATTTTTCATAACTATTCGAATAAGTATCGCATGTTCGTTGTTGCATTGAAACTTAAACATAGTTGTAAATTTGTTCATGAATAGATTGGTTAATTAATCTCAGTTATGTTTACCTCAAATGGTGACACTTAGTAAATAACCTTTGCAGATAAAAACCCTGTATATACTCGTACCTTCATTTCCTTTTTGAATAATCTATTTTCTTTACCTATTTTCACTTATTAACAGTTACCAAGTTTGATGTCAATATATAATACTGTAATAACATTTTATATGTAGTTAATTTTTGGCGAGCTATTTTGCCATAAAAAGAAAAAAAAATAATTAGACAATAACGTTCAATTTCATATGTAACATACAATTAATTTTCATTATTTTTAAAGAAATAACGTAAACTTTACAAAATCATCCATAAAATTTTTGTCACCTTGATATTCATATTATTATTATATTTAATATTTTGAACATGTTTTATCTCAACGAGTGTTCTGAATAAAAATTGCTCGGATATTTCTATGCACTGATCCAAGATTTCTAGGTACAATATATATTACGACTCTACTACAATGTATGATATTTTTAAATAAATACATACTTAAAATTATATGTGGTACAATTTAAAGTAATGAAACCTCACAAACATCATTTTATAACTATAGTATTTAATTTATTACGTCTTTATTTATTATTTAATTTGAAAATTTCATTTAATTTAACACATAAATAGTGTTACTGGTAGAATTTATGTCATTTGTAGCTGTACCTTATTTTATACAGGTAAATTAAAAATTGATTTGGATAAAGAAGAATATCACACAACACTAACAAGAACCTAGACCATGTCTTCTATATAAAGAGATTAATATTCTGTATATAAAGATAATACTTACACAATACCTACACTAGTCCAAATATAAAAAAAAATATTAAACAATAGTTTATAAAATGTCATATAATAACATAACAAAGCCGTATATAGAATGTGTGATTAAATAAATATTGGGGAAAAATTGCAAAAATTAGGATCTAAATGTAACAGGAAATAAAAGCTGTATGAGCCAAGCGATCGTCATCTGTCATGTACTGATGAAGCATGTTACCGGATCTGCTTCCTTTGTTACATAATGTATGACTCTAATGGTTGCTAAATATTTACCAACGTTAGGGTTCCGTAGCGCAAAAAAAAACTCTTACAGGATCACACTGTTATTCGTCTCTGTCTCTGCATGCCAAGAAAACACAATTATTTGCTGTTAACGTAGGATCACGAAATTTGACAAAAAGCAAGATTTCATAGCACAAACACAGGAAAATACTGCCATGTAGTAGTTAGATTTATCTGGCTCTTAAGTTGTAGAATGAACTCCCTGCCGAGGTTTTCCCCAGTGATTACAGCATGAGGTTCTTCAAAAAGGCGTGAAGAGGTTTTGACAGGGTTAGCAACGAACGAATCGCCGACCGAGTGCTCCGTACTTAACTTGTAGTTCGTCCATCACGGGAATCGAGTATCGAAATTGGAAAATTGTTGTCTCAATAAGTCGACATAGGTCACAGTACTAATTGCAAATAAGTTTGTAATCGTAAAATATATCATTTTTTTGCGGTGTAACTACAAATTTTAAGAGGGCTCTAAGCAGCCGTTATTTTTTATTATGTACTTTTTAGTTTGGGTTTTTCACGGCTCCAAAGGATTGCAGAATTGAGTATTTGATATTAATTTGAACTTCACACCTCCTTGCCTTCCTGAGAAAAAGGATCTTGACAGGCGGACAACGAAGTGATCCCTATAAGTGTTCCGTTTTTTTCTTTTGAGTCACGGAACCCTAACAATAATCAGGTGCCGATTATAATAATATAATAATAAATTACAATCTGTTTTAGTTTTAAAAGTTCTCCTCCTTTGGCAAATAAACTGCTCGTTGAATTGACCGGTTTTCTTATAGGCTTTTTTATTCTATATAATAGGCTTTTGTTGGAAAATTCAGAAGATGACGTCAATATTTTCAGATTAAGGCTATATATGTATAGTGAGGCTATCGTATTCGATTACCAAAGTTGCCAGGTTTGTCGACATTGAAGTAATAATATCCATTGCAGATAAAGCTGGCGTATAAAAATCCTTTTCATGCACTTGTCACTGTTACAAGTAATATAATTCATATATTTACGAAAAATTGATATCTACTTTTTCGAAAAATTATTTTATGTGTAGTATTATGTGTTTATAATATTTTTTATTACTCTCTATGTAGATTTTATATTATTTTAGTGCACTAATTCGCAGATTACTGGGTTACTTATATGTTTATTTTCATTGCAATTTTGATATGTGAATCATAAAAATAAATCTTATTTGAATTGAAATTTTAAGTAATAGTAAATAAAAGTTTAATATTAATTTGCTTGTTATCATTATTATGGTTTGGATGGAAAACTAATCATGAGTAGTTTTGATTTAAATCTTAACAAAATATTCAAATACTATATACATATATATTAGTAACTCCAAATAAAAGGCAGAAAAACAATGTCTAATGTGTATTTGCTTAATTACTAACAAAACTGACAATAGTAAAATTAGGACGATGTTAATTGTTATCCGAAATGGGTGAAGACATGGGCTGAAAATAGTCTCAGGATTCTGAAGATGTCCAAAGGAGACAAGTAGCTTACTTAACAGGCGCTAAGCTGCATTGTAAAAGAAGTGAACTTACAGACAGAACGAAAAATTGGAACAGTATTACAAAGTGGGACAACTTCTAACGCTCTGTTATGTCAAAAAGAATGGCCACGAGAGTCACAGATATAGATATACCGACACTTTTTAGGTATTCTGAAGAGACGGGTTTTGGAAAAAATGAAAGTAAGAGTGCAAAGTTACTTCTTTTGTAGTAGTAGAAAACTTTGTACTTGTAAGTTACGAACGCAGTGAAGAAATATGAACAGTTTTGGGAAGTTAGGAGGTAAAACGAGTAGGATCGATGATAAGCTGGTCCAAATTATTGGTAAGGTTTAGTAGAATAACAGAGATCAGCAGAATACATGACCGGGAAAATAAGAGGCTAAATTAGCATGATCTTAATATTGCCCGAGTTCGATTAAGATGTCTTAACGTAGAAATTGTTGCACATGTAGGCATATATATAATGTTTCCTACGTTACCTTTATCTTTAGTCAGTTGACAGGTTTTACTAGTGTGTAAGGGCAGGCCGCGCCAACATATATTTATTTAGCAGAATGTTTTGGCTGCAGGTGGGTAGAAGCGAGGGCGGTGTGCGCGGGGGCCTACTATCGGCGCGGGCGCAAGGTGCACCTTATCGCGCCATTGTTCGCGCCGACAGATTTATAACTTCCCTTTGCCCTCAATAAGGGCCCGTGACCTGAGTACACCATGCACTCCTAAAGAACGCAAATACTTTTCTTCATGTTTACGTCAACGTCGATTTGATATTCTGCTTCAACATATAAATGTTGATATTAGTGTTTTGGATATAGAAAAGGATTATGCCCTTGATAGACATACGGCAACATTTAATTTTTACAATAACATTACGAAAATATGGGACAGATTCCTATAGAAAATTAAAGTTTATCCAAATTTCGAATATAAAAACCACTAACGAGTAATATGAGTTACTTATGGATCTATTGTAAATTATAAACGAGTTCAAAGAAAATCGATACATACCAATATTTAGAAAATATGAGCCACGTTTTGCTTAGACCAGGCCATACTAGACGTCGACTACTGCAGGACGATGAGGCAGCCCTGCTGCAGGACGACGACACAGCCCTGCTGCCAGGCGAATAGCCTCACTGCGCTCGCACTGGAAATATAACAAACACGAGCTTATGGGACGGAAAATAAAAAAAAGTCACGATATTAATTCCATGTCATTTTCTTCGTATTGAAAATTAGGCATAGCTTATTTGTTTCACAGCACAAGCTGAAACAATCTGAGAGAAATGCTATTTGGCGCCTTTCCGAGTAGCCAACATCAGGCCACCGAACAGTGCGTGAATGAATATTCGTAATATATTCATATGTACAGTACAAACATGTATGTTCATAGTTAAGTTCTATAGAGTTATTCTAAATACTCACATACGTAAATTAACAATATTTTATACGATGTTTTTGCGGTCTTTTGCTATGACATGTAATAAATCGCCATATTCACATAGCCAGACGTCATTTATTCACATTAAATAATATCGGATTATATGTATATATATGTATATATATATATATATCACCCATTCAGTTTCATAAGTGATCGATGATAAAATTAAATATTTGTTTGTATTTTTGTAAAATACAAAACTATCTTCTGCCAGCACCATCGTCCGCGTGTTGAACTCATTAGAGGCAAAAATAAGTTGCCTATGGCCTTCTCCAGATCGCAGGCTAGCCCTTACAAAATCTCATTATCATCTGTTCAGGGCTAGCCATGAAAAGAAACAGACTAGCACACGGAATCACTAGCGCGTTCGTTACATTCACGTGGATGATTGAAGACGGTCTATGTCAGGTACTTCAGAGAGATAATGACGTATATAAAGTATTTATAATTAATGTTACCGTATTCATTGATACTATAGTCCCTTAATGATTAATAATATATGCCCCTCCTGTTTTATATTAGAAGCCAAAATGTACAAACAGTTTGTGCCTAAAAATTACTAAATAAATTTTTAATAATTACTAAGAAATCCGTCAAGTGTGATGCTATATTAAATGACGATGATGTACTTATATGTGAGTGTCCGATATGCAGCGTAGTGTTCATTCGTCATTCAACGGTGCTCATTGTCCGCACAACCTGCCCACAATCCCTGATGCGCATTCCGAGTTTCGGTCACATTGTCGATCAACGCTATGAGATAAGCCCGGCTCCTATACGAAACCCAATAAGCCATTTCCTTGAAACTCTCACAAAAGAACCGCTCTCGTGAAAAAAAAAATGACCAGAACCATACAAAAAGGGCCATGAATAAGGCGGGAGCGCGAAATAAGAATGGCCTCAGTTCTGGGAAGGCTCGGCGCCGGTGCTGTCTTTACATCCTTTATAATGATCACTTTTTGTGGAGCTACCCTTAATAGGTTATCGTGGGGCCGAAAAATGACAGCGTGGAACGACGTGCGAAGCGATGCACCTCATCTTGATACCTATTGTAAGATTTATAATGTAATTTAGTTAAGTTCAATTTATACAAATGTTCACGACTTCACACTGATTGCCCACACTGCATTACAAAAAAAAAACATGTTATAATATTCAGTAATATATTAAAATAACAGACTTCTTTGTAGTGTGACATTTGCATATTGCACTTGAATTCGTCCTACACATAGTTGCGACCACGACGTATGTCACAATTGGAGATAGAGAATAGCGAGGCAGTTATGGACTATATCCATTCAGAGCAAGCCGAGGGCCGTTGGAAGCATTGTGCTTGGCGGGAATACCTCGGTGGGAGGAAGCGCGATGAAGGAAATGCTTATGAAATGTGCGCCCACGCCGGCTGTGCTACGCCGGAAGCGGAGGCGCACACGCACTTCACACTCGCAGTTTGGCGGTTTGTAGGCGTCACGACCGACATGTGTCACCGACGTGTTCATGGCTGAGCATCGATATCGGCCAGAATGTGCGCAACGGAATGAGCCCGTGATAAAATAAGAGCAGAGGTTAAAGGACCGAAGGGCGCGTAGTGGGCAATGCGTGTGGCGTTGGCGGCGCGGCGAGTGCGCACTGCGACGTCACCGTGAGATGCTGTGACTCAGTCGGCGAGAGCACACGTGTCGCTGACGTCGCACCACCTGACTCATCACCACTCTCGATATAATCTGAGAACATCAATTATATACGTATTCCTCCATGACGATGGCATGTAATGCGAAAATGATCATTTATCGATTTTGTTTTGCGAGGAAGCTATGAATGTTTTTTTGTGAATCTTGTATTACTTAAATTAGCAAATAATGAAAACAAAATAAGGAATAAAATTATTAATATTAATATATATTACTGATATATAATTATAAATATGCTACTAAAAAGGTGTATAGTTCGAAATTATTTGAGAAAATGACAAGAACATTAATATATAGTATTATTTTTATTTCAAGAAATATTAAAAACTAATATTTTTATTTTCAATTTTTAATAAGAATTAGACACCTTCGATTAGAATGTTAAAGTTAAAAATTATCCTAAATATCATCTTTTCATTATTGTTCTTATTTCGTAGTACATTTAAAAATTATATTAATATTCTTGTTTTAAATATTCGGTAAGAATTATTATAATTTTACAATGTCTAAATTTGTACCATTTAGTACTTATTTCATGAATTAAGTAGGTACTAAAATAATCAATATAAGTATGATAATATTTTATATGAAAGTTTTGTCCATCGCATTTCTAAATACTTATGTACCATATATATTTAGAAATGCATTGGACAAAACTGTCATATAAAATATTTTCAAATACTTTCCCATACAAAAATATTGATTATGTAAATAATTTATTTGAAGTATATTTAGGTGTTTATTTGTGATATAGTTTTAAGCTATAAAATAAGTTGGTATTAATTTATATATTTGCTTTGAATTTTAATATCTAATTATAACGGTGCTTTTAGATATCACCTAAATCGTCGTCGTTTTAATAATTTCAACACTTTAAATTCTATGGTTTGATCTACTACTACTGCGATTAAAATAAATTTATAAGTAATTGAGCCGCATGTGAAAATGAAGCCGTTAATGAGATGTAGCCCGTAAGCAAACTTATAAAAACTTAATAAAGAAGTGCGATAAATAATAATTGTGTCGGCAAAACGGAGGGCAACGTCTATCTTGCGCCACAAAGGCATAACCGAGGGTTAAGGAGAGGGAAACCGCGTGTGAACGATATAGGGTTGCCAACTGTTTTTAGAGCATTGTCTATACATATATATAACAGACAATATTTGTCATATTGCTTTTTATAGTTGGATAAATTCGTCCAACTATAAAAAGCGATATGACAAATATTGTCTGTTCATAATAATATAATATTTTAGCTTACTATATATACTTTTGAACTATGGATATAGTAGAATATTATATTTAGATTTTATAATGTAGGATTGCTAGTCCAGTGACGGTCCGATTGCTAGTAAGTGGGTACTTGTGATGTCGTGCCGTTGCGGCTACGGCACAAAATGTGCCCATGCTGGCTATGTCTGGTCTCCTCTATCAGACCCGCTCATTTTATCGTTAATAAATTACTTAGATCTCTGATAAAAACAATAATATTTTGAAATATTTGAATCATTAACTTACATTACCTAAATGATTATTTTATGGCGTTAATTTATATTTGAAATATAATGTTACTAAGGTGCCAGAAGAAATCAATTTAAAATACCTATGTTAAATATAAAGATACTGTGCAGACAAATTAAAAAACTATTTCTAATCTTACACCAATGTTTGTAACACTCCAGTGATACAGACTGTATAAATTCACTTTAAAATTCACTCAGCACTAATTTTCACATTTGGACAAAAGCCTTTTGAAACGAAACGGCCACTTGAATTTCCAACACATCGCACGAAGTCCGGTCTCCACCAGCGGACGTTCACTGAACAACGTGATAATACAAAAAGAAGTCAGAGGTTACGATGTTATCGAAGAGACATGAATATTCGAAGACGCGAGGGTCACGAGTGAACGGTCGTAGCATCGTGCCGCGGCGTGAATGGAACGACCGACATTTTATGAATCGAGAGCCGTCGCTCATTGACCTGAGCGCGAGCGAGTGCCGTCGGTGCGCACGCGCACCACCGTCGCCGCAGGGTCCACAGCTCGAGCCCGCACAGCTCGCGGCGGTTCCGGCCGGCGGAAGTGACGTTCCGACGAACATGGCGGCGCGCGCAGGAAGTGCGCAGCTTACCTATCGGGACTTCGCCAACGTCGGCTTACACCTAAACGTCGCCGCCGCACTCTGCAGTGCACGCAAGCCCGCATGCGCCGATACCGATATCCGTAAAAGTGCGCGCGATCACTACCTTACGAATAAATTATTCGTGCTGTTATCTAAAAATATTCGTGTGCGACGCAAGGCGCTCGCAGCCCGCAGTACGAGCGGACACGGAGTTGCACACGCGAACTGCTTCCCCGCCGCGGGGAGACTGATGAGGGCGGCCGCGACGGCGCTGGCGGAGGCTCCGACGCACGCGCACCGAACCACCCGTCCCCTTCGGCGGACATGCTTTTGCAGCAGAGCGAGTGGGACCTCCTTCATTATCACAGCGCTGATTCGTGAACCAATAGACCGACGAGTAGGGAAAAATATTCGACCTTCACGTTTACTTGTGTGCGTGACTCGGTCGCAATGAGCTGCGCACACAAGCGCGACCAGGTCGCGAATTGCCGACGCCGTCGCGCCGCCGCCGCCGGTGTGCTACTTTTGACAATTTTTCCAGAAAATTGACATGCATCGTCACCGTGGACGAGGCGCCTACTGCCACGCCTGCCACGTGGCCGAAACACCAACAATCTCACCAAACTTTTGTATTACTCGATATACTCTAAATAAATAAGTCACACATTAAACTGATGCAGAGACAAAAGAAACACTAGAAAAAAGGCTAAATACAGTTAATAAAAAATGTTCATCGATGCATACTATTGCAGAATTAAAGCGAGAATATGGGGGAGATGGATTATCGCACAATTTATGCTATTAATTTCGTTATTTGGGTATTTCTGTAAGTTTATTAACATTGCCTATACAATTTTATAATTTACAAAATTATAAAATTAACGTATATAGATTAAAAATTTATCATTGTTCCGAGTAGTTTAATTTTTATTTTTATTACTAACATTAAATTAGGTATTTATCCTGTGTTTGGCAACATTTATTTTTATATTTAACTACTGTATGACATATTTACCTACCTTATATTATGGAAAATAATTTTCTAATTATACAATAAAACTAATAATCTTAACAAAATAGGTTTGGTATTTTATTGAATATTAAAAATATAATACAAAAGTAAATTATGAAAACTATATAGGCTCTACTGAATTGATATTATTAGTATATGCTAAATAGATGGAGTATATTTTCTTTCTATGGTTAGAAATTACTTTTTTATTTATATATAACTCAATAATACTTACTCCGTAAAAAAAGTAAACTTATCAACAAATTATATTGTTTCATATAGGCATTATAAAAATAAATGTTGCCTTTATAGTATACCTAAGTAGGTACCTTTTGAATTTATATTTAGGTAACTACATACTTTAGGGCTATAATATTATAACTTATTTTAAAAAATCGTATTAAGTAATCATTAGCGAATTAATAAAAAATTGTATGCACCTACAACATCAAGCATAGGAATTTATATCTATTAAATTATATAGGTATATAATTATGTTCTGTACATATACCCACAGAAAAAATAATGTAACTAAAATACTTAAACTTACTTACTTTAAACTTTGTTTTTTCATAATATACTGAGATAAATAAATGACAATTTTATTTTATTCTACGGTATCGGTATTTATTGAAAGGTGATTTTACCTAGGTACATGAAGAATGAATTGTAAAACTCGTAGGTAGGTAAGTTTTGTTATTGCTAGGATTAATTATAAAATTAAATTGAATGATAGATTAAAACATATAGATTATTTAATAATAATAATTTTTAATAAGTTTAATAATTGCTATAAAAAATGTTTTATTTTTTATAGCATTTTTTTTTCATTTAAACAATTCATCTACCTACATTCATAAAAAATAAAACCACTATAATCATGTTTTATTATGTACTTCTAATACAAGTTAATAATTATTTAAAGAAATAAATTTACTAAAATATATTCCATACATTTAATTTATTTTTAATATTTTATTCTTTACTCTCAACTCTCGGTTTAACAAGGAAAAGTATATGAAAGTTACAGTGAAGAAATTTTACGCGTAATGCCAAAACAGGCCTGTAAAAATAATTGTCAATAAATAAATTATAAAAAAAATGTACAATTATAACTAATATTTAAAAGTATTTAATAGAATACCAATCGACATATTTTTGCAACTTGATTTCAAAATATAGCATATTTTTCTAGTATCGCCGAGTGATCTAAAGTCGCCACACGTGCCTACAAAAAATGCTTATATAATATAGTAATAATTTTAAATCGTGTACATTTTTGTTAATTTCCTGTAGGCGCTGAGTCGTAGATAGGGTAGAAATAGAAAAAAACCGAGAAATGTAAGTAGCAGTGTTGCCATACGCAGCGGTATGTGTACGCGTCAGTTGAGTCGCTCGAGTTTCGCGTATCGGTCGTAAGTTGCTATAACAATTATTTTTCGCGTCATGATACGTAAATTAGGAAAATATTTTCTTTTTTACACTTTATATTTAATATATAAATGTTTATTTGTTATTCTTATATTGATTTGTAATTAAATAAGTTATTTAACCTACAGGTAAAACTTATTTTATAACTCATGAGGAATTTTAAACTTGATTTACCGTTGACTTTGATTTATTCCATGTACTAAATAGATATAATTTTGAGAAAAATATCAATTAATAAATTGTACCCACGTGTTAGGTAGGTACTATAGTCATTTCATAGATATTAATAGTAACTAACCTAACCTAACAGAAGCAAGAAATGTATGAGGCTAACTATCATTTCGATTTATATAGGACCTACATTTCGTTAGAGTAGGGCGATAAGAGAAGGTCGATATATTCAATATTGTATATTGTGGACGAAGTGATGAATGGATTAGTATTCGTGGCGAGGTTGTATAAATAGGTAATGCCTGAAATGAGAGGGCAGACGCTTTATGCATAAGGTATTTTTAACTTAGAAGAAATATGTCGATTTGGATGATCCATTACAGTCTATCGTCATTTGATTACTAATAACATATTCAATAAATGTGCACGCTTCGCTTTCTTCCTGCCAAAACCTTTTCTTTTAAATAAACCTAGATATAATTTCGCTCGCTTGTCGACATATTGAGTATCAATTAATTATTTTGCCCAATTCAGTAGTTGTAATTACACATAGGTGGTGTCAGAATAATATGGATAACGCATTATTTGGTTTACAGATATAGTGTTGAAAATATCCTATTTGTAAACAGTCTGACCTATCAAAAACATTTAAATGGGTAAGTAATCTTTTTATAAAATCAGTGTTTCTTATTAAAAAGACATACCTACCTACCTAGTTAATGATCCTTTACTATTAGCACAAAATTGTTTATATCGCATTTATAGCCGTGACTAAAGATGAAAGATGAAGAGAAAATGTAAATAATATATATTATTGCAATATAATATATTAATGATTGGTTTGGTTGTTCAGAAATAAATATATCATTTATTTCTGAACAACCAAACCTATCATAGGCACTTCCCTGTATTTTACATTGGTAGGTATGTAATACAGAATACATAGTTATACACAAATTATTAGTTATACAGCACACATATACAGGTACATATAGTTGGACGTTTATATATATATCCTTCCAAAAATACTTGAAAAATTTGTTGACGAGGCAGTCTAAATGAAACTCTTGTATTTTATAAAGTTTCGTTTAATTAAAGGATTATTTATTTACATCATAAATCAATTGAATATCTCCACAAATATTAGATATTTAATACCTCCGATGCGAAGAATACAGTAGATAGGTATACTAAATAGTTATAATGTGGGACAAGTAAGTTGCGTTGGAATTCAATCCTCTTATCGCGTAGGGCTGTACATATCTAATCTTGGTTTCCCACTTTAACTCCTAGATAAGTCACATATTTTTTAAAACAAATTTCATGAATTTACCCACACTTAAGTTGGCGCCTATTATTCACAGTACCAACATACGTTGTAAAGCTCACCGGAATGTTAATAGCATAAAAAATACCTTATAGTGCGAGAGCCTACTACTAATTTATCAACTTCATTAGATACCTCGTTGAGCAGTTTTACAGTTCTACCTTCTTTATATATAATTTTATTTGCTATTCGAATACATTTGATGAGTGATGGTAGCAATTATTATCAATAGATCGCATATCAATAGTACATCGGCTTCGTGCATGTGACTGATATACTTTGAATGTTGAATGTTTGAATGTTCTCTTAGGATATCATAAAACTAAATAGGTAGCAACTTAGCTAATCGAGTAATATAATAAAAAAGAGATTTTAACCGGTTTATAGGTAGGTATTTATCCCAATTTCTTAATATCATTAACTTATTATAAAGGAGCTTTCTGACATTGGTATTAATTGTGTGAGTAGAGCTAGCGAGGTAGAGCTTCGAGGCTACGTGTGGTATACTAGTAACATCTAGAACAACTAGACAATCTTTCATATTGGCAATTTATAGTGTAGAAGATACTTTTTCGAACATCTTCTGTTTACTTTTTTTTACTAAAGATATTTATATGTTTTACATTGATTACAGCATGGGAAAACTTTATCCTACTTGAAATTCTTTTTAATCAACGCATTTACACAGATTCAAAACAATTTCAGTCAGATTTACTAATGTTCGATGACGATTGTTGCAATAATAAGCTTAAATAAAGCTTATTATTGTTCTTATTATTAGAAGTTTCAAATTCATTCGTCATAATTTAATTTTTAGTTTACATATAAAATAGGCATTAAAAATGAATTTTTAAGGACTTATTTCACGTCACTTATTTGATTTATTTTTGCAATACTGCAAATTGCAAAAATAAATTAAATAAGTGACTTAGGTATAGATAACATATAACTGTCATTATTTTTAAATTCTTCAAATGTAACGGTGTTCTCATAAACGACCTTCCTTAGTTCAGAAAACGCTGAATTTATTTGCATATCGAATATTATCTTGGTTATACTAAGGAAACGAAGGTCTCTTAGGAAAACTTCTTAAAATCACACGTCACACATGAAGAATTTAAGAATTCCATCCATTAAACATTGATCTACTAGGAAAAATAAATATGTATAACTTGCAAAGTGTAGGCAATCTAAGTACGAATATGTATACGTTTCAAACCCGCAATAAATAAACAGCACAAACAAGTTTGGAGCCATCTACAATAGTATCCATGTATATTAGATAAGGATATTTCAGTTTCGTCATTATAAAGTATATCAATTATAAAGTGATATATGGAGCGTTGTAAAATATACTATTTTCTCCCGTTATAAGAATATTCCTCCCGTTATACATCTTATAAATGATATGTTGCTATGTTATATTCTGTAGATTATTTCTGCCTACGTATTATTTATTGCCTATGCATACAGTAGGTAAAAATAAATTATAAGCATAATGTATTTATGTGAGGAGTTTCTCGTTCATTTATTGTTCAATCAGGGAACGTTAACTTGTTTTGAAAGGAATTTGTAAATAATCAGGTAATGGACATTATAAGAGTCAATCTTAAAATAATATATAGACTCTTTTAACACTTACTGAGGACATATAGAATAATAAATATATTAGTTTACAGCATGTGGATATACTTCCAGTTTAGGCCGTAATTTATAAGAAGCTGGAATATGTTCAGCCATACACATATGAAGACGAATCCGGTATATAAAATATACCTAGTCCGGCCATAAGTTCTGTTATAAAATATATGCATTTTTTTTATGAAGTAATGTAATCTTAATAAAACTTATATACACATATTTATGGAAGTCTCAGCAAAAACTAAAATATGATTCTATTTGAAATGGCCACCTTTGGCTTTGATAGGATATTATAGGCCTTTAATCTGTCAGGTCACGAATCTATGGATTTACGCACTATTTAGAAATTTAGACACTGCTTGCTCCAGAGATTTCTTGAGACATAATGTCGGCGTGTCGTTTCGAGCAGGCCCTGTCCTTTAAAACTGACCATAATTTGTAGTCTAAGAGATTTAGACCTGGGCTAGATAAGGGCCAGTCTTCAGTTTTTATAAAGTCGTTGGTTTCGACGACTTTATAACCATAATTTTTAGTCTAAGAGATTTAGACCTGGGCTAGATAAGGGCCAGTCTTCAGTTTTTATAAAGTCGTTGGTTTCGACGACTTTATAAGAACGGAACGTTGGTTTCGAGCCAGGCTGGTGGACAGGTGATCAGGTGCAGAGTCCTGCTGGAAAGTCCACGGTACATTTTTAAAAAGAGTATTGCTGAAAAGTTTCACTACACGATCCAAGACAGTGTCTTGATACAATTTTGCCGAAGTCCTTTTTCACAAAAATTAAGCTTTGTGACTCTTTGATAAGACACCCTCCATCAAATTATTACAGATTGTAGGATGTTGACCACGTTATACCTTTCCGAGCACTTGGGCAGCTTCTTTAGATCTGTGTGCGTACACTTTGTCATTTTGCTTGTTGTAGTGCTCTTCAATTGTAAATTATTTTTCGTTAGTAAAGACAATATTTCTGTGCCTTGCATCTGCGTATCGGGATAGAAGGCGTTTTGATCGATTCAATTTCTCTTAAACTGTAGGGATTGATTTAGGGCATGTCCTGTATATCGACGATAAGCGCCGAGTTTGTTAGCGGGAATCTTCATTCCTTGTGATAAGATTTTTTGTTTCCTACAGTATTAACAGCCTTTGTATTTCTAACAGCACGTGGTGGTCCCGACCTTTCATGGTCTTCAACAGAGGATGTATTGGTATGTCTGTTGAAGGTACGACATACGAACATACGGCTAACATCAAGCTTTTGAAGTGTCTTGAATATGATCGACGGCTCCATACCAACTTTGTGCAAGCCAATCTTGTTTTCTCTAACACCCCCATTCCATATTGTAGTTTGATATCAATCACGAAAAAATATGTAAAACGGCGGGAAATCGAATGAAGTTTTTAACATTATGGACATTATTTGTAACATTTTTACATAATATGTATATCTTGAAGTTATCGCTTCAATATTGTGCAAGGATTCATAAACTATATGATATTGGCAGACCTTTATAACTACAAGCCATTACCACTTAACACTGGTCCACTCACTTCCACTAATATTAACCGTATACTGAATGAGCCTATACTCGTAATGTTCCTTTTATAAAAAAATATACTTTAAAATTTGGGTATCGGTTAACAGCCTCTAATAAGTTCGGTAAGGTATTCGCTGTGGTAGGTACTTTTGCTATGGTCTCTCACACTATTAATACACTATTGACAACCACTGATATCACATAGTTATAAAATACCGGAAATATAATAGCACATGCGTGCAGGAAATACTCGTCTACCAGGATTGCTTTCAGTTACCAAAATATATATATTTTATGCCTGCCAATATTATATTTACAAGTAAATTATATTACAAGTAAATTACTTGGCTAATTAAGCACGTAGTAGGAGTTACAATTGAACTATGAGTGTCTAGTGTCTATATAACTATAAATATACCTATCAAAAGACATAATTACACTTGAATATATATGAAATAATTTAAATATTTTTATTTTCTAACATAGTATCTACTATTTTGTAGAACTTCATTTACTATAATTGTCTATCTTTATACTATTCAATAATAAACCAGTTGAGAATGCGCAAGCTTGCATTGCCAGAGGAACACCTGGCTCGTTAATTATATAACAATTTAAATATTTTTTTTAAACTTTGTCGGCCATTTTGGCTATGTTCCTTAAGAGATAGGAGGTTGGTTTTTCAGACATTCCTATTCTACTTTTTTATGCTGAATCCGAATCTGAAGTCAAAAATCGAATATTCGAAAAAAAGCGACAAACACACACAGAGACAAACATATAGATTTCATAAAGGAACGGTGTTCCTGATTATTAAAAAAATCGCACAATAACACAACGCGATCAAAAAATTAAATAAAGATGTGGGTATTAGACAACAGATAAGCATAGATACATACCTCTATTTTTTGTAAATACATATTTTGAATGTATAAACAATACCCAGATCAACATATATACATATTCATGCAACAAATATTTTGTCTCGTGCGGGAATCGAAACCACGAGCCTTGACATCAAAGGAGTTATTACTAACTACTCATCCACCAAGCTCGAAATGTTATACATTTATTATTAAATATTTTCAATAAGTATAATGTTTATTTCGCAGCATAGCATTAGTAGGCCCACTTTATGTAAATAATTTTGAGTTCGCTATGCCAAAGGACTTGCTTCATTGGAGCACAACAAGGTAAAAATATGTTTTAGAAGAATTATGAAGACAGTGTGTAATGGATGACACAAATATTCTGACAATAACAATGAAAAAATATTTATGATCATTTTTCATAAGTAGTTTTTAAGTTATTTTTTTCCTATGAATGAATGATCATTTTGAGACATTCTGTCATCTATAGGTATATCGCGTACTATATGTAGGTACTATAGCTATTCTTACTTTTTTTAAACCCGTATATTGTTATTATTGTACACCTATATGTAAACAACGTCATAATAGTGCAAAGAGGGCATATAGCATAATATTGTTAAAACAAATTTAATAACATATTTGAATATTATAAATTTATAATGTTTGAAATATTTTTTGATCGATGTATCTTATATTAGGTAAAATAGATAAATTAAGGGCATTTCCTTGGCGTTCGCTTTTTACGAATCGCAACATTTGCATGTGTGCCATAATCTTGTCGCCTTTAAAGCAAGTATATCTACTTCTAAAATTTTAATACCACCCTAGATTAGAAAGACGAAACGTTCATTTATTGTAGCTTTTAATTAGTTTTCCCCTTAGATGTATTTCGACGCCACCATTAATTTAATTGAGTATTGGTGGTTTAATTAATATTTTTTTAAATACACACATCAAAAGTGTCTAGGGATCAAGCATTTTTATGCGGATTTCTTGAGATTGAGATGTGGCTTTGTAATAAATTTATGATTTTATAAATTTATATGGATCCTTTTTGGTGCATTTCATAATTTGAAACAGGAACTGTCAATCAAATTCGAGTAAAAGATGAAAATCAGCTGTCAATATTTTCCCTATAAAAACATACAACGCATTGAAGACATTATTAGTGCTACTGTTTCCCTACTACTGATTAAAACCAACGTTATTATGGAGCGGCGACGTCATTTAAGCAGGGAAGAAATGCTCAGAGCCGTGGGAATGATAGAAGCTGGTTCCCGGCAACGTACTGTGGCTTTAGCTCTGAATACAAGTCAGAGTGTTATCAGTCGACTTTGGACACGTTACCGAAGCACTGGTACCGTGGCTGAGCGCCATGGAGGACGGTATCGCTGCACCACACGGAGACAAGACCGATACATTCAAATCACAACTCGAAGAGCTCCAACAATAACCGCCATGATGTTAGCCGTGACGCTTCATCACTCTTCAGGGAACTTAATTAGCGACCAAACAGTCAGAAACCGCTTGCATGAAGTGAACCTTCATTCCCGAAGACCGCTAAGGGTACCACCTATAGCAATGCACAATCGTAGGATTCGATATCAATGGGCTCTTGAACACAGAAATTGGGCAGAAGAACAATGGCGTTTCGTGTGCTTTTCTGATGATCCTCTTTTTGGTATGAGACCGGATACAAGACGTATACGACACTGGAGAACCCCTGGACGCCAACAGCGATTAAAATCCTGCCAGGAAGTCCATCCTTATAGTGGTGGAACCATCATGGTATGGGCGGGTATTTGGATCGGCGGAAGAACTGAGTTGATTTGGATCAGAGGCAACCTCAACGCTCAAATTTATGCTGAGACGATTGTATCAGACGTCATCGTTCCTCTACAAGTGCAAATCGGTCCCTTATTTCAGTTAATGCATGATAATGCACGACCGCACGCCGCAAGAGTTGTAAGACAGATTCTCGCCGCAGCTAACATCAATGTCATGCCCTGGCCTGCTCAGTCGCCAGACTTGAACCCGATTGAGCATGCATGGGATATACTACAGAGAAGAGCTCTGCCGAATATGGAGGGTATCCAGTCGCAAGAAGACCTTTTTTTGTTGTTGCAACGAACATGGGCGGCCATTCCACAGCGTGATTTGGATGAACTCATTTTGAGTATGCCAAACCGATGTTCTTGTGTTGTTAGTGTTCGCGGTAGAAACACGGATTATTAATTGTTTAAGTTACCCAATAAAATTTTAAAGAAAACTGTTATTTCAGTCTTTTTTTCGAACTTTAATGTTAGTGGTTCAAATGTCAAAAATCCCTTTATTATGAAAATGGCAAATTTCTTTATTAATGCAAAGGTGACTTGGTTTATCGTTACTGTAGACAAACGAAAACACTTTATTTGATGAATCCTTAAAGAAAATTTTAATTAATATCAATCAGGAGAAAAGTTATTGCAAAAATATATGTTGATCCCTAGACACTTTTGATGTGTGTAGTACGAATATATCCAGTTTACAGTGATAAAAAGCTAAACCTAAACTTATTACCAGTTAAATTCTTCAGCTTTAGACTTAAAACTCGTATAGATTTTCGTTTCACATTTTTTTGATATATTGAATTTTATGAAATATATCATACACTTTATTTCAGTTTATATTTACCATGATTATTAAGTCACTTTTCTAAGATGGTCTATTCACTAGAGTGATGCGCAACGCCCTGTCGTTCTATAAATAATCTCCTCCCTAGGACTTTCCATTTTCATCAGTAAATACTTATTCTACAAATATGACTGACCCGCTGAAGCAAGTTCAGTTCAGTCACAAAGTCTTTGACCTATGATGACGATGACAACTTTAGTTCTTCGTCGAATTATTTCGTTCTGAATTTTATCTTCTCGAGCATGCATTTTCGATCACATGTGTCCAGTAGACCTCTTACTCTTTTACGTAGACCCCTGCTTTTTTAATATAAGTAGTAGGTCAAAGGGGTGAGGTCGCACATTCATTTTTTTTTAAACACTGACGTACTTGTTGCAATGAAGATGTGCTGAACCGAGTTCGATGCTTTTTGTTGAATTTACACCGGCCAAACTATCTGAGGTAAATATAGTTCTAAACCGCTTCAATCAATGCTTTCTCAACGATAATTTGGTCCAGGGAGGACGAATCATTTGGATACTTTTGTCTCAATTCGTTTATAATTCATCTCTAGTCTTAAGGCTCAGCAATATTGAGATTGTTAAGTATCCGGCTGAGATCTTCCAGCGATTCAACCGGAAATTTCATTATCAGCACCAAAGGCTTGAGATGTACTCGCCACTATTTCCACAGAGTACCTTTCTGTCAGTTCAAGCATAAAACACGTTACCCTCGACGGTCTCCATTATGTTGTTAACGATGTAGTGGAGATCGTCGAGGCCGAACGTAGTCGTTATCGATGACAGGGCACGCTGGACGACTATAAACGAGATTGTATATAGACAAGGAATCCGACAAATACCACCGTAGGAGAGCAGAACTTCTTATTGGTAGTAGAAGAGGTTGCCGGATTTGGGGATCGTAGTCTCTTATCCCTTTCGTGTGATTTCTTTTAGACACAGAATCTGCCATTAGATGAACCTCAATTCTGTCCACAGCTCTCCTATTCTTGGTATCTCTTGCCAATCTGTAATTGAAACTGCTATTATTTGCTAAAATTTAATTCATTTATTGGAAGTAAATATATTGTCCAGAACATTCGTGGTGGCTGCCAATTAATACCAATGCAGTGTCGTGAACTATTATTGCTGGGTGGAGGAATTTCATCACAGTATATCATAAAGTACTGGATAAGGCTACGTGGTGGTGTGAGGTGATGCTGTAAGGATTTACTGGGGATTGGGAGGAGAGAAAATTATCTGGTCCGGATAACAACTGTGTTGTTAAGATCATTGCAATAGAAATCCAGGTTCATTGGCCAGTAAGGCATGAATGTAGTTTGTAGCTTAATTTTTTTATTTTTAACTTTTTCGACATCAGAATGAATAATGTAAAGATATTCCTTAATGAGGTAAGTAATTTTGTGACTTGACCATAAAATATCTATGTTAAAAATGTTTGGATATGACTTCTAACACCTCAAGCTCACTAAAGCATACCGTATTAATTTTGGAAACAAACTTGATTATTCGATAATTACATGAGCATATGAGCATTACAATGAATACTTACATAATATTTTTTTAAGCTAACGTAATTGTATTCACAGTTAAACAAATCATTAAACGCATCCTTGTGTAACTTATTACGTTAACAATAAGAGTTCTCGCTAAGGCCATAAAATAAAGATGTTTCACGTTATATGACTACACGAATGATAAGAAAAGGCCGGAAGAATCCTGAAGATAAAACGATGCTTGCGTACGTTAAATTTAAACGTAGCCCAATTCACCGTTTGTACTCGATTTTAATATCAAAATTTATAAGATATGTATTCTCGCCCCGCACTACTACGGTTCGTTCGTTGGAGTGCAGGACGGGAACTAAAGGAACAGAAGACGAAGGGAGGGCAGCCGGTGGGGGCACGGCGGCGGTAGCGTGCTGCACTCGTCTTCTCTCAGGCGTGACGTCCGGCCGGGGTCAGCGAACGCTGGGCCGCCGATCGCTTTCTTGTACCCGACAAACGTCCCTCCGAGATGTCATTCACGTGTTACCGGTCCCTTCCCGGATCACGAGCCCTAAATAGTATTAGCTCATCACCGCAGTGCTAAAGCTGCACCGCAGTGCAGTGCTCTGTGGTAGATGAATACTTGCACAGAAACTAATATTCAAGTAACTGGGCAGTAAACAAAGATCACTTCTTTTCACTGAGAGTGACGAACGACAACAACAAGTCATCGAATGAATTTAAAATAATATTACGATTTTAATTACTAGTATAAACTCACTACTACGAACATCACTCATGGGAACGATCGAGTGTAAACCGAATGTTTGTTGAGTGATGGCTCAGCGTCTCCGGCACTGGCGCAACCATCATGGTTAACAGATTAATCGCGACAATGTATACCACACGTGCAGTCCGCGCTAGCGGCCCTTCTATTTGAAAACCGGCGCCGAGGGCAGCACATTCTATGCATACCTCGTGGCCTGCGCCTGCGCACCGTCACCCGGCACTCCGCCGCGCATTACGACTTCACGTCACCCACGGCAGTACAGTGGCAATGTACTTCATGCCATGTTTCACTATCCCTTACATAAGCAGCAATGAACAACAATTATTGGATTCAATCGCCGCATGCCAGAGGAGTTCGTTCCCCACACTCCGGGTTCTATTAAAGGCAAGACCACTGCAACTGTCAAATGCTCGATATTGTTGAGATCTCGTCAAATTATTTAGGCATATATGGTGGCGTAAACGGTCTTAAAATGAGCTTTTAAATGACTTTGAAATTGTTCAACAGTTTTTATTCAAAGTCTTGTAATGAATGCTATGACAGTATTTACTACGAGCAACAAATGTCTATGCAATGCAGGTATTCGCCTATGGTTCAAGTTGAACACATAGATTCATATATATATATATATAATTTAGGATTATTTTCACTTTATTACTACCGCTTCTGTTAAACAACTGCTAACATTTAAAACAACAGGGTCCGTCATGAGGACTTTAAGCAGTATATTTCATAAAGATAAATATTCATCTATGATCCAAGCGTGATGTACTGAAGAACGCGGTGTGTTTTGAAAAGCAGCTTGCCACAGGGGGATTATTGTGAAACACTTCCCGTCTCAGGCTGAATGCCTGCTTCTGCCAGTATCCGGCTTCCTTTTTTTCCAATAGACCACGATCTAACAGCTGCTGGGAGCTGGGATCTACGAACTCTGTGTACTCTATTTTGCATAAAGAGTCGCTTTATCTCGTTTGAAATTATGAATTGGAGAGTCTGAGAGAGATGTGTAGCGGACAAATGACAGGATAGCCGAACCATGCTTGAAATTTTGCTGATCCTAGGCCACCAAATCTATTACAAAGGCAAGATTAGGATCAAGATTGCTCGCCGAGTTTTTATTCAAAATAGATTCTAAAGTAGATTTAGTAAGGGTCTTAGGAAATTTAGATGATTCCAAGTACAACAGCAGAGTGATATGCGAATTTTTGGAACAAAAATACTGAAATTTAATGTTAAAAGTCGAATATGAACTAATTTTGAACAAGGAGTGTGCGCAATTTTTGAATTTTACCTATATACCGGATTACAGAATATCTAAATATTGGTAATCATAGTAGGTTTTACGATGTTTTGTTGACTTTTTTATATTTGAAGTATTATATTATATAAATAAGTATATATTATAATTTAGTTACAAACCGATAAAGCCAAATTTTATATATACGTTATATTATATATCTCCTCCCAGAGTTCATCATCAGGTTACATACATTGAATATTGATATTAAATTTTGGATTACGGGGTTAATTTATAAAAATAGCTGGTACAAGAGGAACACTCTACTGGCAAACAACTTCCGAAGAAAGTTAGTTGATTTTGTACATTAGTAAATATTTCATAAGTGTTATACATTTATGAAATATTTTTCTTAAAACTTGCAGCGACATGGGAACATGTCGCTGCAAGTTTTAAGAAAAATATTTATTTTTCTTTTAAAAAATATTTTTAAGCACCACCACACATTGATATTTGTTTAAATAGTTACGTGAGGCATGAATGTCTCTTGGCCGAAACCTAATTGCACTGGTTTAAATAATGTTTGGAATCTAGCTAAAATTAATCTCAAGAAAAGTTTTGAAGCCAAACATCGAAGAATAGAACCCACCACAGTTGGTACATTGCCATTCATTCTTTTCCATTTTAGGGGAAAATATTTGTATGACTTTGACAAACAAGCGTACGGACTATATATACGGACTAAAGTGTTTATCGTAGTCCATGAACACTAGTAAAACAAGAAGTATCGCTCTGGCATTACCGCCTTTGATGATAATAAAATAACTCCTCATGAGTTTAGTGGTAATGAGGTTACCACTAACTCACTAATTCGCTCACTGAAACATAACAACCCTCTACGAAGATGTTATTTAGTTGTGGTTATAGATACTTTCCCAGTATGGGTGTCTTGAAGCACCCTACCTCTCTGTATGTGGTTACCACGTCATTCTATTTATATGACTAATACGTGAATAATTTTGTCATACCGCGAAAATGGAATTCCTACAGAACATTAATATTGATATTACACATTGATTATACCGGTTCTGTTAGCTAATTGATCGTAAATTTATCAGTTAAAGTACATGGATTGCTGAGGCAGTCAGTCAGTCTTTAAAAAAGTAATTACTTGTGAAATCTTTATATTAATTCATCCAATGTCTGATGGCTACCTTGCAAATCAGATGCCACTGTTTGCACTGCAATAAATATCAGTATATCGCTACACTATATGCCATTGCGAAATCTCTGAGTGTCTCTCACACAACCTAGACATTTTAACTAAAAACTTATTTTAAATATAATGTAAATTAAAATATTGTTGCTTACTTGATATTACCTTATTTGACACATCTTATTTTGCCACGTCAATCAGGCACTGAAATATATACTGAATCAAAATTTTTGTCTATTTTCACGGTCAGTTTCTTGCTTATCTATACATATACAAAGCGGAAAAAATTGTTTATTTGATCGCGCTAATCTTTGAACCTACTACCTACAGGGATATTTGAAAAATTCTTTATTCATTTGATAGCCCAATTCTTGGCGAATATTATAGGATATTCAACATCACGATACGACCCTTAGAAGCCGAGAAAAAAGTAAGAAAAAGCTATTCGCTTGGGATATCTGGATACGTGACGGGAAAACAAAGAACGGATCTTTATCCGTTATTTATCTCCACGGTTCTTTGCCTGCGGCATTCTGTAATGTGGAGGTACTTCCTCATTTGGACGGCTTTGATGCGCCCTACCTCTCTTTCGCGAGAGCATCATTTGTTAATTAAGAGGTGAGGTAAAATTATACTCTAAAGATAATTGTAAGGCATAAAATTCAAAATTGATGACAGAAGCACACAAATCACGCATTGATCAAATTATTTTTATTAACCATCGAAGACACCCAGTATCTACCTTCAAGCTAAATCATCAGACCCACAATCAATTGCCCACGCTGGAAGAGCTAGAAGTGAGCTTCTAATAAAACTGTAAGAGCTAGAAGTATATTATTATAGAAGTGTATTATTAGAAGCGCCTTAATACACATGCTTTGATTTTCAATATGCGAAATATAGAAACCTTATTAATTATTTGTAAAATTAAATATTTTTTCATTTTATTTTCAACCCATATTTTGTCTGCTACGAACTTTCCGAATGCTACGAGCCTATCGAATGCTACGAAATTTTCATGTGTTCTGTCTACGTAACGACCGTCGCAGTAAAACTGTTGTCCCATAAAAGATAAATTACATCATCGATCTAATCTCATCCCACTGAGGTACATGGCCCTCCGTTCAATCAAACGATTTACAGCTTAATAATCCTACATGCTACTGCGAGTTGGCGGGTAACATTGTTTTCAAGCTTAACAACTGTGATCTAATGGCGACAGCTGGGACCGATTGTTTAACGTAGCGTCTGAAAACAAATGAATCCCATCATAAACTAGCTACAGCTATAGTGCTTGGCTTGCGTAACTGATTAGACGACATGCGCAACAACGCTAGCGAGTATCCTTTTAAATATAATACTCGTATCACAAGATAATCCGTTAGATAAATATAATATCACAACTACTCCCACCGATGGCGAGAGCCCACCCCCTTTTTGTAGCCCATGTACCCACCAAGATTAGATGCCAACAATAACGGTGGTAGTAGAAGCCATAGTTTTCATGCTTCTTTGTTCTTCAACTGTTCGCCGCTGTACATTTAAATTACCTGAGCTATTTAACGTTGGTAATGCGACAACATGCAAGGCCTGGGAAATCAAGACGAAAATGTGATATAGAAAAGCTAGGCGGAGTCGACAATCATATATAAATCGCATTAGCTCAGCGTTGCGCAATCGTTTCTCCAGTTTCCCCCTGAATGCTATCAATCTGTATCTCCGCTTAACCCTTGCAGGGTAGGCAAAGGAAGGCACAGAACGCGCTCTTTAGACACCTCATTCGCTTTTCTAACGTTCATAGCACTCTTAATGTAAGTAAGGCTATGAGATCTTAGACATTATTATGTTAAAACTCGGTCAATTTGGTAATGACAGGTTAGTTTTGGTTGGAGCCAAGGGGCTCCTGCATAGTCTAACTTGCATTTTAAAATTGTATTTCTGTTTCTTCATTTTATCATCCTTGTATGTCCGAACTAAGGAAGGGCGCCTTTTATTGTCTTAACACTGACACTCTTTTTCAGACTCTTACGTATATCAGCGTTGAAAACATAGTCAGTAAGTGTTATGTTGCTGCTAATTGGCAAAAACTGGAAAATGATTTGTATGGTAATTTCTTTACTAGTACTTCTTTATAGTCCCAAAACACAAAAAATCAATATCAGAAAGCAGTATCAACAACTATACAAAATTCTGCTGATATGCTAGGTAATCGCGCGCAGTATCGCTGACCATACTGTTATTTTGCGAGAGATTTATCCATACTAATCGACTTCAGAGATAGGAGTCTATTCAATCAAACGCGTTTAGAGTGTAGCGCTATCGTCGAGCCGCGGTACTGCATGGTATATCCAAAACCTTAAAAAGCTGAATAAGAAATAGCTAAAGGAGAAAAGAGAAAACCATTTGAGATGTTTTCCGATTTCCGGTTGCAGTAATGATTGTCATACTTCATAAAATATTATAGAGAATTTCTAGATGTTTGGTCTCACACAAAAACAACGCGAAATAGAAAGTCACAAAAGACATTATACAAGCTTTAGACAATTTCTATGAATTTATTGAACCAAGAACATTTACAATTTTTTTTAAGGTGTGCAAGGATCGATTCAGGGGGGACAGCAGGGGAACTGACGTGAATATACAGATTGATCATTTACTGGAAACAACTGTTGATAGTTGCCGTAGAAAATCATCTGACTAAACCACGCATCACAAGGAGATGCGTCGTACTCTTAGAAGTGTCTAGACGCTGAAGAATAACCTGACAACGATAAGTGGTAACAGAATTGATGACGAGAAAGCGATGCTAAATAATGTCTTGAAATCAATTACATCAAATGTAAACTTAATTTTTGTCCAAAAAAATAATTTGGTGCGATATCCAGTAAATTGGAAAAACGTTCTTACAAATCTTTACCTCTTTATGTCAGAATTTTTATTAAACAAAAAAAATATTGAGGACGTAAAATCAAGAAAAACTAAATTGTTACTGGTAATAAGCTGTATCAAAGTACAAGCCCTGCATTCCAATGAATGGTCTGTGGCAGCGAGGGCATCGAGGGCGCGTGCGGCGGCGGCAGCGGGGAGTGCGGGCGAGCACGCATGCCTGCGCGTGCGCCGCACCGCGGTGCGACACTCACTAATTCACTATAACAAATTCTAAGGGTACGTTTATATTTGAGCCCGTCCTTCAAACATGCAATCTGGGTGGATAGCATGCCTAATATTCTAGTACTAGCGTGCGAGTGCCTACTCTATTTATCGACATTTGGTTCCAAATTAATTAGAATGATCTGCTAGGATCCCTAACCTACTTTTCTATATTAATAGAGGTTAAAGTATGAAATTGCCGTTTTATAGTAATAGATACTTTGAATTGACATTAAACCTTCATGGTGTGAGATTTACGAGTGAAACTTTTTTCACGTGATAACAATGAGGTTTTTCTTTAAAAAAATGTGCAACATTTGATTTTCGAATTTCAATTGCTTTTTTTATTTAGCTTAGACGGGAAAGATGGATACTTCGAAAATCCGAGTAATTTTTTAATATGAGTTCCGACGCGGAACTAACGCGGCAGAAACGGCTCGCAATATCAATGTTGCGTTTGGATAGGAGACTACTAATGAACGCACCGTGCATTTTTTGTTTAAACGCTTTCGTAATGGAAACTTCGAATTGAAGAACGAACCACGTGGAAGACCGATCCGAGTCAAACTACCCAGGAATTAGCGGAATGGTTTAACGTTACCTTTCCTACATATAGACTCATTGCATCAAATCAATAAAATAATAAATATGATAAATGGGTTCCTCATGATTTGACCGATCTGCAGAAACGTGTGTTGAAACTTGTGTTGCCTTGTTGAATCGGTACAGAAATGTCAATCAAAAAATCGATCCAATATTCCTTATATTGGATCGAATTGTAACATGTGACGAAAAGTGGATTTTTCCCCTGGTCAAACGCCGCAAACTGTTACGATTACCTTTTTATTGGTAAGCTTTGCTTTAGGGCACTGCACTGGGCACTGGTTTGGTGGTATCTTCGTGACGTTATTCACTATAGCTTTCTCAGGTCTGCAATAAGAGCAGATGTTTACTGTGCTAAACTTCGAACAATGATGGCGAAACTGGCAGTGAAACAGGCCCGACTCGTGAATCTATTTTCACCATTATTGCTTCATGATAACGCAAGACCTCACACTACACGAGAAACCGTTGTAACTCTAGTTAGAGCTGCAGTTAGAAACCATACGTCATTTTCCGTACTCGCCAGACCTTGCTCCAACTGACTACCATTTTTTTCATAATTTGGACAATTTTCTACGTGGTAAAAAATTTTCTTCCCAGGAGGCAGTACACAATGCTTTCACACAGTTTGTCGAATCTAGATCCACAGAGTTCTATCGCAAAATTCTTCCGATTAGATCGCAACAATGTATAGATAATGAGGGTAAATATTTTGATTAAATTAATATGTTACATCTTAGAAAAAAAACGAATTTTAATTTTTCAGTACTAATCGGCAATTTCATACTTTATAATGCATGTACGCATACTGTCAGTATGCGAACGACTTGTATAAAAAAATTCGTGTGATGGAAAATTTGTACAACAGCTGAGGGACTCAAGGGACTTAATGAAAAGCAAAAAATAGGAAAAGAACAAAGCACCCACGACTGTGGTTTTAACTGAAGGAATAAACGGATGCCAAACATGCCTATATGGGCTGTCTCAACAAGAAATCCAAACAAAAAAAGGTTATAATCATAAACTTATGACTATAAGCTTTCCATGTCTGTTCTAAAAGTAACCTTATGCATCTGTGCAAAAGTATTACATTTTAAACTGTACTACTTACTAAACATCTCCTCCACCTGATGAGCAACTGAACTGCCTACTTCTCTGTTGGAGAAACGTCGTTTTCTAAGGAGCAGAGTAAAAACACTACGAACTAAATTTGCGTTAACTCGTTGAAATAAATGACAGCAATTACAGCACCCTACATTGCATAAAGCATGTATGTCCACCAACTTATCAGGAGCTATAGCCGCCATGTTGAAATGTAATATCATTTTTGCGTACATTAAAAAGCTGGTGTTCGCCGCAATGGTTAAAATTGGATTTATTATTTAAAAAAATTGAGGAAAACGTAAACGTAATTTCAATTTTTTTATGGACTGTTTCGAATTTTTGTATTGATTACACTAAAGGTCGTCACTCACACTCGACAAACGGTACTGTTTCGTCTTTGCCTATCATTAATATTAACTAGATAGATTGACAACACTAAAGGGACGTTGATGAGACCTTTCGGTTCACAGTTAAGTAGGTGGGTTAATGTGCCGATTGTTCTCACCATTACTCTTATGACTACCTAAAATTAACAGCAGTAACCAGCAAAGTGGCAATGGACAGTAAATTTATTTGCCGAGGTTGATCACGGAGGCTCTGCTGAAAGGAGGTAGGGCACAACTACTCGTATATTTAATAAGGAGCACCTTCACTAGGGAAATACCTTCACCTTCTCCTCACAGAAGATTGCAGCCAAATAATAGTTTTCTGGAAATAATAGTTTTGTGTGAGTGAGATCACCAAGAAATCAGTGAGGAGGTTCTGTGTTAACAGCTCGGGCGGGCGCATAACGTGTGAGTGACATTTTTGATAAGCAATGGTTACTGACACCTATCAGGCGAGAGGATTTTTATAATGACTAACAAGCGTATGGCTTGAATTTATATAATATATAATAGAAAACTAAAAGCATTATATCAGAAAAGAAAATGTAATAACGTAGTAAATAAGACAGAGTTTATCAAATATTTATAATTTTATATATTTAATAATTTTATATATGATTTCGGCACACTTTCCAGTTTTAAAAAGAAATGACCTACGTGAGGCTCAAAATCACGACCTTTCGATTATCAGTCGAGTGCTTTTCAACTAAGCTACCAGAAAGGCTTGCCATGATAGCGATTTTTTTCATAGTACGTATACATGGTGCTATAAGGAGATGTGAATTTTTCCCCAGTAAAAATATTTAGGATTTGTCCTAGGGGAAAACTGGCTTTATCCTTTTTCCATAGCATGTTTCTTGATAAGTTTAGCCTTATATTATTGTGCCTGCTCTATCTGTGCATGCTGTAGTGTATAGCTGAGGTTTTATTTGTATTCGTTTACATTGTGTTGAACCCACAGTAGATACTTCATATAAACATTAGGTAACTTATATAAACGCCGCCATAGAGTATGTGCACCATTTACACAACATGTAATTATAAATAAAATTTAGTGATCAAATTAATTTCCGCTAATAACAACTAACAAACGAAGCTTTGGCAAAAGAAAGGTAGGGTACAGCGATATTGAACAAGCAGCTCGGTTGGAGAAACACCTCCTCCTTATTGAGAACCACAACCAAATAACTACTTCTTGTTTTGCTGCGAGATACTCAGTGGATGCAAGCGGTTTCTCCTCTAGTATAAGTTTTACATAAGGCGGGTTGAATTTTTATTTAGCCCGACGTAGTATAACAAAAAAAAAAATGTCAATTTTCTGGACCATACACTACAATTAATGAAATTTGTAAAATATTTCCGTTTTAATATAAAACTGTAATCTTGGCAGAGCGAATCAAAAATGGAGGAATTTACACTAATTGATTTGTCTCTATCAAACACAAATAGTAGCAATCAGTGGGCATCGACTAGTACGATTGCTGATGGAGTGCTGGCATTTACTTGGAATTTTAATGATTGTGGTGCAGTGTCACGAATGACTCACTCGCTACCTATTGATCAACCTCCGACTGCCCATTGAGAACATGTTCTTATGGAATGCGGATGCTTCCGAGAATCTACTAGTTGGTGCTCAATTTGCTATCCTCTTCCCATGGCACAGACGTTGATTTACTCCAATTTATTTCAGCACGCCGTAAATTGATTTCTAATTTTTAATAGACTTGCAAGCGATAAAACTGTTTCTAGTTTTTAAAGTTAGTAGTTTTTAAAAGTAAAGTCTGTTAAAAAATAGAAAAAAAATTTCCGCACACCTAAATAAATTGGAATTTAAATTGACGCGGTGTAAATTAATTTATTTCAGCCTGTGGTAAAATGATTTCCAATTTTTAACAGGACTGCATGCGATAAAACGATTTTTAATTTTTAACAGTGTTAAAAAATATAAACCATTTTACTGCATGTAGAATTTAAAAGTTGGTAGTACTCAATTCGTATAATAATATATTTTTTCGGGAGGATTTAGTGAATTTTCTGCTGTTTTGGAACATTCTTTCAATATTTAAAGAGGATTGCAGCCGGTTAGATGTCATTTAATTTTGGTGAAGATTTGATAATAAATTAGAAAGATTTTCAATAAGCATTTTTTTATTTTGTTTGGTGCTATTGTTTGTGATTTTTATTTTGATTATTCTTTGTAGAGCTTTCTTCTTTGGAGGTACTTACAATGTTGATAATTTTGATGTTCAAAAAGTTATAAAATAAAATGTTACAAATACGAGTATAAAGATACCTACCAGTAAAGTTCAAAGCAACGATGTGAATAGCATTTAACTTCAATAAAGCAGTTTTCAGTTTGTAAATATTAAATAATAATGTTATTATATTAAATATGAATATTAATTTTATTACCAAAATTAATCAATTTTCATGATAAAATAACAACTGGTAGGCAAATGTAGTATTATCATCATCATCTACTCATTTCATCCTGAAATGTAATTCCTTTGATGTTTCATTAATTATTAGAAAGTAGAAATCAAAACTCTAATAAATAAGACCGTTAAACATGAATATAGACATCCCGATGATAAGAGAGAGTTGATAGTCTGAGAGGTTTTACGAGAGTTTTATGAGACAAGACGCGATCCCAAAAAAAACGAGAATATTTAAAAAAAGTAAGACGTTATCGCAGTTATCGGGCAAACAAAAGTCATGATAGTTATTTATCTTTAATGACAGTGCGTTGACACTTGCTTAAAAGGTATTTACTGTGGTATCAATGAAGACATTCCTAAGAGCTGGTACCGTTGCATGTATCGCGTGGCGGTCGCCCGAGTCGGTGCAGCTTGCGTTCGGTACACAGGCGTGGCGCGGTACGCCGAGCGGCGTCGACCGATGGATGGTGCGCGGGTAGATGCGCGGGAATGGCGCGGCGCGTGCTACGGCGGCAGGTGCGCCCGCGCAGCCGGCAACCTTGTTAGAACGCCGAGCGAGAATTCTCCACCCGTGGTATGTAATTACTGCTTTTTAGGGTTCGGCACGGGCCTTCTATGTTTCCTATAATTAACGCGATGTCATAAATCTAGTAAATGTTAATCACGTCCACTTATTATTTACCACAACTTCAGTGAACTTATTTGACAGAAAGATGCTATCTTTCATATATAATATCTAAGTAATACAAATATGTATTAGGTACTTGCACGAGGAGTTCCGTCTCACAAGTTTTTGGAGTAAAATTTTTCGCAAATACATTTTCGTCATAAAAGCCTACGCATTAATAATCCTACTAATATTATAAATGTGAATATCCATTTGTTGGTTACGCTTTCACGCGAAAACGCGAAAACGAAAACCGATCATCATGAAACTTTGTACACATATTCTTGGAGGTATCAGAAGTAAAACAGGATACTTTATATATATATATATATATATATATATATATAAATATCAATGCAAGCGAAGCCGCGGGGAAAAGCTAGTAAGAAATAAAACTAGGATGTACAAGTAAGTGGCTCACTATAATATTGAATAGCTCACAGGCGGAGGGGACTCACAGGACAAACCATTTCGTGTTTTTAAGGGAGGTAGGGCACATCAAAGCAGCCCCACTGAGGAAGTACCTCCACAGAAACTGCAGGAAATAACAACTCCCTTGAGGGTTTGTTTGTTTGTATAATTTTATTGCATTATCCATAATTAACTACAAAGTATAAAAGTTACATGATTGCAAAGGCGGACTTATTCCTTCAAGGAATCTCTTCCAGCCGACCATTGCTTTCGAGTACATGAATGGAGCAATGAATGGCGGTGGGAAAGAAAGATCGAATAGATGGAAAATAAAGTAGATAGAGAAAAAGCATGGCAACGTATGTGATCAATAACGAAATCGGTAATAAATACACACTTTATATAAATACTAGTACATACATATTAAATACGTGATAACTACATACGTACGCTCAACTCAACGTGGGAGTACCATAGAATCCGTATAGTCGCTTTTTAAAGGAGCATATAGTCGGGGAAATCCTAATTTTCACAGGAAGCGCATTCTATAGGCGCATTCTATATCTTGTACGGTATCCAGACCAGGTATACGTAATTCTAGAAAGTATTTGTAAGTGAGCTTGAGATCTTCAGTATATAGGATTTCCGTTACGCCGTAGACGTTCGTCCGCTTTCCGAAAGTGAAACCTCTCCCAGAGATAGTTTGGATAAGAAGGATTGAAAAGAGCATTGCATAGAGAGGTGAGAATGTGGACTATGCGGCGCTGCCTTATAGGTAGCCAGTAAAGCTGCTGACCAAACTGAGAGACATGGTCATACTTGCGGAAACCAAAAACGTATTGAATTGCTTGATTTTACAGCCTATCTAACTTGTCGAGTAATCTTCTGGATCTAGATAAGCTACGTCGGCATAGTCAAGAAGGGGTAGGAAAAGGGAACAAGCCAGCATCGCTTTGGTGTCCACAGGGAGAAAGTTTTGAAGATACCTTAATGAATGAAGCGATGAGAAAGTTTTGCGACTTATTTCATTAACACGAGGCCCCCATGATAGTGTCTGGTCCATGACAATTCCTAGATTGCTTACCGAAGAGCAATAAGGTATTACTGTACCATTATAAACAACACTCGGAAATGCACCAGTTTGGAACAATGAAATAAAGTAGCGACTGCCTATCACAATACTTTGAGATTTTGCTGCATTAATTTTTAAGCCGAAGTTCTCAGCGCACTCGCCAATTGCACTGAGGTTCGAATTAATACCAGTAATAGTATTTGTGAAGTCTTGGAGTGTGGCATCAGCATATATTTGTAAATCATCAGCATACAAATGAAACGAGGGGTTTAAATATGACGTAATACCATTAACGAAGATAGAGAATAGAACGGGTGAAAACTCACTACCCTGCGAGACTCTAACTCTGACCTCGCACCAGTCAGACCTGCACTCATTAAACATTACCAATTGACGTCGATTAGAGAGAAATGATTGAAATCAAGAGAGAGAAGTAGATGATAAATTGAGATTGATGCTGACTCAAAAGATTATTTACTGCATGGTATCTAGTCAGTCGTTGGTGCACAAAGAGCTCTAAGATTTTAGAAAAAAAAAAACGGTAGGATAGTAATAGGTCGGAAATCACTGAAGGAGGAAGGATTGGATTTTTTTGGAAGAGGTATCACATGGCCTTGCTTCCACGGTGTTGGGAATGTACCGGGAGATACAGAATAATTTAAAATGTCAGCTACTATGGAGGCTATTATATTTGTGATTGGCTCGACCATAGATAGACATAATATGTTATCACTAACTAGTAATTAAACCCAGCTCTAAGAGATCACCAACCACTTTACCGGAAGTGCTCAAATGATTCAACGTATTAAATTTAGACTAAGTAACCAAACTAGATGAAGTTGCACAGAAGTGCTTGTTAAGAGCATCCAAATCCGGTCTGTGAACATCGTTGGTTCTAGATTTGCCTACGCCTGTTTTATTCAAGAACTTACATAATATATCAGGAGACAGGTTTTCAATAGAGCTATGAATGAATTTCCTCCTAGCCTGCTGTTGTTGTGTTCTTGCGAATGAGTGAGGTTACCAGTAAGCTCCTAAGGAGTGTTGTGTCTTGCTGCAGAGGCGGTATCGCGCAAGCGATACTTGATATGTTACAAGAGTTCATAGACTACGGTAACCACCTTACATCAGGTGGACCGTACGCTTGTATGCCTCTCGACTTTGTATAAAAAATCTTCAGAGCCAACCTCAGCAGTACGTGGTTCATTCTGCTAATTAACAAATGAGACTACATTGTAGGAAAGTTTCGTCGGCTACTTAAAACCAATTAAGTCGTATGCTTGTTTGCGTACCGATGTTGTATAATAAAAAACAAATATTTAGTTTGCATTCCATTCATCAGATGCCATTATATTGTCATCTTATCCACAGCTTGACTTATTATTGCCACCCATAAATATCTGCATCACTACAGTGTCATCAATTCGCTGCTAGCCTTTCAAGACAACTATAGATCTTTCCATAAAGCTCTAACATCGTATATGTTTTTACTGATATACTACTTTACGTAATTCATGACAATTGTATTAATATTCGATAATAGTCAGAAATACATGAGGCATCCTGTCAGTTTTCGGACTGGCTGGTTTGGATGTAATTGGTTTTTATTTCTTTTATAAGTAAAACTAAATAAAAACCAATTACAAAATTTGAAAATGGAGTTTAATTTGTGAGATGCTCAATTGTATATACTCATATATATTTTTTTAATTTTGCCATCCTTTTGAAAATCGTGTCTCGGAATTTTTCTCTCCAAAACTTTCGCGCTGCGATTTTTATTATTTTGCTGTGGCTTAAGTCAGATCAGCAACATGGGCTCGATTCCCGCATGCGACAAACATCTAAGTGCATGAATATACCTGTTTATCTTGGTCTGGATATTTTTAAAAGAGGTACCGCTGCGTCAAAGCAGCCCAACTGCGGAAGTGCCCACCTCGCTGAAAACGGGTGGCAAAGTATGAGCGATACCTCCTATATTACGAGCGTTTATTGCCTATGGTTACTACTATACGTCAGGTGGTACGTATGCTTCTATGCCTGCCGACATTGTATAAAAACCGATATATGCATCTAAAGCTACAAGAGCTTCGCTGTTGGATACCGTATAGTTTGAGGGAAAACTAGAAATGACTGCGTGTAGAGGGTATGCTGTAAATTGCATTATGTCTACAGCCATCTTATTTCTTACTGTTACATGGAATTTCAATTTCGCTAACACGGTTTATTCTATTGACCTTACTAATATTACAAGGAGTTAAGGCGCGATTGGTGCCAAATTGTCCCTTAGTATCCCTAGTGTGGGCTCTTTTCTTATATCAGAACAATACATAAAGAGGATTAATAAGTCGAAGCGGGCAGAACGAAAGTAGAGCAGGGTTTGTCAACATGGACTCAGCTGGCTGGCCCCGACGATAGCGCTTATCGCCAGCGGGACATAGTCCGCTCATTCACAAGCCGATCCATTCATGTGCCCGCTCCCACTACTTTTTACGAAACAATCTAGTCTTTAAGATATTCGCCGAAGAGTTTACAATCCTCTGCGTCCTACGCAGGGCAGAGGGGCGAAGGGTAATGTAGATCGAGGATATCGCGGGGTCAGCGCGGATTGCAGGCGCCCGATAAACGTCGACGACGTCGACTCAACGAACTACCAGTAAATAGTCATGGAATCATTCTGCTTAAATATACTATTTACAATTTTGCCTCCTCGTCAATTTATGCATCAATGGTGGTCCTTTTGTACCTCTTGTCTGAATCGGAAGAAGACGTGGGTGGTCAATTGTTAGTAGCTCACGATATCTTACTGTTTATGAACCATAACAATAAACTTGAGATGTCTTACGTTATTTATTTTTTAATGCACTCGAGAAGGTGCTTGCAACATTAAATATAGCATTCGCACAATGCTATTCTTTCTTTGCTATCAACATAGTGCCTCCTGAAGATTATATATTATATGAAATTATAGCTTACATGAATTAGAAAATTACATAGAACTTTCGACACAAACATCAAATCACCAAAAGGTTTATTAACGAAGGGTGACGCTGTATTCAGTATGTAAACAAGTATGAAGTAACTTATCATTCCATTAATGAATGTAGTAAACATGATAAAAACTTACGTGTTGAAAGCAACATCGATGTTTGTCAATGATTATCGTTTACTTACTTAAAATGCATCACCGCAAAAATATATAGCACAATCATTTTTTTAGCAACGGTATGTTGATAATTTAAAGTTAATTTTAGTAGCTTTGTTTTTGATTAAAGTTAAATAAATTGCTTATAGATTCTGATTTTTAATAACTTACAAGATTTTGGCACAAGTGTTTCCGTTATAGCAACATATATTTAGTTTAGATTAGTTACTTATTGTAAAACTGACTATTTTAAAACACACATTCTTGCCGCAAGGTTTTGACGAGATCGGTCGCTCTGTCGTGAATGACGCGAGTTTGACACCAACGCTCGTGGGTTCGATTCCCACACAAGGCAAACATTTGTATGCGTCTCTGTTTGTCGTGGTCTGGATATTTTAAGAGAAGTAGGGCGCATTAAAGTCTGGTGAAGTACCTCCACCTCACAGAAGACCACAGCAAAATAACAACTCCCTAGAGGGTTCTTGTGTTCCTAAAGGAGTCCTCCCAAGGAGTTGCTGCGTAAGCAGCAGAGGAGACATTGCGCGAGTGATATTTAATGTATAGTAATCGTTAATAGGCTACGGTACCCGCTTTATATCAGGTGGGCCGTATGCTTGTGTGCCTCCCGACGTAGTATAAAAAAAACCGGCCAAGTGCGAGTCGGACTCACGCACGAAGGGTTCCGTACCATTATCTATAAAAACGGATAAATCACATTTGTTGTGTGGGAACCCCCCTTAAATATTTGTTTTATTTCAATTTAATTATTTATTTTTAAAGTGAATAAATAACTAAATATTCTGTGAATATTTCAAGCGTCTACCTGTTGCCTTTATCTATATCGAGCAAAAAAATCACGTTTGTTGTATGGGAGCCCCCTTTAATATTTATTTTATTCTGTTTTTTAGTATTTGTTGTTATAGCGGCAACAGAAATACATCACCTGTGAAAATTTCAACTGTCTAACTATCATGGTACATGAGATACAGCCAGGTGACAGTCGGACGGACGGACGGACAGCGGAGTCTCAGTAATAGGGTCCGTTTTACCCTTTGTGTACGAATCTATAAAAAAGAAAAAAAAAGAAAGCATTGGATTCTACAATCTGGTAGAATTTTTTATTTCTTGGTATGAGTATATTTACACATAACACTTTTTATAAAAATCCCTTATTAAACCTGGAACATATTCATACACTAAAATATGCTAATCAGATATGTCCACGCACATAATGAGCGAATCGAACCCTTGACGCACGGTGTTAACGTAGCTATTGTTGGGAATTCGATCACTGGACGTTCAGAGAGCGAAGGGTGAACAGAGAGTTCCAGAGGAGTTATTAATACAATGTCTACGGACCAACAATCATAGGGCCCATCTGATGTAAAATATATATATATAGATTTATCTTACATGTTATCATCTTCGATGCTAATACACCACCTCCTCAGGAGCTTACTGTATCGCGCAGGAACAGAGCCCTCCATAACGTTGTTGTTTAACTACTGACTTCTGTGTGGTAAAGTTACTTCCCGAGTCAAGATGCTTTGATGTGCACTACCTCCCTTTTCCCAATGCTACGCGACGAGTAGAGTGGCTAGGTTGTCCAACTTACAAGCGTAATAAGCAGAGTATTAACACTTTTAGGTGGGCCACAATATATACGCAGGTAGGTACCCATGACAGGCAGGCAATTGCAGTAGTTTAGGTTAAGTTAAGACAAGTGATAGCATAGTGTATAAATAATTAGCTTACTGGTCTGGACTGGTCCCTAATTGGAATCCTGGTGTAAGTCTGTACGTATAACAACACGCACGCCTAAGATATTATATTTTGAAAAACGTGTGGCACCTGAGAAATATATGGTTTTCTCTGTGGGCTGTAGAAGTCTGATGTCAATCGCTTCATTTCCGCATCCAAAATCAGCGTATTAGCCGAATCCTTAGACTTAATTAATTTAAATAGCGTCCCGGCCACTCCTAATGCATTAGGAAACGGAATAACGTTAGGAGGAAGAATTCGCGGCACATTAGGTATACGAATTTCTGAATATTTTTCCTTTCATTTAATGATATATATCAACTGAAGTTACTTATTAAATTACAGATAACGCACAGTCTAACTGGTGGACCTAGAAACTTAAAATTTTGAGAAATGTCACTGATGCATTCGTTTTCGATTAGGATTAGCGGGGTCTGCTACCTTAGCCTAAGGATTTAAGGACTGCCGTTAGACCTCCATAACCTAGATGGGAAACCAGATCCTTCTTAGTTTAGGTCACACGTCTGTCGAAATATAGTTTTCCTTCACCGCAGAGCAATTCGAACCGGGGTCCACTTGGTCAATAGGCTAGTTCTTTATCCACTATCACTGCTAATATTACATGCAAAGATTATGGGAAATCCCTATACAGAAATGAGGACGAAGTTGCGGTATTACAATGACTATATATGAATTAGCAAAGGTTTTCTCACAGTTCAACTTGGAAGACGTAATGGCGGCGGCTTTCAAGTCTTTCAGTGTTGCTACGAAGATTGAAAGGTACGAATCTCGGCCACGCAATCACCCACAATTATAATCTTCAAATACATATATAAACTTTAACATGTTTAAACTATTTTTAGTTATTTGTACGACGTCGGGTGGCAATTAACTCTAAGGCACTGACGTGAAGCGGAAATTGTAGCCTATGGTGTATAGATGTGTTGGAACACAAAAAGTACCTCTCGAAATAGAGGAAAGAAAAATAGAAAATGTACTACTCTGTGTAAAAAGTATCGGGAATATGTCAATAAAAAGACCCGCGTAAAAGAGGTCGTTCTAATTTTTTTACTGCATGTTGGTAGTACTGTACTGATTTAGCGCGCAAAATTTGAGCGGGATCTGTCATTTAATTTGTTTTAAACTACACTTTTTGTTGGTCATAGTTTTGAGTCCTCGGCGATTTTTACAATGGAAAATATTGTTGAACAAAGAGTGTGCCTTAAATTTTGTGTTTCAAATGATATTTCATGTGGTGAATCACTAAAAATGTTGCGAAATACCTACGGCGAATCGTGTATATCGAAAACAAGGGCTTATGAATGGTATAAGGCTTTTAAAGAAGGCCGAGAAGTAGTAGTAGACTTGCCTCGTTCTGGTAGACCTTCAACCGCTACGACCAGAGAAAACATCGACAGAATCAAGAAGCTAGTGCTCGAAAATCGACGTATGAGTCTGAGAGAGTTGGCTAGTGAGGTGAACATATCTTTTAAGTCCGTCCACAACATTCTCATTGACATTTTAGGCATGAAACGCGTCGCCGCTCGACTAGTTCCAAAAGAGCTCAATTTTGTTCAAAAAGCGCAGCGAAAGCATGTCGCTGAAGACATGGTTTCCCGAGCTTCTACGGATCCGACCTTTATGAAACGTATAATAACTGGCGACGAGACATGGGTTTATGAGTACGACATGCAAACAAGCCAACAGTCTTCAGAATGGCGTCTCGAAAACGAGCCGAAACCCAAAAAACCGCGGCAAAGTCGCTCCAAAATCAAGGTGATGCTGACAGTTTTTTTTGACTACCGTGGTGTGGTTCACTCCGAATTCCTTCCAGAGGGAGAAACAGTGAATAAAGAATATTATTTAGGCGTCATGAAGCGTTTGCGTGAGAGTATCCGCCGAAAACGTCCAGATTTGTGGCAACACAACTCATGGATGCTGCACCATGATAATGCACCATCACACACAGCCATTATAGTGAAAGAGTTTTTAGCGAAAAATTCAACAAAAGTTCTCGACCAAGCACCGTATTCACCTGATATGGCTCCGTCTGACTTTTTTTTATTTCCCAAGTTAAAATTACCACTTCGAGGAAAACGTTTTGAGTCGATAGAAGCCATAAAAGAAAATTCGCTGAATGAGCTAAAGGCCATACCGCAAATAGCCTATGAAAAATGTATGGAAGACTGGGTGAAGCGGTGGAGATGTTGTATTGCAAGCGATGGGGCCTACTTTGAAGGCGATAAAATAAATTTAGATGAATAATTTGTATTTTTTGTTTTATTGACAAATTCCCGATACTTAGTATACAGAATGTATAGCTGTTGTTGTGGCATTAGCCTTTTTTGAACCGATTAAAAAAAAAAGATGATCGGCGTTCTTAAGTTTTACTTATTTTGGAAGGATTTTTAGAAGTCTTCGAGTAACGATCAAATTAGAGATGTTTTTTTTAAAAAAAGGCGTTTTAAGTGAATGCGTGAAAAGAGCTATAAATGTTGAACAAGCGTCTGAGATGCGTAAGTACCGACACACGTAGCGCTTAGACGCCAAGCAACGGGCTTGGCGTGAAAATATAGATATATAGATGGATGTAGATTACAGATGACTGTATCTACTTATTGTGTTAGTCATTCAATCAGTGTATTGATTGCGCTGGATTGATTCATTGATCGCAGTGATATCATCACGTAAGTATGGGGGATATTTGAAATATTTCCGGAAAATCTAGGGAGCTGAACCCGTTGACATTTGACATTGTATCATGATGAATCATTGAAACAAACATTCATTCAATCATTTAACGTGTATCCGTTATTCTTGGAGTTTTATCATCAGTATGTAGGTCCTGTATGTGTCATCCATTCAAACAACAGTTTTGACGAGCCCGGTAGACGAGAGTTTAGCAATGGCTACTTTAATACCAAGGCTCGTGGGTTCGATTTCCACATTTTTTTTTATACCACGTCGGGAGGCATGCAGGCCCACCTGATGTAAAGCGGGTACCGTAGCCTTTTATCGCTTGCCATATACTAAGTATCACTCGCGCGATGCCTCCTCTGCCTGCTGCTTACATAGCAACTCCTTGGGAGCTTACTGTTGACCTCACTCACACGCAGGAATTCAACAACCCTCTAGGGAGTTGTTATTTGGCTGCGGTTTTTCTGTGAGGTGGAGGTACTTCCCCTGATGGGCTGCTTTGATGCGCCTACTTCTCTTAAAACACCCAGACCAAAACAAACAGTCATGTTCATGCACACAAATGTTTTCCTTGTGTGGGAATCGAACCCACGAGCGTTGGAGTCAAAGGCGCGTCATTCACAACTGAGCCACCGAGCTCGTCGAAACATAAACTAGTTGTGTACATTAACTCGAACATGACTGTCTGTCTTGGTTTAGATGTTTTTACGAGAGGTTGGGTGCCTCAAAGCAGCCCATCTGTAATAGTACTACACAGAAAACCGCAGCAAAAAAAAAAATCCCTGGTGTTCCTGCGAGTGGGTGGAGTTACCAGGGAGCTCCCAAGGTCATCAGCAACTGCTGTGACAGTAGCAGGGGTGGCAACGCGCGACCGTTACTTCCTGTAATGTAAGCGTACGTAGACTATAGTAACCACTTTAAATAACGTAGGTCGTATGCATAGAAAAAGACAGATTTCAATAACAAATTTCTGTTGAAATTTGTCTTTTATCATAATTTCGGCAGACAAAAAAGATTTTGAATTTTGATCTTGCACATCAACCTTTTGATTGAGGAAACATCATTTCTCAGAAACCCGCAGTTAAATATGCCAAATATGACTCTCTGGAATGTTGTTGTGTTCCTGCGAGTGAGTGACGTTACCAGTAACATCATGAGAAGTTGCTGTGTAGGAATTGCAACGCGTTAACGATACTCCTCGTATCGCATGCCATTCATAGGCTACGATAATCACTATCTATCTGCATCTAGTGGGCCGTAGGTATGCTTGTTTGTCACCCGAAGTTGTAATAAAACAACTTGGTTATAGCATTTGTTAGCAATGACTTGTAATCAAAAACTATATTGACTCTTGGTGCATATAACATATTGCGTTAATCGAATATGGACTTCATTGCTAATGCATTAAGGTCCGATATACAATGTTAGCGCTGCGCATTCTTAAATTATTTTGATCTGCCACTGCGCAGTATAATATACAAATGCGCATAATAATAATATGTCATATTAATTATTTATGAGGAATATTCGTTAATATCTAGACAAAGAACTTTTGCAATGTCTTGAACTTGTACAGATATTATGTATTTTTGCAACACTCCGGCGACAAATAAATATAAGTTTTACTTGATGGGAAGTAGCAGCAGTTGGACAGAATGATATTAGTGTTTCATAACATAACAGTAGCTTGCAAAGACAAAGTTACAGTTGAGCATGACGACGCCTGCTATAAACCCAGGTCTTCATCGGGGGTTTTTGTTGTCTTTTCATCCATAGGAAAATCCAATCACTACAGAACTTTTTTTATATCACATCGGGAAGGAAATTAGCATACGACCCACCTGATGTATGGACGTCACTGTTAGCCTATTAACGCTTACAACACAAGGAGTATGGCTCACGAATTGTCATGTCACCTCCGTTGCTAATATAGAAACTGCTGAGGATCTCACTCTCATGGGTAAACCCACAAGGGAGTTGTCATTTGGCTGCGAACTTCTGTGAGGTGAAGAAGTGGAGGTTCCCCAGCCAGGTTGCTTCCATGTGGACAACATGGATACTTTAAAAATGTAAGTTGCTGGAAACGCACCCTTCTATTGAGAGGTATTCGTATCATGGGTGCATTTCATGTAAGAAATGTTCCCACATCTTTCTATTTCAAAACATGACAATAAAAAAATGTAGTAACTAAATAATTATCTATCTTAATAATAAACTTCACGCCGAATCCCTTGCGTGGTAGGCAGAGAGAAGTTAAATAATTATAATCTTGTTATTTAATAAAAAAATATTGAGCTAAGGTACGTTGAGTTACGCTGCTGACACAAACCAATAAATCACTTAATATCGCATGAAGGGCCCTCACTCACAAAAACATAACAGAAAGAGAGTATGATGTAGGAATGGTTCATTTTATATTATATAATTTTAAAGAATTGTAAAATAGTTTAATATGTAACAAACACAGCCTTGCCCATGGCAGGGGTGCACGAATAGAAAAATAAAATAAAAACAAAACAAAACATAGTGTTTTAGCGCCTAAATATCTTAGCGATTGGAGTCTACTGACCAATGGGCAGATAATTTTACCAGTAAGCTGATAAGAAACACGATGTCCGATGATCCGCGATATATAACCAGTAAGAGCTTCGCGTTATACTTTACCCCCCGACCCGTAGCGGTGATTTCATTTACAACGCAAAATAGTGTCATTGGGTTTCCGTGGGTTATTTACTTCATGGCTGCTGAGTATGGGCCACATTCAGAAGTGTATAATAATAATAACTTAAGTAATTCAAGTGACCCTGAGTTAATAACATAACCGTGTGTTAGTAAATACTAAGTTTAATGTTAATTTACAGGGTACTGGCTCAAACTTATCGTTGCAGCATCCCCAGTGAACCGGCTGCTGCTGCTGCTGCAAATCTGATGGACATCACGGCCAGGATGCCCTTGGGACTGGCCCTGGTGTATTCCACAACGTACGGATTGTGTTATTGCATCAGTTCCTTGGATTTTTTACCAAATTTTCGGTTTACATTAGAGAGCTGTTTTATCTTAATCGCTATTCTAGAACCATTATCACCTAACGATGGTCTGTTCAGTTCACATTTAGTTTTATGTACAAGTGCCAAGACCACCAGACTAAGAATGGGTTTTAGTCGTATAGAGTTCTTCTATGCCTCAGAGAGTACGTTAAACAGTCGTCGGTCCCGCTGTTTTCGATACATTATAGTAGTTAAACTAATCTAAGTGAGGTATGACACATCAAAGCAGCCGAACAGGGGAAGTACCTCACAGAAAACCGAATCTCTGGAGGATAGTTTTGTTCCTGCGAATGAGCGAGGTTACCAGTGAACTCCCGAGGAGTTGCTGTCTTAACAGCAGGGGTGGCATGGCGCGGGCGATACTTCCTGTATTGCATACATTCATAGGCTACAGTAACAGCTTTAAATCAGTTGAATAAACAAATAACTACAAATTTTACCACACGTCATATTTAATCTTGTTCCTAGCGTCATACCGTTTTATACGTTGGCTGTCCAAGTTCATTTGATTAAGTGAGACGCTACGTCCATTCTTTTTTTAAATAAATAGTTCGCATGCTCCATATGTAGGCTTCTGCCTGCCGTGTTTCAACGAAAGACACTAAATATGTGGAAAATGTTTTTTTTTTTTTCAGTATAAGTTCTGTTTGCTTTAGTTTTACTGATATTTCAATAATACAAAAAAAAAATCTTAATTAGTACCTCTTGTTTTGTTTAGTATTTTTCTCATTCGCATTTTTTTTCAACTCCCTTAAAAAATATTAGGAAATTCCCATTTGTCCTTCACGGTTTTTTTACACAATTTCTAATCCACACGTCCATCTCAGATTCAATAGTGTTGTTCGTACGTCCAATTAAAAAATTACATTAAGTTTTAACGGAGTGGTGTCCTGCATATAGTGCACGGACGCCATAGTTTAGTTCACAATGCCCACATGTAGCGCATGGACAGCTAACTTGTTAATTCATTAGGATTAGTAGCGGACATAGGTACGAAGATACTAATTTGTACATGGAACGTCTGTCTTTTGACCTCTACAACCCAGAGGGAAAACCAGAACTTTCTTAGGTTAGACACACGTTTTCCAAAATATAATTCCTTTTACGTGTGGGTTTACTCACGATGTTTTTCTTCACCGTCGATCAAGTGATAGTTACAAATATGTACATAAATCCATGATACATGACTTTAGTTATGTTTAAGATAATTGCTAGATGTTTTATTTTCCAATAAAACGATTCCCATATTATGAAAAGACAACATTTCAAATGACAAATAATTAAAATTCATAATGTTTAAATAAACAAATTAAGTAGAATGGTAGCCGGCGTTTGATTGTGTAATTCGATACATAGATTTTATTTTTACAAGGAAACCTAACAAACCTAACCTACCCTCCGCGGCAAAGATGTTTTTGTGTGTTTGTTACTTTCGCCGTAAACTTGAGTTTGCTCGCTCGTGGTTTAGTCACAAGGACATCTAACGAACCTAACTTACCCACCGTGGTCAAGTTGTTTTTGTTATGACGGGGGCTTCGCTTTCGAGCCCCCACACCTCCTTTTTGGTATTTATTTCTTGTCACCCTCCGTCCTCTTTTTCCTACCTTTTTCGGTTTGTTAATTCTGTGTAAGTAATAATATGGAAAAAGTTACATCTATCTTTAATACTTCTAATAATTAAAATGATTGTTAGAAAAACATCTGTCAAACTAAAATTACATGTTTTGATAATCGAACAACGGTTTTTCTAGAAAACGAAACATATGTAAATTAAGTTTCTAGAAATACAAAATATGTAAAAGAAGCATTTAAAACTTCGTAATAACGTTTTCGAACAATTGAAATTCGAACAGAAAATTTTCGTGAGTTACCTTTCCGGTCGATATCGCAACTGGGCCCATAAGAGTTTCATTGATTAGTCGTCGACGGAGGGAAGAAGCTTATCGATTAGCGGAGTCCTCGATTGTGGATCGTCATAGGCGCCATCGCAGAAATGCTAGCGAGTTATCAATGTAAACGGTTTGTTTACACAGTTAACCGTAATCTTATCCGGTGACCTCCTTAGACTCTCCCGTTTCGAAATTGTATCGTGTCGGTATCGCGTGGTGTCCTTATTAATAACAGTCGGCGGAAGTGCGCGCTCGACTCCGAACCGCCGAGCAAACGTTCATTCATGTTCTGCTAAAATTCAATTTATTTAGTGGTCGGCCGTGCCTACTGCGCTCCTACAGATAATGCCTTCAGACGTTTAACGCATTTATATTTATACTTACTACGTACCTACTCAATTACTGCCTTGTCCGGCTTGTAATGTTTCAGGATGTTTAGAAATAGCATCCTTAGGGTAGCAGCGTGGTATCGTAAGTTACTGCCTCAATGGGTGGCGGTAGATTGTTTATTATCTATTAGAATAGAAGATGTCTGCGACTTTACACATCTTATGGAAAATTTCTAATAATCTTTCGGGCAGGGACCTGCTCAAATATTGGACAGAGAAGGGGCCTACTCTATCCAACGTTTTAGCTGTTCCTACTGTTTTATATTCCCGTACAAAATTCCTAGGACATTTCATTGTAGTCATTAATTGTAGAGTCACGACTATTTCTTAAGGGTTTTTGATTTATCCGATAATGTTGATGTGCAATAAACAACATCAGAATTCCAGGCACTTCTTGTCATTGTCAAACAAACTTCGGGTCTGATCTGATTTCAGTTTGTCAGTCAAACTTCAAGCCTGTAAAGAGCCCTCAGTCATCTTCGTTACCGATGATCATGGAAATATAACATTTAATGATAATCTAATCTAATCTTTTGACCATATCGGCCCATGTGGAAGAATAAAAGAAAATAAATAATAATTTCGGGAATTGAGGTTTGAATAGTTACCAAAGAGCGTTTGTGCATCAGTATTCGATTATAACATATACATTTGAAAAGTTTACATAAAGTAAACTTAACTTTGACATGATTGAATTGATATAACCCATTGGGACAAAGCAGGAAAATATGTCAGCGCATACAAATACTTACATAGTTTTAATTAGCCATTACCTATGCTGTTCTCAGTAAAGGGTCAACCCGCGTGACCCTATGACAGCAAGCAACGAGTGCTATATTTGTAAGTGGATAACAAATGCTTGACGTATAACCGTTAAATATGAGTGTTTGCCTGTACCCGATTGGAGGAGGTGGTGCGAGCGGAAGTGGGCGCCAGCGGGAGGAAAGGGTCGGCGCACGCGCAAGTTAATTGCCGGGAATTTCGGAGGTCGCCCGATAACCCGCGTCTGCGCCGGAAGTCGATAGTGCTTTGATGTGGTGCGATGGCGTCCGTTCCCTCGTATTATGTACCACTAATAGGTGGATACATGACAACATTCACTTCCAAGATTTTTTATTGACTTTACAATTATGCGAATCCTTCGAAAGCCCAAAACTGTAGAACTGAAAAGATATCTCCAAAATATAAAAAATAATAATCATTGCATTTATTTTTATCATGAATGTGAATGATATCTGTGAAGAGCCTACTCATTTTAGAAGGTATTTATTGATGACCCGTTGGTGTCAATCGTTGAATGACGTGGATATTTATCAATATTCTGCGGAAATAAGTACAACATTGACGTTATATTTGTGTTTTTTGGACTTTGCTCTAATAAAATAAGCGCTCTTCAAGTGTATATTTTAGTACGTCTTTCTCTTGACAATTAAAAGGAAGGATAATAAAAAAATCGACCAATGAACGTGTAAAGCATGACTAAGTCAACCACGAGCGTTATCTTCACATGGTGCATGAAAAATGTATGGTACCCTAAGTGTATGTAAATGTTTTATGTATATATTATTATAATGCGTAATTTGGCTCAAAAAATCGAAAATATAAATATAGAAATAGGTGTTAAGGATACCATTATTTGTGATATAAATAAGTACACAGGTTTAAAGACTGTGAAAATCAAAATCGTGAAATAATAAACATATTTTCACGATTGGTTCACTATTGGCGTACTCGCTTCTGAGTCGGTTAAAAATAAGTTTCGTTGATTTATGGATAGGTCTCGGTCATACTCTTATTGTTTTATGGTATGAAGTTGTTAATGTTAATATAATGTATAAGAGCTCTCGGTTTTGCCGTAATGTTTGTATGGTGCGGAGATAATTCCAGCGCAATTAGGAACCCAGTACGATTGGAGATCCAAAAGAAGAATACAACTGATTAGTATTTCGTGTTCTTGAGCTGCTTTCCTGTCAGTAAAGGTAAAATTTGTATGACTTGTGTGGCTTGATTTGTTTACGTATGTAATAAAAACAGTTAAAGGCTAGTAGTTGTACATTTAACAGGTTTATAATAGGTACCTGATATGGACAAGGGACCGTAACATTGTTTTTAGAATTCTTTGTTCCTTGGCTCAGCGTATTTTAATGTAACTTATGTTATTCTATAGTTAATTACTAACTTAGCAAATTTCATAACCATCAGTTCAGTACATCTACGGGAACAGCTTGAGCCCGTTTTACTTCACATAAAAATGGAAGTAATGATGTTTGATCGATTGGACCACGTGAACAAAATCTTCGTGAATTGCTGATGCAGGTTATTTTAGCTGTCTTTGTGATAGAGTTATATTATAATTCTTTCGCCCTACAAACTTCGCAATTTTTAAATTGTAATTCAATGTTACCAACGAATTATATTTTGAAGTAACTATCGGATGCTTGATCGACGTCGCTGGTGATCAACGTACTGCGAGTTTCCTCTTACAACGTACTGGTATTGCGATTTAGCGTGGAAATTCCGTACGTATCGTTCTTGCTACAGTTAAGAATAGATCACGCTTAATACTCAAAGTGCGATTGTGACCCTTATTGTATATGGTATAAAAACATTGCAAAGGTTAAAGTGTAAAGCAAAGCATTACGTGCTCTTTGCTGTACTGCCGCGAGGGCCCATGTTTCACATTTATTTTGGGTATATTAAATTACTTATTATTTTTAAACGTAATTACTTTTACACAGTACAGCAGTGATACTGCAGCGGATAAAGAAATAACCTATCAAGCGACTGGTCTTGGTTTCAATCATAGTATGGCCGTATACCACTAAATTTGCATTTTCGGATTTATGTACATATTTGTAATTGTTACTTGCTCGGCGGTGAGTGCTCAATTTTAAATTCTCAATAAATTCAAATGGTGTCTGGTGATTTACTACCGTAAACAAATATTGTTTATTTTATATATGTATTTATATATGTTTAAAGCGTTGAGTACATTTGGAATGGAGTATAGTCTAATTCTTTATATTATTGCGTTTACATCTAATGTAGATTTTTCATCGTTCAATAAATATATGCTTAAGCAATATAAATTTTATCTCCATTAACAAATATAAGAGGACGATCATCAAATTACAGTAACAATACCGATGAATTTGCCCTTTATGAATCCTTGGTTCCCGAATCTAACCAGCTAATATATTTATCATCGATGACATTCAATGAGACATAGCACAGTCGCAGTGGTAACAAAGCTTGGCATCTTTAAGATGAGATTTTGTTTTCGGCATTTCTCTATCGAATATGTGAGAAAAGACATAGAACTTGAATACACTTCTATATAACGAAACTAATTTTGAAATATGCATGTTTAGTTGTTTAATTTTTTTGGTTTCGATATGTACTTTTTATATTTTGGGGCGTAAGTAGTTTACGATCATGTTTAGAGCCAAAGGCAATATCACTTTACTTAAAGAACTCGATGGCGGAGTATTTAATAAACCCCTTCCATCCCCTCCTCTTTCTCTACATAAAGGACGGCATTACGATGCATTTGTCATTCGTAGCATGATATGCTAACGACTAACATCTACAGCGCCTGAGGATTTTCGTGGAGAGGCGAAACACGTGTCACAAAGACGGCCGGAGCAGCCAGGGCAGCAATTGCGGCGGGTGCATGCGGTTCACATTTCAAATGGCACACTCGCAGAGACGACCGCAGCAGCCATGGCAGCGGCGGCATGCATCTACTAACGGAAGCGGGTGGGTGCCGACCGGCAGTAGTTTGCATGAACTAATACGCTACATACACAAAATAATTTATATCAAATTGCCTGTCAATTTGACTTTCACAAAGTAACGCCAGAATCTATTAATTATTAGGTACTTTGAGAACAAGGCTTGATTTGATTTCGGGTTTGATTTCCACATGGGACATACATTTGTGTGTATAAACATGTCTTGATCTGGGTGTTTTAAGAGCGGTAGAGCATATCAAAGTAGCTCAACTGGAGTAATGCGTCCACTTCACAGGTAACCGCAGCCAAATAACATCTGCCATATTATGTTCCTGCGAGTGAGGGAGGTTACCAGTAAACTGCTTCGGAGTTGCTGTGTGTTAGAAGCAGGGCTGGCAACGCAACCGATATTTCCTGCATTGCAAGCGTTCATAATTTACGTGTGCCACAGGTGGGCCGTATGCTTGTATGTTTCCCGACGTTGAATAAGAAAAGTTGCATGTGGTGAGCCCTGTCGTATAGTAAACGAGGCTGAATCTCTGATCGAGGTAGGGTACATATGTACAGCCAAGCAACATCCATACTGGCGATTTACCGCAATCTTGCAAAGGCTGCTGCCAAGTCACTGATTGAAGGATTGTTTATTCTTTACTCTTACTACATATATCTCTCGAGTAACAAACGTTCATAGGCTATGGTAACTGCTATGTATATGGAGGGCCGTATATTTATCTGTCACCTGTCATAGTATAAAAAAAATATAAAATTTAATATGAATATTTAAGTTATTGCTGTTAATGTGAAATATCAGAAGGCGCACACACAAAAGGAAAATTATTCATTTATTAGGGAATTCCAGGAAAAATATTGGTACATGGGAATAACCAATAATAAATAGTAATACTCAGCGTATAAGTATCAATTCTATTATTGGATTAGCTGTAAGCTGTCCCACTTACTTAGGCGTCTGATATGTAAAGTTATTGAAATGCAATTTGCGGTACTTTCACGAATCTTTGTTATCCTTGCCAGTTGATCTATCCACCTGGATGGCCAGTATCGTGCGAACATGTGCTGAAAGAGTTACTACACTACTACTAAGGTCATGAAACGAAAAACCTTAATTGGCAATTATAACATCGATTAAAATGTTTGACTTCATTATATTAAATTTTATTGGCGTCATTATATTCGATTTGGTTGGTGTCCTTTTATTCAAATTGGTTTGTGTTATTTTATTCAATATGGTTGATGACATTTCATTCAATTTGTTTGGTGTTATTTTATTCATTTTGGTTGGTGTTTGATTAAAACCAAATTTATTGTAATAATACATAAAATTTGGTTGACGCTATTTTTATCAATTGTTGTAATTTCATTATATCTAGCTGACCCGGCGAACTTCGTACCGCCTCAGAATCAACAAATGTGTGTTAACTTATTAGGTGAAATAAATTCAGATTTTTATTAAGACAAAATGAAATAAAAATAATAAATATTTAAAAATATAAATGAGAAGTATTTTAATTATATTAAAACTAATGTAATTCACATGGAACCAAAGCATTAGCTTTATAGAAGCGAACGAAACATCGCGAACCATTGTTGTACTACTTTAAATTACGCTATTTGCTGGATGGGGTTGCATTTGATTCGATTCTCTTCATTGAATTGACTGCCGAGCTAACTTTCAGTTGTAAGTCGTGCGGGGTCAAGTCTGGCTGATTCCATGCTTAAAGCATTCAGTGGTATAGCTGGTTGCTTCGTCTTGGTTTGTTACATAGTCGGTAGATTTGAAAGAATGTAGTAGACCAACGACTTAAATATGAAGTTTAAGTGTTCTACATTTTTGTCCTTTACCGCAAGAATTACTCGTTCACTCAACCAGTTGCGATTTTTGAGGTCATCAAAGATGCTCGGGAATACCTTGTTGATGAGCTCGTCGTTCATGGAGAAGAAATTGCAAAATTCGGCGGAAACGAAATCGATCCGTTAGGTTCGTCGACAGGAATACGACCATTACTAATAGTTGATAATTGCTTGGAGAAACCTGCGGCAGATGGATCGTTTAGCAATGCGACTCGCATGTTCGCCGTCAGCTGAAGTTTCGTCTCATAATGCCACAGATTCGATGATTTAAGGCTTGCGTTTATTTCATCGGCAGCGGTTGATCTAGAAATGGCTGGTAGTATTAGGCGGAAATCGCCAGGCAGTAGAATCATTGCGCCTCCAAATCATTTGCCTAGATCGTTTGCATTCATCTCTGATGATGATTTTACATGTTACCAAAAATATCATGTTTAGTTTTTGCTGAGTGTTATGCAATGTTGCATGTCGGTTTTTCAGTCGTTTGAAGGTGATAATTTGAACGTTTTACGAGTCGTACCCTTTTGGCACCAGGACCACTATCTCAGAAGAAGCAACGGCAATTTCAGATTTATTGTGAAAAGTGGGCAAATTCAATGATATAAGGAAAATTTTCCTAGTTCCACCGAATGCATATAGGAAAAATAAGTCACTTCCATCATCAATTGCCTTGGTTAACGTGTCGCACACTTCCTTCTGTTGGGGGTCCAACAGTGGTAGGTACCCATTCGCTCTAACGGCTTGTTTCAATGCATTTCGAATATTACACATACACATCCGGATGATCAGGAACCATATTGCCTTGTTCCCGTCGTTGAAGTATCTGGGATGAGCGTTCCAAGTGTATCTACTCGCTACTCGCATATCAGAAGCAACGCTCGGTTAAATGGATCGCCTTGGCATATCGAAAAGAAACTGGTCAATGTTGTCGCTGGAGGTGTTTCAGCACTTACCAAGACAAACTGAAAAATATTCATTGAAATTTGTCAATTCGTTCTTAAGATATCATAAAAAAGGCATTTATTATAAAATATATGAGAAAATGCATTTCCTTCTTAAATATTTCTTCATTATTTTTTTCTATGTTTTAATAGTCATTCTGCTATTCGGGGCGGAGCCAAATCAAACAAAACAAAGATCATAAAAATCGGTCCAGTCGTTCCCGAGTTATAAATAGTGTAAATAACTCGACTTTATTTTATTTTTTTAATTATATACGAGTAGATATATAGATTTGTCAATTCGTTCTTGAGATATCATAAAAAGGCGTTTCATATAAAATGTATGAGTTATACCCAAGTTATACCTAAATAGTGTAACTATCCCGATTTTGTTTTATATATATAGATTTCATTGGGACCTTCAAAATACTATCGTAAAATTTGCTTAATAACCCCTGATATTTGGAATCCGTATAAATGTAGAAGCCAGTGATGTTGATTTATAGACTACGTTTCCATATTTAATTGAGATCTTATTCAAAAGCACAAATTTTGATCAGATATTTGACGAAGAATTTTGCTGGGATTTCTCTAAACCCTAAAGGAGAAAAAGTTCTACGGAATACGAAAGTTGGCGACACGACCCTTAATTAGTAAATTTTGACAGTGGAATGGTGATATCTGACGGGTTAGGGAAGAAAGTCACAATCTAAAGACCGCGTATGAGACTACGAAGCGTTAGGCGTCCCCTCTTTAGAGAGAACGATGACCTCAAATGAGCGCCCGGAAGTGCATATGGTGGAAAAAAGGCACAAAAAACGTTGTTAGCAATCTGAATATTTAAGGACCTCTCTGTTCGTCGTCAACTAGTGACGTGAATTTTCATCATATGACAGGCAGAGACTTTGTAGGGTATAATGTCTCTGCCTGTCATATCTGCAAAATGAAACAGTGCAGCGGTGCAAACGCTCGCGGCTTAATAATAAATAAGGATATATGTATAAAAGTAAGAAGTTCGCTCTATTCGACCCTGTCTCGTACCGCAGGATATTCAGGTTCAGTAAAAATTTAAATTTTTGATATTTAAGTGTCTTTAATTATTGTCTTACAACAGATTTAAAAAATTGCATTACTAACTGTTATATGTATAATACAAATGCGTTTACAGCAAGCTAATTTTTGACACAAAATGGTGTCTGTTAATATTTTTCCCAGAATATTTGGGGGCTTAATATTGAATGAGTCCAAAACATTTGATTGTTGGTTGGTGTCTGTTTATTTTGATGAAGGGTGACCATTCGACCGCGTGTTGACGCACGTGGTCCCTGAGCCCGATCACGTCGATTGACGTTAATGTGCTAGATAACAGTTTGAGCAACAAACTTCTGCAATGTCGTCACATTTTCGATGATAAAAAATCAATTTGTGTCATCAAGAGCTAGTTAACCTTTGTTATCAAAGTCCGCTATTTTTGAATGATGTGGTTTCATCTATAGGAAATTACCAATAATAATTTACACATGGATCCTATATAATTCAAGTATTATCATTATTAAATTGAATAACATATAATCGAATGACAGACAATAAAAATTGATATCTGCGAGTAATATGTATAGTGTTTGTATGAATAATTATTCCCGGGCCACCTTTAGATAGTGCTGCATTCATTGTGGCAACTGGATCCAACTAGAACTAGAACTCAATATACTTTTGGCGACGGCTTTTCAGGTATAGGAAAACCCCCTGAAAAACCGATGATATTTTCCTCTGGGACGAGTTTTATCTTAGAACTTTTTTCTTAGACCACGAACCATCATATCATGCTGTAGGCACTTTGAATACTCATGCAATAATTTAAAGAATGAAAGAAAGGCTCTTCAGCTTATTATGTATATTATTTAAACTTTCAACAGTCGAATGAGTATAAAGTAATTGTGTCGAATAAGACAATGGGTATATGTGCTTATAGTACTTACTTTCAAGCGCTGAATAAAAAATCATGGTATTGTTCCTTAGGTATAGAATTGATGAATATGTAACTGACAAAGATGTCTGGAAATAATTCAGCACAGACTGCACATCCACAGGTATACGGATCTCTCCTTCAACCGAAGGGGTTTAGAGCATACTCCACCACACTGCTCAAATGCGGATTGGCGGAGGCCATGTTTTCAAGTCGCCCGAGGGCCACTGATTTAGCTTAACGACTGTCATCTATCGATAACAGCCGGGACCGACGGCGTAACGTGCCCTCCGAAGCACGGAAAAACTCGAGATAGATAAAACCATCCATACATAGGCTGGTGTCGACATTGCTTAACCTGCGTGCTTGGTTAGACTTACACGCGCAATGATGCCATCGAGCTCTCAGCACCGACTTAATGATCTTTAGTTCTACAATTTCATATCAATATTGTACCATATTGGCTAATGTGAATTTATTTCAATATCTAATTAACAATTTTAAAAGATACCTATACCTATTGGCAAGTTTCTTTCTGCATTTCTTATTCGCCAACGGTAATTTCCGAAATGCTAGCAGATTAAAAAAGAAAAAGTGTAATAAGAGCATTGAATAAGATACAATCTAATATGTAGTAGGTATAATCGTAGGAGGTTGACTAGCAGTATTAGGGCAGTGATAGCCATAGATATAAAGAAATAAACTATTGACTGACTGGTCTCTTAGAAGCTTTCTGGTGCCTCGCACGAAAGCATAAGTAGGATTCCAGCTGTACTATATTATAGTCAATTATACTACCTAGTATTTATGGCAACATAAATACTGTTGCAATTAAAAATAAACAAAATATTACATTTGAATTTGGAATCTGTCATTTTTATATGATTGTTCATTGAGTTTTCTCATTTCTCATTTTATATATAATAGAAAAATAATATTGTGCGAAAAATACTATATTTTGATAGTTAGCATAATCAAAAGCACAAATACAAGTTTAACGAATAAATTTAAAATCATTTGCATTTTGCTCTCCATTCCAGCAAATTCTGACTTTACGGATTTCTTTTCTCTGTCCTGAATGTGAAATAGTGAGAAGAAAAAATTGAGCATCCATTATTTAATTAAATGAGGTATGTAAGGATCGCGTCGCGTGGCGCTCGGTTCACTCTGCCTACCCCGTAAGGGATTTGGCGTGAAGTTATAGACGGACATTGTTTAATTAAAAATGAATTATTATTTTATTTTAATATGGATTTGAATTGTTCGCATTCCAATTATTATTAAAAAACATAGAACTTTCATAGCCAAAGCAAAGAGTAATAACAGAAACACACGATAAATTAAATATTAAAACAATAATATATTAAATATATAATGAAAAATCAATGCGTACTATTTTTTGTTCGTGAATTTCCCGAAATTCGGAAATTACTACATTTATTCAATTTTAAACAAAAATACAATTCTTTTTTAAAACAAAATACATAGATACATGCACATATTCGTGTATTTTCAATGAGGCTCTTTGCACAATTGCACCGCTCGTCATTGTCATGGAAACAATCCGTAAAAATTGGAACTGAAATGAACGTGTTTTGGAGAACTGTATTGTTACAGGTTGAGGAAGAACTCTCTGTGATGGCTACACACAACATGACGAAGGTTTCTTGCATATGGAAGTTCTTAATTTTGGTTTGGTAACATGCGAGTTATGCGCCACTTTAGTGCTATAAAAAGAAAACACTCGTTTCGCACAAATTTTAGTCTACTGTCGCCTTATCAGATGACATACAAATATCCTGTAGAATCCCCTGAGATATTTTTATTGCATCAAATCTCACCTCACATAGGTATCGGCCACGTTGGTTATGAGAACTGGCATCTCAACTCAATATATTTTTGTGTTATCAGTGTCTTCACACGTTGTAAACATGAGTGATAACGGCGGGCGATGACTTGTGTGTCTTCTAAACGAATAATGAAATTATTACGGTCGGTTGACCCGGATATATACTCATAGGTAGGGCTGTTCAGTTCTATTTAATATACGAGAATTACTAAAACTGTAACATTCATTTATCTGAAACTTTTTACGACAATTACTTAAATTTATTTTTAAATAACATAAAGCGGGCCTCTTTTTAGACGCGGGACATTTTTTTTAAAGTTGGATATCAAAAGTAATTAATTGGTGGTTATAACCTGCACTAAAGAATATTTCATTTCCCAGAACTTAACTAAAGTGCTTCCATTTAATGATTTTGTTTTTATATGATAGTTATACGTAATGCTTTTATTGCGTCACCCTTCCAAACATAGTAGTCTGAGATATATGAAAATTCTAATTTAGTAGATTCTATATTGTTTAAAAAATACAATAATTAAAGAGAAATATTAAAGATACGTGAGTATTTGTTTGGTAACATAGAGCGGTTTGGATTTTCAACAGGTCTGCAAAAATTTTTGGGCTAATAAAACAGTATCATTGTACTTATGTTATTATAACTGTATATTATTGTTGTACGTCTGCGGCACTATCGACTTCTCGAACTCTCTCTACAGCATAGAGTTCTTCGAAAAAGGCGTGAAGAGATTTTTGCAGGGACGCTTGAGTGCTGCCTCTGACGTTATAGGCATCCATAGGCGGCAGTAACTGCTTACTAACAAGCAGACTGTGTGCTTGATTGTGGTTCTTCAACATTCACAAGTGGAGTAGGCCAGATCACATACCAGCAGTGATGCTAAAGCTGTGTACTATCGAATTGTGTTCTATGCTAACGCGCTTTTTCGTGCTTTCGTACCCCACTGGGCAAGACCCGTCTTCGTGGAATACCGCCAATGTGCACCCGGTGCCCAAAAAGGGCGATAGATCAGGTTACACCAAGGTATACCAGGTTATACCAAGACACAAGTCTGCGCGTTCACCGCAAAGAAAATCCCATTTGCTGTGGTTCTTCAATTCCAGACCACGTCGCCCACAATTGCTAAGAGTATTGAGATTTTCGGTGTCGAGATCTCTAGCGATGTTCAGTATCGAGGTCACCTGGTGGAGAAGGTCAAGCTGGCATCCAAGAAACTCGATGTGCTCAACAGAGCCAAACAGTACTTCCTCTCGGGGCAAAGACTTATGTTATATAAGTCCCAAGTCAGACCGCATATGGAGAACTGTAGCCACCTTTGGGTGGGAGCACCTAAATACCAGCAAGGACCTTGTGACGCGGGAATAAAAATATAACAAGTACCAAGATTAACAAAATTAATCACGAATACTTGTTTTTATAAATACATTACTGTGTTTTGAAATGCGCCTTCCGTCCATCTCAAGTGGGGAGAGTACTGGTGACCAGAGTCACAGGCTCAGGCCTAGTTCAGGCGCCAGTCTCTCTCAATCTTAATTAGTATTACATATTAATATTTTCATTGTATACCTACCAAATAAGTAAGATTGTGAAGAGAAAAAAATAAATATATTATTATAAAATAAATATATTATTATTACGCGTAAGTATCTTTTGAAAGACATTGACGCCTATCTATGGAAATTTCTGTATTCTAAGACATGGATTCGTAGTAGTTTCAAGTATTATTTACATTTTTAAACTGTTTCAGTTGCGCCACTCTCTCCCGACACACATACGTTATCTCATTGATAAGGCATTCATTCACACTAGCTACTTATGTTGGGCAGCTTAATGAAAGCACGGAGACCGCGGATGGACATATTAAATCTAGGACTCCGGGTCTGTGAAAACGTGGCGTGCGGTCATTTCTTGGGACATAAAGCCACTTTAGTTTTGGTACTCATGGGGATTTAATTATTTTTAAAAAGTAGGTATATGGGCAGTTAATTACATAGTAATCAGCTCAATTATGTTTAGTATTTATATAATTAATAGATTCAGGCGTTATTTTGCGAAAGTAAAATTTACATGCAATTTGATCTAACCTGCTTTGTGTGCTTCCGCCACTAATTAGTTTATGCGGCCTAGCGCCGGCCGGCACCCACCCACTACCGTTAGTTGATGCAACATGCCGACACTGCCATGGCTGCTCCGGTAGCCTCTGCCTCGGCTGCTGCGGTCGTCGGCCATCTGGAACAGAATCCGCATGCCCCCACCACCACCGTCGCTGCCACGACTGGCCTGGTCGTCGCTGCGACACGTGTTTCGCCTCTCCATAGATGTCGATGTTAAGATCTCTCTGTAGATGTTAATCGTAAGAACAACATGCTACAAGTGACTGTTACGATTAACAAGCAATTAAGCACATAAAGCAGGTTAGATCAAATTACATGTTTAGCATTTATCTTACAATATCTTTTTTTTTAAATATGTGTTATTGCTCAGTAGCTGCAGCCCGCGACATCGTCCGCGCGTATACCAGTATCCCGTGGGAACCGCTTTTTCTATGTGTTCTGCATCAAAGAGTCGTATCGTGATGTTGAATAGCCTATATATAATCTTCCCCAAGAGTCGGGCTATCAAAAGCAAAAATATTTCTCGAATTCCTTCTGGTAGTTCCAGAAGATAGCGCGTCCATACAAGCATACAAATGCTTTCGCTTTATATATTGGTACTAATTTAATGCAAATAATTTTGTTACATCAAACGTAGAAGTGGAACATATTATTACAAGAAAGCTCTTCTAGCCAACCCTATACGTAGTAACAAAACAAGTCATTGGGCAGGTGGTGCCAGTTTATGCCAGAGTAGCTGTACGGTGTGAAAATTATAAAGTATTTTATATGCGATAAAGCATCATTTCTACAGAAACCTCATAATTTAAGTTACTTGGAAAATATAGTGCGGTGTGTTTTTTTTATACTACGTCGGGAGTCATACAAGCATACGGCTTATATTAATCGGTTACCGTAGCCTATGAACGCTTGTAATACATTAAGTATTACATGGGCGATGCCTCCTCTGCTGCTAACACAGCAACTCTTTAGGAGCTTACTGGTGATCTCGCTCACACGCAGGAACACAACAACCCTCTAGGGAGATGTTATTTGGCTGCGGTTTTCTGTTAGATGGAGGTACTTCACCAGATGGGCTGCTTTGATGCGCCCTACCTCTCTTAACACATCCAGACCAAGATAAACAGATATGTTCATGCACACAAATGTTTGTCTTGTGTGGGAATCGAACCCACGAGCGTTGGTGTCAAAGTCGCGTCATTCCCGACTGCGCCACCGAGCTCGTCGTGTTTGGAAGTGCAACCTTCCCCGTGCAAAACATTCTATAGTGGATAAAGCACGTGCAAAGAGAGTAATGTCGTCATTTAAATTTTATGGGCTTATTACGGGTACATGTATATTATTAGCCAGTGATCATCAACTGTCACACCTCGTTTCTAACCTGTGTTACAGGGTCCTCGAGCACATCACCGTGTGTGTTTTCTATCGGAATTGTTAAAAATTTTCTTTTACGTGGACGCTTAAATATTTATGAATACAATAAAATCAAGTTTTACCGCTTAGTTGTACAATATGTCATCGTGTATATTTTGAAGACAATCCAAACAATATGGTCATACACATATCGTTGACCTATTTTTCTAGGAACCTAGTAACGATTTTTAGTTGGGTCTTAGGTTTCATTACTATTACTTACACAACTTCAACAATGACATCTTTGATTAGAAATGGGAGCGCAAGGAATTCCTATAGGTACACGCTGCGTTTTTTTTGTAATTGAGTAAAATTGACATCAAGTAAAATGTAAAATGTTCAAGGCAATTTGGCGAGTTCGGTAACACGACTTTGACACCAACGCTCGAAGGTTCGAATCCCACCCAAGACAAACATTTGTGTGCTTTAACATGTCTACTATTTGTGTTGGTCTGGGTATTTTTAAGAGAGGTAGGGCGCATCGAAGCAGTCCGACTGGGGAAGTACCTCCTCACAGTAAAACCGCAGCCAAAAAGCCAAAACTCCCTGGAGGAATGTTGTGTTCCAGTGTGTGAGTGAGGTCACCAGTAAGTTCCCAAGGAGTTGCTGTGTTAGCAACAGAGGTGGCATCACGCGAATGAACTTAATGTATAAGCAGCGTTCATAGGCTCCGGCAACCACTTTGGGTGTATCGTATGCTTTTATGCCTCCCGACGTCGTTGTACTACTTGTATTGTTAACCCGTTACGAAGACGTATTCAAATAAAGTTCACGGCCGTGTTTATTTTTATTTTATATAAGAGGGGAGGATAGAAGCGCGTGTGTCACTTGCTGGTAAATATCATTAACAACCGTAATCCTTGTGCTCGTTTTGGTTTCATCTTTTTCAAATACCATACCATAACCCACAGATGTTGTATAATCCTCATACACAGACTCCACAATACTTTTGCACAATTCTGTCAAATGCATTCTCAAGATTCTCTAGATCTTGAGATCGCAGTAAATTCCTGTAAACTGATCGCAGTAAAACCTAGTACTATTGTGTTACACGTGTATCTTGCGTATTTTCGGGGCAGCGTCAACTGACAGGATACGGTGTAGTATTTTGTCAGTTGCAGTTGCGAGTTGGGATTCTCTTTCACTTACCGTCAGGAAAAGAGGAGCCACTATGTTGATCTGATATAAAAAAAAAAGTTAAAATGCTGTTCCGTAAAGCTAAGAAAACGACAATTTTAAGGTTAGTGTTCGAAAATGCGGCCTTATGAATATTTTTTATGACAATGATTTTATACTAGCTGCTGCCCGCGGCTCCGCCCGCTTGGAGTCAAATAACGTAGCCTATGTGTTAATCCAGGTCATAATCTATCTACGTGCCAAATTTCATTAAAATCCGTTCAGCCGTCGTGAAAGAGCAACAAACATCCGTCCATACATACAAACTTTCGCATTTATAATATTAGTAGGATAAAAGTAATGAAACGAATGAACTTATTTCATAAAAATCGTTTTTTTATCAATTTCGTTTACAATATTTACCGAAACCGATTTATTTTCTGTGTTATTTCTGTGTTATTTTGCTAAAGGGTTCCTGGATAGTGATAAAATCTAAAATGAAGAATAATATAAAAATGTATTTTATTAATTCGAACAGAAATGTATTTATTAAAAAAATAAAATGGAGGAAAAAGTTAACAATATTTTAAAAAGGCAGCGTGCTCTCGTACTAAGAACATTAAATATTTGCTGGATGACGCTACGTTACGGCCGTTATTTTCAAGTTTCGAAGGATATCCGCCGTCAGAGCTTCACGTTCTGTGATTGTTGACGTTGACGTCCAACTTTACTTGCCCGTAGCTATTTAGCATGTAAGACAAGCTTTTAATTTTAGTTGGGTACATGCACCGATGTATTTGGTGTTTTCTTTTTAAATTTGTTCAATTGTCGAATTTACTCGTAATAGGATATAATTGCAACTATATATGTACGGCCAAACGTATAAGTGCATGCCGCCAACTTATTTGTAACTTTGAACAATACCTACCATTTATTATGATTCATTTTAGTCGTAGGTTATTTTTAGAAATTTTAATATCATTATATTGCATGAAGTTGTGCATAAGAAATGAATAGGATAATTCTCACCTATATACTTAAGAATTGTAGAGTTATGTGTCATCTGAAACAAAATATTATAAAAATAAATAAATAATCGATCTATGCCATTATGCAGCGTATCTAGTTAAAAACAAAGCAAAGCTTGTACAGTTAAGAGCGTATCAATGTTCTGATGTTTGTACCGTTCTTATTGCTTTGGCAATTCAATAATAATCATTATTGAAAAATTTAGGAAAACATATTATTATATGAATTTAGGGCAGTGATAGCATAGTGGATAAAGAACGTTTACTTTAATAGTTACTAAAGAATGCCCATTAACCCCGGTCCATGGTTCGAATTCCCGCGTGTACCGCTAAATTCGTGTTTTGGGATATATGTACTTCACCGCCGAGCTACAGATGATTACAAATATGGACATATTTGTAATCATCTCTAGCTCGACGGTGAACAAAAACATCGTAAGGAAACCCTGAAGTCCCAGAAATCATATTTCAAAAGACGAAGAAGGAAAATCAGACCTTTCTTAGGTCTTAGGTCACCTAAGACCTTTGTAGAGGCCAGACGGTAGTCGCTCAACGTAGAACTCAGTATCTTCACCAAATTCTTAGTGTTAGGTAGCGGCCGGGCCAGGCAGACCACGTCAATCCTAATACATTAGGAAACGATAACTAAGAAGAACATATTACTCGTATCATATTAATTTGCATGTTTCTGTACTGTTGCGTGTTTTATCAGAAGGTGATGTCACGAGCCTTAGAAACCGACGAGTGTGCATGCGAAGAGCAATGAAAGCTAAAGAAGCGAGTGAGGTTTGTAAGGATCTAGTCATGTGGCGCTCGGTTCTCTCAACCTACTTCGCAAGGGATTCGGCGTGAAGTTATAGCTAGATAGATAAAATTGGCATATAAACAAACTCCCATCCCCTTGTAGACATATCTGCCAGCCAATTTTTGAGTCATTCATATGATATCGATACATACCTATATGACTTTCATACATAACATTTATTTAACGCGGCTATAGAACTTTTGCATTCATCTGCCATTACTAATTTTGCAGCATATGCCAATGGCCGCCCCACTGCCACTTCAGTTTACTAACAATGTGGGATATATCGAACACGCCGATTCGTTCTACGCCGATTTTTCTCTTTCTGGATTCAATCTCTCAGATAAACTCCGAGCCAAGTGACTGTATACTAGCCCAACAATGGCGAGGATCTGCCTTGGCGCCGTAGATCAAAGCGGTGATGACGCAGTGATTAAAATCTTTGTCTATTAAATAAATAATAAATAAATAAATATTGTCGGACAAATTACACAGCGCCACCTAGCCCCAAAGTAAGCGAAGCTTGTGTTATGGGTAGTAGACAACTGATAAACATACGTAAATACATTTTTTTTGTAAATACATACTTATTATACATAGAAAATATCCAAACCGAGACAAGCAGACATGTTCATGCACACAAACGTTTGTACTGTGTGGGAATCGAACCCACGAGCGTTGGTGTCAAAGTAACGTAACAGCGCGTTCCACCACTGCGCCACCGAGCTCGTAAACATTGAGATGTCAGCGCGGTCGGATTATGTCAAATTGGATTGCTGCAAGGTGAATTGTACTTGTCCGATCGTATGTACCTACACCTATAGTGTAAATAAGTCTGAACTGAAAACTCTTTTGTAGGTAAGTAGTAAAACGAAATGAAAAACAAAAATAAATGTAATTATTATATGTACTAAATTTACGTGTTAAAGATGTGAATGCCTATTCCTCCTACCTACTCGTACTAATGTTTTATACCGACTGGGTATAAAAATATTTCTGAAATCAGTACTACTTCAGTCAATGTTTGGATAAAGCATACTCAGAACTACCAAACATGGTATCAGAGAGATCTGTTAGTATAAATTATAAAGAGGCGCAAAATTGAAAACGTAATGCAAAAATTAAACCATTTATGTAAGTAAAACCTTGGACGTTACAGACGTGCAGAATAAGCGATCCGGTTCGAACTGGTGCGAGCAAAGGTGGTCAAGGATAGTAATGTTCTAGATCCGTGGGATTTGGCGGGTGTCGCGCAGTGTTTGTCCAGGCGGGTCCCCGTTTGGTGCTCCAGAAAGCGGGCAACCAGGGCGTCATGCCGACAGTTTGCATTTAATCGATTACAATAATTAAATTACATGATGACGTAGCGACAGCTGCGCAAGCGCCGATGTATGCGCAAGTGTCGACATGACGAGCTGTTTGAGAAAATCAAAGGAAGAGCCACGCGCTGGTCTCACGCCGACATCGGCACGCTTTCGTTTACCAAAAATGTGTTACTATATGTAATATACCTTTATAGTATGGAGAACCAACTCAAGAAGGTAATAAAAAATCTATTCCACTGGATTTGCATGATAGCACAGTGAAAATTAAAAAAGTTACAAAACGTTTAACTCCATAGATCGGTTTAGATACCGCCAAATAATGCAGAATATTCCGAGTCCTATAACTATGTTCTCTTTTCTAGTATACATTAGTAGTTCTTTGAATAAATATTAAGTTCGAGCAGTAAAATATTGCAATACACGAATATGAATTGCATGTATAATGCTTCCGGTATTGAAGCGTCCGTATGTTGCGGTAATTGCTTACTTATTAGGCAGGTCATATGCTTGTTTGTCAACGTAGGCCCTTACAGGCTACGTTTGTATTAATAAATCCAAAGAATTTTATCCTCAATAATTTTTAGCAACATACCAAATTTCATAATAAGCTATTACTGCAGCCTATACCAGAGGTAGCACTCATGTCAACTCAGAAAGTACACGGCTTTATGTATAGTAATACTAATCTGAGAATATTATTCATTTCAAAACCTGTAATTTACGAAACTCTAATTTAATATTAAACCTAATCTGAAACTGTTCATACTTGGAACCAATTCCTTGACCAAGCAAGCAGCGCGATTGTAGAAGGGAGTTGTGTATATCATGTTAAATGAGCTGTCTGAACACAGCCCATGAAGAGAAGGAGTTAGAGTCTCTCCTCAGACTTGGCAGAGAAATAGGCTCAATGACAAACAGACACAATACTATGTACATATACTTGAGACCATCAATAATCATAACAGCTAAATTCTAGTTATCAGAATTGAATCAAGCTTCTCTGTGACGTCGAATTTAATTAACAGAAGTCGCTGCCTCCAGCTGAAGTACCTACTGTTTCGCATTGTAAGCACATAGAGATGTCGATTTTTATTGACGTGGAAGCTAAAGACAACATTTATGTGTAATTAGTACTGTTGTGTGAATGAGGATCGCTTATATTCATAGAGAAAGATAAATGCAGAAATGGCGTCGTGGATAGCACTAGGCCACAAATAGACACACAAGGTTCGCTGTGGTATATATTTCTGGTATTATTATTCTGGTATCGATTAACAATCGAGTAATCTAGTTGATTTCCGCACCCCATTGTTAATATAGCTGTTAACAGCGGGAGTAGCAACGCGCGAGCGATACTTCCCATATTGGAAGCATTCGTAAGCTATTGGTAGGTTGCAGATTTTCCATTAAATGAGGCTGGACTTTTTAAACTTATTTCGAAAAGTCATCATAATTTGGAATTTCCCTTATAAACAAATTGTAGACTTCGAATTAGGATGTGACTTCTAAAATTTTAATATTTATATTGTTTTTGTAATGTTAAAATGTTTTTTTTTGTATTACCTAGCTAAACAAACTGATTAAACTGAAAATTTAATCAGGGCTAATTTAAGTTAAGTACACACTGTAAAAAAATGTTCAATTCATTTCTTCAGTAGATGAGCACAAATATGTACTCATATATACTCACATAAACGTTCGGTTAGTCGGATAGTTGTCTGAAATAGTATAGAACATACCATTCGGCCTAATAATGTAAATATAAGCAATATTGTACCGCAATATATTATATTTAAAGGTATAATTTGCGGCTAACTTACTTGCTGATATTTAAATATGCTACGCCACATAGCCACAACAATTCATAGTAAACATAAGTACAAAATCAGAATGGCTATGGCTAAGTATCTATGAGCTATCAAATTTCCAACCTCGAAGACAATCACCGTGACTTGTTCAGAACCGCCGCATACGTATAACAAGCAGTTATAATAAAATGTAATCGTCGGTTCCCTGGAAATCCCCAACATTATTCTAAAGTAAATTCAGCACTCTAGCCGCACAACCATCTCATTCCCTGCAAATCGGGAAATACCTACACGATTGCCAACAGAACAGCTAGTGTGTTTTATGTCCTTATGTTTATTTCTATGTTCACTGTATTAGCTCTTACTTGAAACAACAAATCAGAAAGGACTGATAGGGTTTAAACATATTCTGTACTATGTATTCCAACCATTAGGTCATCAGACTATGGTACTTTAATGCTAAATATATATAAATTGCGATTATTGAGTTCTTAATAATTGCAAATTAAGTAATTGACGCTTTTCTCAGTCTTCTCTGGACTCAACTTTCTTAAACAGCTGGCATTCCCTTATCTGTTGTGTCCGCTATTCTATTCTATACTGGTTCACATGTATCTTTTGTTAAGCTCGGCTAAAACCAAATGTATCAAATTTAGTCTTCCAAATATGACTTCGGCCAATACTGAAGTTCTCATTGGGAATAATACGAGTATATTAGAATTTGGTAACAATACTATGTTTCTTGGAATTACAGTAAACTCCAAAGTACAATGGGCCTCAGTTCGCTGCATATGCTGTTAGGAGAATTAGATAATTGATGGATGTGGCTACTGCGCGCTTAGTCTATTTCAGCTACTTTCACAGCTTTATGTCGTATGGTATACTGTTGTGCGGAACAGTGGCTGACAATGAGATAATTTTTATCCTATAAAAAAGAGCCATTTGCTCTATTTATAACATGGACCCCAGAGAATCACTCAGGTAACTGTTCAAAGAAATAAATACCCTCACTTTTGCTTCTCAATATTTTTATGAAAACATAATGTATGTCCAATATATAGTAAGATGTTATAAATAATATATATAATACATTCAACAAAATTGACGTTACGACGTAAGTTTTATGAAACTTATAAATAAAACAAGTTAAGAACACTTTGTTCTTAACTTTGTTAACGTTTGTTGTTTTTTGTTGTGTGTAATGTGTGTTTATTGTTTTCGAATATATTCTCCTTTACGGATTTTCCACGTGTTGGTTAATCACGGCCTCTTCCGACTTCGTAAAAGTCAAATTTCTTATCTTTGATTATTGAGAAAATAAAGAAAACACAGGGTGATTAAGACTATGTGTAGGATGTGTCTACTATTTCCGAGGCTTAAAATGAGAAGCGTTGGCATGGGATAAGAGGATGCGACTTCTCGGTACTCTTTATCGAATTTTTAAGCCGAGTGGGTATTTGGTCTTCAAGCGGGCTTGTGTAAGCAGGGTAACAAAAGTGTATACCGTGGTACCGTATGGGAAAAACGCAATATTTTTTACTTATATTTCTCGCCTATCACACTCAATTTTGAATTCACAAGATTGAGGCAATTATCTCTGATTTAAAATGTGAAATCTCCTCTGATAATATCGTAAGCAGCATTGGAATGTCCATGATCGTACTTAGGCAACATTTTTACAAGACCAATCAAACAAACTCGTTCCTGTTCTACTGTAATTGAGTGAGTAATCCCACGAAAACATAATTTCTAATTTTACCGACATCCAAATATCCCCGAATGTCATGTCACTTCATACTGATGCTTCGGTTTTATTCAAGTACCCGCTTAACAATATCCGCATTCTTTGCTTAACCAGATCTTTAAAAAAACACGTTCACATAAAAATATGTAGCACAAATTATATTTCAGTGACATTATTAAGACCTGTACTGCAAATAATATTAGGACACACATAATTAACACTGAATACTTCAGGGCTATCTACAGATTCATTAGAATACCTACAGTACAGATAATAAGAAATAATTATTCAGAGTTATGTTCTTCCTAGCTTGACGCTTTGACATTAATCATTATTATACCGATCAAATTATAAACTGAGATAGAATAGTTGAAACATTTCAAAAATTATATTATCGACATAAAAATGTAACAAATAATACTTTTTTAATAAATAGACATGTAAATAACCCAAAATTATGCTTAAAGATTATTTAAAAATTAAAAATGCCGCGTAAGTAGCCTGCAAATTTCGGCACGCGCGACGTCATTTCTAAGTAAACAAACTAATAACAAACAAGTAAGTTGAGTGCCACAAACATTCAATACCATCAGGAATGAAATAATGCTTTTTACGGCTTGTAGGTTGATTAGGTATATACAAATGACGTCACGTCTTTTTCAATCTGCATTTTTAAATTAATAGGCATTAGACAGTTTTGAGTCTATTAGGTACAGTTTATTTACTTAAAATGATATTTTTTTATGGTAATAGATATTCAATAAGATTAAATTGAAAAAAAAATCGAAATGTTGTCCGATCCTCTATTGTAGAATCATTCCTCATGTTCTCTGGCTGTCCTTCAAACAGTTACTTTACACTTATTTTCTCGAAGTAGCTGCAGCAATACCTAAAAAACACTATCTAGATGATGTAATTTCGATGTGATATCAAAGAGGATCAATTTAAAATGAAGCTAAGGTATGCGGTCTACATAAGATGACAAGCAAACCGCGGAACCCTATTTTAGTTGTCCAACGTTAGTTTTGTTTATTGCAGGACTGATACCGTTTTCAATCACGTCTTTTTCTTGCTACTATAATTCACATAATCAATATTGTTCCAACCACTAATCTTAATTATTATTAAAACCATTTCAGTGTACCCATTCAACAAATGCCACATCTTAATATAACTAAATTTCAGTTCTAAATAATTATTTACGTTTGATGTTAGCCCGGAAAGATGTCGCTGGACACGAGTAGTACCTAGTTAATGAAAGCGTTATTTTACGAAAGTCAAATTGACAGGCAATTTGATGAGTTCATGGGAACTAGCGCTGACCAGCTACGCCCACCCATTACCAATAGTAGATGTCGTCGCTGCCTCGGCTGCTGGAACCGTCTCTGCTATTTCCTACTATCAGGAACAGGAACCATCTGCGTCCGTTACCGTTGCTACCCTGGCTGCTGTCGTCTCTACGACACGTACCTATGTCCATACATAATATTCTAACAACTAACACCTACAGCGCGTGAGAATACCTCGTGGAGAGCTATTCCTGTTTAATTAACCAATTAGTAGAGGAAGCACAAAAATAGTTAGTACTTTGAATTGCCTGTAAATAAGCAAGTCTTATTTATATGTAGCCGAAGTGTCTATTATTTAAGTAATTTAAACCAAGCCATGTTGGTACTTTGCATGTGCAAATTTTTTCAGTGTTGGTTTCTCATGATTTTTCTGGTGCACTTTCATAGAAGTCCTGACGTCATATTGTTGAGCAATCTAATTAATAGCTTAACCATATTAAAATAATCCTAATGGAGCTCTTTAATTGAAGAAATGGGAAGAAAGTGCTAGGAAAGAAGACTGTTCCTTTATTGAAATGTAAGTGAATGGGTAATAACGAAGAAGATGGAATGCAAATGTTTGTGTAGGTATTTTACGTTATTTAAATTCACATGGAAACCACCTGTCCTAAGTTATGTTTGTGAAGTGCGAACACATGATGTTACATTTAATTATGCGAGGGAGCAGTGTGCCTATTGACTATTACATAGATTTTCCACATTAAGGCGACATTTTTTTTTATAATTGCAAATTACTGGTTCGATTTAGCTGAAAATTTATCAAGTTACTTTCACTATAAAATATTCCTTTAATGGCTGAAAAGAAAATTAGCGCAATCTTTTCTTTGCGTAGCCACAGTCATTCATGTGTGTGTACGGTGATTACATTTTGTGCAGATTCTAGCGTTTTATTAAACATTCGGAATTACGAAATTTATATTCTTGCCGTGGAGCTCCTAGCCAGAGGCTCTATGAAGATATTGCTGAGTGTAATTTTATTGTGTAAAATTTTACTTTATAAATTACATACATATACAAATAGACGGTAGACGTATTTGCAAAAACTTTTTGAAAGCTATACTTAGTCTAGCCATAAATACGGTTACAATTAAAAGTAAACAAAATATTACATTTATATTTGGAATCTGTCATTTTTATATTATTGTTCATTGAGTTTTCTCATTTTGGTGCCAATACATTGTACAATATTTTGCGATATTAAAATGGAGTGGGGTGATAAAAACAAACGAATCGCTGTGATTGCATTACACAAAGTAGGTATGGAGCCAAATGCAATTTTTAAAACTCTCCATACGCTTGGTATTAGTAAAATGTTTGTGTACTGGGGTATTGAGCAGTCAGTACCCGTTATATACGTTTTCCCATACATTTCGCGGTCGTATACGACCACCCGGGTTTCGAAGGGTTAATAGGTACAATGAGACCTCCTCTTTTTGTGACAGAAAATGATCTGGCCGTCCACGTAGTGTTTGTACGAAAAAGGTGGTCAAAGCGTGAAGGGAAAGAATTCGAAGAAATCCTGTCCAAAAGCAAAAGATTTTATCTCGGGAGATGAAGATAGCACCTAGAACCATTTCGCGTATTTTAAAAGATGACTTAGGACTTGCAGCCTATAAGAGACGTACTGGTCATTTCTTAACTGATAATTTAAAAAAGAATAGGGTGGTAAATTCGAAACAACTACTGAAGCGGTACGCAAAGGGAGGTCACAGAAATATTTTGTTTACGGATGAGAAAATGTTTACAATTGAGCAACATTTTAACAAACAAAATGACCGTATTTATACTCAAAGCTCTAAGGAAGCTTCCCAATTAGTCGACAGAGTGCAACGTTGGCACTATCCGACTTCAGTGATGGTTTGGTGGGGTATTAGCTATGAAGGAGTGCCTGAGCCATACTTTTGTGAAAAAGGTATCAAAACATCGGCACAAGTGTATCAACATACCATTCTTGAGAAGGTAGTGAAGCCCCTTAACAACACCATGTTTAATAATCAAGAATGGTCCTTCCAGCAAGACTCGGCGCGGGGTCATAAAGGTCGGTCTACGCAGTCTTGGTTGGAAACGAACGTTTCGGACTTCATCAAAGCTGAAGACTGGCCGTCGTCTAGTCCCGATCTTAATCCGCTGGATTATGATTTATCGTCAGTTTTGAGAGTACGGCTTGCTCTAAACGCCATGATAATTTGGAGTCTCTAAAACAACCCGTACGATTGGCAGTGAAGAATTTTCCCATGGAAAGAGTGCGTGCTTCTATTGATAACTGGCCTCAACGTTTAAAGGACTGTATGGCAGCCAATGGAGACCACTTCGAATAAGCTTTTTATATTTAAATTGTTTTATATTTATGTATTAAACTAATACACTGTAAAAGTAATAAATGTTATTTGCAATAGATTTTTTTTCTTTGTTTCAGTATTTATGGCAAGAATAGGTATAGCATATGCCATTTGTTTTTACAAAATAGCATATCATCGTGCGACGAAATGAATTTGACTAGAGAAAATGTTGCTGCATGATTTATTACGACTTTCTTTGCCCCACCCTGTGCGACTGTTTATAACTGGTTTAATGGATTCTGACTGGATGGGAGTAAGCTCACTGATAACTTGCGCGAAGGACGGCCTTCTGCGGCGACGACTGAAGATAACGCAAGTGATGTGCGAATAATAACAAGTAGAGTGACATATTAACTGATTCGGACAAGTTTAGGCATAAAATGATGATTGGCTGATTCTTTGGACGGACATTTTGCAATAATTGTACAAAAATATAAAATAACTATTACTGCCGATTGGTATGTTAGTCATTGTTTACCAACCTTGAAAAACGTTCGACAGCAGCGCTCAAGAAGTAGCAGCTCCATTCTCATTCACGACATCTCCAGCTCACTCTGCCAGTCGGACTACCGAATATTTGTCTATAGAAGGCGCGGAATTAGTGAGTTATTGTTTTTTCAGTACCGACCTGGCACCGTGTGACTTTTATTTATTTCTCAAAATAAAAGATAAACTCAGAGGATTTCGTTCCATGAACCCTAAATTTGCCGTGGCTGCGTTGGAAAGAGGTGCGATAGAGATCCCTAAAGAATAGCGTGCTCACTGCTTCTATCAGTAGTTCCGTCGATTTCGGGGCAATTACAATAACTACACCTAGAATGGAAAGTCAATAACAATAAAGATATTGTTTATGTAGCTTGCTAATAATAGTATGAGGTGCTTTATAGTCAGCATACACAATTAGATATATCCAGAATTGTTAGTGAACAGGTCTTTTTGCATATGTTTTATGACTCTATTTTTGTTGTTTCCTTATTTACAACAAAAAATATAGAAGATACTGATACGTGTGAAGTTCAATAGTGATATACAAATAACTAAAAGTACCTACTTAGTACAAGTCCAGTTATAGACCCAGCGTTGGACAATAAGGCAAGCTTAAAATATTTTTGACTAAAAGTCCAAAACAGAGGAGAATGTTTTTATATTTTAGTAATCTGATTTAATATACGAATGTAATCGGGATCTATAAAAAAACGTTCAAAAGAGAGTGTTTTTGATATAAATAGGTCTCAAAGTCAGCAAGCTGAAGTCTCAGTTGACTTGCTACATTTGTGGTATTTGTTACAGTAGACAGAAAAGTCCTGAAGTTAGGAGCACCTACTAAACAAGAAATAGTTGAGCTTTCCCGTGCTAGATGAATCAGAGATTAAAGAAAATATATCACGATTTGGCATAGCTTAGAATCATACACGATCATGGCAGCAGTAGACATCTAGATATAGAATTTAGAAGAATTTATACAGAAGAATTTAAAATAGGGATTAACTTGAACGTAGATTCATAGAAGAAATGTACTTTATTGTATTTAGATAAATTTCGAATTGGTTAAAGTTCATTCAGATCTTAAAATGGAGTTTGGTCGAGAAGCAGCTGCAACATAATACTAGAAAATACTATAAAGTACCTACAATCTTCAGCAACACCGGCTGTTAATTTTGCTGATGATGAAGTTTCTAGTTTCTTCAGGATATGTATCTATCTAATCACTTAAAGTAGGTAGAAGTACCTATATTAACTCTAAGGATTTGGAATATATCCATATTCCATTCTATCCGAATAGTAAATCTTATTTCTATCGGAGTAAGGATGGAAATCATTTTATTATGTGATGTGTTGTTAAGATTGCATTAATCATATTATATAAGACTAATTCGAGCCAATAATACTTATGTCTCTCTTATAGGGCCTAACTAAAAAAAAACAAATTGTGTTGATTTGTCAGCAGGATTTTGAGATTGAATATTTTTTATGAATTAGGTACTCATTAAATACAGTACAACTACAAAAGTTTTATTTAAAAACATAGGTATACTGAAAACACGGGGAGCACCCTGTGGTCCTTGATCTGAGTAAGGGCTCGGATAATATGAAAACAGATAAAATATTGTCTGATTTTAGGTTAGGTTATAATTACCTAATATTTACATTCGATTCAAATGTTTTTATATTTTTTTCTGTATGAATTAATCTGGCTTTGATTTTTTAGAATATGTACTTTATTCACTTTAGTGTGTATATATTTGATAAGAAGGTAACTAAAATTCAATTACAATAATTACCTATTATATAGGACACATCAAATCAAATACACATCCCAATTATTAGATATGTTAATAAAATTGCATATTAAGTATTAATTAACTTGAATCAGCTTGTTTTCAATTATTTAGAAATACCTTAGTTATAATTATTTATTTTAATTCAAACTTTAAACAAATAGTACTTTTTGTCGTATTTAACTATTTGAAAAATAATAGGTACATGCAAAGAATATAAGAGCCTGTAAATGAAAAATTTAATAAAAAGCAGTATTAATAAATTAAAAATAATGTGTCATATGATAAGTAAGGTGTGCATGTGTGCGCGTAGAGAAGGCGCGCGCGCGGGGCCCGGCGGCGGCGGCGGCGCGGCACGGCGCGGCGCGGCGCGCGCTGTCGCGGTAGGTATGGCGAGAGGCCGAGCGGGGGCGCGCACTCACACAGCGGCACGGCGGCCAATCGCAGCGAGGCGCGCACGCACACCGCGGCGGCGCTGCTAAGCCAAAAACCTAGTTTTCTTACGAAAAATGTGTCAATTTTGTGCAAGTTTAGGGTGGCGGCGCCCTCGCGCACGCCGGCCGCCCTCGTAGCTTACTCTCTTTGACAGATTTAACACTCGGAACGTACCGAAATAAATTCATAAATATTCGCACCCAGAATAATACGGCCACGGCTTCGATTAATTTTCACCTTTTTATCCAGGGAAAAAGCGCAGGTATTTTGCCTGTTTCAGAAAGCTGATTAAACGAAATTTCCGATGAGTATAATTGTAACTACTAGAAAAAAACGTGAACTACTACAATTGAGGTTAAAATATGCAGTAATTCTAAGGCTTAATATTCAGATCCCTTGGAAAAAAAATGAGTTTTTACGAATTATTCTATTCGGGGACACCCGGCTGAATTGCTTAATACAATAAAATATCGAATACAATAAATAGTTTAGTTAGAAAAAGATATCCGCGGGGGCCCGCCCAGGTGGCTCGGCGCGGCGCGGGCGCGGGGCGGCGGCTATATCGCGCCCTCACACTAGCACATTACTGGCAAAAAAAAACTCTCTCCCCCTGTAGCTTTTGCTACCAGCGGACAGGCGCAGACCTAAACATTATATTTATGTTATTAACATTGCATATTTCGATCGCATGTTTTGAGGAAAATTGCCCGAAATTTTCCGACCTCGCAGTGATGTTGACATCAATCCCGAAGTATTTACTGAACGATATAAGATTCATATAAACTAACTGAAGTCATTTAAAAAAATAGAATCTTTACTTAATTATAAACATACTCGAATTAATTTTATAATCGAAATTTGAAATAATAATACAGGAGGTCACATGTTTTGGACGTAGACTGACTGCGCCGAGCGTCCTACCCGAGAAATACTTATGGTATGAACAAATATTCGTAAAAAATTAACAAAGCAACAAATGATGACATTAGGACGATAGATTTCTGCATACATTTAGCTAAGTAAAATTGATTGAATGTGTAAAGTTCGCCCGCAGCGCTGGGAAAGTGCCCTGCGAGTGCGTGCGCCGGTGCACCGTGTTAGTTGCATACCTACCTACATGATTTTGAATACGAATGCTCTATTATGTTCGATGTTGTTCAATCATATTTACATTACTATGCTCATTCCTCTAGATACTTAATTGTACACAATATTGTAAAAGTAAAAATATTCCGACTATTTACCGAGTCAGGTCAGCTTTTCGCTAAACCGATGTTGAAGAAGTTGTTACCTCCGGAAATGGTTTGAACCTGGTGGAACAGTACGTGATACGTGCTTACGTAAGCTTAGTAGGAGTCCTTACGTTTGTGCAAGAGAAGTCAATCCATATTTATTTTCAAATTTATATTTAGGTATTAAAAATCTACCCATCTACAGTTTCAAAACATAGAGTTTAGACGTTTCCCAAGGCGAACTCGTCAGATTTAGTCATCCGTAAAAATCTATATGAAAGTTAATCTTTCATTCGTCCGTCTGTCTATTAATATACCTATAGGTACTTACATTAAATAAAGCTTGAAATTTGATCAATCAACGTACATACTTACATATCGAAATGACATTACCTACCTATCTGCAGCCCAATGTCATACGCAATGCATGCAGTGTATAAAACAATTTCAATAATATGTATCATAATACATTTCATTTAGATATTTCAGAGATATTTGGTGTTTAGTTTAAATACATGAAAAAAGAATAGTTACTGAGTTTAGTAAAATGAAAGTTGTTTCACTCTATTTTATATAACAAATACCGAATAATTTTAAAAATGGAGGTACGTAGGAAGGAAGAAGGAAATTATAATTGGTTAATTAAGATTCTGAAGTTTTGGGTTTTGCAAAACCTATAGGTAAGCTAAGTTAACATGATCGGTGTCCTAATCATTATAATAATATAAATATTAACATACAAGATTAAGTGAATATGGGTCCTTGCCTAGCCTTTTATAAGTACCTACCTATGTATAATGCTGTTTGAAGGGCTCACACCAGGGACCATTTTGATATAGATATGTTTTTTTATACAACTCGATTGTACCCAGTAATTTCTCTGCCATATCTCACCCTTCAAACCAGAACACAGCTATATAAATATAGCTGCTTGGTGGTGGAAATAGGTGAGACAGAGGTACCCACGCAGACGACCTTTGTACAAAGTCTCCATCTGGTAAGAGGTTACCTACGTATTCTTATTTTTGTTACTCATAAATGTAAAATTAAACAATAAATAGCTAGTAGATATACCAGATTTAGTGTTTAATAAAATAGGTTATATTATGTAATGACACAAGTATTATTTAAGCACTATAAACACCTACGCAATGAGTAGGGGGCCATAGAAGTTCACCCTTTTTATAAAACCAAAAATATTCCCGTACCTATATCTATGTATATAAAACTCTATATACTGACCAGCGGTAAATGGTACCGAGACGATACCTGATGGTGTATCTTCAATATACCAAAACAGATTAGGATTGTCCAGGATGATATCTTATGCATATTTTTTTATATTTTTTTTTTGGCTCGTATTTGTTTGATGTTTGTATGTAATAGAAATTGCAATTTTCATGTATCAATTTAAACAATAAATAATTAATAATTCTTTAAAAATCAACAAGCTGGCGTATTCGATTATAGTGCTCCTATTCAATTACCGAACTCAACATAAAATCCTTGTAATATCTTCAGTTTATTTTTGTAATTTTGTATAATATATTAAACCGACTTAATTTAACTTAAGCAACATTTATTTTCAGTAGAATAGTCATGTACATTAAAAAAAAGATGGAATAAGAATTCTCATACACATTTACACTTTTATTTTTTGTTATATTAGAACAATGATAGATATATAGGATATATAGTTCGTAAAGAAAGGGATCAACATAAAATATTTATTTCTCTATATAAGCAATTTTTTGAATTGACTTAGCCACAGTGTATTTTTAATTTTGGTATTACAAAATTAGGTAATAATTGAAATTAAGCTTAAAATTTATTTTGAGATTAATTTCAATTATTACCTAATTCAAAAACTTTGAGATAATTGCGTATGAATTAAAATGTTTGATGGTTAAAATTTGACATTAAACAGAAACAAATACTACTAAACAGTTAATGGCAATACTTAACAAAATTGTTTTAATTGAACATTATGTAGTTGTTTACGTGATAACATAAAAGCAGTAATTTAATATTATGACAACAATCTAATTATTATTGTTTTGAATAGAGAGGGTGGAAAGGGCGACGACCTTTTAACGTGCGCGGGCGCACGTTGTCGTTTCAGCATTGTTTGGAATTGTTCCGTTCGGAAATAAAGACGGATTCATTTGATTTTTAAAATTGTTGAAATTTTAATAGTGTAGGTATCTAATAAACTTATACATACTTGTGCTACAGATGCAGACCATTCGTGATGCCTGCGGTGTTTCACGATATTACGAAACACGTTAAGAGAGGTAAGGTGCATTAAAGCGGTTCCTCTAGGGGAGTAACTCCACCTCACAGAAAGACACAACTATATAACGCTTCCCTGAAGGGCAGTTGTGTCTGCGAGTGAGTGAGGTTACCTGCAATCTGCGCTGCTACGTAAGTCGCTGTTTATCAGCGGAATTAGCAGTGTGCGAGCGATACTTTATATGTATATATATATATATATATATATATATATATATATATATATATATATATATATATATATATATATAATTATATATTTTATAGACTACTTTGATAACTTTACATCAGGTTGGCCATATGCTTAGATACCTCTCGGCGCAGTACAAAATAATGCTACATTGGTAGTGATGCCAAGTTCACTCACCGATCCAAATATACGTGCTTCGTTTTTTTCTACATTAATCAATGCACATACTTACTAGAAGAGGTGTTCAAGTATGCGCATTGATTCCTGGTGTGTCAGTTTGTCCTTTTTTGCACATCTACTACATCCAAGTCTTTTACTTAGCCTCACTTGATACACGTACCGAACACATTATTCATTCTTTCTAAGTGACCGAAGCATCTTTAAACTTTTCTAAAATGAACAGGTAATGCAGATTGGAACTTAAAATTATATATATATAAAATTTGAAGCTCTTCCGTCAGCGTCGTTCTCTTATATACCGTCACCTTAGTTTAAACAAATACTACGTTAATTATTATAGTAATTAAGTGAGACTTTTATTGTTGTCCTTGGAATCCCCGAGGGAAACCGAAGGGCGGAAATGGAAGTTACCACACGTGTGGCGCATACAACGATAACAACTAACTACTACCGAATACTTGTGTAACCCTTAACTACTCTATCAGCTCTATTGCGTGGTAATAGAGTCGATTATATCTTAGCGATGTCTTTATAACATAAATCTATGGTTTGGACGTGTTGGCATGTAACCTTTACATACAATGTACACGACAATTCTGGATACCTTTATGTAGTAGATTTTATGTCGTAGTTTGAAAGTGTCGCAATTAGTTTTCATGTAACACCAATGTCTATTTTATACTAATCAACTGCAGTGCAGGAGCACATACATTGATGTAGTTTTTTTTTACGTTAAGAAAGATACATTGTGATAATGTTAAAATTTTGTATTTATTTCATTTAAATTAATAGTCTGATACCGTCCCAAACTATGCAAAACTTGCAATCACATAATTGTAGCAGCATTTAAACTTGTGTATCAGTTAGGTAATGTAGATAGGATACAAGTGATTAGCACATAAATGTATTATTAAAATAAATACTAATTTAAAATAAATATGTATATTAATTTCAGTATCCAAACCACAAAATAAATATATTTTATTTATTTATTTAGTTAAATATTTATTGATTAGGTACAATAAGTAAATAAAATATGGTTTTCTAGCCAATTTCACTCTCTACCCATCAACCAATTTTCCTATTAACAGATAAATTGATATTGTGTAAGACATACACCTTACAATACATATAATATACTAATACTATGTATTAATAACTGGCATACATGTTCATGTAGAAGTATATGATTTTCTTATGACTAGAACATGCGACCTATTATCTTAAAGCGCCGAAAACATGGGGTCATCAAGTAATTTTAATTAATGCATTAAATATCTATTACTTTCATACCCTTTTCTGAAATGTCTTAACACATTTAATTTCTACTTTTAATGCTTTGAACAGAAATAAATAATGAAAGAAGATATGTGGAATACTACTACAAAAGATTAAGAAATCATCGGCTTAAGTGCAAATATGTACAGAAATAATACTTGGTAAATACTAATCATTGGTCGAACAAAATGTAAAGCAGCCAAAACGGCACCAAGCAGCACTAATATATCAATATACTTAGATGAGAAAGGAATCTAAAAGGTATCCTAGAAAACATGTTCAGATCTGCAAAGGCGTTCACATTGGGACGAAAACTTCGAATTTCGGACATTCGAATCGAAAAGTTGTCACATGGATTCGGTATAATTTCCGAATGAGATGAAATATTTTTTTTAGTCGTTTTTTCTCACAGAGGGGAAAGGCAAAGGGTCTTAGCCCATACAGCACAAGATCTTAGCCCATACAGCACAGGTCTTGAGTCAGAATCGTTTCAAAATTTTATTAATACTAGATTCTTCAGGAAGACCAACTTTAGGAACTGCAAAAAAATATTCGGAAAGGGTTCTCACATCCAATTTTGAAATTGCGAGAGATTTAAATGTTTAATGGTTTAAATGTTACACAAAAATCACGCACTAATGATCCACTAATAATAGTGCTACATATCTTATTTTTTGCAATTTACAAATAATAATATTATAATATTATCACAGCGGCGATTACGCGCGCCTACAAGCACTCGAGAATATTAATTTCTTGTATGGAGTAGCCTAAAATGGCGTAATTTTACAAATGAAAAAGAAGAAATTGTTTCGATCCAAAATAGTAATTTGTATGGATTCTAATTACAACGAAAAGATTTTGATTTGTGACGAATGTGGCGTTCCGTGTCAATGCGAATGAAAATGAAATACATTTTACTGGGAAACGATTCCGATTTCGTGTAACAACATTCGATTCAAATGATAATTTCCCGTGTCAATGTAAAAATCCCTATGGCTGTAGATTCTATTTATCAACAGTGTACTTAGAAAAATATCGTATTTATACATTTGGAAAGGAGAGAAGTGCATAAAAAAATCACTGGTGCTACACAATTGGACCTAAGAGAATACAAGAACAAATTATAATCCTTTTTTAACTAACTGTTGTAAGGATGGTTATTCACTCCCGATGAAGTTATTCTATAACAGTTATCTATAAACAAGTTAAACGATGAAAAATAATTTGATATTCGTTTATGTAGATATGATATATTGTCGTTTGTCAAATGTGAGTGTGTAGAGAAAAAAAGCTGTGGTCTATTTAAAGACAAAGTTTTCTATTGGTTTTATATTTTGTACGATTTCATATGTAGTCCCAAATCATTTGAAATATTTTTCAATTAAGGTCCTTACGTTAAACGGTTAAACGACAACAATAGCAAGGAAAGCGCCTTAGAATTAGGTTGTAAAAGAAAAAGTTGATTTTTTTGATGGAAATGGGTTCTAACGAGTTAATGGAGCATAAAAAACTTTTTCAATTACGTTTTTACTTTACGTTCATTTTTTTGATCGATCAACTAGAACGTGACTGGTCTTGTGATCTCCAATAAAAACAATGTTCAGATCTTGATATGCGTAGATGATACTGAATCAATAAAGCTCACTCGCACAAAAGTTTAACTCCGACTGATAGATTACACACAACTTAAATAGACGTGTCTAGAAGCACGAAATTTTGCACATGAGATGCTTGTTACTTTTAACGTCTGTGAGCACTGAAATATTAAGAAAGGTTCTTGAAAATTCATCCTCTGATTGGGAAAGAGGTTTATATTTAATAAGAAATTGCGTCGGTTACATGGCTAGTTATCAAATAAAATTGATTACTCCCGGACATGGTCGGACATATACGTTTATGACGATGAATAATATATAATTTCTATTTATCATACAGTAATTTATTGTGTGTGTGCTCGTTTGCTATTATTATAAATGCATAGAGATGAATATTTACAGGCCATGGAATATGTCTCTGCTCCGTGTCTGCTCGCTAAACCGACAATATAAATCGATTTTGTAATCGGTAACGAGGAAATAAATTTAACATTATATTGAAAACTTTCACTCCAACCAATTCATGCTATTAACATCAATAGCTTGAATTGGGTGCCGCCCATGTCATCAGATTTCAACTTAGTCATGCTTAAATAATAAAATATTGCTCTATAAATAGTTAATTGACACATTTACCTGTTTTTATAAGTATTTATTGAAATTAACTTGTTAGTTATAATTTTCGTTCTAGTAAGTCAATTTTGAAGCGCCGGCTTTATTAGCTGAAAGAGAGTCTTTTGTGGCATTAATATCTGTGTAACATGGGGCTATGCATCATTGAGTAGCCTCAATCGGCGACAAAAGAAACGAGGTGCGGAAAACATTGACACCTGAATTTGATCACGGGCAGTTGTTGCATGCCTATAAGTAAAGTAACTGCGAATAAGTTGAGAAGTTGCGGGGATGAGAACGCTCGAACGATACCCCTAAATGTTGCATATCCATAGGGTATTCCATGGTATGGCCCGCTTAAAAACAGGGGAGTCATATTCTTGATTGATGGAGTGATTTGCGCAAATGTAGTATAGAGATATAAGCTAGTTGAATATTAGAATTAATTGTTAAGAGAGGTAGGGCTGCATATAAGCAACCTGTCTGGGGAAGTACCTGCAGTACGTCAGAGTGGTAACGAGTAATCGATACTCATTGCAGGTGTTCGTAGGATACGGTAAACACTTTACATACACTTTACGTGTTTATTGACACTTTATGTTGTATATAAAAAGAAGGGTAACCGCTAAATACGCTGACAAACGACAAAAGTTGGCAATACTTCCTCCGTGTTTTCCGATTAGGTATTACAACCATGTATTACCAATAGGTGAATCAATTTTAAGTCTTCTGATATCTAATCTATAGAGTGTAGGTTAACTAACTAACTAAACTAAAATTCGGTCATTAAGCTTTTCAAAGGTAGGTTCAAATTACTTACTTAGAGCTGTACTCAGGTCTCGCTACTGGGTCCATACCTGTAAAGAAACTATATTGAAAAACAGTATATTATTCTGCCATTCGGCCATATTTCTTGAGACACCGCCAAATTATATCTGCCTAGCAAGGCTTTTAAAAAAGATAGTGTTTGTAACCTAATATTTCAATCTGCGAGCGGGATTACAAAATAAATATATTTTTATTTTTTTTATTCATCATTATTTTTTTAATAGAGCTGCTAAACTCTTTTCCATTATACTTGTGGCAATTGTTATATTATGTCCAAACATGAATTTGCAAAACGCACATTATGTCTATTTATTTATTAGAATACATACATCTACGGCATATACATTCAATAACTTATTTTGTCATACATATCAGAAGCCAATTGGCTGATATATATGCCACTTATAGCCGCACTCTACATTGGACGAGTAAAAATAAAGTTGAGTCTTTTATCTATGAATAAGTAAGGATAAAGATGACATGCAATAATTTCACAGGTTTCTTTTAAATGTTGGTAAGATGTGAAATACATCTATGCAATAAAAAAAAATAGGTATTGGTTTATTAGCCAAGGTTAGGGAGAAGAGGACAGTTAAAGGGTTCAGTTAGCATGTCTTTTTCCGGTACAACACTTTTAACATTGCCAAGTTTATGCAAAAAAACGCTAAATCTTGAGTGGGGCGATTATTTAACGCATTAATTATAAAGCGTTCGAGGCGCTGATCTCGCGGAGCTCTATGTGAGATACCAACAGATCTATATGCGATAATTACGCGATGAAATAGTGATTTCCTGGTATTACCAGGCATTTAGGCGATTACGCAACGTATGTCACAGGAATCAACGTATTATTTAGCAGCCACAATCATAATATCTCCAATTTTTATACCACTAAGGTGGCTAAGCCGTATGTCCTGCTTCATGACCTATGAACACTTGCAACACCAGGGGTGTTGGCCCGCTGCAGCTAGCCAAGTTTTTGGGATTACTTCGGTTTAGTGTAGTCCCTCGGGGAAACGCTGGTACGGAATTCAATTCATACCTTAAAAGTGTAGTAAATAGTAAGTAAGTATAAGTAGACCACTACGGTTCCAGTTACATCCCTTTAAGTACATAGAAATATGTTAACATTATTTCTGTTTGTAAAACAAAGCTTTCAGTAAGTCAGTCACAACCAAATCTATTTGTAATAATTTGTTGTTTAATAATTCATTGATCTATCTATCTATAACTTCACGCCAAGCCCCTTGCGGAGAAGTCATAGAAAATCGATTATATACTCTCTGTCTACTTCATTAATAACTAATTATTAATAAAAATATATGAAAGTGTTTATTTTGTTTCTTTTTATGAAAGAAATATGTTTCTATTTGGCGTCATGGACGTATTAATGGCGCACGGTGGTCCAGTCTCATTTAGTTAGACATCTCTGTAGATTATTGATATTAATGCTCTGTGTGTTATATTTCTGTCTCTCACCTTGGCACGAAGGGGAGACCATTTAAAATATTTCTACTCCTACAACTTTACTATATACAGCGGTAGGTATGTGTGAAGGTTTTATACAGCAAAAAATTAAAGGTTTTATTTATTCGATTTTTTTATATTTTGTCATGTGAATTTTAGGCGTCTATACACACTTACTTAGATGAGATAATAGATGAATAAGTGGTACAATAATTCGGTGACTGATAATATCAATAGTAATAAGTAATCTCTTATATTTATGAGTTTCATCATCATCATTCCAATCAAAGGACGTGCACTGCATAATATAGGCCGCTTAGACTTGCACAGGGATCGGTTATCTATCGGCCTTCACTAAATCATCGGTCCGTTTAACAGGCGGGTTGGTGATCGCAGTATAGGGCAGTATACGAATTGACGCTGTTGCCCGACAACCAGTAATGTATTTTCCCTTGCCGGCTCTTACGGCACCCACGGGAAGAGAGGGGTGTTGCGATTCACCGCCAGCTCCAACACGGTAATTAATGGAATTTAAATAATCATTTATATACAATCGTTACTATTTTAATGTAAATAGATAACCTACATCACAATGCGACTATATGTGAACAACTCACATCATTATTATTGGTAGTAAAAAATTCTCAGTTATTTCCTCTTTAGTAGAAAAAGCACATAATAGACTTTATTGTTAGTAGTAGAAAATGGCGCCATTTGCATATTTCGATTAACGCCATGTAGGTACAAATTACAAATTCTTTCTCACCGAGTAATTACCTAAAGAGGAAAATGTTAGTGTCAGGCCTTCGCACGTGGAGCAAAGTTCGAGGAGCGCAGTTCTAGGTAATGTAAGTACTCGCGAATACCTATTCTGTGAGCAATGCTGACGAGGTGGTTGTCGGGTGGCGTATTAAATTATTAGCTGCGTCGATAACAATAGAAACTATCATATTTTCCTCATTTACTCGCTACATTTATAAAATTGTTAACTTCATAAACCTTTTAACAAATAAAATGTGTTTAAAGCGCTGAACAGATGTGACAATACACCACATAAACCGTTTAATCTACCTATGCTAATACTATAAACGCGAAAGTGTCTTTGTTCATCGTTCTTTCATAATATAACAACATAATGGATTAACATAGCTGGTAGATTAGAAGAGAAATTAAAACTATAAAATGACTACTAAAACTATGAAAAATGAATAACATATAACAGGTTTTGATTTAAAGAATGTAAGGCGTGTCTAAGTGCCTATGAGGGCCTAATGGTAAACAAATATATCTTATTTTTTGTACAGAGATACTTTATTCCCGAAAAAATTCACACACCAAACTTCGTTATTTCATGATTTAATCACGCAAAGGAATGTAGCGGGTAAAAGCTAGTAGTAAAATATATCGCAATAACAAACAGATTTTCTAACGATGGAAAAAGTCTTAAAATGCGTTGAAGTCATACTATCGCCAGATTTGATGAACGTATTCTAATGCCGAAAATTCGTAATACCTACAACTAACATGTCGATGTTAGTAACATCAAATATTCCGAAAGTATAAAATGTCGATACTCGACATACCGAAATCTTCATTTATGTCTATTTTCAAATGATCCAAAGTTAAAAATTCTCGAAAGTTAAAACGTCGAATTTAAAAATGTCATGTTTTACTACTCTAATAGTTATTTGGAATTCAAAAATTTTAATTCCAATTTTTTTGGATTATAGTCTTCGGGATTTTATGCTTTCGTTCGAACGTGCTTTCGTTACTAGTATACGATGTTTTAATATTCGGTCTACCGTTTATCTTCTGGGTCTTACAAAATTCGAATTGTTTGATCTTTAGCATTATAATGCGTACCCGATTTTATTTATTTAGGATGCCGAAACTTCATATGCGACATACAGAAAATAATGTTTCACGTTATTGAAAATAACATATTATTAACAAGTATAAACAAAACAAAAATAAGAAATATGATTTTTCTACAAGTTGGACTACATCAAGCAGCAATTTACATATCTCTCTACCGTATTGATATCAGCGACGCACTGACGCGGCTGTTATCAGCGCCTTAAGAAAACAAAATCACTCATGTCGATTTAATAATATGTAGCTTAATTATTGCAAAGACATATTGTTATCAAATATTGGTGTAAATTATGTGTTGACAGATGTAGGTGGGTAGAGCCCGCCCATGTAATAACCATATCAGTAAATATACCTACGGATCTACGATAAACAATGCTGATAGGTAAATTTCATACCTCCCACAAAATATTCAATCATAGTACGCTATTTTCTTTTTACACACTGTATTGATTTTATATCCCTCGTAATAAAATTTAGAACAATGGCTTTAGTTAATTTCATTACCATGTGAATTATTATAAAAAAAATGCCCCCAAGACGTTTGAATCATATCTTGATACTTGACTAAAACGAATATAGTATTTATATTATTGTTTTATTATTACTAAGTAGGTAGTAAGGGTACCTACATGTTTTTTAAATACCCAAACAATTTTTTTTCACCAACAGCACATATATAATGAAATATATACATATCTTAAAACTAAATTCGAATATAATTCATAAAGACAAATCACAAAGAGGTAAATTTAATATTCTATTTTGTTTCCTTTTATTACACCCTGCCAATGAACAAACAAAGTTCTGGGAAGGTCACCTGTTCGCCTGCCCTGTGTAGACCGTCATGGGCCAACACTCCCAAAGAAAGAAAACCGAATGACAGGCAAAGTGGAAAGGCAATCGGGGGTTCTTAGCATCTTTTGCCCTACCAAAAGCGAGACCGCCGCTGATACTGGAATAGCAGGGTTACTAGGTAGTGCCCCTCTTACACAGCACCCCTGCTTTGCATAATAGCGATCGCGGTCTTAGGTACGATAGGGCAAGAGAGGCTAAGAACCCCCCGTTCAACAGACTATTTTCACGAGCTGAATATCGGCATGTTCAATGCCTGGACTTGAAATGGCATGAAAATGATAGAAGAAGGCTGGTGTATGAAAGAAGTGAGGTGTATGAAATAGATAAATATTATGTGGCTCTGTCAAAATTCAATTGCAGGGCGACAATACCAGTTGTTAGATGCGAGTACAACACTCACAACCCCTTCTACTATTGTAAAAGATTGACCTCGGGACGAGAATAGGTTTATTCAACTTTAAACAGAGATTCGCCAACAACGAGTCGATATATCCAGTGTCTCTTGAAAGGTGGCATATCTTTTACTACAACTGACTGAAAAGCTGAAATAAATGCCGGTATATACTCCAACGACGGCGATCTTACGATAAAGAGGAGTCTATGTTCCAAAATTCACTTCAAGAATGTTGTCCGTGACTGTAATACCACGGTACAACGATAGATATACCTATCTGTGTTTGTAAGGAATATCAATGTCAGTAATTTGAGTCTCTTCGGTTCCTGTAATTATCGCAGGCGAGTTTATGGCCAATTCCTGTCCAAGTGGGACTTCAAAACGGATTCAGCTTACTGGCAACTACTATGAACGTAGATAAGGTAATAAAAAGAATAGAGGATACTCTGTGCGAAATAAGTAAAAGTGTCAGGAACAAAACTGCCTTGTCCAAAAGACGTTACGACAAAATATGCGATGGATTATGTATTATAATTGATAAGAGACTACCATCGTATTCGCCTAATGCATAGCATGAAACAAACTTTTCTCAACCTTCGGAAAGAGTATATTTAACAAAGCTCATGCGGAAACCCGGCGTTTCAGAGAAGATAGAGCAGACTGCTTGACAGTTTGCTTTTGTAAGGTTGGGATATACCTACCAATCTAACAGTGGAAAACCTCTTCCCAAGACGGAATTACGACACGGCCGCGGCGGTGTTACACGGAATTACAAGACGTCGGACGACGGTCACTACCAGCCACTGGAACAGCCCGGTTTTGCTAAGGGTACAGTATCATGGACCAGATTATACATAGAACCATCTGTCATTTTACATGGCCTGTCGTGGAAACTTTAAAGTGGTGGAAAAGGATATCTTGCATCTGCAATTTGTTGAGGACATAGGTTCACATCGACTTAGATAGGTCTCTTGAACCTAGTGTGGTACAGACAGAGCACGATTGAGAAATATTGCATTGATTATTGTGTATATTATTTCTCCGCTTTCATTTATTATTCTTTATCTTATTTTTAATAGCTATTATTAAGTTATGTAATATGTGATATGTTATCTAAGATACGATTGTCTCTTCTTCACTGTTATTATGAATAAATTGAATTGAGTTTTCCTTGTGACGTATTATAATAATAAAATAACGTTATATTATTGCAATGATAATGAATACTATGTTTTGTTAAATATCCAGCCGGTATTAGGGTAAATACCCGCCTGGTTAGCTACCACCGTACACACGGCGAAACACCCGTGAAGTGGCCTATCTATGAGTAAGTCGCGTTTCGAGATTAGCTAGTGTATAACCAGTGCTCGGGGGATTGTTGATGCGATATTGCAAGAACAGTGGTGGATTCTGTCTATACATTGTCAGGAGGACTGAGCTGACCCGCCAGCCAAGGAGACCCGATGAAACGGTTGTTCCGCTGGCCGCCCGCGGTATAGTACAGGGGCCCAGTCAAATCTAACCACCTTGAGAGGCTACTCTTTCACACCACGCATAATATAGGGGTAGATCATCGTGCCGGTTGGTGACCGGATGGACTACTTTCGGGGGTTCGAAGGTCCTTCCGTCCGACAGATCAATACAGCTCCTTTGTTGACAAGCTAATGGAGAAACAGTCCACCGCGCTTCTTCTCCAAAGTCGTGGCAATTCTCTCCCGCTTCACGCTTTTTTCTGGTTTCCTCTCATGATAGCGCAATTAAGAATACAAGGTTTTACAGCGGTACCCTCCACCACCTCCCTGTTCAAATTTGAGTTCTCTAACATCCGCGGACTCGTCTCAAACCTTAATGCCGTCCATCAACACCTTAAGACGGCACGGCCCGCCATGCTCTTCCTAACGGAGAGACAAATTCAGCGTCCGGCAGACAAGTCCTACCTCCAGTACCCCAGTTACGTGCTTGAGGAGACTTTCCTCGCGAAAGCCGGGATCTGTTTGTTTGTGCGCTCGGGTGTATGTTGTCACCGTCTGCGCTGCCTAGATGATTCCTCTTTTCCCGTCCTCTAGGTGCATGTAAACCCGGGCCTTCAGATCCGTTTTTACATGTGCTTATACCAACCTCATACCAGGGACACGGAGACGACTCGGCTCTTTAAGTACACGAGTCGGCAGTAGATGAAGCGCAGGAGTGGTACTCTACTGCAGAGATGGTATGTTTGGGGGATTTTAACTCTCACCACGACTCCTGGTTGGAATCCTCCATACTAATCATGCAGGAAGGATCGCCCACGTATTCGCTCTTTCGCACAACCTGACGCAACTGGTAGACGAACCTACCAGAATACCAGACATCACTTGTCAGACGCCCTCTCTACTAGGCGTACTGCTGACCACCCACCCTGCTGGCTACCAGATTGAGGTCAGGGCGCCCCTGGGCACATCTGATCACTGCTTAGTGTCCAGCATAGCGCCAAGCACAGTTACGCCACAACCCACGGCGGTTAAGCGCCGTCGCACTACTCGTCAGCAGATTGCGACGGCATGCGCGAATACTTTCATTCCGTTCCATGGGGGCAACGCTGTTTCAGTGAGAAGGATCTCACGGCGAGTGCTGCGGTTATTGTTGACGAGATTGGCGTTGGCATGGAATACTACATCTCTCATTCTGATGTCGTCACCAAAAGCCGGTGACGCTCTTGGTTTACTCGCGAGTGTGCTTAAGCTGATAATAACAAACAGGCGGCGTATTGCGCTTGGACCAGGGGTCGCGCCCTCAAAGATCCGAATAATAACTTGCTGAAATCAGCCTACAATACTGCCACCAAGGTCTGCAAGAGTGCATGTATAAGAGCGGATGCTCAACGCGTTACACGAGTTGGCACGGATTAAGTGTCGCATCCTGCTGAGTCGCAAAGCTACTTGCGACTAGCTAAAGCCATGTAGGCCAACTTCTGCCAGCCCTTGCTGCCTCCGCTAAGATACCCTGATGGCTGACTGGCACATCAGCCGCAGGAGAAAGCCTATCTTATGGCCAGCCTCTTTGCGGCTAACTCCCGGACCGATGACTGTAGCACGCAACCACCAACGATACCCTCCAGTGGTCCCGTTATGCCTGATATCCATATTAGTACAGTCACTCGATGTCCGTAAAGCCAGTGGTTCTGATGGTACCCCAGCGATTGTTCTGAAAAAATGTGCAGCAGAGTTGTCTCCGGTGTTGACGCGCCTCTTTCGTCTCTCGTACTCAACCAGTTGTGTTCCGGAGGCCTGGAGGCAGCCGATCTCCAAAAAGTGAGGCCGTTCGGACCCGTCAAATTACCGGTGGAGGCAATTGATAAACATGACGAATCTATGACAGTCAGCCTAGATATCGCCAAGGCATTTGATCGGGTTTGGTATAAAGAACTTCTCTACAAACTTCTGGCATACCGTCTGCCCCTCCAGCTTTGTAAGTGGATTGCTGGATATGCAAGGACATGGATTCTACGCTCATTACCTGCATGAGCGTAGAACCCATGTCCTTGCAGATGGATGCGCTTCGCGGTTCAAGTCAGTGAATTCCGGTGTCCCACAGGGCTCCGTCCTATCGCCCACGCTCTTTCCTCTTCATATCAATGACATGCGGGCACTTTTTTATTTTATTTTTTATACTACGTCGGAAGGCATACATGCATACGGCCCACCTGATGTAAACCGTAGCCTATTAATGCTTGCGATATATTAATTATCTCTCGCGCGATGTCTCTTCTGCTGCTTACACAGCAACTCCTTGGGAGCTTATTGGTGACCTCACTCACACGCAGGAGTGCAACAACCTTCTAGGAAGTTGTTATTTGGCTGCGGTTTTCTGTGAGATGAAGGTACTTCCCCAGACGGGCTGCTTTGATGCGCTCTACCTCTCTTAAAACATCCAGATCAAGACAAACAGACATGTTCATGCACACAAATGTTTACCTTGTGTGGGAATCGAACCCACGAGCTAATGTGTCAAAGTCGCGTCATTCACAACTGAGCCGCCGAGCTCGTCAAAAAAGTCTGGTAATATTCATTGATATGCAGATGACAGTACGGTCCATTAGCGATATTTCGGTTGGCCTGGTGCTGGTCGGACAGTCTTATCGTTGAGATGAAACGGGTTTTGGATCTCATTAGTAAATGGGGTTCCAATAACCTGGTTGCGTTTAATACCAAGAAAACCCAGGTGTGCGCGTTTACAACAAAAATGTCCCCATTCCTTCCCACACCCAGTCTTCAGGGCGCTTCCCTCAGTATAAAAGATGGCCTGAATATGCTAGGCATGGACATTCATTGCGACCAACCATACGTAACTACATCGACAGCCTCATCACAACAACTTCAAAGAAACTCGGAGTCCTGAACAGGGTGCGCCGGATCTTCACGCCGGGCCAGCTTTATCTGCTTTATAAGACTCAAGTTCAGTATCTTTTCGAGGCTCTCGATAGGTTGCAGCGATGGGCTATTCGCATAATCGATGACAAAGAGGTTACTAAAAACCTGGAACCTCTTCAACTTCGTAGGAATATTGGCACGCTAAGCGTATTTTACCCCCTTTACTGTTTTCCCTTATCCCACCCTCTCCCTTCCGTCATAGAACCACACCTGCATGTTTGCGATGACATTATTCCACTGTCGAGAATATTTCCTCGCGTACTAAACAGTTCGGCAACTCCTATCTCTGTCGTACTATTAAAAAGTGGAACGCCTTGCCGGCCATATGTGTTTCATCCTTCCTGCAATACAGGATCCTTCAAGCGGAGCGTGAAGAAGCATCTTGCGGGCCAGCGTGGTAGCGTCAACTGACAGGTGACTGTAGTCTTTTATCAGTTGCCACTGCGATTTAAGCGCCTCTTTCCGCTTACCATCAGGCGTAGCGGAGCCACTATAGTGAGCTGAATTAAATATATATATATGATTATGTTTCTAGGATCGTTATCGTAAAACTATAAAAGTATCTATTATTCAAATGTCTACAATGTAACATTTGACGTTTCAGATTAACCATCTACAAATTAACCTTAAGATGCTAATATTATTCCTTAAAAATATCTGTTGTATCCTGTAGCTAGTGTACTCAATATTATTTGAACAATAGATTTTCCAATACAACTTCTACTTTGCCTCTCAACTAAAAATATTTGAATCATAACATAAATTCGTAAGACCTTGAGAAATACATCTACACCAGTACAGTGTCAATGAAACATGATAATGAAGTTGGTGATCATATCCTTCGCATTTTTGCTCCGAACCTACAAAGTATGAAAAATGGCATACATAAAATACGGCTGTTCGTATCAGAATAGAGTTTTTAATTAGAACAATAGATATAGCATGTAGGCATGTTCAATTTCCCTAATCGGTCGGCATTAGTGCGCGTGCGCCGGCTGCCTACTTGGGGCCGCGAGGGTGCCGTTAGCGCTCCGGCACGCCTCCTAACTCACACCACATTCTTAATTTATTAAACACCAATATACGCGTGCATCATTAAAGTCGAAACACACAACATAATGTTTGAATCACATACCATCATTGAAATATGCGATTTTCATGACTTTTCAGCTATACAACGATTCATTGACGAAAATTTTCATAAGAAAGCTCGGTCCTCGGCCTTGCTACGCACACCCGCAATCTGTACCTTTAGCTATACGAATACATAATGTTGTATTGATATACAATACACGCGCATGTGTGTACTCACTCTATGATGCACCGTTTCAATAAAGGTTACATTAAAAAAAATGCTAATAGTGCGCCTAGAAGTATTTATTAAACTATTTTAACTGATTATAGTGCTGAGGGTCCTTTTATTGAGAAATTGTTGGTGATCGTAGAGGCGTGTCCGTGTGTGCGTAAGTTCTGTGACCGCGTATTGCCGAGTGTTGTGTGCGTGCGGCCCACCAACGAGGTTATCAATCTATGAATCGTTCAAAGTTTATAGTATTTAATAAAATGCGCATAATTGCTTTTGCAATCATGATTACAAAGTTCTTACAATTTCATCTGACATTTTATATGTGTCACTTAATGACCAAAAACGCTCATTGAGTGCAAAAAAACCGTTCGTAATGCCTTGGTCTAATTTGTCCATAACGTGACATTCGAGTCGTCGCAATTGTAAAAATAGCTGCAACGCATCATAAACTTAAAATACTACAATTTAAATTTGCATCTAGGTTCTTGTGATGTCATAAGTACTTAATGACCACTACGCGATGAGACCAAAGAAACCCTAAGACAAAGTTTTAAATTAGTCAATTTGACATTGCTACAATACGTTACAGTTTTGTGGACGTTTTTTACGTTCAATGACCGTTTTAGGGGTCCGAATGAATCGAGACGACATATCTAAATAGGCAAAGACAGCAGTTCAGTACATTTTTCTCCTGTTTGTTTTAATCAATTTACAATTCTTCATTATTTTTTTATTAACTTACGAACATTTGAAGTCCTTCATAAATATGGAATCTCAACTGTCAACACAAAAAAAAACTTAGATACGAGTACATAGATTGCATTTGCAATAATTTCAAATGTTTTACAGTGGAAAAACATCTTCTCCTCAACCTATATAAGGTCCGAACACTAGCGACGAATAACGACTCAATAGAGTGCTCTTTCATCTTATGGGTTCGAACTCCCATCTAGTAGAGGTGAATTTTTCGACTGTAGAAATATTAGGATATTTCCGGCAAGTTGCGCTCCAAAAAGTATACTATATAAGTATATATAAGTTAAACTTTCATATATATAAGTATACTATACAAAAGTTTAACAATATGATTATATTGTTAAACTTTTGTATCTTAATTTTGCATCTAAAGTTGCACACAAAAGAAATGACCAAAACTCATCTACGGATAAGCGGTTATAATAAGGTACTGAATTGAATCGCCATTTTATAGTAGCGGGAGTCACTTTTAGAATAGTAACAGAATTGACTTTCAAAATTAAATCGTCGCATTAATATTAGAGCACCGACCCGCTCGGGTTCAAATTCAACATTTACCATTTTGAAGAGGAGGCGAGAATTTTTGATAAAATCAACTGACATAATTGATACAACACATTCTTGCTAAAAGTGGTTTTGGTCACTTGTTTGTATTCTCCGACGTCGCTTTGCATAATAACATACATATTCTGTGTACTTCAACATTAGGTCGTCAGTTACAGTGTATCAGATAATGTCTCGTAATGAGCTATCTTTTCATCACGTAGCAGGCATGTTTTAATGACATCACTAAGAATTTACATGTCACTTTATAAAACTTGTGTACCGACAACCGATGTAGCAACGTTAAACACCACAATGAAATATTTTGGTGGGTAAAATGGCTTTGATTATTATGGTCATGAACCATAATGAAATGTAATTGATAAACAAATGATTAATTGTGATATGAAAGCATATTTGTTTATTATTATTTCGCGATTAAAAGGCAGGATCATTTTTGATAAAATTTGGTATGGTAATAGCTTGAACGTTGGGAAATAATATAGAATACACACGAGCAGAGCTGTTGCCTGTAGGTAGCATAAAACATGTACAATGTCATCGCACATAAAATCCAACAATCATGTGATTACGCAAAAGCTACCCGAAACCGCATTACTATCTCAACGGGAGAAGTCAAGTCGTTGTTTTGCTACCGAGTTCTCGTAAGGACCAGTGCGATGAGCAGGCTTCATATAAGTGGACAAGAGGAAGAAGAAGAAGCCATTTAACCGCAATTACTGCGGCACCGCACAGATCGGATCGTCACAGCTGCGCGTGGAAATATCATCGACGCCGTTGTACGTTTCCAGACTACACTGCTCTTCAAAGGTCGAGGAGGTTGGATACTATGTCAAAAAGAAGACTAACTTCACCTTGAGGGTCAAGCGACTTTAATCTCGTCGTAAAGTAAATTTTATAGTTCCTTTGTGGTGAGGGTTCTAACTTATCATCTGCCGATTTTCATGAAGGAAAAATTGTGGCCGGAGGGAATCGTGTATCGGAAGCTCCGAGGACGGTTGCCTGACGACATATGCTACACGTAGTAGCCGACTTGACATGGATATAGTTTAAATTAAAGTTAAGTTTATAATATCATATATATTTTAAGTAGGTAGGGTAAGAGTAGTGTCTCTACGGCTTCTTCTACTTCTTAGCGTAATTAAGTTTCTTAATCCATCCAAGTATCAGCTATATATAAGACGCTCTTTTCAAATTGACGTACTCCCTACTGCGTCAGCTTACTTTATATTTATTCTTTATGAATTTCTCTATCAACGTCAAATTTGTGTCTGTACACGGTGACTGGAAAGGACTGACCATTTGATTGTTTTTTGATTGTCTTCAATTATTTTTATTAGTATTCTTTTTAATTGAGCGCCATTTATTCCAAATGTTCAGACCACCCTTAACAATAGTACACAATAATTAAATACTATATATGGGTAGTTCTACAAATTAAGGAAGAAACTGAGTCTGATTTCGGCCCGACATTTTTCATACATTCTGGTTGCGGAATTTAGTCATATAACAAGAGTACAATGTCTTTTAGCATATTCTAAGCGGAACAGTCAAAATATTATTAATAATAGCGTTATTAAGTTTCTTAATCCATCCAAGTATCAGCTATATATAAGACGCTCTTTTCAAATTGACGTACTCCCTACTGCGTCCGCTTACTTTATATTTATTCTTTATGAATTTCTCTATCAACGTCAAATTTGTGTCTGTACACGATGACTGGAAAGGACATGAAATGTGACTGGAAATGACTGGAAATTATGTTTGACGTTTCTTCCTGAATTCACAAACAGAGTAGCCGATATCTCTTAAAACAATGGCGTAAAGCTCGGCATTTTACTATCTATGGAAATTATTTTGGCATTGTGCAGATATCATTTTTGCTGATAAACTTGCCTGACGCGTTAACTATAACTGTAAGCTACGAAAAAGCTGTTGTTGTTTTGTATGTAGAGGTGCGTAGAACTTGCGGTATACGGACTACGAGTAACCGTCCTCTCTCTCCATTTTTGTGACTGTCGAGATTATCAGTATTAACCCATTTGATTGTTTTTTGATTGTCTTCAATTATTTTTATTAGTATTCTTTTTAATTGAGCGCCATTTATTCCAAATGTTCAGACCACCCTTAACAATAGTACACAATAATTAAATACTATATATATTGATGTGTATTAACAAGATAAATTTTCTTTTTTCATTTTCATTAACCACTGATCAGTAAGTAAGTGTATAGCAGATACTAGATATGTCATACGTAGCTATTGTGAGAATGTTAAAAATTAAATCAGTGGGGACAATGATTCGACTATTGAATAGTCGAATCATTGTCGTCACTCTTCATGTTTGTGACAATTTTGTAGTTTGTAATATATAGTTAACAGCACAGCGAATTGTAATATTCGCGCTTTCTTCATTTTTAGGGTTCCGTACACAAAAAAAATACCCATGGGTATCCAGGTACCCGTAGAAACTGGTTGGTGTTTGTGCATCATACGAGTATGTTACCGTCCATCAGGGCTGTATCTTTTGATTTGACTGTAATAAATAGAGATTTGAAATTTTCGCAGTGTGTATAAGTATGGTCGCTATAACAATAAATAGTAAAAATACACGTGATTCGAGTACAGAGACCATTGTGTGCAAGTCCGCCTCACGCTTGGTCCGTTTTATTAGTGAGTGTTTGTTAGTAGTTGTTCTGCTCGTGGTGGGCAGTTCGATATTCGAATAAGCTCGTGTGCCGGCTAGACGTTAGAAAAATGGTGACTTAAGTCTTTATCGGTCTTCGGTCTATATACACGTCATAGAATTGGTCACTGTCGAACGATATGTGTGAAATTAAAAGCTTTAGGTATGCTTGTCAACATATTTTTGGGGTTTATGCAAAATATATAGGTATATCACGACTTACTGAAATTAACTTCTCTATTGGTAGACTGACTTTAATGTAAGTAAGTAAACAAACGGCAGCGATATAACGTTTTGCATGTTCAACAAACTGCATCGCATTGTATGCAGAGGCGATTAGAGTGGAGTGCATCGCTATGCAGAGGCGCGGGTCGGGCGCGGCGCGGCGCGGCTGCGGCGGCCGACGCTGGAATGCGACAGGTAACCGATTCCAGGAAGGCCGCGGCCCGTTACCGCGCCGAATATCTCCCGGCAGTCAAACGCGCCGACAAGTGCAGCCGCCACTTGCGACAACACCGATGCGCCGGCACCGCGCCCGCGCCCGCGCCCCGCTGCATTCCAAACGACATTGAGTTAGAAACCAGTCGACTGCTCTCGGCACATTCTACCTATCTGTTCGGCGCACCCGGATCTTTGTTCAGAACTTCGGGCTATTTGTGGAGAATGTGGGTAACTCCAATCTAACTTCTGATTGTCCTGAGGTAACAATTAATCTACCTAGACCTCCCTTAGATGTTATTCGATATGCTAGATAAATTCAATCGGGATAGGTGTACAATCTTTAAGAAAACTTAACGATTAACTACTGCATATGTTTATAGGAATAGTGTATCTGATGACGGTCATAAATTATGTGAACCCCACTGTCGACGTTTTATGGGCTGTTTTATTTAGAGTATAACACCCCATTGAGAGGGAGCGCACGTTGACACCACATTCAGCAAGATCCGCATGTGATAACCACTTAAGTCGCCCTCTGCACCGGTAATACGCACACCCTCACTTATAGGGGTTCTATAAATAAATGACTTTATTTTAAGGTGTTATGATATGGAAAGTATTGGGACATGTATATTTTACAGCACATGGTCACGATCATGTCACGATAAAGCTGGTAAACGAAGTTTGCTTTTGAACTCTTACATCTGGACTGGTTTTATGGGATACAAATATTGATAACAGTCGACTATTTTGAAATCATTAGTCGGGTATGTTGATAGAATCTCACTTATTTAGGATATAAATGGTATTATAATAAAGTCTATCGATAACATCAACTATCAGCAAGAAAAGCCATGTTAAATCAATTACTTAATTTTTGTCGTCGCAATGGCTGATTGCCTCGCGATTCGTAATTTATCTAGCCGTAGCGTACGTAGCGTACCAAACATGTGCCGCACGGTCGCACGAGAAGGCAGGATCACGGAGGCGCCATTCAACTTAATCATTCATAATGTTACAAGGACACGTCCAAGGGACGTTGGTCGCTCATTCATAGATGGTTGTTTTCTTTAGCTCAGTCAAACAAAAAATCTAATGAAGTTTTGGGCAAATGTGCTCCTTAATTGTTCTGAGTAGGAGTCGAAGGAGACAGCTCACTGACAGACACGTAGCTCTCAGTTCCGACATGCCAGATGTGGATTTCTATAGTTACTTCGTCTATATAACCCGATAGGGTTGGTATACGCCGGGATGCTAGTCGCCGCATGTGGCTGGCAAAATACCGGAAACATCTATTTATTTACTGAATATAAGTCGATGATTTACTGCCCATTATATATTCATTATAATTATCAATTAGTGTCCAACAAAGAGATTACGGTAGACAAAAATACTTACTAATAAATGATGTATTTTGGTCTAGAAAATAAAAGTTTTCACTATATTCACAGAACACTAGCAACGTTTCGTAACGGTTTTGTAGCTTTGATTTAGATATGTAGATATTATACTTTTCATTAGCAATAACCAAAGAAAGTCGATGAAATTGTTTAAATATTAGGTTTTATTGACAGCTATTAACAAAATTATTGCCTATAGATAGAGGTTGAAGTGAAATACTCGTACCTACATCAACAATGAAAACGAACTCATATTAAATAAAGTATTGTCAGAAGAAAAAATGGAAGCAACCCTCGTTTCATGCGGTGTGTGGACAGAAACATACGCCGTATCGGTGCCACGTGGAGGTAGTCGCACCGATCGCCCTACCGGAAATATCAGAGCGATATATTTCGAGCTGAGCGCCCCCTGCGACGCTTCTCAATCATCCACTAATAAGCAGACGGAAGGAAAGTAATCTAGACAAAAGTTTAAAAATAAGACTGCCAAGAATAGATCGAAAGGTGAGCTTGAGCGCGGCGGCCCCACGAGTTAAAAATACGATCGTGTGGCGTCTCCGGGCTACAGCGCGCGCCCTACCGCCAACGGCGCGGGCGCGGGCGGTGCGAGTCGCGGCGGCGGCGGGCGGTGAGAGCCGCGGCGGCGGGCGGCGCGGCACGGCGCCGGGGGTGCAGCGCACAACCCGCGACAATGCAATTACACTAATCTACAAATATACTCACGAGGTGGGTTTAGTTCCCAACAGGGCAAGTCTAACACTATTGTAATTCTTAAATAAGTACAGCTGCAATTTATGGTTTACCATATCGGTAAAACAAGTATATTCATTGTATCGGTTTGAAAGATAGACGTCGATGTTACTAATATATTATGACCTCTGCAACAAAATTACTCTTCTTCTTAGCGTTATCTCGTTTCCTAATTCATTGGGAAGTGCGGGGTCCGCTACCTAGGCCTAAGGATCTGGCGAAGATACTGATTTTTAAGTGGAGCGACTGCTGTCATACCTTCACAACCCAGGGGGAGAACCACACCTTTTTTAGGTAAGGTCACGCGTTTTTCGAAATATAATTTGTGAAACGTCAGGAAAACATCGTGAAACCTGCACGTATCGGTTTCACGATGTTTACCTTCATCGCCGAGCAAGTGATAATTACAAATATGTATATAAATCCGAAAACATTGCTACAGGCCAGGATTCGTAGCAGGTACCAGCTGGTCTATAGAATGGGTTTAATCCATTGGGCTATCTTTGCAACAAAATTATGACATAACCAATACAATATATTATGTCGTAATTTTGCATAATTATGTTATGAGGTTAAGTTTTTATGTAATTTTGGTATGCAAAGTACATTTACCAAAATTACTTTAAAAGCAAACCTCGTAACCTATGCAAAGGTTACTTATTGATTTTCTAAGTATAAAAACTAAATGTCATTACAGAAGAACTAGTTTCTGCTTGTGGCTCTGCTCATTCTGCTAGGGAGTAAGTTATTTATGAGATCCAAGAAACATACATAGAAACATACCCAATCGTTTAGGGGCTACTGCGGGAGCTAAAAAGCGACCGTGGTTTAATCGGCCTATTAGAGAAGCCAAACTTCTCAAAGAGGCTGCTTTCGAGGCTTATATGGCGGCGCTACGGCGCGTGCCGATGTAAATCCAGATGAAATCCAGATGTCTCTGTTTTGAAACTCAAACTGAATGCTACCTCGTGGTCCAGTATGAGCGTCGCCAGAGCAAAGTTTAATTTCGTCGGTAGAGTTGGCGAGCGGCTTGCAAGCCTGTGTGAGTGGGTCGAGTTAGTTAGAGTTGAGTGAGTCTGGGAACCGTGCATTCTGGTCGCTCGCTAAAGCTGTTGAGAATAACTTTTTTCAGAGTCATCCATGCCACCATTGCAAAACCCGGATGGCAGTCTGGCCTATAGTGCTAAAGAGAAAGTCGATTTACTGGGTAATCTCTTTGCCTCTAACTCGACTTGAATGACGGGGAAGCTGTGCCACCTATACCACCCATCCCGAGGTGCTGGAAATCTCAATTACCCAGCGAGATGTCCGGCGAGCGTTGCTCTCCCTCGACATTCATAGGTCGAGTGGGCCAGATGGCATACCAGCAATGGTACTTAAGCTATGTGGTCCTTGGCTTTTTTTCTATGCTAACGCGCCTTTTCGTGCTTTCCTACTTCACTGGGCACGTCTCGTTTGTGGAAGACCGCCAATGTGCACCGGTGCCCAAAAAGGGCGGTAGATCAAATCCATCGAATTATAGGCCTATTGCCATATCTTCCCTTCTCTCCAAGGCGATGGAGCGTGCGATAAACACATGACTTCTGGCATACCTAGATTATCACGACTTAATCAGCAACACGGCTTTCGCCATGGTCGTTCGACTGGTGATCTTCTAATGTATTTTACACACCGATGGGCTTTGGTGATTGAGAATCAAGGTGAGGCGTTGGCTGTCAGCCTAGATATGGCAAAGGCATTCGATCGAGTCTGGCACCGGTGTCTTCTATCGAAGTTACCATCGTACGGGCCCGAACGTTTGTGCAAATGGGTTGCCAGCTTCTTATCTAGCAGACGCATAAAGCCGTGGTAGACGGTAGTTGCTCCGACACCATGGATATCAATGCTGGCGTCCCACAAGGCTCTGTATTGTCCCCGACGCTGATTCTGCTGCACACCAATGATACGTTGTCAATCGACATCATTCATGATTTTGCAGACGGCAGCAACGGGGACACTTATTATATAGGCCGTGCTAGCATCCCTCGTTCCCTTATGGAGGAAAGCCGCGTTAGATTTGTGTCTGAAATAGAAGGTACTTTGTGTACAGTATCTGACTGGGGGCGATTGAACCAGGTCCAATTCAACCCTACCAAAACATAAGACTGCGCGTTCAGCGCTAAGAAAGCCCCATTTGCTTCCCTAATTCCAGAACACGTTGCTCACAATTGTTAATAGCATTCGAGATCTCCAGCGATGTTCAGTATCGAGGTCATCTGGAGGAGAAGGTCAAGCTGGCGTCCAGGAAACTCAACAGAGCCAAACAGTACTTCAGCGCGGTGCAAAAACTTATGTTATATAAGTCCCAAGTCAGACCGCATATGGAGTACTGTAGCTACCTTTGGGCGGGAGCACCTGGATTGCAGCTAGAACTTTGTGACGGTGCAGAGACAAGCTCTGAGGATCGTCGACGATCCTGAACTCACACACGGTGTTGAGCATTTGAGTTTGAGAAGAGATTTTGCCTCCCTCTGCGTATAACGAGTTGTGTTCTGAGGAGCTGTTCGATATTGTGCCAACAGCCTCGTTTTGCAATCGCACAGCTCGCTGACGACAGAGAGTTCATCCTCATACACTGGAACCGCAATTATCACGTCATTGCGGTTCCAGAGAAGTTTTCTACTTAACTTACAGTAAGGGGTTCTTCAAGAAAGGTGAGAAGAGGTTCGTACAGGGTCGGCAACGCAAGAGGTGTGGGCTGTCAACCCCTGATTTTGTAAATGTCCATAGGCTGAGTTAATTGCTTACCATCAGGCAGGCCGTAGGCTTATTTGCTACCTTAGAAATACGGATACGGAGCCTTCGAACAAGAGTTCGTTATACTTGGCCAATTTTTTTTATTGGACTTGGTATGTGAGGCCAGTGCAGTACAGTTGTCGGTTTCTGGGTTTAGGAGTAGAAGCGATGAAGTAAAAACTCAATATGATATCAAATCGCATCCATTAAACCAGTGTTGAGTTAGTCCGCTAAACGAATCTTTTTAGAGCCAAATCCCAGTATAGTCTACAGTAAAGTTTTACTATTGTTGGGGTGTAGCTTAATATCATGTTTGGAGTGAAAGCTAACTTCATCTGCATTGTAAGAGAGGTATCAAAGCAGTCCGACTGGGAAAGGACCATGCGCTCACAAAAAACCACAGCGAAATAACGCACTGGAGGGTTATTCTGTTTCTGTAAGTTAGTGAGGTTATCAGCATGCTTGTAAGGAGCTGCTGTTTTAGTAGCAGTGGTGGCAACGTGCGAGCGATACTGTATAGCAACCATTCATAGACTACGGTAACTGCTTTATATCAGGTGGGAACTATGCTTGTAAACTCCAGATGTTGTACATGGGAACCTAGATCTCTAGAAGAAAACTCATAATACCCGATCATTTCGGTGTGAGGATGAATTGCCTGCCAATGTTGATAGTTGCAGGCATCGTATTGAACGGCGGATACCAACTTAAGCCTTTAGGCTAAAGGTGACAACAAAACTACATGTGCGCGATCTGACTTAAAACAAAATCTTTGCCATATTGTCTTGAGCAAACCAAGTTTCTTGTAACTGAAATTTACTGGGGATCACAAAGACATCACATGCTCTTGGCGATGGTAAGGAGTGCTGTAGATTTTAAAACAATTAATAAACTGTGATGTCAGTACATCACTTAAAATAGTTGCAAAACCCAGGTGTTCGTGTGTCTCCGGTTCGGCTGGATGAGAAAGGAACCTCTGCTGTCCACCTTTGAAGGTGCTCGGTGGGCCAAACGTTTATAGCGAGGATAGCGGTAATATTTCGTCGATTCTTACAAGGAGGAGATCCTATTCTTTATCAACATTTATTTTGATTTTTTGAGCATCCTGAAGTTTATATTTTCATTTTACCTGGAATTGGTGTAATTTCCCACATTATTTCCCAAGAAAGCGGAAAAAAGGAAACTTTTGGTTTCTGAGGAATAATTTATGCTATAATAGCAATTGGATTATTAGGATTTGTTGTTTGAGCTCATCATATATTCACAGTAGGAATAGATATTGATACTCGAGCTTATTTCACATCAGCTACTATAATTATTGCTGTACCAACAGGTATTCAAATTTTTTGTTATATTTTAATTAATCGATTGGAAAATCACCACAATACGATGATATACAAAATATCCCTAATACATCAATTATATACTCTGTACGATTATCCTCTCCGTCTCGTATTTTTAAAACTGAGTGATATATTACATAGGAGTTGCCAGAGGTAGTGTAATTGTGCTTCAGCTCCGCATTACACCTCATATATGTGTATGAGAGTTGCAGGGTCTTTTTAGTTTATCAACTATTAGGATCTATCTATAACTTCACGCCAGATCACTTGTGGGGTAGGCAGAGAGAACCGAGCGCCACGTAACTCGATTCTTACACACCTCATTAGCTTCTTTAACATTCATTGCTCTTCTCATGCACGCTCGCCAGTTTCTAAGGCTCCCAATATCACCTTCTGATAGAACACGACTAATTTGGTCATGGTAGGTAAGTCTTGACCTTTCTCGGCTTCTACATCCTTCCACTTTTGCGTTGCATATCTGCTTCGTCATTATTTCATCCTGCATTCTTTCTACATGTCCGTACCAATGGAGCATGCCATATTAGGATGTTATAGTTAAGTACAAGAAGATGTAAAGACGATGTCAAATTATTAAGACTCTACATAAAACTCTATATAAATGATTCGCTCAATTTCCAGCTTCTCTTGTACCTTTTATAAAATTTTGTTGTATGCATAGCCGATTCATATGGACATGACATACCTACTTACGTCGTACTGTCGCACACATAAATATGCCGCGTACTATGCTGTTCTAGAGAAGCTTTTTCCTCGAGGTAGTTTGTAAAACGAACTCAATTTGTTGTCCAAGCCAAGTTGTCGTCCCATGAGAAAACTTCACCAGAGAACTGGAGTTTTCTCAGGAGACTTGGAGGACCAATTGGAGTTTTTCAAAAAGAAACAGGACCTACAATACATGAATGGCCTGAGTTTTTGCAGATATATAGGTAGCCGATGGTTCGGTACTGGTTTTTATCATCACATATGCTGCATACGTGCTGCTTGCCAACTTAGTTGCATAAACAAGTAGGTTTGCGTTAAAATTGAGATAACAGCGGTGTACCAAGTTGAGTATTGGAATGAGCTAAGGTCTTCTTACGCGCAATTCTAGTATCAATAATACAACTCACTAAAGAAATATCTCAACTACCATTGCCATTTTCTGCAATATTCACGTAAACAGAAAATATCGAATATCTGGAAACAAATTAAAACATCATAGATTCTTTCCTTTATTTACATGTTCATAGCGACATACGAACATGCATTCGCATATTACATATTATTACACATTCCCTCATCCCTATGCACATTCTTACAACCACTCACATATTTAATGTGAGTGTTGGGATGTGTATAAAAATGTTATGTTATGTATTCGTACAAATCAAACTAGTTGAATATTTCAAATTTGTACAAGTTTGTCATATTGAAATCTGCCATTTACATACTTTTCTTAAAGGTACGTTAAGTAAGTAATAACATACTTTTTAAGGTAAGAATGCTTTTTACAGCATCTCGGAAGAGCAGAGATTCCTAACACAAGTAATTGTAAGATTAAAAGGAGCCTCGACCATTTGCAATTAATTGTAAGAAGATAATAATGAATATTTTTAATTTTCATTTTAAAGATCCTTATGATATGCAGTATTTAAAATTCTCATACGTATCGAGATTTAAATCTATCGGTCGAGCTTTGTTCTAGTTTCACAGTCCATTCTTGTCGGAGCAACCTTGGCCTAGAATGCAATGTCACTATACATTGGCACAAATCGGCGTTATTAGTAGTATGACAAATCAGTGGGATAGCAATGAATGGTGCTTACAGTAGTAAGTAAGGCTGAAGAAGTTGGAAAACAGGGTTATCACGAGCCATGTAATATACATTTTTGCACTATTGGGTAGGGAAACATAAGGCCGCAGTACATGAAGTCCATACACCATCACTCAAGATACTAACGCAATAACTCTTCAAGTGATTGCACCCTTTCGCAAGAATACGACAACCATACAATTTTATTTTTTCAGCTTCGGTCATCTGTGATATAGAGATACATTCCTAATTCGGGTTGTTAATTATAATCCAATCAAAACCAGAGTTAGGAAATAACGACTTCCGATTTGCTTCATGCAAGGGATAACAAGTATAATATATATAATAAGTTTAACAAGATCCTTATACCAAGTTTTGTATCAATCCACAAATTTTGTGGTGCCATCGAGCTGGTAGACGGTGGTTGGATTTCGTATGTATAATAAAATATGAGGAATCGAATTTCAACTACTTGAAGTCCTTATGATCATTGTGAACGGAACTTCTCAATCATAGTGTAATTTTGATGACTATGTAATCATGTAATACTGAATTACCTTGCTGCTGAATGCCTAATTAGCATTAGGTAAGTCTAGTTCTTCTAGTCTAGTTTAGTTCGGAATCATTTAACTTACCTTGGTGAGATCTTTAGCCATATATTTATTATCTTTGAAATTCTGGTTTGACATTGCTGCATTGATTAATTGTGGTAGTGATTTGCTATAGTATATTATATAAAGGTTTGTTCATATATGTGTAAGAACGTCGCTTGTGGCCCCAGTTCTCTCTGCCTACCTATACTCCCACTATCTTGTCTATGCAAATATAATTTACACTATATTCATTCTTCTTAACTAATCGTCATCGTCCACTTTGACGCTGCTATCAGAGGTATATAAACATACTTTCTTTGGTTGACATTATTCTCATTGATATCAACTCATAGGTATTATTGACTTGACGAGCTCGGTGGCGCAGTAGTGAATCGCATTGTTACGCTACTTTGACACCAACGCTCGTGGGTTCGATTCCCACACAGTACAAACATTTGTGTGTATGAACATGTCTGTTTGTCTTTGTCTGCGTATTTTCTATGTATAATAAGTATGTATCTACAAAAAAATAATGTATTACGTATGTTTATCAGTTGTCTAGTACCCATAACACAAGCTTCGCTTACTTTGGGGCTAGACAGCGCTGTGTAATTTGTCCGACAATATTAATTTATTTTATTATGATACCGTGATTTTGTGCTGATTATTCCTCGTCATCGGTATCCCTTATTTAGATTCGTTTCAGTCCATGGAATTTTACAATTCGGATTTCTACGGCACTGTTCTTTCCTAAGCGGTTACTAATTTGACTAAACCTTGTTTTAGGCGCCTCAGATAAATACGAGTATGTCAATCGTAAGCTGTTAGCATCTGTGCACTCTTAAAGTCATCTGCAAAATTTCCTTGCTATCTTTAGTTCTCTTGACGATGCTTTCTCATTCACTCTACTTATTGTCTATTTATTTATCAATACCTTCACGCTAATTCCCTTGTGGGGTAGGCAGAGAGAACCGAGCGTTACATGACTAGATCCTTACAAACCCCACTCGCTTCATTAGCATTAATTGCTCTTCTAATGTACGCTCACCGATTTCTAAGGCTTCTGACATCACCTTCTGATAAAGCACGATCAATTTGGTCATGGTAGGTAAGTCTTGGCCTTCCACAGCTCCTACGTCCTTCTACTTTCGCGTTCTATATCTGTTTCATAATGCTTTCTTCCTGAATTCTTTCTACATGTCCGAACCAACGGAGCATGCCTCTTCTTATTTTAACACCGATTCTCTCTTTAAGACCAGCTCTGTTTCTAACATCATCATTGCGAATACGGTCTGCAAGCGTTACGCAACAAATTTTGCGCAACGCTCGCATTTCGACCGCGTTTATTCTACTTTCATGCTCTTTCTGCCATACTCAGCTCTCGGTTCCATACGAAAGCGTTGATGAGACCAGTACTGCATTGTGCATAGCGTTTTCACAACAATTACTGTAACGTACACATCTGCATAATTGTGAAATGTAGAGTAATTTTGTAATATTTTCACCTTAGCTTGTAAAGCTTTCTGTGTATTGTATTTGTTTATACCTAACATATTATAGGTGTGCAGCACCTGAGCGAACGAGCTTTGCTCGGCGTTCCTTATGTTTTTTGTGGAAAATCGTATTTTATTTTTGTGTTTTTCTATATTGTAAGCGTTTATATACTATATGAATTACTTTACATCAGTTGGGTTTCACTGTTGTATACCTCCTGACGTTGTATAAAAAAAGATCCCGATCATACTATTATATCTCTTAGAATATAACATGTTTATTATTGAATTTTTCTTATACATATTTATATTATTTACAGTGATTGTCGTCGTCGTCTCACAATGCAGACTAAAGAGATGAGCCAGCATAAAATACAAACAAACTGAAAGATTTTGATGAGTTCCGAGGTGCAGGGGTTAATAACGCCACTTTGAAACCAACGCTCGTGGATTTGGTTCCCACACGGGACAAACATTGGTGTACATGAGCAACTCTATTAGTCTTAGTCTGCGTGTTTTTGGGAGCACCAAAGCAGCCCGTCTGGAGAAGTACCTCCATCTCACAGAAAAACGTAGCCATATAACAACTCCCTGGCGCGTTTTTGTGTTCCTGCGTGTGAGTGAGGTCACCTGTACGCTCCTAATGAGTTGCTGTGTTAGCAGCAGAGGTGGCAACGCGACTGATACTTAATGTATTGCAAGTGTTCATAGACTCCGGTAACAGTTTTACATCAGGTAGACATTGTGCTTTAATGTTAACAAGGCAGTTTCGCTTCTTAATTTTCCCTACCATTCCTTAATTTTTATTTTCTTTTATTAATGCTGCTGTTATAGGTATGCACATTAAAGATAAACAAACAAATAACAAAATAATCCAATGCGGAACTAAGCACTGATCAGGTCAATTAACTAAAGCAAGCATTATTCTGTGGCGTGGTAGCGATTGGGTGTACTACATTGTTTTTGTTTAGTATAAACGAATAATAGTGTGAACACACGCTCCATATCTGCGGGCACTCATTACTACAGAAATTAGGACAGCCAGTGCGTATCTTAATAGGTCGAGTTAGTTCCCCGCTCATAATAACATGCACCTTGTTCTATTTACATGTACTTACTTGTGTGTACAATGATAATACATTATTTTGTGAATCCGAATTACGGAAAAAATATTATTCGGTTGTTGCTTCATAGTTCGACCATCTTTTTTTAGAAAAAAGCTCACTTGCGCCGTTTACTTGTAAATATCACTGATATTTTGTACATGTTCATAGAGGCGCATTGTGCTAGCAACTAGTGCTAATGCTTGAAACTTAAAAATCGGTCAAGTACTAGTCGGGCCTTATTCTATTAGTCTTCCATATTGCTTCTTTGCCTGGGGTCAAGAAAAAAGTCAGTATTATATATTTTTTATACGGTGTATAAACTATTGCAGCATGAGGAGCATCATTGGCACATTACTACCTTCGCTGGCAAAGCAGCTGCAGGAGTTAACCAATAATCTTACTCACTCGCAGAAACAACAAGCCTACAGTTCGCGAAATCACTACAGTCCGCCATTGCAGACATGACCCTTAGCAACGGGTGTGCAACAATACTATAACATATGTTATAAAGGGACTACAAAAGACAGAAAAAAATTTAGTTCTACTTTCATGCTAGACGGTTTGAAACAATATGAGCGCTGAAGCACGGCACGGCAATGCAGCAGTTGAGATCGTACGAGTATTACTGCAAAGAGCTATTGAATGATTCAGGTAGATTTTATATCTACGTCTTGCTAAGTTTTCTACGTGTATTATGCGTGTGTTAATTTAATATTTTTTTCATGTCATCATTACAGAGACTTGCGAAAAAGAATTATATTCAATTAGTATGAATAATGAGAGAGAATGGTGCATCATAAAATTATATATCAAAATGTAACAGAAGACATTAAAAACTCAAATTTTATAAAGCATGATTTCAAAAGTATATTTTTCTGCCTTGAACTTACACAAAATTGGTTAAATGGATACTTGTAGCATTATATACTCAATCAAAGCCGCATTTACTTGTGATCTGACTAATACATGTGATTATATGCATCACTATTGAATCACCTATTTATGCATATTGCATGGACATTCTAACGCACACACGTTTCTGAGAATTCCTTAGATTATATCATTACTAGATACCTTCAATAAAATCTGTAACCTTGTAATGCAGCGTGTAATGTTAACACGTTAAATGCGGCTATAACATATATTGAAGGTATATAGATATTAGTTTACTAATCAATATGTCATCTGCTTCTTTTTATAGATCTGTTTGATAACAAGGAGAGAAGAGTATTAAAGAAGTAAAATTGTTCAAAGAGAGGTAAACAAAACAAGAGAGTGATAGATTCTGTACGTACATGAATGAAAAAGATATTGGAGTGATTTTAAGCAAGAAAATGAATAGAAAATTATGGAAGACAGGGGCATCTTAAATAATGGAATTATGTTGTTGATGCAATGCAGTCATAACCACACCGGCCATTATTGTACTCGTATTAGAATTGAAAACATTCGTTTAAATGTCTCATTTGCAGAGTTTATACGATATAGCTACGGTCACCGCACTCTTACTTGACACCTGTAATCTGATTGAAACTTACTCTATTATGACTAGAGTTGAGTCAGCTAGACTATTACGACAAGAGCGTACGACTTTGGCGTATTCTTAGTTGTACCTGTATCTCTGCACATTTGCAAGAAACCTTATCTGGCATATGTTAACTTACTTTAAACTCGAGTTATATTCTGTATACCAGATCATGCATGCAAAATTATCTTTATTGAATGTTTAAGGCAATTCATCAATATTATTATTATTATTTTTTGTTGCTTTTCTCTCAGCCTACCCCAAAGTAAAGAACTTGGCGCGAACATTATTATTTCTTATATTTAAATTGTATAGGATTCCAAATGGCATCGCATTTTTTTTAAATCGAGCTAAACTCAGTAATATTTAATCATTAAAAGTGAATATGAACCACTTTTATAGTTACTTATTTTTTTATGCACTAAAATTATAATAATTATTCATTGATAGCATAAAGTTTGTTTATGGCTACTAGACAAAAAAGAAAGTTGGATGATAAACTAAGAAGAAACTTTTTGTCTATTCGTATATATATATGATTATCCCAGTCAAAGAAGCATTAAAATAGTAGAGCAAGGTTTGAAAAAATATACAAAGAAAAAACATAAACAATATTTTTAAAGACTCTTGAAAATAATACAAATATAATTCTGTAGGGCCATTGAGTTGATATCTGAAAAGATTAAGTTATACCTTTTAACCAATTTGGAGGGTCTCCATTTTTGGACTAATATTTACATGAGTAAACCATAAAAGAGTCTAACACTTGCAGGTCCATGTACGTATGTATGTTTGTGAGTTATTTTATTTCACCACAACAATATTTATTTATCTACTGTTTCTAACATCATCATTGCGAATACGGTTTAAGTTTTTCTAATTCGGATAAACATTTTATTCGAATTAGAATATTAGTTATCATTATAAACCTTACATTATTCCGGAAAACATAGTCTGTGTGATGTCATAAAATGTAAAAAAAAATTACAATATGGTGGATCATGTACTCCACATTGTGATGATAGATGAGAATGAAGAATTTTGAAAAAGAATTTTGAAAAGAAAAACAATATTTTTATCTAGTGAGGTATCAGTAAAGGCTTTTTAAGGGTTTTGAAAGGTGATCTCAAAAATATACACAAATTATGTTTAAAGGCATCTTTAAGTTAAAAAATCGGCCAAGTGCGAGTCGGACTCGCGCACGAAGAGTTCCGTACCATTATCTATAAAATCAGCAAAAAAAATCACGTTTGTTGTATGGGAGCCCCCTTAAATATTTATTTTATTCAATTTTTTAGTATTTGTTGTTATAGCGGCAACAGAAATACATCATCTGTGAAAATTTCAACTGTCTAACTATCACGGTTCATGAGATACAGCCTGGTGACAGACGGACGGACGGACGGACGGACGGACGGACGGACAGCGGAGCCTCAGTAATAGGGTTCCGTTTTACCCTTTGGGTACGGAACCCTAAAAACAACATAATAAATCTTTTTATTCGATCTGAATACTTATTACTTAAAACTTGCGCTGTTTAAATCTTACATTTTGCTGAATTTTGCTCATCCATTTTGGGATAACAGATGTGGGCTAGCTGCTGGTTGCCTAGCTTAAATAGTTCGAGAATCTTTTTTGTTATCTATATTTATACACGAGAGCAAAGTTTTCCTTGATGGCATAGCTTAGTGCACACGTTAATAGAATGCAGTGGCCAGCGCGTGTTGCAGTGTCATGTGTCGCTACGTGCTAAGACGCCGGCGACATTTCGCGGAACCAGAGGTGTCAGCTTCGCGGTGACGGCTTTCAATCCTTCTTTGTTATACGATTCTCCTCCAGTCATTGGATAACTTCTGTTTCTGGCGAAGTTCTTATCGGACATATATATTCGTTTTGGAAAAAGGTAATTTAATGCTCGCTATACACAATGCAGTGCAGGTCCCACCGCTTACTTATGGAAGCGAGAGCTGGGTTTGGCAGAGAGATCATGAAAGTAGAATAAACGCGGGCGAAATGCGAGCGTTGCGCAAATTTTGTGGCGTAACGCTTGCAGAGCGTATTCGCAATGATGATGTTAGAAATAGAGCTGCTCTGAAACAGAGTGTCGGTGTTAAAATAAGAATAGGCATGCTCCATTGGTTCAGACATGTAGAAAGAATGCAGGAAGAAAGAATTACGAAACAGATATACAACTCGATAGTAGAAGGATGTAGGAGCAGAGGAAGGCCAAGATTTACCTGCCATACCAAACTGGTCGTGTTTTATCAGAAGGTAATATCAGGAGCCTTAGAAACCGGCGAGCGTGCATAAGACGAGCAATGAATGTTAAAGAAGCGAGTGAGGTTTGAAGGTGAGGAAGAGGTTTGTAAGGATCGAGTCATGTGGCGCTCGGTTCTCCTGCCTACGGTATGCTCTCGGCGTGAAGTTATATATAAGTGCAGTGAAGTTATATATATATAATTATAATATAAGATAGGTAATTTAATGATAAAATAGCAGGATACAGATTCATCGACATCGGAAAGTCTCACCTTATTGTTGGAATATGGGCCCGTGTTTCTCAATTTCAACTTCAAGAGGGAAACAAACACACGGTCCATTGAAGCAGTTAACGCAGTTATCGTATCTTATGAGTCTGTGCAATACCTATGGAGTGTCGTGTTAAAACTTGAGTATGAAAATAATACTTGGTACATCTATATATATAAAAATGAATGTTTGTCTGTATGTCCTCTATGGACTTAAAAACTGCTGCTGGGCAGATTTTGATGAAATTTTCAGGGAATGTTCAGATCAGTCCAGCGGGTGATCCGGTGAAATTTGGTAGCGATCAGATCACTCGTGCGAAGCCGGGGCGAGTGGCTCGTATCTTATAAAATACACATAATAGTTTGCTTACCTTTTTTGTAAAATAAATACGCTGCATATGTCGTACAGTTGTACAACGGCGGGTTGAGGAGTGGCAATCTGACAATTATCTAATTATAATAAGTTATTAAGGGGCCTACAAGAAAATTAAAATAACGTTTATAAAACGATTTATATGAGTCGGGCGACGCGCCAAGCGCTCTCTCTTCCCGCGCTGGTATTTTAGCAGTTTTGAGTTTGCCCTACTTTAACCTACGTAATTACTTCCACTAAAACTTTTAGTTTTGCACACTAATAGGTACATTTTTATTTTAACGTACAATAAAAGTATTTTTTTGTACAACGTCGGGAGATATACAAGCATACGGCCCATCTGATGTATAGCAGTCACCGTAGTCTATTAACGCTTGTAATATATTAAATATCACTCGCGCGATGCCACTTCTGCTGCTTACACAACAATTTCTTAGGTGCTTTACTGGTGACCCCACTCAATCGCAGTTACACAACAACCTTCTAGGGAGTTGCTATTTGGTTGCGCTTTTCTGTGCGGTGGAGGTACTTCCCCAGACGGATTGCTTTGATGCGCCCTACCTCTCTAACATCCAGACCAAAACAAACAGACATGTTCATGCACACAAATTTTTGCCTGGTGTGGGAATCGAATCCACGAGCGTTGGTTTCAAAGTCGCGTCATTCACGACTGAGCCACCGAGCTCGTAACAAAATGACAATACGACCAAATAAGCGCCACTGATACTAATTGCTCTATATTCAACTAGATTGTGTACCATACAAACCATTTACAATTTAATCTATAGATACATTTAATAAAACAGTAAACGGGCCAATTCTGTACATTGAAAAAAAAAATACCTCCAGGGGTACCTGAAGGTAACAGATACCGAATACAGTATTTTTGAAATTTTTGTCTGTCTGTCTGTTTTCTGCTTTTCACGGAAAAACCAGTGAACGGATTTTGATGAAACTTTTTTTGTTATATAGGTATTGGTCCTCGGCAACATAGGCTATAATTTATTTTGAAGATCGGAATACCTTATGTGGAACCATAGTAGTCCAGCCAAACTGTGAGACATATGAAAATAGCGCTTTAGGAAAAGTTGTTCAGCGTGATGAGCATGTCTATTGACTTACAAATATCCAAGCACAGGTGCACCGATGTGGAACCCTAGCATCACATCTAAAGAGATACGAATATAGCGCCTTAGGAAAAGGTGTTCAGTGTGATAAGTATTTTCTATTGACTCGAAGGTCTGGCACACCTGACGTGCAACCCAGCAGCACAGCTAAAGTATAAGAGATACGAATTTAGCACCTTCGGGAACTTTCTTCAGCGAATGCACATTTTCCGTTTAGGTATTAAAATCGAAGATCCGATACACCTGATGTGGAACCCTAGCACCCCTGCTAAAGTATAAGAGATACGAATATAGCGCCGCGGGCGCCCGCGTGAGTAATAAATAAAATATTTCCGGACCACCATTATATAGCGCCATTCTTCTTCTTCTGCGCGTTATAACATTTCCTAATCTATTAGGATTAGCAGGGTCCGCTACCTAAACCTAAAGATTTGGCGGAGATACTGTTTTTTTACATGGAGCGACTGCCGTCTTCCGACTTCCATAACCCCGAGGGAAACCCAGATCTTTCTTAGGTTAGATCATACACGCCTTTCGAAACATGTGGGTTTTCTCACGATGTTTTTCTTCACCGCCGAGCGTACATAAACACGAATTTATATAAATTATAAACTAAAGTATAAATTCATTTATATAGCGCCTTTAAACAGTACTAAACTAAAGAACGCTTATAATCTAATGAGTAGGTACTATGTAAATGATAGACATAAACTTTTTTCTGTAAATGCAAACTTAAGTTTATTATACAGAAATCACCTGGAAATATTAAGACGAAGAGATAAATAAGTAATCGAATCTACGACTAATTAACCGATGGATACACCGGTCGTGCAGATTTTATTAATAATGTAATGTTGTAATAATTATTCATAATTGTCCATGTATTGAATCTATACACGAATTATTGCAGTACATTACAATGAATCTCTGAACAATTTGTATGATTTAAATAATTTTTATATAAATTTAAAGCTTTAATTCCATTTTGAAGGATATCTACAAAGGAAATATAAAGTATTGTTGTTTTTATTTTAGTCTCTTATATAAAATTGGCGGTAATACAATATGTACCTATTCATAGCAAAAAATATCCGTTTATATATTTTTAACTAACTGCAACAGACAATACGTGTTATTATTTTTTAAATAAACTGACCACTCTGCTTTAAATTGAGCGTAGTTTACGAAAAATTTGCAAACCATGAACAAACATAGCCAAAAATTAATTAAATGCTCCTATCTAGGTATGCGCGAGCGAGTCTCGTTGTATTGCAAGCGTTCATATACTACAGTAACCAATTAAAATCATGTGTGACATACGCTTGTTTACGTTCCTACATTGTTAAAAAAAACATGCTAAATATCTGTACTATGTGTCACTAAAAAGATCCAAGCGAGAAACAAAAGTTTATTTTTTAATGTTTATTTATTAAACTTTTATATTGTACTCGGATATCTTTATAGTTTTGTAATTTATGTAAACTTTTCTTTGCTTGTAATCTTTTTAATGAACCATAATATCGGTATTTGGCGTCAGATTGATGCACTGACGTCATTCTTACCGTGTTGTAGATTTGACTTATTTTGCGTAACTGCATTCAAATATGAAAAGTGGACCAGTTCAAACGACTTCGCAAATTCATCATTTTAGTTTATCGCATGACTTTTAAACTATTCCGTTCTCACGAAAACTGATGATTCCCGCACAAAGGTATTTTTGAAAATGTAAGTCAAGGATGATTAGTGTTATGTTCTGTTAAGAACCGTGGGAGAGTCGGCCATCCTTGGGCCGCACAAACCACGTGACTAATGTCGAACACTCCGGCAGAAAAATGCTTGTCAATAATTATTACTATCTTGTGAAAGAGGTGTAGGTATGTTCCGGCATAATGAATTGTTTGGTGAAGCCTGGGAAGGCGCCAGCGCCGTGACGCGCGTCGCCGCCACTGCCTCCTTCATACATCAAATAAGTTACGCCGCATTCTCCCAGTCAGATAAATTTATAGTCAAGTATACTTATTCACACATTTCATTCATCTTGTTTTTACAAGAATGTCATTCTGTCCGTCTTTATGTGCCACTTCGCATTTTAATGTAGTTTTAGCGTACCTTAATAAAATTGTAAAACGGAATAATATCATACAACTGTAACTAATCATATCGATATTAATACAATAAATCGAAAGAGTTTGTTTGTTTGAACGTGCTATTTTCTGGAACTACTAGTGCGGGTTTCATTTTTTTTTTTTTTTTTCGTATATAATTGACTAGTTCTTAAGGAAGATTATAGGGTATTTAATATCACGATACGACCCTTAGAAGTTGAGCAAATAGAATGAAAGTAAGAAAAAGCGGTTCCCACGCGATACTTTGATACAAGCGCACGAAATCATGGACCAAATTATACATATATATATATTTCCAAAGTAATATTGTAAATGTGTAACTCCGTCTGTTTATTATTTTTTCACGATTGACACATGAACGAAGGGTAAAGAAATTTGATAAATCGTTGTAAATCAATTTTAAATAGTCGGAAATATAAACGATGTTCAATTGCAAATCATTATAAATGTAAGCTCCGTCTTTGTTAAATAACAAGAACACAAGTATCATTCGTCCGTTGCCTACGCCACGACTACCGCAGCACTTCTTTAGGTATTCGATACGGAACGCAGACAATTGAACCAGTGCTCGAGGCTGGTTTCGTGCTTAACCGTTTTTAGGGTTCCGCACCCCAGAGGACTGCTGCGTACGAAGATTCCGCTGTCTGTCCGTTGACCGTTAGTCCGTCACATTTTTCATTGATCGTACCGACCGTACGAAATCACTATTAACGCTTTATGAACAAATAATAGAAATAAAAGTTAAAAATGAAAGGTGGCGCCCACACAAGAAACGTGTTTTATTTAGCGTTTCTTTTGTCAAACTATTTAAAAAAGTATTGCAATGTTAAATATTGTACGGCGATACCACCCCCCGTGGAGACCCGATGTCAAGATTTTGCGTAGTAAATAAACCCGCCGCTGAGTCGGGGGGTAAAGTGGAACGCCCGGTGACTGTTCGCTAATTCACGGATCAACATCACTTATCGGCTTATTAGCTAAAATGCCCTGCCATTGGACCTTAGGTTCGAATAGTTGAGATAGGAGCTAAAGTACGTAGGAGTAAGTAGTTTTAGTAAGTGGGGGTAGACCTCATGCGCGGTCTAGTGGATTATTGGTTTGTGTGTGATACGGAACCCCACCTGTATAAATACAACTCACACTCTCTCAGTTTTTCTATTTAAGTAAATTTTACATTTGTCGAGCTGGTTTTGCCATCGAGCTCGTTTTAAACGAACACTAATACAACTAACACATCAGATACCTATCATCATAGTAGAGACATAATCAGTACGTTAACCAGCGCACTTAGGCCTTTTCGACACAATTACGAATGCTCGCGTTAGTGCGGGTAGGCCCGCTAATTTTCAACATCGCGAATAAGCGAGATGAGTCTTTGAAGTTATTTTATATGAATTATAACTTGTACGTTCTTGTGTCATTTTCATAGACGTCTGTACCATTGAAATTCTGGACACGGACATCGATTAAAAATAAAAATATCCATAGAGAGTGGATATTTTTCATGGCCTTATCAGATTTGATATTGTCTTAAGTCAGGAAAATATAGAGATTAGCTGGAGAAAGGGTTGGCGAGTAGGGTGGGTGACGAAGAGTCTGTAAGTCACATCTATAGTTTTGAGATAATCTACTGTTGCAGGACTCGATCAACAGTCAACCGAACTTGTCCATTAAAATCTAATTTATCTAATTCTAATTCTTCACAGTCCACTGCAGTGACTATTTTGCCAGGTCTCAAGAAACTGTATGAATCAATGCTGTCACAGGTCTACACTCACAAGTATTTCTTTAGTCTCGATTGGCGTTTGGAACATTGTTGGTCGTCTTCTCTGTGTTCAACCAATGCGACCGGCGTTTTCGATTGTCACACAGAATCCACTTACGACCAGTAGTGATAATTCAATTAAGAATCCCCTCATTTGTATATCAATTCAAAGTCTATATTACTCTGACGCTATTTTGTTGTTGTTGTTTAATGAGTTCAGTCCGGACTATCTTTCTGAGCTTTCTATCTTTAATCAGTATCATTTTAAAGGGTACGTTGGACGTGGCTGTTCTGTTGCTTTAAGGTGGTTTAAGATGAGTCTGCTTCCACTTTTGTAATTGAATGTAATGGTTGTCAATTCATCGTTATCCACTTTCGTCTTTATTTACCACGTGGTTCATTGTTGAGATCAAAATTTCTAGAATGAAACATCACTATTTCAAAAGAAATGCCAATTGAAATGAATTTTGATGTGGGATTCAATGTAACTACAACAATAATCTTTTTTTAGGGTTCCGTACCCAAAGGGTAAAACGGACCCTATTACTGAGACTCCGCTGTCCGTCCGTCCGTCTGTCACCAGGCTGTATCTCATGAACCGTGATATTTAGACAGTTGAAATTTTCACAGACGATGTATTTCTGTTGCCACTATAATAACAAATACTAAAAAACAGAATAAAATAAATATTTAAGGGGGCTCCCATACAACAAACGTGATTTTTTTTTCTCGATATTGATAACGGCAACATTTAGCTTATTTAGAAACGTCTACCACGTTTAAAATATTCACAGAATATTTAGTTATATATTCACTTTAAAAATAAATAATTAAATTAAAATAAAACAAATATTTAAGGGGGGGCTCCCATACAACAAACATGATTTTTTGCCGTTTTTATAGATAATGGTACAGAACCCTTCGTGCGCGAGTCCGACTCGCACTTGGCCGGTTTTTTCTATTATTATATTATATTTTCTACAACAACAATTTTGGTTAAATTGAGTAGGTAACCCTTTCCACAGAATAGAAATCTACATGTCGCTCATAACTGTTGCTAAAATACCAATTTTTGATCAATCCTGTTTGTCTTGGTCAGGATGTTTTAGGGCGCATCAAAGCAGCCCGTCTGGGGAAATACCTCCACTTCACAGAAAACCGCAGCCAAATAACAACTCCATAGAGGGTTGTTGTGTTCCTGCGTGAGTGAGGTCAGTATGGAACATAGGAACACAAGGAGTTGCTGTGTAAACAGCAGAGAAAGCATCACGCGAATGACACTTAATATATTACAAGCGTTAATAGGCTACGGCAGCCGCTTTACATCAGGTGGGCCGTATGCTTGTATGCCTCCCGACGTAGTATAAAAAAGGCTGCTCCTGCCAGAGAGAGGCTTGTTAGATAATTGGCAGAGCGCACCACGTTTCACGGTGAGGTTGGCTTTGCTTAAAAAAAGGATGATAGTAACTTTCGTTTTGTGATGTATTTGTTTTTGATAAGAAAGTGACGTGCGCTCATTGTCCAGCTGACGCGTGGGTGCAGGGAAGAGCGCGGATGTAAACAGTCTTTAAGGTTCATTCAATTAGTGGCGGGACAGTCTGAGTGGGAGACGAGCGACGTCATTGAAGGGCCGGTGGTGCGGGCCGCGGGGTGCGCGGCGCGGAGGGCGCGGGGGAGCCGGGAGCAGGAATATTCAAAGCGTGAGAACGCCGCGCGATCCGCATGCCGCCGCTTCACATATCTCACGCGCAACCTCTACTCCCAGACACCTTTAGAAAACCGACTGTAACTGATGGACTTACAGTTGCAATTACCATCGAAACCTATTGTGGTTATCGCTCGGAACATCGAGGACAATACTTTTCTAGTTTAGGTACGGACGGCTGGCATTGGCCCGGATACTGCCGATGAGCGCGCACGTCCACTCGCCAGCCACCACAATAACGACATTGGAATGTTTCCTACCGATTCACAATTACTCGTCTTTATCCTACCTTATTTAGTTACGTTCCTTTTGGCGTGATTCGTTCGAAATAATCATGCAATAGGATAGAAAGGTATGACTAAAATCACAAGAACCGTGATTCGGCCATCAAACATTTAGTTCCCTGATATTGGGCTCTTTTTAATGCCTGATCTACCATAAACTCGTGTAAAAATCACGTGAATACGTGGGCATGGGCCGACGTCAAAACATCAGAAAATAATGATCCTTTTATTACTGCAACGTCGTCGTCCATGTGATCTCGGAGGCCGGGCGGTGAGCCCCGCACCGCCGCCGTAGGAGTGTCGTAAAACATTTTTGCCTGAATCTCTGAAGGCGATCTTATTTTTGCGGTGAAATCAGAATTCTCGGAACGACTTGGTGGAAGGCGGGTCGACTGTGGTCGGACCCCAAACTCCGACGATGTATCCTAAATATAGCCGTCGCATTATGTAAACGGCAAAGCGATACCAGCGATACCGTGCACGGTGCAAAATATAAGAAACTAGAAGATAGCTTCTAACTCTGTAAAATTGGGAAATTTTTTATAGGGGGTCAGGGGTACGGAGGGCGGGTGCGGGGCGGCGGGAGTCGGTTTCGGCGGGGCCCCGGCGGGCGTCGACCTCGTGAAAGGCGCGCGGCGCGGATCCGCGCGCGCCGACCGCTCGCCTTTTTACGCGCTCTTTCCCGCGCCGCGCCGCCGCGCCGCCAACCCCGCGGGCCCCCGGCGCGGTCGCCGCCCGCTGATAGCGAGCCAGCCGCTACCAACCGCATCACTGTCTGCACCGCACCGCAATAATACTCTTATATTATACATACTAATTCTAACTTATTATAATTAATCAATTAATTACCCAGTCAGTCACCTCATATTGTGTACAATATTAGATTTTTAGAAATCCAAATATACGAAGGTGCGTATTTCTTGATGAAAAAAGAGTTTGCTCGAAAACTGCGGTATATACCTTTTATAAGTCATAAGTGCTGTCAGTATTGTGTTTCCATTAATTATGCTAAATTGAAGAACAATTAGAAAAAAATACGGCATACATATGAAGTTAGTTTAGTAGATGGTGCTGTATTATTTTTATGAATAAAAACTTGGGAAAACAGCGTGAAAACAAATCGTTAGCTATCTAAATGGCCATTTACAGAATTATGTCACTAGGCTACCATGATGTTTATGTAGTGCTTTGTTATTTCCAATTGCTTATTTAGAAATAATGACGTTTTACAATGATAAAATGAAGTCTAGGGTAATTTTATATTTATTGGAAGCTTAACACGAGAAACTCACATGACTTGCGTTTTGCAACCTTCATTCGCTGTCCAGTAAACATTTGCTTTGAAAATGAATTCTTGTATAACGATGTTTCTACGAGAAGGGTTCATTCGAAGACCGTCCAAGACCAAATCACGGTGGAATATGGGAGAAAATAGTTTTGAACCTATTCGCCATTATGCCAGGTAACAGAATGAAAATGAAAACTGTCAGCTGTATTCTACACAGCGAGGCCTGCTATTACCTCGTTGCTATCGAAAAGTCAAACGACGAGACTAAAATTGGCTACAGAGTGTTTAAATTTTAATTGGTGTAAAGTGATGTTTACAGATAAAAATTCTTTTAAATCTAGGGAACCGAGACATTTACATATGTGGTGTTGTAATAAAACCCGCATTTTACATGTAATTTGGTCGCATAATAGTTAATTTGAGAGGGTGGATGGGTGCTGCCGATCCCAGAGAATTGACCATTATACCCAGTAGCGCGAATTATATACACTTGTATATAATTCGCGCTACTGGGTATAATGGTCAATTCTCTGGGATCGGCAGCACTTGCTGGAGGAAAACATATTGCTTACAGTGTGGAATGTGAATTCTGTAAGTAACACCCTTTTAATAAATTATGTGCAAGGTAAATTGGTTTCGTGTTGTGATCCAGATACACAGGTTCTGTAGTGTGCACGAATTGTTTAGCCTAGCAACCAGACGTTCTTGTCATTCCTTTTCTAGCTAAGACACCATGTTCTAAAGGTGGTTAATCGTAATGAGCGAACTCAGGAAGCACGACTGACTAATTGTTTAGAAATATAGTATATATTTATATGCGTTGTTCCAATTTGTGTTTAATCTAATTGATTGAATGCTTTCTCGTCTACAAGCTGTTATCGATCATAGATGAGATTATACCTGCTAGTTATTAGTTAATGGTGGAGGACGGATCTTGTATAAATATTGTTGCTATTCACACAGATGATACATTTACATCAAATTACGTTAAATTCTTTTGATGCTAGTAATAACTGTAATGATATTTTGTGACCCAGTTTCTAACTTTTACTTAACCATATTTTTTTAGATTTCAAAGACGCGGTCAACTTCAAATTGAAATATAGGCAATTTTCAAATATACTCGTAGCTCCACTAATTTCTAATATATATAACATGTGTTATTCTTATTTGCTTAAGTTGATAGAACATTTAGTTAGTGATAAAACTTAGATTGATATTAATGATGCAATGCTACTTATGGTATTAATGTGATGTGACAATTGTAGAGGTGTTGTTATTTAAAAAAAAGTAACAGAGTAATGTGTGCAGAAAATAACCCATGAACAAAACCTAAAAAATAGGTACATTTACAGATAGATAAGGCCAAACCTTTTATTGTTAATAATACAATATTATGTTATTTATACCTATGGATGGATTCATTTAATAAATATGTAATAAAACTGTAATGGGTTTATTATGATTGTGCTTAATGGAATTCATAATATTGATTTATTTTTTATTTTTATCAAAACTAAATTAAATTAAATTCAGTTGTAATCAAAACTTAATTTAATCTACGAGCTCGGTGGCGCAGGGGTGGAACGCGCTGTTACGCTACTTTGACACCAACGCTCGTGGGTTCGATTCCCACACAGTACAAACATTTGTGTGCATGAACATGTCTGTTTGTCTTGGTCTGGGTATTTTCTATGTATAATAAGTATGTATTTTAAAAAAAAATGTATTTACGTATGCTTATCAGTTGTCTAGTACCCATAATACAAGCTTTGCTTACTTTGGGGCTAGATGGCGCTGTGTAATTTGTCCGACAATATTTGTTATTTATTATCAAAGCTTTCCATTTTTGGTCAACTTCGTGTTTTAAAAAATTAATCGATCTTATGAGAAAATATATAAAATGTAAAGGCGGAAGAGGTTCATAAAAAGTAAAATGATGTACTTACATATAATTTTTCAAAACTTCTTACATACTTACCTACATATTTAGTAAAGAGCTACTTTATTGCACATTTCATGTATCAGCGATTGCCAATAGATACAAAAGTGTATATTCTTTTGATGACAATTTAATTTAAGCAACCATAACAAACAAAATAAACCATATTTTTCTTCTTAGTCAATGAGAAAAAAAAAAATGTTTTATATTGCATTCTTTTTCAGTAGTTAATTTCAGTTCATCTGAGTTACTTTGGAATCCAATTCTGACACGTCGTATTCCGACCTTTGGAACGAATACTAGTGTATATAAAACACCCAGATTAAAATAAATCAACACGTTATGTTCACAGATGTACGTCATGTGTGGGAATCAAAACCATCAGCATTAGCGTGAAAGTAACCATTGCTAACAACTCATCCATCGAGCTCAAGAAGGCGCGTTTCCTACAATGTAGGGTAGCTTATAAGTGCAAAGTAACGTTAGTATGATAAGAAACTAGCAGACTATTACCTACCAGAATATATTGTTCTTACGGCAGCGGGCCGCGAGTGCGGACGCCCTGGCTGCCGCCGCCGCTTCGCCCTAATTAAACAATAATCGAAAAACTACAATGAACGGGCGCGCGGCTCCGTCCTCGGTGTCCCGCGTCCGTTCCGCGCGCACCGTCCGTCCCCCGCACACGCCCGCCCGCCACCCGCACTCCCGCGTGACGTCACATTGCACTCCTCATTATCGCCTCTCAGAGTTTCGTCTCGAAGACGCACTCACTAATAGATCCGTCCAAACTATTCACCTCGCAAGGTAATTTGTCCGCGGGCTCCAACTCGCTTGGCAACTCTACCTTCACCCTAGCTCTACCCTTAACACGAAATAAATGCCAGTAATACGTATCGCACTGATGTTATTTTCGTTAAATATAACTATCACACTAAGCAACCAGACGTTATTGTTAAACGGTTTACGTTCAAATTGTCGTCACAACTATTGTTGCTGGGCTGAATTGCTATTGTCACTGCCAGTTGTCTATTTGGTGCGCCGGGGCGCCTCGAGCGGGCTATGATGCAGATTCGTAGCCAGAGTTTTCTATGAAATGCACGGGTCTGCGGCAATATACAATCACTTGTTTTATAAAAGAGTATGTCAGAAATTGACAGGTAAATAAGACTATGTTGAATGAAACATAGACACTGATAAGACAATTGAAATTAATACTACTTTATTTCTATAAAATATCCGACAGAGTGATATACGTATTGTATTTTAATAGAGATACATGTAACTATTGATTTGCATTAAAACTCGTCAATCACCCAATATTACATGATAGTAAGTTTCAGGGAATTTTGCACTTGTCTATATAAAGATAAAGATGAGAATGAAAACGTAAGATTAATGGTAGTTCATAGCCATTTAGAAAAAAAAATCAAGCATCGTTGTCTGTCTAGAGAAATTTTCAACCGTCCGATGAACTCTTGCGGCGCGCGGCGCGGTCGGCGGCGTGACGTGACGTCACCACTCGGCGCGGTGACGCAGTGGTTAATTATGAGCGGCCAACTGGCGAAAACTGTTTAGTTAATGTAACACACGACAGATTACAAGGTTAATTACATTGCTATTCAAAGTCTAGACTTAGTGATAATAATGGTTATGGTGATACAAGAAACAGGTATTTGGAACACATTTTTACTCTATTTTAGAAAGATGGTGAAGATAAATTTTAGGTTGCTATGCTGGGATATTTAATATTTGAGGAGAAAAAGTAGCCTAAGTATTCGAGTATATTTTATTTGTGTGCCAAAATTCATTAAAATCCCATTACACGTTTAAGAGTGATTGGCTTTTAAACATCGTCACAAACGTTTATGATACAGAGACGGGATGATGGCGACCGAGCGGGTGCTTGTCCGTTAACGTGACGTTACGTGTGTGGCGTCACTCGGCGTGCGTCATTGTCCATGTGGCCAGGCCAGTGCCATGCTCCACTGCCATTCAAAACACCAATCATTCGAGAATTTCGTTTTAACTCACTTATGATTATAATCTCATATAAAACTACACAGAAAATACACTAGGTGCATAGTAAAAGATTTTTGCTCATTAATGAAACCCATAATTGCCTCTAGTTATTAGTAAAAAATATATAAATTACAAATAATATCTATGTTTATATGTATATTTATATGTATATTTATATGTATATAATCTTTTCCTAAAAGGCTATGATTATGACGAAATTTTTTATCTGTGTATGAGTGAGTCCCTGGATGATTTATATTCATGATTAGATTTGATAGGTTTTTCTTATTATCGAGTAGGACGTCTGTTGGGGTCCACTAGTTATATATAAGATAAAATCGTAGAATGGTCGAGTGTGTTACGGAAGTGTTTTTTAACTTTCATGCTATGGGAAGATTCAATCGTAACGTAACACGGTTGTAGATAGTTTGTCTGTGTCTATTTGTATGCATACAAAAGCAATTTTCTTCAGAACCGCTGACCTCATGATAATACGAGCCTTTTGAGAAGTGGCTGTTATGAGAAGTGCGCCAACTGAGTATTGCACGGGTTCACGTTTTGTTTTAAACCCAACCAATGAAGCTGATTTTAATAGTAGATGTATGTTATTGTGAGTTTGCCTTATAAACTATAAAATTTTTCAGCCTATACGGACCAGTAGCGTTTTATTAATTTAAAAAATATGTTTTTTTTTTCAACATTAAATGGAAAGTACACTAAAGCCAATCTTTTAGAGCTAAAACTTAAAATGGAAAGTATACCAAAGCGAATCTTAAAGAGCTAAAACTTAAAATGGAAAGTATATCAAATACAATCTTTTAAAGCTATAACTTAAAATGGAAAGTAGGTGTACCAAAAACAATCTTTTAGACCTAAAACTTAAAAAGGAAAATCTTAGTCTTTTAGAACTAAAGTCAATTTCATCTGTATGGGAACTCTTGTTCAGTTAGACACGAAGCGAATGTGAGATAGAGCAGAGATAGAGTAAATACTTCCTTCCACCTTACTGAAGACTGCAGCCGAATAATACTTTACTAACACACTGTATTTTCGCAAGTAGCCTAGGAAACTATTCAGGAGCTGCTAGGTTAGCAACAGGGGTGGCAACGGCGATACTCCTGGTGCTGCTAGCGCAATATATTACGATAGTCCTTTCACATCAGGCGGGCCTTTTGTTTGTTTGTTTCCTGACAAGTCTTAGTAAAGAAAAATTTGTAGGTAGCGTTTGGTATTGTAAAACTACAAAATACAGATTTCCTCTCTTATCATAATCTCATATATAATGCGACCTGTAGTGACAATAGTGACAGCGTTGGGAATTTTCTTGTAGGTACATAACCATGTGACGCCATAATATTTTGAAATGTTATCAATTATTTCATGAATAATAACTGTAATTAGTATGCCAGTGCAAAGAGGAGTTGCAATGAGCATGGAAATTTGCCATGCCAATATGAAACCTAACATATACACCATACGAACGATTTTAGTATAAACTGTCTACATTTAGACTCGCTGCCTTGTTGACATAGGTATTTAATCTTTGAACGCATTGTAATACCCCACACTTATTGTACTCTCTGTTTACATGGTTAACACGATATGAATCTACTGACGTATGTAATAGAGTTGAAATTTGCCAATGTAAAATTATCTTTTGATGTAAAATTATCTATTGAAAATTTTAATTGGGGTAATAGAGTAGGTAGAGTAGCAAATTAGTTTTTTGTATAACTTTCATCATTATAATACTGTGACGTTACAAATTTTCAGTTATAACAACTAATAAGTACATTTGCATGTAGATAGGTCAGGCACTTGCCAAGTTTGTCATAAAATGGCGTCGGTATTGCGTATAACACAACTACAGCCGTAATAGCGGAATTTTAGGATTCCATACTTAAGTGTCTTCTTCTTAGCGTATCTTAATCCATTAGGATTATCGGGCTCCACTATGCGACTCTCGTCAGACCTCGACAAGCCGTAGGGAAAACCAGACTTTCTTTAGGTCACACGTCTTTGGAATATAATTTCTCGAACGCGCGGGATTCACCACCAAGTAAGTGATAATTTCAAAACCTCAAACTTAGGTATATGATCACTTATGCTTAAGTATTAGATTCTATAAGTATACCCGTAGACTATCTGCGACGGACATTTTGTCGGAAAGGGTTAGAGATACAAAAGTGAAAATTGGCATAGTTATCTAACAGGCTTACCTTCACATATATTTATTTCCCAAAAATAATGAGGAACAAGTAACACGGTGGTTAAAAGTGAGTCGAGTAGGTAAATATGAAAGAGCTTGCATGTATGAACTTGCCAGTAAGCTCAGCTCAGCGCAAATGCAGTTAGGAGAATCAGACGGACGCGGTTACCGCGCACTAAGTCTATTTCAGCTACTTTCACGACATTATGTCGGATGCTATAGTGTTGTGTGGAAAAACGATATTGATACAATTTTCATCTTATATAAGAGTCATTCGTTCTTTTTATTACATTGGCTTCAGGGAATCACTCAAGGAACTGTTTAAAGAAATAAATATTATCATCGTTACCTCTCAGTACATTTATGAAAGCGTATTGTATGTTTATCATATTATAACCTCCACAGAGCCACATAACTGGATTCTTACAGATGTCACTCGCTTCTTTAAAATTCATAGCTCTTGAAATGATACATCGGTTTGCTAATACCGGTACCTTCTGTCGTAGTTTGTATTCGATTCTATAATAAATTACCTGAAACAGCTTTTAAAGATATTGTCAGGTAAATATTATCCTGACAATATCTTTAAAAGCTGGAGCTTGAGAATTGTTGACAATACCAATCTTGCATATCGTAAGTATGGTAAGTCTAAGGTGCTCAAAGGACACATGATATGAAGTACTTGAGCTTGTGCTGAGATATTTCCAGAAGACTACAGCACGATATTTCTCTAAATAGAAGTGAAGAAGTAGGTAGTAAAGTAATAAAAAGTAAAGTAAGCGTCCAAAGGCTGCGGTAACTGTTTACTGTCACACAAGTTGTACGATAAGACACTTAAGTACACCTTAGTTATTATATCATAATTACTTGCCTATTTTATTCAAACTTAGTTAAGGATAGGCGGGTCAGCTAAGAGCATATCACGCTTGAAACTTGAAGTCCGATTGTAACTCTTATTACGTACAACATAAGGACGATACAGAGATCAAAATACAATTTTGTGCGGGATACTAATCTTGTATAGTCGATTACATTAACAGTCCTAGTTATAAGGTAAAGATTTAATTGGAAAAGAAGTGAAAACTGGAACATTAACGTTGTGCATTTTTGAATACGAGTATTTTGGAATGGTTAGGAAATAATTTCGTACGAATTGCTTTATTTATCAGTATAAAAGTACTAACATGTATGTGATAAAATACAATATTCATTTATTGCGCTATCGACGGGCAAGTATTTCATGGCGCTTACAACGTATTGGTCGCGAGAAAATAATGCCCTATAAACGATCTAGCGCTTCATGTTTTAATTGTTTAATTAGAGGTAACTAATGTTTTAGCGCTGCAGCGAACTTAAGTTCTAATTCTCAACAAAATCTTACGGTCAGGGTCACGTGTCCTGACGCGAGTTTAACATTTTTTACTCATCCCAAAAAGTGCACAAAGCCGCTAATGAAGTTTTCACTTCAAAAATATCGACTCTACACCTAGGTCGATTACAAAATTGATTATATTTTAGATTCAGATAAACAGGATATTCCTAAACCAGTATAAGAAACATTTGACTCATATCTAGTTGTAATGAATGAATGAATGAATAGGAGTCATCACATCATACATTCGGGTGACTCCGTAATCGAATGGACAATCACCTAGTATAAGGCCTGGTAGTAACTGGAATCGACAGGTTAGGTAACTTCTTGTAACTGTATTATTTCCCTGTATTAAGATATTATATTCTATGTAGATTAACTTGCATCTCTTGTAGTAAAGGTTTTTAACGCCCTGAGCCGTGAAGTCAAATTACAAAGTTCACTAATCCTACTCTTACTAATATCTTCTGAAATTCGCAATAAGTTTCAAGATATTCATAGTTTTACCTTCGGAACTGCAATGAACTTCATTGTTCGCTGTTATTTTGGTGGTTGCCACTGGTTAATTATGTCTGCTCAGACACATAGCGGTGAAAGAGTGTGATTTGCTTGTCCCTTTTAAAATGTAGAGATGAGTTTGAGAGAATTCAAATATTGTGCGCTAAAATGTAATACAAAATATATAATAGCGACATAATAATTTGTAATATTTTACGAGACATCTACACTACAACTTATGCAAGGAGTCCAGATGTCATAAGATACAATGAACAAAACAGCGCACCTGTTGCATTGTTATATCAAACGTAAGTACCACGAAAATCAGAGTTTTTTATGCAACTAGATTGGCAATGCGGCTCGCATTAGATGGTAAACGGTCACCGCAGCCTATTGACGCTCGCAACACCACGGGGATGTTACTCGCACGCTGCCTATCTAGTGACCTAAGGCAGTTTCGTCACAGTATCTAGTAATTTCTCTGCCGTATCTCACACAGATATATAAATATAACTGCTTGGCGGTCGAAATAGGTAAGGCAGGTACCCACCCAGACGACTTTTATACAAAGTTTTAGACAAGAACGTTACAAAGCTACTTTTAAGTTTACTGCTGAATATTGCATTCCATATAAAGCAGCACAGGCTTTAGCCTTTGGTCATCTGCGACGAGTCTAAATCATACAATTGAAAGATTAAGGATCTTTCTTTTTCTTAGCGTTATACCGTTTCCTAATACATCAGGATCAGCGGGGTCTGCTACATAAGCCTGGATTTTGCGAAGATATAGATTTTTACATCGAGCAACTGCCGTCAGACCTCGTACTGAGACTCCAGCCTATTACTGAGACCCTATTACTGAGACTCCTCTATTCGTCCGTCACCAGGCTGTATCTCATGAACCGTGATAGTTAGACAGTTGAAAATTTCACAGATGATGTATTTCTGTAGTCGCTATAACAAAAAATACTAAAAAGCAGAATAAATAAATATTTAAGTCGGGCTCCCATACAACAGACATGATTTTTTTGCCGTTTTTATAGATAATGGTACGGAACCCTACGTGCGCGAGTCCGACTCGCACTTGGCCGGTTTTTTTTATTCAAGTCATTCTTTCTAAGTTACATTACTTATACATAAAATGCAACGCGCGTAAACGTTTCATTATATTCCGCGTGGTCTGGATATCTCATATCAGTTAATAAACATTATGAACAGAAATAAGCTCAAGAAATTCACTTGGTAATCTGAGAGGTGTGCTACTCATACACGAAACAGGAACAACAACAGACACAGACACGAAACAACTGCAATCACGAATACAGTATACCGTATTCCAAACGTAAGTTATTTTTACGCAAACTGTATTCGTTGTTGCAGTGGTTTCGTGGCTGTGTATCGCATTGTGATCTGAGTCAAGTCTGTTGTTGTTCCTGTTATATACTAGGAATGTAATTAATATGCCATCATCACACATGCTCTGTCAACTGTTGCGGCGAAGTCCCCGGGTTTTAAGAGTAACGCAATCGCAATTTTTCACGCAATTGCACTTCTATTTTCACATTTCTAGAAAATTAACGCTTTTTATATACGTTTTAATAATTTTGTTCCAGTTTAAACTGTTCACTGTATATACTTAGCGGCCAAGTTACATGCCAACCACATTCCCATGTAATTTAAAGAATGTCGGAGTGACAAATGTTTCGGAATTGGGACGTTTATCTAAATTTTAAATCAAGTTAGCACGTTGTCGGTGACTTGTCTACCCAATCACGTTTGAGAGTAATAAAATATACTATCGCGGAGTGTGAGTTTTTCGTACATCTTTAACTTTACCGTGTAAAATTTAATTACATTTAATCAATGTGTAGACATCACCTCGCCATCCAACATGTAAATTCAACTTGGTAAAGATCCATACTAAACTAAAAACATAGACCTAAGCTCTTTATCATCCTACAGGAACTGAGTGTTAAATCTATGAGATTAGTCATCAATTCACGGCCCAAATGGCTGAATATAAAAGAAAATAGAAATGGTCAGTAACGGTGGAAGATCTGCATCTGTGTAGAGAACAGTCAAATTTGATTAAATAACAATGATATATTTTTTTTATACAACGTCGAAGTGCATACAACAATACGGTTACTTGATGTAAAATTATCACCAATGCTCGCACGTTGTCACCCGCGTTGCTAACACAGTGACTACCCAGGAGTTAGCTGGTTACCTCTAACCTCGATTGTCGTCTGTTGAAAATAGTCAGGAGTAGGACCGACGGTTTAACGTATTTTCCGAGCGAGACATGGGAGACATTGCGAAAGTGGGATAATTAACGTGTCCGATATACGTGTATGAATGATAGGATCGGCAAATGAATTAGTTCCTAAAAATATATAATATAGAGTTTAGTTCCAAGTTAATATTGGGCGGCAAATATAAAAAATGAGCAGCTTTGGTCTTAAACTGGAATTGATATCCTAATAATTATCCACATCAGTCTGTATCTGCTCACTAGATACACGGCTTTCTTTAATGCATTTCACCATGTTTGTACCCACACCTCTTATACACCCGCCCTTTTTAGGCTATCAGTCCACCTAGTAGACAGGGCATGCATCAACTTATAGGTACACACTAGGACTTCCTCGTCTATTATACTCTCATCTCTAATATTTTACTACGTACTACAGCTCTACAAAGTAAGACAAAGACTGCAGTTTTGCCGCTCTGATTGCTACGAGTTCGCTAACGACTTCAATTATAGTAATTTCAGGTGATTTCGAAAATCTCAATGTTAATGAAATGTTCTTTTTTTTATGTTTCAAAGACTAAACCAATATTGAATCTGATATTGAAGCCCTGAAATTTGACACTATCAAAAAAACTGGCATTTGATATATTATCAAATGGTTGATTGACATTTTCATCTTTACTGAGATTACATAAAAATATAGCAACAATGACGATAGGCACGTGCGTCTGATGTTCAAGCGGTTACCTTACTTTGTGAACACCTGCAATACCTGATGTAAACCCGCATTATCAGACCTATCTTATAAAGATAGGGTCCTTTCTTGAAGTCTTTTTCTTCTTAAGAGGGTCCTCTTAGGAAAACCTAGGCAAACTGTACATTCCAAAATTTGAGCATTTGCAGAAAATCTCGTATGTGTGACCTATGTGGTTCTGGTTGCCTTAGAATGAATTCCTTGTCAGTTATCACCTTACCACCAATATGAAGAAACTTTTCCGAATGCACTGTGTGATCGGTCTCAGAATAAGCAAAGGCATACAAAGTCAACATCTTATTAGACTTAGGTGTTCAAAGCTTTGTATAAGTTTGAGTTATTCTCAAATCCCAGCTCAGAATCAAGTTATAAGGCTCACGTTGATTTTAGGTCATAGGTGACAACAATACTGCATGTAAGGTTGGACTCAAGACTTATATAGTAGTCTGTGCTCCGAGTTGAAGCATTGCTCCATTGAATGCTTTTGCTTACACAAATGTGCAATGACATATCGAATATTGTACACATTTGGGTGAAATACTAGTAATATGTGTATTAGCCAAAGTGATCAAACCAAACTTAGCACAACACCCAGCGGCGCACGTATGTTGCGTATTTGATTATCACCTTCGAATCGATACGTTTTAGCAAACGCCTAGCAGTAAGGTCGTTTATATATAAGTTGTCAAAGTTAACGTACGCTTTAAATTTTTAACTAACACGTATGAAGCAAGCAGCTCTCTTTGATTACTTACCGAATAAAATAAAATGAAAGAAAATATACATTGACTTCAGTAAATCTTATATTTCACTTTCTTAATGAAAAGTTTTTTTTTATCTTTGATGACCACCACAGGTTCGTACTGATAATAGGAAGTAGGAAGAATAATCGAAATTTGATTAGAAACAACGTGTTATTACCGATAAAGGTAAATGAAGTCATTTATTTAACTAAATTACATTTTTTTTCTAATCTAAATGCTTTAATAAAATAATGTTTAAACGTTCTAAATAGATTTCAATGATTATGTATAAAAGAGAAACATTGGAATTTACCGTATCATCTTTTCTTGTGAAGTTAGTTAAAAAACGTCGGCGCTTCCAATACCTCATTTTAAACGTTTTACCGCATTTATAAAAGAACCTGATCGTTTACATACGGCCAGCTTCTATCAAGAAAATGTTACACGATTTGCGCTTTCATAATATTACACCCAAGTTCTTCCTCTAACCGCTTTATGCGTAAAGTTTTGATACTACCTTTAGTATAAGTATCGTTGTTGTTAAAGTTTCCACCTTAATATATACTTGGGTTATATTACATCAGTTCACTGTATAAGTAATTACATAAAAAGAATTTGAATTTATCTCCGCTTTTATATACAATTTAGTAGTTAGAAAACAATTAGAAATTTTATATTAAAAAATTACAAGTTAAGGAATATCTAAATAGGGCAAACGAAAACCTCTGCGTTGATGTCTTTTGTATTGCTGTTTGAATGGTAGGCTTTAGCGTAAATTAGTCCTCGATTCATCTTCTTTTATACACCTTCAAATCTTGCCATAATTTATCGTAATTAATAAATAAGTACTTATACCAGGTATATACTAATAGCTTCAACACCATTTAGTATATTTGAGGCCTACAACAGATGTAATAATGGGTCGTTTTTTTCTATTTTAATAAATTTTTAGTTAGTAGTTATTATATTCGTCAAATATATTTTGTAGATACATTTTGATAGATGAGATGTCATATTATACTGGAAGTTTTAAGTTTGTTAATAAATATACATATGATGCTTGGAAGAATATTATATGAGTACATCTATTTACAAACTTAGGTTAATCTTCTGGTAACATCTACCAGTGAGTAGATGAATTACATTACAGACTACATACTGGCATAATTTTATCTATAACAGACCATATGTGTTCATTTCTCAATGGGCATAGTTAATATAGAATATAACGTTTAAACTGTTACCTTCACATAACATTAATTATTTGCATAGATCTAACTTTATTTGCTTAATAAATTTGTTCAAATTTATGAAACTTTAATAAAATGTAATTATTGCCACCAAATATACTCATTTATACATATTATGCTAATTGCATTTATTCTTCTTCTTAGCGATGTCCCGTCGCTAATCCATTGGGTTAGTAGTAGGGTTGGCGGGATCCACTAACTAAGCTAAAGGATTTCGCGAGGATATTGATTTTCACGCGGAGCGACTGCCATCAGACCTCCACAACTCAGAAGGAAAATCAGACATTTCTTAGGTTAGGCCACACATTTTTCGAAATATAATTTCGTCACGAAGATTTCAAGAGAAACAGATATAAGTACAATGCGAAAGTGCAAGGATTTAGGAGCCGACGAAGACCAAGACTAACCTACCATGACCAAATTGGTCGTGTTTTATCAGAAGGTGATGTCAGGAGCCCCAGAAACCGGCGAGAGTGCATGAAAAGAGCTATGAATGTTAGAGAAGCGAGTGAAGTGTGTAAGGCGCCCGCGTCTTATGGCGCTCGGTTCTCGCTGCCTACCCCGCAAGGGACCTGGCGTGAAGATATATATATATACACACGAATTTATACCATACCTATACCAGGAATAGAACCGGGAACGAGTCAATAAGCCGGTTCTTTATGCACTAAGCAGGCTATCGCTGCTCTGAAATGAAACGCGCGATGCGATGTCATTGTTCCACGGTTGAGAATATCTCTTCGCGTACCAAAAAGTTCGGCAACTCCTATCTTACTCAACTCCTGTCATACCATTAAAAAGTGGAACGCTTTGCCTGCACATGTGTTCCCTCCTTCCTACAACATGGGATCCTTCAAACGAAGCGTGAAGAAGCATTTTGCGGGTCAGCATGGCAGCGTCAACTGACAGGATACGGTATGTAGTATGTTGTCAGTTGCAGTTGCGATTTGGGCTCCTCTTTCGCTTACCATCAGGCAAAGCGGAGCCACTATGCTGAACGAATATAAAAAAAAACTTGTATTTATTATGAAACTGCAAATTGCATTTATTATGATAATAATTAGTCGAGATTAAACCAAAGGCAAATCTGTAGAATTTGTTACAAATAGCAATGGACAAAGTGAACCAAGTTGTGGCTTAAATACAGCGTGACAGGCAGGTGTGTGCGCCGGTGGCGGCGCAGCCCCCCAGCGCTGCGACCAGGCGGGCACTTCCGATGCCGTCTGCACGCTGCGCGCACTGCATTTAACGCTCGCCATTTGAAATTCGATCTTAATGGTGCCAACATAAACAGCACGGTCGATTGTCCGCGCCGTAACCACGTGCATTCGATACATGAACGGTTTTAGAATTGTACCAAACGGAATCACCGTTTATCAACTGACTTAGAATAATATCATGCGATATCAATGATTTAGTGTTATTGAAACATAATATTATTATCAAAGATACCGATTGCGTACAGAGCGATGCGGCGCAACTGACAATGTAAATAAACAAACGAGTCGCGTATTGAGTCGAGCGCATAGCGAAATGCGCATATGCACGCGGGACATGCATAACTTACGTGTTTGTTCGCAGGCGGCGGGAAGTAAACAATAGTATAATAAGTCCATTGGTCTCGAAGTGGTGAGTACACAGTTTAAGTGATCAGCAGTGGCTATGTGTCAGTAAAACAGTACCGAGTGCATGCGGTGTGGCTTGGTGATGCACGGAACGCGATGCGGTGCGATGCAACGGCGCGGTGCAGCGTGCGAGGGGCGCGGGCGCACGCGGCGGACTGCAGCGCGCGGGCACCCCGCCTGCGCTGCGCCCTCTGACCGCGCCACCGGCCGGCGCATTGTCAACAAACACCCAATGAATGGAAATGAGGCCGCCGATGCTTCGCATAACACCATCTATCGAATGCATGGCGCGCCGATGCATTCATCTCATAATATTACACGTAAACTGGAACTCGCTCCATTTACTTTGTATACAATTCATAAATTCTAATAAGCTGTCACGATTGCAATAATTTTATGACACGCCATTGTTTTCTCTTGGCCCAAACTACCGGCTTAAACAGGACGCGCAGAGAAAAAAAATCTATAACATATTTTCTCATTTATTATGTACCTACTTGTTTGTTTTTAATCTACTTCAAATAGCAATAGGTACTCAGTTCAACTAGCTTTTCGCTGCTTTTGAGTTTTGCCAATACTGTAAATTAGATTATAATAAATCTTGTTGGGAAGCACCTCACTCCGATTAGACCCTTATATATACATAATGGAAATATGTAGTTACACGCATGGTTGGTCAGGTGTGTTATTGTGGTGGCTTTCGATACCTAACATACTAACGTATCCTTTATTCCTTTCATATTTTGATAGGATGCAATCGCATGCTTTCCGCTTCCATAGGGTGGTATCGCATGCTTACAGCTTCTCACTTCCTCTACTCTGTCACCAACCATTTTAGTACTTTATCAGTTGGTAATTGACGCTTCGTGGTACCGTTCCCTGGGGCGATCGCGTCATATGAAGCCTTAAAAGCCTCCCGGCTAAAGGCACTCCTAGGTGGTGTTTCAGTCAGTAGGAATCTGACATAACCTTTTCGGCCTTCCGAGCGGGTATTTCATGCAAGACTTCACCACCTCCCTTCCATATATCCGGAGGGTGCCCATCACAAAAGAATGACTAACGCGTGCTCGGGGTGGGTTAGTCCTTCTTTCGTGGGTAAACATGAATTACGAGTAGCATGTTTCGCGTTTAGCATTCGCTCTCATGCGTTCGCACGAATAAACATCCTTTTTATGGTTTCGTTTATATGGGACTAATCGGGCACTAGATACTTCCTAATTAAAAAATATATTCTAAAGTCGTTTGCAATTGGCGATCACATCACTATAACACAAAAAATTGTGTTCAAATTGAGAACCTCCCCTTTTGAAGTCAATTGAAACCATGTTTACTGTTTATGTATGTAGTTGTTTGTTTGTTTACGATAAATTTCGATCCAATGCTCAGATTATTATAAAATTTCGTGGGTAGGTATCCAAGAAAAATAAGTTTTAAATGACGAATCTTCGGAGCACATGTCCAGCTTATCAGATTTTTTTACATTTGAGTTGATAAGCTTTTTTTAATATTACAAATCAAATGTCACACTTATAAGCATTTTATGAACTACGCATCAATCGCGCTGTCTGCATCTATTATCAGGTGTAAGCGCGATTGATGCGTTCAGAAATAATAGCTATTTCCAATATATAAAATCGATGCTGTTTAGATGTGATTTCACCATAAATATTGATTGATCTTCAGCGTATAGTTGCGGACGAGTGAAGCTCAGACCCATTAACTGGTGAGAATTCGTGCTGGACAGAAGACGGAAGCGCTCTCTGGTCGCGGATGACTCTCGAGTCGCTTTCAAGACTTTCACAGCCAGTTTATCCATTCGGTGATAAAATTTCCAAAAATCTCTTCTTAATCCATGCCTACAAGACACATGTCTCTCAAAATTTAAAATGTCTATACGTGGTAAGAAAATAATATATGCATGGCCTTCGTATTTAATACAATGTATCTACTATCCTTAACATAAGTAAACTTACATTTACTTGCTGCATTTTGGCAAATCTGCGAAATAATATTTACTGACTTACTCACTCATTGAATCCCGAATTAGAAGAAACTATAAAAAGTAAGATCTTAAAATTTTGTTAAATATTACTTTGAAAATGGTTGAGATTAAATAAAAAAGGATTTGTTGAATATTTCAAATGAGAAACCGGTGAGCGAGAACAGACGGGCAGCTGAAATTGTTTATTAATATTGCTCATAAAAATTACAAGACGTGTTTAACATTTTTGCATTTCGCTTTGTAACGATATCTCAAAAGCTATTAATGCAAATGTCATGAAATTTGGTCAGATGATCAAAGCAATGAGTGCTGCTTTTTTCATCTTTCTCGACTCCTTCCTTTATTTCCCCTTTACCGGAAACACACAACAAATCTACTGACAAAATAATGTTATGTTTGTTGTTCTCTACTCCATAAAATAGACAAGATTTTTGATTTTGGAAATTTTACGTATAACCAATTACCGCCACCAATTAGTTCAGGCACCCACCCACTACTGTTAGTAAGTGCAACATGCCGACTCTGCCATGGCTGCTCCGGTAGTCTCTGCCTCGGCTGCTGCGGTCAGCAGGTTAGATCAAATTGCATGTAAATTAGACTAGCAAAATAACGCCTGAATCTATTAACTATTTAATACAATGATTTTTCAAAATAGTGTGGAGGGAAGACTTCGAGAAGTTATAGATTTTTAACTTAGCTCTCGCCTAAAATATTTCCATACAATATTGATAATAAGGTAGAAACGCAGAGATTTGTTCAATTTTCAATAAATGGATGAAATTTAAAATGATACATTGCTATCGTACATACATCATCAATACTAGATATATGTGAAATTACACGCAGTCCTAGCTCCAATTAACTTGAACAGTGAACATCTTCCACTAATTAATAAATCTGAAGCAAAAAGAAGGCACTACCAGACCAAAACAATTGCGACCAATGTTTCAAACAATTATCATTTTGATTGACTTAACCTGACACTATCATTTTCCGTAAGAGGGATAATGTTATTGTTGTTTGTGTTATGTTGTGCAAGTAAAGTGCAAGCCTACGAAGCTACGGGCACGCATACTTGGGCACAAGTGGGAGCGCGTGCCGGCTGCGTCGGCGCATGCAGGCATGCTTGGGATACCATTGAGGGTTTTATCGGTGGCGGTGTGAGCGGGGCCACGTACGCGCAGCAATTCGGGTGTTCGGGGTCGGTGACCGTGTAGCGCCGCGCGCCCTTTGGGCCATTTTTCTATTGCGACTTAACGAGCTGTCGGCATTCCTTTATATCTGGCTGTAGTCTGAGCATCCAGGAGTGAAGTCCTGTAGCCGACACTGAATACTTCTAGCGTCTGAAGACTGTGTCAAGCTAGACAACCGGTACGAGCTGGAGTCTTGAAATTTGCTACATATATTAAAGGGTAAAGGAATTACACCAGAGCTTTAGTGCGACTGAGGTGAGAAATCTACTTCCTATGAAGAAGTGACGACGATAAAAATCTTCGGGGTTATTTGCCTCAAAGTTTTTCGTCAGTTCACATTCTTCAGTAAGAAAATAAAGTCTAGGGTTGCTCGTCACCTCCCAGATTAGTAAGCTGAAGAAGCAGTGGACCGGCCACATAGTTCGTAAAGCCGACAACAGCTGGGGAAGAAAGGTTCTTGAATGATGTCCCCGTACAAACGTGTACGGGTTGGTACACGTACGGTGGGACGGCCCCCTCTAGATGGAGCAACCACTTCAGGAAACCCTAGGGGGAAGTATATGTTCAGCGGTATGCGAATACGGGCTGAGATAACTGAAGATGGACGCAGGCTGGTGCTGTGTATGAACATTAACGAATTGATTGCGGAAGGAAACAAAGTATTTAATATTGATGATTGTCATTATACTTGAGTTCTACAAAATGGCACCTGAATATATCAACTATTATTATAACTTTTCATCGGCCTGTGATAGCAGGCTCTCTCTTGACGTTATTAGTGACTTTAATTGTATCTGTCATAATTATGACGCAGATTCGATGACGTTCTGTTACCTTTTGTGCTTTGGCCAAAAAGCTAAAATAAGAATAATTCGAATTATGTAACACGTATCCACAGGGAATTTATTCTCCTACTTTGAAATCGAAACGGTCGTATACTGTGTGGCTTTAGAAAGCTTTTCTCCGCTAAAACTCTTTAGTTCGACATTTTAATGAATTGCATATCGAGTAGGTACTTCCCATCCGACTGAATTTAGAAAAGACCCCATTTAATTATGATAGACTAGGCAACTCCGGACATCAGTCTGTACGAGATTTGTATAGCTCTCAAACAGCTTAAAAATGGGAAAGCACAGGGTGAGGACGTAATTACGGCGATGCTTCTGAAAGCGGGCGGAAAGCCGACACTTGAAGTCCTTCAGAAGCTATCCAATTCCGTCATGCACTCCAGTGAAACACCGGAAGCGTGGAGCAGAAGTATGGTCATATTGTTCTTTAAAAAGGGTGATAAGACTCTTTTGAAGAACTATAGGCTGATATCGCTTCTGAGCCGCGTTTATGTACCTACTGTTTTCGAGAGTCATTACAAACCGTCTCGAATGCAGACTTGATGAATTCCAAAAAGGCTTTAGTATCGTGGATCACATTCATACCCTCCGCCAGATTATACAGAAGAGTATAATCTACGCTTATGTTTGGCGTATGTGGACTACGAAAAGTCAGTTGATTCTGTTGAGATATGGGCGGTGCAAGTCTCTCCATCGATGCCGAATTGACTATCGATACATCGAAGCGTTCAAGTACTCATACAGTGAGGCTACGATGTGTATCCTAGTACAGGACCAGAGTACGAAACCGATCCAAGTGCAAAAAGGTGTAAGACAGGACAATGTCATATCCCTCAAACTCTTCATCACAGCATTGGAAGATGTCTGCAAGCTCTTGTACTGGAAAGGATACGGTATAAACATCAATGGCGAATACATCACTCACCTTCTATTTTGATACTCAATGACCTCAACAGTGTTTCCAACGAGGTCGATCTCAAGATGAACGTGGACAAGACTAAGACCATGTCAAATGTCCATGTTACACCTATGCTGGTCACGGTTGGAACCACTAAGCTCGAAGTTGTTAACGAATATGTTTACCTAGGGCAGGTTATTCAGTTAGGTAAGTTCAACTTCGACCGAGAGGTCAACAGACGGATCCAACTCGGCTGGGCAGCGTTCGAGAAACTTCGACACATCTTCGTCCAAAATACCTCAATGCCTGAAAAGTAAGGTCTTCGAACAGTGTGTGTTGCCAGTGATGACATATGGAACTGATTCGTGGTCCTTCACTGCGGGCTGTATGGGGAAGCTCAAGGTCGCTCAGCGTGTTATGGAAAGAGCTATGCTCGGAGTTTCTCTGCGCGATAGAATCAGAAATGAGGATATCCGCAGTAGAACTAAGGTTACCGACATAGTCCACAGGATAAGCAAGCTGAAGTGGCAGTGAGCCGGCCACAAAGCTCGTAGAACCTACAACCGCTGGGGAAGAAAGGTTCTCGAATGGCGTCCCCGTACCTACTAGTGCACGCAGTGTGGGACGATCCCCCACTAGAGGGAGCGACGACCTCAAGAGGTTTGTAGGGACTCGATGGATTCAGGTGGCACAGGATCGAGACGAGTGGAACTTTAGAGGGGAGGCCTATGTTCAGCAGTGGACGAATAGAGGCTGAAATGATGACGATGATAAGACTAGGCAATGCGGATGTAATATATAAATGTATTTGTTATTGTTGCAAGTGTCTATACGTCGCGTTGTCTACTACATTAAGTGGGTTGTATGCTTGCTTGCTATCCTATGGGTAAAAAAATATCGTGCATACTATATCGATTTATCAACTAGACCATATTATCGCTAAAACAGAAAGATACGCTGACAAACTATAAAATATTACCCGCAAAATAACACGAAGAAACAAAAACTGTCAGACTTTTGTCCATTTTATTAGGTCCAAAAATTGTCTAGGGCATAGATTTTCAGATGAAAAGTGCAAGATACAAGATCACTTAATACAATAAGATTTATGGTTCATATGCTCCTTCAAATGGGGGTCATACATATGTTTGCCCCATTCGTTGTACAGATACATCGCGAGCTGGATGTTACAAACGTTTACGAAATACACAGTATATACATATAAATATTATATGAAATTATTGCTCGTTTAAAGTAAAAGTCAAATTTACATGTAATTTGATCTAACCTGCATTGTAGATGTTAGTAGTCAGAATAACATGCTACAAATGACTAACATCTACAGCACGTGAGGATGCCATGTGGAGAGACGAAACACGTGTCGCAGCGACGACCGGGGCAGTCATGGCAGCAACGGTGGCGGGTGCGTGCGATTTCTGTTCCAGATGGCGGGCAATCGCGACGTCGACCGCAGCAGTTGAAGCAGAGACTACCGGAGCAGCCATGGCAGGGACAGAATGTTGCATCTATTAACGGTAATAGGTGGGTGTCGGCTGGCGCTACCTACTTCTCATGAACTAATTGGTGGCGAAGGCACACAAAGGTTAGAACAAATTGCATACAAGTTGACAGTTCCAGACACATAACCGTATTTGTTTTAGGCACATTGACGTCTGGGTCAGTAAGTAGTAAGTAGTCAGTAAGAGTTGTCCTATCTTCAGATGGGGGTGACAGTATCTATTAAAAAAAAATATTCATATCCATATTCATGACGATGTGATTTACCTTGTTCCTCCATACTTCGCTGTTCTCTGCCATATTTCCTATTACTTCATTCCAGTGTTTACCCACACCATCTATATTTCCATTTCAGTATTTTACTTCGCTTTGTTTCTATCCATTTATACTTCTACGAAGATGTTACTTACATTTTCTCAATACCTAACCAAAGTCTTAATTTTCGAGTTATTCATTTATCATTATGACCCTTTTGCTTTAGTCTATTTCTTGACAACTATTTATAGCGAATATGAATTTCAATAGAATCACAAAATGATATCCCATTTAGTCAGAAATTGCGCAAAATATCACACATACTCAGAATAAGGTCCTATCCTCAAAGTATCTTGCAATAGCATGGATCTATGAAAAACAGAGTAATCTGATAAAAAGTTTATTTACAGAGGCAGTGGCGTTGTTTACCTTGCACGTGCATATATATTATACATTTTCTATGTAAAATATTAAAAAGTGATACAAAAATATATCACTTCTTAGTAATAGATTTATGGAGAATGAACTCGAAATGAACAGGTGTGAAATAAAACTATAAATTCACTTTTCAAATTATATTAAAAAGAGAAACATATTCTAATATATATTATAAAACATTAATAAATTAAGTTGTGCTGCATTTGAAGTAATAACAAATGGCTGAAAACAGAAGATACTAAGGAGACTTTGTGTGGTTTTACAAGTTATAGCAAATTATTGATACATATATATTGTTCCACATATATAATGCTCGGATGAATACCTGTCTATTATTACAAATTTAAAAATCTTGCTATGCTATCTATATATACATTTTGTATTTTAGACTAAGTACCAAAATTTCGACGGATCTAAAATCTGTGTGGCGAAACTCATGCATATGTCCTGTTAAAGGCGTATTAATTACCTAGATGTCTAAGATTGATATACAATTCTAGAATATAATTCATTTTTTAATAAATATATAGTGATTGTATATTATGCTGCGAAAGGTTGACAGATCATTGTGAGCGACATGCAGTCAAAATATTGGTAACCTAATCAACAAGTAAGTAGGTATACCCTTCTCGCGCTATTCAATTGAAATGTTATTCAATGCAAGTCAGATCAATCGATATTTTATTAGATCTTCGTCATATTTTATTAATGTCAAGCTGAATTCATGATTTTAACCATAACGGCAATCCCATCGTGCTTTTGCTTCAGGCACCTTTCAATGGGATCGGGAAACCGTAGGTAATCTGTGTGTGCCACCGGCCATGACATATTATATGTAATACAACGTGTTAGGAACCCTGGCTGGGAACCGACGAGCGTGCATGAAATGAACGATAAAGAAACGAGTGAGGTGTGTCACCACGTCTTATGGCTCTCGGTTCTTTCTGCTTAACCCGCAAGGGACCTATTCAATACAACATGCAATAAATTGCGAATATCTACATATAATGGATTGAACTGTGAACGTATCAGTAATTTTCACTCAAATCGTCCGACTTTGAAATATTACATTATATACCCTCTAACATACACGTGTGACGAAGATACCGCATTGCGATAAGGCTGTTTTTATTTATTAGTGTTGTATTTTTACTGTTTATTCAATAAGTGTATTTTATTGTAGTATATATTATTGCATGTATTGGATGTATTTTGATATTGATATAAACTGCTTTGTATGGTTCTGCACATAGTAAGTTCACCCACCCGGCACTCATCCAATACCATTAGTAGATGCATGCAGTCTATTAAACGAAAACGGAGATGTGTGGAGAGATGTGATATCATACCTACATTTGGCAGTCTCCGTTTTGGAGGAGCCCGGGTCTAAAGCGTACAGCGATTATGTCTACGAGTAATAAGTATTTGTCCAACCAACCGACAATTGAAGGATATAATACGTGCACCAGTAACGAATGGTGCACTATGCGCAGCTGCCTTTACTGTGTTCGCTAAAATATATGAGAAATGTTACATATGTTGCGTTGCACAAAATTTGAAAATTTGTACCTTGTTTTTTAAGCTGTCATAGCGAAGGATTATTAGATACTTACGAGGATAAGGTGGAAAGTTCTCAGCCCAATACAGAAATCGCATTCCAATCAGAAAAAAAAATATGTTTTCTGCTTAGGTGAACTTGTCATTAGTTCGTACGACGAGTTTCAACTTGTTCTCTTAAGTAGTTATTTTTTAAGAAATTTTTGCAATAGACGTCCTGTGTCTATCTCATTAAAATAGATAAATTCGAATATCGTGCGGTCCTAAAACGCTTCGTATTGGATGGATTAACCCCTAAGAAAACTTAAGAAAATTTATCCAAAGTTGACAAAAGTTCCCACGGTGATACTACTTCTTCCTTGTCAACAGTTAAAAATTGAGTAGCTGAATTTAAGCGTCCACGGCCAAAAACCGCTACTACACCGGAAACTATCGAAATAATGCAGGATGTCGCATTGGATCATAGGCGAGTGAAGGTGAGTGAGATAGCTAAGGCTATAGAGATATCGGAAGAAAGGGTGCGAAATATCTTGCACAAAAAATTTGTGATGCAAAAGCTCTACGCAAAACGGGTGCTGCATTTGCTTAATGGCGATCAAAAGCGAATACACAAACGATTTTCGCAGCAATCTTTGAACCGATTCTTTAGGGTTCCGACCGATTTGTCATCATAGATAAGACATGGGTCCACAGATTCACGCCAGAAACGAAACATCACTCGAAGCAGTGGGTAGGAGCCGGTGTTTCAGGCCAAAGATAACGGAGTCGATGCGACAAATAGCAAAGTTTATGGCCAACGAGTTTTGAGATGCGAACCTTGAAAGAAGCAGAACAATTACAGACGAGTATTACTCCAACCTTCTTGAATGGCTAGATGGCAAAATTCGCGAGAAAAGGCCTAGCTTGAAGAAGAAGAAAAAAACATATTTCTCCTGGACAAAGAACGAATGACTGACGATTGGAAAATATCAAGATTTGGGTACGATTTGCTCGGCCATCCCACCTATGCTTTTGATTTGACACCCTCAGATTGACATCTGTTCCCAAACTTGAAGAAAATTGATTCTGGAAAGCGGTTCGCATCCAATGAAGCAGTTAAAAGCGTCGTAGAATGAATGCTGCTGTGAAATTAAAATTTTCAACTCCAGTTTTTTTAAATCACTAAGGTGACAAACAAGGGTACGGCCTACCTGATGGTAAGCAGTTTCCGCAGCCTATGGACATTTGCAACACCAGGGGTGTCACTCTTGCGTTGCCCGTTCTTATTTTCGGGAAGGAATACTGATGTTAGACAAACGCGAGACCAAGTGTGTTGAAGTCATGAGAGATTATGTAGAAAAATAAAATCATTTTCTTACTGAAAATCGCATTCTTTCATTGTCAGACCGAGAACTTTTCACCGCACCGTCGTATGTTTACTTTTGAATTTGGTCCAATAAAAAAAATCTATATCCAATTAGTTCAATATGAAAGAGATTGTATGAAATGCTTGCGAGTCAAATGGCACAGTAAAAATATTTTCCTAGTACATACTAATAGCCTGTGTGGCGTTATGAAATAACTTAAGTATAAATGCAGCAAGAGTCCAAGGAATAACATAGTAGTACGTTCATTATAGACTATTCAGCAGATATATATATATATATATATATATATATATATATATATATTGAAAGCAGGTCCTCCTACACGAGTACATTTATTTTGCAATTGTCTATCGTTTGCGAGTAACTAATACATGTTATGATATGCCGACGCTATAAAATAGGGCGCCAATAAGTAATAACCCTCATAACAGAACTTCAAAGTTAACAAAACGGCTTAATATATGCATTTGTCATATTTATAAGCTACCAGTTAAAGCATCGCCTTTACTCTTATTCTAGCAGGTAGTGAATCAATTATACCAGAAGATCGCCTGCTAAGCGGTCATGGCGAAAACCATATTGGCGATTAGTTACTAGCTGGTAATCCTCCAAGTAACCTAGTAGCTCTTTATGGATACTCTCCATGATTTTGGAAAATATGTAAGTGATTGCAACAGGAAATTGAAGAAGAAGAGACGTCAAAGGATGTAAGACTCGTGGAAGGTGAATACACACCACGACTAAATTTGTCGCGTGTTATCATCATGAAAAGAGCTAAGTCTGACAGTGAGATATGTCAGAATGAAATCCTATCTTGAATATAGTAATCTGAAGGTAGTAGTTTGCTAAAATGTATTTTTTATACTACGTCGGGAGGCATACAAGCATACGGCCCACCTGATGAAAAGCGGGTACCGTAGCCTATTAATGCTTGCGATATATTCAATATCATTCGCGCGATGCCTCCTCTGCTGTTTACACAGCAACTCCTTGGCAGCTTACTGATGACCTCACTCACACGCAGGAACACAACATCCCTCTAGGGAGTTGTTATTTGGCTGCGGTTTTCTGTGAGGTGGAGGTACTTCCCCAGACGGGCTGCTTTGATGCGTCCTACCTCTCTTAAAGCATACATCCCACCTGATGTAAATCGGTTACCGTAGTCTATGAACGCTTGTAATACATTGAATATCACTTGCGCGATGCCACCTCTGCTGCTAACACAGTAACTCCTTAGGACCTTACTCACAAGCAGGAACACAACAACCCTCTAGCTAGGCAGTTATTATTTGGCTGCGGTTTTCTGTGAGGTGGATGTCCCCAGACGGGCTTGACGTGCTTCGATGCACCCTACCTCTCTTAAACTCTCGGGTTTACTCATCTGGGCGTATCATTGAAAATCAGATACAAAATGCACATATAGCATGAACGTACTATAGTCATGGACACTGAATAATCCTCTCGGACAGTGAGATATCTGTCAGAATGAAATCCTATCGTGAATGTAATGCTCTTATAGTATTACTTTGCTATTAGGCCAATGAACACAAAAATGTAAATTCTTCAGGAGCACATTTATTTTTTTACAACATTAAAATGTTAACAAACTACATCGCCCAACAGCCATCACCATTGAATGAAGCATACGGTCGTTTAGTGAAGAAGTAGCAATGGGAAACGTCAAACTCCCGGAAAATAAATTTGGTCACAGTTTACAAATAAGAAAGTAAACGATAAAAAATGTATATAATATTTTTTTATTACATATAATTTATACATTTCTATATAAAAATCTCGATAGAATCCGTTTAATTATGTGTTTTGACCTATGGTATTTTGGCGCTTTGAGCTATGTAGTCCGCATAAACAAGGAATAATTATATATCTTTGACAAAATTCATGTAGATTAACCCTTCGAAACAAGGGTGGTCGTATACGACCGCGAAATGTATGGGAAAACGTACACAACGGGTTCTGACTGCTCAATGTATTCTGTCAAAGATATATAAAACCAGCGTTGGGCCTGAACAGACCAATACGAGAGCAGTATTATCTGCAACAACAGGTTTAAACATTCTTCTAAAAAGTCCTTAACTAAAATTCACTGTCTCAGAGATCTCTCTGGGCTAGGTAGACGTGAGTCTATTGGGGCATAGGAAAAATGCACAAGTTATGTAAGTACGCAATAGCAACAGTAAAATTGATATACTACTTAATCATTAAATTTAAACAACTCACTAATGCAATTAATATCTTAGACAAGGTATGTACATGTATACATATAATAACAAGTTACCAAATCAATAAGTCAGTACTTAGTTATTAAATACCAAATATTGTCGTCTTTACCTACGTAATAAATGCATTATCATGAAACCCGGGTGGTCGTATACGACCGCGAAATGTATGGGAAAACGTATATAACGGGTTCTGACTTCTTGGTATTTGCCGAATAGTCTGCACTTACTTAAATAAATAGTTGTTTACAACAGAACTGGTGAACAATAATTACATTAAAATTTGTAAATAAAAGGTTTTAAATTTGTAAATAAAAGGTTTTTCTATTGCACCAGATTGTACAAATTCGCCAATTCTGATACTTATGATCTTCAGGTGGAATTCGTAGCATGGAAACGAATGTAGGCATCTAAATATATTTTTATTTACATAATAATACTGCTTCACATATTAATGTTTATTTTATTAATAGCGCCACATTTTATAACTACTAATTTATGTAAAAATGATATTACGTTTCAACTGTTGAGTTTATGTAGCTAAAAATACTAAAATTACTGAATTGACGAGTGTAGCCAGGTGAGATTTTTATAAATGCATTGAAAAAAACAACGTACTTGCTAAGTACGAGTAGCAATAGGGCTTTTTTTAATTTATTCGACGACGTAACACCAAGTCTTCCGCTAACCACCATTTTTAAAATAATACCTTGACATGACTCAACTTTGAAATTAAATTATTTTTAACGGAAGTATCGCGCGTTTTATTTATTTTGTTGAAACCTGACGTGACTGCGCGAGGCTATTGAAATAAGAAAACACCCCAATTTCAATAGAGAAGATGGTTGGCAAGTACCACCTGCTTGGGATCCAGTCCTAAAAATAATCAAGTCACAAATCCAAAGATCTACTAAAAAATGTTCGGACACTTAGCGATTTTTGTGTAAATCGGAACATATATAATTAATCCATCCATGTCGGTAGATGTAATAATTGAATAACTAATGTAAGACAAATACCACCTTAGTCTTTCCTGCGACCACGGACGCTGCAAAGCGTTCGAAACGTCAGGTTTCAACAAAATAAATAAAACACGCGATACTTACGTTAAAAATAATTTAATTTCAATGTGTAACAATCGCGAAAACCTAAGACAATACTATGACTCAACTTGCTATATATGAAATTTTGTTATTTATACACGCGATTTTTCAGCGAAAGACAATCTCATGAATTGTAATAAATTTGTATTATCTGCTTATCCTAATATTTTACGATGTATATATTTACAACGAATTCCACCGATGATGGTGTCAAATTAAACTATTCTAAGTCTGTTCGGATTAGCAGTATTGTGATGGATCATTCGACACACGTCGTCTAACAATCTCTTGTGACAATGTCCTGAAATTTTGTTTAGACATTCAGCTTACCCAAAGAACAGAACGTGGATTCGGCAAAACTTTTTACTTTCAAGCTAAAAGTTCAAAATAGGAACAACTAACCACCAAAGATGATTGGAAGCGGTTCAGTACAGACGTATATTTCATTTTATCATCATTGATATCATTATATATTATACAAGTCGTTTATTTATTGTACTATGTAAATAATAATCAAATAAATGTTGTCGGACAAATTACACAGCGCCATCTAGCCCAAAGTAAGCGAAGCTTGTGTTATGGGTACTAGACAACTGATAAACATACGTAAATACATTTTTTTTGTAAATACATACTTATTATACATAGAAAATACCCAGACCAAGACAAACAGATATGTTCATGCACACAAATGTTTGCCTTGTGTGGGAATCGACCCACGAGCGTTGGTGTCAAAGTCGCGTCATTCACGACTGAGCCACCGAACTCGTCAATTGTAATTGATGGTTTGAAATAAATATCTTTATAATGGAAAATTTCTAATAAGTTGCAAGTTAGTAAAATCATGTGGCATGACACAGTAGTTAATTTCTAATTAGATGAGTCAAATTCTTCAATCGTAATTTATTGATAATTTAATCTTGTCTAATTTATTAATAAATTATTATAAAAGCCCCGCGTGGTGGAGCTCTGTCAACTTGCCAATGGCCTGCCTCTATTGTTCTATTATATTCTAGTATAGTATAAAATTTAGAAAATTAAATGTTTGCTGAAACTTATTTGCCAAATATCAGGGAATACCGTGGGCCACTGCTAATCCGATATAACGTAAATCTAGAAAGTTTAGCTAAACCAATGTTTTTTTAATTCATTTTGGTAAGCCATTCTATTTCGCTCATCAGCGTAACGAGGCACTATTTTCACGACATTCTGTATTCGTTTTTATATATTTACAGTTTAAAACTTTTCGCTACATTTCGAAATTGTAATTAATTGTATTAATTTACAAATTGTATTTAATAATAATTTAAAATAGAACTATTGCATGCAAAATATTTATTTAGCAAAATATGGCGGGATAACAACAGTTGCTAATTGATCGCTTACTTAACACGAAGATAAAATATAACATCACAATATCGTCGGTAAGTCTTTTGCGAAGTCCTTAATATCTAGTGTACGTTGGCCGGGTCGTCGATGAAGGCACGGTAGGGGTTGTCGCCGGGGCGGGTTACCCGAGGCCTACGTCCAGGCACATCATCACCGTGAAGCCGATGATACACCCCCAAGTTGCCAATTTTCCATTACCCCTGCACACATAAACAAATTATAAAAATATTTATACCTGCAAATATACAAATTACAAGTTGTAATGCTTTTAATTACGTTCGCGTAATTTCTGGAAACCCATGGGAATTTTAAAAATATTACAACAAACTCGCGCGCACGATAGGCTTTAGTCTCAGTTTGTATATCAAATATTTTGCATGTGGGAGATAAAAATGACGCGTCTTAACGTGTACATACTCGATTTCCAAACCTCTATAATATATATAAAAGTCTACACGAGCGGAAAACACTGTATGGTCCTATTTAAATGGGTAAAAATATCGTTAGTAAGCTTAAAATTATTACAATATCTCATTTATATATGTTGCCAAAAATTGAAAACTAGGATTTGTATGCAGTTGTATACAATGCCTAAGTTTCATAAATTTCTGGATATGTAGACAATATCTAAAATTTGTAAGTAAAATAAATTGTCACATGTTCTTTATTATACAGTAGTATACTTTATTATACTTCATCTCACACGAAGAGAAGGTACTTTAAATACTGAAGATCACATTTTAGTGATAAAACTGCATTCACATTTATGAAAAGTGGATAAGTAAATGCTTCAGTAGGAAATTGACACCCAATAAACGCGAAAAAGGAGCTTACACAGCACCTTTTTCGCGTTTATTGGGTGGGTAGCAATGGAGGCATCGCACGAGTGATACTTAATATATCGCTAGCGTTAATAGGCTACGGTACCCGCTTTACATCAGGTGGACCGTATGCTTGTATGCCCCCCGACGTAGTATAAAAAAAAACACTTCTGCGTGTGGCATAACCATAGGACGCCCCGTATATGTATATTTCTTAAGACTTGAATTTATGCAACTATCAAATTATGCTAGAAAATGTATAAAAATAGATAATAACAATAGAATTACAGAATAAATAGAAAATAAAACACCATCTAAACCAAAAAATCCGAAGAATATAGCTGTCATAGAAATGCTAGGCCTATTTTTTATACCACTAAGGTGGCAAACAAGCATACGGCCTGCCTGATGGTAAGCAGTTACCGTAGCCTATGGACATCTGCAACACCAGGGGTATCACTCTTGCGTTGCCGACCTTAAAAACTACGTTTACGGTTAGTAGAATATGTTTGAAGTCACCAATTGAAGTAAAGAACGGAATGATATACGTAAAATAAACACTTACATTATACAATTTGTAAATATTCTAGATAATCACAGATTTTATAAATTTCCAATAACGTATATACCTACAAAAGGAAAACAGCGGTGACTAGAAAATTTAAAAGTGTCGCAGGTACTATTAGCTAATAAAAAAAAATGATAATTCCCATGGAATAGACATAGACCTTTTGCTTATCAACAGGCGAAGAGTAGCCACTATGTCGAGCCAATTAAAAAAAAAAAGACATAGACAAAAGACGAGCAACCTCTAGTTGGTACGTACATAAGACGATTTACAACAACACACGGCACCTATTATGCAACAAAATGCAAATTTGAATGACTAGGATTTACCCGGCGGTTTCAGCTGCATAATCATTCATGATGTAATATATTCTATTGGGTAATCTTGTGTTCATTACACCATTCACTCTTTAGTCTATAACAAAATAGTTACATTTATGTATTTTTATAATATTGGCAAAGACTGCTAAGGATAGTTAAGCTACAGATGCTCGTAAGTTCACCATCGCGTTGCTACTCCCATTGCCCACTTAGCATTACGTTACGAGCTTATTTATGGTAACCTTATTTACTCGCAGGAACAACAAAAAAGAAGAAGATTCTACATAGAATGCGGTAGTTCCACCTATTAGATACATTTTTTTTTATTTGCATGAATAGGGTAGAATATACAACTAGATCGCCACACAACATGCAGGTTAGTTGAGATTTAGTTTTAAAGCATCTATATAAATAATATAATAATATGTAATATTTAATATAATATAGGCTTTTCCAAGGGACTACAGCATGGAGTTCTTCAAGAAATGCGTGAACAGGTTTTTAGAGGGTCGGCAACGCATGAGTGACACCCCTGGTGTTGCGAATGTCCATAGGCTACAGTGACTGTTTACCATCAGGTAGGCCGTATGCTTGATTCCCACCTAGTGGTATAAAAAAAAAATGTCGTTTCGAAGATTAATTAAAGAAACATTTTGGACTTAAAGATATAACACGTCTAGCAATGGTTTTATATGGCGGCATCGATTACATCTCGCCACATTAGCTCACATTGAACCTATCGTTAGGATATGGCTTGCTCGTCAATCGAAGGAATCCACCTCGATACTGTATTGATATAACTTTTTGTTTCCACAGCAACGCCTTAGGAGCTTAGTGGTGACGTCACTCATACACAGGAACACAACAACCCTCTCGGGAGTTGTTATTTGGCTTTCTATGAAGTGAACGTACTTCCCCAGACGAGCTCCTTAAATGTGTGCTACTTCTCTTAAAACACCCAGACCAAGATACAAATATGTTCATGCACACAAATGCTTGTCCCGTGTGGGAAGTGAATCCACGAACGTTGGTGTCAAAGTAGCGTTACTAACAACTGCGCCAACGAGCTTGTCATAAATGGCGGATTGGTGGAAGCTAGTCTTTTCAACTCGCGTGAAGGCCACCAACTTTGTTTAATGACAGTCATATGCTTGATGGGATTTTCAAGCACAGAAATCTTATCAAACACACAAGTTAAGCAATGTTCGCTGTAAAGCGTATCAAAGCAAACTGACTCGGGAAGTATACGCACCTCGAAAAAAACCGTAGCCATATGACAACTCCCCAGATCCACTTAATATTAGTAAGGTTCTGAGGAGTTGCTGATTTAGCAGCGGAGAAAACAACGTGGGCTATGCAGTTATACATTTTACATACCCCGGACTTTGTATAAAAAAGTAAGCCAAGTCAGTGAGCTTCGGATGTGACTGGAAAGCAGTCAAGAGTAGTGATAGAAGAAACCCATCGATTGAAGAGAGATCCCAGCTGGGGAATGACTTGACCAACTGGTGAAATACTGGCACTGAATTCGTGTTTTCGGTTTTGTATACATATGTATTTGTAATTATCACTTGCTCGGCGGTGAAGGAAATATTGTGAGAAACCTTGAAAGTCCAAGAAATTATATTTCGAAAGACGTGTACCCTAACCTGAGTAAGGTCTGGTTTTCCCTCTGGGTTATGGAGGTCTAATGGCAGTCGTTTCATATAAAAAAACAGTATCTTCGTCAAATCCTCAGGTTTAGGTTGCGGACCTCACCAATCTTAATGGATCAGGAAACAGGATAACGCTAAGAAGAAGAAGCAAAAGTAAATCTGTCTGTTAGTATAGATTAAACTGCTTATACTGGTAGCATTTTGATGAGCTCGGTGGCTCAATCGTGAATGACGCGACTTTGACACCAACGCTCATGGGTTTGATAAGTTCGATTCCTACACAAGGCAAACATTTGTGTGCATGAAAATGTCTGTTTGTCTTGGTCTGGATGTTTTAAGAGAGGTAGGGCGCAACAAAGCAGCTCATCTGCGGAAGTACCTCCACTTCACAGAAAACCGCAGCCAAATAACAACTCCCTAGAGGGTTGTTGTGTTCCTGCGTGTGAGTGAGGTCGCCAGTAAGCTCCTAAGGAGTTGTTGTATAAGCAGCAGAGGAGGCATCGCGCGAATGACCTATGTTACAAGCGTTAATAGGCTACGGTAACTGCTTTACATCAGGTGGACCGTATGCTTGTATGACAGTGGCGTGCACTCCATATAGGCAAAAAGATATTGCCTACCCTATCAATATGATAAATACCATCCGATGTTTCATTCTTAAACATAGTTTTTAACTAATATTTCGTAAAACAAAACAAAAAATTAAAAACAGCTCCATCTATCGGTATCGGTGCAAGTTATTAAAATCATCGCTAGTCATATTCAAATCGCAGCTAGGCGCTACACTACACTAGCGCCGCATTGGCAGCTTTTAACGGCAGAGACACAAACTATTTCTGTCTAAATTTACGTATGTGTGCCGTGTTGTTAATACAAATACTGTAGTGTGCATTCCTGTAATTACATTGCCCACAATAACACAAATAACGCACACAATCGCATAGTATAGACAATGTCTTTTCAGCTGAACTATAACGTAAATTACCGAAGTGTCGCGAACATTGCTACGTAACTATTTTAAAAAGTATTTTCCGCATATAATTATAGTGAAAGATATTGCCATTTATTTTTTTCGTATAAAATTGATGTTAAATTTTATTTTGATTCTCTTCTGTCTATCCTGTCAAAAATCTCTGTGCACGCCACTGCTTGTATACCTTCCGACGTTGTATATAAAAAAAGCAATAAAACCAACTATTATTGGTGGCCCACTAAGATGAACCTAAGGAAGGGCAATGAATTTAGTAGTATATATGTGTGGCTGTGTATGAGTTTTCTGAAAATAAGATCAATCTGTATTTTCATGACAAGTCCGTTACAGAAAACAGAGCGCCACATGACTCGGTACTTACACACTACTCATTTTTAACTAATGAAGTATGTTTTCTGTTCATTGTAAGCATAGTATATTGAAAGCATAGTTATGGCGAGAATTAAAGATTACATGCCAAAATTTAAATTCGTTCTTGGCACATTTGTGACGATGGTTGAAATTGGGGAGAATATTCGATACGAGAACGGAAATAATTGTTAGTGTAACCTTATATCCTATTTCTGCGCGCATAGAGTAGCCATTGCGGAAATTCACTCTAAGTATTTATGCAGAAATACAATTAAATCTTACATTAACGAATATTTTATTTCTCGTCTCATCTCGCCGGTGAATAACCAACTAACTGAACTGCTATTGGGAAAAAAAACTTTTCTGAAAGCGTGAATTAGATTACAAGAACGGAAGAGTCGCGCGAATTCGCAGATTGCGGCAATGTGACTTAGTCGTCGCGTTTAAATTCGAGGTAGGTAGGACTACAGGTGATTTTTTTCGCCGGGAAGTAAATAAGCCTAACCAAACCCATATTCCAAAACATTTTACTCGCTGACAAGAACACAACATTCGTATAGCGATGTGGAATGGAACTTAGCCTTCTACAGTCGGTTTGCTTTTATCAAATTTTGTTGTATGTGGGTCTTGAAATTTGATTTACAACAATCTAACATTTAAGTGAATACCTCAGATCCGCACAATAAAATAAATTCAGCGGTTCGAAAAAAAAGTAAGCGCATTATTTGCTTACACTACCCACGGTCATACATATACCCCACACACATAGTCCCATTCGCACTCTCATCGAAGTGGGTTCCATACAAATTCTGTGTACATTTGATGTTTAGTTAAAAGTTATTTAAAAATAAATGTTCGATAATTGACAATCTTTATGTCAAATACACAAAAAAATCTCTTATTGATAATTTGGTCTATGATCTGATTTGATAGATCTTATACATGCTTGAAGAATTGATAAATCTTTGATTCACGAGGAACTAAAAAACATTTAAATTAAAAGTTTTCCGAAAAATACTAGTTTACGCCAGTAAAATATCGACACGAAAAGGGCTTGATGAATCAACTTTAATAAAGTCGGTCTTCCTTTTTTATTTGGAAATTTTTCTTGTTTATTTGTTTACCAAACTCCATATATATAGCTAGCTGGTGTTAATAGCCCGTGAAAAAAAAAGCTGTGACATACGGACGTACGTCCAGCCAGATATGGCGACTGATCCCTAAAAATGTAGATTGACAAATGTAATATTTGTGCGAGACAGCTCGTAAAAGTAAAAATAGTTGGCTTATTTTTACAAGATGGCGACATTTTTAACATTCCTAGTTGTTGTCATACGACTAAAAGTGTCACTGTTGCCCACTGTAGCACACTGTTGCTCACTATAGCACACTGCACAAAATTTGTGAAGCGACAACTTTAAAACTACAGATTTAAAACGCAGAAGGTAATCATATACGAGGCATATTTTGTATTACATTACGATCCCGTCAAATCGAATACGAATTTATTCGATGAATTCTTCTACAGCTGAGTAAAGAAGCCACGTTATCAATCACATAGATGAGCGGGTGTCTTTAAATTCTGCGATTAGTATTGCATAGAATAAACATTGACCATTTTGATCGAAACAGTATAAATAAGCGGAAGTGTTTATACATTGACGTTATTGTATAATATATTACAATAGCATGTACATTCATGCACATTTCGTGATCTGTTATAAAATACTGTCGTCACACAATACGGTCATTGAGAAATAACGGGCAAACCGCATTTGAATATCAACTAGGTAACAAAATTACGATATCGGAAAGACCCGCCGATGGCGCTTGCGTCTCACGCAGCCGGCCTTACAGAAACAATGGTCATTGATGGCGGGCCGGAATCGCTAACTGGAATTACGCCCCATTACAAGAATCACTAGTTAACTCACATAAACACTTCCAATTGTACTAAAACTGCTTATCCACACAATTGGAATTCAAGTCATAATATACTCATAAATAACTAATGTTCCCATATACCTAGTTCAATAGTTCTGGGTATGGAATTTTATTTATTAATTTCTAAAGGCTAAACGTAGACTTCTTGGAATTCCTTGAAATCGTTGGTATCGAGATATTCATTCAAGTTTAAGTTCCGAAGCCACCTTGAAGTAAAGGTAAATAATTATCGCCAAGTAAACTACTGTATATTTAAGAGCAGAAGAGGTCGAAGTTACTTAGCTCAAGCTAAACATTACTGTCTCACAAGTACAGATACAGAGTACTGTTGTCATCATTCGGCGGGAGCACCAGGATTTTAGTTTGGGTCTCGTTACTTGGGCAGAGATAAGTTATAAGGATTGCCAACGATCCCAATCGTACACACCTACAACCATTGAGTCTAAGAGCTTTTCTTTCTGCGCATGTACAATGGTAGTTTTCAGAGAAGTTATTTTTATTGATGCCTACACCGCTCATAATTCATCATCCTCACAAATTGGTATCAATATAGTCGCATACAGCGTGCAGATAATACTGCTACTCACGTGTTGTGTGGTGGGAGAGGTTTTCTCTTGTGACTTATCGAATTGAGGAGTTTTTCCTAGGTTACTCAAAGCGTAAAAAGCGCGAGAGGAAAAAAGAGAAATGGTAGCATTTATCTAGTCATCGGTGCTTCATTATGTAGTTACGGATTTTCCTTGATTATATTAACATTATAAAGCAGTATATACTTCCATGCAGTATAATTAAAATTCTACGTTCAGAACCGTTGGTCCTGGAAAAATCTGTACGACAGTCGGTTCTGTCATTATATTTAGGTTATTATATTTTATGTAGGTAGGTTAGGTTTGCTATTCTATTTTAGGTAAAATGGAATATTTAATAATTTTAGCCACTGGCAATGGCAACAATTATCTCTGAAAATGTTACGACATAAGAACGAGAAATTTAGCTTAGTTGCGTCAATATACTGACACTAACATACTATTTTTTAGAAACTAATGCTTTAGCAATAAGCAGTATGTTTCTTCTATTTTCTTTTATCTTAGTTTGTCTTTGAGTTATATTTAAACATATTAAAAATGAAAAGAAATAAAACTGTTACAGAGTGTCAGATAATGATCTGAGATGAAAAAGTGGAATGGCATGTTTACGAGAGATAGGAAATGTGAGGGAGATATTGAAAGAAGAGTGAAAGCAGGAAACCGCATCAATGGTGTGTATGTATATCTTCACGCCAAGTCCCTTGCGGGGTAGGCAGGAGGACCGAGCGCCACAAGACGCGGTCCTTGCATACTTCACTCGCTTCTGTGACATTCATAGCTCTTTTCATGCACGCTCGCCGGTTCCTGGTGTGTTATATATGTTCAATGGTGTGTTATAGTCGATTTTGACGGGCGAAATAATATCAAGCGAAGCTTGCTTTGCTATTATTCAGGGTTTATTAACGTCAAAATTGCCATTGAATTAGAATATTGATAAAGTAAGAAATAGTACGATACGAGATCAATGTGGAATAAAAGACAAAAATTGAAAAGGGTGGTGGTGGTGGCTGGTATGATGGTTCCGACATTTGGAAAGAATGGATAATAAAAGAGTTACGAAAGAAGTATATCGAGCCAGAGTGGAGATAATGCCAGGGGCCGCCCTAGACGCACATAATATATGGACCAAATACTCATACTGTAAATTATATTATCAATAGTACCAACCTCTCGGAAAATGTATTGTCAAATATTAATGGGTACCACCTGGCGGCCAACTCAACCACCTCGTGTGCTTCCCCGGTTTCCTGTTACACTTTTCCGACCCTTTTCACAAAATCTGTCCCTCAGATTGCAGGAAAGCGAGAGGAAAGATGTTACACATCGAAAACTTATACTTTCAACAGAGGCATCCCTGCGTAGTTGAACTTATAAAAACTTTTTCACGTCTCATGCCGAAGTTCTTTGGGAAATCCTCGCCAGCGAGTCATTTAACAATTTTATACTACTCGTAAAATCTCTGGAACAGCGCTGTACGCGACCATTGTCGTATCAGTGTGTGAGGATGATTTCTCCGCAAGCGACGGAGAGTGATGAGTTGTAGAAGAAAGCTATTGGGTTTATATCAAAACACTCATTGGAATACGAAAAGGCGGGCAACTCAACTTAAAACTATACCGTGTGTAAAGCTTAGGATCGTCAACGATTCCCGCAGCTCGTCTCTGAATCAAAAAGTTCTAGCTGATATACCAGATGATGCCGCCTAAAGGTGACTACAGTACTCCATGTGCGGTCTGACTTGAGACTAATTTTTTTTACTGGAAATCTATAGCAATCAAACATATTTAAATGGATCTCGATAACAAGTCAATTTATTGAGAAGTTAAAAAAAAAACGCCTGTCATTATCTCAAATAAAACACGTTTATAGTAAAAAGTAGATAGATTTATTGAATAAAATATTTGAGCATAAAATTAATTAAAGGCCAAGACTCATCTACCACGGCCAAATTGGTTGCGTGTTATCAGAAGGTGTCATGAGTTTTAGAAACCCGAGAGCGTGCATGGAAAGAGCTATGAATATTAAAAAAGCGAGAGAAGTGTGTAAGCACTGAGCCATGTTGCACTCGGTGTTTTTTATTTACCATTAAGGACTATTGCAACACCAGGGGTTCACTCTTGCTTTGCAATGCTGTAAGAACCTCTTCATGCCTTTCTTGAAGAACTCCATACTGTAGTCCCTTGGGAAAACCTCGGCAGGGAGTTCATTCCACAACTTAATAGTTCTCGGTAGAAAACTCCTCTGGTACTGCACAGTACGTGACCATTGCGGTTACAGTGTATGAGGACGAATTCCTGGCCATCGCGATTCGCGATGTAAAACGAGGCTGTTGGCATAGTGTCGAACAGCTCCTTAGTACACAACCCGTTATACAATCGGTAGAACACGCACAGGTAGAGCACACCCGAGTTTAATGGACGCCAGCTTGACCTTCTCCTCCAGGTGACCTCGATACTGAACATCGCTGGAGATCTCGAAACAAATCCTCCCGAACGAACATATATACCCCGACACGACGTACAAATAAATGTTCAAGTTTGTACCCGGGATAATGGAAGTAAGATGTGTCGGCCGGTGAGGATATTTGTGTCTCCATGAGGAAAAGAAGGTCGTCCGATCGGTTTGAGGTGAACCGCATTAATGTTGGAGTGTAGTCGCCTAATGTTGCAAAAATCCACATTTATTGTGGAAGGGGTAACCGCTGTAATTTTGTCTTTTCCTATTCCTTTTCGGTACCATTTATGTTGTGTTGAGGTTTAAAAGAGAAGTCGCTGAGCCGACAGAGTAGAAGACAAACGAGCGGTGTCTTCCACCACTAGACACTGCAGGTTATGCGGTTTGCTGGCACGGCGGGCGGAAGGGCCCCCTGTCCCCCATGCAGCACACGGGTCCACTCCGGTTTCCTTTTCCGGCACAACCACTTCAACAGGGATTTTGCGCGGGTAGGCGGTTTAGCCTCTCGGGGCGGAGATTATGTAATCCCTGAATTCGGAAACCCTACTGACCCGCGGGCAGCCAGCGGTCAGCCGTTTCACCGGGTCTCCCTGACCGCCGCGCCAGCCTGCCGTGCCCACACAACGACTTCTCAAATAACTGGCGACCTTACTCACATACAGGAACACAACAATCCTCCCGGAATTTAGCTGTGGTCTTTCTGTAAGGTGGAGGTACTTCCCCAGACGGATACTTAGGGCAAGAGGTCCAGGTAGGACCCACCACCACAGAATGTCTGACGGGGCGGAGCATAGCACGATCCCTTGCTGGGTCCACCTCTCTTTAAATATTTCTACCTACTCAGCAGGGGATGTGAAGATGTATGGTATGATATAAAGTTAATTGATTATATTGTTCGAGGAAAAAGTATTTTCGTATTTTATATACAGATTCAAAATATTTTTTATCATAGACTACTTGCATTTGATTATAATATACACGTGCCATTTTGTTCGACAACTTTGTGCCATTTTGTTAGTACATTATCCTAATGCTGTAGACATTTTCGGAGTTCTGATCAAAAAACCACGATTTACTGAAGATAGTAATGTTGAGATGGAGCGACTGCCATAAGCCCTCAACAACTCACAGGGAAAATCAGACCTTACTTACGTTAATTCACAAGACTTTTGGAATATTAACTTCCTGGACGTGTGAGGTTTCCTCACAATGATTTCCATCACCGCCGAGCATGCATGATATTTACAAATACATAATGCAGGATAATTATGAATACATAACCCCGAAAACACAAATTTAGTATGCCCACACCAGGTTTACACACCAGGATTCGAATCAGGACCAGCCGGTAATTGGCTGGTTCTGGGCTGTCACTGCTCTAGATCCCCAAAATATGAATGCAGTAAATGATGATAATTGTGTTTTGACAAAAAAGTAGGTAAGCAAATGATAATCGCGTCTCGCACATTTGAGTTTTACACGTTTCATACTATATCTATGAATACCAATATACCTTATAATACCTACGTATGTCATAAAAACGAAACAAAGTTAATAACATTTCAAATTTACGTGTTCAAGCTCTGTAGTCAAACGATAACCCCTCGCTTTTCCATCGTCTTTCTGTCCTTCTTCCTGGTTATCTATACGTCACAGTAATTTGTGTAGAGACTATTAGTATTAAAGCTGGAGATTGCCGCCTGGTTATTAATATCTACTGATGGGATACAAATCCGAGATTTCTGAGAAAAAACAATATATCGAATGCAACTTATTTTTATTTACTCATTTCTACCTTAATACAAAGTCTAGCGTGTGCGATTTGGAAAAGGGGAAGTACTTTGAATTGAAATTCAGTACAAACATAAACTGTACCGATATAACACATAGAAACAGATCTATCTCTCGGTGGTCGTTCCCTTATGCATGACTGAGGATCGTGATCATCGGTGGATGTGGATGGTGTGCACCTAGATCGTATGATCTGCCTCCATCTGTTTCTGTGCATAGTGTCTCTGACGACCAAACAAACTTGGCTGTGGTAGAACCTTGTACTTGATCGCTCCATCTGGTTGGGGAGCGTCCACGGGCTCGTTTACCTGCTGTGTTCCCAACAACGACCAGCTTTTCTAGGCTCTGGTCTCCCTTCCTCATTACGTGGCCGAAGTAGGTCAGTATACCCTGCCTACAAATCGTGGAGAGGAGGGTTTGGATACGAAGCTGTGATAAGATCGATGCATTGGTGCGCTTGGCGGTCCAGGGCATGCGTAGCATGCGCCTCCAGTACTACATCTCGAATGCATCGATTCTTTGTCTCTCTCGAGCTCGTATTGCCCATGTTCCTACCCCATACAGCTGGGGAATACTAGAGCACGTATTAACCGGATCTTGTGGTATTGGTAATAATATCCCCCCCCCCCCCTCTCTTCTTCCAAATGACGTTAAGTCGCGTCATGGCTTCTTTAGCCATACCAATACACCTCTCTATCTCCGGTGTGCAACTGCCATCGTTGTGGAGAATAGAAACAGACATACAACGCTAAAGAGGAAGGTTTTAGGAATCGAAAGAAGGTCACGACTCACCTGCTCAGTTCTCCCAACCTACCCCGCAAGGGACTTTGGTATGAAGACATTAATATATACAAATACTACGAAGCTTATCCAGTTAGGATCTTTTTCAAATCGTCAATTAGATATCTCAATAATAAATGTCAGAGTGTTAGCACAATAAAAATGGTGGTAAGCAATAAAATTAGATATATGCCCGTGTTGAATCATTTGCAGACATCTTTGTCGGTTAGACATTCATTGAGTCTATAATAAGCCTTTTTATAAAGATTATTTTTGATGTGCCCCTTTAACCTACTTTCAGCCTTCCCTGAAAGTTACAGACAGTTTATTATTGAATTGAATATTATTTACAATAAAAGATCTCTCGATCCTAGCAAGGAATTATAAACGTATAATTGTTGAATTGTAAACATACGAGTACATAATTTTTTATACTATAACGGCATGCTCGCCGGTACCTAGGTTATCACTTTCTGATAAAACACGACCATTTTCATAGGTGAGTTTTGATCTTCCGCATCTTCTACATGCTTTCCCCTTCCGCATTGTATATCTGTTCCGTCATTTTTGCCTGGTACATTTATTGATCTAAACCACCGCGCATAGCTCTTCCTGTCTTAACGCTTCTACTCCTTTTAAGACCAACTCTCTTACACCATTATTCCGAACGAGGTCTATCTATGCCACAAATTTTGCGCAACGCTCGCCTAGCAACCAGTTTCATAGAAAATATATTGTTATTTAAATGTTCACATCAACCCTTACTCATCCCACTGCAGGGATACGGGACTCGCTTCAACCGAAGGGGTTTAGAGCCTACTCCACCACGCTGCTCAAATGCGGAATGGACTTAGCTTAACGACTGTCATCTATCGACAACAACCGAGACCGACGGCTTAACGTGCCCTCCGCGCACGGAGAAACTCGAGATAGATAAGCCCATCCATAGTCAGGCTGTGGTCGACTTTGCTTAACCTGCATGTGCGGTTAGAATGACACGCGCAACGACGCCATCGAGCTCTCATTTAAATGTTAGACTGAGTGATTCTTGACAACCTCAAAATCGGATCGACAAATAGCTGAAAAACGGACAAAAATAAAAGTTTTAGCTTCAACTCAATTTCTCAACAAGATATCTGCTGTTTAGTTGAATGCATTTAGCGTGCTTGCGTCCTTCTTCCCAGCGTCATCCTGTTTCTTAATCCATTAGAATTGACGAGGTCCTCTACCTAAGCCATAGATCAGTTCACACGTCTTTCGAAATATTAATTTGTTGGACGTGTTGGTTTCCTCACGAAGCTTTCCGTCACCGCCGAACAAGTGATATAATTACGAATATGTACATAAATTCGAAACACGAATATAGTGTTACATGCCTACACCGGGGTTCGAGCCAGATAGCAGTCGATTAATGGGCTGATTCTTCATCCATTAGTCTAACATTCTTCCGAATTTAGAATTACAATAGTAACGATTATTTTTTTTGATGCGATTACAAAATGGAGACACTGACAGATATAACGACAAAATTATTGAATTTATCTCTAGACCTTTATCAATCATACTGCTACGGCTGGAAAATTTCAAGAACTGATGATTATCTGCACTTTCTTGACATATAGATATATAAACAGAAAAAGATCCAAGTAGGATGCCTTTTTACCTTTATGAGGATGAAATTTCGAATTTCGAATAAAGAACTCTTTATGAAGCTATTTTATTTGATTCTGCTTTACATTGAATGGATCTACAAAATGGTATAAAATTTATTTTACTTTATTTTCTAAACATAAAATTTTATGTATGTTATAAAATTTTATGTTTTTTTGTTGTTTGTTAGAAAACTAGAAATAGTAATCATTATCATCATCATCATCAATATTTTTTTTCTAAATAATATGGTACCTACTACATGCTAACATTTACTGAAATGATAAAAAAAAATATTTTAAAAAAATGGACGATGGAAAAGCGAGGGGTTATCGTTTGACTACTGAAAAAGATCCAAGTAGGATGCCTTTTTACCTTTATGAGGATGAAATTTCGAATTTCGAATAAAGAACTCTTTATGAAGCTATTTTATTTGATTCTGCATTACATTGAATGGATCTACAAAATGGTATAAAATTTATTTTACTTTATTTTCTAAACATAAAATTTTATGTATGTTATAAAATTTTATGTTTTTTTGTTGTTTGTTAGAAAACTAGAAATAGTAATCATTATCATCATCATCATCATCATCATCAATATTTTTTTTCTAAATAATATGGTACCTACTACATGCTAACATTTACTGAAATGATAAAAAAAAATATTTTTTAAAAATATTTTCATATTTTAACAAACGTAATTTGGTTATTAATATTAAATTTATATAATTTACGTTTGTTATATTATGTATGTTTATTAGTTATAATAAACATACATAATATAACAAACAATATTACACGTAATTACGAATATCAATTTGATATAAATACCTATTTATAAGAAACTTGTATTAGGTATTTCATTTAGATTACAAGAAATATATATTATTCAATGATTTTTATTACATTTGTAAGTAACGAGAAACTCCTGGGCTCCGAAGCGAAAGCATAGGATGCGACCAGGATTAACGCTCGGGTGGTGATGATTGTAATGATTGTAATTTTAATACTATGAAAATAACAATTCTCAACATATGACACAAAATTACTATGATTTCAGAAGAGCCGAGCCGACTAACCTTACATGAACAAATTGATCGTGTTCTATCAGAAGGTGATGTCCTTAGAATCCGGCGAGCGTGCATGAGAAGACCAATGAATGTTAAAGAAGCGAGTGAGGTGTGTAAGGATCGAGTCAAGTGGCGCTCGGGTCGCTCTGCCTACCCCGCAAGGGATTTAGCGTGAAGTCATAGATAGATAGTACAATTGATATTATGAATACAATATCTCTCTCCTCCGAATATACAAGTTAAAGAGTATTATTATCTGTGATTAATTATGAAGAATGATCATTATGAAGTAAAATGTTCTGAGAAACATTTTGTGAGATTTGAAAATAGAATTCTCAATTGCATCTGAAAAGTTGCACAGTACAATGAATTCATATGTCATTTGTTTTTAAAAATTGCGGGAATTTAAAAAGTGTTGGTTGTGCGTCGAAATTAATATGACTAGAGAAAATTTTCGCTCTATCATCATTACGATTTTTGTTGTGGTCTAATCAACAATAATGATATGACTTCAATTGAGATGTCATGACGTACGTAGCCCCATCCCGTGCCACTATTACTAACTGGTTTAAAAGTTTAAACTTGGCCGCAGCAAGCTCACTGATGATAAAAGCTGATAAAAGAGTGTCATATCAACAGATTTGGGTAAGCTTAGGCGTTGGTATGAGTGAAATACAAAAAGTCTTTGTATTAGCAAAAAAAACGGCAAAGCGTGCATGAAAAGAGCAATGAAATGTTAAAGAAACGAGTGAAGTGTGTAAGGATCGAGTCACCTGGCACTCGGTTGTCTCTGCCTACCCTGTAAGGGATTTGGCGTGAAGTTGTAGATAAAACGCCGTTGTTTGTATGTTGCCACGAAAGGCTTGAAAGTATAACCCAAGTGGCTCAAGTCAAAGCAAAAGACAATCCGCCCAATGGATGTGTCCATTCGAAGATTAAAAGTAAAGAATTTCAGAAGCCAAGGGAAAAGGATATTTGCCTCATTCGTTCAAGACGGACGCATCCTTTCGTAACAGTTGTAATTAAAGGTAAATTGACTATTACTGCAGATTGATATGTTAATAATTGTTTACCAATTGTGTTGAAAAATGTTCGACAACAGAGTCTAAGCAGCAGGTCCCTCAGCTCATAAAAATATAATAGGTTATTAAATTATTTTCTTTTTGATTTTCTAAAGACTTTCAGTGGTACCTACGTATTGTATATATGTAGGGATCACTATATTTGGCAACTATGTTAAATTTCGTGTTTGAATTTAGAGTTTGTGATTATTGCCTGTGACATGTAGATAGATGTGATGGGGTTATCGTTTAATATATTGCGGAAACCATAAAAGCGTAATAAATACGATATATTACTTTTTAAAGACTTTATGCAATGGATCATAAAATCCCCAAATATGCAGTTCGTGTAAATTACAGACCGCTACATAGAATGCTTCAAAAGTTTCAAATTAGGACAGAAGTTTAGCTCTTTAAAGTAGGGTAGAAGGACGGAGAGTCGGAAGGATAGCGTAAGCTTATGTTTTCTTTTAACTAGCGTTGTCCAGTTTCGTAATCATTATTTAGGAATGGTGGGGCCCGCTTCCTTAGCCTTAGGATTTGGCGAGGATAATGATTTTGAACTGGAGCGATTGCGGTTAGAACTCCAAAAGCCTGAGGCGAAAACCAGACCTTTAGGTTTCCTTTTAGATTAGATCTTTCGAAATATAACTTCATGGTTCGTTCGAGTTTCCTCACGTGTTAGTTCACCGCCGACATGATTATTACAAATATAAAACAAATCCGAAAACACGAACGTAGTGGTACGTTCCTACACCACGATTTGAACCACGGACCATTCGGTTAAATAGGCCGGCTGTTTATGCACCAGGTTATCACTGTTCATACATTGACATCCCTCGGGTATGTAACCTCAAAAAGTACGCACGTAAACAGTATGGTATGATATGCTCACGTACGTTTTTTTGCGCGGAATGTTAAAAAAATATTCATGAAAAGTAATTTCAATAACACTTTGCAATTTAACATCCGCCTTGCGATGATCAAAGACTATGCTCACTAACGTGTACGACATACGTGCGTATTCCAATCACGTCGGTTGGGGAACCCCGAATGGACACACGAGTTGCAACCAAATATCACTGACATCACTGTCAAAAAGTGAGGAATTTCGAACACGCAGTTGTGAAGCTGACGTGAAATCAAATAGGTTGTTAAAACATCGAATACTTTTGCTTGTCCGATGCCGCGCGTCCGAAGCTGATAAGAAAGCTCGCTTCTCATCGGGCGGCAACGCGTATTTGTCATCGCCGGATTTAGTATCATGCCATTATAAAGCTTGATTACTCGCGATTGTCGGCGTATCTCTCAGGCCCCCAATGTACATTGTATGACGCAGTATCTCACACGGGAGTTACGACTTGTATTCGATTGATGGGTTTTTAACGGTTGCAGAGTTAATTTTACTTAAGTAATATGAATTGATTTATGTGACGTATACGCTTTGTTTCATTAGGGTTCCGTACCAAAAGGGTGCCCTATTACTAAGGTTCCGCTGCCTATCAATCTGTCAGCCAATGCATCTTTTGAACAGTAACAGGTAGAGACTTGAAATTTTTACAGAGCGTGTATTACTACTGACGTTATAATAACACTTAATGAAAAAAATAATAAAAATTAAAGGTGGTCTAGGGGTGTACCTCCTACAAGAATCGTATTTTTCCGTCTTTTTTTTTTCAACGTAAGGAAACTTTCGTGTGTGAGCCCGACTCGTACTTGGTCAGTTTTATAAAGGCACAAGTGATTTGCCTGTATGAAGATGGGTAAGTAATTATCGCCAATGTACTATGTAAATAAATTAACTTTTAATATGGAGACAAAAATCGTGGAGAGAATGAATTTCATCGTTTGCAAATAAGATTTTCGACGCAGTTCGACGCGCGCTTTTGCGTAGTGATGTCATATTTATCTTGATATGCTGCTACTGCAGTATTGAAGGAGAATGTACGATCTAATATAAACCTTTTTCAATTTAATAACAGCGTGGTGTAATGAACACACACCACACTGTCGTAAACGCGGCTGATAATGGACACGTTACTACGATAGTGAGCAGAATATTATTCTTCTGCAGGTGTTCTGCTTTAAGACTTTGCATGGTTGTCGCTACTGGCAGAGATTTAGCAAATAATAACCACTTCCTTCGTAGGAGTTGATCTCATAATAAAATTTAAAAGTTATTATAATAATAAAATAATGCTCGCCGGATGGACTATTCGCTTGAATTTGCTGGTGGCTTTTTATACAACATCGGGAGGTCCACTAGGATTCGATCCATTTGATGTAGAGTAGTTACGGCAGCCTATAAACGCTTGCAATACAAAAAATATCGCTCGTTCGTTGCCTCCTCTGCTGCTTGAAAACAGCAACTGCTTAGGAGGTTACAGGTAAGTAATTTATAAATAGGAACACAAGAACTCTCTAGGGAGAGCTATTTCGTCGAGGTTTTGTGTGAGACGGAGGTACATCATCTGTGCACCCTACCCAGCTTAGAAACACCAAGACCAAAGTAAAAGGAATTTTATGACGAACTCGGTGGCGCAGGGGCGAAACACCAACGCTTGTGCGTTCGATTCCCACACAGGACAAACATTTGTGTGCATGAATATCTCTGTTTGTCTTGGTCTGGGTGTTTTTAAAAGAGGTAGGGCGCATCAAATCTGCCTGTCTGGGGAAGTACCTCCACCTCACAGAAAACCGCAGCCTAATAACAACTCCCTAGACGGTTGTTGTGTTCCTGCGTGTGAGTGAGGTCACCAAAAAGCTAAGGTGATGGATGCTGTGTTAGCAGCAGAGATGGCATCGCGCGAGTGATACTTAATGTATTACAAGTGTTTATATGCTACGGTAACCGCGTTACATCAGGTGGACCGTACGCTTGTACTATTGTATAAAAAAAAGAAGTAAAGGAAAAGTTGAAACTTTCTTCAAGGCTCTATGTACTATTGACAAATCATATGGTGATTGTTTTGAACATTACAGCGAAAAGAAAATATTTTTATTATATCATCGAACGTGGAAATGTTTTACAAGACGAATAAGTAGCGGGATGCCAGGGGCGGTTGACGATGGACCTTTGCTCTGAATTCAGTTACATACAATTACACCTTATATATCTAAACAGCTGGCCGACAAACTATGCCTGATAGTATGCAGTCTAGACGAGTGTCTAGACTGGGTACCATCAGGCACAGTTTTAAATTATCAAACATCGTATAAACAGATGTATAAATAAAGCATGAAGACCTAAATAAATAAATTAAGTTTATGTAATTTATAATAACCGTGTCAGTCCTTGCTGATGTGGTGTCTCGTAGTGCTTTTTGTGGTGGTTTGCTCGCACACGACTAGATCGTTGGACCACTGTCCAATTAACAATTGAGGGAAACCCAAGTTTCTCAAACTTGTGATGACATTTGCCATGGATAATATTAGAGTTACTTTCTGAGAATTAGATAATTAACTAAAAAATAAGAAGAGGCATGCTCCGTTGGTTCGGACATGTAGAAACAATGCTATGAAAGAATAACGAAGCAGATATACAACGCAAAAGTGGAAGGATGTAGGAGCCGAGGAAGGCCAAGACTTACCTACCAAATTGATCGTGTTCTATCAGAAGGTGATGTCAGGAGCCTTAGAAACAGGCGAGCGTGCATGAGAAGTGCAATGAATGTTAAAGAAGCGTGTGAGGTGTGTAAGGATCGGGTCACGTGGCGCTCGGGTCTCTCTGCCTATCCCGCAAGGGATTTGGCGTGAAGTTATATATAGATAGAAAATTAACTTTCAATATTGTGAATGTAATAAAAATAGGCACGAATATGTCTTGGAATAAAAAGTAAATAACGTTGGGAGGTATTGCGATGCGGGGCATGCACTCCACGCGTGGAGATGTGATATCTGGAGGTAGGTCAGGGAGTATCCAGTGCGGCGCGCCGGATTCCCAGACAGTGACGTCAGCACATAGACAAACTAGAGCGGCGTCACCGGCCTTATCCCGGCAACAAACGCGTTATTTCATATATTTATTAGTATTGACAATGGCGAGACAGTGACAAGCCCACGCGTGGCGGGCACGGATTTACTTCATAATGCGCGCCGGCGCCCGCCCTCCGCCGTCCGCTGCAAATAGCACGCCCAAGACGACGCTCGTGATGGCGACAGCGCCGCGATGGTGCACGTTGATCACGATTAATAAAAATTCAGACATCGATGTTAGAATTACGACATATGTTTTATTGCTAACACTGTGGTGACAAATAAGGCAAAAGAAGACATTATCCTACCATCAACAAAAAAAAAACATTAATTATTGTATAAGAAAAATTTGTTTTTGTTAATTTCTAGAAAACCTTATACTAAATGATGGTAATGCGTAGGCTTTTACTTACTTCGTAATATCTGCTAACAGGGATTTACCACGATTTAATCAAGAGATTTGATGTTATTTTACAACCGTTTCATCTGGGAAATATGGATAACATTAGTAGTTTTAGAAAATTTTGCAAATTTACTACATTCCAGTATATTAATTTATATCTGTGGACTTGTCCGACAATATTTATTATTTATATAATTTCCAGTAACCATAAAATGTTGATTTGTGGTGCTAATATTAACTAGAATTTCGCATTTTCCCATTGGTATACTCGTACTAACAGAAGAAGAATCCGATGCGCAAAGCAATTAATGCAATAGAAATGTACCTAGACGTTCAAACTAATTTGGACATAATCCACTTTCTTTCACAGATCTTTACTTTACCTACCCACATTAGATCAAGCGTTTGTTCGATCACCGAAACGTTTATTCTGAGTTCAACGCCTTGATCTTAAGTAATGAATTACTTTTAGCGGAAAGTATGGAAATATAGTTTTCTAGAAAACTATGACCCATCTAGATTCATCAAGATCTGTATATCTTGATTCGTAATATTTTCGTAATATTGTGTTATTTACCAGCGTTTTAATTTTATCGGACCCTGGGCTCCGAAGCGAAAGCGTAGGACGCGACTGGGATTAACGCTCGGATTATGATGATTATGATGTGTTATTTACCAATTACAGTCATGGAATATATCAGACATGGAATTTTATTTTACGAAAACTCACTGGCTATAATAAAAAATAAACTATAATAAAAACATATATTTAATTTTGAATATCAAGAGAATGAGAAGAGCTATGATCTATGTTAAAGAAGCGAGTGAGATATGTAAGGACAGAGTCATGTGGCGCTCGGTTCTCTCTGACTACCCTACAAGGGATTTGGCATGAAGTTACAGAGATGAATGTTAAAGTTATGCTGTAACCCAAGTAAATTTAAAAACATACTATTATTTCACTTTTCGGTACTCCAAAGCACACAGAGAAAAATAAAAAATATCTTCCGAGTAAAACATTTTTATAACACGTGTCATTGTTACATTAAGGTTTTCGAGAAATTACAAAAAATTAACTTACGTCATTTTATAGTCACGCAAAATTGGTATTTATTTTGCTAAGATATGCTAAATATTAATAACGTAATAGGATTATAAGGCTTTTCTTGTGTTAACGTGTTTTTTTTTATTTATTTCAATTCTAGTTACTTATTTTATTTAGATTCAACGGGTAATAATTAGATTTTAATATTTATTCAGATTCAACGTTAACAAGCTATATGCAAGAAAAATAACGTTTTTCTAATCTTCTATCTCCAAAGTACGCAGTGATAAGTGTTGCGTGAAATAATCGTGATTTTAACTCAAAATTCATCATCACTATCAATGCAGCCCGTATTATTCCACTGCTACTATACATAGGCCGCCCTCCCCATTGTTCGGAGATTTGAACATTGACTTGTAGTTTTCGAACAGTGTTTGAATTGAAAATTATGGCTCGTAAATTCGACTGAAATACTAAGAATCACTTCTTCTATAGCATGTATAATTACTACGAGTATTTGCCTTTTCATAAAGTTTCCAAGAAATTAACAATATTTCCCACACATAAAAAATCCAGTTGAGAATGCGCAAGCTTGCAATGCCAGAGGAACACCTGGCTCGTCAATTATATAACAATACTATTTTTTTTTTGTCGGCCATTTTTTCCATTTTCTTTAAGAGATAGGAACGGTGTTCCTGAACATTCCTATTCTACTTATTTATGCTGAATCCGAATCTGAAGTCAAAATTTGTATATTCGAAATAAAAACGCACACACAGACAAACGCATAGATAAACATAGATTTCATATAGGAATGGTGTTCCTGAACCTGAATATGATTGATTATTTTTCTTTAACAAGCAAAAATGATAATAATATCTTTAATAGTCTTATTGGTTATAGTGATTACAATAAAAAAGTAGGTTGTGTCATCCCGGTCAATATTTTTAATAATCGCGACCACTGTGCGTCGCGATACTGTGTCCTCCCGTCAGACTAGACTAGACTCTCGACGTTAGCACATATTATTTTACCTTCAATAAAAAACATACGAAAACAAAAGTCTGAAACTTTATTTTTCTGGTGTCGCTGTCATCTTACCTTCAATTGTTAAAGTGGACAATATAAAATATCAGTGGTATCGACCTTCTTGGCCGATGTACCCAAAGGTCATCTAGTTATAAATATTAAATGTTGTAACTGGAAAACTGGCTCGGATTTATTTTGTAGCCAATGACATGCACGTTTCAAGAAAATTTCCAAAATGTAAATAACTTTTAATTCATTGCAATATATTTAATCAAAAAGTTACATAAATAAAACGACTCTTATAGTATTTTATGCTACTATACTGAAATGACTATTTCTAATGCAGTGGCATACATTACATTTTCTACTATCACAAATTAAAGGTGAATAAAACAAAAGTGTAACCAAAGGAATAAATAAAAAATATTTTTCATACTTCTTTTGAGGTTTTTTGGGAATGAAAAGACTTTGCTGTTTCTATAGCAGCGTCGGTTATTTCTGACTTCTGACGGCGTTAAATTTTCAATATCACTCTCATCAATAATTTTAAATAAAATAAAAATAAGTTACGAACAAACTAAAAAATTCGATAAAATATGGCGGAAATTTTTAATTAATAATTAATTAATTTCATTTTTAGCTTGGCGCCAAAAGTTTTAGCCAATTTTTCACACGACGTTTTTAGCTACTAAATTCAAATTTTATGAAGATTCGTAATATAAACATTTTCTCGGTTAAGCTGTATTGAAAAGTTGTATAGATTTTCATTACGCAATTGCTGCTTTCTGGAATGACGTTCTTTGTGATTCTCATTGCAGTTTTAAAAGCGACACTTAATGTGTTGTAAGCGTTCATAGGTTACGGTAACAGCTTTACATCAGGTAGGCCATATGTTTGTGCCTCCTGGCGTTATATAATAATATAAAAAAGAACAAACATACAAACACGGTGTAACTTAAGGGTTTATCAATTTAATTTCGTGACACTGACAAGTTACCTTCGTTTTTGCGGTTCTGGTCTATTGACATTCCTTTTATCACCAACATAACAAAGGTACAGTACAAATATATTACGGTACGTGCTACAAAATTAAGGAATGCTGTACGTGCTACAAAATTAAGGAATGCTGTACGTGCTACAATATTTAGGAACGGTTACGTCTAGAACACAAGTCCTCACTGAAAAGGTCTCATGCTGTCTATGCACTGATTTCTTTATCTATCTAGGTTGACATTTATTTTCTTCCATTTTAATCTATGCAAAAAGTTGTAATCATATTTATATAAGTATATATTTTGCTTTTTGAAATACATTTTTTAATTTTAACCTTCGAAAAAGAAATAATGGGAAGCTATTTTGGTAGTTCGGTATAGTTTCAGTGTGTGATGAGGAATTCTCCGCCGATGGCAAGCGGTTGCGATTATAGAAGAAAGCTGTTAGCAGTATATCGAACAACAAAAATAAATAAAATCAAGGGGCTGTTTAGGATCTGGGATAATTCTCACGGCCCGTCTCTGAACCGAATGACAAGGTCAGCTGGCATCCAATTCTTTTGCTCAAATGTCTTATTTTTTTGTTCTAAACTTTTGTATATTACGTACCATATGGAGTATTTACGCAAAAAACACGTTTTTTTAATATACATAACCAGTTTACAAGCTGTGACCAAAACAAACAAACCTTTCTTTAATATCAGGGGTTGTTACAATGAACGGGGACAAAACACAGATTTTTATGTCCTTGAGTTTCATCTAGCTTTTATATACCTAATTTAATTTTAATATTACCTATATATGCCATTTTACGAATTCTTTGTTTACTTCTCTCCATTATCTGTAAATTAAGTGTATTATAGACAGGATATGGAAATTCATTTTATCGACTCTCGGATAAAAGTTTTCACAAAATAAGGCCACATATTTAATGTCATTAAGGCGGAAATTGGTACACAACCCACCTAATGGTAAGCACTACAGCTGCACTTATGTACAATTGCAACACCAGCGACCGCGTTACCAGCGCGTTAGCTATGGGGAAACATTAACATCCAGTTCATTCCATAACATGGGAGTTCGCGAAGAAAACCTTTCGGGTACCGCACAGTGTGTATTTTGTTTAGTTTCCATGGTCGAGAATGAATTCCAATGGCTGGTTCTTTATCCAATTAGCTATCACTGCTCAGTGATGGCTAATTGGATAAAGAACCAGCCTATTGACCCGCGGTCTCTGGTTTGAATCCGGGCATGTACCACTAAATTCGTCTTTTCGGATTTATGTACATACTCGTACACATTTGTAATTATCACTTGCTTTTCGACGAACGAAAACATTGTGAGTAAATTAAACAATTTTTACACGGAAGTATCGCGTATTTTATTTATTTTGTATAACCTGACGTTTCGAATGCTTTGCAGCATCCGTGGTCGCAGGAAGACTGAGACTGATTATATATGTTCAGATTAATTGGATAATTAATCCATCCATGTCGGTAGATGTAATAATTGAATAACCAGTGTAAGTCAAATGTCACCTTAGTCTTCCTGCGACCACGGATGCTGCAAAGCATTCGAAACGTCAGGTTCAACAAAATAAATAAAACATTGACTGATATTTCTTCTGGGTTGTAGAGGTCTGACGGCAGTCGTTCCATGTAAAATCAGTATCTTCGCCAAAACCTTAGGCTTAAGTAGCGGAACCCGCCAATCCTAATGGATTAGGAAATGAGATAATATTAGGAAAAAAGAGGTTGAGAATGAACTCGATGCTCATAGTCAGTCAAACAATTATAAGTCATAATTAGAAGCAGGAATATCAGTACAAGGGTTATAAATGTCGGGTCTGAAATGTACAGAGGGTGCGGAGGCGGGTGCGACTCCGGGGTGTCAGACGGCGCGCCTCTATTTCTGGCAGGACGCAAATATCCCGTCCCGACGCGCTGCGCCTACACTTAACGTGTCGCGCGACGCGACGCCTGCACGCGCCGACGTCGTACCGGCCAGCTTCCACTGCGTGTACCTATTGTCTGCGATTGTCAACGATTCAATATCTATTTCGAGTATTGTGTTCAATAGCCGCACCAGAAACTTTAGTAAATTTAATCGAGAATTACGTTAGGTACACCTTTGAAATGTCTCATTTTTCTTGATTTATTAGTATCATTCACAACTTGACGCAATCATTCAGACTGCAGTTATATCGATAAAAGTTGATTGTATGCAAAGAAGACAAAGATATTTGAAACAGAGGAAACTAGAGCGAACACAAGGATTATGGTTGCTGTAAGCAGTGAAAGAAATTGTATATGTTGGAAGTTAGAATAAGGGGTCAAAGGTACACCCCTGATATGGAGCGACGAGTGAGTACAGGGAACAGTGTGAAAGGAGAGCTGGGTAAACTACCAACCAGCGGAAAACTGAGGCACAAAATACCGCTCGCTGTACACAACACGGTGCTAATCATAACACTAATGTATGGAAGTGAAACCTGAGTATAGTAGAGAGAGCATAAAGTGAAATAAACGCAGTGGACATGCGAGCATTACGCAAAATCTGTGATATAACGGTTGTTAGCCGCGTTCACAACGATGATATAAGACAGAAAGTTGGTCTGAAAGTATCGGTTGTAAGATAATAAAAGATATGTTTCGTTGATTTGGGCATGTAGAAAAAATGCGGGATGAAAAAAAATTCGAAACATGTATATAAAGCGAAAGTGAAAGGACGTAGGAGCCGAGGAAGGCCGAGACTCACCTACCATTATTAAATTGGTCGTATTTTATCAGGAGGTAATGACAGGTCAGAAGCCCTAAGCGAGCGTGCATGAAAATAGCTATAAATATATATATAGTACATCAAAATCGTTTGCTAATCGGTATGATACCCAGCGTACAAGAGAGTTCCACACCAAAGATGATCATGAGTCACTTACAAAACCGGCATTGTCTAGTTTATTATATTTCTTGCTTCTTTTTCTTCTTACGTATAATGTGAATGATAAGGATGTTAATAATTTTATGAAATATAAATTCATTCTCATTGGACCTAAAACTATCAACTTATAGTTGTCTGTCTTATGTAGAGGGGGTTTTCATTCGGGAACTTTTAGGCTTCAGTACGAATTCCTTGCCAGGCCTTTTCTCTCAATAGACTAAAGTAAAATATTGACATTTTTGCAGGGTGGCTAACTCATGAATGCTGCCCCTATGGTAATGGGCAAGCGTTCACTGGCTGAAGTAACTGCTACCATCATGAAGGCAGTAGGGTGTTTGCCAACTTAGTGGCACGAAAAGTGAACGAGGAGGGTAAGCCCACGGGAATAATTTGTACAGTTATTCGTTCGAAATGTCCGATCCCGTTTTGCGATGATAATATGAACAATTAACTAATAAAACGACCTAAAACTGGTTTATAGTCCGGAAGGGAACTGCTACCGGTTTTGTGCGAGATGAACAATAGACCTCACGTTGCTAAGGGGAAGTGGCTAAGGAGCATTGCTCCCTGGCTCCCACCCTAAAGAACCTCTACGTATTGTCGGTTAACAAGCACATGTCAAGGCGCAAACTGTCGAAAGATTGACATGAGTCAGGATTCGGGTGCGACCCTCATCAACTCGTTTATGACAACCCACCGGCTTTGAATTCCAAAACTACGCGAATGTATAACAAAACGCTTCTTAATATGACGAGGTACCAATTCACAAGTTCGATCTCTATCTATCTGTATACCAAACAGTGGTAAATGAAACGTTACGTGACGAGATGCGCAATAAAGACTCCCTTATCGGTAGAGCATCAAAGAACTAAACGAGGGCTACCCGTGAGGGTCACAACAAAGCACTATTCGTTCTTATAAACTTTTTAGGGCAATCTCAAGGCCAACTCATTTATTTCATTTCGTTCACTTTTGTACTATTGATCAAAATATAAGTAGACGGGAGCGTGACACCATTAGTATTGAAAAAAGAAATTACACTCACTTTTAGTTTTTACTGTGGCATGACAGTGGTGCTGAAGATGTGTGCTTCCAAGTTATGTTAGTTTTCTCGAATTTTAAGAAACGTAGGAGGGTAGTAGACATCCCCACTGGAGAACTTCCATATCTCCACCTCAAAGAAAACCGCTATCAAATAACTACTCCCTTGGTTGTTGAGTTTCTGTGATTGAAATTACTGTTCTTCTTGTATTGCAAGCGTTCATAGAGAATCCATTTTACATCAGGTAGGCCGCATGCTTGTATATGTCTCTACGTTGTATAAAAAATGCTCTACACTGACGTGCCTATAGCTCCATTTGATTGCTGTCATTCCATTCTCTCTAGGGTGATGGAGCGTGTGATAAATACACGACACCTCTCATTGTATTTCATCAGCGATCATCAATACGGTCTTCCGGCTTTACTTGTCACTATACGAACCGATCTTCTAGTGTATCTATAAGTCGTCTATCGAAATTACTATAATACAGGCTGCCCGACGGTTTACGCAAATGCGATGAGTAATAACTTATGCAATACAAATCTCAAGTCACAGTCAGGCAGTACGATACAGAGTGCTGTGGCCATCTTTAGCGGGAGCGCTTTAATACTAGCTTAGACCTTGTGATTAGTTTTAGGGGCGAGCTGTGAGAATAGTTGAGGATCCCAAGCATTCTACGATATCGAGCCCTCAATTCTAACTAGAGACTTTGCCTTTCTTTGTGTGTGTTCTATGGACTGTACAATGGGTTGTGTTCAGAGGAGTTGTTGGATATTATGCTAACAACTTCCTTCTACAACCGTATAGCTTGACATCGGCAGTGAATTTATTCACATACACTACAACCACAATAGTACAGAGGGATTGTATTCCGAGAATCAAGTTGTACAATAAATAAGTTGTGACATGAACGTAAGTGATTCAATATCATGTGTAGAGGCAAAGCTAAAGTTGCTTGTTGTCTGCTAAAGCTTGATCCTTAAATAATGTGGACCAAGCGAAAAAGAGGTAAGATACGAAGCCTAACTCCATGGCATGGCGTGGTACAATGGTACAAAATGTAATACAGCTGATCTATGTCTTATAATCATTGATCAGCATCTGTACACATGCCAATTGCTAGAATGTGAGTTAGACGCTTTAGTACAACGTAGATTCAAGTGGCTGGCTACATATACTAATATAGAAAGCGGAAGACTCTGTTTGTTTGAACAATCATTTTGAATTTGATAGCCCAATTCTTGAGGGAGGTTTATAGAGTTATACAACATTACAATACGATACTTAGAAGCCGTGAAAAAAAAGAAAGTAGAAAAAGCAGTTCCTACAGGAAAACGATATACGCGCGACAGAGGTTGCAGGGTTCAGCTAGTTGTGTATAAAGCGAATTCGACAATACAGCTGCGACATATAATAAAGATTGGAAACTACCACCGGCATCAATCGCTTACTAAACATGCTGTATGTAACATAGTCTTTCAAATTATTCTTTACATATTTACAAGCGTACCACTCTACGGTTTTACTCTCCGTAGACTACAGATTTTCCTTTAGATTTAGGTTAGTTATTATTAAGAGCTCGATGGCGTCCTTGCGCGTGCCATTCTAACAAAACACGCAGGTTAAGCAACGTCGACCGCAGCCTGCCTTTGGACGGGTTTATCTATCTCGAGATTTTCCGTGCTTCGGAGAGCACGTTAAGCCGTCGGTCCCGGCTGTTGTCGATAGATGACAGTCGTTAAGCTAAATCAGTGGCCCTCGGGCGACTTGAATACACTGGCCTCCGCCAATTCGCATTTAAGCAGCGTGGTGGAGTATGCTCTAAACCCCTTCGGTTGAAGGGAGACCCGTATATATCCCTGCAGTTTGATGAGTAAGGGTTGATGTGGAGTTATTGATATAGTTGAGTGATCTAAATGAGTTGCATTATGTACTAGATTAAGAAATCAACTAAACTATCGGCCGCAAAGTCAAGACTATGGGGTCAATGTGCAAGGGCAGAAACAAATATACTTTCGCATTTATAATATTGGTTAGGTAACACTACAATACTCACGAAGCATTTGCCTCCGGTATGATATCGTCAGCGACGACGTAAATCATGGCACCAGCGGCGAAGGCGAGGGCGTAAGGCAGCGCAGGCTCGGCGGCCCCCACAGCCACTGCACCCAGGACTCCGAACACAGGCTCCACCATGCCCGATAATTGACCATACCTGAGGACAACATTAACATAAGCATTATTAAAAAGCAAAACTACAAAAACTACGAGTTAAAAAAATCTGCCTTTCTTTGAAGCGTCTTGTGTTGAATGTTATAATTCGACATCTATCCATATCTTCACGCCTAGACTCTTCGGGATAGGTAAAGAGAACAGAGAGCCACATGACTCGGTGCTTACATACTTTACTCGCATCTTTAATATTTACAGCTTTTCTCATAAATGCTCGCTGGTCTAGTGCTCCTAACATCACCATTTTATAAAACACGCTCAATTTGGTCGTGGTAGGTAGGCTTCTACTTCCATCCACTTTTTCGGATTGTATATTTATTTCGTCATTCTTTCATCTTGCATTCTTGTTACATGCCCAAACAACGGAGCATACTTTTTCTTATTTTAACACCGGTACTCCTTTTCAAACTTTCTTTACTTGTTTTCTTCTTTCTTTGCGAATTCGGTGTATATGCGCTTGGGCACAAATTTTGCGCAATGCTCACATTTCGGCCGCATATATTCTATTTTCATGTCTCTGCCATACCTAGCTCTGAAGTTAGCGTCGGGTATTGTGTTGCGTTGAGCTATGACTTTTGGCATAAAGTTTTACTGCCAAAAAAATCCCAACGCTTCATTCAGACTATTCCCAATACTCACCCGTGTTGTCACATCAGCAGTCTACCTTCTATCCCTGCCGAAAGCGTATCCAAGACATACAATCTCCCTCATTTGCTCCAGCACCACATCATCAACCGTGATCCTGTGTTATTACGACCTCTGATATAGACCGTACTACGGTAGGTGGAACAGCCTCATCATCATTCAAAGCAAAGAGACTATCCAGTAAATCGGCTTTATCTTTAGCGCCATAGGGTAGATTGCCACATGGTTGTCCTAGCGATAGTAACGACGGCCAACAAATGTTTCCCACTGCAACTTTAGGAGGCAAACGGGAAACGCAGCTTCTAGATTGTCCCGCCAGGCATTGTACATAAAAAAATTTAATAAGTTCTTTCCTACTTCAATGCAGTCCACGTCACTAAAGATTAAAACAACCATTGTATAAATGTCCACTTCAAAGAAGTCGGCTTCACTTTTTTTTAATATATATATATATATCAGGTGAAGATTTTATTTTTTCCAATATCATGATTTTTTTTACAAAACGTCGGAAGACATACGACCCACCTGATGTAAAACGGTTAGCCTATGAAAGCTTACAATACATTATCACTAGCGTGATGCCGCCTATGCTGCTAACACAGCAACTCCTTAGGAGCTTACTAGTGACTTCACTCAAATGCAGAATCACAACAGAGAGTTGTTGTTATTTGGCTGTGGGTTTCTGTGAAGTGGTACTTTTCCAGACGGGCTACTTTGATGCGCCTTACGTCTCTTAAAAACAACGAAACCAAGACAAACACGTGTTCGTGCACACAAATGTTTGTCCTGTGCGGGAATTGAACCCATCGTCAACAGGCTTGTCAAAATTGTTGGGGAGGAGTGCAAAGAATAGTATATCGGACATGTAGATGTCTTATTTAATTTGCGTTTGGTACTATCGAATTAGCTATAGAGCTACGCATGCGGGTTCCGCATTGAAGTGCCCGTTTCTTTAGTGTTTTTCAGGTTTTTTTTCAAGTTAACATTATAATATCACTAAGATGGCACACAGTGATTAAGCAGTGACCAAATGTACCCGGTTCAAATTCAATCATGGACCGCTGAATTCGTGTTTTCGGATATTTGTGATTATCACTTGCATGACGGTGTTGGAAACAACGTGACGAAACCCGCACGTCTATAAGAAATTATATTTCGAAAGATGTGTGACAGACGAATAACGTTAAGAAGAAGAGACTAAGATGGCAAACAGACGACCGATATGCTTAGTTAAGCAGTTACAGTAGCCAATAACCATTTGGTTCACCAGTCAACTCTGTAGAAATCACTTCGCCCTTTTTTTGAAGAACTGCATGCATACAACTACTATGTATGCAGTGTATTTCACGTGCATTGTCTTTGTTATTTAAGTCCTGAAAACATTGTTGTTCATCTTTTTTTTTTACACAATGCCAGGAGGCGTACAAGAATACGGTCCAAATGATGTAAAGCGGTTACCGTACCCTATGAACGCTTGCAATACATTGAGTACACAGCAATTCCTTAGGACCTTACTGATAACCCCACTCGGAGTGACAGCCCTACAGGGAGTTGTTATTTTCTGAGAGGCGGAAGTACTCTACGCAACTTCCTCGATTGGGCTGTTTTACGCGCCCTACCTTTTCAAAATCACCCACACTAAGACAAAATAGACATGTTTGTGCACACTAATCTTTGTCCTGAATGGGAATCGAAACCGCGAACGTTGGTGTCAAAGTAGCGTTACTAACCACATCGCCATCTTTCTTATCGTTATCAAATACTACAAAGATAGTGATAGTTTCCGCGATATATAAGAGATCTCAGAATCGCGAGATAATAAAACAATTTCCCAGAACACATCCGGTTCGTTTGCACAAGTCGCATGCACGCAACGAGGAAGGATTAACAATAACTCGCGCAATTAACGTGCAGCTGTTTGGACGACTGGCTTCATAATAATCTTTTTATTATTATGTCGCTTGGCAAACAAGAATACGAGTCGCCCAATGTGGATCGGTTACCATAGTATGGCCCAGTCGTGAATGACGCGACTTCGACACCAACGCTCGTGGGTTCGATGATTGGGAATCATCATGAAAGCAGCCCTTCTGGGGAGTACTGCCACCTCGCAGAAAACCGCAGCCAAATAACCCCTAGAGGATCGCTGTATTCCTGCGTGTGAGTGAGGTCACCAGTAAGTTCCTAGGGAGTTGTGTTAGCAGCAGAGAAGGCATCGCGCAAGCGATAATTAATGCTTTACATTAGGTGAGTCCTATGTTAGAATGCCTTCCGACGTTATATATATAAAAAATACAAGGGCAACCACCATCCATGGCTTCACCGACCTTGCGGTCATTTGAGCCGATTCACAGGAGATGCGACACGCCACTTGCCGCTTTGAGGCTCTGTGTTGTGTCGTGGGCATTTCTTGAATCTCTACAAAAATATAATAATAAAAATAACAATGACAATGCACGTGGTACGTGCGAGAATATATAGCATATATGGAAGGAGTATACCGTTCTTAAAAAAAAACGTGAAGCGATTTCTACAGGGCCGGCAACACGCGCGTGAATTGCGAGGTGTAAAGCGGTTACCATATTCGATACTGCTTGTACTGCAAACTTTTTCTATAAAAGCTTGCAGTACAAGTATCGAGTGAGAATCGCTACTCTTGCTGTTAACGTCGCAACTCATGAACTTCCCGGTAGGTCACTCGAAGGGACGCAACATCAATTCTGAGAGTTAGAATTTGATACCTCTGTCGATTAGCAAACGAGTATCTGGTGGAAGAGGAGTAATTAAACTTTACTCATCTTCTGCCAAGTAATTCATAATTTTTATTTTCTCTCCAATAGCTTAGTGTTGCAATTATAATTATTCTAACTATATAACTAGTCTAGATACTATTTAAACCTAGGTGTGGAGAGAACTGGAGCCCATGCTAGGAACGAGGGATATACGAGGGGAGGTCAAAAAGTTCGCGGAATAGAGAGCAAGAAATTTAAACCAAATTTATTTTTCCTTTTCGATGTATTCTCCCTTAAGCCTAATACACTTCTCAGATCTTTCGTATAGTTTATTTATACCTTCGAACACAAATGTTTCGTCGAGGCCTTCAAAATACGTCGAAATAGCCGACTTCACTTCTTCATCATCGGTAATTTTTTTTCCTTGAAGCTCTTTTTTCATTTTTGGAAATAAATAATCATCTGAAGGTGCTAGATCTAAAATAGAGGGGGTGGTTCAGTGTTCCGAAGCCGCATCTGTGTAGGGCAGCCATCGCAACATGGCTCTTGTGAACGGGTGCATTGTCTTGCAAAAGGAACACACCTCTAGTCCATTTTCCCCTTCTTTTCTCTTTCTTTTAATATTTCTAATAATGTGGCGTAGTATTCTCCGGTAATATTGACACCTTTTTCTTTATAATCGGTCAATAAAATGCCCTCTGTATCCCAAAAAAACTGTAGCCATAATCTTTCCGGTCGATTGTGACACTTTAAACTTCTTCGGAGGTGCTACCCCTTTTTTGTGCCACTGCATAGACTCCTGCTTTGACTCAGGTTCATATTGATGAACCCAGGTTTCATCTCCAGTAACAATTTGGTTCATAAATACATCCCTGTTTTCACTACACAGATTCAAAAAATCGCGTGAACACTCGACGCGTTGTAGTTTTTGAAGCGGTGCGAGCATTCTCGGAACCCATCTTGCACTGACATGCCAAGTTGATCATGGAGGATGTTCATAATGGTTGTAGGTGATACTCCAACTATTTCTGCGATTTGTTTCTTCTTTAAACGGGCATCTTCAATAGACTCTCTACCTTGCTTGAAAAGGGTATGCCACTTATAAATCATTATTTTTCTAGGGCAAGAGTCCCCGTAAACAGATGATATCTCTTCCATAATCACTTGTGGGGGTTTTCCTTGTTTAGTGAGGAACTTAATCACGGCACGAAACTCAATTTTCTCCATAGTCGATGTTTTCTTCCCGATTGATGTGTGTATCCAGCGATATCACAAAGGTTAATGAACCGATTGGACTGAAATTTAGTATTTATAGTTGTATTGAGTCCGCAAGTAGTGCCAGGTAAAAAACGATACCCCCTCCCCACTGCAACCCCTCCATTCCGCGAACTTTTTGACCCGCCCTCGTAACAAATTGATATTATAAAGACAAGGGACAAGTTCAACACATATGCCACAACTATCTTTTGCATAGACAGCGTTATCAGCGACCACCAATAAAATTATGTCGGTTCTCTCTGCCAACCCCGCAAAGGACCTGGCGTGAATATATACATACATACCAATAAAATTGTCAATAAAAAGTGAAGTGCTTGCGATTCAGTGAAGAAACAACTAACTTCTTCTTAGCGTTGTCGTCTTTCCTAATCTTTTAAGATTGGCGGGTCCGATACGTATGCTTAAGAATTCGGCAAAGATACTGATCTTGACATGAAGCGACTGTCGTCAGACCTCCACAACGGAGAGGTAAAAGCAGACCATTCTTAGGTTAGGTCACATGTCTTTCGAAATATTTTCTTGGATGTTCGAGTTTTCTCACGTGCTTTTCTTCACACGTGTGGAATTCTACAATCGTGAGCACGGTTTCCTCACAATTATCACCGCCAAATAAGCGAAAATTCAAAATATGTACCTACATATATCCGGTATCACGAATTTAGTGGTAATACCAGACTTTTAACCGGGGACAGTCAATAGGCCGTTAACGACTGGGCTACGACTGCTTAATCTAACAATTAACTTAATCAGCAGAAATTGATAGGGGTAGAAAGTTACGGGATTTTACTTCCTTACACTGCAAGAGACAGCGATATGGCTTCATGGTGGGTTAGTGAAATAAAGCTTAATTTACACCAAGGATATTTGATTCTTAACACTATGATATATGACCCATATCGTGAAGACAAATTAAGAAAGACTGAATTGCATACCGATTTAAACCGCCTAGTCATTTTCAGCGGTGGGGAACATTTATAGAGCCTCGTGTTCAATATACCCAGCACAGAGTGAAGTATCAGTGTGTTGTTAATTTTCACGTGTCCGGGTCTCGGGGTGCGGGGTACGGTGTGCGGTGCGATGCCGAAAGAGGCCGCTAACGAATTGTTTTGGTGAAAGTACGGGCCGGTGCCGCGACCACATTCCGAAGAACTGGTCGAGGAGCCGCCGCTGTGGGAAACGCCGCCAGGGCCACCCCACACGACGAGCGCAGCCCATACCCGCCGGCCAGTGCCCACTGGCGATCCGACCTAATCCTAAGGAAGCCTGAAAAGACACGCCTTTTCAGTGGCGATCGAAATCGTTCTTAGTTTGCTGTTACAGAAACCTTATCAAGCTTTCCACGGAAACCTTCATGATTATTGAGAAAGTAGGGAGTGACACGTAGAAGAATCGGTAACAACAGTTAAATTAGATTTAAATTGTTAGGTAACTACGTTCAAATTGAGTGTGGTATCTAGGTGGAATGTACATGGAAACGGGTTTGGTGAAGTTGATGGTGGATGCGGGGTGGCCGGCGCGCGGCGCGGTGGCGGTGGCGGTGCGGTGGCCGCGCGGCGGCGGTGCGACGTGATGTTATGTTATCGCATGCATTATTCAGCGGGTGGCGAAAGCGGCAATTTGCGACAATATCCACTGATTCGGAGAATCGTCTGACTGTTGAGCCGCCGACAAGCCGTAAAACAGGATGCCCGTCACTCAATAACGTTGAATTTAAATAAAAGCGTGTAAGTATAAAATGTGATGAGAGCTCGATGGTGTCGTTGCGCGTGTCATTCTAACCGAACACGCAGGTTAAGTAATATCGACCGCAGCCTGTCTATGGATGGGTTTATCTTTCTCGAGCTTCTCAGTGCTTCGGGGAACACGTTAAGCCGTCGTTTCCGATAGATGACAGTCGTTAAGCTAAGTCAGTGGCCCTCGGGCGGCTTGAAAATACTGGCTTCCGCCAATTCGCATTTGAGCAGCGTCATGGAGTATGCTCTAAACCCCTTCGGCTGAAGGGAGACCCGTATCCCTGCAGTGGGATGAGTAAGGGTTGAGGTGATGATAAAATGTGATATGCTCGCATCAATCATAGGTATTTTTTGACATTATAAAAGACTAAGCTTCTACTGCTCAATCGGTAAAGTTGACAAGGTATATTCCACTACCTTTGATGTCAACATGTAGGTAAGTGTGAAAGTGTAAAAAATTATTCTCACATTCATTTAAACATTTGGTTTAATAATATTATTGTTAGGAGTTTGGTACAATCTAGATATATGACATTCGCGTAGGCAGCGCAGGCAGCACTATTCCTGGGCTCCATCCATCCACCATAGCCTACTTATCAGGCAGAGCGGGCCTTATGTTTCTTTTTCACCCGAAGTAGTATAAACAACCATATGATAAAATATAAAAACCAGAACTGATTTTTATATGATGCTCAAATTGTTGATCTTTTTTGGAAATGACTATAGATTACATAATTAATTCAATCAAACTTGCAATATTTGATTAGTTTGTTCTTTGTTTTACTAAAAGATTCCTAACACAACTATAGAGTACTTACTGTACTTGAAATCTTTTAGAGGAACGGGCGCGCTTATTGTTGTTAATCAGTATCTAATGAGTGCCTTTGTTCTCATTTTACAAGATTTCAGATGCCTACACGATAAAACAAAATTTCGTTAAGAATCAAACGTCCTCCTGACGACATAATATTGAATTTTACCGTCAGCCGTATGTTGTTATCGATCAAATCGATCGATCAAGTTGCTGATTAAGAAGTTTGAGAAGATTAGGTGCGGCAACGACGCAATATGCGCACCGCAAACCGGCCGCGATTGCGCACCACAGCGCCATCAAGGCTGGCAGCGCCTTCCGCGATCGCTTCTTCGGGGTCCGCGTTGCGACGGCAGCGGCGGCTGCGGTCGCGACGTCGGTCTCTCGATTTAATTATTTAACTGTGAAGGCCGATTGCCCGAGGCGGGCAGCGGGCGGTGCGCTGCGACTGGTCCGACGGGTGCGGTCCGGAAGAACGCGCAGACAGCGCGCCGCCGTCCGCTCGCCGCGTATACCAGACTCGACGGCACCGCAGCGACAAATCACACGCCGAGCACACGCAACACTCAAATTTCGAAATAGACGACTTTCTCGGGCCCAGTTAGCAAACGTTATCTGACAACGTAATGCGGTAGAGACGGTCGGCCCCAGGGAGCGGCGCGCACTACTCTGTTACTGCTACTCGCGCTCAAAGGCTGTGTCCGGTGTGCTCCTTGCGACGCCTGCACAGACATTTCACTTCCAACTGGAAGATCTACAACCTCTATTGAACAGGATTCTGGTCGGACTTTAAGCCCCCGAAAATGAAATGTTGGTTCGAATTACATCGTGTTCTATTTAGGCGGTAAGGTTCCTGGTTAGAATTATTAATATACGATGATCCAAATTATGTATAGAGTTAAAGAAATACGGTAAGAATAGATCGGGACTTTTTTCACAAGAGTAAGAGAAAAGATCCAAAAATGTCAAAATACGAGCAGTAAATGTATTAGTACCTGTAACATAGTCATGCAATGAGGCACCTATAACATGGATGTTCGCTACGTCACTATGAGTCATGTGCGCATGTGGTGAGAAACGTTCACTAGACGCATTGTCTACAACAATGGATCACCGCACTACTTGATCTGATTATGTCATATCGTACAGCAAAAAAATTATGTACACTATACGATTCAGTAAACTGACATGAAACTTATTAACAATGTTAGTTGACTATGCAAACCGATACATTAAGATTCAAGACGTGATGTGTAGGCAGACATTCGGAACGTATCTCGAGCCACAATTCGTGTAGAGCTTTTTGCATCGACAAGCAGACATGTAGACGCTGACCTCTGTATACAAATGTACTGGTTGTTATTAAATTATTGAGTACATTTAATTATTGTAGATTTAGCGCTGAAGGTTTAGAAAATATTCTGTGATTCTACGAGACACTAAAATTGAAGATACAGCTAAGAGCTCTATAACATATTAAGGTTAAGTACAATAAATTTAGGCAGAATTGTTCCTTTTCTTTCTAGCGCTATCCCGTTTCCTAATCCATTAGGATTGGAGGGGTCTGTTACTTAGGCCTAAAGATTTGGCGCAAATACGGATTTACACATAACCGCCTGGCCTCAGACCTACTCAGAGTGAAATCCAGACTTTTCTGGGATTAGGTCAAGCGTATTTTGAAACATAATTTCTCGGAATGTGCAGGTTTTCTCATGATGTTTTCCTTCACCGCCGAGCAAGTGATAATTACAAATACTACTAATATTATAAATGTGAAAGTATGAATATTTAATATGTTTGTTCCGTTTTCACGCCTCAACAACTGAACGGATTTGGATGAAATTTGGTGGAACACATCACCGGGATGAAAAGTAGCCTTCTTATCGCGGTGATATGTTCCCGTGGGATAGTTTGGATGTTTGAATCTAACTAAATATGGGCATTTTATTTCGCTTTCACGTCTCAGCGGCTTTTTATCTACTACTATCCCACACTATCACAGGAACTCATCACCGGGATAAAAAAGCTACCTTTCATCCCAGTGATGTATTCCTGTGGGATAGTTTCGCTTTCAAGTATCAACGGCTTTTCATTAACTACTATCCCACAGGAACATGTGACCGGGATAAAAAGGCTACGTTTATCCACGTAAAAACGCGAATTAAGTGGTACATACCCGTACTAGGATTCGAACCGCGAACAGTTGTTTAATAGGCATTCTTTATCCACTATGTTGTCACTGGTCTTATATAATTTACGCAGACTTGTTTTATATATATATACATCTTAACAGCAGATATGATTCTTACTAGGCCGCCTGTCTTTCTGGACAAACCTGTTACTATGCAGCCACAATTGCTTGAAGTAGTGCAATCTGAAAAATACGACTGACTCTTACTCGCACAACGTTCTCCGAACGATTCCTTCCTTTCAGAAAGCCCTTTGTTTACCTAACAATCAATATAAACCAGTTGAGAATGCGCAAGCTTGCATTGCCAGAGGAACACCTGACTCGTCAATTACATAAGATTTTTTTTTTTTAATTTATCGGCCATTTTGACCATGTTCCTTAAGAGATAGGAACAGTGTTCCTGAACATTCCTATTCTACTTTTTTATGCTGAATCCGAATCTAATGTCAAAGTTCGAATATTCGAAAAAAAAACGCACCGACAAACGCACACACAGACAAACGCACACTGTATTACTAACCGCTCCGCCACGGAGCTCGTCTCATCATCACTCTACGTACTGTAACCTGTTTTGCTCTTCGCCTTATCATTGAGTAGAAACTATTGTGAATACCAAGAGTCCATGCAAGATGGACTCTTTAACAGCAAGAGCCCATACCGGACTCTTGCTGTTCGGACGACGGCGGACGGCGGACGATTCCAAGTGACCTCTGTATAATAGCTGGCAACTATAGTTGGCACATCCAGGGTACGCAATTACGCCGATAATAAAATAATATTACAGTCTTCTTCTTCGTGTTATCCTGTTTTCCTAATCTATTAGGATTGGCGGGGTCCACTACCTAAGCCTAAGGATTTGGCGAAGACATTGATTTTTCCACAACCCAGAGGGAAAACCAGATCTTTCTTAGGTTAAGTCACACGTCTTTTTTGTGTGGGTTTCCTCACGACGTTTTCCTTCACCTATTTTTACCTATTATTTGCTTACAACTATCCAGCTCCAGAACACCAAGGCACATGAATATTAAGGCCATTTTTTTCGCCTATGAAATAAATATATATTGTCGGACAAATTACACAGCGCCATCTAGCCCCAAAGTAATCGAAGCTTGTGTTATGAGTACTAGACAATTGATAAACATACGTAAATACATTTTTTTTTTTGTAAATACATACTTATTATACATAGAAAATACCCAGATCAAGACAAACAGACATGTTCATGCACACAAATGTTTGTACTGTGTGGGAATCGAACCCACGAGCGTTGGTGTCAAAGTAGTGTAACAACGCGTTTCACCACTGCGCCACCGAGCTCGACAAAATGTAGACCTATTTATTTATTATTTATAATCGATAATATTTATTTAGAATCGAAATGTAGACCCATAAAAGAAGGACGAGGTGCGTTAGTCATTCTTCTGAGGGTGGCACCCTCCGCACATATGGGAGGAGGTGGTGAAATCCTGCATAGGTTTCCTTTTCGGAAGGGCGAACGAATTCTATGTCAGATTCCTACTGACTAAAACACCACCTGGGACTGCCTTTAGCCGGAAGGCTTTTAAGGCTTAATCTGCCTTACTATGTTGGCCCCTGTGGGCCGTTACCACGTCACCGGAAGGGAGCGATCGCCCCAAGGAACGGGACGACGGCAAAATATTGAGGCCACTGGTAGACATCTATAAGATTGATGAAAAGGAAACTATAGCGCGATGTAATTTTTAAATAGCGCCATCCAGTGTAAAATATGAACTAAAATTATGCATGAAATTCAAATGTGTTATGAAAAACTATGAAATTGCCTATGTATCGCGCCTAAATTTGAAACTAGGAAGCAAAACACTTAATGCAGATAGGTGCAATGTCGTATTCTATGGCATTTGTACCTTTTCATAAAATAAAATACATTTTATACGTTCGTCGACTATTACTCGTTAACCTGTAAGCCAGCTTCACTTTACGTGTAGGTGATGTACCACCAAAATGTGTTTTTTTTTTCAAGATTTTATTCTACCACTTTGTCAACATACTTAATATGTATATACATGCTAAACTACATCTTTCTGGTATCAAGCGTCTCTGAGCTAGGCCGCGGACAGACAGACAGACGGATGTGGCGAAACTATAAGGGTTCCTTGTCTACTACGGAACCCTAAAAACGCCGAAAAGAGGACTTTTTTTTGCATTTTTTGAAGCGTTTTTATTTGGGTTCCGGTGGTATACATTGGGGACGGAACCGTAAAAAAAACCTTGATATACCATATAAATTAGTCAAGGTTCATGACTATACGACGATGCAGATGGTGGAGTGGCTTTAACACTGACGGACGCTATTTCAACTTCCTCCAAGAAAAATACTTGTGTGCATGTTCTTGAACATGTTAGCGTGTTTTTGCCAGACCGTACCGTATTTTTTACATTAATAGGATACACTTGCAAAACAAGTATTTATATATATAATATGTTTAGCGTCCAGTGCTTATAAATAGAGGGGTGTAAAGTCTTCTTTTTAGCGTTACCCCTTTTCCAATCCATTATGATTGGCTGGGTCCGCTAAGCCTTTTTTTCACGATAGATGGACGATCTGCGAGATGAGTGCTTGGAACACTCCGTACGCGGCCACTCGAGAACCCCACTCCGTTGGGCAGCAAGTTCCCCTCCTCACTGCCCGGAGGCTTTCGTCCGCTAACTAAGCCTAAGGATACAAGATACTAATTTTTACATACAGCGACCGTGGTCAAACCTCCACAAGCAGAGGCAAGGAGACAGGCCTTTCTTAGGTTGTATGGTATTTCATGTAATTTGTAAGTCTAAAATTTTTCTTTTAGAGAGGTAAGGCGCATCAAAGCAGCCCGTCCGGTGAAGTACCTCCACCTCACAGAAAACAACTCCCTTGAGGGTTGTTGTGTTCCTGCGCGTAAATGAGGTAACCAGTAACCTCATAAGGAGTTGCTGTGTTAGCAGCAGAGGTGGCATCGCGCGAGTGGTACTTAACGTATTGCAAGCGTTCATATGCTACGGTAACCGCTTTACATCAGGCGCGCCGCGCTGTATGCTTCTATGCCTCCCCATGCTGTCTAAAAAAAATAGTTCAACAATGCTAAGCGAAATTCCATACGGCTAACAACAACAATAATTATCGCAAAACAATAATGAATTAAGTTTTCAAACGTCCATATCGTTAAAAAATATTCGATTTTTTCAATATTCTATCAAAACATTTTAATTTCATTGTATCGTATCTTATTTATTTAACCACTCTTATACTATTTTTAACATTCTGGTCGAATCAACGATTTCCAAAGAACAGATTGGCTCAATTGCGCTGGGCAGGCACGAGTGCCGATTTTTAGTGTCAGAGGCCATGATCCATTTAAATCGCAGAGACATCGAAGTTTATTTTTATTTCACGAAAAACGCTAAATTGCAATCTGCCACTGTCATACAGCACTTTAACTCTGCTAACTAAGGTATGGATAAAATCGTGAGCTGTGCGCGAGCAGCTCAAGCTGAGCAAACTAAGCTAGTGATGTGAGACGTGGAACTTCGCGTCAGAATTCCTTAGGCACAGCTAAGCTTAGATAGCAGCAGCATGACATAACGTAACAAAATAGTTAAATTATGTGTTTTTGCGTGTTTGTTACATAATATAAACAAATTAAACTAATATTGGTGTTGTAGTCATGTTATGGTAGGTGATGTTAGAGCAGAGAATATTAAAGAAACGAGCAATGTACCCAGTAAGGACGCCAAGTGGCGCTCGGCTCTGCCTACCCCGCAAGGCACTTGGGCGTGTATCTATATAAATAGATAGAAAGATGAATAACAAATGATTGACACATACATTTCATATTAATAAAAATGGCGCTACAGTATTGTAACGTGAAATGGGTTTCGATTTGTTCTCCGTACAAGTTTTCTGGTATATCGGTCAAATCCATATTCTCAAAAAATGTCATTGCACAAATAATTATTGCAAAATTAAACTTACGTAGTCTATAACTAGTCTGGCCATAAATACTGTAACATTGAAACTTTTCTTTTTTTCAACTCTTCATTTTGACATTGGAACGCGTTTATTATGTTAAAAACATCTTTCGATTTCCCGCCGTATTACGTATTTTTTTTCGTGTTTTATTATCAACATGGAATGGGGTGGTAAAGAAAATAGGATTGCAGTGACTGCCTTGCACAAAGTGGGTATGGAGCCGTCGGTCATATTCAAAACACGTCAAAAGCTTGGTATCAGCCGTATGTTCGTATATCGTACCCACTATACGCCTATCGACCCATTCACTAAACCTAAGCTAACATCAATGTTCTCCTAAGCATTACTTCAGCTCCCTCTTTAATGATTATAGTTTCTTCAGCAGTCATCGACGCATCATCTTCATATTTTTGTAAACACGCCCGGGCTTTCGTTATCATACATTTTGAACAATCCAAGGAATCTTTAGCAACTAACTTTATCTCGGGGTGCGGAATCGCTTTTAACATAGCATTATTTAGGGGCATTATCATATCTCTAATACAGCTGAGACCAGCTGAGGGTTCTTCATCAGATACTTCAGACCTTCGATTTTTGACATCAAATGAAGCGGCCCACCAAGTTGAATATTTTTTGTAAAGGCGGTATGTCGATCTCTAATAGTTTGGTTGGGCTCTTGTGTTTTCTAATTAGGGTCACCAGGTACTCCAGATCTTCGATTATCCTAGTTTTTATAGTTTTCCCTTTATGTGGCCATTAAACCATGTGTACCAAATTTCAGCTCTCTGAGTTTATGGGTTAGCAAAGTTTCGCATTTATGACACTCACTTACTCACTCATGATCATCAGAATAGAACTAGTACTTCCCATAAACTCAGAGAGCTGAAATTTGGAGTACTAGTTCTATTCTGATGATCATGAGTGAGTGAGTGAGTGTCATAAATGCGAAACTTTGCTTTCGCTTAACTTCGGAACTAAATGACCTACAGACTTGAAATTTTGGATTTTGAGTATGTGATTATAGCTTACTGGATGACGAAAATTTCTGCGTTCTGGTCTTATCCAGAGGTTCTCAAATAGGGGCCTGAAAATGCGGCGAAATGGTTCCAGTAAAGGATGGTACGGCAATGTTTGCTTCGCGCTCGACTTGGCGGGGGCACTACCGTGCCCCCCGATATAAGTTTTATTAAGGTTACATTACTTCATAAAAAAATAAATGTATATTAATTTGTAATTATGGCCGGACTAGGTAGTTAAGGGAGATAGCAGAGACGTAAACATTGCTTCTCTGCCTTTATCATTTCTCAAGAACTTGTCAATAAGAAAAGCTCTTTGCCCGTTGAGTGAAGCGTTTGCACAACGCAGATGAAAAGTAGTAGGGTCGTCACATTTCTAGCTCTAGAATAGTGACTGAAATTACCTCGAGGTCGAAGGAGCCCTGAGCGACGGTGTGTTTGTATACGTATGTCTACTTTACTTTCAGAGAAGAGAACAGCTTTTAAAGTTTCATATTTAATAGAAAGACATGGTTCAACTACCGTAAACTAAAGTTCTAAAAAGCAATTTAAACCATGGTAAACTCGTAATATTATACACTTTGTAAAATATCTTAACCAGAGACTTTCATCTTAATTGATTTAGTGGTATTAATTAATAACATATATACAACGTCATTTGCGGTAGCTAAATTGCGCGAACTGTGTACTTAGAACACAATCACACCCACTTATTCGCCAGTCTTAATACTTCTATTTGTTCTTAAACATAGAACGTGACTAGGTGGACTGAAATTTTCTACTGTTTGCGAAATGGAAATCACTGAAAGTCTGGATTTTACCCTGAAAATGTATTTTAGCCAGCCACAAAAATAGAACTAATTTCTATTCAAATAACACGCACAGATTATGTCTACAACAAATATGTTTAAATACTAAAATCAGGACCGCACTACTATATACGCATTTGTGAGAAGGTTGCAAATGTTTTCCCGTAGCGTGGGGAGGGAGGACATGCGACGGTGCGAGGTCCGGCGAGGGCATTTCTTGCCCGGGCTGCATTCCTCACTCCTTGCATTCCGCACTGCAGACCTACCATTACACGTTGCTTTCGGCCTCTCCTACAATCTAACATCGTTCAACTAAATAAACCAAAGAATCCCCGCACTTATACATTCAGCATCAGCAGTCACACATTTATACAAAAAATATTTTAGTATAGAACTAAGTAGGTAACGTTAATGATATTAGCTAATAACATTTTGTTTGTACAATTACCTGCATCATAATGATCAATAGATCCACTATTCAATACAGTTCTAGTTCTTGTCATAATCAAAGGTTTTTTTTAAATGAAATAAACACATCTTATGCGTTAAGCAAGTCAATCCTCGTCGTAATTGTATCATAAGAATTGTACAAAGAAACAATTGCGTGTATGAATTCTACTACGTTAAGGGTTTAGCTCGATGATCGTTGCGAACGCAGGGTGGCGGGGTCGTCGTTCGGTTCGGCATTGCCGCCCTACTCTGCGGCCAGGATTCCCACTTGAGCGCATTCTTGCCGCCGCCGCCGCTTACAAATAAAGAGTTAGGAAACAACATCACAGTACGAAATTATAGATACGTCATAAATAATAACGAATAAAATATAATGACAGAAAATATTTTATCTACACCCACAACGTAAATCCTTTAATGTGCGTTGAAATCAAACTGTTATATGCCAACTCTTTTTTTTTTGGTTCTTTTTATCCCCGAGGGGAAAGGCAAAGGGATCTAGCCCATACAGCCAAGTCTTCAGTTTAGAACCATTTGAAAATCTTAATTCTATGTTCCAACTTCAAGAACTGTGCTAAAAAATACTTGGGAAGGGTACCTAGACCCAATCAACCCAGTTTAAATATCACCCGTAAAACGATAGTGATTTTTACAAGGTTTTCTTGGTGAACTTTTTCATTACTGTATAATTGCACTAGCACTTATGTTACAAACTACTATCAAAATTGTCACATAAAATTTAATTTATACTGAATTGTAAAAATTTTAAATATCACAGCAATGTTACTCGTCAAAAGCGCGGGAAGCGCCAACTCGTATGTCCCGTCAAATGCCTATGAACGGAAAAAAAGGATAAACACACCCGTACACACCGGGTGGGAGATATCGGCGCCATTATTTTATAGTTTATCAAAGAAACAATTGCTCGTTATGAAATTTGAGTATTTATCGAAATCCACATTTTATTTTCTATATTAAACAGAAAGAGTCACACAAGCCACTGAATGTGACCCCACTGGGATTTACACTTGAAGGAAAGAACGTATACTCGTAACCTATCTACGTAAATTAAAAATGTTTTATTTGTAGTTTCCAAATTAAAAACTGAAACAGGGTTACATAGCAAACAAAAATCTAATTTCGAATCAAATCCTGTGTTTCTTAAGATCACGATACACAACCTTCCCTGGGAAAGGCTCGAAATGATAGATACAATCTCTTCGAAATGCGATGCGTAGCGAAGCTAAGATTAAGAACTTTCTTTGCCTACCTCGTGAAGGGCTTCAAGTGAAGATACAGGCAGATACTACGTGATGCAGAAAAATAATGAGAATGGCAACACTGCAAGCGATCTGGCAACGTTACGGTGTTGTTCTTGATATAGCACGTGTATCAGTACCCTCCCATAGGTCAGTGCGAATTTCAACTCCTTCCGTTACCTACGTGATTTTAGTGACTGCTATTAGTGAAATTGTGTTTTGGTTGTGCGTCACGCAAAACGGAACAGCGGAATTTGGAGCTACGTTGTGCCATTAAATTATGTATTAAGCTTGAAGAATTGGCAAGTGTGACTTTTGTAAAAGTTAAAACAGGCCTATGGGGAACATTCTTTATCCCGAGCTCAAGATTTTCGCTGGCATAAATCCTTTTTGGAAGGCAGAGAACATGTTGAAGATGAACACCGTTCAGGGAGGCCTTCAACTTCTGAAACCGACGAATATATCGAACGTATGAACACTCTTGTAAGATCGGACCATCTTTTAACATTAAAAATGTTGAGTGAACAATTAAATTTAAACAGATTTACCGTATTATCAAAGTTTGGCTGAATATTTGCACATGCTTAAAGTGCCAAAATGGTGCCGAATAACCTTACGATTGAGTAGAAGGACATTCGAATAACAAGCGTCTAGATCTTTTTGACAGAATCGCTAATGAGCAAGATTTCTTTAGTCGTGTGATCATAGGTGGATGAATCATGAATTTTTGAATACAATCCTGAGACCAAGAGGCAAAGTGGCAAACTCTCCTCGACCAAAGAAAGCTCGAATGAGCAAATCAAATCAAATCAAATCAATGCTGATTTTATTTTTTTGACAGAAGGGGAATCATCCACAAAGAATTTGTACCTCCAGGACAAACTGTTAACCAAGTTGTTTATAAAGACGGCCTTGAAAGGCTCAGAAAAAGGAACATTCGCGTGAGACTTGACATTGCATGCAAATGGATGCTCCATCACGACAACGTCACACTGCCCTCACCATAACAGAATTTTTGACCTCAAAAGACATTCCTGTGGTTTCCCAGCCCCTCTATTCACCCGACCTCAGTCCCCATGACTTTCTCCTTTTTCCTAAACTGAAAAATGTCCTCAAACGACGATTTCGGGACTTTAGAAAACATCCAAAAGAGTGGGAACAACGTTTCCATCGGTGTATAGCTCAAGCTCTAGCTCTAGCAACTTCGAAGGGGATAACATTGATGTTTGAAAAAATAGAAACTTTGGTAAATAAAAAATCAGTCTAATTACACCTATATATATATATATATATATATATATATAGGTGTAATTGTATAAATTTATAAATATATATATATACAGGTAATGCAGTTGTTTAAATTTGATTCAGATAATAGTTATCAGAGATACTGAGGTATGCATGTGACACCCTATGATTTCTGAATACATTTACGTAACAACCATCATAACGTAGAAATTCTATAATCGTAACCATTCTCAACTATTTGGTATTTGGGCAAGAAATAAGTTTTTTAATTGGTTTATATAAGTACATTTGTGCGTAAAGAAACTCAATAATAAAAAGGAAAATCTAAGCAATGTAGCACAGATTTTATTATATGTATGGCAAAGCTATACACAGAGTTGGGCAATATTCGAATAAATTTTTATTTAGATAAATATTCGAATAAAAATTTATTCGCGAATAATTCATTTACCAATAATATTCGTGAATAATTTGCCTACGAATAAATTATTCAAGCTTTTATTCGTCATTCTAAATATATTTGGACAGCTCATTTACCTCTTGAGACGGACCACTACCTGGTGGTAAGCCGGTTTGTGGGCCTTTTTAGGAAGTGGAGGCACTGGCGAGTGCGTATCCCTTTCGGAGACCATGAAAGGATAATGAGCGAAAAATTGCAAGATGAAAGTGTAAGGAGAATGTATGTGCATCTAGTAAGTGAGAGACTTGCAAATGAAAAAAAAAAATAGTTTTACTTGTAATTTGACGAAATCTTATAATAGGAATTATTTGCATAATTTTTACATATATCATCAAAATGTATGTGGTTTGACGACTAAAAAGAATGAATTGGACATGTATCTTGAATCATTACAAAACACTAGGCCAAAATTTGTTTGTATTACGGAACATTTCTTAAATAATGAAAATATTGAACTGTTTAATTTAACTAATTATACTATAATTTCTTATAACACTAGAACAAATAAAATAAGAGGTGGTAAGGGACCTAAAGATTGTAATATTGTAGAATTAGAAATTTGTAAGAGATGGTATAAAGTAGAGTACTTTGAAGTTTGTGGTATAAAAGACATAGAAACTGAAATAAATGTGATTTGTATATATAGAAATCCAAAAAATAAGTATTTCAAAGCTTTTTTGGATAAGTTAGAATTATTGCTTGAACACTTTTTTAATAGAAAATGTGTAATCTGTGGGGATTTTAATGTAGATCTTCTAGACGATAACGATCAAAGGTCGGAATATTTATCCTTATTACAATGCTACAATTTTAGACCCCTCATCTCATCAGTTACCTTCATCAAAGGCAATAGTCGATCCTGTCTGGATAACTTCTTAACTAATCTTCCGGAAGAATACATAGTTAACACCGCTGTCGACCACAATGGTGTATCAGATGGACATGCGGCACTATTCTGTAATGTGGCTCTTCCAATTCATGGTGAGATGAAGAAGAGACATAAAACAATAATCAAAGAGCAAAGAATATATAATGAGGAGAATAATGAAAAATTCAGGAAACAAATTCTTGAACATGATTGGAAAGAATATGGAATAAACACTTTTTTAAGGCACCTTAACAACATCTTTGATAATAGTTTAAGGAAAAAAAGAAGACGATTTAGATTAGGATCAGGAATGACACAGACTTTAAACTGGATTACCGCGGGAATTAAGGTATCTAGCAAAATGAAACGCATCCTGGCGCATGCACATGGATCAATAAATGATGAATCAATAATAATGTATAGGAAAACATACATCAGAATTTTTAGAAGAGTTGTAAGATGCGCCAAAAAATTAGCTGTTCAGTCAGAAATAATGCAATCTAAAAGCTCAGCTAAAGCGTTATGGAGTGTAATAAACAAACGCAGGAAAAAAGTATTAGACATAAATAAGGACAAAATATCGTTAAAAGAAAGTAATAAATACATAGTTGAAACAGACATCATAGTAGATGTCTTTGCAGAGAAGTTTAACTATAGCCAGTCCTCAACCAGGGGTAACGTAGAATCAGCAACGAGATTCCTTCAACAAAACAGTGAAGAATGCAAAAGTAGTATGACTTGGGAGAATGTTACAACAGCAGAAGTTGTCAAGATTATATCTAAAATGGAAGATAAAAAATCGTGCGGGTGGGACGAAATACCGATTTCAGTCATTAAACGAAATGTGGATATACTAGCGGAACCGCTTGCCATCTTTTTTAAAAATTGTTATGAACAGGGGATTTTTCCGGAACAATTGAAGATTGCTAAAGTGTTACCTGTATATAAAAAAAGGATCAAAGATGGAATCTGAAAACTATAGGCCGATTTCTTTACTGTCAATACTTTCTAAAATCTTTGAGAAAATAATTAAAGCACGTCTTACAAGACATCTCACTGATAATGGTATTTTGAATGCACGGCAATTTGGATATCAGGCAAATATTGGAACTAGAGAGGCGGTGGACACTTTAATTGATGATGTAATTGTAAATCTGAACAGAAAAATGAAAGTTGCTGGGCTGTTTTTGGACTTAAGCTCGGCTTTCGACACAGTAGATCATGAAATCTTGACCATAAAGCTACAACATTACGGAATTAAACAAAACATCCTACAACTTCTTCAGTCGTACTTAACAAATAGATATCAGTTTGTTGAATTAAAGGGTGCTAAGGATAATTGCGAAAAAACATATAAATCAAAATTGATTAAAATTACTAGAGGAGTGCCACAAGGCTCCATCCTGGGACCGATATTCTTCATCATTTTTACAAATGACTTGATACCTTTTATGTATAACCTCATACCTGATATCAGACTTGTGATTTTCGCTGACGATACAAATGCTATTATATCAGCACAAAACACTGTTGAGCTTAATAATAGGGTAAATGGCGCAGTTACAGCCTTCTCTCAGTGGTTTGATGCCAATAATCTGAAACTTAATACTCAGAAAACCAAAGCTATACTATTTCGAACGACTGCAAGAAAAAAGGACATTTTGGATGTGAGATTCAATGATGAATGTATAGCTCTTACAGAATCTGTAAAATTCCTAGGCATTTATATCGACTCTAACCTAAATTGGAAAGAAGAACTAAACTATGTTGGAAACAAAATAAGTTCTGCATGTTATGCCTTAAGAAGCTTGAGGGAGGAATTGACCATGGAACAACTAAAAATTACATATTATGCATTAGTTGAATCTCGCCTAAGACATAGCATAAAATTGTGGGGGAAAAGCTATGATTATAACTTAAAAAAAGCATTTATCTTACAAAAAAGAGCAATGAGAATAATGCTCCGAATACACCAAATGGAGTCGTGTAGGAGACATTTTGTAAATTTAGAAATCCTAACAGTCCCATGTTTGTATATTTTGATTTTGCTCACTGATCTTGTCAAGCATCTGAACAAGTATGAAACTGAAGATCAAAGAGCAAAACGCTATACCACAAGACGGAAGGATATATTGAATCCACTAGAACCAAAATTGCGAATAACTCAGCATAGTGCGAGATTCCAAGCGGTAAAATTATTTAACAAACTACCTCGAAATCTAAAAGTAATAGACAATGTAAAGGTGTTTAAAAAGCGTTTGAAAACTTATTTATTGGCAAAGTGTTTTTATGACGTTGACGAGTTATCTTAAATATGATTTTCTTTCATAGGTATAATTCAACTTCAAATTTCAAATTGGTAACTGTTAATCATTGGTGGTACTGACATATCAATAATATAATATATTACAATTATAAGATGACTTGATTTATATCGGCTACAATAGTCTTGCAAATTTTACATATACAATAAACTGGACATCACTTGAATCGTTTATTATAAAAAATATGACATTCTGAATCTAGAACTGAACATTTTAGCTAAATTCAAAGTAGATAACTATAATTTTATACTGACATGCTTGATGTTCTTATTTGTTTATGTTAATGATAATCATATTTAAATAACGGTAGTAGTGATAATAATTGAACTGTCTTTAGCATGCTTTTGGTGTTTATCTGTATGTAATTTCCAACACAATGTTTATTGTTTAATGGAATAAATAAATAAAATAAATAAATAAAATAAATGGAAGCCTCTCCGACTCAGATGTGGATGATTGTTGGAAAGTTTTGAAAGAAAGTATGGTGGATAGTGCAAAAGAAGCTTGTGGATGCGCAAAGTTACGTAAAACAGCGAAAGGAGATGCCTGGTGGGATGCGGAGGTTGAATCCTCCGTAGCAAGAAAGAGGAAAGCGTGGCTGGATTACGTATCATCTTTGCCCTTAAAAGAAAATATGAGAGAAAAGAAGAAAGAAATGTACCGTCTATGCAGGAATGAAACCAAGGCTTTAGTGAAAGAGAAGCGTGAAAGACAAATTATGAATGAGGAAGAGAGGCTGACGAAAATCTTCGAGGCAAATACCAAACTCTTTTGGAGAGAGGTAAAGAAGTCTCGGAGTGTTTCGTCGGCATCCAGAATGGATAAGATAAAGTCTAAAGCTGGTGTCATTCTTGCGAACATTCAAGAAGTGTTAAAACGGTGGAGTGAATATTTTGAAGTAATGTATGAGTATGCCTCGGACGCTGACAATGCGAGTGAGACGGATGCTTACTCCACGTTGACGGCGTCCGACGAAGGCATAACTATGGATGAGATCGAATGGTCGATACGAAGCTTGAAAAATGGAAAATCAGCGGGAATTGATCTGATCACAGTTGAGATGATCAAATTAGGTGGCACTTACGTCCGGGACGCCTTCTGGTATCTATGCAACCTATGCTGTACGGATCAAGTTTATGGATGTACGGATCAAGTTTTCTCGCTCCGCAATATCGTAGAGAAGCATCTGGCTATAGACCGGAAGGTTTTCTGCGGTTTTGTAGATGTTGAGAAAGCCTTTGATAGGGTTGTGCGAAAGGAACTGTGGGACATATTGCCGAGATATGGGATTGACGGTTCACTGCTCCGTGCTGTGCAGTCCACTTACAAGGATTGCTCAGCATGTGTGCGGATAGACGGTGGCATGTCACCCTGGTTTGATGTCAAAATTGGTGTCAAACAGGGTTGCATGCTATCTGCTAGGCTGTTTATCCTGTATCTCGATAGTTGTCTGCAGAGAGAAAGGTCAACGAATGTGGGATTGCGCATGGGTGACCAAGTGGTGAACTGTCTGCTGTATGCAGACGATGCCGTGCTATTAGCAGATACACCATCTAAACTGCAAACACTGATCACAACGATGAAAGTTGAATGTATGGAGAACGGCTTACTACTGAATGCGAAGAAAACAAAGACAAGGGTATTTGAAAGAGAAGAATCCAGAACTAATGTAAGGATTACGATTGATGATGAAGTGTTGGAACAAGTGGATGAGTTTGTATATCTTGGATGCGCTTTCAGCAGGGATGGAAGGTACACCGCAGATGTGGAAAGACGAGTGAGTGCTGGGAATAGTGTGAATGGAGCGTTGGGAAAACTTCTTGGCAGTAAAATCCTGAGCCAGAAGGCACAGCTCGCTATACACAATGCAGTGTTGGTCCCAACGCTAACTTATGGAAGCGAGAGCTGGGTATGGCAGAAAGAGCATGAAAGTAGAATAAACGCGGTCGAAATGCGAGCGCTGCGCAAAATTTGTGGCGTAAGGCTTGTAGACCGTATTCGCAATGATGATGTTAGAAACAGAGTTGGTCTGAAAGAGAGCGTCGGTGTTAAAATAAGAAGAGGCATGCTCCGATGGTTCGGACATGTAGAAAGAATGCAAGATGAAAGAATGACGAAGCAGATATACAATGCAAAAGTGGAAGGATGTAGGAGCCGGGGAAGGCCAAGACTTACCTATCATGACCAAATTGGTCGTGTTCTATCAGAAGGTGATGTCAGGAGCCCTAGAAACCGGGGAGCGTGCATGAGAAGAGCAATGAATGTTAAAGAAGTGAGTGAGATATGTAAGGATCGAGTCACGTGGCGCTCGGTTCTCTCTGCCTACCCCGCAAGGGATTTGGCGTGAAGTTATATATAGATAGATAGATAGATTTACCTGCACTAATTTCTAAAATTTAACTGTTAAGGAATATAAAGGACGCCCGCTTATTTAACTGAGAACTTTTATTTTTATCAAATTGTAGCTATTGGTATTTCTAAAAATAGATAAATATAACATAAATAACAATTTACTTGCTATTGTATTAGTCGCCGCCGGCCGGATGGTTGAATTAGCCAGTTAGTGGGACGGGAGCTCGTTTTTTGACTTTATATCAAACTCAGGAAGCTATGAGTAACTTGAATTACAAAAGCAGCAAAGGCAGTCGCCCGGTCGCCAAGAGCTGACGTGATAATATCGCAGTTTTATATTTCGAAAATAAAGACCATTGCCGTCATCCGCATCGGTGGCACGCGTGTTTTCTTACGCCATCATTATAAACTTGCTAAAGTCAAGCAAACTCTCGGACAATATATTCGAACAGAGAATAGTCATGAAAACAAATGTTAAAAATACTAAGAAATCTGTAACTTGAAACGTAACTGCCAATAATAGGTAAATAAATTTTGATTTTTTTACCATCATTCCTTGTTTTATTTTTATTTATCAATCGAATAACAAATAAAATAATTTATTCGTCATTTGAATATTTTTTTAATGAATAAATCAATTTATTTATTATACGTTATTCGTCATTCGAATAAATTCTGCCTAACTATATAATAAAAGCATAGCATGGTAGAATCCACAGACAAAAGCACTTTTCTTTCAATAGTAATGCTATAGATACAGATGCTAAATTAGTAATTTAAAGAAATATTTGCATGTTTGCCTCTGGTTGTGCATACATACCTACTCAAAACCCACTGAACGGATTATGGCGAAATTTTACTCTATTTATGGGAAAATAAAATTCCAGGCGGTTGACTCCGAAATAAAGTAAGTACGAAGTCATTTGTTAATTAATAAATATAAATGTCTGTGCAGATGATAGAAAATATTACAGATTACGTTGTTATTGTGTTCTTAACATTTTACTTAATGGTGTAACGTATTACTCTAAAGTACTTTGAACATTACAAAAGTACGCGAGGACTATTTCTCGTCTGTGGAGGCCTTTAATGTTTACCGAACATGTTCTTCGTAGAGCGAAATGGATCACATATCGAACAACACATTGTTGTAGTATTTTCTTAACCCAAATACTTCAATAATTCAATAAATCATTTATCTTGAGGTGGTTCCTGTAACAAAATCAGAGCGACTAACTACTAAAAACATAGTGAAGATACAAAAATATAAAACACGTAAGTGGCTGATCACTATCAGAGCTAAGCTCACCTATAGGTACGAGTACGTTGTGCTGATTACAACGCTGCAATTAGCAAACGAAGCTTGCCGAAAAAGAGATAGGGTTTAGTGCAATTTAATCAAGAACAGCCCGATGCGGGAATACCATTTAACAGCAAACTGCAGTCAAGCAACAATTGGATAGAGCTCCTTCGAGCGAGTGTGGTCATGAGAAAGCCCCTGAGGTCCACCGCAGCGAGGGCCTTAACAGGCCGGATCTCTATATTTATAAATTAATGATGGATCTCTACATAATTTATTAACACACCTATTATTTAATTTATATTCGAGGTCCTCGCATAGGTTGCCGCGACTCTTAAACAGCGGCACATGGATATATCCTGTGTCGCTTCGATCCTGGAACGTGCCAACTTTTAGATGAGCTTCAGCCCTTCAGATGATTTCAATTTATCGTACATAGGTTGTAAATGGTCTCATCTGGCTCTGGCTGTAACTCTTTTAGCGACACGTTTCACAGTCCGATATGCGGCATGGTCTTCAGAAGATCTGGACTTTTGTCATTTTTGAAATAGGGTTTTTTTCACCCTAATCTTCCTCTGGAGAGTCGCTCCACAATCAAGTCTTTATGTCACATCTCCTTCCCTCCTTGGATTTTCTAAGCATTGCCTGGGCCGCTCCGGTGATGGCTGTCTGAATCCTATCCTAACAGTGCTGAATTGGTTTGCCTTCGATACCAACGCATTTGTCGCAGGTAGCCAGTCGGTGAACTCCTGAGACTTGGCTTCATCGAGCAGCCACTAATTTGACGTCCGCAGTGGTCGAGGCGACTCTCCTTGGGCATATGTTCTACAGTGAGACTCTCTACATCTGTAACCGTGTAGTTGGCTGTTTTGCTGGTGTAATGTCTCCTAGTGAGTACGAAATAGATTTGAGTAGCATACTTCTCTCCTGTAGGGGATTAAATGCTCGGGTATTTTTTGAAGTATGTATTCATGATGATTAGATCGGCAGCCGCACATGTCCGGAGGATATCGTATCCAAAGCCACCGTGAACACACTTAAACTCCTCTTAAGCCCTCACCCACGTGGCCGTTAAGATCACCATCCAAAATTTACGCTCTTGTGTAAATATAGAATGTGTTGACGGCAACTGCCGTCTAACCTCCAAATCCCTAAAGGAAAGCCGGGGTAGAGCTTCGTCTGTCGAATAGCTGATATTGGCAGGTGAGGTTGATTTGGGCCCCCAAAATGTTGGTGGGACTCCATACTTAAGAAGACAATATAGTATTTCATAATTTAGCGAACAGACATTACCTAGACACTTATCAAAATCGGCAACGGAGCAAGAGATATCGCTGACAAACGTATATATACACAGGCATATACTCGTATATAAAGAATATCTTCGTTTCCCTCCGAAAACAATAATTATGATGGCAACAAGATGACTGCGGTTTAGCCGCAATCTAGCAACAAGTTTTAGAACTAAAGTATTTATGATTGTACATAATATTTTTTATGTAATATTTACACAACAGTGTATTTTATTATTTTTATCTGGGTCTAAGAGTACATACTTGTACTATGGCAACCTTACTTTTAGTCAAATTTCGTTTATCCTGAGTCAACTCTGTTTCGATTCGTGATTCCTTGTTACAAACAGAATACTAGAAGTGTTTCTTTCCACCTATTGGTGTACGAAACAAAAAATATCATACAAATATATACAAGAAACCTTGAAATAAATGCAACAAGTGTATATGAAATGTGTTTTTTGTTGAGGCAATACGACATGCGTGACATTTTTGTTGTTTTTTTCGTAATTATTTATTAAGTACTTTAATCTTTTAATTAACGTACTTGTGAACTTTAACAATTTTACATTCAAGTCGGACTAATGGAGTAAATGAGAGTTCTAAGCGAATTAGATTTTTGTACACTATTAAAAAAAAAATATAAAATTCATTTGTGTAACAGAAACGTTAATGAGCGATATTTGACTCGTAATTAGTTAAGACTGGTAGTTTCGGGTAAGCGAATGAACCTAAAATGTAATAATAAATAAAACGGACATTAAATGTTATCTGACTTACATTAAACTACTATTTACTTAATGTCTTCATTTATAAATTAAGATTCTTTTCGATATTAGCGAAAAATTCGCTACAGATACCACCTTCGAATGTACATTCGAATATATTTATTTTTCATATATATTACTCTACGGTTATTATTTAGTACAACTACGTATTTGTTATACTGTGCTTTACACCGATACATTCGGCCATTGTGTGAGTGTGTCTGTTCACGGTAAGGAAAAAGTAAGGAATGTCAGGTGTCGTATTCGTAGCTCCGGGGCGCGGTGGCGCGCACCGGGGCCAGGCGGCGCCAGCGGTTCCGAGAACACCAAGGAATGCGACTATTTACAACTTTTACCTATTTGGTAACGTTTACAATGCGTGCACGTACACTGCGCTCGGCAGATGTAACCTTTTGCTCCGACATTCCATTTGAAATACAAACCTAACAAAGGCTGATAGAGTAGTTACGTCGCAAAGAGTACAGATGATTATTGTTGAAAGGTAATAGCGTATATCCCTCGTTACCCTGCTGGAGGAATTTACGAAAACCTTTTATCATAAAAAATAAATACTCCTTAAGAGGTAGCGCCCGAGTTGTCTATTTCCTAACTGCACTACGTGACAAATAGCGTTGTGAAGCTATTACTGTAGGCTTTTGAAGCTTGCAATACAAGGAGTATTGCTTGCCTGTGTTGCCAGTCATACTGCTAAATCAATAAATTTTGAACTATTTACTATAAACCACATATACAGTCAGTTTTGCAGGGTGGAACAACCTTCCTGGTTATTTAGTTGCGGTCTTCCATGGCAAGCCGTAAAACTACTTCCCCCAATAGCTCTTTTTCTTAGTGTTATCCCGTTTCCTAATCCATTAGGTTTGGCGGGGCCCGCTACCTTAGCCTCAGAATTTGGCCAATTCACTGATTCTTATAAGGAGCTACTGCCGGCACACCTCCGCAAGTCAGATCATTTTTAGGTAAGATCACATATTATTCGAAATATAATTTCTTGGACGTGCGGGTTGCCTCACGATGTTTTCCTTTACCTCCAAGCAATTGGTAATTACTCTTCATTACATACTCGACGTATGTATTTTATTACATCGAAATTTTCGGAAAATCTATCCTTAGCGAATGCTTACACCTTTCTAAGGGTCTACGAGTATATTAACAATGTTCAAGTTCCAAGACCTTTGCGTAAAATGATTAAGGAAGTGTAGTTTGTAAAATATTAACCAACACGAGCAGATTCGGGTTAAAATGATTAATTCCTTAAATAACTCAAATGCAACATACCTTTAAAAGTGTAGTCTCAAGAATTACTTTTGAAACATTTGAACTTTTAAAAGTTCTTCGGGATAGAAGTTCATGAATTAATCTATTATCGTAACAAAAATTATGTATTATATAAATGTCATTCTTATATATACATTTTAAAATGGTACTTTAAATATTACATAAAGGAACATTTTTATTGCAAATTTCAAAAACTTACGTATACGTATAAAGTAATATCGCTTTTTGTAGCAAGTAGAGCACGAAGAGAAAAATTTATTTTAATTAAATTTTAAATAAATCATTTATTTATTAAAAATTTTATTAAAATAAAATTGTGAAAATTGTGAAAAAGACGATGACTGTAATGAAAAAAAATATAACGAATGAAAGAAAATATCGCATACGTAGTTGGACTATCCCTTGATATGGCAGACATACAATCAGTGCCAGGTTTATAAATACGAAGTGTGCTATGTTTCGATAACAATAGTTATTTAATAGCAAAAGAAAAGTTTGTAATATGTGTCCAGCGCAGCAGTAGCAGTCGCTAAATGAATTACTCTGAACAGGAATGGGGTCGGCAAGTCTGGCTGCGTTGGCATCCGGCCTAACGACGATCGCGGACGCATTCTGTAGCCGAGCAAGCGCATGCCAGCTACTAACTAGCGACACAGTAGAGTATAAGCAGTAGGATAACTTCAAAAGAACGTTCGAATCGTCGCGCTCGCATAAATGCGCATCGATAGACAATTCTAATTCGCATTCCAATTTGTAGCGACTCGTGCATTGAAACGATTATTCCACATATAAAACATGCCTCTCATTGCTCTTCATGATTGCGACTCTAACGCTCTACGTGATCATTGGTGATTATGACAAAAATGGTTTAGATGCTTTATTTGACATACTGCATAAATCTCTCCTATGCTAGCGGGCACGTCGCTAGGCCCGCTCGCCGCAACCAACCGTTCGGCACGTTATTTTGTATCATGCGCTTGAAATGCTAATAAATGGTGCCGATTCGTCTATGCACGTGTACGATCGTGGGAGTTTATCGAACACCACTAAAATTTACAACAAATTAACAAGCCTAGAGTACAACTAATTGACAGTAGTGACTTTGTTTTGCATGTTGCAATATACCAACCAACCGGTTGTAAACAAACAGGATTACAGTATATTATGACTACTTTATCCTCCATTAATAACATTGCAGACTAGCGACTGACGACTGATAGGGACCAAAAAGGGTATGTCCTTTTCTGGAACATACCCACTACTTTACCGCTTCTGTGTATTCTTTTTCCTATATATATATATAAATTTCTTACATATAATAAGCACAAAGTGACAATGAACAGTGAAGTTAGTAGCCGTTAAGGTAAAACCATAGCTGGAGCTCACATGAATTGAGTAGGAAGCTAAAATATACTAGGAAATAAATTTATTTAGAAGAATAGAATGAAGTCTTACCAAAAGGCTCTCCACACTGAGAACCCAGCGGCTTGCAGAGGCAAACTGACCGCCAGTCCCTCTGGAAAGTTCTGTATGCCTATACCCAGAGCCAGGTTTCTGTGAACAATTAAAATTAATATACTAGATTATCTCCGTCACTAACTATCCAAACACATTTACAACATTTTAAAAACTCAACAAATGGTTGTTCTAAGTAACGTACTACAGATGTACTAAGCAAATGAATAACAAGCGCCAGTGGTGGCCATTTTAAGAAAAAGAGCTACGGGTTCGATTTGTGCAAAAAGAGTAAACGAGCATATGTTTTTATTTTGTTCTGGGTGTTTTTATACCACAAAGTATGTGTCTAGAAAAAAAGTATTTTCAATTATCTAGATTGGATTTAGATGTCCATACCACGTTTTGCTTAGACTGGAACTAGACGGCGTTGGGTGATATGTTCGTAAATATTGATACTATTTTCGATTTTCAACAAATTGTATATTTTTTCTAGCAAGCATTTATCACTGATTAATTACTTAGCTAACTTGCTAACCAGGGGCGTTACTCATGTTCTCCGACTCTGATTTTTTTTGAAGTGAAAACTTCTTTAGCGGCCTTGTGCACTTTTTGGGATGAGTAAAAAATGTTAAAGTCAGTCGTGTCGCGGACACGTGACCTTGATGTACGATTTTGGTGAGAATTAGAACTTAAGCTAGCTGCACCGCTAAAACATTAGTTAGCTCTAATTAAACAATTAAAACATGAAGCGCTAGATTGTTCATAGGAATTATTTTCTCGCGACCAAAACGTTGTAAGCACCATGAAATTCTTGGCGCTTACGCGTTTCGTTCAATGTAGCTTATCAACATCGCTGTTTGGTTTAAGCGGCGCAGGGCGCTTGCGCGAGTGTGCGTGTGTGTTTGAGTTTAGAGATTGGCGATGATGATGCTGGTGAAAGAGTCGTTGAAATTATGGATGAAAGTTGAGTTTTCTGAGAGATAAACTTTTTAATGTAAATAATTGTAATAGTTCTGAAGTGTTAAATTTTTAATGTCAATATAAATTGTCATGTTTGTGTATGATAGCGCAATAAATGAATATTGTATTTTACCACAAACATGATAGTACTTTTATAAATAAAGCAATTCGTGCGAAATTATTCCATTACCATTCTAAAATATTCATTTTTGAAAAATGCACTACGTTAATGTTCAAGTTTTCACTTCTGCCGGCACTCCCGGAGTGCAACCCGTTTTTTTTAATGAAGTAGTTTAATGTAGTAGTCTCTTTTTAAAATATCAGGAGGCAATGGATTCCACATTCAGAAGAACACCTTTCTGTAACTCCATATCATACGACCATTTTACACGCAATTTTATCTAGACCGACTTTAAGGATACTGAGTAGGAATTAGCTGTCAATGGCGAGCGGTTGTGATTATAGAAGAAGACTATAGATATCATAACGAGCAACATCATAAAAGACAACCTATTGCAGAATTACAACGGCAGGGCACAAAAATAGAGGAAAAGCCTCTACTTAGATCAATACAGAGTAAACTAATCTAACAGCTTTGATTTTAATACAACTACGTACATTCATATGATCAATTGCATGTTACGAAAGTATAGTTTATTCATCTGGACCGGTGCGTCTGTGAGACCAGTGCTAGTATTTACTCTGCGCTCGAATCTCAGGGGCGGGCGCCCGCCCACACCGATCTGATTCTTTATTATGCTTTTTGCGACATTACCGTAACAGGTAGAGGACTCGATAAAAGCTGTTGCAATGGTATTACAAATGTTATGATGTGACTAAGCAACAATGAATATGACGTGGGTTTCGTATATATGCCATTAGCTTTTTTTAGATCATTTCGTAAATGGCGAAATAAACAAAACATTTTAAAATTTAATAAGATTTGAATCTTATCAGTAAACTAAGATTTATTCGATTTGCACTGAAGTCAGTCCACATATTAAATATCGCTGATAAAAAAGTCAAACTTGTAACATCAGCAAAAGACAATATTATGAAGAAGCTCACATTCCTTGTTATTAATTAAACAGAAACTATAATTTACCAACAACTATTAAACATTTGCTATCTACAAACTAGATCTACAAACTAAAGTGAAAATGTATATGCATATGGTACACAATGGAGATACATGAGATTAAAGTGGCCGGCAATGAAAACCGCGAGATGTGGCATTGCATTCCTCAGTAGGACGCTCCCCCCTGCACCTGCCCTACCACCCTCGCCCGCGCAGTCGCTCTAGGAATGTGCATGCGCCTAACTGTACAGCCTCCGTAACCGTTAAACTCGACTGTTCCCGCAACTAAAGGTTACCGTCAGAACGTATTACGTAACTGCATACTAAAGCAGTATTTGCATAATCATCAATTCTCAAGCATATTATTTCTTGGTAGACACATGCTATAAACTATTGATTGATATCACAACAATCGAATGAGATGACAGTGATCTCATTCCACTGCTATGTTTTATATAAAATCAACCACGTAAATGCTATGTTTCTTGACGAAAGCTGCGAGTTTAGCATAGCTTCTACAATATTTCATAGTATGTTTACTCTACAAACAGCCTGTAAATTAATATAGCTTTATAAATTCACCAAGGTGAAAGGTAGTTTTCAAAAATGTCAAGTAATGCACACGCATAAAACATAAAATAATGATAATTCTCGGAACATAATTATTGTGGTATAAGAATATATTTATCGTTAAATACTTGTGGTATTGTCAATTTGCTTAGCGAGAAACCCCGAGCTGCACGTACTAATAGCGACGTAAACGGCAGGCCCGGGAATTCCTGTTAAAATTGTTAACTTAATAAACATGCATGGCGGCGCTGAGCCTTTGAGCTCGGTGAAAGCTGTCCGTTACGAGTTGCGCGTACGCCGAACGTTGACCAACCTCTGATCAATTGAGTGAACCCTTGGCGCAATGACGACGCTCTTATTTGAGTTAGAGTAGCTATTGACCGAACATTCTATAATTGGTTTCTAGACATTATACAAAGTAATTTCAATGAATTGTTTAGCTGTTATGGATGAAAGTCGTTAAGTCTAGAAATTTATAAAGATCTGAATGGTTCGACACATCTTACAAGAATCACGAGTACTCTGTATGGATGATACTTATTTAAGTCATTGTATGATAAGATCTTTCTTTTGTAATTACTCTGTATTGATCTAAGTAGAGGCTTTTCCTCTATTTTTGTGCTCTACCGATGTAATTCTGCAATAGGTTGTCTTTTATGACGTTGCTCGTTATGATATCTATAGTCTTCTTCTATAATCACAACCGCTCGCCATTGACAGCGAATTCCTACTCAGTATCCTTAAAGTCAGTCTAGAGAAAATTGGGTGTAAAATGATCGTGTGATATGGAGTTACAGAACATTAGAAGAACAGTCATGAAGGTTAGTCTAATTTGGTCAATAAAGCAAACATTATGTATGTATTGATTATGTATGTATATATTAGGGAAATAAAAACTTATTTCCCTAATATATACATACATAATCAGATTTCAGTAAACATTTGTTTTTCCCTGCTTAGTTCGGAATTATCAAATTCATATATTATCTCGTGCCAAGGCGGCGGCATTCAGTGAACTAACTCTCACATTCCAAAGGTTTTCTGCTCTTATATCTGAGGGAATAATCGTGTTTGAAATAGTACTACGAGTAAATGTAGGTGGCTTCGAGGCTTATATAATGCGGCGCCAGGTTCGATGTTACAAAGATTATATTGCCAATGGCAAAGGACCGAGTGGCGAAATGCATCTTCTTTTCGGAATTTGAACACTTGTGGTGTAAGATCGTTCTCAAAATACATCTGAAAGATCGCAGTGGGAGAAGAAAGCAGCCTAGCGCATAGAGTAGCGGAACCTTAGATCAAAGTAAGATACTCGTACTTGACTTTGAACTAGAATGAAGGTATATCTTAGACTGGCAAAGCGGTTAACTTAAGTCGTTTTCCCCAGCATCAATCACTCATAGCTACGAAAACGGTGTACTAATGTGCGTTCTAGGCGAGCGTATGTTTCGAGACAAGATAGGATACGCGAGCCACTTGAAAGCACATCAAAGAGTTGAACAGCCATAATTTCAGAATTGGAGTTCTTAAGCAGTTGCTGGAGCCATATACAGGTCTATGGCATTATCATATATATTTCTTGTTTGTTAGTATAACTTTGTGTCATAATCAATGTAATTGTTAATCTTTGTTTGCTTTATCCTTCTTTCATTTTTGTGAGCATTTTAATCTTTTGTCTTAGCTAACTCAGTGGCTCGTAGGATCTCTGGCGTACGCATCAAAGAGCTAAGTGCTATATTTTTAGATACTTGACTTTTGCCCGTTGTTTCGAAGCATGAACTGACTGAGAAGAACGTCACGTAAGTTCAGCTCGGAATTGATGTCCAACTGTGGAACACGTTCTACAAAGATACAAATACAGTACTTTTTGAGAAACCTCACGGCACCATTCAAAAGGAAACATGAAATGTAACAATCAATATGTTAAAGTTTTTTTTATACTACGTCGGGAGGCATACAAGCATATGGCCCACCTGATGTAAAGCGGGTACCGTAGCCTATTAATGCTTGCGATATATTAAGTATCACTTGCGCGATACCTCCTCTGCTGCTTACACAGTAACTCCTTGGGAGCTTACTAGTGATCTCACTCACACGTAGGAACACAACAACCTTCTAGGGAGATGTTATTTGGCTGCGGTTTTTTGTGAGGTGGAGGTAACTTCCTCAGACGGACTGCTTTGACGCGCCCTACCTCTCTTTACATTCAAACCAAGACACACAGACATGTTCATGCACCCAAATGTTTCACTTGTGTGGGAATCGAACCCACGAACGTTGGTGTCAAAGTCGCGTCATTCACGACTGAGCCACCGAGCTCGTAAAAAGAAGTAGAAGAAGAAAGTTACTAGTTTTTACTAGTACCCACTTCAATTTAAACGTGCGTGTTTCAAGGCACTAACTACTCACGTAAAAGTTTTGCTAGAAATGCATATCTTGCTTCAAAAAATTGGCTAAAAGAAAGGTTGATAAAAATTACAACGCATATGCAAGTTAGATAAAATCAGGAATGTTCTTTCATCACGACCGACCGACCACTTAACAAGTCATCAGACCCAGCTTATTCTCAAGGGAAGAAGAGTCGTCAACTTAAGAGGAGACAATCGCAGAACTAAAACGTGCAAAGAAAAAACGTATGCCCAAAAGTATTTGTGGCAATTGTGTGTATGTCACAAAGTAGCGCATATAAAGTAGATTTTTGTGTAATATCTCTATATTGACGAGCTCGGTGGCGCAGTGGTGTAACGCGTTGTTACGCTACTTTGACACCAACGCTCGTGGGTTCGATTCCCACACGATACAAACATTTGTGTGCATGAACATGTCTGTTTGTCTTGGTCTGGGTATTTTCTATGTATAATAAGTATGTATTTACAAAAAAAAAATGTATTTATGTATGTTTATCAGTTGTCTAGTACCCATAACACAAGCTTCGCTTACTTTGGGGCTAGATGGCGCTGTGTAATTTGTCCGACAATATTATTATTTATTATTATCTCTGAAAGGTTAATTTCTATAAATAGATAGAAATCTGTTTTGAAAATTTACATTACTTTTTATATTATCCGGCATCATAAAACACTAATAAACAAGGAGCATATATATTTTTTACACATTACATTATAACATCTATAAAAAATGATTATTTTTATAGATTTCAACATGGTCACAGAAATGCTACAGTAGTTTTCATATAAATCGAAAAATAATAACATTAATCATCAGGTAGGACCTAAGATAACTTGTTAAATACAGAAAAATATATAATAAACAAATGGCCTTGGACTCCAGGATCGTCCAGGTCCTTCCTATCCTATTTTATTTATTTGATCAAGCTCACGTACCGTGAAGCAAACGTTAGCTAACAATCTCTTTTTTATACCTCAGATACCTAACTAAAATCATTTTCATCATTTATGCATATTGTGTTTTACTTCATAGTAATTAATATCGCGTAAAAGCGGTTTTATTCATCTTACTAACAAAGCCTTTTAAGCCTAGATGTTACAAGAATATTTAGTTGTACAAGAGGATGATTTGACGACCGATATACGCCCTTTCTTACTACCCAAGGATACAAGGACGTTCAGTCAGTATGGAACGCAAATGTTAACGTCTGATGTGACAAAAACGTTGGCATCCATCCCAGGTGGCAGCCGTGATGGCCATTGCATGCGCTGGATATGGGGAGACAACAAGAACGTGGAAAGCGGAGCCAATGTAAGTGCCTAATAAAGCTCCAGTGGAGTGTTTCGAGGAGCATGGGTCGACGCCCAACATGGAACTAATATTGGCGCCCAACGCGGGACCAGAGTAGGTTCAAAGCGGGGTCAATATCGGCTCAAAATGTGTTGTACCAGCTATCAGTTATATTCTATACGCATTTGTGTTTGACAGATAATATCTTAGGATGACACACATAACACATTAAGGAATAAACGCTAAATATCTACTATTAATTAGTGGTCATTGATGAATGAAAGACAAATTGCTATTCGATTTATATATTTCTACTTTCGTTTTATTCTTAATCATTACACACATTAGTGAACACCTGCACCATCGCCATGGTCGAGTTTCATTAACATACACTACAAGTTGCTTTCGCGCCCGCTATATGCTACGTATTTCCGAATATAAGAAAATACTTGTTTCGGCTGGGACAAGTTTTAACTTCAATGAACATATTATGCAATAAACCAGTGTCTATCGTGAAGGGTTTCTTCTAATATTTAAGTATATTGAAGGTATCAAAAATTTGGAGTGGCATGATGAAATTGCACTAGTGGGTGACTACGGTGAAAAATAAATATTAACTTTTATAAAATATATATTCCTTGTTAGATTTTTATCCGGTTTATGACTTCGCTGTTGCTAACTTAGAATATCTTTTAGTGTATGAACATTTACGTTATTTTAAACCCACATTAATACGGGTTAGTTAAAGTCACAATGACACTCTCATTTCATTGAATAGTGCCTAAGCAACAAAACACGCACAAAAATATGTTCAGAGGTATGAATGGTAGGTATATGGAAAGACGCTTCAAAGCATACCTATCCAAAGCAACCAGCTGGCAACTTACGACGACAGTCAGCGCTCAGTATAGGGCAACAATGTCTCCAAAAAATCGCTGAACACAGGTTCACATGACTCACAAGATGACGTAATTAGCGAAGTACAGTGAATTCGTACGGAAAACGAGTGAGACGACAGTGAAGTTTGCTGTTACATTTTGAGCTGTGGGGGTAAATGAGGAAAACATTATGTATAGATCGAAATCATAATAGCGATTTATTTTTAGTTTAATAATAATAAAAACTAATAACTAGGTTGGTGGAATGATGATACTATTTGCATACCTAAAAGTTTGTACGGAACCCTCGGTTCGCGAGTCCGACTGGGCAGTTCATTTATATATTTGGTTGTGTGTCATAATTATGACACACAACCAAATATATAAATGAACTGCCTGCTAATTATAGGTACGTTATGTACATATGAAAAACCAAACTCCAGGCGTGGGGAGCCACGGACATCAACTGACATATTACTAAAGTACGTATAAAGTTCTGTTAAACCAGATTTTTTTTAAGTAGGTAGTAAGTAACTTGTTTTTTTTTCCAAACGCAAATTTGATAGAATAAAAGATAATATTATATATATAAAGAGTTGTTGTCATCGTAATTATTTTCGGTTTTTACAGAAAAATGTTCAGAATTCGATTATAAAATGTCTGTCTATAAGTACGAGTATGTTCGATGCTCCATTATTTTACTTAGTCTGGCCATAAATACTGTTACAATTAAATATACACAAAATATTACATTTGAATTTGGAATCTGTCATTTTTATATGATTGTTCATTGATTTTTCTCATTTTGGCGCCAATACATTGTACAATATTTTGCGATATTAAAATGGAGTGGGGTGATAAAGAGAACCGAATCGCCGTGATTGCATTACACAAAGTAGGTATGGAGCCAAATGCAATTTTTAAAACTCTCCGTACGCTTGGTATTAGTAAAATGTTTGTATACCGGGGTATTAATAGGTATAATGAGACCTCCTCTGTTTGTGACAGAAAAAGATCTGGCCGTCCACGTAGTGTTCGTACGAAAAATGTGGTCAAAGCAGTAAGGGAAAGATTCGAAGAAATCCTGTCCGAAAGCAAAAGATTTTATCTCGGGAGATGAAGATAACACCTAGAACCATGTCGCGTATTTTAAAAGATGACTTATGACTTGTAGACTATAAGAGACGTGCTGGTAATTTCTTAACTTATAATTTAAAATGAATAGGGTGGTAAAATCGAAACTACTGATGCAGTACGCAAAGGGAGGTCACAGAAAAATTTTGTTTACGGATGAGAAAATTTTACAATTGAGCAACATTTTAACAAACTAAATGACCGCATTTATGCTTAAAGCTCTAAGGAAGCTTCCCAATTAGTCGACAGAGTGCAACATGGGCACTATCCGACTTCAGTGATGGTTTGGTGGGGTATTAGCTATGAAGGAGTGACTGAGACATACTTTTGTGAAAAAGATATCAAAACATCGGCACAAGTGTATCAAGATACCATTTTTGAGAAGGTAGTGAAGCCCCTTAACAACACCATGTTCAATAACCAAGAATGGTCCTTCGAGCAAGACTCGGCGCCGGGTCATAAAGCTCGGTCTACGCAGTCTTGGTTGGAAACGAACGTTTCGGACTTCATCAGAGCTGAAGACTGGCCGTCGTCTAGTCCCGATCTTAATCCGCAGGATTATGATTTATGATCAGTTTTAGAGAGTACGGCTTGCTCTAAACGCCAGTAGTGAAGAATTTTCCCATGGAAAGAGTGTGTGCTTCTATTGATAACTGGCCTCAATGTTTAAAGGACTGTAGGGCAGCCAATGGAGACCACTTCGAATAAAGCTTTTTATATTTTAAATTGTTTTATATTTATGTATTAAACTAACACACTGTAAAAGTAATAAATGTTATTTGCAATAGAAATTGTTTTTTTTTTTCTTTGTTTCAGTGTTTATGGCAAGATTAGGTATAAACATCTAGAACAGTAGCCACGTAGCTGGGATCAAGGATCCCGTTTCTGCACTAAGGGTCGTCATGGACAAATACAGGATGAAGAATACGCCACTGCATGTTCTATTTTTAGACATGGAAAAGGCCTTCGACTGTGTTCCCCGCGCGATGATCTGGTGGACACTGAGGTGCAAAAGCGTGCCTATATTGATATTTACCGAGACATGTATCTCGACTCCATAGTTAGAACTGCTGTTGGCGACACACAACCCTTCGCGATCACCGTCGAGGTCAATCAGGGATCTATCCTTAGTCCGTTTCTGTACAGAACGATATTGCGCTGGCGAACGCGGGCAGGGGGCGCCTGATACGGCGCGTGAAAACTTGGAAAGGTTGCTTGAGAATGGTGGTCTGAAACTGAATGTGGCGAAGACCGAGTACTTGGCCTGCAACAGCACCAATCTCACACCCATCCGCATTGGCGAAGACACGGTCGAGCGCACGTCAAGAAGACATATTGGTGGTTCTGTGTACATTGCTTGTAGACAATGCTAGTTGCCGGAGTTAATCCCGGTTAACACAGTGGACTCAGTGAAATTTACTTGAAAAATTTACTTGATGGTTGTCGATGTTAATTTTTTGTTGAGGCAAACAAGTACTCGATCTACTGGATGTAGTGGTTACAGTAGTATATGAACGGTTGATATACAAGCAGTAATGCTCGAGCGATCCCACTGCTAACACACAGGAACTCTATAAAAGCTTTCTGATAACCTCAACCACTCGTAGGAACACAATAACCCTCCTTGACTGCGGTCTTCTGTAAGGTGGAGGTAATTTTCCAATCAAGCCTTCTTTGATGTGCCCTACCTGTCTTTCGCCAAAACTTTGTTTGCTAGTGAGCAGAGTATGTCACGTGCAGTGAGGTAAACTTTGACTCTGACACGACAGTGAGTATACACGTATTTGGGTGTAAGCACAAATACGATACAAAAGAGCGGAGGTCATGTGTGTATTGCTTGTCAATACGTGGTTGTTGGTGGTAATCCTAGCTATCATCGAAAAGCTAACACAGCGGAAATGAAGTGTATATTACTTATAATCAATTGGAGATTATCGGTGTTAATTCTTCCCAGCTAACATAGAAGACACAGCGAAGGACATATCGTCCGTGAAATTCTAACAGTGTACACATTTTTTGGCGATTTAGAATTGTGATGCCATTGGATCAGAAAGATCACTTGCGACGGAGTTTATTTTAAATACGTTTTCTAATATTGATTACAGTTATTTGATATAGCTTTTTTGCTTTCCTGTAAACTAGCCTTACTAGGAATTGGTTCGTTCGTGATAGACATTCGTGGCTGACTTCTTACGAGTAGTACGAGTATATATGCAAGTTTAATACGTATAAAAAAATGTTATACAACATTTAATAATCATTTCTAATTTATTGTAGTATACGTCTTGTAGTTGCCCGCGACAGGGAGATCGATCGCGTCTTACCGATCCTGCAAAAACCTCTTTAGCATGGCATACTTTTTAGAAGTACCTATGCTGCAGTACCTTGGGAAAACCTCGACAGGGTTTAAGGGTTCGAGGAAAGAAACCCTCTCGCACCGCACCGCACCAGAATACATACACTGTATGTATTCTGGTTTCAACGTGCGAAGATTAAGCGGTGTAAAAGAAGGCACTACATTATAAAACTCCCATAAATATTTGCATCCTTGAGCTCGGTATTTGATAAAGCTGAAGTTATAAACTTGTAATTGTAATTCAAATGTACAAAACCTTAAGATCCATCAGGTACAGTAGTTAGTGCCTTATCACATTCAACGGTTGAAGGGAGAACCGTATCTTTGGAGTGGTATGATCATGGGTTCATGTGGCGGTGGTAGAGCAGAAAGTACCTATAAAACCATATTATCTAATCGTTCAGTGCTGTTTCCCTTAAGATATGGGTCACGTCAAGGCGTGTGACTATTCCGTAGAATGCGTTGATTTACAGTTTTGTAAGGGCAGCGCGAAGGTGTCTGTGTGACTGTCAGTCCCAGACTTTAGCACTAAGGCTAGTGGGTTCGATTCTCACACAATACAAATATTAATTGTGTGCAGAAGTCTGTTTGTCTTAGTCTGGATGTTTTTATGTATTGTAAGTATCGTATGTTTATCATTTATCACTATACCCATAGGGTAATAATTGCTTTGCTTAGTTTGGGGCTAGATGAAGCTGTGTAATTTATACGATAACATTTATTTATACATATAAGAAGAGCAATGAATGCTAAAGAAGCGAGTGAGGTTTGTAAGGATCGAGTCATGTGGTGCTCGGTCCTCTCTGCCTATCCCGTAAGGAACTTGGCGTGAAGTTTTAGATAGATATTTATTTATTTATTATTCAGCGGGCGATGCTCTACGTAGTTAGCACAATAATATATATTGAGTGACGTTTAGGTGCTGAACAAACGTATACACTTTTTATTACCTATTCGGAACACTTTGAAAGAAAAACGGTGGTTGCTGTGTCTAGTTACGGCAACTGGAGACTGATTTTGTGTGATGGTGGTGTCTCGTGTCGGTAACAAGTGTCTACGTTTGTGCAGCGCCTTAGGTTACCATTCTGTAGTTCTTCGAGCATGATATGTTCCATGGCTCAATTAAAAAGAGGGTTGCATCCTACCTGCATTGTCTTCAAAAAAGCATCAATATCACTTCAAATGGACAGGTTTTATCCTGTTATCTTAACTAGGTGTTCTTTAGACAGGCCACAACCGAAGTCTGTTGTTTGTAACATCTTTATGCACACCTGTTGTAGTTACCTAACTTCTGTCTTTGATTTGACCATTTTATCTATCAAAGTCATGTAACGTACAATATAGTAAGGCTTAGAGTATGCGAAAAACAGAAGATACATAGGTAGGTTCTACTGGATGAAAAAGTTTAAAAATGCCTTGATTAGACTAATAGAATGTATAAATTAAATAGTGATAGCCTAGTGGATAGAGAACCAGCCGATTAACCGATGGGTCCTGGTTCGAAGCCTGGTGTGCCCACGTACCTGTACCTTTCGGCAAAATAAAACATCGAAAGGATGATAAAGAAATTATATTTTAAAAGATGTGTGTGACCTAACCAAAACAAGGTCTGGTTTTCCCTATGGGTTGTGAAGGTCTCTGGCAGTCACGCAATGTCGCATTGTAGCGAAAATTCATAATCAGTATTTTCGCTACATCCTTAGGTTCAGGTAGCGGCACCCGCCAATTGTAATAAATTAGGAAACGGGATAGCGTAAGGAAGAAGTCTAATAGTCTGCAGAGACTCTTGGGACAAACTCCACAAGTAGTACAATAATTCCCGCAGAGTACCCAACTATATTGGTTCCAATATTTTCGGATGAACAAGGTAAGGTAACTAAAGACAGCAGTGCGACTGTAGAAGAAGGCTATAGGCAGCTTCTATATATATATATATATAAATGAATGTTTGTCTGTATGTCCTCTATGGACTCATAAGCGGCAGGACAGATTTTGATGAAATTTTCAGGTAATCTTCAGATCAGTCCAGCGGGTGATCCTGTGACGTTTGGTAGCAAATCAGATCACGCCGGAGCAAGTAGCTAGTATAAAATTATTTTACTCGTAAATACAACTCTCAAAGCAAAGTCTACCAATTAAGGATTGTCAACATTTCTCCCAGTTTGCCTCTGAATTGAACAGTGTTCAAAGTGGTCCAATCCAGGTACTCAATGATGTCAGTAAGTCATAATATTGGACTTAATACTGATATTTCTGTAGCACTATGAATTCCAATGCTCTTAGCGACGCTAAGGGGCATTGTACAAAAGTCAGTTGTATTACTAGACGGAGACTGTAAAAAAGTCGTCTGCATGGGTACCTCTGTCTCACCTATTTCTACCGCTAAGCAGCTATATTTATATAGCGGTTTTCTGGTTTGAAGGGTGAGATATAGCAGAGAAATTACTGGGTACTGTGACGAAACAGCCTTAGGTCACAAGATTGGCAGCGCGCGAGTAACATCCCAGTGGAGATGCGCGCTGCGGTGACCGCTTACCATCTAATGCGGGCCGCATGTTTGTTTGCCAATCTAGCTGTATAAAAAAATGGTGGGATGGGAGATCTACAGTAAATGGATTCTTTTAGTGAAGAACGTACAGACTTGTGTATTGGTTGGGGTTCAATTGTTCCCGGTTGTATGCGGTCGAATGCAAATTATTATACAAATTGTTCAGAATTTACTAGGACTGGAGTTGGCGGGTTAGGCATATTATATTGGTATAGTACATCAACCCGCATGTTAAATTTGTATAGTAAGTAGGTAGCTATTGCTTTGGTGCTAGTGACCATGAAACAGATATTATAAAGTCATCCGAGAATATTATACGCAAGTACACGACTGCAAGATTACTAAAAACTAAAACGTACTTTTCTGTTATATGTTTAGAGTAACTGGTTATACTAATTGTGAATTTAAAACGACATTGTGCGGTGTGACGTTTAAGATTCAAAGCTATTCAATGAGGTGTGTTGAATAAATAAAATTATAAGTTATGCAGTCGCAGCAGAAAAAAGTCATCTACGCTCCATTGGTTTAACTGTTTTCTGTGTCACGGAAATGGCCGCGGCTCGCAGTCTATTCTATCAATCGATATCAATAGAAATTTTATAAGTGAACGGAGTAACGCTGACTCCGGATACATCCGAATTCCAATTACATCACCGACGAGTCCATTTCACTTTCCGACCTACCCGGAAGTGAATTCCTAAGCACGAGCATACGGCGCGGCCGAATTTTCAGCGGTAAACCAATTGCGACCGTGTGCAGCGGTGTCGTAGAGATGGCCGGGCGACCTGACGCAGAAAGTCTCCGAGGCACGCACGAAACCCCGAAGCGGATGTGAACGTTCGAAAGTGCCGATCGAAAAGTGACTTAGTTTTTGAGCGTTAGAGTGTACATTGTTGTGTTCATTTGTACGGCAGTCGCGAAAGTAGTGGCAACTTTCACGGCATGATGGGGGCGCAAGAGGCGGCTGCGCGGGGCCCTGTCGACGGCCCATTGACGACACCGTGACCTACATACCGGAGCTCCATTCATGCCGCGGCCTCGCCATGCGGTGTGCACGCGCAGGACTCTAAGCCCGCACACTTGCCGCCAGTACTGCGACACTGGAATTTCCAACGACCACTTGCACAACCTCGTGTCAACCGTTGTCGCAATCGGCAACCTATGCGGCGGGCCGAGGTCGCCACCCGCCACCATCACTACACTTGTTCAATTAGAGTCTTCCAATAATATGCGCAATCGACTAATCACTATACAAGTACAACAACAAAAACTGCGGTCGCTCTAGCAAATAAGTAAATATATGCGGACAAGACTATTATCATCCATAGATAAAACCACAGTTGTTATAAAGATGCATAATTAAATTGCAACATTAATTGTTAAAATTAATGAATTATGATGAGTGAGAAACATTTGGGAAGTGGAGTGTCATCTAACAACGTCCAAGAACAGACTCGCACGTTCATGATCGCTGGTGGATTAATCGTGAGAAACACATGTTATTCATACATCCGATTGTGATATTTCATGTAATGTTCACACCACTTGACAGTATTATATATTTAGCATTGCCAGATGGTTAATATTTATCCGGATTCCCCTAACTGTACATATGAGGTCCAAAATCCCGGCAAAACACGAAATCAAAGTTATGCATCATTTGAAAATGTCGCCTGCATGCAATTTCATGTAGTTCCCTTGCACTCCCAACAACATCTTTTATATACCGTTATTTTAAAATATTTTCCAAGTATTTTACGAATATATTTGTACTACAGTTAAATTCCAATATTCAACTGGTATATATATACGGATATACTTTAGGATGCAGTTTTATAGTTTGAAGTAACTATTTCCATCCCGTGTAACATAAGAGTGTGATAGGGAGAATATTTTGAATGACACTGTGTTGCCCATTTCTAAACATTTCGTGTTCGTGACAATCTGTAACAAGTATTCGTCACATAAACTAATTTATTTCCTAATCCAAGATTATGAGTTTAAAGCATAACAATCTCAAAATTGGACTTTCAAAATGTGAATAGCTGTTTAATAGCTGTAACAACAACTTGATCGAAAGGATTTAATTCAATTGAGCAGTTTTATGCAACGTTTTTTTGATATTTCGTTAGACTTGGCAAATCCTCTAACTGGGCAAATTGCAACATCACAAATATTTACCGCCACATTAATGTTATAATTTCATTTCCTACTGCTTTATTCTAAGTACTATGTTATCTGTGCATTTATGTGAACATTTTATGTATTTCATTCGACACTTAATCTGTTACTTGGTTAAATAAACGGCCTTCTCACTCGTTTAGTAGTAATTAAATTACCGATACACTACTTCATTGCAATCTTTGTTTCGGTTGCTTACTACGCAGCGGTAAACATACTTATTCATTAGTCTGTATCCAATAGGGGGTTAATTCGGTGAGTGGCGAGCAGTCGATCGCCCCGAAATAGAGAACAGAAGTGCTAAACAGGTTATTCTACAGTAATAGCCTAATTTCTAGTGCTCTCAGATTATATATACACAATACATTATTCCAAAAAAGGGGAAAATAAAGCTATGCTTGTAATGTACCTAATAATAATTTGAGTATTACGGTCTTTGGCCTTAAGGGATCCCGAACTTACAGCTTCGACTGGAGACTCTGAACGCTATTGGCTGCTCACCGTATGCACCACGACGTCATCAGTAATGAGGTCATACGGAAGGAGTCAAGCGAAAATGTGGCACTTCAGGGTTCATGAATACTAAGACTATACATTATGGAGAGATATGTTTTACTCAGAGTGAATATTTCCTTTGTCTTGAAGTATACAGTAGTAGTGCGCACAATGGATGTTGTTAATTTGGATTGTGGATCTTTCGCCACTACTAAGTACCATGGGCTATCGGTAATACAACAATAATTAAAACAATACGGACGTTGTAGACATGATGCTTTCCGTATCACGATAACGTTTCAAGAACCCTTTTAGGGAAACTGAAGTGTTTGTATGCGGAATGATGGAAGATATGGTATTGTACTACTAGTATAGACCCAAAGCAGTTCTCAGTGACAATTATCCCTAATTATACTTCGATGAATTGGTAGAAATATTCTGGCCAATAAGAATAATATTGTTTTATAGATGCGTTATGCAATCAATGTTGATTTCTATTTTACATGGCGTTAACTTGTGACAACTGAAAAATATAAATAAACAAAATATCTTGCATTTGCCACAATACATAAATTAACTACATATGTGGATGTAGATTCAATAATATTATTTCTGATTGCGGTAATGGGCAAAAGCAACAACCAACGTCTAAAGAGGAATGCGTTGGGAAGCTGATAAAGGGATCAGTTGTAGAGGACATTCATTCTTAGTTCGGTGCGTACTGGGAAGAGGTTTCTATGTCTAAGGTCTAAAGTAAAATGTCACAAATCAAGTTTGGAAGTCATCTTAAACAAAGTTGTGGCAAGTTAAAAATAATAATTTGTAACTAGTATGTGTGATAAATAAATCTATAAGATATTAAAAAAACCGTCAAGTGCAACTCCGACTCGCGCACCGAAGGTTATGTTTAAAAATATTTTCTCAAATTATTTTTGCAAAAAAAATATTTTTTTTTATGATGTAACTAAAAATTTATGGTTTTCAGATTTTTCCTTTAGTTGTGCTACATGACATTGCTTCTTACCAAATTTCACGATTCTAGGTCAACGGTACCCTATAGGTTTTGATTCCCTTGCGAGTGTCAAAATATGTACATAAACAGCCGTATCTTTTGATTGCGTTGACTTAGAAGTTTAATTTTTTCACTGTTGGAAGAGATTGCAGACCTAAATATTTGATATTCATTTCAGCATGATAGCTCCACCCGTCCTTGAGAAAAAGGGTCTTGACAGACTGACAGACAGACAGACAACAAAGCGATCCTGTAAGGGTACCGTTTTCCTTTTGAAGTACGGTACCCTAAAAATAAAACTGAATTATGAGAATACAAAGTAAATATTATAACAAATAATTTAAAAAAATGCCCCTAAAGATCCACGCAATGGTGACATAACTTATACTCATGAAAGTCTAAACAGATTAAGTTAAGGTAAGGTAAAAGCGCGTTGTACAGAAGTGAAATTTATCGTAAGAAATTCACTACTTGTCTAGGATTTCTTACGACAAATTTCCAAGGTCGGATACCTACCCAACCTTGGAAATAGCAATGAGAATGTCGACGTGTCTTTGTAGTGAACATGCGGTGGTAGATGAAGTGGCAATACGAAGTGGTTGCGTTAGGTGTAACAGACGGGGGCATTGGCGGGCGGCGGTGAAGGGGCAGGAGGGCGCCGCCGCCGGCTGCCAGACAGCGGGGCTCCGCATGGGAGGCTAACAGGCAGCCTCTTGCATCGCTCGCCGGCCGCCGCCGCCGTCGCGACAGCTCCGCTCGGACGCTGCTCTACTTTGATTGAAATTGCATATGAAGTAACGATTAGCTCCGCGATCGTCGTTCGATTTTCGAATTTTGCACAATTCTATGCTTACTCAATATATTACAAGAGCAGTATATTATTATTTTAAGAGAATAGGAGCTCAATGGCAAATGCGCGTGTAGTATACATGCATGTTAAGCGACGTTATTCGTATCCTGTCTATTGATGGGTTTATTGACACCGGGTTGTTCCGTACCACATCATAATCTCGTAGACGTTATGCTGTCGATTTCGGCTGCTATTAGAGAACTAAAGGCGAAATTGGGGAAGATTTGAAAACGCCGATGCCGACCTCAGACAATTCGCAATGGAGAAGCTTATAGTACGCTCTGGACCTATTCGATAGAAGTGAAACCCACAGACCCCTTGGTGAGACGGCGCCACTCTGTGGGTTCACAGCGGCAAAAGAAACGGAAAAAGTCATCAAGATCCTTTCTGGTAGCTTAATGTGAAAAGCGCTTGGACGGAAATCAAGGGCATCATGTCAATCGAAAGATCTATAAAAATATACCGATAGGTACCTAACGAAACACATGTAAATATGAAGTACCTAGAAGATCAAGCTTGGCTTGGAGGTTTTTTAGTTGTTTTATGTATAAAAATTAAAAGCAAAACCTTTCCAAAATAAAAAAAATGATTCGACGGTCGACCAGTTTCGAAATACACGAAATATTTTTTTTTTTTATAACACTAAGGTGGCAATCAAGCATACGGTCTGCCTGATGTTAAACAGTCACCGTAGCCTATGGACATTTGCAACACCAGAGGCGTCACTCATGCGTTGCCGACCCTCTAAAAACCTCTTCACGCATTTCTTGAAGAACTCCATGCAGTCAATGTAGTCGATATAGTTGTCATGTAGTCAATATAATATGTTCACATACAAGTGATGTATTTTTTCTTCTGTGTTTATTAGCATTCACGACTAAACTCCGGAATGATCAGTTCATGAGGTAGCAAGAGCCTTGTAAAAGATCATACTTCTTATCGCGAATACTAGATCTGGATTAAAGCAAAGCCGCAGAAAACATGCACCTGGGTTTTCATTTTCCTGCTCTCGCGAGTAGAGAAGCCAGGAAACTACTAATAATTTGCTGCATTAGCAGTGAGGATGGTAAAGCCTGAGCTATACTCCTTGCGTTGCGAGTCCATATAGGACTAGATTGACCATTCATATCAGGCGGGCCGTACGTTTGTTTACATCTCGCCGTTGTACAATAATTTCCTGGAAGTAAGTAATTAGGCAACAAATTAATTAGGTAGTGTTGGCACGAGTGATGCCCCTGGTGTTGCCAGTGTCCATAGGCTACGGTAACTGCTTATCATCAGGCAGCTCGTACGCTTGCTTGCCATCTTAGTTATATAAAAATGAGACTAAAAACGACTCATAATCGCACGTGCATTGCCACCTTGCCGTTCAACCTGCACCTGTGCAAGAGCTTTCTGGTCTTCTCACTTATTATGTCGAATAGGTGAGTTTTTTATACAACTTCGGGAGGCATAAAAGCGTCCGGTACACCGGACGAAAAGCGGTTACCGTAGCCTATGAAAGTTCGCAACTCGTTAATTATCGAGTGTATATCGGGTAACGAGCTCGGTGGCGGTACAGTGGTAAGTACTTTGATACAAACGCTCGTGGGTTCGATTCCCACACAGGACAAATATTTGTGTGCATGAACATGTTTGTCTTGGTGTCTTGTATCATAAGTAGATATTTACAAAAAATAAATGAACGCATATTTATCAATTGTCTAGTATCCATAACACAAGTTTCGCTTACTTTGGGGCTGGATGGCGCTGCGTAATTAGTCCGACAATATTTGTTATTATTTATCACTCGCGCGATGCCAACTCTACCTACTTCTAATACAGCAACTTCTAAGGAGCTTACTGGCGACCTTACTCAATCGCAGGAACACACACAGTAGCCAATAGACACTTGCAACATCGAGGGACACGTGCGTTGAAGATCCCACAAAATTTCTTTCGACTCAAGTCTTTTGTTGTCATTTGTAGTAGGGAGTTCTTTCGAAAGTTCGCGCAAAAATGTTCGTAGAAAAACAACTCAATCGAATCACGAAGGCTACGCACTCATTTTTCGTTCGTGTGTGAGGATGAATATATGTATCAAATATATATAGGTATCAAATAACTCCTCTGAACACAACCCATTATACGACTGGTAGAACACACAAAGCAAATGGCTCGATACCGTATGCAAGTTTAGGATCATTAACCATTCTCACTCATTCTCTCGTCTCTGAACAGAGTAGTAAGCACCTGAATAAGCCTGAACAGACTAATATCCATTACTCCAAAATATTAAACATTACTCTATGCGGGGTCTAATTTAGAGTTGTACAGCAAAAGACTTTGCACCGAGATGAAGTACTGCTTCGCCTTGTTAAGCACGCCAAGTTAATGAGTCCAACAGATAAACCCATCTCGTATTATCTTCGTTAAGAATATTAGATACATTCTTATTTTTCTATTTTAGGGTTGTATAATCATTTCTTTGCAAGACCTCACGAGAGCACTATTTTGGTACAGCATTTAGTGGAACCAAACGTGAATAAAGATTCCCTGGCTTCATGAGCGCTGATGTACAATGTACATGATTGATCTGCAATGAAACTTCAAGGTCTCGTCTATCGGCTTATATATATTTTTAGATTCTCGTGAAATCTCCTTTGCTGGACCACGTCGGTTTCGTCTATTGGATATTGTCAGAAGACCGGCCACTTCTGTCTAATTCTCATTCGTGACACAGCTGCATTTGGAGAAGAACTATTGACATTGATATTTTTACCCAATGTCCACCAATGAGACCAAAAAGCGGTTACAAAGGGAATATCCTCTTATGTTATCAATCTGAAAATAGTTGCACGTAACGATGCAAGGTCCCCAGAGTCGTACATACGTGCTTTTTAACGCTCACTTTTTTAAGCAAAGTTCGTTACGTGAAAAATGTTCACATTTAAAATCCTTCATTGAGATGGAAAAGCGCGCAAAATGCAATTGCATTAAAAATATCGTAAAAATAGCCAACATAATACTAGTGACAACTGGATGTTACAAGAAAATATGGGCTTTTAAGTCGTTGTTGTATGTTCCACTTTGATAATTTTATACTTAATTTAATACTACGAAAAAGCAAAACTAATAATCAATTATTAACAACAAAAATATATCAATTTTTAATTTCAAGTGAAAGTGAAATAAGTAAAACGCTTGGACATCATGAGCATGACATTTCTTGACATGATATTGATTGTTTGAGAGAAATTCATTTCCGAAGGAAAAAAAGCTCCGGTAATAAAATAGTTAAACTTAGTAATACTTTATAAATATTTAGAATGTCTATCTATCTACATGTCACGCTAGCGCACTTGCGGGATAGACAGAGAGAACCAAGAGCCACAAGACGCGGTCCTTACACACAACGCTCGCTTCTTCCGCATTCATAGCTCTTTTCATGTAATATAAAATAAATGTAATGTTATAGTTAGCCTTGGAAAGAAGGATGACACAGTGATAGTCCTGTCTTTCGTTGGCTCCGATCTATCGCCGTTTTTGGGCACAGTTTGAATATTGGAAGTCATTTACGAAAATTAACCTTGCCTAGTGCAGCTTGCTTACTTACCACGATAACACCAATCAGAACCAAATGAACTTCAAGAAACTGTAACGCCTCCCGGATGTCTCAAGATTTCCGACATAAAGTTACCGCAGGATGGTAGATGGCACGATATTTTCGCCGGCAAAAGGGAAAGAGGGAAAGGGACTATCAATTAGATCGATCTCCTCTTAATCCTTACGACCTAGCTATGACTTAGGCAGTGGCGTCAAAGAAAACTAATAGATGATTCCAGCATACGCAGCAAGCTCATGTGTAACTTGATGTAAAGTGGTTATCGTTGCCATTGAACGCTTGCGTATGTGATAGCCTGCTGAAAAAGGGCTAAATTAAAAGCGCCCGAAACCGAAGAGCATGTGTGAAGAGGTTGATGAGTGTGGAAGTGTAGAGAGATAGTTTGGATCGGTGCACCTGGCGTTTCATAATCTCTGCCTACCTCAATAAGAGACGGGCGTGATGACGGGCATATATGTATGAACGCTTACAATACAGGAAGCGTCTTTCGCACGTTTCCTCTGCTGCTAACACAGAGATTCCTCCGGAGCTTACTGATAGCTTTTACGTTTACTGTCTGTTTGCAGTGTCAGTTTTCTGTGTTGTGGAAGTACTTTATTAGTAGAGGTGTGCTTTACTTCTCTTTTCTTAACGATTGTTATTCATCGAAAAAAGCTCGACAGACGGGTTAAGACATTTATCTCGCTTATTTGCGATGTCGTTTAAAGTTTAGAGAAACTCTAAACGTTGTTACCTTGTGTGATCGATTATATTGACACACACCTCGACGTCATCGAACGCCTGAAATACAGCTTTTTCCTCGGTTTCTAAGGATGCTACTGTGACATTGAAAAGCTTATACGCTTCGTCAAGAATTAGGTTATCAAATGCAAAAAGAATTTACAAAAATCAGCTTAGTAATTCCAGAGATTTGCGCGTTTAAACAACAAACTCTTCCGCTCTATATATTAAAATATTAAAAAATATAAAAGAAGAATGCGTACGAGTTCATCTAGTTACTAAATACCTAATCGTATTAAGACACAAGAACTACCCTTTAGTTTTCACTGAAAAGCCACACAAATTTAAAACACTTGGTGATATCTGTTCTTAAGAATACATCTAATCTCCTTGATTGCAATGTGAAAAAAAACTAAATAAAATGAAAAGAGTACGCACACATATTTTAATACATTATCTACACCAACTTAAAGGTAAAAGACGAACGATCGGAATGCAATATCTATTGAATGAGAGAGCAATTAATAATCAACATTGGAAAGCGTAAAAGATTACACGAGAGCCGACGAATTCTTTAGCGGGCGCGCATTGGGCCGGCCGCGGCGACCGGAGACCATGTCAATACCAGGACATTAACCAGCCTCACCGCGGGATAGATGAGAAGTATCAATAACGACAAACCGATTGCCAAACAAACTTTATACCACATTCAGATCACTAACTGTAAAAAGGTATCATTAAAATGACTAATCAAACGATCAACATTCAAGAATCCAGTAAATGTTAATTATATGTTGGAATTTATTGAAATTATTCGAAATAAAATTAATTCTTGTTGTGATATTTACTAGAAGAGAGGTTTTGGATGTTCGTGGTGAAGTGGAAGGCTCCCGCGGACCGGTTCGGATAAGTGGAGCATCAACCTCAGCAGAACGCGATTCTGCCCAAGCACCGCTTCCCGCCCGCCCGCGGCAGCCTATCGGTGCCCAAGTTTGAAGGAATGCTGTTCACCGAGTGTGCATCATCGTTATCGATTTGGAATTCGGCAGACACGTCATATCAGACTTCGGAGCTGACACTTTTGTACGTTTTAACGGAGTGCTTTAGAATATCGTAAAAATAGCTGACATGATGTTTTCCTTTAATGGGATATAGTACGGTAGAATTAACTAGAGGTTGATACAAATTACAACGAATTTTGTCAGTCCACGAAAGAACAATTTATGTAAAGCAAAGGACTCTATCTCACTGGGCGTACAGCTTAAGCTGTGATACGAGCTTCGAGCTATTGCTCACTAAGATAAGACTTCAGGGGAGCAACCTCCGCTGCGTGTTTTATACTTAAGGCTGTTGCACTGGGTGCATAACAGCGATGAGTAGCTATGTGCCAGACTTGTTACTGCTGCTAATAAAAATGGAATCGTAGCAGGACTCTGATGTAAATATACGCAATTACGAAAATAATCAGTTTCAATATTATCCGTCCATTGAACCAAATGGATTTTAATATAATTTAACCGTTATATTTCAAAGTTAATATTTAGACTACATGTTTAGTTCAGAAATACTTAGGATATTGCAAAATACTTGATAAATCAATCTCTACGCGGGCGGAACCGTTGTCGGCAGCTAGTATTTTATATGAATAGATTTTAACGATTATATGCGATAATTGTAGTCAATGCAGAAATTAATTTAGTTACTAAAACATTCACTTAAACATTAAGATAATTGCAGAATAGTGAATACAATGGTAGAATTACCCCTATGGTGGAGTGCACCGAGATCGGAATCGACGCCGCATACGTCACGCGACCGCATTCCATGGCGCCTCCATTCATGACGTGCGAGAGAGAGGACTTCACAAAACCTCTAGTAGGAACGAGAAAGACGAACGAGCGCCGTTACCCTGTATGGGAATGCAATTCGTAAGCGCACGCGCACAGATTTGATGTCGGACTTGGTGCGTTCCATCTCACGCGAGTCAAGCGAGCTATCGGCATCCCGCTCGCTCGCTATGAAACGTTTCGGCACAGGGCATATCTACCGATGTTTGCATACCGGCAACGGTGTGATTTGATCGATTGCCGGTTTCCTGTGAGAAACACAGGTTGTTTGTCGAGGCAGGTGGCGAGGTGCGTTACCGTTAACTCTTTGTGTGTCCGGACCGCACGCACACTAATTCCTAAGAAGGATTTGTCTATTTAAAGCATATTACAACTTTATTACGGCTGCAAGTTGAATTGTTGTTGCTGTCCAGTGAAAATTAAGATACTTAATTGCAAGCCTTACACAGCCGCATAGTCTTTGATCTTTAAATTTACTTAACTCAGTGAAAGAAAACCATAAATATTGTTAATTGAGATTTTAAGTTAGAAGCGAAATTCGTCGGTCTTAAAGAAATAAGGGCCATCGCTCACTTGAAGATTTACGAGCTGTCAAAATCGGCAGTCTATATCCAAATTTTGCAGTCACTTTTTGTAAGTTACATCGGGTGACAAGGAAGTATACAAACAATCGGTAAAAAGTTTACAGGATAATTTAAAGAAGTTAATGAAGAAATCACGGCTGCTAGCTGGTAACCTTATTAAATCAGAGAAACTCAGCTGAGGAGTTTGATGGCGTCGACTAGAATACGCAAGTTACGCATCTCCGACCGTAGCCTGTCTAGGTTTAGTCATTTCGAGTTCCTCCTCCATTTCGAAAGGCACGTCATGCTGTCGGCCCCGGCTGTTTTCGATAGATTACTGTTTTTAAGTTATCCTATGAGAGGTAGAATGACCAAAATCAAAACCATAATGTTATTGATATCAATATAATCTGTATAAATAAAATCAATTGCCCCATGTATCTAGACCATGCCTTAAGAACGGGTCGATTGATTTGGCCGATTTTTTTATGGAAAATGCTTGAATTTCGGTTGAATATTTGTACTAAAATCTGAGATTTCAAAGTGACGTCCATTTTACAGTTCTATTGTTTGTTTTTATATAGCAAATAATTTCGCGCGGAATATGGATATTTACTGAATCGAAATATTATAATGAATGAAACGAACTGAATTTTAACAGTTATTATTTCAGTAATGAACATATTTTGGAGGGGTTAAAATTTTTGCAAAACACTAAATTGATAAATTCGGTGTGTTCCTCCGCGACTGATAGTCAACGCACAATAAACTAGTGGAGATAGGACAATGATATAAAGAGAACACAATTAGTATTATTTTAAGCTAAGTGCACTTCTCAATTTCTTCATTAGTAAAATTCACCCGTGCGAAACAGGGCTAAACCCAGATCGCTAGTTGAAAATAAGTTCCGTTGACATATTGACATTACATGACGTCGCAAGATTGTGAGGTATCTGTCACTGTCATTCTCAACCTGCGCGGCCTGTGATGTTTTACGCAAACATAATCACGTGTGCGGATAAGCAGATTTAAATTTTGTAGGAATCGACAAATAAATCAACGTAATACTCTAGACTCAGACCCGATTAAGTCCTTTTCTTAGCGCTATCCCGTTTCCTTTTCTGTTAGGATTGGCGGGGTCGGCTACCTAAGTCTAAGGATTTGGCGAAGATACAGATTTTCACATCGTGCGACTGCCGTCATACCTCCACAACCAAGAGGGAAAGCCAGACCTTTCTTAGGTAAGGTCACACCACACGTCTTGCGAAATACAGTTTCTTGAATGTGCGGGTTTCCTCACGATGGTTTCCTTCATCATAAATATTTACATAAATGCGAAAACACGAATTTAGCGGTACATGGCAGGATTCGAACAGGGATCAGATGATCAATAAGTAGGTCTCTTATCCATTGGACTATCACAGTTCTGCTGCATTTAGAACTGAGTAGGGCTCGACTCAAGTCCTGAATGTGCTCAATTACAGTCGAAATGAAATTAGTTTAAGGACACTAGATTTATTTTGCAATTTTAGTTCTTTGAGTTTCAATTTCAGAGTATTGCAAATATTTTTTCATGCCAACCTATCTATCTATATGTTCACGTTTTATTTTTACTCCTATTCCATGCACCAAACCCGTACAAAAGTCAAACAGTCTAGCTTTGTTTGTACACAATCCCACAAATAAAACTATACCACCTCGATGTTAGTACGAGGGCAATGTCATCGTGTGTTATCGGGTGTCGTGGGGCCTAATCGGTTCAATTCTAACATGCAATCAACGCAGGTATACACCTTATATGATACAAAATTTGGTTTTTTTATTTGTAATAGAAATGGTGCAGAGGCAAAGCAAGTTCAAATCTCTCTGGGCACATTTAACGTTTTCGTTAGTTTAATTACGACTCGTTTTTTTTATTTCTTTATTTTATGTGAGTTAGTTGTAAATGTTCATATTTATTCAAATTGATATATAATAATTTAATATATCTATAAGGAAACAAAATGAAACAGACACAACTAACAGTTGTTTATTACATAAAAGTATGATAAATAAATATTATACTATAAAGATAGAAGTTTACATTATAAGTTTACAGTTTCTTTAAGTCAGATAAGGAAGTTAAGTTGATCATGAGATTAGTGAATAAACATGCTATATATGTAGTTAGGAAACCTAACTTTTATAACAATAACATCACTCGCATTTTATTAAAAATTATCTAATTGATCACTTGTACTTTGAATACGGACTCAACCATCTTAATAATAAAGGTATATATATTTTTCGTCATTTTTTAGTTTTAAATAAAAAAAATAATAAAAACAATACAATTAAAAAGTTAATAAAGGATATAAAAGTTCTATCTATCTATAACTTCACGCCACATCCCTTGCGGGGTAGGCAGAGAATCGAGCGCCACGTGACTCGATCCTTACATATCTCACTCGCTTCTTTAACATTCATTGCTCTTCTCATGCACGCTCGCCGATTTCTAAGGCTCCTGACATCACCTTAGATAGAACACGATCAATTTGGTCATGATAGGTAAGTCTTGGCCTTCCCCGACTCCTACATCCTTCCACTTTTGCATTATATGTCTGCTTCGTCATTCTTTCATCCTGCATTCTTTCTGTTCGACTATGGTCGAACAGTCCATTACAGTCCATTACTACAAAATAATAATTAAAAATCAATTTCAACTTATCGCTGCATAAGTTAATTCGACAAAAACATAATGATTAAAAATACTCACTGTTATATGCATCGACGAGCAATTTCGCCGACGATACTCATGTTCTGTTCAAACAGAACAATTATTTGTGCCTTAATAAATATTATTACATAAACACGCCACAATACAACAAAAAGTTATATCAATGGAAAGATAACACAAACAACACAGCCGATATACGTATTGTGGGCAACGAAACACTTGAGGATTGATTGTTAATTCATATTAAAGCAAACTTGTTAATTCCTGCTCATTTCTTCGAAATACCCTCTTTTGAAAACAATTTTAATATAAATAGAAACAATTTTAACACAACACCAAGTATGCACACGGTTCGGCAAGGAATTATAATTATTATTCGGGGTCATAGATGGTGTACGCAAAGATTGTAATTTGCAAATAGTTTATAATATAATATAATTGTGAAAAACGGTAAAAAAATGAGAATATCTTGGGATTTGAAGATAGGATTTTATTAGGCTGAGCTGTTTTACGTAGCTTGGTTCAGGTTAGGCTACAAGACCTATGATGCGTATTTGAAAATTTAGTATCAGTATCAGCAATGCAAAAATACGACTGTCAACGAGATAACTGGCGAGAAACGAACGTGTTAGTGCAGTTGCGTATTTAAATTCGATTGCTGCACATTTAAGTGAAAAGCAAAAGCCGGCGCTGCAAATACAGCAACATACAACGTAATATGGATATTGTCGATTTTAATAAGTTACAATCTTTTCTGTGTGGCCCACTGTATATATTCAAGACAAACCTATTATTATCTATAAATCTGAGTTAAAATATCACTATAATTTTTAGATTAAACATTGCAATAATAACAAAAGTATTTATAATGTAGCTAAACAAGCAGATGACTTTTCCTAGCCCTGTGATCTTTCTTTACCAGCGCCTCGTTTAATAGACACCAGGGTGCACTTCGGCTCTAAAAATAATAATGAGCCTCCAGACTTCAAATACACACATCAAAAGTGTCTAGGGATCAAGCATTTTTATGCGGATTTCTTGAGATTGAGATGTGGCTTTGTAATAAATTTATGATTTTATAAATTTATATGGATCCTTTTTGGTGCATTTCATAATTTGAAACAGGAACTGTCAATCAAATTCGAGTAAAAGATGAAAATCAGCTGTCAATATTTTCCCTATAAAAACATACAACGCATTGAAGACATTATTAGTGCTACTGTTTCCCTACTACTGATTAAAACCAACGTTATTATGGAGCGGCGACGTCATTTAAGCAGGGAAGAAATGCTCAGAGCCGTGGGAATGATAGAAGCTGGTTCCCGGCAACGTACTGTGGCTTTAGCTCTGAATACAAGTCAGAGTGTTATCAGTCGACTTTGGACACGTTACCGAAGCACTGGTACCGTGGCTGAGCGCCATGGAGGACGGTATCGCTGCACCACACGGAGACAAGACCGATACATTCAAATCACAACTCGAAGAGCTCCAACAATAACCGCCATGATGTTAGCCGTGACGCTTCATCACTCTTCAGGGAACTTAATTAGCGACCAAACAGTCAGAAACCGCTTGCATGAAGTGAACCTTCATTCCCGAAGACCGCTAAGGATACCACCTATAGCAATGCACAATCGTAGGATTCGATATCAATGGGCTCTTGAACACAGAAATTGGGCAGAAGAACAATGGCGTTTCGTGTGCTTTTCTGATGAGTCTCGTTTTGGTATGAGACCGGATACAAGACGTATACGACACTGGAGAACCCCTGGACGCCAACAGCGATTAAAATCCTGCCAGGAAGTCCATCCTTATAGTGGTGGAACCATCATGGTATGGGCGGGTATTTGGATCGGCGGAAGAACTGAGTTGATTTGGATCAGAGGCAACCTCAACGCTCAAATTTATGCTGAGACGATTGTATCAGACGTCATCGTTCCTCTACAAGTGCAAATCGGTCCCTTATTTCAGTTAATGCATGATAATGCACGACCGCACACCGCAAGAGTTGTAAGACAGACTCTAACATCAATGTCATGCCCTGGCCTGCTCAGTCGCCAGACTTGAACCCGATTGAGCATGCATGGGATATGCTACAGAGAAGAGCTCTGCCGAATATGGAGGGTATCCAGTCGCAAGAAGACCTTTTTTTGTTGTTGCAACGAACATGGGCGGCCATTCCACAGCGTGATTTGGATGAACTCATTTTGAGTATGCCAAACCGATGTTCTTGTGTTGTTAGTGTTCGCGGTAGAAACACGGATTATTAATTGTTTAAGTTACCCAATAAAATTTTAAAGAAAACTGTTATTTCAGTCTTTTTTCGAACTTTAATGTTAGTGGTTCAAATGTCAAAAATCCCTTTATTATGAAAATGGCAAATTTCTTTATTAATGCAAAGGTGACTTGGTTTATCGTTACTGTAGACAAACGAAAACACTTTATTTGATGAATCCTTAAAGAAAATTTAAATTAATATCAATCAGGAGAAAAGTTATTGCAAAAATATATGTTGATCCCTAGACACTTTTGATGTGTGTATATATTTTTTTTGTTTTATACAAAGTCGGAAAGTATACAAGATTCCGGCTCATTTGATGTAAAGTAGTTACCGTAGTCTATGAACGCTTGTAATGGATTAAGTATCACTCGCGCGATGCCACCTCTACTGCTAACACAGTAACTCTTTAGGAGCTTACTAGAGACCTCAATCACACGCAGAAACAAACACAACAACCCTCTAGGGAGTAGATATTTGGCTGTGGTTTTCTGTGAGGTGAAGATACTCGTACTTCCCCCGACGGGCAGCTTTGATGTACCCTGTCTCTCTTACCAACCAACCAAGACAAATATAAATGCACACAAATGTTCATCCCGCATCGGAATCGAACTCATGAGTGTTGGTGTCGAAGTAGCGTTACTAACGACTGCGCCACCGAGCACGTCAAAATTTATTGGTTATATATGGAACAATATTAAGCAGCGTACACACCTCGCCGTACGGACGGACGTAACATAGTAGCGACCGCACTATCGGTAGATTCTTCCAGTACTTTCTTATTGCGGGCTAAATGGAATGTGGTTGGTTAGGCACGACGACTACGTCGGAGTTCCAACTCATATTTGTTGTTATAACAGGTTAATATTTTTCAACAATATGTTTATAGTCACTGATATTTTCTAATGCTTTTTAATAGATATTGAGTACTAACCAGCAGAAAATACCAGGATTGAGTCAAAGAGGGCTGCAACGAGCTATTGCAATGGGAGCATTGAAGAGTCTAGACTCTGTTAGTTCGGACACAATGAGATGACGATGGAGGATAATGGCCTGAAGAGATCATACTGACTTGACAACTATTTCCGGTTTTCATTGGGTAGGACATTCAATGTACGGACTGAAAGACCTACGAACCCTTATGCTAATAAGAGGGCAGTTAATGCTGGCCTAAACCCACAGGAGCGTCTTACCGTCCCTATACGTTATTGTAACTTTAAGCTCAATATTACTATTACCTCTACCACAACAAATACAAACGGTTTAAAAAGCTAAAAGCCTGTAAAATAAGCTAAATAAGGCTACAATTCTAAAAACGGTAAAAACCTTATTCCTTCTTCTCACACTTTAATTGAATTTTGAAAACTACTTTTCATTATACTGATATTTTCCTGATATATTTTATAAATTAGACTCGGACAGTAATCCGACTATCTCTAGCTTAAAATGTAGTTCACGTGGGTCCTACCTCTAAATACACATATTATATCTTGAATAATAAGACCAAGAGAATGGGGAGAAAATGACTACTATATAAATAAATAAATAATCTTCTTCCTAGCGTTATCGTTTCTTTATTCATTAGAATTGGCGGGGTCTATTACCTAAGCCTAATAATTTGGCGAAGATACTAATTTTTACACGGAGTGACAGCCGTCACACCTCCACGACCCAGAAGGAAAACCAGACCTTTCTTAAGTTAGAGCACACGCCTTTCCAAACTTGGACATGCGGGTTTCTTCACGATGTTTTCCTTCACTGCCGAGTAAGTGATAATTACAAATATGTACAATAATTATGTAAATATGCCCCGAAATCACGAATATAGTGCACTCTATAATTGTAGTATAATTGTATTGTATTAAGGTTAATTTTCAAGCAATGACGAATATACGTCAATAATTACAATAAGTAAACATCTGTACACAATATAAAATTAGGTAGCCGATTGTAGTACGTCTTGTGCTACGCTTCAGATAGGCACATCAAAAACACTATTCCAGAATCGCGGAAAAGCTACGTACGGCTTGCAACACTGATAGTAAAATCTTTTCACCGGCTCTTTGATAAAATTCACGTTTTAATTTGTTGGTAAAATCTATTGTCACTAAGCTTCATCAGATTTTCTAAAACACCGCTATCATAATAAACCAATTGACGAGGTACTTGAAACTTTGCTGTCTGAATGGCAAGAAAGATGGGAAACTTTTACTAAAGGACGCCACTTGCATCTGTTCTTTCAATCAGTGCGAGACAGATTAAGTAAAGAGTGGTTAGAAGTGGATCGTCCTGTTGCGCAATTTTTCTCAGGGCATGGAAAATTTAGTTCGAAGCTCTTTTCGTTTAGATTTGTGACATCGCTTTTATGTGAGTGTTCTACAACAAATCATGAATTCGAGCAAACAGCACATCATGTTCATCAAAGCTTCATCAGCTATCTAAATCTACATGTTCACGGCAGATCCTATGGCTCCACAAGGCAGACTTAACATGAACTGTAATAAATGGGAACGTGATTTTGTCTATCTGTTTGAGTCAGTCAGTTAGTCAGGGTTTTTTGCGCCTTGATTTTTGGCGCATAAGAGCTTCGAGCTACAAACTCTTTGTTCGGGCCGAATTTTGAGGGCGAACCGCCCTTGAGTACTTAAATTCCCGCTTACGCGGTTGTAGGAAGACATTTACTATTTATAAGACTGACTGACTATACGAGCATAATTTACATACTTTATATGTATGTGAAGACGAAAGGGAATGGGTTGGGTTACCATGGGAGGGGGATAGCACGCCGGACAACAAGAACGCTGGATTGCCAGAACCAGGCATATGGCCGTGATGTATGTTAGCACGACCGTATTCCTAGCCTTTGAACAATTGTCCTGCCGCCGCTAGGGATATACATGACTGGAAACCCCCAAATACGTACAGGAGTGCCACCCGCCGACGACAGGGCATACAAAAGATCAGTTACTATTTGTTTGTGTAAATTGTTGTATATAGCCATGCGCATATCTAACCATTCACATCAAATATTAAAAGTAAAAGTAATTAATAAGATTCCTTGGTTTGCAGATGTATTACGAGGGCATCCATACATCTACATGTACATCTGAAAGAGAGAGACAGAAAATATAGGAATATTAATAGTTATAGTTTAATTGTAAAGTAAAATGTATTAAATAATTGTGATGTAAATATAGTAAATCGACCCAAGTGGTCGATTTATTTTATTTAAAGTTAGAAAGTTTTAATTTGATTTGTTTATTTTTAGGAATCTTGTTAGGTCGCGTGGTCCGTCTCGGCACTGTTCAACGGAAGACCTGGAGTGGAAGGGAGCTATTTCTCTGATGTGTTTGAATTTGGAGTAATGCGCGCGGTCGAACATCTTACGCGCCGTTTCAACTACAAATTCTTTGATAGTCTACACACGAAGATCGCGAACTATCACATCATTTTTGACGTACCGCCCGGTAGTCGTGAGCTGAGCACCGGTCGCAGGGCTCCACATGCAACCTTCGCTTGGGTGGTTATGTGGTTTACATAGGCCATAAACACCTAGGTAGCGTGTTCTACTCTCCCAGCAGATTTTTTTTTATACAGATCGGGAGGCATACAAGCATACGGTCTACCTGATGTAAAGCAGTTCAGTAACTGCTACAGTTAGCCTATTAACGCTAGTAACATATATTACTCGCTGCTGCTTACACATCCATTTCTTAGAAGCTTACTGGTGACTTCGCTCACACGCAGTATCATAACAACCCTCTATGGAATTGTTATTTGGCTACGGTTTTCTGTAAGGTGGAGGTACTTCCCCAGACGGGCTGCTTTGATGCGCCCTACCTCTCTTAAAACGTCCAGACCAAGACAAACAGACATGTTCATGCACACAAATGTTTGTCTTGTGTGGGAATAGAACCCACGAGCGTTGGTCTCAAAGTCGCGTCTTTCACGACTGAGCCAACGAGCTGCATCAGCGAACATTACTAGGCACACGTGTTGGCGATGATGGGTCTAACATTTTGTACCTGTTTTTTTGGGAGTCGAATTTTAGGGTTATACCTTAGGGGTTTGTTACTCTTGAATCCCATAATGGGTCCTTTGCATTGAGGTCTCCCATAGCAAACACAGGGCCTTCTCCTTCAAACATAGTTTTTATGTCCTCCTCATGAATCTGGGGTCCCGGGGGACGGTAACAACCATAAATCCGCATTTCCTCGTTTCCTTCCCTTGACCGCACTCCTATATTTGCAAGGGAGTGAAAGGGCAGGTGTTGCAACACTTCGCGTATGCAGTCTCTTCGGACCAGCGCCCCTGTACCTCTATAAGGCAACCTGTAGCTGTTTGCTGGTCTCAGCGATACACGTCGAAGTTTGCGACGCGGAAATGCTTTTTAGGACTAAGTTTAGTCTCAGCCATTAGTATGACGTATACTCGTGGGCGAATCGAAACCCCCGGGATTCCAATAAATAATTCGCAGATCCCTATCCATGATATAAAAGAAGCTGCGTAAGAGCGTTTGTTGCTGCTGACCAAATATCTAGGTACACCGTCTGTACATATCAACCAAGATTTCTACAATAACCGCAATTGGGTCCCTAGCTGCATACATGTTGGATCGAAAGAGTGCACCATGTGTAGTTTTTTGAGATTCTTGGATCGGCTATTGGTTGGCAAGTGATTTTTGTTGGGCAGAACTTTGGACGGTTTTTTGTGCTAGGTCGCCAATTGAACCCTCCCTAGGATTTAGGCCGCCTCCTAACCCCGCCCTCGGTACAGCGACGCCGCCCAACTGTGCAGTTGTCAGATATGTATTGTAAACTGCAGGTAATCGGCATAGATATGTTAAGTACCGCCTAACGATATTATTAAATAGTAGGTGTACAAAATGATCATAGTTTGCAATACGCCATCAATAAGTTCCCCTAATAGGACAAATTACGAGGATCAAAGTATTAAGTATGTAGGCACCGTTGCGATCTATTAACAGATTAATCGATAAGTAGGACTTAATAAAATTAACTCCCTCGGGTCCTGCTAGTGACATCTGTTAGCAATACTTTACGTTTTTCAGTAAGCATTACTAGGCCGAAAACCCAATGTTATCGTGAACGTCAGGATGTCTGGACCAAGAGACATTTTGAAGCTTAGAACATTTCTAAGTTTTTGTACCTATTACTAGTACCAAATGGTACTTGGCATTAAATAATTCGTACTTCACTGGAAAAATAGAAAGGTTTCACACATTGGTTTTACCTAGCTCTAACTAGTTCGTCGCTTCGTATTAACTTAGTACCTACGTAATCTGTAGCCCTACATATTTTTTTGTCAGCAATTTTCGATACACCAAAAATATTACACCTATGCGAAGTTTTCGGTGTTAAGTAAAATGTTTATTTTATTCAAAGGCATTAAATTACCTAGAAGCAATAATACACACATAAAGGTCTAGATTAGACTTAATATTTTGTATTTTTTTGGGGCGCCTGCAAAGAACTTTGAAGCAATGTTGCTCGTCGTATTTTATCGTACTGTTATGGTTTATGTCTTAATGATTTATTTTAATGCTTTATCAGTTTATAATAAAACAATTTTCCGTAACAATGTATAATAAGCATTGTTGTTGAGATGTACTTACAATTAAAAGCAGATTATGCTTGACACTGGAAGTCAGATGTGGTTTGGTGACTTTTATAATCCGCTCACCTGGTGCTTCAATCAGTTTCGTCAAACAAATGAAATTTGTTTGTATTATATATATATATATATATTAAACTATTACGTCATAGCTTGGGTTATACAGGTAGCTTAAAGCTCTAAAATAAAGCTTACTCTGCGTGGGGAGCCCGTTATCACGATAATTACTGCTACCTTTTAACCCAGTAACTACCGATATTACCTCTTAATTTCATTATGATAGTGTATTAGTAAAAACTGAGAACAGTTTCACTAACCTGAAACATTCTTTCGAAAGCAACCGAAGTACTCACACATGAATTCTGTGACATTTTGTAAAAGACGTCTTACATCAAGAGAGAACACTCCCTTCTTTAACATTCATTGCTCATCTCATGCACGCTTGCCGGTTACTAAGGCTCCTGATAGAACACGACCAATTTAGTCATGGTAGGTAAGTATTGGCCTTCCTTGGCTCCTACATCCCTCCACTTTTGCGTTGTATATTTGCTTCGTCATTCTTTCATCCTGCATTCTTTCTACATGTCCGAACCAACGGAGCATGCCTCTTCTTATTTTAACACCGACACTCTCTTTCAAACCAACTCTGTTCCTAACATCATCATTGCGAATACGGTCTATAATAGTCACGCCACAGTTTTGCACAACGCTCGCATTTCGACCGCGTATACACTTTCATGCTCTCTCTGCCATATCCAGCTCTCGCTTCCATAAGTAAGCGTTGACATTGCTTTGTTGGATTTGTCTCCGCCACGAATAGCAGAATAGCTATTAAAACGTAGAAAAAATAACGAAAAAAAAATTTCATTTAAAAATTTTCTCATAGAATTTATATGAAAAAACGTTATTGATATCTCAAGAATGAATTGAGAAATTTCAACGAATATTTTTTTGTTCATCTTGGTGAGAGCTGAAACACCTCCAGCGACAACATTGACCAGTTTCTTTTCGATTTGCAAAGGCAATTCATTTAAAGTTAAATTAATCGCCTGGAATCGTGGCCAACGTTCATTTAAATTTTAAACTCATCCCATATACTTCAACGTCGGGAGCGAAGCAGTGTGGTTTCTGATCATCCAGATGTGCGTTTTGCTGATGCTTTTGGTCGTATTTACACAGTTTATTCAAATAGTGACGAATGCTTCAACTTGCAATTGTTGCTGGTGAATGTTCGTCGGCCGTTTGCTATTTGAATCACTTCGAACCGTCAATTGTGTAGGGTGCCTAATATTTCATGGTTCATGTCAACCGCTCAATTTGCTTGAAAACGATATTCATTGAGACATGTCAATCGCTGAAGCAGTTGCTATATTTCTAAGTGTTTCCCACGGAAACCACATGAATTGTGAAACAAAAACGTATATGTATGTCAAAAGACATTTTACATCGAATTCGTGTCAGGTTAGGGAATCCTCTCGAGAATCTCGAGATGAATGAAGAGATACATAACCAGGCTTTGCTTTTAATCGAAGTCATGTGTTACATCATGTTAGTGTTAGTGAATGAAGTCAAGAATGCTACTACCAAATCGTGGAATGAACATCGCTTTTAGTCGAAAATTGGAATATGAACGTGAATATATTCGAATGAATTGAACCAGTTGGACCGATCGATCACTGTTGAACCCCCAATAGCAAGAAGTGTGCGATACGTTAACGTAAATGGCTTATTTTTCCTATATGCGCATGGTGGAAGTAGGCAGGCATATTTATTGAATTTGACCACCTTGCCCACCTTTCGCAAGATATCCGAAATAGCAGTTGCTTCTTCTGGGATAGCGGTCATGTTTCTAAAAAGACGAAGAACAACTCATACAGTATTGAAATTTTTGTTAAACCTTCAAACGACTGAAAAAGCGACATCCAACATTGCAAAACACTCAGCAAGCCCAAAGTTTTGGTAACAAGTAAAATCATAGTGAGGGATGAATGCACAATGGCGCATAAACGCGTATTGAAAGCGTATCTCTGCTAAGTCGAGATGTCTTGGAGGCGCAATGATTCTACTGCCTGGTGATTTTTGCAAAATACTACCCGTTATTTCGAGATTGACTGTTGCCGTTGAAATAAACGATTGCCTTACGTCATCGACTCTGTGGCGCTATGAGACGAAACTTCAGCTGACGGCAAACATGCGAGTTGCATTACTAAACGATCCATCTGCCGCAGGTCTCTCCAAGTCCGACTCTCGGTAATGGTCGCATTCCTGTTGACCAATCTAACGAATTGATTTCGTTTCCACTGAATTTTGCAATTTCTACTCAATAAATGACAGGTCAGGTTCATAAACAAAGTGTTCATGAGCATCTTTGATGACCACGTAAATCGCAATTGATTGAGTGAACGAGTAATTCTTGCGGCAAAAAACAAAAATGTAGAACATTTACACTTTACAATTCAAAATTAAATCGTTGATCTACTGCATTGCTTCAAAACTAAGTACTATGTAACAAACAAAGACGAAGCAACCACCTATACAACTGAATGTTTAAACTCACTGATCAGCCAGACTTGCCCCCGCACAATTTACAATTGAAGGTTAGCTCGGCAGTCATTTTAACGAAGGGAATCGACTCTTAGGCAATCTATCCAGCAAATAACTTAATATAAAGTAGTACAACAATGGTACGCGAATCATTTCGTTCGCATCTACAAAGCTAAGCCTTCGCAGCCATATGTGAATTACATTAGTTTCAATATGATTAAAATACTTCTCATTTATATTTTTGAACATTCATTATACTTAATTATTATTTGTCTTAATAAAAAACAGAATTTATTTGACCTAATAAAGTAACACAACATTTATTGATTCTGAGGCGGTACAAAGTTCGCCGGGTCAGCTAGTTGTTTAAAAAATGCTACCAGTTCTTGACGATCTTTTGCAGTTGACAAATTTTTGTGGGACCTACAATAAACAGATTTCGATTTTCGAGGTCAGTGCTGTAAGGAGGGTGGCCCAGGAGTTTGATCGGCGTGCTGTTCAGGAAGTTCCTCGTTATGAGCGCGGTGTACGCGGGCACGTTATCGTGGCGGAGCAGTCGGAACCCTGTGGGTCGCTTGTTGCTCACAACAAAGAAAACTTCTGCTGAAAGGGTGTGGTATGCCGCGGTATAAATTTCATGCCTCACACTATGAAGCTCTTCAAGTGGATAATTGACTCCTGGATCCGACAGGAGTGAATTGTCTTGGAGTTTTTATGGTTTCCGGCCTGGTTATGGAACCATGGACTCCGTTTCTGTTCTAAGGATTGTCATGGAGAAATACAGGACGAAAAATACGCCTCTGCATTTCTATTTTTAGACATAGAGAAGGCCTTCGACTGTGTTCCTCGTGCGTTGATCTAGTGGGCACTGAGGTCCAAACGGGTGCCTGAAGCGTATTGATATTTGCCGGGACATTTATTTCGACTTCTATTCTATGGTTAGGACTGTCGTTGGCGATACACAGCTCTTTCCAATCACCGTTGGCATCCACCATGGATCCGTCCTTAGTCAGTTTATGTTCAGCGTAATATTAGACGTAGTGTCGGACAGCATCAGAGATATACATGAGCAGCCTCCGTGGTTGCTTATGTATACTGACGATATTGCGATGGCGGACGCGGACAGGGGGCGTCTGGTAAGACAAAATGAATGCTTGGAGAGCGTCGCTTGAGAACGGCGGTCTGAAACTAAATGTGGCGAAGACAGAGTACTTAGCCTGTAATGTCTCAGATCCTACACTCGTTCGCATTGGTGATGACATGGTCGAGCGCAAAATATCCAAGTTCTCCGTGCAAAGAATATAGCAAAAAGATGATAATAATTTTATACGTACAAATTTTCAGTGCTTTATTTAGAGTTCTTTCGAATTAACTTAAAGTTTGTAAAATATAGACGTCTATATTTGATAATACCCTTCGCTGCTTCGATTATTCAAAAATATTACTGAATCACTTACTTTTACACTTATTACTGAATATATATCTGAAAGCCAGAACATATTTTTCTTTGTTAAATTCATAGCTGATGAAACGAGTGAGATGTGACCGGCCGCGTCTACTTCGTTCTCTCTGCCTAGCCCGTAAGGGAACTGGCGTGAAGATACAGATACAAGTTTATAGACATTAGTATTGTTAAATATAGTCTGATTGGAAAGATGTGGCATCAGAACGTCTCGAAATGTCTATCCTACACATTTATGGGGTCCATTATTTTGATAAAAAGTAGATAACATTCTTCTTTACATTCCAATCTACCCCTTTCTGTCAAATTTAGAGCAATAATAACATTTAAATCGGATTGAGAATTACATAATTCGGATCCCTACTTTCAAGTCATCTAATGTGACAGTTTGATACAATTTTAGGAACGTCCCGGCTATAGTCCAGTATATCTGTGACGACAATGATACTCGAGAAATACAAGAATAGAGCATTGTCGCGTCGATACCGTTACGGTTAGTCACATCCGCCTATAAACATACATTACAATAGCGAGAAATCTAAATATAGAGCAAATGAATAATGACACTTTCTCCGAAGAGTCAAGTTTTTCACAGCAAATATTATTTTACATAAATATTATTTTGTGTGGCCCTTACGTAAATAAATATAATTAAAAGCAAAACAATAATACACGCTGTACCAAGACTGAGAGTTGTTCTGAAAGAGTGTCCGTTTTAAGATAAGAAAAGGCATGCACCGTTGATTCGGACATGTAGAAATAATACAGAATGAAAGAATGACGAAACAGATATACAATGCAAAAGTGAAATGATGTAGGAGCTGGGGAAGGCCGAGGAAGACCGAGACTAACCAACCATGACCAAATTGGTCGTGTTTTATCACAAGGTGAAGAAGGAGCCCCAGGAACCGGCGAGCGTGCATGAATAGAGCTATGAATGTTAGAGAAGCGAGTGAAGTATGTAAGGACCGCGTCTTATGGCGCTCAGTTCTCTCAGCCTACCCCGCAAGGGACCTGACGTATACATACATATACGATAGACGATATACATAGGTACATGCCAATACTGGCAAATTCTGTTACACTGACTGATACTGAAGACTGTATTTCTAAAGACTCGACTAAGCCTAAAAACAGGCCCGTGAATGTATTTACACTGTCACGAAACAGTATATTCGAAACGGATTCGAAGTGTTCACTCAGATACCATAGATTTTCGGTGAATACTTTTCGATTCTATTTGATATAGTGTTTCGAGGCATGTGAATATGCATACTGATCTAAATGGACTTATGTAACCACTAACTTCGTCCGCGTAATGATACCATTATCGTGTTAATAAGCAAACTATACTTCTCTAAGCTCCGGTCTACTTCTATGTTAATGTCATTTACAATTCGTTTAGCAGTTTAGTCCTCAACGATACTTCCCGCCTTCACCATAAGCTATCAGATAAGCTTATGGTGAAGGCGGGAAGTATCGGGTGGCAGCACAATATTAATGTATTATTATTTGAACTCCACACAAGTTTAACGATGATATGTCACTTTAAGTGTTAGAGCCAAGTAATCATCTGTAGCATCGGTAGCTTTCGTCACAAATTAATATTCCATGCATACAACCTGTGCATCCTCCATATCTACCACAGTATGCTGTTTAAAGCATTTTCTTTGAAGTATGGTGAAATTGTGGAATCAACTTCCCTCGTCGGAGTTTCTAATCTATTAGGATAAAGCTTTGGTGTTGTTGTAGTCTAAGTGCGGCGGTGACCACTTAACATCAGGCAAACGAATGCTCGTTTTCCCCCTTTTATATATACATCATATATAAAAAATTAAGTAGACTTCAAGATTTTCTTACGTAGTTAGATCGCTTAATTGAAGCTTGTTTAAATGACAATCTGGTAACTTAGACTATTCACATTAAGTTTGGCTGATTAATTAATTTAACTTATGATTTACAGAAAGTCAACGGCTGCATTAATGTTGCCATATCTAAACCTTGTAATGTGACATTTGTTCAATGTCACAATCTGGATTCTCGCCAAAAATGTCAATAAGGAGAAAAATGTAAACATAGCCGCATTCTAGCACAGAAATAAGGTCGAATTGGCCAGACTGTCTCGTTCCCCGTTCGCTCGGCGGACATGTCTCGGCATATTAGGATCATTTTGAACTGGACAAGTTCAACAGAAAAATGTTTTTATTGCACGTGTTTCAGCCATTATACTTTCAACTAGAAGTGTCTAACAACTTCATAAGCATCGATAAGACGTCTTTAAAGTATAAGAGACACATGAACACTCTCTCCAATTTTCAAGGGTCAAGAGTGATCTGCTCTTAGCTGTACTTACACTACTATGTACGTAGTAAACTAAAGAATCTTTGACTTTGATGGGAGGGAATTATTAGAATGAAACAATCTAATTTGAAATATTCGTGTCAGGGCGATCCCTCGATCACATCACCAATGCAAATGAAAATGATGTCATTGCTGAGCAATAATGCGACAGCGTATTTACAATGAGGCAAGTACGTGCATAAGGCGCCAATGCGGATTTCCTTCGGCAAATGCAGCATTCCGAGCGAACCTTCGCTGTTAGTCAGCATCGGATTAACGATAACTGAGCAATGGTAGCTCACAGCGGTGAACAGATCATCTACTGTGAATGGGACATGCCATCCGTCCGACACAGTTGTATGTGGGCGTCGTATGAGTGTATCGGGCTGCGGTCCGGCCCTGGCGCCACTCCATAGATAATTGCTTAATCGATCTGCTGGTGGTGATTCGTGACGGTGCCTAATTACTGATATTCCGGAAAGACGTATCTATAGAGTCGATATCGGCCGTGGATGACCAACGTGATAATGATCTATAGCTTAATCGATGTCGTGCAACTTCACAGCTAATGCAGCTGGCCTTAAAGCGCAAGCCACACTGTGAGCTAAGCGAAGCTATCAAATTTAATCTAGCTTAGGATATCTTAAATAACTTTTACCATTGAGTTTACACAAATATATACGCGTAGTTTAGTTCGAGGTTGCAACAAATAAATAAATACAATTATTAGTGAATTGCCGTACTCACGTAGTAAATATATACCTACGGTACCACCAAGCAAAAACATGGTACCTCTAATTAAAAACTTACTGCCTCCGTGTCAGTGTGCTAAGAGCTTTAATACACTGAGAACCTATTTGTTTTTATATAGGTACCACATTAGGCAACCGAAATAAGTAAACAGCGCACCGTAATGATGATTGTAAACTATCACCTATTCTAATACCTATACTGTATTACTTGTAAATACCTGTACCTTGTTTGCCACTTTAGTGGTATAGTGGAAGAATATCCTAAACGCGTTGCCACCCTACCGCTAATAGAACAACTCTCGGGGAAACCGTCATTTAGCTTCGATCTTCTGTAAATTGAAAGTTTTTTATCGAACAAAACCATTATCAGAGAATCTTAGTTTAGTTGAAAATGTTAGACACATTTTTTATCATAAGCAGAGAATATATTGTAATATCAAAAATGAACATTTTAAGTAAGATTCTGGGACTAACCAATGGGGATGACAGCAGAAGAGCAAGAACATAGAGGGGGAAGACCTAGTAGCTAAGGTCAACATAATTAGCCAGATTAAGGCAGCGCAACTTCGTTGGCTTGACCATCTAGAGACGATGGAAGAGGATAGAGCAGTCAGATGGGTACTTATTGGAAAATATCCTGTAGGGAGAGATATCGATAGCGCGACAAGGTATGCAAAGATCAAATGGCTTATAACAGGCAAATTTCGGAGGCCAAGTTCCACTGGCTCTTAACTCATTCTCGTTTGCTAATCAACTCACGTGCGTATAAGTTCCTTTGAGTCTAAGGTCGATGATGAACCCCTTACAATATAATAAGAGCCTTCGTATTACATTTACATATAGCTATGTAGCAATACCATCAAATAGTTGCACGTATTCCAAGCATATCTTATGCATTTTATTGTCATAGCGTGCTAAATAATATGCCTCGTACAATAGACTACACTACACACAATCGCTAGTAAAATTAGTCATCCATTCATATTACCAAACGTGTCAAGGGCGGCGTGGCCAGCACCTAATCACAGTTTTACTCACTTAATACCATACAATTTACTCATGAAATTCTCGGAAAACTCGTGTGTATGATGAGAACCGGTCCTAGTCTACTAATGTGACTCACTCGTACGTCTCACTCTTGCATTTAATGGAACATGGGATGAGATATTTAAAATAAACGTTTTTAGTGTTCAAAATTTCGAAAGATCATAAATTACGATCTTAACTCTGGGAAAGGTCGTACGTCCCAAACAGCTTTTAGAGCTATTCGTTTGTTCCTTTTTGAAATCTAGAGTAGCTAAATTTCTGCAACATGTTGAGTACGAGCCTTGGACAATGGTACGAGTAGATCCTAATGTCTCTTATATGAAACGCAATCTGAATGTTTGAGTAAGAGGGTGATTGGTAGATCGAAACTACTTCGTCGTTGGTGAGCTTTTTACTAGCCACTAGAACTACTTTGATGCGTCATATATCTCTTAGGCTAGCTAAACGTGACCTTCGATCACAGAGAAATTCCAGACGACTAAACTCATCCATTGGCAGATTGCGAGCGACCCAACTTAACTTGCGTGTGCGATAAGTCTGACCCACGCGCTAACGCCATTGAGCCCCTCGTAGGAATTCTGACTGAGACCAAAGTTCAATTAGTCTGTTGGGGACATTTATACGTACAATAAAATTGTAGAAGTGGCCATATTGCCACACCTAACATAGAAGTCATATTTCAAATTTGTGTCTATCTGTACCATAGTAATTTGTCGTAAAGAGGCGCCGACAAGGATTTACCATGGCGACCGTATAATTACACCAGATATTGATGGAAGTAAATGTCGTAAGGTTCCATGTATTCTTAAGAATTTAAAGTGTTATAAACTAAGTTAATTTCCTGTGTTGTGCCCTGCGTCTGAAACATTTTTCCAGCAGATTAGGACGTACGCTAAAATATAGGCGGACGCACGCAGCGGGAGCTCATTGTATAGAATCAACCTTCGCGCGCGTCCTAACTTTAGCCATGCTCGTAAGTTTTTGCGAAACGAGCTTGAACTCGTCTGTTTTCGCATATACCCAAAGCCAAAACCCACAGGGGCTGGGAAAGCGAGAAAGTAATTCACCCGTGAACCGTTTGTAACATTAGTATTTGTATGCAACCTGTCACATAAAAAGCGATTGCACCGCGCCGGATGCGCCCGCTTTTTATGTGATAGGTTGTATATAAACACGACAGTTACGTTAATTCCCATTCCGGATCACCGCCGACTTCCCGCTTTTCGCGCTACTATGAGTTTTAGTTTGTGATGAGCTTACCGCCAATCTTCGGCACGGTTGCGCGGCGAGCGGCTCAACACCTCATACAGCAATAATTGAATAACGAGCCGCCGGACCGAGGAAGTACCATATGATAAAAATCGCAGCCGTATAACGATACCCTGAGTTATTACTGTATTTCAAAGAGTGAGTGGGTACATCAGCAGCTCCTGAAGAGTTGCTGACTCCACCACTCATGAGCTGCAGAGTGAGTGAGGGAATCAAAAATTCCTCAATCAAGCAAATGCTGCTAGCTGGTAGTTTAAATCTCCGAAAACCGACTTCAATGCAACTTTATCAAATCAATGTAGCACCAATCAAACGTTAGGTTCTTCTTCTTTTAAATGGAGTGACAGCCGTCAAACCTCCACGACCCAGAAGGTGAACCAGATCTTTTTCAAGTTAGGTAACACGTCTTCGAAATATAATTTCATGGACTTCCGGGTTTTCTCACGATCGTTTTCAAGTGCAAGAGCAAATGCCAATTACGATTATGTACATAAAGAACTACGAACCTAGCGGTACATGACCACAATAGGATTCGAACCAGGGGTGAGTCGGGTAATAGGATGGTTCGTTATCCACTAGGCTATGACTGTTATTAATCTAGCGCTACGTGTTTCCCAATACAAAAATAATAATAACAATTGATTAACAATTGTTGGGAAATATGGCTTATAGACACCCAGTCCACTTAAGTTTTTTCTTCGGTAGTTAGTTAAAAAAATATTAATTTTTGGTTAATCTTCATGTAAAAATCTGTATATAATCTCAAAGAAATTTGATACACACTTGGCACAGAGAGTGACAACCGTCTGCTCAATTCGCCTACCGCAAGCAAATTGATCGTGTTTCATCAGAAGTTCTTTCTGCCTAGCCCGCAAGAACCTGGTGTCCAGATATAAAAAAATGGCATTTTAAAATCAAGTAACGGAATTTTTACCCGTTGGGTACTTTAAGACTTCAGTTATGCACTTGTTGTTATTGCGAATGGCGCCTGGTCTGTCACATTTCGCATCGTTTCTCGGTTTAATATATACTTAGTAAGGACACATTACGCCGCGCTCGTTTCGCCAGACCGACCGACAATGGGTGTTTAATGTTTTACGTGTTTGGTTAAGAACATGTCGGCCCAGACACAGCGAAGTATTTAATAATACTCATATTACATTATATAAAATAAAATATTATTATAATAATATTATATAAAATTAAAAGGCAACGACAGCCCAGTGGATAAAGAACCGGCCTATTATTTGACGGTACTGGGTTCGAATCCTAGCGTGGGCATGTAATACGAAATTCACCTTTACGGACTTATGTACATATTTGTTATTATCACTTGTACAGCGGTGAAGGAAAACATCGTGAGGAAAACCGCACGTTCAAGAAATCATATTTTGAAAGACGTGTAACCTAAAGGGTTGGTTTTCTCTCTGAGTTGTAGAGGTCTATTAGCACCGTGCAAAGATCAATATGTTCGCCGAATCCTTAGGCTTAGGTAGCGGCCCCCGCCAATCCTATTGGAATACGAAACGGGATAATACTAAAAAGAAGAAGACTATATTATATAAAATTCATTGATTGTAGAGTTATATCTTGAATTATATGAAGACAATAGAAACTTAACTTGGATGATTATGCCTCATAAACTACTTATTACTTCTCGGAAGAGAACTTCTCCGGAACCGAACAGTACACGGTTTCAGTGCGTCACGATAAATTCCCCGTATAGCAGAAAAAAAGAGATGAAAATTTGGTTTTACCAGAATATTCTCATTTTATTTAGTTGGTTATTTTCAACGTTTTTGAGAAAAAATATACTCAAAGAAAATAGAAATAGGAAAAAAATAACTATTCAAGAGAAAAACACCACATAATGACAATCTGGTTCTTTGCCCGTTGCATTTTCATAAAAACACAGCGTTCAGAAGAAAATGTTTTCCTAAATTTCCCGAAACAAAAAAACAATTTCTCACATTTTAACATTAAATTAAAATATATATATTATTAATCAAAATGCATAAATAATATTTTTTGCCATTTAATTATTTTTAAGTCAACAATATATTCAAGTATTATAAGGTCGCAATAATATCAAATGTTATCAGGTAGTTCTGAAAGCAGTATTTGATAACCTATGTGCTTTTCATCCACAGTTTAATATGGATAGGTAAACGTGGTTGTAAATATTCTCGAAACGTTTTTATGGTACCGTAGCAAACCAGGAACTCTTATAGTTTCGCTATGTCCATCTGTCTGTCTGTCCGTCTGCGGCCCAGCGGTGCAGCTCAGAAACGCTTGATACTAGAAAGCGGTAGTTTGGCATATATAATTCCGCCTTTGCCCGTTGCATTTTCATAAAAACACAGCGTTCAGAAGAAAATGTTTTCCTTAATTTCCCGAAATAAAAAAACACAAGCACTTAAGAGTAAAAACGTATTGGGTTATATTGCACTTAACGGCCGCGCATTTAGGATATCATCAATTTTAATGTTCATATTAGGAGCTTTAAGAACCGACCAACCGGCCGGACATGAAAAGAGTTATTAATGTTAAAGTAGCGAGCGAGGTGTGTAAGAATCTCATCTTACGGCGCTCGTTTCTCTCTGTCCACTCGACAAGGGATATGAAGATATAAGATAGATGAATAGAAAGAAGTCTTTTTGCATGTTATAAATATGTTATTCTTTAGTCATACATAAGTGACAGTAATGTTATCCATCTATAACTTCACACCAAGTTCAGGGAGAATTGAGCGCCACATGACTTGTCCATTGCAAACCTCACTCGCTTCTCTAATATATATAGCTCTTATTGTGCATTCTCACCAGTTTTTAGGGCTCCTCACACAACATTTTGATAAAATACGTCCAATTTGGTCGTGAAATGCGTCTTGGGCTTCTTCATCTCCGATATCCTTCCTCTTTCGCGTTGTACATCTGTTTTTCATTATTTCCTATTGCATTCTTTCAACATGTCCGAACGAACGGAACTTTATCATAATCTTCAGTCATGTCGAAAAAGAAAGTCATCTAACATCAGTGCAATTGACAATTAATGTCAATTGCACACCTCCGAACGAGGTTTCGTGTAGCTTGCATTATCAGAGTGACAATACTTTTTTTTATGACACGCTATTTTAATTATATTCCTTTTATTGCCCATGACGTGTCATTTGAAACCTCAGCCACAGTACCCGGTGCAGTACTTTCTTGGTCGACAATACTACGATTGCCATGAAGCACCGTAGAGAGATGATATAAGTAGTAGGTTAACTTTTTTTAAATAATTATCAATGCTCGCAGTAGTCGTCACTTTTCATCTTCACGGACGTTAACACAGGCAGATGGTGAAAAAACTTTTTCAATAACGTTAACTAACTATGAAATATCGTGTATTGTTTCCGAAAAAATAATTATTAAATTAAAATATATATATTATTAATCAAAATGCATAAATAATATTTTTTGCCGTTTAATTATTTTTAAGTCAACAATATATTCAAGTATTATAAGGTCGCAATAATATCAAATGTTATCAGGTAGTTCTGAAAGCAGTATTTGATAACCTATGAGCTTTTCATCCACAGTTTAATATGGATAGGTAAACGTGGTTGTAAATATTCTCGAAACGTTTTTAAGGTACCGTAGCAAACCAGGAACTCTTATAGTTTCGCTATGTCCATCTGTCTGTCTGTGCGTCTGCGGCCCAGCGGTGCAGTTCAGAAACGCTTGATACTAGAAAGCGGTACTTTGGCATATATAATTCTTTTTTATTCGCGTCCATCCCATGGTGTGGGGATTGTTAGATAGGTTTTAAAAAAATTGAGGATATGGGCAGATCATTTTTTGATATATAGACTCAAGGTAAATTAGTTTAAAAAGTTTTTTTTGATGGGCAAACATTTCATTTTGATGGGCTGTGTAATCGGTCTGCTGCGAAATTTGATCTGCTGTTACGAAAGACTGCTGCTGCAACTGATTCGACTTCGAACCGTGTAGCGTCTCTCATCTGTTTCTTATACACTTTCTTATACCACTAAGAGGACAATAGCATATGGACCTCCCAGGTGGTAACTTATAAACCCAGGGACATCATTTACGCATTGTCAGGAAAAATAGGTGTATGCGAATTCCCAGTGTAAGTGATATCAAATGTTTCTTTGAAGTTATCCTACTGTTTGCATCTCCTTACTGTGCCTTAACATTTAGATCAGGGCGATTTGCAGGCTGCTTTTCACTGACGTCAATGCATGGTTACGTGAAATCTGAGCTTTAGATTACACACACGAGCAATTATATCGACATGTGACGCGTGTGCTGTTAGCATGACGCATAATATGCGTGCCTGACGCCGGCGGGCGCCACCACGGTAATTGATTTCATAAAAATTATGCAACGTTAATCATAACGGATAATAAAAATTTTAATATGAATGTTGTGTTTGTAAGTCAAGTTCTTTTATGACTCCGCACCGAAATAATAAATACGAAACTGGCGTGACTTCATCCACCCGTCTATGTCTAAAGTCTGCTTCGCCGAATTGACGCCAAAACACACACTGGGCTCATGTTGCTCGGTGAAAAGACAGAAAGAAAGTTGTGAGGCATACAAGCATATGGCTCATCCGATGTAAATGGTTTCTGTAGCCTATGAACACTTGCGATTTAAGCATAAAGCCTGACGCGTTGCCAACCCTGTTGCTAACACAGCAACTCCTTAGGAGCTTACTGGTTGCCCGGCTCACTCGCAGGAAAACTTCAACTATCCAAGGAGTTCTCACTTGGCTTCGGTGTTTCTGTGAGATGGCGGTACTTCACCAGTTAGGCTTCTTTATTTTCCCGAAAATCAAATATATCAGAGATTTGATACTTACTAAGTTAGAAGAGCCCGTAATGAATGGATGGATTTTTCAATCAACATATGGAAAACATGCCGTTCGATCAGTGGTCTTGTTGTATGGAAAATTGTTTGGCCGAAGGAAAAAATATAAAGGTCACTATTATGAAAACAATAAATATATTATTTGGATCTTAACTTGATTTGTGTATATATATATATATATATATATATATATATATATATATATATATATAGCCGCGAATTTATAATACTTGATAGTACAAGACAGTAGATTTCTACTTGTTATTTAAAAAGGTAATACAAGAGAGTATCTTTACTTGCAGGTAAAGAATATGATTATTGGAGACTGGACACATTGGAGCTCAATTCTTGAAGGAGATTATAGACTATTCAAGAGCATGATTCGACTCTTAAAACAGAGGAAAAAGGAGAAAGTAGGATTAGCGGTTCCTACGGGATACTGAGCAAACGCGTGAACGAACATACGTTTATAATGATTTGCTCAATTGGACACCTGGCATCACTTCCCAGTGTTCAATTGAACTAAATGCATCATTGAAAACAACAAGTTTAGAAACCCATCATCATGTCAAAACCTACGTGCTAATTAAAAAACGAGATTCTGGTGAAAAAGAACTGGGGCGTACCAAAGCAGCCCGACAGGGACAGGACATCCACTCACGGAAGTCCGCAACTAAATAACAGTTCTCTGGAAGATTACTGCAAGTGAGCGGAGTTACCAGTAAGCTCCTAAGGAGTTGCTCTCTGAGCGGCGTAGAAGGAAAAAAAAATGAATTGTAGACAGAAAAATATGTCAATGGTTACCATTTCAGGAATGTATATCAGTACCATATGAAACGTTTCAACGAGCTCCGTAGCGCAGTTGTAAGTAAAGCTACTTTAACACCAACGCTATTAGGTTCGATTTCCACACAGGACAAACATTGTGTGCATGAGCATGTTTGTTTGTCTTGGCCTGGGTGCAAATAAGTGAGGTAGAGCGCATCAAAATAGCCCCTCTGGGGAAGTAAGTATCTTTACCTCAAAGAAAAACCGCAGCCAAATTGCAACTGTCTGGAGGGTTGTTGTGTTTGAGCGAGATCACCAGTAAGCCACTAAGAGTCGCTGTGTTAGCAGTAGAGGTGCTATCGCGCGGGTGATAGTTAATGAATAAAAGAAAAATTACAGCGGCCTGATCATAATGAAAGAGAAAGACAGACTTACTTAACATATATATGATAACAAACAGAAGATTAGCCTACCACGAACAATTTGGTGTGATAACAAACGGCCAAATTTATGAGAGTGGCGTCGGGAGCACTAGAGACTAACAAGACTAACTGACAAGAGACTGAAGTGTGTATGGACAGACACGAGGCGCTCGGCTCTCCTACTCCTACCCCGCACATAATACTATTATTTATTATAACAAGTACTGAAATGCTGTCCTGCAGAAATATTTCTTACAGAACTGATTAACTAATAGTAACATTTATTTTCTTGTTAATGTTATGTTTAAATAATGTTAAGTTCTCCAAATCGAATATATTGCCAACAAAAATTTTGAGACATTTAAAATTGGAATCGTAGACAATGTTGTTGGACCGTGGAGCCATTAGAGCAGATCTATCACAACAATGAGCAGTCAACAATCGCGGTGAGTGATTAGTCGTTTTAGTTTAGACTATTATACGTCCGGCGCTGGCGCACAGGAAATCGTAAAAGCGCATCTAGAGCGCAATGCGCGGGCGCATCTTCCGGACGCGCTTTCCGGCGTCGTTCGCTTCCTGCTGTCCATTTTATGCGGCTAGTTTACTGGAACTATTTCAGGAGTTAGCGCCGCTCCCGGAAGCTAACATCGTGCATTTTAATGGCATAGCTTCACTTTTCCCGCAAACCGAAGTACTATATCCGATTGCTGACTATGGTATTGTAAATAGTAGAAAACAAATATTTTTGATATGCTTTTATAGGTCGACCTATAAATGTAAAGTAACCGAATTTCAACCACTTCAATTTGTTGTCTTCTCTTTTTCCTAGCGTTATAACGGTTTCTAATCCACTAGGATTGGCGAGGTCACAAACATAACGATTTGGCGAAGATACTGATTTTAAAATGGAACGACTGGCATCAGGCCTTCATGACCCAGAGAGAAAAATAGATGTTCCTTAGGTAACACGCCTCTTGAAATATAATTTCTTGGACGTGCGGGTTTCCTCGCGATGTTTCCCTTCACCGCCGAGTAAGCTATCTATCTATCTATAACTTCAAGCTAAATCCCGTACGGGATAGGTAGAGAACCGAGCGTCACGTGACTCGATCCTTACATAACTCACTCGCTTCTTTAACATTCATTGCTCTTTTCATGAACATAAGTCTTGGCCTTCTTCGGCTCCTACATCCTTTCACTTTTGCATTGTATATCTGCTTCGTCATTCTTTCGTCCTGCATTCTTTCTACATGTCCGAACCAACGGAGCATGCCTCTTCTTATTTTAACACCGACGCTCTCTCTCAGACTAAATCTGCTTCTAACCTTATCGTTGCGAATACGGTTTACAAGTGTTACACCACAAATTTTACGCAACGCTCGCATTTCAATCGCGTTTATCCTACTTTCCTGCTCTCGCTTCCATAAGTAAGCGTTGGGGCCAGCACTGCATTGTGTATAGCCAGCTGTGCCTTCTGAGTAAGCTATAATTACAAATATTGTATATATGAAAACAAAAATTTATTGGCTCATGCCCACGCTAGGATTTGAACCGAGAACCGACGGTTAACAGGCTAAATCTTTATTCACTCGGCTATCACTGCTATTTACTTAATCATTAACTAACCACTTCTAAATATAGTACCATCATTAAATTTGGTAATTTAGGGAAGTTCACCCAACACAGCATTCTGGTAACAGTTGAGGAGCCGGCTTCATCACAAGACCGGCTCTTCAAATGTTTTTGCTTTAGCGAGTCCTTTGGCAATATCCCGGCCGTTTTTTTTCAGTTAAAAAAAAAGTTTATTGTAAATCAAGTTATCGTTTGGCATTTCCAACAGCGTGTATCACCGACGTTTAATTTAAGTGTTTAAAAGAAAACAAGACAAAAATCCAATAGGCAAACACGAACGACTGTTTTAGAAAGTATCGCGTTAGTAAAGAATTCGTTATGAAATAGTATGAAAAGGTATTGTTTGTGGGGGCCGCAAAGGAAAAAATGAAAAAGCAAACAGTTGCGCATTCCATTGGCTAGTGCACGTGGTACATTCCAATGGGGTCATGCACCACACGCCGCGCGCGTGCGTAAAAACAAGTGCAACGTTCCGAGCGAATCCGGCACGTATATTAATTAACAAAACAAATGCAAACATTTATGCAATGCCTCCCCAAAAACGTTTAAAACCAATACCAGATTTTTCTCCTACGATTGGATTGTATTCGAAAAATATGGTTTATGTTTGTTTACATTGATTACATTGACATTGTTACGATTGATTATATATATATATATATATATATATATATATATATATATATTACGTTTATTTCAAAAGATCCTGCCTATCGTCCAACCAACTAACCTAAGGTTCGGATCCTGCCATGAGCATAAACCTACTACTAAATTTGTCTTTTCGAATTTATGTACTGTTATGTAAATATGTACATATTTGTAATAACTCAATAAATAAATAAGTCACTTGCTCAACGGTGAAGGAAAACATCGTGAGGAAACCCCTATGTTTAAGTAATTGTGTTTCGGAAGACGAGTAACTTAATATGAGAAATTCAAACATTTATTCAATACGTATCAGCGCTTAAAAGAACTGTTTTTTTTTTCAGAAGGGTTGATTTGTATTTGTTATATTAACGGTGTATTTTCAGAGATCTTTGTGAATAAAATATTTTATCCGTTTAAGAAAATCAGACAATAATGTATTTTATGCCAAATACTATCTATCTATCTATCTATAACTTCACGCCAAATCCCTTGCGGGGTAGGCAGAGAGATATGCCAAATACACGTATAGTAAATGACATGTCCAATAGGATCGCATTGTATTCGTCTTTTATTCATAGATTATAATTATACGTGATAATAGTCTACAAGTAAAAAACAAAGGATGACTTATTTTATCTCTCTCATTACTTTGCATGACTTTGAAAGGAGCCGAGATCGACGAATGCAGTTAATACAAAGATGAAACTGTGAATGAATGAGAATCGAATTGAATATTTATTTTAATTTTAATTTAGCCTTCTATATTTTATAGTCTTATAGACTATTTTTAATCGAGCTATCATTGGTGGGTTGGCCAGTGCTGCACGATCATTAATTAAAATACGTTTGAAAAATAAATTGATTCCGGAAACTGCACCTAGGACCTAATTTACTCGCATGTATGTACGTACAATGATATTATAATCGTACGACCATTTGCCAATCAGGATGTCACACTAGCCTACAAGTTTTGATCGAAATAACCATCGTAATGTAAAAACTAACAACCTTTCTAATCCAAGTAAATAATTTTATCCAAGTAATAAATTTAAAGCCCATCAGACACTGACATAAATTAATGACTGTCCTAGGAAAACAGACCGCACCGGCGGTTTGATCCGCCCTCTGAATGAAATACGGATGAACTCGAGATAAATAAACCCATCCATAAACAGTATACGCTCAACGTCGCCTTTACTCGCGGATTCGACAATAAATAACACGCACAAGACGTCATTGAGATCCTCTAGATCGGTATATTTGCTCGTGTGTATACGATGATGCGAGCACTTTTGCCAATCGGAACGCCGCCATACCAATATACCTTTAAAACCTTGTGTAGGAACTTCTTCGTTGTTCACATACGACAATCAACAATGTTTAAACTTTTGTTTTTTTTATATAAAATTTCTAGGTTTTTTCCAGAAGTTTACTAAAATATATATTTTTATTTTATTCAATCAAGGCATTAAAAATAACCTATCTATCCTAGTTTTTGCGCTAAATCCTTGGCAAGGTAAAACAACTAAGCCATAGAAATAAATAACGTGTAATATACCTACACAAAAAGGTTTTAGCGTGGTTTCTATATTTCAGTTAATTTTACGCAGACCTTTTGCGTAGCGTATTATACAACTTGGTCTATTTTTACACTTATGTATTTTATAAGATAGATTTCATAAAATTCTATGATTTACTCAATTCAGGCTGGTTATTGTTTGCCTATGCATATAACCATTCTTTGATACAGTCGGCAGATAAAATTTCATCTTATAGAATTGGAACTAAAATTATCTAATTGTTAATCAATAAAATCAACTAAAACGAAACGTTCAGCCGAATTGTGTCACCTAAGCGCACTGGTGTGTAGATAGTATTTCATTATGCAGGCGAAAAAGGCGAAACAGCAAAAGCTTCGTGGTGCGGCTTGCGGCAGGGTGGAGGGTCGGAGGCTTCGCAGGAATGCGGCCGGACGCTCAGCTTCTCCGCGCCCCCACCTCGCCGCACACCGCTACCTCGCGACTAACATTTCTTAACTTCACTGCTGTACCGTGAAAATTTTTCAGTTCAGCTGTTTGCACTGCCTAAATATTAAATACCTTGCTTTCAAAATAATCGAGTGCACTGTAAAATTTACAAAGGGAGCAAAATATTAAAAGACGACTTGTAATTTTTTGATGTTCCCATAAATTATTCTCTGCTGGAACCCAAAGTGTTGATTAAGGATGGAATGAAAATAAACTACAATCTGATTGTATACGAGTTACGACGCCTCCTGACGGGGAGGCGTAACATGAAATCGACAAAACGGGTCCAAAATCCGTGGAAGAAGCCAAAGCCGACACATTCCCGAGGGCCGAATCGTAAATTACAGCAGTGCGAGCGGCGCCGGCGCCGGGAGGAGTGCTTGTTACGATATTTGAACAAATTCCCGGCGGTGTTAATCTGCATAATAACAGCGGCGGGCACAAAGCGTTTGCCGACCATTTCCCATTATGCGCGGGCGCCACCCGCGCCACCCGCTGCCCGCGCGGCGCCCGGGACGTTCAGCCTCCTGGGCCTTAACTGCACGCTGCACTAACTACCTATACCGATCGCCTTATCACGTAACATCTCGCACAACTTTCAATGTTTATAATATCAAAATTTAAATCAAAAGCTCGTTATACATAGCAGAGAGAACTTTTGGACTAGACTAAGTAAATGAAATGATTCATGATTCTAAGGAAATTTTTGCCAGGTGCAAGATTTTTACTACGTTATGCCTGCGACCAAAATTGGGTCTTAGATCGACGTACAAAAACATTTTAATTTAACTACTTATTTTATCTGCACGGTATTAATATCAATATAAAACATTTTTGTACTGGTATGTGGGGTTACAGGTAATTTTAAAATACCCTAGATTGGATCTCGTAGCGGTCGAAATAACAGTAGAAAAATAAATTGCATACGCATCAATTATCTGTGCTAACCAATTTACTGTTTGAATTAACACGTAGTGGATATCTAACCTAGGTTAGTGAATTATATAAAGAAAGCACGCGAGTGTACATGTAAATACTTTTAATTTTCATGTATAGATCAAATAATTTTTTAGTGCACTAAAAATTAGTTTGATTTATACATTAAAATGAAATAATTAAGGTTTTATGTGTTGCCAAATGTGTTATAGACAAAAATCTTTATATATGGTTTATAAATAATTACGAATATTTAAGTATCTCGAAAACAGACTTCGGTAAAGTCTTACATGGGAGGAATACGGTACGACGCTTACTAATAAAAATCGGTCGAAATTTGTTTCAAGAGTAACGCTATTGAACAGAGCATAACTTTGCGGTCTACCATACTTATAGATTCATTTGATAACAAACAACTGTACATCTAACTGACAGAAGACCGCAGGCAACCGCAAAGGGTGACCCTGCAAGATCACTGAAAACTAAGGCCAATAGAAAGCTCCCGATGGTGATGCGGCGTCAGAAGTGAGAATAGCAACGCGTGACCAATATTCCTTGTGTTGCAAGCGTGTATAGGTTAATGGCAACTGCTTCATCTTAGGCGGGCCGTACGAGTAAGTACGTACACAAAAACTTAAATTTGGATGTTATCGAAAATCTTGTTAATATTTCAATTACCTACTTAATTAACAATGTAAGTATTGATATGAATTTGCTACTTTAAAACTAAAGATGAAAAACATAGGTTTGCTATTATTCTAAAAGCAAAAACTTGTTCACGAGATTCAGTGACAATGTTTGTTTATTTCGTCTAAGATTACCGTAAACTTTCTACGAAACACGAGATAATAATTTCGAACTATTCATTAGTGCAACTATGTCGATTCCAAAAACGACTGGACAATCTAAATTTTCATTAGACACCTACTAATGAAACAAAAATGAGTGAGATTGCCCGAATGGGTACCTACGTCGCGTCGCCGTACATTAGTGAGAGGTGCCAATATTTAACGGTTATGTATACGTTCCGGAGGCACCCACGCGTCGGTACAGACGAGGCGACAAATCGTCAAGGTTGATTTTTCAGTGAAATAGTTTCACCGGGCGGCGGCGCGGCGCGCGCTGACGGCAACGTCTGCGCCGGCGCAGGGTCGATGCCCCCGCGGCCTGCCATGCGATTTGGCTCCACTCAAATGAACCGTCCGCAGTAGGTATACTCTTGTTTCGCGACTGTTCCTACCGCCTCCACCACACCTCCATCTTGACGTCCATTTTTGTATGTCTATTAGGTTAGTTTATATAAAACATCCTTACATCTGTTATGGCTGTCGTAGGGACGATTTTCGTTTAGAAATTACAAAAACTGAAATTACTTGCACTATATATGTATGCTTTTGTAAAATAATAATCATATATATATATACTAATAATATATATATGTAAAAGTTAGTGGGGATATTTGTTGTTACTCTTTGACGCAAATAAGGCTGAAAGAATTTTGATGAAATTTACCACACAAACAATTTAGTTCGGACATGTAGAAAGAATGCAGGATGAAAGAATGACGAAGCAGATATACAATGCAAAAGTGGAAGGATGTAGGAGCCGAGGAAGGCCAAACTATCTACCATGACCAAATTGGTCGTGTACTGTCAGAATGTGATGTCAGGAGCCCTAGAAAACTTAATTGTACACACACAGGCTACTTTTATTGCCGAAAATATTTTGAATCCCGATGTAAATTTAGAAAAATCGAAGTCCTCACGAACGAAGCTGCGACCAGCAGCTAGTTCATGTATAAATTAGTGGTCATCAAAGACAGTTTTAGGCCATATTTGTTTTAGTGTATATGTTGAAAAGGAAGATATTACGACATTTGGAATTTTGTATCGGACACATATAATCCCGTTCAACCGTGAATAATGAAAATATAATTCGTAACGTAGTCTGTAAGTTGTAATTAAAACAAACATTTTTTTCTTTTTAGCATACATTAGGGGGGAGCAAAACGATATGTGGTACCTTATGGTAAGTGGTCACCACCAAAATAGACATCAGCAACACCAAAGGGTTACTGATTGGCCAAAGGGTCTGGTAACCAGATAGATAAATAATAAGTAACGATAAGCGTCACGGAGTCCAATAAAGCGATACCCGACGCGCACTTGACTGTTTTTTCATTACATATGTTTACTTAACACATTTTTAATGTTATTTGATATTTATATTCCATTAAATAATGATATTGGCCATCGATTACGTTATTTTCATCCATAACGCAGTTGTAAAATTAACGATAAACATTTCCATACTACATTAACATAATCATTATAATTATTCTGAATAAATATTTACACATTAGTAATGGCGAAACATATGGAACGCTGACATGTAATATCTCAAGTAAATACAATTTCATATCGCGTTGCTCTGAATCTTTTCTACACCATCCCACAGATACTGTGATCCATTATAAAATGGAAAAACTGAGTTTGTTTGGTAGAGTATCGGTGTATAAGGAGCATGCTCCGTTGGTTCAGGCATGTGGAAATAGTACAAGGGGAAATTACCAAACAGACATACAATGCGACAGTCAGTGGAAGGATGTAGGATGGGAGCAGTGATAGCCTAGTGGATAAGAACCGCACTTGTGGCCAACAGGGCCCTGATTCGAATCCTGGCATGTACCACTAAATTCGCATTTCGGATTTATGCACATATTTGCAATTATCACTTGCTCGGCGATGAAGGAAAACATCGTGAGGAAACCCGCGCGTCCAAGAAATTGTATTTCGAATGACGTGTGAACTTACCTAAGAATGATCTGTTTTTCCCTCTGGGTTGCTGGGTTCGACAAATCCTTGTGCTTAGGTAGCGGATCCCGCCATGCCTAATGAATTAGGCAAACGGGATAACGCCAAGGAGAAGCGGAAGGATGTAGGAGACGAGGAAGGCGAAGAGTCACCTAGCATGCCCAAATAGGTTGTACTTTATCAGAAGGTAATATCAGGAGCTATATAGAATCTATACTCGAAAACACTGTAAAATTAATCAAAAATACCCCATACACATACATAATTACACACACGAATACACAGCAATAACACCTTACACATTACTTACACTCACACCCAAACACACCACACTTACACCCAAGAACACCTCACTCACACACAACCTTAATATACATCCTGTTACTGCAAAATGCACCTTTGTAATATTATATTATATAATTAGGTAAATAAATATTGTGTTGCTATGGAAGAGCGACTCCTTCTGGTACAGGTGTTTACACACTTAAAAGAAGGAGTCAGCCTCTATGTTTTGTAACAACTGTTTACAACGAAATAAACATTTTTGTATTTTGTATAGAAACCGACGAACGGGCATTTTAAAGAAGCGAGGGAGATATGTAAGTACTGGACTATGTAGCGCTCGGTTCTTTCTGCATACTCCTCAAGAGACTTGGTGTGAAGAAATAAAAAAGTTACCTAATTTGCCAGCGGTTACATTTTTTTTTGACGAGCTCGGTGGCTAAATCGTGAATGACGCGACTTTAACACCAACGCTCCTCGGTTCGATTCCCACACAAGACAAACATTTGTGCGCATGAACACGTCAGTTGTCTTGGTCTGGATGTTTTAAGAAAGGAAGGGCGCATAAAAGCAGTGCATCTGGGGAAGTACCTCCATCTCACAGAAAACCGCAGCCAAATAACAACTACCTAGAGAATTGTTGTGTTTCTGGGTGCGAGTGAGATCACCAGTAAGCCCCTAAGGAGTAGCTGTGTAAGCAACAGGGGAGGTACCGCGCGAGTGATACTTCATATATTACAAGCATTAATAGGCTACGATAACACTGCTTTACATCATATGGGTCGTATACTTGTATGCCTCCCGAGGTTATATAAAAACAAAATTCGTTTCATAAATGAATTTGGCAGAATTTACTTTGGCGGTCAGAAATGAGATCGACATGCCAACGAGGTAAGTAGTAGGCGGAGGTTGGCATATGCCAAACATTCGAAGAGACGAGCCGCGACAATCCTGTACCGCATTTATCTTTATCAGGAATTAAAGATATAAATATCCAGTTACGATCGGACATTTAGATTTTACACAACCTTGGGTGGTATACAAGCATACGCACTCACCTAAGTAATTACCATAGTCTATGACTGCTTGCAATACAAGCAGTACTGCTTCTGCGTTGCCACCCCTACTGCTAACACAGCATCTTTCAGATGCCTGCTGGTAACATCAATTACTTGCAAGAAAACATTAGCTGGTAGTTGGTGGTATTAGACCCTACCAAGATTTAATAGTTCAGGCAATCAGGTTTATATTACTTCATATTTTTTTTATAAAACGTCGAAAGGCATACAAGCGTACAAATGTATATCGGTTACCGTAGCATATGAACTTTTGCAATATATTAAATATCACTCGCGCGATGCCACCTCTTCTGCTAACATAGTAACTTCTTAGGAGTTTACTGGTGACCTCACCAACACATAGGTAAACCCTTCAGGGGGTTGTTATTTGGCCGCGGTTTACTGTGAGCTGGATTTACCTGCACGGACGGGTTGCTTTCATGCGCCTTACTTCTCTTAAAAACACCCAGGCCAAGAGAAACAAAGGTGTTTAAGCACATAGATGTTTGTACTGTGTGGGATGCCACCTCTTCTGCTAACACAGTAACTTCTTAGGAGTTTACTGGTGACCTCACCAACACATAGGTAAACCCTTCAGGGGGTTGTTATTTGGCCGCGGTTTACTGTAAGCTGGATTTACCTGCACAGACGGGTTGCTTTCATGTGCCTTACTTCTCTTAAAAACACCCAAGCCAAGACAAACATACGTGTTTAAGCACATAGATGTTTGTACTGTGTGGGAATCGAATCTACCTTAGTCTTCAACGTTCTTACTTCACCGAGCAAAAATTGATTTTTTTAATACAACGTCGGGAGGATTATAAGCATACGGCCAACCTGATGTAAAGCAGTTAACGTATAAGTATGGCAAGCGTATGCTTGCTTACCAACGTAATATAAAAATAAAACCGTCCATGTACAAATCTGACACGCGCTCTAAGTATTCCGTATTACTGTGTAGAAATAACGCTAAAAAACACGCTTCTTGAATGGGGGGTTCCATTGTTAAGTTTATTGTGTTTATCATTTTTGTTACTGCGGCTATAATAATATACCCCATGTCAAAATTACAAGTCTATGTAAATATAAGATACAGTCGTGTTACAGACGGACTTATGGACAGACAGACGACTGTGTGACTTAGCAATAGGGTTCCATCAGTAACCTACGGGAACGGAATTCTGATAAATATAAAAACTGAATACTTATGTAAAGCCGGTAATTACTATATAGGTATGTAGTGACAATAACCTATTCTGTCTGTGTTTCCATCAATTGCGAAATTCTATATTTAATACTATACAAAATTACATCTACCGCTATTACAATAATACATACTTATTATCAGGCATGAAAAATATATCTAATAACAACGCTATATATACGGTATTTATATATACAAATTTATGTAAAAATAGGAGCATACAACGTGATACGAATTTGTTATAAGCTTAAAATAATATGTATAAAGCTTGCAATAAACAGTCGAACATAGCTGAGCGCATATTAATTAAAATATGTAATAGAATGCGAGAGCTCCATGCATAGCGCGGTTGGTTGCTTACATCCCGCTCCCGCCCGCAAGTTATCAATGAAATTCCTGCGCCAGCGCCGTCGTCGCACCAACGGTGCCTCACGTTCCTTACACTGACGTAACAAAATGGCGGACATCACACATACCTACGTGATTGTCCTGTCTAAACATGCATAGGAATTATGTAGTTACGTGTAAAATTATGGTAATTAGGCTGGTTTCTAAGAAAACATAATGAGAAATCTATAAATTTTAATACCTAAAGGCAAATAGCGATAATGACGAATTTATCTTAGAATATTAACTTTAACGATATATACAAAATCCAGCATGATTATTTAAGACAACGCGAGAATAAGAGTAATGGCAGTAATGTTTGTAATTAAACACTTTTCAATTAGTTGGCAAGTTAGTTAACTGGCTGAAAAATAGATACACTTTTTACAACTGCTGCCCTCTCTCTTCAGTTCACAGGGAAACATAAAAAAGCACATTAAAAAAGCAACATCCACCTTAGAAAGAAATAGGAGGGAGATAATAAAAAGTTTACCAGTTATTCACTAGATGGCGCGATTTTATTTCGCAACACTAAGTGGATATATAAATAATGCATATTAGATAGGGTAGATGGCGCTGATCGTCATAAATGCGCAAGACTTTGGAAAAACACGTATTTATGCGTTATCGTTGCTTTATTAAATTAGATATTTGTCTAAAAGCTGTCAAAAAAAAAGTGAGACGGGTTTATATATACCGGGGGTGTTCCCCAGAACTGCGAAGAGCGATGCTCGAAGTCCGTTCGATAGAAGAGTTAGAAAGCTTACCTTGCAGCGTTGAAAGATCCTTTTGATGCAGCGCCAAAAGACACCCCAACAGCTAGGCCCTCTGGTATATTGTGGACAGTAATCGCGACAACGAGAAGCATAATCCGCTTCCACTGGGACTGTCGCGCTTCCAGCGCTCTCGCGATGCTTTCACGGCGGTCGCCTTCGCCATTCTCCGTGGCTTTCTGAAATGTGAATTTCATCTTTTACAATATGAGGTATAAGTAGTATAATACTCCATTTTTCTTTCTTATACTATAATTTAAATAGCTCTAGTATGAATGTTATAGAATATTTTTTTTAACTCAATTACTAAATTTTATTCAAGAAATAAGAAGTTTGTGCTAAACCACTGCATTCATTATTAAAGGAAAAATACATTAAAGCTATATCCGAAATTCAACACAGTGCTACGTTTAATATGTGGATTTCAACTCTTAGGCTACGTGCTTTTATTAGGCGAAACATTCGTACCTATGCTTATTCGTCACCAGAGTCCGTTATTTTTTTTTTATTTATACAACGTCGGGAGACATACGGCCCCCCTGATGTAAAGTGGATACCGTACCCCATGAACTCTTGAACTCCATTAGATATCACTCGCGCGATGCAACCTCTGCTGCTAACACAGCAACTCCTTAGGAGCTTACTAAGCTACATTACATTATATTTTATATGCTTTTTTCGCGGTAACAGTATTGTATTTTGTGGCAAAAAGTAGGTACCCTATTAATTTTTTTTAACCATATCATATATAAAAAGTACAAGATGTCATTTGAGTCGCAAAAGCAAAACAGTAAAATTAGTGCGTTCGGTTTCCATACGAGATAAACATTTGTACGCATTAACAATCCTTAGCTGGGCAATAATTATAATAATATTTAAAATTACGAGGCTTAGATCACGGCACGTAGTCATAGGGAACTTAATGTCTCGCAAACAGAAAGCTGCCTAGTCGTTTAGTGTTCGATCTCGTCAGTAGAGTTGGAAAGCTTAGGAGACTTCCCTCTGAGAGTCGTTCTTTCTGGTTGCTCGCTAAGGCTGCTGAGAGAAACTTCTGCAGGTCGTCCTTGCCATCACTACAAAAATCAGATAGCAGTTTGGACCACAGAGCCAAGGAGAAAGCCGATATACTGGGTAATCTCTTTACCTCTAACTCGAATATGAACGGAGACTGTGCCACCTACCATCTCGTGGTGCGGAAGCTCAATGTCAGAAATCTGAATCACTCAGCGAGATGTCTGGCGGGCGTTTCTCTCGATATTCATAAATCAAGTGGGCACACAGTATACCGACAGTGGTGTACGCTCCCGATTTGTGCTCTGTACTGATATGCCTCTTCGTACTTTCATAAGTCACTGGGCGAGACCTGTGTTGGTAAGAGTCAGCTAATGTGTACCCGGTACCCAAAAACGACAATAGATCACACCGATCTAATTATCGCTGCAATCTCCCTTCTTTCCAAGGCGATGAGGCACGTGATAAATACGCGACATGATCAGCGACCAGTCATACCTAGGGGCCTACGACTTGATAAGCGATCGTCAAAACAGGGGGTTAATACCAGCCGACGGTTGGAATTTCCTCACATTAATCCACACAATACTGGAATCGCAATGGTGGCGAACTTGCATTTCCAAAAAGTTTTCTACCGAGAACTCTTAAGTTCTGGCAAGAACACCTGTGCTTTTTAAGTTCGCTGCTCCTGTCGATATTCTTCAAGAAAGGCGAAAAGAGGTTTTTACAGGACCGGTAACGCACGAGTGATACCCTGGTGTTCCAAATGTCCATAGACTACGGTAACTGCTAATCATCAGACAGCCCATAGACTTGTTTGCCACCTGAGTGCTATTAAAAAATCTATGTATCTATAACTTCACGCCAAATCTCTTACGGGGTAGGCAGAGATAACCGAGCGCCACGTGACTCGATCCTTACATACCTCACTCGCTTCTTTAACATTCATTGCTCTTAATGAATATAATCATTAATAGAAAAAATTAGGCTATTTGATCTATTTTGTGCACTGCCATATATTTCTATGGAATTCCGTTCCATATACAAATTTTTCATACACAGAAAACTATCCCAAAAATGGTATAGAATAGCTCAACCTACAAATATAAACATATCAACAAAGCTTGTATTTAGGTCATTAGGCAATTACATAGAAGAACAGAAGAGAATATTAAAGAATATGGAAGCAGTTGGCATCATATGGAACAACTCCTATGAACATGACCTGTTGTATAATCCGTCGAACACACGAAGTTATTGGTTTAATGTCAAATGAGAGCTTAGGAACATATTCAATTCTCACTACTCGTTTCTGAACCGAATCTTCTTCCTCGCAGTCGTATCCTCATGACTGAGGGACTTGATTATGTTGCGCAGCTTGCGGCACCACCACTCTCCAGGCTCCCGAAGTGTCTTCACTGTGGCCTCTTTAGTGATATCTGTCCATCTTATCGGCAAGCGTCCCCTCCTGTGTTTTCCCTCCACACAGCCAGTGATCATCAATTTTCCAAGCTGTCTGGGTCTCGTCTGACTGTGTGGCCGAAAAAAATCAGCATCCTTTGCCTGCAGTTCGTCGAGAGCCGAGTTGTTATTTGAAGTTCGGCAAGGAATCCACGCGTTTATCTGACGCTACATCCATGATACACCGAGCATTTTGCGCCAGCACCACATTTCGAACGTGTCAGTTCTTGACCGAATGCAGGCTTTTAGTGTCCAGGTTTCAGACGCATACAAGAAGATAGAGAAAACAAGAGTCCGCATTAGTCTTATCTTAGTATTGCGGTTAATGCTTCTGTTCCTCCATATTTTCCCTAACCTCCTCACCGCTAATTTTGCCACCTGGGTTCTGGCGATCCCAGGTACACAAACTTCTGCGCCACGGCAAGGTCACTAAGCTTGTTGGTTAGCTGCATAGTGCCCCCTCAACCCACAAACATTAGTTTTTTACACTACGTCGGGTGTCATACAAGCATACGGCCCACCTGATGTAAACCTATTAACGCTTGTAATATATTAAGTATCACTCACACGCAGGAACACAACGACCCTCTAGGGGGCTGTTATTTCGCTGCGGTTTTCTGTGAGGTGGATGTACTTTCGCAGACGGGCTTGCTTTGATGCGCCCTACCTCTCTTAAAGTATTGTCTTGGCTCCGTTGATAAGTAGTCCATACTCCTTGCTGAGGCTTTCTATTCTGCTCAAGAGCGCAGCCAGCTCAGTTTCCGATGCGCCAATCATAGTGGTGTCGTCGGCAAATCGTAAATTGTTCATTCGATGACTCCCAACGCGAATCTCTCCTTCCCATAAATCTAAGACCCTTCTGATTATATGTTCACCTATGAGATTGAACAACAGCGGTGATAAGATACATCCCTGACGTACTCCTCACTCTGTAAGATAGATGGTTTTAAAGTCTTGCTCGAGATTGATTGTCCATGTACAGACTTTGCACAAGAAAGGTTAGGTGTTGCGGTACTCCCATCTCATAACACTAAACATCTTTTTGCAGAGTTTACAGTCAAAAGCTTTCGCATAGTCTAAGAAGCACAGGGCGGCAATAATGTTGTGCTCTCTGCATTTCTCAATTAGCTCGAATCCGAATCACAAGGTTCTATTTGTGCGGTCTGACTTGAAACTTGTATAACAAAGCTCTTTACACCCAGATGTACTGTTTCGCTCTGACGAGCTAAGTTTCTTGGATGCCAGCTTAAGCATCTCCTCCGTGTGACTTCGATACTGAACTTAGTTAGAGATATATATTGTAGAGCATTGGCTCTTGGAATGAGAGGCGTATTCTAGAATTGAAGAACTATGTACAGCAAAGTCTTAACGATTCTCTACGGCTGAATAAGCAACCTGCAGGGATTAATTGGACCAAGTTTAACTGTCACCAGACAGATACTTTAGTCAAGTAACCAAGATTTCAGACACGACTTGATAGATGGTTTCCTCCACAAGGAAAAAAGGAGCACGGTCTGTGTAGTAAGTGACCCAAGTGGAGACAGTCTGTGTAGTAAGTGCCCCAAGTAGAGACACTTGGCATAGCAATGAATGTTATCAATTGACAACATGTCATTGATATACAGCAGAAATATCTTCAGCGATAGCACAGAACCTAGCGAGACGCCAGCATCGACATCCATATTATCCGAGCAGCTAATATTAATAATGAATTAAAAATATGTGCCCTGGTATGTGTACGTTCATCAACTCTACCGATGAAATCGAATTTTGGTCCAGAAACTAGACTAGACCAGAAAAGGCAAGACTCAGTTTGCGTTTTAAAACGAGAAAATATTAGAATCCCCATTACCAGCACGTACCGTGATCTAAACCTCGTAAGCAGCCTATTTGAGAAGATTATCTGATCTATAAGGCCGATAAAATCATGGTCCTATTTTATTTCCCGTAGGCACTAGGCGATAGGGAATGTAGTATGCCTTTCAACATCGTCCCAGCCACTGTGGTGGCACAAGAGTCAATGTGCTCTGATTTGAAACAAAGCTGCCTGCACAAATATGATGCGTAGAATGCACGCAAACCATTCGAGTCTGGTAACTTTATTGCTAACCGCGACGCCATCTGGCAAGCCAACTGGGTAACAAATGCGGCAGGGCACTTCGCCTATTCGGGTTATAAACTTTCGACATGTATACAGTCAGATTAATATCTAGCAGGGAGTTAGTACCGTTCTCTATGTCTGGTATTTTCTTTGGAGAATAAACTAGCTGGGAGAAGCCAGATGAGCAGATCACCCGGTATAGTCAGTAAATGGAGAACCGAGAAACTCAGCATAATGCGCATTAAAGTCTCTAGAAATTATGTCCGCAAGGGAATACTGTTTTGATACTGGATTATAAGTCAGTCGCCACTTGCAGTAACTCGAAAAACCAAGATGTGTCTGTATCCCCGTATCTGTAATAATATCATTGTAGTATTTTCATTTTGGTTCGTTAATAACATTTCTTTAAAAGGTTTTTTAAAACCTCCGTAAATAGAAATCTAAAAGGCAATCCTTAAAGTTCATCAGAAGGCCCTCGAGGGGATGCTCATGTGTTCCCTCCTTCCTACAATATGGGATCATTCAAACGAAGCGTGAAGAAGCATTTTGCGGCGGCAAGCGGGTCAGCATGGCAGCGTCAACTGACAGGATACGGGATGTAATATGTTGTCAGTTGCAGTTGCGATTTGGGCTCCTCTTTCGCTTACCATCAGGCAAAGAGGGGCCACTATGCTGAATAAAAAAAAAAAAAAAATGCTGACTGACAGTATAATGCGTGGGATTACCGAAAAACTGTATACTGTTTTTGTTGGAATCATTATGATAAGGTCACTACACACAAATTTTTTAGATGTATTAATTTATTAATTAATTATTACATTAACAGTTTATAGTTATGGTAAGATATGGGTTTTAATATTTACACACCGGAAGAAAGACATTAGTAGTCTGGGCAACTAACTCCCTCTTACGGAAGATACCAGTAAAATATTAACTCTAGTTAGGAGTTGTTATAGTAGCCTAAACCAAATAGCTGCCTGGAGAATTGTTACGCGTCTGCGTGCTCCCGAGGATTTGCTGCATTTTCAGTGCCGGTGGCAAAGTGCGAATGATAAGCCTTTTTATACAACAAGAAGGCCTATGAACGCTTGCAATACAAAATATATCGAAAATATCGTCTGCACGTTGCCACGCTCACTTCGCACCGTTGGTCACACCGCAACTCTGTGGGAACCTCTCTTTTTTGATGAAAAGTACTAACACTGCGACAAGCGTTCATAAGCTACAGTGTAGTTGTTGGAGTTGCTGTGTAAGCAGCAGAGGAGGCATCGCGCGAGTGATACTTAATGTATTACAAGCGTTCATAGATTAAGGTAACCGCTTCACATCACATGAGCCGTATGCTTGTATGCCTTCCGAGTTTGTATAAAAAATGTCAATCGCTTCGTATTAGGCTGGCCGTAGACTTGTTTGACAACGTAATATGAAACATATACAGACCACAGAGTGATGTGAATGCCCTCGGCGTCTCTGTGCTGTGTGTTGATTGGTGATGCAGTCAGCGAAGCCTGCAGGGGGCGGCGGGCCGTCCATCGTCACCACGCTGCTGGAGGGTCGCCTGTTCAATGCTGTCATCATTTCCAGGTCCTCCAGCTTTTCTTTCGACTCTTTACTCTTAGTTATAGCTGAAATATTTTTAAATGGACATAAATAAGATGCACTTTTTAAGTCAACATTACGTGAGCTTATGGACGCTTACGACGCTGGGGCATCACTTGCGTGTTGCTGACTTGATAGAACGCCATTGCGTAGTAATATGGGAAAACCTCGGCTGACTTCTCTGTCCGGACAACAATCATTTAGAATGAAATGCGCGAAACTAACTTTTCTGTCAATAATGTAAAGGTTTCTTCGCTCTTAATGGAGACAAATATTACATGATACATGAAAACGAGAAGCTAAGAAAAGGTATGCTCCGTTGGTTCAGACATGTAGAAAGAATGCAGGATGAAAGAATGACGAAACAGAAATGCAATGTTAAACTGCAATGTCATGGTAGCATAACCATGACCAAATTGGTCGTGTTTTATCAGAAGATCATGTTAGCAGCCCAAGGAACCGGCGAGCGTACATGAAAAGAGCTATGAATGTTAGAGAAGTGATAGGACCGCATCTTATGGCACTCGGTTCTCTCTGTCTACCCCGCAAGGGACCTGGCGTGAAGTTATACATACATAAAAAATCAATAAAAAAAAGCTATTATATAACTGTCATCTCCTGTAAGGTGGAAACCTCCATCTTACAAGTTAGTGAGGTTTCCAAAATGCTGAAGAAAATGACAAATTAACAACGGTGGTAGGAATGCGCCAGCGATACGTTATCGTTTATATGCTACGGTAGCTTCACTTCAGGCCGGCCGTATACTTCTTTGTCTCCCAATGCTAATGTACAAAAAGTAACATCGGCAGATGCTTATCTATGATCTCGAAGTCCTTCAAACATAAAATGACACTTTTACTAAAACCTTATTGTATTTTATATGTCTGTCATAGTTTTAATTTATGAAGTGAAAACTTATTTTGGTACGTTGGGGACTTTAGGGATGGGAAAAAACACTGAATTCGCGTGACCGTACGCTCACACACACATATATAAATAAGTGAGTTACTTTGCCTTGTTGTTATTAAATTTTATAAAATTATAAATTTGTTGTATTATATAGATAATAATCATTGTTTTTGAAGTGATAACTTCTTATGGTAGGGTAAACCGCTTCGTTACTTAACGCGTTACGGCGCCAGTCTGTCTGGACTCCCTTTCTCTCACGCATACGGTAGCTTTTATTATATGTAGATAAGTTTAAGTTATCACTGCTGTCGGGCGTCCCGAGACGCACACGTTTTTCAGGGTTCCGTACCCAAAGGGAAAAACGAAACCCAATTACGGAGGCTCCGCTGTCCGTCCGTCCGTCCGTCTGTCACCAGGCTGTATCTCATGAACCGTGATAGTTAGACAGTTGAAATTTTCACAGATGATGTATTTCTGTTGCCGCTATAACAACAAATACTAAAAAAAAAAAAATTTTTAAGGGGGCTCCCATACAACAAACGTGATTTTTTTTGCCGTTTTTATAGATAATGGTACAGAACCCTTCGTGTGCGTGATAGACAGTTGAAATACATCATATTCTGTGAAAATTTCAACTGTCTAACTATCACGGTTCATAAGATACACAGCCTGGTGACAGACGGACGGACGGACGGACAGCGGAGTCTCAGTAATAGGGTTCCGTTTTACCCTTTGGGTACGGAACCCTAAAAAGACAAACGCTATTTTAATGAATTGAATGATACCTTAGATGCATAACAATTACTTCAAATAGAGCCTTTGTCTGGATTAGAACAAGTTTGCATATTAATGTATTCTACTCAATAAACATGGGTAGCTTTATCTTATAACAATATGTAAATAATACGCAAGTAATAGTTAAACGAAATAATATATTAAGATAAGATATAGCTGATGCCTTTTAAAATACAAATTTATAGGTTTATCACAAGAATGTAATTTTCCTGTTCAAAGTTATCTGATATTTTATGTTAACCTACAAACAAAGAACGACTGTTTACGCCCCTATGATAACGAAAGCTTGAAAGCTCTGTAACAGTATTATAGTGTGGAATATTTTCATACTACCTACCAGATAGAATTATAAAAAAAATAAACAATAATGAATAATCATATTTGTTTAATGCACGTGCTGATATTTATAAATATATTTTACATTATTTTCACAGGACAGATTATGAGCAGTACAATTTCAATGTATCTTACAAAAACATGCACATATGTAACATTTGGATCCTACGAAATTCCAGTTTTATATAAAAAAAATCGGCCAAGTGCGAGTCGGACTCGCGCACGAAGGGTTCCGTACCATTATCTATAAAAACGGCAAAAAATCACGTTTGTTGTATGGGAGCCCCCCTTAAATGTTTGTTTTAATTTAATTTAATTATTTATTCTTAAAGTGAATATATAACTAAATATTCTGTGAATATTTCAAGCGTCTACCTGTTGCCGTTATCAATATCGAGCAAAAACGAGCAAAAAAAATCACGTTTGTTGTATGGGAGCCCCATCGATGTATATGGATAGGTTCTATCGATAAAAAAACGCACCCACAAAAGCAATCTGATTTTAAAAATCAGGTGGCTTTTGCTCACAGTCGTTTGGGACTACTCGTCTGATTAGTACGCGTTTTCGCCGTGATTTTACTGGCTAAAAATGCCTTCATGTGTTGTAAAATTGTGTAAAAATTGTTCTAAAAAATGTAAAAAAGAATGCAGAATTATTTCATATTACGAGTATTACATAATTATTTGTGTATCATTTTGCAATTATTTTATTGCAATTACGTACAATAAAATCTGTACTCAACAACTCCGTCCATAACATAGAATTTGGAACAAAAAATTAATGGAGTCGTACTTTAGATATTTAAAAATAATTATGTATATTTAAAATATTGTATTGTACGTTTATGAATGTGTGTATATATTATATTTTTGATTTGTGATATTATTAACCTATAACCATCGAGTCCATATTATTCGAGCAATAATTGATAAGTCGATAAATTTGGACTGAATTACATAGCCAAAACATTATCTTTAAAAATCACCCAATGGCAAAAATTTAATAAATAGTGCTTTTTGAAGGACTTTAGAATGCATTGTAGATTTCTGCAGAAAGATAGGACTTTGATGACGTGCACACATATTACCTTACATGCACAAGCTGTAGTCTCTTCGAACAAAACTTTTTAAATTTAAAACGAATTAATACATAATATGTACATGTTCCAACAATAGGGGTGTGTGGAGAGCCTTATCCCTTTTACATGTATGTATGCATTGGCCTGTCTCAGTTGCTACAATATGGTGACCACTGGCATCGAACACACAACTTGAGATCTGCAATGTTAGGAGTTTTGTAATAGGTACGAGCGACGACGGATCTCCTCGTAAAATAATGCCAACTGCATTGTTCTACGAGGTGGTTCGTATAATTCAAGCATATGAAAGTACCTACATATGGTCAAATATTTCTAACCGAACAGCCCATGTAGCTTACAAAATTGATGATAAATATGTAATGTAAATAATTGCCTATAAGTACAGGCATCCATAGTAGTACAAATTATTTTAAGCCTCGCAGGACCTAAGGTCATATTGTCACTTAGATTACCTAATTCTGTATATGTAATTGAAATCGTTACATAATGTATAAATTGTATAATAAATTGAAGACCAGCTAATATTGTATATAAATAATACACTACAAAATTAGATTTTGATATATTTTTTTAAAGAATTGTTAAATTTTTATTATTTATTTATTCCTTTGAAACCGACTCCGTTCCTTCATTGTTTCAAATCAACAAATTACACGTGTCACTCCTGATTGGTGCATTCGGGGCCTCATTCACCGCAGTTCCTGGAATAGAAACGTGGCAAACGAAACCATGGTGGGCCTATTGGCACCTTTTTAAAGAGCATTTTGTATTGGAAGGGCGCATCCTTATACATCGATGGGGAGCCCCCTTAAATATTTATTATATTCTATTTTTTTATATTTGTTGTTATAGCGGCAACAGAAATACATCATCTGTGAAAATTTCAACTATCTAACTATCACGGTTCATGAGATACAGCCTGGTGACATACGGACGGACGGACGGACGGACAGCGGAGCCTCAGTAATAGGGTTCCGTTTTACCCTTTGGGTACGGAACCCTAAAAAAACATACCACTATTATTTAAAGAAAAGTATATATTTAAGTAATTACAATATTGGTTATCGTCGATGTATAAGATGTCTTTTGGCATTTTAATGGAAGTTTTTTGATGCCTCTGCTCATCAAATCTGGGAGAAGGGAATCGGAGCACTCTTCACCAACTCACTGGATTGGAAGTTATTCACAAGTAAAAAGTTATTCAAATTTAAAATAATAATTGAAATCATTTGAACATGTTCTGAAGGTGTATAATGGGTGATGGAGATCGTCCTGCCATAACACCTACGGTTTTAAGATGATACATAAAGATTTAAGATGATAAATAATTGAAGTCATTTGAACATGTTCTGAAGGTGTATAATGGGTGATGGAGATGGTCCTGCCATAACTCCTACGGTTTTAAGATGATACACCATACAACAGTGGTGTGTCGAAGAGCAATATCGTGAAGAGAAAGTGTACTAGAGCATGACAAGGTAGTTTCAAAGCGGGCATATCTCTTCCAAAATCCTTTTAATATCCGATTTTGGAAGAGATATGTTGACGACGTGTTCCGTTTAATTAAAGGAACCAAGCGGGACGTAGAAGAGTACTTCGATCACCTCAACTCCATTCTCTCTCCAACACAGCTAAATACGTTTCACATGAAGAATGAGCGTTCACTGGTATTTTTAGATGTTAAGTTGAATGTGCGAGACGACACGGTTCGTTGGGGCACACTGTATATCGGAAACCTACATACACGGACAGATACCTGAACGCCGACTCGCATCACCATCCTCGTCATTTACAATCTGTTGTGACGTCTCTTTCAAATCGAGCCTATGAACTTTGTGACCCTGAACATTTAAGTACTGAGCTCGCACACGACCGGGAGACACTTAAGAGAAACGGGTATAAGGTGAATGGAGGAAGTTCATCATTCATTGACGACGTCGTAAATGACGCGATTTTGACACCAAAGCTCGTGGGGGTTCGATTTCCTCACAAGGCAAACATTTGTGTGCATGAACATGTCTGTCTGTTTGTCTTGGTCTGGATGTTTTAAGAGCGCATCAAAGCAGCCCGTCTGGGGAAGTACCTTCGCCTCACAGAAAACCCCAGCCAAATAACAACTCCCTAGAGGGTTGTTGTGTTCCTGCGTGTGAGTGAGGTCATCAGTAAGCTCCCAAGGAGTTGCTGTGTAAGCAGCAGAGGAGGCATCGCGCGAGTGATACTTAATTTTGATAGGCTACGGTACCCGCTTTACGTAAGATAGGCCGTATGCTTGTATGCCTCCCGACGTAGTATTAAAAAAAAAATAAGGTCGTCGAGGCACACGCATCACAAGCATCCAGAGATAAACCGCTAACCTGCTTTTATGCTATACATAAAATGAGTATCGGATAAAGTTGGATCAGTTCTAAGGAATTTGTCTACAGAGAATAAGGTCAACGAATGTGGGATTGCGCATGGATGACCTAGTGGTGTACTGTCTGCTGTATGCAGACGATGCCGTGCTATTAGCAGATACACCATCTGAACTGCAAACACTGGTCACAACTATGAAAGACGAATGTATGGAGAAAGGCTTACTACTGAATGCGAAGAAAACAAAGATAATGGTAACAAGTGGATGAGATTCTATATCTTGGATGCGCTTTCAGCAGGAATGGAAGGTACACTGCAGATGTGGAAAGGCGAGCGAGTGCTGGGAATAGTGTGAATGGAGCGTTGGGAAAACTTCTTGGCAGTAAAAACCTAAGCCAGAAGGCACAACTCGCTATACACAATGCAGTGCTGGTCCCAACGCTAACTTATGGAAGCGAGAGTTGGGTATGTCAAAAAGAGCATGAAAGTAGAATAAACGCGGTCGAAATGCGAGCGCTGCGCAAAATTTGTGGCATAAGACTCGTAGACTGTGCGCAATGTTAGAAACAGAGTTGGTCTGAAAGAGAGAATCGGTGTTAAAATAAGAAGAAGCATGCTCCGTTGGTTCGCACATGTAGAAAAAATGCAGGAAGCATTATGAAACAGATATAGAACGCGAAAGTAGAAGGACGTAGGAGCTGTGGAAGGCCAAGACTTACCTACCATGACCAAATTGATCGTGTTTTATCAGAAGGTGATGTCAGAAGCCTTAGAAATCGGTGAGCGTACATAAAAGAGCAATGAATGTTTGACGAGCTCGGTGGCTCAGTCGTGGATGACGCGACTTTGACACCAACGCTCGTGGGTTCGATTCCCACACAAGGCAAACATTTGTGTGCATGGACATGTCTGTTTGTCTTGGTCTGGGTATTTTCTATGTATAATAAGTATGTATTTACAAAAAAAAAATGTATTTACGTATGTTTATCAGTTGTCTAGTACCCATAACACAAGCTTCGCTTACTTTGGGGCTAGATGGCGCTGTGTAATTTGTCCGACAATATTTATTTATTTATTTTAAATGTTAAAGAAGCGAGTGAGATATGTAGGGATCGAGTCACGTGGCGCTCGGTTCTCTCTGTCTACCCCGCAAGGGATTTGGCGTGAAGTTATAAATAGATTACATTGGCCACACTAATCGTACCATCGCAGAGAGAGTCAAAGAAAATATTGCAGCTGTAAAGAATCGTCAGACGGCAAAATCAGCGATAGCCGAACATCTGCTCGACTCCAATACCACCCATTTGGATTGAGCTCCACCGGTCAAAGGTCGTATCCACCGATCGCCAAAATTACTGCCGAATGTTCGCGAAGCGATTAAAATAAAAAAAATCGGCCAAGTGCGAGTGGGACTCGCGCACGAAGGGTTCCGTACCATGATCTATAAAAAATGCAAAAAAAAAATCACGTTTGTTGTATGGGAGCCCCCTTAAATATTTATTTTATTATATTTTTTAGTATTTGTTGTTATAGCGGCAATAGAAATACATCATCTGTGAAAATTTCAACTGTCTAACTATCACAGTTCATGAGAGATACAGCCTGGTGACAGACGGACGGACGGACGGACGGACAGCGGAGCCTTAGCAATAGGGTTCCGATTTACCCTTTGGGTACGGAACCCTAACTACTAACACAAGTATTTTTTAATCCTGAGGATGGATAAAACCTGTCGCCGGCGTGGCAGCCAATGATAGGAAAATTAAAATCTCGCGATTTATCGTCGAATGCGACCGTGGGCATTATTAACACTAGTAATGTCCAGTGTGTAGTGACTATGACAAATACAAATACCGAGAGAGGGTAGTTGAAGAAAACACTTCCGAGCGCAGCCGGTGACGCCGCGCACCGCCATGCGCCAGTCCGCCCGTGACCGTGGATGATGCAACTCAGCCGAAACGTCGGGAAATACACAGGTAATATTGTACCAAAATTACGCGTTAAGTCCCGCATTATATAAACTTATGTAACAATAATCATTGTTTGCATTCCTTCATATTATACCTCTGCAGTAATGTTGTAAAATAATATTTTTATTTAAGCAACCATGACGCACTAGGTTAGTAAATACTTAATCGAATGTTAGTTTTAAGACACTGGCTACAACTGAGACGACACATAAACGAGACATTGTATAAGCAGTCAATCATAATCATGACGCCGATGTCTGCATCATGATTATGAGTTGTGAGTTGGATTATGAGTTGGTTTTGTTTATTGTCGTGTCAAAAACAATCAACTTGTGCTTCGGCCAACATCGTCTATGCACTGTAAAATGCCCCCGAGAGCCGGATGGAACAGTACCATAAATTCTTTATTATATTGGATACGAAGGGCGTAGTAAGATTTATGTTTATATTACCGCAGCTCACATGTAGCATGTGTACAATTATGAGCAATGGGGTCTGAACGTGCAAGCCTGAGATCTATACGTTTGCTCTTACCGACAACTACGTTTCCTTTAAATGTCTGCATCGTCTCCCTCTCACTTTTACTCAAGTTATAGTCCAGGCCAGGAGTTATAGCTACGTGTCAGAAAAAAAACAAGTCGCTCAAGCCACGGACTAAAGCACTCAGCAACACCATGTCGTCAGCATAACTGATAACATCTATATATTAAACGACCCTGGATCCTGAACCTTTAGCTACTATATCACGTCATTCTATATAGGTTAAGGAGTGTAAGCAAAGGCAACAGCATTTGTCTCACTCCGCCCTATAACCTATTTGGACGTGACAATGTTCCTATCCATCGAACACTATTAACATGATTTCTGTACTGTACAATTTCCATCTGATCTGATGGTAATTGTAACTTTGTTCTAAGATTTTATATAGAAGCAAGTCAAATACTCTAGATGGACCAAGGAAGTAAGCAGGTAAGAAGAAGCTGTAGCTTCTTTTGACTAATTTTGTATTAGTGACATGACTTGGCTTCCTTACGCATTTGCACCCAACCAGTGCCGCAAAAGTATTCGTTTCCTATTTTAATAACCAGTATTGTTTTATCTATATATGGTTTATGCATGTTTTAACAGTACGTTCTGCTTCCACTATGATTTTTCATTCACCGTTATCGATTTTCATCTCAGGTCAATAATAGGTCTCATCGAGTTCAAAATTTCCAGAACGAAGGCGTTCAAATCAAAAACAGGACGTACGCTCACTTGCGGTAACTAGTAATCTTTGTGAAATAACTAACCTAAACTAATAAGTTTATAGTTACTTTGCAAAAAATACTATCGGGATACAAATGAATCAATTAACAATTATATAGTACTCTAAAGAGCTAGTATCCAATATCATACATGTAACAGTTGGATAATCTAAATAACTAACATAGAATTTTCTCACATTCAAAGTGAAAACTAGAGTGTTTAATTCGGGGAAAAGTGATTATTGCGCGTTGCGCTTATTAGTGAATATTTCAGGTGCAATTGCTCTTTCTTCCATTGGTTTATAATCTACCTTTTAGACGAAATAGCATGCATAGCTATATTGAAAATTAATTTCATTTTAGAATTCTATATAGTACTAATAGAAAATAAGACATAAATCTTCACATTATCTCGTTATTTTATAACTATATTGGCAATTTCATGGGTATTTATTACAATAAATACCCAATTGACATTTAAAATATTAATGGGAGCAAGTTTATTTGAGTATCTATTATGGTCAATTTCATGTCACCATTAGATAAAGGGTATGGAGTTCGAACAAGTGAATGATATTGGATGCATTATTAGCAAGGATGTTAGGTACGCCGCTAAAGTGGAGAGGCAGGCGCAGGGTGAATGGAGCGTTGCGAAAATTTCTTGGCAGTAAGAAATTGAACCTGAAGGCACAGCTTGCTATACACCTGAGTTTAGCAGAGAGAACATGAAGGTAGAATAAACGCCCTTGAGATGCGAGCAATGCACGAAATCTGCGGCGTATCGCTTCTCCTACTTAGAAATAAGGATGGGAGAAAGAAAGTTCGTATGAAAGAAAGCATCGATGTTAGAATAAGATGAGCTGCTCCGTTGATTCAGACATATATGGAAAGAATGCAAGAGGAAAAAATGACGAAACAGATATGCAATACGAAAGTCGAAGGATGTAGGAGTTGAGCAAGGGCTAGACTCGCTTTCTCGGCCTCGACCAAGTAGATCTAGTGTTTTTAGAATGTGGTGTCAGGAGCCCTAGGAACCGGCGAGAAGTTATAGATAGATAGATTAGATAAAGGGATTTGGTGTGAAGATATAGATTGATTGATAGCAGATTAAAAAATATTGACGAGAGCCGCGACTCGCACAGTCGCGGTTCACTGAAAGTTCCGTATCAACATACGTCGCATGCTAACTGTATTCTTCTTCAATCGAAGAACAATCTTAATTTTGAAGATGAAAAATGTTATACATCGGTGTAGGTCACAATCGATGCTCCAACGGCAAATGTATGTTTTTAATATATACACATCTTTGCACCAAGTCCCTTATGGGATGGGCAGAGTGAACCGAGCGCCACATAACTCAGTCCTTACACACCTCACTTACTTCTTTCACATTCATAGCTCTTCCCATGCACGCTTGTCGATAATTAAAAATATTGGTATAATGGATTAATATACTTTTTTTGCAACTTAACAATAATTGGTTAAAAAGGAATATGCATGAAATTTATTTTTTGTTTTAAATCACACAATTATCATATAAAAAGTAAAACAAAAATCATTTATTTTACTTTTTAATTACTTATTAATTATTAATACTTTTTTATTTAGTTTAGGTGTTAAAATCGTAAAAAATCAAACAGTGTCTATAATAATAAAAAACTTCATAATTTGAATCATGGTCATAATTTGAACATGTTTTAGTATGACAGCATTAATGTGAATGCTTAAATTGCGTAAATACAGCTAATATTTAGATAAAATCCATACATTTCTTCATAGCTACACTATTCTTTTCTTCATAGCTTGTGACGTCATCTACCGCGGCCTTTTAGTATGAAGCGTTTTCAGGTCATGTGATGAAATGCCACTTTCAAACAGCATTATCTCGCAAATTTTTTATCGTAGAAAAAAAAATACTTTGAGATATCTTCCTGTCTATTACTCCTCTTTTAAAATCTGTCCTAAAGAATTTCCATGCATATTCCCTATTATAAATAATTTAAAATATTAAAAACATACTTTTACATGCGGTCATCTGTATGACCGAATGATGTAATCACTCGCTTCTGATTCGTAGCTCTTCTCATGCACTCTCGCTGGTAATATAAGTAAGTATTTTTTTTAATATAACTACGATTTATTAGTTGGTGTGTCGGACTTTTCCTTTACATGCCGTGCTAATTGCCAAATTTCAATATTGATTAGAGGTTAACACACTAAAGTAGTAAAAAGTAGCTTAAATATTGATTTACAGGTACTGGCGGGTAACTTAATGCACAGTGATCATTTTTCGAGTCTAAAGCCTCCACTACACTACTCGCGAAGTTGATCGAAGTTAAGCGAGTAACAGAGTGAAGGAGGCACTTCGGTGCGCTTCGTGCAACCTCGTATCGCCTCGCGCTACTTCCGCTCGTTGTTTTTGTGCTCGAATCAAAGGGCTCGAAGCGTCCCGAAGTTCTAAGCGTCCTTACTATACTACTCGGCTCGCTTCAGTTGCATCTAGACGTCGTCGTAAGCGCATGAAATACAGTCATAGAAGTCATTTACCACTATTTTTTTCAATTTTCATAATTTTCGTCGAGTGATAAACACATACGTAGTTATAATATGAGAGTGTGCACATTGCAACAGCAGCTGCCACTTGAAGGACATTAATGTTGTACAGCTTGCGGGCGGGGGGCGACTGAGCGCCTTGCGAGGTGGCACGAGCGTATGGTCACCTACTTCAAACTTCGGCCAATTTCGACAAGTACTTCATCGAACCAAATTCGCGAATAGTGTAGTGGCGGCTTATATCGAGTTGCGGTATTAGGTGCGAGGTGTGCGCACGTGCCTGTCCATAGCAAGGGGGTGGACTCAACTGTCACGCAGTCAGTTCTCGTCCCCGTTGGCCCGCACAGGCCCCTCACTGTCCTAGTATTGACGCAAAAGTTAATTTGTGGTTTTGTTGTTGTATAAAGCTTTATTGTACAATAAAACATTACAATGATTAAGTACATAGTTTGGTAAAAAATAATATTGTACAATGGCGGACTTATTAGGGATCTCTTCCAGTCAACCATAGAGAAAGCGAAAGGAGCTTGGCGAGAGTTTTAGGAACATTGTGAATAGATACAAAGTCTGACAAAATACGTACGTGGATTCGTATACATAATATTTTCTTAAGATTTAAAATACACACATAAAAGAAGTAAGTAGTAAATAATATACAGGATTACCTGCAAATACAATACAAAACGTAACAGGTTTTTGTTAAATACTAGTTGTTTGTTGTTTAGTTGTTCGTTGATTTTCTTATTATTTATCGTGTCGTCGTCACATGACTTTAAACAGACAAGCAAGAAAAATAGTATAATATGACATATTTCCATTTTTTGGTAAGAGCACAAAAGGATTTTACGAGAAAGCAAAGCATCAAAATTCATAGTCGTATTTAGGACCCTAGTAAGAAAAGACGACGGGCAAAACCAGTTACAGGCTTGGTCGATTACTATCTACAGTTATATTATATTCTATATACAATTGTATAAAACAAAAGACAGTGTATCTACAATTTCCACATTACTGAAAAAGAATTGCCGACGCTGTGCAAACTTCGTACAAAATTACGCGTCGGAGATACTGATGACAACAGTAGTGTAGCATAAGATTCCTTATCAGACAAGATGTAGCTGCAAATCCTAGTCCCAATTCTGGCTTCATACCAATCAATAATTATATTGAAGGCGTCATGTCAATAAGTGATAGTGATATTTCGTATAGGTACTCTTTTTTTTTTAATCTTTCATATCATTCACACACGTTTAATATTATGAAGTGATAATAGTTTTCCAAACACGTGCAACTGCGACGCCGATCGCCATTTTAAGTCAACTTACGCGTTGGGATTTGTAGTTGCTATAAAATTCGTGATCGTATTTGTTGATTCCTTTGACTTAGAAGATTGATTTCTTTACAGCTCCAAGAGACTTCTTCTTCTTAGCGTTGTCCTATTTCCTAATCCATTTATATTAGTGCGGTCCGCTACCTAAGCCTAAGGATTTGGCGAAGACACTGATTTTTACATGAGCGACTGCCGTTAGACCCGCCGCAACCCAGATGGAAAACCAGACCTATCTTAGCGAAGGTCACACGTCTTTCGAAATATAATTTCTTGGACATGTGGGTTTCCTTATGATGTTTTCCTTCACCGCCGAGCAAGTGACAATCACAAATCTATATACGAGTATATAAAACAAAGTCGTGTTAGTTACATCATTTATAACTCAAGAATGGCTGGACCGATTTTTATGATTTTTGTGTTTTTGGATTTGTCTTCGTCGAGAATAGGATAATAAGTATTAAAACATGGAAAAAATAACAAATAAATAATAATAAAGTAAATTACATTTCTCATACATTTTATATGAAATTCTGTTTTTATGATATCTCAAGTACGAATTGGTATATCTTCTTCTTCTATATATATAAAACAAAGTCGTGTTAGTTACACCATTTATAACTCAAGAACGGGTGGACCGATTTTTATGATTTTTGTGTTTTTGGATTTGTCTTCGTCGAGAATACGATAATAAGTATTAAAACATGGAAAAAATAACAAATAAATAATAATAAAGTAAATTACATTTCTCATACATTTTATATGAAATTCTTTTTTTATGATATCTCAAGTACGAATTGGTATATCTTCTTCTTCTATATATATAAAACAAAGTCGTGTTAGCTACACCATTTATAACTCAAGAACGGCTGGACCGATTTTTATGATTTCTCTGTTTTTGGATTTGTCTTCGTCCGGAATAGGATAATAAGTATTAAGAGAATTTATACCATCTAATAAGTTAACACACCATTTATTGATCCTGAGGCGGTACGAAGTTCGCCGGGTCAGCTAGTATGTGCATAAATCCGAAAACACCAATCCACTATATTGGTGTTTTCGGCCAGGATTTGAACCGGGGGCCTGTTGGTCACAAGGCCAGTTCTTTAACCTACTAGGCTATCACTGCTCCAAGAGTATTTTTTTTACATTTTCAACTAGATACCTCCACGCGTTCCTGAGAAAAAATATCTTGACAGACAACCTGACAGCAGTACAGCCCGATAACATAGTAATCCTATAACGGTTCCTTTTTACATTAAGAGGTATGGAACCCTAAAAAATAATAATGTTATTAACATGCAAGAATGTCTGTATCGACGAGCTCGCAAGTGTTCAATGGTAAATAAAGATTTTTTTAACATTTTCCTTGTACAATTAAAAAAGGTATCGAATATTTCTCCTACCTTCATTCGACTACAACTAATCCTGAAATAAATTTTATCGGATAATTTTATGTGTATGTAGAGGCAGAGGGAACAAAGCGCAATAATACGCGGTCCTAACACACATCGCTCGCTTCTGTGACATTCATAGATGAAAAGAGCTCGCGGGTTTTGTAGGGCTCATTACCTTGTGATAAAATATGATCAATTTGCTCGTAGTAGGCGAGTATTGGCCTTCGTCAGCTCCTACATCCTTCCACTTTCATATTGTATATTATCATATCTATACTAACATATAATGCGGAAGAGTTTGTATGAACGCGCTAATCTCCGGAGATACCAGATCGGATATAAGAAGTTCTTTTTGCATTTGATAGCGCAATTCTTGAAGAATGTTATAGACTTTTCAACATAACGATACGACCCTTAGAATTCGAGAAAAATGAAGTAGAAAAAGCGGCCCGATACCGGGATACAAGACGACAAAGTCGCGGAGTTAAGCTTGTTACAATATAATGTTAATTTATATAACCAAAAACATACAAAATATATATCGTTATTTGATAATTCCGATGCCCAGGTACACTGCGAATTTGGTGATATTGATATAGGTCCAGATGAAGGGACTTCAAAAATACGTATCGATGCACGCAATAATATAAAGGGAAATAAATATTTTTTGTATATGAAACATAGTAATAACCTAATGACAAGAAATCATTAAGATTCAGATAAATCAAACAGATTGTCAATTCATCATAAGTACCTACACTCGGATAACGTTCAAGGAGCAGATATATTATTATTTGTTAGTATCTCATGTTATCAAGGAGGATGTTTGTGTATTTAAAACGAGCATAAGCCGGCGTCTTCATTTGAGTCAAATGAACAATTCTTGATTATTATAATAATATATGAAAGCTAAGAAAACGATCGTATTCTTAGCTTTTAAATTTACTATTTTGCATAATTAGCAAAAAATATATTACGTTATACATTCACGTACCTACTTGTTTCAATAATCATCCTTATCAGTGTCGATATGCAACTACTAGTACTGCTACAACTTCACGCTAGATCCCTTGCTGGGTAGGCAGAGAGGACCGAGCGGCACGTGACTCGATCCTTGCACACCTCGCTCGCTTCTTATGATATGACTATCTGCTTATATTAGTGTTGATATGCATTTATTTAAAAAATACCGGTCAAGTAACTCGTACACGAAGGTTTTCACTGAAAAACTGCCGAAAATAAACCTTTTCTTGTAAGACCTTTTTAATATTTATTACACTACATGAAAATTACAAGTCTTTACCTATTCCAGTTTAAAAGATACAGCCATGTGACGCACAGACAGCGAATAGGTCTAGTGATAGGGTTCCGTTGATACCATACATCTACGAGTAAAGTTAGAGACAACTTCGCTACTCCAAAAACATGCTTTGAGAGCAATTTTCAGGGTATTCGCGTTTGGGGACAATGTTTAATTAGTACATAACAATATATCTCTCCATTTTGCGGTTCCGATGTGTGACGATGAATTCCCTGTCATCGTCAATGACAATTCCCTGATAATGGTGACCAGCCAGACAGAATATTATTTCATAGTACTAACCTACATTTATACAGATCTTTAACAATTTTTTATGTATGTGTGATGTAATTTTATAAAAATTGTGAATAATTAAAATAAAAACGTCCATTGCCTTCTTCTACTTTGACGTGTTCTTCACACATTAATAAAACAAGATACTAAATAATTAACATACTTGTCTAAGTTCGAAGTAGAAATATTATCAACATAGGAGCGGTAATATAGATGAAGCCCGTATATGAATTCATGGTACTTGCTATTAAACTAAGTCGCGAATTATTTTTGTATTTTAATGTATGTTAAATTTTTTTTAACAGTTTTTTTATTTTTGTATTTTAATGCATGTTAAATTTATTTTTTAACATACTTTTCTTTTTATAAAATTAATAAATTATAAAAATCGTGGATAAAATGAAAAGTTTGTATTTTCTGCTTCAATTTGCTCTAAATAGTACTTCCTTTAATTAAATAGCATAATAAAAATATAAAACACTTGTCGAAATTCGAAACAGAAGTGATAATATAGAACATAGGCGCGATAATATAGATGAAGTCAGAAAATGAATTCATGAAACCCTTATACCGACAGAGAAATTTTATCGACCATAAATTTGATATGAAATTACTGAATAATTGTTTAGTTGAATAAACTTATTATTTAATTAGTTAAATGTCTAGCTTTTACTGCACATTTTTTTTTCTTTTTCTCTTTATAATTTTGTGGTATGTGGTAATAATATCTCAAGATATGTGGTCAATTTATGCACTGTGTTTGATAAGGGTAGCAAACTATTGTAACTATCTATCTATCTATAACTTCACGCCAAATCCCTTGCGTGGTAGACAGAGAGAACCACTCGATCCTTACATATCTCACTCGCTTCTTTTACGTTCATTGCTCTTCTGCATGCACGCTCGCCGGTTTTTAGGTTTCCTGACATCACCTTCTGATAGAACACGACCAATTTGGTCATTGTAGGTAAGTCTTAGCCTTCCCCGGCTCCTACATCCTTCCACTTTTGCATTGTATATCTGCTTCATTCTTTCATTCTGTATTCTTACTACATATCCAAACCAACGGAGCATGCCTCTTCTTATTTTAACACCGTCGCTCTCTTTCAGACCAACTCTGTTTCTAACATCATCATTGCGAATACTGTCTACAAGCATTACGCCACAAAATATGCGCAACGCTCGCATTTCGACCGCGTCTATCCTAAGTATTGTAATGGTTTAAATTTTACGTAAAATGTAAGAAAATGTATATTGCCTTGAAATATTTTTATACATGTATGTAGTACCTATGTTAAGTAAATTATTTAAAAAGGTGGGACACTGTATTACATAATGAGCAACCGGACTAGAGCCAAATAACAATTCCCTGGAAGATTGTTGTCTAGCTGCGAGTGAATGAGGTTACTAGTACCTAAACCCCTGAAGAGTTGCTGTCATAACAGCGGGCATGACAACGCGTTATGATTGAGTGAGTTCTTCAGGGTGATGCTACGAAGGTAGCCAATTAACAGCAATGTTGTGTAACAAACGACTATAGGCCGTATGGTAAACCCGAGCAGTAAATTCGTTTTCCATCTGACCTGTTGCAAAATAGTTAATTATTAACCTTGATAAGTTCGCTTAAACCCCCTTTACGCTAGTCTAGCGAATAACTTATTATTTTTATAGTGTTTGTTATAGCATAATTTAAAATGCTATAATATTTGAATTAAATGTAAATGCAATTAATTGAAAAATGTATGTATGTATGTATATCTTCACGCCAGGTCCCTTGTGGGGTAGACAGAGAGAACCGAGCGCCATAAGACGCGGTCCTTACACACTTCACTCGCTTCTTTCACATTCATAGCTCTTTTCATGCACGCTCGCCGGTTCCTAAGGCTCCTGACATCACCTTCTGATAAAACACGACCAATTTGGTCATGGTAGGTTAGTCTTGAAAAATGTACATAACTATATATATACTAGCTACCCACCCCGGCTTCGCACAGGTGATCTGATCGCTACCAAACTTCACAGGATCACCCGCTGAATTAATCCGAAGATTCCCTGAAAATATCATCAAAATCTACCCAGCCGTTTTTGAGTCCATAGAGAACATACAGACAAACATTCATTTTTATATATATAGATAAATAACAAATACTTTTTTTTAATAAATTGTACAGTTGTCATTTGTAGGGTGCGTTATGTAGGGTATTAGCAACTAAGTAGTTACCAGTGGGAGGATTATTTTAACCTATAAACCGATAAGTAACGCGATGGTAATACGTGAACTAGCCGATTAGAGTAGCGCTTTCTACTTTACCCCCCACCCGTACCGGTGAGTTGAATTACTGTACAAAATCGGTCTCATTGATTCTCCATAGGTTATTTCCATCACGGGCGACTAGACTAGATAGGTTATTTCCATAACCGACACGGGTAGCACCACCACCTCGCAGAAGGCTAAAACCTCGTAAGAACTTTAAAACTGACGGGCGCGCCCATCGCGTTACTTAAATCGGTTCTACGGAGGTAACTCCGCTATTCCCTCAGCTTAGCTGGTCTTCTGCGAGTTTATGATATATATATGTCCTTATTCAGAAATAACATAAATGCACAGCCAAAGGCACTTTAAGATCCTGTGATATTTGTGTCATTCTTATGCCGTACATAATAAGAGCAATAATATAAATTGCAATGCCACCTACCAGATCCAATTGTGAAACCATCCAGGGGATTAACCAAACACACATGAAAAATATCAAAATCGTTTAGAAGGATTTCAGTGAAATATATTCGTACAGAGGAATTATTATAAAAATATATAGTATCTACAATTCAGAAACAGCTCTAACGACTTCAACTAAATTTGTACTTAGATAAGGTTTTGCTTTTATGTTTATTTATATAGGTATCTTTCCTAAAATATAATGTAAGTTTACACAAATAAATAACTTAAAAAACGCCGAACGAAGTCTCTATCGCCTAAGTAGGGTATACTTTATTTTATGGACATTACTTTCCGTCTCGTGACTTAGAATCGAATACTTTAATACGTCAAAAGGTTTCCTTATACACTTAGTCCGGGAAAAACCGCCAAAAAACACTTTGCGCACTTCGATTTCGGCCTATGATAACTTTTATAGCTGTAGAACATCATTGGTTACAACAGGTTGTGTCATTTACATAACACATATTAGTAATGTAAATGAATAATAAATATGCCACATTAATTTCGCTACATTTGTAGAAATGGCCACATTTCCCTACAGTAAGTAAGACGTGAGTGGAAGGATGTAGGAGCCGACAAAGTCCAAGATCTAAGGAGTTGCTTTGTTAACAGTAGACATTGCATTGAACGAACGAAACTTAATATACTCGTAGTGCAAGCCTTCGTCGGTTATGGTAGCCATTTTAATCGAAATGCGAGTGTTGCGCTAAACTTGAGGCGTGACGCTTGTAGACCGTTCGCAATGATGATGTTAGAAACAGCCATGCAATTCTCTAAGCGACTCGTAATGGCTGTGTGCGTCGCTGTGATCACAGATGTCACAGCTTTGACATCGTCTACTGCGATCACGGCTTTTTATTTGGTATTCTATAAGGCTGTAAGCGTACGCGAGGCTGTTGCCTTGTAGAATTGCAATTCCAAACGCAGCATTGCGGCGCTAGTGTCGCACAACCATGAAAAGCGACACTAAGGAATTGCAATTTTGTGTTCAATGCTATAACAGCCGATGTTTCCGAGGATGTAAGGATGTTTGCTCTTACAGAATTGCATGGCAGAGCTGTTCCGAAAGACTGTCGGCGTAAAAATAAGAAAAGGTATGCTCCGTTGATTGGGACATTTTTTTTACGGGTCAGGCTCACCACTCATTCCCACCACTGTGTCTCCCGTGTAGCCAAAACTTTTACTTACCCTCTTGGCAAAGTGAGAGACAGCAATATGACAAATAAAGCATTAAAAAACCTCAAAGAGATTGCTAGTTAAGTGAAGCTTAACTGACGTGCACCACGGTTTCTCAGATATCTAACACTATTGGGGCCTAAATTGTGAGTTGTTACCTAACACATCGATTCCAATAATATAGATTGCAGAACCGCCTAAACGCCTGATATTTCCCTCTTGTTGCCACCAAATCAGAATACTATAGTACCCGGGACGTGCAGGGAATTAATGATTGGGACATGTGAAAGAGTGCAGGAAGAAATAATTATGCAACAGGTATACAACGCGAAAGTAGAAGGATGTGGGAGTCGAGAAGCCAACCATGACCAAATTGGTCGTGTTTAGTCGGAAGGTGATGGCAATTAAACGTGCTGCTTTGATGCGCCTATCTCTCTTAAAACACTCAGACCAAACTAAACAGTGTTCATGCACGCAAATGTTTGTACTGTGTGGGAATCGAACCCACGAGCGTTGTTGTTAAAGTAGCGTTGCTAATCGGGTTCTAGGATTTTTTAAGAGGTAGGGCGCATCGAAGCAGCCCTTCTGGGGAAGTATCTCCACCTCACGGAAAACCGCAGCCAAATAACAACTCCCTAAAGGATTGTTGTGTTCCTGCGTGTGAGTGAGGTCACCAGTATGCTCCTATGGAGTTGCGTTGTTAGCAGCAGATGTGGCATCGCGCGAGTGATACTTCATGTATTGCAAGCATTTTTAGGCTACGGTAACCGCTTTACATCAGGCGTACCGTATGTTTGCATGCCTCCCGACTTTGTATAAAAAAAAGTAGAGGGAAAACCAGATCTTTCTTAGGTAAGGTCACGCTTCTTTCGAAATATAATTTCTGGGACGTGCGGATATCCACGCGATGATGTTTCCTTCACGGCGAAGCATGTGATAACTACGTATATGAACATAAAACCGAAAATACGAATTTAATGGTAGGTAACGTGCCCACACCTGAATTTGAACCGGAGACCAGTCGGTTAATAGGCCAATTCTTCATCCACTGAGCAATCACTGGTCATTGAACTCATTAATAGCCATTAAATTAAGAAGTGAAAACCAGTTAGCATACAGGGAAAATATAGGTACTACATTAGTATATACCAATTATCAATGTACAAAATTGTGGTGAGAAAAATATATATCGTTATTATAATTATATTAGGTACTAAACAGTTTTAAGCTTATTATTGAAATTAATAGTTGATATAAAAGTAGTGTTATAGTAATTAATGAAGCCGAGGAGTTTGACCGCGTTATCTCTTTTTTAATACGACATTGGAAGGCATACCGCATACGGCTCACCTGCTATAAAGTTAATATAAAGTTTGAAGAGAGGTGGGGCGCATCAAAGCAGCCCGCCTGGAGAAGTACCTCCACCTAACAGAAAACCGTAGCCAAATAACAACTGCTTAGAGGGTTGTTGAGTTCCTGAGTGTAAGTGAGATCACCAGTAAGCTCTTAAGGAGTTGCAATGTAAGCAGCAGAGGAGGCATCGTGCGAGTGATGTATGTTACAAGCGTTAATAGGTTACGGTAACTGCTTTACATCAGGTGGACCGTATTTATGCCTCCCGACGTTGTATAAAAAAACCTATGTACGCTTGTAACAGAGGAGGTATCGCCACCCCCGCTGCTAACACAAAACTCCTTAGAAACTTACTGGTTACCCCTTTCACTCGCTGAGATACAACAATCCTTCGGGGTGCTGTTACTTGGCTGCAATTTCCTGTAAGGTATGTAAGGAGGTACTTCCCCAGACGAGCTGCTTTGATGCGCCCTACCTCTCTCACTCAATATATTCAAGGCAACATCACATAACTGCTAATTCTACTAATTAACAGCCTACATCCCATTGGGGTCGAGCTAACTTCGGATAAATCCGCAGGGCACATCTACTTTATTTATATGTGTACATTCAAAGTATGTAATGCCAAAACTACCTCCTAAGTATAATATAGTTGACTCTAAAACCTGTTTGAATTCTTGACCCATTTATATTTCTTAGTGAATTTTATCTACAGATAAGTAAAAACGTTTTCAAACAGCTAAAGTTAACGGGAGCTACCTACGTATTTGTTTTTATTTATGATATTTGTGCTAGTTAAGTTTTATCACGGTAAGTCATAAAATTGGAATCCATCTACTTTAAAACCGTATTATTTTGAAAAGGAAAATAAGCATCCATCTTTAATAATACAACGTTATCAGAGTACATGACTTCCATAGTGTAATGTGTGCAGCCGCCTTATCAGTGATGACAATGAATAGTATTATGTAGTTATATATATAATCGTGAATTGAGGTATAGGTGGCTGCGAAATTGACGTATTGGTGAGAGCGCCACGTGTCCCGACGTGACGATTGTACTATTGTTCTAGTATTATATTATAACACAAAAATGTAACGTATTGCATGTAACGTTGTATGTAAATGGCTCACTACCGTTTTTACAATGTAACTCAACCTTACCTGCACGTGGTGCGCCCTGCTAATTAACAAAACAGACTACAACGAAAAAAGATAGGTACATCAAAGCAGCCCTACTGGGGTTTTTGCGTTCCTGCGTAAAAGTGAGGTTACTGGTAAGCTCCTGATGAATAGCTGTGTTAGCAGTATGCTAACACAGCTCTAAGAAGAAGAAGAACATTGTAGAGTGTAATTGTAGAGCCCTACAAAATTGCATTATGACTAAAAAATCACGTTAAAATGGCTGCAGCCGTTACTGTGCATAAACACGAGAAATAAAATAAAACGTTTGTTTACAGTTCACTTACATAGAAATAATTATATGAACTTTACGAAAAGCTTATTTCTAAATGACGGATTTGCTTATTTGTACGGAATATATTTTAGCAAGTTTAATACGTGTTCATTCACATGTTCAACCATTTTTTTGCACACAAACGCAGTAATGTGGTAATTAAATAAATAAAACTACATCTCAAAATAATGCATGATCAACTACTTAATCGGTGGTTAAGTCATCATGATGAGATTTCAAATAATTACATGAATTATATCTAATGTAACAACACGAAACGCAAATTAAATATGTGTCAAAATAATGTCTTTGAATAATATTATTTTAAAAAGGTATTATTTCCCGACAGATTATCTATTAACTGGGTGTTTCTCATCAATAATTAAGACGGTTTAAAACACTGGCTATCAGTATCTTTGTTTGCAATCCGACGGACAAACAAGGAAAACTATAGCGTTCAAATATATTTCGATTGATTTGGAAAAAAAGTCATAAATATTTTTTTGCTTTAATCATCCTAATTTTTCCTCGTGAAAGACAAAATGTTAAAATTATGAAACGAAATATTTACAGAACAGTACGAGTGCGTATCTGGCTCGCACTTTAACAGTTTTTTTCTTGTTGTATATCAGTTACATCTCCGCCTTTTTCTCGAAAACTAAGTAACATTGAAACTTGTAATTTGACTTTGATAGGATATTGCGCGAGCCTTATTATTTTCAAATGGCAACAAAAATATCCATATATGTGTGTCCTATAATAACCTACGAATGGATAGACCAATTTCAACGGAGGTGTCTCATTCGTAGCTAAATTAATCGAGGTAATTTATAATTTGATAAACATTGCTTCATTTATTTTCATTTCAAACCTCACGCGTCAAAATGCTATTACGCAACCTAACCTAAACTTCGCTTACACTACATCTAAGCTCGACTATAGCCCAACCTAACACGTACCGAAACCATACCGAAACTGGGTCTAAATCGATCTAACTTGGGCCTAAACTAAAATTTAACCAGACTCAAACCGGACCAAATATCCTACCAACCTTAAAACAAATATAAACTGTCTAAGCTGCATAGGCCTAAGCTCGGCCTAAGTCGGATAACAATAATCTTAATTAACGAAATCTGACATAAATCTACTAAATTTAAACCCTACCTAAAAGAAACGCTGATAACCTTAGCCTAAACAAAATCTAGCCCAAATCTGTTAAATGACATAAGAAGAGCAATGAATGTTAGAGAAGCGAGTGGGATTTGTAAGGAGTCATGTGGCGCTCGGCTCTCTCTGCCTACTCCGTAAGGGATTTGGCGTTATAAATAGATAGATTGGAAATCAAACGTTGGAACCAAAATACGGAGAATCCAAAGTGATATTAACTACCAATGTTTTCCTTAAAGGCTATGGCATGGGGTTTTTCGAAAAGAAGCCGAAAAGGTTTATAATGGGGTCAGTAAAAATATTTGTTTTTATAAAAATCCCTATAAAAGCTAGGTTTTTTATACATATATTTTCTCAGTTAAATAAAAACCCATACTATAATACTACATATAAATAAAAATAGGTAGATCATTAATTAGGACGAACTTCAAGACACCTTTAAAAAATGAATCTTAGCAAACATGTTTGAATGTGATACCTAATTACTTTTTATTTCTATTGTAAACATTCTTTTTATTCTCAGATGCCATAACATTGTATTGGATTCTAAAATCAAGACTTTATTAATAACATTGAGATTCTATATTTGTGGTGTATTTCTTTATGTATGTTCACAATACCTAAGAAGTATCTTAAAGAATTTGGATAATTCAAATTGTATTCTGTTAATGTACATTTGAATATGGCCCTATAAGTAGATGAGATTTGTTAATTAGTTACAAAATTATATAAAAAATTGAATTAAACAATCTTTAACGGAATCTTTTACGGACGGTATCGTGTGTTTTGTTTATTTTGTTGAACCTGATGTTTCGAATGCTTTGCAGCATCCGTGGTCGCAGGAAGACTATGGTGATATTTGTCTTACATTGGTTAGCCTGGGTTTGTGACTTGATTACCTATGATTATTTGATTATTGACAAACCCAGAGATCTACTCAAAAACGTTCGAACACCGTGAGCGATTTTTGTGTGAATTGGAACATATATAATTAATCCATCCATGTCGGTAGATGTAATAATTGAATAACCAATGTAAGACAAATGTCACCTTAGTCTTCCTGCGACCACGGATGCTGCAAAGCATTCGAAACGTCAGGTTCAACAAAACAAATAAAACATGCAATACTTCCGTTAAAAATTGTTTAATTCAATGTGTAACAATCGTGAAAACCTAAGACAATATTATATAAAAAATCTTTTAATAATAAAATTCCTTCATGACTTTATTTTGTTTATTGATCTAATTTTGATTTTTCTTTTATTTGTAGAGTCTGTTGATTACTTTGTGTACTTTTGGCGAAGACTTGGCGATAAATTATTATAAATATCAAGCATATTGTCACCCCATTGCTAAAGTAGCAACCCTTCAGGTACTTCATTGTAACCTTACTCACTCCAAAAAAAAACATTACTTCTCTAAGGTAGAGGAACTTCTTCCTTTAGGCTGCTCCTTAATAAATACTGCTCCACCATATGTCACTTTCATCAAAGCCCTATTTAGTGGTGAGTCACTTAATCCCCATGTGTATGATGATGATGATGGATGATGAAAAAAATGATTTTTTTTATCTAAGGCCCTTACTAAAGCAATATACCTGAATAATTCCAAGGGCCTATGTAATTTGTAAAATTGAGATGAGATGACACGGCATAAAGTAGAGTAAACTTTAATCCACTGCTTTGCTTACAAGAAATTATCAAAATAGGTAACCTTAGTTGTTTTCCTGGATATGTATTCCAGATATTTCTAAGTTATTCTTTAACTTACTACTTGTGGAGTTATTTTACATTTGTATTTAACATAAATCTCACACTTTTATTCAAACTAAATAATATGTATAGATTATAAGAGTACTAAATAAAATAAAATTGTGCTGTATTTTACATAAGTTTGTTTGTATAGGCTGTAAAACATATAGTAAATAAATATGTGCCATGTAATTATTAATCCTAACAAAATCGGTTTAAGATAATAACAAAATACAATAATAGTAACATCTGTTCTAAGCTCAAATCACACAAAGGAACAAGGAGTTCTTCAATAAAAGTTGCAAAGACGACCCAGTATGTCTGCAATGTATCGTGTGTTTATAGGCCACATGCTCGTTAGCCACCTTAGTGGTATAAAAAAAGAATATTAGTTTTTTTTGTATTAAAATAAAACAAACATTTACACTTAATATTAAAAGATTAAATGTAAATGTTTATAGACATAATCTAATTTATTGACAATGTTGGCACATAAGTTTTTATCAAAATCGTTTAGTTTTTATTTTTTATGCAACGTCGGGAGGCATACAAGAATACAGCCCACCTGATGTAAAGCGGTTACCATTGCCTATAAACACTTGCAATACTTTAAATATTACTTTTTATATTACTCGTGTGAAGCCACCTCTGCTGCTAAATTGCAACTCCTTAGAAGCTTACTGGAAACATCACTCAAACGCAGGAACACAACAACCCTCTAGCAAGTTATTATTTTGCTGCGGTTTTTCTGTGAGGTGGAGGTACTTTCCACAGACAGGCTGCTTTGATGCACCCTACCACTCTTAAAAACACCCAGACCAAGAAAAACAGACATTCATGCATTCATGCACACATTTGTTTGTACTGTGTTGAAATCATACCTTTTATTTTTGTTCATTATACTCTAAGAGATTCCAATTGGAATAAGCCTGACAGTTCTTACCATATCTTTTATCATTTCACTTTATTTCTTGTTCATTACACATATCTTATACTGAACGAGATCTCTATTTAAATAAGTCTACCTATATAATTAATTTTTTTGTTAAATAAAGTACAATGATTCCAATTATAATCCCAATTAAACTGTTAAAGATGGAAAGCTCTATGGATGTATACACTTTTGTTTGTATGTATATCTTCACGACAGGTACCTTGCAGGGGTAGACAAAGGGAATTTACACTTTTCATATTAATAAAAAGTTTCTACAAGTGAGTAAAGCATCCAGGAAGCTTCTAAGTATATTTTGTGGTAGCAACAGAGATGACAACAAACAGCAAATACTCTTTGCGGTAAATGTCTGTAAGGTATTGTAACTTCTTCACATTAGGACGGTCACATGCTTGTTTATTATTTGACATTATATGTAAAACAGTTCACTAAGTACACTGCATTATGAGATATAGTCAAAATTATGAGTATTTTCTGAAAATCTTGATTTAAAGTTCATTTCCTGTTTACATGGTAAATGTTGATTACTTTGAAAGCAAGTCAGTGTTAATATTATGCACATCTCAGGGTTACAGTAGAAAGTTCAAAGAATGTTACCTTCTCAATTTTTGATTACTTATGAATAAATATATTTAATAGTAAGGTAATTGATGTCTTTAAAACTGAGAACAGTATTTAAATATTTAAACAAACCGAAATTGTTTTGTATAATAATAAATGTCATAGAAATAAAGAGTAATGTTTGATCAACTATGCTATCACAGATCATACATCTACTTCCTAAGGAGTGCAGTAGACTGTTGCTTATTGTTAATGCTGGCCAACTACAAACCATTGTTTTATATACACAATATAAGAACAAATTATAAAAGTAATTAATACTAAATATAAAACAGGTACTCACCTATCATCATATTTGTAGAACTAATTCCTAAATAATCTAAGAACTTGTCTGTTCCAAAAACAAATACAGCTCCAAACAGGAAGCCCGCTGCAATTGGTATAAATGCAAATTTGCCCTTTTCGCCATACAAGTCAGACTTTTCACACATTTCAATAGCAGGGTTCAGTAAAGACCAATAAGAGGCTGCTGTCATAACCCCTGCTGCAAAGCCAAGGGATACATCTAATAATTTTCTCTGAAACAAAATGTTTGGTTAAGACACAAATGTAATTTTGATAGCATACATTACATTTTAAATTAACAGTTTATACAATACATACATGTTTCCCTCTAATAAAGAACACGCAACCGGCTCCAGCAGCAGTCAGCCCCCACGTCAAAAGTGTCCCTAATAGGGCCTGCGTTACTGCACCGTATCCCTCTATCATTGTTTATTTTTATTTGATATGTAATATTTAGGTGAATAGTTTTAATATTATGTACTCCCTAGAGTACATATTTTAATAAAGGTTATGTTTGAAAGTAAGTCAAACCTAAAACATTATGAGCTTATATACGATACGTGTTTATCTTTAGCGTGTCTTTTACGGTATCACAATTTGCCAATCCAAAGCAAAGTCAGCAAGAACTATCATTTAGCACACACGTATAAAAAAAACTATTTTTTTACAGATAAACGTCAAGATGACAGCTCAATACGGACTACAACAACGCGCCGATGTTCCCACTTCATTATATTTTTTACCTATTCGTAACAAGTTTAAAATGAAAGGTTTACATGGTTTCACTTAAAATATTTTATTTAGATATTTTTCCCTAGTCGTTTATATCATGCAAGCAATAATAATTACGAATTTTAGTTAATATGAAGTAAGAGTAGTTAATGTTAGGTATAATTTATGACCAACTCTACCGACGAAGATATTAATAAGGATGAAATCGAATGGTTAATATATCTGAGATACATGCAATTTGATTTAAGCTGCTTTGCGTGCTTCCGCCACCAATTAGTTCATGTGGCCTAGCGCCGGCCGGCACCCACCCACTACTGTTAGTAAGTGCAACATTCCGACGCTGCCATGGCTGCTGAGGTAGTCTCTGCCTCGGCTGCTGCGGTCGTTCACCATCTGGAACAGAGGCATTATCAGGCATTGTTGTGGGGGTGATGGTGTGTGAGATGACACCATCCACCCCCACCCTCAATTCAATATAAGGGACGGCACTGTGATGGATTTGTCACTTGTAGCATGTTATTCTTACGATTAACCCTTCGAAACCCGTGTGGTCATATATGACCGCGAAATGTATGGGAAAAGGTATATAACGGGTTCTGAAGGCTGTCTACAACGCCTGATGATGCCTCGTGGAGAGGCGAAACACGTGTCGCAGCGACGACCAGGCCAGTCGTGGCAGCGACGGTGGTGGTGGGGGCATGCGGATTCTGTTCCAGATTGCGGACAACCGCAGCAGCCGAGGCAGAGACTACCGGAGCAGCCATGGGGGCATCGGCATGTTGCACTTACTAACAGTAGTGGGTGGGTGCCGGCCGGCGCTAGGCCGCATGAACTGGTGGTGGAAGCACACAAAGCAGGTTAGATCAAATTGCATGTAAATTTGTATGTATGTATGTATATCTTCACGCCAAGTCGCTTGCGGGGTAGACAGAGAGAACCGAGCGCCATAAGACGCGGTCCTTGCATACTTCACTCGCTTCTGTGACATTCATAGCTCTTTTCATGCACGCTCGCCGGTTCCTGGGGCTTCTGACATCACCTTCTGATAAAACACGACCAATTTGGTCATAGTAGGTTAGTCATAGCCTTCCTCGGCTCCTGCATCCTTCCACTTTTGCATTGTATATCTGTTTCGTCATTCTTTCGTCCCGCATTCTTTCTACATGTCCGAACCAACGGAGCATGCCCTTTATTATCTTAACACCGACACTTTCTTTTAGACCAACTCTTTCTCTCACGTCTTCATTACGAACGCGGTCAGCAAGCGTTATGCCACAAATTTTGCGCAATGCTCGCATCTCGACCGCATTTATTCTACTTTCATGCTCTCTCTGCCATACCCAGCTCTCACTTCCATAAGTTAGCGTTGGAATTAGCACCGCGTTGTGTACAGCGAGCTGTGCCTTCTGGCTTAGATTTCGGCTGCCTAGAAGTTTACCCAAAGCTCCATTCACCCTATTCCCGACACTCACTCGTCTCTCCACATCAGCGTTGTACCTTCCATTACTGCTAAAAGCACTTCCAAGATATACAATCTCATTCACTTGCTCCAACACTACATCATCAACCATAATCCTAGTGTTCGTTCTGGTTGTCTCTCTTTCAAATACCATTATCTTGGTTTTCTTCGCATTCAATTGTAAGCCTTTCTTCATACAATCATCTATCATTGTTGTAACAAGTGTTTGCAGTTCGGATGGTGATTCTGCTATTAATGCCGCATCGTCTGCATAAAGCAGGCAGTTGACCACTGAGTCACCCATTCGCATTCCCACATTCATATTTCTTATTCTCTGAAGACAACTGTCCAGATACAGGATGAACAGCCGAGCCGACAGCACGCATCCCTGTCTGACACCAATGTTGACATCAAACCAGGGCGACAAGGTGCCGTCCGCCCGCACACATGCTGTACAATCCCCATAAGTGGATTGCATAGCACGGAGTAGGTCACCGCCAACCCCATATCCGGGCAAAATGTTCCAGAGATTCTTTCGCACGACTCTATCAAATGCTTTCTCAAAGTCCACAAAACCGCAGAGATCCTGTATTATGTATGTAAATTTGACTTTCGCAAAATGACGCCTGAATCTATTTACTATATTTGACATAATCAAACTAGATGGCATGGACTGCCGGGAGCTTTCTGGTTACTGTGCAATTTATGTTAAATAACTGGAAAGGTTCCACCTGATTTAAGAGGCGTAGTCATCATATCCTTTCATATGCAAGGGATTACACGGACTGCGCCAGCAACAGTCAGTCATACGGTCATCAGTTTGATTGGATTAGCGGCGAAAATGTATAAAAATCATTAAGGAGATTGAGAGTGAACTGTGAGTAGTTTTGACGAGTGCGGTGGGTCAGTCGTGAATGACCCAACTTTGAAACCAGCGCTCGTAGGTTCGATTCCCACACAAGACAAACATTTGTGTGCCTGAACGTGTCTGTTTATCTTGGTCAGGCTATTTTAAGAGAGGTAGGGCGTATCATAGCAGTCAGACTGATGAAGTACCTCCACCTCACAGAAAACCGCAGCCAAATAACAATTACCCAGCCTAGGGGGTTGTTAATTTCCCAATGCACGCTATGAAAAATATTAATACACTTTTAAATACTAAATTTAATTGGCCCAGTTAAGTTAAAATTTTAATCACGGCAAAGATACGTTAATACACGTTACCTTATCCCGTCGACCTATAAATAAAATTTATCGTCCTAAATAAATAATGTAAGAAACAGACAAGTTAGGTATATTTATTACCCACTCATTCAGTTTTATATGTACGATAAACATTTTGCAAAATGCAATAATTAAGTAAAGCACATGAGAATTGACCTTTGAGCTATGTTTGAGCTCTATACTGTGTATGACGATGGCGGAAGTCAACGTACATAGTAGAATAATCACATGTACATCCGGGAGTGCACATGATTTTCTGTAATTTTATGGATCTTAAATGAAGTAAAAATGACAATGGGCTACACTCTAGTAGCTCACTCTCATTTTTGAAATGAAACTTGAATTTAGATGAAAATGTGGTGTACCATGTCAATTAATAAGGTTCTAGATGCGATTGTTGTGCTGCTGTCGCTGAAGTGCTAAGCACGACCTGTCATGTGGGGTTATTTACATTGCCTCGTATAAACATATGGGGATGGATTCGAACAGTTTTCACTCAGATTCCACACATTATAACAGATAACTTTCCGATTCCGATTTGAATACAGTGTTTGGAGGTAATGTGAATATGCATACTGGACCTGGACAGCAAAGACGACACAACGATGAAAGACGGTTCTAAGGAGAAACCCTGCAGTTAAATTCAAGGAGTAGCAAGGTAATTGGAGGAAAACTAGTGTGAACACAAAAATTACGGTTGACGGTGTAGTGCTGGAATAAACGAATGAGAATGGCCTGAAGTATGAGTACTTACGTAGTTATACCTAGAATAGAATAGAATATATATATTATGTAGTATTAGTACAAACAGATCAGCGTAGACGCATTCTTATGCGCCCTGTGGCACTAGTTAAACAAAATAAATTTAATTTTGGACTTTGTCGACGGAATGATATGATTGTTGTGTTTTGCGAGTTAAAAAACAGTTTCTATTGAAGAACCAGGATGGGGAATAGTTATTAAAAAACTGAGGCCTCTCGCCTCTCTGAGAGTGAAAGTCATGTCCGGGTAAACAATATCCTGATTACTACACTAGTGGTCTTTGTCATTATTATTTTCACCCTGATGTGTTTAAAAATAAAAGAATGACACAAGAACTGGATAGGAGAAAGGATTAATGCAGAATTTGTGAGGAGAATGCGATACCGGCTATCTGGATTGAATTTTAATGAGCTCGGTGGCGCAGTTGCGAAACGCGTTGTTACGGTACTTTAACACCAATTTCCACACAGAACAAACATTTGTGTGCATGAACATGTTTGTTTGACTTGGTGTGGGTATTTTAAAACGAGGTAGGGCGCATCAAAGCAGCCGTCTGAGGAAGTACTTCCACCTAACAGACACCGTAGCCAAATAACCAAGTAGCCAAGGGGTGGGAGTTGTATTGTCAAACATAATAAACGACTGCGTGGTTATGAATACGTGAGCCCCAGGCTCCTATGGATAAGGTTAAAACTTGGCCTGACAAAAGTATTTATTATTTGCGTTTACGCTCCGGATATGTAGCATATACACATAGTTTAGATCTTGGATGCATTTTTCCAGGGATAACAGATAGAATAGTGTGAATGGAGCACTGGTAAAACTTCCTAGCTGCAAAAAAATTAAGCCAGAAAGTACAGATCGCTATGTACAGCACAGTACCAATCCCAACAATACGTGCAAACAAGTACTGAGAAAATGGAAATATGTAAAATGAATGCAGATAAAATGTGAGCCTCGAGCAAAATTTGTGACGTAACACATGCAGGCCACATTGGCAATGAAGATATAAGAGCGACAAGAAGAAAGTATCGGCGTTAATATATGACAAAAAGAGTGCTCTGCTGATTCAGACATGTAGAAATAATAATTAAAATGACCGAGATTTGTCAAAAGTGACATCGGAAGCTCTAAGAATCGATGCGGGTGGATGAAAAGTGATATGTATGTAAAAAAATGGGTGCGTGTACTTATGTACGCCGTGTGAAGTTATACTTCTTTGGCGTCATTAAATAAATATTTAACATTAATAATTTAATAATATTTAGTATTAACTATATTAAATAATAATATTTTAATTTATAAGAAGGGTTAAAATTAAAAAAAAAGGGAATAAAATTAAAAACCATCTTTCAAGTGGTAGCGGCGATGGTTATGGTATGTATTACATACAAGTCAAATACAAATGTTATACATTTTTAACTATAGCGCCATCTACCGGAAATACCGTGAAACATTTAGCAGCTTCAACCTGTTACTTTTGCGTTACAGTAATGCGCGCGCATCTTAAAATTTCATTTTTTCATAACGCGCCTAAAGAAGTATAATTTCAAAAACTATTGAGGTAGTAGCTACTTTTATGCACGCTGACCGGTTCCTAGGGTTCGAGACATCATTTTATGAAAATGTGAATCCTGGTCTTTCTTCTACACTCTTCTACTTTTGTATTATATATCTGATTCGTTATTCTTTCCCCCTTCATTCTTTTAACTTTTTCGGACTAACGAAGCATGGCTCTTCATAATTTAACACTTATGTTCTCTTTCAAAAACTTTGTGACTACATGATCATTGCGAACACGGTGTACAATCGATACGCTACAAATTGTGTGTAACGTTTGCGTTCTGGCCGCGTTTATTCTACATTTATGTTCTCTTCATTTCATCCTGCTTTCATTTTCTAAAGTAACCATTTTCATTTGAACTGGATAATTGATATCATAATTTTTGCCAAAATATTAAAACGATCATCATGGAAGTATAATGGGAATGCCTATGTTCAGCAGCGGACGTCCATTGAATAAAGTGATGATGATGTATAACGATAGATTTATGGTCAAATACATAACTAGTCAATATCAGATCAACCACGTTATCTTTTTTGTTGATTTATTGTTGTTCCCAAATTTCCCTATTAACGAGCAAAAAGGTTACCTATACTGGTAACATCGTACACCTTATTTTGACATTTCAGTTACAGATTACTTAAAGATTGTTCTTCTTCCTTTTATTAGATGTGGCGACTTGTTGACTTAGCGTCAGTAGGAGATGTTTTTTTAGCTATTATTATGCAGGTACTTTGCCATATTCCAGAAGTAAACACGTCGCACAAGGAAGAGCACTACACATATTACACCACTTTCCTTGGCAAAAATGATTTGTATACGATTGATAATCCAATCAATAAACTCTTAAATTACACTAAATTCCAAGCAAAACACTAAAATCTGAAAAGTGCAGTCCGGTCTAGTTTATCGACTATAGTCTTCATTTCCGTTTGAACCCTATTCTTTTCGTTTATACTACGAACTGAGTGCTTGGTATATATGCACTACGATGGATTTGTGCTGTGGTAGGGAAAAAGTTAAGAACCGTTAAGAAAGTTTTTTATCATTGCCAGGAAACATACGACCCACCTGATGTAAAATGGTTACCAATGAACATTTGCAATAATGGAAGATTCGGTGACGCGCTGCCACATTTTATGTTAACACAGCAAATCCTATTTATATAAGAGCTTATTGGTGACCTCACTCACTCGTAGAAACACAGGAATCCTCCAGGGAGTTGTTGTTTTCAGTATTCAGCAGCAGTATTCCGTGAGGTGAAGGCACTTCACCAATCGGGCTGCATTGATGCGTCATACCTCTCTTATGAGAGGTATGACGCATCATCAATGTCATCATCAATGTCATCTAAACCAAGACAAACACACATGTTCATGCATACAAATGTAGGAGTCGTTTTGTTTGCAGCAGGAATGGCAATGCGCGAACGATGTCCTGTGTTGCAAACATTCATAGGCTATGGTAACCACTTCACGGGATACAATGTTCTAGTTCTAGATGATTAGTGTAAGTTATTATATTTTAGCGTTGCATAATTACATAAATTTATATAATCCGGGACGCGTAATTTAGGTAAAAGCTTTGTATTTCCCGACGTTTAGGTGGAGTTGCATCAGCCGTGGTCACGGGTGGACTGGCGGTGCGTGGCGTCGCCGGCTGTGCTCGGTGGTGTTTTCTTCAACTACCCTCTTGTGGTATATCTATGGTCTTGTTATTTGCTTTGTACGTCAATTCTTTAGTTGAATAAAGCCAAGTATTTCTAGATTAATTGTATCAATTTATTCAACTAAATATGTCAACAACCGATTCAAAATCGGACATACCGAAATCTACAAATATGTCACGGTATCTACGTCCAGAACGTTTCGAAGTCGAGCCTGGTACAACGGCGGCGGATCTAAAATGGATACATTGGTATTCCACTTTTTCAAATTTTTTAGCAGAGGAAATTCCGAGTTCTCCCCAATCTATGAAATGAAAACTATTAATCAACCATCTTAGCCCGTCCGTATTTGCTCTCATAAGAGAATGCGAAACGTTTGATAATGCGATCGAACAGCTGAATGATGCGTTCATTAAATCGAAAAACGAAATTTATACACGTCATATTCTGCCCACTCGAAAACAACAAGAAGCGGAAAGTATATCAGAGTATATTTTAATTCTAAAACGACTGGCACATGACTGCAATTTTAAAAGTGTGACTGCAGAACAACATAAAAATGAATACATCCGCGATGCTTTTATATCAGGAATATTATCACAGAAAATTCGTCAAAGGCTACTTGAAAACGTTGTATTAAGTTTGGATGATGCAATAAAACAAACTTTAACTTTTGAGTCTGCTAAAAAGACAGCTTAGCTTTCAATAATACTTTTTTGTCCCAACTGAGTGCTCTTTCTTCTTGTGCTAACAGTAATCCTCAGCTTTCTGAAACTTCAAGTTGTGGGCCCAATCTAGCTGCCACGAATCAACAGAGAAGACGTTTATTTTATTTTATTTTTTATTTTATTTTATTAGGTGTACCAACAGTTGTTACATTTCTTTCTTTTTACTTATATAAAAGTAGGTATACATTTGCAACATTACTAGCTTAAATGTACAACCAATTATAGGCAAACACAACTTGCGTAAAATTTAAATAACAATACTTAAAATAGGTACAAATATCAAAATCTCTTGTTTGATATATAGCAAGTGGGAAGTAAAAAAATGCAAAGGTCATTATAATTTAAAATTTAAAAAAAAAATCATTATCATTTCACTATTTAACTCACAACTCTCGTCTTAAACAACATCTTCCATTGCACTGACAAGTCTTGTGCGGAACTGACATTGTGACAGATGATTGATATCCAAGTACGGAGCTGTAGCAGTTCACCAGCCTGCACAATCGCGGTACGGGCGAATGAGAGCCTAAAACAGTTTTTCGCAATGGGACAGTAAAAGATTTTATGGCACAACGTGGACGCCTGCGTGGAACGCTAAAGCGAATCTTATTAATTAGCTGGGGACAATCAATTTTATTGTGCTAAAGTTTGTACATAAATTGCATGTCTAGTATATCCCTACGTTTGGTCAGTGATTCAATTTTGAAATATTTAAGTCTAGCGTTGTACGAGACATCTTTTTTTGCTAGTTTGGTGCCACGTGCTAGATGCCACAAAAATCTCTTCTGCAACCGCTCAATTCTAAGGCAATGAGTGGAGAAATGTGGTCGCCACACCACGCTGCAATATTCAAGAATGCTACGTACTAGACAGTTATATAGCATAACTTTTGTTTTTGTTTTATGGAAGTGCTTACCATTTCTTATAACAAAACACATAGTTTTTGAAGCATTTTTTACAACAGTGTCTATATGAAGTAGAAACGTTAATTTGGAATCCAGCATTACTCCCAAGTCTCTAATATTGTTCACTTCAATCAGTGTCTTATCTTGTATTTTGTAAGACGACTTAAATATTTTATGGTTTCGAGTAAATTTTAAATGTACACATTTTTTGTGATTCAAAGACATAAGATTCTGGTCACACCAATGAACCAACCTATCTAAGTCGTCTTGAAGCATAGAAATGTCTCTGGTTGACACAATTATTTTGGCCAGTTTAAGGTCGTGCGCATATAAATATGGTGTCGATTCCCTGAAAATCCCAGAGATGTCATTTATATATATATTAAAGAGGTAAGGACCTAAATGTGACCCCTGTGGAACGCCTGATAGAATTTCCCTAAATGCAGAGCTGTATCCGTTTGCCACAACGTAGAATGAACGCTTACATAAATACGACTGCAACCATTTCAATAATAATCCTGTAAATCCATAGGCAGAAAGCTTTTGTACCAATAATCTATGGGAAACACGGTCAAAGGCTTTGCTGAAGTCAGTGTAAACGACGTCAATCTGTTTCCGCCTATCTATAGCTTCTGCTAACATCTCGGTAAAAGATACGAGATTAGTAGTTGTAGAGCGACCGGTGACAAACCCATGTTGATGAATGGAAATCCACTGCTTAAAGTGTTGCTGTACATGTGGACAGATCAGTGATTCGAAAACCTTGGCAAAGTTCGAGAGTATTGAAATGGACCGATAATTACTTGCCAAAGATTCATCGCCGTCCTTATGGATGGGAATAACCTTGGCTACTTTCATTTTGGTTGGGAAACGCCCAGTTCTTATGGATGTATTCAAAATTATGTAAAGCGGTTCCACAAGGTTAGCAGCACATTCAACGATAAAAATAGGTGGAATACCATCTGGTCCCGCCCCTTTATTTTTGTCCAAACTTTTTAGTTTATTGAGTATTGCCTCACGCGTGATAACAATTGACGAAAAACACTGACTGGCTACCAGGTCCCTCTGAAATGAATTGTTCGTGGTGTTATTTGTATCTTGAATATACGAAGCGCAAAACAAATCGGTGAAAAGGTTGCAAATATCTACAGCATCAGAAGCTTCAGTGACTCCATCAGAGACCTTATTGGGAATATTACCAGCACCACCACGTTTACCTTTGACGTAAGTCCAAAAGTATTTAGGGTTGTCACATATGCCGCTTTCAACACGTTTAATATATGTGTTATAAGTAGAACAGGCCAACTTCTTACACCTTTTATTTAAAAGTTTATACGATATTTCATCAAGCGGATTTTTATGCTTCTTGAAACGATTCCTATATTTTTCTTTTTCTCTTATTAATTTAATTAGGTCACGCGTAAACCAAATAGGATGTTTAGTTTTCTTCTTTGTAATTAAAGGTACAAATTGAACGGTTGCAGCCTCAATAACTTCAAAAAATACATCGACCATATCGTCGACATCACTACACTCCCTGAACAGTTCCGCCCAATTTTGATTTTTTAGATATATATTAATTGAATTGAAATCACTTTTACGGAAATTTGGAATTAGGTTACCGGTTTTGTTCTTAAGAAATGTTTTGGTAGAAAATGGTAAATTAATTATAAAGGGAGGATGCTGAGCGTCAATGACACTTAAAGAATCAAGAGCTGGTAAAATCGAGCATGATGATACATCAGTTAGAACAAGGTCAAGTATTCTACCCCTATTATTTAGTACATTGTTGTGCTGTTTTAAATTATTAAGGTACGTAAAATTAACAAGAATCTGTCCAGCAGGCGAGAATTTAGAAACTTGTGAAGAGTTATTGATTTCCTTCCAGTTTAAATTACTTAAGTTAAAATCACCAACAATGCAAAGAGGTAAACTACATCTCTCCGTCACTGAATTACAGTTAAGAATAAAATGTTCCAGAATAGTTTTATGAACTGGTGGAGGAAGATACACAGCACACAGGGCAAGTCTATTTGGGGTGCCCATCAAGCGAAGGTCAAGAGTAACCCAAATGTCTTCGCAGTTACTTTCCCAGTTAGTCATTCTTTTAGAGGTTATACGTTTGGAAACTGCTATTAAGACACCGCCTCCCTCCTTCTCACAATGGAAACCTGTTGACTCTCTATCTCTTCTATAGATTACATATCGATCATCAAATAGTTCATTATTACAAACACTTTGATTAAGCCAAGTTTCCGTCAAGACTATAACGTCGTAATTATAGCAGCAAAGATTGCTATAAAAAGTATGAGTTTTGATCTAAGATCACGTGAGTTCTGATAATATATATTTAATGGTAAGGATTGGAATTCTAAAATAATATAAACTAAAATATCTTGCTATTTCCCTTATTAACACTACATCTTAAAACAACTATTCAATCCTACACAGCGAGTCCATATCCCTAATCAGCTTATATTCGGAATTATCTGTCTTACGCATAAAGACGCGACCTCCACGCACCCACACATACTTATATCCTTTCTCTTTAGCTTTCAATCTAGCTGCGGCGTGTAGTGCTTTATTTGTCGGTGAAAGATGTTCTGTAATATATATCGGCATCTTCTGGCTATTTAATCCAATACTACACATAGTGTTAAGTTTGTCATCTTTATTTTGTTTATTATATTTTATTACTCCAGCAAGATATGTATCCCGTGTTTTCGAGGAATCAAACTGCACTACAATAGACCGTGGACGCGTACTTGATTTATTTTAGTTACTCTAGTGCAACTGAGGACGCTGCCATCCTTAATGTTTTCCTTTATTACTGTCCCAATTTGTGTGACTATATCTATTAATTTTTCGCTTTTTCTCTCAGAGACACATTGAATTTCGACGTTGTGGGAGCGGGCCTGCTGTTCCAGTTGATTTACCCTGATTAATAAATCATTATTTTTCGCAGTGAGTTCTAAATTTGAAGATTTCAATTGATTTCTTGTCTCTGTCATGGCTTTTTGATTAGAAATAACATCGTCATATGTCCCATTTATGAAACTTATTGATGACTGTAGATCATTAAATTCTTTTTTCAGTTGAGCGGTTTCACTTGCTATGACGTTCTTCATTTTATCTTCAAATCGCAAAAAAAACATTCAATCTCACTCTGAAAAACTTCTCGTACTATTTCTCGGACATCCTCAGGTGAGGCTGATGTAGGACAAGGGCATGGAGGCGAATTGATTGCCACCCTTTTTCCAGGTCTTGTCACATTTTCGCCAGACCGTACAGGTGTACCTTCCGTATTTACTTTTTTTCGTTTATTGCACATAGCGCAAGCCCACTGCGACGGAAGTTGATTAGCTGTTGTAGTGCTTTTTGGCAGTAAATATGTTAATTTTTTTTTTTTTTTTTTTTTGTGACGCGGGGAAAAATGCGTTACGCACACCACCGGTGCCTGGGTGGCCTCCGGTGGTAGTGTGGGACTCCCCGTCGGCTGTCCGACGGTATACCCACTAAACGACCCCGCGAAATGCCATCGGCCGCGTTGGTGTGGTGCCCCGGATCTGTCAGCAACAGGGCACCACTGCGACTGGCCAGCCCCTCAAAAGGGGCCGGACTTCTTCTCTCTAGGGGCCGTCCCGGCAAATTGGGACAGCCCCTCCGGCGGCGGGACCATTATGGGGCCAGGTTCCCATCCTGACCCCTAATCCCACAGATTAGGGAGGCGGCAGTAGGTGCGCGTAGCGCCTACGCCGCACTCCCGTCCGCCGTCTCCGGCGCGGGACAGCCAAGGGATCGTCCTCCCTGTCCCGCTCCGAGGCCTCCTTCTGGGACATGACCGTCTCACAGAAGGAGGCCATCGCCTGCCAGGCATTGTCACTTCCGAGCATGGAGCGGACCACGCTCGGGAGCGAGAGGTCGGCGCTTCCTAGCGCGGACACCAGATCGTGGCGCTGCCGAGACCACATGGGACACTGCTCCAGAGTGTGTTGGGCAGTGTCCTCGGCCGCGCCAAAATCCTGGCAGCCCGGCTGCTCCTCCCGCCTTGTGACCCGGTGCAAGTACTCACCGAAGCACCCATGCCCGGTGAGCACCTGCACCATGCGGAAGGTGAGGGGTTTGCGCCTGCGGCGCATTCACGCCTCCAGGACCGGGCGTAGCGCATCCGCCACGCGGACTCCATACCGCGGCTGCGCCAGGTCCTCCCCCACCTCCGCATCATTTCCGTATACCCTCGCTGGCGATACCGCCCCACCTCCTCCAACGTGGGGCGCTCGCCGAGACTCCTCCTTTCCGAGACAAACCCGTATACCTCGGCGAGCACCTCCGCCACCAACTCCCAGGGCGGGTCGCCAGCAAGGGCGATCGCAGCCGTCCACGCTATGTTAAACATGCATAATGGTATCTCTTTTCACATTTAATACAAACAACATAATCTTTGCTATCCTTTTGGGCATTACAGCATCCCCATTCCACATCAGGCATTATTTGCTAGAAATTATTTTCTATTTAAAATAAAATTTGTATTTTCCTGCACTTACTGAGGCTGCTTTGGAGTGTATCGTTCAGCGACACGTCTGCGATGACTTATCTATGGCGAGTAATGCAGCGATGACGTCAGTGGAAGCGCGCACGTGATTCTCGTGGTTATGTAGTTAGCGCAACCGTCAAAATTCCCCGCACATGGACCGGTGGCACTTGACACGTCTTCGTAGGGTGATTGTAAAATAAAATAATGCACTTTTTGATGAATTGTTTACACTTTTGCGATTTAACCTTATGTGTTTCATATACACTGATACACAAACTATGACTTTTGCGAGATTTTGAGTAAGATATGTAAAAATATATATATTTAAGCACAGTATTTGTACGGAGCGAGAATCAAGTAATGTTAACATCAAACAGACCGATGACGTTGTTTCTTTTGTGGTTCTAATACATTACATAAGAGAATAAAATGTCCAGCATTCAACGCCATTTGTCAATTATGTTCAAAGAAAGGACATTTGGCAAATGTATGCCGTAATTCAAAACCTATTACAAGTGCTACATTTACAGAAGATGAAATCACTGCATCTATATCTGCAGCTTCTCCTTCAAGTCTACGAAAAGCCACTATACCTATCATAATAAATGATATTCATGCTGAGGCACTCATTGATACTGGCAGTTCAGTGAGCTTTATTAATAAGAAACTAGCAAATACAATCAATATTACAAAAAGAAAGATCAATCAATCGGTAACTTTAGCTTCTCTGAGCCACGTTTCATTTGTAAATGGATTATGTCATGCTAATATCAAACTTGATCAGCATACATACAAACAACATCCTTTGCTTATCGTCACAGATTTGTATGCTGATATAATTATTGGTCATGATTTGATGCCCGGTGAGCACCTGCACCATGCGGAAGGTGAGGGGTTTGCGCCTGCGGCGCATCCACGCCTCCAGGACCGGGCGTAGCGCATCCGCCACGCGGACTCCATACCGCGGCTGCGCCAGGTCCTCCCCCACCTCCGCATCATTTCCGTATACCCTCGCCGGCGATACCGCCCCACCTCCTCCATCGTGGGGCGCTCGCCGAGACTCCTCCTTTCCGAGACAAACCCGTATACCTCGGCGAGCACCTCCGCCACCAACTCCCAGGGCGGGTCGCCAGCAAGGGCGGTCGCAGCCGTCCACGCTACCGTCCGGAACCCCCTTATCGTCCTCTGCGCTATGACCCGCTGCGCTCTGCGCAGCTGAGCCCTGTTCCGAGCGCAGAGGGCGTCCGCCCATATGGGGGCACCGTACGTGGCCATACTCCGGCAGATTCCGGAGTACAGCCGCCTGCACGCGGCGCTGGGCCCGCCCAAATTGGGCAGGAGGCGACCCAGCGCCACCGCAGCTCTGATGACCCTCAAGGTGCACGGGAAGGTGCTAGCGTTGGCCCTCGTGCACCTCGGAGACAGGTTCCGGGAGCTCCTCGACTGCTGCTTGCGGTCGGGGCCAGACGGTCGACTGTCGACGCCATAAGGCGCCTAAGGTCGGTGACGGAAGATGCGGAGCGCGAGGGAGATGTGGTGGTGGCGGTGTCGTTAGACATCGCCAATGCCTTCAACAGCCTCCCCCACAGTACCGTCTGGAGGCCGTCAAATACTTTAAGGTGCCTCCGTACTTGGGGAAACTGTTGAAGGCATACCTAGAGGACAGGGAGGTACGCTACGAGGACGCGAGGGGCCAGATGGTGAGAAGAAACGTCATGTGCGGTGTCCCACAAGGGTCCGTTCTGGGCCCCATTCTGTGGGACCTCGCATACGACTGGGTCCTGCGGGGCCGTCTCGTCCCCGAGATGAGTGTCATCTGCTATGCAGATGACACCCTTGTCACATCCCGGGGTAAGACCATCGTGGAGGCGGCGCGGCTGGCCGAAGTCGGAGTAGGACTGGTGGTCAGCCGCATAGAGAGGCTCGGGCTTCGGGTCCGATTGGATAAAACCGAGGCCCTCCTCTTCCGCGAAGCGCACCTCCAACTACAGAACATCTAAATATGACCCCATTGTCGAAGGGGTAGAATTGCTACATAGCAATCCATCCTATTCTTATGTTCGTCTGCCGGATGGAAGAGAGTCGACAGTTTCTAATCGACAATTGGCACCGTTACCTATAGACGATTCAGATTCTGGTGAAGCAACTGTAGATAGCTTATCGCAAAATGACACAGAATACAGCACTGTTGAGTCTGATCCAATATCAGATCAAGTCGCTCCTAAAACTAGACGTTCTGATCCTGAGTCAAACAATGCGCCTCGACGTTCTACTCGCGAGAAGAAAGTTCCGAACTATCTCCGAGATTTTGTCAGTAATTAAGCTGGTGGAAAAATCAACGTGGTGGTGAATGTGGTATATCTATGGTATTATCCGTTGCTATTGTACAGTGTCTTGTTATTTGCTTTGTACGTCAATTCTTTAGTTGAATAAAGCCAAGTTTTCTGATGGTGTTTCTAGATTAATTGTATCACCTCTCTTGGTCTTTGATTTGTAAATCACGAGATTTTAATTTTCTTGTTAATTAAAATCTCGCGATTCCCGACACTTCATTAGCATCTTGAATAAAATCAAATTGAAACCCGATGGAATTATGGTGAGTTTTGACGTTGAATCGTTGTTCACTAATGTTCCATTGAAAGAGTGCCTTGAGGTGATCAAAAATAAATTGTTTTTTCATGGAATCTCGGATAAGTACGTAGTTTTGCTTAAACACTGCTTACATGGAAAATATTTTTCTATATCAAAATCAACACTACCTTAAGATTGATAGATCTATGGGTAGCCCCGTAGCACCAGCATTAGCCAACATCTGGATGAAACATTTGAAGAAAAAGCCTTGACATCAGGGCCTTTTAATATCCGATTTTGAAAGAGATATGTTGACGACGTGTTCTGGTTAATTAAAGGAACCACGGGAAGTAGAACAGTACCTCGATCACCTCAACTCCATTCACAGCAAAATACGTTTCACATATGAAATGAAGAGTGAGCGTTCTCTGGTATTTTTAGATGTTAAGTTGAATGAGAAAACGGTTCGTCTACTCGCATCGCCACCCGCGTCATTTACAATCTGTTGTGGCGTCTGTTACAAATCGAGCCTATGAACTTTGTGACCCTGAACATTTAATTGCTGAACTCGCACACGTTCAGGAGACACTTAAGAGAAACGGATACTAGGTGAATCGAAGAAGTTCAGGTCGCCGGAACACACGTACAAAACATCCAGAGGAAAACCGGCAGCCTGCTTTTATGCTAAAGTGGGATCAGTTCTGAGAAAATTCTCCATCAAGACTATATGTTCCGTTCTCGAAGATAACAAAACACCTGCGTACACCAATGGATGTAATTCCGTACCAGACATCCGGTGTCTACAAGATTGATTGCAGCTGCGGTAGTTCTTATATTGTCCAGACTAAACGTATCATCGCAGAGAGAGTCAAAGAACATATAAATAATCGTCAGACGACAAAATCAGCGATAGCCGAACGTCTCCTCGTCTCCAACACCAACCACTGGATTGAGCTCCACCGGCCAAAAGTTTCCAACGATCGCTAATATCACCGCCGAATGGTTCGCGAAGCGATTTAAATTTAAAAACATAAAAATTTTAATCGCGAGGATGGACATAAACTTTACTGGCGTAGCAGCTAGTGATAGGTAAATGAAAATCTTGCGATTTATCGTCGAATGCGGCCGTGGGCATTATTAGTGTCGTGTGTAGTGACTATGACAAGTACAAAGACCAAGGGGTAGTTGAAAAAAATAACCCCGAGCGCAGCCAGCGACGCCGCGCACCGCGAGTCCGCTTGTGACCACAGCTGATGCAAATCAGCCGAAACGTCGGGAAATACAAAAGTAATATTTTTACTTAAATTCCGCGTTAAGTCCCGCATCATGTAAATTTATGTAGATGATTAGTGGGCGTGAACGTAACGAATTCTCTTAAGTTGTTTAAAATAAACCGATTATATAGCTATATATTTGAAGAAAAAAAAAATAACAAAAAAATCGGTTCAACTTTGGAGACGGAGACAGTGGAACACGAACAGAGCCGTCCTGGTCCAAAATTGGTATACGGACATCTCCCTTAGGCAGTTGCAGCGAGATGACTACCTATTGTCAACACAAATAATGCATTATCCACAGAAGTGTAGTAAATAGCACGCAATACGATATCATAATTTTATTTAATTAAAATTATAATATCCCGAGAATATATAGTGGAGATCCTCTAGAAAATCAAATTTCCTCATCATGAAGAAGCATCTAGCGTTAAACCACAAAAATCCTCAAAATGCAAATCCACAAACCCGCAGAACCATCCTATTCTAGCGCTAGATGCTTCTTCATTATGAGAAAAATTTATTTGTACATTCTTTTCCATTTCGGAATCCCTCCTGTGCCCCCTTGGAATGGGTCATTTGGAAAGTTCTTAGCCTAACATACTTAATGAAACCACACGATTTTGAGTTTATTTTCAATTTTCAACATACTCTCCTGGAGCTCAAAACACTTTTTCCATCGACCCGGCAAGGCTTCGATACCCGTTTTAAAAAAATCTTCGTCTAACTCCTCAAAATAAGCGTCCACGGCGGCTATGACCTCTTCATTTGTAAACATTTGTTTACCATCTAAAAATTTTTTCAGCTTTGGGAACATAAAAGTCGGACGGTGCTAAATCCGGTGAATATGGGGGATGAGGTAACAATTCGAAGCCACATTGATGGATTTCCGCCATGGATTGCACAGAGGTGTGTGCAATCCATGGCGGCAAATATAAACCTGGACGTTTTTCTTTGATTTCTTCTCTCAAACGACGCAACAGGTTGCAATAGCAATCGGAGTTTATTGTTTCACCCTTTTTTTTAATAATCCATGAGAATTATACCCTTTGCATCCCAAAAAACGGATACCATGACTTTGCCCGCCGATAAAACCACCTTTGCCTTCTTTGGGGTGGGCGATCCTGCTCTTTTCCATTGTTTCGACTGTTCTTTTGTCTCGGGTGTATTGAGGTGAACCCAGGTTTCATCCATGGTTATAAATCTTTCAACAAATTCTATTGGGTCAGCTTCATATAACTCTAAACAGTCGCGAGAAGTTGTGAGTCGGTTGTGTTTTTGTTCCACTGAAAGCAGTCGCAGTACCCACCGCGCAGACACCTTAGAGAATCCAAGTTCAGTAGTAATTATATGATGTGTTCGCTCAGATGAGATGCCTACAGTCTTATCTATCTCCTCGATAGTCAATCTTCGATCAGATAAAATTAAATCACAGATTTTTTCTTTGTTTTGATCAGTGGAAGCAGTCGAAGGCCGGCCACTACGGGGCTCATCTTGAATGGCCTCACGACAACGTTTAAACTCTGCCACCCAGTTTTTAATAGTCGCATACGAAGGAGACTCACCCAAAGTAGCAGACATGTCTTCATGTATAGCTTTTGGAGTTAAACCTTTCAAATTCAGGTATTTTATCACTGCACGATGTTCAATTTTATCCATTTTCAAAAATAGCTCTGACTTGACTTACGGTATCACGTGTAAACGAACAATGAGTTGCTGTGAATAAACTAAACTGTGCATACTTGTTGCTAAATAATGTAACTACAAAATGAGGGTAGTTATAAAAAAACCAATGACTTTAACCATGTTAGGCTAAGAACTCTTCAAATGACCCTCGTAATGCCATCAGATAGCACCCTCAATTACTGAGCAATATTTTTTCTATTCACTTTTGCCGCTAAGCTGCTCAATCTAATGACCATATTGTTAATGGTACGTTAAAGAAGACGAAGAGGTGTGTAAAGACCTAGTCAAGTGCCGCTCAGTTCTTTAGACTCCCACTAGGGTGAAACCTTAGCGGGTGAAGATATAGATGGAAACCATAACAAAGGTCCCACAGCCGTAATTAGTAACTCTTAGATGTATTTCCAACATCTAGAGAGAGTTAGTCCATTGTTTTTGCCGAATATTGTTGTTCGTAGTATTTTTTTTTTAAATAGTAGTCATATCATGGCTCTTTGGCCCGTGCCTTTCTTTGTTTGTCATTATTTTTGTCAGATTGTTAGTTTTTTATTATCGCTCCGCAAGTGCGATTATCTACAATAAGTGCCTTAAGTCAGGATTATTTTTTTTATTTTTTTATTACTAGTTTTTATTTTAGTTTTTGTTTTAAGCAGAAGAAAGTGGGACGAGAGACGCGGGCAGACCAGTCCCTCCGAGCGGCACCCGTTCACGAGTTGACACAGAGGGCAGCCATCACCGTGTTCAACCATATTTTAGCGAACTCGATGACCCGCCCCCCATCGCCGCCGCCCGTCTAGACATTTTAGTGAGCACGACTGCTGGCATCTTTCATCTCTATCTCTGCTTTTGTTACTTTTGTTTCTTCCGGAAAGGAAGGGAGATGGCATCCCGGAGCCTTGCCATGACGCTCTTCTCCTCTCTCAGTCTACTGGTTTGGAAGGAGGAGGGACCGCTCTCTGGGTCTTCGGAGCTTTGGGTCAACTTTTTGATGACCTTCTCGTCTCTCGCCTCTCGTGTTCGTAGTATTTGTCTATATTGTGTTCCTTATCTCAAATGAATGTTATTGGGAACCCTAAGGGTCCATCCAAGTAGCATCGTAAAAACTTGTCCCCTGGGTGTATTCCTACACTAGGTACAACCAGCTAGAGTCGCCTCTATTTGTTGTTCGTTTCGTCAAATTGTAAATCGGCTCAATAATTATATCTTTGTTTTACTAGTACTACCACTATAGCTTCACGTTATAGACAAAAATATAAGTAAAATGTTAATGTTATTGTATTTTGTACTGTTTCAAAATTTGTGCTATATATATTTAGAGAACTAGATGACAATCTTCAGACTGCAACGCATTTTAATTAATAATAAATACTGGCTGCATCGTGTACGGTTCGAATTTCGTTAAGTTATTAAATAAAACATGCTTTACGATATATACATACATATTAATACACAAAATACATACCTACATGAAAAATACTTTCATTTATTCAATAAAGCTTTCTGATAAACTACATTTTTTTGGTTTTATTTTTCGGTGCATAAACACACAGACCGGCCATAAGTTCTGTTACAAATAAATATGAATTTATTTGTTTATGAATTAATGTAATCTTAATGAAAGTTATATATATATATTTATGGAAGTTTCAGTAAAAAAAAATGAATCTATTTGAAATGGCTACCTTTGGCTTTGATACAGACCACTCATCTCTTTGGATTAACTCACTGTTTTCATGGAAAATTTAACCACTTCTGAGAGATTACTTAAGAGACACCATGTCGGCGTATCTTTTCGAGCAGGCCATGTCCTCTAAAACTGACCATTTGCAGTCTAAGGGGTCAGATCAGGGCTAGACGCAGAGGGCCAGTCTTCAGCTTTTATAAATTCCGGAACGTTGGTTTATAGACAGGCTTGGGTAGTTGTGTCTTATGACCAGGTGCAGAATCCTTTTTTTTTTGTTACGTGGGGAAAATGCGTTACGCACACCACCGGTGCCTGGGTGGTCTCCGGTGGTAGTGTGGGACTCCCCGTCAGCTGCCCGACGGTATACTCACTAAACAACCTCGCGAATTGCCATCGGCCGCGTTGGTATGGTGCCCCGGATCTACACGGTACATTTTTAAAAAGTGTATTGCTGAGAGGTTGTACAACACGATCCAAGACAGTCTCTTGATACAATTTGGCTGAAGAGTTTACTCCTTTTGGACAAAAATGAAGCTTTGTAACTCCTTGAGTAGACATTCCCCCCAGATGATTTCAAAATCGTTTATTTTCTCTCTTCAAGCCAATTAATAGTCAGTTAGAAACTAAGTACAATGTTTAATATTGGAGAGAAAACTAGTGCCCGAGCTAGGCAACCTCCCTGTGTTACGGGTCACCAGCCCCCTTTGCCCTTTTAGAGTGCATCTTATTGGTAACTTGTGTATGTTATGAATGAGTGTGTATTTGAATGTGTCCTCAATCTTTTAAACATTGAAAACCTCAAACTGCGTCATTGAAATCGCTAAAATGTTTGTTTATGCACTAAACTATACACTAGTTTTACATAATAAACAACAAGTAACTAAATGACAGATCTAAATAAATTAAACTCAAAAAAATAGGAAATAACAGTTTAGTATGTAGTCTGATAGACCCAACATCTATTTAATAGCAATACGAAGTAGCATAAAATATTACCATTTTTTATTTTTAGATTTTTTTGTTAAGCTTTAGGGTTTATCGGACTTTTTTTGTGTTTACCACCCTTGTATTTATAGCGAACAGAGCATAAAAAATATATTCAATCTGGCCAGCCATCTTTGAGTTTTACCGGGACTACCGAACAGCAATTGATTTTTATATAATATCAATAAAATATCGGTAATTTCATACTTGGACAGTTGGAGCAGGGTCTGGAGAGTACGGAGGATGACGTATGGTTTCTAATTGCAGCTCCTGTAGAGTTACAACGGTTCCACGTGCAGTGTGAGATCTTGCGTTATCATGGAGCAATAATGGTGAAAATCGATTCACGAGTCGGGGCTGTTTCACTGCCATTTTCGCAATCATTGTTCGAAGTTCGGCACATTAAACATCTGTTCTTATTGCTTGACCAGACCTGAGGAAGCTATAGTGAATAACGCAATGAAAATACCACTAAATAGTTACAATTATTTTTTTATTGGTAGTAGATAAAACTTTGCTTTAGGGCACTGTTGCGGCCTTTGACCTGGGGTCAGCCATTACATTTTTCGCTTACAGATATCGTAAAAAATCCACTTTTCGTCATGTCACAATTCGAACTAATACTCCTTCATTTCTGAACCGATTCAACAAGGCAACACAAGTTTCAACACGCGTTTCTTTCTGCAGATCAGTGAAATAATGAGGTACCCACATTTCATATTTTTTATCTTATGATTTGATACAAATGAGTCAATATTGTAGGTAAGGTAACCTTCAACCATACCGTTAATTCCTGGGTGGTTTGACTCGGCTTCCACTATCTCCTTCAATTCAGCGTTATTCACCTGTGTGAACGGTCTTCCACATGGTTCGTTCTTCAGGTCGAATTTCCATTACGAAAGCGTTTAAACCAAAAACGCAGGGTGCGTTCATTAACAGTTTCATCTCCATACGCTGCATGGATATTGCGAGCGAGATAATGTTTCACATTTTTTTAAAACAAAAACCTCATAGGTATCGTGTGAAAAAAGTTTCGTGTGTCACATAACGGTTTAATGTCAATTCAAAGAATCTATGTCTATAAAACGGAAATTTCATACTTTAACCCTTTTAATATGTTGTGTCATGACCTATTTGGTCATGGTATGTGACTTATTATTTATTCGTAGTGGTACGAGTATGTGCGTCTTATCATCGTTGGCACTTACATCCTTTTACTTTCGCGTTATATCTGTTTCGTCATTCCTTCCTTTTGCATTCTTTCTACATGTCGTAGCCAACGCAGCATACCTTTTATCTCAATACTGATATTTTCTTTCAGACCAGCTTTCCTTCTTATATTTTCAGATAGAAAGATCTTCGGGTAGATTCTTCAGATAGATTTTGATGAGCTCGGTAGTGCAGTCGTGAATGACGCGACTTTGCCACCAACGCTCATGGGTTCCATTCCCAGATAGGTCAAACATTTGTGTGCATGAACATGACTGTTTGTCTTGGTCTGGATGTTTTTAAGAGAGGTAAGGCGCATCAAAGCAGTCCGTCTGGGGAAGTACTCCACCTTATAGAAAACTGCAGTCAAATAACAACTCCCTAGAGGGTTGTTATGTTCCTGCGTGTGAGTGAGGTCACCAGTAAGCTCCTAAGGAGTTGCTGTGTTAGCAACAGAGGTGACATAGCGCGAGTGATACTTAAAGTATTACAAGCGTTTATAGGCTACATATAAGTAACCGCTTTACATCAGGTGGGCCGTATATCTGTATACTCGTACCTTCTGACGTTGTATAAAAAAAGATAGGTAACAAGAAACCATTGTAGTTCACGTAACGTGTAAATGATTTATATCTTAAGTGCATTAACTTAGATTAAATAACTCAGGTGATCTATTTTCTACCATGAGCAGTGATAGTGCGGTGGATAAAAAACCAGTCTATTTACTAAAGCTTCCTTGTTCGAGGGTGCATGTAACAAATCAGTCTATTTACTAAAGATTCCTTGTTCCAGGGTGCATGTAACAAACCAGTCTATTTACTAAAGATTCCTTGTTTGCGGGGGCATGTAACAAACCAGTCTATTTACTAAAGATTCCTTGTTCGAGGGTGCATGTAACAAATCAGTCTATTTACTAAAGATTCCTTGTTCGAGGATGCATGTAACAAATCAGTCTATTTACTAAAGATTCCTTGTTCGAGGGTGCATGTAACAAACCAGTCTATTTACTAAAGATTCCTTGTTCGAGGGTGCATGTAACAAACCAGTCTATTTACTAAAGATTCCTTGTTCGAGGGTGCATGTAACAAACCAGTCTATTTACTAAAGATTCCTTGTTCGAGGGTGCATGTAACAAATCAGTCTATTTACTAAAGATTCCTTGTTCGAGGGTGCATGTAACAAACCAGTCTATTTACTAAAGATTCCTTGTTCGAGGGTGCATGTAACAAACCAGTCTATTTACTAAAGATTCCTTGTTCGAGGGTGCATGTAACAAACCAGTCTATTTACTAAAGATTCCTTGTGTGCATGTAACCCAAAATTCGTAATTGTCCCTTGCTCGGCGGAGAAATAAAACACTACTGGACTTTCGGATCAAATCAAAAGTTGTGTGTTCTAACCTAGGAAAGGTCTGGTTTTCCTTATGAATTGTAGAGATCTGACTGTAGACCTCTATGTGAAAAACACTATCTACGCCAAATCCTTAAGCTTAGGTAACGGGATAACGCTAGGAAGAAGATCTATTTTCTGCCACGTTACTTGTGTTTTTCTTTTTTTTGTGTTTTAACTTTTCATAGTTGTATTTATTTAAAGAAAAAATGTTCATACCAAAAATAAAGAAAAACTTAAATAATTAACTCCTCATTTCAATCACAAATGCTTCAGTCATATGGAGTAAAAGTAAATCTTGCCCCCAAGCGTTGCGAATTTGAGTGAGTTAATGTGACAACAATAATATGTTACCATCCAGATGGTCTGATGATGGAGGTCAGAGTTCTAAAAGCAATCGAATTTCTTTCTACCCCTTCAAGTTCACGGAACTTGGCAAGGAAGTGTAATTCTGATGCTAGTATAGTACCATCGAGCTGGCATAATGATGGGAGTAGGAGGTAGCTTTATCTAGATTCGTTTAACTTATTTTAATAAGCCCTTCGGCCGCCTTACGGTCAAGGAACATATACAGAAGTTACAAAACAGACATCTTCATCCGCACAAACGATTGTCTTGTGCGGGAATCAAACCCATGACCCAGAATGAATGGTGATAAAGTAGTCATTACAAGACATTCGACTACCGGACTTGCAGAAGGGGACATATACCTACAATGATTCAAGAAACTGTGCCTACTTTACCAACGAAAAATTTAATAGAGTACTTAAAAGGTATTTTTAATTACATTAAAGCTGTCACAGTAATAAAAACCGCTACTGTAATCAATTAGACAACACGTTGTATCGTTTAAGTCCTTACACAAACTATTTTATCAGTCGAAACATCGTCAGTCACGTCTCGCTGTCCTACTGGATTACACTTATGACTACTTATACACAGTCGGTTTATTGCATACTACCGTGTAAATGACGCTAAGTGTTAATTAAACACGTGGGAATTGGCCGTGCACTAATACCCTCATAAACGATTAAGACAAAAACAAACTTGTCTATGCTATCAAGTCAGATCGGGTATTTAAAGGCAACACGTACGACGCTATATTCAGAACTAATTTGGAGGAGAACGAGAACTCTGCTCCTTCACAGATTGTAATGATACTGAAGTACCGTCCATTTACATTCTCTTTTTATACTTGATCCACCAATCATTTAATAAATTTCTGTATTCTATATAGAATCTATTCATACAGTACATATTTATCTGATTTATTGACTAATGAGAGAAATCTATACAGATAAATAAAATTGGAGTGTCTGTTTGTAATATCAAAATAACCGCTTTTTACTAAATGCATATGGATATATACACGGTACATATACCAAAATGAATATTTTTACAATTTTTGTCTGTCTGTCTGTCTGTCCGTCTGTCTGTTTGTTCCGGCTAATCTCTGAAACGGCTGGACCGGTTTTGACGAGACTTTCTCTTTCAGATAGCTGATGTAAGTGTGAAGGAGTAACTTAGGCTACCTTTATTTTATAAATTTTATTTATTTTTATAATAATATATATAAATATATATAATAATGTAAATAAATAATAAAAAAAAACTATTCCGCGCGGATGAAGTCGCGGGCACAGCTAGTCCTTTATAAATTTATGTTCTCCTAGACAATTACAATGCAATTCTGACGAGTTCGGTGGCTCAGTCGTGAATGACGCGGCTTTGACACCAACGCTCGTGGGTTCGATTCCCACACAAGGCAAACATTTGGGTGCATGAACGTCTGTTTGTCTTGGTCTGGATGTTTTAAGAGAGGCAAGGCGCATCAAAGCACCCCGTATAGGGAAATACCTCCAATGCCCATAGGCTACGGTGACTGTTTACCATGAGGCAGGCCGTATGCTTGATTGACACCTTAGTGGTATAAAAAAAACTCACAGAAAACCGCAGTCAAATAACAACTCCCTAGAGAATTGTTGTGTTCCCGCGTGTGAGTGAAGTCACTAGTAAGTCCCCAGGGAGTTGCTGTGTGAGCAGCAGAGGCATCGCGCGAGTGGTACTTAAAATATATCGCAAGCGTTAATAGGCTACGGTACCCGCTTTGCATCACAGGTGGGCCGTATGCTTGTATGCCTCCTGACGTAGTATAAAAAAAATGCAACTTCAATTCATGTAAGTCATGAAATGACACATTCATGTCTTCACGCCAAATCCGTTGCGGGATAGGCAGCGACATATGCGCGATAGAATCGACAGCCCTTATACACCTGACTCGCTTTTTTAACTTTCGTAGCTCTTTTCATGTTCGCCGGCGCCCCTGGGGCTCCCGACACCACCTTCTGACACACGACCAATTTGGTCATGGTATGCGAGTATTGTCCTCCGTCGGCACCTACATCCTTATAGTTTCGCCTTCTTTCTTCTTGCATTCTTTCTTCATATCTTAGCCAACAGAGCATGCCTCTTTTTATCTCAATACTGATATACTCCTTCAGACCAGCTTTCCTTCTTATGTATTCGTTACGAATTTGGTTTATAAGCGAAATCTACCATTTTGCATAAATTACAGTTAGGTAAGCTTTTTGTGTCTTCATACATTTGACGAGTTCGGTGGCGCAGTGGTGAAACGCGCTATTGCTTTGACACCAAAGTTCGTGGGTTCGATTATCACACAGGAGAAACATTTGTGTGCATGAACATGTCAGTTTATCTTGTTCTGGGTGTTTTTAAGAGAGGTATTTAGAGAGTCGGCAACCCATGAGTGACACCCCTGGTGTTGCAAATGTCCGTTGCCAACGGTGAAAGTTTACCAGTAGGCAGGCCGTATGCTTGTTTGCCGCGTTAGTTGTATAAAAAAGGGTAGGGCGCATCAAAGCAGCCCGTCTGGGGAAGTACCTCAACCTCACAGAAACCTGCAGCTAAATAACAACTCCCTATAAGGTTGCTGTGTTCCTGCGTGTGAGTGAGTTCACCACTAAGCTCCCGAGGAGTTGCTGTGTTAGCAGCAGAGGTGGCATCGCGCGAGTGATACTTAATGTGTTATAAGCGATTATGGGCTAAGGTAACTGCTTTACATCAGGTGGGCCGTATGCTTGTATGCCTCGAGACGTCGTATATAAAAAAACATTTTAAGCTATTCCCTATATATTAAAATTTAATTTGTTGTAGTTGTTGTTGTAATCTCTTTATTGCACAAATATACATAACATATACAGTTACAAATGTTTAGTAGGTATGTACAAAGGCGTTTCAAACATAGAAATTTGAGCTTGCATTAATAGATAATTTTAATTCGCGAATGTTAAAATAAAACGTGTCGATGTACGGTAATTTGGCACCCGATATTTTGATGATTCACTACTCCAACTACGAAAATACATTTCTATGCATTCCGCAGTACTACTGACATCTTTCGAAATCATAACAATACATAATTAAGTAATTGAATCTGCCAAACATTCAGAAATCACATTGCTGTTCATTGCTCGTCCGAATGGTGTGAACAGCTCATTTTAAAATGTTTGTTATTGTAGTCTGTCAGTTGTTCGTCCTGTTGCCGACAGATGACAGTCGTTAAGCTAAGTCAATGGTCTTAGGGCGGCTTGAAAACAGAATTATTATCTTAATTAGTTATCTTTCAAAAGTACCTACGGCACAATTAGGGATTCCAGTTGTCGTCAGTTGGACCATAGGTACTTCTTTTTTCCTAACGCATCAACTAGTTGTGTAGAAGGGAATCAAAAGTACCCACGGCACAACCACTTGATCATAATAGTTGTGCCGTGGGTCCACCACTTACCACTTACATTATTTATACAAGTCGGAAGGCAATCATGGCATGGCCCACCTGATGGTATAGTGTTTACCCAAATCTATGAACACTTGCAATACAGGAAGGATATTGCTCCGCCCTGCTGTTAATGTATCTACTCCTAACGAGTGGATGCTAGCATCCACTCGGACTTAGGACCTTACTGATAACCCCACTCGCTAGCAGTAACGCAATATCTCTCTAGAAATGTGTTATTTGGCTCCGGTTTTCTATGAAGTGGAGGTACTTCTCTAGTAGAGCTGCTTTGATGCGCCTACCTCTCTTAAAACTACTCAGATCAGACAAAAAATACGTTCATGCACACAAATGTTTGTTTCGTGTGGGAATCGAACCCACGAACCTTGGCGTTAAAGTGGCATTACGAATCACTCCACCACCGGACTTGTCTAGTCTCCATGTGGGCGGAGACACGGGCACCAGATAGTTAAAAATGTTATTATACAATTTTAGATTTAATGTATAGACAAACAGTACAAAGTGACTACACAATTTTTAACAGAACACCGTCCTATCACTCTGGCAGCTGTATCCAAAAACGTTTTCAGACAATTAATTACAAAGACATTTTGCCGAATTAAAAGCGTATAATTGTACACCCCCCTTCCTCCTCACCATTGTATCTCAGCTTCTGGAAATAAGACAGCTTACCGTTAGCATTGACATAAATTTCACAGCAGATTGCAGGTACAGTCGTCGACAGTTATAAAATAGTAAAAAGGTGTTTGTTGCAATATAGAGTGGCAAACAATAATACGGCCGACCTTTTGGGAGGATGGCTGCATGTGTATGATTATATATGACCGTGTGAACGTAAACAATAAACAAGCAATTAGATAACATTTAGTTAGATTTGTAGGTTGAACCATTTGTTTTTTATTTAGAGATGAATATAGTACACCTTATATTTTGAATTAAACAATTTTTAACGGAAGTATCGCGTGTTTTATGTATATGTCTTCCTGCGACCACGGATGCTGCAAAGCATTCGGAAGGTCAGGTTCAACAAAATAAATTAAACACGCGATACTTCCGTTAAAAATTGTTTAATTCAATGTATAACAATCGCGAAAACCTAAGACCATACTACACCTTATATTGTTTATTAAAATGTGTATATATAACCCATGTATTTTAATATGATAAGATTAAAATACACGTACAACGCGTACTGGTAGTGTAGTTGAGTGGTGGAGCACACTCTAATGCAAATACGGTAGACAATATTCAGAGTATTTTTTATGCAATATCAGGTAGCAAGGAGGGTTATTATTCGAATAAGGTTTTCTATGAAGTGAAGATACTTCCCCAGTCGGGCTGTGATACATCTACCTCCCTTTCGCTAGAACCCGGTTTGTTAATTAGCAGCGTACACCACGAGCAGGTTTGGTTGGCATTGACACTACAGATGATAATGACTTCTATCAATCTATAATTACATGCCAAATCCCTTGCGAGGTAGGCAGAGAGTACCGAGCGCCATATGATTCAGTCCTCACATATCTCACCCGCTTCTTTAACATTTATAGCTCTTCTCATGCCCGCCAGTATCTAGGGCTTTTGACAGCCCTTTCTGCTAGGACACTCCTACATCCCTCTACTTTCGCGTTGGATATCTGTTTCGTAATTATTATTTCCACTTCTACATGTTTTGTCCTACATGTTGTTTCCTACATGTCCGGACCAACGGAGTATGTCTCTTCTTATTTTAATACCGACACTCTCTTTCAGATCAACTCACTCTCTTTCATCAGATTATGACTTAGACCTTAACAATGACTTAAATTCTTCATCATAATATATATAAAACAGTTGTGTAACCGACTGTCCGTAGAATGATATTTGATATTTTCAGACAATGGACCGCATGTTAATAATTTCTCTTTGTATAAAACTGGTAATACCATTCGTTTAACTTCTATCGCTGTCACTGATAGCAGCTATCAGTGATATACATAGAATAGAGCTGTACAATTCATGTTTGATTTTCTACACGATTCTGATGTTTCAATGCCTTAACCAACATTGATGTACGGCAGTGAAATATGGGTAAGGTAAGAAGAAGCACGAAAGCAGGGTGAACGCCGTAGAAATGAGAGCACTGAGGAGTAATGCGGAGTGAGAATGAGTGATAGAGTAATAAATAACACGATAGGAGAACTTTGTGGAATGAAAGATGATATAGTGACAACAATTGAAAAGGGTATGCTCAGATGGTGTTGAAAAAGGGCCAAATCAAAACACCCAAAACAGAAGAGAGTGCATGAACAGGTTGATGAGTGTGGAAGAAGCGAGAGGGGTATGTCTGGATCGTTGCACCTGGCATTCCATAGTCTCTGCCTACCCCAATGGGAGACAATGTGCAGTGATAGGTCACTCGAATCCGTGCATACTCGAAATTATAACTTGCTCGGAGGTGTAGGAAACATCGTGAGGAAACCGGAATGTAAAATAAATATTTTGAATGAGGTATGACTTAACTTACGAAAGGTCTGGGTTTCCCGTTGAATTGAGGAGGTCGGACGTACTCACGCTGTGTAAAAATCAGTATCTTTGCCAAATTCTAAGGCTTTGGTGGCGGACTCCGTCAATCCTTATGAGTTAGGAGACAGGACAATGATAGGAAGGAGTGATATTGGCTCTGTAGTGCAAAGAGAGTACCGGATTAAGTATTTTTTTGTTACACTATATTTACATTTAAAAACCAGTTGAGAATGCGCAAGCTTGCATTGCCAGAGGAACACCTGGCTCGTCAATTATATAACAATTCATTTTTTTTTATTTGTCGCCCATTTTGACCATGTTCCCTAAGAGATAGGAACGGTGTTCCTGAACATTCCTATTCTACTTTTTTATGCTGAATCCGAATCAAAACTCGAATATTTGAAAAAAACGCACACACGGACAAACATATAGATTTCATATAGGAACGGTATTCCTGAAAATAGGGGCGCCTCTCCGGTAGCTCATATTACCAGTTATCAGGGTTTCAAATTCTTACTTCATACTTCTTGAAGGCAGTGTGCAGAAGAATCGCCTTCTGTTTCTAGTTCTTGACCGAACATCTCAATAAGTCTCGACCAACTTATCCCTTGTTAGAGTTCCGCAGTAAACAAGGAACCCTTATAGTTTCGCTATGTCCTTCTGTCTGTCCGCGGCCTAGCTCAGAGACGCTTGATACTTGAAAACTGTAGTTTGGCATGGTGTACATATTACCTATGCTGACAAAGTGGTAGAATAATTTTTTTTTGGTGGTACCTCCCCTACGCGTAAAGTGGGGATAAATTTATTTTTCGCGCCCACCCCATGGTGTGGGGTGTCGTTAGATAGGTTTTTTAATTCATATAGTGAATTTAAAAGGAAAACTATCACGGTTAATGTTTACAGGTTAACGAGTAATAGTCGACGAACTTATAAAATGTATTTTCTTTTATGAAAACGTACAAATGTCATAGAATATTGACAATGCACCTATCTGCACTAAGCGTTTTGCTTCCTAGTTTCTACTTTGAACGGCGAAGTACTGGAAGTGACATTATTTAAATAGGTATCGTTTTATAAGAAGTAAAGTTTGGTCTTGAATGTTAAAAAAATCCAATAGGTTCAATTTCCTATTATTTTAGGCAACTATCTAATTCTCTCGCATTCAAGCAAAGCTAAGCATGCATGTTAAGCACTTGGCCGGTTTTATGTATATCTAAAGGACACAGGTCCGTCGATCTTCGAAGGGAGGCATACTCGAGAGCTCGATGACGTCCTGAACCCAATACGCAGGTCAAGCAACGTCGACCGCAGCCTGTCTATGGATCGATTTATCTATTTCGAGTTTAAAAGATGGCAACGCATGGCCAGTACTTTCTGCATTGTAACTATTCATAGACTATGGTAACCACTATACATCAGATAAGTCGTATAAGTGTGTGCCTCCCGATGTTGTATAAAAAAACCTAAGAGAGGCAGGAGGCATCAAAGATTTACCCGACTGGGGAAGTATTTATATTTCACAAAAAATCCCAGCCAAATGGTCGTGGTTTGTTGTATTCCTGCGAGTGATTATGGTTACACTAGAAACTTCCTGTATTGCAAGCATTCATACGTTTAGGTAACCACTTTTCTTCAAATGTACTGAAAGCTTGTATGCCTTTCGACGTGTTGTATAGAAAAAAAGTATCTGAAAAAAATCTTTAACGATTATTACCTTTTGTTTTTCCGTGGAATAAAAAATAATTCTCAATAATTCCACAGTTTTTCAAAACTTTACTAGTGTTCCGTATCCGTCGCGTGGCTACGTTCAATGAACTTAGTACTTGGTAGTGCACATTTGGAGCGTGCATGGCTAATAATATAAACATAGTTGCGCTGTCGGTTGAATGGCGAAGAGTGCATAAGGAGGTTGCCGCGAGCATTCCTGCCGCCTGGCGACCCAGCGACGAACGTCGATGACGGGGCGGTGACATCGCGGCAAGCGTGAGGGTTGCCAACTTCATGTGCGTTATTTATCTCGAATTTTCTATTAAGGATACACAAAACCAAGAATTTCTCCACAACTATAACGACAATTTACAATGTTATACTTAAATACACAAACAAATATACTCATAGCATGGTGATGTAACCATATACAAGTATCAACAGATTAAAAATAACCGCCACGTTGCGGAGAACTGGTGCCCGAACTAGGTATCCGAGGATCCTGTATCACAGGTCACAGGCCAAGTGGAACGGTCTATTGAAAAATTGGATTACCACTTAAAGCTAACTGTCGAATACTGAACCCTCCGTTAAAAATATATCAAGGTAAGAACTTTAACTGCGTCTCGACCCCGTCATTCTCGTTGGAAATGACTAGGCCAAAGATAAATCTATATGATTCCAATATTTTCTAGAAACCACTGGAGTAGACATAGAAATAGTAGATTAGATACCATATTTTTTTTTAATATTAAAGTTTCTAGGTGAAATGAAACACATTACACCAATTGCTAATGATAATTTCGATACACTATTTCTATACCAGCAGACACAAATGAATAAACCACTTGCTGACGCATAAAGACGCCCCTCACTTGCCAAAACGCTGTATTTTAGTGCTTAAATATCTTACCGATTCGAACCTCCTAACCAATGGGCGAATATTTTAACCAACAAGACGATTAGTGATGCGATGTTGATCCGTGAACTAGCCAATAAGTTCGCGCGTACTACTTTACCCCGAATTTTGCGTAGTAACTCAACCAACCGCTAGGTGTCGCGACACCTAGCGGTGGGTGTTACTACGCAAAATTGTTTGATTGGTTCTCCAAAGGTTCTTTATGCCAGCAGAGTACCACTGTAACAATTTTCTTTTCCAAATGACAGTAGATATGAAAAAATAGTTCGGCGTTTTAGAATCGAAGGCAATCCTAGCTAGGTGTAGTATTATGTCCCGCATGCTCCACTTGGGTGCGCAATTAGCGGGGAGGAGCCAGCCACACCGATAACATAACCCACTAATACCAAGCAATGCAATGTTCACGACTCCGTCATTCTCACACTAAGTGAAACATATGACAAGATTTAATGAGACTTGTCAATAAAGATGTAATAGATAATAGATTTAATTAAAGTTTGTCAATACAGATGAAATATAGCGTCTTATGACGCTCGGTTCTATCTGCCTACCCCTCAAGGGACCTGGCGTGAAGATTTATATACATACCTACATATAGATATAATAATAATAAATAGATTTAATGAGATTTGTCAATAAAGATGTAATAGATACCTAATAGACTTATTAATTTTTGTCAAGACAGATGAGTTATAGCGTCTTATGATGCTCGGTTCACTCTGCCTACCCCGCAAGGGACCTGGCGTGAAGATTTATATACATTCCTACATATAGATATAAGAATAATAAATAGATTTAATGAGATTTGCCAATAAAGTGGGCAGTGATAGCCTCTCATAAAAACACCCAGTACAAAACAAACAGACATGTTTATGTACACAAATGTTTGTCTGTGTGGGAATCGAACCCACGAGCGTCGGTGTCAAAGTCGCGTTATTAACCACGGCGCCACCGAGCTCGTCCAATCGGAAATTGCTATACAGCGAAATAACCGCATGCATCTTTAGCAGAACGCCACGAGAGGCTAAATTAAACTTTAATATTTAGTTTACTTATTATTTTTAATTTAGGTATAATTATCTTCAAGTTACATATTAAATGTACTTAGACTCTATTATATGACGAGATTTTGTAACTAATGAATTCAATGACAATATGTTTACAGGGACAACATTTAGCCTTGTTGTGAATAGACACTCACATCAATAAATTAAAGTAATTGGATGTTGAAGGCGTGTAGTAGTCGTCTGTTACTGCTCGTTGTGGAGAGCGCCAAAAGGCCAGAAGCATCTTCAAAGCGGGCGCGACCACCGTAGCGTTGAAAGAACAAAACATTCCGCTAGTTCGTCATTATTCAAATTTTCGCTGTACCAGTTGCCCGTTTGTTCCGGCCTCTGCTTTTTGTCCTATTTCCTGGTCTCTGAAATTACGATTAGTGTGGTCGAAATGAGAGGCGGTCATCCGTGGTGGATGGCCGTGTGAACGGTCCGTTATACGAACACTTTACGCGGTTTGCGTAAAAATTACCGGAGACATTTTTTGGGAATTCGCCGGAAACTAAACAAACTTAGAAACGTTTACTTTCCGTTACAAAAAGTTAGTATGAGCATACTATCGCACGCTGATGAATAGATAAACGACTAAAAAGCTGCGGTTAACTGAATTGCTCAAAATCCCACAGAGTTAACGTGAATGTATTAAGTACAAATTTCTCTTGTAGCTTGCATCCAATATGTTTATTTTGCTAGTTTCATAATGGTGGTGAAATCAGCCAGAGAAATTTTTATTTCACTTCTAGGTAAGTAATATATCTCCGCAAGTAGTGTGATGTTTAAATAGATTTATAACATTTAAAAGTCAATGTAATAAATGACATGACGACGTAATTACTTCGAGCAAGGAATATATATTCTTGCTTTACAGGCACTGTCACATATTAGTCGTCGCATAATGCCTGCCTGATGTACAACAGTTACCACACACACACACACACACCACACGCTATAGTAATTTGCAACGCGACGAGTGTCGATTAGGCGTGGCCACACCATTGATGACGCAGTGCCTCCAAGATTTCTTGATTGGATTAGTTCCCGTGAGAGTTGTTGTATTCCTACAAAAACGTCACTGTGTTTACATATAATTTTTGCATCAGAGCCTCGAATGTTGACTGGTATATATTACCATTTACTTTAACATTAAGATGGCGAGTCACCTTCATAATAAAGTTTAAGAAATACCTAGGTTCAGCTCGTTCAAACTTGAAACATTTTATGCAAATTAATTTAAGAGTACTTCTCGAACGGGCAGTTAGCGCATATTCCATATATCGATGATCTTACGTACTGTTACTCTATAAATCTGCATACATTAACATCACCATAAGCGTACTTGTCCATCAAACGGAACGGTGCGGTTTCACACTTCCCATGTGCAATGCCGCCGATTGCGTAACGGGCTCGAAGTTTACTGTTTGCATCGATTTCGGTAAACGCACACACATTTAATATATAAGTGTGTGATACGAAGACAACAGCACGCGGAAGATTCGACATCATAAATCATAGAATTAGATGCGCACTCAGTCCACCGGTAATGGCGGCAAAAACGCTCGGATGGCACGCGCATACCACCGAGTGTTTCCCTTGAAGTATAGCAAATAAACAGCATTCTGCTATTTGAATCCAGGCCAGCCAATCGCGAAGCAATTTATTATATCAGATCGGCTTAATCTAAAACGCCGTTGTTATTTGTAAAGTGCTGTGAGCGAGTAGTTATCTGCGCTGGCGTTTGGCGTAGATATGTCCATTCGAAGGGCTAAATTTCTCTGGTGGCTGGTTTTCATTTAGGTCATTTGCAGTTGCGTGCCTATATAGTGAAAGGTTTTATGTACCAGTGTGATCTCTATACTAAGCTATTCAATAAGGCGTACTTTGAGCTCATTGATGTCAACTTGTTTATAGTAAACTTTAGGTAGGTATTTTGAGTTACGTGCATTGTGATTGGCTTGGTGTTATCTTTTGAATGAAATCCATCCTTATCAGCATATGATGAACCGTGCCAATCAGCAAACGGGAAACTAACAAAAGAATAACATCCATGCAACGAAGGACGTGAATTTTAAGGTTTCATTGACTTCATAATTCGAATTTAAGCCACGTAGTCATTCTTGTGAAAAATGAATTAAATTTGATGAAAAACAATAAAAAAATGTTTGAACGCGATCTTACCTTCTATAATTGTTTCACGGGGGATGTGAAAAATAATATAATTAATCTTTTTAAGACATAAATACTACTAAACAATATTTAATTATTTAAAAGTAAAACTATCTACCTACCTACATAAATTACCTACGTACATTTATCACATCACAATTTAGTTTTTGTTATTATAAACATATTTGTTGTTGATAAACTAATTGCGACCTATATCGATGTACGGTGACATTTAACAGTTTCGCAATGATATAAATAAATAACAACTTTAAAGTCACTAGCTATTAACTAGATATAATAATATTGTTTCGTTCCTGTGACCAAGGAGATCACTAGTGGGTTCCTGATAAATTGCTGTGTTTGCAGCAGAGGTAACACGTCACAAGGGATACTTCTTGCATCGTAAGCGGTCATAGGTTACGGTAACCAGTTGACATCAGACGGTTCGTATGCTTGCATGACACCCTGATGATAAATAGATTCATTTCAAATAATGCTTTCATCTTTGTTTTAATAAAAATCAATTATCTTACGACTATAGAATAACATTCAAGTTTACACCTCTGCAATATAAAAAGAGACATTATCTTAGTGAAGATCTTCCTTTAAAAGTGCATTAACACCTATCATGGGGATCGTAAACAGAAATAACTTCGCAACCCGATCACATTGCTTGACGCCATTTTCTTATATCTATATTTTTTTAGAGAAATAAAGATAAAGAGATAAAGAAAATATTTGTAAATGGTTTGCTTTTATCTATAAAACGAATGTCAAATACCGCATTGGATATACGGCTATACAGGAAACGAGACGAAGTCAGAAACGTAGAACAATTTAATATTTTCAACTCAAATAATAAGATTTGAAAAGTCGTTTATAAAACCAAAAGTGCATATCATAACTCGCGTGCACATACGTGTGGAGCACACCATCCAAGTGCGGCCGAGATTCAGTTATGCTATGTATGAAATATCCATAATATATCATCACTAAATTTACAGAAATTGGAGACGCCGAGAATAGTAGTCATATGGCAATAAATAGACGAATTACTTCAAATAATAAATAGTTAATAGATTCAGGCGTTATTTTGCGAAAGTCAAATTTACATGCAAATTGCATGTACATTCAAATAATAATTTAGAATATTAAACCACGCAACGACTCATTCGAAATAGGGCTCTTTATGATAGTTTTCCAGTAAATAAATACATACTGCCATCTTCTCAGTAATGGTATCCATAGAACAACTCATGAGACCTTATCAAATACCGCATTGGACATACGGCTATACAGGAAACGAGACGAAGTACACGTACGACGTAGAACATGAACATAATTGGATTACGATTTTTGGGTTGATTACTGATTACACTATTTTTTTTTATACAACGTCGGGAGGCATACAATCATACGGTCCATGTGATGTAAAACGGTTACCGTATCCTATAAACACTTGCATCACTCGCTCGATGCCACCTCTGCTGCCAACACAGCAACTCCTTAGGAGTTTACTGGTGACCTCACTCATACGCAGGAACAACAAACCTCTAGGGAGTTGTTATTTGGCTGCGGTTTTCTCTTACGTGAAGGTACTTCCCCAGACCTTGATGCGCCCTGCCTCTCTTAAAACACCCAGACCACGACAAACAGACATGTCCATGCACACAAATGTATCATGTATGGGAATCGAACCCACGAGCGTTGGTGTCACAGTAATGTAACAGAGCACTTCATCACTGCGCGACCGAGCTCGTTCAAACGTCACCTTAAATGGGAAGTTAAAAACTGGTTAAGTGCGAGTAGGACTCACGCACCGAGAATTGAACAGCTTAAGTAATAGTGAAGTTTAAGGAGGATCTACGGCGATTTCTAAAAACAAGTAAATGAGAAACATTCCTTTCCACTCTTTGTCCTGACCTGACCCAATCTAATCTAAACCAAGTCCTAGAGCCGGTTCTGCAAAGCGTTCGAAACGTCAGGTTCAATAAAATATATAAAATACGCGATATTTCCGTTAGTAATAGTTTAATTCAATGTAAGTCCTAGAGCCTAGTCCTTAGAAGACGAGTGCGAATCAGAATCGGGTCTTCATCTTCTTAGCGTTATCCCGTTTCCTAATCCACTAGGTTTGGCGGGGTCCGCTAAGCCTAAGGATTTGGCGAAGATACTGGTTTTTACATTGAGCGACGGCCGTCAGACCTCCGCAACCTAGGGGGAAACCAGATTATTCTTAGGTAAGGTCACACGTCTTTCGAAATACAGTTTCTTGGACGTGCGGGTTTCCTAACGATGTTTTCCTTCACCGCCGAGCACGTGATAATTACAAATCAATAAATCCGAAAACACGAATTTAGTGGTACCTACATGCCCGGATTCGAACCGGGAACCTGTTGTTCACTAGGCCGGTGCTTTATCCACTGGGCTATCACTGCTCTCGAATCAGAATCGGATGTGTGGTGTTAATTTTCTTTCACAAACAAATATACTTATAAGTAAGTTGTGTGTTAAAGACAATCCTTCACAAATAAGCTAACAAGTGAATATTGTTTACGTTTTTCGAAACTTGGAAAGTAAATTCCTGTAATGTGTACATACTTGCTAAATCTTTAATTAATTTTAAATGATACTTATTTCAGATTTCGAAGATAAGAAACTTGCTTGAAACATCGACTTTGAAACGAGAAGTTTCTGAATTCGATGCGAATGTTTTTGTGTGTGTATACATATTTGATGTATTTACCAACTGTCATGAGGAGTGATGACGACATTAATTTATTGACGTGATAAAGTCTTATAAATCGATGAACGCCGGGTGCACGCATGAAAACGTGTCACGTTCCGCCTGTGCAAGCGAGAGCGCGAAACAAGCGATAGAGAGGCACGATCGGCCTAAGCGTTCGGCTTGTGACGTATCTATCTCTCTTCCACTCCATCTACCGATGCGTCCGAGTAGAAGAGACAGCGGCAGCACACAATATACACGTGAATTGTTTTGTCAACTGTTTATAATGTGAATGCAAAATTTAATGTGGTTTCCATTGTTTATTACAACAAATAATGATAATTCCGTGATAATAATTCAATTCATAAAAGTATGCAATTTTTCATGAATGTTTTCTTATGATTATGACATTATCACGTAAAATTATCGTCCGTAAACCGACTTTACAGACAACCAATTTTTTTATTACGTCTGATTGGTGTCATATACTTAAATTTAAAGTTTCAACTACACTAAAGTCAGTTTTAAGAGTTTTCAAATATTTTCTTTATATTTATATAACTCTTGGGAGTGCAGGATAGAGTGGACATCTTAAATATTATTTTTACACGATTGATCCAATAAAAAAATATTGTAAATTATTTTGGGTTCAGGATACAAGTGTGCATGTTGTATGGTTCTTTATTTCACCGTAACAACTAAACGCCACAATCAATTCAGATGCATTAGATATCGTTAATCCTTATTTACTTAATTATCTCGGGTATCGTGATGTCACAATAAAAAATAATATGGCGGATAATGTTATATACATATTGTGCAGACTGAAGAAAAATCCTTTCCAAACCTATTGAGCGGGGTATCAAAATAAAGGGATTTAAAAGGTGATGAATGAATAAAAAATAATACGAGAATACATATTAGAAATGAAAGCAGACGTTACTTTTATTTAAATAGTTAACTGTTTACCTTCTTAGTACGGGACTTAAAACATCTACTTAAAAAAGATAGACAGGGTTACTGTACAATTTGTGTGTAAGTTATTTCGTACACCATTGTTTTGGCAAATTGTAGCAAACTAATTTGCCGATAACTTTCATTCGTGATTTGCCGAATAACTTTTGTATACACGATGAATGGTTAGAACTAATCCATATATAGTCAACTGATTTTTCATTTCGGTTTATATAGGTATCTATTGTTGTTATTGAGAATTCATAACATGTACTTAAAGGGTAATAGGCATACCAGTGCTGTCCGCCCGTTTATCTTTTTGCAGATTTATAACTTACACACTAAATGAGTTATGGACTTGATATTGGATACATACTGGATACATATTGGATACATAATGGAGTCAACTATTGTTTTTTTTAACCCTGGCATGAGAGGTAGAGTCGTTGAGTACAGTACAAATACAGAAAACCGCAGCGAAATAACAGCTCCCTAGGGATTTGTTGTGATCCTACGTATAAGTGTGGTCACCAGTAAGTTCACAAGGAGTTGCTGTATTAACAGCAGAGGTGGCATTGCGCGAGTGATACTTAATATATCGCAAGCGTTTATAAGCTACTATAACCGTTTTACATCGGTTGGGCCGTATACTTGTACACCTCCGGACATTACATTAAAAAATGCCCTATGAACGATCTAGCGCTTCATATTTTAATTGTTTAATTAGAGGTAAGTAATGTTTTAGCGCTGCAGTAAACTTAAGTTCTAATTCTCACCAAAATCTTACGAATTTTCGATCAGGTTCACGTGTCCTGATGCGAGTTTAACATTTTTTACTCATAAAGTGCACAACGCCGCTAAAGAAGTTTTCACTTCAAAAAAATTAGGAGCAAGTTACTTGCGAAATAATCCTTTGCCATGGACGAAAAAAAATCAGGTTTAACACTCCTCGAATTTCGATTGTTACACTTATTACATGCGATATAAAAGCGGTACAAAGGTCAAAAGTAAAGTTTGACGTGCACTTAGCTATACTCGCGAAGTAGGTGCCATTTTGAAACAATCGTACTGCCTGCGAATAAGGAGCCACCGTAGTCTGTGGACACTTGCAATACCAGGCTAAATCTAGGCTGTTGCACATCTTGTAAATTATTTTGATTCCCAGTGTTTTGGGACGGACCGCTCTCCCGCCGAAGGTGTTTACAACATACTCTGCTACGTTGTTTTATTGCAGATTCGTTTTCAAGCATTATATTCATATCCGTGATATCGACGATTTGACGTCCTTTCCACAACAACGAGCTCAAATCACGTAAAAGTAAAAAAAAAAAACAACAACCAGACTGACTGTAAAAAAGAACTAAGAAGATGTAGATTGACAGTTTAATGGTTTACGTCCACTACGTGGGTTTTGTTCAGACGTTATATTAGCTATGCACACACAGGGGATGAAGGTTTACGTCCATTATATTGGTTTTTTCACAAAGCCTATCTATGCCTATGACATTCGGGAGAATAATACGAATCGAATGACACCTCACTATTCAAATCGGTTAAGCCGTTTAAGGTACAGGAGGTCACAATGGAACGGACACACATACCCGTATATATGCGCGTGAAAAACATTACCCTCCTTTTGCGTCAGTCGGGTAATAAGATGAACAAGTGGATGGGCCAATACAGTCTTTGGACGGAGTTGCTTTACTTATATGTTCGATTAGACTACACATTATTATCTCCTCGAGCTTCTGTAACCTATCTAATGTTTCTAACTGACGACACTTGACAGTCATTTGTACAGTAAACACAGTCTGACTGGTAAATTGTCGGCAGTCGTAATGGCAGCCATTATCAAGCTCCCCGTAACGTCAAGTCCAGACTACGAGCGTGCCTGTCACCGTGTTCACATTGTCCAAACGTTAGACAGATTTATGAACTTCCTTACTCATTGTTCTACTGCTGGATATTCTCAGTAAACATTGTCTTGATACAGGTAAAAGTTTTGTGCCTCACGAACAAAATAAATCAAACATAGGTACATAGAAAACCTCAACTTTACTTTTTATGTTTTTTAATTGGTTTTACCACGTTCTTCATATAAAATCTAAGGAAACGAATTTCTACTAGGTAATTTTATTTATTGTTACAACATGAAACTTGACAATTGAGTGTAGTTATGATGAGACAAAAATGTTAATTAGGCATACGGATCCTTAGTTAACAATACGTATTAAAACGTCGTTTGGACTCGTTTGGCGAGACCTTTAGTAATAAACACATTGTTTTTCGTGTTTTATAAAAAGAAGTTGTTATCATGCTAGTGATCGTAAAGCAAAAAAAAATCTAAAATAATTGCAGATGAAATCAGATTTGATAAATATTATAGAAAAATTAAAATGCTTTTAAATTTTATTTATATATATAAAAGGTTATGGCTGAATAAAATTATATTATGTCCTGTAATATGTAAGTTTGCAAAATAATTTACGACCGATAAAGGTCGATATAACCTAAATAATATTATAGAAAAAATATAATATTTTTAATTAGCATTGTTTATAGAAATAGCTCTTTACCTTATCTCCGATGATTGTATATTGAAAAATCAAAATCAATTTGAGTAAATAAAAGATTATGTAAAAACTTACTTACTTAGTCATGCGGTCCAAAGCAGGTACGAAATCTACGTGAGACTGACTTATTATATATATATATATATATTATATATATATATATTATACTTTAGATTGGTTGATGCTGTTTTTTTGTTCAATTAGCCTTGTTGTAAGTATATTATGTATTTTTATGATTTTAATCACATACAAAGTACCTATGTTTTGAAATATCAGCGCAGGTTTTAATATCAGTCTTTGCGGACAGTTTCGAAATTTTGTCACCACGAGTTAAAGTTATTTTAATTCGTGACTATTATATATATATATTATTATGACTTATTATATATATATTATACTTTAGATTGGTTGATGCTGTTTTTTTGTTCAATTAGCCTTGTTGTAAGTATATTATGTATTTTTATGATTTTAATCACATACAAAGTACCTATGTTTTAAAATATCAGCGCAGGTTTTAATATCAGTCTTTGAGGACAGTTTCGAAATTTTGACACCACGAGTTAAAGTTATTTTAATTCGACGGTATTAAACAAAGTTTACAGTAACCGCTGCGTGTTTATCACAGCAAAAACAGTTCCATCCAATAATAGTTAGGTAGTGATCCAATAAATACAAGACGCGACTCAAGATCATCGATAATCTTTTTTGTTTTGTTTGTCGACATGCTTTGTAAAATTAATCAATTTCAAATAATGAAAATCTTGAAAGTTAGTGAAATTTACTCATGTTACTCACGATATAAAAGCTAGTTTCGGCTCGTGACTTCGCCCGTGCTGTCCCGTTATTTGCATATTTATTTAAACCATTAAGTTCTTGACTGAATGATAGATCACGCAGTCTAACTCATTGATTCAGATACTTAAAACGTAGAATTGTTTCTTCTTTCTTTTAATGTGTGTGAAATATGAAAGAACTTTTGAAAGTGAGTGAGGTCACCAGTAAGCTAAGCAAGGTAAGCTAAGTAAGGTTGACATCGCGCGTGTGATATTTATTGTATTACAAGCGTTCGTAGTCTACGGTAATCGCTTGGTGGGCTGTAAAAAAAAGGGGCGAATCAGTCTCTTTGTGAGTATCCATACAATTGCTATTACACTTTCGATATTCACTCAATGGCATATTGAAACACCTTGATCATCAAAATTCACCACGATCAACTTTAAACTGTTGATGTGTTGAGATGAGCACTGTCCAAATAAAAGCTCCCTCAATTCACGATAACCACGACTAGCCAAGATACCTCAAGATATAAATCTTTAAAAAAATAGACAACCCACAAAATGAAATGAGTGATGCTTACTAGACATTAGATTTTAATCACAAACAGCAATAGCTCATTACGTGGACAAAGTAAGGGCGTGACCGAAGCGGTCAGGCAGGCGCTCCGCACCATCGCCGACACCTGCGGAAACCACCTGCTGCACTCATTTGTAACGCTCAAAGTTAGCAACTACGTAGACTTTAAAGGACAATACTCATGAAGAAAATAACCAATAGAACGATTTTGCTTTGAAATTCAACTCACCGCTATGGGTCGTGGGGTAAAGTACACCGCACAGCCTTCACTGCCTGCTTCACGATTCAATATCGTATCACTTTTTTTTATACTACGTTGGAAGGCATACAAGCTACGGCCCACCAGAAGTAAAGCGGATACCGTACCTATTAACGCTTGAGATATATTAAAGTATCACTCGCGCGATGCCTTCTCTGCTGCTTACACAGCAACTTCTTGGGATTTTAGGATTTTATTTAATTTTTATTCAAACTTGACCAAAAACTATCTCAGACCATATTTACTTGACCTACACTGTGCAAATCTGAAGTAAACCTGACCGAAATCTAATCCAAACCTCAAAGTCAATTGCAGATCGAATTGCACAGTAATTTCTTTTAACCGTGTAGCTAAGTTTATTTGCGAAGAAAAATCTTATACCGACAAACTTGTCTTGTTGTTGTTGTTTTTGATGAGTTTCAAAAAACTGCGCTGGTTCTTTTTGTGCAATATTTACTGAAACAAAACTGAATACTTTCTTTTCAGGGTTTTCACTATACCTTAACTTCAGAGATAATGTATAGAAAATGTCATCATTTTCTAACGATTTATAAAATAACCTATTCATTGCATTCTATGTAAATCATAAATATTAATCAACTAGGTGTATATATTTCAGATTTTTCTACTGATTTCCACACAAGTTTAGTGTACCGAGTAGCCTACATATGTGCAAATTATGATTATCTATCATCAGTTTAGGGTTCCATACACTAGAAGGTAAAAAGTAAACAGCGCTAAGCTCTATTTAAGCCGTTAAAGATGAAATTTAAATTTGCATTAAACACTTAGCTTTATATATTAAGTAACGCGGATTCAAAACAGGTCATGATTCGAATGTATTTTAGAGTAGCTTAGGTTTTTCACACGATAAAAAGTAGCATAATCGAATGTAACGTAACTCGGGGCAAGCTAGCACCATGTCAAATTTTATGACATTCCGTTCAGTAGTTTTTGTTCGATGCGTGCACAGCGAATACACAGAAATACAGACAAGTACACACAAAAAAATGACTGTTTTGGCATCCCTATAGGTTACACTACACTACTATTTAAAAATAATCAGTTTTAAAACTACAGATATATGATTTTATTACATGTACATACTCGTATAAAATATGAAATAGACTGATCGTTCCTTATGTTTCCACCTGCCCTGTAAGCAAATTTTTATGTAAAAAATAATGAGTTTTATCAAACTCTTGAAAATGTTTGCATACCTAAAGATCTTTGTTTATTGTTGAATTAGCTGTTCATACGAATGCTAGTTCAAAATCAGAAGAAGTTCAAGTAATATCGCCGTACGCGCACGGATCATAAAACAAACATATTTAAGGTATTCGGTGCTTGTATTTAAGCCGATGGCACGTAAATTAAATGTTTAATTTAACAGTACTTCTAATACCTCAATTTAAAGTTTAAACAGACATTCAAGTTATCTTAATTAATTTAGTAACACACAATCAACTTAAAAATGCGATTGGAACAGAGTAAAATCATCACGATCAAAATGATCGTGCTTTACAAGAAAAGGACGTTTTGACGAGCTCGGTGGCTCAGTAATGAATGACGCGAATTTGACACCAACGCACGTGGCTTCGAGTCCCACACAAGGCAAACATTTGTGTGCATGAACATGTCTGTTTGTCTTGGTCTGGAGAGGTAGGGCCATCAAAGCAGCCCGTCTGGGGAAGTACCTCCACCTCACAAAAAACCACAGCCAAATAAAACTCTCTAAAGGTTTTTGTGTTCCTGCATATGAGTGAGGCCACCAGTAAGCTCCCAAGGAGTTGCTGTGTAAGCAGCAGAGGAGGCATCGCGCGAGTGATACTTAATATATTACATGCGTCAATAGGCTACGGTACCCGATGTGATGTCTCGGGCCCTAGCAATCGGCGAGCGTGCATGAAAAGAGCTAACAACCAGGTGTGTAAGGATCAAGCCAAGTGACCTCGATTCTCCTTACCTACCTCGCAGGGTACTTGGTTTGAAGATAGATTTATTAAAGTCTTTTTTTTTTATATTTTCATAGTATTTATATTTTTCATAGCATTATAACATTATTATTTTTATTCAGGTAAAAGAAAGTAAAGTGGACATGTTCTTTTACCTGAATAGAAATAATTGATGTTCCCCAATGATTCTCTGAATTTTAATATTCAACCATTTTTCCATTTCATTTTTTTCCATATTCAAATTTCTTAATGATTTTGTTTGATTTGATTGATGTGTAAATTGGAAACGTTTCACGCTAGGTCCAATATTATACTAACCCAGCTGCAACATGCGAAAATGATGGATAAATGCATATCTATATCGAGAGCACTGACATAAAGAGAGGTATACATATGTGAGGCCCACCTGGTTACCGGAGCCTATGAACGCTTGCAAATACAGGAAGTAACGTTGCGCGTTGCCAACTCTGCTACCTACACAGCAACTCCTTAGGAGCTTGGTAACCTCACTCAATCGCAGGAACAGATAACCCCTTCAGTGAGTTGTTATTTGGCTACGGTCTATATAATTTCTTGACAGATAGTCGGCTGTCTATCTGTGGGTCAAGAAATTATATAGACAATTAGTCACAATTAAAACAGTTGGGTACAATTGATCTCGGAGAATAAAATTTAATAATATATAAGATCTCGTAGAATGAATACACGAAATATCTGATAATCACAATCAAAAATTCACACATCAAAACATGTGGGTGTTTACATTTTTCTAGGACAATACAATTTTGCAAGAAACAAAGTTTCATAGCGCAAGTATGGTACAAAATCTAAAATCGTCATTATGCAAGTGTGTACTTTATTTTATATTTATTACATGTAATTTACATTTACAAGTTACAATACAAGGCACATCTCTGTCGGTAGCTACTAAACTGCAATGCATCGTCTCTAGAAAGAGTATGAGTGGCAAAATGGTTTTATATATAAATGTTTTTGTTGTTGTATGTTACGACGGCGATGACCTCGGTACGCGAGTCCAACACGCACTTGAACGGTTTTTTTAACAATCCTTCGTAGAGTAAAAGTGTATCTCATATCTTTGGTATTCATCAATACGAAGTTGATTAACTTTCTATAGCGGTTTTAATTTTGTACCGATTTGATAGCCTCAATGAGCTCAGTCAAAAATAAAGCTATTTAACTATCTAATCGTGCAATCATTTCCTCTGGCCGATCATCGATGAAGAGATACGATACAAAACATTGATGACCCGTGCTCGACCGGACGCCGCGGCGTCGGCCCGATCGCTGCAGCACCGAACTGCCACTCAATCACAGATACCTCGCAATTTCTCCACGCGAATGTCACGGTAATGAACGCATCGTGGCTAGCGACGGAACCCAATTCCGCCCTAATCCGATGCCAATCAACTATGTAGATCACGAGATTGCCGAATTGCGAGGCGGATCAGTGATCGTGTCGTGAGAACGATAAGACACAGGCGAACAGGTGGTTCCCTCCCCGACGGTGGCTAACTGTTCCACCATCATCAACCGAGTAAGCCGAGCGAGCCACCGCGCAGTCCCGTGTCGAGACGTCGCAAGTGCACACCGCGGCCCGCTAGCACTGTCTTCGGAAACGCTACAGCAGGCGCGCGGGAAATCTACCGGCAACCTTGCTACTGAGATACGTGATTCGGACTCTCCGCTGCGTACTGTGATAGTGTACTTAAAAATATTAATCGAAGTGATTAATAATTGAACTATTTGTAAAGTTGCATAAAGTTTTTTGTAGTAGAGTCAGTAAGGTAATCGGGGCAGATAATATTAACGGTTGGCTCCGCGCTCGAGTGTGGCAGACCGCAAGCATGACGAGCGCCAGAGACTGCGCTCTCGTGCTACTATTGCTGGTATGTTTTATCAATCATTAAACTGATGTAGTGCTTGCTCTTATATGGCATATAAGTGTATGTAATCCCCCTTGTTGCACTTGATGCACTTCTTGTTTACTCGTAAAATCACTCCTAAGATTTTGTATCTAATTAGATTAAGCATTCGTAAGATATTGATAAATTATTCAGATTTATTGAAAAAAAATTACTCGTTGAAAACTAGAAGCTTTGTATTCGCATTATGAATTCCAACACAATAATAATGTGAATTTCCAAGTTCTGCTTTATCAATAGTTATTGTATCCAATGTAATAATGGCCAATTTATCATCACATACACGCATTTGAAAGTAAACTATCTATTTTTTAAAGTTTCAGGTATTTTTTTATGATTGTTAGTTATTATACACATATAATTATAACTAAAATTATACATATTTATGTAACTTTCACAAATATCATAGTGCATTGTGACCGTAAAAATTCGAAATTTGTAAAATCTTAACTTGTTCGAAAAGCACAGTAAAAGCTTTTAATTTTCAATAGCGAGTTTTTAAGCTTTGGGTTCCTATTAGGCACTCCTAGTTACATAATATAACTAGAATTCTACAAAGAAAAATCAAATTGCTACTGTGCACTTTAGTCCAATCTATTTCAACTCTCATTTTGACGTCATACTCGTAGTTATAATGAAAATGAAGAATTGATTATATACGAGTACTAATTCTGGCAGGCAATAACCTACATCGTCGTAGGTAATTAGATGAGTTCGTATATTCTACATTCTTCTTCATCTTCGCCTTACTTTGTCTCCTAATGCATTCGATATGGCAGGGCCCGCTCAATAAGCCTAAGAATTTTTTGAAGATACTGATTTTGACAGGAACGACTCCCATCAGATCTTTATAACCCAGAGGGAAAACTAAACCTTTCTTATGTCAAGTCACGTGGCTTTCAAAATATAATTTCTTATACGCACGTCTAAGAAAGTATATTTTGAAAGTCCTGGGGTTCGGGTTTCCCCACAATATTCCTTAACCGACGAGCAAATGATAATTACAAATCCTATTCAATATTATAAATGTGAAAGTATGGATGTCTGTTCCGTTTTCACGCCTCAACTATCTACCTAGATAGATGAGCCACTGGATTAACCCATAGGCTACATTTTATCCCTGTGATATGTTCCAGTGTGATTGTTTGGATGTTTAGATGTTTGAATCTTACTAAATATGAACGTTTTATTTCGCTTTAAGTGTCAGCGGCTTTTCATTCACTACTAACCCACACTATCTCAGAAAAAGAAGAGCGGTAGGGATATTTTTAGACATGTCATGCTTCTCGCAGGGTCAACTTTATGTGGGTTGCTCCCGAGTTTCGAGTGACCAAAATTTGCAAGTGCTCGCCGAACGTAATCGGTCTTATAATATCGTCTGCAGAAGCATATAGTAATTGAAATGTGAAGTTGTTTAGGATTTTGATATCAATAAAATTTCGATTACTATATTAACGAATGAATGGATTTGATTTTTTATTCCGGAAACATTTATAACTCCTGTAGGATAGTTATTTTTGATAACAGATTGTTTACGTGACGCATAAATTGATAAGTAAAACACAATAAATAAACGTGTATTTATTTATTTAGTTGCCCTTTTTTCAAATCAAAACGAAGCGACGGATTGATATGTTATTTTTTGGTATGGAGGGCCTGACAGGGCATTCTTTTCACTGCGACAAAAATCTTACTCCCAGAGGAAAACACGCTTTGTTTTGTTTTGAACACGTGGGCGAAGCCGCGAGTAATAGCTAGTATGTAGATAAGTCCGAAAACACGAATTTAGTGGTACATGTCCACACCTAGATTCGAACCAGTATCTGTTGGTTAAAAGCTGTTTCTTTATCCACTGGGCTATCACTGCTCAGGATATTCTACATTTATTAAATCAAAAATAAACATTTTGGTAAATATTCAATTTGGTTAGTTATTTGCTAACCTTACATTATCTCAGTGATCTAATGTAATCAATCACTGTAATACTCATAATAACAATAATGCGGCACGCGAATGTGGCGACTGTTGGTCAGTAGCAAAAGAACGGCCACCGAGTGCTCTAGAGAGTCAGGGTATTCGTCTTCAGCGTGTCTTCATCGGTCAGAGTGGGAACTCAAGAATGACTCTTAGCTGTGACTTGCCTTCATCGCCCATCCAGCAAGGTATCATTTCAGCTATATCTACCGATCTTTGGTTTTACGTGGTTTTGGAGAGCCATTAACTGTAACTAATTTAAAACAACGCATGATTGCAATTAACGGCCAATCAGCGTACAGCAGATTGCCCCTGGAGCAGTTTCCACCGCATTTAGAACACATTTCTTATTAAAATCACAAAGTTGTATTTAATTGAAGAATTGGTAGTAGTAACATGCATTAATGACTAAGAAATTACTTCTTGTACTTGTCCAAACTTCATTATTATACAAAGTTTGGATATCTACTTATTTTAACCTTTTACGGTAACTACCGGTTTTTGCTGCAAATAGCATATTCGTTGCCGGACAACGTAAGATCCCCGTTTGACGCGTGCTCATTTCATGTAACATACAGCTTAATACTCATTAAATTCACACAGAAACTTTCAAAATATTTTTAAAGAAAGTGTTTAGAATTATCAAACCACAACAATTATAGTCAAATTACTAAAAACAGATATGTCAAGTTTGAAACTTTGTATTGTTCATACGTAGTATAATATAAGAATTATAATAATATATGCTTTTATCTGCTTTGAGCTCCGGCCGGGCGGAGTATACGGTTTCTTTATGCGCTGGCCCGCCCTAGGGAAGAGCGAATGGTGCTGTCACTCTAAGCGACAGGTGTCAAGAGAATCACTGGGAAAATGCTAAAAGATGAAACTAACTTGGCGCGATTTATTTTAAATTGAATAAGTGATGATTTTAATAAAATATATATTTGTTTTGGTAATGTCGGTTATTTTTAATAACATAGTGTTTGTGTATTCACCAAGTGAAATACATTTTCGGTATGTGGCGTGAAACCGTCGAGCAAATAGCGCTTAAAGACAATGTCACACTACCTTTATCAGGAGCTAGGCTAGCGCTGCACTGGAATCTTGAATATTTAATAAGAGAGGTAGAGAGTATTAAATGAGTTCGCATGGGGGAAGCATCTCCATCTCACAGAAAACCGAAAATTAACAACTCGCGGGTTGTTGTGTTCCTGCGAGTGAGTGAGGTCACCAGTAAGCTCCTAAGGAGTTGTTGTGTTAGAAGCAGAGATGGCATCGCGCGAGTGATACTTAATGTATTACAAGCGTTTATAGGCCGCATGATTTAAAAAATTGTTTAGTGATGAGTAAGTAAGGCTTATACTATCTCAATTATTGTGATAAAATACCTCAATTTGTGGGAGTAAAAGCATTTGTACCGTAACGTAATAAATATAGGAATGGACTGACCTCACTGGTCATTGTTACTCGTGATTGGAACCATTTACAAAATTAAATTTCACGCTCCGTAGATTTATGTGAAGCGCACAAAACTTTTCCGAAGTAGTAACTGCATTCACAGAATTGTTATTGTCGACATAGCAGATTTATACGAACGTTCAAAGAAACGTTAGGAAATTCTGATGACGCTTGTGTCAATGGATGATCTTTTAACACTATTCAGATTTGAAAAGTCTGTTAACCATAAAATAAGCACAAGAATTATTGTCACACTTCAATTACTTTCCACTTACCGTTATGCTGTCGGAATTTAGGGAAAGTAGAGCAAATATTATAATGTACACATTTATAATATTTGCACTACTTTACATTATAATATACATTTTTTACAATTTTCTATTATATGCAGTAATAATGTTGCATTTTTGGTTATTAAAAAAAAAGAATTACGATATTATTTTATCAAATGAGCTACTTACGATAATCACTTTTTGCGGTAGTAGTGCAATTTCCGTTCAAACTTCAGAGCCAAGCAGTGATTTCCTGTCTTGTCATCGCTAGTTCTATAACACGTTTGGGATTCAACGTCGGAATCGATATTCAGGTTTAGGAGATCCTGTGGTGGTCTTTGGTGCGAGCCAAGAGTGACAACATATACAATAATACAATAAACCTTAGTAAAACGTTGTGGATAATGAATATTTTATGACAATACAACATAATGTTTGAGAGATTAGGCCTATTTCATTTATCTTTAGCTAATGTCAGGATGTCGCCGTTTCATATCACTATCAGTATCTTCGCCATATCCTTAGGTTCCAGATTCCACCCCCAGTGGGGTCCACCCCCACTAATTAAGTAACGAGATAATGTTAGGAAGAAGAAGACTACTAGTCAAAAGTGGATTCTAATTATAAATGTATATAATTTACATTTTATCTTTTAGAGGCTATGTAGCTACAAACTAAATATGGCAAACTTCAGTGTATTACAATATATAAGTAAGAAGTGCTTTAAAAATAACTGACGAATGAAAAATAATTAATCACTAAAATAAAAGATTGAATGAATAAAATAGGAAAATGTCATGATATTCACCACTGGGATATTTTCCTATTTCTAGAATAGAATGTAATACATTTCAACTAATAACGCTAAACATTATTTTAATTTTTAGCTAGGTAACTATTTTTATACATGTCTATTAAAATATTACCATATAAAAGCCATCTTCACATTCTATCATATCATAACTGTAAAATACATTTTGACAGATAATTCTTCTATTTAGTCTGAAAGGAATAGATATAAAATATGCAAAATTTTGCGTATTTATATATTATTATATTTGAAATATGAATTCGTTATTGATAGTTTTTTTTTAATATTTACTTAGAAAGGTTTAAGATGAAATGTTATAATTAAGAGCATTATCAACTACAAATTAAGTAAAAATCAATCGAAACGTGAAACAGGTAGAGTTGGGTCATTTGTTTTGTGTTTGATTAAATATTAATTTTCACATGGGATTGAATCGGGGAAGAAATAATTTCTCCGGATTATTATCCTCAATTAACTGGTAACAACTATCAAATCATCATCGTATGCTTAAAATAGTTCTTATTAAAAATAATTACAAAGTTGTAGGACGCTGTAGTTAGTTTCTTGTTACCGTTACACATATTTATATTTTTAACAAATAACCCTTATCTTAACCTACAGATAAATTGTAAATTACTTTAACTCTGAAGATATCATAATATGTAAGTATAACAAAAAGCTGTTTTTTACCATGTATTCGTGGATACATACTCCATATCTTTACAAAATTTACGCTACATTATGATGAAGACATAAATTGAAGAACAGGCCCCAAATAATACGCCTAAATACTAAATCTTAATCGTTGATTTACTTACACCCATTTAACCGGGTGTGCAAATTTTTACATAGTAATCAGATTTTCAAATCCCAATCATTTCTCGGAACATTTTGCTTCATAATGATCATTCTTCCTAATTAATCACGTATAACAATAGTATTATTATATGTGTTAATTATGGAGAATGGTTACGATTTTGACGAGCTCGGTGGCACAGTCGTGAATGATACAACTTTGACACCAACGCTCATGGGTTCGATTCCCACACAAGACAAACACGTGTGTGCGCGAACATGTGAGTTTGTTTTGGTCTGGATGTTTTAAGAGAGCGCGTCAAAGCAGCCCGTCTGGGGGAGTACCTCTATACATAGAAAACCGCAGCTAAATAACAACTCCCTAGAGGGTTGCTGTGTTCCTGTGTTGCTGTGTTGTGTGTGTTAATCGGCTACGGTAACCGTTTTACATCAGGTGGGTCGTATGCTTGTATGTCTCCCGACATTGTATAAAAATAAAGTATATATGGGGTAAGGAGTATTTCTTAACCCAACAACGAAGTCATACTCACGTCATCGTATTTTCTTTTGGTATCATATTTTCTTAGAAACGTAGTGTATTTGTGTTATATCATAGGTCGGTAGGGGGGAACAAAAAAGAGTTCCACTCAACTTAATACTTGATATATAGGTATATGTATAGCCAAGAGTAAATATATTCATTATTTTAATTAAACCTTACAAGAATTAATTTGTAGTAATCCACATATTCCTCTTAACATCTTTTCTGCATCTTGAACACCATCTTTGAGTTTATAGAACGTTGATTTAACCTGCTTTGTGTGCTTCCGCCACCAAAATGCATGTAAATTTTACTTTCGCAAAATAACGCCTGAATCTATTAACTAATTAATAGAACTGCCCAGAAAATAATTCCGTAGTGCAGAATAGATGCGATGTAACCATTATATGCTATAAGTGCAGTAATATTTTAGGTAGAGATTTTAGTTATATAAATCACATCAAATCATTAACAAGAAAAGGGCTGATGATCTTCAAACAAGTGAACACATTTTCTTTATTAAATAAGAATATTCTTAATTTAAATCAGCTTACAAACAAATAAAATCAAAATCTGTTTGTCCATTTAAGTGCTAAGATGCGATAGTCAGACAAAGAGATACACAATAAACTTTAAATCCTTTTCTGTTTGAATCAGGAGTTAAAAACATCACTTGTAACAGAATATACATGACTTATAAATCGATAGCAAAGGTACCTACTGCATATTAATCAGTTCACATTGGCTATTTTTTAGTGATCCTCGTAATGAAGTAGAATTAGTACGGTCGGCGATAATAATGAGACGCTTAGGTTCCGCCATCGTGCGCGGGTGCTCTCGAGTTACACTCTGCAGCCTATAGCATTAGATCGGAGTCGATCACCGGTCAATTGATCGGGCGCGCATCGCATGTAATCGGCGCGATTCAGCTAGCAACGTGAGTGCATTGCGAGCGTTAACAATTACTGCTTACGGTAGAACGTAATCTGACTCTGTATATCTCGCAGCATCTTTGCCAAAACAGCATTTCTATTGCATCGTATTTGTACAAAATAAAAATTCTTTTGCTTCTGTATCCAAAGGATACCAACGGAACCCTGAGGCTCCACGGTCAGTGACAGGGACTAACCACTAAACCACTTGATCGAGCATAAAGTCACCCATCACTCACCAAAATGTAGCGTATAGCGCTTATATATCACAACGATTCGAGTCTACTGACCAATGGGAGGATTTTTTTTTATACTACGTCGGGAGGAATACAAGCATACGGCCCACTTGATGTAAAGCGGGTACCGTAGCCTATTAACGATTGCGATATTATTACTCGCGCGATGCCTCGTCTGCTGCTTACACAGCAACTACTTGGGAGCTTACTGGTGAACTCACTCACACGCAGGAACACAACAACCCTCTAGGAAGTTGTTATTTGGCTGCGGTTTTCTATGAGTTAGAGGTACGTCTCCAGACGAGCTGCTTTGATATACCCTAGCTCTCTTAAAAGATTTTTAATCAATTAGCCGGTAAATGACGCCATGAACTAGACAATAAGAGCTGTACTTCGCTACGGGTCGAAAGGTAAAAAGGTCGACTTTATAGCGGTGAGTAGGTTTGCTAAGTACTTTAGTTTCATCGGTTCTCCATGTGTATTTCCTTCATGATCACTGGACCTGTAGGAATTGTAACTCGCAGACAATCGAGATTTTTACAGAGTGTATACATATTACTATGGCGGTTAGAACATATAGGTATAATAAAAATAAAATGGAGTGTAGAATAAGATTCAGAGGAGGCGTCCGTTAAACGCTCAACACTGACAGGGAATTCATGAATTGGACCAGAAATGGTCGTGTATTAGACGGTTCTACAGAAGTTTTCTTCTGCGATATCACTTTCCCTCAACATTGAAGAAACTTTTGATTTTCGGTAAATGGAATAAAAGTAGTTACCTTTATGATGATGACGAAAAACCCGGTTTTTACTTTTGTATATTCTTCTACAAACTTATCTAACATATTAGACGCATTAGGCAAAGTAGATAGAACAATTTCTTTTTCTTGCTTTTATTTTGAAGCGAATACTTTTACATAGCAGACAATATTAAATGAAACGACACATGACGACCATAAATTTATAAACGTAAACTGGCACTTTTAAGCTTAATTACAAATATATATACATTGATAAAGTTGCGCTTTGACCACAGAACTCAATATTTCAATATTTTTACGCCAACTGAACGATAGATAATTTAAACATCGCGACAATTTTCAGAAAAGAACAACTTTCCAAACGATCAATTCATTAAAATAATGATACGCGCCATCTTGGAATATTTCGCGGCAATCATCGCATTCCTTACAGCTCCGGTCCATCCTTCCACACTATGCGACCTCTTCCTTCTCGCGGCATCCCTGTTTAACATTAACATGTTTGACTTACAATATCTCCAGTAATTTTGCACTAGGCCGTCGTACAAAAACGGAGATGCCAATTAGGTAAAATTTTCTACTGCGAACTCACAGACGATGAGATGTCATCGCTTCCGCGACTGTTAAGTTTACGGCAGCGCTGCGTCTCACCGAGGTGTTGTCACTGTAGACACCTGTCTACAATTAAATTAATTCTCCTGGGAAAACGACAGCCGTGGGAGACAGAACAACCGCCGGCTCCAAGTCAAGGAAGTGTTAACGTAATCAGATTTTTAATTATGAAGATAGAAACATTTAAGAGCGTGCACGTTATTTAACGCAACTCGAAACTTCAGTAATCGCGAATACGGTGAGATTCTACACGCATATGCAAGGCTCAAAGAACAACTCATATCCAACGAGTTGTTGGCGTTCATACAACGCGCCACCCACCTTGGACGAATGGGGATCTGCAAGTGTACCTTCAGTGAAAATAAGATTTTAAGTAGCAAGATGATGTTATTGAAGACGCTCGGCAAAACCGCAGAGCTGCCGTCACGCAGGAAGTATGGAGAGAAAACTATTGAAGACTTCGTCAATATTTTGAAGGTGACAGATCCAGACGAATTGTCTTCTTTCGTAGCGAAAGATTTACATGAGCTGCCACTAATCATAATGGAACACGTCGACCTTAGTGCGCTGCTGCAGGACATCAGATGTCTAAAAGCTTGATTCCCCGATTTTCAGTTAAAAGGTCGACAACGTTAACATATGTCGTGGTGCACAGAATCCATCTGTATGCAGTTTAAGAGAGGTAGGCGCATCAAAGCAGCCCGGCTGGGGAAGTACCTCCACCTCACAGAAAAACGCAGCCATATAACAACTCCCAGGAGGGTTGTTGTGTTCCAGCGTGGAAATGAGATCATAGGCTACGGTAACCGCTTTCCATCAGGTGGACCGTATGATTGTATTTTGTATAATAAAAAAGTATATTAGAATGTAAGTGAGTTGCTATAGCCTTCATAGAGAAGTCAACCTACACGTGGTGCACCCTGCCGAGGTAGGGCACAGCCATAGTCCTCCGACAGAATTATGTACATCTCATAGAAAACAACGCAGCCAAGTCATAATTCCTATTGTTGCGTTCCTACGAGTGAACTGGGAGCTTGATGTTGCTGCGATGATATCATTCGGTTTGTATGCATTTTTACCATCCAATATGGTATTAAAAAATCCATAGTTATATTATAATTATTATAAATGTGAAAGTGTATTTGTTTGTCCTTCTTTCACGCGACGCAACGGGTTAATCGTAGCGGTGAAGTCCCAGGTAACAGCTAGTTAGCCATATTGAACATAAGTGCTTTTAAAGATTACATTTTTTATTATTATGTTGATAATGTTGATTGTAGGCACTTGGTGGAATTTTGAAGATATCTCGTTAATGATAACACTTGCACTTGTACAGATTCCACATCATAATTTTATGTAATAATTATTCATATTTTTACAGACCGGTTTCGCCTTTACGGCATTTTCAAGGTATTTTATATAATATATCATGTGTTATATAAAATACCTTGAAAATGCCGTAAAGGCGAAACCGGTCGGTAAAAATAAAAATTAACGGCATTTTCAATTTTTCCTTGCCTACCTTGAAAATGAAGATTCCACTTCACAATTTTATGTAATAATTATTTTTATCGTAAAGGCGAAACCGGTCGGTAAAAATAAAAATTAACGGCATTTTCAATTTTTCAATTTTATTTATTAATTATTTTTATTTTTACAGACCGGTTTCGCCTTTACGATAAAAATAATTATTACATAAAATTGTGAAGTGGAATCTGTACAAGTGCAAGTATTACTCGCATCATTACGAGATGTTTTTTTATTATTATTTTGTTTGACTGATTTTGGGTTATCCTCGGAAGTCCCGAAATACGATTCCCTGTACCAAAACGTTTTCTTTATAAAGATCGGCAGATGATGAGCCGGACCCTTCTCACAAAGGAACTAAAATTGACTCTCTGGCGAGATTCCAATCGTTCGACTCTCAAGATGACGTTTTTATACATCGTCAGGAAGAATACAAGCAAATGGCTAACCTGATGTATTAGTATCACCCGCACGATGCTATCCTGCTGCTAACGCAGCGACTCCTCAGGAGCTTACTAGTGAAGTTACTCAAGTTGGTCGTCTTCTTCGCATAGACTACAACTTCCTCGACCTTTGTAGACCAGTGTAGCCTAGAAACGTACAATGCCTTCGATGGTATTTCCACACACAGTTGTGACGGTCCGGCCTTTGCGATACCACCGTAGCTACAGTTGGAGGGCTTATTCCTCTCTTATTTATTTCCACTTTTAAGAAGTCCTGCTCATCGCACTGGTGCTAACAAGAATCCGTTTGCAAAACTTTGTGAGTGGCCACGCAACGAATTAACTTTTGTTCCACGTCCCGGGATTAATGTATTTACATTTGAAGTCGGCTCTGCTGATGAGCGGGTGACATAGTACTGAACCTTGCTCCTTGGACCAATAGTAGATAACATTAGACTTTTTTTTATATTACGTTGGGCGGCAAACAAGCGTAAAGCATATAAGCATACCTGTAAAGCGGTTACTGTAGCCTATGACAAATTGACAATTGTAACAAATACATTATCTATCACTCGCGCGATGCCACCGCCCCGCTAACACAGTAACTTAGGAGTACAACAGTAACACCAAACATTTGGTAGTACACTATTCGGCGTTGATGCTTCTTTGGTTCTGTGAATTGACACTAGGTAGCCAGTCAAATTGAAAAAGCTCGCGATCAAAATCTTCCTCCCGGTTCTAGATTGCTTTGGTAGGCGTTGATTCGTTTTGAAACACCCAAACCTTCGACTGGCGCTTAATCGTATCGATAAATCCAGGGCTCATCACTTGTAGTAATGTCGTAAACACGCCGAGACTAGCCTGCTTTAAATTTGTTTATATAATAATAAATAATAATAATAATAAGCTTCGCTTACTTTGGGGCTAGATGGCGCTGTGTAATTTGTCCGACAATATTTATTTATTATATTTATTTATTCATTTATTATTTAATCTACAGTATGTGCTGAATTTCTTATCTTAACACCGACTCTCTCTTTCAGACCAACTCTCTTTCTTACGTCATCATTACGAACGGGGTCAGCAAGCGTTATGCCACAAATTTTGCGCAATGCTCGCATTTCCACCGCGTTTATCCTACTTTCAAGCTCTCTCTACCGTACCTAGCTCTCGCTCCCATAAATAAGCATTGGCACCAGCATTGCATTGTGTATAGCGAGCTATGCCTTCTGGCTCAAGTTTTTACTGCCAGGAAGTTTTTCCAACGCTCCATTCATACTATTCCCAGCACTCACTCGTCTTTCCACATCAGCGGTGTACGTTCCATCCGTGCTGAAAGCGCATCCAAGATATATAATCTCATCCACTTGTTCCAACACTTTATCATCAACCGTAATCTTCACATTGGTTTTCTTCTATTTAAAATAAATATTGCAAAGATACGATTCTCTAAAATTCACCAAGATACCGAGCCACGAGCGTTTGCAGTTGTGGAATACCCCTGTTTAAATATATTTATAGCATAAAATAACTGTTCGTTCTAAGATGATCAATCTTTCACGATGTCTTCACGCCCAATAACCAGAGTTCACCGTTTTAAAGAAACCGTTTAGTGAGACGCGAATTTCCATACGAGCATTCAAAGTAGTTAGTTACATCCGATCTTTGTTTCCGAACAACGCCGTTCGTTGGCCGTGGCCACCAAGCGCTCCCTGGGCGGCGATGTAGTGTTCTTTCCTTTGGGAGATTAGCCAGCCAGCCAGCCAACCCATTAGATGACTGTCCTTGTTTCGAATCTTGCTATTGACATGTAGTAGTAAATATGTGTTTTGGAATTTATGTACATATCTGCAATTATTACTTGTCGAGCAAGTGATTGTTGCAGATATGTGAACAAAAACATAGCTAGGAAAGCCGCACGTACTAAAGATTATATTTTGAAAAACGTGTGACATATTTTTTTTTATTCAACTAGATCGGCAAACAAGCATGCGGCCCGCATTAGATGGTAAGCTGTCACCGCTATTGACGCTCACAACACCACATGGATGTTACTCGCGCGCTGTCAATCTTGTGACCTAAGGCTGTTTCGTCACGGTACCCAGTAATTTTTCTGCCATATCTTACCCTTCAAACCGGAGCACAGCTATATAAATAAAGCTGCTTGGCGGTAGAAATAAGTGAGACAGAGGTACCCACGCAGAGAGACTTTTGTACAAAGTCTCTCTCTGGTAAAATATTCGTCGTCGTGTCTTTCCTCTGGGTGTGGAGCTCTGATGGTAATTGCTCCATGTCAATATCAGTATCTATGCCAAATCGTTAGACTTTAGGTAGCGGACCCCGCCAATCCTCGTGAATTAAGAAAAGGGATAACTCTATGATGAAAAAAATATATAATATTATCTAGTGTAATATTTATTGAGGAACTTGATTAATCATATGTGTTGACGTCAGTTAGCGTGTAGTAAACATGAAAGTTATACAATGTGGACTGTGACCTGTGTACGGATTTCTTTATCTTCTAATTCGAGAATCGGAGGCTACACACAACCGTCAGTCGCGACTGTTGCATATAGATGGCATTTGTTAACCTTCGTGTGGCTTGAATGTACTAGTCTCCATTAATTGGCCAATAAAGCATCGCGTGAAGTTACGTTCTCTGAACTATTCATACTTTGGAGAGTCATGCATAGTGCTGTAGACTTATATAAACAAAGTATGATCTCAAAGAACGCGAAATATAATAGAAACACTAAACTATGTTACAAGTTGAGGTACTTGACAGCAATGATGGTTTATACGCTATCAGACTAATGGAACTGCAGTCTGTCTATGGATGGGTTTAGTTATTTCGAGTTCCTCCGTGATTGGACGGTATGTTAAGTCGTCGGTCTCAGCTTTTTTGATAGATGGCAGTTGATCCGTAGAGAGGTAGGTCGCATCAAAGCATCGCGACTGAAGTATTATACTCACAAATCAACAAAAGGCTATGTCACACAGAAAACCGCAGAAAAATACGACTCCCTGGAGGCTTGTTGCGTCTCTGCGAGTCAGGAGCTTTCTGCTCCTGGAATTGCTGTGCCAACAGTAGGGATGCCAATGCGCTAGCGAATAACACTTCCTGTATTGCAAGCGATCATAAGCAACAGTAACATGTCACATCAGGGGTGTCGGATGATCTGAGGGTAGTCGCTTTAGGTATATCAATATCTTCACTAAATTCATGGGCTTAGGTAGCGGACCCCGTCAATCCTAATGAATTAGAAAACGGGATAACGCTAGAGAATGATGATTAAACAATTTTTTTTAAGAAGTCTTCCTGTGACCACGGCCGCTGCAAAGCATTCGAAACGTCAGGTTCAAAATAAATAAAACACGCGATACTTCCGTTAAAAATTGTTTAATTCAATGTATAACAATCGCAAAACCTAAGACAATAAATAATTATTAAATTACGATCAGAAGAAAAATGTTCTATTTAAGTTCTGCAATGAATAGTATGATAGGTAAACAAATAGTAATCCGAGTGAAACCCTAGCATATTTGCCCTTAGGTTTGCCGTGTACCGATTAGTGTCTTTATGTACCTTTTGCCATCCATTCAAGCTTCCGTTCTTGCGGTCTAACCTAGCTCTTACTTAGAATATAATGTTATTTCGAGCTGTTTTCAAATACGGTCTCCATTGAAGGTCGAGATCTAAAAGCATTTCTGGATATATCTTATCTGCTAGCAATGCACAGTATGCGGTATGAAAGCACGGAGGAACTGAAGTGTGACAGGCGGTTAAAATGTATAAAATCGACTTACTTTCAACGGAGGCATTAGCCGACCTCACGTTCACGGACCAAATGATGTGGTATGGTTCGCTTCATTTATGACCGCAACCGCACTGTTAACCTTACGAGCCACCAGGTCAATTTAACTAGAAATACTTTCTATGAAGATATATCATCTTCATTTCTTTAAATTTTACTTTCTTTAACTTTCGTTTTTTTTGTTTTTTTTTTTCACTATAATGTAAGTAAGATACACATATATATAAATTTATAACAAGTTCGTCCTGTCTGTTTATTAATATCATTGAGAAAATTTGATCATATACTTTTCAATAGGTACATTTCTATGTAAGTGGTTTCAATCTTTCTTGATTAGCGACCGTCAATACGGTTTTCGCCATTGTCGCTCAACTGGTGATCTTCTAGTGTATCTTACACACAGCTGGGCTTTGGCGATAGAGAGTCAAGGTGAGGCATTAGCTTTCAGCCTAGATATGGCGAAGGCGTTCGATCGGGTCTGGCACCGGAGTCTTCTATCGAAGTTACCATCACACGGGCTGCCCGAGGGTTTGTGCAAATGGGTCGCCAGCTTTTTATCCAACAGATGCATAAAAGCCGTGGTTGACGGTGGATGCTCCGATAGTATGGATATCAATGCTGGCGTCTCTCAGGGTTCTGTACTATCTCCGGCGCTGTTTCTGCTGCATATCAATGATATGTTGTCAATTGGTGGCATTCATTGTTATGCAGACGACAGCACGGGGGACACTTATTACACAGGCCGTGCAAACATTCCTCGTTCCCTTGTGGAGGAAAGCCGCGACAAACTTGTGTCTGAAATGGATGGTACTCTGGCTAAAGTATCCGACTGGGGGCGGCTTAACTTGGTCGAATTCAACCCCAAGAAGGCACAAGTTTGCGCGTTCACCGCTAAGAAAACTCCATTTGCTGTGGTTCCTAAATTCCAGAACACACCTCTTACCGTCACCAAAAGTATTAGGATGCTTGGCGTCGAGATCTCCAGTGATGTGCAACATCGAAATCACCTGGAGGAGAAGGTCAAGCTGGCGTCGAAAAAACTTAGTGTGCTCAACAGGGCTAAGCAGTACTTCAGTGCGGGGCAAAGATTTATATTATATAAGTCTCAAGTCAGACCGCACTTGGAGCACTGCAGTCACCTTTGAGCGGGAGCACCTGGATACCAGCTTGGACCGTGTGATTCGATTCAGAGACAAGCTGTGAGAATTGTCGACAATCCTAAGCTTATTACGGTATTGAGCCCTTAAGTTTAAGGAGAGACTTTGCCTCCCTTTGTGTGTTCTACCGATTGTACAACGGGTTGTGTTCTGAAGAGTTGTTCGAAATGATGCCGACAGAAACTTTTTATAACCGCACCGCTCGCCGACGGCGGGGAGTTCACTGGTCGCGTACTGTGCGGTTCCAGAGAAGTTTTCTTCCGAGAACACTCAAGCTGTGGAATGAACTCGAAGCCGAGGTTTTTCCAAGGGACTACAGCATGGAGTTCTTCAAGAAATGCGTGAAGAGGTTTTTAGAGGGTCGGCAACGCATGAGTGACACCCCTGGTGTTGCAAATGTCCATAGGCTACGGTGACTGTTTAACATCAGGCAGGCCGTATGCTTGATTGCCACCTTAGTGTTATAAAAAAAAATATCTCTAACTAAATAAATGTAATAAGGATTTTTTTTATACTACGTCGGAAGGCATACAAGCATACGGCCCACCTGATGTAAAGCGGGTACCGTAGCCTATTAACGCTTACGATATATTAAGTATCACTCGCGCGATGCCTCCTCTGCTGTTGCTTACACAGCAACTGCTTGGGAGCTTACTGGGGACCTCACTCACACGCTGAAACACAACAACCCTCTAGGGAGCTGTTATTTGGCTGCGGTTTTCTGAGGGGTGGAGATACTTCCCCAGACGGGCTGCTTTGAAGCGCTCTACCTCTCTTAAAACATCCAGACCAAGACAAACCCACATGTTCATCCACACAAATGTTTGCCTTGTGTGGGAATCGAACCCACGACCGTTGGTTTCAAAGTCGCGTCATTCACGACTCAGCCACCGAGCTCGTCAAATAATTAACTCTGTCTATCTATGCCCGTCTACTTGTAACTTTTAAACGGATGATAAACAAAATTCTCAAAATTCTCAATCTTATCCCTCTCTCTCTACCCCGCAAAGGATTTGGCGTGAAGTTTAGATACTTAAGTCAGCAAACAGTAATATATCTGCTACTTTCTGTACCATGTAGGGAGATCTTTCACATATACTAAAAATAAAAACGGGACCCAATATAGAGAGCCCTAGGGCACCCAAATATTAACATTAACATTTGACCCCATTTATATCAACAGTCTGTATTCTATTAAGTAAGATGCAATCAAATTATGGGCTTTACCTCTAACTGCATAATGGATATAGACTACGGTCAAGGTGGGTTTTACCTCTTAACTACATAATGTATATACTCGTATACTACAGTCAAGGTGGGCTGTATGCTTGTATGCACCTAACGTTCTATAAAAAATACTATAATATCTATATATAATATACTTGAATTTAGTACAAAGGTACTCTAAAGATGTTTTAACATTCCGCAAAAAAATCTCCCTGTGTTTTGAACGAATGCAGTGTAGTATAGTGCAGCATTATAATATTGTGGGGAAAATCGGCTTAAATTGAAAATATTTTTGTATTTTTTGTATAATCAGATATATGGGACGAACGATGTCGCAGGCACAGTTAGTATCTTGAGCTGTCAGAACCCGTTATATACGTTTTCCCATACATTTCGCGGTCGCCCGGGTTTCGAAGGGTTAATTAATGTGTATTTTATTCAAACTTTAAGGTAAGGTATATCCAAACTAATGCCACCTGAGCAGCATTATTGTTTTATTATATGTAGGTACGTATATAGTGTAGTACTCTCAATACAGAACGAGTTAGTTAGATCCAATGGTCAGATGTCCTACCGATCCCAATTCCTTAGAAGTTCCGCGAGTAAATTGCAGTTTGTAACGTCTTATTTCATGTCAGGTTTAAATGCTGTAATGAGACCGGCGATATCGAAGGCACACAGCCAGTTAACAAATAGCCGAGTAAACTGGTTACTTTTGCCCACAACTTTTACTTGAATATTAGCTACATATTCCCGTTAAAGTCCTTCTAGATAGCTTGTGTTCACTATTTACGTATTTAATGTTAATGAGAATTATACATAAACAACCATAAACATAACAAGACTCTCTAGAGCAAGCCAAGTATTACTTTGAATGCAATTTAGAAGCAGATTGTAAGCAGAGTGCAAATAATTTTAGTGCACTGTCGCAGGGGATAGACAACATTTTAAAAAGTATTTCAAATTAATCATACTGGATATTATCACCATATAAATATATGGTTTTAAATAAATAAACCTTAATTTATTTTGTTGGTTATTATTAGTCAATCATTTGCAACACGCGTTCCGAGATCAATGCACCATTTGCACGCCATTTTCAAATATATAAATAATGATATATACCTTTAAATATAATAAATGACGTTTATTTATTAAAAAAATATATTTGTCAGGATTTTTATGGTGACAAATATTCATTAGATTGATAAGCTCGGTGGCGTAGTGGTGTCAACCGCTGTTACGTTACTTTGATACCAACGTTCGTGGGTTCGATTCCCACACAAGACAAACATTTGTGTGCATGAACATATCTGTTTATCTTGTACTAGATAATTTAAAGAAAAGTATGCATCAGACCAGCCCGTCTGTCGAAATACCTCCACCTCACTGAAAATCGCAGCCAAATTAAACTCCCTAGAGGGTAGTTGTATTCCTGCATGTGAATGAGGTCGCCTGTGAGTTCCTAAGGAGTCGTTGTGTTAGCAGCAGAGGTGGCATCGTGCTTGTGAAACTTGACGTATTGCAAGTATTAATAGGCTACGGTAACCGCTTTACCGCAGGTGAGCCGTATAATTTTATGTCTCCCGACGTTTTATAAAAAATATGATTAATGTGAAATACTTTTTAAAATGTTGCCCCATCCCCTATTCAATTAGAATCAGAAAAAAGACTGGTAGTGCATAGCAATATTTATTAAGCAGCCCCATTCTTGCACTACCTCCTCTTTGTGGTAAACAGCAGTATGTTAACACATCTTTCAGGAGGGTTGTTGTGTATCTGCGAGTAATTAAAGTCAACTGTTGGTGGACTGAGTCCGATCTACTGTAAGGCCTTAATGGAACTGATTCTTAATAACTGAAATATCAAAAATCAGTTGATCAGTTCCGGAGAAATATAAAAACAAATCGCGGTAAGTTCCTTACCTACAATAACGGCGTAAACAACCGTGAAAGTTTAAAAGTATACACACATATACACATGCCTTTACTTCCATATAATGTAAAATTAAATGGTCGAAGGCCGCATTATTATAAAATTGTTGCTACGACGTAAAAGGTTTTATTACAACCGATATCCATTAAGTAAGAAAGTCTACATTTCACTGTGTCACGCATAATATTGCAAAATGTTATACCTTTTAACAAAACTGCGCCGCGTAAGCGAATGTTATGTGTTTTTATGTACAACTTCGAGGGGCATACAACTATGTGGTCTACCTGATGTAAAATGGTTATCGTAACCTATGAGCACTTGTAATACCGAAAGAATCGTTCGCGCTGCCATACCCGCTACTAATAGCGACTCCTCAAGAGTTTATTGGCAACCTCACTCACTCGCGGGAACACAATAACCCTCGAGGGAGTTGTCATTTAGCTACGGTATTCTTTGAAGTGAGGGTCCTTCCCGTATACTTCCAGTAGTTGGTGATTTACCTCTGTTTGTTTAACAATTGCCACCTATCAAAATCAGTCGGGACCGAAGGCTTAACAAGCTCTCTTTTGAGGTTTTTGTATTGGTGACTCCAGATCAGAAGGTTAGGTAAATGAGAGTTGTTAGAAAGTTCACTGTTTATTCTTAACTTCACGAAATGTCAATTACCATTACACAATGCTATTCAATATTTATATAAACATACATTGGGGAAACCAGCTCGAGCGGGCGACAAGGGACGACTGGAGCCGCGTGCGCGTGGCAACCGGCTCGCTGTGCCGAAAGTGTCGAGCATGCACTTTTCGTACCGAGTCGCCAGCCCGCTACACCACACCCCTTCCTTTTTTTGAAAAAAAATTTTTTTTTTCACATAAAACATGTTATTCGCACAAACATGCAAAACATTCTGGGGCTGTGTCTAGCCCTACGAGAGAACTCTTGGAATCGGTCAATTAACGTGAACTTAAATGCCACTAGACACAACCCTAGAAAAAATGAAAACATTAAATCAAACTATTATTTAAATTCAATGAAATAATAATGTCAGCACGCTACAGCCGTGCGACCGGAAAGCCATGGTGACATCATTATACGTGTCTAATTACAATAACACGTTACCTACATTACACAATAACAAATGAAACTGCTTATTCGTAATTCGCTCGAAATCGCCATGTACGTTTCATTACATTAAACATAACACATATATTAAAACTTTTGACGAACTAAATTTAAACATTTTTAAACACAGAAATTAAAGTTATTACAGATCACATCTATACGTACTGTTTCTAACAATTATCAAAGGGCTTCTCTTCTGGAGCCTTACTGTTAACAACATTTAATTTTCACAACAAAAAAATCCTAAATTACGTTAAATCCAAATATTGAAAACATTGCATCATCTAAAGTTCAAATTCTTGCTAAGTACAATTATGCTTAGTTGCAAGTCCGCGTTCTGAACAACAAGTCTAGAGTTTCGTTACCTTGCATTTTATTGCTATCGCAACTCTGTACATCCTGTATGCTATGGGCAAACAAGATATCACTTTACTCTTTGTTACTAAAAACAATCGACAAAACAATTATTGTGAAATGTTTACTCAGCCAATTTCACCCGACGACATATTATTAGGCTTTGACACTGACCTCTCTTGGAATATTTAACATATGTATAACAATCAAACAATCTAAATTCTATTTAACAACAATTTGCTCGGTTAACCTAGAATAATCTATCAAATGACACGTGTTTCTATGAATCGGGAGCAGCGTCATCGCTCCGCTTGCCCAGCCCTGAGGAATGGCTCGCTCCTTTACGCGACGCGCGGATTCCTGGGTGGTCCTTATCCTTGACAAAAACATTTACAGTTACACTTGACAAATAAATAACCTATGATTATCACAGTTTGACTCAATGATTGCTCCTCGAGAACGTTGCCAACTACCTCAGCTCTTTAGCCTGAGGGTCTATGTGTTACTTAGGAGGAGAAAACGTCTAGGGTTTGTGACTTCTATACACTACATCTTGACGTCCCTAAGCCTCTACATACCTGATTGCCTCGAATGCCTAGTATTCTTCCTTAGGTCAGACGAGCAATGTACTACAAAAATGCAAAACGTTCGAGCGAAATACTATAAGATAGGTTATTTATCTACAACTCAATCAACAATTAAAAAATCAGCTTTAGGTGTCAACCGTCTTAAATTCTCAAAATATTCTCAATCTCTAATTACGTTTTCTAAAAATTTCAACTACAAGTCAGTTCACATTTACGCCATTTTAGTACATCTACATCATAGTAAATAATTCCGTTTATCGCTACATACATTCTATACCAATGATTTCGCGTGTCTAAAACAGATATATCACAATGGATGTGTCTTAAAAAAAAAAAAATATCACTTTGATTTTCACATAATACACTTTAATGCACTTGATGCTCTTTATTACTTCACTATGATCGGTTACCATGCTTTTTCTGTTACTACTGATATTATGCTCTTTGAAGCTACCACTCCTTGTGGTTATTAAAGTTGTTAATCACAAAGGTCTGCCTCTCTGGTTGTCGTCGGTGTCGTTAGAACCATTATTTTTCGTATGTACTCTAAACCACGTATATCTCTGTCTTTACCCTGAGAGTCCAGGGGAGTCGCCTCTTGTCCTTCCGGTCGCCGCTCAGACGCCTTATACGTCACTATTCACTGTCTGCGCTGACGTGTTCAACAATGCGGGATCCGGGTGCATGTCCAAATTGTCGGGGGTCACCACTTTTGAGGTTTTTGTATTGGTGACTCCAGATCAGAAGGTTAGGTAAATGAGAGTTGTTAGAAAGTTCACTGTTTATTCTTAACTTCACGAAATGTCAATTACCATTACACAATGCTATTCAATATTTATATAAACATACATTGGGGAAACCAGCTCGAGCGGGCGACAAGGGACGACTGGAGCCGCGTGCGCGTGGCAACCGGCTCGCTGTGCCGAAAGTGTCGAGCATGCACTTTTCGTACCGAGTCGCCAGCCCGCTACACTCTCCAAGGAACACGGGACAGCTAATCCTATTCATAGATAGGCTGCGGTCGACTTAGCTTCATTTGCTTTATCGATTAGACTGACACGCGCATGGACGCCATCGAGCAGATGTATATTATGTCTTTGTATTTTCAAATATAGTTTAGTCACTCACTCCGGTCACGACGATGTGATGGTAGCAAGATCAAGATAATAGCAACAGCTTGTCTGCTATCGATCACAATCGATTAATTGTGGCCGTATCTTAAACTGCGGTTTCGAGTTCGAGCTTTTGTTTGCAGTCATACCTCCTAGCAATCTAATAAAAGAAAATATTTAATATTCTTTGGCAACAATGAACATATTGTAAAGTTACTAAAAAAAGAAAGTTAATCAATAATTCATGGCGAAATTTATTTTTGGGTTTATGTTATTTCAAAAATATTTAAAAGATACATATCGCTTTCACATTTTCAGCATAACATTTTTCTAAAAGAATATTAATATTAAATAATTAATAATTAACATATTACATTCTTTTAGAAAAATGTTATGCTGAAAATGTGAAACGATATATGTATCCACAGAGGACCTATAACTAAAAGTTTGTTTTACTTCAAATGGTATTTAATTATCATATCACAAAGTTTTATTATTATGGCATTTTAAGAAGGTAATAAATCCTTCATCTTCAACCTCCATCATTTAGACAGTTGCAGTTCCATTTCTTTTCTTTTTCGCACATCAATTGATCGAAATTTATGTCTTTTTTTTAAAATTGACTGCGAGACTCCTTTGCATCTTAATGGCGTATATAAAACTTGACAAAAAAATATTTGTGGGCGGCCATGGTTGGGCTTTTGAATCAGTAGTGGCCCCAAGGTCAGTTGAAGGGCCCGACGGAGATTATGATGGATGAAAGTCACCCTCCACAGCGGTAGTGCAAGTGAAGGGGTTAATATGTATAATAAAGACACATGCTACTTGGTGACGTTGACGTATAAGATGACCTCACGCCCAGTACTCCAATTGTATTTCTGTAAAGGTGTTGAAGGCTCAGGTAATTTAGCCACAAGTAACTTCTTGCTTTACTTTCATATTCTAAATGAAAGTCGCAGTTCTGGAATACTTGTAAGGCTCAACAATTCTACTATTATGTTTTCGCTACCCCACTTTAATCTACTCATTAAGTCGAAGAATAAGAAACTAATTTACGATAGAATTTGAAGTTATACTTCTTTTAGCGCGATAGGAAAAAATGAAGATAGTGAATTTTTAGGACATCGACATCTATAATTGACTCCACGAAATTGGTTAGTGAATGCCACTCAAGTTTTATTTGTGACAATATTCAAGGTAGTTATTCAAACACTTATTTATGAATCATCATTACAGGTATTTGTATGTATATATGCATACATGTGTGTGTCTTTAAATTATTTATGGTGGTAAATGATATTTATTGCTAATTTATATTATCGTTTTGTTTTACAAACGTCCGGTCCGGGCACGTAGGATAAAATATTTGGAGTTATTTTTGTTTTGTTACGCGAAAGAAGTGTAACTTCTTACGTGCATACATGAGTACACATACACTGTTTTTTCATAATAATCAAGACGCAAATTATTTGTCAGATCGTTACTTGTCTATTCTCTTCTCATTATCTGTGCTGTCAGATTATTGATAATAATCCCGGCATCTTGTGAGAATTTTGTAAACTCATACTAACATCCTGTCAATGATTAGGAAACGGGATAAGTAGTAAGAAGAAGATGGAGCATTAAAGCAGCCCGACTGCATAATTACAGAAAACTGCAGCCAAATAACAACTCACTGGAGAGTTGTTGTGTTCCTGCGAGTGAGTGAGGTTACCAGTAAGCTCCTAAGGAGTTGTTATGCTGGCAGCAGGATCTCAATAATCGAGCAATAATGCTCGTATTGCAAGCTTTCGTAGGCATGGTAACCACTTTAGGTTAGTTGGGCGGCTTGTATGCCTCCCGACGTTGCATTAAAAAAGCGATAGAGGTTTGTTTGGGTCGGTGTATCATATTAGAACCTATCTCTGGATATCCAATTGAAAGAAAGGTGTGATATTTGGATGATACGTATGTATGATATGTTTACAAATAAATAATACAAGAAACTGATTGCTACATCCCAAACCGCTGTAACTAGAAAGTTCAAATGTTACGTGAAGATTTCTTAGAAGCGTAAGCATCCGATAAGGCTATTTTTTAAAAGATACGCGCGGATGACTCTCATGATGAACTTAACAGTTAACTATCCCACAAGTTAAAAAACCAAGATTTTACATCTTGATTTCTATATTTTGAGACAACTTAATCACTGTAAACAATTTTAGATTGCGTAGCACTGCATTTATATAATACTAGCGGCCCGCCCCGGCTTCGCACGGGTGGACATTTATTTTTTAAACATTTTGGGATAAACGAAGAGTAAATGTATCTTTAGAGAGTTTTTTAAATAGTTTTTCTTAAGTAGCTTTTTTTTCAGACAAATTACTTTAAGTGGGACGTACTTAGTGGTATTTAATTTTTTATTAGTTATTATCCTATAACCCTAATTACGATCGGAAAGTTTATTTTTTATTTATTTATATTGTTTTTAGTTTTATTTTTACATTTCTTTTTTACATTTATTTTAATATATATAACATATATTTCGAGACTTTATATTAATTTAATTTAATAGGTTTAACTTTTTTAGTTTCCAATATGTCTACCTTAAGGCTGCATACTATATTGGCTGTGGTATTCGTAGATGGCAACAAAATATATTGATTTTTAGGAATCCTACTCGAGAAAGTGCAACATATAATTGGCTATGAGAAAAGCATTCTTCTCTTAGGTCGATGCCAAAGATCGAGAAAGTTTGTCCCTGGGATTTATTTATTATAAGGGCAAACGATACCTTTACAGAAAACTGTAACCTTTTAAAAGACATGGGCAAATCTGTTGGTATCATCGGGATCCGAGGAATGTGAGATAGCTGTCCGGCCGTGGGACCGGTGATGATTGTTGCTAACTCGTATAATCACATTGTCTCGTAATTCCTTTATCAAAATCCTTGTGCCATTACACATATTGGGAGGGCTTAAATTTCTCAACAGCATAATGGGAGTACCTACTTTTAATTTCAGTTCGTGTGGTGGCAAGCCGGCGGGATAGAGAGAATTTAAAAATTCTTGTAGATAGTGCACTGTATCTTCGATGTTGCACACGTTATCAATAGATTTGTAAATTTTTTTTTGAGCTGTTTTTCGGTGAGACGATCGCCCTCGAATAGAGCCAATCGAAATTTCTTTCTGTAAGATGTTCGATGTCGGGATAGATTGTCTCTATAAGGATTTTTAGACTGTGAACAGTTTGAGCCAATTCATTATCCAATAATACTTGGAGGCTATGTGCTATTGGAGATAGTAATTTTCCGCTTCCAAGTTTAAGTAATTTTTGTGAGAAATTGTCATTGCCATCATTACTTAAACGTGCTCTCATATTCGTGCGCAAATTAAGAGTTTCAATTGATTGCCACCAAGGTGATGATTTGAGGCACGCTTTTCTGAAAAGAACTTTTTAACTGGAACAGAAAAAATGTGTAGGGTACCTATCTCATAGATATGCGCCGCGCCGCTCGCTGCCACGCGCCGTGGCCGCCGGTGTCGCAAGCAAGGGATTGAAACACAGAACAAAATCCGTAATATCTTTGGAATGGAATGTCCAATTTCGTTAATTCAAAGAGTAACCTACAAGCATTGAAACAGTCTTGAATACGAAATGATTTATTTGGATAAGGATTAATACCAAGGTACGAATAATGTGGCCTAGTTTGTGCCGGTTACTATAGCATATTTTAACATGAAAAAGTAGTTATTGTGACGTAACTGTAATAGTTAGACATATGGTATCGCGGACTTTTTTGTAGATATTGATGTCCTCTATAAAACTGTAGTACATTACTTTGCTCTATTGTCAATAGTTTCAGCAGCGTACGTGGTATAAGGATTTTTTGGTATCTTTTTCACACATTATCGAAGTTTTCATACGGATCCCTAACTATTTTCAAAATATTTTATAGCCTATGTTAAGCATTTATATTGTAGCATTCCAATGGTGAAAGAATTTTTGAAATCGGCCTAGTAGTTTTTCAGTTTATTCATAACATACATACAAATCTTTCCTCTTTATAATAATATAGTATTTTATAAAGAGGAAAGATAATTACTGACGACATCCGTTTTTATATGGACAAATCACAGCTTACGGTTTTGACGCTGTTGGACTTCAGCAACGCGTTTAACACTGTAGATTTCGATGTTCTACTGCAACAGTTGCGTTCTCTCAACATATCTCCAGCGGCAATTGATTGGTTTCATTCCTACCTGTATGGTCGTCGCCAGCGTGTGCGTATTGAGAACTCATTTTCTTCATGGTGCTCAATATCTGCTGGCGTGCCTCAGGGCGACGTATTGTCTCCTCTTCTATTTTCCTTATTTATTAATTCTATCTCTTCTAACCTTCGCTCCTCCTACCATCTTTATGCAGATGATCTCCAAATTTATACGCACTCACAATTAGAACACCTTTCTGACGCTATATCAGATATTAACGTTGACCTTACGCACATAGCTCGCTGGAGTAAGTCTCACGGCGTTATATTAAATCCATCCAAAACACAAACTATTATAATAGGCAGTCCTCGCCTTATATCTAGAGTACAAAATACAAAATACAAAAAATACAAAATACTTTATTTCAATAACTTGAGATACAAAAACAATGGTAGTTGCTGGAGTCTCCTTTTAAGCAAAAAGTATGCTTGTGCCAGGAGGCTCCACTCTTTCTTAGCGCTAATATTTTTATGATAGGTACTAAAACAATTTTTTAGAACTAAAAAATAAAAAAAAAAGTAAAACAACGAAAATTTAAAACAATACTAATACAAACAAAAACATAATTTTATACGACTAACTAAATTACTTAGTGTGTATGTGAATGTGTGTGTGTGTGTGTGTGTGTGTGTGTGTGTGTGTATGAGTGTGTGTATATGTGTGAGTGTGTGCATGTGGGTATGTGTGTTTGTGTGTGGTAAATTGTGTAGTGTAGCAAAATGTGGGTGTATGTTTGTGCGTATGACAATTTAGGAAGAGAGCTGGTAAAAATGGTACAATACAGCTATATAAAAGTTTTATTAATTAGAGTCTCCACTTCATCATAACATAGTTCTTTTAACCAGGTTGTTAATATTGCTTTACACTCGTAATAGGGTTTATTATATATGTATATTTCTTTATTTACTTTATTATATAGGAAGGCAGAGCGTAGGTTAAGTTGCACTCTTGCAAAATCAGTCTTAACGAAGGGAACGTGAGCTACAACATGCCGTCTTCTTCTGCTTACAGTCTCAGGATTATATGGTAGGGATTTGTGTTTCTTTAATATCATTTGTACAATGTATAGTTTCCTTATTGATAGCAGATCACAAATCTGATATAAGAGAGTAGTGGAAAAAGTTCTTTTTTTAAAATACATTATCTTAAGGAGGGCTCTTTGAGCTCTTTCAATCTCTAGGAAACGCGTTTTTAATGCGCCACCCCAAACAGGAATGCAGTATGTAATGATTGATTGTACAAGGGAAATATAAATTTTATTTAAAAGGGTTTTTGGGACTATATATCTTAGGGTCTTGAACATATATATGAATTTACGTATCCTACTAGACATTTGCTCGATCTGAGGGTACCAAGTTAGTCTTTCGTCTATTACTATACCTAGGTATTTAGTGTTATTGACTTTTGCTATTGAGGGGCAATTGCAGTCATTGTTTGGGACTTTGTCACATGAATGTATTTTTATATCAAAGTTTTGGGTGGGCTGTGTATTGTTATATATACCGTAACAAATGTAATTGGTTTTGGATGTGTTTAGAGTAAGCAGATTGTTTTTAAGCCATTTAGCGACCAGAGCCATACCCCGTTCAGCATTTCTACGAGTGACGTCCCAATTTGAACCAACGAATACTATAGCGGTGTCATCCGCATAGCTAAAAATTTGTGTGTTTTTCAGTGTCAAGTTGCACAAGTCATTGATGTAGATAAGGAACAAGGTTGGCCCCAGCACGCTTCCCTGCGGAACACCGTAGCTCACTCCGGCACCATCACTGATATGACCGTCAAGTTTTACTTTTTGAATCCGATTTGATAGATAGGATTTGAATATGGATAATTCTTGGGCTCTAATTCCGATTTTTTCTAATTTAAGTAAAAGGATGGGAACGGAGACTGTATCAAAGGCCTTTTTTAGGTCAATGAAACAAGTTAAACATTTAGTGCCTTTATCTAAATTATTAACTATAGTTGTTGTTAGGGATGTCACGGCATCTTCTGTCGAAATTCCGTTTCTAAAGCCAAATTGTGAGTTTGAAAGTATGTTAAAAGAGTTAAGATAATTTAGTAGTCTAGAGTTCAGCAGTTTTTCTAATATTTTTGATAGGACAGTGAGAGTTAACTGGAGTAGCTTAAGTCCTGTAGTTTTTGATGGAACGGCAATCAAATACAGCGACAAAGTAAAAAATCTCGGTGTGTATTTCGATAGGACTTTGTCTTGGTCTGTGCATATTGCCGATCTTGGTAAAAGGTTGTTTGCCGCCTATTCTTCTTTGAGAAGATTGCGTAATTTTCTCCCAATAGATACCAAAATTGCGCTTGCACAATCTCTACTCCTTCCCATTCTTGATTATGCCGATTCCTGTTACCTTGACCTCACTGTAGAGCAACTAAATAAACTTGAGCGCCTTCAAAATCTCTGCATTCGGTTTATATTTGGGCTTCGCAAATATGACCATGTCTCCGGATTTCGTACTCAGCTCAAGTGGCTCCCTATTACTTTTCGTCGCAACCTGCACTTACTCTCTTTGCTCTATACTATTTTTTTCAATCCCACCACTCCTTGTTACCTCAAAGACCGTTTCACATTTTACAGTGACAGTCAAGGTCGAGAGTTACGTCAATCCCTTCTTCTTCGACTCAGAACACCACTACACTCCTCTCAATTCTACGCGAAATCCTTTTCAGTTCAAGCAGTGCGCCTCTGGAATGCTCTGCCGTTTAATATTCGAAGTGCTCAAACTCTTTCCTCCTTCAAATCTCTAGTCAAAACGTACTACCTTTCCCTAAACTCAACCTAATCGTCATCTTTCGCTAACCTCTATTTCTTTCTTTTTTCTTTTTCTATTATTATGCATGCAACTACAGTATCTATATTGTGTAAATTCAATATGTATATATATTATTCTACATTTATGTTATAAAATTTACTCAGCGCCACCTACCTGTTTTTATCAATTTTTTTATTTTTCTCTCTCAGATATAGGTTGTCTGGAAGAGATCGCTTAGCGATAAGACCGCCTGTTGTACTTTAGTTCATAAGTTTAATATACTTTGTAAATTTTATGTTGGTGCAATAAAGTATATTTATTATTATTATAGTATATAGTATAGTATAGATATAATTTGATGTCAACCAATCAATTAAATTGCTACAAAAGTGACAATGGAAACCTTTAAAAATAGTTAATATATAGTTCCACGACATCGATATTATGTAATTAGGTGTCGGCCTGATGTCAATCTAGGCGTGACTCTCAGTAAAGAAAGTTTAACGTCTTCCCGACTTTGTTGTCTTCTCTCCATGTCAGAACCTCCTAACACATTTAACGCGAAGCTACTTATACATGTTCTCATTCTCACGAACAGAAGCAAGCGTACGTTAGTAAGAGCGTATTATTATTGTTTCATCATTGAGCCCAGACTGTACGTTTTAAATCTCACTGATACGCTTACACTTGCAAGCTTTTCGCTTGCGCTTTATTTCAAGCAGTTAAAATATCCACGCCAAGTCCTTTTCAGGATAAGCAGGGAGAACCGAATGTCACAAATACCGTCCTTACACACCTCACCTTTGACATTCATAAATACTTTCATTCGTAAAGATGTAGCGGGATATAGTCGCAACTTAACATTGTTATTGAGAATCATAGAAACATTTTTTTCTATCTAAGAAGTTGCCAATAAATATTAGTAGCATTTGATCTCTTTCACAACAAATAATGCGTAAAACACACACTGTATTGCTAAAGGGCTCGCCAAGGCAAGTAAATAATGACAAGTTTTTTAAAAACACAAATGGACTCGATATAGCTACTGGCGATGGCCTCCATTGACCTTCACTTTCATCAGTTCAGCTTGACAGCCTAGTGGCTAGCACTGGTTACTTTAGGACCTAGGGTTTGATTCCTGCACAAGATAAACATTTGTGTATGTCTTGTCTGTCTATTTATCTCGGTCAGGGAGTCTCTACGTATAATCATTTGTTTTGTATACAACTTCGGGACGAATACAAGCATATGATCCACCTGAGGTAAAGTGGTCATTGTAGCCTACGAACGCTGGTACATACATTAAGTACCACTCGCGTGATGCCACCTCTGCTGCTAACACAGTAACTCCACGGGTGCTTACTGGTGACTTCACTCACATACAGGAACACAGTATTCCTCCAGGGAGTTATGTGGCTGCGGTTTTCTGTGAGGTGGAGGTACTTTCCCAATCGGGCTGCTTTGGTGCGCCCTACCTTATTTAAAAACACCCAGTCCAAAACAAACAGACATGTTCATGCACAAATATTTGTCTTGTGTGGGAATCGGTATATCCGTATCCGTAGTAACTGCGGCGCCATCGAGCTCGTCAAAAATGCATGTACTAATTAGTTGTAAGTAAAGTTTACATAAACATAGTAATAATCTCAAATTGTTTATAAATAAAGGTAAATAATCGTGAATCTCTGCACTCCCACTGGTCGACTAGTAGAGAATGCAACTAGCATTAAGTCCGCCTATTGTACCAAAATGTAGTGGTCAATAAAGTTTTAAATAAATAAAATAAATAATAAATATACTGATAATTGACAGATGATTAAATGTGTCTTGTATTTTAAATAACTTATTATAACAGCTTATACTCCATTCTCAGATGCTATTAAACGGTTACCTGTATATAACTCAAGATCCCGGCGATGCAAAATTGTGTAGGAATCTGTTTTTTTAATAAAACATCATTCAAATGAATGATTATTGGTAATTAAATGTATTAGTTCCGGGTTGCATATAAAAATTTAGCCACTATGATTTTAAATTAAATATTTTATAATTAAATAAATATTCCCACACATGACAAACATTTCTGGGCATGAACATGTATTTTTGTCTTGGTCTGGGTGTTTTTAAGAGATGTAGGGCGCATCAAAGCAGCATGTCTAGGGAAGTAACTCCACCTCACAAAAAACCGCTGCCAAACAAAAACTCCCCAGAGGATTGTTGTGTTCCTTCATGTGAGTGAGGTCTCCAATAAGCTCCTTAGGAATTACTGTGTTAGCAGCAGAGGTGGCATCGCGCGAGTGATATCGGCTACGGTAACCGCATTACATCAGTTGGGCCGTATGGTTGGATGCCTCCTGACGTTGTATAAAAAAGAAATCAATTACTATTTATTTTTTCAATATTTGCGCATAGTATTATTTTTTAGTCTATTAAAACTATTAAATTTTTTAGAAAAAATGTTATGAAACCTAATCATATTGTAGTTGCAACAATCAACCAACAACAAATATATCGGTCAATCAGGAAAATGGAACGTATATTTTGTAATAATGACATTAAAAAGTTATTACGTTTTGAATAATGTGTTTTTATTAAAAAAATAATATAATTATATATTACATATTCTTCATAATTTGTTTAAAAAATATATTTTAAACATGTCGCTTAAGATTGTACATTTTTTCTTATTCATCATTTTCTCCTTGTTCCGAATCTGAATCATCAGAGATATCTATGCTTCACATATAAAAAAATGAAGAACAATATTATATTTACAGTACGAAGCAACGTATTCCTTGCGTCTCTCTCGCACTTATTCAAGCTAGGAGAAATTAATTCAAATCATGGCATGGCAATCATGGCTTGCGGCCATTTTTTTTATACTACTTCGGAAGGCATACAAGCATACGGCCCAACTGATGTAAAGCGGGTACCGTAGCCTATTAACGCTTGCGATATATTAATTATCCCTCGCGCGATGCCTCCTCTGCTGCTTACACAGCAACACCTTGGGAGCTTACTGGTGACCTCACTCACACGCAGGAACACAACAACCCTCTTGTGAGTTGTTATTTGGCTGCGTTTTTTTGTGAGGTGGAGGTACTTCCCCAGACGGGCTGCTTTGATGCGCCCTACCTCTCTTAAAACATCCAGACCAAGACGAGCAAACATGTTCATGCACACAAATGTTTGCCTTGTGTGGGAATCGAACTCACGAGTGTTGGTATCAAAGTCGCGTCATTCACGACTGAGCCACCGATCTCGTCAAAATGTTTTTACATGCAACCACGGATTACTGTACTTAACACAAATTTAATTTAAATTTTATGCAATATGTAAAAAGAAATTCACGATATAAATCAACATTAATGTACCTCTTTACAGCGGGCAGCCTAAAGGTTGCGTTTGACTAGAAGGTGACAACCACATTTTTTTACATTTTTTACATCATTTCCTTTAAAATGACGTTTCATTCACATAGAAACATATAGCTCAAAATCATACAATTTCAAGAATTATAAAACATTTAATTAAAAACATTGTAGCTAATTGTTTATAGGCAATACGGACACATTGTATTAATAATAATCATTCACCTGAATGATGTTTTATTAAAAAAGCAGATACCAACACAATTTTGCACCGGGATCTTAGGCTAATATGACAGACAACTCTTTCATGGAACCTGAATACTATTGGTTGGTTTATCGTTAATAATTATTAATTGGAATAAGTAATGTTGGCATTATTTATGTCTACATTCACCACCTTTCTAATAGCGGTTACCTAAATCACTTTGCATAGGCACATAATTCAATTATATCCGTGTGTACATCAGTAAATGTATACGTATATAATTGAAATTAAATATGTTTCCAAAGACATGTAAATTATGATTCTTATGCGATATGAAATGAAAAATAGCCTCCTTCTGTATATTAAGCAGTTCTAATAAACAAAAGGAATTATAATAAATATAAAATAATATTATATTAAAAATTGAACATTTTGCCAAGATATGGGGTGGACGGTGACCTACTTCGTGCTGTGCAATCCACTTATGAGGATTGTATAGCATGTGTGCGGGTGGACAGCTGCTTGTCGCCCTGGTTTGATGTCAACGTTGGTGTCAGACCGGGATGCGTATTGTCGGCTCGGCTATTCATCCTGTATCTGGATAGTTGACTTCAGAGAATAAGAAATATGACTGTAGGAATGCGAATGGGTGACTTAGTGGTCAACTGTCTGCTTTATGCAGACGACGTGGTATTAATAGCAGAATCACCATCCAAACTGCAAACACTAGTTACAACAATGAAAGATGATTGTATGAAGGAAGGCTTACAATTGAATGCGAAGAAAACCAAGATAATGGTATTTGAAAGAGAAACAACCAGAACGAACACTAGAAGTACGGTTGATGATGTAGTGTTGGAGCAAGTAAATAAGATTGTATATCTTGGAAGTGCTTTTAGCAGCAATTGAAGGTACACCGCTGACGTGGAGATACGAGTGAGTGCAAGGAATAGAGTGAATGGAGCGTTGGGTAAAGTACATTAAAAACAAATGTGAAAAACATGGAAGTACTCGTAAATAGTAAAATAAATGTAAATTAATAATAATAAAACCTAATGAATAAATGGACTTTTTGATAATATTGACTTTTTAATACATTAGAACCTTAAGAACCGAAAGGCGACGTTCTATACCTATAATATTATATCGGCGCTAGTAGCATACAATGGATCGTGAGATTCATAGCCATGTCTATGCCATATTAGCTCTACATATTTTTTTACTATTCATGTGTTGTACTATTTTCCGGCGTGAACAATCGACTGATGACTTTTTTAAGTGTAGTATCAGCTGTTTCCAGCAGTCTAAAGATTTCCCGATATCAGCCTACTAACACGCACAGCGGACTATATACTACACCTTTCTCTGGTAAGAGAGCTTTGTCAAATAGTTACCTGACACAGAAACACAATTCTTCTAAAGCGTAACGGATATTTGAACGCATTGTGAACGGGATCCTAAATATATAACAATACTAACATTCAAATGCTAGAATTAATTAAGTATTTAATTACCTGCTGTTTTTCCACCTTCCGCTCAAATTGAATGGTATTTGTTTCAGATACGAACAGTGTTCGCACAAGATTACGACGGTGAGTACGGTCTTATCTTATTTATAAAACACTAAATAGCTTTTGTCTGCAGCTTCGATCGCGGAGATCACTAAAAACACCGCTGTGTGTAAGATACATTATCATCAGCAGCACATATCTACCTACTGGTATATAGGCCTTCCTTAATACTTTCCACTCCACTACACGTTTTCCTCCTTTTTCCTCATCCAGCTATTTAAGTTTATTGATCTAACTAGTGGGTCCAACACTTCATTATTTTATACAGAGTCTCCATTTTACTGACCGGCTCTGGGCTATTTCAGCATACCAACTTTGATTTAAAAATATGTTTCTAGTTGTCAGAAGGAAAGTTAAAAAAATACAGAACTAATTTATTAAAGGGTTCATAATTTCAACTCTCAGCGTGTATATGATGAAACTCTGCATTACATTAGTGTAAATGTCTCATTATTCATCATCATATAAAGGGGACCGGAACAAGGGACTCATAACATCAAGAACAGGAATCTGGCCATGGCAACCATCTGACTGTCATATATTCATTGGTATAAAAAAATAAACTCATACAAACCTTGGAAATTGAACCCGATCATAATTTAAATAGTAAAATCGTATATTTCAAATAATGATAATGTTGGATGTACACAATATATTGTAGACATACGTTTCTACATAAAACCAAGTGTCTGCAATTAAACTATAAATGATCAAATGACCCGGTTCGATTTCCGGGCCGTATACGAATTTTAGACACACGACAGGATCTCAGCCAATTTTGGATTCAGAAAAAAAAGAGCAAATGGCCTGTGTATATAGTACGAGTATGTAGGTGCTACATGAAACATTTCGAGCTAAAAGATCTCAAACTATTGATTTAAGTAATTAAACCCATATGCAATTGTCTATGTATAATATTAATACAATTTCCTTGAACACATAGAATCCAAAATTTCATTAATCTATACATATAGGTACTACAAAATCTTGTAGCCGTATAGAAGGAGATCAGTGACACACACACAGGTACTGAAGAATTATATATAATAAAGGTAATAAAGCTAAAGAGTCTGTTAATTTGAACGCGTTAATCTTTGAAACTACCAGTCGGATTTGAAAATATTTTTGCATTTGTAGTTTAATTTTTAAAGAATGTAGCAAGTCGTCGATGAGGCGGGAAGCAGTGGAAGAGACGGTAAAGAGCAGATGTTGTGCTTAAATCAGCTATATTGACAGAAGTCGTTATACAGTTCTTTATTATATATATAGTAAGACCGGTACGCCGTTCGTTAAGTATTCTAGGCAAAGGAAAGGAATACATAACTACATTTCTACTAGCGCCATCTATTGGCGAAAAATGTAAGTTTTCGAATACTATAAAGAAACTAATCAACGTTGCAACGCTAGCACGATTGATCTTCTACTGCGCGCACTCTGTTGGTAGGAACGACACTATGTTCTTAGAATTATTAATCAATATCTTCGCCACATCCTTAAGCTTGGGTAGCAACCCCGTCAATTCTAAAGGATTATTATTTAACCCTCAAAAATCGAGCAAAATGAAAAAAGTAAGAAACAGCATTTCCCACGGACTGCGGTCTCTTATAGTTTTGGAATTATTAATGTTTGAAAAGTGTCCGTTTTATCACTGGTTCACTGACTCGCACATCAAAAGCTTATACCTCTTCTAAGTGACCAGTAACAAAAAATAGATACTAGAAATTTTATATCAATGTAGATCTTGAATTAAACAATTTTTAACGGAAGCATCGCGTGGTTTATTTATTTTGTTGAACCTGACGTTTCGAATGCTTTGCAGCATCCGTGGTCGCAGGAAGACTAAGGTGACATTTGTCTTACATTGGTTATTCAATTATTACATCTACCGACATTAAGGGATTAATTATTTATATATGTTCCGATTCACACAAAAATCGCTCACGGTGTCCGAACGGTTTTTGAGTAGATCTCTGGGTTTGTGACTTGATTATTTTTAGAACTGGATCCCAAGCAGGTGGTACTTGCCAACCATCTTCTCTATTAAAATAGGGAAACTCGCCAAGGAGAACCGCTACATGCCGAGAATGCTACGCGAGGCTATTGAAATAAGAAAACACCACGATTTCAAAAGAGAATTATATATACATAATAGAATTTAATTCAATGTGTAACAATTGCGATAAGACAATTCAATGTAGATCATTACGGTATATAAAATGGAGAAAATCTAAAACCAGAAAAGTTAAAAGACATGTATTTGTTTAGACGCTTTTTAATTTAAGTGTCTAAATAAGCTATCTTCTTTACGTTATCCCGTTTCCTAATCCCTTAGAATTGGCGGGTTCATTACGTAAGCGTAAGAATTTGGTGAGGATACTATTTTTTTAATATCAAGCGACTGCCTACTTCACAACCCAGAGGGAAAATCAGACTTTTTTTAGGTTAGATTACACATTTTTCGAAATATAATTTCTTAAACTTAAATTAACTTAAATTTGAGGATTTCCTCACGATGTTTGTGTTCACCGCCGAGTAACTGATAATTACAAAAATATACATAAATTGTGTGGTAGATGCACACACTTTTATCTAAATAAGCTGTAATAATTTAAATTGAATTTTGCAATTAGTATAATCCAATATCCCTAAAAAATCCGATACTTCAACAAAAACATAAATGTAAGAAAAGGTGCCATATTCGGTCTCCAGGTAGACGGTGTCATTAATAAAGGAGTTGAGATTAATTCATGTTAAAAACCAATTTGTTACACTTTTTTATAGCGGATCTCTAAATTAGCAAGGCTTTTCACTTTTAATAATTTGATTTCTCTAATTGGAAATTCTATTCAGAATTTCCAATATTGTTGTTGTTGTTATAAATATAAGTTGTAATAAATTATGTAGTTAATTTCTAATTGGAAGAAACAAAATTTTTGAAGGTATTTCTTCGTAAAATTTAGAAATAAATGAAAACAAAACTAAAACGAAGCCCAATTTTACATTTGCAGTGACGGATATTCAGTGTACCTTCACAAGCACGGGATCCGGACTTCGAGACTCAGTCACGGCGCTACTTCGTAAGCCCGAGGGCTTCCGAGGAGCACCGCTCTTCGCAGATGACCGCATCACTGACCCATTGGCGGACGCAGTCTGCCAGATAAGACCGGAGCCGGAAGATCCTACTGGACTGCTCTACAGGCTAAAGATCACAGACTTCACCAGGTGTGGGGTGCTGAAAAGAAATGTGAGTTGTTTTTACTGTTCTAGTAGCAACCAAGAATCTAACAGTCCGTCTAATGTGTTACCATGGCCTTTGAACACTTGCAATACAAAAAATGTCACTCGCCTGTTTTCATTCCCGTTTCTAACACAAATACACCTCGGCAGCATATTGATAAAATGTCACAGGAATACAACAACCGTCCAAGCAAATGTTCATTGACTGTAGTTTTCTGTGAGTTGGAGGTACTTTCCTAATTGACCTGTTGTACATCTTGCGTGTATACACCCAATAATGAAAACTACTTATTTAGCTTTGTAAAAATTACTTAACTACATATGTACAAGATATATGTACAAGAACAGCTTGACTTATTTTTTTCGACCACACCTACCTACAGATATATGTTACAAATCTAGGAAGGAAGAATAATTGTAAAATTAATTTTAAAATTAATTAATTGATTTCTATTATCTTTGATGTTTGTAAGAGTTTACAGTCAAGTTGGCTATCATCAGGCAGGCATGTTTACCACCTCAGTGATATGAAATTAGATAGATAGAGAATTAGATAGATTTTAGTTTATAGAAAAGATTAGCTGATATAGAAATGTTTGCACGTATACTGATATTACGTGGTTAGTAGGTACGACAAATTTTTAAAATCGAATTGAGTATTTACCGTTTAAATGCCGGTATAGTCGGTTTGGAACTGTCGACCCTTGATAAATAGATGCCAACGATATTATATAAAGGGTACAAGAGTTCATACACTCTTGAATCCCACTAATAAGTAAGCCGATTTTTTTAACTTTATTAAGAAGTGAAGGCATTGACGATTGCGTACCCCTTTCAGAGATCTTGAATGGGTAAGAAGTGTAAAATTGGAAATAAAAGTATAAGGAGAGTGTCGAGGTAGTGAAAAACTAGCGGAGGTGAACCTTTCCAGTTAAAAGTTATTCGTCTGCTGGACCGTTTTGAAAAAAGATATGGTAGAGAAATATGAGGCATCTATCATTGAATGGACTGATGAAAAATTAGGATGCGAATACTGAACTGTTTTTGAGTGAGTTGAGGAATTCCCTTTTTGTCATCAACTTCCAGAATAGATAAGAGAAAGTCACCTGGTACCGTTTTTGTTACACATAGTTACACATAGTAGGTGTTAGAATAGAGAAGTGAATATTTTGTGGAAATATGTGATTAAATACGAAACTTTAAATATGGAAAGTCTGCAAATCTGCGGGAATTATGATTTTAGATGAGATGATCAACAAGGAAAGGCAAGGACTCATGAAGTGCGACAACTATACAAGACCATGAGTTTGATTTGTTTACTACATATGTGCTATGTCAGTTAAAGTGTATGGCCAACTGGTTGAGTTGAAAGGATCATGATATCCGATGAAATGTTTCTGGTGGATTTCGAAATGGAAGGGGATATACGGATCACGGATACCACAGAGACCAGTAGGTTTTCTACAGTTTAGTAGACCTTGAGAGAGCATTTGTCAGGATTGAGTGAAAGGCTCTATAGAAATGCTCGTCTAAATGTAGGTTCGGTAACGTGCGTGTGACACTCCTGGTGTTGTAACTGTCCATACGCTACGTTGACTGCTTACCATTAGGCAGGTTGTATGTTTATTTTCACCATAGTGGTATAAAAATGCTTACTGACGGAGTACGTAATGATGATTTAGAAAAGAAAACTTATAGATATTGTCAGCGTTAAAAAAAAGGCATGCACCGGTGGTATGTACTTATATGTACAATAACAAAATTCTCTTACCTTTGCGTAATGTAAGGACGAATAACATAACATACTCTTTCATATTTTTTCGTCTTTTGAATACAGAACCCTATAGGAAATAGAACTTAAAGACTTATGTTGTATAAGTCCCAAGACCGCACATGGACTACTGTAGTCACATCTGGACTGGGGCACCTGGATACCAGCTAGCACCTTGTGACTCAGTGCAAAGACGAGCTGTCTGACGAGGATCGTCGATGATCCTTAACTCACACACGGTATTGAGCCCTTGAGATTAAGAAGAGGTTTTGCCTCACTTTGCCTATTCTACCGAACGTATAATGGGTAGTGTTCTGAAGAGTTGAACGATATGATGCCAACAACCTTGTTTTACAATCACACAGCCGTGTAATAAAAGTTCATCCTAATCCTCAGGATAATGAATGAAATATGACAATCAAAGTACTACAGACGTTAAACAAGTAGCAGATCTATTTCAAGACTACTTCATCAATATCCCTTACTTTGCTACTAACTCCCTTAATTCATCTCCAGATGGTGCTGGTGAGTTGTTAAAAGAAAATGTACGACCTATTGTGGAACATTTTCAGTTTACACACATTGAACCAACTAAAATATTTAAAACTTTTAAACAATTGAACATTAAAACCTCAGAGGATCACTGGGGTATGTCTATTATAGTATTTTATTGTATTATCGAAATCGAGATGTGTAGATATGGGTGTGTTCCCAGACTTGACGAAATTTAGTAAACTTGTCTATTTTATTTAAGTCGGGGGAAAAGAGCGTGCTGGGGAACTACAGACCCATATCTATACTGCCAGTTTTGAGTAAAATATTCGAAAGGATAATGCTTAATCAAAGACCAATGAAATTTTTCATGATGCGCAATACGGTTTTACAGCTGGTAAATCTAATACGGATGCAGGGGTGGTATTGGTTAAGCATATTATCCTTAACGCATGGGAGAGATCACAGGATGCTATTGGGGTTTTCTGTGATCTCTCTAAAGCTATAGATTGTGTTGATCATCAGATATTGTTACTCAAGCAGAACTATTATTAAGTTAGGGGTAAAGCCCAGAACTTGATTGCGTCTTATTTAAATAACAGAGTGCAGACAGTTAACATAAATGGGTTTAAATCTAAAGACAGTAATGTTAATATTGGAGTGCCGAAGGTTTCTATTTTGGGTCCCTTTTTATTTTTAGTATACGCGAATGATCTGCCATACATGGTGCAGAAAATAGCGGATATAGTACTATTTGCTGATGATATCTCTCTAATTTTTAATGTGGCCCGCCGGTGTGAAAACATAGAGAAGGTAAATGGTGTTGTGTCTGCTTTTTTAAACTGGTTCACATGTAATAGTCTTTTGCTAAACTCGGCTAAAACCAAATGCATCAAATTCTTCCGAATGTACGTCTGCCAATATTTTTTTTTATACAAGCATTCGGCATGCCTGATGGTAAACAGTCACCGTAGCCTATGAACATCAACAACAGGGGTGTCACGAATGCGTTGTCGGTCCTCTAAAAACCACATCACGCGTTTCTCGAAGAATTCCATGCTGTAGAGCTCATACCACAACTTGACTATAATAAATTAGAATAAATAATAAATTAGAATAACGAATTCTAATTTATTATTTATTAAATAATAAATTAGAATTCGTTATTAATTACAATGGGACCCCCCACATAAATAAACTTGCCGGTAAGCTCAGCTCCGCTGCATATGCAGATGTGGCTACTGCGCGCTTAGTCTATTTCAGCTATTTTCACAGCATTATGTCGTATGGTACGATATACTGTTGTGGGGAACGGCGGCTGACATTGAGACAATTTTTTATCTTATATTAAGAGCCATTCGCTTTATTTATATCTTGGGCTCCAGAAAATTACTTAGAGAACTGTCAAAGAAATACATATCCTTACTGTTACTTCTCAATATATTTATGAAAACTGTATATATAGAAAATGTATGTCCGTAAAAAAGTTTAATCATTTTTAAACTTAGAAGTAGAAATAAGTTCTGTATCCGGTATACCACCGGCTTGCTAGGACTGGACGAAATTTTCATAAGCATGGCGTTCTTCAAGGAAGGCGTGAAGAGTTTTTTTACAGGGTCGGCACAAGTGATACTCTCAGTGTTGTGCAAATGCGCATAGGCTACAGTAACTGCTTACCATAATGCAGGCCGTAGGTACGTTTGTTTGCCACCTTAATAGTATAAAAAAAATTAACTGACTGTCTAACATGCTGGATTGTATAGGTCATAACTTTTATGTTTATTATTATGAAGGCCATATAAAGTCTCTTGTTGATTACTTAGAACACCAAAAAGTGGGTTAACGATATTGGATGGAGAGATGTTGTAAATATTACCATTATTCTGTCTACGGATTCCAGCGAAAGAAACGTTCTATTCACAGTGTTATGGATGGTGCGTCATTATTAATAATAGTTGTGATATTTTTTACAATACGTAGTTACTATTTGTTCTTTTTTAATGAATTCCCATTTTATTTCAATTAGTAACTAACTAACACATTAAGATTCAGATTTCTTTACTTTCTCAAATATTATTGGTTACATGAATACAGATGTTAGGTACATAACTAAATTAGTTCTACGTTTGCCGACTAAGCCATACAAAAACTGAGTAGCACATACCAACAAAATACAGTACACAAGTAAACCATACAAGTTAACGTATAAAAACTGCAAAAATTATGTCAATTAAAATATACCTAGTACCGTTTTTGCGTACAAAGGCGTTTTTTTGTTTAGCAAAGACACCTATATTGATAAACTGAACCAAATTATTTGAATACAAAATTTGATCAAAATGGTCAGAGCCATTTTCGGGTTACTTGAAATATATCTATATACACAATCTAGCTGTTACCTGCGATATCATCCGCGAGGGCTCCAGAATTAGGTTCAGAGAAAAAGTGTAACAATAGACTGAAATGCAAGAAAATATTACGGTAGATTACTTTATTTCAATACTTTTTTTATAATCTACGTTTTTGTCTTTCCTTCCTTTGTGAAAACTTGAAGATTATGTGGGCTCAATACTCGTGAGCATGCCATATACAGTTGCTCATGGATAAAACACAAAAGTGTTTTATCCATGAGCAACTGTAAGTTACCTGCTACTTTAAGTATTTACTTATTTTATCATCATCGCAAATGCTGTTTTCAGGGAAAACTAGACTCTTTTAAACTGAAATGGCAAATCAGTTGGAATTAGTGGCTTTCAGGGAATTTATACATTTCCTCCTTAGTCACCCCTGTCACAATTGCCGTTTTTATAATATTACGTCCCATGTGTGTTACTTGTAGCCGTGTGCTATTTACATAGTTTTGATGCATCAAGATTGCACATTAACTGGATTGGTACACCAATTTTCAGTCTCAAACTTAACTTGAAAAGTGATAAGGTTTATATAATATACAACCCCCATAAAAATATACAACCCCCTCCTACCCCATTTTAATGATGTAATTTCTGGAATTCTTTGTTTTTGTTCATAAGATATATAAAATTATAGACAACATTCTAGATTCGCAACAAAAACTTCAAAAGTGCTAGCCTACTTCACCCTCTTAGGTGTGGAATTTCCAAAATTCCTTTCGATATATCAAAGAACCAAGTATAAAAAAAACATATATATTTGTATATTTCCCCGTAGTTAATTGCATCTCGTATTTCAACCCGTCAAGTTTTATTTTCACAACGAAAGGTAGCTTGTATCCGTTTCGAAGATCTAATCTATTTCTATGTTAAAATTCATCAAAATCGGTTCAGCCGTTTTGACGTGAAAACGGAACATACAAAAAGATACACACTTTCGCAATTATAATATTAATAAAGGATTTGTTCGTTGTAATAATTAAGTAAATAAAATTATAACCATGAAACAACAATATCAGACACTGTCATTAAAGAATTGTGAAACATTCTATTAACATTTGTGTATTAAATCATGTCTTTAAATCCTGCTAAAACATGGTAACCGGAACTTCTCTCAAAATTTTTGGTAACATGTTGTATAATGTGGGTTCCATACAACAAGCTGGTATTAGGAAATCATTATATTCATTTTATCAGTACTATACACAATGAGGCGGTATCTTCATATGATTATTGGAAATAGAGAACTATCCTGTTTTAGTTTCATAAACATTAATATTCAAGCTTCAAGTAAATGTCATATCAATCAAAACTAAGAGTTCAAAAGGTGTTTAAAGCTAATGTTTAATTGAAACAACGAGTTAATTTAATATTTTTTTTTATTCACTAAGTAATCCTACCTGTATATTATTAGTTTATACGTTTTTAGAATTAATGGCAGGCACGCTCTTTAACTAAATTAAAACTAGTTACAACGTTGGGTATGCAAGTAAGACTACGATATAGGTATACACCTGATGATAAGTGATTATCGTAGTCTATGAACGCTTGCAATATTAAAATATAGCCCGCTCGTTTATTCCATCCCCGATTTTAACCTAGGGGCACTTCGACAGTTTGCTGGTAAACTCAAATGCCCTGTGTCGGAATCGAACCCACAAACATTGGTGCTCAAGTAGCATTGTTAACCACTTCGCCACCGAGCTTACTTCAACCTCTCTGTACAATAATGACTCCATGTCTCGGGAACTACGACATAATAAAGTCTAGTTAGCAACATGTTGAATTTATGCACTTTTTTTCTACCTCTCTTAATGATTTATAAATGCTTCAGTTTCCATAACTAATCCTACGCCGTAAACCTCGAAAGTTCAACATAATTGTTACACTAATCTATTTAAGAATGATCTGCCGCTTAAGCTTAACCTCACTACGGTTATTTTGTAGTGGTCGCAATAAACAGTTTGTTGACACGTGCGCAAGAATATTTATACCGTATTCAAGCGTTAAATATTTCATGTCTATTTGTTCTCTTTATACAACGTCGCGAAGCATACAAGCGTACGGCTCACCTGATGTGAAGTGGTTACCATCGCCTGTGACTATTTGCAATACATTTAGTATCACTCGCGTCATGCCACCTCTACTGCTAACACAGTAACTCATTAGGAGCTTACTGGTAACGTCCTTCAAACGCAGGGACACAGCAAACCTCTGGGGAGTTATTATTTTGCTGCGGCTTTCTATGAGGTTGTCTGTGAGGTGCTCGGTGGGTCAATGACGAGCTCGGTGGCTCAGTGGTGAATGATGCGACTTTGAACCAACGCTTGTGAGTTCGATTCCCACACTAGACAAACATTTGTGTGCATGAACATGTCTGTTATTTGACTGCAGTTTTCTGTGAGCTGGAGGTACTTCACCAGCCGGACTGCTTTGACTCACCCAACCTCTCTTAAAAACACCGAAACTAAGACAAATAGACATTCATGTTCACACAAATATTAAATTTAAAGAGAGATAGGGCGTATCAAACAACCCGTCTGGGGAAGTACCTCCACCTCACAGAAAACCGTAGCCAAATAACAACGCCCTAGAGGTTTGTTGTGGCCCTGCGTTTGAGTGAGGTTACCAGTAAGCTCTTAAGGAAGTGCTGTGTTAGCGGCAGAGGTGGCATAGGCTATGGTAACCGCTTTACAGCAGGTGGACCATTTGATTGTATGCCTCCAGACGTATATAAAAAAGGACGCATCCTAGCAGCCCGGCTGGGGAAGTATTTTCACCTCACAGCACGGCTAGGCTAGGCTACGGTAACTGCTTTACATCAGATGGGCCGTATGCTTGAATGCCTCCCGACGTTGTATAAAAAAAATGTTTGTCTTATGTCGGAATCGAACCCACAAACATTGGTGCTAAAGTAGCATTGTTACAGTAATGACTCCAATGTTTCGAGAACTAACGACATAATAAAGTCTAGTTAGGCACAAGTTTCATCAAGTGTGAATAGTATAATAATTGGCGTACTATACCGGGTGTTTGTCATCGGTAGATAATAACCCATGCCGTTACTAACAGTAAAATGTGTAGTGACATACAGACAACGAGGTATTCGTACTGATACCTATATTAATAAACACCGACCGCTGTGCTGAGACCGGTACATTATTGAGGTGAAGAGAAACTAAAACACAGGTTGTGTCTGCGTGGGGTTGTAAGAGTAAGTAGTTAAGTAAGTAGTAAGACTGCAAGTCGTTTGTTCACTTTACGTACTCGGTTATCTATAAATTTAATAATACTAACCTACTTTAATACGTTAACTTGATAATCAGCTGTGGCTTGAGCTGTGGTAGGACGTACATAACTGTTTTTTTTATATATACAACGTCACTCTTGTCGCACCAAGCATTCGGCTCACCTGATGGAAATCGGAACACTTGCAATACATTAAGCATCACTCGTGAGATGCCACCGCTGCTGCTAACACAGCAAGTCCTTAGGAGCTTACTGGTAATTTCACACGCAGGAACACAAAAACCCTCTAGGGAACTGTTACTTGGCTGCGGTTTTTGGTTACCGTAATATGGTATGGCAGTTAAGTAAACTCTCATTTTTGAGTCAGGTTTAAACACTTTTCATATTTGTAGATGAGCTTATGAGAAACAACTTTCTCTATGACCATATTCAATTTATACAACTTCCTAAAAGTTATACGCTAAAAGTTATCCTAAAAATTATATATAATATGTCCTAAAATACATTACATTCACTACTTTAGCTTACACACGGTATTGAACCCTCCAGTTTAAGTAGAGATTTGCCTCCCTTCGTATTTCTACCGATTGTACAAAGGGTTATGTTCTGAAAAATTCTTCGATATGATGTCGACGACTTCTTTTTATAACCACACCGCTCATTGGCAGCGAGGAATTCACCCTCACACGTGACCGCAATGGTCGCGTTGTGCGGTTGCAGAGAAGTTTTCTTACGAGAACTCTCAAGTTGTGGAATGAACTTCCCAGCCGAAATTTTCCCAAGTGAAGAGATTTTTAGAGGATGTCGTGAGTGACGCACGTCTTGCCTTTTTCTTTCACGTACGATTTATTTCTCATGCCATCTCTCGTTATGCTGTGTTCAATATATTAAAAATAAATATTATGACAAAAGTGCATGAGTCAATGTAGGAGAAAAATACGAATTGAAAAAAAATATTAAAATACGTATTGAATACAATAAGTCTCTCAAAAAAGAGATTAAATTTTAACGCTTATTTTTGAACTCCAAAACGTTCTTATCGGCAGGGATTCGTGCACGTCCGCGTATGGTTCCCTCAATTCCCTGGCGTGGTGATGCAGTCGGACCAGGAACTTATCATCATGTGCAAACCTCCAGAGCCAACCATCATCGAAAACAAGGCGGCCGGGTTCGCTGGCAGTTTGTAAGTATTGTGGACATGTCGAATCGAGACGATATCAGCTAAGTTGCTTAATCTTAGACTCGGTAGTTGTCATAGAAAAGATTTTGCTTTTTTAGACAACGTCGAATGGCAAACAAGCTTGTGAAGCCAGATGTAAAATGGTTATCGGCAGTGGCACCATTACCATTAGAGCCAAAAGCACCTGCATGTAGTCAACCTTGCCAACTAGCAACAAGGTCTGGCAAATAATATAAAGCAGCCCGACTCAGGGGCAGGGGAAGTACTTGAAGAAGACTCACGTTATAGAAGCCCAAGTCTAAATGGCAACTTAAGAGTTATCTGTCACGTTCTTGCGCGTAAGCGAGATACCCGATGGTAATACGTAAAGAATACTTCTTGAATTTGCAAGCGTTCTTGGTAATGTAACCGCTTCACATCATGTGTGCGTATGATTGTTTACTCTCCTAGGTATTATAAAAAAATCCTTATGAGAGGGATGAATTATGGTTACAACACTCAAGTCTTTATAAAGCTTGAGTAATGTAACAATAGTTCATCGTTATTGATAAGAAATTAGGTTTTTAAATATTAAGAACTAGCTACTCGACCCAGCTGCGCACGGGTGATCCAATCGTTACCAAACTTCACAGGATCACCTGCTGGGCTAACATGAAGATTCACTGAAAATTTCATCAAAATCTGCCCAGCCGTTTTTGAGTCCATAGAGGACATACAGACAAACATTCATTTTTATATACTCGTATACAGATTTAATTTACCAACTCGACTTCGACATAATTTGGTAAATGCTGGAATAATTAATTCAACCGATGTATTCCACATATTCGTATTTGTAAGCACAGTACCTACACCTTCCCACAAATAAATAACCATAAAATAATCATAAAATAACAATATCTGCAGAATACATTAACTGAATAATACAAGTACCGTTCGATGGTTCAATACAAGCTGCACTCGTGGGTACTGCGTGTAAATGAAAGTAAATACTTCCATGCATATTTAAGACTATAGGTGGTGACCTTTATAGATATGCGAAATATGTTCGAGTACGAGTATGTTACCGTGAAAGGCTGAATTCCGTAAGAACTCAGATTTTTGAGTGTCAGCGTGTTAAAAACTTGGGATTCTTAGTGATCGCTATTATAATTTTCTACTACATTATAAAAAGACGAATATATGGCAACATCAGGAATGTACTACACCATGCTAGTTGTGAGGGAGTAAGTGATGTTACTATGAAGTTTAAGTGCTGTTTCAGCATTGGGGGATGACGCGTAACCAATATAAATGTTGCTAGCGCAATCGCTACATGACTTAATACTTATTTTACCAGTCCCCATGGAGCTCGCGTCTCCGGTGTGGTGGAAGAAACCCCTGGCCGCTTGGAGTACGAGGTCGCTCTGTACAAGGAGGCTCCGCCCGTGTCACGACACTCCAACCATTCCGTTGATTTACCTGTTGATCAGGTAACTGCTGTACGTTCATGTGTTTATTCATAATTACTTATAAGTTACTTTAAGTTTACTATGAAAACGGTCTAATGTGTATAGCTTGATATTTCAAACATTTACTCATAATAATATTTATTAGTGATCTTATATAGTTTCGAATCTGTCGACAACATAAGAAATAATTTTATTTTTGTCGTTACATTTCGAAACGAGATATATTTAATAAAACTATAAAAGTTTATTCGATAATTAAATAAAAGTTTCCTATCAAAAATTACTAATCTAAAAATAATAGCAATAAATTAAAATATCTATGAATAACATAAACATGACTATTTCTATGTGTAAAATTCATGAAAAGACAATTATTCAAACCTAATGTATTTTCGGGACTCATCAACACAATCAATGTCAGCTTAAAAAATCTAACTTTAAGCTGACTTAAAAAGTGGGATTCATAAGTTTATGGCCATTATCATTTATTTTATTTATCCATAATGCATCAAAAAAACGAGCCGTAATTGTAAAAAGTGCTTTACAAAAATTAACTAGTTACAGATTTGTTAGTGCTATAATGTAGAAGAAAAAAAATATCAAAATTAATTATAATGAATAACATAATAATCTGTATAAAAGATAACACTAGAGTGACTTCCCAAGAACAAGCTTATAATTCTATCGTGCATGACATTGTCTTGTTAAAGTGTATTTATACACAAAAGTAACAAATACACCGTTGCTATGCTACTAGGAGTAGCAACTGCTACAAAAACCTTCTAGTAACCCGCGAGATCTATGTAAAAACATAGCTACAGTCAGTACATTGTAGTTCAATGGCTACAGTTCCAAATACAAAACAAACTCCTTCTCCTTAGCGTTGTCCCGTTTCCTAATATATTAAAATTAGCGAGGTCCGCTACCTTAACTTAAGGATTTGGCGAGGATACTGATTTTTACATGAAGCGACTGCCGTCAGACGAAAAACCAGATCATTCTCAGGTTTCCTCACGATGTTTTTCCTTCACTACCGAGCAAGTACCTAATAATTGCAAATGTATACTCGTACATAAATCCGAAAACACGGTACCGCATCCGATTTAGTGGTGCATGCCAGGATTCGAACCGGGAACCTGTTGGTCACTAGGCCGGTTGTTTATCCACTGGACCATCACTGCTCACTTCTGCTAAATTCTAAGTACCTAAACTAAGACACTGAATGCAATGTTATTAAATAGAAAAATATTGTTATTACGAAATATGATTATGTGAGCATTCCAGTTAACGAGTATTTCAGGTAAATAAAGTAATTCAATAATATCGTAATGACGATAATGCCTAAGACTAGTTAACGTCACTTGTTTTTATAAGTAATACATGCATGGAAGTTACCGGTATTAGCTGCCTGTCCACTGGAGCGGAGAACCACAGGAGAGGAGCGGAGCTGCCCTAATGTTATATAATAACGCAATAGAATCTTAACTCCACTCTGTTTCCATGGATATAGATTTGCGAACTACATTATAAATTCATACATTTTTAAACGCAGAGCGGAAAAGCGTAGCTGGGAAACGAAGCGGGGAAAAATACCAAGGTGTGCCGCATCCGAGGGAGGAGGTAGCCGTTATGGTCTGGCCCGTACTCCACAAAATTCATCGCTCCACTCCGCTTTCTCGCTCCGCGACAATGGACTACCACAGTCCACAATTCCGCTCCGCATTACTCCTTCGCCCCGTTCCGCTTCAATGCTACGCGTCAATCGACTGGGAACCTTATGCACCTGAAACAAGGAGCCAACCTTTTTATTATGAAAAGTATACATTTCTGTCAAAGAAGTAAAATATATTAATTGAACTTTAACTTAAATTTATATTTTTACTGTCCGTGTGCCGTTAGCTATATTTGATTACAGGTTTATTTTGTCTTTAAGTATCCCGGTATCCCGTGGACAATATACAATCTTAATTTTAAACTTTGACGGTTATTTACTATATTATTGTAAGTATGGGACTTACCGCGATTTATTTTTATATTTCCCCGATATTTCGGCGATGTTGCAGACGCCATGGTCACGAGGTGACTGGAGCCGGCGAGTAGATAAAAGCGTTAAGAGCAGACATATCTGTATATTCGTTTTCTGCGTCGCTTATTACTCGGCGCCTTACACACTACACTCGCGGTGTCCTGTTGGAGACATTGCTATTCGAAGCCCGCACATAACGTTTGCATAACTAGACCACTGGATTTCACGTTTCCGGCAACTTGAAGCTCTAGTCATCCCGTAACCATGGCGTCTGCAACGTCGCCGAAATAACGGGGAAATATAAAAACAAATCGCCGCAAGTTCCATACCTGCAATAATAATTTACAATCTTGTAAATAATTAACTTATTGAACAGTCTTTTTTAGGACAGATCCTTTCACTTCTTCCTTCTTATTCATAAAAGTAGGTTATAAGTGATCTGCAATAGTCGAGTTTCAGCTAAAGAAGCGAGAAAATTGGAGATTTATATTAATTTTTAGCATACTTTTATAGCTGCGTCAATTACATGTACTTTCCTATACCTACAGGCTGTACCGATTGGCACAAAGTTGCAGTTACGCGCGCGTATCAACCCAGACTCGGCGTGGCGGCACATCAAGTTACTGGAGGTGGCCGTGTCCCCTGACCCTGACCGACCTCATGCCCCCGGCTCAGTTCTTCTCGTTAAGGATGGGTACGATATACTATTGTTTTCAAACAAAAAACACTGAGTGATGTATGTAAGTCAAAACTACATATCGTTGTTGCGAATCTGAATATTCCTTTGACCTTTGAGGTTTAAACATAAATCACCTTTCTACGAATAATAAATGTGCCTTTAAAATTAAACGACTCACATCAAATTTATATTTTAAACTCAAGGGTCACTTAAGGTTTTAGATCTACAACAATGATATTGAGAACAGATTGAATACATACATATCATCACGCCTGTCTCCCATTGGGATGGGCCGAGACTATGGAACGTCAGGTGCACCGATCCAAATATATCCCTTATCTCTTCCTCACTTATCAACCTCTTGCTGAATAATTGATTTGATTTTGCCCTTTTTGAGCACATCAGCTATTTGATCCATATGTGTGCGTCAAGGCTGGCGCCTGCCACTATCTTCACTCACTCTTGCTCATTATTTCTTTCGTTATTCTTTTTTTATACCTACTTTCCAAATGTCCAAACCATCTCAGCATACCCTTTTCCTTTTTTGTCACTACATCATCTTTTATTCCACATTGTTATCGTATCGTGAAATAATACACAATCAGGAAACCATAGTATAGAAGAAGAAGCATGGAAGTAGGGTGAACGCTATTGGAATGAGAGCGCTGAGGAGTAAGTGTGGAGGTAGAATGATTGATAAATCATTTTACGTACTCCTCAGCGCTCTCATTTCAACAACGTTCACCCTACTTTCATGCTTCTTCTTCTGTACTATACCTATAGTTGCCTGCTTTCACTCTTCTTTCAATATCACACTCACATTTTTTTGAGTACTTTGATTGAAATAAGTAAAACCTTTTTCTTTACATTGATTATCCAAGGGGGCTAACAGATATTTCGTTTGTAAACAATGCAGGCGTAGCTAAGAATAACTGATTTGTATTTAGTGAATGCTCGTACTGTATCACTCTTATCTTCACGCCAGGTTCCTTGCGGGGTAGGCAGAGACAACCGAGCGCTATAAGACGCGGTCCTTAGCGAGTGAGGTGTGCACTCGCTACTTTAACCTGCATAGCTCTTTGCATGCACGCTCGTCCTGACATCAACTTCTGATAAAACACGACCAATTTCGTCATGATAGTTTAGTCTTCATTTTCCTCGGCTCCTACATCCTTCCACTTTCGCATTGTATATCTGTTTCGTCATTCTTTCACCCTGTGTTCTTCTACATGTCCGAACCAATAGAACATTCCTTTTCTTATCTTAACATCGACACTCTCTTTCTGGCCAATTATCTTTCTTACGACATCATTACGAATGCGGTTAGCAAGCGTTATGCCACAATATTCGCATCTCGATCGCATTTATTTTACTTTAAAAACTTACTTCTAACCACATAATTTCATCTCGCAGTTCATAATGAATTTGATTGTATTGTACGCAACAGGATTTAAATTTGCATTTCAAGTACTAAGCTTTGTGTCATCCTGCTTGTACAATAAGCTCTTACCACCTACCACCGTGCTTTCTCACCCTGACCACACCACCGGACGAACAGGCCGGAGAGTAAATACTTCACGCTGTCTTTTTGTGAACTCACACTTTCAACGCGTAAACAAACGTTATATGCAGAATCCTATTCCGTCTGTCTATCACTTGTCTTTTATCTTCACACGACCCTAATGATGTATGTGATCCTCAAGACCTTTCTCATTGTAAAGGTGCCGTAACCGTGACTTCGCGTCAATCATCCCGCACCAGCCCGCGAGGTACCGCGAGCGACACAACGAGGTCTTCTTAGATTTCGAAGCTTTCCTGCTCGCCTCGATGAAGGAGAGATCCACGCTGTGGATTCACTCTCAAATCAAGGCGTGTATGGACGCTGCGGACTGTCAACCCGACTATTGCATCGACCTTTATGAACCCTCTGGTAAGTGAATGTATCTCTAATGGAACTGTTCCTGTTTACGAAATAAAAAAGTGTAGTTTATAAACTAAATGCTCTACTGAATATATATAATATGGCAAAAAAATCATATTCTTAATATGTATTTAATGTGTATTTTTGTTTTATACTACTAAAATGGCACACAACCGATGCCGTAGACTATGGATATGTCATGATCCAGGGGACTATATCACGCATTATCAACCTATAAAAGGGAAGTTTATTCCACAACTTGACATCCCTGGAAGATAGTACGAGACAATTTTGCTTCAAATGTATGGGAGTGAATTACTAATTATTGTAGAAGTAAGTTGTGGACACTGTGTGATGTCCACAACAAACAACCAAAGTCTTAAAGGACAACCGGGGAGGAAACTCTCTTCCCGAACTTTCCAACCTGTGATCCCGGAACTAGTTCTGGGAGTGACAAACATTTTTAAGTAGCAATATTATACAAAAAATGGTTAATTTACATTGAACCTGAATGATGCATTAAATTTGAAAGACGCCACGCTTACCGTACTACACGCAGGCGACAATAAATATAAAAAAAAGTTAAAACTACAACAATTCAAAATTACCGTACCGTTCAAACTTATAACGTGGCGTTTTCATTTTTTCTGTATATAGGTAAACAAATAAACTAACTTTAAGGTGCTATTAATAAAAAATATAATAAAATCAAGAACCTCTCGCATTTAAACTACATACTCAACACACTCAACTCGCCCAGCCGGTACCACCTTACTAAGCAACGCCAGCTGTTAGCTAAAGTGAAATGCTTAGGTATATGTGCATGAGAGCGAGAGAACTAGGTGCATATGCATACCTGTAATACGCTCCAGAGCAAATTTGTTACGAGTACAATCGCAATACTCACGTTACTGTTCGTAGAACCTTTAAGATATTAATAATATTATCCGGATCTAGAGATTTAAACAGAATATAATTATAGAAAATATAATTCCGGGATTCGGAATCACGGGAACGTATTTTTTTGATTGATGATTTGTACTGTATGTACTCGTATTCATAGAATTATTCAAAAATAGCTAACAAATCTGTTTTCACATACTAAAATAAAATTGTATTATATTATTCATTAAATTATACGGCCGTTTTATATAGACCTTCTTATTTATATATGTTAAAATGGCAGTCGAGTTTTCTCCACTCAATGGTTGACTGGTAGAGAAAGCAATTAAGTCCGCTTTTTGTACCAACTTATTAATTACAATAAAATATTAAATAAATAAATAGATACATATATTATCTCAAAAATATGTTTTTATTTTATATTGTATTAAATATATACATTTAAAAGCAGGGCATGGACGTCGCAGAAGATCGCTTCCAGATGTAATCCAAAGCCACAATATCACCAGCTCGGCTCTTACAAGCGACAATGGATCTACGCCTTTTACGCGGTTTAAGGAGAACTTGGAGTATACAGTAGTGATGCCAGGAGAGCTGTTCCATAGGACCCCTATCGAAGCAACGTGTGCGACTTCCATGATGGTAGCTGTGGCATTAGGAGCATTGCTATTTATGTCCGCTTTATTGGTCAGTAAATTATGGTCTAATATTGGTATTATTAGTATGTATATATTATGTTATTATTATCTATATATTATAAGTACCTATACATGTGTATTATCATATTTATTATCTTATGTAATGAATGTTACAATGCGATCGTGATTATCTGCGCTCCCAAATATCGACTGGTAAACAATGCAACTATCATAAAGTCCGCTTATTGTAAGTATTTTCTTTTAACAATAAATATTTATTTGCCCAAACGCCGTGACACTAGTCCAGCTTTAAAAACGTTGCCCTGAACTACTGACAGAAGGCATGGCATCAACATTAGGTATCTGCCACTTAGGTGTCTAATAATATTTTTATGCAAATTATAATTAATAGACTAAATACAGCAAGGCACATAAACACCTTATACGTATGTAATCATTATTGTATGTGGAATCCAATTCCCAACGACAATGTATGAAATAAAATATAGTAATGCTAAATTATGTAATGTGTATAATTATGTACGGAATAAAATATTTGAAAAAAGTTGGGTATGCGTAGAGAACGTGAGAGTAGACACAACGCAGTCGAGATTCGACCGTCGCGCAAAATCTGCGGCGTGACACTCGTATAACGAGTTTGCAAAGAAGATGAAAGAGAGTATATGTGTTAAGATAAGAAGTGGCATGCTCCATTGGTTCGTACATGTAGAAAGAATGCAATAGGAAAGAATGACGATACAGATGTGCATCGCATAGGAAAAGTATTCAGGAGCCGGAGGAAGCCAAGATTTACCAGCCACGACTAAACTGGGTGCTAGCAGCCCTAGAAATTAAGAATATTAAAGAAGCGCGTGAGGTGTGTAAAGTCCGCCTCTTCTGGTGTTTGGCTATCTGCCTACCTATTAATTTAAGACAGAACTGGAATCAATTAATAGGAAATACTCGTATGTATTATTTATAATTTTATATTCTTTTACAGATGTGCTACCTTGCAACTAAATTAAACTCGACAATGCTCAAAAACAACAGTATGCACGGACCATCAGGAAAAGGGTTTGAACAAATCCTCCGGGAATTGGCGCACCACTCGCTACCAGATACGGGATACACCGGCAGACCCACCGTACAGTGATACTTGTAGATAAAAACGATTAGGTATACAATAGGCTAGGCTAGAACATACGCTATGTACTTCTATGTTGTGACGGTGGTAGAGTGGCTAGCTGCTGTAAAACAGGAGTAGGGTTGGCTTCCTTGACAGAAAAAAACACTCGGGCACTTGAACATGCCTGTTTGTTTAAACTGAGATGTTGTCTATGCAATACGGGGTAGGTCATAAGTGGCGGCACTCGTGATTTCTCAATAAAAAAAATTGCGAGTCTTACTCGCACTCGTAATACAAAATAGTTCTTGGCGCGAAGTACTGGTAATACCTTGAAAAATAAAAAAGCCGTCCGTGTAACTAAGTTTTATTAAAATTGATTGAAGTGAAGATTTTTGATAATAATAAAAACTTTTTAGTTAAAATATATTTACATGGAGTTTTATCACCTGTAATTTTATTTAAAATTTTTCTTATTATACACTTGGGATACAATGAAAAATTAAAAAAGACATCCCTAACCCAAGATTATCAGGAACACCGTTCCTATATGAAATCTATAATGATTCGGATTCAGCATAAAAAAGTAGAATAGGAATGTTCAGGAACACCGTTCCTATCTCTTAAGGAACATGGTCAAAATAGGCGACAAATTAAAAAAAAAATGAATTGTTATATAATTGACGAGCCAGGTGTTCCTTTGGCAATGCAAGCTTGCGCATTCTCTACTGGTCTTTTTTTGTAATTTTTCGTAATCAGTCTAATATTACACACATGACAAAACTTTGATATCCTACTGGAGCTAATAGGCACAGTTTGAATTTTTGGCCCATTTCAAGTTATTTTGCAAAAAAAAAAATATCGACTTGCAAAAAGACTGGCTAAGCAATATTTAAAACTATTTCAAATAGAGACTATTAGTAACAGCTGAAACATCCCACTGTGACATACGGACCGACTGACGGAGAGATATTTAAAAGTGGAAAAACTTATGGCCTACCCCTACGTAAGTATACATTTATAGGTCGTGTCAAACATCTAGTCCGCTCTGAAGCTGATCTGCATAGGTGTACACGTACTCCATACATCTTACTACGAAGTTTGGCGCGGCCTATTCCTATAAACTACAAAAGTTTAAGTATGTTTATCAGGTTTCTAGTACAATCTATTATTTAGTTCGGGCAAGATGACATTGAGATTTGTCATACTTTTTAAATTTATTACAACCAAGTACATTTGTTGTAATAATTTTCACTAAAAAAATTAAATAGTTATAATAAAAAGAAACTGAGTTGTAACTATTTATTATTCATTAATTTATTGCTTGCACAAAATTCTTTAGCCTTACATTTTGTTAATAATTAGTATAATATCTATTTATTTTATAGTATTTAAGCTATTTAATTTATTAAAAAAACTTATGACTGAAAAATCACGAGTTAATTCGATTAGTTCAAAACTTTTTCAGTCATGACCATGACCCTAATTAGCCATCGAAGATAGAGATTACGTATAGATAAGAACATAGGAATAAGTGTAGAATAATATTACATAAATATTAATAAATTACTTTTACTTGTTTTATTTGTAAATTATACATTTAACACTATTCAAAATCATTGATAGAAGCAGTTTCTCACACAATCACTGTTGTTGAAAGTGTGGCAAGCTAATTATAGCATGGTGGTGTGGTGCTGGCGATTTTTTTTTTACTGTCAACCAACTTGGTAGAGACGTAGGTAGGTATATCGTATTGTTCCCCCAGAAGAAAGACTTGGCTTTTTAATTTTACAGTGTTGCTACGAATGTAGCTGTGACAACAGTTCAGATATGAGCATTCCATAAATTTTGTGGCGTAATGCTCTCTGACTGCGTTCGCAACGATGATGTAAGAAAGAGACCCTAGTGAGCACGATGTCTAAAACGCAAAATGCTTATTTAGAAACATGCCAATGCAATTTGCCTCAATAGCCTAAGCCTAAGCCAAAACGCCTAAGACGCAAATTCCCTAAGACGCACAACATTCAAAAAGCACTAGACCTAAATAATCGAACGCCTAAAACTTACATTATCTAAACAACGTAACGCCTGAAAAGCAATTTGTCTAGAATATTGTATTGATTATATTTTCGTTTATTATCATATTTCGATAATTTATCATACGTACATTTTTGTATTTACTGGTAAAGTAGCTTACGCCCCAAGTTTTCAAAAATACTCTTTTATTAATGAACTGGCCGGAGTGATTTAAGTGAATAGTAAAATCATATCATTTAACGAGGTTTTCTAACAACATTCGTGCTTGAGTACGCATGAGAGATTTCTAAGCTTATGTAGCTTAGAATGTATGTACACCAGGTCCCTTTTATCTTGTCCTTTCTAGATGGTGGCGAATAATTTCGAGATTTCTTTACCTAAAGCCTAGAAAATCTACAAAATAACTGTAATTTTAGTTTTGTTTGTCCGTAAATTACGCATTAGTTAAATACAGTTTCTTTTTTCATTAATTATTAAAACTTGATCGTTGTTTATAAGAAGATGATGTCAGGAGCCTTAGGAACCGGCGAGCGTGCATAATACGCAATGCAATGAATGCTGAAGAAGCGAGTGAGTTTTGTAAGGATCGAATCATGTGGTGCTCGAATCTCTCTGCGTACCTCGCAAGGGATTTTAGCATGAAGTTATAGATACTCGTACATCGAAAGATTTTTTCGTTTTAGATATTTTAAACGTTACGAGTTTAGTCGTTTTGGATCTTAGACCAATTTGGACATTTTGCGTTTTATTAATACGATACAGGCAATACACGCTTCAGATATATCGCTATTTTTGCTGCACAGGCATTTTGCTTTTAGACGTCGCGCTCACGAGGGGAAAGAATAACGACAAATAGATGATGCAAAAATAATAATAAACATATTTTTTTATTTAACCTTTTCAAAGTACTCTCCACCATCCTATATACAAAGTTTCATGCATCTGAACCAGTTTTCGAAACACATTTTCCAGTCCACCGCAGACACCTGCCCGCTCGTACGCTGACAGCGCATCTTCCGGCGAAAATTGTATCCCTTTGAGCGATTTTTTTATTTTCGGGAATAAAAAGAATTCACACAGTGCTAGGTCAGGACTGTAAGGAGGGTGACCCAGGAGTTTGACCGGCGTGCTGTCCAGGAAGACCTTCGTTTCGAGCGCGGTGTGCACGGGCGTGTTGTCGTAGTGGATCAGTAGCTCGCGGAGCCCTGTGTTTGGTCGCTTGTTGCCCACAACGAGAAAACTTCTGCCAAGCAATTGGTAGTATACCATTCGGCGTTGATGCTTTTTTGGTTCTGTAAAGGAATTGACACCAGGTAGTCAGTCAAATTGAAAAACTTCCTCGCTCGCGATCAAAATCTTCCACCCGCTTCTAGATCGCTTTACTATAGTAGGCGTTGATTCGTTTTGAAACATGCAAACCGACGACTGGCGCTTCGTTACTGGATCGTATCGATAAATCCAGGACCTGTAATGATGTCGTAAACACGCCGAGACAAGCTTGTTTCAAATTTGTTTATCATATCACGGTACCATTCCAGCCAGGCCTGCTTCTGAGCAACGGTGAGGTTGTGCGGCACCCAGCGTGAAACTATCCTCCTCACGCGAAGATGCAAGTGTAGAATCTTGTGGAAACTTCCCGATTCAATTCCCCCAACGTTAGTCGACTGCGTTTGAATTCGTTGTACTAACGATACACGGTTGCCTTGGAAGGGCCTTCATCCATGAATGTCATTTGTCTATCGTACGATTCCTCCGGTTTCAGGCGACAATGAAACACGATAATTTAAATTAGCTCGTAAAAAATGTGGAGGCAAATATTCAAATTGGAACGTAGGTAGGTACGTTCCTATTTTTTTATGTATATATAATCATATTTTTTAAATATAACTGGCCAGTCTCTCATACATAAAAACGTTTTTTCGCAATACTTTCTGCGTGGGCTGGTATAGTGTGATTGATTGTTATCGGGTTTAGTTGGATCAGCTTAGTTATTGTACAATAAAAAAATACACTTTCGTCAATGATACTCGTTGTTGGGACGAGCAATTGCACGAGTAGGAGCTGTTATGTAAGGAAACGAATTTCTTATATTTTTCCAATAAAACAAAACATTCTCATTACAGGCCTTTAAATCAATAGCAAAAATAGCAGTTTTGAAATATTATTATAATAATTGCAGTGCTCACTTTCGTCAGAGCGTACCTACTCTTATTATCAAAATATTCGTACAAAATCCGCCTAAAAACTAGAAACAGCTGCAGATACACCGTTAAAGTAGATGTTACTACAAACTATTCTTTGAACTTCTGAATCACAAATTTTGCCTTTATGGCGACAAAAATCTATAACGTATGCATAACGCGCCCTATTACAACAACAAGCTCAGTCGTAGTAATCTGAATCAGCTTCTATATCTCTGATTTAGTAAGCTTTTCAGGGCAACAGCGGCGGCGCAGGCAGTGGACCAGTAGAAGGTTAGACTAGGATAATTTATCGCGACTGAACATTATTACTTTGGTGTTGGATGTAACACCAAAGTAATAATAATACCTACAGGTTGCTGTCACCGCATACTATCACCTATTATTGGTATAAAAAATATCCCGACATGTTAAAAACTAACGGTATATGAGAGAATTCCTGGTAAAAAAAAAGCAGTTAATTAAAAATCGATATGTTAGTAGCACTTTCTAGATGCTTTAGATTAACATTTCAAATACCAGTACGCCATATTCTCTATTACTCCATTAGTCATGTGATTTTCATTTTTAAAATAATATTTTATTATAGAAATAAGGAAACAAGGTAGCGCGGCGCAAAGCAAAACTTAAGGTATATATACATACATAAATGAATACTAAAATAAATAGATAATTAATCTAAATGATATATACATTTTATAAATATACACCCAGTAAATAGAACTAATGAGACTGAGGGGAAAGCCAGGAAGGATTAAGGTGATTACGTAATGTTAAAAGAAAGATAGTAAAGTCTTACAAGATGTTTGAAGGATCGAAGAGATTGAGCACTGCTTATATCAAATGGCAAAGCATTCCATAGGCGCACTGCCTCGACGCCCTCGACCGAGAATGAGTTAGTATAGAAATCAGTGGAGTGGTATGGTGTTTTAAGGCGAAGTAAAAGTGCACTATGCAAGGTACGATCCTGTGAATCGCTGTAAAACACAAAACGTTTCTTTAAATAGGTTGGGGTAGCAGGGTCAAAGAGGATAGAATAAAGAAGGGAAAGGCTGTGCCAGTTACGACGAAGTCTTATAGGGAGCCACTTGAGCTGAAAACGAAACTCGGAAACATGATTACATTTGCGAAGTCCAAATATAAATCGTATGCAAAAGTTTTGAAGGCGCTCAAGCCTATTTAATTGCTCTTCGGTGACATCTAGATAGCAGGAATCAGCGTAGTCTAGGATAGGAAGGAGCAAGGATTATGCTAGCGCAATTTTTGTGTTTACTGGTAGAAAATTTCGTAACCTAATTTCCTACTTACATCCGCAATCTGTGCTGACCAAGACAAAGAGTTACCAAAAATGATTCCCAGATCGTCATACATAATACAAGGGATATTATTCCAGACAATTTTCGATATGCGACGAGAACTAACCTAAAATACTAGCCTTCGATTTTAATGGATTGACAAATAGGCCGTGACGCTTACTCCGGACAGATATACGTGCAAGATCTTCGTTAATAGCGGAAATGGCATTCGGAAGTTCAAGCAAGGGTGCCTGTGTAAATCTGTAAATCATCTGCATAAAGATGGCACGAGGAGCGAACTTCGGATGTTATGGAATTGATGAATAAAGCTAATAAAAGAGGAGACAACACGCCAGCCTGCAGTAGTCGCGCACCAAGAAGAGTACGTATCCTCAATACGCACCCGCTGCTGACGACCATACAGGTAAGAACGAAACCACTCAAGTGCCGAAGGAGATATGTTCAAAAATGTATGCTTACGCTTATTAACAAACTCTTTACCAATATCTTATTATTTTTATTTCTTGTCAGTTTGACGTTCCACTAATTTTACAAATTCGACATATCAAAAACCTCTACTTTAATTCTCAAAAAACAAATAAACTTCTACCTCGAAAGATATATAAACGTAAGAAAGTATCTGTACCCTCCGTACGACTGATCACATATCATATCCACAGACGCCACCGCATATTAACCCTAATACTAGCTCGTTGCGCCATTTTGTTTTCAATAATTTAAGGTTTTGTATTCCAAGTTATCCCAAACTTCTGTGCAATAGTGGCATTGCATGTAAAATTGTTGTATCTAGTGCTACTTCGCGTGAACAGCAATGTAGTTAATCCTTTGACACTTTTCTTATTAACATTACCTGCATGTAAAAATTCTCCACTTATCTTACATCAATCTACTTTTCTAATTTTAAAGCCTTATTTGTCAAACACTATATCGGGGTTTATACTCAGGATTGTGCTGACAATCACAAGATCGGATTCTAAACTAGGTACATGCACAAGCTATCTCTATTTTTGATCTAACTTCTTTTAACCACTCTTTTCTATTGTCATAATGATTGGATGCTCCTGAATCAAGAATCCACTCTACGGGTTCTTGTTTTCAGTTTGCAGTTGCCATAGCCAATGACGTCATAGCACTTTTCTTCATATTTGGATTATTTGCAAAAAGCATTTAATCAACCCGAGTGATCTTTCATGGTGGTTTATTTCTATGGGCCATAGTGTTTGCTGGCAATGTACTTGTCTCTGTGCTGGAAGTTACATGATTTTCGTCTTCCACTTGAAACAGTTTTAACATAATCTATAATTAACTCGTTATTATATAGCGATCTCTGTTGCTAGTCCCATAGGTTAGAAATTATCCGTCAACCCCTGCAGCATTCATATCGCAAGCGATTCGTCATCTATTTCCTTTTCATGATCCTGTAACTGTTGAGCTACCTCCATCAAGGTCAATATGAATTCTCTCACGGTAGAAAAATCTAATTTAATACTTACTAATATTTTCTTATTTCCTTAATTTATTGTTACGATCTCTGTTTTTGAATGCAACTTTAAGCACATCCCAAGCAGTATTTGATTTCCGTATATGTATCAGACGGTGTGGATTGACCATTAAACAAATTTTGGCTCTTGATTTCTAATCACGTTTTCTACCCTTTATACAATGTGACCCGCCGCAAAGTGACCACCCGCCGTTTTTAGAGTTCTCGTAAAATCAATGAGAAAAATACAAAAAGTGGGGCGTCTATCTGCTTTAGTTTTTTATGAATATTTCATTTTAAATAGTTTTTTGTTAGCCATGGATCATTCGTCGTGAAGCCACGTTTGATGAGCAATGCACAGGGGCGCGTTGTATTGTCACTTGCCGTCCTTCACCCCCGCCTGCTCTACGTCCTTTGTATGGAGCGATCTTTCTTTTCTTTAGTCGATCGTTCATTGTACTCGTGGCGCTACGTATTTCTATTGTTCGCTCAAAATTTTTTCACAAATTATTTTCGAATTTTTGTTTTTTCTTGTGATTTGATTTTAAAAATGTCTAGACTAAACAATTTGGATCCATCGCAAGTGGCCGATATGTACTTCGTTTACGGGTTTTGTAATGGAAATGCTCGAGCTACCGCAGTGGAGTACAGACGCCGCTATCCTGGCCGAATTGTGTTAGGGTACCGTTTTTTTATCGCGGTTCATAGTCAAATGGCTGAACTGAGCTTAGCCCGAAGACTAAAAGAACCAGTAGTGCAGCCTAATGCTGCTATTGCAATAGTAGAATATGTAACAACAAGTATTCGACGCATTGCAATTCAATTAGCAATACCAAAAATAACCGTATGACAAATATTAAAAAAGGAAGGGCTTCATCCGTATCATTTTCATCGAGCACATAACCTAAGAGATGAAGACAGCATTCCAAGGCTGTTTTTTTAGGAGGTGCCGTAATGGCAATACCGTATAAATCTACGACTTTTGAGCGATGTGATGTGGATGGATGAGGCAACGTTTACCAGGGCGGGGATAACAAATTACCGTAATTTGCACATTTGGGCGTCAGAAAATTCTCACGTTGTCCGGGAAACTACTTTCCAATATCAATTTTCAATAAATATGTGGGCCGGAATTATCGACGACTTGATTATTGGTCCATTTGAGTTACCTAATAGACTCACACAAGGAGTCATGTTAATTTTTTTAAGCGACCAACTTCCTCTTTTGCAGCTTGACGTTCTTTTATTAACGCGAAGAAGGATGTGGTTCCAGTGAGAAAGAGCTGCAGCACACTATGCAGTAGTCGTGCGTCAATTTATTGGAGAACATTACCTATAATGGATCGGTAGAGGTGTCTCTGTAGCATGGCCACCAAGATCTCCAGATTTGACGCCTCTGGGTTATTACTTCTGAGGCTATATGAAAAAAAGTTTAAGCAGTGCCAATAAAAAGTAGGGAACAACTACGGCAAAAAGTCTTTGCAGCTACAGCAAATATAACTGACCATGCACAAGTTCGACGAACCACACAGAGCATGGCTTTTAGAGCCATAGCCTGTGTACACCGCAAATGACCTCCTAATTATAAAATTTATGATTGTCTACAGAGATAAAAGTGTTACGAATGTAGGATAGATATAGTCATTATTTGTAGTTTCTCAATTGCAGAATACACCTCTTAACATCGCCAAAACATTAGGATCTTGGTGTCGAGATCGTCTGTTGATCATCGCTGCCGAAATCACCTGCAGTAGAAAGCCTCCAAGAAACTTAGTTATGAAGAGATCGGGACATAGACTTATATTATACAAGTGTCAAATCAGACCGCACATGGAATACTATATTGGTCGGGAGGACCAATATACGACCTAGGACCTTGTTCTCTCGGTTCAGTGACAAACTGAGAATTGTCGACAATTCCAAGTACTGTATTGAGGCCCGAAAATTTAATTAAGCTTAGCCTTCCTTTTCGTGTTCTATCGTTTGTACAACGGGCAACAATATTCTAAAGCACCGCTCGCCGACAGTTGTTAATTCATGTTTACACTTGTTCATCACAATGGTCAGTCGTCGTATGGAGTTCATACCGTTCGGGTCGGTTAGACAATGTGAATCGCGCGCTCGACTAGATCTATATCTCAATATGTCTACGGAAGTTATTACGACCGTAAAATGTAGTAATTGCAACGTTGTCATCAACGAGGTGCTAGCTTTTATACAAAATAAGCTGGACATTATGGATGAAGTGTCTTTAGTGTCTATATGTAGTGATGCATTTAAAGAAGATGAAATCTCGACTGCTAAAAGTTTATTATTTAGTTCAGTGCCCAAGAAGAAACGACAGATTGTTCGCCGAAGACAGGGGAAAAATGTGCGTGATTTAGACGATATTATTGGTATCCTGAAGATCACCGATCCTGATGAGATTCTAATATTTGTGGCGAGGGATTTGCACAAACTACCCGCTATTTCTTTTAATAGTATAGACGCATCAAAATTCTTAAAAGATATGCTTCTAATCCAGAGAGATCTAATGGAAATAAAGAATAACTACGCCACATTAGAGCAACTTAACCAAATGCAGGCAGAATTAGAGAAAATCAAGCAATTTTCCCGATCCAGTAATAATTCGGTGCATGGCGAAAATGTTAACGCAAGGCGTGGGGCAGGCCTTATGGACAGTTTTTGTTTGGACAGTGGACCCATGGGATTACTACACCAAATGAATGCAACTACAATGTCAAATCGAGCACATACATCTAATTCCATGTCTCCGCAGTTTCTACTATGTGAACGGGCACAGTCACCGCTCAGCGTCGCAGAAGAATGTACTGCTGTCCCGCTCACACCCGTTGAGCGGCCATTAGTGCCTGTATCGTCGTCGCAAGTCGCAATGGCGGCTAAACCCATCGGTTCTCAACTGCACAGTGATAACACTGACAACAGCAGCGATGCAACAACGTCGTCACCTGTACTAAAAATAAAGCCACAGAGTATTGCGTTTGCGCAGTAAACCAAGCGGACAAATGATGACGAGCAGATCAATGAAAATAAATGGATTGAGGTGCGTAAGAAGGGACCGAAAAATCGATTTATAGGCAATTGTGGGAAGGCAATAGAGGAACCCAACTGCAAGTTTCGAGCGGCGGATGTTAAAATTCCTTTGTTTGTTGGCAATGTAAGTCAAGAGGCGACGGAAAGCGATGTAGTTCAATATATACAAAATAAGACGGGAATTACAGTATGTATACAAAAAATAAATTCCAAACTACAGAGAAACTATGACGCTTATAAAGTTTTCGTGCCTCAACACAAGTTATCTATGTTCATGGATGCTAGCATATGGCCAGATGGTATACGTTTTCGACGTTTTATAAATTTTAGACACAAAAAACCTAATGTGTGTTCTGTGAGTAAGGAGTCAAAATTATGTAATAATAATGGATAGAAGATTAGACGAGTTATCTACTACCAAACTTGTTAGCTACAACTGTAGATCTGTAAAGCGTTCGGTGGATGATGTGAGGAAGATCTGCCAAGCTGCTGATATAATTGCACTGCAGGAAACCTGGCTGCTGCCTTTTGATATCCCCTATCTCGCTACTATACATCAAGACTTCGAGTATATGGGAAAGTCAGCTGTAGATGTATCGACCGGTTTACTGAGCGGTCGACCGTATGGTGGTGTAGCTATACTGTGGCGTAAGAGTGCGTTTCAAACTGTATCGGTCATAGAGTGTGATAACCCGCGTGTTGCAGCAATTCGTGTCACTATGTGCAATCGTACTATAATAGTATTCTCCGTGTATATGCCTACGGACTCGAGTGACAATTTACCCGATTTCACGGACTGTTTAGGGACAATAAGTGCTATTGTGGAAAGTAGTGATGTGGAGTCAATCTATGTCCTGGGAGACTTCAACGCACACCCATGTGAGTCTTTTGGAAATGAACTTTTTAATTACTGTAATGAGCAGCGGTGGTTGTGTGCGGACTTACAGATGTTAGGAATCGATTCTAATAGTTTTACCTATGTAAGTGACATAAATTTTTCACACCGCTGGTTGGATCACTGTATTGTATCGCAGGCGGCGTGGCGCACTGTCACTAATGTTTACATTGATTACGGTACCTACTGATCCGACCATTTACCGCTGTACATAGAATGTAATTTGAATAAAGTTAATATTAAAGTAAGTAGTAATAATTGTATAATACGGAATAAAGTAATATGGGGGGTTTCTAGAAATAAACATCAAATAAATACATATAGTGAAATCTGTCATAGACAATTAAAAACCATTGATTTTCCGCAACAATTTAAGTTATGTGCAGATAAACATTGCAGTATTTTGGAACATAAAGAAATTTTAGATGACATGTATGCCAATATTGTCGGTATACTTACTAATGCTGCTATACAGAGCAATGAGGAGAATGGTCGGCCCAGGGGGTAACTTCGTCCGGTGGCGGGTTGGAACAGGCACGTCCGTGATGCTCACGGGAGGGCGGAGCTTAAGTATCGCCTATGGCTATTACATAACAAACCACGATCCGGACTAGTTTATGATGAGATGTGTGAATCGCGCAGAGTATTCAAAAGTAGACTTAAGTGGTGTCAGGATCATCAAGACCAAATTAAAATGGATATTCTGGCTTCTCACCGCTCATACAAAGATTTTTTTAAGTTTTGGAAGGCGACTAATAAGTTCAATGTTAGGCCTCGTCGTCCCGTTAGTGTGGACGGAATTAGCGATACAAAGACTAATGCGGATATTTTTGAAACTCACTTTAAGGTAAGCTCTCCGCTGGTGGGCCCAGAGCTGCCGGTGCGCGCTGCTGAGACCGTTCATGTGGGTGAACCTATAAAGTTTACTGGCAAACAGGTGGTAACTAGTATTAATCAAATGACCAGAGGAAAGTCACCAGGACATGACGGTCTTAGCATCGAGCATCTACAGTGAGCGGGGATCCACTTGTCTAGAGTACTTGCTATGTTCTTCTCGCTTTGCCTGAGCCACTCATACCTACCGGATGATTTGATGAGGACGATTGTTGTTCCTGTTATAAAGAATAAGACCGGTGACATATCTGATAAGGGCAATTACCGCCCCATCTCGCTCGCTACAGTGGTTGCTAAGGTGCTGGACGGTTTGCTTAATTCGCAGTTGCAAAAATATATTAATTTACACGATGCTCAATTTGGCTTTCGCCCTGGGCTGTCCACTGAGACAGCAATACTGGCCCTTAAGCATACTGTACAGTACTATGCTGGAAGGCGCACGCCAGTTTATGCGTGTTTTCTGGACCTTTCCAAGGCTTTCGACCTAGTGTCTTATGACGTTCTTTGGAGAAAACTTAGAAATCAAAGGGTCCCGGAAAGCGTTGTCCGTGTATTCCAGTATTGGTATTCTAATCAAAAAAATCGGGTGAGGTGGGGTGAATCGTGTTCAGAAGAGTATGGGTTGGAGTGCGGAGTGAGACAGGGAGGGTTGAGCTCTCCTCTGCTTTTCAATTTATACATAGATGAATTAATCGTTGGTCTCAGCAGCATGCATGTTGGATGCCATATGCGTCAATAATATTAGTTACGCTGACGACATGGTGCTGCTGGGACCAACGGTTGCATCGATTAGAAAAATGTTAGACTTATGTGAAAAATATGCAGCAAGTCACGGTCTTATTTACAATGTAAATAAAAGCGAGTACTTGGTCTTTAAGGCCAGCGGTAAGTGCCCTGAGTTTGTGCCACCTATATCGCTCGATGGTGCAATTCTTAAACGTGTTTACCAGTTTAAATATTTGGGGCACTATGTCACCGATGACCTTAAAGATGAGGTAGATATGGAGCGGGAACGTAGGGCATTGGCAGTGAGGTGTAACATGTTGGCTCGCAGGTTTGCACGGTGCAGTGATCAGGTGAAAGTAACGCTATATAAAGCGTACTGTCAGACCTTTTATACGAGCAGCTTGTGGATTAACTATACACAAAGATCTGCCAATGCCCTACGAGTCCAGTACAACAATGGTTTCAGGATGCTGATGGGGCTGCCCCGCTTCTGCAGTGCTTCAGGTATGTTCGCATTAGCGCGTACTGACGACTACTATGCTGTCAGGCGAAAGCGAGCAGCATCATTGCTCAGCAGGTTGCGTGGCAGCTCCAACAGTATCCTTAAGGTAATATCGGGAAATATTACCAGCCCGATTATGAGGTGTCTTGTACGCGAAACTATGTAGTTTCGTATACAAGGCATCACTAAATAATTAAAATTATTTTTGAACAACAAATATTTTTACTAACATTAGATATGTAAGTCTGTATTACTAACAAAATGGATCATGTTATCTGAATAAATAAATATTATTATTATTATATTAATGGTTGCGCACCGTGCGGTTTCAAAGAGGTTTTCTTCCGAGAACTCACAGGTTACTTTCTTTTGACCCATAAATGGATTAAACTCTCTTTCGAAGTTTTCTCAAGGGATAGCATGAGGTTGGTTCTTAAAACAGTATTAAGTTTCGAGTGACACTTGTGCGTTGCCGATCCTATAACCCTTAATGTTCCAAATGTCCATAGGCTACAGTAAATATTTACCATCAAGCAGACCCTACGCTTATTTGACCTGTTGATTAAAAAAAAACGATAGACTACGCTGTATGATGCCAGAACCTGCCATTTATTTGGATGATGAATAAAAAATAAAAGAAACGTCATTGTCACTGTTATGTTATTACGGTAAAATAAACAAACTAGTGTTTTAGTAGCTTTCGATTTATTTCTTGTAATTTAAAAGTGATTTATATTCACCGCTTACACATAAATATGAGTAAAAGGAAATTAGGAATAATCACTGGCAACTGTACAACAAAACCACCAAGACATTGGTCTCTTGGTTTACTTGGATCAATGGAAGATCCTGAATATATCGTCAAAAAAACTGAAAGAGTTGTAGTGATACGTGATAAATATCCTAAAGCTAAAATTCATTACTTAATACTTCCGTACGAAGACATCAACAGTCTTCAAAAGTTAAATGATACACATATTAGTCTGTTAGAAGAATTTGGGAAGTTATATGATGAGTTGAAAGCTGAACATAAGGAGAGTATGCTACGAGCTGGTTTCCACGCTGTGCCAAGTATGCAGCGGCTGCACATGCACGTTATTAGCATAGATATGGTGTCACCTTGCCTAAAAACTAAAGTGCACTGGAACAGTTTTACAACTAGTTATTTTATACCATTTCTAGGTAAGCACCTTGTAATAAACATTACTTTGACTTCTCAACCCTTACAAGATTATTATAGAATAAGTGTGGAATTGAAGAGCAAGATATGACAAGTCAGTATACTTTGTTTATAAAACGTGTCATACAATACAGGTTCTTCAGATCTTGTTCTAATTAAGTATATAGTTCTGACACCAGTTGTTCACAACATAGCAGTTGATAAAATGTGTTTTCCTTACATATTTACTACATCTTTTTTTATTAAGAATGCTATAATCTACCACTTAATTTTAATTAATATTTGTAAGAAAAAGCATACAACTTGTGCGATGTGAAGCTGTTACCATCACTGGCAGACATTTGAGGAGCCTGGAGAGGGCCTATACTGACGACCTTATTGTCTTGCAGGAACATAGCAACCCTACAAAGAATAATTTATTTGGCCTAATGAAGGATGTATATATTTCTTCAGCTAGTGTGCTACTTATATTGTCTTATTTGCTAGTTGTTAGGGTGCACCAAATAAAAGAGAGATGTTTATTTGGATTTAAAAGCACCAACTATACACCCATGAACCACACATTCTCTGTTATTGTGGAAATATTAGATAAACAATTATTACTTTTGATTTTCCAGATGTGCTGAAGGAATTAAAGGAAAACGAATCTATCAGAAAAATATCTAGTGAACATTACAAGAGCTTGATGGCATCTGAACTCATATGTAACCAATGTGATTACAAACCTAGGAATATGCCACAACTTAAAGAACATTTATTAACACATGTGAAATAATTGTTTCGAAACAGCATTCTAATTATTAAAAATCTTCAATTAAGTTTATATTTATAGTTTAGATAGGTTCTAGACAAGATGAGCAGAGCTCATTAGCAATATGAATGGGCAGTGATAAATGTTGCATACCATTTATTGAATATCCAATTATTAGTTACTATAATAAGAAAATGAAACAAAATATTGACAGATTGCACTAATTTAATTGCCTAAATTCTTATACTTTATAATAATCTGAATGTATATGTTATCAGTCATTTTTTCCATACAAAGTCTTGTAAAAATTAAAATAATAATATGTATTTTACATACATAATAAGTAATACATAAAATTCATTGATCTGTCTAAATTCCTTCCTAAACATTGTGGTAATTAGCATAGTGTTTATGTCTTAAACTATTATAGATAAAACATTTTTGGAATTAAAATCAAAATTGTTAAACAATTTTCTATGTGATTTTCATGGCAATGTTTTAGTGATATAAATATGCAGGGATATTACTACCATAAGTCTATTGTAGTACAAAAAAAAATATGTGATCATACTCTTACATTCAGGATTAACATGTTTCAAGTAGATGAATACCATACATACAAGCACATCAATAAAAATTCAATGTAGAAAAATGACTCAAAAACCCATAATTATATTCATCCATACATCATTAATAGTTGATTGTCATGTCAATAAAATTTAACCAATTCACTTTGTACAATTTATAATTTGACTCCTGCACTGGTATTCATAATAATCTATTATGCATCAGAATATTGTTTTTTACAATTCTACCTATAGGTTTAAGGAAATCACAGCAAATACTATAAATTGGTATCCGTACACTGCACTTTGCTAGACCGTGGGCTATCAGAATCTAATACAGAACTAGACTCAGTGCTGATGCTGTCATCTACATCAGGAGTATTGTAGATGGACAAATTTCGTCTTTTAAATGTTTTCTTTGTGCTCCCTGACATAGGAGGGGTGAAATCATGATTATTACTGTTGTCTGATAAACAATTATTGTCAGGTGACAACATAAGGCTCTTCTGCAAGCAATCTTCACTGTCATTCTCACTCGGTGTATTTGGTGCTGGCAGAGATAACTTTGTGGATTTGATTGGTGTTCTTATGACTAGAGATGAATCAATTGTCGATTCTAGATTTGCAGTGACTGCATCAATAAATGGTTGTTTCATACTACGTCCGGATCGTGCCAAAACCACTTGCAAAGGATCATCAATGCATAGTTTCTCACACAAAGTTGCAGTTTGAGGGTTTAATATAGGGTTGCTTGGTGGGCATTTCGGTGCTGTAGGGTTATATACAGGTGCAGTCCTCACAAAACTATTTACATTTATTGTCATGTCTTGCATTATTTCTATGACTTTTTCTTTGTCAACTGCGGTTGGTGTAAAATTGAATCTGTAAAACAAAAAGGTATATTAATATAGGTAATGTTACAATTACATACAGCATAGTGGAGGCATTAGAGTCCAGCCCTTTTTTTCTTAATTTATAAGACATGGTTAATGTATAAAGTTATAGATAAAGTATTTCAAAATAACAACTGTTCACAATTTTAAAGTTTCCATACATATTTTCGAACATTAACAGTGTCCCTATATGAGTTACCAGTAAACTACTGAGGAGTGTTAGCAATGAACTGACTATATGCAAGTGATACTTCTTGTATGGCAAGGATTCAACGTAGATCACAGTATGGCTAATTTTGGCGAATTTTCACAAAATGGCTAATTTTCAGACATACTTGATAGTAGTATTTTCTCTTTCGGTTCATAAGGTCTAATGTGTTAAAATGTCCATTATCAAAATGTCTATTAATTCATTAGGTCTAAAGTTTTAATTTAATACTATGGTAATTTAGATTTCTTTTTACTATTTATTTACATTTATTGTTTATATATTTGCCTTTATTTTTAATACTAATTTAGATATTTTAGATGTTATGAACCAATAGAGTAATTTCCATAGAAAATGTATTCAATAATGAACATATAATATAATACTTCTAATGCTTTTATGTATTTTTTTATATAGACACCTATACAACACTTTCGTATATTTACTCCATTTACAATTTCGTATTATAAATGTGAAAGTACTTGTGGATAAAGTTTAGCACATAAATAGAGTATATTCTGGGTTAACATATGTCTGTGTAAATCTTAAAAAGCCGAATACACGCGGGCGCGACGCCCGTATAGCAGCTAACATCTTACAAAATATCAAATAATAATCAACAAGCCTTTTCATTACAGATATTTACTTTTCATTTCCACCTGGTCCGGGCATATGACAATCCATGTTTTTCACACTAAGAAGATGATTAGTACTTTTCAGAACAGCTAGCCATTCTGCATCTTGCTTTAAAAGCATGTCACCCTCATATTCTATAGGGATTTCCAATATTTGTAGATGCCGCCGCTTGGGCAAACATTTATCCAGGGCTAGAAACTTTGTTTCTCTGTCTTCATCATGCTTGACAAGTGCTGCGAATTGACAATGCAGATGAGCAGCAAACCAGTACTCTGGCTTCAATCTATGCAATAATTTTTCAGCAGGCATGCTGCCTAATTTGCCCGATTCCACATCTTCCCTGAAAATTCAAAAGATAATATTGTTATTTACATACTATTCCCCATGACACCACCAAAAAGACACTGACCAGATACCAAGGGGAATCACTATTCGTTATGATGTAACGTGTATAGTGTAACAAGCCATCTCATACAACAATGTTACATATTTTATACTGTTTGCTATCTACAATTTCGTCCTTATGTCCTATAAATCAAGCAACATCATGGTCATCGTGGATACAGCTAAATTGTGGAGTGAAATGTTTTTTCGAAAGGAAAGCCAATGAATGAAAGTCTTCAATATTTCATAGTTTGTGACAACTATTATAGACTCACTATGTTACTAGTGCTGATGCTGACACCAATAATAGCAAGCCTGTGCATAATTGGATATAAGCATGTCTTCTGTTCTATTTTATATTATAATTTTTAAACAGTAAAGTACAACCAAATTTATTTTGTACTTATTGCATGCATCTTAGTATGGAAGTATATTTTTAGACACTTAACATGTATTTTATATACCATATTCAAAATATAAAAACACATGCATTTATTCTATTACTTACATACAATAATAATATTATAATAACAGCTGGTTTTATGGGAGAGACAATTTGTACTTCCCTACTACCTACAAGAGATTTTGGATCACAAAATATTTTATTGATACTACAGCAACCCTGCTGCTAGCAAAGCAACTCAGGAACCTGCTGGTAAGTTAACTCACTTGTAGGAATGCAAGCTCTCAGGGAATTGTTATTTAAATGAATTTTTAGAAGGTGAGGAGGTGCTTAACCCCCAAACTACATAAATTAATGAAGCACATAGGACAATTTTTTAAGTTTTTATATTAGAGGGGAGCAAACAAGCATATGGGTCACCTGATGGTAAGTGGACACCGCCGCCCATAGACATTTTTAAATCATAATCAAGAGACAGGAATCTCTGTACTAAATTGGAAAACCTAGTTACATTTCTTTTCCGTATAGCTTTTTGCTTATGATTTTTCGTATATTAATGATCATATGTTGAAAATTTTTAAATATTAGATGCTTCCTCCAAAATTAGACCCTTCCTTGGTATGAAAACACATCTCGATTTTGCATATCTCCACTGTTTTGACACATTTGTGATTGCATAATTTATTAGGAAGTCAGAAATTTTAAACTGCTTTTTTAACAAGAGCTAACTTTTTTAATAACATCTACAAAGAAATAGTGAATACCTTAAAAATGGTTTCCTTCTCAAGAGATTTTCTTTATCACCATAATTAGTGATACCTTTCGGCCAATCATGGGATAACATGACATCAATTTTCTCCTGTAGTTGACTCAACCTGAATACATCAAGTGATCGCACATGATAAACTGATCTCAGTGAATTCTGTGTATAAGGTGGACTCTCCCACAAACCTTGTAAGTAGTCATGACCTTTATATATTCCAGAAATACCTAAAATAATGAATATTGATGTTATTGAAAATTCTACACAGTATTTTACTTTTGTTTATGGATTAAAATATGAAAGATCTTCGAGAATAGATATATTTATATAAGTTCTATTTGAGGACTAACTACGGTAACAGCATTTCATCAGACAGATGTTCTCGTCATTTGTGTAGCAGGTAGTGTTCACCATATGCATTGCAAGCCAGCAATGGCATATAATAAAGGAGCAGTTTGCTTTTCATTTGCAAAAATAAAATGATAACTGCTAAATTAGTCTGCATACTCTATCATGACAGAAAATTCCTTATGCTAACTATTTCAGTGGCAATGGTAACTCACCTGCTATTCTTAAATCCCCGAACTTGACAACACCAGCTCTGCCAATGTAATATATGTTCGGGGCAACCCAGCCTCCATATGGTAACTCTTGTAAATAGTTTGAAGCTTCATGATTGCCACCAATAAATAAAGTCAAGACAGGGGCCTTCTTTTCACCACTGTAGTATCTGGTCAGGAAACATTTTATATAAGCAACTGTTACTAAATACTTTTTCACCATGGCATATTCTTTGTACATTTTCTTGTAACATTATGTTTATGAACAAAAACATGTTGTACCACTCATATGACATAATTGGACATGATCATGTCAGTCTGTCAATCAAATATGTCAACTGCAAAAACAGCCAATTCTACACATCCCATCATGATACCATTCTCCTTAAATAAAATTGTATATAGCATGAGTGCCAACTTAGACACCAGTTTGGGAAAAATAATAAAACAAATAGCGGTAAGTCTCAAACCTACAATAGTGATCAGTTTGGGTTATCAACAGTGATCGGAGTAGGTAGACGATTTCGGGTCAATGATTTCAAAACTTTGATGTTAGTATGGTCATGCCTCCTGGATTCCATTATTTGGAAATTATTGAGATTTTTAAGAATTTTATTATTATTATAAATAATTATTATAAAATTCTTATTTTTATTTCCCGGTCATTTGATAGATGTGCACGGGGATATGGAACCAACGCGTAGAGGCCCTTTTGAGAGGATTCATGTTATGTTGTACACCCACCGAGACCCACTCCTAAAAATAATAAAAATAGAACCATATATCTATGAGCATGTCACGGCAGGTATTGGGACTATTGTGAATGTGTAGGAAATTATTAGTCTATTGTAATGAGGTCTAGAGGGATTATTGGTACTGGGTTATTGCAGAAGAGGGACTATTTAATATTAGAATTACTTTTTTATTTTAAATAATAAATAATTCGATAAAGTATGAAACCAGTTTCAAATTGTACCAATTTCAGTATTGGAAAATCATATGATTTTTACATGAGCTTACAGTATTTTAATACTTCACTACGTTTTTTTTACATTACTACATTGACGTAGCGTAGACCATTAAAAATATTTTATTAGACAAGTTTAAAATCTGATTAGATGCAGTCTGAACAGATGCTTCCACTAATCAACTAATGTTGTCAAAATTTATATAATGCAAATAAAGTATTAATTGAAAATGCTTTGCTATCACAACCTCAAATTCCAATGCAATGGCTACTAAATAATATCTAACGAGATCCCGGAATCTCACAATTTTTCAGTAACGGTTTATTTAGAAAGACATGTACATATTAGAATAGCATTATGCAAGTGAAGTGAGTTATGGCACTTGGTTCTCTCGGCCTACCCTGCAAGGGACCTGGCATCACGATTTACATTATGCAAGTACAACTAATCACTCTACTTAATCTGATCACTGGTTATTATAAATATGGCTTGTGCTACCCTACTGTTATACCATTGATGCTACCCATACTTATGCCTTGTACCTTACCAAAATCAAATTCCTTTGAATCCATGAAAAACTATCATTGCTACAATGCAGTGAATATTAATTCTGATACAAATGCAGTGAATGTTAATTCTGATACAAATGCAGTGAATGTTAATTCTGCTACAATGCACAAATGTTAATTCTAGTCTAATTTAGACACATTTTGATCAATCTATAATGTGTTACTGAATCTCGTAGACAATTTTTTTCTATACCCAGTGGAAAACGAGCATACAGTATTATGACCGATGATAGTAAGCATTTGCTGTGTTAGTACAATACGACACAAAGAGAACTAATGCATAGTGAACAGTCACATGTGGATGTAAATAGCAAAACCCCAAGATAGCATAATCAATCCCACGAATATATATAACCATTTCCACCCCACATAATGCACATTAGTAATGCAATTCTAATTGGAGTAGAAGTAACAGAGGTAGTGCATATCTGAATAGGCTGTAACACTAGTAGCAGGGGCTCTCAGACATTCAAAAGTTCGCCAAATGCGAGTAAGACTCACACACAAATGGATTCATATCACTGTAACAGTGAATAAAACCAAACATAACAGGTTTCTTGTATACTTAAAAAAACTACTAGCATTAGAATATCATGGAAGACTATGTATATATGTATGGACTCTGTGTATACCACACCCACATTCCACAATATCTTTTGAGGAGTAATCACAACTGGTGCATCAAACAGCCTATGTCTTTTTTTGTTTCTATGTTACCACCATCTTATAATCCTTCTGAGAGACAACATGTCCCAGATATCTATAATATAGACCTCAAGTGAGAGAGACACTTCAATAGTGTTTACTGGGATCCTTGTTTATATTGTAGATTCAACTGTAAACCTGATGTTTAGTATTCTAGATATTTAATCTTAGTTTTTGTAAATAAGTTTTGCACATCCCAACCAGTTGCTTTAGATACAGGCCAACCCATTCTATCTCATAACCTCAATATAATTTCTTTTTTTTTTAAATCTGCACATATTTTAGTTTTTTCCTAAAAGAAGGGGGAAAGGGGACAGGATTTTCCTCCAACCATGTGCGCTGTGCCACTTTACTTTCTGACAAATAATGTAATTTCATAGCATTATGTTACTATTATCCAATTTATACTTAGTATTCAAAACACAAAAACCCTGTTGTGTTTTAGAGTATTAAGATCTTAGTTGTGTAATGGTTCATTATTCTATTTTAAACCGATACTGCATTAGTTATTGCCTAAAGTCGTTGACCAAGACATGTAATAGTCAACCCCTGCTAAGAAAGATCACTGTTTGGGGCATAAAATATTAAGTGTGAGAGTTGTTGTTTTCTATTATGGTTCTTCTATTTGCTAAGCTACAAAACAATAACTATGTTATATACGTTTGATAGGAATAAAACAAGAAAGAAGTACCTAAATCTACCCACCGGGAATGTTGAGGGCTACCATCACTGGGCGCGCGCTGAGAGGTTAGTACCTACTTAATTTTCTATGAACGACTGATGACTATATTAACTTTTTCTCAATAATTAGAAGCAAACATCATAACATATTTACGTATTTTAAGTTTATGGCATTGCTTTATACGACTTACTTATGAAATGTACACATATGTTGATATTTTTCGGGCACTGCCATAGCTCGCAAGTCCTCGTGGTTACGAACTGATTGAAAATCACCACAACAGATCAGCAAATCTATTTTTATAGTTTCCCTCTCTTGAAGAGTTTCAATACATTCGTAGATCTTGTCAAGCTCTCCATGAGCACATCCTTCCACTGCAATCTTCATATTGACGAAATATTACACGCGAGCTGTTGTAAAATTTCGCGTTATTTAGCACACTCAAGACGCAAAAATATAAATGAATTTGAAATTGGAACAGAAGAAAAATAAATCAATATGAGCAATAATCAGAGGACAAACAAACTAGCAAGCAAAGCAAACGAAACGAAATGTTAAAATGACACAGGGACAGTTCTTGCGAATTCTTCTTCAATACTGGCAACCACTCTACAGTTGAAAAAACTTATTGCTATATTCACGTCACATTTCATTTTTTTGTAAGAATTACATAACACGAGCTTGGCATCCGTCGTAAAAGCCATAGTTTTGTTGGTACTTACGGAATAGGCATTTATTCCAAAAAAAGGTATACAAGTTATTACAGATTATTGATTTTTTGGAGTTTACTCCAAGAAACGATTTTGGGTTATAACGGCCCGGTACGGAAATGTGATTAGGAATAAAATCAAGTGTTAACTAAAAGTGATGACGTTACGCTCGTCCCATTAAAAAGTGTAGCATTTAACGTGCGAGAAAATGAGTTATAAGGCATTCATCATTATCATCATCTTATGAACTGAAAGGCGTCCAATGCTGAACATAGGCCATAACTACATATGAGGCTTTATACCTTGTCTTGCTATAAATACTGTAACAAAGAAAAAAAATTTTCTTGCAAATAACATTTATTATTTTTACAGTGTGTTAGTTTAATACATAAATATAAAACAATTTAAAATATAAAAAGCTTATTCGAAGTGGTCTCCATTGGCTGCCATACAGTCCTTTAAACGTTGAAGCCAGTTATCAATAGAAGCACGCACTCTTTCCATGGGAAAATTCTTCACTGCCAATCGTACGGATTATTTTAGGGACTCCAAATTATCATGGCCTTTAGAGCAAGCCGTAGGTACTCTCTAAAACTGACCATAAATTATAATCCAGCGGATTAAGATCGGGACTAGACGACGGTCAGTCTTCAGCTTTGATGAAGTCTGAAACGTTCGTTTCCAACCAAGACTGCGTAGACCGAGCTTTATGACCCGGCGCCGAGTCTTGCTGGAAGGAACATTCTTGGCTTCACTACCTTCTCAAGAATGGTATCTTGAAACACTTGTCTTGTGCCGATGTTTTGATACCTTTTTCACAAAAGTATGGCTCAGTCACTCCTTCATAGCTAATACCCCACCAAACCATCACTGAAGTCGAATAGTGCCCACGTTGCACTCTGTCGACTAATTGGGAAGCTTCCTTAGAGCTTTGAGCATAAATACGGTCATTTTGTTTGTCAAAATGTTGCTCAATTGTAAAATTTTTCTCATCCGTAAACAAAAATTTTCTGTGACCTCCCTTTGCGTACCGCTTCAGTAGTTGTTTCGATTTTACCACCCTATTCTTTTTTAAATTACCAGTTAAGAAATGACCAGTAGGTCTCTTATAGGCTGCAAGTCCTAAGTCATCTTTTAAAATACGCGACATGGTTCTAGGTGCTATCTTCATCTCCGAGATAAAATCTTTTGCTTTCGGACAGGATTTCTTCGAATTCTTTCCCTTACTGCTTTGACCACCTTTTTCGTACGAACACTACGTGGACGGCTAGATCTTTTTCTGTCACAAACAGAGGAGGTCTCATTGTACCTATTAATAGCCCGGTACACAAACATTTTCCTAATACCAAGCGTATGTATGGAGAGTTTTAAAAATTGTATTTGGCTCCATACCTACTTTGTGTAATGCAATCACAGCGATTCGGTTCTCTTTATTAATCCACTCCATTTTAATATCGCAAAATATTGTACAATGTATTGGCGCTAAAATGAGAAAACTCAATGAACAATCATATAAAAATGACAGATTCCAAATTCAAATGTAATATTTTGTTTATTTTTAATTATAACAGTATTTATGGCCATACTAAGTAGAGTGTTTATTACAGGATCCGAACGTACGTGTGTTAGTACGTATAACGATGCTTCATATAGTTTACGTATATTTTATGTGATATTAAACAAAGTGTTTAAAAATAAAAAAATATAGGAGAATATGAAGAAATTGATTCGAGTGGTAATGAAGAAGAATAACATTTATGAATAATATATATTTTATTCTTATTATTTTAGAAGATGCGTTCATTTACCCTCTTTTCTATTCGATATATATCATAACTCCAGTCTCCACCACATACTCCAGTCGTGCGTCGGAGCTGACACACATACTTTTTTTTTCACTAACATTGAAGAATCACATTTATGAATAGGTAATATAAATTTTATTCTTATTATTTTAGAAGATGCGTTCATTTATCCTCTTTTTCTATTCGATATAAGTATATCATAATTATCGTTCGTAAGGAGTAAACTCCTGTCATGCGCCGTAGCGTAGCTGATATACACACACACACTTTTTTTGAGCCAGTACATTCTGCCTATGGCGTAGGAATATTTGCAATTAAGCTTTTGCTGTTTGGCTAGTTTACCAGTCGCATTTTTTACGATATATTATTTCTGACATTGGACACTTCTTCATAGAATACTAATGAGTATCATATTAAAATATTTCCCTATATCTGAACCATATGCCAAAAGTTTGTAAACTGGTTTATTTGAGGTACTTATCAAAAACCAATAAAGATAACTCTTAATTATCATTACGAGTATGTAGATTCTGAGTCTATCTCAGTGATAGCTGCTGTCTTGTCAAGATCTTCAATATATCGTAAGGGTGTGTGTTTTATCATTATGTTGTGCCAGCACCTTATTTTACTATGATAACCAATAAACCCAACTCACTACGTAATTTATTTTCGATTGTTGTCGTTCTGTCTTTTATTGCCCGCTTGCTATCTGCGTCTCTAGTTTACCGTTTCTGGAAGTCAAGCCGATATGCAGTGTGTAATACGCACCCCATTCACCTTATACACATATAGTATGGATAAAACAAAGTATGGATAATTGGTATCTCCAATGAAACAAGTTTACTAGAAAAGTAACTAAGCAAAATTGAAATATAGAAATTTAAAGACGAACTGAATTGTAGAAGAATTATTTAGATTCGTACCGAGCCACGATTAACCACCTTGGCACATACTATAGCATATAAAAAATATTAGTTGAGATAATGGAATGAATAGTAAAAGTATTTAAGCTGTTTTCATGTGATAAACATACAATATTAAGAATACGAGTACATAACTTAACTATCAACTAATTTTTTACCTTGATATTTTTATCTGACTTGTTCATCTCTGACGGTACTACCTTACAGATGTCACAAGTTTTATTAGATATCTCACTTGTCATACTAGATGGTTTCACAGCTGCAATTTCTCGTTCAACTGCTGTCATTTAATCTTTAATATTAAACTAATACTCAGGCCAAATTTAAAGTAATTTATAAAGTAAAGTAGTCTCGAATTGTCCCACACGATTTGTTCGCTAGACGTCATTATCAGTGACGCAATATAACACATGTATGTGCGCTACCTGTCTTCATCAGCTTCACTATTTCCAATGTTCTGTTTGTATCTTGTCCTGAGGTACCGTAAAATTCCCGCTTGGAAACTAGTGTGAGCTCGGTTTTCTTCTGCTGATTATTCTGATGTTAACACACTTGGAAAGCCGAAATTGCATGGAACTCGACTCTGACAAATCTTTAATTTATTCCTAGGGTTTCCCTTACTGGATAACATTCCTTATTGTCCGAAATAATTTTGTAATAATGGCAAAGACCAGCCCTCCTCTTTTACGTAAAATCTTAGTGTTATGTACAGGCACTTATTTAGCTTTAGACTCACTAATATTGAGCAGTCAGAACCCGTTATATACGTTTTCCCATACATTTCGCGGTCGTATACGACCCTTTAACCCTTCGAAACCCGGGTGGTTTCGAAGGGTTAAAGCTTTCTCAACTGTATACTTTACACGGTTCAAATATTTTTTATATACAACGTCGGGAGGCATACAAGCATACGGTCCACCTGATGTAAAGCACTTACCGTAGCCTATTAACGTTTATAACATATATTATTCACGCGATGCCTCCTCTGCGGCTTACACACCAACTCCTTAGGAGCTTACTGGTGACCTCACTCACACGCAGGAACTCAACAACCCTCTAGGTACCTAGTTGTTATTTGCCTGCGATTTTCTGTGAGGTGGAGGTAGTTCCCCAGATGGGCTGCTTTGATGCGCCCTACCTCTCTTAAATACCTCTTAACTTCACACACTTTTCGTAACGTCTTGTCACGCATTCACCAGCTTACTCCCCAAGTCAAGCGTGCGTAAAGAAGTTTTACTTCAAAAAGCTCGCAATCAAAACCTTCCCCCCAGTTCTAGATTGCTTCACTTTGGTAGGCGTTGATTCGTTTTGAAACACCTAAACCTGGCTCTTCGTTTCTGGATCGTATGGGATAAACTCATCACTGTACCGGACAGAAATGATTTCGTAAATACAGATGAGGCTGCTTCAAATTTGTTATAATATCACGGCACCATTCCACCCGAGCCTGCTTCTGAGCAACGGTGAGTTGTGCAGCACCCAGCGTGAAACTATTCTCCGCACGCGATGATGCAAGTGGAGAATCTCGTGAAGGCTTCCCGATCCAATCTGCAGTATGTGCTGAATCTCCTGATACGTAACTCGTCTATTGTCTTGGATTAATTTTTTCACTGTTGTCGACAATCCTAAGCTTACACACGGTATTGAACCCTTAAATTTAAGGCGGGATTTTGCCTCCCTTTGTGTATTCTACCGATTGTACAACGGGTTGTGTTCTGAAGAGTTGTTCGAAATGATGCCGACAGCTACTTTTTATAACCGCACCGCTCGTCGACGGCGGGGAGTTCACCCTCACACACTGGAAGGCGGCTCCAGAGAAGTTTCCTTCCGAGAACTCTCAAGCTGTGGAATGAGCTCCCAAGCGCGGTTTTTCCAAGGGACTACGAGTACATCATGGAGTTCTTCAAGAAATGCGTTAAGAGGTTTTTAGAGGGTCGGCAACGCATGAGTGACACCCCTGGTGTTGCAAATTTCCATAGGCTACGGTGACCGTTTACCATTAGGCAGGCCGTATGCTTGATTGCGACCTTAGTGGTGTAAATAAAAAACTGTTTTCTTCCGTAACAGCCGTCAAAGGGCGACCACTTCTTTCTTCATCCCCTAAAGTTAGTCGACCACGCATGAATTCGTTATACCAACGATACACGATTGCCTTGGAAGGGCTTCATCCATGAATGCCGTTTGAAGTTTATCGTGCGATTCGTCCTATTTGACACTTGAAATCGTAATAAATCATAGCGCGAAAATGTTTCCGGCGCAGATCCATTTTTCAATGAGACACGATAATTTAAATCTCGCAAAAAATGTGAAGGGAACTTTTGAAATTGGAACGTACCTCATTTTACTTATAAATAATCATATTTTCAAAATAGATTATAACTGGCCAGTCTCTCACACATAAACACTTTTTTTCGCTATAATTTCTGAGTGGCTTGGTAATTACGAGTAGGTATATTGAAACTTTCTGTATTCGTCTTTTTTAACATCTTACTTTACTTGATATTTTTTATTTCTATTTTGATTATTCGACTATGATAAACGTATGTACTTTTGGACAAAGATTTGATAAATATTTCCTAATAAATGGAAAAGTTATGAAATAACAACGATAGAATGAAAAAGTGATACCGAATACATTGAAGACGACACACACAAAGAGAATAAGGAAAAACAATCCTTTATTAAGAGGGCGCATAGGGCTAGCGTAATTTCAAATTTCACCCGCGCGTCCCGCACGCCCTTTAGTGTTCCCGGTTGATCACGACCGCGGCGCCACAGACAGCGCACCGAACGAGTGACGTCACACGGATGAGCCTTCGTAGTATATGCGTAAGAAGGAGATAAAATATCTAAATGTGTTATTGTATGTCGTCGTCTGCAACGAGATCACGTACTTGTCGTGTATTTTATCTTGAAGAATATTAGAAACAATATACTAAGGTATGTAGGTAATCGATTTTATTCTTCACAATATGTTATTTTATTGTAGGTATGTTTTTATTATTTTTTTGACCACTATAAATATATAAGTAGAGTATTTTTTTATACTCCACATAGTATTGATAATAATTGACTAATTTTTCCATAAGGAAAATACAATTAGCTGTTTTTGGGCTATATGCACAATACCATCACATTTAAAGTCAAAGTCAATCTTAAACTCATTTGTATATGGGCGCATGTTTTTTTTTATACGACGTCGGGAGGTATACAAGCATGCGGCGCATCTGATGTAAAGCGGGTACCGTAGCCTATTAACGCTTGTAATATATTAAGTATCACTCGCGCGATGCCTCCTCTGCTGCTTACACAGCTACACCTTGGGAGCTTATTGGTGACCTCACTCACATGCAGGAATACAACAACCCTCTAGGAAGTGGTTATTTGGCTGCGGTTTTCTGCGAGGTGGAGGTACTTCTCCAGACGGGCTGAGTTGCCCCAGAGTTTCAAACAAAAGAGATGTAGTGCACAGCGATAGCCGGATTGGCGAAGTACAACAACTACGAGAAATGTTATGTCAGGTAGGGGACCTGACATAAGACATCTCCCGTAGAAGTAGTTGTGTGAGCGAGTTCAATAGGAAGGAGTCGCTGCATTACCAGAGGGGTGGCAACGCGCTGGCGATACGCCTAGCTTCCGTAATGTAACCGGTAACATCAAAAAGGCCGTATTGTTGTTTCCTATTAGACGTATTAGTAGAAAGTTATTTATAATTTTGTACTAGAAACCATTCCAATTTTATATGAATCAAGTTACATTTTTTGAGATTTCTAAACATATGTTTATGATTATTTCATAATACATGTATTACGAGAGTTTGGGCTGCACACTATCGCTGCTATTTAAAAAATCATGTCCTCAGCAGTGTCATGATAATAAGTTATGCTCTTAACTTTTCTTTGTCACTCAAAAAGACTAAAGTATTTTACTTCATTTGACGCCTTGAGGCCCATTATATACTTGGCGTCGTAACGCGCATGGCGAAATTAAGCCACGCGGGCCTCAACGGGTTAATCAAAATTTTAAGTGTTGTAGGTTAGTTTTATTAATCATGGTTGTCATAAATGGTAATTTTGACAATACGTTATTTCCTTCTTGAGGATCGATAAAAAAAAATATAATCTTGAATCCGGTCACGAGCTATAATTATTTATAATGGCGGCGCTAGTGTGCAACCAAAAGGTCGTATAAGAGCATTTATACTTGAAATTGAAAGTTAACATTAGGCGTTAGTAGACTATAATATAACCCTATGGTAGTCTACTAACGCCGATATTAACTTACTACATAGCTAACCTAAAATAGGAAACATCAATTATGTTTTTTTTATAAATAAATATGGTTTACGAACACGGCCTTATCTCTAACACTTGACAATTTTACTTTGTCAGTTCAAGAAAAGCACTATGCTGTTTGTCGTAAGTAAGATAACAGACAATAAAAATACTATATAATTAAAGAATTTAACATCTTTATAGATATTCAAATAATACAACTTATATAATACAATTTATATTATGTTGTCGTAGAGTCGAGAAATGTGCTGTGCTATATGTGACAAATATGGTTAGAAACAATTTTGGTGAAGGATTTTATTATAAACCTACCCAGAATATTAATGTACACATCAAGCTTGATATTGTAGTTCAAAATTAGCTCAACATGAACAACTATACAAACGTCAAAATGACAAGTTTGAAGTGGTATTAACTGTAGTCATATATTTGTGGCACTTCATCAATATTCTGTCAAGGATAAAACTTTTTCCAACTGTATCAGGGGCGCTGTAACTGTTCATGAAAAGATTTTTCATTATCACAATTGCCATCCATGCGGAATGCTATTGCTGAGGGCTCAGCCTCTGTTGGATCAGTAAGTCGACGTTTTTTGGGTGTTATTTGCTACCTCAGTTTCATATTTCTTGTTTGGCGTGTGTCGATCAACTCTGGCAATATGTGTTCCATATAAAATTCCGTAAGCTTTCCAACCATTTTCATTTCCCAAAATTCATCATCACGAAAGATTTCTTCAACTGTAATACCATGATTTTCACCACACCATACTGCAAAAAGACATATCTTTCTTTCACTTATGTGAAGTTGTCCTTGGTGTTGATAATAAAAAAGTACAGTTATTTATGATGTGTAACTGTACGCCACATCCCTTGCGGGGTAGGCAGAGAGAGCCGAACGCTACATGACTCAATCCTTAGATATCTCACTCGCTTCTTTAACATTTATTGCTTTTCTCATGCACGCTCGCTAGTTTCTAAGACTTCTGATATCAACTTCTCATAGAACACTGTTATGACTTTGTTATATAATTTATTTAATGCAAGTATGAGATAAACATTAACTCAAAAAAATCTAAACACCGCAGCAACGCTTGCAGAATGCAGCTTAATAACAATTTCTTGGAGGGATGTTCTGTTCATGCGAGTTGGTGAAGTTCATATGCTGGGTAACCATTTCACGTCAGACAGATCGTATGCTTGTTTGCCAAGACATTTTTATAATGCGCAGGGTCTTATTGTAAAAATGACTTATGGATCATTTTCAGATAATATCAATTTTTTTCTGAGACATTAAAAAAAGATTGGTCACATAATTTCAAGTACACGAATATGGAGGAAAATGCATAAAATGTACATATGAGAAGTAATTATACTTTAACTTTATATTATGCAAGGGTTTTCTGTTCAATTAAAATAAATATCGAACTTGTTTATTATGAAATCAAAAAGAAATTAACTCGAACAACTCTTAAATAGGTTTTAATCAGGTCTACTATAAATATTTCAGTACCTATTATATGATACAGCAACTACCCGTTAGGTCGTTAAGAAGATTATTGATTTTTAAGAATTTTACTACCTCGAGAATACTTACAAAATCAAACTGGGAGTCTCGTGAACGGAGTTTACTCTATGGCCCGATTTTATTTTCGCAGCAAATCTGAAATAACACATGAATTGTGAAATGAAATGAAATGCAAATACTAGAAATTCTAGCGACGAAAGAGAAGCAGTCAAAGTAAAACATCTGTGTGTTTTGCATATACTACGACTACGACTTTGACGAGCTCGGTGGCGCAGTGGTGAAACGCGCTGTTACGCTACTTTGACACCAACGCTCGTGGGTTCGATTCCCACACAGTACACACATTTGTGTGCATGAACATGTTTGTTTGTATTGGTCTGGGTATTTTCTATGTATAATAATAATGTATTTACAAAAAAAAAATGTATTTACGTATGTTTATCAGTTGTCTAGTACCCATAACACAAGCTTCGCTTACTTTGGGGCTAGGTGGCCCTGTGTAATTTGTCCGAAAAAAAAAACTATGTGCACATATGTAAATATATGTATAATATTATAAATGTGAATTTTCGTTTGTTTCTGAGCTTTCACGCGAAAACTATTCAACCGATCATCATGAAACTTTGTACACATATTCTTGGAGGTATCGGAAGTAATAGCTAGTATGTAATAAAACTATTGTAAGTACGACCAATCGGACCAATTGTATGTACATCAAATGTATGTAACGTGTGTAAGTTTCTTACCATCACCTTTAGGGCTAAAGTCAACATCACTCGCACGTAGTGCACCCTCCCGTATAACAAATGCGGCCCTGGCTTTACAGCTAGAGGTCCAAAAATAAAAAGAGACACAGCGATAGCCCGACTGTGGGAAGTACCTTCTCTGAAAGATTATAGTGTTACTGCGAGAAAGCGAGGTTGGTAGGAAACTTGTGAAAAGTTGTTGCGTTAGCAGCGGGGATAGCGGAAACCGCTTCAGATCAGGCAGACCGTATGCTTCTTTCACACCTGATGTACTGGTACTAAGTCAGGTGAGTAAGAAGCATACGGCTAACGCAGCAACTTTTCACAAGGTTCCGGGCAACCTCAATCACTCGCAAGATCACAGTAATCTTTCAGAGGTGGTATTTACCCAGTCGATGATATATATATAGATATATATATATAATGACTGTATAAAAGTCAAAGTGTTGTATGTCATCTACATATATATTTATTATTGAAAGCTGCAGTCGAAATTTCCATGCGAGACCTTACGTTTACAAAAACAATTTATGATCTCTGTAGACCTACCTATAGATGATTAACATTTACCTACATAGGTACTTAGAAACCAAATACATTCGAAATATATAATAATTTACTTACTTTCTACAATTAGCCATTATTTGAATTTTTTCCTTCTCAGCTGTCGTTTGTTGGCTTGTTTTTTGTTCTTCTTATTTGCCATTTCTTTATCCTGACTAAAATAAAAAAATAATATTTTCGGGACGCGGGAACGCGGCTGCAATGCACATAAACACAGTGTTCACGTCTCAAACGAGCGATCATGACTGATCGCTGAAACAAAACATATCGGGAACATCGCGTGGCATGAGACAGAAATAACTGTATCGCGCGAAATAAAAATGACGTAACCGCCATATACAAATTTTCTTTAAAAACGTTAATATCTCGTAAATTATAATATATTTTTTGAAATCCCTAATACAGGCACTTGGTAATATATAAAAGAAATAGTATAATTATTTTCGGCTCACTAACATGCGTCACTATGACAAAAAATGAAAAATCCATATTTGTGTCGAGGCAACTTTGGGATTTTTTTCTATCGAGAAAATTTTTATTAATTGTGATTTCGATCAATCTAAGACCTTACAATTATAATGTAGAATCCATAGATTTTTTTTTAGTTAGTTTCAACTGAATTTAGTTAGCTAAAATTGAAGTTTACGGGTGGCGATTTATCTTTATGCCCCCTCTTAATAACATGTATAGAATTATAATTAGGTATTGGTAGAAAACAAAATTAAATATTTTTTTAAGTAGGTCAAACACCACTATTATTAATTCACGAAAAGCCGGCTATCAATAGCTTATTAACTTGTTTTTCACCTATTTAACTTTAGTTTCTGTAGGTACCAGGTATAATAAAGACAACGACAAAGACAAGGAAATAAAATAAAATTGATTGCGAATTTAAACAAGATAATTTATAAAATGAAGATTTTGATCAAACCGAAAATTCATCAATTCTCCATGGGAACTGGTACAAAATGGACAAGGCGTGCCTAGCCGTAATTACATGACATGACATGACAGTAGCGAAAATACGCTGTATATTTATGGTTGAATGTCAAACGTCGTCGTTATTCTTGCCAGCCGTAACCTCCCAAAACAGTAATGTCGGCTTGGGCTTACTTATGAACATATTGCTGCACTGCAGCCAGCCAGGCAACTACACGCAGGTACCTTGACAACTTAATTAGCAGGTCCATTGCGAGAATTGGGTACAAAATTAGATCGCGCTAATGGACGGCAATTAGATGATTTTTATTAAACTTCCACTTGGAAGGTTTAGTAAAAATCAGCTAATTGTCGGTCGTAGTCAGGAGGGCGCAATGGATGGTTTCTAGCCTTTTAATATTTTTATTACAGACTAGCTGACCCGGCGAACTTCGTACCGCCTGCCCCTGGGATTTGTTTATAGTCATAGCGAAAGCAAGCCGTACTGGAAACTGCAGTCGTTTAAACTCGAATTGTACGTCTACGTTGTTGAGTAATGTTCCCATCGTATAATTATTGGCAACAAATATTGACATTAATATTTATACGATACTAACGTCACTCAATTGTTTTTCCTTCCCGGAACCTCTCCACTAACACTTAAACTTTATGTGTATGGCATTAAAGTTCAAATTGACTTTTAAGTATTATTACGAATCTTTTGTATGGGAGTATAGAAAAGTGCTCTTTTTAGACTTTTTTAGGCATTTTTTTTGAATTTTTCTCTTCGTAACAACCATCCTCGTAGTTCAAGGAATATTCTAAAAAAAGAATTAGCGAAATCGGTTCAGCTGCTCTCGAGATTTGCGCTTAGCAACACATTTAGCGATTCATTTTTATATTATAGATTTATTTTTATTACAGATTGTCAGGTGTTCAATCGTTTGAAAAAAAGGTGAATGTGAATTCATGAATTGCCTCCTTCTCCACTTCTGCTATCCATTTACGCGACTCGTATCTTCCATCTACCTTAAATAAAACCTTTTATTTCTCTCTTTCTTGCTGTCCTCTACCCTTGTTCTTAAATCACACGTCATCATATACTTTAACAAATTGTATGTCTCTGTGTTCCGTTGCTCTTAATGCATGCTGTTACTCCCCAGCCCCATCCAACAGATACATGAAAGCCGCGGTGAACGGTAGTTACTTCGATAGCATGGATGTAAATACTGGCATCCCACAGGGCTCTGTATTTCCCCGGTGCTGTGGCAAATCAATGATATGTTGTCAATTGATGGCATTCATTGTTACGCAGACGACATACCGAGGTCGCTTATTATACAGGCCGTGCTAACATCGCTCGTTCCTTTGTGGGCAAAACCTTGTAAACTTGTGTTAGGAATTGAGGGTACTTTAAGTAAAGTGTCTAAATGGGGGCGGTTGAGCTTGACGCAATTCAACCCCGTAAAGACACAAGTTTACGTACAAACGAGCAAATGGTCTGCCTGATGGTAGGCAGTCACCGTAGCTTATGGACATTTGCAACACCAGGGGTGTCACTCATTTATTTATTTATTTATTATACATACACTATACACTTACAGTCATTAGAACCAAAACGTGTACAGGTCAATCGAGTAACATTAATCGTACGTACTCATACATATATACAATAAAATTATTAATATGACCAATGTAACTATACAAATTAATTATTAATCATTTCATATTAACATTATTCACGAAATATTTTGCGTATTTAAATAATTCAGCCTCCGTAGTATGGAAGAGGTCAATATTCTGATTATAAGCAACAAGAGCATTGAGCAGTGCCAGGGCACGAGCGGTGGGTGCCTGTTCAGCGGCGACAGTACGGGTGGCGGGCACGGCGAACAGAGGCCGCGTTCACTGCATGCTGTAGCGATCAGGCGCAATAACTGCGAGAGCGCATCGAGCCAGACAGATTGGATTATCTACTCGTAGTTTATTGCTGTTCAGAAGCCGATAGTAATGCAAGAGCAATGCCAAATTTCTCCTCAGCTGCAAAGAGTCAAGGCCAACCATACCCAAGACAAATGCTGATGGAAATAGATGGGGATAGTAGCCATAATTTTTTTTGTATATGAACCGGGCAAACTTTCGTTGTATTCTTTCAATAGTGAGTATATAGATATTTTCGTGCGGATCCCAAACAATAGCATTGAACTCCAATGAACTTCTTACAAAAGCGTTATATAATGTGATCGCTGCATGCATATCAGAAAATTTACTCGCTTGCCTCATTACAAAACCTAGGATCTTATTTACCTTTTTACTTATTTCAACGATAGTTTACTATCAAACTTAAGACTGAGATCACGAATTTCTGTGACCCTACTTAGGGATTGTCCTTCCAGAAGATATGACCAAAGGGCTTTTAGTAAATGTCATTATTATACACTTGATTATACATTATACACTTTACATTGAATTCTAATTTATTAGAAGTACACCACTCAAGTACACTATTTATATCTTTTTGTAATGCCAGACAGACAACTCATACGTTGCCGACCCTGTAAAAACCTCTTCACGCCTCTCTTGGGAAAATCGCGGCTGGGAGTTCATTCCACAACTTGAGAGTTCGGAAGAAAACTTTTCAGGAACCGCACACTACGCAACCACTGAGGTTCCAATGTGTGAGGATGAACTCCAAGCCGAGCGACGGTCCAAGGCGAGCGATGCGTTTGTAAAAACAAGCAACCCGTTGTACAATCTATTGATTATTCTACTGAATATACAAAGAGAGCCAAATCTCTCTTCAAACGTAAGGGCTCAATACCATGTACTTATAAGCTTGGTTTCGTCGACAACTCTCATAGCTCGTCTTTGAATCGAATCACACGATCTTAGCTGGTATCCAGGTGCACCCGCCCAAAGATGACTACAGTTTGTGGTCTGACTTGAGACTTATACAACATAAGTCTCTGCCCCGCGCTGAAATACTGTTTTGCACTATTGAGTACACCCGAGTTTTTTGGATGCCACCTGGACCTCGACGTACATGTAAGAGGTCTGTTCTAGAATTGAGGAACCACAACAAATGGAGTTTTCTTGGCGGTGAACGCGCAAACTTGTGTCTTTATAGTGTTAAACTGCACTAAGTCTAGCCGCTCCCAGTCAGATATTTTAGTTAAAGTACGCTCAATTTGAGACACAAGTTTATCGCGACTTTCCTCAATAAGAGAACGAGGGACGATAACACGGCCACTATAATAAGTGACCAGATTGACTTCGGAACTGAACTTCGCTAGAGATACGTCATCAAAAATCGCAATGTTCGTTGTTTTTAATTCAATGTATACATTATTATTATGTGAAAAAGCGTTTGTAATATGGATGTTAAAACAAACTGTTTTTCTAGCCATATATCTTCTATTTCTTTCTCTCATTATTCCTTTTTAAATCTTTTTACTTTAATATACATGTATTTTATTCAAGTGTCTCGGGACCAATTAGGTTCACATTTTGTATTTAGGTTGGGTTTTGCATTTAAGGTGTATCCACATAGGTGTCTTCCCTGAAAAAAGAAACAGGATTTAATACAAAAAACACCCAGTCTAGTTATTTGAAATTAAGCGCTCAAGTGTAAATCAATTGTATAATAAGTTTTCCGCACCATATCTAGGTACAGTAGATGTAAGTATATATTAGATTTAAGATTTACACATATCCGATTTGAAATTAGTTTCTCTTTAGTTGAACTTGCATCTTCATGCAGTTCAAGTGTGTAACTGACTGGCTATCATCTTTCGAGTCAAAGCCAACTTTTACACCCTACTATATTACAAACGTGGCTCTGGCAAAAGAGAGGTAGGACACATCAGAGCAGGCTGCTTCGGCAATTACCTCGATCTCAAATAAACTCGCAGAATAGCAGCACCCTAGAGAGTTAGCTAGCGAGTCAGTGAAGTTACAGGTAAAGAAGAGAGAAAGAAAGAAGAAGAGAAGTTGCTATGCTAGCAATGCGGGCGATGTAGTAGTAATAAGCTGCTAATATAGGTACGTGATGCTAGTTTATCTCTTGATGTTGTATAAAACAATAGATTAGATTTAATTTCGCCTCCAACCTCACAATTTCTTCAACAGTGTTCTTTCAACGTTCACGTCACTCTTCTTAGTACAAGTTTATTTTCCATTTTGAATTGGGGTTTTGAGACAATTTTTTATGGTCTTCAGCGATCGAGAGACAAGGTGGGGCATTAGCGTTAGCCTAGGTATGGTCTTGCATCGGAATCTTCTATCGAAGTTGCAATTCCGCGGTCTACCCGAATTTTTTTAAGAACCCTTATTGATGTCAGCTGCTCCGATAGCACGGACACCAATGTCAGCCTCCTGCAAGACTACCTATGAATGCTATGTTGCCAATTGATGGCATTCATTGCATTGTGGACGACGTCACTAAAGACACTTATTATGCGATCTCTACGTCCCTCCTTCGTTTCTTTGTAGAGACCTTTAGAAGCTATGATCATCTCGTGTCTGAAAATGAGAGGACTTTGTAATTGTAATTGTAACTAAAGTACCTATGTAATTAAATATGGTTAAACCTGATCTAATTCAATCGTACGTAATCTTTTGCTGTAGTTTTTCAATTCCAGGCCACACTGCCATTGCCAAGAACATTGGGATTTTTGGAGTCGAGTTCTTCACCAGATTTCGGTATTGAAGTCACCGGGCGAAAAGGCTCCAAAATAAAATCGGCCAAGTGCGAGTCGGACTCGCGCACGAAGGGTTCCGTACCATTATCTATAAAAACGGCAAAAAAATCACATTTGTTGTGTGGGAGCCCCCCTTAAATATTTGTTTTATTTTAATTTAATTATTTATTCTTAAAGTGAATATATAACTAAATATTCTGTGAATATTTCAAGCGTCTACCTGTTGCCGTTAAAAATATCGAGCAAAAATGAGCAATAAAATCACGTTTGTTGTATGGGAGCCCCCTTAAATATTTATTTTATTCTACTTTTTAGTATTTGTTGTTATAGCGGCAATAGAATACATCATCTGTGAAAATTTCAACTGTCTAACTATCACGGTTCATGACATACAGCCTGGTGACAGACGGATGGACGGACAGCGGAGTCTCAGTAATAGGGTTCCGTTTTACCCTTTGGGTATGGAACCCTAAAAAGGATGAAGTGGGGTCAAAGAAAATGCTCCACAGAGCTATTAAATACTTCAGCGCATGGCAAAACTTTTGCTAGGTACAACAATCATTAGAGGAGGTTGCTTTTATAAATCGGGAGGCTTGCACGCCTACATAAGCTGACAGCATATAATGATTTTTTGTTAATAAATTCTATTAGGAAAGTGGAGAAGGGAATACTAAATTGTATTACAACCCATCCAGTAGTGTACAAATGATGTGTGCACAGACAGACAATTAAAAAAAAATGATGGTATTCGACTTCACGTCTTTACAAAGTTGACGGCAATATTGTCATAGAATCATCTCATATACAAACTGTTATAGTTGTAATATAAATATATACTATGCCTATATATATAAACGAGAAATAAGCATACGGTCGTGGATTTGATTCCCACACAAGACAAATATTTGTGTGTGGTAAGGCAGAGAGGTAGGGCACATCGAAGCAGCAGTGATAGCCCAATCGATAGGGAACCGTCCTATTGAGCAACAGGTCTCCGGTTCGAATCCTGTCGGAGGTATGTATCACTAAATTCGTATTTTCAGATTTATGTACATATTTATCGCTTGCTCGGCGGTGAAGGAAAACATCGTGAGGAAACCCACAAGTCCAAGAAATTATATTTTGAAAGACATGTGATCTAACCTAAGAAATCTGGTTTTCCCTCTGGGTTGTGGAATTCTGACAGCAGTCGCTCCATGTAAAAATTAGTGTCTTCGCCAAATCCTTAGGCTTAGGTAGTGTAATCCGCCAATTCTAATGGATTAGGAAATGGGATAACGCGCAGAAGAAGAAGAAGGGAGCATCAAAGCAGCCCGTCTAGGGAAGTACCTCCACCTCACATCAAACAGCTGCCCAATAACAACTCCCTAAAAGGGTTGTTGTGTTCCTGTGTTACCAGTAAGCTCCTAAGGAGTTGCTTCCCGCCTAAAGGCAGCAGTCGCTAGGTGTGTTTAGTCAGCAGGAGTCTGACATAACTCGTTCGATCGGCCGAAAGGGGTATACATGAGCATTCACCAACTCCCTCCCTCAAATGGTCCGGAGGGTGCCCCTTCAGAAGAATGAATAACATACATTCTGGGTGAGTTAGTCCTTCTTTTGTGGTTCGCCGTTTTACGTAGGGCGTAAAACCAAAAAAAAAAAATGAGCACGGCTGTGGAAATAAATGAAAGTAGTGCCCTCTGCAGAGTGTTTTATTAAACAAGATGGATTTTAAAGACTGGTTCTATACCTTCAAGTAGAACAATATACAAGCTTATAGGTAGATATAGTATAGATAAAAGAAAAAATCTATATAGCTATATCTCATTGATACAATATTTTTAGAGGTTTTTATTTTTCTTATGGCTCTAATAACGTATTAAACGTGAAATTTCCATAGTTCTCTCATAACAACCTCGAGAGGCATATACCTAAGCATACGGCTCACTTAATGTAAAGTGGTTATCGTAGCCTATGAATGCTTGCAATACATGAATCATCACTCGGGCGATGCCATCTCTGCTGCTAGCACAGCAACCCCTTAGGAGCTTACTGGTGCAGCGCTGCAGCTTACTCACTCACATGCAGGAACACAACAACTCACCAGGAAGTTCTAATTTGACTGCGGTTTTCTGTGAGGTAGAGTCACTTCCCCAAACGGGCTGCTTTGATACTTAACTCTCTTAAGTTACAGAAAAATCCAATTATAATTATTATTTTTAATAGAAAAAAGACCTACTTCATAGGCACCAACATTGGCAGTATCCTACAGTAGAGTCTGATCAAATTGCGCTGACATACTTATCCAATCGTTAAAAAAATTTTTAAGCTATTTGAATAAGTAGTGTTTGTTTAAGTTTTCTTTCACCCATTCTCATTTTTAACATGTAATTTGCAGAAATTTTGCTTATGGAAAAAAAATGTTAGGAAAATCTTTTGAATACGACAAATAACAAATACGATATTTGCTATAGGTACCTATTAAGTTTTGTTTATTAATTTGGTTTATCATAAATTTAGCAATAACTGTATTAGATAATAATAAAATAATGGTACATATCAAGCCGAGTTTACGCTGAATCAAGATCGTCATTGAATATAAAATAAGTAATTAAAATAAACTACATTATAAATCGGCGTTTTCAGTATATGTTGTTTATGTACATATGTATGTGGAGCATGGTATATGTACCTACATAAATAGCAAATTCCTAAATATATGAGACTCCGTACCAAAAATTGACTAAATAATGCCTTTGACGAATAAAAAGTTTATTTATATTTTACTCAATGAACCCTGAACAATTATATCTCAGGTACCTGGCAGAGTATTTTGATTTTGCCTCCATTCTGTGTATGGGATCTCTTAAAAGAATTAAAATTTTCATCTACAATTCCACAAATAAATCTATAGGTATAATAAACATGACGATTAGAGTCTATGTGTTAGGTGTATACAGTATGTATGTATACGTATATCTTCAAGCGAGGTCCCTTGCGGGGTAGTCAGAGAGAGCGCAGCGTCATAAGATATAAGTGTACCTATATAACACAGGTCAACACGAATTTTGACTTTGACAAGAGGGATTTCGACAAACTTATCGATAGTTAGATGAAAAACCTGAAAAAGTTTACTTTTGTATACCTACAAGAGAACCATTAATCAATATTTTAGAAAATCTATAGTAAAAAAATATTTATTGATAAATAGAAACAAATATATTAAATAGCAGGAGCAATAGGAATCGGCCTATTAAGCAAATGGTCCCCGGTTCGAAACAAGGCGGAAGCATGTACCACTAAATTCGTGTTTTCGGATATTTATATAATTATATTTAGTACATATTTATTTCTCTCTGCCTACCCCGCAAGGGATTTGGCGTGAAGTTATAGATAGATAGATATTTATCACTTGTTCGTTGGTGAAGGATAACATCATGAGGAAACCCACACGTTCAAGAAAATATATTTCGAAAGACGCGTGACCTAAGGAAGATCTGATTTTCCCTTGAGGTTGTGGAGGTCTGACGGCAGTCGCTTCATCTGAAAATCAGTGTCTTCGCCAAATCCTTTAGCTTAGGTAGTGGATCCCGCCAATCCTAATGGATTAAGAAACGGGATAACACGAAGTAGAAGAAGAAACAAATATATTAACATTTTCATTAACGTTTACTGTCATATCAAAATGCAAAATAGTGGAAAAAAGTTTAAAAGTAAATGTATTAAGTTTAAAAGTACTTTCTCTTACTAAACCCCCCTCTTTCTCTCACTAAAATGTAGTTCCCCTTCATATTTTTTTTTGTATTGAGCCTGATAATGTTGTTTGAGTCCATGATATCTTGATGAAAACGTTCTCCTTGTTCTTCTGAGTACCTACCCCATGTTGTTTTCAAATTTATCGAAATGAGCATGTAGTATATGTAGGTACGTTTAGAGACATAAAGCAACACATAGTTTTAAAGTTTTTCAACATATTTTCAACTAACTATTGGTAATTTTCAACTTTGTTATTCCCTAAAAATCTAGAAACTACTTTAAAACTATTCCAACTTTTTTGTAGAGCATTACGAATTTTTTTTACATCTCGTACTTTAATAAATATACCGCATATACAACAAAATGCTTTCTAGACAACATTTTAACATGAGCATTCTACAAAACAGAAAATTGTTTTGAACTTAATTGTAGACGCTATGGGACAGATAGGACACGTTTATTTTTTTGCGGTACTTTTAAATATACCAGAACTATTTAAAATTTCTACGATAACTCAAAAAATATATACCTATTATCATACTCGTAACTTTATTTTGGAGCATAATGAACTGAAAAATCATAAAATTAATTGTAGGACCTATGCATAACATTATAAAGAGTTTTATAATGTAGGGGTAATCTTTGAAATTACTGATCGATTCTGTAAGTTCTTTCACTAATTAGTGCATTATTTCTGACTATATCTATATCACTATAAATATATAAATAGCCTATATTTAAGCTTTTTTATTTAAGCTTTACAGCTTGGCAAGTCAAACTTATGTGAGTGGAGTCGTCAGCAGTATCTACTTTCAAATATAGTATCTTATACATAATATACGCTATTGTGCTGACTTTCAGAGGTTTCATTTCTTTTACGTTCATATCGTTTTACCCTGGTGCCATCTGCCTGAACGTAGATTTCCCCTTAAATTTTCATCATGATTTGTTGTGCGCTGTTTGCATCCATTATCGGACTTCCCGTACTTACTTTGATGACATTACGGCTCCCTGCAATTTTTCGAGATCATCGCTTCATCTGGCAGGGCTACTCTAATTGCCGATTCAAACCAGAACCAGAACTTTTCTTTCCTAACGGCTATCGGTGCCCACTTCGTCTTGCCCACTGCAAATTGAACTTGCGGTTAATTAAATACAAATACGGTCTTTATAAACTATGTAGTACAGCAATGATACAACCGGTCTTCCGTGAACCGGTCTCCTATGGATATTTGGCATCACTGCTATTACTATATATCCCGGGAGCTCCCTGCGGACCTCAAACACAAATACACTGTATCCTTTCAAAAATTGTTACTTGATCATCTGTACTGTGGAGTATACTTGATCAATCGTGCTGCTCTATACCAAATAACTGTTCTCTACCTCTTTTAAAACTCTAAACTATGTGACTATATACTCATATTTTGAACGCTCGTACCTAACATACTGATTTTAATTCTATTATCCTTCGATGGATACAATTCAGTAACGTGCGGTAACAACAAAGGACTGGACATGTATCGCTAGCTCCCAGTAGGTACGAGATAGCGGGCGTCGTGACGTCACAGTGGCCGCGCCAATCACGGCCAGAGGCGGGCCGCCGGCGCGCGCGCACCGCCCACGCCCGATTAACGGGAAAACTCGGAAAACTTAACGACGCGATGCGAACCACCTAGCGTGCTGCCACTAAGTGTACATATACCAAACATTATGTTCTCGTTTGATCACTTGCAAATTTTTAGTACTTACATAATATTTTTTACAGACATGATGATTTAATCGGTTTACTTTGTATTTACACACGACGCGGCAGAATAATTTACATTACTTATCTGTATTATAGTATTTTAATGAGTGAAATAGGAAATATTTTTAACTGTATTTAGACTAAGTTAAGTATATTAAAAAATTAAGCAAAGAATTTGTTGTATAAAATATTAATTTGTGTACACATTTCGATTCGCTGTTGCGATGGTGTGAACTTACCGGTTTCGTTTTATTGTTTCCGAGGCTGTGTGCCGGTACACAAACAAATATCCGGATAATCGTAATGTAAACAAACACTAGAGAACGATATCTCGGTCCGCGCGCGCTCCCCTTCTGCTCAGCGTTAGTTCTGCGCCGGCCGGGCTGTCGAAGCATAAGGGATTCTTTATTCTCGGTGCGCGCGAGTCGGCCGCACGCGCGCTCCTCTTTCGTACCAACCAAGTACCATCTATTGTCGCAATCCGTAAACATTGTGCCAACAATGAGCTGGGACGACCACAACAGGCCCGGTGACAGGCCAGAAATCGACGAAGCCGTCGGGAGGCTTTTAAGGAATTTCAACTACGATACCATTGTGCCACAGCCATCCAGGTGAGTGTTAGGATTGTTTTAATTTAACAACTTATATGATTTTAATTTGTCGATTTTGCAAAGTTTCTTAACTCTTAAGTTGCGAATTTAAAATATTAATATGTATGCCCTTCTATAACATGGTTTGTATGAATCATCGTAATATAGACACGCGGGCGTTTGTTAATAAACTTTTTCGAAAAATATATACATTTATTTATATTTTACATACATTTTTCGAAAAAACTTATTTAAAAATAAAAGTGTTAGACAATTTTAAAACAAATATCAATCAAACTGTTAGTGTGTTGTAGAAAAATGTTGTGTTTGAAATGGACACCATATAACTATGTGACTAATGCGCAATACTCTTATTTTCTACTAATAGGTATGGGAAAATCATGATTGTAATAGCCTTTCTTATTTGTTTTAACTTTTTTGCCCATAACATAAAGGTGTAAAAGCGAATTAAATGTTAAGAGGGTTTTCTATAAAATTTTAGTAATTAATTAATAAAGAACAAAAATAATTGAATATGTACACAATAAATAGTGCATATAATAGACGCGTATATCTATACCAATATATAAAGCAGTAGAGTTTGTTTGTTTGAACGCGGTAATCTCTGGAACTAGACGGATTTTTAAAAATATTTTTGCATTTTGAATTAGTAGCCCAATTCTTGAGGCTATTCAACATCACGATAGGTACGACCGTTAGAAGCCGAGGAAAAAGAAAGAAAATAGGATAAACGGTTTCCACGGGATGCCGGGATACGCGCAGGCTGCAGCTAGTGGTATACATTTATAAACACAATAGGTACAACAGTATAAAATTTAATGAATTTAAACCCTAGTTGTTGCTTTTTCAACAATATAGCTTTAATAAAGCCTCGTAGTGGTACTTCTAAGTAACTTTTCATCGGTATGCTGTTACCAGCTTTATGATCAATTTTTAGTATCATGATGGAAATACTATTAAATAATCATATCATATGTCAAACCGCACATGGAGTACTGTAGTCACCTTTAGGTGGGTGCACCTAGATACCAGCTAAGACCTTGTGATTTGGTTCAGAGATGAGCTGTGAGAATTGTCGGCAATTCTAAGCTTACACACGGTATTGAGCCCTTAAGTTTAGAAAGAGATTTTGGCTCCCTTCGTGAGCTCTACTGATTGTACAATAGGTTGTGTTCTCAAGAATTGTTCGATATGATGCCGACGGCGGCGGGGAGTTCACCCTCGTAAACTGGAACCGCAGTGGTTGCGTATTGTGCTCTACCAGCGAAGTTTTCTTCCGAGAACTCTAAACTTGTGGAATGAACCCCCTGCCGAGGTTTTCCCAAGGGACTACAGCATGGGGCGTGAGGAAGCGTGAAGTGGTTTTTACTGGGTCGGCAAAGCATGAGCGACATTCCTGGTGTAGCAAATGTCCATAGGTTACGGTAACTGTTTTACCATCAGGCGTACGCATGATTGCCACGTTAGTGGTATAAAAAATACTATTGAACACTCGTATCATATCATATACTTCTACTACTTTGACATCAGATAGGTAGAATAGAATAGTAGCAAAACGACCGGAAATTTATGGGAAGGTAAAGGAGGTTGGTACGGGGACGGACATTCAAAGGGTTGGAGTTGCGGTAGAGATGCTGGCAATTTCAGTAGCCAGGGGACCTTACACATACAACAACTCTCCAAAGAGTTGTCATTTGGCTGCGGTTTTTTTTGTTAGGTGAAAATAACCTCCCCAGACGGGCTGCTTGGATACGCTATTTACGAATACGCTTTTGTTGAAGTCGTACCTCAACATTACAGGATTAATCGAACTCTAGGAGAACTTTACGGTCTCTGGTTTGAAACTAAGCGTGGGTATGTACCACTGAAAATGAAAATGTTTTTATTTCGTTAACAAAAAATGTGTTTACAAACATTATTGGGAGGACTGCCTATTAAGCAAATAATGTTTGTGCCAGACAGACCTGCTCTTTCATAACTTACGTTATTACTAAACACACCTCAAAATAGAAGAATATCACAACAAAATTTGGGATTTAATGTAGGAAAAATATATTGAATTTAAACATTTTACCTTCATTGGTAAAACTGTACGATTGTGTTATTTAATAAATAAGTACTTCCGCATCACTGTAGCTTAGACCTTTCAACCAGGTAGATACTTTTTCTTTAACTTCTCGTAACCACAGAAGATAAATGTCAAGATTTTCATTGATTTTGTTATAGAGATAAGTAGATTGTGCTTCATATTGACGCATTGCAAATTTAGATTTTTTACGAGTACAATGAGCCACCTTTTCTTTCCTTCTCTTAACTTTATTTTTGCTTTTAGCTTTATAAGGTAGGGTTTTGTTTCACTAAATCCGTTTCACTAAATCCGTCTTTTCGGATTTATATACATATATGTAATAATCACTTGCTCGGCGGTGAAGGAAAATATCGTGAGCAAATCCGCACGTCTAAGAAATTATATTTATTGTATTTAAAAGACTGCAATATCTATACAGATAAATAAAATGTCTGTTTGTAATATTAAAATGACCGCTTTTTATTAAATTCATATGGATATATATACGGTACATATACCAAAATATTTATGTCTGTCTGTTTGTTCCGGGTAATCTCTGAAACGGCTGGACGGATTTTGACGGGACTTTCACTGGCAGATAGCTGATGTAATAAGGAGTAACTAGGCTACTTTTATTTTCGAAATTTTATTTATTTTTATTAATATAAATAAATAATAAAAAAATTACTATTCCGCGATGACGAAGTCGCGGGCACAGCTAGTCTAACCTATAATACCGGTGTCATTGGTTGTCCATCTGACAGGTCAAACTATTTACTACTACTACTTAAACTAGACTTCAATAAATAGGATTAAGTCAAAAGTCGGGTCGGGAGGCATACAAACATACGGCCCACCTGATGTAAAGCGGTTACCGTATCCAATGTATGCTTGCTACACATTTACAACACACAGCGTAAGCCTTCAGAACCCGTTATATACCTTTTCCCATACATTTCGCGGTCATACATGACCACACGGGTTTCGAAGGGCGTGTATCAGTGGTGTGATGCCACCTTAGCTGCTAACACAGCAACTCCTTAGGAGCTTACCGGTTTTTTTTAAAATATGTAAGTAACGTGAAAATATGTATATATGTACGAGTATATCTTCACAGGCAAAGAGAACAGAGCACCATAAGACGCGATCCTTACACACCTCACTCGCTTCATTAACATTCATAGATGTTTTCATGCACGCTCATCGGTTGCTCCTGGTGAGTCAAGGTTTTCCTCGGCTCCTGCACCCTTCCACTTACGCGTTGTATCTGTTTCTGTTTGAAAAATGGTAACGTGATTAGGTCCTACTAATATATTCGATTCATAAACACCCCATTTAATATTGTTAACAGTAGTTACCTACTATAAGTAACTCAGTTATTGAAACTTAGTATAGCCCCTAGCTCTATTTCGAACGATTATACCATTAGGTGTGATGAGCGCTGCAACGGAAGCCATCTCAAGTGCTTGCTTATGTAACGCATAAATAACGTAATAGGAGTATTTAAATTACTAACATTACGCCTATGGTTTTTAAGAATAGCTGAACAATTAATCCATAGTTTTAGTTAAGTAGATAGCTTAATGTATTTATTGCTGAATTTGTATGTTTACTCGATGACAACAAGCATACGGCCTGCCTAATGGCAAGCTGTTCGAGTGGCCTATGAACACTTGTAACTCCACTCTTGTTTTGCCGACTATGTAAAAACCTCTTCACAACTTTTATTTCGCAACTTTTTTTTATACTACGTCGGGAGGCATACAAGCATACGGCCCACCTAATGTGAAGCGGGTACCGTAGCCTATTAACGATTGCTATATATTAATTATCACTCGCGCGATGCCTCCTCTGCTGCTTACACAGCAACTCCTTGGGAGCTTACTGGAGACCTCACTCACACGCAGGAACACAACACTCTTTAAGGAGTTGTTATTTGGCTGCGGTTTTGTGTGAGGTGGAGGTACTTCCCCAGACGGGCTGCTTTGACGCGCCCTACCTCAAAACTTGGGAGTTCTCGAAGAAAAAAGAAATTTTCTCGGGAACCGCACAGTACTTAGCCATTGTGGTGCCAGCGTGTTAGGGTGAGAATTCCCCACTATCGATGTGCGGTGTGGCTTTAAACCACCAGTTTTTGACCACAGTTGTATAATCGGTAGAATACACAAAGAGTGGAAAATTCTCCTTAAACATAATTTCTCAAAACTGTATGTAAGTTTAGGATCTTCTCCAATTCTCACAGATCATCCCTGAACCAAGTTCCAAAGTCCTGGCTGGTATCCAGGTGCTCCCGCTCAAAGGTGACTAGGTATACCAAATACTCTATGTGCGATTTGACTTGAGACTGTACGCAAAAGTTCTATGTTCTAAAACTATTATGGATATATTTATGTGCTATGTTTTGTAGAAATCAATAATATAGTAGTAGATGCAAGTTTAAACATTCACGGTGATTTATAACATTATTGAAACACAGTATTTACGGCGATTTGTTTTTGTATTTTCCCCTATATTTGGTTGAGGTGAGTGCGGCCACAGTTTAATTGGAGAAGAATTCAATAAATATATATAACACTTGTATGTGAGACCATAATACTGCGGTGTTTTGGATACTCATATTCTTATTTACACGTTACCAAAACCCGGAGAAGTACTTGCATGTTGCATGTTTTGTCACTGTGTTTATTTGTCCGGGCTTATCTCCGAAACAGCGAAGCCGATTTTGACAAAACATTCATTGGTAAATAGAGGACTATTCAAAGAATAATCTTAACTTATATTCCCTAAATGTTTAGGGTTTCCCCGTAAAATAACAGAACTGCTCCAATTAGAGGCAAATCTGTTATTTTACGTGGTAGTGATATTTTTTTAGCTATTGTAAAGAATACACATTTTTGGAACATATTCATGTCAAAATCAACATTTTTACCAAATAGGCTTAGGTTATGAACCCCCAATCCTGATGGATCCTGAAACGAAATAATGCTAAGAAAAAGAAGAAAATGGCAAAGTCAAAGCATATCGAGCCCAGGAAAAAAAATGTACATTAATTCACGTTCATTAATAATCGAATGCACTTTTACAGTAGTTATTTAAAGGAGTTAAAGCACGTACTATGTGTGTTACGAGAACGAATCAGCGAGTGATTTCTAGTATTTAATAACAGTGATGAAATTGGACAAATTTTTAGCTATAACCAAAATCTACTAAGACCAGAATCAAGTCGTTAGTTCATTCGTTTTGTAGATCGCCTCTATTTTCATACGTCGCAAATTGCTTTTAAAGTTCCATTCCAGAAGGATACCAACGGAACCCTATTGCTCGGGCTTAGCTGTCTGTCCATCTGTATGTACGTCCGTCTGTCATAGGGCTATATGTTAGGAACCATAACAAAAATAGAAGGGGGTCCCTGTACAAGAAATATGTTTTCTCGGCATTTTTTTTACGGTACGATAGTACCGAACCCTCCGTGTACGAGGCCGACTCTCTTATTTGATTTTATTTAAACTCCTTGGGTTTTAGACTCCAAAATTCAAGCTTAGAGTTAGATGAGATTTCTTTTGCATAGTAGACATTTGGATATATACTGGCTACTAATAGGACTAGAGGAAGCAAACACTTGCAGGAGGGTAGTCCTCCTGCAAGCCAAGGTAAACATTAATTGAAGATATGAGTGGCTTATCATGCCATCATCATCATCTTTAGAGTAAAAGAATATCTCAATTGAATGTGGTGTAACCTGCCCATCAATAAATGGAGCCATGGGAAACTGTCGAAGTCGAATATTTAACAAGCATGCCAATGACGTTCATAGCACAAAAAGAGCTTTACATCAGGCGGACCATATACGTATTTTCCACCTGACCTCACGAAAGTGATAAACATAAGCTAATTACTTGATTGATTTGAATAACTGTTATAATATTCATACATACATTCATATCATCACGCCTCTCTCATATTGGGGTAGGCAGAGACTATGGAACGCCAGGTGCACCGATTTGACCATATCCCTCTCGCTTCTTCCACGCTCATCAACCTCTTCATGCACGCTCTTCGGTTTTAGGTGCTTTTGATTAGTCCCTTTTTCAACACATCACCAAAAGAATATGAAAAGTGCGTCTAGGGCGGCCGCTCCGAAAATCTCCATTATAATATCTCATTGTTTTTCAAAATGAATCCCCTTGTCTTTAAATATTTAATCCAATAATTTTCTTCTGTCAAAATTTAGTCGATCCACAAGGGGTTTCCCATGCATACAAAGCATAGCTGATTAAATAAGATACCTTATTATTACTTTTGACGAGCAATTCTCGTATATGTGTATTCGTATATATTTAGTGTATCTCGGAAATGGCTCTAACGATTTAAATCAAATTTTGGTAAAAAAAAGTAATTACTTACAAATTACATACTATATATATATGATATAGGCTACATTTTGCACTTACTGACGCTAAGTAACTTACGTTATTTTGGAACTAATTGATTAAATGATTTATTACTTTAAAACGTTGATAAACTTTGTATAGAATTCAGATAAGTTACAATGTTTTAACTGTGGTTACCTTTCATACAAATATCTACAATATATTATTACTTCATATCTATTGAATAATTTAGTTTAGTGGCAAACAAGTAAATTTAACTGTGTACTTACACTCGCAGTTATTTTTATTTGTTTGCCACTTGTTATAATACCTACTACGACGAAAGGCAAAATAATATACACCCTGCCTGATAAGAAGCGGTTACTGAAGTCTGTATAACTAAAACTGGTGGAAACCTAGCAATACAGTAAGGAAATATCACTCACACGACCTCCACTTATTTGCCACTGGTTGTAATGTTACGACGAAATGCAAAATAATACACGACCCGCCCGATGAGAAGCGGTTACTGAAGCCTGTATAGCTAAAACTGGAGGAAAGCTAGCAATAGAGTAAGGAAATGTGAACGTGTGAGTGGTACACGACCTCCACAAGCTTACTGGTGATCTCATTTACTCGTAAGAACACAACAGTCTAACAATCTAGGTAGTCCCTATTTTGCAGTGATCTTCTAAGATTATAAATCTTTATTTTTTTTATATTACGTCGGGAGGCATACAAGCATACGGCCCACCTGATGTAAAGCGGGTACCGTAGCCTATTAGCGCTTGCGATATATTAATCATCACTCACTCGCAGGAACACTACAACCCTCTAGGGAGTCATTATTTGGCTGCGGTTTTCTGTGAGGTGGAGGTACTTCCCCAGACGGGCTACTTTGATGTGTCGTACCTCTCTTGAAATTCTAATTTGCATAAAGAAATTCAGTTCACATTAACATAAAATAGTATCGATTCTACAGCATATTGGCAAGATTCTACATTGATTGAAATCATAGCGGAATAAAGTTTTATCCGCAGAATAACTAAGATACATCTCAAGACCGTATTTCATTTCATTGCGTTGGTTTTTGCACCCCGTATCCATGAAGGAAACAATCTATGGATTAAACTGCCACGAGTCGGGGCGTAAAGTAGAATGCGCTGCTCTTATTGGCTAATTCACGGGCCAACATCGCCTCACTTATCGGTTCATTGCTTAAAATAAAAGTAAAAAAAACATCTCATTGGTCAGTGGATTGGTATCGCTGAGATATTTAGTCGCTAACTACATTTCGGTGACTGAGGGGGGCTTCATGCGCCGTCAAGTGGTTTATTGGTTTGTGCCCGTGGCACTCTAATCGATCACGCAAATTAGATACGGTCGACCACAACGTATCGATAAATGCGTTCAGGTATCTGGAGTACCTCCGTGCTCGGCGTGCCCTACGTTAAGCAGTCGGTGCCGACCTTTTTTCGATAAATAAGTCTTTCGCTTAGTCGTTAAGCTAAGTTAAGAGAAATGACGTAATAAATAGCGCGATTAGAGAAGATTGACAAGAACTCCCTGAAGGTTTATTGTGTTCCTGCGAATGAGTGAGATTACCGTAAATTACTAAGGTAATAACTCAAGGAAATGCCGGCCCTTTAAATACCTCGTCACGCTTTTCTCGAAAAACTCCTTATCCTTGTAGATCGTTGAGACCAGCCATGCAATTCTGTAAGAGCAAACATCCTTACATCCTCGGAAACATCGGCTGTTATAGCCTTGAACATAAAATTGTCCTTAGTGTCGCTTTTCATGGTTGTGCGACACTAGCGCCGCAAGGCTGCGTTTGGAATTGGAATTCTACAAGGCAAACAGCCTCGCGTACGCTTACAGCCTTATAGAATACCTCAGAATACAGAATAAACCAGAAGGAGCCTACAGCCGATAATACATGCCGTCAACTGTGTCCAGAAACAATTCGCAATCCCCCGCACTCCTCATTCTTCCCACCCGTACAGTGTTGCTAGCTTAGTGAGAGTTCGCCTCTTTTAGGGTAAATTAAAAGTGTAATATTAATATTAAAGATGTTATATTAATATACTGTTATGCATAAATAAATGTTTTAGTAAAATAAAACACAAGTAATTTACAAAAAATATGTCTTTACTTAGGTACATTTTGTTGTACTAATAATATTGCCGTTTTGATTCTGAGGTAATCAATACATTTTTACGTTTCGACAAATGAAGAAGTCTTGCTCTTTGCTTTTATAATTTCATCAGTGGGGAACTGAAATTCCACATATAATAATTATAATAGTTTTACACAAAACATTTTTGTAAAAAACTATTATTTACACAATTTCACATGAAATAATAATAATTATTGACTTAATAATAATGATTGAAATATTATTAACTAATGTTTTCGGTATATAGACTATATACCAAAAACATTAATAAAAAAGTCTCTATCTATAACTTCACGCCAAATCCCTTACGGGGTAGGCAGAGAGAACCGAGCGCCACGCGACTCGATCCTTACATACCTCACTCGCTTCTTTCACATTCATTGCTCTTTTCATGTACGCTCGCCGGTTTCTAGGGCTCCTGACATCACCTTCTGATAGAACACGACCAAGTTGATCATGATAGGTAAGTCTTGGCCTTCCCCGGCTCCTACATCCTTCCACTTGTGCATTGTATATCGGCTTCGTCATTCTTTCATCCTGCATTCTTTCTACATGTCCGAACCAACGGAGCATGCCTCTTCTTATTTTAACACCGACGCTCTCTTTCAGACCAACTAATAAAAAAATACTAATAAAAAAAGTAGGGAAAAGAAACCAGTAAAACTGGTAACATGAACAAAATGGACTCGCCCAAATTGTTTACCACTATCAACGAGTAAAAGAAATTCATTATTTAAATAAAATGAGATGTAAATGCGCTAGTTACACATGAAATGTGATCCCATCTTGTTTTTTTATGCTTCTAACTGCGTTCTTGCAGGTGGGAACCGCACAAGACGGCATTATTTAATAAAAACTATCGAGAATTTTTTACGCGTAAGAGACACGGTGGCCAAATATATACTAGTCATCCAAATGTCAAACTACTCTCATTGAGAGTAGTTTGTATGGCTTCAGTTTTGGGCGTGTTCGCGGTTTCTGGTTTATTCTGTATTCTGAGTAGAATACCAAATAAAAAGCCGTGATGGCAGTAAACGATGTCAAAGCTGTGACATATGTGATCACAGCGACGCACACAGTCATTACGAGTCGCTTAGAGAATTGCATGGCTGGGGAGTTGCTGACCCTGTAAGAATCTCTTCACACCTTAGTACTACAACTTAAGTGTCATAACGTCATAAGTCATATATTGGACTGTTTGGTACATTGGATTAATAGAACAATGATAGCCCAGTCTCCTCCAACCAACTGTCCTCGGTTCCTGGCATTGTACCGCTAAATTCACCTTCGCCGCCGAGCATGTGATATACAATAGAAATCACGAATTCAGTATCAAGATTCAAACCAGGGACCATCGCTTAATAGCCTGACTCTTTGCCACTGGGGTAGTACTACTCAATATTTGCCAGCTTGCAAAAAAACTTGTGCGATTAGAAGCCATGGATATGGTCACTGCCCTTTATGAATTTATAAATTCGTCAACTGGCTGAAAACGAACGTACACTCGCTACTTGTCTATGCTCCCATTATGCTTTATGGTTTTGACCTTAGAGCTCAGCAATTATTGATTAAATATACTAAATAAATTATAACATTATAGGATAAGACCAGCATTAGCCAACCCGGGTCAGCGGCGCTCTCTGCCAGAGTGACACTTGATCCCGCTTTAATTGAATAGGCACTATGTTATCTGTTATCTGCTCCTTGTTTATTAATTTCCTGTCAACTGTCGGCGTTTCACATCATCTTGGATTATAGGTAGGTATGGCTATAGAATATTATTATAGACAAGAAATAATGACGCATTTTTACACAGCGTATATTGGTTATTCTTACTAACACGTCTACGCGTTACGCTCTAGTCTTGCTCGCGTGGTAACCGTTAACTCGGCTAACGCAAAACCTCCTATATATATATATATATATATATATATACTTATATACTGCAACATAGCATACTATATCAGTCGGAGTACTCATCATCCTCACTGTGCTCTAATTCTCTTTCGAGTTGGAGCCTCTTTTGCTACGATACACCACGTGGAGTTGAAGCTAGTTTTGGCTCGAAAGGACCACTTGTACCTAAAAATATTAAAACCTACCGCTCCAAGAAGAAATTTCTCCGTAATAACAAGTCTGGCCATAAATACTGTTACATAGAAACATTTCTTTTTTTTCAACTCTTTCCTTATTTTAAACTTGGAACGCGTAATTGAAAGAAGTTTTTAATAATTTAAAAACTTCTTTCAATTTACAGAAAGAAGTTTTTAACTATTTAAAAACTTCTTTAAATTTCCCGCCGTTTTACATATTTTTTCCGCGTTTATTTTCAAATTGCAATATGGAATAGGGTGTTAAAAAAAATAGGATTGCAGTGATTGCCTTGCACAAAGTGGGTATGGAGCCATTGGTAATATTCAAGACACTTTAAAAGCTTGGTATCAGCCGTATGTTCATATATCGTACTATCGACAGATATACCTACCAACACTTCCTCTCTTGAAGACCCATAAAAGATCGGGGCGATCGTGTGTTGTTAGAACAAAGACTGTTAATTCTGTTAAAGCCAAAATTCGTCGAAACTCCATTAGGAAACAAAAAATCATATCGCGAGAAATGGAGATTCCCGCTAGGACTCCGTCATGTATAACAAAGCAAGACCTGAAACTAGGTGCTTATCGTGGATATACAGGACATGCTCTAAATCAATCCCTACAGTTGAAGGGTGTGAAACGCCTTCTCTCCCGATATGCAGGTGAAAGGCACAGAAATATTCTCTTTACTGGTGAAAAAATTTTCACGGTTGAAGAGCACTACAACAAGTACACAAGTGTACGCACATAGTTCTAAAGAAGCCGCTCAAATGGTCGGAAAGGTACAACGCGGTTATCATTCTGCTTCTATAATGGTTTGGTATGGAGTATGTTATCAAGTGTGTAGTGACTTTCATAAACATGTACATATATGTATATAAAAGTAACTATATATAAGTTTTATTAAGAATAAATTCCTTCATAAGAAAATAAATGCATATTAATTTGTAACAGAACTTATGGCCGGACTAGGTATACTAGCTGCATCATATAGTAGAGCCGGTTTTAATACAAAATCTGACTAGGCAGACGTTTAAATTAAATAAAAATTACTTATATTGTTATTTAATTTGAATCCAAATGACGAGTGTTGAAAAGTCCAGTCTCCTAGACGGAGGGTTTGACCACGCTCCTACAGACGCCTGCATTGGATACATTCAATTTTAGCATAAAAAGCGGCGTATCAGTGGCAAGTATCGGCGTTTTAAGTAATCACTGACCGCCATCGGTGGCGTGTCGCGAGTGGCAGACAGTGGCGTGTCGCGAGTGGCAGACAGTGGCGTGTCGCGGGTGGCAGACAGTGGCGTATCATTGCACACGTGTACCTAGCAAGTGCTATGTATGCTATGTATGGTATGCTGCACACGTGTGGGACGAGTCCATACAAAACGTATAAAAATTATACTAACATTTTTTTATACAACGTCAGGAGCCATAAAAGCATGCGACTCACCTGATGTAAAGCAGTCACAGTAGCCTATGAACGCTTGCAACATTTTAAGTTTCACTCGCACGATGCCACCTCTGTTGCTAACACAGCAATTCATTAGTAAATAGCTTAATGGTGACCTCACTCACTCGCAGGAACACAACGATTCCAGAGTGTTGCTATTTGCCTGCGGTTTTTTGTGAGGTGGAGGTACTTCCCCAGCTGAGCTGCTTTGATGCGCCCTACCTCACTTAAACATTTGTCGCTAGCCAATGGTGGCCGCCGCCCACCACCCGTGGCTCATTTGCGCAGAGCCTAAAAAACAATTTTGATAGGTTAATATACAAAATACGAGTATTAATGTTAGGATAAAGAGGAACGCAAAGCTCTCAAATATTACATACTAGCTGCTGCCCGCGGCTCCGCCCGCGTGGAGTCAAATAACGTAGCCTATGTGTTAATCCAGATCATAATCTATCTACGTGCCAAATTTCATTCAAATCCGTTCAGCCGTTTAAGCGTGAAAGAGCAACAAACATCCATCCATACAGACAAACTTTATTTATTTTTTAAATAGACAGAATGATCTGTCAAACAGCACTTGTTAAATTTGGTGTACTGTTGTTAAAACAATGTACCTACAATATTCCAATCGATCGATAATATCACCGCATTGGTTTCAAATATGTAAACAACTTATTCGACAACGTACTCGCTCTCTGAAAAGGGATAGAAACGTAGAATGCCGAAATGTAACCGAAGTGGCAACTAAAAGTGAATTCGCTTTTGATAAGATAGAATAAACATTGAAAAAAATGCAACGCATTATTACATTGAGTTTTATCGTACGTATATCTTTATACTCGTAGGTACCATATTTCGTCCGTGTGAGTTTTTTTTTCATCTTCCTGCCTGTTACGGATTTATTTCCGCGTAGCTGCGATAGCGCTCCTGCGCAAACACTCATAGTATGGGGCGCTTATCTCCACCAGGGAGTCCCCGACTGCGGAACTCTCATCTCGCCTTAATTGTTTTATTCAAATATTTATACATTAAAAACTTACTACCTATGTGTTAAGTCTACGAGATCCGTAGCTCTGGTGCCGAATATAATATGAGATTAGTTACCATTTATACAGTCCTATTATTTATAGATTATTTTGTTATTTATAGACAACGCCTGGAGGCATACAAGCATACAACCCACATACAGCATATCAACGCCTGTAATACCCACTCGTGAATTAACCATCACTCGCCTGGTGTGACATCTGCTGCTAACACAGCAATTTATTCCGACCTGTTAAATAAGTAAAGAAATTTAAATAAAACGGAGCCTGAAGAGTGGCACGGGCTATGTCATACACACAATAGGTTCTATTTCAATTATATACTTACTAAGTTAGATAATTTCAACTAATTGCATCAAATCACTAAATGCTTTTATAAAGTATTTGAAACCTTTTAGTATAAAATATATAAGATAATACTTCGGAGTTTCAAGAGGCTTCTTCCATAAAACTTCACAAACCACTAACAGTAGCTACCTACTTTACACCAGGTGAGCCGTTTCCTTGTGTGCCTAAAACAAAGCCAGTAAAGCACTGCCTCACACTGTCGCACACAATCAATAAATATCAAAACAAAGACAAGGTACGAATGAGGTGAACCACGCTGAATTACGAAAAAACCGATTTAATTTTGTCTTTGTATAGATAAAATTAATTCGATTAATTAAACGTAATTACAACTAAAAAGAAATGTAAATGATATCATAATATTTTTCATTTTTTTTAATTCAGATATTTTCTAATAAATGTGAAAATATTGTTTTCGCGTCGATGTTTACGTTTTCTGGCAATTAATGAAAGGATATATTTGATAAGAACTTATTTCAGTCACTCTCCACACATAATCTCCCATATAATCAACAGCAAACTTATTCTCACACGTATAGCTTTTTTATACCATTGATAGACACCTTCTATTGAACGCGAAGAAAACAAAGTATTTGAAAGAGAATAAACCAGAACCAATGTAAGGATTACGGTTGATGATTAAGTGTTGGAACAAGTGGATGAGGTTGTATAGCTTGGATGCGCTTTCAGCAGGGATGGAAGGTGCACCGCTGATGTGGAAAGACGAATGAGCGCTGGGAATACTGTAAATGGAGCGCTGGAATAACTTCTTGGCAGTAAAACTTCCAAATCTGCCATCGCTATACCTACACATTGCCGTTCTGGTGCCAACACTTAGTTATAAAAGCGACAGCTGGGTATGGCAGAGAGCATGAAAGTAGGATAAACGCGGTCGAAATGAGAGCGTTGCGTAAAATTTGTGGCATAACGCTTGTAGACCGTATTCGCAATGATGATGTTAGAAACAAAGTTGGTCTACAAGAGTGCGTCGGTGTTAAAATAAGAAGAGGCATGCTCCGTTGGTTCGTAGAAATAATGCAGGATGAAAGAATAACGAAGCAGATATACAAGGCAAAAATGGAAGGATGTAGGAGCCGAGGAAGGTCAAGAATTACCGACCATAACCAAATTGGTCGTACTCTATCAGAAGGTGATGTGGTCTTATGCAGGCGAGCGTGCATGAGAAGGGCAATGAATGTTAAAGAAGCGAGTGAGGTGTGTAAGGATCGAGTCACGTGGCGCTCGGCTTTCTCTGCCTACCCCACAAGGGATTTAGCGTGAAGTGATATATATGTATATAGAAGGTGGCAAATACGCTTAAGACCTGCCTGATGGCACACCAAGGGTACGTGATCGACCTTGTGGAAGTGTCTTCACGCCTTTTTTGCAGATTCTCATGCTGTAGTTCTTAGTGAAAGCCTCGGCAACCTAATACCTCTTAAGTTCGGGTATGAGGGAGTTCTCAATAGAAAACTTCTCTAGAATAGCCCAGTCATACGCGACCATTGCGGTTGACATCATATCGAACAACTCAGAAATAAGTTTTTCTGGATGTGTAGGTAGTGTTAAACCAATTGAACACAAAGAAATGCGAAGCAAAGAATCGTTACGAATCGGTCTTCGTTAGAGAAATTTTACCAGCAATGAATGTCTCAGTTTACATTCGAAACCACGTTGACTGCAGCCTCTTAACTAACAAGTTTAGATACCCCATACTTTTTAAACAAATCATGTCTGTTTTCGAAGGTAACAGTCAAAAACAGTTCGGGAGGCTTGCAAGCACTTTTTGGCATTGAAGCAATGTGGGAGAGTACACTTTAAATCCATTCAATCTAAATGAAATCTGTACCCCAACAAATTGGATGAATAGGATTGATAAGGCGATAAATAGCTTTGCAGACAGTTCCACTGCGGCGATACAATAAATTGCATTAGAATCTGAAAATATTGGACCTTTTTGCTATACAATTCTATTAGAAAACCCAACCTCTTTCGTGCACATGCAATAAGTTATTTTATTATCAAAACGTGTGTACTTTGGCTCTATGATTCACATTACCGTATTTTGCCCGACTGTGAAACGTAGCAGAAGTCGAATCGACTGCGAGGCGAACGCTCGCTAATTGCTCAGTAAATCATTAAACATCTGCACCATTCTGTTAGTTTTCCACTCGTTAACATAGATTCTCATTACTGCTGTACGAAAGGTTATATCAGGTTACACATAACTTTTCATAAACTTTAGAATCTAATCTAAGAGTACATTTCCAAATACACATATACATATTGGTCTAACTATAATGTCGTTTCGAAATTTCATGATCATTAAGCTATTTTACTTCAGTTTGCACATGAGTTATTCAACTGAGTATATTAGAGATCGAACGATTTCATCATCATGAGCCTATACGTAAATATTCGCTGTTGGATGCAAAGGTGTCTACTATATTCAACAATCCGCTTGTATCTCTTTCGAGGTCATCAGCCGATCTAGATTTTTTTAAATACATACCACCATCTGGAGATGTATTTACATTGTCTCGGAAAATACGTAACTTATTTTTTGATATCTCATACACCACTCAGAACAAGACAAGCCAGGTTCGTGCACACAATTACTTGTCTTCTGGGGGAATAGAATCCACGACTGTTGCTGTTAAAATAGCGTTTGCCATCCACTCGACCACCAGTGTAGTCAAAAAAATCTGTGTAGAGGGGAGCTCCCAATGCTTCATTCGAACTATAGAGATGCCACCTCCCGCAACATAAGCGATTATAAATACTATTATTTCGTTTCCTCCATTGCAGTACAATAAAATTTAGCAGGCTGTTTAATGTGTAGATTGCTTTTACAAGTAGATTTGAATGCCATCCATTTGAAATGGATTTAGTAAGAATAATATGTATATATAGCATAACTAATCTCATTATAAGAAGTTCAGACGGTCGTGTAGCTTGAAAACGTAAGAATCAAGATTGCTTTACATTAGTATCATTATAGTATAGTAATACTCAACATGAACCATTAGATGTACATTGCACATTGAATCAAGTCACGCATCGAATAATTTTGTTGTGCAAGAACACTTCACTTCCTCTATCATAGCCGTAAAAGTAAAAAATCTAACATTCATTAATTAAGACGTATGCTCAAAGTCCGCCAGATTAACATTTCCTCGCCTAGCTATGCTCCGAGTGCACAAACAACTTAGTTTGTGCAGTGATTGTTGCCTGCACAATAAGTGGGGGCGCAAACAAGACACACAGGTGCCGCGACTCCCTGCAGGAACTGGCGTAGAGGCCTGTTTGCACAGGCCACTTCGCGCCCTCGCCTTGCCGCGCCGCGCCCTATGCCTACACCATACTTTGACATTTGAACTTTCATATTCGTGGAGCTTTATGATAGCTAACATTTACATTCGAACTTACACATGTTACTACTCTTCATTCATTTAGATGTACCATAAACCCAACATCACATAGGTAGGCATATTAGGTCAACAGTAGAGCCTAGGTAGAGACAAGTATTAAGTTGTGTAAAAAACAAAGCACTACGAAACACATTAGTAAAGCATCGTTTTTTTATATTAAATAGCAATAATTATATTCATCTTCTACTCAAATAACAGGGTTTGGTTCTTTTTAAGTAGTGAGAAATTCAAAATTAAGGGCAAATATGATAATGGAGTACAAGCGATGTATAAGTAATGAAATCCTAATATTTATGAAATTGTGTTTCAATATCGGCCAAAAGAGTTAAACGTGTTGTGAACTAATCTCAAGAATAGTCCATACCATGGAAAACCGACACACTTCATTCTGTTTTGATAACGGAACATTATAGACCAATGCCTATTAATTTTCTAATACCAAGCTAAAATATTATGACTGCCTGCTATTTGGGAGAAAAATGATAATCTTGGTATGCTTGGTGTGTTTAAACGAAACGTGATGGTTTATCTTTTTTTAAATGGTGAACGAGTCCGGTGGTTAGCAATGCTACATTAACATCAATGTTCGTAGATTCGATTCGATTTCTAGTGGTCTAAGTGATTTAAGAGTGGTAAGATGCATCAAAGTAGCCCCAGTGCGAATTACCATCATCATACAGAAAATTGCAGGCAAATGGTAAGTGCAGCGAGTGAGTAAGATTACCAGTTGCTGCTGTAGCAGCAGAGGTGCAACGCGCGAGCAATATATATATTACAAACACACTGCGTGAGATGCGCTCTGAATGTCTATTCCAACCAATCAGTGCGACGTGTAATGGGTTAACGATAGCCATATACGTAAGAGTGAGAATCGTTAAAGTCACAAGATCAAGCAAAGATTATTGAGTGAGACTATTAAATGTCAATTGAATACGAAGTTGCATTGTATTCAAAAGAAATTTGATTCTTCCAAGTTTATATTGTGTCGGCCTGCAACTTGTACATTCGTAATGAATTTAAACAACTGAATTTCGGCATTTCGGCACGGGCTTTTATTTGTATTATTATAATAATATTATTATAATAATACAAATGAAAGCCGTGAAATTCAGTTATCATCTAGTTGGCCTGATGATGAAGCGGGAATGTGCGCAACGGAATCCTTGAATGGCTATACCATGAAAACAATCGATTTTAATTTAAGTACCTACTAAGGTGGATTTCAAACAAGTGTAACGGCACGTCTGATGCCAAGCAGTAATCCTAGACTATTGCTTGACATCTGACGTTTCGTTATGTTTAGATACTTGCAACCCAAATTATCACTGATGCTTTGCCAGCTCATTTTTTAATTCCCAACTTTTTGATGACCTTACATACTTGTATAAATGCACCCACCCTTCAGAATTGGATTTTGAAGGTACGTTATGTGTGTCTTGTGATGAGCGTCCTACCCGTGCTCATACACCATTCAATCCTCAATTAACATGCCAGCATGTTACCAGCCTTTCAATAACCTATCAACTTTCAATAAATCTCAACTGTTGTGCCAAATAAAATGTAGTGGGTATCAGCTAAATCTTGACTCGGTTCTAGATATGACTGCAGTAAGCTACCTTAGGACGGTTTTAAACGCCATAATATATATTTAATGTAAGTATGGGCAAATGTGATAGACGTGGTCATGAGCAATTACGACTGATCGACATTCAGAAAGCGCATCATCCAATGTTCTCATATTATTATCATCATCTCACTCATCTTATTGTTCATAGCATTATCCCCTTTCCTAACCCATTAGGATTAGCGGGGCTCGCTACATAAGCCTAAGGATTTGGCGAAGATACTGATTATTAGATGGAGCGACTGGCGTCAAATACTCATCACTCTGTGTTAATTAAGTACATGCTTACGCAGAAGAGCGAGTTAAGACTGTACTGGGGAAGTACCTAGGTACTCCTACCGGAGTCTCTCTAGTAGACAGCATGCACCACTTGCAGGTAGAGTAGACTCGAATCTAAAAATAATAGGAATAAAAATGATGGAAGCCGCTTACAATATTTATGCTTAACATATTTGTGTTGGCGAATTCGCTTCGCTTATTTAGTTTTTATTAACCATCAATTTATATATGAGCGGCAAGTGAACTTTCAAATATAATTTCGTAGAGCAAAAGCGTTCAACGCGTTCATCGAATTTCATTAGCTTTAATTCGACACCTCACTAAGCAACGCACTACTAGTATAGACAAATTGTATGTTATTCAAAGTGTTAGGCTGGGAGTACAACTAAAGCCAAGGTCCAAATATTGACAGAGTGTAATCTGGTCGGCGCTGTATGTGCGGTTAGCGGGCACTCGGTAATGCACGCGGTTAGCACCGCAGGCGCGCTTCATTACCGCATGCACGCCTATTTATTCGGAACATCTTTCGATTTTATTCGCAACAGCTGAGAATATAGTTTTTGGAAAATAGCTATGAAAATATTTATTGTAAAAGTCTGGGGTGTAAGTAGTCCATTATCGTATTTAGAGTAAAAATCAACCTCACTTGCAAGTATACCCTATTAATTAGCAAACGAGGAAGGATCTGGCGAAAGTGAGACAGAACCTTGAAATAACCTATGAAGATCCAATGATACGATTTTGCATAGAAAATATGGGGGGGGGGGGGGGGGTTCTTATTGGCTCGTTCACGGATCAACAATCGACATCGAGTCATTTATTGGTTTATTGATTAAAATATGCTCGAAATGCTGATATGAGGGGGGCCTCCTTCATTCAACGTTATGTGGTTTTAAGGAAGCTCGCAAAAGTGTTGTTTTTCTGCGTATGAGCGAGGATTGCCAGAGAAGATGCTGTGTTGGCAGCGAATGTGGCATCGCGAAATCAGACGAGCCGTATACTTGTTTGCCTCCCGGCGTTGTATAAAAATAGGATATGGCGTAACTGCACAAAAACGCTACTCATACAGAAATCATTAACGGCCACCTCCGACCACCATGGATAGATAACCAGAAATACACACAATTATAAATTTCATAATGACACAACAATTAGAAGTGGTTAAAAATTACATAGATACGTACAATGTTACAACCATCAACTCGAAAATATATTATTGTATGACCTATTTTTTATGTTACGTAATCATATTAAAATTAAAGTGGTTGCAATTCGGTTCCTCATCATCTGACAAATTCGATGGTACAATGTTATAATAAGAATATATCTTTTTATAAACTTTTCCTATTAATTTCGAGTGACACTTTGCCACGTTTTTTACATGAATTCAATATCTTCGTAAACTTATATATATTTATTTATATGAAAATTATAAAGTACTATTAGTTTTTGATGTAATATTGATTACTATCTTGTTAAATTGTCTAAATGTTTGTGTAGAAATTCTTCCTGTATGTATATGTAATAGTATATTTCATTATAAGTGCGGAAAGCCTGTCATGTCATTGCAAAGAGTTTAGACAAATGTCTACCCGAGCCGAGGACCAGCCGAAGGCGAGGGTTGACAGTCGGAAAGAATATAAGCAGCGTAGACAGAGTATATAGATAGACGCGTCATCAGCGTATAGGGGTATGAGATAGAGATAATAAACATAACTTTGTAATCTACATGCCATACACAATAAGTATTGCCACTACGCAACTTTTAACCTCATTGATGGGGTAAACTTGGAACATAATCGGTTACAATCAGAACAGGGGACCGGACATTTCGAAAAGTAATTCAATCATAAAAGATTAATTTGAATTACTTTTAGAAATGTCCGGTCCCTTGTTGTGATTGTAACCGATTATGTTCCAAGTTTACCTTATTTATTTGCCATTGGACCCTCGTAGATACTTAGACACGTCTTACATTTTTTTTAAATATAATCTTATTGGATCTTATTCAATTCTCAATATTACTATTGTTCTTTTTTAATCTGCGAATATTTCGGAAATGATCATTAGAGAAGAAGAAATGTCGAAACAAACTTGCCAATATAGGTCACTTTTAAAATTGCCAATTTGATATTACAATAAATTCACATCAGCGTATTGGTACAATAATGATATTAAATGTAGAATTAAAGTTTATGTTTGTTAAGGAATGATAGTCTGTGCTGAATTATTTCCAGACATCTTTGTCAATCACATATTCACCAGTTCTATAATAAGCTCTTTTTACAAAGAAAATTTTTAATGTGATTTTATAAATTTTCTTTGTAAAATTATTATACATTTTACATATGCAGCGGAGCTGAGCTTACCGGCAAATTTATTTATGTGGGGCCCCATTGTAATTTGGAGTCTACTGTAATTCTAAGAAACGCAGTATTATTAACGAATTCTAATTTATTATTCCCAATGAGCACTTCTGTATTGGGAGAAATCACATTCGGAAGACTAAATTTGATGCATTTGCTTTTAGTCGAGTTTAGAAGATTACTACATGTGAACCAGTTTAAAATAGAAGACATAACACCATTTACCTTGTCAATGTTTTCACACCGGCGAGTGACATTAAAAATTAGAGAGTATCATCAGTACATAATTTTATATGTCAGTATCAGTAAATAGACGCCTTTTTCTGCACCACGTAAGGCAGATCATTCGCATATACTAAAAATAAAAAGGGTCCCAAAATAGAAACCTGTGGCACCACGATATTAGGATTATTGCCTTTAGATTTAACCCTGTTTATATCAACTGTCTGACCTGTTATTTAAATAAAATGCAATTAACTTCTGGGCTTTAACCCTATCTACATAATAGTTCAGCTTAAGTAACAATGTCTGATGATCGACACAATGAAAAGCTTTAGAGAGATTACAGAAAACTAAAAAAGCATCCTGTGATCTCTCCCAGGAGTTAAGGATATGCTTAACCAATGCCAACTCTGCATCCGTAGTAGATTTACCACCTGTAAAACTGTATTGCGCATCATGACAAATTCATTGGTCTTAAAAAAGAGTTACAATTGATCAAGCATTATCGTTTTGTATGGGCCCCTTCGATACGACCCGTACACGAGAATATAAAATAATATAGGTAGGTACTGGCGGATTAGTTCTTCCCACGTGTTGGCTGGAGAAATGAAAGGCTTGTATTGTAGTATGAGGCCAGAGGTAATGCTTCCAGAGAGCGATGGCTATCAAAGGAGATGATTTGTTTGCAGAGTAGCGGGAGATGATTATCCAATGACTGCAGGTTACAACTGTGTCGATCGCCGCGCCCCGGCCCATATTTATACACGCCGGGTGCGAGCGAGGCAGTCTGATTATGCAACCGAGAAAGCATGATAAAAATTAGCCAGCCCTGGAAACATTACCATATTGGGACCACTTTATTGGATCAAAATCGCAACAAGATGTACTAATTTTTCTTACATTCAACCCTTTATCATACAAAAACTTAAAATCTATATACTGTAAGGGACAATAATCAACACACATGAAAAAATATTTAATTCAACCACTTACTGTTAACTTACGGCTATTTAACTGTTATATAGGTACCTACTTAATCTATATGCACGTATATGTCCAAACTAAGACTGCCGCGGCCACCAAATCTAATAATTACTTAATGCAAATTTTCTTAATTCTGGGGTACACTTGCGCGCAGTTATATTTTTACATAAAAAGTCTAGATTTGTTGACTCTATCGAACATAGTAAGTCTGCAGTTTCTTGATTGATTTTCGTTTTCGTGGAGTGATCTCAACTTGCGTGGCTGACAGTACAGATCCTTTTTCTATTTTCTGAAATAGATACATACTTAAATATAAAAATAAACATTCCTATGACAAGTATTTTTAGCTGGATTGATATAACAGGTACATTGTAAAGTGCTGAGCTCTCACGCTTTACTTTTTAGAAAATATTGACCACTTATGCACCCATTCTAGGTACAGTACAACCCTAGAGGGTTGTTGTGTTTCTGCGTGAGTGAGGTCACCAGAGTTGCTGTGTAAGCAGCAGAGGAGGGATCGCGCGCGTGATAATTAATATATCGCAAGCGTTAATAGGCTACGGTGTCCGCTTTACATCAGGTGGGCCGTATGCTTGTATGCCTCCCGACATAGCATAAAAAAAAACAATATAGTTTAACGCAGACTGCGCATTAAACAATAGATTCTCTGTTGAGCGTAGAATTCAAGCATCTGATATAACTACACCTTTCTATTCTACTCTATAACTTCACGCCAAATCCCTAACGGGATAGGCAGAGAGAACCGAGCGCCACGCGACTCGATCCTTACATACCTCACTCACTTCTTTCACATTCATTGCTCTTTTCATGCACGCTCGCCGGTTTCTAGGGCTCCTGACATCACCTTCTGATAGAACACGACCAATTTGATCATGATAGGTAAGTCTTGGCCTTCCTCGGCTCCTACATCCTTCCACTTTTGCATTGTATATCTGCTTCGTCATTCTTTCATCCTGCATTCTTTCTACATGTCCGAACCAACGGAGCATGCCTCTTCTTATTTTAATACCGACGCTCTCTTTCAGACCAACTCTGCTTCTAACTTCATCATTGCGAATACGGTTTGCAAGCGTTACACCACAGATTTTGCGCAACGCTCGCATTTCAACCGCGTTTATCCTACTTTCATGCTCTCTCTAACTACGCCACGAGTATATAAGAGATTAAACTTACCGAACTACTTTCTATTTCTATAGCTACTTCTTCTGACGACGGCTGGTCATATTTCACGTCCGAGTCGTCAATCTGAAAGTTACACTTAATTAGTAACATTCATCATACAAGCATTTAAGAGAGGTAGGACGCATCAAAGGAGCCCGTCTGGTGAAGTACCTCTACCTCACAGAAAATCCGCAGCCAAATAACAACTCCCTAGAGGGTTGTTGTGTTCCTGTGTGTGAGCGAGGTCACCAGTAAGCTCCTAAGGAGTTGCTGGGTTAGCAGCAGAGGAGGCATCGCGTGAGTGATACTTAATGTATTGCAAGCGTTCATAGGTTACGCTAACTGCTTTACATCAGGTGGGGCGTATGCTTGAATACCTTCCGACGGTGTATAAAAAAAACTAAATTATTAATATATTAGGATACCATAGCATCATTTGTTGCTGCAACTGTGCCTATTTGGAAGAACTTGGTCGATCAAGGGTCTGTGAGCTCTAAAACAAATATATTCCCTTTTAAATGCATGTATATTATGTCCCCCCCCCCCCCCCCCATCGCACACATATCCTTTTTCTTCTCTCCACATCTGTCTCTGCAAATTCTTCTCTTCAAATCTTATATCTAAATTACATGTTTACAACTTCAGTAGAATTAATTTTCATCGAAAGGACCTCCACAGAAATCCGCAGCCAAATACAAATATCATTCGATCCTCGAGAGTTATTGGGTTCCTGCACGTCACTGAGGTTACCAGGAAGAAGTCATTGCGTTGGCAGCAGGGGTGACGGCATGTGAACGATACTATATATCGCAAGTGAGTTTAGGCCCCGGTAATGGCTTCACATTACGCAGGCCTTATGTTTGACTTCTAACTGACGTAGCATAAACATTGAGTAATAATTATATTTCAAATATTTTAGCTTATTAATTTGTAACAGGAAAAATCTTTTATTATATTTAATTTCGAAAAGTCATTGAAATATTTTAGTTACATATTCAATTACCTATGCCATTACTTTTAATTCAACTTACGTGAATGAAACGCGTAGGAACTACATCTTTATTTAAGCATATTTTCTTTGATTGAAGGCCAGTTGATTCAAAATGGTTGGAGCAGATCCGGGAGTTGTCATTTGGATGCCAATTTAAACGACCCGTACACTCAATCCATTTATACTTCAAAAATAAATCCTTAGGAAAACTGAAACAATAGATACGCAATATGTTAAATGTGGTAAATTAAGTCAAGTGTTGGTAACCCCAAATAGTGTAATCCTGCTGATTACAGACGACATATAGTGATATCTCTAAAAATGTAATGTTTATAACCTTTTTATTTGATCGGTTAATATCAACAAAAAAATGTTTATTTGTACTTTAATTTAATAAAAATTGCTTACTATTGAGTATGAATCCACATTAAATTAATAATCCTTGAACATGCATCATTATATTGTGACAAATAAGCGACTTACCGATGAAAGGTTATGTTGGGTTCTTGTCGTTCACTTCGGCTTTTACAGCCAATTATAGAGCAATTCACCATTACTGCACGATCAATGCATCTTTTAAAATAATCACTACATCACAAGGGAATAAAATACCTATGGTTTACACTTAAATCAACGAAATTGCGTCAGTACGAACAATTTGTTTGACACCAGAACAATCCCGGTGGCAGACATAAAAATCGCATACGCAGATAGAGACAAAACACTCATGGTCTATCTTGCTCACGCACATGTATTTTAGAATTTACTATCTCTCTTCATGTAGGTATTATTCTTTTAGTAGCCCGTCTATATCTATATACTCTGTCTACGATAAGCAGGGATTTTCTTTTGTTTTCTTCACCCATTCTGGGTAGGCAAAGGGAACTATGCCCATGCAGCCAAGTCTTCAGTAGAATTTCTTTATTGATATTAAATGAAAATGAAATTTAACGAGATGAAATGAAATGAAACCTAACCTAACTCATTGAATCAAATCATTAAATCTGATATTGAAACAAATTAGTAGCTTCTTTTTAGAAATATTTGCATGAATCATAAAAACTTCTATGATTTTTTTTTTAGTAAAAACTTCGTGGTTGGTTTTTGACAGTTGGCAAAGAGAACGCACGAGTTCGGAAAAGGTAAAAGAAAAAGCTCGAGTATGTACATAATAGCCCACATCCCGAACGCTATACGTCCCTGCAATACGCCACTTTTTGAGCAACTGTATTAAAAAAATATTTTCAATGTGTTTCTTTTTACATATTGTAGTTTATCGGTTTGTCTTGTTAAAATCGACTCTCACGAACAGTTTTACTTTTATTATCAGAAATTATAATTTTGATATTTTTCCCTTTTTTCTTATAACCTTACACTAAGGCCCGGAGCCCATTCTGCATCGGCAAGGAAAGGGATCCTACGGCATCCCTACATGCAAGAGCACACTGTCGGAAACTGTGCCTTGGCATACTGCAAGGTCCTTAGGGATGACGGGGCGTCCTTAAGCATGCCGCACCGTTCTCAATCTTGCCGAAGCGTCTCAATATCGTATTTTTCTTCAAAACAAATTATGAGTCAAATGGCAGATGCCTCCCCTCCCCCGAGTGTTGCCGGCGGCGCAGCGGGCGGCGGCGTACCGAAGGATGCCGAAGTATCCCGAAGCATCCTCAAGGCTGCCGATGCAGCAGCCTCAAGCGTACCGAAGCGGTATTTTTGTTACTACGACCATATATCATGGAAATTTGTACTTTATTGCCATGAAGTTAATGTATAATGCTATTTAACACCTAAAATCCTCAGCCGTGCCGATGCCGATAATGGGCGCCGAGCCTTAGGAAGAAAGCGTAAATTTCATAATGACACAATAAATTAAATGGGGTCGTAATTCGGTTTCTTAGATACCAAATATATATATATATATATATGTGTATGTATATTAGAAATGTCTATAGCTCGGTGGCTCAGTCGTGAATGACGCGACTTTGACACCAACGCTCGTGGGTTCGATTCCCACACAAGGCAAACATTTGTGTGCATGAACATGTCTGTTTGTCTTGGTCTGGATGTTTTAAGAGAGGTAGGGCGCATCAAAGCCCAGAAAACCGTAGCCAAATAACAACTCCCTAGAGGGTTGTTGTGTTCCTGCGTGTGAGTGAGGTCACCAGTAAGCTCCCAAGAAGTTGCTGTGTATGTAGCAGAGGAGGCATCGCATGAGTGATACCTATCTCAAGTGTTAATAGGCTACGGTACCCGCTTTACATCAGGTGGGCCGTATGCTTGTATCCCTCCCGACATAGTATAAAAAAAAAATATCGATGAATTAATAAGTTACTTGTTGTGAGATAATTTTAATGCATTCAAGTAATCGCAAGGTTGCTGTAGCAGGTTGTAGCCAACAATACACTTTCAAAAACTTTTAATAAGGTTAGTATTATATGAAACAAAATTAAATACTATAATTTATTAGTCCACATAATAACAAACCACAGATTACATTAGACTAAACTAGAAAACGAACAAATCTGCTACTGTAGTTGCTGGATAACTGAATGTGCCTAGACTAAGACAAACATACACGTTAGTCTTACAGCACAGAATGTGCCTAGACTAAGACAAAGATACACGTTAGTCTTACGCGTAATCTAACTTACGACCTCAGTCTCAAAGTAGCTAGTCCCGTAGTTCGAAAATCCGAGTAATTTTTGAATGCACTTGGAGAGGAGAGACTATTAATGAAAAAACCGTGCGTTTTTGGTTTGAACGCTTTCGTAATGGAAGCTTCGACTTGAGGGACGAACCACGCCGCGGACGACCGCCGGTGAATGACGTTGACGTTGAAATCATGACGAATGAATGCCATGTGAATGACGCTGGATTGAAGGAGATGGTGGAAGCCGATCCGAGTCAAACTACCAAGGAATTAGCGGCATGGTTTAACGTTACCTTACCTGCAATATTAACTCTTTTGCATCGAATCAATAACATTAAAAAATATGAAAAATGGGTGCCTCATGATTTGACTGCACTGATCTGCAGATAGAAACGCGTGTTGAAACTTGTGTTGCCTTGTTGAATCGGTACAGAAATGAAGGAATATTGGATTGAATTGTGTGACATGTGATGAAAATGAATTCTTCACGGTAACCGTAAACGAAAAATGCAATGGCCCCAGGTCAAACGCCGCAACAGTGCCCTAAAGCAAAGGTTTACCAATAAAAAGGTAATGGTAACTGCTCGGTGGTCTCTTCGTGGCTTTATTCACTATAGCTTTCTCAGGTATGATCAAGCAATAACAGATGTTTACTGCGCCGAACTTCGAACAATATTGGTGAAACTGGCAGTGAAACATAACATAACTCGTGAATTGATTTTCACCATTATTGCTCCATGATAACGCAAGGCCTCACGCTGCCCGAGAAACCGTTGTAACTCTACAGGAGCTGCAGTTAGAAACCACACGTCATCCTCCGTATTCGCCAGACCTAGCTCCAACCAACTACCTTTTTTTTCGTGATTTGGTCAATTTTCTACGTGGTAAAAAAATATCTTCCCAGGAGGCAGTAAAAATGCTTTCACACAGTTTGTCGAATCTAGGTCCCCAGAATTCTATCACAAATGCATAAATAAACTTCCGCTTAGATGACAGCAATGTATAGATAAAGAGGGTAAATATTGTGATTAAAAAAAACTTTAAAAAAACGAGTTTTAATTTTTCAGTTCATTTTTTAACCCCTAATATATCTAAGTGCAGAAATACATGTTGTTGGGTACCTACTATTAAGTAGTAGGTACTTATTAGTATGTACATAATAAAGACTTGAAAGATATTGCGAAACACTATGGCTATAGTCTGTATGACTTTACATCTATACGTAAAGTTACGTTACAGCAGAGATTCGCGTCACCATCATAAAGCTTCTTGGTACCTCATATGCATACACCTACGCACTCAACTGGAAGCTCTCCTCTCCTGAGGGCTTCCAGGCTGACCAGGGGAGATGGTTTTTCCGTTCAAATATACTAAATATATATATATTTTGTACTACATCGGGAGGCATACAAGCACACAGCCCACCTGATGGAAACGCACTCAACTGGAAGCTCTCCTCTCCTGAGGGCTTCCAGGCTGACCAGGGGAGATGGTTTTTCCGTTCAAATATACTAAATATATATATATTTTGTACTACGTCGGGAGGCATACAAGCACACAGCCCACCTGATGGAAAGCGGTCACCGTAGTCTATTAACGCTCGCAATACATTAAGTATCACTCGCGCGATATCACCTCTACTGCTAGCACAGCAACTCCATAGAAGCTTACTGATGACTCACACGGCAGGAGCACAACAATCCTCAAGGGAGTTGTTATTTGGCTGCGGTTTTCTGTGAGTTGGAGGTACTTCCACAGCTGGGCTGCTTTGATGCGCCCCACCTCTCTTAAAAACACCCAGACCAAGGCAAACAGACATGTTCATGGACACAAATGTTTGCTCTGTGTGGAAATCGAACCCACAAGCGTTGGGGTCATAGTTACGAAACAGCGCGTTTGGCCACTGCGCCACCGAACTCATCAAATACCTGAGACTATTCTAAACACCAGCTATGACTATGGGTTTCTCTTTTGTTTATTGAACCTACTTACAAGTAATACAAGTTACCATCACCACAATACATACACCATCGTGTAGAGTACGAATAAATGATACGAATCGCACTCTCTTTTTTTTTTAACATTGTCGGACAAATTACACAGCGCCACCTAGCCCCAAAGTAACCGAAGCTTGTGTTATGGGTACTAGACAACTGATAAACATACGTAAATACATTTTTTTTTATAAATACATACTTATTGTACATAGAAAATACCCAGACCAATTCAAACAGACATGTTCATGCACACAAATGTTTGTACTGTGTGGGAATCGAACCCATGAGCCTTGGTATCAAAGTAGCGTAATAGCGCGTTTCACCACTGCGCCACCGAGCTCGTCTTCACTCTCTACATCCAAACATAACTAATACAGTCTCTCACGGTATCTTCATTCAAATTACTATTTAAATTTACTAGCTTTCGAAGAATTGCAAAGTCGCCACATATGCCGTGTGTGACGTATGTCTCTGCTTACGGGCGTGTTATCGCCACGCAGTGGACCTTATCAGTGGCAATGTGGACACAGATGTGTTCCCATGCATCTTGCTACCCTCCTACTGCGGTCGGCAATTGAACGGCCAAGAAGTAAGTCAAGGACTGTAAGTAATTGAAGTAGCTATAAAATCAATACACAACCACATCTCATTGCGCTGGTCAAGTTCAGGTTAAGATTAATGAAAATTTAAATTGTTAGAGCCACTGGTCGATACTGGAAATATAGCAGATTTTTTTCTATCTATTTCTTATATCACGGGTTTATCCCAGTCATTTGATAGGCGATTTGGATACAATGCGAGGCCCCTTTGAGATGTAATGTTGCATAGCCGCCGCGACCTTCTCCAGGGGATATCAATGTGACAATATAGCCATGAACCAGGTCACGGCAGGTATTGGGACTATTGCGAATGTTTTGGAAATTATTGGGCTATTAACATGAGATCTGGAGGGATTATTAGTACTGGGCTATTACAGAAGAGGGACGGACGCCTGCCACAACTATTTACTATCTATTATTATTATTCTGGCTATTATAGTAGTTATCATTTCAGTAGAAAACATAGCGTTTAAATATAAAAAAATAATTACTAAAATGTATGAAAAAATGATACGCAGTGAAAAATCAAAAGTTTGCCTATTGGTTCGTAACTTTTACGATTCGTCATTTTCACTTCACTGTAAAATTTCAATAAAAAATAAAGGCAATGTCAATCATATTTGATTTGACATTTCACAAGAAATTTCGATAATATTCAAAATTAGGCTATTTTACTTTACCTACTTACCGCATTTGAACAGTACCTATTCATCGATCAAACAGCAATCGAAAGAATCGTAATTATTTATTTATATATTCCAATTACGCTACGTTGGATAGTAATTATATGTTATATAGTTTAACTTTATGCTTATTAATTTTCCTGTACGGCTTTAAATCGCTTGTTCAATAAAATCTACCATTCCATGTCTACTCTATATTATTCCGATAACTTTCAGGCGATTTTTATCTTTTATACTGCAATGCATGGTGCATCAGCCGCTTCATTTGTGAAGAGCAAACAAAAGTGCGAGTGACTCAGAATTGCAGCGATAAAGTCTGCGAAAGCTTCTGTTATCAAAGACAGCCCTTATGAACTTGTACTGACGATTGTAAGAATGATTTTTCGATATGATTATCAATATACATAGCATATATAATGGTTACAGTTCAGGAATCATTTGATCGATTAATATTACTGTAAAGCTCGAAAAGTCTATGCATAAGTATAAAACTTACATTAAAATGAAATGTAAACAGTGTGTCAATTTTATCACCAACATTTTGAATCGATATGGATAGGTATCTTCTTCTTATCATTATTCCGTTTTCTTAATCCATTAGGATTGGCGGGTCCGCTACCTAAGCCCAAGGATACTGATTTTTACATGGAGCGACTGCCATCAGACCTCCACAACCCAGAGGGAATTCCAGATCATTCTTACGTAAGGACACGTTATTTGAAATACAATTTCTTGGACGAGTGAGTTTCCTCACTATATTTTCCTTCACCGCCGAGTAAGTGATAATTACAAATATGTACATAAATCCGTAAACACGAATTTAGTGGTACATGCCAGGATTCGAACCGGGCACCTGTTGGTCACAAGGCGGGTTCTTGTCCACTAGGCTATCACTGCTCTGAATCGATATGAAAGCATTCTTCAATAATAACATCTTTGTGAAAAATAAACCATAATATACCAAAGATATCTATGTATACTATACTACACGCCTCTTAGGCACTGAAAAATTACGTACCTACCTACTGAGTTATGGTTCCTGGGATTGCAACTCCTTAGTTAATTGCGAACGATTGCCAATTGAAGACCATTGTGGAAAGCTATAAAATGGTAAATAGTAGACCAATTCCTACATAATTTGTATATAGCGTTATAGCATTATCATTAATATAATTGTGTTGCTACTAAATTTTTAATTACTTACATTCTTTGTATATACAGCGAGTAATATTTTTATGATTAGACAGGAAAATTAGATAGAGCAATGCGTTCACTATATCGGAATTAGGCCTGCCTGGTATCAAAATATTCATTACAGAGATGGCTCGCTTCCGGGATGCGATGGCCAATCGGTTTGCATTCGCAGAATACTCGGTTTATCAATACAATAAATAGGGCGCATCTGTAGGCAGACACGCCTTACTTAAATAGCAGTAGGTATTCCTATCTACTGTGATGATAGGTACCTAAAGCAGAGAATTGTTAATAAAAGATGTTAGAAGTATAAAACGTCTGTAGTGATAGAATATGTAGAATGTATCACGTACCTACATATTATGTCATTAACACAACGATTTCGACAAGCTCGATAGGGTAGTGTTTAGTAACGCTACTTTGACACCAACGCTCGTGGGTCCGATTTCTACACAGGACAAACATTTTGTGTACATGAACATGTTTTTGTTGTTGTTGTAATATCTTTATTGTTCGTTACAATCAAAATAAATTACAATAAAAATAAAGCTAGTGTTACAAAGGCGGACTTATCCCTAAAAGAGATCTCTTCCAGCCAACCTAGAGTCTCTGATAGAACAATTTACATGGGCGAAAGAACACACGTACACCGACTCACTACAACAATACTATAAATTTCTTAAAAGTAAAGTACAAGGTTATCTAATACGTATACCGAATTGATTAATAAACAAAACAATACATAAAAATGAAAAAGAAACAAAAATATGAACATACATTAAATACATAAACTAAAAGCAAACAAACATGAGACACATTTTTAGGTATGCATCCATAAATGATCACAAATCACCATTTAGCGACTGTAATCTGTTGAAAACAGACGGGACGCAGCACAGAGAAACTCATGATAACTGAAACTATTATAGACAGACTGCGGTCGACGTTCCATAACTTGCATGTTTAGTTAAAGTAACACGAGCTCAAGTTGATTATGAGATTCGATGTGACTGAGTATCCCTCTTCTCTCTTCATGCTGTCCTAAGAAAATTTCTTCCCTAATTCTTGCCTGCTGCTTTACTTAAAAAGTTCATAGTTTTAGCAAGGACGAGAGGAACGAGTTATAAGAAAAAGAGTAGTAACTCATTTTTCTTATAACTTCTTCCTATTCCTTCATTTTCAGCTGTGGCAAACATCAAATTTAACAACTTAAACAAATTTTATAAACGTAATTTTAGTGGTTTTCAGATTCATATTTATGGGTAACCGAAGTAAGATAGATATCATACTAAAAATCCCTTACGTATCAAATAGGTTTCCAAACTCACAGACAAATCTTTTCTATTATAAAGTTATAAGAAAGACGCAACGATGGAGAAATTATAAAAAGAGGAATAGCTTAGTCGCAATAAATACTACCCAAAGAAATAAAAAGATATATCGTACAAAAAGAAACTAGACCCCAACTCCAACAAAAATAGTTCACGCATAGTTTTAAGTCTGCTTAAACTCAAAAACGCATGAAACCCAGCTTAAGACATCATCGTTAAAAACCGTGACTTGTCCACTTCGTGGGACACACTTAACATAACATTAAGTACAAGTAGTTTAATTCTCTAATCTAGCTGGTATTTTCGTATGAATATAAACATTAGAAAATACTTACCAAGTAATTTTAACGAATATTTATATAATTTATCAGTAAAACTGTGAGAAAACTTTCCCCTCTACAATCAACAAATAGTATTTAACATTTCGATACATGATAACAATCCTTCACGGCACCCCAATTGATACTTGACTTGTCCATTTTCCCAGGATGGGGCAGGGGCCAGGTGATCGAATTTATCTGATGACGTATTCGGGGATAATTATCGTTCACTTTGATACCCTGTTTCGAGTGATGGAACTCGTGAGTCATCAGCTACTGTTGTTTTATGGCTCTATTAATCGTTTTACGACTTGTAACATCGTCTGTAAAGATAACTGCGGTTATCCCGGGGTTGTTTAAACTACACGATTTACCGACAGTAGGGTAAAGTACCCCACAACACACATGTTTAAAGAATATTAAATAGTTTTATGTTGTTTGAAACGCAGACGCAACGTTTTATACGAAGATGGGTAATTTTATTGCTGTCAAAACTGGTTAGCTGGAAACTGTAGTTTGAACATCAAAACTAATGGACGTGGAATACGACCAGCTACCCAATGTAATGTTTAGTTCTCAAATTTATGTAGTACTAAGTATCTGGGCGGCGGGCGGCGCAGGCACAGCTCTAAGCGGCAGAAATAGCGTGGGCGGGCTCGTCACAGATGACAGCTATCTACTCTGTTTATGACTTCCTCAGCCAATGGCCTCAGCACCCTGCGGCTACATTCTGACCAAACTGTCACCTGATGACTTCCGGAGATGGTAATAAACCATCTTTGTTCTGTCTATTTTCTAGGCTTTTGGTAGCACCCCATTTACCTTTTTTGCAGCCCTAGGTTAACAATAAAGCTGATTGTAAGCAATTATTAGATATTTGCAACGCTAGAAGTATCACTCGCGCGTTACCGACCCTGTAAAACCACTTCGTAACTTTTAGAAGAACCGCATATTGTAGTCTTTTGGGCAAACCTCAGCAAGGAGTTTATTACACAAAAATTTAAAATGGAACAATAAAACTTATAATTTTTCTCTTAGAAGTATTTTTTTATTTATATTTTTCTTATGAATTTCATTTTTTTTTTTTAATTTTGCCTTCCAAGCAAGTGATTTGGCGTAAAGTATAGACAGATAAATTTTCTCGAACCGCCCGGTACGGACTATTTTATTTACAATGCGTGATAATGCCTGACAAAGCAGCCCGACTAGTCAAGTACCTCCATCTCACAGAAGACTGCAGCCAAATAACAACTCTCTACGGGGTTGTATTGACCCTGCGAATGAGTGAACAGTAAGCTTCCAAGGAGATGCTGTGTTAGCAGCAACACTCGCGTAATACTTCCCGTATTACAAGCGTTCCTAGGGCACGAGAACCATTTTACATCGAAGTCGTATAAAGAATCGCTATTCTTGTCTATACAAGTGTTTTGGTTTTTTAAACTACGGATTTTAATACGGTGGTCACTACCATTTAAAAGATAATTATACCATGTGAAGTCAACAAGTCACAATGCACGAGTTTACAATTCCCGAAAGCACTATTCCTTTTGCATATTATTATTACACCTATAAGAATTTCAAACTAATTTGTATCACTAACAATATTAAACAAAAGGTTAAATTATAATGTGCTTAAGCCTATAGCCACCAATCACAATGGAAATACCAGCTTTCAACACACGTACATACCTACAGCTGAAATTCGTTTCGCAGAGCTTCTCTAAACAATGGCTCAAATTGTTACAACGTGCCTAAGCACTATAAAGAATGGCGTACGTGACACGTGGACCATTTTTTCCACGTAATTTAACCTTCGATAAATTTTAACACGCTTAAAATGTCGGCCCCGTAATCATGAAAAATAAATTATGGCCATGTTTGTTTTCATCGTTACGCGGTTAACGTCGATACTGTCGAAATGTACCTACTTACAAGAGAAAGCAGTACCTAACTCTGAAAACAGAAAAAAATACTAGATAGCTTATTAGAGACATCACGAGTTCTATGCTTATAAATGTAAGCTATCTAAATATCTAAAAGAAACAAATGTAATAAAAAACCAGTTAAGAATGAACAAGCTTGCATTGCCAGAGGAACACCTGGCTCGTCAATTATATATAACAATTCAAATGTTTTTTTTAATTTGTCGGCCATTTTGACCATGTTATTTGACCAGAGATAGGAACGGTGTTCCTGAACATTCCTATTCTACTTTTTTATGCTGAATCCGCATCTGAAGTCAAAATTCGAATATTCGAAAAAAGCGACAGACAAACAGTAATACGCACAGACAAACATATAGATTTCATATAGGAACGGTGTTCCTGAAAATCAGAGCGTCGCTGCAACACAAAATAGCTATAGCTTAACTACTGTATTCTGCTACGGTCAACTACTAGTCTTTAATTTAAATTTAAATAATTTTAAATTTAATTTACATTAATATATGTATATATATTGTCTACTACTACTAGTAGTCTTATCATTATATACACATCTTCACGTGTGTATGTCACTGAACTCCTCCTAAACGGTACGACCGATATTGATGAATTTTTTTGTGTATGTTTATGTGAAAGTGTTCAAATGAAGCTGTCTTCAAAGAACCTATTTTTCTTCATAATGACGGTTATTCAGATGACTAAACAGTAACTTTCAGGAAGTACTTAAATAATGCAAGCTCATGAATTAGAAGGGTTCCATATCGTGGTCTACACGTTTTTCAGATTTAACTCCGTTGGATCTTATTTACGTTTTATTTTATACCTGGGCTGAAAAACTTATTTTTATTACCTCACGGAAATTGAGACGATTAGCGATTTAATCATGAATATTATAGAGGAAATGCGTTCTCTCACTCATCAACTTCTTCACGCATTCTCTTCAGTTTCGAGTGTTTTCCTTTTGCATAATAATCTAAAATATGACGTCAACAATTATTAAGTAAATGTCTGAAACAGAATTTTAATTTTTGCTTTCTAATCTGAGGAACGAGTTTTATGCGTGAAGTGAAATAGTATGTTTACTGTAATTATTATCTATTTTTGGCATGTTATGTATATTCGAAAAAGCACAAGCCATCCCCTACATATTGCAAATATATATACGCTACGATAACTGCGTACCGTCCATCAGTCAGGTCGCGCACGGTTGTTTGTCGCCTTAGTGGCGAAAACATGTTATTTATGTAAAAATAGAGTTTTTACAGTTATATTGAATATCCGCTTAATTAATCTCAAATAGTTTCAATGAACAAATTTAATGGCTTAGAGAAAGGGTTTGAAATAGAATATACTAGAATAAAATAATAATAAATCTTTCAAAAACATTCAAATATCATGATTACTTTTAGCTTTTTTTTATTGTAATATAAAATTGAATTTCAAGTTTATTTTTACCTCTCCTGAACTGTTTGCAAGAATTTGCACATGTTTTGATTTTGATAGCAACGTACATAAAAAAATAATTAAATTAGACGCTGTACACTATATTGTTATTTTTCTAATTTTTGTAATTTTTCAAAACATACATAAAACAAATAAATTCAAGTAATAAAATTTGACAAACGATCTACATTGTATATCCTAAAGTCTGACTCACAAAACCATAGTGCTTGCCTCAGAATACAGAATAAACCAGAAACCGCAAACACGCCCAAAACTGAAGCCATATAAACTACTCTCAATGAGAGTAGTTTGACATTTGGACGACTAGTATATATTTGGCCACCGTGTCTATTATGCGTAAAAAATTCTCGATATTTTTATTAAATAATGCCGTCTTGTGCGGTTCTCACCTGCAAGAATGCAGTTAGAAGCATAAAAAAACAAGATGGGATCACATTTCATGTGTAACTAGCTCATTTACATCTCATTTTATTTAAATAATGAATTTCTTTTACTCGTTGATAGTGGTAAACAATTTGGGCGAGTCCATTTTGTTCATGTTGCCAGTTTTACTGGATTCTTTTCCCTACTTTTTTATAAAGTTGACATTGATGAAATAAATAATAAATGCATGTTAAGTAATTAAAAAATTGTTTGATTAATATAAAATATGTAAATATATTTATTAAATTTTAAGGTATTTACGATATGATAATGTAAACATAGGCTTACATTATTTGAGATCTTTTAATATAAATATTGCCTGAAATAAATAATAATTATTGACTTAATAATAATGATTGAAATATGAAACTAATGTTTTTGGTATATAGTCTGCATAATTATGTGAAATTGTGTAAATAGTAGTTTTTTTACAAAAATGTTTTGTGTACAACTATTCTAATTATTATATATGGAATTTCAGTTCCCCACTGATGAAATTATAAAAGCAAAGGGCAAGACTTCTTCATTTGTCGAAACGTAAAAATGTATTGATTACCTCAGAATCAAAACGGCAATATTATTAGTACAACAAAATGTGCCTAAGTAAAGACATAGTTTTTTGTAAATTACTTGTGTTTTATTTTACTAAAGCATTTTTTTATGCATAACAGTATATTAATATAACATCTTTTATATTAATATAACACTTTTAATTTACCCTAAAAGAGGTGAACTCTCACTAAGCTAGCAATACTGTACGGGTGGGAAGTATGAGGAGTGCGGGGGATTGCGAAATGTTTCTGGACACAGCGGTCCGCATGTATTATCGACTGTAGGGTCCTTCTGGTTTATTCTGTATTCTGAGGTGCTTGCGTATAAATCTGACTTGATGATTAACTTTTGTACACATGTCCTATCTACATGTTACTAGGAAGCTTGTGTTCATGCTCACTTTTGGGCACACATTAACCTTTTTAGAGATTTGTTATATTCATAAGTAATGTCGTAACAGATAAAAGATGAAAGCTCTATAGACTCTTGTGAGCCAATTAATTATTGGTTTATCATATTTATGTGCCCTAATGTGTAAGTTATAATTAATTTTAGCAAAATTATAGTAGGCACTCAATAAAATGCATATCATAATTTAATAACTAACACGAATCAATTCAAATCATGTTTTCAGATCTAATAAGAACCATAAGTGGAATACTTTTTGTAATGCCGACATCGCTCCACACGTGCCTCTAATCTATTCAGTGTGCCAGAATCTAGACATATTCAAAACCTACAAAGTACACCATGCGTGCACACACATGCATCCGTCTTAGTCAGACATGACTGTGAAATCAGTAGTAAATCACAACGTACGACTATAAAACTTTTTGTCATTATGAGAGAACGTTCAATAATGGGTTTAAAAATCTTTAGAAATTAAACATCAGTCCGGTGGAACAATCGATTTCTTTGGTAACCATACGTTTGATGACTTTCTGTGTTTTATGAAACTATTACATGCTATATATCTATGCTCATTACATTCTATGTCGTTTTATAAATTCGTATAGTCGTATAGACACATAGTAAATGTCTACTTTAGATGCAGGTATTTTTACATAAACCTTCTAAGTGGGCATATAGGAATATTTCTCAATCGTTTGAATTATTTAATTGGAATGGAAATCTGTTATACGAAACTATTCAGGGGACGTTATAAATGATCAAAACATTCAAATAAAAATATGAAACTGATTTCGTTGAAGTCAACACATATTTAACTTAATTTTACTTATAATTATACTTTATTAAAAAAAACTTTATTATTAATACTTCGCTGATATTACATAGGATCGTCAAAAGACTACACTAAAGAAAAATCGGATCATAAAAAGATAAAAAGAAGGGCACTTCTCGATTTAAAAAAAACATGTAATTATCGAACTCGTATTTCCCCTTTATTTCAAAATTTATGAGATCAAATTTAGAACACATTTTGAATTAGACAAATATGTTTAGCCATTCCCGAGATATTGGGGAACATATCTAAAATTAAACATATCTTCGCGACTAATATAGTACGTACTTTCTCCTTTTTTGGAGTCGATCAAAACCAGACAAGATGTTGCTGTAATAAGGAACCGTAATTAAAAGAAAATATTCGCCTTTGTAAGACCACTCACACGACTTTCATAAGAAAATGTTTGATTAACTTTATATTCTGCACAGTAACACATCAATCCATCCATTGACAGCAGACTCAACTGGGGTCCGCATAAAGACTACGTGTGCAATAAACTTAGAGCAATCCTCAGTAAATAGGTTATACTAAAACATAGACTACCTTATAAACACACTAAGACTCTTGTATATGGCACTCGCGGACTCGGTGATAAGCTATGGCTTGAGCAGCTATGGTAGAATATCCAAAACGTGTATTATGGATGTTTATAATCTTCAATTAAGAATTTAAAAAACCATTATACCACTTCATATCAGAAAGCTGTATAAAAATAATGACGCAGCCATATTTAAGTACTGCAAAGTTATTAATGTCTTCGATAAAGTTAAACTCCTTGTATTAACTGAATGTAAACAACCAGCTCAATTAGAGATAAAATCAAGACCTAGTAATCTAAGATCTTTGAAATCAAATACATACGTACTGCCTAAATTTATCAATACGTATGGTACACGAACTTCTAACTATCTCATTCCGTGTTACCTAAATGAAACTACACCACAAATTCAAGATATGTACACAAAAAGTAAAATGTTTGTACTGAAAAAACGACAAACGAAAAACACTGTATGTCAGCGACCAACCGACACTAAGATAAGCCCTATGAGGCTTCTAGGGTGCGGTTTTATGTACAATATATTATGAAATAATTTTGAATAAATGAAGACAACATAAAAAATAATCCCCACTTATAAATCATAAGCAAAACACCAAAACCTAATAAATAGGAATTGAATAGCAATATAAGAGTAACCTACCCAACCTTTAAAACTTCTTTTATCATTATCTATTATTTAAGTTTATATTTTTGTAACATACGAAGAAACCATTTACGTGATCCGCGCCTCGTGTAACAGTATTATTAACGTAGCTTTTAAGAATTATTATAATAAATAAAGTGGTTCTTTATATATAAATATACAGACTTTAACTTTTAAGAGTGTCTTGTTGAATACCTCCTACCACGAACGCATTGCGACCCTAGTAGGATTTTACACAAGACATTTTGCAGGTATCATATAGCGGAACGACATGTTCTACTCGTAATTAACATATAGGAAATTTCAAAAGTGTACGAGACCAACTGTATGTTTATTAATGAAAAGGGATTGTTACGAGAAGCACTTTACATTGTGATTTCAAATCGACATTCACATGTTTTATGAAGTACCCAAGTACTACTGGATTGTCAGCCGGGATGTTACTAACCAGATGGCGGCAGCGCGCGGTAGGTCTTCTGCCGCTCTACAAAAACTAACGCAACGCATAGAGCGCTTCAAAAATATACTCATTTCATTCCCGTCGTCATAAGTGTAGTTTTATCGACAATCTTCGCGGTATGATGTTACGAATATTTCAGTTTCTCGTACAACCATAACATAATAAAATTCCCCTAAATATTGCATCGTTGCGAGAACTCGTTCTCACTAATAAACAAGGAAACCGACGACGCTAGTTCGCCGAAGCTAGGTAATTATTTCTCCCCGTATTGCTTCCCGAGAGTAATCCGTTAGAAATCGATCGAGTTTTAGTGGCGTGTCAGCATTTGAAAAACATAATTTATTGTCAGCGTTCAGATCGCGAGGAAACCCGAACGCAGAGTTAGAAAATAAAAAAGTAATAAAATGAGAGATGTTTACGAGCACAAAATGACGTGAGCCGCGCCAGTTTAGTTATTTACAATTTTACATGCGCTGGCGCAGCTCTGTTTACAGCGCGAACATAAGCTTACCCGAATGTGATTTATTTTCTTTATAGTCGTCATTTGATGGCTTTGCTTGCCTACTAATTATCGGGCGCGCGCCGAAAGCTAAACCAATTTGAGTAGTGTTTGTACGCGCCGGCTCAAGTGCGCACTTCATATTATTTATGTCAATATCATTCTTTGTTCCTTTTTCATTTCAAACTTCAACTATTTATAGCTCTGTTGCCTCAGAATTTTATTTAATTGTTGTAAATTACATACAAAATGCAGCGATGGATTTAATAAAGGATATTCCGCAGAAATCATAAAAGAACTTAGAATACGAATAAAATACGACATTATTGTACAGATATATAAATATATTTGTACCATAATAGTATTTAGTAACACAAATAGTATTACCATTTAGTAGTACAAATAGTAGTACCAATGATTTAGACACATTTTTATAACAATTAGGTGGTAAACAAGCAGCTACCGTAGCTTATGCACATTTGCAACACCAGGGGTGTCAGTCATGCGTTGTCGACACTAACATACTCTTATTCATATGAATAAATCTAAAGTTAACTTAGCATTTAAGATATCTTCAGCTGAAAGTAAGTGTAACTTTTGCAATTTAACGAAATATTCTAGACTATTCATACCACTAAGATTACATACAAATGCATTTTGCCTGGTGGCAAGATGTTTCTGCAGCATGTGAATACTTGCAACATTACAGAATTAGACACTGCTCGTGCGCTGCTGGCTTCCATGGTGGATTTATATAATTTAGATGACAACAAGTATTATCAATATAACTTAATCAGATAAAGGATTTCTAGGTGCACATGGGCGTGTATCAGACATGTATCTCTGCAAATAATTAACTCGCCAGGCTTGGATTTTAACACAAAGTAATAAACCATTAGACTGCACATGAAGACGCCCCGCGCTCACAAAAACGTTGTGTTTTAGCGCCTTAATCTCAGCGATTCGAGGCTACTGACCAATGGGAGAATACTTTAACCAATATGCCGAGATGTGACGCATTGTTGATCCGAGAACTAGCCAATAAGAGCAGCGCGTTCTACTTTACCCGCCAACCCGTGGCGGTAATTGTGTTACTACGTCATACCGGGCCCATCGGTTATCCATAGGTTTCCTCCGTCCATTTCCTTGATGGGTTACAGTAATGAAACTCTACACCTAATATAGTAGGTAGTTACTGAAGAAACTATTGTCGCCGATTTACCCCGGCTAATTCACAGAAGATTTTTTTACAACTCATGAAAATCCCTGAGAAAACTTCAATTTTGCCACAATACAGGGTAAGTCAAGTGGTCCAATTTGCCTAATCGACCACAGAACTGTGTATACGTGTTTTTATAGATATTTGCTATATTTCCATATGGAAACCGAGTAACTATCGAGATTAAACCGCTAGTGGCACTTAAAAGCTATCAGTTGTTCAAACGTTAGTACCCAATTTGCACTAATCCTCAACTTCTGCACCCCACAACTTCGTACAACTATATACCGGTATCGCGTGGAAATCTTTTTTTCTGCTTTCATTCTTATTTCTCTGCTTCTAAGGGTCGTATCGCAATGTCGAATAGACTATAACCATCCTCAAGAATTGAGCTATCAAATGCAAAAATATTTTTACAAATCCGCCAGGTAATTAAAGAGATTTGCATTTTCAAATAAAGTCTGCCACTTTATATATTAATACAGTCCTACAGTACTTATACAATGTAATTTCTTTCCTACAGGGGCGGTGGAAGTACGCGGCGAGAACATGTCAAGAGGCCTATGAACGCGTTCATGGTGTTCGCACAAGCAATGCGCAAGAAACTTTCAGAACAAAGGCCCTCTTTACACAACGCTGAACTAAGCAAGTCACTTGGATCAATGTGGAAGTTAGTATCTTCTATTTTTCATGAATGACGGGGGACGTGATATCAACATTAGAAACTAATGTTGGTCCTGGCTAATTTTTGATGAACTTTTACATACCCATCTAGTGAGTGGAATTACCATACCGTGTCGAAATTAGAATTATATTTTAAAGTCGTGACAATAACGCTCAAATCGGCGACACTTTGGTATTGGATTTACACACATTAAGCTTCGAGATAGCTTTGAGATTATGCACTCACTTTCAAAAAAATCGGGCACTAATAGTATCCTCCATACATTTTATTATTAATATTGGATTACATATCTTTATTTTTCTTTTAAGATAGATAATTTAATGTTTTATGAGAGTTATAGACACTATCATTAAAAATCCCATTACTTACATTTAGATAGTAACCAGATGTGTCAAGCGTTTATACTTATTCACAAAACGAGAATTTTGATTATGATTGATTCAATAATTTGAAAATGAGACAAATACGAATAAAATGTAATGATATTATGCCACTATATAAATTAAATGCAAAATTGAAGTTCTCGGTAGACAGATACATATCCGTATATTATATAAATTTTCTGTGTGATCTTCTTCTCTATGATATATCTATGATCTCTATGATGAATCTTCTGTATGATGCCGTGGCCATGTTTTCCTTATTTTAACTAATTTATAACGTTCTTTAGAGAAATTGAAATAGATCCAAATCCTCACTTGACTCGATGGAAATTCCTGGGCATTTGGAAGAAATAATAATTTAATAGTATTAATCTTTATTTGGCAACATAAATTTATATAATTTATTATGACAACAATGTTAAACTAATTTAAGGTTTATTAAATTAATACCCTCTGAACATTGGCCCTAATGTCGGACATACATGTACAATTAATTAATAATTAATCGAACAGTCGCTAATCTTATCGAGAAAATATTTTTAAATCATGATGAGAAGACAGATGTCAAGAGCCTCCATCAACGCATCTCGAGAGAATCGTGAAAGTACGAGGACGATGCGAGGAGGAGGGGGAGAGGGGCGGTGCGCGTGCGGCGCCCAGCCGAGCGGCGTGCATCGATTGTTTACTCATTAAAATGCTATCGCTGCTAACCAATCCGATAACATCTCTAACTGTCTCACAATCGATTCAGATCTGGTCAAATAGAAAATTGTAGGCCGAAATCGCACGATACTTGGAAATAATTACTGACAGGCATCTAAATATTAGATCTGTAATATTATTTATATACTTAAGTCTATATTTAAGATTATTAATCAAATTCTACCTTACATTGGAGAGTTATATTAATTATTCTAAATACAAGTAACTAAATAGTATACTCAAATTGTATACTAGTAGCTTGCCTGGAACTAACCCTATTGCCCTATCCGAATCTTTTGAACCATTTTAAAAAGCAGTTGAAGTTTTCCCAGAATTTATGATATGGGATTACGTGAAGATAATAAAAACGTTAGAAAATAATAAAAGGCAATCTCTTTGCATTTCTGTTCTACCAACGCGTTTTTACGTTTTTTTTAGTTTTCTCTACCGTAAAAATGGTAATACGTACCCAACCGTCCTACCCGTTATGAATATAATGTAAATCCTAACGTATAATAACAGACAATAAAAACCGATCAGTTACAAGTTTCGTTTTAATTGTGCTGGTTCAATTTATAAAACATATTATTAAAAAAAAATTTAATAAGGTATTATGACAACTAAGTAAAGAATAAAATATAATTTAAATTATATGCCGATTTAAAATATAAGATAAAATCTCCTACTTCTGTCAATCGGATAAAAACGAAACGAAAGCTCCACATCATTGGTTACAACCTATTAGAATACCACAATATTTGACCACCCGCGCACCAGCGCTCTATAACTATTAAATATGACACAAGAATGACGTGATCATCGGGTAAACTCTTGAATCATCAAAGAAAACAGTCTATGAAGAGAGGCTGATTGCTGTTGTGATTCTTCGTAGACCGCCGCGTCCGACTATCATCGTGTACTGATCGAGATTAGCAACATATCACTACTTACGCAATTTTGTTTTGTGGCAACGTATTAATTATACTTCAATTTCTACAAAACGAGAATACTAGTTGGATGAAAACTATTTATGGTTTCGAGCTTCAGCCTGTAGGAATTAACTCCATTGTCCAGATTGTTGTAAATAAAAAGTACATCTTAACTACCTTTAATATAAGAAAGTATTTATGTATTGGAAAGTACTGTGAGATATAAATTCGTAGGGCGATATAACTACCGCGATCACCATCTTCCAGCTCCATTATTAGAGACACACTATGTTACACAAGACCTGACTAATCTGATGTAATCACATTAGCTTATGAAAGCTTGCAAATAAAGTGTATTATTTACAGCTTACTGGAGTAAGATTTGTGAACAGCAACTCTTTGGTTAACTCTCACTCTCTCTCTCTCTTGTATTATTTGCTCAGTCTTTTGTGAGGTGAGGGTGCTACTTCCTGAGTTAGCCCACTTACAGAATATCGCTGTTCTTTACCTAACGTTTGCTAGAGTTTCGTTTGTTAATCACAGGATGCACCACGCGTAGGTAAGATTGTTTTGGCTCCCAAGATTATTGTGAACAGTTTACTGTCCATGAATAACCTCTTCATTCATCAGGTACAGTCAAAAAATTACAATGATTGTACCAAATTTTACACTATAATCTGGAAAATTAACTTGATAGCTATGAAGAAAAGAGACAAATATAAGTTACCTTAGCCTAACTTACAAAACAAAAATATAAACATTATGTCAATACATTTTAAGCTTTCAACTTGGATGACAATTTAATATGTAAAACAAACACATAACTTAGAATAAAATGAGTAATAGGCAGATACTGAAATAATGTTATATTATCATAAGTTGTTTATGGAGGTCAAACTGTCTGAATTCCGAAATGTCACATAAATTATTCCAACAACTAAACGCTCGCACTAATTAGTTATATCTGTAAATAGATCTATATCCACGTCTGTGTCACGCCACGTCATACATATCGTAATAAATGTAGAATAACACAGTGCCTAGTTTTAAATTAAAAACACTATTGTTTCAGGGTTTATTAGAGGTTCCTCCCTTATGCAATCATAAGTTAACCTTGATTTTCCTCAATATACCGGCTGTTAACTAAAACAGTAGCCGATAAATTCATTGTGTAGTCGGTATTAAACAAAATTGAATTATTTGTCCATAATCCACACAGCTACGGAACACCAATCAATTTAACCTCTTAATAAAATATCTCATTATCACAGAGAGATTATGAGACAATGACACTTCTGTAACTCAGGTCCGTATGATGAACTGCGACTGTTAGCCCCTTTCAATACAAATAGTTGTAGGTATAGCCAAAGATAGAGAATTCGTAAACGACTGTATGGAAGAAATGTCTGTTTGAGGTCGCTAAATCTGGAAATAGGTAGAGTGCTGATACAATCGCGGCGCGCTCAAATCTCCAGACGAATCGTCCTACAATAACAGCATTTTTTTGTCGCAGATATATTTTAACCGACTTTGACCGATGAGCAGTGATAGCCCAGTGGATAAAGAACCGCCCAATTGATGATTGATGTTTTCGGATTTATGTACATATTTGTAATTGTCACTAGTTCGGTGGTGAAGGAAAACATCGCGAGGAAACCCGAAAAAACGTGTAAGAAATTATGTTTCGAAATTAAGAAAGATTGTCTTACCTAAAAAAGGTTTGCGCTCTGGGTGTAAAAAAAAAACACGGTGTATAGTTTTGGTTTATGGCTAGTAACCTGGTTTTTTTTTCGCTAATATATATATTCTAAATTGTAAATAATAAAATTACGATTTCATTGAAATCATTTTTTAAGACTTATTTTTTTTAATAATAATACGTAACTTCATTGCAGGACCTCTTGCCTTGCAACGTTGACTTAAATCTTTTTTATACAATGTCGGGAGATAAACATGCATATTACTCAGTTGCTGAATGCGATTACCGTATGCTATGAAAGTTAACAAAGCAAAGAGTATATCTTGCATATTATCAACCTCGCTGGTATACAGCTAACTCCTTAGGAGCTTACTGGTAAATTCACCCACTCCCAAGAATACAACAAACCTCCAGAAAGTTGCTATTTGTTTTCCGTGAAAACGATATTTGTATCCTGACCTAAATATAAATATAATGACATGAAAAAGAAAGCTGAAATATGCACATACTTTCCTTCTTTTACTCTTCAATCCTAGAAATCATATAACCTCAAAGTTTGGTTCAAGTTCTGTTCTTCCTTTCACAACCTAATTTCAAATTGAAATCTCAAGTGGAAATTTCAAGCTGAAATCTTATTACTTTAAACGGGCAATTATTGTATTTTATAAATAAATTTTCTGTATATCGGAAACGGCTCTAATGATTTGGATCAAATTATACATTCAGATAAGGTTTATCTTTTTAATCCTCAAAAAAAATATATGAAAAATACGCCTACCGAAACTCAGTCGCCAAAGTACTATAGTTATTAATAGATATAACAAGAAAAAACCCCAATCTCGGTAAAAAAAATTTTTACACTATTAATATTCTAAAATAATTTTATGAACTACTTACCCATAAACTTTTTCAGTGCTCTAAAACTAACTTTCCAATGTACCCTAAAAACGTTTTGGAACGGATCGATAAAAATACAGACAATGCTAATCTTCGGCCAATTCGAAAATATGGTGCTTTGTAAAAATATTTGTCAATCCTGAGAAATTCATTACAATACATTTGGTCACACCATTCAGGTATATTACAAAGAATTACCCCCTTTGTAAAAAAAAAAATATAATTTATGTGTTTAAGATATTATTATTATAGATCTTATGTCACGGGTATATGCCGGTCATTTTAAAGGGGTGCGCGGGGATTGGAACCAACGCGTAGAGGCCCCTTTGAGAAGTTTGATGTAATGTTGTATAGCTGCCGTGACCTTCTCCAGGGGATATCAATGTGATAATATACCCATGAACCAGGTCACGGCAGATATTGGGACTATTGCAAATATTATTATTATTATTATCTGTCTTATTTCACGGGTTTTAATCCCGGTCATTTGATAGGCGTGCGCGGGGATATAAATCCAACGCGTAGAGGCCCCTTCTAAAAGAATGATGTAATGTATTATACCAGCTGTGACCTGGTCTGAGGGATATCAATGGGAGGATATACCACGGAACAGGTCACAGCAGGTATTGGGACTATTGCAAATGTGTCGGAAATAATTGAGCTATTGAAATGAGATATAGAGGGATTATTAGTACTGGGCTATTACAGAAGAGAGACGGACACCTGCCATAACTATCCTATCTGATGTTACTTCGGCAGGCGGTGGCTCGCCACTCACTAGATGGACCCCTGAAATGCCAGAGAAAGTCGGCCGGGGGCAACACCGATGTAAGTGACTCAGGGGTGTCGAGAGGTGTGCTGCGCTTTGTCCGAAGTTACTCGCGGCGTTATGCCCTTTAACACTTCCACCCCTGGAGCATATCACCTGCTGGAGCAATATACTCTATCGACTCCTCTCTGGACGGCCAATGAAGGCAAGCCAGAGCTGAGAGTCCTGCGGGCCTTCTTGACTTTCCACTCCGACCGATAAAGACACGCCGGAGACGAAGGCCCTGATCGAGTCTCTGGAGTACTCGGGTACCCGTGGTGTCGTTACGCACCAACAGCTCGCCACAAGCTGCCCTGCGGGGCTTATTATTATTTATAATTATTTATCTTTCTACTCACGGGTATTAATCCCGGTCATTTGATAGGCTTGCGCGGGGATAAAAATCCAACGCGTAGAGGCCCCTTAGAAAAGATTGTATGTAATGTTGTACACCTGCCGTAATCCGCTCCAGGGGATATCAATGGGTCAATATACCAATGAACAGGCCACGGCAGGTATTGGGACTATTGGAAATATGTCGGGAAAAAGTGGGCTATTAAAGTGAGATTTGGAGGTATTATTAGAACCGGGCTATTGCAGAAGAGGGACGGACACCTGCCATAACTATCATATCTGACTGTTACTTTTGGCAGGCGGTGGCTCGCCACTCACTAGATGGACCCCCGAAATGCCAGAGATAGTCGGCCGGGGGCAACACCGGTGTGAGTGACTCAGGGGTGTTGAGGGGTGTGCTGCGCTTTCTCCGAAGTTACTCGCGGCGTTATGCCCTTTAACACTTCCACCCCTGGAGCATATCACCTGCTAAAGCAATATACTCTATTATTATTATTTTATTTTTATTCACGGGTATTATCCCGGTCATTTGATAGGCGTGCGCGGGGATATGGATCCAACGCGTAGAGGCCCTTTTAAGAAGATTCATGATATGTTGTACACCCACCGAGACCCCCTCCTAAAAATATCGATAGAACCATATATCTATGAGCAGGTCACGGCAGGTATTGGGACTATTGCGAATGTGTAGGAAATGATTAGTCTATTGTAATGAGGTCTGGAGGGATTATTGGTACTGGGTTATTGCAGAAGAGGGACGGACACCTGCCATAACTATCATATCTGACTGTTATTTTTGGCAGGCGGTGGCTCGCCACTCACTAGATGGACCCCCGAAATGCCAGAGAAAGTCGGCCGGGGGCAACACCGGTGTGAGTGACTCAGGGGTGTCGAGAGGTGTGCTGCGCTTTCTCTGAAGTTACTCGCGGCGTTATGCCCTTTAACACTTCCACCCCTGGAGTATATCACCTGCTAGAGCAATATACTCTATCGACTCCTCTCTGGACGGCCAATGAAGGCAAGCCAGAGCTGAGAGTCCTGCGGGCCTTCTTGGATTTCCACTCCGACCGACGAAGACACGCCGGAGACGAAGGCCCTGATCGACTCTCTGGAGCACTCGGGTACCCGTGGTGTCGTTACGCACCAACAGCTCGCCACAAGCTGCCCTGCGGGGAAAACTATTATTATTACTAGCTCTTATTTCACGGGTTTTAATCATTTATTAATTATTTAAATTTTTTATTACTATTATTACTAAAATTTGAAACTGAGATAAATGTCTTTAACAGACTGACAGACAAACAGCACACGAAAGCTCTTAGCAAAATTTGCTTACGGAACTACACTGTGCGTGACACCTTCAAAGTGAAGGGTAATAAATTATGTAATATAATACGCACACCCTAATGACAAAAAAGATAACTAATTTATATAAAACTATGGTTATGCAAAAGTAAATTACATTATGTAGAGATCTAATTAGATGGTATAGAAATCATAATTTTGATAGCATGTAACAATATATTTACATCACTTAAAGATATACAGGTACTTTTTGACGATCTCAGTGAAGCAGTGGTTAATACCGCTACTTGACATCAACGCTCGTGGGTTCGATTCCCACACAAGACAAACATTTATGAGCATGAACATGTCTGATTATCTTGATTTTGGATGTTTTAGGGAAGGTAGGGCGCATCAAAGTAGCCGCACAGCTCACTCACCTCACAGAAAAATAACAATTCACTTGAGGGTAATTGTATTCCTTCGTGTCAGTGGGGTCACCAGTAAGCTCCTATGGAGCTGCGTTCATAGTCTATGGTAACTGCTTTACATCAGGCATGCCGTATGCTTGTATGCCTCCTGACGTTATATGTAAAAAACAAGTTTTGGGCCTAAACCAAAAAGAATTCCGCTCCTGACTGCATGTAACTGTTGGAATTTCAAATAATATATTTCTTTCATTTCTAAATCGGGAAAATGAATTTGACATCCGTCGTTCGTAGTAATAATTTAAATAACGAGAGAAGATTTCTGGACCATGATTTTATATGAATTATAAAGTACTCTTTCTCCGCAGGATAGCTATTCGTTTGAGGAAATCACCTGATGTGAATACCGTGAGATGGTGGTGAATTTGAATGAATAACTTTCAGCACGACATACATTTTTACATAAAATATGTTTTATACAAGTTCCTTGTATCACAATAATATAATACTTTTGGCAGCATTTGTTGTTTCAGATATTAATGTGTGATTTTCTTCTAAAGTTTCCAATAACTTTATACATAAATAGATAAATGTCTGCCAATGAAAAAAAGATGTTCAGGTGGCACCGAAGTAACAATGTGAGACAATAATCCTAGGCTTATTTTATTTAGATGTTGCCAATCTACCTTCCTTGCAGATCAACTTGAAATGTTTTTCCTTATAGCCTAGCAAATTGACTTGGTGGATTTATTATTTACCCGTGCTTCCCAAAGTGGTATATATATATATATCGACCACATGGGCCCGACTGCAGCAAGTATGGGCTCCATTATATTTAGACATTAGTTAGGTAGGGGGCTGCGGAGAGCAGAAAATATATAGGCAAGGGGTCTACGGGACAAAAATAATAGGAAATTTCTGATTTAGACAATTCGATTCGTCTTACTATTTAATGGTTTCGCTGGAAGATCCAATTATAATTTAAAAAATACAAAACTCGCGGGATCCTTAAACGAGAATGTGAATAGTTTTATTAAAATTGAATTACGTGCATCTCTTTCTCTCTAATTTTTGGAAGATTCCTAAACACGTAGTTGACAGTGGTTGTCTATACAGAGTTATTTAATTTGATACTATTTTCTTTCTTTACAGAAGTTTATCCGACGAAGAGAAGTTACCGTTCATTAAGAAAGCAGATAAACTTCGTACCGAACACAAAAGGGAGTACCCCGATTATAAATATCAGCCAAGACGCCGCAAGCCTCCGCCTGCGTCCAGCACAAGACTCAAAAGGGAACCCTCACCAGACCGAGAGACTTTTGACTTCACCGGTATGCCGGACATGACACCGGCGCTCTTACCAGACGGTCCTCCAGACGGTGCCGAGTTAGATCAATATTTGAAACCTGGCTCTGATTACTACGAATTACAGCCCAGGCACGCCCATGGACTCGCACATCACCCACCGCCGCTCTACGCGACACCTTACCTCCACTCTACGTATACAGATTTGCCACACTATCCGAATCAACCATAAAATTAAGAGTTCTGTACAATACATTATTATATACAACATAAGCTCTAAATATAACTTTTTACGAAGATTAATCTTACTACCTTACGCTCACTCACGCGTTTACAATTAGTACCTCTTTGTGTTTTCTCTTGATTTTGAGTTTCATAAACGTTTATTAAAATGTACCGCTTAGAGATTTTAATGAAAATTGTAAATTATGTAAATGTAGACGAACGTTAGTAGCGTTAATCTTTTTAAAAACTTGGGTGCTGGCCCTGTAATTACCACCTTTTAAGTAGTAGGAATAACGCGCCTTAAATGGTTAGGTAGTTAGTGTCCTATGTGTTTATTATCTGTCATTTATATTTAAAGCCTAAAAAGTATCGTCGCACAATTGTCATATGATTTTAGTGACACTTAAATGGGTCACATCATAAGTCATTGCTATCGTGTAAATAAATCTGTATCAACATATGGTTTTGAGGACGATTAGAGGCGCACGTGCGTTTAATCAAAAAATATACACTATACGTTATAAGACTGTTGCGAATCACTAGTTTTATAGAAGAATAGGTACTCAGTTGAATCTACAAATCATACGTTACCAATGTTTCTGCCATGTACAATCATATGCACAAAACACAATTTTTAATTTAATTTCAGTTTTTTTTTTTGATCTTCGAAGATAACTTAGGCGAGGGGAGGAGGTCAAATGTGATCATGTTTGTATATAACTCAGACACTAGAAGACATATAATTAAACAAAAAAATAATTAAGAATGTACTCGTTTAGCTTCTTCATGTGACACCGACCTTCAGACATTTCACACGAGCTATTTTCATAACTCAAATTTGCTATACATTATTTCTGAGAAATTAATTTATGATTATGTGGAGGTCAAGATGTATAGTTATTTTTATTATACCAAATTTCATGTTTGTGCATGAGAAAGATGCGACAATGTGACAGACTGACACAGACATTACAAGGGTTCCCTTTTTTCGTTCGCGAACGGAATTCTAATATAGTGCAATTATAATTAAATAACGTCATACTTTTTATTTTTTGTAAACAATATTTTTTTTACGATATATCGTAAATCTGACTAACATTTAGCTTCCCAAACATGAATAACTCAAAATAAGCACGTTACCTTATAAATAAATATTAACATGTGTGCAAATTTTATAATCACTGCCTTTAAAGGTAGTTTATGCGACTAAAATTTTATTGCCATTTAAATTTATCCTGCAATTATTTTTTTCATAATAATTTCGATTTCTGTATTAAAAAAAAAATCTACAGAATGAACGATATAATCATGAAGTAAAAATTAATGGATTATTCGACGTAGTAATTTTGAAACTATTCAAGTGTTGTAAAGAGTAAAAGATTAGGGACAATTATTCTGTGGTCCCGCATAGTGTAACTCGCATTCTGCAGAACAATCTTGATATAGGGAATTTTTATTCTAGTGTATTGTATATAGGTCAGTGTTACATATTAATACAATAGTTACAGCGGTATATCTTATTGGTCTGTGGTAACCTATGAAATTGAAGCACGTTCCTTTACTATTTCGGTAGAAAAATATCTCTATATATACTTCACTCAATCGATACCACCACTATTACTGTAGGTACAAGTGAGTGATAAACTGTAGTGTAAAATAGATACTTAGTTTATTAAAATTCCTTGAGCTCCAAAGTTAATTAAGGTTATGAGTACAACTTTACAGACGAAAAAAAAATAAGAAATAAGTTATTATTGTTATTAATTAATAGTAATGTAGGTTAATGTTATTATTTAAAGCTGACTTAGGGACGTTTTATAAATTGTAAATAATTAAGTAACGTTATTTTAGTAATGAAAAAAAATTGTTAATGTTAATTTCTTTGCTTTATTATGAAAATAAAATGTATTTAAGTGAATATTGTCTTATAATTTTTACACATTTATCTTAGCGTTAAGTCAACTAGACGTCGCAAAAACAATATTTTTCAAAACAGACAAACCGAGATGTCAACGATCAAAAAAGTCTTATATTGGAGATCCAATTCAATTATCCCTGTCTTGCATGATTATATAAGTTCCAACTATTCCAGCTTGCTGTAAATTCTGGTTCAGTTCCAATTCTGCTGGTTTTTTTACATATGCATACATATTTCAGGTCTTCAGCTTAAATTCCTATTCATTGCGCATTTTCCTGTGAATTTCCTTCACTCTCTACGTTACTCATCTTTAGTTACCTACGTGTTCAAATTTCGCGTTTATTTCATGAGTTTCAGTGTAGCTTTAAATTCAAATTTTCTTCTTCTTATTCTTTATTCAGAGCAGGGAAGAGAAAATGCAACCATTCCTGTACTACGTCAAATGTCAAACCACCACATGACCCCCTGACATGAATTATTTTATTACGCTTGCATCACAAGTGGTATCACTCGTTTGCTACCGCTTCTAACACAACAACTTCTGAGCTTTTAGATCATCTCGCTTACTAACATAACAACCGTCAGGGAATTGTTACTTTAATGAAGTCTTTAGTATGATGAAAGTACTGCTTACTGAAGATCTCAAGTCCGGTTAAAGTTATATACCTTATTAAATTTAGAGAGAATGTTGAATGAAACACAGATTTCTTTAAAAAATCGTATTATTATTTATTATTATACACACACACATATATACAACGACACTTGTTTTTTTTGTTCGATTATCGATTCATCAAAGGTTTTTGAAACATAATTAATAATGAAATAGCTGTAAAATACGTTTAGTAGGTTTTTCTCGTCTACATCTGGTAGCAGATATGCTATGATATGCGATTATCATAGTCTATAAACGCTTGCAACACAAGATCCATAGACCGTTCGTTGCCACCCCCGCTGCTAATGCAACAATTCCTTATGAGTGTACTGGTAACCTTGAACATAAAAAAATAATATTTTTTTAAGGAACTGTTATTGGATATAGTCTATAAAGTGGTAGGTAGGTAGACCTTTTTACAGAGCCTCTTTTACTAATTGGCAGGGTGCGCCACATGGGGGTGAGTTTACCTTTGGCTCTTTTCTTTATACCACTAAGGTGGCAATCAAGCATACGGCCTGCCTGATGTTAAACAGTCACCGTAGCCTATGGACATTTGCAACACCAGGGGTGTCACTCATGCGTTGCCGACCCTCTAAAAACCTCTTCACACATTTCTTGAAGAACTCCATGCTGTTGTTTCTTAGAAAAGTCATTCCACAGCTTGAGAGTTCTCGGAAGAAAACATCTCTGGAACCGCACAGTACGCGACCATTGCGGTTCCAGCGTGTGAGGGTGAACTCCCCGCCGTCGGCGAGCGGTGCGGTTATAAAAAGTAGCTGTCGGCATCATTTCAAACAACTCTTCAGAACACAACCCGTTGTACAATCGGTAGAACACACAAAAGGAGGCTCTAAAGATGTTTGTGAGTCATATTTGAATGTAATTTTATATGACAAGTTCAAATGACTTTTCTTGTACCCAACAACAAACGTAATCAAAACCGAATCTGGTTTTCGGAATCTGCACCCACTGTAGAGGACTCAGTCAGGTGATAAGGCCCATATTGGGCAACACAAATAAATTGGAGCTCCGACTACCCTAGTAGTGAAATCTTAAAAGTCATACATTTGAGTGTCGGTGACGAGAACCGAAAAGATTTAATGCGCGTTACTACACTAAGAAGAAACCTACTCTACCTAAAGAAGATTTCTTTTCGAAGTCGTTGATTTTGTTGTCATGATAGTGACTGTAGACTTATTATAGTACCTACCGTTCAAAAAGTTATTGAAATAACTGAGGCGAGGTTTTCCTATTGATTTATAAAATGTGTTAATACATTTTACAATATTAATATACATTTTACAATATTATACCTGGTCAGGTCATACGTTCTGTCAAAAACTTTTGATGTAATTAATGATACACTTTTTGATAATTATGTAAAATTATATATGAAATGAAAGGTAATTAAATGTACAATAAAATTTTATGTACATTATTCGAAATGCCCTCCTCCATTTTGAATACATGCCCTTAATTGACGCAGCCAGTCATCGATCGTAGCACGCACCACATTTATATTTATTTCTGCCGCTGTTTTAACTAGAAATACTCGGAGAGACTCCAAATTCTGATGAGGTTTAGCGCAGACTTTCTCGTCCAAATATTGCCATATTTTGTAGTCCAGTGTTAAATCTGGATTAGAAGAGGGCTAGTCTTCATGCCCGATGAAGTCAACCAGTTTTGAGTGTTTCGTGCCTTATGAGCTGGTGCAGAGTCCTCTTGGAATATCCAGTGTCTGTTTTTGAACATTGTTTAAGAAAGAGGTTCAACTATGTTTGTTAGGACGATATTTTGGTAAACCATGGCACTGGTTCTCACCTCTTTATCACAGAAAAATACCTCAGTTTAGCCTGAATATGAGACTCCAAGCCAAATCATGATTGATGAAGGATAATGCCCTCCCTGGACCCTCGGAATACGCGCGCTCGCTTCTTCACAACTGTGGGCATACACCATATCATTTTGTTTGTCGTAACTTTCTTCGATGGTAAAAACTTTGTCATCCGAATACAAAATTTCACCGTATTTTTTCCCGCGTACCGCCGTAACGCAGCGCGGAATCTTTCCATCCTAATTTTTTTCAAACGCTCGCTCGAAAAATGTCCGGTTTTTTTTACGATAAGCTCGTAGTCCCAGGTCTTCTTTTAATATTCTTTTGACAGTGATTCTGCTTAATCCCACCTGAAGAGCTAAGATTTTTTGTTTACGCACGGGATTTCTTTGGATTCGCGCCTTCATTGCTTTGATGACCGCTGGTGTCCTAACTGTGCGAGGTCGGCCGCTCCTCTTACGATCTTCGAAGCTTGAATCCTTTGTATATCGTTTGATAGTGCGTTAAGTAAACCGTAGTGCTATTTTCAATTTTTGTAGAATGTTGAAAATTTCCTTTGGCGCGTAGCCACAGCGGTGCAACGCAACAACCGCGACTCTATCTTCCCTCTTCGACACGAGGTATATACCTATATACTTAGGTAATACTACTACCTATAAATATATATATATATATACATATTCAACTCATTTTTTTAGTGACATCGGCCATTGGATACCTGAATATCTACAATTTCCTTTATCGAATATAATCGTAGAAGAAAGAAAATATTTATTTGAAGAAAGAAAATATTTCGTACGAATTGGATTAACTCATAATGTCAGTATGATGTTATACAAATTATGTTAATGTTTGATTAATAAAATATATATCAAAAAAATCGTTCTCAAAAAGTGAATAATGATGGCTGTGTAACAAGAAATTTTTAAAAATGTTTCGCTTGAATTTCCCAAAGACTGAATTTTCGCGACTTTCCACATCGCTCGGCACCGAGCATCGAGTTACTCCCAGCATTCAGACAACCTTGCCTTAAAGATTCTGAACACAATTTCATCAAAAGTTGAAAAATCAATCACAATATTTTATTGCTTCGCTCTTAGAAAGGTAAAAAAAGAACGGATAATCCACACCGTCATATATAAGTTTACAAATAAAAATAAGTGAAAATATCAAGTATTGTATCCGTATGCTCTACCTTCAGAATTCCAGAAGTTTAAAACCACTTCTACATTTGACTAACTAGTCAAATCATCAAGAAGATCATATATAATTATAATTTAAAATTCATGATGTTAAGTCAACGGTAACAAATGGGCACCTATGTAGTACATAATAAATTCGATTATTTCATTTTGATTGTCAAAGTTACTAGGTTCATCCATTTATTCATCCAGCTACCATTGTGATATTGTCTATGACAGATAAATTCATTGTACAATCACATTACATTAGATTGAGATCGAACAAATTTAGCTCTATGCTTGCCACTATTGTCCACTGAAAGTGCTTAATATTCTTAATGCAATAAATACATTTAATTTAAATTCTTATATACTTGTCTCTTTTGTCTCTTATAAACTGTAATTTATAGATGTTGATGTATTATTGCTGGCAAAACTAAGTCAACATTCAGGCTATTGTTTATCTTAGTAACGGAAATTTCCTCATTAACGGATAACTAAAGTCTTTGGAAAAAGTTGGTTGTAGAACAAACTTCATGTTGAAGATTTCTCAAAAGGCCATAAAGCTTTTTTTGGAATTGACTAACGTGTTGTTTATGCCCTGATGTCATAAACATCCTTATACGTAACAGCTTATCATCACATAGACCGTACAGCTGATTACCACTTTAGTATTAAAAAATAAACGACTCTCACTACAGATATTGCAAGACAACACCTATAGGTGTAGTATCTTACAAAATCATGTGGGTTGATGGATGGACACCATTTGGGAAAATGCGAAAAAACTCCCATCCAAAATACGTCAATGTCTCAAGATGAAAGCCTTCGAACACTAGTCGCCAGTGTTGCCAGTGATGATGCCGATACAAGTACGTGGTCTTTAACTGTGGACATCATAAAGTAACCTCAAGATTGCACAACAAGCTCGAGAGAGCCATGCTCGGTGTTCTTTTACGTGTACATACATGCGTCTCTCACTGGCTCCGTTCCAACCTACTAACTCTCAATGGCGAAAAAACACAGTATCTTACATTCTCTATCTCCAATATCCATCAAAACATACCTTCTTCATACACTATCATATTTCACACACATACCAACTCCAGTCCCTTACCTTGCACCTGTCCTGCATTAAAGTCCAGCAAAACTATTAAATATTTAGGAATTATTATTGATAACAGATTAAACTTCCAATCCCACCTAAATGTCACATCAGGGCGTATTCGTAAGCTAATGTTTATCTTTAAGAAGCTCCGTCATATCGCGAATCCTAAAATCATTAAACATGTTTATTTAGCACTCTGTCAGTCTATACTCAGCTATGGGATAGTATCGTGGGGAGGAGCGTGCAAAACAATCCTGCTAAAACTTGAACGAGCCCAAAGAGCACTCCTTAAGGTGTGTACATTTAAATCAATTCTCTTCCCAACATCTGAACTGTACCAATTTTGTCAAGTTCTCACTGTTCGCCAACTTTTTATTTTAAATACCATCCTAAAACAACACACAATGACCGAATATAATCCTTCTGCATACCTTATGCGCCGAAATCATTTAGTGGCAAAGTCCTGTTCTTTCAAAACCGTCTTTTCAAATAGATTCTTTTGTTCCCTTGGCCCATTCTTATATAATAGACTCCACAAAAAGCTAGACCTACTATTTTTAACAAAATTTTTAATAAAGAAGAAAGTCACGAAGTTTCTACAAAATCTAAGTTACTTGGAAACTGAAAACCTTGTCAAACCAATTATCTGATGAAACTAACAAACCAAATGTGTCTCCTATATCATTAAAACAACACCAATTTAATTAACGAATTCACTCATTCGTATGAATCGCTAATCCAGCAATAGACAACTCACGCACTCACGTATGTGTATACTTTCGCAAACATAAAACACATACACTCACACACATACACAAAAACACACAGAGAGAGACATCACACATACACAGTCAGTTGCAACCTTTTACGCTATTCATTTGTTAACACATTCTAACTCACATTTCTCTACATTTAGTTAGTATGATTTAAGGTCTGTTATTACCATGTATATCCCGCGGGGAGAGTACTGGTGCTCTGAGTCACAGGCCCCTGCCTAGTTCAGTCATCAGTCTCTCACAATCTTCAACTTGTCACAACCACTATATTATATTAAGTATTCTTAGATTGTGGAGAAAAATAAAGATTATTATTATTATTATTATTATTCAGGAATGACTACATCTGTAATAGTAGAACTAGAATTACCAAAGTAGCTCCAAAGATCAGCATGCAGAAGTGACAGTGGGCAGGCCACAAAACTACTATGGCCACAGCAGCGCAAAGGTGACTGCAGCAACGCAGAGTAGGATAGCCTGCCACAACATATAACACGCGTATATTGTGGACCGACGAGAAGATAGTGGAGCTGGAAGAGGAACTAAGCAAGTTGGAATATAATAGGACTGTCCGAAGTCGGTAGACAGGGGGAGGGCACAGTGATCCTTAAATCCGGCAACTTGCTTTACTACCGGGTAAGCGACCATCTGTCCCAAAGTGGTGTCGGGTTTATGGTCCGTAAGCCCCTCGTAAGCAATGTACTAGAGATCGAGGTTGCGTCGGCGAGAGTTGCATACCTTATACTCAGAATTACCAAACGGTATTAGTTGAAGGTCATACAGGTCTACGCTCCAACTTCGACGCACCCCGATGATGAGGTGGAGGCTATGTATGAGGATATCTCCAAATCCACTACACAGTGCTAACGGGCGACTTCAATGCAAAGCTGGGCATGAAACAGAAAGATGAGCTGAGGCTGTGGGGCCATTTGGAATTAGGCAACGAAACCAAAGGGAACAACTACTGGTCGACTATATGGAGAAGAAAGTACCTACTCTTTATGATGAACTCCTCCTTCAAGAAGCAGCCGCAGCGCAAGTAGACTTAGAGTAGTCCAGATGGTTCTACGTAAAACGGGATAGACTTCATCTTGACGACCAACCAGCATTTGTTACATCATTTTCACCCTGTTGATAAATGATGTCTCTTTGATCAACAGGGTGAAAACCGGAAACGATCACTGAAAGGTAAGAGGCATCTTGAACTTTAACATAAAGCAGGAAAGCTAGCCTGGTGAAGTCTACACTACATCCATCTCATGCCCTGGTCCAAAACCCCGAAAACTTTCAACTCGAACTTCATATGCAATCATCTACGCACTGTAAACGATTTACAGTGCGTAGATGATTGCATAACACCGGACCATATTAACAGCAAGCTCCTGGAAACTGTCCATGCAGTGGGAGCTCTATTTCTAAATCCTCGCCCAAAAAGAACACAAGCTCTCGATTCACACGCAGAATGTCATGTAGATCAAAAATGAAATGTGGTTGCAGTCTTCAGCTAGAGTACAGGCAGCTGAACAGGCAGATCTCTAAATGCATACGGTGTGACATGCGCCAATTTAATACAATTCGTATTAAAGAGAGGATAGAGCGACACCAAAGCTTCAAAGTCTTCGCCAAAGATCTCTCTGTTGGGCAAAGTCAACTTACGAAGCTGAAGACCAACACTGTTACAAAGACTGACATTCTGAGTGAGACGGAGAAGTTCTATGGACAGCAGTACACATCATCGTTACAACTGGGCAACGATGTTAGTAACAACTCAAGAGCTAAACTGAACCGATACTATACCGAAAATATCCCAGTCTGTACGAGAATCGTATGACTGTCAAACAGTTTAAAAATGGGAAAGCTCCGCGTGAGGACGGAATTACGGCGGAGCTTCTGAAAGCGGGCGGAAATCCTGGAAAGAAAGAAGAAAGGAAACACTGGAAGCGTGAGGTGAACGTTTTGACGAACTATATAGCCGATATCGCTTCTGAGCCGCGTTTATGTACTTTTTTCGGGAATCTTCACAAACCGTCATAACATACATACTCTCCGCCAGATTATACAGAAGACTGAATATTTATAATTATGAAGGTTTAAAGTCGTGTATAGGAACAAAATTTCACCATACGCATTAAACAGAAATCTTATAATTACTATGATTTATTATAAAAAGAGTTTTCATAATTACAAATGTCGGAAGTTAACAAGATCTATAAAAAACCAATCAGACTACTATTTAATAACGCAGGTTAGTTTTTCAATGTATAATTATTTATACCCTGAATTCTACACTCATAATGACGGTCAAGGCAACCGAGATAATTCTACTCACCCTAGATACGTGCAATGCTCACATTGGAAGTACGGCTGAGTGACTTCTTGGAAATTTTATTCAGTATCCCGTATAACCGTGCCCCCGACGAGATATGCGACGACCCCAGCCCATCCGGCAGTTTCCGCCGCCCGCCCAGAGAACAAAGAGTGCATTGTATATCTCTATCTTATCACTCCCACATTTTCGCGACTAATGAGGCCAATAAACGTATCAGGAGATTATACAAAATTACCCCTGATGAGAGATATAATGTAGGACGAGATGATTTATTACCTACAAATTAACGTAGATAACTAAGAGTATCCACTTCTTAACAGTTCAATTGTAATAAATAATAATAGAAAGTTCGAACAAAAAGTATTTATCAGATGCTATATAAGGACGTTATGAAATTTCAACACATTTATTCGTAAATAAGTGGTGGCAAATTGTTCCAGGTTTTTGTCGCCGTTTTGTTGTGCCTTTGCTGAATTAATAGAGTGTCCATCCTTTATTTGGTTAATAAAAAACAGTTTAACAAGTACGCCGGTTCCCTATTACTTATCACTTTGTATAGTATTGAGGCATAAAGTAATTTTCGTAGAGCCTTCATATTTATAAAACCGTTGCCGTTTAAAAAGGCAATAACCTAGATTCGGCGGGTAATAGCTGAACAGAACCGGGTAGATTCATTTTGAACATATTATTTTCATAGTAGAATAGATAATTTCCAAATACAGTAATAGCACTGACTCCGAAATCAATGATTTAACGAGCCTTCCGAATCACCGAGTAGCTCGAGAAAAATAAACCCATCCATAGATAAGAGTACAGTCGAAATTGCTTAACTTAGGCGTTTGACTAATTAATGCAAAATTACGCTATCGAGCTTCTCAAGTTCACCTATCATGACAAAATTAGTTGTGTTTTAGTTGAAGGTGATCTCAGAGCCCTAGAAACCGGCGAGCGTGCATGAATGTTAATGAAGTGGAAGTGAGTTAGGTATATAAGGACCAAAACATCTGACATCATAAATATAAGCCTAAGGATTTGGCAAAGATACTGATTTTGGCATGGAGCAGCTGGCAGTAGGAAGGAAAAGGACAACTCAGAAGGAAAATTAGACTTTCTTTCTAAGTTCTTAGGTTAGGTCACACGTCTTTCGAAATATAATGTTTTGGACGTGCGGGTTTCCTCACGATATTTTCCTTCACGGACGAGATAATTACAAATAAATATGTACATAAATCTGAGAACATGAATTTAGTGGTACATGCCTACGCCAGGATTCAAACCGGGGACCGTCGGTCTAATCGATTCTTTATCCACTGGCCTGTCACTGGTGTACACTTTAAAATCTATACAGATAAATAAAATTGTCTGTTTTGTAATATTAAAATAACCGCTTTTTACTAAATGCATATGGATGTATACACGGTACATGTACCAAAATGAATATCTTTACAAATTTTGTCTGTCTGTCTGTTTGTTCCGGCTAATCTCTAAAACGTCTGGACCGATTTTGACGGGACTTTCACTGGCAGATAGCTGATGTAATAAGGAGTAACTTAGGCTACTTTTATTTTAGAAAATTTATTTATTTTTATTATATTATTATAAATAAATAATATTCCACGCGGACCAAGTCGCGGGCACAGGGCACACACACATTAGTACTATTTGTTTATTGCAAAGGAAAATTAGGTATTACCTAATTGTTAGCGATACTTAAATCCGGCAGTATCACTCACTCAAGGGTCATTTAAAAGGTTTCCGATTCTGTAAGCACCTCTGAAAATATTGGCTTATGAATAAATGCAATACTGCAATCGGATCGTGATACGTACCTAATACACTCAGCACAAAAAAAAAACGTAACGTACCTATCAAGAACATAAGAAATATATTATATATTTGTAGCCCTGTTCGCATATTTGGTGCTCCTATCAACAAAAAACGGCAACAAAAAAGGGTGTTATGATTTAGTAATGGTGCATATTGAGCTGCAATATTAAGATTGAGTGCAAATGATCCGCGAGGCGCGTGCGCCGGCGACGGCTCGCGTTTCACAGCCGCTGCCGCGGCGGGCGGACATATCGGATGATCGGTGCCGCACTTTTTGTGGCCCAACCATAAGATATTAATTACTGGGGCGGACGGTAGGTAATATGCTCAATTTTACGCTTGTATCCTCCAGTTAGTTAAGTGTTTTGGTTAAATTTTGGTTTCGTTATTTTAGATGTATAACTGAACATAACATGTTTTTATACCAAACATGTTATGTTCAGGTGGCAAACAAGAATACGGTCTGCCTAACTACGGTAAGAAATTACCTTATCCTTTGCACACATGCAGCACGGAGTGTCACTCGTGCGAAGCCGACTCTGTAGAACCACTTCACGCCTTTCATGACGTACGTCATACCGTTATTTCTTAGGATAAACCTTGACAGGGAGGTCATTCCACATCTCTGTCGGTAGAAAATTTCCCTGGAGCATAGTACGCGACCCTTGCTGTTCAAGTGTGTGAGGATGACTTCCTAACTCTCGGTGAGCGATATGATTAAAACGAGACTGTTGCCGTCATATCGAACGACACATCGGAACACAAACCATTGTACAATCGATAGAACACAAAGGGAGGAAAATATCTCCTTAAACTCAAACCGTGTGTGAGATTCGGATCATCGACAATTCTTTCAGAACGTCTTTGTACATTAATATTAGTACCTGAACGACCGAGTTTCGCTCGGTATTATTATGTTATTTTTAAAAATATACAAAAACTACTAATATAAAGTAATAGGACAAATGTACAAAAACAGAGTGATGTTGGTAGGGTTCGAACCGGTGACCTATGTGATGGTATAATATATATTTACCGTAGGTACTGCTGTACTGCACAAATATCCAATAATCATTACATCGAACATCTGGTGCTAAACCCAACAGATAACCACGATCCGCTGTTTCTTATGTTTTTACACCTATACGGATAAAGTTAAAAGCAAAACTTTATCTAAATGCAAAATTGATACACTAAATATATACAAATTTATATACCTACATATTCAAATGTTCGTTTATATATATTTATACGAGCAATTCAAATAGATTAGATACGTAGATATTTGCTTGCAACAAACTTAACTTTACGTATAATTATATTATAGTTGTTTTCTAGAAAATATCTAAATAATTTTAGTAATATACATGTTCACCAGTTCAGCCTAGATGGAAGTGCAACCACGACGTCAAGTTTTCTTCTACCTGAGCAATCAGGAAGGTTTGTAAGGGCGGTTTCTTTTTCCATTTTCATGAATCGCTGAATGGAAAACTGAACATTATTTGTTTCACTTTCAAATGACAAAAATGGAATCGACGTATTATTTTTTCGTCAAGTCCCTCAACCTCAACCCACCAAGAGACCCCTTTTATTATCTAGAATGGCTATGGATATCAAGCTTAGATAATTGACATTAAATTCCGAGGCAAGTAAAATGTAAGAAAGCGCCCTGTTGACCAACTGGTCCCCGGATCAAATCCTAGCATGAGTACCTACAAATACATGTTTTCAGTTTTCGACAATTATCATTTGCTCGTCGGTGATGGAAAACATCGTGAGGAAAAACTTGCACATCCAAGAAATTATATTTTGAAAGATGTGTGGCTAAACCTAAGAAAGGTCTGGTTTTTCTTCTGCGTTGTGTAGCTCTGAAGGTAGTTGCTCCATGTCAAAATCAGAATCTTCGCCAAATTCTTAGGCTTAGGTAGCGGACTTCCCTAATGGAAACGGGAACGAAATACGCTAAGTAGAAATAGACCAATGCAGGTAATATAACAATCCCCGGTTCGAATCTTGGCATGTACCACTAAATTCGTGTGTTCGGAAATTATATATCGAAAGGCATTACATAAAAAAAGGTCTGATTTTCCCTCTGGCTTGTGAAGATCTGACGGCAGTTGGTCTATGTAAAAATCAGTATCTCAGAAAATCCTTAGGCTTAGATAGCGGATCTCCCAATCCTAATGTATTAGGAAACGGGACTATGCTAGGAAGAACAGTGCACATAGAACTTATTTTTTTACTTAAGGTGATTGTTTAGTCGCCCAAAGCTAACTGGCGCTGCTATCAAAAGGCAATCATATCTGTAGATATAATAGTTAACAAAAATAAAAACCATACCTTTGAACAAACATAAAATTGATTTCGAGTAAAGTATTTTTACGTCACTCACTTAAAATGTTCAATAGTTAAAGTAACTAGTAGAAAGTTTTATTCCAAAGTGTCTAAATCGATTGCGTGTATAAATTTTGAAATAAAAAAAAACGCTTCTTCCTTTCACTGTAAAGACTTCATATTTTCTCAGTTTTATACATTAGCTGTGATTTGTTTTGTGGCGCTAGTTTTGGTTGGCTATGCGCCTGAAGTCACTTATAATAGTAACTTGCAGGTATTTCTATTGTCATTAATTTGTTCGAGTGCACTCTAAAATACTTGTTGAACGAGCCTGTACATTGTAACAGTCGATATTATCGGATTATTGAGTACACAAGTAGCGTAATGCCCCTGCCGTCACATCAGCAGCAGGGACTCAAGTGGTATCAGCGAGACAGTCGTGTGAAACCTCGCGTCCGCCTCTCGCCGCGGCTCGATCGCAGATATACCGACTATGTAAGACGATATCGCTGCGTCTGGTACACATCGCTGAGAAATCAAACCCAACTCTGGTATAACGCCAACACATGTGGAATAATCATACTACAGGATTATTCGACGTAGGAAATTTATAACTGTCAATTGTTAGTAACGCTTTCTCTTCTTTAATAACTGACAAGAGGACGCTTAAAAATTTTATTGTAATATAAACTTGATACATAATTTACAGGGTACACATACAGTGTGTGACATCGTGAACGGTCAGGATAAAAATAAGAGATAGATAAAACTGTTCCATGGAACGATATCAAAAATTTTAGATATCTCTAACTATAGTTACTTATAAACTAGTGATGGTGGAAGGTATGTAGCGTCTCGTCATCTACCTCGTAAGGAATTTGGCGTGAATTTTACAAACTGTATCGTGTAACAACACATACGTATGGGGGTCATATTTAAAGTTCTCAGACTGGTCAGAAAGAAGTTGCCGATGAAAAAATTATTGAATGATTCATGTAAAGAACCCTTTGTAACGCTGCAGATGCACATTGAATTTATATAGCATTTGTTTCTATAATTTGGCGACAATTTAAAAAGTACCCGTCGTGCGTCGAAATTAATTTGAATAAAGAAAATTTTCGCTCCATGATTAATTACAAAATTCGTTGTAGTCTGTATCAATTACAATGTTATGATAGCATTTCCCCATCCGGTGCCATTAAACCACTTGTAAACAACCATTCGTTTAATGAGTTCAAACGAGAGACCAGAAACCCCCTTATTTTTACTAAGTTTATTGACGACGAAAGTCTATTACATGTTACCCAGACAATATGATTAATCAATCAAGCAATCGGTTATGGATTGTGTGAAAACATTTACAGATATTTTGTGGAATCATTTCTGGAGACGTCATTTTTGGTCTCTGTAACTGTAAATCATATTTGAAAGAGAAGAAATCAGAACCAATGTAAGGATTACGGTTGATAATGAAGTGTTCAAACAGGTAGATGAGATTGTATATTTTAAATGCGCTTTCATGGATCACGGATGGAAGGTACACATTTCGATTTTGATAATAACTGTGATAGGGATTGCCAGGTTATTATTTTTAAATGGGAATTGATCAAATGTGCCCCATTACTGGGTCATATCTGATCATCAAATGAATAATGATAAATCGAAATTCACTGAAATTCACTGTGACACGAGAACGAAACTTTATAAATAAATTGTTTAATTACAAAATATATAATATTGTCAATAGATTGTTAATTACAAAGATGACACACATTACTTTCTATTATAAATAACAAAGTTTCATTTGTATAAAATGTTATCATTTATCGTTTGATGAACAAATATCACTTGTGATCCTCCTAGCAACCAAGCAGGTTTAAGGCATAGTGCCTAAGAACTGATAGTGCAGAGGAGATTCTTTAACCATTTACACTCTTATCTTGATATTTTGCGCATTAAATTTTAAGCCTCTTTACATATGACTGGTGGTACACATAGTGCATCTGGTAATAACATGACCTGTTCTGCACATATCACTCTTTCACAACCCTACAGTATTATCGCCTAGTTTACACAAGAGCATAGAATGCAACGCTGCGTGAGACCAATATTAACGTTAGGCCAGAGCGACACTGCATGGCGTAGAGCCCCTCAGAGCATCGTCAATTCCGTATGCTCGTATGTTCCAGAAGTCCTTTCACACTACTCTCTCAAATGCTTTTTGAATGTCTACATAACTTCAACCTACGAGTAGTTCGTTGGGGTTATAACGTAACATTTTCGTTACAACCCAACCGTAATCGAAGAACTTTGTTTTAAATAGTACGTGGGTATGTAATATGTTTATTGTACAAAATAAGAAGAGTTTACCAAAAAAGGAGAGAAATAAGTAATCTCTCTAAATTATATCATTCAGCTAGGCTTAAAATAATTATGAAATGATTGTAAATAGACAGGAGAGAATGATGTAAAGTGTTTTATAATCCATGAAGTATCATTAGAGCATATATATGCCACAGTATCCACTTTACATCAGGTGGACCGTATGCTAGTGTTTCTTCCGATGTTGTTTAAAAGAATATATATATATGTATACCCAATTCGAGCACGTTTTCAATATCAAAGAATAAGGAGGGTTTTTTTTTATGCCGTATTAATTACAAATAGTCTAGATTATGTAGCAGTGACAGCCCAGAGGATTAGGAACCGGCCTATTCCCCAGTTCAAATCCTGGCATGTACCACTAAATTCGTTTTTCTTCAAATCTGTACATATTTGTAATTATCACTTTCTCGGTGGTGAAGGAAAATATCGCGAAACAACGTGAAACCCGCAAGTCACGTTTGAAAGACGTGTGACCTTACCTAAGAAGGGCAATCGCTCCATGTAAAAATCAGATTCTTTGTCAAATATTGCCAATCATAACGGATTAGGAAATGGGATAGCGCTAAGGAGTAGTTAAAATAATAAAGAAGCTAGTAGCGTTGTTAACCACTCCGCATCCGGGCTCGTCGAAATATACGTATAGAACAAATACAACCAAAAGAACAAATCAAAGTTAGATATTACACAATGCAAATTAGTTAACACATTGTCTAAAAACCGGTTATTAATGAGCTAACATTTAGAAGCTTCATCACAGGACCTCAATTTGAAGGATCCTATGGAAGGGGCATTTCTACAACATGATTTTAAAAAAATAATTGTAAGTATTTGGATTGAAAAGTACCTACGTATTGTAAAATGCATTGTACCGGTTGTACGTGAAACCTAACAATGTTCTATTCTAGCGTAGTTCGTTTATAAATAATTAAAACACAAGCTCAAAACCGCGCATCATTTTGGAGTTACAAGCAAATCTCGCTCACTAGCTCCCTCATAGCTACGAGTTGAACGGAGAAGGTCGTAGAATGACATTCTGTGGGAGCTGCAATGTTAAAATATGAAGAATGTAATAACATAAATCGCTGTTATTACAATGTTAAAATGTAAATAATAATCTTTGTTAAATATTTATTATTTTCAGGAGAATATGAATATCTATCTATCTACAACTTCACGCCAAATCACTTGTGGGGCAGGCAGAGAGAATCAAGCGCCACAAGACTCGGTCCTTACACACCTCACTAGGTTCATTAACTTTCATAGTTCTTCTAATGCACGCTCGACGGTTTCTAGGGCTCCCGACATCACCTTATGATAAAACACAATAAATTTGGTCATAGTATGCCAAAGCCGCCGCCGAAGAAGGCCGAGATGTAAGTCTTGACCTCTTTCGGTCTAAGGCCTTCCTCGGCTTATACATCCTTCTTCTTTCGCGTTGTATATCTGTTTCGTAATTCCTTTTTCCAGCATTCTTTCTAAATGTACGAACCAACGAATCATGCCTCTTCCAATTTTAACACCGACACTCTCAGTCCAACTCTGTTTCTGACATCATCATTGCGAACACGATGTACAAGCGTTACGCCACAAATTTTGCACAACGCTCGCATTTCGACCGTGTTTATCCTGCTTTTATGTTCTCTCTGCTAAACCCAGCTACCGCTTCCATAAGTATTGCGTTGTGTATAGCGAGCTGTGCCTTCTGGCTTGAGGTTTTACTACTAAGAAGATTTCCCAATGCCCCGTTCACACTATTCCCAGCAGTCACTCGTCTTTCCACATCAGCTGTGTACTTCTTATCGCTGCTGAAAGCGCAAGATATATAACCTTGTGCACTTGTTCCAACACTTCATCATCAACCGTAATTCTTACATTAGTTATGGTATCTTCTTTTTCAAAAACCATTATCTTTATTTTCTTCGCATTCAATGGGCATTTACAGTTCAGGTGGTGTTTCAGATAATTACACAGCATCAACTAATATGAATAATATTTCATTTGTATGTATCTTCACGCCAGGTCCCTTGCGGGGTAGGCAGAGAGAACCGAGCGCCATAAGACGCGGTCCTTACACACTTCACTCGCTTCTTTCACATTCATAGCTCTTTTCATGCACGCTCGCCGGTTCCTAAGGCTCCTCACATCACCTTCTGATAAAACACGACCAATTTGGTCATGGTAGGTTAGTCTTGGTCTTCCTCGGCTCCTACATCCTTCCACTTTCGCATTGTATATCTGTTTCGTCATTCTTTCATCTTGCATTCTTTCTACATGTCCGAACCAACGGAGCATGCCCTTTCTTATCTTAACACCGACACTCTCTTTCAGTCCAACTCTCTTTCGTACGTCATAATTTCGAACGCGGTCAGCAAGCGTTATGCCACAAATTTTTCGCAGTGCTCGCATCTCGACCGCATTTATTCTACTTTCATGCTCTCTCTGCCATACCCAGCTCTCACTTCCATAAGTTAGCGTTGGGATTAACACCGCGCTGTGTACAGCGAGCTGTGCCTTCTGGCTTAGATTTCGGCTGCCAAACAGTTTACCCAACGCACCATTCACGCTATTCCCTGCACTCACTCGTCTCTCCACATCAGCGGTGTACCTTCCATCGCTTCTAAAAGCGCTTCCAAGATATACAAACTCATTCACTTGCTCCAACACTACATCATCAACCGTAATCCTAGTGTTCGTTCTGGTTGTCTCTCTTTCAAATACCATTATTTTGGTTTTCTTCGCATTCAATTGTAAGCCTTTCTTCATACAATCGTCTTTCATTGTTGTGACTAGTGTTTGCAGTTCGGATGATGATTCCGCTATTAATACTGCGTCATCTGCATAAAGCAGGCAGTTAACCACTGAGCCACCCATTCGCATTCCCACATTCATATTTCTCATTCTCTGAAGACAACTGTCCAGATACAGGATGAATAGCCGAGCCGACAGCACGCATCCCTGTCTGACACCAATATTGGTATCAAACCAGGGTGATAAGCTGCCGTCCACTCTCACACATGCTGTGCAATCCTCATAGGTGGATTGCACAGCACGTAGAAGGTCACCGTCAATCCCATATCTGGGCAAGATGTTCCAGAGATTCTTTCGCACGACCCTATCAAATGCTTTTTCAAGGTCCACAAAATCGCAGAAAACCTTCTGGTCCATAGCCAGATGCTTTTCCACGATATTGCGGAGCGAAAAAACTTGATCCGTACATCCTCTGCCGCTTCGAAATCCCCCCTGTGCTTCCCAAAGCATTCCATCGGATTTCATCCTCATTCTCCTTTCAATGATTTTTCCATACACTTTAGCTGCTAGGCTGATCAAACTGATGGCCCTATAGTTGGCGCAGTCCATACGTGAGCCCTTGCCTTTATACAAGGGCACGATAACTGCGCGTCTCCAATCGCTCGGGACTCTTCCGGTTCTCCAGCATAATTTGCTTAAAAACCAGAAAGCGTCCCTAACGTAGGTGCCACCCAGTTTGATCATCTCAGCTGTTACCATATCGATTCCCGCTGACTTTCCATTTTTCAAACTTCGTATCGACCATTCAATCTCATCCATGCTAATGTCTTCATGGTACGTTGGCACTGCCGAATCAGTCACAGACTCATTCACAGTGCCAGCGCCCTGGACATACTCATACATTTCTCTAAAATATTCGCTCCACCGTTCTAACACCTCCTGAGTGTTAGCAAGAATGCCACCAGCTTTACCTTTTATCTTGTCCATTCGGGATGCCGACGAACCACTCCGAGACTTCTTTACCTCTCTCCAGAAGAGTTTGGTATTAGCCTCGAAGTTCTTCGTCAGCCTCTCTTCCTCATTCATAAGTAGTCTTTCACGCCTCTCTTTCACTAAAGCTTTGGTTTCATTCTTGCATCGACGGTATATTTCTTTCTTCTTCTCTTTCATACTATCACTCTGGTGCAACGATGATACGTAATCCAGCCACGCTCTCCTCTTTTTATCCACGGAGGATTGAACCTCCGCATCCCACCAGGCATCTCCTTTCAGTGTTCTACGTCTCTTTGCGCATCCACATGCTTCTTTCGCACTGTCCACCATACTTTCTTTCAGAACATTCCAACATTCGTCTACATCTGAGTCGGAAAGACTCGCGTTCGCAAGTCTTTCACTGACTAGACGTACATACGTACTCCTCACACTTTCATCTTCCAATTTTTCACTTCTTATTCTTTCATGGTCTCCGAAAGGAATACGCACTCGCCAATGCCTCCACTTCTTGAAAAGGCCCACAAATCGGCTTATCACCAGATAGTGGTCCGTTTCAAGAGTGGGGCCTCTGAAGGCTCTTGTATCCATTAACGACTTTCGGAGACGTCCATCTATCAAAATCAGATCAATCACACTTTTCTGTTCATTCCGTCTCCATGTGTACGTGTGAATATCCTTGTGATGGAAGAACGTGTTCGTCACAAGGAGGTTTCGTTCCATACATACGTCTAAAAGTAACTTACCAGCATCGTTCACTCTCTTATCTCCGTATGGACCAAGCACAGCCTCATAACTGCTTCGCTTGGTCCCAACCCATCCATTCAGATCTCCACACATAATTATCCGTTCATTCGCATCAGCCAAATCCAGAACACCCCTTGCGGTCTCCCAAAACTTCTCGAGCTCCTGGGGATTAGTAGAGCTTACAGGAGCATATGCTGCGACCAAAAAGACTCGCGTAATCCCCAGTTTTATTTTAACCCAGAGAAGTCTTGGCCCTACTAAATCGTAATCTTTCACACCAGCGGCCAAGCGAGATGAAAGCACAACGCCTACGCCAGCGCTGGCATGATCGTCCTGGTTCACCCCGGATCACAAGGCCATCATGCCACCGGGCAGATCTTCGGCGTCGCTTCCCTTTCACTTGGTCTCTGACACACACAAAACATCTAGGCATCTCTCATTCATTATATCTATCAACTCATTCATCTTATCTTGTAATCCACCTCTCACATTCCATGTGCCTATACGACACTCAGCTCTCCTCGACCCGCCGGGATGGGCGTTGCGTGGTGGGTGGCGGCCCCCACCGCCGCATGCACTTAAACCCGCACCGACGAGGGCGGATCGGTGCGCGTCGCCTACGGGGGACGCCCTAATCCGCGCGTCTGTGCGGTTTGTTTTTAGGTCCAGAATTGCAGTCCAGTGTTGGACTGGCAGGGTCGCGACGTGCACGCTTCTGGTACCGACCCCATATTTCATTTATTGATGATAAGTATCGCTTATTTTCATAGATATATATCATTACGCCTGTCTCCCATTGGGGTAGGCTGACACTATGGAACGCCAGGTGCACCAATCCAAACGCTTTGCTTCTTCCACTCATTAACCTCTTCATGCATGTTCTTCGGTTTTGGGTGTTTTTGATTTGGTCGTTTTTCAACATATTACCAATTTATTTTATAAGTGTTCGTCTGGAGCGGCCCCGGCCGACATCTCCATTCACTCTTGCCTGGTACATTTCTTTCGTAACCCTATTTTCATTATTTACTATTTAGGTGTTACACATTGATCCAAATTGTGTTTTATCAGGAGATAATGTTAGGAGCCCTAGAAACCGGCGAGTGTGCATTAGAAGAGCTATGAGATGTGTAAGGATCTGGTCATGGGGCGCTCGGCTCTCTGCTTACCCGGCAAAGGATTTGGAGTGAAGTTATAGATAAAAGGTATTCATATTAAACCTGAAAGTTATGTAGTATTGTCTTAGGTTTTCGCGATTGTTACACATTGAATTAAACAATACCCAAAGATAAAGTGTCTATATTCCTACACCACCTTAATTCCATCAACAATAAAATCAAATTAACCATGGAATTAGAGGCAAATAATTCACTTGCATTCCTTGATATATTAATTACCAGGAAACTTGACAACTCACTTACTCACACAGTGTATAGGAAACCCACCCATCCAGACAAATATCTGAATGGCAACTCACACCACCATCCATGTCAGTTAGCTACCGTAGGCAAATCTTTGTTTCAGAGAGCACACGGCATCTGCGATGCTGAGCATCTAGAAGAGGAACTCCAACATGTCAAACAAGTACTGCGGAGCAATAGTCACAAACTCCCTCGCATGAGTCACAGAAGCCGCCCGAAGCCACCTACAGTTGAACGTCAACATGCCATCTTACCATACTTAAAGGGAGTCACAGACAAAATTGGCAACATCTTACGGCGAGCTTCAATTAGAACTTATTTCAAGCCCAATAAGAAGATCAGTCAATTTCTAAGACCTATCAAGTGTAATATCCCCTTACAAGATGCATTATTGAAATTAACAGACGGAAATGCCTTGAGGGAATTTGCGATCATTTACGAAAAAGCTAAAATAAATTGGAAAGAACTGTATCTTGAATTTAAGCGTCCTCATGTAGCAGAACAAACATTTTTCAGGAAATCTATCTTCATATCTTATTAAACACTTCTCTAAGAAATCTATTTTCTTTTACGTACAAAAAAAGCATTTTCTCTAATGCAATTTCTTCTTCTATACTTAAAATGAAGATTTATCTATAGTTCTAACATTTTCTGGGTAGAGTTGACCCAGAAAATGTTAGAACTATAGATAAATCTTCATTTTAAGTATAGAAGAAGAAAGACGGGGGGCTTCTATCAAATTTTATAGCCAAGGCTACTGCGTGGTACGAGATGTTTAAGACAAATTAAGCTGCTTAAGCTTAACGCATCACTTCGTTTTTAAACGAATCGGTTGTTGTATGTATGTATATCTTCACACCAAGTCCCTTGCGGGGTAGGCAGAGAACCGAGCGCCATAAGACGCGGTTCTTGCATACTTCACTCGCTTCTGTGACATTCATAGCTCTTTTCATGCACGCTCGCCGGCTCCTGGGGCTCCTGACATCACCTTCTGATAAAACACGAGCAATTTGGTCATGGTAGGTTAGTCTCGGCCTTCCTCGGCTCCTACATCCTATCACTTTTGCATTGTATATCTGTTTCGTCATTCTCTCGTCCCGCATTCTTTCTACATGTCCGAACCAACGGAGCATGCCCTTTCTTATCTTAACACCAACACTCTCTTTTAGACCAACTCTTTCTCTCACGTCTTCATCGAACGCGGTCAGCAAGCGTTATGCCACAAATTTTGCGCAATGCTCTCATCTCGACCGCATTTATTGTTAATTTCGCAAATTTGATTGGTCCGACTACCGCTTTACTCAGCGGTATGTACGGCAATTAAAATTGGTTTTACCATTCGAGCAACAATGCATACAGCATTGAACGTACATTTAGCACGTTACGACATGTTAAGACGTGGAAACTGTCTACGATGGGAAACGTGAGGCTAGGGCATGCTTAACTGCAAGGCCTGTGCGTACTTAGTGTAAGGAAAGACAAAGGAAAAGAGTAAAGGAGGAAGCAGGACACTAAATTTATTTGTGGTGGTTGACAAATTTGAACAATAACCTAGACGTCTTATTTTTTTATTCATAGATACAATAACTAAACAAAATCTTAATCGTTTTCTGCTTATTTTTCTTACTACTAGGGGGTGCAAGTGAACCCCTTGCACCTTGCTGCCGGCGCCCACGTATCTAGGCTTACCAATTAACCGCACCCACGTGTTTTTCGGATTCTTCTTCATTACCACTCCAATTAATTTCTTCCATATTTTCCAATATTTTTTTAATTTTAATCTCTTGATGATTTGTTTAATAGTACATAAAAAATTATGTAAAATGTACCAAGCTTCGTAACACGCAGGCGCGCACACACGCGTACAAAGCTCGAACCCTGTAATAAACACAATGGTAAATCATTCTCTATCTCATTCTCTCGCACGTTAAATTCTATAGTATGTGGTTGTCTCTTTTTAATACTTCTATCTCATTCTTTCGCACGCTAAATCCTACAGATGTATATATTTTTGTATCTTTTTAACCGGACGAGCGTAAAGGCATCACTTTTAGTTTCTTTTTTTCTATATAACGTCGAAAGGCATACAAGCATACGACCCACCTGATGTAAAGCGGTTACTGTAGCCTATGAACGCTTGTAATGCATTAAGCTGCTGCTAATACGGCAACCCCTAAGGAACTTTACTAGTGACCTCGCTCATAAAATTTCCTAATAATTTAAAATCGTTTCAAGGAGTGAACTCCAAAAATATTATTTTGATTGTGTTCAGCACAATCCGACACAAGAGGGTCATGAAGGAATCAATATTTTGCACAATACGAAGAGTTTGCTTTAATGTTTTGTTTAAATATTTTTATTCATACTTACACAACGCCGGGATACAAACAGCCCACTTCATGTAAAATGGTTCCGTAACGTATATACGCTTGTAATACTGAAAATATTTCTCACAGCGTTACCGCCCTTGCTATTAACACAACAATTTCCTAGGAACTGAACCCCCACTTACGTGTAGAACACAATAACCCTCCAGGGAGCTGTTATTTGGGTGGAGATACTTCCACAGGTTTTTATATATATAGTAGGAGAGGTAGGGCACATCAAACTAGCCTAAACTTTGATGTGCTCTACCTCTCCTACTAATATACAAAAACCTATAAGTATACTAAAGTAATATATTATTGGCAAGGTATCATATTAATACATCGATTACAAGTTGTCCCAACTTTTAACATTTTTACTAATGTGCCTCATCTAACAACAAAAAGACTTAAATGATCGTGTGCCGAAACAAAAATTAAGAAGAAAATAATTTTTGGATTGTCAATTTGATTGACATTTGACAAATGTATATGAAATCGTCAAATTCAAGTTTACTCAAAAAAATATCTTCGTATTTTAGACGTATAGCGATAGTAATTTTTCGTCATTTATTTTAGTAGTAGGTTGTTAGATTGTATCTGGATGATAATTTACTACTGAGAAGTCTTTAGACACAGTATTAATGGCCAAGCTATCGAATGGCTGGATTCAGCTGGTAAGTACCTATTTTGTATATGATTTCATTAGGTACCAATTTCTGTGGTTGCTGATTGTTTACGTGATTAAAGCTTCAATTTGCGTTCCCTGAACTCTGCAATAGGAGACAATTGTCCAATTAAGTCATCATTGTGAGTGTTAATATGTATCATGAAATAATATTACGAGGGTGTAGTCGATGTTTAGTACAAGATCTGAGATTGCGAAACTCAACACAATAGTCCAATAGGACTTGGTTTACTAGGCAATAAAATACAGATAACCGTAAATGTCCTCATTTTTACACGAGTGTTCAGATGAAAGAAATATTGCTAGTTGTTTTAGTAAGTCATTCACAAAATAAATGAGTAATACTCGGAAATCTCAATCTGTTTCTCTTTACATACTTTAAATTTGCGCTGTTCTTGTGTAATTTTAATAAATATGTAATTATTATGTACTCTAATAATTTATATAATATAATAATAATATTTGTTATTATTACATAACATTACAGATAATATCCAAATAATAATTAAAATGGCACCTAGAAAATTGTTAGGACTGTTTGTTTGTATCATGTTAATGTTTTTCGTTATATATACAGTATAATGTATTGTTTTACAGGTATCTTTCTGAAGGCTTCCAAGTTATTATTGAGAAGTCTAAAGAAGCAAAATGCTCTCTAAAAGACGTACAATTGCGTTTCTTGTGCCCTGATGATTTGGAGGAGGTAATGAGCAAAATGTGTTTGCTTTATTGTATGTATCATTTTCCTACTTGAAATTAATAACTACGATAAAAGGCATGATTGAAAATATGACAGGTAAAAAGCAAAATGATTTAAGATGATAGATATATATATATATATCTTATGATATACTAGATCTTTAAGTATGAAATTGATATGAAGAAAGTCAAGGAAATTGTATGTTTCATGTCTACAAATTTGTCTTTTTATGGAAACAAATATCTGAATTTTACTAAACTTATAAAAATAACATATTTTACACACTGTTGGTATATTTGTAATGTTAATAATTTGTATAATATATAATGAATGCATATAAAATGACATGTAGTCAAAATGGCAATACTGGCACATAAAACCAGATGTTTGTAGCTGTCCCGTTTGAAACTTTAAAAATAATTATGTTGATAAAATAAGATATAAAGTTTTAATATAAATTTAATTTTAACAAATACATACATAAACATCAGCATTACTCATCCCAATGCAGGAATACGGGTCTCACTTCAACTGAAGGGATTTACAACATACTCCACCACACTGCTCAAATGCAGATTGGCGGAGGCCACTGTTTTAAGCCACCTGTGGGCTACTGACTTAGCTAAACGACTGTCATCTATTGACAACTGGGACTGACGTCTTAACATGCCCTTCAAAGCTCGGAGAAACTTGACATAGGTAAACCCATCCATAGACAGACTGCGTTTCACGATGCTTATCCTGCATGTCTGGTTAGAATGACACGCGCAACGACGCAATCAAGCTCTCAGTAAATGTGTGTGATATGTAAAATCACCATTTTATATTTAAATTCATATTATTTGCTTTGCCACTACATAAGGGCATTATATTTGTGAATTCTCTTTTTACATCAGCAATCATCTCTTATCCACCTGGAGAATAGAAATTTTCAATAAAAATCATCAATTTCAATGTCGAAGACTAGTCAGTAGAATGACTGGCATGGAAAATTTCTTTTCATATAGCTCTATACTTATTATCTGAGTAATTGTTAGTGATCTGGAAAAATACTGAGCAGATTGAAATGAAACTTTCTAAATTAGTAGATTCCTCATATCCACTCTCTGCCTCTTCCCTCAAGACTTAATTTTGGGGTGTAACTGGTTCAATCTCAACTTTAGAGCCCAAGCCAACCTCACCTGCACGTGGTGCACCCTGCTTATCAACAGACGAGGCTCTGGCGAAAGAGAGGTAGGTCATGACGTTAGCCTGACTGGGAAAGTACCTCCACCTTACAGAAGATGGCAGCCAAATAACAACTCTGAAGGGTTGTTGTGTAGTGAGGTCACCAGAAGATGAGGAGTTGCTGTGTTGACAGCAGGGGTGGCAATGCACTAGCAACATTCTTTTTGTTGCTAGCGTTCATAGGCCATTGGTAACTGCTTTACATTAGGCGGACCGTATGCATGTTGGCCATCTGTTGTGGTATAAAAAAAAATTACTAAGGAAAGTGTAATTTTGAATTTCTATATGGAATTTAGCCCTGCCAGAAATCAAGTTTAATTCAGTCTTAAAGGAAAAACAGAAAAAGGGAAAAGGAAATCCTATTAATTTAATACCCTGAATATAAAAAAATCTATTGAAATTAATTGCACATCAATATCTAGTAAGGGTTAATAGTAATTAAGGGTATTATAAAAAAATTTTGAACACAAATTTCAATCAATGCAATAAATTTATCATTTCTTTATTAACATACACTTACATATTCCGCTATTCAGGTGCGGACTCTATGCAGAGATTGGTTCCCAATAGAATACCCACAATCTTGGTATGAAGACATCACATCATCTGAGAGATTCTTTGCACTTGCTGCCGTGTACAAGACACAAATTATTGGCCTAATTGTGGCAGAGATCAAGCCCTATTTGAAGCTCAATGCAGAGGATAGAGGAATACTATCGAGATGGTTTGCATCTAAGGACACACTTGTTGCATATATACTTTCTTTGGGTAAATATATAATTTCAATTTTAAATATCCTAGATATTATAACATTCTAAAAGGGTTATATCATTTAAAAATAACTTATAATGTTAAATAGGTTATAGTATTTGGAATGTAGATATGGATTTTAATCTCTGACTTCAAGTGACCAATTTGTGGATTATTTGGTCTGTCTGGTTATATGTTCGATAATTATGCAAAAACTATTAGAGACTAATTTTGATGATATTTTTTGTGTTAAAAGCAGATGTTTAGACTTACACTCCTTGGAATATACCATAAATTCGTATGATGATGAAGCGAAAGGTGTAATAATAAAATAGTTTTTTTTAATATGATGTTTATGTAAGTGGCTCATCATCTTCAGGACCAAAGTCAACCTCACCAGCAGATAGGCCAGAGACCCTGCCTCTAGTAAAGAATAGCAAGAGGTAAACCATATTAATATATCAGGGGTTTTCTTCAACATCTTTAAGTTACGGAAGACTTTTTTTTTTATACTATGTCGGATAGTAAACAAGCATACGGTCCGCCTGATGTAAAGCAGTTACTATAGCCTATGACGCTAGCAACAAAAAGAATGTTGCTAGCGCATTGCCATATTGTTTTATGCGTAGATTTTAGATGATTAGAGAAAACCATATTTCTGACATCTCTAATTATTGGTACTGTAATATATACAGATATTTATGTAAAAACATGATTTTTCAGGTGTGGTGCGGTCGCACCGAAGGTCTGGTGTGGCCACCATGCTGCTGGATGTGTTGATGAAGCACCTTTCAGGACCTGTACCTCAGCCACCGCACGAGCACCGCGTCAAAGCTATATTCCTGCATGTACTCACAACCAACTCAGAGGCTATATTCTTTTATGAAAGGAGAAGGTTAGTTTAATATTTCTTTTACATAATAAAAATACAATAAACTCTTATTCCATACTCTTAAAATCCTGACCTGACCTGAAAATTAAATATGCAAATACTCTACTGCCTCATATAGAACACACTACAATATCTTCTTCTTCCTAGCGTTATCCCGTTTCCTAATCCATAGTATTGACGGGTCCGCTACCTAAGCTTAAGGATTTAGCGAAAATACTGAGTTTTGAAGAGACAGACCAGATTTTACCAGAGGGAGACTTTGTACAAAAGTCTTCTGCATTAGTATCTCTGTCTCACGTATTTCTACCGCCAAGCAGCTATGTTTATATATGTTATGCTATGTTCCGGTTTGAAGGGTGAGATATGGTAGAGAAATTACTGGGTACTGCGACAAAACAGCTTTAGGTCACAATATTGGCAGCGCGCGAGAAAGCGCATGCTTGTATGCCAGTCTAGTTGTATAAAAAAAAAGAGCTCGACAACACAGAGCGAAAATTCGACATTTCTCAGGTTAGATCGCATGTGTTTATCGAAATGCAATTTCTTGGAAATTGTTTCCTCACGATGTTTTCCTTCACCGCAAGTGATAATTTCAATATATAAATACGAAAATACGATTTTAGTGCTACATGCTTGCCCTGCTACACACCTGGACTCGAACCGTTCGATAATGTATTGGTTCATTATCCACTGGTCTATCACTACATTGCTAGTTACATTACCTGTTTTATTTGTTATAATCACTCATAAAATGCATCCTTATTCATGTGTATGCATTTTTTACTTGTACTGGTAATTTACAGAAATGGCAATATGTTATAGACTTAAGAGGGTAAATAGTAAAGTAATACAACACACTTACAGGTAAAGGAAAAGGTGATTTTTAAAAGGGGCTGTGTATCGGTATCAGACGGAATAAGAGGTACTTTTTCTTTCTGCAAACTAATCTATGTCGACAATAAGCGCCCGGCTTGATTAATGGTAAGCAGTACAGGTTATGGACATTTGCACCACCAAGATTATCGCCTGTGTGTTGATCGCGCCAATGAAACATCTGCGCTATTTTTGAATAACTGGGTTCGTGCATGTTACAGCTTTTTAGGTACCTAATACTAGCACACATATCTTGATAACAATTCAAAAGCAAAATCATTCCAAAAGAAGTCAAGGCTGCGATAAAGTGAAAACGTTCCAAGTCATTCAATAGCAAGTCATTTCATACCGACCGATATTCGCAACAATAATAGTCCTTCACTAATACATGAGTGACTTGATCGTCAGTCAGTCTGGTAGTGGGGGAATCGAAAGTTAGAACATATTGAAATTTTATGAAAAAATTATGCTACGAGTAATTTTATACCATACCAAAATTTGTAAGGTGATTCCTGAGGTTTTAACTAAAAAATAATCATCAGCTGGAGTGAAGAGAGGGGATTATACGTCAGTCACGTAAAATATTAAAGTATAAAGTCATTTTATACCTTATGAAATTTATATAGCTGAATTTTTATACTTTATAAATAATTAAAAAAATAGTCAGCTGTTTTTAAAACGGTGGTAAAACCGTCAGTCAGCGGCATAAAAATTTCGCGCGCACAGTAGATCTGAGCGGTGCATGGTCTTTACATCCACAAGCATGCAGCTGACTTCAATTTTTAATATTATTAACAATGAAGTTGCTATATATTTCAATTTTGTTCTTTACAGAAAATATAAAACAGTCTGTTACTCCGAGGAGATGTAATTCGGTAAAATTGGTTGAGTAGTTTTTGAGTTAAATCGTAACAAACAAAACATCAAATAGTTTTTACATTACCACTTTATAATTGTCAATTTTTTAAAGTATTAAAATGGATATAGGTGGTATGTTATCTTTAATATATAGACATATGTCATCGCGGACTATTCTGTAGGCATATGTAACACAATTCCACTATACATACACACTACATAAACTTTCGGAGCCCACCGGCTGGGACGCGGGGCGCGGGCACGGCGACTCGAAATTAATTTCGTTGCGCATTATTTTGATTTTGCTATATCTCCTAAGGTATTGATTTTATTTGCATGGTGTAAAGGGAAAAATAATCTTCATGAAATGCTCAAGCTAACTAACGTATTTTAAATGATAAGGATTAATTCAGTATTTGTGTAAATAGCTTTCCAATCACCGCTTTATGGTATGTTTATGCCGCTGACTGACGATTTTACCACCGTTATAAAAACAACTGACAATTTTTTTAATTATTTATAAAGTATGAAAATTCAGCTGTATCTATGAATTTCATAAGATATAAAATTAATTTTTTCTTTAATATTTTTAATATGGTTCATATACGTCACTGACGTATAATCCCCTCTCTTCACTACAGCTGAGTTATTTTTTAGTTAAAACTAACCTCAGGAATCACCTTACAAATTTTGGTATGGTATAAAATTACTCGTAGCATAATCTTTTTTAACAATTTTTACATACTGTCACCTTAGGCTCCACCGCGGGTGCCTGTTCTACTGATTATTAAATCTCAAGCAACTACTAAAATAAAATTCATTCGGTATAAAATTCCTCGGAAAAATTAACGCTACCTACCCCAGCTATAAATATAAAAACATCAGGGTTCCTAAATCATCCTCCTAGATGTGTATTTAGGCACGTATATAATTGATCTGATGCAGTGATGGGTCTAACATTGCAAATGTACACAGGCTACTGTAACTGCTCACCGTCAAGTAGTTCGTTTGATTGTTTACAGCCAGGAAGGCCGCTCGCCTCTTTATCACCTTCATGGCTTAATAATAAACTGCCTTACATGGGTCGAGAAAATGGCAGATATATGCTAACGATCTCTCAATGACGTTGGTGTAAAAAATGACAAGTTAATATGTTTTGTTCTTATTATAATATGGTTCACTATCAAAATAATATTTAGTAAAATTCATGTTATACTTCGATTTCTTCGGTTTTTTTCCAAATGTTCGGTTCGGTTGTTGTTTCGGTTCATTTCTTCCTTCATAATAACCATCAGAATTTTTTATCTGCCAAAAAACATTCAATACTGAAAATAAATGTTTTCGTACAAATTACACGGCGCCATTTAGTTCAAACTAAGTAAAGTTTATGTTATGGGCACTAGACAGAACCAACCAACAAAAGCAAAAGACAGAAATACGTTTTTGGTCATCACATACTTGTAATAAATGGAATATACCTTGACCTAGACACACATATATGTTCATTCCCACACATATTGATCTCATCGCCCGAAATCGAACTTCCAAGCCCTGGTCTCATTGCTGGCTACTGGACTATATAGCTTGTAGAAATATAAAATAAAATAACAGTGAAGCTATCTCACTAATGACAGATAAACTAATCAATAGACTCGACTCTGCCGGACGATGGTTAGGAGAATTCAGTGGCATGCACAGAGATTTTTGACAGGGTAGGCGGAATTTTTTTAAAGCTATTAACTTACCAAAAAATACAACATGTTGATTTTGGTTACTCAGTCTTGTGGAAATAATGATGTACCTATGTGATCACTTGTTTTTTTTCACCGAAAGATAGTTTTGAAAACGAATCATTTTTTAATTTCCCTACATACACACCACTGAACAACTTTCGCAGTGAATATTATCCATTTTTATCAACTATAAAACTTTAAAATCTTATTTTGTCTGCTACCAGTCAATCGATTCAAAACAAAAACAATGGCGGCCGTTAATTATATGGAGCAAACTACTTTTTAAAATAGTTACGTAGCAATGTTCGCTACACTTCGGTAATTTACGTTATAGTTCGGCTGAAAAGACAATGTCTATACTATGCGATTGTGTGCGTTATTTATGTTATTGTGGGCAATGCTTTACAGGAATGCACACTACACTATACATATTACCAACACGGCACACATACGTAAATTTAGACAGAAATAGTTCGTGTCTCTGCCGTTAAGCTCCCATTGCGGCGCTAGTGTAGTACATCGATATAGCGTCGCTAGATCGATCTGCTACACTAGCGCCTAGCTGCGATTTGAATATGACTAGCGATGATTTTAATAACTTGCACCGATACCGATAGATGGAGCTGTTTCTAATTTTTTGTTTTTGATAAAATATTAGTTAAAAACTATGATTAAGAAACATCGGATGGTATTTATCAAATTGATATTGTAGGCAATGTCTTTTTGCCTATATGGAGTGCACGCCACTGGGAGAATTAGACAATAATAATAATAAATAATGAAATTTCTATTGTGCCAAAGAAGGTCGTACGCTTTGTTTACAACATTGGTCCTGGGAATATTGAAAAGATCTACACTACTACCATATCTTGCATCACTACCAATTGTTGTTCGCGAGGTAATTTGGTTAAGATCCTTCTTTCTTATACGCTATCACTATTACGCACGCGGTCAACAAGCGTTACGCTATAAATTTTGCGCAATGCGTGCACTGAAATTTATTTTAGTTTCCAACACTCTCCACCAGTTATCATTTGCATAAATTAGCATTGGAACTATTACCGCGTTGTGTATAGCAAATTGAGTCTTCTGGCTAAAGCTTTTGCTGCCTAGAATTTGTATTTCTTTTATGCGTTTTTAGCGTGGCTGTAAGGGTTTCCCTCACATCTATTCACACGGAATGGAGCATTGGGAAGACACTTTCCACCACTCCTTCGTTTTTCCATATGAGGGCTTCAGCAAACCCTTACGTGCCCTACTGACTTGTTCCAACACTACATCATCAACCGTAATCCTTGCATTCGTTCTGGTTTCCTCTCCTTCAAATACCATTATCTTTGTTATCTTCACATTCAGTAGTAAGACCTTCTTCATACAATCGTCTAATCGGTAATTAACGATTTTTATTTTGTTTTATAGTCTACAAATAGTTTGAATATCTACGAATGTAAAAGAAAAATGAAAGGCTTTGTCCTTGTAGTGTAAAATAATATACACAATGAGACACAAGATGGATCTGCAATAGCAATGTACGAAAGTTGGAATTTTATCAATATACTTAGTCTGGCCATAAATACTGTTACAATTAAAAAACAAAATATTACATTTGAATTTGGAATCTGTCATTTTTATATGATTGTTCATTGAGTTTTCTCATTTTGGCGCCAATACATTGTACAATATTTTGCGATATTAAAAACACAAAGTAGGTATGGAGGCAAATGCAATTTTTAAAACTCTCCATACGCTTGGTATTAGTAAAATGTTTGTGTACCGGGCTATTAATAGGTACAATGAGACCTCTGTTTGTGACAGAAAAAGTCACAAACAGAGGTTTCATTGTACCGTCCACGTAGTGTTCGTACGAAAAAGGTGATCAAAGCAGTAAGGGAAAGAATTCGAAGAAATCCTGTCCGAAAGCAAAAGATATTATCTCGGGAGATGAAGATAGCACCTAGAACCATGTCGCGTATTTTAAAAGATGACTTAGGACTTGCAGCCTATAAGAGATATACTGATAATGTCTTAACTCATAATTTTAAAAAGAATAGGGTGGTAAAATCGAAACAACTACTGAAGCGGTACGCAAAGGGAGGTCACAGAAAAAATTTGTTTACGGATGAGAAAATTATTACAATTGAGCAACATTTTAACAAACAAAATGACCGTATTTGTATGCTCAAAGCTCTAAGGAAGCTTCTGACAGTCGATAGTCGACAGAGTGCAACGTGGGCATTATCCGACTTCAGTGATGGTTTGGTGGGAGCTATGAAGGAGTGACTGAGCCATACTTTTGTGAAAAAAGTATTAAAACATCGGCACAAGTGTATCAAGATACCATTCTTGAGAAGGTAGTGAAGCTCCTTAAAAACACCATGTTCAATAACCAAGAATGGTCCTTCCAGCAAGACTCGGCGCCGGGTCATAAAGCTTGGTCTACGCAGTCTTGGTTGGAAACGAACGTTTCGGACTTCATGAGAGCTGAAGACTGGCCGTCGTCTAGTCCCGATTATGATTTATGGTCAGTTTTAGATAGTAGGGCTTGCTCTAAACGCCGTGATAATTTGGAGTCCCTAAAACAATCCGTACGATTGGCAGTGAAGAATTTTCCCATGGAAAGAGTGCGTGCTTCTATTGATAACTGGCCTCAACGTTTAAAGGATGTCTGGCAGCCTATGGAGACCACTTCGAATAAGCTTTTTATATTTTAAATTGTTTTAAAAAAAACTAACACACTGTAAAAGTAATAAATGTTATTTGCAATAGAATATTTTTTTTCTTTGTTTCAGCATTTATGGCAAGACTAGGTAATGATGAACGTCTAAACGACTTTATCCGGCCTTCAGTAGTACTCGTATCAACCTAATAAGTACTGTCATAAAGCCCCGCATAAAGATTTACAGTTATATATATATTTTATTTTTACATTCGTTTTATTTCTTATTCTATTCATAAAGGCTAAAACAATATATGTGAGGGACCACACGTTTGCTATAAATATTCGTTTATTTTTGATTATTTCGTTTTAAATTTGGAACACCTCTAGTAAACATACAATGATTACTTTTTGTTTCTGGCTTAAGAAATTCTTCATTTAAATAGGTAGATTTAATGTTTGATTAAATTAGCAACGTAAGAAAAAAACCGGTAATTATTTTTATACTTTGTTTTGATATTTATCAGCGTACACCAGGTTGTTATTTTCACTATTCTTGTGAAAACCCTATATATATTTACTTTCCTCTCAAATACAATTTGAGCGTCGTAGTTAATTTTCTTAATTGGAATATGACGTCATGGTTTATAATATCACAGGAACGACTGTTTTCCCTCTGCATTTTAAATTAATAAAGAAAAAAGGTATTTATTTTTATTAAGTAATACTTTTTAGGAAAATGATAATTGTCGACGCTTTAATATAAACATTTACAAAATTTAAATAGTTTTCCGAAAGCTGTGAACAATACGAAAAAAGCTCAAAAAGTTTTATGATTGGTAATGTCTCGCTACGCTTTTCTATTGAAGATGAAGGGACACTGGTGTCTTCACATATTCGACAATTCAACCAAATTTGAATATTATGAAGTATGGTGTTTTCGAGAAAATATATTTTCAGTAAATAATGGAAAATATAATTATTGTAACGCACAATAACGGCGGCATTATTAAAAAAATGTAAAATGTTAAACTCTTATCACATGATATTTTCACAATATGCTCTTAAATCAATAATTATGCACAAATGTAGTAGGTACCTACTTACTTTTCAGATACAGTAGTTATCAAGTGAGCAGAATGTTTCGTAAGGATTGAAAAAAGGATCACGCAATCCAAACGCACACCTTTAGTAGTACCTTTATTATGTATCATGTGCTTGTTTGTCTCCCAATGTTTATAAAAAAAAGTTCGTAAGCGACATTGCCATTCATGTTAGATTAAAATAAATGTCACATTCGCTACATTCATCTTGAAAATAATACAAGATTATGTTTTTTGCATTGTAGGTTTCGTCTGCACTCGTTTTTGCCTTACTACTACTCGATAAAAGGGCGCTGCAAAGATGGGTTCACATACGTGTACTACGTGAACGGCGGCCACGCCCCCTGGGGTCTCTATGACTACGTGAAGTACGTGGCGAGCGCAGCGTGGCGTGGTGGAGGCCTCTACCCATGGCTATGGGGCAAACTTCGCACTGCACTCACCATTGCGTGGCACAGGTAGTGAATATAACTTATCATGTTAAGGCGGGTACGGGTAACACATTTACAAGCTCATTAAAAAAAAAAATTGCAGATCTATCACGTTCCGATGTCCGACTTACGTTAACGAACTATAGTCCGCGGCGCCCCGTCTCGCACACTCTAATGTGTGCCCGCCGTTAGGTATTACGGTTTTCAAATGGTTTTGTGTGTCTAGAGACGTCCACATTCTTTGCTAGTAACCGCTGTTAGCGTTACGACTCAAATTACGTGTGTTCCACCGACACAAATACATGCTTCATACGGGTTTGTTTGTCACACGTGATACGCGGTTATCGTGTCGAAAACCCAAACAGTGGTTATAATAGGCTTTCCAATTACTAAGTCGACTCTGTACATGAATGTACTCTGCATTTGAATTTATTGAGAATTTGAAATTTTATGTGATTTGAATTTATTGTAGTAACTAGATTTTTTTTATGGAACTTTGTAATTGGAATGAAGCGTGGTAGCAAGAAACGTGTTCATTTTTACAATTCAGGATTCATTTGGGTTTCATTGACTTGATTATACTTGATTGACTTGAATAACAAGTTTGATATCTTTTATTACACTAACTATTGGATTTGTACGCAGATGATTCATGCATGGTATGTCTTATTCATTAAAAGGTGATGTTACATTATGGACAGGTTACAATGAGTGTTTTTATAATTTATATGACAGACGTTTTAGATATAAGGTTTTACTATCATGTCACATCCAAAATATAAAAATCGTTCTCAGTAAAATACAGTCAGGGGAGACTGAGTAACATATATTTGCTACTAACATTTTTGTTATTCATTTAGTTGCTAAGTTGAAATATACATTCACTTGATTCAGAATATTTCCTCAGTGGATGAATTAGGGTATTTAAGATTTTATTTAACAATACTAAATATTTTCGCTATTTACTGTATTTTCAGAAGTTCCCACAAAACGTAGAGGTGCAGTCTTTAAGCAGGTGATAGTGATAGATGCGAGAGAATTTTTAATAATAACGTTACTTTTAATTTATTGATGCGCACTAATAAGAGATATTTTAATACGAATGATGGCGAGCCGCTCGGCACAATGAGACACCACCGACGACACAATTTGAACACAAGTTCCTCGAGCTATGTTCATCTGAAGTTCTCTTATTTTGTCAATATGGGTAAGATTGTAACTGACAAAGTTATTTGTGATAATTTTTAGTATCCAAAGCTTTAAATTTAAATACATATTGTACTTTTCATATTTTATGAAATATTAATTATATAACCTTGTTTGAGATTTTGTGTACAATGTTCGTTTAAAATACAGAGATGGCATTGTTTGCTACAGACAAAATATGTACAGTATTGAGTGCCATGATAACTGCCAAGAAATTTATAGTAAGGTGCCTGTGTGTTCAGTATAAGATGTAATTTTTACGGATGATGCCTTGTTCAAATTAATAGGGAAAGATATAAATCTTAGCACGTATGACCTCTAATAGTACCTCTGGATTGGCTTGGATATAGAAAAGGACAGCTGTTTAGTTTGTTGATTTGCTAATGCAATAAAATTCAAGTAGTAGTTCAAGTGTAGTCGAAATAGATGAAGAAGTGTCAAGTTTACAATAATTCTCATAGAGCTAGTTATATCTCTATCTAAAACTTCACGCCAAATCCCTTGCGGGATAGCTAGTAATACTTCTCATAAAATATGCTACCACAAATAGTAACCTAAAAGTCCTCATTGATCCAACGTTCACGCTAAAAAAAGGAATTGTGGGGCACCAGGAAACTCGTGTAGTACGAGTAAAATGCTAATTCGACCTCGAATAATGACGATTATGACGATTACTCAAGAATGGTGATGCGTAGTAAAAAAATGTACTGAAATATATATATTTTTGTAGACAGAGAGAACTTTTAATGTATTATAGTATATGTTTGTATCTGTAATAGCGTAAGGATTTCTCTCAATTCCAATACATCGGAATATACAATTGGCGTTAAGAGACACCCTTTTTATAAGTGCTAGCTCTACGTGAATTATTGTATATATGGGTATTTTCACTGAACTAGCAAATGCCGCAAATTTTAATTCTTTGTACACTATTTAAGTCTACAATATGATGTCGCCATTTTACATCAAATAGGCACAATATTTCACATCCTTGCCATTGTAAAAAAAGTTTAGTATTACTAGAGGTTAGTGTCTGAACCCTGTCATTAGGACATAATTTTAATTATTTACTTTTTTCATAATTTTTACTTCTTTAATACATCACATGCCCTCATTTAAATTGATTTAAGCTGTGCTCGTAAGATTTTTGATAGCCTCTTTAGCGGTGAATAATGTTGAGTCTTTTTCCCCTGTTAGCTTGACTGTGTAAAGCGTTGCGTGATATCGACACGGACCGTTAGTTATAACATCTATTGGTATTGATCCCTAAGGGTTATTTTGCCTGTGACTAACTTACAACTGGTACTTCATTTCTACCGGAATATATCGAGTGATCGTAAATACAAAGTGGGAAATTCCGTTGTTCTTATTTTATGTATATTCGTTTACTTATCGAAGATATCGCGTTGTGTCAGCCTTTTTATTATAACTATAAATATAAGTTTGCTACCCTGACTTGGCATCTGAAGTGTACACTAATGTATTGTACTCGACTCGAGGAGTATTCGTACTGCTTTCTTTGTTAATGTAACATGCGTGTGTAGAAATAATGCAGCGAACAAATACCATGTATCTATGAATTGTACACATGTAGACACGCAACGAACATTTAGTTAGTATATGTGTATGTAATATAGTTATTTTATAATATAACTTGAGGTAATTTATATGGGTATGACTGTTCAAATGATATTTTCATGTAAACAGATAAATTTGAACAATCAGGCAACTTTGGCACGTCTACCATTTGACCCTTAACTCCGATGGTGGTAAGTTTGCGGATCGAGCAAATATTATAAATTAACGTATTTCGTAGATTTTGTTTTGCTACATTGATAAATTAAATTACATTTATATAATTAATTGCTAATAGAACAACAAACACACAGATAGATACTTAAAGCTACTTTCACGTTTATTATTATTAGTGTTTTATATAATTTACGCGATGTGGTCACCCTATTAGTTGTAGTGTAGGTTATGTTTCATTGCATTTATGCAAAGACAAAACAACACTCTACTATTTCGCCTCGTTTGTCAGCCGATTTTCTACAAATATCGTGTTATACGAATTAATTACTAAGATATAAGTAGATTTTTTATTCTGAAAATGTTTGGCTAGGGCACAATTAGTTTTCGATGTATTTTTCTCAAGTAGAGCTTTTATACTGTAAAAGAAAGCAGTACCCCTAGAGTATTTTGTATTAGTGCAAGTCTCAATTGACAATTCAGGGTAGCCTATCGAGGCAAAGGTTTAGCCTGTATCTAACTGCTCACTGGAGCATAAAATAGCCTAGTTACATGCACACATACAAGATTGTAATTAGCAATATATCTATCGTAATTCTTAGTTTGTATCATGGGAAGTGGTTATTATTATGGAAAGGAGTACAAAATGTTAAGACGTTTAAAGTAGTCAATGGTCATGGGTACAACATATTTCAGTGTTGCCCATTTATGGGCAATCGCAATGGCTAAACTAGGATCAATCGAATTCTATGGTTTGTCGATGATATCGTAATGAAGTTTGTGTCGCTAATAGCTAGGGCTGTCAACTCTTTTGTTGAAACAGTATTATTTTAACTGTATAATATAATGTATGTATGTATATATTCCCGCCAGGTCCCTTGCGGGGTAGGCAGAGAGAACCGAACGCCAAAAGACGCGGTCCTTTCACTCCTTCTATATACATACATAGAAAGTATAAATATCGTATTAACGATATTTTACAACAATTCTTATGTTACTAATATGATGCTAAACGGATAAGTACATTAAAATAATATACCGTTATTTTTTCTTAAATGTTTATTAATTTTCTCTCTTTGAATATTATACTATATATGTTTTCAAGATGAGTTTTCAACCCTAGTAATGGTTAATACGAAAGCGTTCATGCCTGCTTACGGAACTGAAATGGGTGAGATTACTGCAGGGTCACACGTATAGATTAGAACGGATGATATTCAGTATAAGGTAATTTTTATGACGAATTAATGACGAATTTTATGCGATTATTTATAGATTAAATGAGTTAGCATGTACAGGCCATCGAGCACAGAACACGATATTATATTCGCTAATCACTCGTCGGCGTGCTTGCGTTTGCAGTACTAAGTAAGGACTATCCCCTATAAACAGTACAAAGCAAACCCTATGCGTAGCTTAAAGTTTAGCTTTAAACCTTACTCCATCGTTGTATCATATATAGTCGGGTCCGTAAATTGTTCATAACGGGAGGGGTTCGTGAGGTTCCTGCGCTGTGCGCGGTGTATTGAACACACCTCCTTCATAATAATTTTAGTTCGTTGCAGCCAATCGGAAAGAATGACGGGTCGATAAGTTAATTATTTAAACGGTATTGTTGTTCAAATATATTATATTCGAATCTGTGCTCGGTGATGTAACCACAAACATAAAGCTACCTGCAACTTGAGGCACCAAATACTCCCATATTACGAGCTCAACATTCGTGGCTCCCTTGGAATGAAGGTGGCGTATCAGTATCAAAGCGAGACCCGAGTGAGCGTAGCTTAAGGCTCTGAACAAACCCCAGTGTGTGTAGTAGTATTGATGTTACTCAATGTAAACCAAAGTAAGGTCCCTAATTATGTTTTTTATACTATTAAAAATGAGTTATTATTTTTTTACTAAGAGCTTAAGGCTGTCTACAGAGTCGGAAATGTGCGAGATGACTGATGAGCGTGACTGGGCAATTTTAAAACTCGTTGAAAATATCTCTGATTCATTGTCACAAAGTTAATAACCTCGCTCCTCTCGCACGTGTCCGCTGTTGTAGCTGGGCATGACAACGCCAAGCAGGCGAAAACAAATATTTGTGAAAAATTAACAATCCCGCCGGTGGGAATCGTTACCAAGTTATCCCATTTTCTGGTCAGTTATACATAACTATGTCGTATTAACCTGGAAATGATTTATACCGTGCAGGGATTAATGATTTATTCTGTTTATTCAAACATTATATAGTCCTTGTTTAAGTATTAATTATGTTAAGTTTCTTTTCAATAAGTATTACTTTTGGACCACTTAAATTTGGTGTTTTCTTGTACTTTGTGATATTTTTTACGGAATATTTTTATAACATGCTGTGTTTTATATATGTGACAAATTGAATTATTTGTAATATTTGTTTTGTGTTTGAAGTAGTACTAAATTCACTATTTTCCTTATACTTTTTGACACGAGCACTTCCTGACGTTGAATATATTTATGTTATATGTACAATTCTATTTTACACCGTAGAAATTATTATGGAAAGTAATTTAGCTTCCAAATAAATATCATTGTTGACTATTATGTCGTTTTCTTTCCGTGAACTGCACCTTACCGCCGTGACCGGGGAGAGAAACTCTAGGTAACTCTTATGCGAAGAAGATTACCATTTACCTAAGCGGAAAGTTGATTATTCTAAATCCAATAATGGGTTTGGTAGATTTACATAATAGAACAATTTAGACTAGTGTTTTATACTACGAGTACATTGAGTGATCAACAAGGATGCAACGCGCTTGATGTGCATCAGTTAAGTAGCCTAAGACCACTAATACAGGAGCTGCTCGCGAGTTTTAATCCCATTTGGTCATTCATTATGTCCAATTTCCTAGTTGTCCTACGACAAATCACTGGATTTACTGCACCTTTTGTACCGTGCCTTATATTACAGGCCAGAACTTTTCCCAAGATATCTCAAAAGACATATCCCTAAACTATTTTTTAACCATACACATCCTTAAACCATACCAAATACATACATACAAAACTTCCCAAAATCATTTCTATACCATCTCAACAATTAGCAACTCTAGCACTTCTCAAAACCATCCCAAATACTTACGTTCCGTAACCACTCATAAATCTGTACAACTTACATCAACGTAACTAAAAATGTGGTACTTGGCGAATTGTGAATTCCAGAGACATACAAAAGTATTTATATTTTCGGATCCTCTTGTTTGTGGATCGAAGCGGCATATGAAATTATTATAATGATTAAATAGCCTTAAAGGTGTATTGAAGGGGAAATAAAAGTATTCAAGGCTCCACATGTAGAGCTAGACTGTGGATCCCACTGGACGGATTGTTTCCGTTGTCTATGGGACAGAGGGATGCGATATGATGCGGTAGCGACTTACAAGTATTTTAATGCTGGCTGCCAAGTACTTACGGCGATATTGATACCGGACTTGGATACCGGCAAGGTGAACTTGAGGTTGAATATAAACTTTGTCGTTAACCAATTACAGGTGAGATATGATAACTGCGGTAAGCTCTGGTACCATCTTGAGGGTAAATAAATTGAACTACAATTTCAGAAATCTTTAATTTTAATAATTGCTTTTTTTCATCAACTATGCTGTACAAACTATATCGCTTAAATTAGAATTAGCAATTAATAATTGCACGTAAAAAACTTAACAAATAGGTATCTTCAACTTTTCGATTGGAATGAACGATTATTACATTAAGTAATATATTTTTTACAATATTTATAATTCCTACAAAATGAAAATCTATTTCAACAAGCCGTCACAATCGCCCAATGATATGTTAAAATTATTTTTAATGTTATTGCGCTCTATGTATTAATGTACTTATTTTCATAATAGTTCCGTTTTATGGGGGCGAGCTTTATCAGTGCTCATCATGTACAGATGTGTAGTGCTCTCTCTCTCTTTTTTTTACCGGCTACGTCACGAGGTTGTGCTCTTGCGCACTGGTTTTGTGATTCTGTCCTTTAAAGTCCTTTAGTCGAATTGGCGACGATTCACTGCCCGAGTCACCCTGAAAAGTCATAATAAATGAAGTATTATAAAATTTTAAAAAATATCTCAAAATGTTTTTAGTGCCTAAGCAAATCTTATTACACTGTAAATGAATATTTTAACGCAAAATCATAAGGCCCTCGTGTGAACATTAATTGACAGACTTAATATTGAACTGAAAAAAGTGTATTGTGAATTTCATATGCTATAAAGATATACATGTCTATGTACAATTAGGTAAATTAATTTTGATTTTATATGTGTAATATTTTGGAAATTAAGTTATATGCAATTCTTTTATTATACTATTGACTTGAAAAAGCGTCTGCGAAGGCCTTAAAAATAAAGAATTTGTATTTGAACCTATTTCTATTAAGTAACTTATGAGCATTTGCAATTTAGTACTTAATTCTATATGTAAGCTGCAAATAGTACACATAGGTTCCTAATGGCGTCCCCATTCGGAACCTATATTTAGATTCGAGTTCTGCAACTACTATAACGACTATTCTTGTTCTATGGGCTAGTATATAATCGTACACATGCACGACTAGTAATTTACTGCGTCTTTGCTTACGTATAAATCCAAATTTCATATTTCTCATTGAATCATTCATTGCTGTCGGACAGTACATTTGTGTTGAGTGTTTCGAGAGGCATACAAGCATACGGCCGACTTGATGTAAAGCAGTTACCGTAGCCTATTAACGCTTGTAATATATTAAGTATCACTCGTGCGATGCTTCTCTGCTGCTTACACAACAACTCCTTAGGAGCTCACAAGTGACTGAGCCACTGAGCTCGTCAAAATGTGTGTGTTTGTAAATTAATGTTGTTGGGAAAAGGCTTACAGAGTATAACTTTTAGGACTGCGTTTTGTGCTGTATGTTTCTAGCATAATTTTTAAAGGTGAGTCCCCATCTAGTTGTACAATAGGCGATGATAAACTAATATAAAACGAGGTAAATATTCCTAAGTAACTTAATGTCGGCAGCCGATCTGAGACTTGAACATATAAATGTTAACTTACGGATTTTTACAGTAAGCATTTCATATTTCTCATTGAGTTGTAATTCATCTCGCCCGGCGATATTTCAAAAACACCTGTTTTTATGAGTATATATTTCATTATACATATCTTACAATTTGTGCTTATTCTACTTGTTACCATGAGCCTGTATGTATTATTATAAAATTGCGATGGTATACTGACATTGGCGCCAAGTGAGGTGGTGTCCTGTAACAGCAGCTCGCTGTCGGTGCCGCGCGACTCTTTGTTCTTGAGGATGGAGCGCGAGCGCGAGTCGCCCTCCAGGGGCCACCCGCCGCCACGCTTGTTGCCATTTTTACCTATTTCAATCAGACGATAATAGTTTATTGTATCTGACTATATCATTATCAACAGTATCGTCTATATCTACCTATGACAGTTGGATTTCACATGACAAGGCCTCTTTTTAGATGTGTAATGCGTTTAATGACATAATGAAAATTATCTATCACATTATTATTCAACAAGCATAGGAGTCGATTTCAAAATCTTTGTATTCCTAGATCCAAAATCCTAAATGATATATAACATCGTTATTCTTTGTCATTTTGGTGAATGGCTCTGCTTATCCCGGTTGCGGGTGACACAGTGATGGGAATGTGTGATGAGCTTAGGTATGTACTTCTTTGACAAATGACAAATTACCATGAACACGTTTTATACTTATCACCATGGTTCGTAGTTATCACCATCGTACAATAATAATAATTGGAGTGTTAGTGGCTTAAAATAATCTTTCGAGACAAAGTCAACATCCACTGCACGTGACCCTGCCAAATAACTAGTCTAGCCATAAATACTGTTAGGTACATACATAGATTTTTTTTCTTTTTTACAGCTCTTTAATTATTTTGAATTTGGAACGCGTTTATTATGTTAAAAACTTCTTTCCGTTCTTCCCGCGCTTTTGACGAGTGACGTTGTTGTTGAAATTCTTACAATTCAGTATAAAATTAGTTTTATGTGACAATTTCGATAGTATTTTGTAACATAAGTGCTAGTGAAATTATACAGTAATGAAAAAACTCAAATATAACACGTTTATGAACTTTTTGGAAGACGTGAATAAGTTCATCAAGAAAACCTTGTAAAAATAACTATCGTTTTACAGGTGGTATACTAGACGTAAATAAGTTCATCAAGAAAACCTTTTTCCCTAACTTTGACACTGGCATAAAGTAGCAACACTATTGCCATATATATATATATATATATATATATATATAAATATATATAAATAAAAAATCTTTCGATTTCCCGCCGTTTTATATATTCTTTTCGTGCATATTTCCAAATTACAATATTGAATGGAGTGTTAAAGAAAATAGGATTGGCTTCCACAAAGTGGGCATGGAGCCGTCGGTCATATTCTAGACACTTCAAAAGCTTGGTATCAGCCATATGTCCGTATATCGTACTATCGACAGATACATCAACACTTCCTCTGTTGAAGACCATGAAAGATCGGGGTGACCGCGTGCTAGTACAAAGGCTTTAAAGCTAGAATTCGACGAAACCCCATTAGGAAACAAAAAATCTTATTACGAGAAATGAAGATTCCCGCTAGGACTCTGTCGCGTATAATAAAACAAGAACTGAAGCTCGACGCTTATCGTCGATATACAGGACACGCCCTAAATCAATCCCTTTATGGAAAGAGTGAGTGGATCGATCAAAACTTTTTCTGTCCCGATAGGCAGGTGAAAGGCACAGAAATATCCTCTTTCTAATGACAAAAAAATCACGATTAAAGAGCACTACATCAAGCAAAATGGCAAAGTGTACACACACAGTTCTAAAGAAGCCGCCCAAGTGGTCGGAAAGGTAGTGTGATAGAACACGACCAATTTGGTCATGGTAGGTAAGTCTTGGCCTTCCTCGGCTCCTACATCCTTCTACTTTTGCATTATATATCTGCTTCGTCATTCTTTCATCCTGCATTCTTTCTACATGTCCGAACCAACGGAGCATGCCTCTTCTTATTTTAACACCGACGCTCTCTTTCAGACTAACTGTGTTTCTAACATCATCATTGCGAATACGGTCTACAAGCCTTACGCCATAAATTTTGCGCAGCGCTCGCATTTCGACCGCATTTATCCTACTTTCATGCTCTCTCTGCAATACCCAGCTCTCGCTTCCGTAAGTTAGCGTTGGGACCAGCACTGCATTGTATATAGCGAGCTGAGCCTTCTGGCTCAGGTTTTTACTGCCACGAAGTTTTCCCAACGCTCCATTCACACTATTCCCAGCACTCACTCGTCTTTCCACATCTGCGGTGTACCTTCCATCCCTGCTGAAAGCGCATTCAAGATATACAATCTCATCCACTTGTTCCAACACTTCATCATCAACCGTAATCCTTACATTAGTTCTGGATTCTTCTCTTTCAAATACCATTATCTTTGTTTTCTTCGCATTCAGTAGTAAGCCTTTCTCCATACATTCGTCTTTCATCGATGTGACCAGTGTTTGCAGTTCAGATGGTGTATCTGCTAATAGCACGGCATCGTCTGCATGCAGCAGACAGTTCACCAGTAAGTCACACATGCGCAATCCCACATTCGTTGACCTTATTCTCTGCAGACAACTATCGAGATACAGGATAAACAGCCTAGTTAAAGATGGCCATTTCGAATATATATATATTTGCTGAGATTTCCATAAATATGTTTGTCATATAAGTTTTATAAAGATTACATTACTTCATAAAAAAAATAATGCACATTCATTTGTAACAGAGCTTATGACCGGACTAGGTATGTTCGGGCAAGAGATAGGTAAGGCGTAACGATATTTAATATTCATCCCAACTGGAGAAACTTACACCTTCCAGAGGACCGTACACATATATTAATTCTCTGGAGGGTTCTTGTGTTCGTTAATGAATAAAGTGAACGTAGAACGTACCAATAAGAGCAAGCAGAGTGCCAATGCACGGGCTACATTCGTTTTAAGTAAAGTGTGGTTTGCAAAATATTGGGCTATTGATGGGACCGATCTGCGCGGGTTACTACTGCTTACCTACTACAAGGCGAACTAGTCCGCTTCTGTGCTTAAATTATTATTTTTAGATATTTCACGTGTCTCGTGAGAAATTTCTAAAATCCTTTTATAGTTAGGTTGTAAAGTCGAAATACTTACTCAGAGCATTTTTTACATACGTTCTCTTTCACCAGAGCCTCGTTCGTTAATTCAGGAGCACGAGCGAGCACTAGAAATAAAACAACCAAGAGGCCGTATTATTCCAAGAATAACCCATATCATTTAGGTCAGCATGGCAGCGTCAACTGACAGGATACTGTGTAGTATTTTGAACTAATATAAAAAAAAATATATATCATAAATAAACGCAAATATAAGTTCGGGTATGCAAGTCGGTTTGCACATGAAGTACCGGTCGGGGTAGACAGGAAGTCCCCACGTAATCTTGCCAAGCTCCACAGTAGATACTGTAATCATCTATTTATATATTTTAAGAAAATTAGGTTCAGCTGAAAAATCTGAGGGGACGGGGCATAGCATGACCTCATGTCGTGGTGGTGAGGCATTGCAGGACTTTTTATTTTAAACATCCGTCTGGGGAAGTGATTTTACCTTACTGAATACCGCAGCCAAATAACAAATTGGGAAAGATTGTGTGTAGGTATTCCTTTGAGTAAGATATAACTCCTACCAGACAATTTCTGCAGAAAATTAAGATTCGTTAAGCATTTTAGTCGTTATAAGTAACAAACAAACATTCGCATGTAATATTAGTGTGAATAGGAGGAGCCAGGAGATTCAGGCGCGTCGAATGAAGAAGAGAACGTAGAAAACAGTTCGGTGCTAGTGTACAGAGTAGACAGGTACTTCTTAAAGTTAGTACTAAATTTACTATCCACAATCCTCTGGGTGAGGGAATAAATTACATAGTAAGATACTGTATAGAAATAAAAGACTGCCTAAAATACCACCGAAACTCAAGCAATGAAAACAAATTAAATAACTCATCTGGAAATTACGATATAAATCAGAAAGGGTAGACTTAATAAACCGAAATAAGACGAATCTAGTGAACAACACTGGTTCTTACCAGCAGACTTCTAATAGAAAACAATACATCGGTTTCCTAATGCAACATTAACTCAAATGTAGGTAGATATGAAAAATAGTATGCAGACATTGATCGTCGTTATTGTATAATTACGTAAAAATATTCAAATTAATATCTGATGAATAATATCTGCCCGCGGCTCAATTTTTCGAAGAAGCCCTGAACATATCCGGGATAAAAAGTAGCTGAGTTGTTGACATGGGATATTATATATCAGATATCATAAATTTGAAGGAAAAACATCCTGAGGAAACCCAACCGTCCAAGAAATTATATTTTCGAAAGACTTGTGACCTAACCTAAGAAAGATATGGTTTATCCTTTGGGTTGAGGAGATCTGACGGCAGTCGCTTCGTGTAAAAATCTGTATCTTTGTCAAATCCTTAGGCTTTGGTAGCAGACCCCGCTGATCCTAATGGATTAGGAAAGGGGATAACGTTATGTCTTTTGGTTTTCGCGATTGTTACGCATTGAATTAAACAATTTTTAACGGAAGTATCGCGTGTTTTATTTATTTTGTTGAACCTGACGTATCGAATGCTTTGCAGCATAATTACTAACCTAACCTAACCTTGTCGCCCAGGGGGGGGTGTTGTTGGCTGTCTCGCTGGATATTGCGAACGCCTTCAATTCCATCCCCTGGGCGACGATTGAAGAGGCGCTGAGGTACCACAACGTCCCGTGGTACCTCAGGCGCGTCCTTGCGGACTATTTCGTTGACCGGGCCATTAGCTATCCGGCCCGGAGCGCAGTGGTCCGCAGGGACATGACGTGCGGTGTTCCGCAGGGGTCGGTATTGGGACCGCTCCTGTGGAACATCGGGTTCGATTGGGTCCTGCGCGGTGCCAATCTTCGTGGAGTCGGCGTCCTTTGTTACGCTGACGACACTCTGGTCACCGCGCGTGGACCCACGTGTAGGGATGCAGCCGTGCATGCCACTGCAGGCACGGCCCAGGTGGTGCGGCGCATCAGGGCGCTGGGCCTCAGGGTGGCCCTGGAAAAGTCCGAGGCCATCTTCTTTCATGGGCCTCGGACTAAGCCCCCCCGCGACGCGAGTATTATGGTGGGCGGCACCTCAATTGCCGTCGGAACGACGATGAAGTATCTCGGCCTCGTCCTCGACGGCAGATGGGGGTTCGCGGAGCATTTCCGGCAGCTGACTCCAAAGCTGGTGTCATATGCCGGGATGCTCGCGAAGCTGCTCCCCAATTGCGGGGGGGCGGGCGGTGTCTGCCGCCGTCTGTATGACGGTGTGGTGCGCTCCAAAGTGCTTTACGGAGCGCCGATTTGGGTGCCGGCCCTCAGCGCCGGCAACCTGACCCTCCTGCGACGTCCGCAGCGGGTCATCGCGCAGAGGGCTGCCCGGGCGTACCGCACGGTCTCGTACGAGGCGGCGTGCCTGATTGCGGGTAGCCTCCCATGGGACCTGGAGGCTGGTGTCCTAGCGGAGGTCTACGATAGGGGCGCCCTGATGCGCCGAGAAGGAGAACGCCCACTTCCGGAACACGTCAATCGCTGGAGACGTGAGGCACGTGATGTCCTGTTCCGGAAGTGGGCGGACAGGTTGGCGGACGCCTCGGCGAGCAGATCGCTCGTCGGGGCCATTCGCCCCGTCCTGCGTCCGTGGGTGGAGGCGCGGCACCGGGTGCCGACTTATTTCCTGACCCAGCTCCTTACGGGACACGGCTGTTTTGCCAAGTACCTGTGGGAGTTGGTGGGGATCGAGTCGGACCCCGTGTGCCGCCACTGCGCGGCCGGCGTCGTGGACACGGCAGAGCACACGCTGTCCGTGTGCGCGGCGTGGGATGCCCAGCGCGCTCCGCTAGTGGACGCAATTGGACGGGATCTTTCGCTGCCGGCCGTCGTCCAAGCCATGGCCGGCAGCGAAGAGTGTTGGGCCGCCGTCTCCTCGTTTTCTCACGAGGTGATGGCGGCCAAGAGAGAGGAGCTGCGGGAGCGGGAGCGTGCCGGTAGCACACTCCCGCCCCGTCGGCCTACGGCGAGGGGGCGCCGGCGACGCATATATGCCGGCGTCCCCGATTAGAGTAGCCACGGGCGGCGGGTCGGGGGACCTGCCGCCCCAGTGAGGATGTAGTGGCGGATGGCTCCCCTCCGTGTTTCGGGGGAGCCATCAAGAGGAGTCGAGGGGGACCAAATATGTCCCCCCATCTTCTGTCGAGCCCTCCACAAGAGGGCGACCCTTGCCGAGCCGCAGTGAGTATACACTTGCCTATCCTGCGACTCGGCTAAGGCGACGGAGGAACACCGTGGGGTTTTAGTGGGTAGTCCGGCCGTTTGACCGGTAGTCCCACTCAAAGCCGTCCCCGCTGCCCCCGCGGCGGGGGAGGCGAAGTGCGAAAACGCATTTCCCCACGTAAAAAAGAAATTATATTTTCGAAAGACTTGTGACTTGTGAGGTCACGCACACCCACGCTAAGAAAGACCATTACAGCGTGGTCATCTCCACGACTCCCATTGTGGAGAGTAGTGACGAAGTCCGCGAGGACGACTGCAGAGAGTCCGATGCGGACAGCGACTGGACCGACACCGAAAGCGTGACCAGCGGTAGACCAAGTTTGTTGCCGCCGATTGGATCACGAATCGGCGTCAGTAAGGATCTGATCACAGAGAAGGCGAGGGAGTATTATCTCGAAGGGAAAGAGGCGCTGGAGCAATCCAGGACCTTAAAACGGGAACTGAGGGCCACTGCCGTACAAATGATGAGCAATCTATACGAGCTGGTGCTTTCTCTGGCGGACTCGAGGAATCGACACAGAGTGAATCTCGAGGTCGAACGGACGAGAGCTGCCAGGGAAATGGCCAAAACACAAAGGGCATTCAAACAACATCAAGAGGGCAGGATGGAGGGGCTTGAAGAGAGCCTCAAAGACATAAGAGTTGCTCTAGCGGACACGCAAAAAACCGTAGAGGGAGTGCAACGCAACCTGGGCTTCGAGATGGACGACTTAACAAAAGCAGTTAGGGCCGTCCACCTTGAGGTCAGGGAGCGGGCAACCCAAAAAGTGCCGCAAACTGAGCTCCCCCCGCTGCCCAATCAGCCCACAGACCACACACCGGCTCTGATAGAGATCTCGGAGAAGCTCAGCGGCCTGCAGACAGAGGTGCACTATCTGAAACTGGACGCAGAATCAGCAGTCCAAAGGTACAGCCCACCACGAACCCCTGAGAAAGACTCGGGCACCCCGGATCTGGTGACAGTATCTCTCCAACAAATGAAGGAGGAGATGAAAAGGTTAAGGGAAGAGATGGAAGGCATGAAAACCAGCCTTCTCCACCCAAAACCAGCCACCAGAGACAAAGTGCGCGAGGAGGTCAGGGAGGCAACGGCACCGATCGTCTGCAGAACTGCTAACATAGCAAAGGAGCTGGAAGAGGTCAGAGACCTGACCCTTGCGTGCGGTGGCCCCATTCCCGGAGTGAGAGGCATTGGTGCGGAAATGGCCATAACCGACACCGCGACGCAGCTAGAGGAGCTAATAACTCCGCTAAGGGCTGACGTCGCGGAGGCGGCCAACCAATCCAAAGCATTAAACAAAACACTGGTCTGGATAAACTCATCCCTAAAAAAAGACACCCTCCCCCGCAACAGCAGGCAACGAAACCACTTACGTATTCAGCGGCCGTTAAGAAGCCAAAACCCAGCCACAGCCTGATTGTCTCATCGACGGATCCCACAAAGACCGGGGATAAAGTCATCGAGACAATCAGACAGACTCTCGACTTCAAGTCGGGAGTCACTGTGGACAGAGTCAGGAAGGCTAAAAACCACAAGGTGGTCCTAAGTTGCGAGACGGAGGAGGGGGTGAACCGCCTCCGCAGCCAAATAGATAAAAACAACACACTAAAAGTCACAACAGCAAGAACGTCAAACCCATTAGTAAGAATCGTTGGAGTAATGGACTACTACAAAGACGACGAGATCCTGGAGAACCTGAGGGCCCAGAACAAGAAATTGTTCGACGGCTTGGAGGGTGAGGATAACTCCGTCAAATTGCGCTACAGGAGGCGCGCCCGAAATGCGCTCCAATGTCATCCCGTTTTGGAGATCTCACCCAAATTGTACTGCAACATGCTGGAGGCGGGAACGGTCCATATCGGCCTCGGGAGAAACCGAGTCGAAGACCAATCGCCCCTCATACAGTGCACCCGGTGCTTGGGATACGGTCACACCAAGGCACTCTGCAAGGAGACCGAGCAACACTGCAACTACTGTAGTGGCGCTCACTCCTGGCAGGGCTGCCCCGCCCGTAAAGAAGATCGCCCACCTCGATGCAGAAACTGCAAGCAGGCGAAACAGGAAGACGGCCCACCCCATATGGCATATAGCGATATATGCCCACAGAGACAAATATGGGATAACATAGCGCGGTCCAAGATCGCCTACTGCTGACGCAAAAGTTGATACGGGCGGTGATCCCCAAAGTACGACAGGACATACAAAGTTGCGTTTCATCCAAGCCAACCTGAGACGCTCCAAGCAGGCCACAGCCGAGCTACTGAAGGTAGCCGAGGACAAAGGGATATCCGTAGCGCTGGTCCAAGAACCCTACGTGGGCTCGACAGGCACAGTGAGGCAAATCCCAGGCACAAAAGTCATCCAGTGCACCCTCAATAGGCAAAAACCCGTCAAGGCAGCGATCTTCGTGTTCGGGGACCGACTGAGAGTCATCCATGACCCTCAACTGGTCACCGAGACCGAGGCCGCAGTCTTGTTGGAGGCCGGAACTATGAGACTTGGAGTAGTATCTGTCTACTACGAAGGGGACCAACAGATCGACCCGTACATTGCGCGTACAAAAGCAGTATGCGACCTACTTAAAACACCCAACATCTTACTAGGGGGAGATATCAACGCCTGGAGCCACTGGTGGGGAAGCGCATCCGAAAACCAGAGAGGCGAAGCGTACAACTCCTTCCTTAACGAAATGGATTTCCAGATCCTAAACACCGGCAACACACCCACCTTCGAAGAGTACCGACAGGGCAGACTCTACTCAAGTGTAGTAGACGTCACGTCATGCTCCGCGCCACTCCTTGGGAAGATAAAAGAGTGGAAAGTCGACAGAACTCTGACCACCTCAGATCATAACGCCATAACATACACACTGGTGTTGGGAGAGAGGCTGCAAAAGCGGCCACCCCCCACCACCAGGAAGTATAACACAAAAAAGGCAAACTGGGAAGAGTTCAGTCGACGATTACACAACTCCCTAGAGAGAAAGAACATCAACGTCGGAACGATCGAAGCGGCGAGAGATGTAGAGGACCTGGAAACCATTATTGAAGCCTACTCAGCAGCAATTGAGGAAGCATGCGAGTCCGCTATTCCCAAAGTAGGCAAGGGAAGGGGTAAGCCCACGCCACCCTGGTGGACACAAGCCCTCCAATATCTGAAAAATGATGTGCTTCGCAAGAAGCGCAGGATCAGGAACGATCGTTGAACGTTCGTCGTCGAACGTTCGTGTTTGCCGTTGACTAATATCGGACGAGGTGGTAGGAGCTTTGCTCCTTATGGTGGTCTATTCGGACAGCGGTCTTCGGACGGTGGATGGAGGGGAGGACCCCTCGGCGCGGCGGGTCTCCTGTGTGCGGGTGTCGTGCGCAGGGGACAACGTCGTGCGAGGAGCTGCGGGAGCGGGAGCGCGGCGGTAGCGCGCGCACGCCCCGTCGGCCAACGGTGAGGGGGCGCCGGCATGTATGCTGGCGCCCCCGATTAGAGTTTCCACGGGCGGCGGGTCGGGGGACCTGCCGCCCCTGAGTGGATAAGTGGTGGATGGCTCCCCTCCGTGTTCGGGGGAGTCGTCGTGAGGAGTCAAGGGGGGCCATCGCCCCCCATATTGAGTCGGGCCCTCCGCGAGAGGGCGACCCTTGCCGAGCCGCAGTGAGTATACATTTGCCTATCCTGCGACTCGGCTAAGGCGAAGGAGGAACACCGTGGGGTTTTAGTGGGTAGTCCGGCCACATGCCGGGAGTCCCACACGAAGCCGACCCTGCTGCCCCCGCGGCGGGGGAGGCGAAGTACGTAAATGCATTTCCCCACGTACAAAAAAAAAAAAAAAAAAAAAACCTGGGGTGGGGTGCGCGTCCGAAACCTCCACGTTGGTCCTCCCGTTTCTTGTCCCTTTCATGTTCGTATGGGGGGGAACGGAAGCGGGAGGGCTGGTGCACCCTGGACAGCGGTAAATAAGTTCCCTTTCGAGAGTTCGTGTTTGCCGTTGACTAATATCGGACGAGGTGGTAGGAGCCCGGCTCCTAGGAGCTAGGCTCCTATATGATGGTCCATTCGGACAGCGGTCCTCGGACGGTGGATGGAGGGGAGGACCCCTTGGCGCGGCGGTTCTCCTGTGTGCGTGTGTCGTGCGCGGGGGAGCAACGTCGTGCGAGGAGCTGCGGGAGCGGGAGCGCGCTCACGCCTCGTCGCCAACGGTGAGGGGGCGCCGGCGACGCATGAATGCTGGCGTCCCCGATTAGAGTATCCACGGGCGGCGAGTCGGGGGACCTGCCGCCCCTGTGTGGATAAGTGACGGATGGCTCCCCTCAGTGTTCGGGGGAGCCGTCGTGAGGAGTCTGGGGGGGCCAGGTGTTTGCCCCCCATATTGAGTCGGGCCCTCCGCGAGAGGGCGACCCTTGCCGAGCCGCAGTGAGTATACATTTGCCTATCCTGCGACTCGGCTAAGGCGAAGGAGGAACACCGTGGGGTTTTAGTGGGTAGTCCGGCTACTGGCCGGGAGTCCCACACGAAGCCGTCCCCTGCTGCCCCCGCGGCGGGGGAGGCGAAGTGCGTAAATGCATTTCCCCACGTACAAAAAAAAAAAAAAAAAAAAAAAAAAAAAAAAAAAAAAAAAAAAAAAACCTGGGGTGGGGTGCGCGTCCGAAACCTCTACGTTGGTCCTCCTGTTTCTTGTCCCTTTCATATTCGTATGGGGGGAACGGAAGCGGGAGGGCTGGTGCACCCTGGACAACGGTAAATAAGTTCCCTTTCGAGAGTTCGTGTTTGCCGTTGACTAATATCGGACGAGGTGGTAGGAGCTCGGCTCCTAGGAGCCCGGCTCCTATATGATGGTCCATTCGGACAGCGGTCCTCGGACGGTGGATGGAGGGGAGGACCCCTCGGCGCGGCGGGTCTCCTGTGTGCGGGTTTCGTGCGCAGGGGAGCAACGTCGTGCGAGGAGCTGCGGGAGCGGGAGCGCGCCTATAGCGCGCTCACGCCCCGTCGGCCAACGGTGAGGGGACGCCGGCGACGCATGTATGCTGGCGTCCCCGATTAGAGTGTCCACGGGCGGCGGGTCGGGGGACCTGCCGCCCCAGTGTGGACTAAGTGGCGAATGGCTTCCCTCCGTGTTTCAGGGGAGCCGTCGTGAGGAGTCGAGGGGGCCAGTTGTTTGCCCCCCATATTGAGTCGGGCCCTCCGCGAGAGGGCGACCCTTGCCGAGCCGCAGTGAGTATACATTTGCCTATCCTGCGACTCGGCTAAGGCGAAGGAGGAACACCGTGGGGTTTTAGTGGGTAGTCCGGCTACACACGAAGCCGTCCCCTGCTGCCCCCGCGGCGGGGGAGGCGAAGTGCGTAAATGCATTTCCCCACGTACAAAAAAAAAAAAAAAAAAAAACCTAACCTGGGGTGCGCGTCCGAAACCTCCACGTTGGTCCTCCCGTTTCTTGTCCCTTTCATATTCGTATGGGGGGGAATGGAAGCGGGAGGGCTGGTGCACCCTGGACAACGGTAAATAAGTTCCCTTTCGAGAGTTCGTGTTTGCCGTTGACTAATATCGGACGAGGTGGTAGGAGCTCGGCTCCTAGGAGCTCAGCTCCTTTATGATGGTCCATTCGGACAGCGGTCCTCGGACGGTGGATGGAGGGGAGGACCCCTCGGCGCGGCGGTTCTCCTGTGCGCAGTTGTTGTGCGCAGGGGAACAACGCCGTGCGAGAGGAGCTGCGGGAGCGGAGGCGCGCCGGTAGCGCGCTCCCACCCCGTCAGCCTACGGTGAGGGGGCGCCGGCGACGCATGTATGCTGGCGTCCCCGATTAGAGTATCCACGGGCGGCGGGTCGGGGGACCTGCCGCCCCAGTGTGGATTTAGTGGCGGATGGCTTCCCTCCGTGTTTCGGGGGAGTCGTCTGGAGGAGTCATGGGGGTCACGCGTTTGCCCCCCATATTGAGTCGGGCCCTCCGCGAGAGGGCGACCCTTGCCGAGCCGCAGTAAGTATACATTTGCCTATCCTGCGACTCGGCTAAGGCGAAGGAGGAAAAAAAAAAAAAAAAAAAAAAAAAAAACCTAACCTAACCTAACCTAACCCAACCGTCCAAGAAATTATATTTTCGAAAGACTTGTGACCTAACCTAAGAAAGATATGGTTTATCCTTAGGGTTGAGGAGATCTGACGGCAGTCGCTTCGTGTAAAAATCTGTATCTTTGTCAAATCCTTAGGCTTTGGTAGCAGACCCCGCTGATCCTAATGGATTAGGAAAGGGGATAACGTTATGTCTTTTGGTTTTCGCGATTGTTACGCATTGAATTAAACAATTTTTAACGGAAGTATCGCGTGTTTTATTTATTTTGTTGAACCTGACGTATCGAATGCTTTGCAGCATAATTACTACTATACTAACTACCATCACCTCGTACCACCTGCTTGGGATCCAGTTCTAAAAATAGTCAAGTCACAAACCCAGAGATCTACTCAAAAACGTTCGGACACCGTGAGCGATTTTTGTGTAAATCGGAACATATATAATTAATCCATCCATGTCGGTAGATGTAATAATTGAATAACCAATGTAAGACAAATGTCACCTTAGTCTTCCTCCGACCACGGATGCTGCGAAGCATTCGAAACGTCAGGTTCAACAAAATAAATAAAACACGCGATACTTCCGTTAAAAATTGTTTAATTCAACAACCTCTATAGTTAAATCGTGTCGCAACTTGTACAGGGGGTGGTATAGGATACATAATCAGTGCATCCAGCCCCTACTTTATTGATCTAGATTCCCATAGCTAGATGAGGTTAATCGACTCGATTTTGCAGAAGTTTCTCGTGATACGAGTAGCATAGCATACTTATTTGTACACAGTATCTTACCATTTAGCTATAGGTACTATGCACAGTCTAATTATGTTTTAGCGTATTAATTACCAAAAAGTATGTGATGGTTGATTATCCTCGTAGCAATCCCTCTCGGTGGCCTCTTCTCTTCCTCCGTCCATTCCTGTCGGAGGTCATAAATTATGGTAGTTTTTTGCACAAACGCCCATAAAATTAGGACATGACGACATGCATTTAAGTATATACTGATTTTTCGTGCAAATACGATGATATAATCGAGACGAAACATGAGAGAGACGAAGGACGTGCATTAAAGGAAACAATGGGGCCCTGCTGCATGTTTTAGAACAGCAAGGTGAACGTGTGCCTTACCTGTTGAAATCGGGTTTTTCTGTGTTTGGGTTTGGTGTCGTCGGGCGGTATCCCTAGCGAAGCTGGCGAGTCGTCGAGCGGCTGGGGCAGGCTTGTTCGCGAGCCGTCTAGCGCCCGTGGCGGGACGCCTGGCCCCGCCGCCAGGCTAGCCCGCGAGCCCAGCGGCGAACCCTCAGCCTGCGGACCTTTCGCACACAACACGCTCCCATCCCCAGAGGCGCTCTTGCGCACACCATTAAACTCAGCCGACACCACCCCCGCACCCCCACCAGCACCGCCTCCGCCGCTACCGTCCAGAGGGTTCACATACAAGTTTGACGAGTCGTTCTCGCATGCGATGTCGCCCTCTGAAGGAAAAGGGTGCGTAAGGCATGATGCAAATGTATCTGTAATGTAAGACAAGACGTACATGGAGCCGCGCACGATCCAAGCTTATATGGTGTGTGCTGCCCGATTACACTATACTTACAAATACAAACACTAGTGCTTTTGAGTGCTAGGAAAACGTCATTTGTGAGTGGTAGTGAGGAGGCGCACGACAAAGTTTAAGACCAGTACAACAGGGGCACAACTACGGGTTTATTTCTTACTATATATTTTAACACAACAACTTAACACACGCCTAGTAGAAGAATCATTCGCATACATACTACACATCATTCAATAGCAAATGTAAATTAAACATCCGTTGTGTTCAAAGTACCTACGCGACTACACAGATATTGCTTTTAAAGATATACTTTCGATTGGTCACCGCCATGGCCTATGAGTAGAAGAGGCGTGAAGTCGTAATCAGACTTCACCTACAATAAAAAAAAGTTAAGTATTGACCATTACCATACATAGGACAGTGACATTATGGCAGGTCCTCTTCTATTCATTGGTTCGCGATTACTAGTGTTCAATCAATTAATAAACACATCTGTTTACATTTGTTAAAGAATTTATGTAGATACTCAAATATGCACCTGGGCTATCGAGGCTATTGGGCGTAGCTTCTGGTAAGGCTTTGGGGGCAGGGTGTCGCTGCAAGCATGCGAGCTCCACGCACACCGGCTGGCGCAGGTCTGATGTAGCCATCGGCATCAGTTGCTCGGCATCTATGAACTCCTTGTAACCCTACACGAAGTCCACAGCATTAAATATTCAGTTTCAAATATTTTTGACACTGGTGGTTCGTTAAATATAAGTCTAGGTCAAGAGAAAAATAATCATTCAATTTATTTCATTATTATTTATCTACTACTTACTAGAAAAGCTAAGTGAAGCATTTCAATATGAATATTCTTATAGGCATATGAATGTAACATATTTATGAATCATAATACTTACGTATTACATCAGTTTGAGTAATTTATTAATTAATTATGATTAAACAGGTACACCATGTTGCGGTTGTTATGTATAAGCATGCAAACTATAGCGATGCCAAGTTTAATGATAATTCTTAAAACACTCGCATATTAATTTATTTAGTACCTTAAACGTGCAAAAACAACATTCAAACTCAGAAGGCAGCTGATCCAAGTCAAGCTGTTTTTCAGCCATCTTCTTTTCCTAGAAAAAGAGGAATTATTAGTCGTTACATTTTTTTTACTACAGCTACCTATCCGGTTATGAAGCCACTGTCAGTGACAGATCCACTAAATCGAACGTGGTTTAAAGACACTGGTACTAATCAAAAGCATTACAATATCCATTTATATAAATATTGTTTATAAAACTACCTATATCAAGCGATGGATTGCAATGACTGAATACAATGATTGGAAGCAGCGAATGAAAATATTACAGCGTTAGATTTATTTAAGTAGATAATGTTACTTTATCAGATACTGTGAAAGCTTACTGGTGTAGGATCAGGGTTAATTAACAAGCGCTTCTCCGGCGTGCCAGGACCCTCGTTCGAGTATCGTCGCTCTTTCTTTGGGCTGTTCTGAAAATGTGACCGTTCTGTGTTAGCACCGAACCAGGGTGCGCATGGCTTATTATGACCGGGGTGCGTCCCTTTATATAAATAAGTATTAGATATTACAATACAACCTTTACGTTACATCGTGCTATTATAAATCGTCAATGTTGTCATTGATTGTATATTGAAATGATACCGATAGCAGGACAAGTACCGTGTAAACCGACTACTAGAAAGTCCTAAATTTATTTGCCTGAGATCTTGTTTCGCTCACAATCATTAAACATCAATGGACGCACCCGACAGGTCGCGATTGCTTACTCTTACCTGATTGGGATCTGTACTCTGGTGCATTTTATCAGAGATGGCGTGCTCGTACTGTTTGTAACAGCCAGTGATAGCCGGCGCTTCACCCTCCAGACTAGTCGCGTCTGCCTGCGACAAGTTGTGTCCTGGAGACACATACCATCGTAAGTAGCGGCGCATTCTATGCGTTTATTGTCTTCCATACATTTCCGAATAGGCTATATGACTTCGTGTATTTTTGTGTTTAACTAACTAGGTAAACAATAATAGTATTAATATTAACAAAAGACAGTACAAACAAACGGCGTGAACTACACAACACACATTCCACACGAACAGTCTATGAAATCCAGCATCCTCCGGATACACACATCAGACAGTCCACAGAAGAGGAATGGTTAGTTCTAAGAAGCGTTAGGCTTACGCTGACAATGTAATCGACCTTATTAGAGTCTTCGTCGCACATCGCAAGCTACACGCGACGCGACCCCGACCCCGAGTTACGGATATAAATATAAGGGGGTCGAGTGTGATAGTAGGAAGTAGCTCATCTGGCGTCGTCTCTCGCCTCAATGAGGACGCACTTGTCACCTGAAGACAAGGAATAAAACACTCTGAGTGCGCCTCGTCGGTACGAACGGGTGAAGATAGCTGTAGCTGCGATGTAACGTGAACTGTATTGATTTGAAGATGTCTGCGAGTCCGGAGAGCTAAACGGTAAGACGTGCGTTCATTCGACATTCATTAACACAGATGCAGGATGAGCACGAAGGGCATGCGTGCGTAGTGAAGACGATACCTTCGCGAGCGGGACACATGACATGGACTGGACAAGCGGCGCAAGCGGACAATTTACTCGATACTGACCTGTATCCACGATGACATCGATGAGGTCCATGCTCTTGGCGAATGCATCGCGCAAGTTAATGTGGTGGAAGGAAACGATGGAGCCCTCGCGCTTGGCGCGTTCGAGTGCCTCTCGTCGCTTGAGTGCCTTCTCACGCCGCATCTGATTCTTGTAAAACTCGGCGAAATTGTTGACGATAATGGGGATGGGTAACGCAATTACCAACACGCCGCAAATACAGCAAACTGAGCCGATGACCTTGCCCAACGGAGTCGTGGGGTAAATGTCACCGTATCCGACTGTGGTCATAGTGATGCCGGCCCACCAAAACGTTTCCGGAATGGAAATGAATTTTGTCCCTGGTTCTTCCTTCTCGGCGAAGTACGCCAATGAGGAAAATATAAGTACTCCCATCGCGAGGAACAACATGAGCAGTCCTAGCTCTTTGTAAGAGTTTCTGAGTGTGAAGCCGAGCGACTGTAGCCCGGTGGAGTGTCGCGCGAGTTTGAGAATGCGCAGTATTCGCATTATACGGAAGATTTGAACAACACGCCGCACATCTTGAAACTGGTCGGTCGCGTTCTTATTAGTTTCGAGCAGAAAGAGGGAAACGAAATAAGGCAATATAGCCAGTAAGTCTATTACGTTGAGTCCACCCTTGAAGAACTTCCACTTATCCGGCGAGGCACTGAATCGCAGCACATACTCGAGTGTGAACCAAGTGATGCACACAGCTTCGACCATGGCCAGCTGCGGGTTGTCCATGGGCGCGCCCTTCTCGTCGTAGACTTGCATCGTGGGTATCGTGTTGAGAGTGAGCCCTATCGTGGACAGCACGATGAAGAGGATCGATATCACCGCGATCACCTGCAAGCACGCATCGTGTGAGCGGCCGCCGGCGTCCTCGGCACCGCGCTGCCACGTGTTGAGACTACGGGCCGGAGCCACAGGTGTCAGATTGTCTTATGCCAGTGTCTATACAGAGCTACTTGTCTTAAATATTTGTACATTGCTACGCTACGATAAATAGTCGTAGAAGGAATGTATATACAGATAAAACTATTAAAGCCAATATCTTATGTTATAATTTCTTAATATTAGCGTTTAAATTTTGGTGTAAAAATAACATCTATATTCGTGTGATTATGTAAGTAGTGTTGTGTGGTCGAGGTGTAGATAAGTAAGTAAAAAGTATGTAAATTAAAATTACATGTGGGTGAACGGACGTGCGTTAAGGCGCAAGAAGTGACAGTGGAAGGGAGGGGCACGCGCGTCCGTCCATCGCCCGCGTCGCTCGGTTAGTCGGATCAGTACCACGAAGCGGAAGCGCTGGTGGGTTGATGGAGCAGATGTGGGTGGTGGGATGAGGAGCGGAAGGGGTGGGGACGCCGGCGCGGCAGCGCTCAGCCGTGGTGGGAGGCGGCGCGGGCGCGGTGACGCGCACTGCGCACGCTGGTGCGCAGGGCGCGCGCGCCGTCCCGTGCCGACCCGCACGCGGGCTCCCGAGCACCCCCGGCGGCGGCTGGTCACATCGCGTAAGCCCATCCCATACTTGCAATTTTGCGACAACAATTAAGCTTTGTTTTCCCCATTTGGAGAAAATATCGACGCTGCTGTGAACATTTATAACATATATTAACTTAAGTACATTAAAATCGTAACTTGGAATATCTTTATAATGGATCCCTATTTGGATATCTAATAAAGTTTATTAAAAAATATCTGCGAAGGAAATTGGCATCGTTTGAAAGCAGAGTGGAATTATGATAGGTGGATGTGTTCCATATTTTGAGGTAATTAAATGAGGTAATAAAATTATGGGTAATTGAATGAAAGTATGAAACGAATTATATTTTGAGGGTAACTTGCGAATTTTGTAGATGAAATCTGCTACCTTACTTTCGCTATTATAGGTACCTGTTTCTAATCTTATTAAACATGTACAGAAATAGTACACCTATTTACAACTTAAGTTAAATCGAACTTTCAACCATGGCCTAGCTGTGAAAAGTACGTATGAAATATAAATGTTTTTATCTATTTTATCCAAAACTAGTATATTCCTGCTGCTTTGTAGTCGTTGCAATATTTTATATTTTTCAATTATTAATTACCATCTGTATGCAAATAACATTATATTCTTTCTTAATTGTGGGTATTTGCAAAAAAAAAAAATGTTAAGGCGAACCTCAGGAACACAATAACACTCGTAATTTCAAATCTCTAGTCTGTCAGTCAATCACGGCAGGCACTAAACTATACAGCTGAAAACTGGTCAGTTTCGTACTCGTAGTAGATTTAGTGCTCCGTACCCGCTGAAGCTAAAAAGGAACTCTTTTAAGATTACTGTCTTGTCCGTCTTCCGTTCTGGGTCTCTGACAAGAAACACAAATCAAACCTCTAGATGACGTAAGACCATGAAATACGGTATAAAGCAAGTGTCTAGTGCTACCACAGTACAGAGAGTTTCTTTATATCTGTTTGTCTGTTTATCTAAGAATTATTATAATTAAAACCATGTATAAGATACATCTTGTTGGAGTAGGGTTATAAAATTTAAATCATGAAGCATGGTATCTTATGGAGTTTATTCTACTTACCTACAACTAAAGAGTTCCTGCTAGGAAGCTTTTTTTGAACCGTTCAATACGCGACCATTGCAGTTTGTGAGGATGAATTTCCGTAAGAACGACTACTCCTCGAAACAACCCTTTATGATATACAGCATATGTACAAAGGAATGCAAAATGGATATTTTTAAACTCAAGGACTCATAGCGCTCGATGCAACGTCACAACGTTAGAAATAACATAATTTTGCATTACGTTGTTAGAAACAACTCTCGATCCCATGCTCAAATTTTAATGAAATTGAATTGGTAGCAATATAAGAAACATGAGTATCAAAAGGTAGGACCATTCTTGATACACGAATCCGGTTCGCATTTTTTCTTTCTTATCCTTTCCAGCAATGTGACAAGCACAAATTGGAAGATTTCAATTGATTGATGTATTTTCGAAAAAATATCGACTTTGATGGTAAATTCGCCCAAGACGTCTTTTGAGTAAGTTTTTAAAGTCCCCTTTCCACTCTTCTTCCTTGCCTGTACCCTTAACTTGTCTCTAATTTCTATATTTACTCATTACCATAAGATAACGTTGAGAATCCGGTCCGCGTTGAATATCTGGTTCAAGCTGTACCTTCTGGCTGAAACTTTTACTACCTAAAAGTATTCCCAGCGCTTCATTTACACTATTCCTAGCACTCACTCGTCTTTCTACGTCAAATACCTAACTCTAATGTAGGTGTATTCCCCCACTGCCTAATAGCTTATTTACATTATCACATCGCTTCATTGTCCGCAATCCTAGTGATTGAATTCATCTAAAACTCAGAGAAACGAATTAATTGTTTTGTGCACAATACAAGTGTTAATGCTCACACGCATTTACCAGTTTCTCAACTAATCATGCTGCAAACCAAACTGCTCATGTCTAATAAGAGAATTAGTCATGGGAAACTACTAAACTAAAAAAAAATTGTCAAACAACGAGTTTGTTATTTCTCTTATTATTTGTGTTCGTCGACTATGATGTTTTTACTAATACACTTTTATAAATATATCAGCCACTCGCGATCAAAATGTACCTTACAATTGTGATAAATATTTCCAAAACAATTATTAGTATTCTGATAACACCTTTTTTGGACTTATGTACTTTTGTGCGGCACGATTCGCACTTAGCCGGTTTAAATTTAGTATAAGTCTTAATATAACACTACGCAGATTTTATGATGTTCAGAAACAAGTAGGCGTTCAAAGTTGCCAGTGATAGATCTTCATGCATGAGAAATAAATTAATTTGCTCTTGAGCAACACCTATAAATCACTGACGTGAAAACACCAATAGCAAGAAACGATGTTTACGAACGAGATAATCTTAAAACACAAAGTTACGTATGAGTAAAAACTAAGAGGATTTTTTATATTTAGAGGTACTATATTAATAAAAAATATAGTCTTGGAAATTAATAACATGATAACGTATATATTTCTGAACGTTGCGTTATCAATAAAAGTAGAATATGCTAATTCGCAATGGATTTTTTGGTGGGAATTCGACAAAATTCGACAATTCCTTATTTTCATAATAATGTTAGGACACTTTATTGCGGTGAAATCGATATATTTTGGAGCGTTAATAGCTAACTATAGATGACGTAAGACCATGAAATACGGTATAAAGCAAGTGTCTAGTGCTACCACAGTACAGAGAGTTTCTTTATATCTGTTTGTCTGTTTATCTAAGAATTATTATAATTAAAACCATGTATAAGATACATCTTGTTGGAGTAGGGTTATAAAATTTAAATCATGAAGCATGGTATCTTATGGAGTTTATTCTACTTACCTACAACTAAAGAGTTCCTGCTAGGAAGACAATTCCTTATTTTCATAATAATGTTAGGACACTTTATTGCGGTGAAATCGATATATTTTGGAGCGTTAATAGCTAACTATAATTTGCATAGCTGAAATCAGTTTTCCCTCGTGTGTTTCATGCCGTCAAGTAGCAAACTAAGCTTTATGAAAGCCCGACTGCGCAAAGACTTTCGCTTAACAGAATACTGCAAACAAATAACTAGTCCTTGGGTTGATATGTTTCTAGGAGTGATTACTAGGACCTATTTTTTCGTACAACGTCAGGAAGCATACAAGCATATGGCCTACCTCATTGAAAGCATTTACCGTTGCCTATGAATTTGTTTTACATTAGTTAAGTTGCTTGCATTACATTAAACATCACTCGCGTGAAGCCACCTCTGCTGCTAACACAACAACTCCCTAGGAGCTTATTGGTGATCTCACTCACACACAGGAACACAACAACCCTCTAGGTGGTTGTTATTTCGCTATGGTTTCTATAAGGTGGAGGGATTTCCCCAGACGGGCTTTTATGCGTCCTACCTCTCTTAGCGTTCTTTACCACTGCGCCACCGAGCTCGTCGACGAGTAAGGTTATCGAGTGACCTAAAACTAACTCAAAAAGTTATGGGCGGGGGCGGAACCGCCGAGGGATGCTTCTTGTATCGCTATCTTTTATAGGCTTCGATAAATCGCTTAATATTTACTTGTTTGACGTTGTTTAAAAAACATATAAAGGCGTGATATTTGTGGCCATCAAAGGCAAATTACTTTTCAAAATCCAGTTTTATATGTTTTTAGAAGTAATAGTTTGGTGCCTATTACGCTATTTCCATACCTACTATTACCATCGTAATTAAGGGCACTTTTTCTTCAGTCAGGATTTTCTTCCACTTTGTATACATTGCTTCCGTTCTTAATTTTAATTATACATAAAATTTCAAAACCGTAGATCGTTTTATAAATTTGAGGGTTGCTTCGACATATTCTTTCGATTTTATTAATAATACTTCTTGCTCCAACTTTCCCAGCTTATATATAAATATATATTTTTCATACTTAGAATATAAATAATGTGATATCAACATTATACTTACATATGCGCAGCACCGCTACTGTCGTAACAGTTAGATATAAATGGGTATCGAATACTACGATACCGAGTCAGTAAGCTGAAAGATCTTAGCGAAAATCTAGCTTTGGATTCGACAAAAGCGATCACATGTCATGGTCACGATACAACATCGGAACACAACACCACATTCCATAATACAACATACGAGACGAACAGACAGACACACATCGAAGAGGAGGCAGTGATAGATGTTATTCATGCACCACAAACACAAACTGTAGATAAGTACGGATAGCGTAGGCACAGTACTGACAGATACAGATAACCTGGCGTCTAGACAAAGACCTCTCACATCACTACAATAAACATAAGATTTCTTAAAGATTCATCATTCATATCATAACTCTAGGTGCACTAGGAATTTCGTTCAATTATTACTTTTTTTGAGTTGTTCGAGTTTGAATGATCAATCCTTTAAGAATCTAATTGTAGACTACAACACAGAAAATTGTTCAAATATTAGATGGATTAATAATTTGTGTTTATAAACAGAAGGAGTATTATGTTTAGTTTTATTTTGCATAATATAAAAATGTGCTATTGTAATATACATAAATAATTATACTCGTATAGTGGTATAGTATAAATCTAACTACTTTATAATAACTATAACTTTATGTTACTACTCATAGATGATTATCCTACACAATAAAGTAATACTATTGTACCAACGCAATTGTACCACGTGTTAGGAATACCCAATACGGTATGGTTTATCTGAATATCGAAAGCACTGTGCAAAATATCGATATTCTATTCGATATTACAGTCATACGATACGACAGTTAAATCGTATTTATGCACAAATATCGTGTCAAAGTATGACTCACTCAGTTTATTGTATATTGGACTACGATAATGTAATGTCAAAAATATGATCATCAGTAGCAATTAATATATTATAAACAAGCATGTATTGCGAATTAAAATACACAACTTTTGTTGATACTTAGTTGGGATTTGATTTTTGTACTCTGACATGGAGCACCAAATTCTTCCATCAATAATTAAATCACATATTTGAATTGTGTGAATGTGAGTATGGTATGTAGAAAGTATTGTGAATTAACAAAGCCTACACCCGTGTGTGTAAAGTGGTCTATATATATCCAATTGGGTCGATTGCAACAAGTAAGGGGTCTACGGAGAGCAGAAAATATATAGGCAAGGGGTCTACGGGTCAAAAATCATTAAATCTCTGCTCTACACCGTTCGCAATGATCCTTTTTTTAACATTAATTTCAAAGTCAATAGTAATATGTCGTATATTAAATGTAGAGTATCGATTTAAATGCTTACGATAAGTTACGCTACGATATATCGACAGAACTTATTTTAGGCATCCCTACTGATTCGTCTTGAGGAATTAGCATATTGTCCGATCTACTTCCACAGTCACGTTGGTAAATTGTACGGGTATGTGCTTCAATGTGTCGTTAAAGTAATAAACCAAAACAGTGTAATACTCCTAGATAATAGTAAAAACTTATTCAAATGTACGTGTATACGCTTTACTATAGTGTTTTTAACTGCGCGTGATAGTGACATTTGAAAAAAAAATAACCACTTGCTCAAAACTGACAAAAGCTATTCTATAAAATATTGTACTTGGATACTTCTCCTTTACACTAATGTTTATATCCTTGGCAGCGTACCTAAAGTAACAATATTAGTAAGAGTCATTGTCTGTCTTTCGAGTTATAATATCAGTCGATACGTTACCCTCGCCGCGATGCTCGTGGTCGGCTTCTCTAGTAAGTCCCACAGCCACTTCTGATACTGTGCACAGGTACCCTGCCCGAACTCTTCCTCTTCGCGTTGCCGAAGACTTTCAGCTTCCTTGCGCATTTCTTCGTGTACGTGCTCTTTACGCTGGTGGTATTTGTGTTGACAACATGACTCCAGGTAGAGTTCATCCACACCCCAGTACTCCAAGTCGTCGCTGAACGCCAACACACACATCTCGTCTACTAAATGCAACTTGCCAGTCCGGTAGAAGTTCAATATTGAGCTGAAACTTTTTGGATGCCTGAAAATGTAATTACGAAACTGTCAGTGTCGATAAAATTGTAAATGAATACAATACAATAATGTAAAAATTATTTAATTAAACGGGATAAGAACACTAAATGATAACATGTCATGGCTCTTTGTGCTCTTAAATCAAATAGCAGAGTGGCATCGCAATAGCAAATTAAAGGTGTTGGCGGGGAGAGCGCGGTGCGGTGAGAGACGGCCGGCATAATCTTTGCGCTCTGACACGTCAGTCAGCGTACCGCTCCCGGCTAATATTTTCCGTGATGAACGTGGAATGGATGTTAAGTCTGAATGACCGAAGATGGCATAGGTCACTCATACAGATAGATGGATACTTGAACTAATTATAATATGTATGATAGCACACATTAGGATGGCGACAATGCAAAACACATAACAAAACAAATGAAGACTTTGGTCTCCATTCCGGTGAATTAATCACGTCTGAATGCAGCTTCCTACCAAGTGGACCCTGCGGCTGCGGCGTCCATGGCACCGCACCGTTAAATAAGTACAGCACCTACGTTTCCACGTGACGTCCCTGGCTCAGTCACAGGGCAACCGAACCTACGGAGCCAAATATGGTGTGCATTGAAGCGGATGAATCTGCAGATTAGTCCCGTCTAAATGCACCCATACGGAGGACCCCTGTGGCTTCTTGGAACGCTTGGATCTAAATCCTTACATATAAAATTCTTATCAAAATTAATATCATTTTTTTTTTTATTAAAAGTATATACTTATTTATTGTCGAAGTATAGCTTATTACTTAGTACCAACATTCCGACTTTTTTTCGTAAATGAATTAGTCATTGTATCATAGTTGAAGATAACTTATAATGCGGATGTGGTTTAAAAAGAATCTACGTTCAACGTAGCTTTCAATTCATCGTTAATCACTTTCAGGTCCAATAGGCTATGAGGCTAACATACTTGAGATCAAAATTTTCATAATGAAGAATGAAGGGTCGATGTTTGGTGTGGGATTCGACTTGCGTGAGTACTTTCGCATCCACGCATTTGGCTAGGACAATTCGTGCTGCTGGGGCGGCGGCTGATTGGGCGGCCACCCAGAAACATGTGAAATACGCGCTCCTTACGTCGAATTATACTTTTATCCCCTTCGCTGTGGAGGTTGGCGGAGCTTGGTGTGCGGAAGCCAAGTTATTTGTGCGGCAGCTGGGAAGGCGCTTAAAGAGTAGTGATGCTGACCTTCGCGCCGAGTCATACTTGACGCAACGCATATCCCTCGCGATAAAGCGGGGGAATGCTGCAAGTTTTATGGACACTTTTGCGTCAGGTACGATTCGGGGCGGACTTTTTGACTAGAATAAATAAATAAATTGACATGTATATTTGTACTTATCTTAAGATTTATTAAAGCGAATAATTTAAATTTATTATCTAATAGGTATTTTAGTAAAATGCAGTCTCATTTAAAAGGAACTAACTAAAAGAACGTAAGATTTATCTTCATGCTGTGATGTATTAAAAACCGACAACTTCATAGCTTCTTTTTTCAATTTAAAGGACTAATAGATTATGTTTGATTCGGGGTGTCTCAATTAAACTACAATAGTTATAAATTAGAAAATGCTATACTGAAGTTGTATTGAATTTTGAAAAATAAATATTGAGGGCACCAATTAGAGAATAAAGTAACATATAAAATAATTTATAAGCAGTGATAGCCCAGTGGATAAGGAGCCGATCTATTAAGCAAAATGTCCCTGGTTCGAATCCAGGCATGTTCCACTAAATTCGTGTTTCCGGATTTATTTCATAGTACATATTTGCTCTGCGATGATGGATGACATCGCGAGGAAACCCGCAAGTCCATGCAAGAAATTATATTTGGATAGACGTGACCTAACCTAAGAAAGGTCTGGTTTTCCCTCTGGGTTGTGGCGGTCTAACGGCAGTCGCTACATGTCAAAATCAATATATTCGCCAAAACTTTAGGCTTAGCTAGCGGGCACCGCTAAGAAGAAGAAGATAACGTATAACATAATTGAATGGACTTTTTTATTTATTTTAATATGGGTACATCTTGGCTACCCCATATAATCTTATATATAAAAATCGGCTTGATCGATTTGTATAAAAAAAAATTCGTATATTTGGTTAATAGGTTGTAAGGTATATTTAATTAAAATAATAATAATAATAAAAAAAAATATATATATAACAGAACAACGTTTGCCGGCTCAGCTAGTACATTTATAAAATTTAAATAAATATTATATAATTCTTATACAGTACTTCATGTGGAGCTGCAATCTGATTCTAGGAAAAAAAAATAGTAGGCAAGCCAAAGGCAACGTTCATGCAGGACGCCTATCGATTCAATCATTTAAATTATATAGTGTAAAGGACTATCATAATGTGCATGAAATGCTTAAGGTAAACGTATATCCGTATAATATTCGATGAAAATTCCCAGGCGATTTGACTGTTTTCGACATTTTCAACAATTATCGTCATATTTCAACCAATTTACACGAAACCTTAACAAATTATACACCTAAACCTTCCTCAAGGATCATTCTGTCTATTGGTGAAAACCGCATGAAAATCCGTTCAATAGTTTTTGAGTTTATCGCGAACAGACAGACAGAGAGACGCAACGTGGGACTTTGTTTTATAATTTGTAGTGATATTTATTATGATTATTAATATACTCGTAAATCATAACGAATTTTGTTGTTTATAATAAGAATATTTGGATTTGTTATATTTGTACATCTTAATAATTCGGCAGACGCCTGTTTTCTATTCAAGTTGTTGTAGGATTTTTATATATTTTTGTTCATTAAATATATTACAACCTAAAAAAACGATGAGATCGCATGAAAAAAGCTATGAATGTCAAAGAAGCAAGCGGGATGTGTAAGGAGTCACTATCATAGGCGCTCGGATATCTCTGCCTACCTTGCAAATGACTTGGCCTAAAGATATGTCGAAAGATAAACAAATAGAAAGTATATAAAGAGCACCTATCGAAGAAGTACTCGTTGTCTTGCAGCGAATAGTCGTCGCAGATCTCTGTAATGGCCTCATGCGTGTTACAGTCCCGCAGCCTGCCGAGCCGGGTGTGAGGCAGCCGCTCCAGCGTGCGCCAGAGCACCTCGTGCCGCACTCCGCCCACGTTGATGATCACCCGCTTGCTCAGCGCCTTCGCGCGGAGCATCATAAACGGCTCCGGCGGGAGCGACGACATCGATCTGGAAGCAAGAGTGATCAATGATGTACTTGTGTACACGATGAATGTAGAGTGTGAACTCTTCAAGTGGAACGCAAATAGTGCCGGCTGTGTGAATCGGTTACACTAGCCTATGGACGCATGCAACAGAAGGAAGATTCACGCATTACCACCATTTCTGCTAACGCCTGCATGAGGCAGCCTCATGATTAGCTGATTTAACTCTAGAAACACATCAATCATCCAGAAAATTCTCGTTACAACATTATAAGGTTATTTAGGTTACCTCTATAAAGGCAGGCTTCATAATATGCTAGGAATATTCACGACTTGTACTAAATATTTAAAAAAACTCTTGATAAGCAGCGCTTTGGTTGGTAGCTATATTAAGAATAGCTTCTAGTATTCCTGGTTTGCTAGAATCTCTTTTGTTAATCAATATAGAGCACTAACTGGCTTTGGCTCCAAATAATCTATTGTCCTTCATTGAATGCTCATGTTATTTCGACTTCACGTTAAGTATGTTTGCTTAATTTGAAAGTGTTTCTCGTAAATAAACCTGAAGCCGCAAAGGAGGAGCAGCCTCCGCTTGCCATAACTAAAGGTAGACACCACCTAGCAAACCGCTTCACATTAGGCAGAATGTATGTACCTTGTACCCTATGAAAGCTTACAATACAGAAGATACTTTCAATACAATTAATAATAATAATATAGGCATGATATGGTCTTCTTTGAGGAATAAATTTCCTGTCGGACTGTTCTTCGCTATACCTATACCTACCTCTCTTTTCCCAGAGGCAGGTAAGTTTAGATTTGACTCTAAAGATGACTAAGAGTCGTTTCAAAAAAAAATTTGTGCCTACATAGTGTGGTCCATGGAGGTATGTACCTGGAGTGCGTCCGCTGCAAGCTGGCATTGCCAGCGACGGCGGGCGCGGGCGCAGGCGCCAGCCCGCGGTCGAGCAGGGCATCCTGCGCAGGCGCCGGCGCCGCGAAGCCCATGGGCGCGCGCGGGGGCGAGTCGCCCACGTCCCAGCGCGCGGCGCCGCGGCCCGCCCCCTCGCCACCCATGCTGGCTAGCTCATGGCGACCAGCGCCGTCGCCTCATCTGTCCACGGTAAGCCGTCCACTCGTATTCAATACCTGTAAAATTGAGAAACATTCTTTTAGTCAATCATTTTGTCTAGTCACTTAAATACAAACCTATTCCAATCCTAACATTTTAAGTATTATAATAAATACTTAAATACATAAAAACATCAAAAATATCACTTTACTTATAAAATACACCCCAATCACAAGAGTTTTCGTTATAATATTTATACCTATTAGGTCTTTATATTTTCGTATCAGCTTTAGCCGCTTTAGTAGGTACCTGATACCCATGGCAGCAACACCAAAATATACACAGGGTTTTGCTACAACAGAGTGTATTTATGTTTATTATATTACGGCTCCGGAAATATATAATAAATTGCACATAGAAATTAAGGGCATTGCAATGTTAAAACTTTCAAGAGAAAGATGCTTAGTTTATTACTTCAGAAATATTATTACTTTTATTATTTCTTGGACTTTAATAATGCCAGTACGTATAATTTTGTATTTAATATAACATATTTTCTTAAACAACGGTTTTGCATTCGTCATTATGCGGAACACATTATGCACAATTTAATTATTGGAGTCCTTATTATATCTAAGTGTTTTACAAAAGGGTAAATGAATTGAATCGAGTGAGGCCCTGGAGTGACCGAACGAACGTCGACAAAAGTGGCCCTGAGTACGGAAGTAGTCCGACGTGTAAACTACCCTTTGTCCTTGACCGCATCGACACATTATCCTTAGCATCTATAGCATCTACGTCTGTCACTGTCCCCTACTTCATGAATATTTTATTTGCTCACCTATATTATAAGTATTATTAAACGAACAATCAATAAGAGGTAAGACCCGATTGACTTGTCGAATAGTCAAGGCTCGGACCAGCGAACTTAAAGTTCGCTGGCTCAGACCAAACCAACATTGGAGAGATGTTGATTTTATATGACAAGCATCGATTTAGAACTAAATTTTACCTCTATGAGGAGATGTGTATGTAGGCAGGACGTGATTACGTGGATGATATATATGTTATTGAACTGGCGCTCTTTTTTAAATATATACTACTATATATATTACGAAAAATTGTGTCTGTATTTAGTACAATTGCTCACTACACTTACAGTATAAAACCAAGTCATGTGGTAAGCCACAATACAAATACAATTGAATGCGTAAACATATTAAATATACTTTATTAAACTGAATTGATAATATTACACAAATAAAACCAGTTGAGAATGCGCAGGCTTGCATTGCCTGAGGAACACCTGGCTCGTCAATTATATAACAATTTAATTCTTTTTTTTTTAAACTTTGTCGGCCATTTTGATCATGTTCCTTAAGAAATATGATATTAGTTTTTAAGACATTCCTATTCTACTTTTTAATTTATATTTCGAATCTGAAATGAAAATTCAATTTTTTTTAAAGTGTCGGCCATTTTGTCCATGTTCCTTAAAGATTGGTTTTTCAGACAGTCCTATTCTACTTTTTTTATGCTGAATCTGAATCTGAAGTCAAAATTCGAATATTCGAAAAAAAGCGACAGACACACACCCAGACATAGCCAAACATATAAATTTCATATAGGAATGGTGTTCGTGAAAAGCACTTGTTTACGAATTAAGTAATATTATAGGTAACAATATCGTCGTCCGAGTGATGGACAACCAAGGCATTGAGCAAATCCATAGCCCGATTCGTTGGTGTAAACTGCGCCGTACGCGTGCGCACGAACGCAACCGCTAGTAGACGGCGAACGCAGTCCCGTATACTGCTCCGGGACCGGGACGAATAAAACACAGCGTGACACAGCTGCAGGATTGTCAAGGTTGCCACTGGCTTTGACCATGTATTATCAACAACTCCTCTGCTGATAATACATAGTGAAAGCCAGTTTACTCCTCAATTCCAATGAATCCATGCATAACATACCCGAGACAAACAGTAACGGACAAAAGTAGGGATAATAACCGTACATTATATAACATAACTGTCTGGAAAAATTCCTTTGAAAGCGGTCTAGCATGAGTTTATATTTTATTTCGTGCGGGTCCCTACAAGACATGAAGTGCATCACTGTTCCTGAATTTAGTACACTGCCTCATAAGAACGCCAAGAGCCTTGTACGTGCGACTACATAAGCTAATAATATGCGGATTAAAAGTGAGTTCGCTATCAACTATTACGCCCAAGCTGCGAGTCTGGGTAATCTAACAAATTTCCAGCAACTGTGTGTTATACTGATTGGGAGTGCGTGATCGTGTCAGTGACATGGTTTAGCAATTTGAGTTTTTTTATACTTAGTACAAAATCAAAAACTCAGGAGCAAACAGCTTAAGCACCACTGCCGGTATACCATCCGGCTCACTCGTTTTATGAATGTCGAGAGATAGTAAGGCCCGCCGGATATCTCGCTGCGTAATAGATATTTCCGGCATTGAGCTACCGCACCACGGGAGGGTAGGTGGCACAGCTCCCCCGTCATTCATATTCGACTTAGACGCAAAGAAATTACCGAGTAAATCGGCTTTCTCCTTGACGCTATGGGCCAAACTGCCAACCGGTTTTGCAGTGGTGGCATAGGCGGTTGACAGAAATTTCCCGCGGCTTTAGCGAGTGACAGAAAGCACGGCTTCCAGAGGTAAAGCTCGCAAGCCGCTCGCCAGCTCTGCCGACGAAATCGAATTTTACTCTAGCAACCATCCTTTCACTGGACCTCGAGGCAGCATTTAGTTTGCGCTTTAAAATAGATACATTAGGATCCCTATTAGCACGCGCTGTGGTCCAAGCATTGTAAGCAGCCTGCTCAATAAGATTGGCTTCCTTACAATGCCGATTAAACCACTAAACTACAAGGCGATTGGGAATGTAGCATTCCATGCCATCCAATATCGCCGCAGCCACTGCGGTTACGCAGGAATCAATGTCTTTCTTTTAAATTCGAAGTACAGCTGCCTCCACGGGTACGATGCGTAGAATTCACGCAATCCATCCCAGTCTACCGACCTATACTGCCATACACGACAACATCTAGTAGGCTGAGGTGGGTCGCATCTGGTGCAAGGCACTTGGGTCCGGAGGAGATAGTGATCCGACAAGCCAAGAGGCGCATCCACTGAGATGTTGTACTCATCCGGACGTAAGGTCAGCAGAAGGTCTAGTAGAGAGCTTGCATGGTCCTCTACGTCTGGTATTCTCGTGGGCGAATGACAAGTTGCGAGAAACCATAGGCCAAATTCATGAGCGGATCTTCCCGCGTAGTCAGTGCACGGAGAGCCAAGCCACTCGGCACGGTGGGCATTGAAGTCTCCCAGAATCACTACTCTGCGAAGGGATACTGTTCAATGACTCTGTCAGTCGCCCTTTGCAGGTGCTCGAATAACCGAGCTGTACCTGTATCACCGCTATGGGACCTGTAAAAGCACGCATAGATGCGGGTGTGACCGCCATGATCCATACTTACCCATAATATAGACAGGTCCCTGTCTTCAAGATTTTGTAATCGTCGACAACAAATATCTTCCCGAAGGAACAAGCATACCCCATCAGTGTCGGCCGGTGAAGATGTTTGTGACTCCGCGAGGAAAAGAATGGTCGTTTGCGCGGTTTCCAGGCGATGATGGACCGCCTTGACGTTCGAGTGCAAACCTCTGATCTGGCAAAAGCCACATACGTTGTGGCGATGGGATGGCCGCTGTCGAACTATTTTTCTGTTTCCTTTTCTCCATAATGCGTGATGAGGTAAAAATGAGAAGTCGATAAACAAACAGAGTGAAGGATAAAAGAGCGGTGTCTTTCAGCGTGTCGGTCATATTCAAGACACTTCAAAGCTTGGTATCAGCCGTATGTTCGTATATCGTAGTATCGACAGATATACCAACACTTCCTCTGTTGAAAATCATAATAGATCAGGCAACCTCATGCTGTTAGTACTACAAAGGCTGTTAATGCTGTTAAAGCTAGAATTCGCCGAAATCCCATTAGAAAGCAAAAAATCAAAAAAACAAAAATGTAATAAAACAAGATCTGAAGCTCGGCGCTTAACGTCGATATTCAGGACATGCCCTAAATCAATCCATTGTAATCTAAATGCAGTTTAAATGTCGGGGTTTTCCATTTTCAATAGATATTAGTATATGTTAATAAAACCTAACTTAGACCTGACCAAACCTACGTCCGATTTAAGCCCAACCTAAGCGGTAAGTACCTACCTACCTACCTAAACCGGACTTATACCAAAATTGTGTATGTACCGGACTTCAACTAGATCTATGCTGGACCTACATCGAACCTAAACAGGTACCTAAGGTCGGTCTTTACGGATCTATACAAGTCAAGAAAAAAATCGGGTCGATCTCTAGCCTAATCTGCACCTAAGCCCGACCTGCTTCGTAAGCCCTACCTCAGTAGATGTCTACCTACCTATGATGTACTAAACTAATCGTTTTACCTGCACATAACCCCAGCCCAAGCCAGATCTAAGCCTGACAAAACGTACCCTAAACTCTACTTAAACTAAACTAAAATAGGTAAACAAATGAATCACAGGAGAAACTTAAGACTAACATACCTGAAATCCATTAAACGCGATATTATCGACAACTACGTTTTTTCTTCGATGATGTATTTGTAGCTTAAGCTTTCCGTAACGGTTTTTACATAATGACAGTCTCGTATAAATTTAGCGCTCGATTTACCACGTTAGGCAATATTTACGGACGGCAACGCATAGGAAAGGAGGCTGCATTCCCATATTTTTAAACGTAGGGTATAAATTATGAAATTTAGCCATTATATTCAAAAAGATTTTTGAAAATAAAACCGACATTGCATACCCACCCGAATTAACAATGAGCAACGAGTAGCGCAAATAAACAAATGAATCAAAAACAGCGACAGCTTTTTAAATATCCCTTGTATATATACAATTACGACGGTGATGACCTATTCTGCCGGGTAATTAATATTTCATGGCATGTAGCTGCTACAGATCGATACACCAAAGGTTTCCCGTACATCCACGTACATCACTCGAAGGTATCGACTTTACAAATGCCTCCCGCGGGCCTGTTTTCTGTGTGCCCTAAGCAGGTTGCTGTTTTTTAATTATTAAAGTATGTCATACAGTCTTCATGTGTAACATTCCTCCGTTACGGAGGAATGAAGACAAACGTGTAGCATGAATTGATTGAATGAACAAGTTTTATCATAATTTTTGCATTATTTACAGTTATTTATATGACGGATCTGTCGTCGTGTGTAAACATGTAATTATCATATACCATGTAAATTTTCACCTTCCAGCTACGACATAAGATGCAAGGATGTATAGCCTGATCCGCAGGTGCGTGTAGTTATTTTAAAGTTATACTTCTTTTGGCGCCTAACGGACAATTGATGAGAGTGAATTTATACGACACCGACATCAAAAATAGACACCATGATGTTTGTTGGTTTCAAATATTTGTTTATGAATCTACAACATCGATGTCGATATATCATATATCATTACAACTAAAAAATATTTATATATAAATGACACATGTGTCTTTAAGTTATATACGGTAGTGAATAATATTTTATTGATAATTTATTATACTTATTATCGTGTTGTTTTACAAACGTAAAGTAGATAGATAGATACATTTTTTATTTGCATCTCCAGCACACACATAACAACTGGCTTAACTTGGAGTACTGGCAACGGTATAAAATTTGTAGAGTTATTTTTGTTTTGTTACGCGAATATAAGTTTAATGAATTAGTTAGGTACTCATTATATTCCCTTACTTAAAGAATTATCGAATATATTGTTATCAAGTAATATTGCATTGGTTTCATTGTAGAAGCTGAGATCCTTGTTCTAGGTGAGTGTTTTTATTGTTACTCGTAGTTCTGTAGGATTCTATGAATATAATATTCGTGAAAGGACGTTTCAAATACTTCTACGTATTCGGTGTTACGAGTATATTACTATTCGATCGAAAAATATCACAGTCAATCTAAGGTTTTCTTTTTTATCGTTAGAATACCATTTAATAATGTTAAACATATAGTCTGGTAATGAATGAGTCTATTAATAATAGAGTACAAATAGATAAGTATAAACAACAGTGAGATTTGATTGCCATTTACTGAAACAGTTTGCGTGTTTCAATATAATTTCATGACAAAAAAGCAAATAGTTTAATTAAAATGGTACATTCATCATCGAATTAGTTGTAATAATTAAAAAATAAATGTCTCACTATCATTTTTATAGGTATCTACGCATGTACGTGGTGCACCCAACCGACAGGGAAACGAGGCTCTTGTAAAAGAGAGGTAAAGTATGTAGAAGTAGGAAATGTAATGCCCTATAGAAAATGTACCCCTAGAAAACACCTAGCTAAATAACTATTTCTAAAGGGATTTTGTGTTTCTATTACTAACATACGACTAACTTCTCTGTTTTTGGTGAACTTACAAGTTCACCGAAGAGCTGTGAGAAGTTATTACGTTTGCAACGAGGGTGGTAACGCCGAGGGTGGTAAGTTGGTGACGATGATTATATTACAAGCATCCATAGAGACACTTGGAATATATGCTATATACTAATGTAAAGTGAAGGCTATCGTGTACTAGTTTGCCATCAGACATAATATAAAATATATATATATATATAATCAAAACAAACATAATAGAAATGAATCAGTTAACTATTTATTACTCGAACAAAACTGTTCGAAAAAGAACGGAGCGAAGGGTCACGAATGAATGAAACGACTTTTGTTCCATCTCTCGTTTCCCTTTCGTTAGAAAGTACCATAAAACTACCGAAATAGAGGGAATAGGGGTGGATTTGTTCAAAGAGCATCAAGCGAGACGAGAGTCGTCGACGGCGGGGGCGCCAATCGATTACTGGATCGCGGGGCGCACCCACCGACCCGAGCTTATCAAGCCTTCTGCGGATCGACCCTAATCTAATAATAGACACGGCATTCATTGCATTTAAATACAAAACATGTACTGTCCTGTGTAGCTAATGACACATAATAACGTGTGTAGTCCTATTACCGCACATGAATAAAATGAAAAAATATATACCTACCTATTAAAATAAACATGATACATTACGATTGTTTGAGATCGTTACAGTGATTATGGCTATCTATCTATACTTTTACGCTAGATCTCCTATGGCATAGATAGGGCCACAAGACGCACACTTTAGACGCTCGCTCCCTCCTTTACATGCACGCTCGTCGATTTCTAGGGCTTCTAACATCACCTTCTAATAAAACAGGTCAAGCTCAATTTGAAAGGTCAATTTGGTCGTTGTAGGTGAGTCTAGCCCTACCTTTTTGACGAGCTCGGTGGTTCAGTCGTGAATGACGCGACTTTCACACCAACGCTCGTGGGTTGACAAGACAAACATTTGTGTGCATGAACATGTCTGTTTGTCTTGGTCTGGATGTTTTAAGAGAGGTAGGGCGCATCAAAGCAGCCCGTCTGGGGAAGTACCTCCACCTTACAGAAAACCGTAGCCAAATAACAATTCCATAGAGGGTTGTTATGATACTGCGTGTGAGCGAAGTCACCAGTAAGCTCCTAAGGAGTTGCTGTGTAAGCAGCAGAGAAGGCTACGCGCGAGTGATACTTAATATATTACAAGCGTTAATAGGCTACGGTAACTGCTGTACATCAGGTGGGTCATATGCTTGTATGCCTCCCGACGTTGTACAAAAAAAGGCCCCTTCTACATCTTTCCACTCTGTATATTTGTTTCGTACACTTTTTCATCCCGCATTATTCGTGCATGCCCGAAACAACTTCTTTTCTTAACACCAACATTCTTTAAGACCAACTCTCCTATTTACATCAGAATTAAACGCTGCGAACGCGGCCAGTAAGGGTTAGGCAATAATGGAGTAGAAAGTCTTTATACAAATACGATGAACAACCAGTTATACCAGAGGGAGACTTTGTACAAAAGTCGTCTGTGTGGGTTACTCTGTCTCACCTATTTCTACCGCCAAGTAGCTATATTTATATAGCTGTGTTCCGGTTTGAAGGTTGAGATAAGGCTGAGAAATTACTGTGATGAAACAGCGTTAGGTCACAAGATTGGCAGCGCGCGAGTAGCATCCTCGTGGTGTTATGACCGTCAATAGGCTGCAGTGACCGCTCATACCATCTAATGCAGGCCGCATACTTGTTTGCCAATCTAGTTGTATAAAAAAAAACACTTTACAATATAGTAGTGAAATCTGCTTACGAAGACAGCGGGATATTTAATTTATTTTACATTACAACATTGGCCTACCTATTGAATATGCTATTATTTAGTCAGTGTTACTTCTACACTGTACAATGTTGAAATAGAAGTTAATGATACTGCTTGTGAGCGAGTATTTGAAAAACCATTGGCGGAGGTTTTTAATATGGCACATGAATGTTATAAGCTGTACTAATATATAAAGCTGAAGAGGTTGTTTGTTTCTTTGAACGGGCTAAGGTCTGGAATTACTGACTGGAAAACTGGATTTGATAGCCCAATTCTTGACGAAGGTTATAGACCATTGAACATCACGATACGACCCTTAGAAGCGAGGAAGAAGAAAAAGTATCAGAAGTCGATCTACGGGATACCGCAATATGCGTGGACTAAGTCACGAGGCGCGGCTAATACTTACATATATGCAATATCACACACTATTTTATTTACACACATTATTTCTTTACGTTGCCGTTTTGCGGCTATTAGCCGGACGGCGTTGAATATCCTACACTGGAATTATCGGTTATTTTCAGTTACTCAGTCAATAAAGATTTCGATCAAATAATGTATTAAAAAAGTAACTAAAGAATTAAACTTTACTTCAAAACGTACCTACAGGACTTACTGCCATATTACCGTCGCTACAGACAATATAGAAATTTAAATTAATATCAAGATGTAAAACGCGGCTATGATAGATATTCTTCTCACTGGAAGAATGTCCTCCCACCCCGTGCTTATTCTTACAGTGTACTGGCCTGTTTCTTTTATGTACTTTTATTGTATAAAATAACATATTATTAGTACATGCATATGTCGTCCTAATCCAATTTCAAACTGAAAGGTATCATTCAAATTAAAACGAACCAAAAAACATTTTGTATTCTTTGATTTAAATCTAAGATAAGAATTTAAAAGCATCAAATTTTGCACAAATTTTCCCTTATGACGTAAATAAACCCTAAGAAAGTATTTTTAAAGTACATCGTCTAATGGGCTCAATATACGGAACGACAGTTTCAGTTAGATCCTCATTTTTAATGTTACGAAATATTAAAGTTGGTATGAAATATATTTGATCTGGAATTCTGGAAAATTTGGAATGTTTTTTTTTGTGAAGTTGTTTTTATCTAACAAAATGTTGTTGTTTTGGTATTAATTATAATAACTAAGTAAATTTAATTTAAGTCAAAATCGACTTTTCAAGCATTTAATTCATCACGTAAAATTGGTTTCAGGAAAGCGTTATTTTGTTCTGTCACTCATCAAAACTTAATAAGTATTTACACGTAACCCTGAAGAAGACATACCCTACCTATTTACCAAGAAACTTTTTAAATGTAAATAAGTCACTTTCATAGACTCTTCTGTCACAATATTTCCTGAGAGTAACACTTTCAAAAATAAAAGTTACACAACTATGTAGATATTAAATTAATACAGATCTTTTCCAGGTTAATATCGCAGTGGTAACGTGGGAATGCACCAATAAATTATTTCAATGTACTAGTATTTTAAATAATACGTAGTCGCTGTAATCATGCAGTGAGAATACAATCTTCTTCTTCATTCGTCATTTCGTTTCCTCCTCCTCATGGGTTACCATGAGGATATACCCTAATAGTGTGATAAAATTACTGATTTTTACAAACCTCCGCATAACAGAAGGGAAATACGTCAGGTCACACGTTTTTCTAAATATAATTTCTTGGACGTGTAGATTTCCTCACAATGTTTTCTTTACCGGCGAGCTAGTGATAATTATATTTAATGTAAATATGTACATACAAATATAACAACTAGTCGGGTAATAGGCTAGTTCTCTATCCACTAGGCCTGCTCTACCACTGTTATCCACTAGCACTGCTCTACCTATGTATAAATCTATTCCTTTAAATTGTAAATTAGTTTGCATGAAAAAATTGAAATTAAATATATAACTGGCAGTTATTTAGCCTAGATAAGTAGTTCACAGACGCTTCCAGGACGAGCAATACAGCTCGCGTGTTTACACCCCCACTACTAGCGCAGCGTCCCATTAAAAAAATCTTGAAAACTAGATTTTCTTTTTGATTTTTTTGACGTATGCTATTTATTAAATAATTTCCTAACTTCGCCTCCTTTGTGGTCATATTAATTCGATGATGCCATATTTTTATAATACTCGTATCTTCAGAGTTTCAGTTACTAAATAGGCTTGGAATTATTATTACTTATATATAAGCAACAAGTTCTAAACTACTTTGCGTCCTTTCGCCAATAATTAGTTCATTCAAACTAACGTTAGACATCAGCCACCCGTTATCGTTAGTTGCCATGCTGTCATTGCCATGGCTACTTTGGTCGTCTCTGCTTTGGCTGCTGCCATCATCTCTACCATTGCCCCATAACTGTAATAGGAACCGCATGCAGCCGCCTACGCAGTTACCCCGACTGCTCTCGTCGTCTCTGCGACATGTGTTTCGCCTCTTCACGTGACATCCTCTATGAATCTTATGAATCCATTATCAAGATACTACAGTGGATGAGTGCTGCCTAGCGCTAGTTCCATGACCTAACTGGTGGCAAGATAACAAAGTAGTTAGAATCAAATTTGTAAATTTGGCTACCACAAAATAAAACCTAAGTCGTAACTACTTATAAGTAATCGTAAATCACGATTTTATCGCTCAAGCATAAAGCTCTCAAGGTAATCGTGCTAAAATAGTAAATAAGTGGAATCCTTTTAGGAAAATAGATGTAGGTCACATCGCACCCCCTCTATTCGTATAAGTACCGTAACAAGCCAGCTCATTACAGACCGCGGCGTCACTCAGTCTGCTCGAGGGCACGGCATATCTTGTCGACCGTAACGAGTAAGCACGCCCTTGTATCGTACAACTTTTATGTAACTTATCGTAATTTTACATCAAATTGACATTCTGCGTGCTATGTTAGAATGAGATAGAATATTTTATGGACTGCTTGCATCGAGGGTGGAGACAGCCTCGATCGATCTGATGTCGTGGACGGAAGCGACAACGATGACTACAAAATAAGTGATGCTTTGAACTTCATTATACGGAGAAGACTTGCTTTATCCTTTACTATGTATTAATCTTAGTCACTTATCGATTGATTAGGCTCCATACGTACATTGTCTTGCTTGTCGTACATATGTCACTAATCTAAACCCCAAATGGTAAATACAAACTTATGTATTTATTTATTTAAAACTTTATTGACGAGTACCTACCTACATTACATTTTGCTACAATAGGCGGACTTAATGCAAGTAGCATTCTCTACCAGTAGACCTTCGGGAGTGCAGAGAATCACGATTGCGGCTTTACACATATATACACTAAATACATATACATACATACAAATTATACGATACATGCGCAACTTACGCATTTATTTTCTAAGAATAGATTTAAACTTTTTATTGTAGTAACTACCAATGTAAGGCATTAAATCACCTAACCTAAATGAGTTATTGTCTAGATTTAGCTACTGTTGAATTAATTTATAAAATTAAATTAATTATTAAAACTGTACACTATGTAATTTTGAGGACGTATTTTTTTTTAACGTCATAAAATTGTGATCTGATTAAGCTGAATATCTTATTACTTATCTCTAACTTACGTCAAATGGTATAGTGATACTGCATAAAATCTTGTCGATTTACTTTATCAATTCATGAGAAAAGTAAGCACACAATATCAACCCAATTTGAATTTTGGTTTTTGGGGCAATTATCAACTACATACAATGAGATTGTATATCTTGAAAGTGCTTTTAGCAGCAATGGAAGGTACACCGCTGATGTGAAGAGACGAGTGAGTGCATGGAATAGGGTGAATAAAGCGTTGGGTAAACTTCTAGGCAGCCGAAATCTAAGCCAGAAGGTACAGCTCGCTGTACACAACGCGGTGCTAATTCTAACGCTAACTTATGGAAGTGAGAGCTGGGTATTGCAGAGAGAGCATGAAAGTAGAATAAATGTGGTCGAGATGAGAGCATTTCGCAAAATTTGTGGCATATCGCTTGCTGTCCTCGTTCGTAATGAAGACGTGAGAGAAAGAGTTGGTCTGAAAGAGAGTGTCGGTGTAAAGATAAGAAAAGTCATGCTCCGTTGGTTCGGACATGTAGAAATAATGCGGGACGAAAGAATTACGAAACAGACATACAATGCAAAAGTGGAAGGATGTAGGAGCCGAGGAAGACCACGACTAACCTACCATGACCAAATTGGTCGTGTTTTATCAAAAGGTGATGTCAGGAGCCCTAGGAACCGTACATGAAAAGAGCTATGAATGTCACAGAAGCGAGTGAAGTATGTAAGGACCGCGTCTTATGCGCTCGGTTCTCTCTGCCTACCCCGCAAGGGCCCTGGCGTGAAGATATACGTATATACATACATATCAACTACATCTAAATAAAAAGGTTAACGGTTACACTGTATTATTTTAGTACACTTTATCAGAATGATATGCATTACATGAGCATACTCGTATATATATATGATGTTTGTTGATAAAAAAATACACATCAAATACAAATCAAAATAATTACGTGAATGTGTTATAGCTATGAATAGTCATATTTGTTTTATATAATAATGTAACTATACAGATATTAAAGTGTTAGTTACCTACACAATTAATATATTTCATGACTGATATTTGTCGACATAATAATCTATCCATTTAAATAAATTTATTATAATCCATTATATTCTTGATTATTATCTACATATATATTGATCTTGTCATATTTTTATTTTCATTATTATTGTAAAAAACAAATATATGTTATAAAATGTTATTTAGATACTATTTACAATCTTTAATAAAATTTATTTAATGTTTCATAAAATGACTGGATTAAAGTACTCTATTCATTTCTGTTTTGACGCCTGATTACCTACTAATTTAGTAGATTATGCTTACGAATATGCATTATTGTACGTGTTTATATATATATATATATATATATATATATATATATATATATATGAGAGCTCGATGGCGTCGTTGCGCGTGTCATCTAACCGAATACGCAGGTTAGGCAACGCGACCGCAGCCTGTGTATGGATGGGTTTGTCTATCTCGAGTTTCTCCGTGCTTCGGAGGGCACATTAAGCCGTCGGTCCCGGCTGTTGACGATAGATGACAGTCGTTAAGCTAAGTCAGTGCCCCTCGGGCGGCTTGAAAACTCTGGCCTCCGCCAATCCGCATTTGAGCAGCGTGGTGGAGTATGCTCTAAACCCATTCGGTTGAAGATAGACCCGTATCCCCGCAGTGGGATGAGTAAGGGTTGATGTGGCATGTGGCATATTTATATTTACGCATATAAATACATTACTTAAATTTAATTATTAAATGTAATAAATATGTGTAAGTAGTTTATGTACAATACAATACTATGTTCTGTACAATACAACACACTTTTTTGCACCGAAAAAAACGCATAAAAAAACAACAAAAAATGTGTGTGTCAGCTCCGACGCGCGATTGGTGTTTACTCCTTACGAATGATAATTATGATATATATAGAATGGAAAAAGAGGATAAATGAATACATCTTCTGAAATAATAAGAATATAATTTATATTCATATCCTACAGGCTTACGAATAAACGTATTTAAGTGTATTTCGGATTCTTCTTCGTTAGGACTCAAATCAATATCTTCCATATTTTCCAATGTCTTTTTTTACTTTAATCACTTGATGATTTGTTTTATAGTATATAAAATATACGTAAAATGTACCAAACTTCGTTATACGTAAAATGTAACACGCGTACAATTTTGTCTTTATTTTTGATATTTCTTTCGAGTGTTACTTAATGTATTACCGTGGTAACCACTTTACATCAGATGGGTCGTGTGCCTTACGACGTTATATAAAAAAAACTCAGTTCAATCCGTTAGAGATACTTCTATCTTACTCTCTCGCACGTTAAATCCTACAGATGTATATGTTCGTCTCTTTTTAAGCGGACGAGTTTAACGTTTTTTGTTAACGCGTTCACTTGATTTTACTCCTCATAAAATTTCCGTACCGGGCCTTATAACTCAAAATCGTTTCCTCCAGACAACCTTAGGGTAGAGGAGAAGTGAAGATTGCTTCTTAGGCTAGGTACAATGGCGCAGACTATAACTTAAAGGAAATAAAATATTATATAAATAAGCATAAATAAATACAGAAACATACATAAATACATATAATATACATAAATATACAAATGGACACAATTTATCAAATTGATACATGCAATGGATAAATATACACACAGTAAATGATGCTGAAGCTGAGAAACAAGACAATGGTGCTGATTACGTAATGTTAAGGGAAAGATAGTGAAATTTGACAAGATGTTCAAATAATCAAAGTGATTGAGCATTCCGGATATCAAAAGGCAAATCATTCCACAGGCGCATTGCTTCAACTGAAAATGAATTGGTGTAAAAATTAGTGGAGTGGAATGATATTTTCAGACGGAGTAAACGTGCGCCACGAAGGACAAAACGTTCCTTTAAATAGGTTGGGGTGGTAGGATCAAAAAGGATAGAGTAAAAAAGGGAAAGGCAGTTGCGACGAAGTCTTATGGGGAGCCACTTGAGCTGAAAATGAAATTCAGAAAAATGGTCATATTTACGAAGTCCAAATATAAACCTTATGCAAAAGTTTTAAAGACGCTTAAGCTTATTTAATTGCTCTTCGGTGTTATCTAGGTGATAGGAATCAGCATAGCAATTTTAGTGTCTTCCGGTAGAAAATCATAACCTTCTAAAGGAACCAGATGCAGCAAACAATTTCCTACTAACTTCGGCAATCTGCGCTGTCCAAGATAAAGAATTATCAAAAATTATTCCTAAATTTTTCACTTTATCACTGAACTTTATTGGTATGCCGTCAAACATAACGTACGGGATATTATTCCAGTCAACTTTTTATATGCGACGAGAACTACCTATAATAACGGTTTGCAATTTTGAAGAATTGACAAGGAAACCATGAGACATACTCCAGACAGATATATGTGAGAGATCTTTTAGAGAAAATGGTATTTGGGAGTTCACACAATGGAGCCTGTGTGTTCTGTTAATCGCCTGCATTAAGATGGCAGGAGGAGCGAAATTCGGATGTGATGGAATTAATGAATAAAGCAAATAAAAGAGGAGACGATACGCCACCCTGAGGCACACCAGCAGTTGAAGAGCACCGAGAAGAGAACGTATCCTCAATACGTACTCGCTGCTGACAGGTACAGGTAAGGACGAAGAGAATGTCATAATCGACGGTATTCAACGCGTTGCTAAAGTCTAGTCAAACCTGACATATATATATATGTCAGGTACTCTATAGTATTTAATTATCTGATTTTAATTATTACCTAGCTTCTACCCATGACTTCGGTCGCATGAATTTGGAAAAGCATAGTCTATATTATAAACATATATTATTTTTCATTAACGGTAGATGGTAGACATTTGATTCATTTATTGGCTGACAATTAGTCCTCGCAGTTTACGGACAGGAATACCATGAGAATCGAGAACTTCAAAACGAAAACTCTGTGACAGTATTTGTTATCTAAAAATTTTGTCACTCCACACAGTTTAGGTGAACAGTTATCCTTGTGCATCAGAGACGATGAATTTCAGATCCAAAATTGAATCTTTACGATAGATTATATCTTATTCTAGATATAACCTAACCTAACCTGTCAACTATCGTAAATTTCGTTCTACCATTTAGACGTGAAACAGTAGAAACATATAATATAGCAAGTCTGAAAACTTATTAAATTATATCCCAAAGTGTGATGTCACGAGGCTGTCCATTACCATAAATGTCTTCGACACAAGATGCAAGTATTCTTGAGTTATTGTGTCGCGTTCTTGGAGTTAAATCTGGAAATGTTTTCCTAAATTTAACACCACAGGTTTTTAAAATTATTTGTCGAGTGGTGACGCATTCCGAGGACAAGGTTCTCCTCAATGTCATTTTACGGTGGCAGCGGACAAAAAGGAACTAGCAAACGTTCTACGAATCCTTTAAGCTGCTCTTTGTTAAAACCATGTATGCATTGCCTATGAAGAGATTGTTCGTCTAGCCAGATAGTTCGTCGTTTTAATTGGCAATAACGGAAATACGAGGTTATCTATACATAAATAGGCATTTTCTCAAGCTCATACTGTTTATCAAGCGATTGTCTTTTTTTATTCAGTAGTAGTTTTAGTGTAAGAAAAATTGGTAACAACAAAGAAAGAAAGCTGGAAACGTGCAAATTCGTGCGCGAACAGTAGTTTATTCAAATGTATGAAGGAACGAAGGTAATACGAGAATATTAAAAATAATTAACTTATTGAATTCACCGAGTCACTGAAAGCTAGGACTTTTTTTCAGATTACTTTGAGTAACAAATAAGTATACCCTGCCTAATATGAAATGGTCGTATATAAGCTATGCGCGCTTACAACAAAAGGAATTATTATATATATATATATATATTGCTTGCATCCACCCCTCGCTGCTAACACAGTATCTTCATATCAGCTTCTTGGTATCTGCACTCGCTCGCTGGAGCATGATAATAGTCCTGGAAATTGTTATTCGGCCGCAGTCTTCCATATCCATGTTCCATGGAGGTACATTCCAGGTCGGGCCAAGTCTTATTACATAAAATCCTCTTTCGCTAGGGCTTTGATTGTTATTCGGCAGGATTTACCATGGATTCCTATTACATTAAATGAGTAATTCTTGTGTATGTATAGATATATTTCGTGCACCTCGGAAACAGCGTAATGATTTAAATGAAATTTTGTATTTAGATATGGTTTTGCTGTTTAATTTATCTACTCGTATATAAGTGATTTCCTTGAAATAACGCAATTTTACGCAAAATAACATAAAAAAATAACGCAGCGCATAGCATTTTAAAATTGTATATTATACTAGCTATCCGCCCCGGCTTCGCACGGGTGATATGATCGCTACTTCACAGGATCACCTGATGGGCTAACCTGAAGATTCACTGAAAATTTCATCAAAATCTGCCCAGCCGTTTTTGAGTCCATAGAGGACATACAGACAAACATTCATTTTTATATATATAGATGCTCTTGACAATTATTTATGATATTTTTGAGCTTAATTACGACATCAACAACTTTATACATATCCATGTCGTAATTAAACTCAAAATTTTTGGGGTTCATTTGACTGCCGCGTCCGTAGACTGTTAGCACTAGAGACCCCATACGTGCCCCCTGAGTAGTGCTAAAGGCAGCGACTTTCATCCGGTGATAGGCTTCGGCCATGGCTGGTCACCACCCACCAAGCAAAGCCGTGTCGACAAGCGGCCTAGCCGTGTTCCGCCATGATGCTTGGTGTAGCCATCAGGAGAGACGGGTTTGAACGGTCACGTTGCTGTGATCGATCGACCTCAGTATCGCGGTGTTCTGGCGCTGATTCTGGAGGGTAGCGGGATCCGAAGCTCAGTGCTCCGCTGGCTGACCGCAGATAGTTGGGGGCCCAAGTAGCGGATCAGCCATTCGCCAAAGGCTGCCCCGCCTTCTTGTGAAAAATCCCGTGGGTGCGCTATCGTGCCGGTTAGCGACCGGATGAGAGGGCCTGGTGGACACCTCTGCGGGGGTGCGGGCGTCCCCGCGGTCTTCAAATCAGGATCGCTCTCTTGTCCGTCACAGCACATGCTGCTGGATCGGTCTAGTAGTGCCACGTCCAGCTGTCGTCCTTCCTCTTTTCACCATTCGACGACACAATCATGAAAAAGATAAAAAAGATGAGAAAGATTAAACAGCGGATGCACGCCCTCTCATTAAAATATGTACCACCCTAACATCCGTGTTCTCCACTCAAATCTCGTTGCATTCCACTGCCACCTCGAGACTGAAAGGCCTCCTTTGCTGTTCCTTACAGAGCCATAAATCAGATGTTCACCTTTCTCTCTACCCGGCATATACCTTGGACCATAGCTTCAAGCCTCAAGCCGGGGTTTGTGTGTACATTCATGATGACATCTGCACAATACGTCTCCGTAATCTTGAAGATCCCACTTTGTCCGTACTGTGGACCTTTGTGGACACCGGTTTAGAGAAGATTGTGAATGCAGCTATTACAGGTCCCATTATGGGGATCAGGAGACAACCCGGTTGTTCAACTATCTCAATGCTACTGCAGATAAGGCTCAGAAACGGTACCCAACGGCTGACACGTTTTACTGGGGGATTTTAATGCCCACAGCGAGAAGTGGCTATTCCCATATGAGTGCGCTGATCACACTGGTCGTGGGACACGCAAGTTTGCGCTATTCCTAGACCTAACTCAGCTTGTCGACCAACCTATCCGGGTACCGTATGTCGACGGCTAGACTGCCAATTGCCCGGACCTTCTGCTGACATCAGATTCAGACACATATTCTGTTACTGTATCAGCCCCGTTGGGGAGTTCCGACCACTGTCTGGTGAAGTCTGTATCGTCATACTCCCCGGCCGATACCAGCCTTAGGTGAACCCGGCGATTATGGCAATACAAGTCAACAGATTGGGATGAGATTCTTTTCATTTCTTTTCATCTTATCCAGTGTTGCCAGTGGCCTACACTGGCAGCACCAATCAGGAACGGGCACGAAATTGCACGCTTGGAATGCAGCACTTCGGGAATTTTGTCTAGTAATGGCAAGTTGCGTTGAGAGGGTACGTTCCTGGATAACCTCAAGAACGGCTGGCTGCTTGCCCTTCCGAAGGGAAACGTCCGACCATTGAGCGATTCGAAGGCTTATCGCCCAATTAGGCTCCTCCCTATTCTCAATAAAATATTAGAACGCGTCATCCTGCAATACGCCCCGCAGATGACTACAAAGATCTCCGAATGCCAGCATGGATTCTCGCCAGGTAAATCAACAGTGACAGCGCTGGAAACAATTTTAAGCATCTCGGGGGCATTTAACAATGCCTGGTGTCGATGTTATATTAGGCAAAAAGTTCTGGACTTCACTGGACGCCGTGTAGGATTATTCGTGGGTGACTGGGTATTATGAAAGATCTTGCACTATGGGATGTCCGCAGGACTCCGTGCTCGGGCCGTCGCTATGGAAAGTCCTAATGGACGATCTGTTGCACCGCTCTTCCCAGGGGGGTTAGTATGGTGGCTTATGCCGACAACGTGACTCTCTTGATCGAGGCTAATTCTAGAGTGGCCATTGAAAGAACTGCTAGCGCGGTCCTCTACTGGGCCGACCGTAATAGATTGTAATTCTCCGGCACAAAGTCGCTAACTATGACTGTGAAGGGGAAATTCCAGAGATCCTAGTCATTAAACTCGGCCAGTCCTCGATCAGGAGCCGTCGGCAAGGATTCTCGGAGTGGACGTGGATTCAGGTCGATTATTCAGCGCACACGCTGTAGCGATAGGAGAACGTGCGGTAACGTGTTTCGCCAAGATGGCAAAGATATCTGCATCATCGTGGGGTGTTAGATACCCGTCTTTGAGAATCCTTTATGGGGGACTTATGTGGTTACGCTAACTTACGCAGCTGCAATATGGTGCCGTAGAATGAGTGTGTACGTATGTCGCAGCGCTGTGCTGAGAGGCTAGCGGCAGGCACTTATAATGCTGACAAAGGCCTACAGGTTCACCAGCACAGCGGCCCTGTCTGTGCTGGCAAGTATCCTCCCTACAGACCTGGAAATAATCTATGCTAGTCGACTGGAGGATGTGCGTAGAAGCGCGATCGGACGAGAGTTGAACAGGCGAAAACGCGATATTTGGGTCGCCACGGACGGCTTATTGAGCATGGATCAATGCGAAAGATCGCCGGATCCCCGGATCTCAGAGCTGAGAAGAGAGCCTTTAATAAAGCTACCAATTCCTGGAAGAAAGTGTTAAAAAAGACTCGTTTCCACATATTGGCCGCATAGAGTCCAAACTTGATTTATACCCGTGGGAGCACAGCTTTTTGGTTTCTCACCGAATCGGTCAAAACGTCCTTTGACCATCCATCACTGACACCACTCCAGAAGCCGGATAGATCACTGGCTCATGCAGCGAGTGAGAAAGCAAATCTTGCTTCTCTTTTGTAAGCAACTCAAGTTTCGACAAAAGCAGTCAACCACCACCCAAGCTACTTCACAACAATTCCGTAATGCCAGAGATTCGTATTTAGTAAATAGAGGTGCTCAAAACGCTACGTTGTCTGGACTTGAACAAAGCCAGTGGCCCTGATGGCATGCCTGCGATAGTCCTTAAGACATGCGCACCCGAGTTGTCTCCTGTCCTCACACGAACTAACCTCTGTCTAACCTGTCCTAACACTCTGAAGACTGGTGTGGTTCATAGGTCCTAGAAGCTTGCTAATATCCAACCAGTGCCCAAGAAAGGAAGTCGTGCAGACCCTACGAACTATCGACCGATCGCAATCACCTCTATACTGTGTAAAGTTATGGAACATGTATTTAACGCCCAACTTCTCGGCTACCATCATTATAGTACGGCTTCCGCCGAGACCGATCGACTGGCGATCTTCTGGTATATGCCACTTATCTCTGGTGTGAAGCCATTGACAAGCATGGTGAAGCCCTCGCTGTCTCACTAGACATCTTCGATAGGGTCAGCTCAGCAAGCTTCCAGCATATGGGATACTCTCCACCCTCTGCGATTGGATTTCAGATTTCCAGTCCGATAGAGCCATTCAAGTCGTCATAGATGGCTGCTCTTCGGGTCGTTTGGCTATTAATGCCGAAGTACCTCAGGGATCTGTTCTGTCTGCAACTTTATTTTTGCTAGATATCAATGACCTTCTAAGACCTGGTATATTTAGGTATGTGGATGATAGCACGGTTGCAGAGAGAGAGAGATGTCTCCGATCCACGCACTGGCATGGTCGAAACTCAGTATCTCAGAGAGAAGCTGCTTGAACACGTGAACTTGTCTTTGGAAGCCGTATCGGAGTAGGGTGAAGCTAACATGGTCAAGTTCAATGCGTCCAAAAACCAGGCATGTTTTTTCAGTGCGAGACGGGGTCCCTTTCATCTGGCTCCCATTTTCCGGGGTTTATCTATTCTACTAACCGACAGACTTGGTCTCCTTAGTCTTGGTTTAACATCCAGTCTCAATTTCGGTCGCTCCATTAAGGCGAGAGTAGTAACTGCAGCTGAAAAACTTGGAATCCTCTTGAGGATGTGACGGTACTTCACATCAGAAATCAGAACAACTTCTCAAATTATACCAAGCTCAATTCGATCTTGCATGGTGTATTGTAGCCATCTGTGGGATGGATCTGCTAAGTATTAGTTAGCTGCCCTCGACTCTGTTGAGCGGCGCGCGATGAGATTGATAGATGAACAAACATTAACGAAGGCTAAGTTTCAAAGTCTGGAACACCAACGTAGGGTGTCTTGCTTGTCAGTATTTTACAGAATTCACTTTGGTGAGTGTGCACACGAGCTTCATGACTTAATTCCATTTTCCCCCTTCCACCCCTCTACCATTGACGATCCACACATTTGCACGAAGCGACTTGCTTCTTCTTTTATAATTCGAACTGTTAAGTAGTGGAATGCCTTGCCCGCATCAGTGTTCCCTAAGAAATACAACCTAGGTCTCTTCAAATCAATGGTAAATGGCCACATTCTGGATAAGCGCGCTCCATCGTAGGTCTCATCCTCGCTTACCATCAGGTGTGACGGGACCAAGTGCAAACCCATAATATAAATAATATAAAAAGAAATCAAGCCCTGGAAGGTTGTTACGTTGCTGTCCGTGAATCAGGTTAGCACTAAGATCCTGCGGAGTTGCTGTATTAATATGGAGCGGGGAATACTTTTTGAATTGCTAGCGTTCAAATCTACAGTAACCACTTTATATCAACTGGTCTGTATGCCTCTCAAAATTGTACGAGTATTAAAATAAACTAACACTACAACATATCGTTACGGCGTAAAAATGGCTGAATCACGCTTTTATTTATTTCTATAGAAGTTTTGTCGCACGCCATTCAGCAATTTATAACAATTTGTGAAATTATCCCAATATTTACTGACAAATTGTTGGATACGTCGTTAGCGAAGAAAATATTAGGTGCGTGTACTTATAATAAAGCACTAATCGAATGCAATTTGACTACTTCTACTTTATGACCTTTCGCCGACCATTATTTCATGCAAACAGCGCTGACTTGCACAAAAACTGTTGTAATCGCCTCTGCAAGTGTACAGCAACTATAACAGAAGATGCATGCACCATCATCCACCACCATCGCAGTTGCTCGGGCTGATGTGAAAGCTTCTGTGCAAGTCGATCTTCTAATACAGAAGATGCATGAAACGGCGCAAACAATAGTTCTGTTCAAACAACTCTAGTCGTCTCTGCTATACGTTTTTCATCTCTCTACGAGATATCTTCACGGGCATGCGAATTTATTCATTGCATTCATTCATAATTGAAATGAATTTCTTTTTATACTACGTAGGGAGGCACATGTGTCGTATACATAATATATGTCTTTCGACGTTGTATACTTTGGGGTGTAAGTGGCTCAACGTCATCTTTAGAGCCAAAGCCAACCTCACCTGCACGTGGACCCTGCTTATCAACAGACGAGGCTCTGGCGAAAGAGAGGTAGGGCACGTTAGCCCGACTGGGGAGTACCTCCACCTCACAGAAGACGGTAGCCAAATAACAGCTCCCTGGAGGGTTGTTGTATTCGTGCGAGTGAGTGAGGTCACCAGAAGATGAGGAGTTGCTGTGTTGACAGCAGGGGAGGCAACGCGCTAGCGACATTCTTTTTGTTGCTGAAATGAAAATAATTACAAATTGAAACCAGTTGAGAATGCGCAAGCCCGCCGCTTCATTGCCAGAAGAACACCTGGCTCGTCAATTATATAACAATGCAATTTTTTTTTTTTATTTGTCGGCCATTTTCACCGTGTTCCTTAAGAGATAGGAACGGTGTTCCTGAAAATACAATAACTGCAAGTAAGCATCCATAGCGATGACTGCTTAACATTTGCTTAGCAAGACTGAAATTGTTGACATTAGTAGCAGTCCGTGGATCAAGCACCGGCCTATTGACCATCTGGTCCCCGGTTCGCACTAAATTCTTGTTGTGGAATTTATATTATATATATTTGTTATTATTACTTTCTCGGCAGTGAAGAAAAACATCAACCGCAAGTCAAATAAATTATATTTAGAAAGACGTGCGAAAACCTAAGAAAGGTCTGTTTTCCCTCCGGGTCAGACGGCAGTCGCTCCATATAAAAATTAGTATCTTCGCCAAATCCATAGGCTTAGGTAGCGGATCCCGCCAATTTTAAGGCTTTAGCAAACAGGATAACGCTAAGAAAAAGAATAAATAAATAAATAAATATTGTCGGACAAATTACACAGCGCCATCTAGCCCCAAAGTAAGCGAAGCTTGTGTTATGGGTACTAGACAACTGATAAACATACGTAAATACATTTTTTTTTGTAAATACATACTTATTATACATAGAAAATACCCAGACCAAGACAAACAGACATGTTCATGCACACAAATGTTTGTACTGTGTGGGAATCGAACCCACGAGCGTTGGTGTCAAAGTAGCGTAACAACGCGTTTCACCACTGCGCCACCGAGCTCGTCTGCGAATACTGAAATGGTTGATGACTCCAAATTTATTATACATGGTATTGAACTGCTAGACCAAATGATAAATTTATCCTGAGTCATTTAAACAAAATGACAGAGTATATGACACGCTGCAGTTCTAAATGAGTTTGAACTGCCAAGTTGTGAGACGAACTCCCTTTCTAGGTAGTTCTAACGTCAGCGTAGGGTTTTTCAAGAGAAGTGTAAAGATGTTTTACGGAGAAACATTAGAGCAGTACGAGAACGATATAGTGCTGAAGACTGGGGTAACTGCTTACCAGAGAACTTATTGGTATAATAGAAAATCACTATGCTCTAAATTAATTGTAAAGGTACCATATAATTCGTCTAAAGTATTATATACTTATATTTATTTACTCTGGTTTGTTTGTAGTAAAAATGTGCATTTTGTTTTTTTATTCACGCTGAATTAGAAAACCTATTGTTATATTGACAAGTCTAATATCATACATGTGCATGATCTCTTCGTAATTGAATGCAAAGCCTATATTCAATGGCTAAACGCTCAAATCTTGGCAAGAGGTGAATCCCTTCCGGCCGACTATATACACATCATATAATGACCTCATTCTTTGTTGTCCGGATACTATAAAGTCCGCATCCTAAAAATGTCTCCCTCCTATATTGTCTGCATATCACAATGTCTTGACCCTAAAAAAACGTCATCCTATATTGTCCCCATTCTATACTGAGTTGAGTGGATTTTATTGCCCTGTACTGTAACTAACATAAGGTACCTATTCATGATTATACAGTTTCTCTCAACTTACCTAACTTTATTACACTAGACGCTGTGTCGGGGAAAAGGATCGTAGCCTGCGTAGCAGCCTCCTTGGGTCTACGAGCATAATGATCTACTATCCGTAGCATAGTCTCCTCAGTAAGTACACGTTACGAATGCAACGCCAAGATTGTAAAATATCACTTGGTCCGAAGATGAGGTGGTAATTTTGCAATCCAGTGTGTGAATAAGTTGAGCTTAGACAGCACAGGTACTAGAGTGAGGCAGAAAAATGGATGACAGACAAATAACTGAAACCTAGAATTCCTGTAGCAGACTATTGACTGACGAATAAACAATAAAATGTTTTTTAAATAAAGGGATTAATTTGTATTAGTTACTGTACAAAAAACTAGAAAATAATAATGCCTCAAATCATTTAAAGGGTTTGCTTTGTTATTGCCCTGTAAAGAAAGCATGCAACACAGTATTATTAGTGTCTACCCACTTGTACATATTTTAATGCGCCCTACGTTTTTATTTTGATCTGATAAAAGACCTTAATAACTAATTATGACCAATTAATGTCAAGCGACAGATAGTTGACCTGCACATCCAACTGACAAGACTGGGTTGTTCGCGACAGCTACATTGCAAGACATTGCATGAGTTCATGCTACATAGCATAATCTGTAAGCCATATTTTTTGTGTTCTTATTATTTTTGGTTTAACAGTGTTTACTGCTCAATAATAAGTCTCACGGTAAGAGCATAATTATCCTCACAGCATCAGGACTACTTAATAGGAACACAATATTACGTAATTAAGTCTTTGTTTGATACATAAAATATATTGTCATAATCTGCAGATTCTCGAATATGACTGTTAAGGCAAGCAGTACAGTTGAAATTGTTACAATATTACACTGTTACGGATATATGCATAATATTTATCATCGAAAAATAAAATCCAACATCGGTTATGTAATGTAATCTTTTAAAACGCACTAGCATTGGTGGCTTGACATGCGGTGGTAGAGCACAGGTGAGTAGAAATTGCACATCGCGAGTGCATGGTTTAATCTGATAAGTAGGCTAGTGTATACGGAGAAGCTCGAGGGGTAGGCAATATGCAAATCGACAACTTTTAACTACGAATCTGACATTGAAACCACAAAAAATAAAGATAAGAATAGAATGGAAAAGTTTTGAGCTGATCGAAAGAGAATCGTATGGCGACGTTGAAATTTTTTCACGATGTCGAAGTTGGTGTTATAAAATTGAGTTTTGTGTAAGTATAGTTTTATGCATTTACTTTGTTTTGTACATAAGTTATTTTAAGAGTAGCGAGTATAACATTTTCGACACGCTTTTGTAAAATCAGGTCGATCAGTATCTATATAAAAACTACGTCATCAAATCTATTTTGTTATACAACGGCGGGAGGCATACAAGTATACGGCTAATCTGATAGGAGGTTATTGGTGAACTCGTTCACACGCGGGAACACAACAACCCTCCAGGGAGTTATTACTTGGCGGCGGTTTTCTGCAAGGTGGAGGTACTTCCCCAGACAGCTGCTTTGTTGCGCCCTGCGTCTCTTAAAAATATAACAATGAAAATCAAATAATCACTGGTAATGTGATCTTACTCATCTTAGTGAATAAACAATATTGCTTGTTTATCGTCACGCAATAATTATTTCAGTGGTAATATTCAAATGTCCACTCAATACGTCTACAAGTTAGTAAATAGTTAACGTTGAGTCGGCTATCAAACGGCCATTTGCGTTAAATAATGTAGTAGCATGGCGATTAAATTCTGCAGTGTAATTGGAATATAATGAATAACGATCGAAAGTCAATTACGGGTTCATATTTCCGAGACTTCATCGTGCGCCATTAATGATTCCAATAGGTTGATTACGCTGTGGTCCATCTAAATTATTCATTCGAATGTACAAAACATAACCCGTGCGTTGCGTTATACATTACAGGTTGACATATTGATAATGAGAGAAACAAGAAAAGCCCCGTTAATATTTTACATTTTAGAATGCCACGTATTGGCGATTAAGCCTCTCAAGGTAGCGGTAGAGACTTCGCTATAAGTCCGTTCACTGTCACTACTATCGAAATAATAATCTTGAGTACACACACCACATAGCAGTAACCACGTGAGCCAAGCTCAAGCACATGGCAAGTTTCTCCTTCATGTCAACGAGAATTGCACCCATTAGCGACAATAGTCCTGTCTATGATAATAGACCGGTCCCAGTAGAGCGCGAGTCGCGACATTGCCATTTTCGAGAACCGGCGCTGGTGCATACTTATAATATGGTACAGACCTCAGAGCTTATAAGGCCATATTTAAGTACAAGTTCCTGGTGTATTATAATCCTACGACGTAAGGCCCTTATCAACTGCCACAACGTCGCAATGCATCGAAATAGTCCCTGAGATTACACACCTTACGGTTGTTTCAATCCTAAATCCTAAACCTAATATCAGGAAGACAATGGCTTCCTTATATTGTGCAATCCATCCGGCCTTGGAGCTTTCCAGTTATGTGCGGGTCGCATTTTAATTTATGAATGAATGCTACGAAGATTCCTATGGGCGTGAGGATGCCTCCTGGAAAGACGAATAACATATCGCAGAGACGACCAGAGCAGCCAAGGTGACGTTGACGAAAAAAAATCATTAGCTTTACGTTAACTTATTTGGTAGGACATTTCTGTTGCTCTTTTAACTCCTTGAAAATCGGAGATATTATCTAAATCAGTGAGATACGCAACGCGCTATAGAATACATTTCGAGGTCCATTAAACTGAACCGAATTGGTGCGAATGGATGCCGGCTAATGACGTCAATTATGGTGTTGTTTATCTGTCCCTTTACGTTTACGACGCCATCAGCATCGAATAAATTATACGAAATTTAGACAATTTGTCGCCTGCTATGTGCATTCCTACGGTGTTCCGGGTTCATAACAGTGCTGTATGTAGACAGCGGACATTTTTATTATACAATGTCAGGAGGCAAACAATAGCAGTAATAGCACAGTGGATAAGAAACCGGCCTATTGGCCAACTGGTCTCCGGTTCTAATCCTGGCCGGTACATTTAACATGATTTTCGTATTTTCGGCGATGAAGAAATATATCAGGAGGAAACCCTCACAGGAAATTATAATTCGAAAGCCGTGTGACCTAACTTAAAAAGACCTGGTTTTGTATTGTTGTGGAGATTGACGACAGTCGCTCCATGTAAAAAACAGTATCTTCGCCAAATTCTTAGGCTTAGGTAACGGACGCCGCCAATCCTAATGGATTAGGAAACAGGATAACGCGAAGAAGAAGAATGTCAGGAGCCAAACAAGCCACGGCCATTAGCTCTAAAGATAACACTGAGTCACTTACACCGCAAATCAGGCTGATTGTCATCCGTCAAGTACCATTACGAATAAATTACGAGTTACATACAGGATCAGTGCAATTCAATCGTAAGTCTTTTCCGCTCCGTAGAACTCGTGTTTGTCGACTTTACACGGCTCATTTTTTTTATTGCAATTTATCTTTACTTCTGTAAGTTATACGAAACCACTTTTTGTTTAAATTGTACGAAATCACTACAGCGATTGGTACAGAACACGTCACATATTGTTATAGATTAAAAATGTTTTACGTAATACAGTAGTAACTAATGAATGATCAATAACTTTTACAAATTTCATTGTACGTAAATGTTTATTCTGTTGCCAACTTTTAGTAACTCAGAAAACTGAATTACTCGTAGGTAAGTAATAATGAACTTTCTTTTATTACTTTACATTTATTTATGAGTTATTATAGAATTCGCAAGCAACGTCTATGGATAATTCTATTAATCACCAGCGTTTCGATGCTTCGGTGATCATCGGTCACAAGTCAATTCTCTCGCTGTTGTAGTTAAATGATAGTCGCCGAACCAAGTTACTGGCTTAAGCTAACCCACAGTGATGTGACGTGGTACAGTACACGTGAACCTCGTGGATTAAAGAATACATCTCAACGGTGGGATAATTATGTGTTGATGCGGTGACTTTTAAAGGATTGATTCGGTTACATGGAAAATAACACACCAGTAACATATGTTTCGTGTGAACAAGAAGCCGTCACACAAAAACATGACACAAATAAATACGCGAGTAATTAAGAAATGGACGGATTGACCGGCGGTGGCCGGCGGCGGCGCGGCGGCAGCGTGCCGTGGGGCACAGCGACAGTTCGCAGTCCGCGCGACTCTCGCGTGACGTGTCCTCCATATTTAGCGCCCGCGAGATCTTGGCATAACTCCCGGCTCTTCCCGCTGTCTCACACCACTCGCTACTACTCATCGACGCATACGCACTATTGACAAGAACACAAAACAATTCTAATGGTATTGTGTCGACTGCTATCGACACTCATAATATTTGCTACGCGCATTATTTCCAAGTACTTTCAGCATTTTTCGGGCGCAACCTACTCGGCGCGTAAGCGCTCTCGCGATTATTCCCGCACTATTAAAATTATAATCAAAATTTATCGACATTGATAGATTATACAAAGAGAAGGTTAAAAACGTGAAAGTTAAATATGTAATGATTTTTTTCAAAACAATTCGTAAGATGTAGGTAATAAAGCCACAGTCAAATAACAAGTCCCTAGATGGGTGCTACGTTCCGTCCGCGCGTGAGGGAGGTTACTAGGAATATCGGGCGAGTCGTATGCTTGTTTGTAACCTATAGATCAACAATTACCTCTACTATATAGAATACCGCTGTCAATTAAGAATTCCCTGAGGGATTCATATGTCTTTAGCAAGAGGAGGTACTTGCGCACTAAGATAGGTAATATCAATTAACTACCAATTCTGCCCTACTTCTCTTTTGCTAGAGCTTCGTTTGCTCGTCACCAGGGTACATCACGTGCAGGTGAGGTAGATTTTACTCTGAAGGTAACGTAAAGAACGCCTAAGAAAGGTAGAAGAAAACATAAATAAGTATTTCCGGCATTCCTAAATAACTAACTAAAGCATCGGGATCGTCAGAAAACATGGGGACATAATCTAGATGGTGAATGGACCCGTAAGCGAAAGTGCTGATTAATAAATAATACTGCGCAACTGCTGCAAACAAGAAATTGCAACAAAATTGCGTCCTTGTTATGATTCTTAATTATAGATACCACATCAACCCTTACTTATCCCACTGCAGGGATACGGGTCTCCCTCCAACCGAAGGGGTTTAAAGCATACTCCGCCACGCTGCTCAAATGCTCGAGGGCCACTGACTTTGCTTAACGACTATCATAAACCCATCCATAGACAGGCTGCTGTCGACCCTGCTTAACCTGTGTGTTCGGTTAGAATGACACGCGCAACGACGCCATCGAGCTCTCAATAATAATAGATACATGTGAAACTAAATACAGAAGAATAGGATTGGCTGCTCACTGAGAATTACCGTGCGTAAATATTTTTTATTGAAGAATGTTGTATATAGATTTATGCCAGTCTGTGCTCATCTATTGCATGACTTCCTGGGCTGGTTCTGCCAAATCCACCCTTCACCACCATCCTGCTTAAGAAGCAGGATGGTGGTGGTGATATTCCTGACGTATGGTTTTTATCAATTCTGCCACGTTTTGTCAGTCCGCCAACTCATCATCCTTTATGACTGATATGACTACCAACAAGCTTATTAAGTACAACAATGTATTGGGGGACAGGTTGCCTTCATTGGATTACTCTGTAGACAATCCTGACTTGTTATACACAAAATTGTTTCATATTATATCCAGTGAATACCAGAAAATATTCAAAAGTAAACAGATTAATGCCACAAATAAATTAAAGTTTAATGACTGGGCAACTACAGGTATATTAATAAGTAGAAACAAAATGTTTGAATTATATGGAGAAAAACCTTATAGATTTGACCCAGACTTTGTTAAATATGTTAAAAATTATTCCAAAATATTTAAAAACGTTTGCAAAGTTGCAAAATCTATGTATATTAAAAATAAAATTAAACAGTCTACAAATAAAATAAAGGCAGTATGGGATATTGTTAAAAAAGAAACAGGTAAAGATAAACCACGGGATAATGAGTATTCTATTAAACATAATAATCAAACTGTAACAGTTGCGAAACAAGTAGCAAATCTATTTGATGACTACTTCCTTAATATCCCTTACAGTACCACTGACTCCCTTAACTCATCTCCACATGCTGCGGATGAGTTATTAAAGGAGAATGTACAACAAAGTGTGGAGCTGTTTAAATTTACACATATTCAGTCAAGCGACATTATTAAAACTTTTAAACAATTAAACACTAAAAACTCAGAGGATCATTGGGGAATGTCTATAAAAGTATTTTATTATATTATTGAGTCAATAGCTCCACACTTGGCACTTATTTTTAATCAATGTATAGATATGGGTGTATTCCCAGACTTGATGAAATTTAGTAAATTGATTCCATTATTCAAGTCTGGTGAAAAAAGTGAACTGGGGAATTATAGACCCATATCTATTTTGCCAGTATTGAGTAAAGTATTTGAAAAGATAATGCTTGACCAATTGCAACTCTATTTTAAGACCAATGAAATTTTTCATAATTCACAATACGGATTTACAGCAGGTAAATCCACTACAGATGCAGGAGTAGCATTGGTCAAGCATGTTCTTAGCGCATGGGAGAGATCCCAGGACGCTATTGGGGTATTCTGTGATCTCTCCAAAGCTTTTGATTGTGTCGACCATCGGACATTATTGCTCAAGCTGTGCCATTATGGAGTTAGAGGTAAAGCCTATAATTTGATTGCAACTTATTTAAGTAACAGAATACAGACTGTTGATATAAATGGGGTCAAATCTAAAGGCAGCAATGTTAATATTGGGGTGCCCCAGGGCTCTATATTGGGCCCCTTTTTATTTTTAGTATATGTAAATGATCTGCCCTACATGGTGCAGAAAATGGCGGATATACTACTATTTGCTGATGATACTTCTTTGATTTTTAATGTTACTCGCCGGTGCGAAAATATTGACAATGTAAATAGTGTTCTATCTGCCATTCTAAATTGGTTCACGTGTAATAATCTTTTATTAAATTCAACCAAAACCAAATGTATAAAATTTAGTCTACCAAATGTGCCTTCTGCCAATACAGAAGTTTTAATTAACAATAATATACTAGAATTTATTAATGATACTGTATTTCTTGGAATTACAATAGACTCCAAATTGCAGTGGGGCCCCCACATAAAAAAACTGACCAGTAAGCTCAGCTCCGCCGCATATGCGGTTAGGAGAATTAGACAATTGACGGATGTGGCTACTGCGCGCTTAGTCTATTTCAGCTACTTTCATAGCATTATGTCGTATGGTATACTGTTGTGGGGAAAAGCGGCTGACATTGAAACTGTTTTTATATTACAAAAGAGAGCCATCCGCTCTATTTATAACATGGGCGCCAGGGAATCTCTTAGAGAACTATTTAAAGAAATAAATATCCTCACGGTTACCTCTCAGTATATTTATGAGAATATAATGTATGCTCGTAAAAATATAGAGTCATTTTCTAAATTTAGTGAAAATCTTAGAAGTAAGAATAGATTGCGCATGCCTGTACATCGACTTGCTAAGACTAGTAGATCTTTCATTGTAAATTGTATTCGATTCTATAATAAATTACCTGAAGCAGTTCTGTCCTTGCCTGAGAATATGTTCAAAAGGTACATCAAAAATACTCTGTGCAAGAAGGGTTATTATAGAATCGATGAATATCTAACTGATAGAGATGTTTGGAAATGATTCAGCACATGTATTAATATATCTTTAAATGTATCACTTGATTTCATTATATGTACACTGACATATATTTATTGTAATATATTTTTAACGATGGAAAAAAAGACCCATATTGGCAAGTTTCTTTTGGCATTTCTTCTTCGCCAATGGTCATTTCCGAAATGCTGGTAGATTAAAAAAGAGATTAAAAGTAACAAAAAAAAAAAAAACCAAAATTATTAAGTTACAATATGATTTAATTTAAACAATGTAAGACGTGTCTAAGTGCCCGTAAGGGTCTAATGGCAAATAAATGATTTTTATCTTTTTATCTTTTATCTTTATACTATCCTCAAGCAACATACCTTTACGGAATTCAATCCCACAACAACCCACGCCTGACGCAATCATGTTGCCTCTACATCTTCTTTTAAAACAACTTTCTCTCATCGTTTCTTCTGTTACCTGGGTTTATCTTTATATATAAATTGCATAAGAAACTAAATTTATTCTCAATAAATTTGTACGTTAAAAAAACACAACAAATCTACAAAACGGACCTGCGACCACGGACGCTGCAAAGCGTTCGAAACGTCAGGTTCAACAAAATAAATAAAACACTCGATACTTCCGTTAAAAATTGTTTAATTCAATGTGTAACAATCGCGAAAACCTAAGACAACACTAAATCTACAAAATTTAAACTACGTGGAAACCGAAACATTATGCTGCCTTTATCGTAGTCATACTCAAATAAAGACAAACACATACGCAAACAGATAAATACACACACAGAGACACACTCTCAGTTTTATAGCATTTACTTTCCATTTTCAAACTCACCTTTTTTAGTAATATTAAGCGCTCTAGATGTTATTGTTCAATTGTATATTTATTTTTAATTATACGTTTTCTTAATGGAACATTAAAATGTTCTAGTGATAAACATCTTGCTTGGTGCCACACTGTTTCCTTGTACCATCGATATACACCATCCACGTTATTCGGGGAGTGCTGGTGCACTTGGATACAGACCTCTGCTTAGTTCAGGCACCAGTCTCTCACCATCTTATTGTCACTTTACGTCTATTTACACGTACTAACTACTATCTTTTATGTTTTTATTATTGTTCTCATAGTACGTACCTAAGCCTAAGATGTAGAGAGAGATATATAAAAATATTTGATTTGATTTCATTATACATTATAATCACTGTAAATTTCATAAGTATAAACCGAATGCAGATACTAGGAAAACTCAGAAGCTTATTGTAATAAAATGTATTTATTTACTTAAATTATTTTTTCCCCACGTACGCAGAGACATCTGTCTATGACAGTTAAATGAACTCGCCCATTTGTTCGATGTTTGCAATCATAATAGGAAAGAGCCTTTAATATTGATACGTACAAAGTTCATCATCATGTTGAGTCGGTCTTACACAAAAAAAATAGTAAATTATGTTTAGTCTCTTTCTTGAAGTGTATAGAATCCTAAAAAAAAATGGGCCTATAACGCCGTGTTAACAGTCCAGAAGTCTAGATGAAGCAACGGCCGCCAATTATTAACATGCAACGTATTTACAATTATTTTTGTTTTATGTTGCATAAAACTTTATTGTACAATAACAAAGTTCGCATGAACTAATATGGTACATGGTTTGGTAAGAATTAGTCTTGTAATATGGTGGATTTATCCCACGTCTTCCAATCAATCATAGAGAGTAACTGAAAGTACACAAGTCACATGTAGCATGTTATTCTAACGACTAACAGCTACAGCGCCTGATGATGCCTAGTTGAGAGGCGAAACACGTGTCGCAGCGATGACCAGAGCAGTCATGGCCGCAATGGTGGAGAGTACATACGGTTTCTGTTCCAGATGGCGGACAATCGCGAGGACAACCACAGCAGCCGCGGTAGAGACTACCGGAGCAGCCATGGCAGCGACGGCATGTTGCATCTACTAACGGTAGTGGGTGGGTGCCGGCCATCGTTAGTTCGCATGAACTAATTTGTGGCGGAAACACACAAAGCAGGTTAGATCAAATTGCATATAGCTGAAAGGAGACATAAGCGAGATTCTTAGATAAAATAGGTACGAATTTTCGTACGTACAGGAATGTTTTAGAATTTATAATCCTACTTAATATTATAAATGCGAAAGCTTGTATGTATGGATGGATGTTTGTGGCTCTTTCACGCTTAAACGACTGAACGGATTTGAATGAAATTTGGCACGTAGATAGATTATGATCTGGATTAACACATAGGCTACGTTATTTGACTCCATGCGGGCGAGGCCGGGGGCAGCAGCTAGTACATACATAAAAGAAGTAGTAGTTAATTTACACTATTATTTGCAGATATAATACAAAATATGCCTAGCCCAAAATATCTGGTAAACTAACTAAGTGTTTCATCACTCGGGATCGGAACGAATTTATCGTTTGTGCCATATTCATATAAATTGGAAGCGAGTTCTATAGACGTGCTGCACACATACTAAAAATTTGGTATAGTTGTAGGGTTGAGGACAGAAACATATAGGAAAGGATTATGTTTCAAGACTGCAAACGGTCATCTAAAGTGTAAAACGTGAATCTTTTCCATAAGTAATTTGGAGCCGTAGGGTGAAAAAGGACGTGATAAAGTAATCTAGAATATAGTGAGTTATGCGAATATACACCGGTAAAAAAATAAGGTGGTGTGATTGACTTCCGCAAACCGAAAACAAATCTGATACTCGGCTTTGCATTCGCTGCAACATACAACTTACTAAGTAATTCCTCAGATGGGTCGAGATAATCTACAGAGTCTTCGAGTTTCCATAATCCAAGAGGGAAACGGAAGAGTACCTACGCATCAGTTAAGCTTTGGTATTGACAGGATGAAAATGTTGAAGCCTTTTTAAGCAGTGCAGAGAAGCAAAGATCTTGGGATGAAAATTGCATATTATACATTACTGTCTACTTTTTTATAGCAATGAAAATACCATGTAAATTTCCAAATTTTTACATATATATATTACTACGTACATATATTATACTATTTTACTTACATTTCGCTATTACGGCACTAGGAAGAACACTAAGGAGTAATTTTGAGTTTCAAACTTTAGAGAGAATACTACTGTCCTGACTCACGGGCGCTGTTTCAACACTCAACCCATGACACACTGTATGTGTGCATGCACACATCAGCTCTAATTAGCCTCGCCTTGTCATGCACCAACACTTCTATTTAATGTCCCCATAAATAGATTTTTTTAATGAGTTGGCCTCGACATAATAGTACTCTATTTTTTCTTACTTAAATGAATATGCAAATTTGAATAAATTTATATACCACGTCGGGTAGAAAAAGGCTATTGTAGCACATACACACTTGTCTAAACAAGAACTATCGATCTCACATTAAAACGCTTCCGCTAGTGCTGCTAACGAAATACTCCTTGGCAATTTCCTGGAAACTATATTTGCAAGAACATAACAAACCGTCAAAAGTCCTTCTCCGTTTAGCTGCGGTTTTCTGTAAAGTACTTACCTAAAGGGACTACTCCTTACTAAATGCCACGTAATCTACCTCTATTTCGTTAGAGCTTCATTTTAATCGACAGAGTGCCACGAGCAAATGAGTCTTGCTTTAATCACAGTAGAGATATATAATCAATAGGGTAACTTCAATGATACCAAGTCCTTCACAACAAATGGGTGACTTTCGCCACACGCGCCTCCTAATTCGCAATCATGAAGTATGACTCTAGACTCAAGATCGCTAGTGTTGGTAATTATGTTAAAAAAGGCATAAATGCGCAAGTTGACTTACTGTTCTCTTTGCTATGCTGGATATATAGATCGTAACACCCCAAAGAGCTACAAGCACAAGCACGATGATTACATGTTGGTGAAACACCCTTCTAATACAAATGTACTTATTTTTTTGTTAAAGCCGGGTTTCCGACGGTATAATGTCACTCGTTACGAGCTGGCCGGAGCGAGTGGGTTTCCCAGGGGTGAATTTTACGACTGCATAAAACCCGAATCGCGTGCACCACTATGTTACAGAGAACTTTTTACTCAAAGGCGCTTCAACTATTTGTCAGTAATAACAAAACATTACAGGCTAGGCCCCACTACGATGGGTACAACAGGTTATCGTCCGTTTCTTCTAATGAAATATTTTTTTATTGTCAAACCTTCCGAAAATTGACAATAAAATATTACGTATTTCGCCAAATACTAAGTAATGAACTCTTTTCACCTTAGTGTTTAGTACGCACGCACTTTATTTTTATCAACTGTGTCATGATTCAGGGCTTATTCTTCCAGTGATATGTTTCGATTTCATTAAAGAATACGGCATCAACAGTGACTATATCGCTCCCCTATGATTTGCCGATGATATAGTTATCATGACGGAATCGTTGGAGGACTTGATCACAATGCCCGAAGATCTCGATATGAGCATCCTAACGATGAACATGGACAAAACAAAGATTATGAATGTAAGTATATATTGTACCCACTCCAGATTCAGTTAACAGCTCAGATCTCGAAGTTGTTGATGAATATGACTACCTAGAACAAACAGTCCAGCTAGGCAGGTCTAGCCGCCCAACTTCAAGAAACAGGTTACTCGTCGAATCTAACTCGAATGGGCTGCGTTTGGGAAATTACGAAAGTTCTCTAAAATTCCTCTACGTCAAAAAGACAAAAGTCTTTGATCGTTGTGTGTTGCCAGTGATGATTACAGCACATAAACGTAGTCCTTTACTATGAGCCTCACAAAGAAGCTCAAGATTGCACAGCGTGCATTGGAGAGAACCATGCTTGGAGTTTAGTTGCATCCATAGTAGTACTGGAGTTACCGACGTGACTAAGTATCAAGAAGCTGAAGTGGCAGTGGGCAAGCCACATATTTCGGAAAACTGATGGTCGCTGGAGCAGAAAGATTCTCAAATAGCGACCACAAACCGGAAAACGCAGCGTAGAGATCTGATTTGAAAATGCTGACCTCCGTCAATATGCAGTTTGCAGCGTGGCGGAATACGCTCTAAACCCCCCTTCAATTGAATAGAGACCCGTATCCCAGCTGTGGGGTAAGTATAAGGCGTGGTATACATAACTAAGACATTCCAGCGCTTATTACAATTAGGTTATGCCGTAAAATAGTGTACTTCTACTAATTACTACCAATTAAAAATGGGAAAGAAAGTTATCTCAGTTTACATATCTATTCTTTAGTAATTTAGAAAGTCGAAATACAAAGTGGTATTTATTATAAACAACTGTAGTTATAATAATGACCATTCAACTGATAGAACCATAACCAAACCAATTGTGTTAATACGACAAATCGAATTACGCGATGTAACCACGGGATCACAGAGGGTAAAATATTAACGTTTAAAGCGTAAATCAAAAACGCGTTATGTAAAATTATGCCCGTTCGTATAATCACTGTGATAATATTAAAGATCTTGAACAGGCCATCGGCACTTTCGCCTTCGCCCGGCGTCCTATGACACGCGCTATGGCCAGGAAACAGCATGTTTCTCGTCTCCAAATAACTTGGACGCTGAGGCGCCAGCGTAGGTCAAGTCGGATATTTTCATCCTCGCCTTGATACAGGGCTACTGCATATCATACGCGTTTAATATTAACTCTCTCGTCACTGGTGGCGTATGTCGAATCTAAGCGCTAAACAAATTCGACTCTCGGACGAAGCAGCTACATGTAAAGACGCAATTACACTAATCAACCTTCTCTATATTAATCCCGTAAAATCTTTCTCGATAATAAATTACACGGTTAAATTGGCAACCATGAGCAAATAATATTGCTTTTAGCGATGTCAAATATGTCGTAAAAATATATTTTGCATCAAAACCATGTCAATGCTGTGCAATTTGAAAATTTTGCAACGGACTTTTGATACAAGGGCAGAAATTTTGTCTCTTGTTAAGAGTCAACGTCGATCGACAATACATGATAAAATGTTTGTGTTCCGTGCGAAAAATGCCAATAAGGTATAATTATCTGTCACTTCCCTGTTACTTTTACACAATCTCTCGCAGCCACACGTGACTATTCGGTAATTAAACTAAACACCTGATTAGAATAAATACTGTGATTTTAAGACAGGTAGGGCGCATCAAAGCAGTCCGTCTGGGGAAGTACCTCCACCTCACAGAAAACCGCAGCCAAATAACAACTCCCTAGAGGTTCGTTGTGTTCCTGCGTGTGAGTGAGGTCACCAGTAAGCTCATGAGGAGTTGCTGTGTTAGCAGCAGAGGTGGCATTGCGCGAGTGACACTTATTTTATTGCGAGCGTTCATAGGCTACGGTAACCGCTTTACAGCAGATAGGCCGTATGCTAAGTATGTCTCAAGACGTTGTATAAGAAAATCAAAAGGAGAACATACGATCAAGAAAGCAAGCGATTGAAATCCATCTATATCTACCTATATCTTCATTTTCAGTGATATTATATGGAGTAGTCGGAAACTCAGACAGGAAAGAGCGCCACATAACTCGGCAAAATTACTCGCTTCATTAACGTTCATAGGGGTCAAAGTAATAATTAAAATAATAGTTAGTATGTTTCTACTGAGTGAAGTGTTAAAAAGCTATTAACGTATGTAAATCCAGGTAAGTAGACGGGTAAAAAAAATCTTTATTGGCAACAATAATTAAGAAAAATGTCTCAAAGAATTGGAGAAATTAAAACCGGATTTAACAGCAACATTTACAACCCAATGTTATTTTTACACTTAGGACAAGTGTAAAAATAACATTGGGTTGTAAATCCAAGTCTGTTTCTTCATAAAAAATCTGTAAAGATTGTGGTGCAAGAAAATTAGGCAAGTTGACAATTTTTAAATAAATAATGGCTCTTAGTAACAAAAGTTTTGGTTGAACGTAGCAGAATATTTTTTATAAAGCCACAGGGTCCTGTCAATATAAGAAATTAACTGTTGGTTTTAAAACCAAAACCAACATGACGTGCACGCGGTGCTCCATAACCAGGCTCTGACGAAAGAAATGTAGGTACCAATTATACTACATGTTTCAGAAAATCGCAGCCAAATAACAATACCATGGACGGTTGTTGTAATTCTGGGAGTGAATAACGTGACAAGAAAGCTGTTGAGAAGTTGCTGTGACAGGAGTAACGGAGACGCGTGAGCAATAGGTACTCCTTACATTAGAAACGTCAATAGGCTACCGGAATCCATGTCAGGCGTAGTATAAAAACTGTTCTACGTAGAATAAAAAACATGTGCAACTCGCACAGTACCACATATGTAAGGTATGTATCCAGATTAGTATGGAAATATGATATTATGGGTTAAATATGTAAAACTATGTGCTTACAAATACATCAAAATTATCACCTATGAATAAATTTCTATTAGGTATTTATTTGACTCAAATATTTTAATAAGTAGATTTAGCTCGCCACATATCTCATAATGATCACAAAATATGATACCTACTCGACGATGGCGTAAGAACGAATGATCCAGATAGAGACATTGACCTATCTATTTGTTCGTATATTATCGGCATTAGACCGTGTGAGTAGGCTGTCCTACCAGAACATTACATATGTATGCCGAGTGGAGATATTTTTGCCGACGCAGCTGTCGAATACGACCACGACTCATCTGGCGTCGATCAACAAGCACACATTTGCGATGATCTGCGATTTGTTTACAAAGGTAACCTCCACTAGAGTATGGACACCGTGCGTGTTGACTTTGCATGAAAATCATTAATTTGTTATTTCTTATAATTCTACCATAATACCATAAAATAAAAATAAAATAAAATGATAAGAAATGAATGCAAGTGAAAAGTGAGTAAAATCCTACTCATGAATAGTAACAGCTTTTGCTATAGGAGAAGTTCTAATAGGTATAGAAAAAAATAATTAGCTGTTCCAAATAAAAATCAATCCCCACTCCCTTGAACTGTATGGAATAGCTGTGTTTGTTACACATAGCGGATAGATTCCACAGTTAAAGTTATTATTATTCAAGAGCGCATTTTCGTCCTTTTGTCATATATTTTTTTATTTTAATTTAAAGTTCACTCTCTTTCTCTCTCACAAATCATACTTATTCACACACATATCCAACCTCACACTACTTCCACACATTCATACATACTCATATTATATTTAAATATAATTGATGACTTATTCACCGTACACTAGATATTGCTTGATAAATAGTATGCATTACAGTTATTAATGTCATAGTTAGGGGGTGAAGAGACCTGGTGTCTTGTAGCACATGTTACAACCTATTTCAAGCGCCAGTCTTTACATTTAGAATACATAGTTATAGAAAATGCAGTAAAATTATTTGTAATTCGTGTGAAGAAAATAAATAAATTTATGAATTTTGAATTTTTGAATTTCTTATCACTCTTGCGACTTCTGTATCGACAGTTCAGATATTATAAGATGTAGGAAAATGAGGGAGCAATCCGGTGGAATACCGTGATAGGAGTAGGAAAGGCATTCATTCCGAAAATAAAAGAGGATGTACGGATTATTTTTTTACGCTTCGCAATATCGTAGAGAAATATCTGGCTCTAGGTTTGAAGGTTTTCTGCGATTTTATAGATTTTGAAAAATCATTCACTAAAGTTGCGCCAAAGGACCCCTGGTACATATTGCCGTGCCCTGTACCATGTTGTTGGTGTACTCCACGTATAAGGATTTTACAGCATGTGTACGAATAGATGGCAGCGTGTGGCCCTGGTTTAACGACAGAATAGTTGTCAACCAGGTGGCTCTTGTTGTCTACAGGGAATAAGATCTACGAATGTAGGATTGCACATGAGTCTGCTTTATGCATTTGTAGGAACACCATCTGAACTGCAATCACTAGTTACAAATGAAAGATGATTGTATGGAGAAAGACTTAAAACAAAGAATATGGTATTGATGGTATAAATATGTATAAAAGGTATTTGAATGAAAGTAAGCCAGAATGAATGCAACGACAGCATCAAGTGTGCTGTGATGTTGGAACAAGCGATTTCAGCAGAGATAGAAACTGCATCGCTAATATGGAAAAATTTGTGAGTTCTAAGAATAGTTTGAATGTAGTGTTGGGAAAGAAGCTTGAGAAAGCACAGGCAATGGAGTGCTGAGTTAACAAACAAAGTTATGGGAGGGATAGTTGGGTGTGACAGAGAGGTCTGAAAATAATTTAATCGCGGTCGAAATACAAGCGTTGTCGTTGTTGCGCAAAATCTGAGGCGTAATCTATATTATTGTTTATCAAAATTTTACAAAGCATACTTTAAAACGCATAATTTTATTTTTTTAATATGGGCATTATATCCTAATTTTTTAGGGTTCCGTACCCAAAGGGTAAAACGGAACCCTATTACTGAGGCTCCGCTGTCCGTCCGTCCGTCCGTCCGTCCGTCCGTCCGTCCGTCTGTCACCAGGCTGTATCTCATAAACCGTGATAGTTAGACAGTTGAAATTTTCACAGATGATGTATTTCTGTTGCCGCTATAACAACAAATACTAAAAAATAGAATAAAATAAATATTTAAGGGGGCTCCCATACAACAAACGTGATTTTTTTGCTCATTTTTGCTGGATATTGATAACGGCAACAGGTAGACGCTTGAAATATTCACAGAATATTTAGTTATATATTTACTTTAAAAATAAATCATTAAATTAAAATAAAACAAATATTTAAGGGGGGCTCCCATACAACAAACGTGTTTTTTTTGCCGTTCTTATAGATAATGGTACGGAACCCTTCGTGCGCGAGTCCGACTCGCACTTGGCCGATTTTTTTAACATACTTTTACAAAGCATAACTCACTAAAGTCAGTTTTATAAAGCATAACAGTAAATATCCATATTATTATTACTATGATGCATACTTATATACATTAAAAAGCAAAATTCTTATTTTTTTTTTTTGCTATAATGAAGTATTTCTAACCCTAAATTGTAATCATAACAAATTATGTATTATTAATTATATGCTTCGAAGTTAAAATAGGGAAATCGATATTGATATAAAACTAATTGACAGAAACAAATCGCTTTCCGTGTTTTTCTGAATCACCTGATGATCTTGGTTGTGTTTAGTCTCGCTTCGCGGGGCTTCGCCAACTTCCTTTATTCGGTTAGGCTTTTGAATAGAGGTGTAGTAAATTACCACATTATAAGATACAATGCCATAAAAAAAGATATTCAACCAATCCTCACTTTTGATAGTATATTCTTGACAGTTGACGGTATGACTGTTATGCATAGCAAATGTAGGTTTTTTAAATTATGGTAAATAAGTGTCATTCTTTGAGTTTAAGGATTTTATCTTTTTTGTTTATTAAAAGTATGCTTTTTGAATATTATGTCTTCTATATATATTCATATATGGCAAACAAAAATTATGCATTTAGTTACTTATGCTTCTCGAAACTATGTATTGCTATGATTATGCCTTACAGATTTCAGCCACTTCATGTTATGCGGTATAAAGTTATGCTAAAAAGACTTATGGCAAATGATTGTTATGGTCATTAAAATTATATATTGTCAGTTAATGGCGAAAAACACTATTCGTTTCAATAGGTAACCTGTTTTGCCTATTGGCAAGATCCTAAGACTCTCAATTTTAGACGTGAAATATCTTCATATAATTTTTACTTACCAAAATACTAAGTGTGAGTTCATTTTGACTAGGGCCAAGTTACCTCTAGATACACCCACTAATATACAACATATATTACTACAGTAGTTCGGCGGATCGGGAGAAAACATAGCGTTTTGTTTATGTACATGTACACATGCAGCTACCATTAACTCAGAAATGGTATAGATATACGGTTGTTTTGAAAACATCACGAGTCATACACTTTGGCATCATCATTATCATCCGAGCTATAGTCCCGATCGCATGCTCTCGCTTCGGAGATCGAGGTCTGCTTTCCAGCTTTTCCACTACACGCGGTCTTTAGCATCCCTTACTGCGAGACCATTGGCATGCATGTCATCCCTTACTTCATGCCAGCACTTCTTCGGCCTAGCGTTTCTACCAGGAACCGGCGGAGGTGGCATGGCTAGGCATTTGTTCCCCACGTCACTAGCTCTTGCAGTTTGTCTGCTATGTCACAGACATGAGGCTACCGTGGATGCGGGAGTTCTTTACGCGATCCTTTCAGTTTACTCCGCACATCCAGCGCAGCAATACGCAGCTATGGCTGCTGGCTGCTCCGGTCATCTCTACAACACGTGTTTCGCTTCTCCACGAGGCATCCTCAGAAGCTGTAGATGTTAGTCGTTAGAAACTAGAATATTATGCTACGAACGACAAATCCATCGTAATGCCATACTTTATATAGACATGAAGAAGGGGGTGGAAGGAGTGAGTGAAAAGATATTTAGTTAATAGATTCAGGCGTTATTTCCCGAAAGTCAAATTTATGTACAATTTGATCTAACCTCCTTTGATTCAGTAATGCAGGTGATTAAATAGACATTTTACCTTCTTCTTCCTAGCGTTATCCTGTTTCCATTAGAGATGGCAGGGTCCGTTACCTAAGTCTTTCGTAACATAATTATTTAGGTACTCGTACATTAAACGGAACTTTCCTCGCGTAATCTGAGAGATCTTAGTCTTTTTTAGATATCCTACTGACAGCAAGAGAATCAAATAAAATTTAGTAACTAATTATATAACCAATGAATTTGTACATGCCCAGAAAGTCCTCTTTTCAAAATGTCTGCAGAAGCGAAGCGATAGAAATAAAAACGAACCTCAAGAATTTTGGTACGGGACGACGATTTTAAGCGATCATCAGAAACCAACCATAGGGACGCATGTACCTCGTGATTTATCTTCGGATCAGTCTCGTGAATACAGTGAGTATTATATTATTATAACTATTTGTGCCGGCACAGAACACTGGTAAGGTGTACTTAGGAAATACAAGTTTGCAAGAGTTTAGTCTACTTGTGACCACGGCTTGTGCAATCAAACCGATCGTCGGGAAAAAAGGAAACAGTTGAGAGTGGAATCTCGTTTAATATAAAAAAATATGTAGTACATTATACCCAGGGTCGAGGTTTATGTCAGTCTATGTGAAGGCCTATATAATACGACGATGTTGAAAGATTTTCTAAGAATTACTTTAGTTGTTTAGCTTCGTATCAAATGCAAAACTATAATTCGTCATTGATCGGACTGTGTGTGTGCTTAGCAATATATTTTTCTCTCCATTTGTTTATGTTTGCCAGTCAACGTAGTTTATTTAATTTAAATATGAATCAAACCTTACAATGTTGGGATGAAAATAAATTAAACACATTACTCGTTGCGTAACAGCAAGGCAATTCAATAGGCCGTGGGAGGTCATTCAGAACATATGTTTTAAATTACGCGTATTACTGTGAACAAGATGGGTGAAAATTGCGTGAAATAACTCCCACTCGCGACAAATACGACAATTGTATATAATACGTAAATAACTTCAAAATCATCAATTACTCTGATTTTACGGATAAGCACGACACTATAACAAAATTAAGTCCTTTTTTCAATTCCTTAGGTCTAGACTACTGGAAAGACCTACCCTTCCTTTATATACGATAAAGTAACGAGGTAATCGCTGTCTAAGCAATTGGTATACTATAATTACAGTTCATCAATACTATGAATATGTACCGCTTTTTCTTTTCACTTCTTTGATACTTATCAATCCAATTATCTAATCGTGTTCCAGATCAATTTGAATGAATATATAATTTGTATATATGTTACGATTGATAAGTCCGGTAAAAATGAAACAAAGAGTTACTTTTTACGAATGGATGTCGTTTATTTTTCAACGTTATCGCCTTTTAGAGTTATACACTTGGCGCTAGAGTTTTTTGATCCACTCTTTGTAGTAATATTTTCTAAAGCCCTCGAAATACGCCTTAGTTTCAAAGATAACCTCCAAATCAGTTTCAAATTTTTGTCCCTCGAGACATTTCTTCATATTTGGAAAAAGGAATATATCACTGGGAACCAGACATGGAGAAAAAGGTGGAAGCATTTCGTAGCGTAACTCCACCAGCTTGGCCGTTGCAATGGCGAAACATTAGGCGGTAGTATTATCGTGGTGAAAGAGAACTTTCGTTTTAGCAAGATGTGGCCGTCTTGCTATGTTTTTTTGATTCAATTGGTCCAAAAGTGTAGCACAATACTCTCCATTTATTGTCTTCTCTTTTTGGAGGAAATCAATTAAGATTGTACCCCGTACGACCCAGAGAACCTTAACCACAACTTTGCCTTCTGATGGAGCCACCTTGGCCTTATTTTGAGTTCTGCCACCGACTTCTACCCACTGCTTAGATTGTTGTTTTGTCTCTGGTATGTAAAAATGAATCCGTATTTCATCTACAGTGATGAAACGGCGCAAAAGTTCATCTGGGTTTCATTCAAACTGCCGCAAATTAATCCGGTAAAGTACCACTCGTAGTTAACACGGCACCCATCATGCCCGAAATCTTTTTAGATATACCTAGATATATACCTAGATATATACCTAGATATAGATAGACCTAGTCTTGCCATAAATACTGAAACAAAGAAAAAAAATAATTCTATTGCAAATATCATCTATTACTTTTACAGTGTGTTAGTTTAATACATAAATATAAAGCAATTTAAAATATAAAAAGCTTATTCCAAGTGATCTCCATTGGCTGCCATACAGTCCTTTAAACGTTGAGCCCAGTTATCAATAGAAGCACGCACTCTTTCCATGGGAAAATCCTTCACTGCCCATCGTACGAATTGTTTTAGGGACTCTAAATTATCATGGCGTTTAGAGCAAGCCGTACTCTCTAAAACTGAGCATAAATCAGAATCAAGCGGATTAAGATCGGGACTAGACGACGGCCAGTCTTCAGCTCTGATGACGTCCGAAACGTTCGTTTCCAACCAAGACTGCGTAGACCGAGCTTTATGACCCGGCGCTGAGCCTTGCTGGAAGAACCATTCTTGGTTATTGTACATGGTGTTGATAAGGAGCTTCACTACCTTCTCAATAATGGTATCTTGATATACTTGTGCCGATGTTTTGATACCTTTTTCACAAAAGTATGGCTTAGTCACTCCTTCATAGCTAATACCCCACCAAACCATGACTGAAGTCGGATAGTGCCCACGTTGCACTCTGTCGACTAATTGGGAAGCTTCCTTAGAGCTTTGAGCATAAATACGGACAGTTTGTTTGTTAAAATGTTGCTCAATTGTAAAATTTTCTCATCCGTAAACAAAATTTTTCAGTGACCTCCCTTTGCGTACCGCTTCAGTAGTTGTTTAAATTTTACCACCCTATTCTTTTTAAATTAACAGTTAAGAAATGATCAGTTCATCTCCTATAGACTGCAAGTCCTAAGTCATCTTTTAAAATACGCGACATGGTTCTAGGTGCTATCTTCATCTCCCGAGATAAAATCTTTTGCTTTCGGACAGGATTTCTTCGAATTCTTTCCCTTACAGCTTTGATCACCTTTTTCGTACGAACACTACGTGGACGGCCAGATCTTTTTGTGTCACAAACAGAGGAGGTCTCATTGTACCTATTAATAACCCGGTACACAAACATTTTACTAATACCAAGCGTATGGAGAGTTTTAAAAATTACTTTGGCTCCATACCTACTTTGTGTAATGCAATCACAGCGATTTGGTTCTCTTTATCACCCCACTCCATTTTAATATCGCAAAATATTGTACAATGTATTGGCGCCAAAATGAGAAAACTCAATGAACAATCATATAAAAATTACAGATTCCAAATTCAAATGTAATATTTTGTTTATTTTTAATTGCCTCCTCTGCTGCTTACAATGCAACTCCTTGGGAACTTACTGGTGACCTCACTCACACGCAGGAACACAACAACCCTCTAAGGAGTTGTTATTTGGCTGCGGTTTTCTGTGAGGTGGAGGTACTTCCCCAGACGGGCTGCTTTGATGCGCCCTACCTCTCTTAAAAAAGTAAATTTAGGTGGCGCTCTTTCTTTCTCTTGTCTATTGTCTTTGAAACAGACTAATTATTGACTCCCTGGTTTTTGGCCTGCAATATGTACTACTCGAACTAAATAAATAAATAAATACTAAATAAATACTAATCCTCTGCTCTGCCGCCACACACACATAAATGTTACATATTGTCTTCGGCGCTGTTTCTGCTGCATATCAATAATATGTTTTCAATTGATGGCATTCATTGTTATGCGGACGACAGCACGGGGGACACTTATTATACAGGCCGAGCTAACATCCCTTGTTCCCTTGTGGAGGAAAGTTACGATAAACTAGTGTCCGATATTGAGGGTACGTTGGCAATAATATCTGACTGAACTTGGTCCAATTTAACCCCACTAAGACACAAGTTTGCGCATTCACCGCTAAGAAAATTCCATTTGCTGTGGTTCCTCAATATCAGAACACACCACTTACCATCGCCAAAAGCATTGGGATCCTCGGTGTTCAGATCTCCAGTGATGTTCAATACCGAAATCACCTGGAGGAGAAGGTCAAACTGACGTCCAAGAAACTTGGTGTGCTCAACAGAGCAAAGCAGTACTTCAGTGCGGAGCAAAGACTTATATTATACAAGTCTCAAATCTGACCACACATGGAGTACCTTTGGGCTTGCACATCTGGATACCAGCTAGGATCTTGTGATTCGGTTCAGAGATGAGCTGTGAGAATTGTCGGCGATCTCAAGGCTACAGACGGTATTGAGCCCTTAAGTTTAAGGCGAGATTTTACCTCACTTTGTGTATTCTGCCGATTGTACAACGGGTTGCGTGCTGAAGAATTGTTCGACATGTCGGCATGCATACAAACATACGGCCCACCTGATGTAAAGCGGTGAACCGGAAGTTAACGAACAAGAAAACTCAGACGAAGAGGAATGTGGGAATAACTTTGTAGACGAGTCTGAAGGTTTTGATGGTATTCTACCGACACTTGAAGTTAATTCAGCATCAGAAATTGACAGAGTGGTTCAGAGTTTTTACAAATTAACATTCTAGAATATATATTAACAGATGATAGACATGTAATGTTCTTTAAAAAACTACATTCAATATAACTTAAAAATTTTTTTTAATTAATAATGTAGTAAATCATTTTCATCAGTTCATTTATGAAAATGAAGTAAATCAGCTTCATAATTTTCATAAGAGAACTTTAATCATTAGATTCCAAATATTGCGAATACATTAATACAATAAACGTAATACTAAAGTTTAAAAAATAAAACTATTAAACGCACTTGTTATGGCACAAATTGATATGACGCTAAAGTGTTGAACGTTATGGCACGTGTGACAATTAAATGAAAAGTTAACTGAATATTTTAATACGAGCTCCCCATAATTTTCATATCGATAAATATAACAATAGTTTAAAAAACTAAATGAAACAATAGGTGTTGCTTAAAAGCTCACAAAGCCTAGTCATTATTTACGATGATCTAAATAGCAGAAAACTGTTACATAATCCACATGATCACAATACCCAAATAAGGGGACCAAATGAATTGACCAGACTGAGAAGCTTGTGAAATAAAACAAATATGCGTGCATGGCTCCCGACGTTGCATAAAAAATGTCGTCAAATAAAATTCGACTACCGAATGGTAGAAAACAAGCCCGTTCATTCATAGGTTTCTGTCACTGTCCTGTAATGTCATAAGTGTTGTTCAGTTATAAAATACAGAAACGAGAATCTAACAAGTCTCCGAAATAAACCCTAAACATCACTTCTGTCGTTACAAGGCAGTAGCAGAAACCTCTCAATGAATCACTATCTTGTTTTCTACTGTTCCGTAACAGTTTTAGTGTTTTATATGTTTATTTTTATAACCTATTAATAGCATTGTATCTTCCCTTTTGGTCTTTCATCACCTCTGCGTTGATGACTGACAGATATATGTACGACTTCCCTACTTTATAATTTCTCTCACGGTAAGCTTTATCAATAATAACCACTGTAACATTACTGAGCCTCATGGCTGTAAACAATAATTGATCGTACAAAAACATTTTATGACGAAACTTCATAACATGGTGAATCCCATTATTATATCCGATATTATTAACATCCTCTACTCTTCTACTGTTATGAAACCGAAAGCTATCATGAACCAATGTTCTAGTTCCGCTTATGTGTTGTTTGATATCTGTAAAGTCAGTTGTAGAGTTTTCGCTTGTCTCCATTCTATAAGACGCCTTCAACACTTTCTTGCATTTTTCTTCTCCTTCTATCGCGATAATCAATATTACATTATATTGCGTATCTCTATCTTTTAGATAAGTTCCTGGATTATTTGACTCTAAGGTTGGCTGGTAGAGTCCTTTTTGATATATTTTTTTGGGATGAATTGGCCAATGTATATGTATAAAGCAATTGTTTATGTACATTATTTTATCTTACATTTATGTATTTAAAGGCATTACAATTAAATATTTAATTATATTGCATATGTGCGTACTCCGTAGTGCTCAAGCGCCTACTTAAAAAAAAACATTATCTGTGGCTCACTCTGTATTTTACGTTGTGTACTCCGGTCATAAAACATGTTCGACTTACATTGACCACGTTATTTATTCGCCGTTTATTACTCTCAAGTAAACGAAGGCAACGATGAAAGTATTGTGATCTTGATAGAAACATCTGCAGAAGCATTAATAGTAGTCAAAATTTAGATTAAAAATGACTATCAGTGTCTATGTATCCGTCCTTTACGAGACATTTTAGATGCACCTTAGAGAGCGCTAACAAGTAATCGTAACAACTGCCTGCGGAGTTGTTATGTTTTTGCGAGTGATTTGTAACTTTTGTGCAAGTAATTGAATGTATGAATGGTAAGAGTTAGTTAGTAAAAATAAAAAGTGTAAGTATGTGTATTTATGTACACACATAAGAAGTTATACTTCTTCCGCATAACGAAACAAAAAAGACTCGAAACAATACTCTGTATTTGTACAACAAAACGATAATATAATAAATTATTACTAAATATCTTTCACCACCATACATAACTTACACACACGTGTAAATATAGTCACGAACAAAACTTGAGAGACTTTACCAACCAACTTCGTGGTGTCGCTCGTGGGCTCCTAACGCGTCAAAAGAAATATAACTTAAAAAAATTTTTCAGGAATTAACTGAATGAATTACTATTTACCTGCGGTTTCTAAAACTTTAGACATATAGAGACTGTAGAGAAATCCGTACTAATAGCCCTACAGGTTAGCACTATAAAATGCAGGTTGATTTCTTATAACATCAGAAATTTTTAATTATTCTCCAGGTACCAACTGAATAACAGTACCTAATAATATTTCTAAATTAAGATTTATCCCAGTTTCCTAGAACGTTAGATACGACAAATGTCAAATATACTAATATGTTTACTAACTTCAACTATAAAATATAGAGTTTAAAAAGTTAAAGACATGTAGGTATGTACCTAATATATTAAGAACGTTCAATTTTTTTAAGGAGAAATAAATAACATCATTATTTATCTGCTTTCCGAAAAAAAAATTTTTATACAACATTAGAAGGCATACAAGCATACGGTAGCCTACAAACGCATGCAGCACATTAAGAGAGTTTATCTAACGACTGTTAAAAATATGATACAAATATGATTTTAACATCGAATAAACGTTTTCAGTAGCTACACTAACACTGACTCTTCAAGTGATATGTTGAAGCGTTAATACCGTTTCAAATCTTTTATAAGACCATGTTTTTTTTTTTTTTGTTTTTTTTTATATCGTGCACCCCTGCCATGGGCAAGGCTATTTCGACATTTTTAAAACTTATTACATTAAATATAAATTATCACATTCATACATCATACTTTCTTCCTTTCCACAATTCCTTCTTTCATTCATCATCTTTCAGTGTTAATATCTAAAATTCTAATATTTGCCCGTTTTGAACGCCGGTGAAATTATTTTATCTGTTTTCGAACCTCCCTCCCCATACTACGTCAGTCCATCCACGGGCGACAGCTCCACCTAGCCACCGCGATCCCATCGGCTATACGGAGTATAGCCGAGGTATACAGCTTTAGTCCTAGGTGGAGCTGCTCTGCTTGTTGCGATCAATGACGACCGTAGCTAGACTGACGCAGTATTTTATAAATTTAGATCTATTTCCCCCAAAAACTATTTCGGAGACTGTGGTTTCGGTGACCCGCATTCCCAACTCCTGCTCCAAATCGTACCTCTGTTTGGAGAATGCGGGACACCGTATAAGAACATGTTAGAATTTTTAAGTTAATTTCCGAAAACCGGAAATGGTTTTCGTATGATAAATTATGGCTACAATTATTGTACAATGTAGTCCTTGTTGAAAGGTATAAGACACGAGAAAGTCATGCATTCTCCCCTACACAATTCGAATCAATAAATTTTCACAGTAAATCTATTTTTGAATATCAATATCAATAAACACGTAGTTATAAATTTTATGTCTTCCAAACAGTAATCCGGACTAAAATTTATAAGTTACATTTTAGGCCCTAATGCTCTTGTTATAATCATCGTGCATATAAATGTGCTAAGTAATAAAACAGAAAAAGTACTTTTCAATAAAAAAAGTGAAGCCAATTTCATTGAAATCAACGCATGGAAATGAAATGAAAATTCCTTTATTTCAAATAATTTGTCTTACATTAAACATGGCCAGGGTTTCCTTTTAAGTAAAAAATATACTTGTGGTAGGAAACCCTGCTCATCCATATTTACAGTAACTAAATTATTTGGATTTCACTGCATGATTTTACAAATTTTATAAATTTAACTTAGAAATGGAACATTAAAATTAGGTAAGTAAAATTTATATATATAATTTATGTATTACAGAATATTAGGAACTAGATTTAAGTGCCTGTAAGTTTGCCTGAGCAGTGTGAGTGTGTCTTTATATGCTAGAAGCTACGCACGCGTGAGGTGGTGTATGAGGGTGTGTATATGTGTGCATCTGAAAACATGCATGAATATGTGCGTATTTGGGCGTATACACATTGCTGTTGCCATTACAGTATATGGGTGCCTGACCTGTAAGCGATGAAAGTTTTTAATATGAGAATAAATAATAATAAAATAAATATTGCCAGACAAATTACACAGCGCACATGTGTGGGAATCGAACTCACGAGCGTTGGTGTCAAAGTAGCGTCACAGCGCGTTTCACCACTGTGCCACATAGCTCGTCAATAAATTAATAAATTATAAATAGGTATCATTTTAGAAGCGCCTCAACTTCGTCATAACTTAAAGTTTTGAGCCAAATGGTAAGTAATTTTTTACAACGATGATATATGTAAGACATGATAGGTAACATATAATATACCCTATATGTTGATACTCTTATTAACAGAATTATATAGGTAAGGCGATTGATTGATGAATTGTCTCCTAGCATTCTGAGTTTTAACAGGGCCTATCGGTGCAACGTTATGTGTTCTTCTTCTATTCATAATACTATTATTACATCTCAAAGATTTATGATATTTTATTTATGTAAAGGTTAAATGTAAACAGGTATCCATTACTCTTTAAAACGGACTTCAATAAAACTTTACTTTAGAGTGACTTTACTTTAGAATAATAAAATGGAATCGACTTATATACATATAAATCAACTATGTACATTTTGTCGAGCTCGGTGGCGCAGTGGTTAGTAATAATTAGACAGGACAAACGTTTGTGTGCTTGAGCATGTCTGTTTGTCTTGGTCTGAGTGTTTTTAGAAGAGATAGAGCACATCAAAGCAAAGTAGTAGCAAAGTAGTCTGGGAAGTACTTACGAGTACTTCCACCTGACAGAAAACCGGCAGTCAAATAACAACTCCCTGGAGGTTTGTTTTGTTCCTGCGTGAGCGTGAGGGGCCCAGTACGCTCCTAAGGAGTTGTTGTAAATTAGTAGCAGAGGTGGCATCGCTCTAGTGATACTTAATGTACTGCAAGCGTTCATAGGTGTGCAGCGCTTTACTTCAGGTGGGCCGTATGCTTGTATGCCTCCCGATGTAGTATAAAAAATAGGTAAATAGGGATCGACTTCCATGAACTTGGTTTCAAATTTTATTTGAATAATTTATGTCATATCTTTTTAGCTTGTCAATCTTCATCATAGGTAGGTACACCAAGTCTTCATACATGAGATCATCAAAAAACAAAAATTTATTTCGAATAATAAAAAACCAACAAATAAACAAATTCTACATCAGCCCTACATCATGAATGATGACTTTCAAATGCAAACTCCTGAATTATTACAGAGAGTTCAACAAACGTAAGTTTCCCTAAATTGTTGTGGAATTTCCTCATCAGATCCTGACTTAGTGACAACAGGACTACTGCACCTTCTCCCACTCTTCGGATATGTCGAAAAAGTAGACAGTCACAACTGTGTTATATAAAACTGAAACCATATTTGACATATCAAGTTCATGTCGGTACATGAATTGGGTAGATTTGATGACACTTTTAAAAAATAATTTTGACGTTGGTTGGTAAATGTCTTTTGTTCTTGACTATATTCAATGTAGTTTATTCAAATATTTATTTCTGAACAGGAACACCGTTCCTATATGAAATCTATATGTTTGTCTGTGCGTTTGTCTGTGTGTTTGTCTGTCGCTTTTTTCAAATTCGAATTTTGACTTTGATTCGGATTCAGCATAAAAAAGTAGAATAGGAATGTTTAGAAACACCGTTCCTATCTCTTAACATGGTCCAAATGGCCGATAAATTAAAAAAAATAATTCAATTGTTATATAATTGAGTCAGGTGTTCCTCTGGGAATCCAAGCTTACTTATGCATAAGCATTCTCAACTGGTTTTTATTTGTATTTTTTTAATTACAATTTTGTTTCACAAACCTAAAGTACTAGCACGCGGGATAAAATGTTTAGTCATTTTTGTTTTATTACGCAAAATAAGTGTAATTTCTTACGAGATTACATAAGTACACACAGTCTTTTTTTGAAGATAAATCAACACAATAAACTAAAATAGAATTAAGTAAGTACACCACTTTTAAATAAAGCTGATTAAGTAGGAGTTCGACTCGCACAATGCGAGTTTCGTTCCAATAACCTATTTTACGATTATTCTCGGAATCAAAATGCGTTCGACAACTAATATTTTCTTGTAAGCTATAGATAAAACCAAAGAACACAAAAGTAATAGTTAGAAAAAACCGCAAACTTCCTCAAATTCTACAGTGCAGAATTCGTAGAAAAATCAACGTCTCTGCTATTACAATATAAGATAAGGATAAGACTAGGTAAATACCTATTGTACATTTATTTTTTCCGATATTTAGGATACGAACTTTAAGATAAAACGAAGCGTGGTGGTTTAGAAATGAGCATATACAGGCGTGGTAAAGATACATTAGGGTAACTTGCAGAATTTTCCGAAAGCTTTTACTCGTGTAGAGTTGACATACTGCTCTATATTTATACAGGGCCCGAATCGATGCTAAGCTACTACAATTCAATAGTTATATAGCACAAATAGTAGCCGAAACAGTTCTAGTCGAACCGTACACAGTGTGCTAATAGATATAATAACGCACGCTTTGGGCTACCCATCCCGCCGCCGTTCAACTTAATGTCAATATTCTAAAATAGGTAAAAATAAGTAAATCTATATTATAGTTAGCTCTAAACAAAATTTTAATTTATTAAAAAGAAATATATAACATGTAACAATACATCGTCACGTTCCTACTGGCTTCATATTGACCTGTTTTTGCAAGAATTGTTTTTGTATAAAATTATGTTGTTGCAAGGACCGAAAGTCTGCCCATGGGCAGGGCTGACGCGCCGTCACCGTACGTAGCTCGTAAAGTGTCCAATTTAATGGTTGTCAATAATGGCCAAATTTACGAGCCATCCTACCAATTTACGACACATTGGCAAGCAGCCGATCCGTAACGCATGTTCATTGAACATCGACAATTGTCTTTCCAGCCCTAACTGAAATATTATGAAATATTTCGTATACTCCATTTCACCAAAAGTATAAATAAAGAAAATATGCAAACAGTTTTTGGAGTTTACTCCTTAAGATACGATTTTGAGTTATAAGGCCCGGTACGAAAATTTTTTGAGGAGTTTAATCAAGTGAACGCGTTAACAAAATATGATACCGTTGTCCGTCGTATCGTACCGCTGCTCGTCCGCTTCAAAAAAGACAAACATATACATCTGTTAGATTTAACGTGCGAGAGAATGAGATAGAAGAATCTATAGTATTTAACTGAGTTTTTTTAATGAACGCGTGTAATACATTAAGTATCACTCGAAAGAAAGATAAAGACGAGACAGAGATAGAGATAAAGATACCTACCGAGCGTTGTTCATGTGTCACGTATGTGTGTGCGCCTGCGTATTACGAAGCTTGGTACATTTTACTTATATTTTTATGTACTATTAAACAAATCAACAATTGATTAAAATTAATAAAACATTGGATAAATATGGAAGAAATTGATTCGAGTCGTAACGAAGAAGAATCCGAAAACCCGTAAATGCGATTAATTCGTAAGCCTAATAAAATAAGTAGTTTACACCTATGTATCTATAACACCTAATCCCTTACGGGGTAGGCACAGAGAACCGAGCCCCATAAGACGCGGTTTTTACACACATCACTAGCTTCTGTTACATTCATAACTCTTTTTCATGCACGCTCGCCGGTTTCTAGGACTGTAAAAATCGCCGAGCGTGCCTATAGTTAGTTTTTAGTTTTTGTCTAGTTTACATTTATGAATAATATAATTTTTATTCTTCTTATTTCAGAAGATACATTCATTTACCCTCTTTTTCTATTCGATATATATCATATTTATCGTTGGTTAGGAATAAACTCCAATCGTGCGTCGGAGCTGACACACACACGCACTTTTTTTCTGCATGTTTTCAGCAGATTGACGTGTTGCAGTGACCAGTGAGAGTCTGTAGAGTTTTAAGTATTCGTAGTATGTAAGATCAAAGACAGCTGACGAACGACCCTTCGCCGCTGTCTGTAAACAGAATCGGCATCCCGCAGCGGATTATCCGAGATTGTGTATATTCAAGGAACCGGTAAACTTCCGATGTTCCGTTAGTACAAATTTAAACCGCTCTCGGTTAATCCGACGTTAATAGACCCGACCTTGACAGTCATAAATATTTATATCATCTTTAAGGCGGTCAGTGTGAATGTCTTCTAAATATAAGTGTTACCTATAAATATGATACCTAGGGACGATTTTTGTTCAACTATGTAATCCCGTGACACAGTAAGTATGATGACTAAGTTGTATTTTTTTTTATACTACGTCGGGAGGCATACGGCCTACCTGATATAAAGCAGTTACAGTAGCCTATAAATGCTTACAATACATTAAGTATGACTGCCACCTCTGCTGCTAACACTGCAACTCCTTAGGAGCTTACTGGAGACCTCACTCACACGCAGGAACACAGCAATCCTCTAAGGAGTGGTTATTTGGCTGCGATTTTCTATGAGTTGTAGTAGTACTCGTACCTTAGTGTAAATCAGTGTTCAACCTCATTTCCCCAGACGGGTTGCTTTGATACGCCCTACCTCTCTTAAATTATAATAAAACATAAAGTGAAAAAAAAAGATTAATTAAACTTAACTGACAATTAAACAAATGTTAATATATATGTATCCATATAGGAAAAGTATCAATATTTATTTTTAAATAAATTGATCCCTAAATTACTGACACTTCAATAAAATAGTAATTGACCTTTAGTCAAGAAAATGTTTAGGACCTCACCTTCTGACTTCACCTTTTCAATCAATAGACTGCTCGTTTTTATAGATAATTGTTTTGGGATTTGAAATACGCCCTATAAATAGACAAAGGCGTCTCGTAACTATATTCCCCTGATGTTTGGCCAACCCGTCTACCCCTTTAGAAGCGTATCTAGGTCATTGCTCTATCTTCGTCTCGGGCATTACCCGGAAAAATCAAATGACCTCTCTTCAGATAGTAATTAAATCTGTTACTGTAATTTAGGTTACGGCTTGTATTACAAAGTACGTTTAAAATAGACAATGACCGTTCAATTTGCATACTAAGACGTAATAAAATCATTGTACGTAATAGAACGAGGATATACATCACGGCATTTATCGGCTTATTGGTTAAAATATCCTGGCATTGGTCAGTAGGCTCGAATGGCTAAGATATTTATGCGCTAAAATAAAACACAATATTATTATGAGCACTGGATGCTTGCATGCGCAGTCAAATGGTTTATTAGTTTAGACTATGCCAAAAAGTAACTGTAACACTTCATTACTGGCATGAGAAAACACGGACTCCAGCAATACAACTATTTTTTATGTAACTGGTAGAAAAATAATATTAATGGATAAAGGAACTAGTTTCGTTACTTTTAACCTGTTCAAAATAGGTATTTAACAATTTCCGTCACGAAGAAAAATGAAAACATTTATTACCCTTAACGTAGCGTACAAATGTGTTAAAAAAAGCAGTTGGCTATGGTATAGCGACATTTACATTTTCCTCGTTAAATAAAATGATATACCTAGACGGATTGTTACAAATATGTTTCATAGCAAATAATATTATAGCATGCAAAAAACCAAGAGGTTTGTAAGGGTCTCAGAAAAGTGGTGCCTATGAAACATCCACAGGTAACAACACATTGTCGTCACCTATGAGAGAAAACCCCCAAGTAAACATTTCAGTGCATGAAAGTGTCTGTTTGTCTGGATATTTTTAAGAGAGGCAGGGCGTATCAAAGTATCCCGATTGGGAAAGTACCTCCACCTTAGAGAAAACCGCAGCCAATGACAACTCCCTGGAGGGTTGTTGTTTTCCTGTGTGTGAGTGAGGTCATCAGTAAGCTCCCAAGTAGTTGCTGTGTTAGCAGCAGAAGTGGCATCACACGAGTGATATTTAATGTATTACCAGCGTTTATAGGCTGTGGTAAGCGCTTTACATCAGGTGGACCGTATGCTCGTAGCCTAACGATGTTGTATAAAAAACAAGAAAAAATAAAGTTTCAAACTTCCTTTGTATATTCCACCAATTGTACAATGGACTGTGTTCAAAGAAATTTTCGGTATGATCCCTACAACCTCCTTCTACAATCACACTGCTAACATGGTGCAGTTCCAGGGGGATTTTCTTCCGCAAACTATTATGTGCTCAAATTAACTCCTTTTTGAGATTTGTCCAAGGGATTACATTACAAGCTTCTTCTAAAAATATGGGAAAATGTTTTTATAGGGTCAACACCGCGCGAGCAATGCCTGTTGCTAGCACTTATATGCTGCCTTAACCGCTTACTGTACAATAGAGCGTGCGCTTCTTTCCCACCTTAGTCATATTCTTAATATATGAAACTTAAGCGAATAAAATTATTTCTATATTTTTCAAGAAGTTATATATTTTGCCAAGGCATAGAACTGAAATCACATTCGGAAACAATGTTGCCTGATATGTCACAGAAAATTTTTAAATATTGCCCTGAATTTTAATCTATGATACAAATTTCATAATATATTTGTGAAGGATCCAGAGAAGATAATCCTGTTTCAGTCCATTATAAGTTTGTCGCTTAATTTCGTGTATACACCGTATTTTTATAGTAACCTCGTTTATTTTTTACTTTACTGCAAGAGCCTTATCAACAACAATACCTTCAGTCTGGAATACCACAAAAGAAAAAACAACTCATATCAATTTTATTTTTTCAGTTAAGTTTTATATGTAATATGATATTTGTATTTTGTATTATGAACAAACCCACCCCGTGAATAAAACCAACATAGTAAATTTACATAACTGTACAGGCCTATATCATTTGCGTGTGAACACGAAACAAATCATTTTTCGTTTTCCATCGTCACCGAGCAAGAGATAATTACAAATATATACATAAATTGGAAAACACGAATTTAGTGGTACATATCCACACCAGAGAGTTCGGAAACAGGCAGTCGGCTAACAGGCTGGGTCATCCACTAGGCTATCATTATTCTCTCTACAATTCTCTTACTATAATACTTACATATAATTGTATTACATTTTCCAATCGTAAACTTTACTTTTCAACTGACAGCGATTGGTTAGCTCTCGAATAACGCGAACGTCAAGTTTGCTCATTTTAAACTTGAAGCTCAACTAGGGGCATAACGCAACCAGGAAAACAACGTAATTTATCACTTATTTACTTTGTTACCTATTGGACGAGTGCCATGTCGGCTCGCCTTTGCAATTACATTATGAAGTTATGGTTAAGTTTTCGAAAACACATGCATCAGAACGTAATGACGACCGTATTTTTAGGATTTCGGATCAAAAGATCTACTAATATTGAAGCAGTATTTACTGGATATTATTCTTTCAATGAGCTAGCTACTTGAACGTTGCTATTGCTCCTTCATAGATAATGAATGGGATTTGTGAAATCGATCTTGTTCGTTTCATGTGGAAAACACAATCAATAGCGTTTCTTTTTCAAAATCATAAGAATATTTAAAAGTAATAATAGGTCTTGGCGATATTTTCTAAACTACTATTTTGGTTAAGTACCACAATTTTAAATCACATTATCGTGTTAAGAAAGCTTATTGATTTTACTTATATCACTCTGAAAAAAATATATAGGAATGAACTATAATACAAGGCAAACCAGTAAAGTTTTAAAATAGTATAAATAAAGCTATGAATTTTGGCGAAAAGATATTTATCAGTTAAAGATGATATGAAAAAATCATTCCATATTTTTCATGTCCTTTCTAACTGGATGATTTGAATATACAAAAATATTTGTTACAATAAGCGCTTGCGCGTGAGGGCTTTCTGGCTGCGTGGCCATAGACCTCTACAGGCCAATAGACATGCTTATGTCGTCACAGGTTACCGAGGCAACGTTGCCTGAAACGGACGGAAGTGAGTCGTAAATGAAAATTTATCGGCTAAACCACAACACGACTACTAACTCAAATTAGCAGCGTTCATTGTGCTAAAACATCATAATTAGCTCGTATACCGAGCGAATTGAGTCAATTCCTGTAATCGAACAGGTTTTTGTTAGTACTAAAACGATTTATTGCACACTCTGCACTCGTTGTTTTATCCAATAACTTATGTTATCAATAAAAATCTAAATAGGTCAATTTTTATGAATTGATGATCAGACAATGACATTCTGGTACGAAAGATTGCTAAAAAAAATTGAGGTATTATAGTCATAAGCAATGTATAGCTTTAACCTGGTTTGCCTTCACAGTGTAAGTGGCTAACTATCTTTAGAATCTGAGCCACCTTCACCTGAACGTAGTTCAGCCCACCGATTAACAAACCGATGGAGTAATTACGTAACTTTGTTCAATCGATAGTGTTTTAATAAGCTCGTATGTTTGCTATTTGGTAACAATTATATAACGTTAACATAAAGTACAGTGATATTTTTTGAAGATGAATTAGTTAAAATAATGCCGATCGATCGAAAACGTTTCTAATTACCCTACTGATTCGAACGAAATATATGTATATATACCTACGTATATAACATAACGGTTACTTCATGTTAATGTTGGAATAGGCAGATTAGTGTATGTAGCCGATAACCATATATCCTAGCCTTCTATTTTTTGTGAACGATAAATACTTATTCCTCAATTTACGAGTAAACTCCTAAAGCAGCATGATAAAAACCCGGAAGTGGTTCTCCTCGTGAATATTCCTAGGCTTCGGTAATCACTTTACATCATACGGGCCGTATGCATATTTGCTTCCCGAAATTATACAAAAAATCCCAATACTGTTATTAAAGCATTAAACGGGGGCGGTTGAATAATCCATACATAATTCTACATCAATATAACCCTGCGCGTTCACCACTAAAAGCCTCTATTTGACGTAGATGGCTCCATATTTCTATAATACATCCCTAACCATCGCCATGAGTATTGGAACTCTAGGTATCGAAATATCTACTATGTACAGCTCTTACTTGAAGAAGAACCTCAAACCGGGTTGAAAGAAGCTTTAGACTTATACTATACAGGTCTCAAGTTAGAAAAATATTAAGACTAAGGATAGATTTAATCGCTCTTATTTTGATGAAATGTGAAATGGGTTTTAATTTCTGGTACTTTTTTGGTACATTCTTGCCATACTTTCTGTTTTAATTCTTTTTTCAAAGGACTGCCTGACAAGATTTCGAGTACGGGTTCGGATTTGAAATATCTACCTGCTCCTCGTATTGTCGTAATGTTGTGTCACTAGGTAGTATAGCAAGAATCTCGTGACTTCATCTATCGCCGTGGATATTTCCGAAAGTTTTTTCTGAATGGAATCTTAGAACTATCTATATGGAACAATTCCCAATTTCGATGTAGATCAAGTCACTGGAATCGTACGGTTTAAACGGTACGTTGTCAGTCAGGTAATGAATCACGTCTTTGTAGCTATATAGGTATAGTTTTAGTCCGTTGTATACTGATTACTGACACGGATGATTGGATCCCTACAACGTTCGTAACTGTACATATACTGTAATTTCATAAGTCAAGCCCTGACCCATGCCTAGTCCTTCGGAGATATTTCATTGCAGATATGGTTGAAGCCAACAATTTATTGCCTCTTTCCGCTCTGCTTTACAGCCAACAAACAGCCTTTTGTGTTCAAATTCATACATAGCGAGGTCTCTGTTTATAATGTTAACTGACTAGATAGGAAAAATGTCAATAATTGGTAATCCTGAAAATTAATGCTTGTAAAAAAAGATAATAAAAAATGATTAACTTCTTGAACATTGTTATAAGATCATTGTTATAATCCGGCCACTTGTCCTTTTTGAATTTCAAATACAGGGAAATTACAAGATTTGTAAAAACCTAAATCTGATTGATAAAATAAAAACTTAATTTTTGAGAAATCTTCCGCATCCTGAAGCTACGAGTACAATTAAATAAATCGTATTAGGAAACCACATAAGGTATTACATATTTATAAGCGATCATCTATCTATTTATATCCTTACAGGGTGATATAACTACTTACGGACATCTAAATTGACATACATTAAATTCACACAATAAATAACTTATTATCTTCTATTAAGCCCATTTTAAAGTCGGGGAGGTTTCAGAGATCATGTTGTATGTTAACATCAAAGATATCAGAATTGATGTCCATGTTTAATATTCCTCTGTTATGTCATAGGCTATAATTTTCACTGGAACTTATTACTACTTACTAAGTAAATGATGTACCTGACACTACATTGTAGGTGCAGCAGTCGCTAAAGATCGATAATGAATACAATGTGAGTGGCGGAGACAGCTCGCCTGGCGGCACCAGTCTCACCCAGTTGGCAGCCGGTTGCTGGCACCCCACCAGTGAACCAGATTAGCTAACTGTTCGACAGTGTCACTGCCTCTAGTGTATTTCTGTAAGAGCACGTCACCTGTGCACTCTATGTGGCTATCCATAGGACAAATGCATTACGTTACGCATTACATTTGGCGCATGATGCGTTTTGTTGCGTCACACATTGCCGTCACTGAACTAATTACTGATGTTGAAATCGGTACTGATCAAAATTGACATACTGATAGGCTTTTCCTATTTTTAACTCTTTTAGGAATCTATTCAGAACAAATCGTATTATTCACCTATGGTGGTATTTTTAGTCTCTAGGGACCTATAAGAAGAGGGTCTCAAAATGTCACCTATTTATTTACACATTGGCAAACACTTTCTGCTTTAATTTATTTTGACCATTTTTTAGTTACATTTAACAATGCTTACGATAAGAGTTAAAAAAAATTACTATTTAATTTAATTTACTTACTGAGCATAGATTACAGAAATTATTACAAATTCAAATATATAACCCTAAAAGAAATAAAATTAAACTAAAATTAATTAAATACACGATAAAACTAGAGCTAAATTACATCTGAAGTTAAATAATACCTAATAAATCTAAAAAATAATAACCTAAGTGTGTAAAGTGTGGCCCCCGCGGCATTGTACGAAAAATGCTGACAGCATTTCCGCGCTGAATCGCAATGCTAATGCGCTAAGCGAGAAAGCTACCAGCTATTTGGTCGCCAGTGACATCGATCTCTCGCTAGTTCTTTAAACTATTAAACTCGCAATCCGAAGGCCGCGTGATGTCACCAGTAAGCTCCTAATGAGCAGCTGTAGTAGCAGCGGAGGTGGCATTGAGCGAATTATACCTAATGTATTACAAGCGTTCATAGGCTACGATAACCGCTTTGCGCATCAGGTGGGCCGTATGCTTGTATGTCTCCCGACGTAAAATACTCGTAATATTAATAATATTAGTAATAGTAGTAGTAGTAATTTTTCACTTCCTATGACGTATTTTAATAAGTTATCTGCAGGAAAAAAAGAAAAAATCGGCCAAGTGTGAATCGGACTCGCACACGAAGGGTTCCGTACCATTATCTATAAAAACGGCAAAATAAATCACGTTTGTTGTATGGGAGCCCCCTTAAATATTTATTTTATTCTATTTTTTAGTAGTTGTTGTTATAACGGCAACAGAAATACATCATCTGTGAAAATTTCAACTGTCTAACTATCACGGTTTATGAGATATAGCCTGGTGACAGACGGACGGACGGACAGCGGAGCCTCGGTAATAGGGTTCCGTTTTACCCTTTGGGTACGGAACCCTAAAAACGGACATTAAAGCGATTGATCTGAAGATCATAGCTTACGAAAAAATGATTGCTAGAACAGAAGGTTCTATGTTCGACGCACAACTTTAGCCACCTGTAAGTTCAATAGCAGAAAGTGTCTGTCACTAATCGATACCTATCGTGGTAAGTGCCTGAACGATTGCGTGCCCCCGGCCTCGGCTCGGTGTAGAAACTCAGATGCCACAGACTCGTGCGTAAGTTAAAAGTTATATTACAGTACATCTTTTAGATTATGGCTGAGGTGCAATTTATTTTTTGTTTTTTTACATATTTTATTTATGTGTCAATAAAATATAAAAGGAATGTACCTATTTATGTCATTATAGTAGCCTATGAGAAAAATCGCTAGGACTGGATTTTTCACCAACTTGCACATATACATATCAGTTTACAATTTAACACATTGAATACACATTTGATAAACGACATTTGGCGGGCCGTACGCTGGTTTACTATTTTAATGGTGTAACATCAGTTACAAGAAAACTTTTATCAATTTGCCGGCACCGGTCACAAAAACCGTAGTGTTTTTGCGTTTATCTCAACTATTCGAGCCTACTAATGGGAGGTTATTTATCATTATTAGATATTATTTATTTATTTACATATTTTTATTTACATGCTCATTTACATTTATTATTTACATATTTATTTATAATTTAAACAATATGCCGATAAAGAACGCGATTTTGATTCGTGAACAGTAAGAAAAAGAAAGAGAAAATGAATACGATAATATAATAATAACAAATAAGAGCTGCATGTTTTATTTTACCCCCCGGCCCGTAGCGGTAGTTTAAGTTACTACGCAAAATAATGAAGGATATAACTCCTACAAGGTCTGAAGTAATCATATTTTTATACGCAGACATCAAAATGAAACAAAATGGCCTTTGCAAAAGATGGACGGGAGATATTTTTATCAATGAAAATTAAAAGTATTGTGCATCTGAAGACAAACACACTGCATAATACTACAGGAACAACGAAGTATCTGTAAAACTTACAGTAACACAGGCATCTACTCGTATAATTTCACGCCAACTCCCTTGCGGGGTAGGCAGAGATCACCGAGCGCCACGTGACTCGATCCTTACACAACTCACTCGCTTCTTTAATATACAAGCATATTCACACATATTTTTGAGGTTGCTTTAAGTAGGTAACCGACTATAAGTTAATAAGCTCATTGTAAGTTAATGCTAAGCAAGCTTCGCCTCGGAAAGTGGCTCCACTTCATTTCCCTTTCAAATGTATATTTGAGCCGCGGCATTATGCAAGGCAATTAGTTTTTTCATGGTCGCGGGGCGCGGTCTAGCGTGCTTCTTCAGTTCGCTTCCACTTCGACGCGATTACATCGATCAGAAAGCGCTCCGGATTATTCCTTGTATGTAACAAATAAACTTTCCTTTTAGACGCGGTCTTCTATACTCAGTAACTTTGCAACTAGGACCGTGTCAGTCGTCGGTCTCCATGTAGAAAATCTTTTTTTTTATACTACGTCGCCCACCTGATGCAAAGCGGTTACAGTAGCCTATAAACTCTTGCAATACATTTAGTATCACTCGCGCGATTCCACCTCTGCTGCTAACACAACAACTCAGGAGCTCACTGGTGACGTCACTAACACAACAACCCCCTAGGGAGTTCTTATTTGGCTACGTTTTCTGTGAGATGGAGGTACTTCCCCAGACGGGCTGCTTTGATGCGCCCTGCCTTTTTTAAAACACCCAGACCTACACAAACAGACATGTTCATGTACGCAAATGATTGTCATGTGCGGCAATTAAACCCACGAGCGTTGATGTCAGACGTAACAGCGCGTTTCACCACTGCGCTACAGAGCTCGTCAAAATAAGAAATTGTCCCAATATCGTGCTATATATTATATTCAGCAGAGATATTCAAAGTTTTTTGTAATATATTCATCTATCCATCCAAATATTTAAAAGAGGAGATATTTCCTCCTCTTAGGTCGTATTTGAAGCTAGGACCCCTCGATTACCGGTCGAGTGCACTTCCAACTGAGTTATCAGGAAGGTTCGTGATGGACGCACTTTTAAATTATATACCTATGTTTTGGTACATTGTATAGTTGCTAAGTAGAGTAAATCTTTCAATAACATCATGATTTACCTTATAACTTACCTACTTATGAACATGAAACTTACTATATTCCATTAGTGGAATTTAGTGTCACTTTTCGGCTCAATCATTTAATTTTAGCAGCTATTGTATTCTTATCAAAGTTACACGATTATGCCGAATGATGAAATGACCATCCTAATACGGACAATTTACTCTCTAGCTATCTATCTATAACTTCGCGGCAAGTAAGCAAAAGAACCGAGCGCCACATGACTCGATCCTTACGCATCTCAATCGCTTCTTTAATATTCATTGCTCTTCTCATGCACGCTCGCCGGTTTCTAATGCTCCTGACATCACCCTCTGATAAAACACGATCAATTTCGTCGCGGTAGATAAGTATTGGCCTTCCTCGGCTCCTACATCCTTCTACTTTAGCGCTAGTTCGTAATTCATTATTCCTTCATTATTTCCACATGTCCGAACCAATGGAGCATGCCCCTTCTTATTTTAACACCGACGCTCTCTTTCAGACCAACTCTACTTTACCATGTACCACTACATCAACCCTTACTCATCCCAATGCAAGGATACGGGCTTCCCTTCAATCGAAGGGGTTTAGAGTATACTCCATCACGCTGCTCAAATGCAGATTGGCGGAGGCCAGTGCCACAGACTTAGCTTAACGACTGTCATCTATCGATAACAGCCGGGACCGACAGCTTAACGTGCTCTCCGAGCACGGAGAAACTCGAGATACAGAAACCTATCCATATACAGACTGCGGTCAACGTTGCTTAACCTACGTGTTTGGTTAGAATGACACGCGCAACGACGCCATCGAGCTTTGTAAAAAAATACAATCCAACTTTAAGACTTTTACGTGCCTATATATTGACAAATATCTATTTAATAGCAACTAAATAAGTAGCGCCATTCTCAAGCGATGATCGTACATACTCTATTCAAATTATAATTTATCGAAAGTCTCGCTAACAATAAATAAATGTAATTGAAATTGCTAGTAAATAAAGTTAAAAATAAAGCAAGTTTATCATCAACAATGTACTCACTAATTCGTTCAGAATGAGCCCAAACTTATTACATTTCTTCAATTATATTACGTTTCTGCTCCATCATCAATTAAGTTAAATAAGAAATATCTACAATTACTCAAATATTTACAAGACATGATATGGAGCAAACGAATAAATATACAATGTAAAGTTAAATATTGATTTGCCAATTTCCAAAAGGCTCTTAACATATTTCATTACTCTCACTACTCCTCTATATGGCAGAGAAAATATAACTATGATACAACTACGAAATTACATTACAGTACATATAGAGAGATATACCATATTGCGCTTACATAAAAATCGAAGTATACATTAAATATGAAAACTTTAAAATTGTCTGTTGTTTTACATTTTGGGTCTCGGAACAACTACTGTCACATATATAACTTCAAAATTGTGTTGCGGTGTATTGTGGACTGTAGGGCAGACAGAGAGAGAAGAAGTAGTAAGTCAATATATAACACACACAGTTCTCTTTTGGTATAATTATCAACGCTCAGGTTAGAGGTACAAGACAAATCGTAATCAGTAGTTTCGAAGGACCTGACGAACCGGATTCTACTGCAAACTTCACTTAGTATTATATTGCTGTGTAAGTGCTATTATTTCGATCATTTTTTTGAAGTGTAACCTGCCAGTAATATCGCTCTACTGTTCTATAGCGCACGTTGAATGCAGCGAACTGAAATGATGTTTCAGAAAAAGTTTCCGCCCCGCATCGCTGTGTATGCGAGATGCGAGCACATCAAGCGAACTGGCCGCGCGCCAGCCGCCGTAGCTAGCTAACTTCCGATACTCTCCCGTATTTCTTTCAAAGCCCACCCGGGCTATACCGCATTGATTTGTGAAAACAAACTCGCAACTCTATTGCCTGTTGGGTCTTAAATAATGAGGAAGTCTTAATTATCTCTGAAAGCTATTTAAGACACTGAATTTAGAATATTTACGACACGCGGGTTATTATTATGACGCTTGTTTATGGACTCGGGTTTGTAAACCGATAAAAGAATATATTATAGGTATACATGGTAATTGAATATGTAATTAATTACCATCATGAATTATTAAAATTAGTGGCCGTCCGCGACTCTACCCGCGTCAAGTTTGGTAAAATAAAAGTAAATCATCATTATCATCAAATCGTCTACTGCTGAACATAGGCCTCACCTCAGACTTCCACAGCAATCGGTCTTGTGCTGCTTGCATTCAACGGCTCCCGGCGATCTTTACAAGATCGTCTGTCGGCTCGGAGGCCGTCCTACGCTGCGTTTTCAGGTTTGTGGTCGCCATTCGAGAACCTTTCTGCCCCAACGGCCATCGGTTCTCCGAGCTATGTGGCCTGCCCACTCCACATGTGCTCATTTCTGAGCCTATCTCGCAGAGAAACTCCGAGCATGGCTCCCTCCATCGCACGCTGTGCAACCTTGAGCTTTCGTATGAGGCCCATAGTGAGGGACCACGTTTCGGTGCCGTAAGTCATCACGGCAACACACACTGGTCGAAGACTTTCGTCTTGAGACATTGAGGTATTTTGGACGAGAAAGTCTTTCGCAATTTCCCAAACGCTGCCCATCCGAGTTGGATTCGACGAGAAACATCTTTCTCGAAGTTCGATCTACCTAGCAGGACTGTTTGTCCAGCTAGGTAGATCCAACAAGGACATACTCCTCAACTTCGAGAACCGATCTCCCAACTGAAACTGGAGTGGGTACAGCATGTACATTCGACATAATCTTCGTTTTGTCCATGTTCATTTTAAGACCCACTCGCTGTGATGCTCTGTCTTCTGCCCGTGGTTTCGTCACTCGGCATAGTTTCCATTATCGCTATAATAAACGTAAGCCTATCTCCATCTTCAGGCCCGAAATTACCGGATTATTCCACTATGTTCACCTAGGTGAATCTTTGGTGTCTTCATTTCACCTTGGAACCATATCACCTAGGTAAAATCATCCAGGTGAAATGATTCGACATAACCGGAGTCCTTTGTTCACCTTGGAATTTTATCACCCACAGAAACCGTGCTAGAAACTCTCAAATTAACAGACAACTTAATATTTAACGTTAATTAGACACATAAGAAACGTACACCAGTGTAAATCATGATACGTAAAAAAAAATCTACAATGATTTTGTTAACTAGGATATTATGGTAATTTATATTTGGCAACACTTACTGGTGTAATTATTAAAAAATAGTTGAGGGTAGTTTGGTTAGCCGCTACACCAAAATTTATTACGATATCATTGGGACTTCAGTCATGAAATGTAACTAATAAACAAACTGACGGACCATAAACAACTTTCGCATTTATAATATAAGTGTGGTTCACAAGCATTGGTAATATGAAGTAACAAGATAGTCAATACTCCAAAATTATAAATGTCAAAATACGTTTATTATGTTATCCTTATTTCGCGGTAAACCGAACACAACTATAGATTAGGCAGTAGAATAACATGCTATCTCGCCTAACAAAGCCGCAGATATTAGTCAGTAACCAATATAATGAGAATTATCTACATATTTATATAATGGTGTTCCATTATATAAATGTATAGATAATTCTCATTATATTGGTTACTTGATATGAGTATGTTCTTGTTACATTAGACGAGCTCAGTGGCTCAGTCGTGAATGACGCAACTTTGACCCCGACGCTCGTGGGTTCGATTCCCACACAAGACAAACATTTGTGTGCATGAACATGTCTGTTTGTCTTGGTCTGGATGTTTTAACAGAGAAGGGGCGCATCAAAGCAGCCCGTCTGGGGAAGTACCTACACCTCACAGAAAACCGCGGCCAAATAACAACTCCCTAGAGGGTTGTTGTGTTCCTGCTTGTGAGTGAGGTCACCAGTAAGCTCCCAAGGAGTAGCTGTGTAAGCAGCAGAGGAGGCATCGCGCGAGTGATACTTAATATATCACAAGCGTTAATAGGCTACGGTACCCGCTTTACATCAGGTGGGCCGAATGCTTGATTATCGTAGTTAGGGTTCCGTATCAAAGAAACTAAGGCTCCCGCTGTGTCCCTGTGAGGTCATTCAAGTGTTACGTAAGCACCAAAAGGCACATGGGGGGGCTCTGGATAATGATTACGTCAGCTATATTTATTTATTTAGTTTTTCTGTAACTCTTCTAGAAAGAACTAAGGGGGAGGCCTATGTTCAGCAGTGGACGTTTTTCGACTGATATTATAATGATGATGACTAGAAAGAACTAAATTAGGCGAAGAAATACTTATCTTTTCTTCGATATCATATTTGTTCGGTTCGGCATCATCGGATGTGACGTGTATTAACCCTTCGAAACCCGTGTGGTCGTATACGACCGCGAAATGTATGGGAAAACGTAAAAAACGTACGAAAATGTAACGGGTTCTGACTGCTCAAGCTAACGTTTGTTATATCATTCCTCTTTGGCCACTGTTAAAATGTTTAAAATAACGTCTAACATAGACAAATCAAATTTGTGCCAATAATTTTTCAAAACTTTACATAAATCTCTAAAATCACAAAGACACGACATCGAGCAGCAAACATCCAATGTCATCGAAAACTTTGAGTCATGGATTCAAGTGGTTTGAACTGAGAGCATTTATAAATGAGCACATTAATTTGTTTTTACTGTTTTACGTAGATTAATGTTGTTTTAAGTTAAGAAATAATAATAAATATTCCCTGTACATAAATATTTTTGTAGTTTATAAGTTATTTATTTCTAGTCATGATAACATTGATAACTGTTGCTCATGAATTACGGAAAAGAAACCTGAACAGATTAAAAATATATACCAATGTATACATAAAAAAAAACTGTTTACGTGTGCTAATTTGAATGCCCCTTAACAGGTTTCAACTAAAAATATAGATTTGACTTATTTATTTTATTCATATTTTTTATAATAATGTTAATAACTAAATAAACGAAACATGTTTTTGGCGTTTAGTCTACAGTGTAGTACGAACATAATGTTGACCGTTTATTCTTAAATTACGAGTGTTTATAATATTTGTAAGCGCTTGTATCTTGATTTATATATTACGAGTATACCACGTGTGTCAATGCATATGGTAACAGTAAACAATAAATAAAACAATGAACAGATGCATGCATGTAATATGCATCCATAATGTTGTAAAGGGAAGTAGGAACTGAATCATTTGAGATAAAAATAAATTTACATTTGAGTAGCGGAATAATGTTTGCGAATATTGAATTAAGTAATGTATTTATGGAATATCCGGAATCCGTGTCGAAACTGGAAGCGCCCGAAATAGCCCCTTTGTTATGAACTTCGGTGACAATATGAACTGTTTCAGATACAGCTTAATTAAACTCCCGGTCTTGTTACCGAGAGTCGCATACTTTGATCATATATTCTTCTTCTTCATCGAGCTATCCCGTTTCCTAATCCATTAGGATTCTGGCGGGGTCCGCTACCTAAGCCTAAGGACTTAGGCGAAGATACTGATTTTACGCGACTGCCGTCAAACCTCTACATCCCAGAGGGAAAACCAGATCTATCTTAGGTTATACACGTCTTTTGAAATATAATTTCTTGATGTGTGGGTTTTCTCATTACGTTCGCGTTCACCACCGAAAAAGTGATAAATATGTACATAAATCCAAAAACAAGAATTTAGTGGTACATGCCCCCGCTAGGATTCGAATCGGGGACCAGTTGATCAATAGGCCGTTTCCTTATCCACAGGGATATCACTGCTCTCATCATCATCATCATCACTTCAGCCTGTATTCGTCCACGGCTGAACATAGGCCTCTCTTCTAGAGTGCCACTTGTGTCGGTCCTGTGCCACCTGCTTCACTGCGCTAACTTTCATTATATATAATCATAATAATAAATATATGTTGTTATATACTAGTAATAGTCACTTTTAGCTTGGACCTTGCGATTTGGTTCAGAGATAAGTTGTGAGAATTGTTTATGATTTCAAACTTCTTTGCGATATTCGGTAACCCTAATAACTACAGTCTACAGCTATATTAATTAAATATCTATAAACAATTACCCAATGTAAATAAAACCAAAAAAATATCTCCATAAGCTACATATTCTAAGATATAAATTACTTAATATAGACAAGTAAAACGTAACACACAACTAAATTTGGTAATAAATTTCCTAAAAATGCATAACCAGAAATATTGGACACTAATGAATTAAGCAAAGGTAAAATAATGAGAATTGAATATAAAAATAATTTAACAATACTAAGAAAATTAAAAAAAGGAGTGCAATATCGCTGAAACTATTTGACAAGTCACACGAATTGTAAACAGTTACAAAAATTTCATACATGCTCCAACCTATACAAATCCTCCATTAAAAAACTTGTACCTTTGCCCGCTTTTATGTTGGCATCACTGCGTGCAGGAACATTAAGTATGCGTACAAAGTAATGCCAACATCACTGCAAGGTGGCAAGTTATAGTAAATGATCTGTAAATAAAATTTGACAATCTAACCGCTTTTAACTAGCTACGACAAAAGAGGAGGTTCTGTTCTTCGTGTATATTCATTTCCACGTGACTTGTTTTCTAACCAACACATAAAACCGAACCCAAAGTCTTTCTCCAGTATCGACCCATTTCTATTCTTCCCCTGCTGTCTAAAGTTCTTGAAAGTGCCGTTTATAGTCAAGTTCATGCCTACCTGTCCCGTAACAACCTTCTTTGTCCTTTTCAATCTGGCTTTCGCCCCAATCATAGCACAGTGAGCGCACTACTGAATGTCACCGACGACATACGCCATGCTATGGACAATAAAAAATTGACCTTGCTCATTTTATTAGATTTTAGTAACGCTTTTAACTCTGTCGATTTCGATATTCTTTTAGGGATACTTCGCTCGATTAATATCTCTCCCTCTGTGATTGCATGGTTCAACTCCTATCTTCGTGGCCGCCAGCAATGTATTAAAATCGACGAGTCACTATCAGACTGGACCGATCTACTGGCGGGTGTGCCACAGGGCGGCGTGTTATCCCCACTACTCTTCTCAGTTTTTATTAATGAACTATCTAAAGTTATAAATTCTCCTTACCACATATATGCAGATGACTTGCAAATCTACAGTCAAATCTCTCCTTTAAAAATTACTGAAGCATTCAACGACATTAACAGGGATCTTACTGCTATCAAAGAATGGGCTGACAGATATGGACTACTGGTAAACCCAACGAAGTCTCAAGCTATAGTGGTTGGTAGCAGACAGTTACGAAATAAGCTAAATTATGACGATTTTCCGATTGTTCGTTTTGATGATCACAAAATCTCTTTTATTACTAAAACCAAGAATCTCGGCCTAATCATTGACGAAACTTTGTCCTGGATCCCCCATGTTAACGATGTCAGTAAACGCATGTATTATACGTTTCACTCTCTTAGGCGACTCCAAAACTTTTTACCTTTCAAAACTAAAGTTACGTTAGCACAAAGCCTCTTACTCCCAATTCTCGACTACGCCGATATCTGTTATTTAGATGCGTCAGAGGAGCTGTTGAACAAGTTGGAGCGCCTGCAAAACTTGGCGATCCGGTTCGTGTTTGGTCTCAAAAAGTTTGATCATGTGTCCGAATTTCGTTCTCAATTGTAGTGGCTCCCTATTCGCCTTCGCAGAAATATGCACCGGTTAACTTTTCTTTATAAACTCTTCAATAACCCTAGCTCTCCCCAATACCGCAATTCTCGCTTCCCACTATTACTACCCCCCACGCGATCCCAACGTCCCTGTCATATCCAAACCTTGAATTATCCCATGTCACACACTAATTATTTCTTCAACTCTTTCACTGTTCGTGCCGCGCTGCTCTGGAACAAACTACCACCACAAATAAGGGACTGTCCATCAGCCACGACTTTTAAAAAAAGGTTAAAAGATTACTATATTTCTCAAACTCTGTAATTAAATATGTATATATGTATTTATTTATTTGTATATAAGTATATATATGTTGAAATATCTATCTATTGTATTTGTAGGCTATGAATGAAATTTGTAAATATTACGTATAATAAATATAGTTTGTTTTTTTATTCATAGCGCTATTTTTACCTACCATTTGTTTTTTTTTGTTTTTTGTACCCAGCCAACAATGATTTCTTTTACCGCCTGTGGGGTTGGCTGCAAGAGATCTCTTTTAGAGATAAGCTCACCTTTGTACACCTTTAATGTAACAATTGTACGTGTAATAATATGCAATAAAGAATAAAAACCTTATAAATTTACACATAAAAAAATTATAAATCTGCATATAGTTCGAGTGTAATTACAGTAATGATGCCATCGATGAAAGGGCTCCTAAGCTGAGATTGTTTCGTTATCTATTAACAGGCTGATAAAGGCGATTCTAATGTCTATTCAATGCTCTAACTATCCAGTGTTATCAACAGCATATAAAAACACTGTATTTTCTACGTCACTGACAGATAAACCGCGGTATCTCTTTATCCTTCGATAAATGCAAATATAAGTATGCCTATACAAGTACCCGCATGTATTATATGCACTTATTCGCATCGACCGGTTCTATTTCGTATGTGTCTCGTTGTTCCAAAACTATGCTCAATATTTTAAATATTATCGAATAAAAACTTAGTGAAACCGACTTTATTGGTGTTATTGTTAACATTGGTATGAAGCATCGTTCATGAATTCAACAGGCAACGAGACAACGGCAACGAACTGGCTACGACAACTGTGACTAAGGCACCATGCAGTAAACATCAATCTTTACGAAGTTTACGTATGAAGACATATCTATCCTGATAGAATACAGTTAAAGAATACATTAAGAATACATTTAATGTAACCAAATTGGTTAAAAATACATTTAATAAATTATATACTTACGCAAGAATATCAAATCACCTTTTTTAAAGTAGTTTAAAAATAAACAACATGCCATGCATGCCCACAACGAATTATCTCTTGTTCGTAGTGGTTTCCGGGTCGCTCGAATAACCCTAAACCAGGTTAACAAAAGTTTTGTATCAGTGGCCAAAAATGTGTAAAGAATTTTTCAAAGGACCAAGAATTTCAACAAAACACTATTTTAATTTGATATATCAGGAAACGTTTAAGTTATATTCTTATATAACTCTTACTTAAGTAGATTACCTACTTAAGTAAGAGTTGAAAGGTCACTGGCATTTAATAAATAAAAAGCGAGTGAAATTGAATTGTGTGGCGCAAACTACACGACTTTCTTATTATTATTTCACAGTAAACTATATTTTATAGACATGTAGCGAGGAATCAATTAGAAGTTAGAAATATACTCCCGGTTTCATAAATGAACTTAAAGATTCCGAAGTATTTTTGCAGCACAAAGGATTCGAAAACGCTAAAATGCCAGAGGTTAATGACGTCTGTATTTTTAACTTACAGTCCCAAACCGGTTTGGGTTCAAAAACCAGTTCACTGGAAAACTTTATAGGTAAATAATTAAAATCTATATATATACATTCACGCCAAGTCCTTTGCGGGGTAGGCAAAGAAAACCGAACGCCACATGACTTGCTCTATACACGCTTCACTTGTTTCTTTAACATTCATTAGGTGGTCTTTATCATACACGCCGGTTTTGTCACCACCTTCTGAAAGCAATTTAGTCGCATATTTCTGTAACCTATCGGCCATCTCGTAGAAACTTTACGAAGAAACTTCTTATAAAAATACCTCTTATAAAAACACCAGATCAAGACAAACAGACATGTCATGAACATCACAAATATTATTCCTATATAGAAATCTAACCCACTAGTATTGGCGTCAAACAAACTAATCACAACGCCATCGATCTCATTATAATTTCCAAAAAAGTTTTATTAATAACACTGAAATATTCATGCATAAACAAAAATTAAAATATCGATTGACACACTGAAAAGTAAAAGGCACTAAACTGTTTTGTCTTCGCTTATTTGTATACGAATTTTATTCATGCAAACAAAGTAAATGAAGAAAGAAAGCATGTAGAAAGAACCAGGAAGAAAAAATGACGAAACTGATACATTTCGAATGTGGAAGGGTGTAGGAACCGAGGAAGGCCGAGATTTGCCTACCATGACCAAATTGGTCGTTTTATCAGAAAGTGATGTCAGGAGCTCTAGGAATCGACGAGTATGTACCATATCGCCAGAAGGAGACTTTGTACAAAACTCGTCTGCGTGGGTGCCTCTGTCTCACCTATTTCTACTGCCAAGCAGCTGTGTGTATTTATATAGCTGTATTCCGGTTTGAAGGGTGAGATATGGCAGAGAAATTACTGAGTACTGTGACGAAATAGCCTTAGGTCAGATTGGCAGCGCACGAGTTACATCCTCACCGTGGTATTGCGAGCGTCAATGGACTGCGGTGACTGTTTACCATCTAATGCAGGCTGCATGCTTGTTTGCCAATCTAGTTGTATAAAAAAAATCAAAGCAAGTATGTAAGGACCGGCCTATGTCACTCGGTTCTAGCAATGGCTACTTTAAGACCAAGACAGGGTTCAATTCCTACATAGGACAAACATTTGTGTGCAAGAACGTATCCGATTTTCCGAGCCTGGGTGTTTTAAGAGAGGTAGGGCACGTCAAAGCAAGTAAACTGGGGAAGTACCTCCACCTAACATTAAACCGCAGCCAAGTAACAACACGGAGGGTTCGTGTGTTCCTATGCGAGTGAGTTAGGTTACCGGTATACTCCTAGAGAGTAGCTGTATTAACAGCAGGGGTTGCAACGCACGAACGATACTTCCTGTATTACAAGCATTCATTGGCTGCCCTACTGGCTGTCTCCTGACGTTATAGAAAAAACGGTTTGATGGAGTCATACATTATAGGGCGATTAACACCTACATGACAATTGCAATAATTTACAGACGTAATCCTTGTTTATCGAAACCTTTTTTAACCTAACCTATTCGTTCTAATTCTAACATAACTGATCTGTTTTGTTAGTGCCCGTAGAACATTTATTTTTCATTCAAGAAGTGTTTACTACGCCATATTTCGTATTCCAAACATCTCACTTTTATTTTTAGGACCATTATAAATATTCCATGTTATTACGGTAATAGATATTTGCGATAAATGTTGAGTGATTCATAATATTTGGGTTAGAGAAGATACTTATACCGACATATCTAATCCAGTTAATATTAAGAAGGGCGCCGTTTCCCCACACGTATAAATAACAACTTCCTCAATCGAAAGCGATTAAAAATTCAACCTTGATATTATGCGTAGTGTAAACAAGCGCGAGTTGGCAGTTGGCACCCATTTCCTTGCTTCGAAGGGAATCCAAACGATATTAGACCATTCTGTTCGAACATCGACATACTCAGCTGTTCGACGAGCACATATGAAGTACTTGTAACTTGAAATTTGTGAGCTAATTCATTTAGATATGCAGTCTATCCCTTTACTTTTGTCGTACAGTTAATTGACACTATAAAGGAAAGGAAATACTTTTCTTTGGGTAAGTAACAGACTATTAAACTCATGCAGGTTTTCTTCTTTGCGATATTTTGCTTTGCGTTTCCTAGTCCGGGGAATTTGGAAACGGGACACATTTTATTAACTTTCATATGTTTCATTTCCCATGTTGACCGTATTTGTTACATGTCACCTGACAGACAGACAAGGAAATTCTTGCACAATAAGTCTCATTATTATTGGATTCAAAATCAGCCTCACCTGTATATGGTGCATCTTGCTAAACAACAAACAAGTCTCTGGCGATGGGTAACCTACCCCCTAACACCCGGCCTAAGGAAGTACCTTCACCTTGCAGAAGATCGAAGCCAAATAACAATTTCTTGAAAGCTTGCTTTGTCCCTGTGAGTGAGTAATTGAGGTTACCAGTCCTAAGAAGTAGCAACAGGGGTGAAATACATTTATTTGCTGGCTAGGTCCGCTACCAAGGCCAAAGGATATGGCGAAGATACTAATTTTCACATGGAGCGACTCCAGCCCTTAGACCTCCATATCTCAGAGGGAAATATAGTTTCTTGGACTTTCTGGTTTTTGACAGAAACTAAAATATGTGAAAATAATGAATGAATCTTCACAGAAAAAGTAGGATAAATCTGAGCAAATATAATATTATTTGGGTTAAAACATCATAATTTTGCGTTAAGACATAACCTTTTAATGTTTTAACCCAAATATTAAAGACAATATCATTGAAGACAAAGTAACGACCAATAAGCAACGTGATAACAATTACAAAGGTTTTAATACCATAAATTTCTCTTGAAGCCGTAACTTTATCCAATTTATGTACCATTTTAAAAATTGTATGATATCACTGAAATTGTAGAGTTGTAAAGAATTATTTTATCGATAATTTATTTTTCATTAAATGCTATTTATTCCAAATCTTGAAATTTAAACATTCTCTCTGTTTTTGATCCGGCTTCGAATACTGGTGTGTGCACACCAGGATTCAAAGCCGTCTGCTATATCATGGACATGAAGGATACCACGAATGCTGGAGTTCCTTCCGTATAACTCCGCACATCCACCGGAGCATATTCATCTCAATCACACGCATCTCCTCCTCCTGTGCCGCTCAAGTACAGGCTACGCTTCTCTACCATGTAAAAGGACAGATCTAATGATGAATTTATAAACCTGTCCTTTCAGCTTAAGCAGAATTTCAGGGTTACAAATGGCACCAGCCATCTCACGCCATTTGACCCAAGGACAGATCTGGAATACTTACACCGTCTAGGGCAGCCCCTGCCGATATCTCCGCCTTTTCTTGCTTGTCATACTTCTTTTGTAACTATTTTGCCGTCCAAATTTTCCAAATCTCCTAACCATCTCAGCATACCATTTAAAACTGTTGTCACTACATCACCTTTCATTCCACATTATTCTCGTATCGTTATATTTCTTACTCTATCAATCATTCACGCCACACATACTCCCCAGCGCCCTCTTTTCAATAGCGTTGACCATACTTTCATGCTTCTTCTACCATACCCATGATTCACTACCTACATCAAAGTTGGCGTTAGTAACGTCAAAGTTGTCGTTAATGCACCCCGAATCCCCGTTCGAAATAGCAAGACGAGCTTTGATCGATATGTTTTCGCTCGTCAAAATCAGGTATAACCCACCATTGATACGGATTCCTGCTCTCACTCTTCTTTCAATATCTCCCTCACATTTCCCATCTCTCGTTCAGCAAACGCTACGAACAGCTACATAAGGTCAGTGAGTATTTTTACACCTTAATGCAGTTTCAATTAAAATAGTATTTAAACTCACAAGCGTATACAGAAATTACAGAGGGCTACTTGCATTACCAGAACAAATTCTGTAGTAAATATCACCACATTTTCAACTTTTTTGCATAACCCGCTGCTCAAGTGCATATATAGCTACGAGTATGACATAACTTGCATAATGGATTTCAAAAACTAGCTTTCATTTTGATTGATGAGTAGATTATTAATAAACCGCGGCAGGTAAGCATTGTGTAAACAAAGCGCTCGTATGCGAGGGCCGCGTCGACAGCTTGACGTAATAATAACGTGCCTGCCAACGCCGCCGCCGCCGCGCCAGGCCGCCGCGCTCGCCCGCCACTGTATTCCGAACGTGATGGGCTTGTAATGGACTTGTTATGCTAAATTGCTTTCAAGATGACCGTTACCCCTTATTTTGTTTGACCCAAAGATAGTATAATTAAATGCTATTCAGATCAATTTTTGAGATAATAAAAGTAAAATATGTTTTACAATCTTTTATTTAACTTGCCCTGTTAGTTTGCATGGCTCAAATCTTGGAAGCTAAAACAATAACACTTCCTGATATGCGATTGAACTCAAATTTGGCATATGTACTTGCTTATCTTCGGTGACAATGCAATAATATGGTACCATGAAGCTGGTCTGATGTTGAAGCTTCTAAACTTAATATGATAAGCCCATCGAGTCCACGCTCATTTGTTTTGTATTGGCAAACACTCTGGTGCTACATAATATCCAGGGCCTGAAGATGGACCCGAAAGGAACTCTGTAATGAAACCACGCATCCCTATTGAGTTTGGAGTCATTTGTTTTATCTATGGATAATGGAAGATAAAAATAGGAACTTCTTAACTAAACAAAGGAGTGCACCAAGGAATTGGATAGTTAAAAATGAATAGAACAATACCTTGCAATAATGAAGCAGTAAGGTAGAAATGCACAGATTACGAAAATAAAATTATATAAATAGCGTTAACAAAAAACAGAGAAAGAGGAATTTAAACTAAATACATTTCTTCCGTAACACTTGTTTTAATATTATTTATGCCTAATAAAATTACTATTTACGTTTTAGTAGGTACAATTGAATTATTAAATGAAGGCTTATTTTTAAAAAATATCTATATTTATTAATATTTTTATTGAGATTCAGTAGTCAGAAATGTACTTTTCATAAACCGTGTCAGTACAACGAAATGTAACTCTGCTCCAAAACCACATCGACGAATAAATTAGCGTATCCCTAGCAAGTTCCTAGTAGCATAGTCCCTAGCAGTTAGTACCCGCACCGATCAATCCCTATAGGTAGCGCAGCGGGGCGGTGAGCTAAGTAAGTAAGCTAAGTAGACACGTATTTGAGTGTGGGATAGATTTGAAGTTAAGAATAAATGAGCTAAGGGATGTAATGAATAATTAATGCTTAGATGTTTCTCGTGAAAATATATAAAGCCTGCGCTGAAAAGTAGCGACACCCAATTATTTTCCCGGTGACATGATGGCGCTGTTGTGACAGTAGAGTAGGACAATTATTCCAGCTCAACCACTGGTGTCTTCGCACTCCTCTCGCTCAATCTGTGGGGTGAGAGCATACGCTTTGGTGGGTCCAATAATTCTGTGGGTTCAAATGAGGTATTGGAATACAACATACGCTCACGAAAAGTTATGAAAGTCTTTTTTGTCCGCTATATTAAAAACCACAGCACAGGTTGCCTGGAAAAGATCTCTTCTAGAGATAAGCCCGCTTTTGCTAAAGTACTGTTAATATGTTATGAAGTAAATATTTGTTAATTAATTAAAAAATATTTTTTTTATTACTTTGCTGGTAGCTCATGGTTCAAAATGGACCAGCCATAATATCGCTAAGCAAGTATTTCTAGCTAATCACGATTTTTTACACTCGCAAAGTAGAATTTTGGTATGGAGCTCATAAACTGGTGGGGTAGTAAGAATTATATTGTCAATTGATGGTATTCATTGCTATACAGCACCGGGGATACTTATTATCTATGCCTTATTCACATTCCTGTTTCGTTTATAGAGATAAGTCGCGATGTACCTTTTGTGCAAAGTTGAGGGTAAGTACTTTGAGTAAAATATCTGGTCAAAAAAACTCCATTTACGGTCGTTCTTCAATTTCAGAACACGCCATTACCATTGCCAAGAGTGTTGGAATCCCTGGTATAGAAATCTCCAGCGGAGTTCAAGGGATATAGCCAAAGTGTCCTCTAATAAACTTTATGTGCTCATTAAAGCGAAGCAGTACTTCAGCTTACTTCAGCAGGATTAAAGACTTATGTTATACAAGCCACAAGTCAAACGGCACAAGGAGTGCTGAAGTTACCTCTTTGATGAGAGCACTTGGATACCAGCTTGGACCTTGTAATTTGGGTCAGAGATGTACCGTGAAATGATTGATTTGATGCCAATTGTTACATTCTATAACCGTACCGATAAAGTCAGCCGAAAATTTCTCCCGTAAACTCGTTGTAAAATGAACCCTGCTAATATTTTCCTAAGGGAATATGACAAGGAACAATGACTATAATATGAGCTTCTTCAGGAAAGCTATGAAGAGGTTTTTACAAACTCGGCAACGCACAGGAGCCTTCGCTAGTATTGTATGTTTTCGTGACTACTTACCATCAGACAAGCCGTCGTTTGCTTGTCACCTTAATGGTATAAAAAAGAACAATTACTTACCTTACTGTGTGCACTAGATTTTTTTCCTCTAGATTTTACTAGCTAGTTTAAACATTAAAATGTTAGGGAAGCGCAAAGATAAAAATGTTTTTTTTTTCATAAGATATTGTTACTATTAGATAGGAACATAACTAATTGTATAACAAGGCATTATTGTTTTCAACTAAACCTACACAGGGGCGGCAATGCACGTAAATGCAAGTGGTTGCATGGACAGCCACGAACAGATGGTTTTGTTGAAGCATCTCGCCTGCAAAGAGAGCCCTGGCTGGGCAATAGCGTGGGCAGCACAAAGCCCACCCGCCCTTTGTTTCCATTGCTCACCGCCGCGCCGCGCCGTACCGCGATCAATACCCCCTACAAGTCCAAGATACCCATTTATATCAACGCTCATAAGTTGAATAATTAACCTGTAATTTGTACATGGAAAATTAATGGTAATAACGTTTTCGCTGAGGGCAATCACGCTGAGAAGAATAGTAATTTGGGTACACCTTAATAAATATTATAGGTTAAGGCATATTATTTAAACAAAAATTCGGATAATGTAAAATCGTACTACTACCTATAAATATAAATGTTGCCCTTTGGGTTCATGTTCTATAACTTCACGCCAAATCCCTTACGGGGTAGGCAGAGAGAACCGAGCGCCACGCGACTCGATCCTTACATACCTCACTCGCTTCTTTCACATTCATTGCTCTTTTCATGCACGCTCGCCGGTTTCTAGGGCTCCTGACATCACCTTCTGATAGAACACGACCAATCTGATCATGATAGGTAAGTCTTGGCCTTCCTCGGCTCCTACATCCTTCCACTTTTGCATTGTATATCTGCTTCGTCATTCTTTCATCCTGCATTCTTTCTACATGTCCGAACCAACGGAGCATGCCTCTTCTTATTTTAACACCGACGCTCTCTTTCAGACCAACTCTGCTTCTAACCTCATCATTGCGGATACGGTCTGCAAGCGTTACACCACAGATTTTGCGCAACGCTCGCATTTCAACCGCGTTTATCCTACTTTCATGCTCTCTCTGCCATACCCAGCTCTCGCTTCCATAAGTAAGCGTTGGGACCAGCACTGCATTGTGTATAGCCAGCTGCGCCTTCTGGCTCAGGTTTTTACTGCCAAGAAGTTTTCCCAATGCTCCATTCACACTATTCCCAGCACTCACTCGCCTTTCCACATCTGCGGTGTACCTTCCATCCCTGCTGAAAGCGCATCCAAGATATACAAACTCATTCACTTGTTCCAACACTTCATCATCTACCGTAATTCTTACATTGGTTCTGGTTTCTTCTCTTTCAAATACCATAATCTTTGTTTTCTTCGCATTCAATAGTAAGCCTTCCTTCATACATTCGTCTTTCATCATTGTGACTAGTGTTTGCAGCTCAGATGGTGTTTCTGCTAACAGGACAGCATCATCTGCATACAGCAGACAGTTCACCACTAGGTCACCCATGCGTAATCCTACATTCGTCGATCTTATTCTCTGTAGACAACTATCGAGATACAGAATAAACAGCCTAGCAGACAACATGCAACCCTGTTTGACACCAATTTTGACATCAAACCTGGGTGACATGTTGCCATCTATTCGCACACATGCTGAGCAATCCTTGTAGGTGGACTGCACAGCACGCAGCAGTGAGCCGTCAATCCCATATCTCGGCAATATGCACCACAGTTCCTTTCGCACAACCCTGTCAAATGCCTTCTCAAGATCCACAAAACCGCAGAAAACCTTCTGGTCTGTGGCCAGATGCTTCTCTACGATATTGCGGAGCGAGAAAACTTGATCCGTACATCCCCTTCCATTTCGGAATCCTCCTTGTGCCTCCCACAGCATTTCGTCAGATTTCACCCTCATTCTCCTTTCAATTATCTTTCCATATACTTTTGCTGCTAAGCTGATCAAACTGATGGCCCTATAGTTGGCGCAGTCCATGCGCGATCCCTTGCCTTTATACAAGGGTACGATGACTGCGCGTCCCCAGTCCATTGGGACCCTTCCAGTTCTCCAGCAAAGGTTGATAAGTACCAGAAGGCGTCCCGGACGTAAGTGCCACCTAGTTTGATCATCTCAGCTGTAATCATATCAATTCCCGCAGACTTTCCATTTTTCAAACTTCGTATCGACCATTCTATCTCATCCATAGTTATACCTTCATCGGACGCCGTCAACGCGGAGTGAGCATCAGACTCACTCTCATTGTCAGCGTCCGAGGCATATTCGTACATTTCTTCAAAATATTCACTCCACCGTTCTAACACTTCCTGAGTGTTTGCAAGAATGATACCAGCTTTAGACTTAATCTTGTTCATACTGGATGCCGACGAACCACCCCGAGACTTCTTTACCTCTCTCCAAAAGAGTTTGGTATTTGCCTCGAAGTTTCTCGTCAGCCTCTCTTCCTCATACATAATTTGTCTTTCACGCTTCTCTTTCACTAAAGCATTGGTTTCATTCTTGCATTGACGGTACATTTCTTTCTTCTTCTCTCTCATACTTTCATTTAAGGGCAAAGATGATACATAAACCAGCCACGCTTTCCTCTTTCTTGCTACGGAGGATTCAACCTCCGCATCCCACCAGGCATCCCCTTTCAATGTTTTATGCCTCTTTGCGCATCCACATGCTTCTTTTGCACTATCCACCATACTTTCTTTCAGAACTTTCCAGCAATCATCCACATCTGTGCCATCCAGAACATCCCTCACAGACTCCCAAAACTTCTCTAGTTCTTGGGCACACGCTGAGCTTACGGGAGCGTATGCTGCAACCAGAAATACTCGCTTGATGCCCAGTTTTATACGAACCCAGAGAAGTCTAGGCCCTACCAAACAGTAATCTTTCACACCAGGGGCTAAGCGAGAGGAGAGTATGACACCTACACCAGCACTGGCATGATCGTCCCGGTCTACACCAGACCATAGGGCCATCATCCCATCGGGCAGATCATCGGTGTCGCTCCCCTTGCGCTTAGTCTCTGTCACACACAAAGCATCTAAGCGTCTCTCATTCATTACGTCCATCAGCTCATTCATCTTATCACTCAGTCCACCTCTCACATTCCACGTGCCTATGCAGCACTCGGCTCTCTTCGACCCGCCGTAATTGGCGCTGCGTGGTGGGTGGCGGCCCCCACCGCCGCATGCACCTATGTTCGCACCGACGGGGGCGGATCGGTGCGCGTCGCCTCCGGGGGACGCCCTAATCCGCACATCGGTGCGTTTTCGGTCCAGAATTGCAATCTACTCGATTGGCAGGGGTCATTGGGGGGGTGAACGCTCGTAATACACTGGCGCGATGCCTCCGCTGTTGCTCTGGTGATCTCCCTCGCACGCAGGAACACATCAACCCTCTAAGGAGTTGTTATTTGGCTGCGGTTTTCGCTCATCAAACTTACTAAATTACACTAAAGGTCAAAATCCGCAGGAGCGGGAAAAGGGATTTTTTGTAACGTTTGTGTTTGTATACGTGCCAAACAAAGAGAGATCGCACCGCGCCAGATCGCTGCTGCTTTCCCGCCCCTGTGGGTTTTGGCTTTAAATGAAGGAACACTGAAGTAAAGGAAGCTACTGTTTCAATGTACTGTGGTGAATATAAAAAATATGCAAATTACCAGTACGTACATTACATATAATTATAAAATAAAAAATAATATATACTGGTTGTGCTGGCATTTTACCTAATGGAAATATGAAGATTTCCCATGTGTTTTTTTAAATTATTGCTCGACGAGCTCAGTGGCGCAGTAGTAAAACTCGTGGGTTCGATTCCCCCGCAGGACAAACATTTGTGTACAGGAACATGTCTGTTTGTCTTGCTCTGGGTATTTTCTTTGTGTATAATATGTATTTACAAAAAATAAATGTATTTACGCATGTCTATTACTTGTCTAGTACTCATAACACAAGCTTGGCTTACTTTGGTGCTAGGTGGCGCTGTGTAATTTGTCCGATAATATTTATTTTATTGATTAATTAAAAAATAATCCGATTCGATTAAACCGGAAATCTAATCAGGGCTTAGTTACGTCATGGCTTGTGGCATACCCACTATAAAAAATAGGATGAGTGACGTTAATTGTTTGGGAGAAAATAGAAGCCATACAAAGAGGAGACGCATCCTCTCAAAAAGAAACTGGCTTGTTTAGAACGACTAAGTCCTTGACACACATGAACAAAATTTAAGTTTCCACTACACGGCTAATGAGAATAACTTCCCCTAAAATAGGATGCTATAAATGTGTAACATAGAACCTGATTTACAAGCAGTAAAAAGAAACGTTGCTAGATACTGACGTGTTATTGTATTTTTCTACATAACATAATATAAAATCTGTTTGTTGAAACCGCTGAAACTCATTGTTCCAATTACATAGGGAATGGCGAAATTTCGGCGGCGGCGGCAGAGAGAAACGGGTCATCAGTGTCACGGTGACTGGAATCGCGCCAAATGTGGAAGACGACGCGTGCCTCTCCCCTCGCCTCAACAAAATTCCACATTTGTCGTTGTTTTCGTTGGTTTACTTTGGGGTTCCTTATATACGTAAATATTATTGTTCAAAGGCTATAAAGTGGATGTTGATATTTGAGATCAATAACCTGAGGATCGTTTGAACGGTCTCTATAATAGTTAGCACATGTATGATTTTTTTTCAAATGTGTTTTTTCCCGGCAGGAGAACGTCTTCACTTACCAAATTTCAAAGACTGAGAAGAGATAAACTAAGTGCTGTGAATTTAAAGGCTTACATTAGAAAAAAATACGTCGATATCCAAATTCTGAAATTTCTTGATTGTATCTAAAGACTTCAAAAATGTTAGTGAGATTTATCTTAGTCTGAAGAGTTATTATTGGACATAGTTTCCAGCAGTGATTTCTGATAGGCATGGGTCGTACTTGTACGGCCATAGTAAACCATAGATCAAGTAATAGCTATTCTCAAATTGAGTCATTTGTGAATACTGTCTGTGCAAGCCTTGGGCCTCAAAAAGATGTATGTAAATGGCCTTGTGTCTGGAGAAGGCGATGAAAAGACACGTGCATAAAGCTTGATATCTTTCACACTTGAATCACGTTATAATTCATTCACATTATCAGTAAATGCCTTCGTTTTGAGTACACTAACATACTTTTTGCCAAATAACAAAATGGGCTGGCCAGATATTGAATGTTTACCACTGGCAAATAAAAAAAAACAAACTTTGATGTATGTACGCATATTAATAAACAATAAGAAACACACTTGTCCTTTCCCTCTATTTTCTAAAACCATGAAAAAATATATTGAACAAATATGTACGTACATTGTGTCCTGATTTAGACAACGACGATCAATGATGTTATTTAAGTACTAAAGTGTAGTAAATGTGTTCATAGTTATTACACTTGAGCAGTTGCACTGTTAGCCAACTGATGTTAAGTATTATTTTACTATTTAATTTTTCTCAATATGCAAGTGTAAGGCTATATATCACACGATTGTGTGGTAAATAATGTTTTTTTTTAATTCCTAAAGATAAAATTAAATTAATGTAGCAAGGTTGCAAGTTATGGCAGGTTACGTTAAAAACTTACCAATAGACAGACCTAATTTTTGACCTTTTATAAGATAAAGATAAAGATTTTTATCTTTATCTTTATCTTATAAAACAAAGTCGTGTTAGTTACACCATTTATAACTCGAGAACGGCTGGACCGATATTTATGATTTTTGTGTTTTTGGATTTGTCTTCGTCGGGAATAGGATAATAAGTATTAAAAGAATTTATACCATCTAATAAGTTAACACACCATTTATTGATCCTGAGGCGGTACGAAGTTCGCCGGGTCAGCTAGTATATAATAAAAAAAAGATAAAAAGAATATGGTGCAACTCCATTCAACCGCCTGTCTATCACAGCCTTTATCCTCGACGTTTTTAAAGCGAGTTGTTTGTATACTTATTAAAAGTGACATAAATCCTTCACAATGATGATAGTAACTGCACTTATTTGAAAAAATCGTAGAAATATCTTTACAACCAAACATAGGAAAATATGGAACTCTCAGTAAACGAGTCGTACTCTCTTTTGCTTATTTTATTTTATTCTATTCCGCTTCGTTTACTTACGGCAGTTTACTTACACTAGCTACGAGTATTTTCCTGTAACCTAATAAGTAGATGGAACGTTGAAGATTTGCATGTAAATAAATGAGTCGTTACAGCTGTTAATCTTACTGAAGCGATGGTGAACGGTAAGAGATAAATGAAGCACAATTTATTAAAAAGACAAAATAAAAATTATTTTTTTGCCATTGGAAATTCGCGATCATATAGAGATGTGTCTTAAAATATTTATATAAAATGACATTGTATCCTATTTATTTCTCATTCTTTTCATTTGACTTTTTTAATCTAAATTAGTTAATACAGTAATCCAATCGGTGAAGAAAAGTAATGACAATCGGTGAAGTAGAACAACCAAAGGAGATTTACCAATACATGCCTTTTTTATATTGTCAATTGATATATGTACTTTATAAGGCAGTTAGGAACTATTTTGCCCACTAATCGTCAACCGATTTTTTTATTATTTAATTTATATGATTATGCTCCAACTTCGACAATTGGGGACAATAATAACGATGTTGAGTAATAAAATTAGAGATATATTATTGAATGTGATGTGATAATTTCCAGACATATTTGTCGGTTAGATAAAAATCTCGGCATACCTAAGCCTTTTTATAAAGTATTTTTGATGTGCCTTTGGACGATATTTTAGGACAAGGCCAGAACTATATCAGGCAATTTATTATATAATTGAATATAATTAGCTACAAACAAAAACAATCCAATTTAGAGAACCGATATATCAGCTTATGCAACTTATTCCTCTTTCTACGATTTCCACTCAATTTTGAAAACAACATATTTATCAACATATATTATGTTTTCATAAATATACTGAATGGTAATCGTGAATATATTTATTTCTTTGAACAGTTCCCTAAGTAACTACTCGGACCTGTTTTATGAGACAATATTTGTTTCTATGTTAGGCACCTTTTTCACAACAACGTACGAAATAATGCTGTGAAAGTAGCTAAAAATAAAAATATTTAGCGTGTGTTCCTTTAAGATACATAAAGCCAATAGTGCGTTTTGTCAACAGTTGAGCTATGCCAGCAATTTGCCAGTAAAATTTCAAATAAAGCTGCGTGGCGTAGTATACTTTAAACGCCATCAATTGAAGAGAACTCGTATCCCACCAAGGGCATGAATATAATATGACATTTGACGAGCTCGGTGGCGCAGTGGTGAAACGCGCTGTCATGTTACTTGACACAAACGCTCGTGGGTTTGATTCCCACACAAGACGAACACTTGTGTGCATGAACATGTCTGTTTGTCTAGGTCTGGGTATTTTTAAATGTATTATATGTACGTATTTACAAAAAGAAAATGTATTTCCGTATGTTTATCAGTTGCCTAGTACCCATAACACAAGCTCCGCTTACTTTGGGGCTGCATTGCGCTGTGTAATTTGTCCGACAATATTTATTTAATATTATTATTTATAATATGAAGCGGTATCATCGTAGTTATTATTATTGGGAAGGTGGTGAGAAGAAGGAAGATGAATCTGCTGAATCTAGAAAAAGATAAATACTCGTAGCATGAATCAGCTGCAATTTTAATGTAAATTATTACGGCATACATGCCAAGTACTCTCAATTGAATGGTAAAGGCACTGGCGGAAATCTATCAGACTTACGAAAGTCGGTCACGGTTACAATATTGGAAGACTGCCAATGAAAGCCTCCCGGTACCTATCCGAAGAGACCCGCCAGAACGACGCCTGGTTATTTTTAAAACAAACTTTGGCTGCTCATGTTCAAGCTGAAATTAATCATGAAATTGGGGAAAACAGGGTTGGAATAACAGAAACATGTTTTTCTTAATTTCATGATTATATTTGGCTTTACTATAACTTTTACAAAGCTTGTTAAAATAAATTTAATGAAAAGAGTGTTTTAGACAACTTTTACACTTCTACAAACGTTTCAGGATATAATGTTATGATATCATAACAACTTCCCGGAAGCTTATTGTGTTACTTCAAAAGAGTGAGATTACGAGTATACCCTTGCGAAACTACAAAGTTCTGACAAAAGGACATGAAGGCAAAAGTAAAAGGTCTGCATAGATTTAAACTCAGGGCTAACGGCCTATCCTTACCGACGCCACCGCCGTTTTGGTTCCTCCAAATTTACAGTAGAATTACAAGTAATAACATACTCCCATTAGGATTACAAAAAAAGTAGGCCTACAAGAGAACTCAATACAAATCGTAATTTTTGCTGATATTATCTTTATCGGTTTCAAAGAACAAACGAACTCTCACATCAAAATAATAATAATTACGAACATTTCCAAAGAGGGATTTAAGTCTATGAACGATCTCTGCCAACAGTCAAACTTTTTATCGTACTGCGAAGAGGAGCGTTTATCACTTGTGTATATGATTGTTACTTTGTGGTGCTGTAGAGATGAAACGTGTCATCCAAGTTTATTGATTCTTACAACTATCAATTTACCTTCAATCTTGTAAATGTCACTGAAGACATGACAGTAACCAAACTTTAAGCATCCACCAAACGACATAATGTGATGATGGAAAAAAGGAAGTTGACCTAGTATATACCATGTGAGTTATCATTAAATATTAGTGTTCCGCGAAGTGTGTGCCGCGGCACAATGGTGTACCGTGATCATTAGCTGATGTGTTGCAGAAAAACGTCGTCTAGTTTCATCGGAAAGTTAACTACATGGGTGAGAGTTATGCGAACTTATCAAGGATTGTAACAAATTGACTACTTTATCTTAGTTAGACATAATCACATTTCTTATTGGAGATATACCTAAATATTCAATAAAAATTTGGTTTTCCCATGGTGAACACGTAACATTTGTTAAATTGGTAGGCGTGCCTTGAACACAAAAAATTTACGGAACACTGGAACAGGTCTTCAAAAATCATGGCTCGAAATGAAGCGTTAAATTTAAAATGCTTGATAAGTTTATTTCAATTTTTACAATACTTAGGTTTAGAACCAATGTTAACCACGAAGGCAATATAAATAATTTATTCCATAAATAACACATAGTTAAATAATAGACAAAACTATGATTATACATGTGGATGAAGAAACCACTATTGTTATTATTAATAGGAAATAGTCAAGGAATTAAAAAAAAGACATTAACAGTGGATTTGATAAGCTGTACCATTTAAAAGTAAATAAGATGTTGTTATGTTACCATATACTAGTTGCCAGTCAACAACACAACACAAAAACAAAAATTAATAGTAAGGTGTACAATAATATTAACAACGTATATTATTTGATATGACGTCATAATAACAATTTTCTATTTTTTGATACTAAAAGTTTATTAGTGATTTTTATTCGAAGATATCTAGATTTATTTGAAAGATATATTGTATCATCCTAAATAAGTAAAATAACTACTCCAGTGGCTTAGAATGTCAATAGCCTTACCAGTTTACTTACTAGATTATAAAGGACAAACTAATTGCATTGTTCTATCTGATTTAAACTGCTCACCAACCAAACACCAAACAAACCAAAATATTCAAAGCTTTCCGGGTTATGAACATAATTATACTACAATTATTTTTAGAAAAACACAACATTGATCTTTTATGTTTTAGCATTCGATAAAAAAGAGTGAAATGTTATTCAACATTATATATTTAAACGATCAATTCTTGCATGTCATAAATATATCTCGTGTATCTCGGAAAAGACAATTTAGATAAAATATTGTATTTAGATAAGGTTTTGCTTTTTAAGTTCATCTAGGTATTCATAGAGAATAACAAACGCTATTTTACACAAAACACCAAAAAAAAAAACGCAGAGCGAAGCTTGGTTAACCAGGTAATAGTTACAAAATAGTTGTTTTAATAGAGAGTGTTTAATAAGAGATCGGTCGAATTGGTGTTAAAAATTACAAAGCCAAAGAATTTGATAATTGTTAGGCTCTCTATTGAGTGCACTATCGCGGTGTCTTGTGCTGAATTGGAGAATTATACAATTATTTGTGTACCTCCTAGTGAAGATTATTTGCCATTTGAGCAGATAATGGAGAATATTTTAGGAAACGTTTTTATATGTAAGAAAAGACGTAATAGTATGCGGCGTTTTCGATATGGATATATTAGTAGAAGCACAGATAATTCTAAATTTGAAATCCTTTCTGATAAGTAGATGTAGCCTACTTTTTTTAAATAGGTACATACCTATGTTCAATATTTATATAAAATTATATTTCTTAAAATTAGCAACGGAAAGACACGTTAGACATGAGCTAACGGGATTGTAGTTATTGAATTTAATGGCAAAGCTATTAAAACAATATCCTTAGAATCAGAGTCAAAGTCAAATCGTCGACTAGGGAATTCAACATACTTCATATACAGGGTTAAGTGTTCAAGTGCAAAATATTGTACGGGAATATTACTGTACAAAAGCTGCAAGTGGCACTTTCGACCCGGCTATAGTTGATTTAATTTCACACACTTTTGCCGAAGGTCAAGCCTATATTATCTTGAGATGGGTCAGGTCTCCAGACGGATTAATTATCAGTAATTTAGATCACCGTAAGTTACTTATTAGTCCCCGCGATATTTACTCCCTCAATTAAATGGCAAGGTTGCGAAATTGCCTTTTCAATTACTAAAAAGTGCAAAATAAAAATCCATTAAAATACAAAAGCCCCACTGTGTAAAAAGCGAACTTAAAAACCAATATGTTCCACTTCACTCTTTGATCCCACAACTCCCAAGGTTGGACTTTACCTATCAAACTTTACACAGTAATTAATGATATCGTGCAGTCAAAGACGTCCATTTATTTGGTTAAACATAATTTAATATATATTATCATTTACAGTAAACTGTGCGATCAGAGACTGAAGAAGACATCTTGTTTCTACTCGTATATACGTCGGGTGACTACGACTATCATACATTAAGGTGCGTATTACGTGAGACGGTTACACTAGACCTATATGAATACTTGCAAGACAAGGAGATTCGCTTGCACGTTGCCATACTACTGGCAGGATTACAACGACCCACCAAGGAATTGTTATTTTAAGAAAATATCCTTGTCAAGAACCCATCCCGTTTAGTTATATATATTTTAGTCTGCATCTGATTATTTCTTTTTCACATTTTCTTTTGCATTAATCACTAACTTCTCACCACTAATGTTCATATTTATTTTTCCGCTCGAGGGGATTTGTCCAATTATACAAATATATTAAAAGTACGTATACATTGGTAGTAGTAGTGGTAACGGTTGAGTTTAGGTACTTAGGTTTGATGTCAGTTTTAGATAGACTTTAAATAGGGTTTACGTCAGCCTTAAGCTTACGATCGGCTTCGGCTTAATTCTATCAATTTTTTCTATCTAATGTGAGCAAACACAACTAAGGCTTATTTATAAGTTTTAATTAATTAAACTATCAGGAAAACAAATTGTATTAATATATGTATGTAATAATTTTAACAAATGTCTCTTCCTCACAAACGATACAAATCTAGAAATTATTGGTTTAGGACTGTCTTAGTGATTTAACAAAACAATATCCAAAATGACAGCGTTTTAGACAAATTTGAACATATTTGAATCACTAAAATCTAGCTGCATGACGAGACAGAGTCTTGCTTGATATTATTTGATGTTGTGATCTTATTATCGTTACATTTGTGTCAAACCTCAGCGATTTATGAAATGCGTCAATATTGTTTATCTATAATGTTTTTTGTAAACTGGTGTAATAAATAAATAAATAAAAATAAAATATGTTTTTTTAATTTCATATCCGTATATTCTTCTTGAAATATAGACAGAGGAAAAAGCCCCGGAGGAGTAAAATAAAAAAAAAACGATAAAAATTTAGAGGTGAGAATTTAACGATTGTTGCAATTGTGGGGATAAAATAAATAACCAGATGCAGGCTAAAAAAATATATACAGCATGGGTTCTTGACAATGACATTTCATTTCGTTTTGTAATATTGAAGGTATTAAATTAAGATCGTCTGTTGTTGCGACAGGCCGCGAGCGTCTAGCATTCGTACTATCGACGCCATTTGTTTTTTATTCATTGCACAAATGAAAATACGCATACGAACCAATCAGTGTACAAAACATTCGACAATCTTTTTCTATCTATTAGATACACATGAACGTAGGGTTATCTTTTTCTGTTTAGTTTCTCACAATTAGTAAAGTAAATAAAGTAGAATCAAATCTACGAGTATACTATTGAAACAGACATAAATGGACGACAAAGTCGCGACGTGATCGTGTGAAATTTCCCTCGACACTTACCAACATTGCCGGGACAATGCCCTTAAAATTTTGTGATAATTAAACACAGAGAGAAAATAACACCAACTATACAGGCAACTTTTTAAATGTCGACAATTAAAGACGAAATTAAATCTATGCATAGATATGAAGTGTTTGATGAGGAGTTGGAGCGTTAGTAGTGGGTCTGGCAATGCGCTAATCATACTTCCTTTCATAAGTTAATAAATTCAGTTGTTATTGTACAGGAGTTAAGATAATTACAGACATAATTTGATCTAAACTGCGTGCTTCTACCACCAGTTAGTTCATGAAAACTAGCGCTGACTGGTACCAACCCACACTACCATTAGTGGATGCAGACGGTCACATGTATCATATTTTACATTAATAATGAAATAATAATAATAGCAGACGGGATGCTGTACCTACGGTAGTGAGCGAGTACCGACCTTTGGCCGAAATTTAGCTATAAAATTGACTTGTAATGTAAATCACATTTGTTAACTTAAAACACGCTTTAAAGCAAGACAAAATTCGGGTCACTTCTTAATAGTAAATAAACTGTAGAGGACTACTACTACTACTTGTACTATTTCTAAAATCACAATATTATCATCTTTTTGCATGAATTTTACATACGTAACACATACGTATTTTTTACCACACAATCCAGCCTTAATTCCTTTGTTTTAGTGTGATAGAGATTTTTCCTGTCTTAAAAACACCCAGACCAAGGCAAACAGACATGTTCATGCACACGAATGTTTGTCCTGTGTGGAAATCGAACCCACGAGCGTTAGTGTCAAAGTCGCGTTATTAACTGCGGCGCCACTGAGCTCGTCGAAAAAAATTATAAATTATAGGTATTATGTGAAGTCAGAATAAAAGCGTTCCTATTTCTAGAAGTAGACATATCTAAATGAAGATAAGTACCTACATATATATATAGTTAATCAATAATGGATACGTAGAAAACAGTAGCGTGGCTTTGTTGTAAGACAATGGATCAATATTGTAATGGGAAGTCAGGTACGTAATAGTCTATGCCATCAAATTGCTCTGTAGTCGATAGCAATTACATGAGTTCATAGGGCTGCCAACCAACCTATACTGTACTCTTATTCAGTAGAGCCACAGTTCCTGCTGGCGACAGAGAATAGACACTATGGTAAGTAGAAAACCATTCGGAGATAGATACAGACAGACAGGCTATTTTTTATACAACGAATCAAAAAGTAGTCAAGGTCGTCTATGATCAAAGGTTTCTGCGCAAGAGATTTGTTTTTATATATGGTATATAAATTGGTGCGGTAAGTATATGAAATAACCTACCCCAAAATAATTATAAAAAAATACGTTAAAAACGACTACGATAAAAATGCGTCCAAAAAGGTATAAACAAGATTTCTAATGTCATATAGTTAGTCCGTCAAGTTATCAATTACATTATTTAATTCTCTCTATCAAATTCATTAAACTTCATTAAAAACCTACGATTCCTTCTCTATGATATTTCTTTTGGTCCTGTTCGACGTTACTTTCCTATTGCCCACGTTGTCGAAAACGTTGCTTATTTTATTGTGTTAATAGAGCATCTTTAAAGCAAAAGCCAACCTCACTTTCATGTGGTGCTCCCTTTTCATTAACACAAGAGGCTTAAGTGAACGAGAGGTAGTTCACAGAGATGTTTGACAAGGAGCGGCATCTCTGTCGAGTTTCAGTCGTACAGAACCACAAAGTGTATAAAACACCTAGTAATTCCCTGAAACTTAGTTGAGTTCTTGTGAGTGACTCAACAGGAAGCTTCTGAGCAGATGTTGCGTTGGCAACTGACGAGCTAAGCGCTTGGCATGAGGCGAATGGTATTCATACCCATCCAACGTGGTAAAAAACATTGGAATGTGGATTTTATAGAAAAGAAGATTTAAAACAAATATACTAGTTATATAAACCCGTTTGAAATAAAATACTGCCTCGAAATGTGTTTGAAGTAGGTAATAAAAACTATATTATAGCTATACGCAAGTATTTAATATATATATTTAAAGTAAATGATATCTCCTGTCTTGTTTCTCTGAACGACGAAATTTTCTTTCATTGATCTTTGTGATATAGATATCTAATTAAACTTTTTTTGTAATAATAATTAAACGTTGCGATGTGGGTGCGATCAAAGTTATTTACCCTCATAGGAAACAGTTACCGTAACTCTTATCACTGCAGAACATTTAGGTGGCTACATTACAATTTACAACCACCATTGTCAATCAACGCATTTCTCCGGACCGTATTCACAAATTGGAACTATACAATATTGTGGTTTGGCTGCAGTTTTCTTTAAGGAAAATATACTTGGCGCGCTAGACCGTATTCTCACTTAGCCCTATTTAACCTCTCTTTCTCTAAACCCTTGTAGCGTTTACTTTAAATGTCATATGACAAGAATATGATGATATGTTAGTAGATTGAAAAAGGTCCTGAACGATATTACGAGTGTATCTTTATTTACCAAAATGTATATTTATATATTCATAAGGGCAAGACTCACGTACCACAACCAAATTGATCGTGCTCATCAGAAGGTCATGTCAAGAGCCCTAGGGACCGGCGAGCTATACCGTGCATGAAAAGAGGTTTGAACCTTAAAGGAGGGAGACGTGTATGGATCGCGTTTTGTGACGCTCGAATCTCTCTGATTACTATGATTTTGACGAGCTCGGTAGCCCAGTCGTGAATAACTCGACTTTGACACCAACACGCGTGGGCTCGATACCCACACAAGATAAACATTTGTGTCCATGAACACGTCTGTTTGTCGTGGTTTGGATGTTTTAAGAGAGGTAGGGGGCATCAAAGCAGTCCGTCTGGGGAAGTACCTCTACCTCACAGAAAACTGCAGCTAAATAACAACTCCCTTGTTGTGTTCCTGCGTGTGACTGAGCTTACCAGTAAAGCTCCTTGCTGTGTAGCAACAGAAGAAACAGAAGAGGCATCGCGCGAATGATATGAGTATGACTTAATATATTACAAGCGCTAATAGGCTACGGTAACTGCGTTACATCAGGTGCGTCGTATGCTTGTATGCCTCCCGAAGTTGTATAAAAAAAAAGAAACATAAACCCCGTAACGGACCTTGCGTGAACATATAAATAGATTGACAGGGAAGTATCTCCACTCACAAAAAACCGCAGCCAAATAACAATTTCCTGGACAGTTGATGTGTTCCTACGTATCAGTGAGATCACCAGTAAGCTCCTAAGGAGTTGCTATGTTAGCAGCAGAGGCGGCATCGCGCGAGTGATACTTAATGTTTTGCAAGCGTTCATAGGCTATGGTAACCGCTTTACATCAGGTGGACCGTATACCTTCTGGAGTTGTATAACTAAATAGATATTTATATATATTACTTATTATATTAGGATACGAAAATCCCCAAAAAAAACCAAAGTGACATCATTAGACTTTCAATCATATTTCACAGAGATTTCTTTTAGTAAGTATACAATTTTAAATATAATTTATAAGATTGAATATAAGTCATCCAATATGTAATTAAAATTTTTTTACTTATGTACTGTTTCTGATAAATATATTTTTTTAATTTTTGTTGTATGGAATCCCTGTACAATTGTCAAACTAAAGAAAATTTCGGTAAATCGTTTTTTCCGGTCTCTATAAACGTTTCTGAATTTCGACCAACATCTTGATCACAATATCTTTTTATCAATCTTCGATCACTCGAAAGTAAAATTATTAAATCTGAAACTCGAATTGAATTCAATTTATAGAATGTATAGTAAGTAATAAGTAGTATTTGAATAAAGTTATTTGAATGATCCAAATTACAGCAGATTTTTTCGGCATATTTCATTGAAAACTGGATTTTAAATATAATATAATAAGCGTTCGCTTCAATCGTCAAATATCGATCACAATTATTGCAGTGCAAGAAATAAAACAAAAGAAGTCGATGAGCGCCTTGAATAATAAATTAACTTTATTTGGCAAATTGTACTCTTTTTATTATGTAAGCTTAAAGATACAAGTTACATTTTTCCTTAAAAAGAAAAGGAATAAACATCGTTTACTAATAATTCAAAATATTTAATTTGTATTGATTATGACAATTGTGTTGATTGTTAGATCCATTAGATATATTAAATAATATTTACTTACTTGTTATACTGAACTTTACTAAACATTTAAATGGTACTCTAATATATAACTAGAATACTACTTTGGGGGTTTAGTAAAGTTTATTTTTTCCATAGATAAAAAAATCATTCAACCACAAAATTTTCGTGGTTTAAAAGTTTAAAGGCTACTTTAAAATAATCATTAAACTTTTAAACCACAAAAAAATTGTCTGAAGATTAGTTGTTATCTTTCTCTTCTTCTTAGCGGTATCCCGTTTCCTAATCCACTAGGATTGGCTGGGTCCGCTACCTAAGGATTTGGCGAAGGTACTGATTTTTACATGGAGCGGCTGCCGTCAGATCTCCGCAACCCAAAGGGAAAACAAGATCATTCTTAAGAAGGTCACCCGTCTTTCGAAATATAATTTCTTAGACGTGCGGATTTCCTCACGATGTTTTCCTTCACCGCCGAGCAATACGAAAACACGAATTTAGTGGCACATGCCAGTATTCGACCCGGGCACCTCTTGTTCACTAGGCCGGTTCTTTATCCCCTTGGGTTATCACTGCTCCAATAATTATTTTTTATTATTTTGTATTTCTTTAAATTACAATTACATATAATTAAATTTATTTCGATTTTGAGATCTAACTTAGAAAAATTATAAGATTTAGTTGATGATTATAATAAGGATGTAATTTATACAAAGTCTTCTTCTAATATCCCTTCAATTATAGCTAATAATAATAATATTGATGGTAAACAGTCACAATAATCTTTGGACATTTGCAACACCAGAGGTGTAGCTCATGCGTTACCGACCCTCTTAAATCTCTGAGGGCACGTTAAGCCATCGGTCCTGGCTGTTATCGATAGATGACAGTCGTTAAGCTAAGTCAGTCTCTCTCTCTCGAGCGACTTGAAAACACTGGCCTCCGCCAATCCGCATTTGAGCAGCGTGGTGGAGTATGCTCTAAACCTCTTCGATTGAAGGAAGATCCATATCCCTGCAGTGGAATGAATAAGTGTTGATGTGGAAGATACAATACTGTACTGTACTATACTTAAGTATTTCCCCCTCTTCCAAATTCTTCTTTGAAAAACTTTCTTATATACGGATGGGTAATCCGAATCATATGAAAAACCGTCATCATTGTACCTACCGATTGTTTAAGCAGGAGATGTACTGTATGTGATAAATGGAGCATTAGATGATGATGCAACTTAGCTTACTAACATAAACAAAAATGTATTATAAACGAAGGTTTGAGCAAGCCCTTCAAGGATAGTTCTAGGCAGGTAGATAATTTAAAGTCATGTTTTATCGTAATCCTAGTTTATGTGCAAATAAAATTATTGATTGTGGCCAATAAGTAACGTGATTTTTTTATACCAATTAGGTGGTAATCAAGCATACGGCCTGCCTGATGGTAAACAGTCACCACAGCCTATGAACATTTGCAACACAGAGGTGTAGCTCATGCGTTGCCGACCCTCTATAATCTGAAATAATTTGAAAGCTGCTAAACATTGCAGGTCCTTCAGCTATGTAAGATGTGAACATTCTACATATTATAAATAGAACGTGTAATCAATATAAGGAAGTGTAATCGCTAGTATTTATGTATATTCAGTATCTTCAGCAGACGTAGGTATCCAAAGAACGTTTTTCAATACCAATACCAATTTTAACAAAATCAAAACGTTTGTTGTATTGTAATGTATTTATAAGTTATTGGTAATATTATACCTACTACGATACAAGGCACATATGAAACGCTTGGTTTACTTCTCAAGCCGAACTACATGAATTCAATTAATATTCCTATATTTTACCTGCAATTTTATCTTTACTTCGGTTATTTCCTCTTTCTCTTAAGAATCAATGATTTGCATAATTTCATTTATTTATAATATATAATATATAATATATATATAATATAATATATAATAATTATAAATTAGGCTAGTGAAATAAACACACAATAAGTAGGTACCTCTCATCATACTAGATGACATTTCCCTAGACCTTTATTGTAAGTTGCATATGCCAATCTATTGGCATATTTTTTCTAAAAGTACCACTAAATATAAAGATAATAAAAGTTACTACGGACTACTAAGTTTTAAGAATTAGTTTTTCTATTGTCAGTCACATATCAGTGTTGCAGCTCCCTAATGAGTGATGTACCTAATATTGGTTAGGTTTATATATCTGTATCAGACACAAAGCAAACAATTGGGAACGGCTGGAGGCAATAGGTAGATATTTATTCAACCGTATTTGTTGATTGAATCACCGCTGTCGACTGCCTACTACTCTCCCCTCGTAAATACTTCAGACTTCCGTAATTATTAACTGTTAAAAGCTAGCTTCCACTACACGAAATTTGTTAAGTGCTCACTGAAAATAAATACATAGAACAATACGAATGTAATCTCAGTGATAGCTAAATGCCGCATTTAATTGTGTAGGTATTGGCTCCCAGTACAGTCCCAGAGCTTTAGTGCGAGCTTTAATTTGGCAGCGATTTATTTATATTTATATATAGCTTTTGCATCCATTTATATATAATATTGTTCGCGGGCAAGAAGTTATTCTATATTTACTAGTATTTTTTTAATCTAGTTCAATCCGGACTGTGCTTTGTTAATAATATGGAATACACGTATGTAGAGAATATCACTGTAATTGACTGTCAATCTTCTGTAATCTTAAAATAATATTCAGAGAAAGAGTGAAATAGTCTCATCTACCTATTGCTAAGCCAAGCCGTTGAGATGCTGAAAGTTGCGAAAATGGGTCACTTAATGTCAAACACTAATCGAAGAAAAAGCGCATTATTTTAGCGCGTATTTTAAACTCTTTAATTTTAAATGGATATCTAACATTGCGAGCGCTTATTGCAACTTGTTCAAAAATAAACTTCTCACAGATTCGTCCCTCGCATCTTGTCTAGGTTGAATTGATCGCTCTTAAATTAATTATGAATGAAAGTGGCAGATGTTTACCTCCCCGTGTGACCTTGAGAAGAAGGAGACGTCGTGGAGGAAAGTATCTGCTATCGATCCTGGAGCCACGTGCTGTCTCGAACAGATCGGTCCACCGATGCACCTGAAGATGCCAGGGTTGTATAAATCTTCACAGGTAGAAAGAGCACAGTAACTGTTTAACACACAATAATTGAGCACGGTTCACTACGAGTCGGGGCGAACAACAAGGGTGGAAGCGGAGGTGTTCGAGTTCGCGCGTGATCGAAGGTAGGGAGAAACCGGAGGACGAGCGTCGAGCGGCGACCGGCTGGCAGTGGAGGAGCGCGCGGGCGCGGACTGCGCGGCCGAGCGGAGTGCTCGCCGAGTGCGCGCTGCCGCTATTTGCGCCCGCGGACCGCCCGCCCCGCGCGGGCCCGCCCGCCCACAGCTTTCTCTGCGCAACGCAACAACAAACAGCTTCCGCTTTTCTCGGATTGTCAATGCCTTCAGCTATGCTCACACCGAGGAAGACTTCTAATGTTGAGATCAAAATATGATTATTAAGAAAATAAGAAAAATCTTTTGGCGTTGCTAGCGATAAATTATATCTAAATATTTTAGTGAAAGAACAAAATTTAGCAAGCAAGTACCACATCGAAAAAATCACTTTACTTGTCACGTTTTTTACGAATGCACCTACTCGTCTCATCGTTTCTCTGCATAGGTAGGCAAGGCACACATGAATTAACGAATTGAAATATAATTTAATCTAATATTCATACGGCGAGTGGCTACTACTGTTCTACGAGTATTTTATGTTTTTTCTATACGGACAACGATAACACGCAAGCGTGGTTCCTTGTACTACAAGTGATTATAGGTTAAGACTTCACATCATGCGCACTAAGAAGCTGTGTTATAATAATAAACCCCGCAGGGCAGCTTGTGGCGAGCTGTTGGTGCGTAACGACACCACGGGTACCCGAGTGCTCCAGAGAGTCGATCAGGGCCTTCGTCTCCGACGTGTCTTCGTCGGTCGGAGTGAAAAGTCAAGAAGGCTCAGCTCTGGCTTGCCTTCATTGGCCGTCCAGAGAGGAGTCGATAGAGTATATTGCTTTAGCAGGTGATATGCTCCAGGGGTGGAAGTGTTAAAGGGCATAACGCCGCGAGTAACTTCGGAGAAAGCGCAGCACACCTCTCAACACCCCTGAGTCACTCACACCGGTGTTGCCCCCGGCCGACTATCTCTGGCATTTCGGGGGTCCATCTAATGAGTGGCGAGCCACCGCCTGCCAAAAGTAACAGTCAGATATGATAGTTATGGCAGGTGTCCGTCCCTCTTCTGCAATAGCCCGGTTCTAATAATACCTCCAAATCTCACTTTAATAGCCCACTTTTTCCCGACATATTTCCAATAGTTCCAATACCTGCCGTGGCCTGTTCATTGGTATATTGACCCATTGATATCCCCTGGAGCGGATCACGGCAGGTGTACAACATTACATACAATCTTTTCTAAGGGGCCTCTACGCGTTGGATCTTTATCCCCGCGCAAGCCTATCAAATGACCGGGATTAATACCCGTGAGTAGAAAGATAAATAATAATCCCCGCAGGGTAGCTTGTGGCGAGCTGTTGGTGCGTAACGACACCACGGGTACCCGAGTGCTCCAGAGAGTCGATCAGGGCCTTCGTCTCCGGCGTGTCTTCGTCGGTCGGAGTGGAAAACTAAGAAGGCCCGCAGGACTCTCAGCTCTGGCTTACCTTCATTGGCCGTCCAGAGAGGAGTCGATAGAGTATATCGCTCTAGCAGGTGATATGCTCCAGGGGTGGAAGTGTTAAAGGGCATAACGCCGCGAGTAACTTCGGAGAAAGCGCAGCACACCTCTCAACACCCCTGAGTCACTCATACTGGTGTTGCCCCCGGACGCTGCTTTCTCTGGCATTTCGGGGGTCCATCTAGTGAGTGGCGAGCCACCGCCTGCAGAAAGTAACATCAGATATGATAGTTATGGCAGGCGTCCGTTCCTCTTTTGCAATAGCCCGATTCTAATAATACCTCCTAATCTCATTTTAATAGCCCACCTTTTTCCGACATATTTCCAATAAATAGTTAATAGATTCAGGCGTTATTTTGCGAAAGTCAAACTTACATGCAATTTGATCCAACCTGCTATGTGTGCTTCCGCCACCAATTAGTTCATGCGGCCTAGCGCCGGCCGGCATCCACCCACTACTGTTAGTGCGTGCTACATGCCGACGCTGCCATGGCTGCTCCGGTAGTCTCTGCCTCGGCTGCTGCGGTCGTCCGCCATCTGGAACCGAATCTGCATGCCCCCACCACCACCGTCGCTGTCACGACTGGCCTGGTCGTCGCTGCGACACGTGTTTCGCCTCTCCACGAGGCATCATCAGGCGTTGTAGACGTTAATCGTAAGAATAACATGCTACAAGTGACAAATCCATCGCAGTGCCGTCCCTTATATTGAATTGAGTGTGGGGGGGTGGATGGTGTGAGCGAAAATATATTTAATAGTGGGGAATGGTTTACGTCAGTCTGTTTGTTCATGAGAGTAATTTTAGAATTTTTATGTTTATGAATTTCTAATTGTTCCCTAATATTTAGTTTTAAACCTTTGTCTATGGTGTGTTAAATTTGATACGTATTAGTGGGGGATAAGTTATGTCCTTTGTCTATGAGATGCTCGGCGAAGTGTGACCTTTCTGGGCGATTGTTTTTATACGCCGATACGTGTTCGTGAAATCGTGTTATAAAGTTACGTCCCGTTTGACCGATATAAACGTGTTCACATTCATCGCAGAACAGCTTATAGACGCCGGATTTTTTATTGGGCGGGATTTTATCTTTAGTGTTACAAAGTGATTTGAGTGAATTATGGGATTTGAGAGCAACATGTATGTTATTTTTTCTAAATATGTGAACTATTTTGTCAGTGATTTTTCCCAGGTATGACAAACTCGCAGTGTATTTATTTGTCGAAATATATGGAACCGCGTACAATAGTCTGTTAACGATACTACTCGTCTTTTTACGCAATAATTTATCGATGGTAGATTTGGAATAACCGTTTGACTTCGCGATCTGATATATTACATCAAGTTCTTTGTTGTAATTATCCTTACTTAATGGAACGCTCATCAAACTGTGTATCATAGTTTTATACGCTGCGAGTTTGTGTTGCCAAGGATGGCTGGATGACGCGGGAATCGTGGTATCGGTATGAGTGGGTTTACGATATATCGAAATTGATGGCGGGATGGATTTTTAGTTATGGTTAAATCTAAAAGTTCACTTCACTTTTTAGTCGTTAGATGTCATAGTAATTCGGCTCAATGCATCTGCAGCTGCATTGTTTTTGCCAGGTACATACTCTATGTCAAAGTTGTATTCTTCTAAGTAAAGTCTGAATTTAGTTAGTCGGCTCGACTGGTCCTTAAGTCCAAAGAGATAAATTAAAGGCTTATGGTCAGTGTAAATCTTAAACTTTTTGCCGTATAAATAAGGCCTAAAATGACGCACTGCCCATAATATTGCCAGAAATTCTAAATCGATTATAGGATATCTAGTTTCTGCCGGTTTTAAGTTACGACTCGCGTACGCTACGACGTGACCATTGTTATTTGATAATATGGCGCCAAGTCCTATTCGTGACGCATCTGTTTGTAAATTAAAAATATTGGTGGTTAAGGTCAGGGTAAGCTAAAACAGGTGGTTTAATGAGTCGATTTCTCAAAGATTGAAATGCATATTCTTATTCTGTGGAGCATTCACAATTTACATTTTTTTTACATAATTTGTTTAGGATATGCGATACTAGCGAACTGAGGTATGAATCTTCTGTAGTAATTTGCAAACGCAACAAACCATAATGGCGATGAGTTCGTCAGCATTTTTTGGAACAGGATAATTTTGTAAAGTTTTAATTTTGCATGGATCTGGCAGGATTCCATTTGACGTGATTTGATGCCCCAAATATAATATTTCTTTCCGTAAAAATTCACATTTTAAAGGATTAATTTTTAGATTAACTTTTCTCAACCTCTCGAAAACACTAATTAGATTTTTTGAATGGTCTGTAATTGATTTGCCTATGACAATTATGTCATCTAAGTACACAAAAGCCTGTTTATAATTAATTCCGGACATTGCTATCGTCATTAATCTTGAAAAAACACTGGGAGATGTTTTGAGTCCCATTGGGCATCGCTTCATCTGATACATCTTATCTGTTGTAAATGCTGTATATTTTCTAGAATTTTTTTATCTAATCCAAGTTGGTACATTTTGTCAACATTAAAAGCAGTATATTTTCTGGAATTACTGTCTAACATAAGTTGGTAATAACTTTGTGATAAATCTAATTTTGAGAAATATATACTTCCGGAAAAAGCATCTAGAATGTCTGTGATGTTTGGTAAAGGAAACTTATCGTCTGCAATTTTATTATTTAGTTGACGATAATCTATAACAAGCCTCCATTTTTTATTGTTGGAATTATCTGCTTTTTTTGGGACAAGTAACACTGGACTAGACCACTCAGAAGTTGTTTCTTCAATTATATCGTTATCTAGCATTTCCTGGATCTGCTTTTGGACCTCAGGTTTCAAGGCATGTGGAATTCTATATGGCTTAATATAAGCTGGGTTAACATTTTCTTTTAAAGTAATAGAGTGTTCCATCAAATTTGTCACAGTTAGCCTATCTCCTGGAAGATGAAAAATATCAGCGTACTTGGCACAAATCTGCTCAATATTCAGCTATTCGTCACTGTTTAAATAGTTCAAATTATGCAAGTCAAATAAAGATTTTATTCTCTCCGTAGAGATATTTTCTGTTTTAAAATTACATATCTCAAACTCGTTTAGGCTAAATATTTCTGCCCTAGAAAAGTCTACTACTCTGTGTAAAAAGTATCGGGAATATGTCAATAAAAAGACCCGCGTAAAAGAGGTCGTTCTAATTTTTTTACTGCATGTTGGTAGCACTGTACTGATTTAGCGCGCAAAATTTGAGCGGGATCTGTCATTTAATTTGTTTTAAACTACACTTTTTGTTGGTCATAGTTTTGAGTCCTCGGCGATTTTTACAATGGAAAATATTGTTGAACAAAGAGTGTGCCTTAAATTTTGTGTTTCAAATGATATTTCATGTGGTGAATCACTAAAAATGTTGCGAAATACCTACGGCGAATCGTGTATATCGAAAACAAGGGCTTATGAATGGTATAAGGCTTTTAAAGAAGGCCGAGAAGTAGTAGTAGACTTGCCTCGTTCTGGTAGACCTTCAACCGCTACGACCAGAGAAAACATCGACAGAATCAAGAAGCTAGTGCTCGAAAATCGACGTATGAGTCTGAGAGAGTTGGCTAGTGAGGTGAACATATCTTTTAAGTCCGTCCACAACATTCTCATTGACATTTTAGGCATGAAACGCGTCGCCGCTCGACTAGTTCCAAAAGAGCTCAATTTTGTTCAAAAAGCGCAGCGAAAGCATGTCGCTGAAGACATGGTTTCCCGAGCTTCTACGGATCCGACCTTTATGAAACGTATAATAACTGGCGACGAGACATGGGTTTATGAGTACGACATGCAAACAAGCCAACAGTCTTCAGAATGGCGTCTCGAAAACGAGCCGAAACCCAAAAAACCGCGGCAAAGTCGCTCCAAAATCAAGGTGATGCTGACAGTTTTTTTTGACTACCGTGGTGTGGTTCACTCCGAATTCCTTCCAGAGGGAGAAACAGTGAATAAAGAATATTATTTAGGCGTCATGAAGCATTTGCGTGAGAGTATCCGCCGAAAACGTCCAGATTTGTGGCAACACAACTCATGGATGCTGCACCATGATAATGCACCATCACACACAGCCATTATAGTGAAAGAGTTTTTAGCGAAAAATTCAACAAAAGTTCTCGACCAAGCACCGTATTCACCTGATATGGCTCCGTCTGACTTTTTTTTTATTTCCCAAGTTAAAATTACCACTTCGAGGAAAACGTTTTGAGTCGATAGAAGCCATAAAAGAAAATTCGCTGAATGAGCTAAAGGCCATACCGCAAATAGCCTATGAAAAATGTATGGAAGACTGGGTGAAGCGGTGGAGATGTTGTATTGCAAGCGATGGGGCCTACTTTGAAGGCGATAAAATAAATTTAGATGAATAATTTGTATTTTTTGTTTTATTGACAAATTCCCGATACTTAGTACACAGAATGTATACTTATGTCGTTGTCCGTTGTATTTAATATTTTTAATGGGAATTTCCCATTTTTCGGACTAGCTACCATTCCATAAAAACACCCTCTTGTATTTCGGTAGCTAATACGACACTATCATCATTTTTATCATAAGGTATCCATTTAATTATTTTGCATCGAGCAGATATCATATGCTTGTAATTATATTCATTGCGTTGTATGGGGATACTAACACTCTCATTTAAATTATGTAATTGGAGAATATTTGTATCATAATTTATAATAGCATTATATTTTTTAAAGAAATTTTCACCTAATATTCCATCAAAAGAACATGACACATTTCTAAAAACATAAAATTTTTCATTAAAAACTACACCATTGTAATTTAAATCTAAATAAACAAAGCCCTCTGAGTGTAACTTTTCGCTTACTCCTCTAATTACTATTCTATCATATGTTATGTTATTTATTAAATGCTTATACTGCCTTAACCATTCATACTTTACTATACACAAGCTAGCTCCACTGTCTACTAATAAGTTTATTTTTCTTTCATCATCTATAGTAAAAGAAACACTACTACAATTATTACAACTAAAAATAATATTTTGTCCACTATTCTGCGTTTTAAGATCGAAAAAACATATTATTTTCGTATGTTTTATTGTTTTCTCGTTCTGGCACACCAGAATCTATGCTGGTTTCGAAGTCCGTATGCTGAACGCGCGAAAACGCGGCTCTGCCACGGCCGCGTGACGTACTCGGTCGGTGATCCTGTATTTTCCCGATTGACACTCATAATACTATGCGAGTCTGGGATCGTGAGCGCTTGTTCATCAGTAGCGGCTCTTATCGCCTCGGGTAGAGACTCGAAGCGTTGGGACGCGATAATAGTGCTTTAGTGCTTTCTCATTAATAGGCCGGAGAATGTTATAGTTATTTTCATCTCCATTTGCCTGGGCTATTGTCAAATTAACAAAAAGTTCTTCTAGTTCAGAGCCAAACTTTTCCAAAGATCTATTTCCCTGTTTTGAGCGTAACAATTGCGTCTGTAAGGACACTGCAGATTTTTTTTGTATTAACGATGTTTTCATATCAGTTAACAAGCTATCTACTGAACTATAGGATGACTTTAAACGTAGCTTAGCACTAGGCGAAAGTCGGGTTTTTAAGACGAACTCGATCAGTTGAGGTTTTAACTGATCGCTTATCATAGAGCTGTAAAGTTGAATACCATCAATCAGCTGTTGGGTGACCTGATCTTTGCCTGTCATTATAGGAAGCAAGGCTATCGCCGTTTTAAAATCAAACGTCGAACTCATTGTGACCTCTGAGTTGGATAATGCTACAGAGTGTGACGAGTTCCTCTTGAAAGCCCTCTGAGTGTAACTTTTCGCTTACTCCTCTAATTACTATTCTATCATATGTTATGTTATTTATTAAATGCTTATACTGCCTTAACCATTCATACTTTACTATACACAAGCTAGCTCCACTGTCTACTAATAAGTTTATTTTTCTTTCATCATCTATAGTAAAAGAAACACTACTACAATTATTACAACTAAAAATAATATTTTGTCCACTATTCTGCGTTTTAAGATCGAAAAAACATATTATTTTCGTATGTTTTATTGTTTTCTCGTTCTGGCACACCAGAATCTATGCTGGTTTCGAAGTCCGTATGCTGAACGCGCGAAAACGCGGCTCTGCCACGGCCGCGTGACGTACTCGGTCGGTGATCCTGTATTTTCCCGATTGACACTCATAATACTATGCGAGTCTGGGATCGTGAGCGCTTGTTCATCAGTAGCGGCTCTTATCGCCTCGGGTAGAGACTCGAAGCGTTGGGACGCGATAATAGTGCTTTAGTGCTTTCTCATTAATAGGCCGGAGAATGTTATAGTTATTTTCATCTCCATTTGCCTGGGCTATTGTCAAATTAACAAAAAGTTCTTCTAGTTCAGAGCCAAACTTTTCCAAAGATCTATTTCCCTGTTTTGAGCGTAACAATTGCGTCTGTAAGGACACTGCAGATTTTTTTTGTATTAACGATGTTTTCATATCAGTTAACAAGCTATCTACTGAACTATAGGATGACTTTAAACGTAGCTTAGCACTAGGCGAAAGTCGGGTTTTTAAGACGAACTCGATCAGTTGAGGTTTTAACTGATCGCTTATCATAGAGCTGTAAAGTTGAATACCATCAATCAGCTGTTGGGTGACCTGATCTTTGCCTGTCATTATAGGAAGCAAGGCTATCGCCGTTTTAAAATCAAACGTCGAACTCATTGTGACCTCTGAGTTGGATAATGCTACAGAGTGTGACGAGTTCGGACTGTTTATCCTTATAGGTATATATGTAACTAACTTATGAATAGACGAATATATTTCTTCTATTTCTGCTAACAATTTATTTATGGAAATCAAATCCGTAGTGCTTATTTCTAAATTGTCTGTTTGGATTTTTATCTGAGACAAAATACACTTTAACCCTTTATGACAACTTTCAGCCTCTAATAACTTTTTATAGGCTAAATCAGAGTTCCTTCTCTCTGGTCCTAATTTAATCAAATATTCTTTCAAATACGTTAGTTTATTAAATAATTCCCTTAGTTCAGCTGTCATAATAATTTAAATAAATCAATGAAAATAATAATAATTTATTACCTTTACTTGACCTAACTGAGCCATTACGAAATAAAGTAAAATAACTTACATTTTTTTTTCTCTACTTGTTCTGATCTGACCATACAACACGTACTGACACGGACTGGTCGCTCAGCGGGACTTAATGTGACTGCTTGACGGCTGCTTGGCGGCTGCTTAGCTGCTTGGCTCACGGATATCAGTTCCTGTGGGCCGGGATAACCCTGGACACCGGGATCCTCTGCTACTCAATAATGCCGGGATAACCCTGGACAACTGGAACTATTCTTGACTAGTTACTGCGGCCATTTCAAGATTAGAGCCGACGATTCTCGCTCTATTCATCTCACGTCTTAAGGTCATAACGTGTTGGTTGCGACACTTCTTCTATACCCAGTACAGGAACGTTCTCGCTGCTATTTACTCCTTCTTTCTTCGCAGGTTTTAAATTGGCAGGGTAGCCATGAAGCGTGTGGTTGAGTGAAAAGATCACATATCCCAAAGAAGATGTTTATTGTCTTCATTACAGTGACAGAATGATATTAAAACTAATAAATTAATTGCTAAACATTATTGCTTACGCTTCATTTCATGCTACACGCGCCGGTGTCCCAATTATTGTTTTGCAATAGAGTGTAAAGTTCAATATACTACAATTATTTAAAATTTGCATCGTGGTAAGGTTCGGGTAGAAATGGCGCCGGAGAATTTTTGAAATTAATTTTGTATTTATGCTTATGAAACGTAATATTATTTGTACTTACAGGTGACAAGTGATTCCATTTGATTTAAAGTTAACCACTGCACTTCTATTTTTGCAAATTGCAACAGCACAACTTGGCATTTTGCTAAAACAAGGAGCAACGTATCTCAATCGAACTTGATCGCAACTAACTAACTGTTCTTGGCAATGTTCTCGTTTCGAGCATATTGCGGCGACACCAACCACGCCCCCTCGTCACATCTCCCGTTGTTTCTGTTATCTATGGTTCGAACTAACCAAAGTTCACTGTACGAACGTCGCACTTTAAAAGGTTTAGTTGTCTGGTTCTTTGAAAGTTAGTAAACTGTATACTTAATAAAAATGATATGATTTCGGTAGTTAGATGCAACCCCTGTAAAGATCGATATGAAATTGAGCACTACCAACCTGTGAGTCACCTTCGCCACGGACGAGGACAACTATGGGGCTCCAATCCTTCCGAGCTGATGGCTGCAGATCTTGTAGGTGCCGTAGAGGTACAGCGGATGAAGGTCTTCTAGGAGCAACGTACTCCTGATGAGGTATAGGCACGGTTCGCGCTTGACACACGGGTGTCCTTTCGGGCATTCAACAAGCGAATGCGCGGACGTGGACCATCGTACCGAAAACGACGGTAGACATCCAAGAATTGGTGGCGCAAAAATGTGTAATTACCCACCAATACTTTACAAGGATCGAACATTCACTGTTCACTAGTCGGCAGCACATCATCACCGATCATGGTCCGGATGAAAATGTAGGCCGCCGGCTGTAGAGGAGCTCGCTAGCGAACCTCAGCCAGCAAGCAGGTCCGTGAGGGTTTCACGGACGTCACAGGTCACAAGGCGCAGTATAGAGTTTTAAGAGTGGTAGGGTGCATCAAAGCAGCCCGTCTGAGGAAGTGCCTCCACCTCTCAGAAAACCGCAGCCAAATAACAACTCCCTAGAGGGTTGTTGTGTTCCTATGTGTGAGTGAGGTCACCAGTAAACTCCTAAGGAGTTGCTGTGTTATCAACAGAGAAGGCATCGTACGAGTGATACTTAATATTTTACAAGCATAATAGGCTACGGTAACTGCTTTACATAAGGTAGGCCGTATGCTTGTATGCCTGTAAAAAAAGAGTAAGAGTCGGTGGGGACCGCCTTGCGGTCTACCACCGCAGCGGTCAAAAGGTGCCGCGGCCGAAATACACCGCGTAGCCCACACAGCAGGGGCTGGAGGTCACAGGCGCGGTAGTCAGTACACCGTGCATTGCTGATCAGATCTCAGCGTATTTTAGTTATTTCTTCTGGTCGGTCATCTACCGATCATTTTTTTTAATTATTTAATTTAAGATATTTTTTTTTTTTTGTAAATACATACTTATTACATAGAAAATACCCAGACCAAGACAAACAGAGATGTTCACGCACACAAATTTTTGTCCTGTGTGGGAATCGAACCCACGAGCGTTGGTGTCAAAGTAGCGTAACAGCGCGTTTCGCCACCGCGCCACCGAGCTCGTCAAATCGTCGAGCTCGTCCAGTCGTACGTCTATGTACAAATAGTTTTTATATGTATGTTTATAATGTTATAAGAAGCATAATGCTCAGCCAAGTGTATCTTTTTCGGCGGCTGCTAAGCAAGACGACGACGTACTTCGAGCTTCATACAACATATCTTTAATTCCTCAAACGGGTAAATCGTACACCATTGGAAAGATTCCAGGATATTTTGAAAATAGAAATAACAGACCAAGTGTTGGATCCTTTTTCAAATGTCAACACAGAAATTTCATCCCAGCTGAAAGAAGAACTTATAGAACTGACAGCAAACGAGAAAATAGAAATCAAATTGAAAAATAACTAAGAATTTTGGCTACTAAAGCCAATCCCGCAATTGTACCCTGGATTGCGGTTGATCATTTAACTATTTTTGATAGCATTTCCATCATCATATTTGTGTGAACGTGGATTTAGCGCTATAGCCATGCTGCTTACTAAATAGAGAAATCGTGCATGTTACCTAACGCGGCGAATTACGACCGTTTTTGAGTAAAATCGATTCGTTTTAAAAGCTTTACTTTACTTTTTTTAAATTAAAATTTATTACCTATCTATATTGTTTCTTTTAATTTGAATAAAAGATATTCTTAATATTATAAACTTGCGTTTTAATTGCTCTCACTGCTAAAAATGTCTTGTTTAGAATGTAAGTTTAAACTCTAGACCAGACTAATGTAGCACACTATAATTAAATTAGTTAAAGTAATTAATGTCATTGTGGTTTTTAAGTTTTAGGATTGTAAAAAAATTACATTCAATAACAAGGTTACAAGACTGTGGAAAATTTACCCCACTAATGCGTATCGGCAATTTCAATATTACAATTTACCCAGTTAACTGTTTACCATAAGAAACTTGCATACGATGTGTATTGTGTGCTATAATAATATACTCATAATATGATATTAGCAATGTAAAAAAAATCGAATAAGTCGATACAGCCATTTTTACACACAAAGTAATAAAAGTTAATATATATATATATGTATGAAAATAACAGTATCTGAATAGATCAACAAACATATTTGCACTTTAATATTATTAGAATAGTATTTTTACGCAAATCGAGTTACTGTATAGATCTATTAATTAATAGTAAGCCTGAGTTAGTTTCAGTAAGATCTGTGAAATCATTGGAATAAGGATAGGAGATTGGTCAAACCTAGCACAGTTATATAAATTAAACAATATATTTTTCTATTTTAGACATATATTTTAAAATACAAGCAGTGACATGGTACTAAATATAGGCATAGATATGAGATAAAAGATAAAAACACTTTATAGACAATTTGTAAATAAAAATATTCGTGCCTTACAAACATATTAATGTTTATTTTTTCATAGATTTTTATTCTTGAAATCAATGTTATTAGATCGATTTTTCAACATCGTGTATTTATATAAATATCGTGAGAATGAAACAGCCTTCGAATATTCATATTCACATTGACATACACGGTTTTTAGTTAAATCTTCTTTACACAATAAATGCGGATTATTCCTTCTTAAAATTAAACATATTGCATAAAAATTTTCAATAATTGTCATGTAAAAAAGAATTAGTGCCAGGGATGATTTAAGTGTAAATATTAAACAAAGGTAAACAATCTTTGTTTTTAAACATTTTACGCATCATGGTTTTCATTAGACTTAAATTAAAGCTACAATTGATCAAGGATTATCCTTTCACATATTGTACTCAAAAGGTGGTAAACTGCTACGGTCCCTTAATTCCCTGGTCCTCTTCTTCTCTAACTTGTAACAGATAGTTCAGCATTTTTATTTAAAGTCGTTTAGTTTTTGACCTTAATATAGCTGAATTCTTCTTGCGTGACTCAGCCAGTCATGTTTTCAGTCTCAATTCAAAAGTAAGCTTTAATTTTCATGGTGTTAATGTAGTGTCCGTCGCTATTGGAAGCCCTGGATAATCGGTCTGGAAAATAGGACAATTTTAATTTTGTAATGCATTATTAGCATTTAATATCGACAGCCTAGTACTAACATTATATTAAAACTTTTCAGTGGCGTGCACAGAGATTTTTGACAAGGTAGGCAGATTTTTTTTAAAGCTATTAACTTACCAAAAAATACAGAATTTTGATTTTGGTTACCCAGTCTTGTGGAAATAATGATGTATGTGATCACTTGTTTTTATTCACCGAACACTACACACACCACATGAACAACTTTCGCAGTGAATATCATCCATATTTATCAACTTTAAAACTTTAAAATCTTATTTCGTCTGCTACCAGTCAATCGATTCAAAACAAAAACAATGGCGGCCGTCTTAAAATCAAAATAAAATTAACATCAATTTTATACGAAAAAAAGAAATGGCAATATCTTTCACTATAATTATATGCAGCAAACTACTTTTTAAAATAGTTACGTAGCAATGCTCGCGACACTTAGGTAATTTACGTTATAGTTCAGCTGAAAAGACATTGTCTATACTATGCCATAGTGTGCGTTATTTGTGTTATTGTGGGCAATGTAATTACAGGAATGCACACTACAGTATTTGTATTAACAACACGGCACACATACGTAAATTTAGACAGAAATAGTTAGTGTCTTCCGCCGTTAAAAGCTGCCAATGCGGCGCTGGTGTAGCGTAGCGCCTAGCTGCGATTTGAATATGACTAGCGATGATTTTAATAACTTACCGATACCGATAGATGGAGCTGTTTTAATTTTTTGTTTTTGATACGAAATATTAGTTAAAAACTAAGTTTAAGAATGAAACATCGGATGGTATTTATCAAATTGATAGGGTAGGCAATGTCTTTTTGTCTATATGGAGTGCACGCCACTGTGTGTGTGCTTGATTAACTTGATTAACGTGGCATAAATAATTGGTATAGAATAATCTACACGACTACCCTTCGTATCTTTCACAATTACCTGTATAAATATAATTAACCCCTCAACATCATATCAACCCATACTCACTTCATTACTGGAGTACGGGTTCTTATTTCAACCAAAAGACCTTAGAAGATATGTCCCGAAACTACTCAATTACGGATTGTCGGAGTTGTTGGAATATTTTCAAATATTCCAACAACTCCGACAAAAAACAGCCATGCAATTCTGTAAGAGCAAACATCCTTACATCCTCGGAAACATCGGCTGTTATAACCTTGAACACAAAATTGCAATTCCTTAGTGTCGTTTTTCATGGTTGCGCGACACTAGCGCCGCAAGGCTGCGTTTGGAATTGGAATTCTACAAGGCAAACAGCCTCGCGTACGCTTACAGCCCTCTAGAATACCAAATAAAAAGCCATGATCGCAGTAGACGATGTCAAAGCTGTGACATCTGTGATCACAGCGACGCACACAGCCATTACGAGTCGCTTAGAGAATTGCATGGCAGACAGGCATGTAAATCATCTAATTTAGTTCCTCTTTTTTTTTAATACCTATCATCACATATACTCGCCAACAAACTGTTATAACAGTTTGGCGAACATAATAATTTGTACTATGTAAATGTATCGTGTAAATAAATAAATAAAAAACAATATAAATCAGTTGAGAATGCGCAAGCTTGCATTGTCAGATTTATTTATTTATTTATTTATTACACATATATTTTTGATAAGCATTACAGCTAAGAAGCCAATTCGCTTATCAAATACTATTATCTAATTATAAACATAAATAATAAAAATTATTCATATTACACATACATCATTAAGATTGCATTAAGATAATAAATATAAGTAAATGATAGATCATTATTTAAAAAACAATGCATGACGCGTCGAAGCGCCCAATGACAAATAAACATATTTTGATCTGATTTTGATTATTATAAAAAAACATAAATTATTTTAAAATTATACATATTATAAATTTGCATTTTCTAAATATTCTGTTGCCACCCTGCGAAATTCTGCATGCGAACAACTAAACAAATCGAGCTTGTCGTATTGAGCCGTAATGCCGTTGAGCAGGCGCAGCGCTAGAGGTAGCGGTGCATGGCTACCCACTTGCGTTCTACAAAAAGGCAGCGTGAATAATTTGTGTGAACGGGACCGATAGTAATTATCAGGAACATTAAAAGTAATTAGCTCTAAGACAGCAGCATTATTTCTATAACCCCTAAGCAGGTCAAACACAACCTCAAGAAGTCGGACATTACGTCTAACCTCGAGAGTGCCGTAATCAACCATACCAAGCAAAAAAGCACTGGGATAAATATTGGGATAACCGACACTATACCCATACTGCTTACGATAAAGCCACCGTACAAATTTTTTCTGTAACTTTTCTATCATGAGCACATATTTGGCCTCATACGGATTCCATATGATTGCGTCACTCTCTAATTGACTACGAACAAGCGCATTATATAGGGTTTTTATGCTTATTAGGCTATTAAAATGCTGTGCTTGACGTAGTACAAAACCTAAAGTTCGAAAAGCAGCAGTGCAAAACCCTAACAATATGTTCATGAAATGACAGATCTTCACACATCTGCACGCCTAAATCTCGGACAGATGAAACTCTTGGTACGTTAGAATTGCCTAGATGGTAAGTGGCTGTAATCGGCTTCTTTGCAAGAGTAAATGACATCATAGAGCACTTATCAATATTGAGCATTAATTTATTGTTCTCACTCCAACGTAACATATTATTAACGTCCTGCTGAAGTAGATCGCAGTCAGATTCTTCACCTATACTAAAAAACAGTTTTAAATCATCAGCGAATAACAGACATTGCGCTGTATTAACTGTGTCAGGCAAATCATTGATGAAAATTAAAAACTCCAATGGCCCAAGATTAGAGCCTTGTCCAACACCAGAGTGGGCACAAAACGGGTCAGAGTCTCGTCCATTGTAGTGCACATACTGTTTTCGGTCACGGAAATAAGAACAAAAAAATTGCAACAACGAAGGAGTGAATCCGATTGCAGCAAATTTTTGTAGAAGTATGTCATTATTGACCACATCGAATGCCCTCCGGAAATCGAAGTAAACAGTGTCTACCTGACCGCCAGAGTCCACCACTCTATTCGTGTGTGTCAAGAAAGAAAACAAATTACTGCTAGTAGAATAACCCGCTCTGAACCCATGCTGAGCGCTAGTCAACCTACACTCAATTTGACTACTAATCAAGCGATATAAAATTGACTCAAATAATTTGCCGAACACAGATAACACAGCTATTGGTCTAAAATCACTAATATTAGACCCACGCTTTGTCTTAGGTACCGGTATAACTTTAGTAGTCTTCCAAACATCAGGGTAAAAATTATGCGTAAGACACAAATTAAACAAATGCCACAATGGCAATATGAATACTGATCTGCAATCTTTAACAACATATGGCGGAATGCCGTCTGGTCCAGCTGATGTTTTCGGCTTAAGACGCCTGAGTGCGAGCTTAACATCTTCAAGTGATTTGGATGATATATGCACGTAGTTACTGTTATTTGTACCCGCTGCCGCTGCCGCCTCTGTGTTGAGGTTCGGCGGCTGCTGATCATATACAGAGCTAAAATATTTCGCAAACCTATGAGCACATTCCTCGTTCGGTATAGGTTGACCATTTTCGGTAACTTTCCTACCTACATTTTTATTTTTACGTTTAGAGGCAGTATATTTCCAAAAAGACGATGGATCTTTTGTTAACTCATGCTCCATACGCAATATATAATTATGAAAATCCTTTTTAATGCTCAATTTAACAAGCGCTCTATAACGAGAGATGAACATCTGGTTCGTCAATTATATAACAATTTAATTCTTTTTTTTTTAATTTGGAGGCCATTTTGACCATATTCCTTAAGAAATATGATATTGGTTTTTAAGACATTCCTATTCTACTTTTTAATTTACATACTTTCCGAATATGAAATAAAAATTCAAATTTTTTTTTAATTTGTCGGTCATACTGACCATGTTCCTTAAGGGATAGATAGGTTGGTTTTTCAAACATTCCTATTCTACTTTTTTATGCTGAATCCGAATCTGAAGTCAAAATTCGAATATTCGAAAAAAAAGCGACAGACAAACATATAGATTTCATATAGGAACAGTGTTCCTGAAAATACTTTACCTTTACCGTTGTTATTTTGGTTGGATGAAGCATATGCCTGCCTGTGTGATTTATATACTAACAGATGTTGTCCTGCCCGATAATATTTAAAGTTTCAGAGGACACGACTGCAGCGCTACTTATTGCATTCAGTCCAATTGTGAATCTAAAGTTAAATAATTCTCTCTCTTCCAGTTAAACACACATATTTTTTTTTGTCAATAACTGTCCAGCCGTTTTACATGGACAGAAGAATTATATATATATCTGAGATGTGATAAAAATTATATAATATAATACAGTCAGGCATATACATTTAATTCTATTCTTCTTTTCTCTTTTCGCAACATTATGAATATAGACAGTAAAACGGTACTAGTTTCCAACTTGGCCTCCATCGAGTCATGATCTTTGGAATGTAGGTAGTATATTTTTAGTATATAATCTTTTTTACAATTAATATACATATGTCCAAGTATATATTAATAATTAGTAGTGAAGTAAATATTATGCCTAAAGTCAGTTTGGTTAATTTTCTAAGTATTGAGACTCAAATTTAATTTAACAAAATATTATAAATGTTAACTTACGTGTATGGTGGATGTTGAAACTGACGACTTATCCAAATAAACTTCTTCTGAAAGCAGTGGTCTTTAGAATGTTTGGAACATATGCGACTGTACTCGGCTCCCAATTCTGTTGTCGTCTAGTAGCAAAAATGCAAGTATTGCTCACACTGACGACTTTAGGAAATCTAAAAAATAAACATACATCTAAGATTAAACATGTTAACATTTTTAATTTAAAAATAAATAAATACATTTTGACGAAAAATTATAAACAAAGAAGTTAAAAAAAAGGTGTCTGTACACATATAATTTACCCATAATTTCGGGGTGTTTTACCATACTACATACTGGTACCCCTAAAACGCTCATTATACCGATAAATTGAAAATACAACAGAAAATGGCTGACGCATTAACCACAGACAACCTTCAAGATTTAGGCGGTTTTTACTAGAAATACTTTTTGTAAATTAAACCGATATTTTCTTTGTTTTTACGTATTATACAAACAATTTATTTAAAAACTACATGTGTATCTAATTTTAGCAAAATATTTTATAACAACTATTAAAACTTTATACTTACGTATGAAAGGTTATGTTTTCGTATTTTTGCTAACTTTGGCTTTTGCAGCCTTTTACACAGCAACGTACCATTGTTAAAGTAAAAAGACAATCCCAAACAAACAAAAGAACACAAATATGCACCAATATTTCGCTTGTATTTAGTAATTTATGCAAACAATTTGTTGTACTACAAGGAACGAAATGATTGTTTGCCACGAATTTGTTTTTGTGGCAAACACAAAATAGTGATTATGACAGGGACAAAATATATTTTATCTGTCTCTTTCCTTCGTATCAGGAACTGTATACATCTATCACGTTCTATCTTGGTATTATTATTTGCTTGTCACCTCTAGGTATACATATACTTCCTCTGAGACCCGACCCGACCAACCACTTAGGGACTTCTTTCCGCGCTTTTGACGAGTGACATTGTTCTTATACTTGAAATTTTTACAATTCAGTATAAAATTAGTTTTATGTGATATTTTTGATAGTATTTTGTAACATAAGTGCTAGTGAAATTATGCAATAATGAAATAATTCAAATACAACACGTGAATGCACTTTTTGGAAGACGTGAATAAGTTCATCAAGAAAACCTTGTAAAAGCCACTATTGTTTTACGGGTGTTATTTAAACTGGGTTGATTGGGTCTGGGTACCCTTCACAAGTATTTTTTCAGCACAGTTCCTGAAGCTGGAACATAGAATTAAGATTTTCAAATGGTTCTAAACTGATGACTAGGCTGTATGGGCTAGATCCCTTTGCCTTTCCGCTCGTGGATAAAAAGAACCAACCGTTTATCTTGGCGCTTTTTCAAGTGTTTTGCTGCATGTATTTATTATATAAAAACTACATTGTAATTGTACCTAACCTAAGACAATACTATATAAAAATAATGCAATAGAACAGTTTTCTCGATATTCATGTCGACACAATTTTAGTATTAATTTTTAGCTTTAAGTCACAATGACCCAGTGGAAATTCTGTCGAATAAAGTTTGGAAATGAAGTGCATACTTTTAATGAAGGCGATGAGGTTACAGTCGGCCGAGGAGTTCACAATAATATAATGCTTTCAAGTTTATTAGTTTCAAGAAATCATTGTTTGCTAAGTGTCAAAAAACACAAAGTACTAATCACCGACTTAAAGGTAAGTAAAATGATTAATGAGTGCTTAGGTATTTCAACAAACTATAATATACATACCTAATACTTTTACTAGTAACATCACCATCTATGCTCATTTCCTACTACATTATAATTAAAAAAACATTGTTAAGTAACAAACCTTTGACTAAATTCCAATTATGATACCCTAGTTCATAAGATTTGTCTTTGTGTCACTGTTAACAAATTGTAATATTAGTTTAAAAATCCAAGCATGCTTATGACAGGCCTTGGTAAAATATGGTTAATTTTCGCATGATAAAGTTGATAAATTTGAAAATCATTACTGAATACTATGGAAGTATATCTGATGCTTCCTTCTTGAGGACTTTTCAGTACTGGTGTAAAATACAATAACTTTCTGGAAGTTAGAAGAAGTTGCAATTGGAGCTGGAATACCAGTGACAACTGATTAGAATCCAGATGGCATAAGTGTTGGCACAAGCATGAGCTTATAGAAGTGTGTTTACACTGCTATTAATATCTGGTAATATTTGGCATGAAACAGTTGATAAGGTGATTTGAGTTTAGGAATTCTTTTGATGTACCGAAGATTCTTTAGATCACTCATTTTTATTACTCATACATATTTATTTAAAAAAAATATATTTTATAAATTATGAATCAAAATTGAAAAATGTGTTGTTTAAAACGTTAAAGAAACTTGCGAGAGTATTGACTAAGACGATTAATCATTACCGTCATTAATTGTTTAAGTTCGTCTGGTTATTGATGTTGTAAAATATAGAATATAAGATTTTACTAGTCACCTGTGAGCTCATGAGGTAATCTTAGTAGTAGTGGACTGACACTTGTAACTAAAACAAGAAACAGTTTTTAACAATTTTTCTATAAGAAGAAAACTGTCTTAATAAGAAGTCTGCTAAAAGTACAAACATGATGCTGGTGTCAAAAAATTTGATGAGCTCAGTGGTGCAGTCGAGAACGAAGTGACTTTGACGCCAATGCTTGTGAGTTCAATTCCCACACAGGACAAACATTGAGGTAGGGCACATCAAAACAGCCCGTCTGAGGAAGTACCTCACGTCACAGAAAACCATAGCTAAATAAAAACTCCCTAGAGAGTTATTGTCTTCCTGCATGTAAGTGAGGTCACCAGTAAACTTCTAAGGAGTTGCTGTGTTAGCAGTAGAGGTGGCGTTACGCAAGTGATATTTAATGTTTTACAAGTGTTCATAGGCTATGGTAACTACTTTACATCAGGTGGGCTGTATGTTTTTAACCTACCAATATTGAATAGAAAAAAAAACATTACATTTATTAGACAATGTTATCAATAATAATAACCAGTAAATTGATTAATAAAATAATTTTAATAAAACAAATGACTCAAATACAATTTTCAAAAACTTTGTATTATAACCAATTTTTTTTTACTATTTATTACGCTGGTAATATATTAAATATCACTTGTGCGATGCCATCTCTCCTATAACTTACTGTAACATCTTCTCATCATATGTAGAGTTAGTTGATCTACTAGTTTCTTTATGTATATATATATAAATGATATGAAATACAAAGATTAGCTTCTCACAGAAGTGAAATTGCAAATAGAGTGAAGAGTAACAGAAGGAATGGAAATAATACGCATATTTCTGTGCTGATGGATAGAAGGCCATTTAAGTACCTAGTTCACAGAAACACATCAGACTTTCAGTATCAGGTTCATATTCACACAAATATGATTGTGTATCTGATTTCTGATATGTTTGTTTATATAATTTATTTATTAGGTTACATTCAAGGTCAGGCTAAAAAGCATTGAAAGAAACAGAATAGGAAGAAGGGCTTGTGCAAGAACAACTTTTGTGGCAGTGGATAAATTAGTAATACATCAACAATACAATACAACATATTGCACTTTCCAGTATAACATATAAAGACTTTCAATAAAACTTTATTATCTAAAAAAAAAAACTGTGATATCTAAGATTTAGCTGTTCACGTTTTTTTTGTAGGTGTTTTCTCCAGGTGAGTTTTCTATCTAGATGCATACCCAAGTACTTAACAGACTCATTTTGTGGCAAGATGGCATCTCCCAATTGTACAGGTAGACAGTCTCCAGTGCGCGGTGCAAATGTGTCATGTGTAGACTTAGAGGCACTTGCTTTGATTCGCCACTTTGCTAACCACTGCTCGATTTTGTCTAGTCCTTGTTGGAGGGTTTCTGACGCTTTGTAGCGATCGTTGCTGCTTGCGAGGATGGCAGTATCGTCTGCGAATGTGGCCGTTACTACACTTTGCGTTTCAGGAAGATCGCACGTAAAGATAGTGTACAAAACTGGTCCCAGCACTGATCCTTGCGGTACACCTGCATTTATGTTCTGAAATTTAGAGGTATATTCGCCATCCTTAACTTGAAATATTCTTTCAGAGATATACGATTTCAACAGCTCGAAGTATGCGTGGGGCAGTAGCGTTTTGATCTTACAAAGGAGACCCTTATGCCACACGCTAGCTATCAAAAGCCTGTTGAACGTCTAGGAAAGCTGCCGAACAGTATTCCTTGTGTTCTAGGGTCCTTCTTATATGGTTCACAACTCAGTGCACCTGTTCCACAGTGCCATAATTCTGTCTGAATCCAAATTGGTGGTCTGGGATTATAGATCTTTCTTGTATGGTTTTCATGATTCGTGACAACAAGATTTTCTCAAAGAGCTTAGAGGAAACATGTAAGAGACTAATCGGTCTGTAAGATCCAACTTCATTGATAGGCTTCCCATCTTTGGGAATCATTATGATTTGGGAGATCTTCCATATAACTGGATAGTAACCTACTCTTATGATACTATTGAATAATATTGCTAGAAAGACTATTCCTTTTCTAGGTAGTTCAAGGAGAACCTCTTTAGTGATCTGATCAAATCCTGGAGCCTTTTTATTGTCGAGTTAGGAATTTAAACACCTGTCATGGAGTGGTATGTTTAATGGGGATATCTAGTTGGAAATCCTGGTTCAGTATATCGTCTATATCAGGGTTATTACTAGTGGCTTCATTTGGTTTGAATACATTAGATAAGTGGGTCGCAAAGGTATCTATTCTTTGCTGTGGTGTTCTGGCCCATTTACCACCTTTTAATCTTAAGGCCGGTTTGGTTCTTTTTGGTTGGTTTAGACCAGAGGTTGCCTTCCATAGTGAGTAATCCGTGGACTTAGTGGCAGTCAATGATTCCAACCGATATGACAGAGTTTAATTTTTGGCATTTCTGAGCAGTTCTTTAAGTTCTCTAGCCGCTTTGTTGTATAAAATTTTAAAATTTTTAGGTGGTAAACATTTTTTTACAAATGAAGAGGTCATAGCCGCCGTTGACGCTTATTTTGAGGAGTTAGACGAAGATTTTTTTTACGGGTATCGAACTCTCCTTACTGGGTCGATGGAAAAAGTGTTTTGAGCTCGGAGGAGAGTATGTTGAAAAATAAAAATAAACTCAAAATCGTGTGGTTTCATTAAGTATGTTAGGCTAAGAACTTTTCAAATGACCCTCGTATTTTAATCATTTCATTTGTTGACAAAGAAAAGAGTGACCATAAGCCATGTGTCAAACTTAACAAATATACAGTCTGTTTGGTTTTGTATACCCATTTGCATATTTATGTTTCTATGAAACATATCTTGAATTTATTATCTATGTACAAGTAAGCAAAATAATCAAAATTGTGACCAATTGTACATAAATAATAAATACAGAATATGTCTCAAAAAACATAAATATGGTTCTACAGTGCCTATGTTGAGCGATTTATTGGAATTGATCATAAATTCAATGTTACTAATATAAACAAAATGAGGGCGCCACTTAGCTTTACGCCCCCTCTTAGTTCTTTATATATTTACACAAGCGGCACAGCCCTACAAGCGACACAGCTTGACAAGGGCTGTGTCGCTTGTGTAAATGTATCATGGTCCAACCTGCTTCAATGTCAAAATTGTTGTCAAGCAGGTTAGCATGCTGTCTGCTCTGCTGTCCCAATCTTTTATTTTTCCTTCTGAACAAATTCTCTTGAATCTTATTTTCAGATTTGGTACACTGTGTTTTTTTTCAGGGTTCCATATGGGTTTGAGGATGGTTTTGTAGATGACTATCTTGCTCTCAGATGATAATCGGGATCACCCAGTATAGTTCTCAGTTTGTGGTCTAGCTGTTTGCGCTTGGCCCAGATGTGTTTTTGCTAGGTGGATTCCTAAGTATAAAGCGTCTTCCAACTGTGGGATTTCGTTGTTGTAGATTCTGATTGATGGACAGCTATGGCTTCTAAATGTAAAAGTCACATGAGCAGACTAACTTTGGTTTGCCTTTATACGCCATTTATCGAACCAAACTTCGACTTCAGATAGGTGATCCTGTAGTGACCGACGCTTCAATCAGCCTATTATGGACTGCAAGGAGGGCAGTGTTATCTGCATAGGTAGCAATTGTTGTGTTGACGCGTGTGGGTAGGTCATGTGTGTATAGGAGATAGCTTAGGAATAGATAGCAGCGATAGAAAGTATGCCGCATATGTGGAAAGAGGAGTGAGTGCTGTGAATAGTGTGAATGGAGCGTTGGGAAAACTTCTTGGCAGTAAAAATTTGAGCCAGAAGGCACACAATGCAATTTACACAATGCAGTGCTGGTCCCAACGCTTACTTATGGAAGCGAGAGCCGGGTATGGCATAGAGAGCATAAAAGTAGGATAAAGGCGGTCGAAATGCGAGCGTTGCGCAAAATTTGTGGCGTAACACTTGTAAACCGTATTGATGACGATGATGTTAGAAACAGGGTTGGTCTGAAAAAGAGCGTCGCTGTTAAAATAATGAGAGGCATGCTCCATTGATTCAGACATGTAGAAGGAATGCAGGATGAAAGAATGACCAAGTGGAAATACAATGCAAAAGTAGAAGGATGTAGGAGCCGAGGATGGCCAAGACTTACCTACCATGACGAAATTGGTTGTTTTCTATCAGAAGATGATGTCAGGAGCCCTAGAAACCGGTGAAAATGCATGAGAAGAACAATGAATGTTAAAGAAGCGAATGAGGTATGTAAGGATGGAGTCACATGCCGCTCGGTTCTCTCTGCCTACCCCGCAAGGGATTTTGCGTGAAGTTATAGAGTCGTCAATCAATTAAATTATAATAAAAAATAATGAAGCAACAAATCCTATTATATTATATTCATATTTATTTGTGACTGTGGTTGGACAAAGTAGACCTTTATTTTAATTATAGACTGTACTCCAATGTTATAATTTTTATTGTTTTCTCTTCTTATTTATAATAAAAAATATGTCTAATTTGAAATCTTTTCGGTAGGTAGATAAGATTTATATTAGTCTGGTTTCATTTAGAACAGTCAATTTAGTTGAAGTATATATATAAATAAGTTACACCAAATAAAATAGTAGTGACAGTCTAGTGGTGGTAACTCTAGGAGGAAGAAGAGTATTACACTCAATAAAAATATGTTGAGTACCCCTGAATGCTTGTTTACATTATTTATCTCGGCTACTTGAATGCACTTTAGGTGCCTCTCATTCATTATGTCCATCACCACATTCATTTTGTTTTTTATTTCACCTCACACATTCCATCTGCCTATGCCACTCTCAGTTCTTCTCGACCCACTGGAGTCGACGTTGCGTGAAGGGCGGCGGTCCCCTTAGCTGCGTGCACTGTGTTTCACACTGACGGGAGCGTATCTGGCTCTGAGCTATGAATGTTAAAGAAGCGAGCGAGGTGTGTGAGGACCGCGTCTTATGACTACCTATCTCGATTCTCTCTACCTACCCCTCGGTTCTCTCTACCTACCCCATGACAAGCAATATCTATTAAGTCCAGTTTCTTATTTTTTGGTTCCATACTTTAAAATGAAAAAACAACATATTAGAAAATTATAAAATCCTTTATAAGTAGGTACTTGATGCTGGGCTTGATGGCATTGAAAAGTCTGATGATGGAATTATTGGCAATGCTGACATTTGTGGGTTTGATTCTCACACAGGACAAATGTTTGTGTGCATGAATATGCCTGTTTGTCTTGATGTCCCTGGTGTTGCAAGCGACCACAACCTCTGGTAACTGCCTTACCCTTTCTTTTTTTTGGAATTATTTTACTTTTTTATTAGTTAACTAGCGGCCCGCCCCGGCTTCGCACGGGTGGACATTTATTTTTTAAACATTTTGGGATAAACGAAAAGTAAATGTATCTTTAGAGAGTTTTTTAAATAGTTAGTTAAATAGTATTAATGTCCTCTATAAAACTGTAGTACATTACTTTGCTCTATTGTCAATAGTTTCAGCAGCGTACGCGGTATAAGGATTTTTTTCACACATTATCGAAGTTTTCATACGGATCCCTAACTATTTTCAAAATATTTTATAGCCTATGTTAATCATTTATATTGTAGCATTCTAATGGTGAAAGAATTTTTGAAATCGGCCCAGTAGTTTTTGAGTTTATTCATAACATACATTCAAATCTTTCCTCTTTATAATAGTAGTATAGATGAGCTAGATTTGCTTAAGATTTAACAACTGGTGATTGATGTGCGAAGGCTTGCCCTCAGTGTTCGCGCAGACGCTACTAAAGATACGGTATGCCAACTGCGAGCACCTGCACTGTCTTCTTTCATATGCGACATCGTCTATACTTGTTGTATGAAAATGCATTAATGACGTGCCACAACCTTCCTTCGTCCTTGTCTGTCTCCTATATGTGGCCTACTCCTTTGTGTCACATGTCATGTTATGAAATGTGGAAGTTCAACTACAATAAGTGAACAAAATCTCAAAGAGTAAATCTTTTAAATATAATAAGTACAATCACACCCTTTCGTTTTACTTTCATTTCATGTACAATTACAGAAATAAATGTTACATCTACAATGCACGAGTATATTACGAAATAAAATTAATATGTATTAAGGCACATATTTGACGAGCGTAGTAGCGGAGTGTAGCTATGCTACTTGATACCAAGGCTCATGGATTTGATTCCCACATCCAACAAACATTTGCATATTTTGTGAATATACAAGTCTGTTTGTCATGGTGTTCTTAAGAGAGCTAGGGCACATCAAAGAAGCCCGACTGGGGAAGTACCTCCATCTCACAGGATAGTGTAGACAAATAACTACTTCCTGGTGTGTTATTTTCTTCCTGCTAGTGAGCGAGGTTATCAGTAAAGTCCCAAGGAATTGCTCTGTTAACAGCAAGGGTGGCAATACACGAATTATACTTCCTGTATGACAAGCATGCACCCGTAAACCCCCGACATTGTATAAAAAAAAACAATTATTTTTTGTAACATACAAGTTTATGCATACTCTTCTATAATTTTTGTTTCAGAGTTCAAATGGCATATTTGTTGGAATACAAAAAATACCACAAAACAAACCATATGTAATTAAAGATTCTGATATAATTGGCTTTGGATTGACAGAAGACGCAACATTTAACAATGTAGACGATAGTGAAAAATTTATTTTCAAATTGGTAAAAGAAAGTGTTTTATCTATAAGTAATAGAATAATATTTCAAGGTGACAATGAATTAGATGATCTAGAAAACAGAGTTGAGGCTTTAGATGGTGGAGTATCACCACTTTTTGGAATAAAACCAAATCTCAAAAGAAAAATTAACAAAGACTCCGAAAATGTTCAAGTTAAAACTGAAATGAAAGAAAACTCCGAAGATGGTAATGTTTTATCTGATAACATTATAAGTATTCTATCAGATAGCGAAAATGAAGCAAATGTTGAAACAAACAACACTACTTTTAAGAAAATAAAAATGGAACAAAACGTTCCTGAAGCACAAAAATCACATGTCAATGTCAAAACTGAACAGGATCTACTGGAATTTGAAGCTTTTGATATAAAGCAAGAATATTTAGGATTTAACGATGAACCAATACCAGTGGACAGCGACAGCGACAGTGAATCTGAACATTGGTTTATAAGACTTTCTCAAAATTCCCCTGGTAAACCGTTTACTAAAATCTCACCCAGAAATAAGGATAAAAATATAGACACGGACAAAGAAGATAATTCCTACAGCCAAATTGAAGATGAGGTTAGTGGCAATTACTCAAATAATATACCATCAGATGCAGATGACGATTTTATGACAGATTTAATCTCAATTCCTCTTGAGCCTCCAAGTAATGGAAATCACTTGCAAAACAAACAAAATGCAACCAATCGATTAAATGACAACAATTTGCATGAAGAAGTGGAAGAGGATACAGGAACCACTAATGAAATTAACGACACTACCTTGAATGAGGAAGTTTTAAAGAAATCCCTGTCTAGAAAGAATACAATGGATGCAGTTTCTTGTAATTCCAACGAGATACGAACATCTCCGCTGGTGCCGCCGGTCAGGATAGGACCACGGAATGATGCAGACATAAAAAAAATACAGATAATAGTGCCGCCTGATCACATTACTAAAAAGAAAAAGCCGGTAGAATGTAAGACAATAATTTTTTTCATTTTTTTTCATTCTTTTGTTTTTAATTTATTAAAACTTAACCTAGACCTAGACAGATTGCCAAGCTTATTTGCTAAATATCTTCAGTTAGACCAAAATTATAATGTAATAGCAAAGTACATTATTTCATGACATGTGAATAAAGCTATGTTACAATTTTAGTTGTATGTAACTGAAAACATACACATTTGTAATTTTGAAGTCACCAGGATCGTTTACAGTGCCAATTTTTACTACAATTCACTTTCAGATGCACAATGAATTTTATAATAGAGCATAAATTATAATAAAGCAAAAAAATATGTAAGATTTTAGTTTCTCAAATACTCGTTCCAGGTCTTCCCAATGGTCTCTGTGTCCATCGATGAAGACAATTATCAATGTTTGTTTCTATCTAGTCCTTGTTGCGATCGTTACTGCTTGCGAGGATAGCAGTGTCTTCTACGCATGTGGTAGTTACTACACTTGATGTTTCAGGAAGATAGCACGTAAATGCAGTGTACAAAACTGGTCCCTGTACTGAACCCTGCGGTACACCTGCGGTTATGGCTTAGAATTTAGAGGTGTGAATCATTAATTTGAAATATTCTTTTAGAGATATACGATTTGTGTGGCAAAATCTATACTTGATTGTTGTTGGTGTCCTGGCTCATTTAACGCCTTGTAATATTAACACCAGTTTGATCCTTTTTATCTGGTTTACGCCCAAGGTTGCCTTTCATAGTGAGTAAACTGTGTACTTAGCCGCAATAGATGATTCTAACCAATGTGAGTTTCAACTGAGCTTCATTTTTACGTTCATTAGCAGTTCTTTCAGTTCTCTAGTCGACAGCTGTTGTATACTTTTTTATCATCTTTACTTTTTGCTATACATATTCTGCGTGGTTGTTTTTTTTTCTTATGTCTTATTTCCCATGGAATGGGGTTGTGTCTGGATGTGTAGATGGCTTTTTCAGGAGTAGTCGACTAAAAGGCAACATGTAACGAATTGACAATGTGAGTTACCGCTGTCTCTATGTCATCGGGTGTTTAAACGGGATCTGTAGGATCTAATCAGTGTACGGCTTTTGAGTTATTTTGTATTTTAATAGACTTGTACTGAGTACTAAAAGAACTGAAGTGTCATTAGAGCATCTGTCCAGACAGGAATTAATAGAGGTGTATTATTATGGCATGCCCTTATAAATGAAGAAGTTAATTACGTCGGGCTGTTTGTCAGTAAGCCAGTGTGTTGGTTCAGGCTTAGAGAGCGATGTTAGGTTATTGCACTCGATTGACAGTTTCGGTTGTCATCCTCACGTGGTTGTCAGTTAGTCTTGAGCTTATTTGGCATTCCAGGCATTTCTTGTCATAAATCTAGCGTCGAATGTATTGAAATCGTACATTAGTTGATTTTGTTTTTGTGGGCAATACATGGTCCAGACGTTAAAATTTTTTGCCATCTTTCCATCCACTGCTATAGTGCCTCCGGCCGTTGTCGCAACTGCGATTCGCAACCAGTTGCGAATCAAGAGAACATATTCCTTAATCGCAACTTGGTTGCGAATAAAAAATAAATTTAGTTGCGATGGGAGAATAGCATTTCTTAATTCGCAACCAGTAACTAAGATAATGAATAAAAAAATATACAATTAAAACATAAAAATCGCAATGTTAAGCTAACGTAACCAACAAGAAGAGAACAATCAAGAGAAGATCTTTCTTTCACTGTTTGGTAACTTGTTGTGAGAGAAGAATTATTTTTCCTCTTTTGTAACTTTTTGATAGTTACAAAAGAGGAAAAATTTTGAGGATTCGCAACTGGTTGCGAACAAAGAATGAAAATTCTTAATTCGCAACTGGTTGCGAATCGCAGTTGCGACAGTGGCCGGAGGCGCTATAGTAGTCGCCTGGAGACCTTCTGTCACATATCCTTCTAGTTCATGGTGTTTTATGGATAATCGTACACTCACTGTTGTTCCTCTATGCGCTGTACCATCATAGTGTTTGGTATCAATATTGAGAGCATAATTACTGTTCGGCGAGATTCAAAATAAATCCTATAAGTAAACTCATAAGGCTGGCATATCCAACTTTTCTAGTTGTTTATACATTAAGTCTTCAATGACTTGGGTTGTCGCGAAGAAATTTTCATTTGTAGGATGTTGTGTTTGCTTATACGATTTTCATGAGTAGTGAGTTAGTATGTGGGTTCTGTATTTTGTTTACAGGTTTCATCCTGTCATAGAGTTGTTTTTGCTTTTCTAACAGCAGTTACTTCAGAGTAGGTTGGTTGTTATGATGTTAGTTTTCACTTGAATATCTTTAAATTTGCTTTCCTAATGGGAAGCAATTTCCGGAAAACCCGACCTAACAAAATCGGGGATATAGTTTGGTGTTGTAGTTGCATATCTACGAGGGTCATTTGAAAAGTTCTTAGCCTAACATGGTTAAAGTCATTGGTTTTTTTTATAACTACCCTCATTTTGTAGTTACTTTATTTAGCAACAAGTATGCACAGTTTAGTTTATTCACAGTAACTCATTGTTCGTTTACACGTGATACCGTAAGTCAAGTCAGAGCTATTTTTGAAAATGGATAAAATTGAACATCGTGCAGTGATAAAATACCTGAATTTGAAAGGTTTAATTAACTCCAAAAGCTATACATGAAGACATGTCTGCTACTTTGGGTGAGTCCGCTCCTTCGTATGCGACTGTTAAAAACTGGGTGGCAGAGTTTAAACGTGGTCGTGAGACCATTCAAGACGAGCCCCGTAGTGGCCGGCCTTCGACTGCTTCCACTGATCAAAACAAAGAAAAAATTTGTGATTTAATTTTATCTGATCGAAGATTGACTGTCGAGGAGATAGCTAAGACTGTAGGCATCTCATTTGAGCGAACACATCATATAATTACTACTGAACTTGGATTCTCTAAGGTGACTGCGCGGTGGGTACCGCGACTGCTTTCAGTGGAACAAAAACGCAACCGACTCACAACTCCTCGCGACTGTTTAGAGTTATATGAAGCTGACCCAATAGAATTTGTTGAAAGATTTATAACCATGGATGAAACCTGGGTTCACCACAATACACCCGAGAAAAAAGAACAGTCGAAACAATGGAAAAGAGCAGGATCGCCCACCGCAAAGAAGGCAAAGGTGGTTTTATCGGCGGGCAAAGTCATGGCATCCGTTTTTTGGGATGCCCTTTGCATCCCAAAAAACGGATGCCATGACTTTGATTCTCGTGAATTATTTAAAAAAGAGTGAAACAATAAACTCCAATTACTATTGCAAACTGTTGCGTCGTTTGATTTCTTTCAAAGAAAAACGTCCAGGTTTATTGACAAGAAAAGCCTTGTTTCATCAGGACAATGCGCGCGTTCACACCCCTGTGCAGTCCATGGCAGAAATCCATCAATGTGGCTTCGAATTGTTACCTCATCCCCCATATTCACCGGATTTAGCACCGTCCGACTTTTATCTGTTCCCAAAGCTGAAAAATTTTTTAGGTGGTAAACATTTTTTTACAAATGAAGAGGTCATAGCCACCGTGGACGCTTATTTTGAGGAGTTAAACGAAGATTTTTTTAAAACGGATATCGAAGCCTTACCGGGTCGATGGAAAAAGTGTTTTGAGCTCGGAGGAGAGTATGTTGAAAAAATAAACTCAAAATCGTGTGGTTTCATTAAGTACTTTTGGGCTAAGAACTTTTCAAATGACCCTCGTATTGTCTACATCCAAAATTTATTTACACCACTTGATAGCTAAAAAATTCGTTACGTTGAGTGAGGGTCGTTGAGCAATGCATGGTGCGCGGCGTGGGGACAATGCCGTCATTGAGTACGGGCTGTTGTTGAGTACATCATGCGCGGCGTGGGGAAATCGCCTCCTTTTTGAGATCACTCGACCACACACTTCGATTTGCTTTTATATTTTCCCGATATTTCAGCGACGTTGCAGACACCATGGTCACAGGATGACTGGTAAATGAATTTAGTGTAACTTACCTCCGTTTACCCGTTACGAAGATATTTACGGCCGTATCCACAGTACAGTCTATCTCATTCTCTCTCATTTGTAGTTTTGGTGTGCCTCTATCATTGCATGTCTTCTTCTTCGTAGTGTCATTCCGTTTCCTATTCCACTAGGATTGGCGGAGTATACTATTTAAGCCTAAGGATTTGTCGAAGATATGGTTTAAAATATGAAGCGACTATCGTCATGCGTCCACAACCCATAGGGTAAACTAAACCTTTTTCAGTTTAGGTTTACACGTCTTTCGAAATATAATTTCTTGGACTTTTACCATGTTTTCCTTCACCGCCGAGCTATTGTTATGACAAATATGAACGTAAATTTAAAAACACGAATTTAGTGGTACATGCCAGGGTTTGAACCGGGGACTAGTCCGGTCAATAGGCCGGTTCGGGCACTGGGGTATCACTGCTCTATATTGGCTTCTATCATTGTAGGTGTTTTGGCCTTTTATCATTTATTTGCCCGTAGTCAAACAAACGATAAGCCAAAAGACCCAAAATATCATGGTATGGTTAGGTCATGGTTTGCACCTTTCAGTTAGTGTTGTAAAAGACCGGAGTCGAAGTTCTTTAGTTTGCAAAATCTCTTTTTCCTGTGAAGAATTTTATGGTAGCTTCATACCCTTTCTAGTTTACGTATGTTCTAAGCATAATGCACATTTTGCTGCTGGAGAACTGCGATCTTTTTTTGAAACAGTCGCTTGTCTTGCGTTGCCGCATATTTGAAGCAGCGCGATCGTTTCATACAATTAGTCTTTAAGTGCCCATATTGTCAGCATCTGTTGCACTTAATAATGGTGTTCTTCTTAGGATCTTCTTAGTGGTGACTACAGTATTATAAACGCACTTGATGGATTTGGCAGCTATATTATTTGAGCAATTTGTAATTTGATAATAAACACGAAAAAAATATGTAAAATCGGGAAATCGAAAGAAGTTTTTAACATAATAAACATGTTCCAAATTCAAAATAATTAAACAGTTGGAAAAATAAATGTTTCTATGTAACAGTATTTGTGGCCAGAGTTGTTATATTATAAAAATGTATTCACTGGCAGGAACACACCAACATCCAATGAGGCTAACACTGACTTCCCCCATTGTGCTAAAGCGAACTGCATTAACTAAATTACTAGTTTACATATCTGTTATAAATTGTTATACTTAATATATTTTTAGGAAACAGGTGTGAAATTTATTAAAAAAACAACACAGTACAAAACGACGGTTACTATGTTTAATTTTAAACACACAATTCGAGAGTAATTACTAACATTGCCTTATGGAACAAAATAACAATCACCTTATCTAAGTAAACAATCACGAAACCAATTATAAGTTTTAAGTAAAAGAAATCTCACGTCCCTCGAGCCATGTTGCCGCCACGACTGACATCCGACACATGGACGTCACAGCTTTTGTTTTTTTTTTTTTTTGATCTGGCTATGTAGTTAGCCCCGAGTGGGCTGTTACTACGTCACCGGACTAAAGAGGCGGGCGTGAGGCGCCACAGCCTAGCAAACTAAGTATAACGACAGCCTAAGGGCCCCCGAGAGGGGTCGAACCTCGGCTCAGGACGTCGTTGGAGAATCTAATCGAACACGCGGGTTCGTGCCTGAAGGGTCTTATGGAGAGAGGCGCCCAGGTACCTGGGCTACTCGGTACCTGGTGTATCGCGCAGAATTCCTAACTCTTCGCGCCCGGATCCGCCGAGCGCGGTGTGTGTGTGGAGTGTTGTGGTTGGAGTCGGAGGGGGAGAGGTAGGGGGCGTTCGCAACAGTAATGCGATCATCGGGATCAAAAAGTGAATTTCGCGGTCTGCGCCGGAACCCCCGGGCGTCGATCCGCGGGGTGTAATTGACAGCGCGGACTATCAATGGGTTGGGGTGTTGGGAGGCAGTTTCGAAGTAGCGCCTAGACGCTTCCTTCATGAAACTAATGATGGAAGGGAGTTCAAGGTCGAGATGGAGATCTGCGACCCTGAAGTAATGAGGGGCGCCGGTTGCATTGCGAGCAAACCGGTTTTGGATAATCTGGAGCTTAGCCAGATGGCAGCGCGCAGCATGTGCGTACACTACGCTGGCGTAGGTGAGGACGGGGCGAATGCAGGCTTTGTAGAGTGTAAACTTATTTCTAAGTGACATTCTACGATTCCTGAATATCGGAGCGAGCCGACCTAGGTAGAACGCGGCTTTGTTCCTAACAGCGGTGATGTGAGGTCCAAACGTCATTCTGGAGTCTAGGATGACACCTAGGTATTTGGCCTTCTCGACCCATAGGATGGATCGGCCGAACAATGAGATGGGGCGCACGGTCCTATGTTGGGAATCGGGTCTCGTAAGACCTTGTGGATCCCGAGAAAAGAACACTGCGACACTTTTCTTCGGATTCACCTCGATTCGCCAACGTCGGAACCATTCGCCTAGAGCGTTAGCCGCTCTCTGGAGCCTATCCGATATGTTGGATTTGGCCTGTTCGGAAGTGTAAAGCGCCGTATCATCGGCGAAGAGGGCTAACTCCATGAAGGGAGTCTTGGGAACATCGTTGGTGTACAACGTGTATAGGATAGGACCGAGCACCGAGCCCTGGGGGACCCCGGCTCGGATCGGATGCGGCCTCGGAAGAGTACCGTGGACTCTGACGCGGAGGGAGCGGTTTGACAAGTAGTCTCGTAAGATGTGCACAAGACTGTCTGGCACTTCCATTTGGTGTAGCTTATATTGTGCCAGAACCCGGGTGGTCATATATGACCGCGAAATGTATCCGAAAACGTATATAACGGGTTCTGACTGGTTAAGCCATTGTGCCAGACTTTGTCAAACGCTTTCGCAACGTCGAAAAACAGGGCACCGGTATGGCGCCCCGTTTGAAATTTAGAGAGGACGTGCTCCGTGATGCGGTGCACTTGGTGGACTGCCGAGTGTTTGGGACGGAACCCAGACTGCTCGTCTATGAGAATACCTCTAAGTTCGATGAACTTTTTGAGGCGAATGGCTATGATGCGTTCATAGACTTTCCCCAGGCATTTGGGGCCTGTAAGAGGCGGGGTTCTTCAGGCATTTGCCTGGTTTGGGGATGCCAACTACATCTGCATCTTTCCAGGCGTCTGGAAATCTGCAGTTCGCGAGAGCGGCGTTGAATATCGCCACGAGAAGGACTATCAGGGGGCCTGGGAGGAGTTTGAGGACCGAGTTCGTGATGCCGTCAGCTCCGGGAGCTTTCCGGCTCCGAAGGTCCCTGATGATCGTTAGGACCTCCTCAACCGTTGTAGGCTTGAGGAGGATCGTGGGAGGGGTCGCGAGGATTCGTTCCACCTCGGAGTCAACCGTCTGCACATGTTCGTCGTCGGTTGGTTCTAGACTAGGAGAGCATTGACTCTCCAGGCTGTCTGCAAAGCATTCAGCCTTTTCGTCATTATCGAACGTTGTCGTTCCGTCTGGTCGGTTCAGGGGAGGGCATTGGGTGATTTGGTCGGAACGGAGAGATTTAGCTACTCGCCAGTACGGCGTGTGCGAGGGCTTAATTTCTCCACAAAGTTGGCCCACCGTTCATCCCTGAACTCTTTGATGTGCTTCTTTACTTGGCGTTGTAAATAGCGCATCCGAGAACGGTTCTGTTCGGTGGGACAAAAGTCGTAGGCACGTCTCGCTGCGTTCTTTTCCGCCACTAGTTCTCACAAATAAGCAGGGAGTTCCCAACGTGGAGCTAAGTCGGCTGTTGAAATCTCTCTGGAGCAGTTGTTAGTTGCCCTTTGCAAGTGACTAGTGAGGGCGTCGATCGCAAGGTCGGTCTCGTCGTTTGTGAGAATCTGTTCGGGTGTGGAAGTCTGTGCGAGCACTCTTTTGAGTTTTCGCCAGTCCGTTACCCTTCTGGTGTCTTCGTCTGTCGGTAAGTCAGTGCGTTGCCCGAACTCGATCAGAACTGGCCGGTGGTCAGAGCTAAGTTCTGTGTGCACTTGGATTGAACGCATCCGTAAGGCTACGTTCTTTAGAAGTGCAAAATCCAGAACGGTAGGTCGGTGTCCCACTGTTGCGGAACAGTGGGTGGGAGACATGGGGGCTATGACGTCAAATCCTAGGGAGTCCTGTAGGCTCTCTAGGATTACGCCATTTGGTGAAGACGAGTGGCTATTCCACTGGGTGTGCTTACTATTGAAGTCTCCAGCTAGAATGGTGAAGTTTCCTAGGGCAAAGAGGGCTTGCAAGTCGCTCTGAAGGCTACGCTTGCTCGGGGGGAGGTACGCGGACGCGATATTGATCGGCTGATGGCCGGTCATCCCAAACCTGCAGATGGAGACCTCGAGGTTTTCGAGAGATGGGGGTTCTAGTGGGATACAGTGCAGGGACCTTTTGTAATAGATGAGGGTTCCGCCCCCGCGGCCCTCTATCATTACGGATGACGTTGTAATTTGCAATGCGCGGGTCGCGATTGCATGGTTTCAAAATGGTCTCCTGCACTAGGAGGATGTCAACTTGGTGGTCGGTTAGTTACTGGTGTACTTCATCCTGTTGCCACGCAAGGCCGTTTGCGTTATAGAACGCAAGGGATAGGGTGCGGGGTTTCACTCTTTGATTCCGTGAACCCATTATTGTTGGGAGAGGTTTGTGCGCCGGTGGTGGGCGGGCGCGCGGTACTCCATTATGGACTCAAACACAGTGATGTGCTTGCAGACAATCTGGAACTGGTTTCGCACTCCAGTATCTTGAAAGTCGTGGAGTTCACGAGCTAGGACGAATAGTTCCGACATGTCGATTTTACTCGCCATGTCGAACACTATGTCCGTGAAGTGAGGTTTGCGTCCTCCCTGAAGGGAAGTCTGCTGGGGCGGTTTCTGCGGATTCGACCGGTGTGGGTAGTGGCGCAAGAGGCTGCCTGGGTGAAGCCCATGCAGACACTGCAGGGATGGGTGCCGGAATAAACGGCTGGGGGACCCGAGTGGGCCGGAGCTGTGGATAAGCCGTCTGGCTCTGGGAGGGCGGAGGGAGGCATGTGTGCGAGCGCCCGTTGGCTTGCGCCGGCCTCGTACGCCTCTTTGGCGCTTTAGGGCAACCGCCATAGTTGGCGGTATGCCCCACAGCGCCGCAGAGAACGCACGCTGGCGGCTCCACCGGGTCACGCGGACATTGTCCCCATTAGTGATCGCCTAGACATTTCACGCAACGGAACCGCGAGAAGCAATTACTTTTGACAGTTGTGACACTGCCCTGGGAGCCCACGTTTGTGGGGGAGTTCGACTTCAATGTCGAAAAGGCCACAAATATTTGTGATCTGGAAGATCTTCTTACCCTCGGGGTTAGGGGAAGATGGCAGATCACCATGTTGTATGGGTCGCCATCTTTGCGGTGGTTACGCGTCATCCGGTGTATCGACTGTTAACGAATAACTGAATTCATGATGAATAAGGATTAAGAAAATACTTTGAATTAAGCTAAATCAGTTTATATTTCACAATGACATAAACGAAACTAGTTACTATCGCAACCATCGCTTCTCAATGGTAGGCATAAATAACAAAGGAGGCTTACTGCCTTAACATCCCGCTCTGTTTGTAATGCCTGCCATTTTACAGAGTTCCAGTATTCTGGGTCCATATAGAGGCTTGGTTAACATATCTGCCAGTTGTCTTTTAGCTGGCACTTTACATACCTCAATTGTGCCGTTTGTTACGCACTCTCTTATAAAGAATGATCTTATTCTTATATGTTTCGTTCGGTGATGATATTCATGCGGCGGATTCTTGGCTAATTGGATTGCAGCTTCATTATCAATATACAGAGTCGTAACACTCTCTTCATTTGTGATATCCTTTAAAATCCTCTTCAGCCATATTATTTCACATGCAGTTTCACTGGCTGCAATGACTTCTGCTTCTGTTGATGAAATGGCAACAGTAGATTGTCGTTTGCTCCGCCATGAAATTGGAGCTCCAGCAAATAAGCATAATATGCCGGTAGTTGACCGTCCTGTATTAATATCTCCACCGTGATCAGCATCGCTGTAACATTCCAGTCCAAGTGCTTCATCACTTTTGTAGATAATTCCTTTATTCAAAGTTCCTTTCAGATAGCGTAATATCCGCTTGACGGTTTGAATATCTTCTATTGTAGGATTATCTAAATTACGTGATACAACATTTACAGCAAATGCTATGTCGGGTCTGGTACCTGTCATTAGATAAGATAGCGCTCCTACTATCTGCCGATATGGGAATTGTGCTGTAGATATTTCCTTCTCTTTCTTTACAGCATCAGATTTGAGAATTGGTGATGGAACCGGTTTACAGCCATCCATACCAAATTTATCTAATATGCGTTTGGCATATGCTTCTTGATGAAGCTGGATTGAGCCATCCGAGTTTCTTTCTATTTCAATTCCCAGAAAATAATTTGCGGGCTTGACTGTAATTCTGAAACGTCTCTTCATCTCTTCTAAGAACTTTGCCGTTTCTTTGTCACTTGTGGAAGCAAACAAACCGTCATCCACATAAAGGGCTAATATTATTTTTTCTTTGCCGTTTTTCCTGATAAAAAGACAAGGGTCTGCAGCACTCTGTTTGAAACCAGTCTCAATAATATAGTCAGTAATACATCGGTTCCAACAGCGTGGTGCCTGTTTTAGCCCATAAAGACTCTTTTTTAGCTTGAATACTAATTTTTGATCAGCGACATACCCTTCCGGAGGTTTCATATAAATCTCCTCGTCCAGTTTTCCATATAAGAATGCAGTTGATACGTCAAATTGACTGAGAGTCATTCTTTCTTTAGCAGCAACACTTATCACTGCTCTTATTGTACTACATCTTGCTACAGGACTGAATGTCAAGAAGAAATCTAACCCTTCCTTTTGAGAATATCCTTTAATGACCAATCTGGCCTTGTATTTATCAACAGTATTATCAGGATTCATTTTAACCTTGAATAACCATTTACTTGCAATCGCTTTTCGACCTTTTGGTAATGCAGTCAATTCCCATGTTTCATTTTCTTTTAATGAATTTATTTCATTGTTAATGGCCTCTTGCCATTTATTACGATCTGCACAAGACATAGCTTCCTTAAAAGTTTTAGGTTCAACGATTGAATTGTTGTATGTTGCATTACAGACAAAATCTTTATATCGACTTGGAGCTTTAATACTAGTCCTGTCTCTAAGAGTAATTTGTCCTTCATGAGCATTTTCATCTATCATTAGAGATTCATCCTCAGCACATTCAAAGTCCTCTATTTCAGATTCATCTTGTTCTACAACTTCTGTTTCTACGTTCTCTTGCTGTTCATCCATTTCGTCATGATGAGATACTGGATCTTCCAAGGGTGCTTGCTTGTCTGTGGAGTTATCGTGTTGTACAGACATTTCTCGTGATAAATCTCCCTTTTGAAAATTTGGTAGCTCATACAGAAATAATTTATTGTTTGGCGATGTAGTTGAAGATTGAGAAACATCCAGGGCGTTCTTTATCTTATTGCATTCTAGTAATGGAATTTCTTCAAAAGTAACATCTCTTGATCTAATCAACTTGTGATTATCCTTATCCCAGATTCTGTATCCTTCATCTCCGTCATACCCAATTAATATCCCCTTCTGAGCTTTTTTTTCTAATTTTTTCCGATGATATTTAGGAATATGAGCGTAGCATTTACAACCAATGATCCTTAAGTGTTTGATACCAGGTTTCTTTTTATGCCATAATTCGTAAGGTGATAACCCTTTCACACTTGTTGTGCCAGTGCGATTTAGTATATACACGGCAGTATTAATAAGCTCTGCCCAAAGACCTTGCGGTAGCTCTTCATGAGCGTGCATCATTGCTCGAGCTGCTTCGACTACTGTTCGATTCTCTCTTTCAATACAACCGGCTTGTTCGTGAGTATAGGGCATCGTCAGTCTTTGTGTTATGCCGTGTTCTCTTAAAACATTTTGAAATAATTTACTTTCAAATTCTCCTCCGTTATCACTTAGTATTTCTTTTACAGTGTACCCTGCAACTTTGACTTCAGCCAGCATTTGTTTAAGCTTTATCCAAGCTTCAGATTTTTCCTTTAAGAAATATATATATCGATACCGGGTAAAATCATCTTTAAACATAATGAAATACCGATATTTAGAGATAGAATAGGCAAAGGGTCCACATAAGTCAGTATGCAATAGCTCCCCAGGTTGGGTAGCTCTTATTCTAGAACCAAACTTTTGTCTATGCGCTTTGTCATATACACAGCCTTCACAAAGATCTGTCTGACTATCCTTTATTTTCAATCCAAACTCTCTTTCAATTACCTCCTTCACATGTCTTTTGTTTTGGTGAGCCATTCTCTCATGATAAACTTGTAGTGGATTATTCATTACTAGGTTAACCTTTGGATCAGTAGACATCCTCGTACATTTTAAATTTAATTTATAAAGCCCACCATTTATCTCTCTGTCACCAATTAGCATAACCTTTCCATCTACTTTTAGTGTACATTCATTTGGCGTCGACTCAAAGACTGTGTTATGAGAGTGATCATGTGCAGCAAGAATAGAGAAAATATTTACCTTGATATTTGGAACATACCACACATCTTTGAGTAAGATTTGCTCTCGTCTTCCATTGATAATAGCCTCAGTACAGATATTACCCTTACCTATTGCTTCTACAGTTTGGCCATTTGCTGTCGTCACTGTGTTGTAGCCTTTAAAATATTCAAATGTTTCATAAAAATCGGCTCTATTCGTGATATGATTTGTTGCACCATTATCGACAAACCAGCTATGCTTATTTGCAGCAAAAGAAACATCCAAAGTAGAAATTTGTAGGGTTATATTGACTTTGTTGGCCTCTTTGGGTGGTCTTCCGTCAGCAATCCATTTCGTACATTGTTTTACTCGATGTCCAGTTAGTCCACAATATTTACATTTGAAATATTTTTCTTTGCACTTACTTTTATTAGTTTTCGTAATCAATGTTTCACTAGTGCTCGCATTCTCTGTTTTATTCAATAATGATTTTTCATGGACACACAGCTGCGTAGTAAGATTATCTATTGTACGATCCTTTTTATTCATTAATAACCAGCTTGACTTGAAGGCAAAGAATTCTTCTGGTAAAGTTTCCAAAATCTTACAGATAAGAAGCATCTCTGGTAATTTTGAATCTAATTGACAGTTTAATTCATGCCAGATATTCTTTAACGCAGAAATATGAGTTGCCAAACAGTGCTCCGGTTTTTTTTTATAACTAAAGAATCTTAGACATAGTTCATAGCTTTTATCTTCACTATTTTCTCCATACAGCCTGTTCAATTCATCCCAAACCTCTTTTGAAGTCGTTAGACGCATAACATGATTCAAATTTTCATCAGTCATATTTGTTGTCAAGAGAATTAAAGCTGCACTATCAGTATACATGAAATCTTGTAACTCTTTTTCATACTTAGCTTTATCGATTTCCGTTGCCGCTTTATCTATGGCTTGTGGCTTACATCGCCTACCTTCGATAATATCTAGGGCTCCAGGAATAGCTTTTAGAATAACGGTTATTCTGTATTTCCATGACTTGAAGTTTTTTGTATCTAGGTGTCCTATCTGCACTCTTGATGCCTCTACAATACCCCTGTCCATAGTGGTAGTCGGCTGGTACAAATTTTCCGTAAGAATTTATTAGCTCAAAATTCTTTCCCAGAGTAAAACTTCTATCCTTACTTAAACGATATTTGCTCTGCTACCATGTTAACGAATAACTGAATTCATGATGAATAAGGATTAAGAAAATACTTTGAATTAAGCTAAATCAGTTTATATTTCACAATGACATAAACGAAACTAGTTACTATCGCAACCATCGCTTCTCAATGGTAGGCATAAATAACAAAGGAGGCTTACTGCCTTAACATCGACCGGACGGGGACTCCTTGTCCTTTAATGGACTCTGTGATGCCGTCTAAGGACAGCGACGTGGGGACGCGTTTAACGACCACGCGGAGTTCACGCTCCTCGAGGGCATACGTGAAATATTCCACGCGTCTCTCTCGGAGGAGGCCTGTGAGTTTCCAATGGTCGTTAGGGGAAGCCACCGTGACGCTGATGCCCAGGTGGGTTGACTTTGCCCTTATCAGGCGAATCTCCTTCGCGGGGAGGTCGACCGCGTAGAGGCGCTCCCAACCTTTCCGTCACGGATGGTGATAGGCGGCGGGAGCTTGGCCTTCGGTGTCTCTTGCGAGTGCACCGTTGGCGAAGAGGGACGGGCCGTTCCGGTGTTACCCTTCGCGGCTTTAGCAGGACGGGAGTCACTCGAGCGGGGCTTCCGCTTTCGATTCTCCGGGACTTTGGTCCAGTTGGCCTCCGTATCGGGGTCAGCAATGGACTCATTGTCGGACTCATCTTCGGACAAGGAGCTGGTGGGGCCCGTGAACTGCAGCTGCACCCTGACCAATGTCCATCTCCTGTAGTCCAGAGAGGCCTGCAGGAGGGACGAAAGAGGCGCTGCTGCATGAGGCAGCAGCGGTAGCGGCCTGAGGGGCCTTAGAATTTGCCGGAGTGGCTTTGGTGGGCTGGGCCTGAGGGGCCTTGTTGGCTTTCGCCTGAGTGGCCTTGGCGGGCGAGGCCTGAGGGGCCTTGGGGGGGTTTGGCCTGATGGGCCTTGGACGGTTTGACCTGAGGGGCCTTGGACGGTTTGACCTGAGGGCTGCTGGGGCGTTGACCTGAGGGGCGAAGGGTGCGGGGTTTGTTCGACACCAGGTGCCGAACCCCGTTAGTAGGTCGGGGGCCATCGAGGCCACGTACCTACGCAGCATATGAAGCTGCGTAGTTGGATCCAACCGCGGATCCATGGCGGACATCGCCGAATGAGGAGGTGAAGGGCCGCCCGAGGGGTGCACTCGGGCGGTGTGTACCCTGCGTGAAAACGTAACCTCCCAGCCGGGTATAGGCCAGGAGGGTACCTAGTCCCTAGTGTGTGTGGACCGGTGCCAGTCTTATTGTGCACCGGTTTGAGTACCTAGTACTTAAAACTAAAACCTTAACTACCTAACCGATAACTGGGGTTGACGAGGGTAGCCCCCAAGGCCAGTGGTCCCAGTCCCAGCCGAATGACCTTCCGTTTCCAGAGGGGAATGGCTAGGTCAACGCTACGACTTGCTTTGTTCGCACGTTCGCAATTCACCACTGCCGAAACAGCGAGGTGGTCAGCTACGCTTTCCTCTGCCTTGGAGTTAGGCTCACAAGGCGAATACCTCACGTTTAACTGCTGGCCTAGTGAGATGTCGTACTTTCGTACAACAAACTCACCGTGAAATGCCGACACGTTATCCACAAGCCGACCGCACTAAAATCGTGTGGATTTGCAGACCGCTCCTTAGAAACTTTTTCTACGGAGGTAAGTTCTGAGAAGAACTTCAACCTCACTCGAAGTCAGCGACAAATTAGCCGGGCTAATTTTCGCTGTAGACGGGCCTGCAGTGGGTCTATACTAGACCGTACAGTACCTCGGGACACGAGCTGCAGCGGGTCTTGAAAAAGACCGTACAACGAAGCGTGTGTGTAAGGCGGAAGCCTGTCGGGGAATGGCACAAGTAGCGCACGGATCCGAATCGGTAAGCGGGAGCGAACCGTGACCGTCTCCGAGCGCTGCTCAAACCGGACTGTGGACGTCACAGCGCTTGCGCATTCCTTTTATAGTGCGTCTGTGGGGTGGTAAAAATGCTCGCACGATCTTCCTTCTAATATTATACTTTTCATTGCAGATAAATCAAAGAGTTCTTCGAAGAAATCCAAGACCTCTTTGCCTAAACGAAATATTAGTCATTCTCAAAAGGAAGAACGCAAAAAGAAACTCAAAGAAATTGCCAACAAGGAAAAAAAAGAAATTGACAACGTAACTTCAAATATAGAAAAAGGAGAAATTGAACAAGCTACAACTTTAAATGCTACAAACAATGTAATCAAAAGCACAGTGAATATAAAAATGACAAGTACCAATCGGGGAGCATTTTTGTCTGATGATATGCCTTGCACAGCCGTCAAGCCTATGAAAAGAAAAGAAATCCCTCATAAAACGAAGAAACCTAAAAATAACAAAACTGAGACACCACCAAAAGATCTTTCTAATGTTGATTTAAACAGAACAGAAAATGACTGTGAAAACAATATAGCAAAGCCAGTGAAAGTACAACATAGAGAACACCATAGAACATCTAAAAGTAAAGATAAACATAAGAGTAGCAAACATAAATCAAAACATGATAATATATTCAAAAATAATTATGATTCAAAAGAGGCAAGGATTCCTCTCAAAAGTTTAAAACCGCTAACTGAAAGTGAAGATTCGTTATCAGGAAAGCCGTTTTCTAAGGTAGAACCTTTACCACCAACAAAGGCCAAAAAAAACGTGCGCTTCTCAGAAAAGGCACCCGAGGTTCGTTTGTTTGAGATCGAGCCTGGCAACAAAATGAAGAAGACTAGTTTAGTAAAAACTACACTACTCAACATACAACGCACGCCTGTCTTCTCTCAAGAAAAGTTGACGTTGATGAAAGTCCTTCGTTGGAATCCGCAATGGTTGGAGGAGCAAATCAATAACAATGATCCACCTCCAATATTAGGACACAACAATCCTCCAATGGCTATATTTCACTCTTTCAATAGCCATAGCCAATATATGCAGTTAGTATTTTTATATAATTAACTTACTATCCTATTACAATATTATACGTTTAAACGTAGCTAGTTTCGATATGCCTCTCACATAGGTTTAAGATCAGCGCAGACGACGGTCAGCAGCGGATTTTTTTCGTAATTGGAAATTTACAAAAAGGGGACAAACGAGCATGTGGGCAATGGTAATTAATAACTTCAGCCCATTGAGGTCAGCAAAAACAAGGTAGCGCCGATTCGTTACCGTCCTTATTAAATTTTTGAAGACCTATCTATCTATCTATAACTTCACAATCCCTTGCGGAGTAGTCAAAGTCAAAGTCAAAGTCAAAATCTTTTTATTCCGTAAAAATGGCTACATTTGTTTGGAATCGTCACAATTTTTTTCCCTACCGTGCAGTTCATGACTAGGTGAGCACTGATAAAAATACTGCCAAAAAACTCAGGCATCCCTCTTTTGGTATCCAAACAAATTTACATAATTTATTAATTACATTACAATTGGATCGACTCAATCCCAGGCATTTTTATCATTAATATAGTCAGATACTTTATAATATGCCCTGCTACACAATTTGGCTTTAATAGTAGTTTTAAATTTGTTTATTGACAATTCTCTTATATTGCTGGGAAGTTTGTTATAGAACCGTATACATTGCCCCATAAAAGAATTACTTATTTTGTGGAGACGGCTTGCATGTAACACAAGATTATGCTTATATCTAGTATTTATATTATGAGTATCACTCTTTTTACAAAATGAGTCTATGTTTTTATGGACATACAAAAGATTTTCATATATATATTGCGATGCGACTGTTAAAATATTTATTTCTTTGAATTTTTCTTTAAGGCTCTCCCGGGGACCAAGTTTGTAGATAGCTCTTATGGCTCTCTTTTGCAATAAAAAGATGGTGTTAATGTCCGCGGAGTTACCCCAAAGAAGAATTCCATATGACATAATACTATGAAAGTAGCTGAAATAAACTATTCTAGCCGTATCAACATCAGTGAGCCGTCTAATAGTTTTCACTGCATAGGCTGCAGAACTTAGTTTTCCTGATAATTTTTCAATTTGTGGGCCCCATTGTAGTTTGGAGTCAATTGTTATACCCAAGAACACAGTTGTCTCCACAGGGGCTAAATTAGTTCCATTAACATTGACATTGGTAGTCACCTGTCTTACATTAGGTGTTGAGAACTTAATTACTTTTGTCTTTTTATCATTTAAAAGCAGATTATTAACATTAAACCAATGCATAACTTTAGAGAGAGCATCGTTAACTTCGTCATAATTATCTAACTGTCTATTAATTTTGAATGTCAAAGAGGTATCATCCGCAAACAATACAATCTCATGTTTATCCTTTACATAATAAGGTAAATCATTTATATATACTAAAAATAAGAATGGACCTAGAATTGACCCCTGTGGGACTCCCATAACTACAGGGGACCCCGAAGATCTTTTACCATTAACATCGACCTTCTGTATCCTATTGCCCAGATAAGAAGACAGAAGTTCGAGAGCCTTGTTCCTGATACCGTAGTGGTGTAATTTTCTGACAAGAGTATCATGGTGCACGCAGTCAAACGCTTTAGACAGATCACAGAAAATTCCCAAGGCATCTTGCGAACCTTCCCATGCCGCGAATATACTTTTAAGCAAATGAATCCCTGCGTCTATAGTTGAACAACCTCTCGTAAATCCGAACTGTCTCCTATGAAGCAAATTATGTGTATTAAAATGTCTGAGCAACTGGCTAAGCATTAGTTTTTCAAAAATTTTACTGAGAATGGGCAGTATGGAAACAGGTCGAAAATTCGAAGGGTCTGAACTATCACCAGATTTAAATAATGGAATGATTTTACTATGTTTCATCAAGTCAGGAAATACACCAGATGCCACACAACAATTGAAAATTGTAGCTAAATGTGGAGCGATTGAAATAATAATAGAAGATATGGTTTTGACAGATAGACCCCACAGATCTTTAGTGTTTTTCATATTTATTGATTTAAAAGCGTTCAAAACATCTTTTGGGCTTACAGCTGAAAATTCAAATATTGTGTCGCATTCTACCACGCTCTGTTTGAGAACCAGTTCAGCAGCTATAGAAGAAGACCTAAGATTTCTCGTAGTAATAAGAGGAATGTTAGAAAAATATTTTTCAAATTCAGTTGCAATTTCTACATCATTTTTGATATCTATATCATTTATCGTTAACTGAAAGTCGCGACTACGTACTTTCGCTCTACCCGTCTCATTATTTATCATATTCCAAACAGATTTAATAATATTTGTTGAACCAGTGATTTTATTTCTTAAATATATAGATTTAGCATTGGAACAGGCTCGTTTAAATATTTTAGCATAATTTTTTACAAGTTCTTGAAAAGTCGGATTGTGATTACAGGTTCTTTCTTCATAAAGTTCATACAATTTATTCCGACTTTTATAAATACCAGGAGTTGCCCAATCACTGAATGTCATACGGTCACTTACAGACAGTTGTTTTGGAGTAAAGATTGCATTAAATTCACTAGTGATTAAGCTAAATAATGAACAGTACAAGTGGTCCGGAGTACCGTGATAGGGCAACAATACAATTTTTTCTGCTATATTAGACTTAAATCTTTCTAAGCGGCTTTTACTAAATGGTATATAATTTATTTGCTTTCTTTGTATTTTTGAAGAATTTGGAAATGAAACCAACTGACCTGAATGGTCTGACTGAACTTTATTAATTATAGATTGATACGAAGGTTTTACATTACTAAATATATTATCAATACATGTAGCACTTGTAGCAGTTACTCTTGTTGGCTCTGTAAAAATATGATGCAAATTGTTTGATTTAAATAAATTTAAAAAGTTGTAGGTAACAGTATTTTTCTCCAAGATATTTATATTAAAGTCTCCACAAATTATAACAGTTTTATGGCTATTAGATAATTTATTTAAGGCATCCTCCATGATATTTGAAAATGTTTCAAAGGGCGTGCTAGGAGGTTTATACAGGTTCATAACAATGAATCGTTCCAATTCAATGCATGAAATCTCTACAACTCGCTCAACAGAGAGGCTCACAATGTCACACCTTTCTTTAAATTTAAGCAACTTATTTAATAATATTAAAGAGCCACCATGTATATATTTCTCTCTGATGAATGAGCTTGCAACCTGGTGGTTATTGAAGCTGAAAATGAATTGATGGTGTTTTAGCCAGTGCTCAGTTAGACATAAAATATCAATATTGCTACAATTCATAAACAACTCCAATTCTAACTCCTTTCCTATCATCCCCTGAATGTTTTGGTGCACCAGGTTGATACAATTATTATTATTTCTATATTCTTGACAATTTACAATTGATGGGGATATTGTATTATTATTACTTTTAGTTTCATTTTGAATACTGCTATTATTACTATTTACATTGCCAGAGTAAAACTCTATTGTCTTGTAAGCTAATTTAAAGAATTTGGAATACCTTCCAAGGTACCATTACATAATGTATACGGAGCGGAGCGGATGTATACAACGGAGCATGAGTAGGCAGAGAGAACCGAGCGCCACGTGACTCGATCCTTACATATCTCACTCGCTTCTTTAACATTCATTGCTCTTCTTATGCAGGCTCGCGTGTTTCTAGGGCTCCTGACATCACCTTCTGATAGAACACGACCAATTTGGTCATGGTAGGTAAGTCTTGGCCTTCCCCGGCTCCTACACCTTCCTCCTTCCACTTTTGCATTGTTTATCTGCTTCGTCATTCTTTCATCTTGCATTCTTTCTACATGTCCGAACCAACGGAGCATGCCTCCTCTTATTTTAACACCGACGCTCTCTTTCAGACCAATTCTGTTTCTAACATCATCATTGCGAATACGGTCTACAAGCCTTACGCCACATATTTTGCGCAACGCTCGCATTTCGACCGCGTTTATTCTACTTTCATGCTCTTTCTGCCATACCCAGCTCTCGCTTCCATAAGTTAGCGTTGGGACCAGCACTGCATTGTACATAGCGAGTTGTGCCTTCTGGCTCAGGTTTTTACTGCCAAAATGTTTTCCCAACGCTCCATTCACACTATTCCCAGCACTCACTCGTCTTTCCACATCTGCGGTGTACCTTCCATCCCTGCTGAAAGGGCATCCAAGATATACAAACTCATCCACTTGTTCCAACACTTCATCGTCAATCGTAATCCTTACATTAGTTCTGGATTCTTCTCTTTCAAATACCATTATCTTTGGTTTCTTCGCATTCGGTAGTAAGCCTTTCTCCATACATTCGTCTTTCATCGTTGTGACCAGTGTTTGCAGTTCAGATGGTGTATGCTAATAGCACGGCATCGTCTACATACAGCAGACAGTTCACCGCTAGGGCACCCATGCGCAATCCCACATTCGTTGACCTTATTCTCTGCAGACAACTATCGAGATACAGGATAAACAGCCTAACAGATAGCATGCAACCCTGTTTGACACCAATTTACATCAAACCAGGGTGACATGCCACCATCTGCCCGCACACATGCTGAGCAATCCTTGTAAATGGACTGCTCAGCACGGAGCAGTGAACCGTCAATCCCATATCTCGGCTATATGTCCCACAGTTCCTTTCGCACAACCCTATCAAAGTCTTTCTCAAGATCCACAAAACCGCAGAAAACCTTCTGGTCTATTCTTCTGGCCAGATGCTTCTCCGCGATATTGCGGAGCGAGAAAACTTGATCCGTACATCCCCTTCCATTTCGGAAACCTCCTTGTGCGTCCCACAGCATTTCATCGGATTTCACCCTCATTCTCCTTTCAATCACCTTTCCATATACTTTTGCCGCTAAGCTGATCAAACTGATGGCCCTATAGCTGGCGCAGTCCATGCGTGACCCCTTGCCTTTATATTTCAAGGGCACGATGACTGCGCGTCTCCAGCCCATTGGAACCCTTCCAGTTCTCCAGCATAGGTTGCATAAGTACCAGAAGACGTCCCGGACGTAAATGCCACCTAGTTTGATCATCTCAGCTGTGATCAGATCAATTCCCGCTGATTTTCCATTTTTCAAGCTTCGCATCGACCATTTTGATCTCATCCATAGTTATGCCTTCGTCGGACGCCGTCAACGTGGAGTAAGCATCCGACTCACTCTCATTGTATTGTCAGCATCCGAGGCATACTCATACATTTCCTCAAAATATTCACTCCACCGTTCTAACACTTCCTGAGTGTTCGCAAGAATGACACCAGCTTTAAACTTTATCTTATCCATTCTGGATGCCGACGAACCACTCCAAGACTTCTTTACCTCTCTCCAAAAGAGTTTGGTATTTGCCTCGAAGTTTTTCGTCAGCCTCTCTTCCTCATTCATAATTTATCTTTCACGCTTCTCTTTCACTAAAGCCTTGGTTTCATTCTTGCATAGACGTTACATTTCTTTCTTCTTTTCTCTCATAATTTCATTTAAGGGCAAAGATGATACATAATCCAGCCACGCTTTCCTCTTTCTTGCTACGGAGGATTCAACCTCCGCATCCCGCCAGGCATCTCCTTTTGCTGTTTTTTAAGTCTCTTTGCGCATCCACAAGCTTCATTTGCACTATCCACCATACTTTCTTTCAAAACTTTTCAACAATCATTCACATCTGAGTCACCAGATGCACATACGTTCTCCTTACACTTTCATCTTGCAATTTTTCGCTCCTTATCCTTTCATGATCTCCTAGAGTGGGGCATCTAAAGGCTATTGTATCCATTATAACATTTCGGAGACGTCTATCTATTAAAATCAAATCAATCACACTTTTTTGGTCATTCCTTCTCCATGTATACGTGTGAATATCCTTATGATGAAATAAAGTATTCGACACGAGGAGGTTTCGTTCCATACATAAATCTAGTATTACCTGCTTCGTTCACTCTCTTATCTCCATACGGACCAAGAACAGCTTCATAGCTGTATCGCTTGGTCCCAACCCATCCATTCAAATCTCCACATATAATCGCTCTTTCATTCCCTTCAGCTAAGTCCAGAACATCCCTCACAGACTCCCAAAACTTCTCCAGTTCTTGAGCACACGCTGAGTTTACGGGAGTGTATGCTGCAACCAGAAATATTCCCGTGATGCTCAGTTTAATACGAACCCAGAGAAGTCTAGGCCCTACCGAACAGTAATCTCTTACACCAGTGGCTAAGCGAGAGGAGAGTACGACACCTACACCAGCACTGGCATGATCGTCCCGGTCTACCCCAGACCATAGGGCCATCATCACACCGGGCAGATCAGCGGTGTCGCTCCCCTTGCGGTAAGTCTCTGTCACACACAAAGCATCCAAACGTCTATCATTCATTACGTCTATCAGTTCGTTCATCTTATCGTTCAATCCACCTCTCACATTCCACGTGCCTATGCGGCACTCGGTTCCCCTCGTCCTCGACTTTTGAAGACCCTCTGTCATTTATTAATGACGCAGTCAAGAAACACTATAGGCGAAGTATTGCTCGCGCGTTGTTTACCTTGCTGCTAACACTGCAACTCTATGAGTTTACTGGTACATATCGTACTTCTAGGAAGTTCGACAGATGAGTGTCGTCACATTAACAAATTACATTCAACGCGTCGCACCGCCGACACCGTCGGCCGGTAATGTCGGGTAATTATTGTATCGTAATTAACAACAATAAAGATACGACAAATGTGCAACAATTTTAATAATTGTTGTTCTTATATATTTATTATTTGCAATGTATAATGAAACTAATTTTATTGAACATCTGTTGACAACATTTTTTTATAACACCAAGGTAGCCAAGATAATATTGAGGTATTGTTATATGATAATGCAAGCCGCGGGTTCCAAATCTCCACAACTAACTTCAATATTATTTGCTAATGTCTACAGGTTAGTAGGCGACTTGCTTCTAATGGAAATATGGGAATGTCTGACACTAGCGTATATGAAAATACGCAGCCAAAATACAGGATTGCAAATGAAAATAGCTTCATTACCGCCTGTACCTGCACAAGACAGGTGTTTCGAGATATCCAACATTAGTGTCGACGGTAAGTCAAACTCCTATACTGCTTCGTCGTAAATGTCCCATAACCATATGTTTGTTTTCTCCCTGACACACTATAAAAAGACAATATTGTAGTACTTAGTGCGTTTCCGCCACCAGTTAAGTCTTGGGAAATATTTCCGAGTATAGTTAACGCATGCCAACGCTTAGTCCTAGATCCTAGTCTTATCTACTCCGAAAGTTTGTATTTAGGCAGATAGTGGAGCTGGCCGGCATTCACTTGGCTAACTGGTGACAGAAACACGTGGTAGTATAAATAAAGTTGCGTAAATTTGTATTTCTAAAATAATCTGAACCTGAATCTATGTAGTAAAAAAAACTGTGATGTGCCGATGCAAAAATAATTCAACGTAATAGGGCCAGGAAATGGCACATTTTTTCTTGTACCTACTACTGAGTTACGCTGTGGCACTTTGTCTTGCATAGCAAGTATAATGGCATATGCCTCGAATTGTGTCACATCCATCAGTTGCAGCGTCACTTACTTAAAATAACGGGTAATATATGTTAAAGACTTTTCTATCTATATTACCGGACGAGGTCAGCAATTAAAAGAAACAGTGCACTACATTAGTAAAATTTTATATCGTATATTCTGAACAACATTTATTTACAAAAACTAGTACCTACACATTACAGCCATTTTAAGATGGTTATCTCAATTACTAAAACTGTTCGTTCCTTCTTTGACGGTTGGCCTGCCATCCCATAATTTATGACATGATACAATAGCAATTTTGAACGATATATCTAATAGTATGCATAGAAACTTGCGGAATATGTATATGGCTATATAATACCTCATATTTACTTGTTGCTTCATTGTGTTTACAGTTTCGATGCCCACAAATGAAATACCGAGAAATTTGCCAAAAGTCGGTGAAATATTACTAGTTACATTTGGTGATAATTGTCGCAGATTTTTCTTTGTCCATAGCGTCCGATGTCTACCGTCGCCGCCACGTGAGTATCATATATTTGAATATTTGAAAACCTCCTTTAAATGAATACGATACCAATTTTATACTATATGCCACGGCACATTTTGCATCGTCTCCATTACAACGTACATGGGGCACACTAAAAGTTTTGCACTTCTAGCTAATCGGAACTATTTGAATTTTGAATGTTATATTTTTTGAAACGTTGCAACCTACTTAGTAATAAAAAAAAAACAATTGGCGGGAAATCATTTGTCAATTGTTTTTTATCACACATCAAAGTTCTACGTACGCAACGAAAATGGAATTGAGTTGAGGAAGATCTTAGAGTGATGATTTTTTATGATTTTAAAAGTTCTCTCTCTCTGCAAGACTGTGCTGCTCATCTTCAAAATGCTTTTGGGAGAGAAGCACCTTCTTTGAGCACCGTGAGGCGATGGTTTGCTGAATTTGAGAGAGGTCGAGTTTCTTTACATGACGAATTTCGTGAAGGGCGGCCTTCAACTGCCGTCAACGTAAATAATGTGGCTACTGCTAAGCGGCTAATTGAAGAAAATCCGCGGATTACTTATGAGACAATTAGAGAACTATTGGGTATTGGTATGAGCCAAATTCAGAAAATTTTACACGAAGAATTGAAAGTTCGGAAACTTTATTGTCGTTGGATCCCTCATGAATTGACAGCGGAGCAGAAGCGGGCTCGCGTGGAATGGTGCTCACAGATGCTACTGAAGTACGACCACGGACATTCTAATTCTGTTTATGACATTGTCACAGGAGACGAAACGTGGATTTATTGTTTTGAAAAAAAAAACAGCAATCTTGTGAATGGGTGTTTGAAAATGAGAACAGGCCAACAAAAGTGAGGCAGGCGAGAAACGTTGGTAAAAAATGATCGCGTTTTTTTTCTCAGCTACGGGTTCCATCTGCACAATTCCACTTGAAGATCAAAAGAGTGTTAATGCCGAGTGGTATTCTACCATTTGTTTACCCAAGGTGTTAGAAAAAGTTCGCGAAAGACAACCAAAAAGCCGCGTTCTCCTACATCATGACAACGCTTCTTCACACACGGCCAACAAAACAAAGTCATTTTTAACTTCCGACAAAGTACAAATTGTTACCCATCCTGCGCATAGCCCCGACCTAGCACCCTGTGATTTCTGTATTTTCTCCAAAATCAAAGATTTGATGAGAGGTTTCACTTTTACCAACTCCGAAGAGGCAGTGATAGCGTTCAATCAGCACGTAGAAAACATGCCCAGATCTGTGGTCCTCCTGTTTTAAAAAATGGTTCGATCACATGAAAAAATGTTTAAAATGTAAAGGAGAGTATTTTGAAAAGCAATAAACATAATATTTTGGTTATAACATGTTGTTTTTTTAAGTTACGCAAAACTTATAGTGTGACCTACGTACTAGTAATTTTGAGTAATGAAAAAATAAAAGATGTAAGTCGGAAGATCGAAAAGTGCTCAATGAGTGATCGTGTCTTAGTCTTATCTGTTATCTGTATTCATGTCAAGTAATGTCTGTTGATTAGTCACTTTATAGATGGATTTAATTATCTACCGTCCTTCAGGAGTTACGTTATGCTTTCAGTGCTAGCTAACGTCTATAAATTATGGTCGTTTAAGCCAAGTCAGTGCCCTTCAGATGGTATAAAAGGTTAATCTCTGTCAAAGCTCTAAACCAAAAGCGAGTCTACATTCGCTTGAAGGGATTTTAGGCTTACTCCGTTATATGTACATCCATATACATATGAATGGAGTATGTTCTTGTGGTAATAATTCGGGATACAGCGTCCACCCAATAGCAGCGCACTTATGTTAGTATGTGTTCGCAACAACGCAAAAACACAACGAAGCACACACTTATAAAAATCATTTGTGTTTGCCTCCCCATGATTATTGTTGTTAACTAATGCGCACGTGTCCATTACAATCTTAATTGTCACAATCACGCACGCCTTATTTATTACTCGCTGTTTCCCATGGCTCCACTTTCGTGGATTTCTCGAACAAAATTAAACCAAAATCTGTGCGTTATTCCAAATCATATTTTGCAGTCCAGTTTTCACAATGGTAATGGCAAACAGAAGTTTCCCTCGGAAGCTTTAATGAAATATATAGAAAGCACAGATCCTAGAGGAAAGGCTGGCTAAGGTGCCTTCGTCGCTTGCCTGTTTTGCCGACGAAATCAGATGTTCTATTCATCAGAATGTCCTCTCTGCCCGCCCAACAAGGGACTTGGGGTGAAGATATTGTGATCGTGTTCTTCGCGGGGAATACTGCTCGACGACTTGTCAGTCACCACTAATCGAAGGGCCTTTAGAATGATATCTGGGTCAACCAAGGCGGATTGTCCGGATTGTTGACCGGATGGTGGAGTTGTTTGAGCCATCTCTATAAAACTATTGTCTAATTTTATATCTCTATTACTATCAACTAAAATGTCCCTAGCCTGCTTAAATGCAGAGCTACGAGCTGATTTACGGGTATGAAAAATCTTGAAGGATTTATAATGGGGATTATATTAAGGACTAAAGGAAAGCAACACCACAATAAATCGTAATGTACTTACAGTATCATGATCTCGATACCTGGTTCTTCTTGAATGATATCGATGTCTGGAAATCTCCTCGCGGCTCAGCTGGACCCGTAGATATGATGAAGGTCGGCTCGATGAAGGTTTAGGAACCAGCTAGTCACGCGGGACCCGAAGCTGCAATTCCAGCGGATATCTTGATCGCGTGCGCGCCTAGCTCGAGCCTCCTACCGATAAGACTGCGCCAAATATGGTATATCCTGAGGGTTCGACATCCGCCCGTCCGCCCGCTGTATGTACAACAACTTTTCTATCAGCTCTGGTGACCTTGTAACGCACAGGAATACAACAATCCCGGGAAAATTTGTTGTTTTATGTATTATTTTAGAGGCCTTTGGGCGCGTTTGGTACAATTGTCAAAAAAGGTCCAATTCGCGGTTGGTACAATTCGCGGTTGGCCAATTTGCCTTGTTGTATCAATGGTGACAGAAGCGCTACATATTTTTCTTTTATTACAACTCCATAACGAACTTCTATTTGTATTGTTAATATTTAGGTTATACCGATATCGGTTATGAATCAGTGTGTTACTGCTACGTTTATTTTATTTAAATTTCAAAATTTTCACTTGTTCGTCCGTCATTCAATTTTTAACACTAATGTAATTTCTAGTCACAATTACCGTAAGGAGCGAAATCGAACTAAACAAACGTCAAACGTAACAAACAATGTTTTTTCTTCTATCTACCCTAAATACCTGCGATTATCCCATGCGTTTTGATTTTACGATTGGCTTACAACCTAATGCTTGTAATTAAATTTCATCTAATTTAATATAAATGAAAACTGAAGACGAATTAAAAGAAATTAAATAAGTATTAACTTAAGTATTAAAATAAGTATCTGCACGTATTATAACGCGTTTATTTACAACAATACGCACAATAAATAAACAACTTTTATTTAATTTGTCTTTAGTTTTTTTTGTATCATTAAAAGGATAGAAATATAGGTAAATAAATAAATATTGTTGGATAATTTACACAGCGTCATCTAGTCCCAAAGTAAGCAACTTAATGCTTGTTACTTAATTGATTAATTGAATAGAATACTTAATTACTTTTTTGATGATACATTTACCCAAGACAAACATCTATATTCATCACATAAATGTTTGTCATGTGTGACTTAAACTCACGACCTCCGGCATAGTAGTCCAGCACTCAACCCACTTGATACAACGGAGGTCACAAACTGCGAATTCGACAAACCACGAACTGGACTAACTGCGAATTGTAGGTGAGGATTTCCTCACGATTTTTTTCCTTCAGCAAACAAGTGATAATTATAAATCTGAAAACACGAATTTAGTGGAACATATCTACGCCAGGATTCGAACTGGGTACCAATTGATCCACTGGGCTAACACTGCTCTGCCTCTCTTGATGTAGAACCACAAAAACATTGGCGTTGTCGGTAGGTTCCAGAGGAATTGCTGCATTAGAAATTGGGGTGGCAACGCGCGAAGAAATTACATTACCTTGTGTTGCTGTTAATAGATTGGTTACAGCTTTATATCACGCAGTACGCATATTTATTTGCTACCGATATAGTATAAACACATGTAATTGCTATAACATAACTTTATGTTTCAGGGAATGTTTACTCATTTTATAGTATATCCCTGCATGCCACGTTCACGGAGAAAATGAAGCAGTTAAGACCTGGAGAAGTGATAGTCGGTGTACGGCTGGCTTACATCAACAACGAATTGAACTTATTTGAAGCCATGGAGTACTTGGGCAACTCCCCGCTCAACAGAGCTATCTTAACGCCAGAACCACACCATTTTGAAATTATTCAAGCAAAACCTATTAATTCTCCGGTAAATAGAAAAGGAAATGTTTATTTTACCACAGTAGACATCATCATGATTAAATAACATTAATTAATAGATGAATACTGTAAAGTGATCTTACATATAGATCATCATCAGGGCTAACGTCAGCATGTCAACCGACGCACTCCCTTCGCCACCCCCTCCCCGTCTACTGTGCGGACGGTGCTTCACAATGATGCAGTGGCGACATATGGACATTTTATAAATAAAGCTTCAATTATTTTATTATGTAACAAAACAAGTCATAGTCACCATCCAGTCATGACATTACAGATTCTATTGATCTTAATTATACCTACCATTTAACAATTTCATTAACAAATTCAAAAACTAAAGGACCGGTTTAAAAAAAAACACTAATATAAAGCTATATTATCACTTAGTAACATATATTTTATTTTCAATACTTAGGGATCACTACGTTACGATCCCGAAGGAACGAACTGCAATAATTTAGCCGAAGATGTAAAACATGACCTATACATTTCCTTATATTGCGTGAACGGCGACATCTATTGATGATAGATTAAAATATTCTACTGTACGAGGGCACGGACTTATCAATCAGTCCGGTAAAAATGAAACAGAGTTACTTTTTTCAAAAGGTTGTCATTTATTTTTCAACATAAGAGCTCCTTTTGAAGCTATATAAACTTGGTTAGACGATGCTAGAGTTTATTTGATCCTCTCCTTGTAGTAATCTTTTCCAACGCCCTTAAAATACACCTCAGTTTCGAAGATAACCTCCAAATCAGTTCCAAATCATCGTCCTTCAAGCCATTTTATCGTGTTTGAAAAAAAGAAAAATATCACTGGGAGCCAGGTCAGGGGAAACATTTCGTAGCATAACTCCACCAGCATGGCCGTTGCAATGGCGGAAGAATGGGCAGGAGCATTATCGTGCTGAAACAGGTCTTTCTTGGCAAAATGAGGCCGTTTTGCTTTGATTTCTTGATTCAGCTGGTCCTAGAATGTAGCATAATACTCTCCATTTATTGTCTTTCCTTTTTGGAGGAAATCAGTTAACATTGTACCTTGTACGTCCCAGAAAACCGTAGCCATAACTATGCCTATTGATGGAGCCACTTCGACGTTGTTCGGAGTACTGCCATCGGCTTCCACCCACTGTTTAGATTGTTGTTTGTATGTAAAAATGAATCAATGTTTCATCTACAGTGATGAAATGGCGCAAAACTCATCTGGGTTTCGTTCAAACTGCCGGAAATTAGTCTGGAAAAGTGTCAACTCTTCCACGTTTTTGGTCAATTGTCTACAAACAAGACACCCATCCCGCCGAAAGCTTTTCATATGCAAATTTTCTTGCAATATGTTGGAAACTTGTTCTTATGAAATGTTTATAGTGTTGGCTATTTCTCTCAACTTCACCTCGTCGATCTCCCAATAACATATCGTGGATTTTCGTGATCATTTCTGAAGTGGTTACCTCAATTGGACGTCCTGCGTCAGGTGCGTCTTCCGTGCTTGTTCTACCACCACTTAGTAAACCACTTGTGAATAATCTTAAGTGACGGAGAAGATTCACCGTAATACTTATCAAGAAATTTTTCGTTTCCGTGATGATTTTTTGTTGCGTAAAAAGTAATGTTTTATCAATATTCTAAATACACTTTTCTATTTTAACAGCGAAAGAACGACTTGTTCGATCTAAACTACCGAGAAAGCAAAACTAATTCAAATATCAATATGAGTATGAAATTTCGTGTATGTATATCCTCAAAACAATGACCTGTCTAAACATGACTTATACGACGTGTATACTTAGTATTACCGTTTCGTTAATTTTACCTGACTTATCAATCTAGTTTAGTTTAGTTAGTTCGCGTTTCAAAACATTACGTTTATGTTGAGATCAAAACTTTACATTCGCCGACGTACAAAGACGATATAAACAATACTTATACTATGTAATGCGAGAGTTTGTATTTATGTGGGTGGTGTATACGTAGCTATATACACTGTTTATCTACGTGGAAATTGAATCCTATCTACTCGTATCACAAGAAATTTTAGCATAGCCGGGCCGCTAATTGATCTAAACTAATATAATAGGGGTTAAAGTATGAAATTGCCGTTTTATAGCAATAGATACTTTGAATTGACATAACCTTCATGATGTGAGATTTTTAAGTGAAACTTGTTTCACATGATACCTATGAGATTCTTTAAAAAAATGTGCAACGTTTGATTTTCGAATTTCAATTGTTTTTTTATTCAGCTTAGACGGGAAAGATCTATACTTCGAAAATCCAAGTAATTTTTAAATATGAATTCCGACGGAACTAACGCGGCAGAAACGACTCGCAATATCAATGCTGCGTTTGGACAGGAGACTGCTAATGAACGCACCGTTTTTGGTTTAAACGCTTTCGTTGAACTTGGACTTGAAGAACGAACCACGTGGAAGATCGCCCCACACAGATGACTAACGCTGAATTGAAGGAGATAGTGGAAGCCGATCCGAGTCAAACTACCCAAGAATTAGCGGCATGGTTTAATGTTACCTTACCTATAATATTGACTCATTTCCATCAAATCAATAAGATAAAAAAATATGAAAAATGGGTTCCTTATGATTTGACTGATCTGCAGAAAGAAACGCGTGGTGAAACTTGTGTTGCTTTGTTGAATCGGTACAGAAACGAAAGAATATTGGATCGAATTGTGACATGTGACGAAAAGTGAATTCTTAACGATAACCGTAAGCGAAAAATGCAATGACTGATCCCAGGTCAAACCTCGCAACCGTGCCCTAAAGCAAAGCTTACCATTAAAAAGGTTATGGTAACTGTTTGGTGGTCTCTACATAGCGTTATTCACCATAGCTTTCTCAGGTCTGATGAAGCAACAGCAGATGTTTACTGTGCCGAACTTCGAACAATGGTAGCGAAACTGGCAATGAAACAGCGCCGACTCGTGAATCAATACAATACACGTTATTGCACCATAAGAAAAATACATAAAAACAATAAAGTAGCAGTACAACGGCGGTCTTATCGCGATGCGATCTCTTCCAGACAACCTTTGGGTAGAGGAAAAATAAGGAAACAAGGTAGGGCGGCGCAGAGCAAAACTTAAGGAAAATAAAAGTAATTATATATATAGATATAATACATAAATAAATACATATATATATATATACATTTTATATATACTAGAATAAATTCATAATTAATCTAAATGGTATATACATTTTATAAATATACACACAGTAAATGGAACTAATGAGACTGAGGTGAAAGCCAGGAAGAATTAAGGTGATTACGTAATGTTAAGAGTAAGATAGTGAAGTTTTACAAGATGTTTGGAGGATCGAAGTGATTGAGCACTCCTTATATCAAATGGCAAAGAATTCCATAGGCGCACTGCTTCGACCGAGAATGAGTTAGTATAGAAATCAGTGGAGCGGTATGGTGTTTTAAGGCGGAGTAAAAGTGCACTACGCCAGGTCCGATCCTGTGAATCGCTGTGAAATACAAAATGTTCCTTTAAATAGGTTGGGTTAGCAGGCTCAAAGAGGATAGAATAAAGAGGGGAAAGGCTGTGCCAGTTACGACGAAGTCTTATAGGGAGCCACTTGAGCTGAAGACGAAACTCGGAAACATGATCATATTTGCGAAGTCCAAATATAAATCGTATGCAAAAGTTTTGAAGGCGCTCAAGCTTATTTAATTGCTCTTCGGTGATATCTAGATAGCAGGAATCAGCGTAGTCTAGGTTAGGAAGGAGCAAGGATTGTGCTAGCGCAATTGTGTCTACTGGTAGAAAATATCGTAACCTTAGCGAACCAGACGCAGCAATTTTCCTACTTACATCCGCAATCTGTGCTGACCAAAACAAACAGTTTACAAAAATTACTCCCAGATTATTCACTTTGTCGCTGAAATTGATTGGTGTATCGTCAAACATAATATAAGGGATATTATTACAGACAATTTTCGATATGCGACGAGAACTACATGTAATAATAGCCTGCGATTTTAATTGACATAGAGGCCGTGACACTTACTCCAGACAGATATACGCGAAAGATCTTCGTTAATAGCGGAAATGGCATTCGGAAGCTCAAGCAAGTGTGCCTGTGTATAAATCTGTAAATCGTCTGCATAAAGATGGCAGGAGGAGCGTTATGAAATTTATGAATAAAGCTAAAAAAAGAGGGTACACACGTCACCCTGAGGTACGCCAGCAGTAGTCGAAGAAGAAGAGTACGTATCCTCAATACGTATCCGCTGCTGACGACCATACAGGTAAGAACGAAACCACTCAAGTGCCGAAGGAGATATGTTGATAGAACGTAAACGCATCAAAAGTATGTCATAGTCCACGGTATAAAATGCGTTACTAAAGTCGAGTAATGTCAAAACCGTAAGTTGAGCATTATCCATATTAAAACGGATATCCTCGGTAATTTTCAAGAGAGCGGTAGTCGTGCTATGACCCGGGCGGAAACCTGATTGGAAGGGATTAAGAATTTTGTACTCGTCAAGGAAACGACTTAACTGTTGCTGAACCAAGCGTTTAAGGACCTTAGACAAGAAAGGAAGAATAGAAATAGGACAATAATCTGAGCTAGTCGAAGGATTGGGTTTTTTGCATAAAGGGACTACGTGAGCATTTTTCCAAGCAGAAGGAACGGCTCCGGATATTATGGAATTATTTAGGATCAATGTAAGAACAGGAAGGATGATGTCGAGAATCGGTAGGATCATAAGACGACTAACGCTGTCATCTGCCACTGCACTTGAAGCTACTGTACGCACGTTCCTTTCAACATCACTGTCAGCAAATTGAGTAAAGACAACTGGCGGAAAATCCGGAGCTGGAAGTCCGGAGCTGTTTTAGTGCTGTTATCAAAAACAGCAGAAGAGGAAAAATAGATGTTAAGATCATCAACATTAACATTTTTAGTATTACTGTGATAGTTTTTTCCAACTCCAAGAGATTTCCAGACCTTTGCAGGGTCCCCATACTCGACAGACTTGTGGATAAGGCGACATTGTGCTTCCCTACACATCTTGTTGCAGACGTTACGAGCGCGAATATAACGATCACGGTATTTGACCGGATCAGCTTTATATTTGACTTTGGCGATGTTTTTCTTGGCAATGAAACCCTTAATTTCTTCTGTCAACCAAGGTTGCCCGCACCTTTGCATGTTTTATCTTTACTGGCCGTACAGGAGCATGGTGATCGTAAAGTTTAATTAGATGGTAATTAAAAATATTGACTTGCTCGTCGACCGCTGAGTCCTTCAGAAGGTCAATCCAGTTGATTTTATGCGCATCTTCGCGTAATTTGCTGACATCCATACCACCACAATTACGCTGCAGGAGAGTTCTAGGTTTGAATTTAGGTGTACGCACTTTATAGGAAAGGTAGAGTCGTGAAAGGCAAAAGCCTCAGCCGGACACTGTCCATGCTTTATTACGTGACTGGGAGAAGAAACGAGGATGAGATCAAGGAGGGAGGGCTTACAACTTGCAAAGAAATGAGTTGCATCAAGTGGCAAAATACTCAAGTTGCAAGCATTGGTAAGAGATTTAAGGGAATCTGATCGGTGATCGCCTTTAAGAAGACAGGTATTAAAATCACCCATAATAATTGTGTGATGAAAGAAGGGACAGAGTTTTCTAGAAGAGTCTCGAGAGAGGAAAAATAGTTAATAGTCGGAGATGGGCTGTACAGAACGCCTAATAGAATATGGGTGTGGGAAAGAGAGACATCAATAAGAAGATATTCTAATTCATTGGAAGGATTTGATAATTGGGATTTAGGCACAATCTGAAAAGGGATATGCGCACGTAGGAAAATAGCAACACCACCACCACTCCTACCAACGCAATCGTTTCGAATAAGTTGAAACCTCGGTAACGAATAAGATCTTCACCATTATTGCCTCATGATAACGCAAGACCTCACACTGCACGAGAAACCGTTGTAACTCTACAGGAGCTGCAGTTAAAAACCATACATCATCCTCCGTACTCGCCAGACATTACTCCAACTGCCTACCATTTTTTTCGTGATTTGAACAATTTTCTTCCCAGGAGGGAGTACAAAATGCTTTCACACAGTTTGTCGAATCTAGATCCCCAGAGTTCTATCGCAAAGGCATAAATAAATTTCTGGTTAGATGGCAGCAATGTATAGATAATGAGGGTAAATATTTTGATTACATAAATATGTTACATCTTAGAAAAAAACGAGTTTTAATTTTTCAGTACAAATCGGCAATTTCATACTGTAACCCCTAATATAAAGCGGAAGGATTTGTTTCTTTGAACTCTGAAACTACATCTCGGATTTGTTTTTTTTACATTTGTTAGTCCTACTCTTGGAGGTTATATATATGCTATTTAACATCACGATACGACCCTTGGACGCTGAGAAAAAGAAAGAAAGTAGAAAAGTAGTTCCCACGGGATACCGGTATACGCGCGGACATAGTTGCGGGCTGCTAGCTGCTGCTAGTACATATATAAAGGCAAGGACAAAACTATGAATTTCTTTTTTTGGTCAAGTTCAGCTATCGACGAGCTTTAAGTGTTATGAAAAAAAAAATTGGTAATAGTGGTAACAAAAAGTTAAAAACATGCATATTCATACATATTTTCCTGAAATTTTCAATAATGCTCATGGAATGTCGAATTTCGATCATTGACCGGAACACTACTATAGATTATATGGTGCCAAAGTAAGTGCAATTAAATGATGAATGTCATTTTACAGTGGACAATGATTCTGAACGAGAGTCAGCACACGGCCGTGACGTATTCGGTGGCGGCGGCGTTGAGCGATCGACCGTGCATACAGATGGTGCAAGGACCACCCGGCACAGGTGACTAGTCAAAAGCATACTAATCTGCCTGAGCGTGGCGCAAACTAGCATATTTATAGGCAGTAGAATATATGACTTATGTACAGGATGTCTCATAAATAGTTCACCTAGTCATGAAGGAAAAAGCCTGTGGATTTTGCATAGCAAATAATCTTGCCGCTACATGGGGAGGGGGGGAGTAAAACGCGCAGCTCTTATTTGGTACATAGAGCAACATTCCGTTGATTTACTATTTACGGTACATCTGTATATACACACATCAAAAGTGTCTAGGGATCAACATATATTTTTGCAATAACTTTTCTCCTGATTGATATTAATTAAAATTTTCTTTAAGGATTCATCAAATAAAGTGTTTTCGTTTGTCTACAGTAACGATAAACCAAGTCACCTTTGCATTAATAAAGAAATTTGCCATTTTCATAATAAAGGGATTTTTGACATTTGAACCACTAACATTAAAGTTCGAAAAAAAAGACTGAAATAACAGTTTTCTTTAAAATTTTATTGGGTAACTTAAACAATTAATAATCCGTGTTTCTACCGCGAACACTAACAACACGTGGGAATGATAAAAGCTGGTTCCCGGCAACGTACTGTGGCTTTAGCTCTGAATACATGTCAGAGTGTTATCAGTCGACTTTGGACACGTTACCGAAGCACTGGTACCGTGGCTGAGCGCCATGGAGGACGGTATCGCTGCACCACACGGAGACAAGACCGATACATTCAAATCACAACTCGAAGAGCTCCAACAATAACCGCCATGATGTTAGCCGTGACGCTTCATCACTCTTCAGGGAACTTAATTAGCGACCAAACAGTCAGAAACCGCTTGCATGAAGTGAACCTTCATTCCCGAAGACCGCTAAGGGTACCACCTATAGCAATGCACAATCGTAGGATTCGATATCAATGGGCTCTTGAACACAGAAATTGGGCAGAAGAACAATGGCGTTTCGTGTGCTTTTCTGATGAGTCTCGTTTTGGTATGAGACCGGATACAAGACGTATACGACACTGGAGAACCCCTGGACGCCAACAGCGATTAAAATCCTGCCAGGAAGTCCATCCTTATAGTGGTGGAACCATCATGGTATGGGCGGGTATTTGGATCGGCGGAAGAACTGAGTTGATTTGGATCAGAGGCAACCTCAACGCTCAAATTTATGCTGAGACGATTGTATCAGACGTCATCGTTCCTCTACAAGTGCAAATCGGTCCCTTATTTCAGTTAATGCATAATAATGCACGACCGCACACCGCAAGAGTTGTAAGACAGACTCTCGCCGCAGCTAACATCAATGTCATGCCCTGGCCTGCTCAGTCGCCAGACTTGAACCCGATTGAGCATGCATGGGATATGCAACAGAGAAGAGCTCTGCCGAATATGGAGGGTCGCAAGAAGACCTTTTTTTGTTGTTGCAACGAACATGGGCGGCCATTCCACAGCGTGATTTGGATGAACTCATTTTGAGTATGCCAAACCGATGTTCTTGTGTTGTTAGTGTTTGCGGTAGAAACACGGATTATTAATTGTTTAAGTTACCCAATAAAATTTTAAAGAAAACTGTTATTTCAGTCTTTTTTTCGAACTTTAATGTTAGTGGTTCAAATGTCAAAAATCCCTTTATTATGAAAATGGCAAATTTCTTTATTAAGAGGGCGCATAGGGCTAGCGTAATTTCAAATTTCACCCGCGCGTCCCGCCCGCCCCTTTAGTGTTCCCGGTTGATCACGACCGCGGCGCCACAGACAGCGCACCGAACGAGTGACGTCACACGGATGATGACCTTCGTAGTATATGCGTAAGAAGGAGATAAAATATCTAAATGTGTTATTGTATGTCGTCGTCTGCAACGAGATCACGTACTTGTCGTGTATTTTATCTTGAAGAATATTAGAAACAATACACTAAGGTATGTAGGTAATCGATTTTATTCTTCACAATATGTTATTTTATTGTAGGTATATTTTTTTTTACCACTATAAATACGAGTATATAAGTAGAGTATTTTTTTATACTCCACATAGTATTGATAATAATTGACTAATTTTTCCATAAGGAAAATATAATTAGCTGTTTTTGGGCTATATGCACAACACCATCACATTTAAAGTCAAAGCCAATCTCAAACTCATTTGCATATGGGCGCATATTTTTTTTATACGACGTCGGGAGGTATACAAGCATGCGACGCATCTGATGTAAAGCGGGTACCGTAGCCTATTAACGCTTGTAATATATTAAGTATCACTCGCGCGATGCCTCCTCTGCTGCTTACACAGCTACTCCTTTGGAGCTTACTGGTGACCTCACTCACATGCAGGAATACAACAACCCTCTAGGAAGTGGTTATTTGGCTGCGGTTTTCTGCGAGGTGGAGGTACTTCCCCAGACGGGCTGAGTTGCCCCAGAGTTTCAAACAAAAGAGATATAGTGCACAGCGATAGCCGGATTGGCGAAGTACAACAACTACGAGAGATGTTATGTCAGGTAGGGGACCTGACATAAGACATCTCCCGTAGAAGTAGTAGTGTGAGCGAGTTCAATAGGAAGGAGTTGTTGCATTACGAGAGGGGTCGCAACGCGCTGGCGATACGCCTAGCTTCCGTAATGTAACCGGTAATATCAAAAAGGCCGTATTGTTGTTTCCCATCAGACGTATTAGTAGAAAGTTATCTATAATTTTGTACTAGAAACCATTCCAATTTTATATGAATCAAGTTACATTTTTTAAGATTTCTAAACATATGTTTATGATTATTTCATAATACTTGTATTACGAGAGTTTGGGCAGCACACTATCGCTGCTATTTAAAAAATCATGTCCTGAGCAGTGTCATGATAATAAGTTATGCTCTTATCTTTTCATTATCACTCAAAAAGACTAAAGTATTTTACGTCATTTGACACCTTGAGGCCCATTATATACTTGGCGTCGTAACGCCCATGGCGGAATAGCCTTCAGAACCCGTTATATACCTTTTCCCATACATTTCGCGGTCATATATGACCACACGGGTTTCGAAGGGTTACGCCACGCGGGCCTCAACGGGTTAATCAAAATTTTAAGTGTTGTAGGTTAGTTTTATCAATCATGGTTGCCATAAATGGTAATTTTGACAATACGTTATTTCCTTCTTGAATATCGATAAAAAAATATATAATCTTGAATCCGATCACGAGCTATAATTATTTATAATGGCGGCGCTAGTGTGCAACCTAAAGGTCGTATAAGAGCATTTATACTTGAAATTGAAAGTTAACATTAGGCGTTTGTAGACTATAATATGACCCTATGGTAGTCTATTAACGCCGATATTAACTTACTACATAGCTAGCCTAAAACAGGAAACAGCAATTATGTTTTTTTTATAAATAAATATGGTTTACGAAGACGGCCTTATCTCTAACACTTGAAAATTTTATTTTGTCAGTTCAAGAAAAGCGCTATGCTGTTTGTCGTAAGTAAGATAACAGACAATAAAAATACTATATAATTAAAGAATTTAACATCTTTATAGATTTACACATAATACAACTTATATAATACAATTTATATTATGTTGTCGTAGAGTCAAGAAATGCGCTGTGCTATATGTGACAAATATGGTTAGAAAGAATTTTGGTGAAGAATTTTATTATAAACCTACCCAGAATATTGAAGTACACATCAAGCTTGATATTGTAGTTCAAAATTAGCTCAACATGAACAACTATACAAACGTCAAAATGACAAGTTTGAAGTGGTATTAACTGTAGTCATATATTTGTGGCACTTCATTAATATTCTGTCAAGGATAAAACTTTTTCCAACTGTATCAGGGGCGTTGTAACTGTTCATGAAAAGATTTTTCATTATCACAATTGCCATCCATGCGGAATGCTAATGCTGAGGACCCAGCCTCTGTTGGATCAGTAAGTCGACGTTTCTTGGGTGTTATTTGCTACCTCAGTTTCATGTCTCTTGTTTGGCATGGGTCGATCAATCCCGGCAATATGTGTTCCATATAAAATTCCGTAAGCTTTCCAACTATTTTCATTTCCCAAAATTCATCATCACGAAAGATTTCTTCAACTGTAATACCATGATTTTCACCACACCATACTGCAAAAAGACATATCTTTCTTTCACTTATGTGAAGTTGTCCTTAGTGTTGATAATAAAAAAGTACAGTTATGTATGATGTGTAACTGTACGCCACATCCCTAGCGGGGTAGGCAGAGAGAGCCGAACGCTACATGACTCAATCCTTAGATATCTCACTCGCTTCTTTAACATTTATTACTTTTCTCATGCACGCTCGCTAGTTTCTAGGACTTCTGATATCAACTTCTCATAGAACACTGTTATGACTGTTATATAATTTATTTAATGCAAGTATGAGAAAAACATTAACTCAAAAAAATCTAAACATCGCAGCAACGCTTGCAGAATGCAGCTAAATAACAATTTCTTGGAGGGCTGTTCTGTTCATGCGAGTTGGTGAAGTTCATATGCTGTGTAACCATTTCACGTCAGACAGATCGTATGCTTGTTTGCCAAGTCATTTTTATAATGCGCAGGGTCTTATTGTAAAAATGACTTAGGATCATTACAGATAATATCAGTTTTTTTCTGAGACATTAAAAAAAGATTGGTCACATAATTTCAAGTACACGAATATGGAGGAAAATGCATAAAATGTACATATGAGAAGTAATTATACTTTAAATTTATATAATGCAAGGGTTTTCTGTTCAATTAAAATAAATATCGAACTTGTTTATTATGAAATCAAAAAAAAAATGAACTCGAACAACTCTTAAATAGGTTTTAATCAGGTCTACTATAAATATTTCAGTACCTATTATATGATACAGCAACTACCCGTTAGGTCGTTATAAAGATTATTGATTTTTAAGAGTTTTACTCGCTCGAGAATACTTACAAAATCAAACTGGGAGTCTCGTGAACGGAGTTTACTCTATGGCCCGATTTTATTTTCGCAGCAAATCTGAAATAACACATGAATTGTGAAATGAAATTAAATGCAAATACTAGAAATTCTAGCGACGAAAGAGAAGCAGTCAAAGTAAAACATCTGTGTGTTTTGCATATACTACGACTACGACTTTGACGCGCTCGGTGGCGCAGTGGTGAAACGCGCTGTTACGCTACTTTGACACCAACGCTCGTGGATTCGATTCCCACACAGTACACACACATTTGTGTGCATGAACATGTCTGTTTGTCTTGGTATTTTCTATGTATAATAAGAATGTATTTACAAAAAAAAATGTATTTACGTATGTTTATCAGTTGTCTAGTACCCATAACACAAGCTTCGCTTACTTTGGGGCTAGGTGGCGCTGTGTAATTTGTCCGAAAAAAAAAAACTATGCGCACATATGTAGATATATAATACTCGTATTAATCGATGAAAATTATAAATGTGAATTTTCGTTTGTTTCTGAGCTTTCACGCGAAAACTATTCAACCGATCATCATGAAACTTTGTAGACATATTCTTGGAGGTATCGGTAGTAATATACGATACTTTTTATTAAAAAAAAATAAATAAATAATAAAACTATTGTAAGTACGACCAATCGGACCAATTGTATGTACATCAAATGTATGTAACGTGTGTAAGTTTCTTACCATCACCTTTAGGGCTAAAGTCAACATCACTCGCACGTAGTGCACCCTCCCGTATAACACCCGACTGTGGGAAGTACCTCCTCTAAAAGATTATAGTGTTACTGCGACAAAGCGAGGTTGGCAGGAAACTTGTGAAAAGTTGTTGCGTTAGCAGCGGGGGTAGCGGAAACCGCTTCAGATCAGGCAGACCGTATGCTTCTTTCACACCTGATGTACTGGTACTAAGTCAGGTGAGTAAGAAGCATACGGCTAACGCAGCATCTTTTCACAAGGTTCCGGGCAACCTCAATCACTCGCAAGATCACAATAATCTTTCAGAGGTTGTATATATATCTAATGACTGTATAAAAGTCAAAGTGTTGTGTGTCATCTACATATATATTTATTATTGAAAGCTGCAGTCGAAATCTCCATGCGAGACCTTATGTTTACAAAAACAATTTATGATCTCTGTAGACCTACCTATAGATAATTAACATTTACCTACATAGGTACTTAGAAACCAAATACATTCGAAATATATAATAATTTATGTACTTACTTTCTAAAATTAGCCATTATTTGAATTTTTTTCCTTCTCAGCTCTCGTTTGTTGACTTGTTTTTTGTGCTTCTTATTTGCCATTTCTTTATCCTGACTAAAATAAAAAAATAATATTTTCGGGACGCGGGAACGCGGCTGCAATGCACATAAACACAGTGTTCACGTCTCAAACGAGCGATCACGACTGATCGCTGAAACAAAACATATCGGTAACATCGCGTGGCATGAGACAGAAATAACTGTATCGCGCGGAATAAAAATGACGTAAACGCCATATACAAATTTTCTTTAAAAACGTTAATATCTCGTAAATTATAATATATTTTTTGAAATCCCTAATACAGGCACTTGGTAATATATAAAAGAAACAGTATAATTATTTTCGGCTCACTAACATGCGTCACTATGACAAAAAATGTAAAATCCATATTTGTGTCGAGGCAACTTTGGGATTTTTTTCTATCGAGAAATTTTTTATTAATTGTGATTTCGATCAATCTAAGACCTTGCAATTATAGTGTAGAATCCATAGATTTTTTTTTAGTTAGTTTGAACTGAATTTAGTTAGCTAAAATTGAAGTTTACGGATGGCGATTTATCTTTATGCCCCCTCTTAATGCAAAGGTGACTTGGTTTATCGTTACTGTAGACAAACGAAAACACTTTATTTGATGAATCCTTAAAGAAAATTTTAATTAATATCAATCAGGAGAAAAGTTATTGCAAAAATATATGTTGATCCCTAGACACTTTTGATGTGTGTATCTTTGTGTACCTTCAACGTTACATGCAAAGTAAATCAAAATGCTTATAGATTTGACTTCCTAAACGTAACACTTGAATAGTTAATAGATTCAGGCGTTATTTTGCGAAAGTCAAATTTACATGCAATTTTATCTAACCTGCTTTGTGTGCTTCCGCCACCAATTAGTTCATACGGCCTAGCGCCGGCCGGCATCCACCCACTACTGTTAGTAAGTGCAACATGCCGACGCTGCCGTGGCTGCTCCGGTAGTCTCTGCCTCGGCTGCTGCGGTCGTCCGCCATCTGGAACAGAATGCGTATGCCACCACCACCGTCGCTGCCACGACTGGGCTAGTCGTCGCTGCGACACGTGTTTCGCCTCTCCACGAGGCATCATCAGGCGTTGTAGACGTTAATCGTAAGAATAACATGCTACAAATGACAAATCCATCGTAATCGTATCGTACTCCCTTATATTGAATTGAGGGTGGGGTGGATGGTGTGAGCGAAAAGATATTTAATAGTGGGGAATGGTTTACGTCATTCTGTCTGTTCATGAGAGTAATTTTAGAATTTTTATGTTTATTAATTTCTAATTGTTCCCTAATATTTAGTTTTAAACCTTTATCTATGGTGTGTAACCCACCCTCAATTCAATATAAGGGACGGCACTGCGATGGATCTAATCCCCCATCTAAATAAAACGCCGAATGTTTCGTCGCCTGACACGTGGCCAACATCCTTTCCCTACATAACATTCCTCCTCATCGGTGGTCAGCTCAGCTCATTGTTACTTCTGCTTTCTGTCTCTAAACGCAATATCGAGTACATTGGTTATTTGTCAAATTTCGTTGATTTCGTCTGTGTTCACGTGAAGACTTACATGAGGGCCGCAATGCATAGCCACAACTGAAAACTCCTCTTTGCTTGCTTCAAGCCGACAAGACAATAGTCATTTCTCCAGAGTCCGCATTTTTTTATACAACGTCGAAAGCCTAATGCATACGCTCACGTGATATAAAATAGTTAGCGTACCATATGAATGCTTGAAATACAGGAAGTATCGCTCGCGGTTTCGCCCGCTGCTAACACAGCAGCTCCTTAGAATCATACAAGTAACCTCATACAGTCGCAATAACACAACAACCATCCAAGGAATTGTTATTTAGCTACGATTTTCCGTAAGGTGAAGGTACTTCCTGATGGGGTGCTCTCTACTTCTCTTAAAAACACCCAGATCAAGACAAACAGACATGTTCATGCACACAAATGTTTGTCCTCTGTGAAAATCGAAGCCGTCAAAACTAAGAGAATACTTAGAACTCTTATTATTGAAATTTCTGACTTGGCAACAAGTAAATTACGTATAACTTTCAGGGAAATCATGTGTCGTTTCGGCTATAGTTATGACCTATTTTTATGACGAAAACGGCAAACGACAGCAAAACAGGGGGAAGATACTGATTTGCGCAACAAGCAATGCTGCCGTCGATGGACTTATTATCAAGCTACTCATGATCAGGCAGCGTTTACCCAAAAGTAAGTGTATTGTTTTTGATATAAATATTCTACATTCAGTTATAAATTACCTTAGTGACATATCTCTATGTAGTTCTCTAGCAATAAGAAAAACTATATAAACTCTTTTGGGGCTCATGCGCCAGAAGCGTGCTCGTTCGCGACCCCTGCCGATCAATCAGATTGCAATTCTGAACCAAGAGCGCACCGATGTACGGACGTCTCCCGGAAGCGACACGCACCGATCCGCCCCGTAGGTGCGAATATAGCTGCATGGTGCGGTGGGGGCCGCCACCCACCAAAGCAGCGCCAATTCCGACGGGTCGAGGGGAGGAGACTGCTGCATTGGCACGTGGAATGTGAAAGGTGGATTGAATGATAAGATGAACGAACGGATAGACGTAATGAATGAGAGACGTTTAGATGCTTTGTGTGCGACAGAGATTAGTCGCAAGGAGAGCGACACCGATGATCTGCCCGCTGGAATGATGGCCCTATGGTCTGGGGTAGAACGGGACGATCATGCCAGTGCTAGTGTACGTGTCGTACTCTCCTCTCGCTTAGCCACTGGTGTAAGAGATTACTGTTTGGTAGAGCCTAGAATTCTCTGGGTTCGTATTAAACCGGGCAACACGCGAGTATTTCTGGTTGCAGCATACGCTCCTGTAATCTCAGCGTATGCTCAAGAACTACATATGTTTTGAGAGTCTGTGAGGGATGTTCTGGATTTATCTGAAGGGAATGAAAGAGTGATTATGTGTGGAGATTTGAATGGATGGGTTGGGACTAAGTGAGACATCTATGAAGCTGTTCTTGGACCGTATGGAGATAAGAGAGTGAACAAAGCAGGTACGTCAAGTCTAGATTTCTGTATGGAACGAAACCTCGTGTCGAATACTTTATTCGGAGACAGAATGACCAAAAACATGTCATTGATTTGATTTTAATAGATAGATATCTCCGAAATACTATAATGGATACAAGAGCCTTTAGAGATCCCACTCTTGAAACGGACCACTAACTGATGGTAAGCCGATTGTGTATCTGGTAAGCGAAAGACTTGCAAATGCAAGCCTTTCCGACTCAGATGTGAATGATTGCTGGGAAAGTTTTGTAAAAAGTATGGTGGATAGTGCAAAAGAAGCATGTGTATGCGCAAAGAGGCATAAAACATTGAAAGAAGATGCCTGGTGGGATGCGGAGGTTGAATCCTGAGGAAAGCGTCGCGGGATTATGTATCATCGTTGCTCTTAAATGAAAATATGAAAGAAAAGAAGAAAGAAATGTACCGTCTATGCAAGAATGAAATCAAGGCTTTAGTGAAAGAGAAGCGTGAAAGACAAATTATGAATGAGGAAGAGAGGCTGACGAAAACTTCGAGGCAAATACCAAACTCTTTTGTAGAGAGGTAAAAAAGTCTCGAAGGGGTTCGTCGGCATCCAGAATGGACAAGATAATAAAGCCGGTGTCATACTTGTTTGTTTTGAAGAAATGTATGAGTATGCCTCGGACGCTTGCAATGAGAGTGAGTCTGATGCTTACTCCACGTTGACGGCGTCCGACGAAGGCGTAACTATAGATGAGATCGAATGGTCGATACTAAGCTTGAAAAATGGAAAGGTCAGCGGGAATTGATCTGATCTCAGCTGAGACCATCAAACTAGGTGGCACTTGCTTCCGGGACGCCTTCTGGTACTTAAGCAATATATGCTGGAGAACCGGAAAGGTCCTAATGGACTGGACACGCGCAGTCATCGTGCCCTTGTATAAGGGCAAGGGGTCACGCATGGACTGCGCCAGCTATAGGGCCATCAGTTTAATCAGCCTAGCAGCAAAAGTATATGTAAAGGTAATTGAAAGGAGAATGAGGGTGAAATCCGATGGAATGCTGTGGGAGGCACAGGGTGGATTCCGAAATGGAAGGGGATGTAGACTAGAAGGTTTTCTGCTGTTTTATAGATATTGAGAAAGCATTTAATAGGGTTGTGCGAAAGGAACTGTGCTGTGAGACATATTGCCGAAATATGGGATTGACTGTTCACTACTCCGTGGTGTGCAGCTGTGCACTTATAATGATTACTCAGCATGTGTGCAAATAGATAGTAGCATCACCGTCACCCTGGTTTGATGTCAAAATTGGTGTCAAACAGGGTTGTATGTTAACTGCTTGGCTGTAGAAACGGGAGTTGGTCTGAGAGAGAGCGTCGGTGTTAACATAAGAAAAGACATGCACTGTTGGTTCGAACATGTAGAAATATTGCAGTATAAAAGAATGACGAAGCAGATATACAATACAAAAGTAGAAGGATGTAGTAGCCGAGGAAGGACAAGATTTACCTACCATAACCAAATTGGTCGTGTTCTATCAGAAGGTGATGTCAGGAGTCCTAGAAATCGGCGAGCGTGCATGAGAAGAGCAATGAATGTTGAAAAAGCGAGTGACGTATCACGTGGCGCTCGCTTCTCTCTGCCTACCCCGCAAGGGATTTGGCGTGAAGGTATAAACACTAGTTTTATGCTATAAAAAGCAATAGAATGATAGCCTAGATAGATATCACAACGGCTACTCGGAATCTGCAATATAAAAAGTGTGTGTGTACTTATTGTACGCACGTAAAAAGTTGTACTTCTTTCATGTAAGAAAACAAAAAGAACTCCAAAATTGTCATCCCGCGTGCAAAACAAAACAATAATATAATAAATTAGCAATAAATATCATTCACCGCTGTATATAATTTAAAGACACATACATAGATTTTAGATTTAGTATTGATATAAAACACGTGTTGTATATTCAGAAGTATATTACCTTGAATATAGTCATAAACACGACTTGAGAGACATTTACCAACCAACGTCATGGACAATTACAAGTTGGCAGCTACTTACTGCCGTTCAAACCGTTAAGGCGTTTGTATATTTTTAAAGAAAAATATTATATGCGGAATTGAGAAACATAACTGGCATGTCAATTGAGCATATCTTTGAAATCTGCGCCATATATTTGAAATCCCAAAATCTAATCTAATTGTTGCAATAATATATTGGCCAAATAAAATCAGGATGCCTGATATATTTTTCAGTTCATTGACTAGTTTATTGAAATGTTTAACTACGAAATATAAAAAAAGAAATGCAATTATTGGAGGAGATTTTAATTAAAAATATTTGAAAATACTAACTCCAGCATGACTCTCATAAATATTCCCATAATTTAAATGTTTCAATTTCTCCCAGCACGTAAGAGAGCCTACAAGAATAACTATATCAAGCGCAACTTGCTTGGTCTTAGTATTTTCTCATTTTTTGGACGTGTCATCTATAACTTTAACCTCATATGATTATGGTCTCTCAGACCCAAGTGGTATCATGACGAAAACCCCTGTTTAAAACGCGACGAATGGTATGTAAATAAAAGATTATTTAATGACATAAGTATACAAAACTAAGCTCGAATTACAGTGTAATAATTGATCAGAGATTATCGTACGAGAGCAAAATGTAAACCAGAACTATAATTAGTTTAGCGATCACATGAGAAAACTCTTAGGCAAGTGTATTAAAAAGGTGAGATTAAAAATAAAAACGTTGACATGCAAAAACACCATAGATAAAATATCTTGTAAAAACAAACGTCTTCTAAAAATTATAGTTTCACAAACAAATAACGATGTTCTACATTAATTAAAATTAATCCTAATTACAAGCAATACGAAAAGTTACTAAAGAAGACCGTAATTAAATCAAAAAGGCTAGCTATGTAAAAAGAGTTAAGAACTCTAAGAATGTTATAAAATCAATGTGGGAAATTGTATATAACAAATTCCCACATTGTAATAGTATAATAGAAAAAACTAATAAAACCTCAACAAAAAATAGGCAAAATATAAAATTGATTATAGCAGTCCAACAGTTCCAAATGAGGTCTATAACATCATACGTAACCTCAAAACTAAATACAGCTTTGGATTTGATGAAATTCCACCGACCTTAGTAAAGAAATGCTCTCGGGAACTAGCAATACCACTATCAATTTTAATAAATCAATCTTTCTTGTAAGGCGATGTTCCTGACCTGTCTAAATTGGCAGTCATCAGGCCGCAGCACAAAAGGCTCCGAACTTGAGTCCAATAATTATCACCCTGTAGCACTGCTGCCAACATTTTCAAAAATATTGGAATCAGATTTAGAAAAAACATCAACTACCCTAGCAGTCTTCAGTTACATCCATGAAGTTCTACTAATCTTAAACAATAATAAATATGCTGTAGGTTTACTCCTAGACATGATTACCTAGTAAGGCATACGACAGAGTAAATTTTGACATATTACTATCCAAATTACACGATATCGGAGTAAGGAGCATTGGACACAAGTCCATACCGCAAGGAAGTGTCCTTGGATGTTTACTGTTTATTCTCTTATATAAATGACTTACCTAAAATAATACAATCTCATTGTACACTATTTCCAGACGATATTTCTCCCATGTCAAAATGCTTCGATTTAAATAATGAATTAAATAATGTCCGTACACCATTAGTCTCTTGGTTATATAAACATGATCTCGAGATAAATGTTACGAAAACTAAACTGATACAATACAAACCACATCAAAAAAGCTCCATGTCCGCAAACTATCAAATGGAAAAAGAAAAGATACATTATTTTGATGCGTATCCCTTACTGGGGATTTACATCGACACAAATTTTAATTGGAAAGAGCACATAAAAGTAATATTTGCAAGTCGGCAAGTTTCTCATACGCATTATACGAGTTGAAAAAACTACAAATAGAGAAACAGCTTTAATGCATACTACACACTCACTGCTCATATACGATATAATTCTGTGGGAAAACAGTACATATATCATACAACTATTTCAAATATTTTAGAGTCTTGTAATTTTGAAAAAGAAACCTTAATAAATTCCCAATCCACTCTCTGCATCGAAACTTGCGACATAAAACAAATTAGCCTCAATATTTGCTAAATTACGTATATTCCAAACTGGACCCCATTCAATGTGTGTAAAAATTTACAATAATCTTCCTGAAAATTTAAAAGCCGAACAAAACCCCAATAAATTAAAAAAAATCATTAAAAAATACATTAATTACGAAATGTTACTATTCTCTTGACGAATTCTTTGACGATAATCTTGGACATTGAATATTTTGTCATCCATATTAAATGTTTAATTTTGAATCTTATTATTAGGTTTGTTATTATGTTTTTGTGACATATGTGACTATTGTTCTTATGACATGAGTTCATTGCGTCCATGAACGTCTTAATTCTATTAAATATTTTAATGTAATCCAGTTTAACTATCATTAACATTATAACTTTATGTTTTCCTTATCATTTAAGCGCGTTCTATTTGCTGTGCCCTATACAGGGTTCATGTTTGAAACTACTATTTATAAGTACCAACATTTGTTACAACATGAAAGTGTAATGTATAAATAAATAAAAACTAGATTGCTTGCATCGTAACGAGCAGCATATATGTTGTGTTCCAGCGGAACGGTTCCGTATGGTGCGTGTGGGTCGGCCGGAGGCCATGCACGAACGAGCGCGCGACGTGAGTTCGCAGCAGCTGGCACAGAGGGACGCCGCGCGTGTCGCGCCTGAAACTGCACCCCACGCCGCTGAAGAGGTGAATCTCATCAAACACATACATTTTTTACTTGTTTACGATGCTATCGACTCATAATTTTATATACGAGACATAATACAACGTAATGCTAAACCTAGATAGCGCCACATAAGTCTTGATACCAAAAAAAAAATGCTCTATAAATATCTGTGATGGACAAACCGTATGTAATCTTATAAACAGTCATTCAGAAGTGCTATGAAAAGGAATATCTAATGAAACTATTAGAAAAATAATTACAATATGACTTTATTTAAAAAATGTAATAAAAAAAAACCAAAGGTAAAAATTCTTTGACTCCCTAAAAGTTATCATCGTTCTCATTTTCACATGAATGAATGAATCGTTCTTATTTCAGATATCACGACTGGAAGCTAAAATTAATATGTGGAGGACGGCCGCGCAGGACGCCAAGGACCCGGTGCGAGTCGCTTACTGCGAGGGCAGGATCACCGATATCGTCAAAAGGATAGACCTAGTTAGTTCGTTTTCATTAGTATTCCCTTCTTAAGCAATATGAAGGGTGATTTTATATCAGTATCCAAGCCTTTGGGTGTGATAATACCCATGATACTCGATACTTAGAAAAGTTATGTTGATATTGATTGTTGGCTGGCGCTTGTACTGTACTTGTACAAATTCCACTTCACAATGTTATTTATTAAATTGAATAATAAAATATATTAAATGGTAATAATAATTACAATCTGGAATGATATAAAATAAAATGTCAAAAGATAAAATCGTCTAATAGTGGCAATGTGTTAACATCTAATTGTATATTTAAGGCCTTGGATGTGTCTTGATGCAACAGCCTATTAATTTCTGAAGCCTCCAGGGCATTTAATTTCTTTCCTTTATCACATAATTATATGAAGGACTTGAAAGTTCGTTTGTTAGCTATAGTTGGAATCTGTTCGTTTAAGTTTCCAGCATCTACAGTGTTTCTTGGACCCAGTTTGAAAGGATCTGCCAGGCTGGCCTATATATTTTTTATCACACTGGGCACAAGATAGTTTATGTACTCCACTTTTTTATTCAGTAGGGGTTCTATCTTTAGTTACAGAGCAGATTATGTAGGGAATGGGTACTGTACAATGCTGGCCGAGGGTTATTAAGTATCCGCGAACGCTTATAGGATATCTTTCCTAAAAAGGGTAATCTAGCCCAGCGTAAAGATTCTTTACCTGGGTTGACCCTGTGACTACCCTTATATGCCAAAGATTGGACTTATTGAACTTACTAAGATCTGTAATTGGCCGACTGTCATCCTTAATGAACGATAATAAATAAAAAGTGGTAGAGTGTTACAAGTTAAAAGTTGTTTGTAATAATGAATATTATTGCCCCATTATATTAAGCTTTTTGGATAGCCTATGAAACGAGATTTTATTATTGCTATTAGTGCCATAGTATTTCTAAAGGAGGCAACATTTTTAGATCAAGATGGCAACGAAAATGTGAGAAAGATAAGAAAAGAGAAAAGAATAATAACAAATTAGACAATGTTTTGAATACTGTGTCTTGGCACAACCAGTACTCATGTATGGCATTGCTTTTTGGGACGGTTCTGTTGTTGAAATTAAAAATGAATTCCGTGAGTTTTTAATTGTTTAATAGGAAAAACAAACAATTTAATATACTCGTATGTCCATCAACATATCGTGAACACTAGCAAAAACTGTACAAAATTCTTTCAAATATTATCACACTTTCGATCGGAATCCTAAAATACACGTTGTCTTTTTTGACATTTGGTGGGTTTAGTTCCGGATTGAAGCAGGCGATTTTTAAATACAATTCTACTTATTTTTAAACGTGAAATGAAGTTTTCCTTTACTTTATATGCGTCCTATTTTCAATATTTATAGTACTTTCCCTCCGTGTATACAACACCGCCTTACGATGCCCTGTATACACTCTACTACAATTTGTCCTAATAAAACTAATAAATCTAATCGTTGTAATCCGTAGCTCCGAAGTAGTTGTGGCAGATTGGGCGCTGGCGAAGAGAAACGTCCCGAACAACTAGCAGTGGCCGAACGTCGCATCATCGAGGGGGCTGATATCGTCGTCAGCACACTGTCTAGCGTGCACAACCCCAAAATGAAAGGGTAAGTCAGAGACGTGCATATACAGTTAACAGGATTAACATTCAATTTTTATTTTAAGAAAGAGGGCCAGCCTGTGCGCTTAATAAAATATGATTCTGTGATGTAATAAAAAAAATATTAAAAATGCACAACCCCAAAATGAAAGGGTAAATCAGAGACGTGCATATACAGTTAACAGGATTGGCATTCAATTTTCATTTTAAGAAAGAGGGCCAGCCTGTGCGCTTAATAAAATATGATTCTGTGATGTAATAAAAAAAATCTTAAAAATAAGTGTGTGTATCAATACATCGACATCGAAGATTGTGAATTTTACTCGATTCTATAATAAATGGGTTGGTTAGGAATGGTACGTTAACACCGAGGCTCGTGGTTTCGATTCCACACAAAAGTTTGTGTGCATGAACGTTTGTTTGTCTTACTCTTGTTTTTAAGAATTATAATGGCTTTTACGTTTATGCTCATAACAACCATATTTCTTACAATGGTATGTAAGAAATATGGTTGAACATACGGGTGAAAATGATTTCGGATTTTCTCAATATGTGTTACGTAAACTTCGTATATAGGATTCCATACCTCTGACGCCTATTCAAGGTGCACACGAAAGCATGGCACATGGCAGTTATTTTAATTGTAAAATATCACAAATTATTATATAAATTAATGTTTAAATTACTTTTTTAGTGTTTTTTGGTCAGAGAGCCTAGGTTTGTAAAGTAAAACTATAACTCGGAACTGAAGTGCCTTATTTTATAAACACTTGCTTAATTCTCATCGTTCCTTTTTTTTTTCGCCAAGTCACGAGTCGCTACGTTGTGGAATGAACTCCCAGTCCCTTGGGAAAACTCGCTGAGGTTTTCCCAAGGGAGTAGGGACAGCATGGGGTTCCTCAAGAAAGGCGTGAAGGGGTTTTTGCATGGTCGGCAACGCATGAATGACAGCCCCGGTGTGGCAAATGCCCATAGGCTACGGTAACCGCTTACCATCAGGCAGATCGTACGTTTGATTGCCACCTTAGTGGTATATAAAAAATACTTCCCCAGTCGGGCTATCGTCGTGCCCTACCTCTCTTTCGCCATAGCCACCTTTGCAAATCACAGGGTGTACCACGTGCAAGTGAGGGTGGCTTTGGCTCTAAGGTGACATTGAGCCACTTACACCCCTGTATTACTATTAGGTACATGAATAGTACTTAATATGTACAAGAACATCCTGTGATTCAAAATTTTTGGACTTACCCTTTTTTTTATTAATATATACTTGCATAAATGACTACTATTGACTGAAATTTAACTAATTATTGTTTCTGTCCAGTCATTGGGCATTTATTTGTACGTAAATTTGTTTCTGCCCTATTTGTCCTGTTTAGGTCTTTTTCGCCCAGTTGGGTTTAAATCCTCTACCCATTTCTAACTGTGACTGAAGTGTTGATATTTAGCTTATCATTTAGATTATACCTTTATAAATTTTAAATTGTATAATATGTTCCTTTTTGTTATATTTTGTTCTAAAATTGTATATTCGGATACTTAACCTGCAATCTCACATTTGAATAACCAAAGTATAATTTTATATTTGTCTGTAGTTTGATCAACTAATATACTGTCAATCACCGAGTAGCTCCTGTTGACGTACAGGCATGTGCAATTATTCATTTTATATTTTTTACATAGGTTAAGACGTCGTATAGCGCTGTGCATAGTGGACGAAGCGGGGCAGGCGATTGAGCCGGAATGTCTACTACCACTGACGCTGGACGTGACGCGGCTCACTCTCGTCGGCGACCCGCAGCAACTGCCCGGCTACATCTGCTCACAGGTGCTCAGTCGCATACTGTCACTACCCATACATATACACGTAACGATGAAAAATCATCATAATCTCCTTCCTATGTAAAATTACCTAAAATCAATGTAGTTTGTCTTTTGTTAATAAATAATAAATTTGTTATATCCACATTCACTCCCACTTCCCATTATTCGCACAATCCATTAAACCTATATTTGCCAAATTAACTACACGAGATCCGATGGAAACCTACAAGCCAAGCATATACAAATTCCAATAATTTAGTATACATGATTATAATTCCAAAGTGAGAAATTCCGGCTGACTAACGCACTAACGCTGTTAAGATAATATACTTCATTTCAATGATAAATAAATACACACAATTTACCATAATATAGATATCTCGCAACATAAAAATCATGATGTTTAATTATGTCAGTTGTTATATACGCAAGTTATTAAACTACGCTACGCTGCCTCAGTGACCCAGTGTATCTTGGCATCTGAAACAAGAGAGTTTCACTTCCACCGATCTTGCGCAATCTCTAGCCAATCACTGGCTATAAGCTCGCGTCTTCGCAGTCTGCAGCCTTCTAACGATATCTGGACCAACCCCCTGGGTGTCAACGGTTTGGTCTATCCGGTTTACTTTAAATTCGGCGATGATATTCGAAGCAGCTACGAGTTCCTGAATTTCGCCATTCTTTCGGACTCTCCACCGTTTGAGTCTCTTACAGGGTCCAGGAGTTTACGAAGTACTTTTCTTTCGGCAACCAGGAGCTTTTGTACTTATGCCTCATAACCATACATTAATGCCTACAACTTATGCATTTTTATTCTTTCATGAATTTTTGTTTGGCAGACACCGGTGTTGCGTAAATTGTCTCGTTTCCACGATTTAATATTAGAATATAGAAGCTAATTAAAGAGAGTTTACACTTATTTCCTTAAAACCTTCCTAACGGACCCCTATCTTGCGTTTCGGAAATTATACATAAACATTAGCATTGCGCTGAATATTATACGGCCACTGGCCGAAGGTAAAATTCGGACTTCCTGCCGAATTTTTGGCCTGATGAAATACGAATGTGGTAAAAACATATTCCAATTGACGCGCCAAATACACCACTGTCCTGCTTCTTAATTGGAGAAATCCGATTATATTTCTTTCAGTTCATTCCTTCGTTATTTATTATTACGTATAAGAAAAAAAATATTTTGTTTGTTTTTTAATTAAATGTGTACATTTATTAACTGGTTACAATGATAGACTTGTACTACGCACTACGCTATATAGACTATGTGTTCTATTTCAGTCATGTGTAAAAGTGGCTTTGTGGAAAATTCACTATTTTGAGCGAAATACAGATATCCTGGTCTATTATGGTCTATATGGATAACTGGATCTATTATTTAAAATTAACCTGTCAAAAGGACATTATAAGCCCTAGTATAATCATCCGTGATGTTTGACATTACATGACAATAAAATCATTTTTTTTGTATTCTTTGTTAACTTCATTTTTACAATTTTGTTTAACACACAGATTACCTACGTTATTTTGCAAAGATACTGATTTTTATACGGAAAACTAGACCTTTTTTAGTTGAGGTCACACGACTTTCGAAATATAATTTCTTGGGCACGCGGGTTTCCTCACATTTTTTTTCTTCACTGCCGAGGAAGTGATGATTACAAATGTGTACAAAAATCCGAAAACACTAACAGTACATGCGAGGGTTCGAACCTGGTTACACACGATATTGTATGCGGTCATTTCTCTATTAATTATTCTCTGCCTACAAGAATAATTGAAGGGTGGCGTATATTCCAGCGGGCGAAACGTCACGGGCTAGGCGAAAGTCTATTCTCGCGGCTGGCGTCGTGCGCAGATCAGTGGGCCCGCAGCCCTGTGGTGCTGCTGCACCAACAGTACCGCATGCACGAACACATCGCAGACTATCCCAATCGCGCCTTCTACGACGCCCGCCTGCTGACCACACACAGGCCTCGCCCGCAGCTGCCCGTGCCACCCTACGCTGTGCTCGGCATTTCCAGCGGTGACAAGGGACAAGGTAAGTAAATACACAGCACCCTTTTTGATTTGAGAAAAAGTTGAAATATAATTCAGACTACACAAATAAACCAACAGTAGCAGATTTTTAATATCACGTAACTAATGCACCCAGATGTCGACAAGACTACGTATCCTAGAATCCATTATCATTTAAAATTACGCAATAATTGATGACGTTCTTTAAAACGCACAATTTTTTAACCATGTATCAACTTATGTCTTTACATTTTATTGAGCAGTCAGAACCCGTTATATACTATTCCCATACATTTCGCGGTCATATACGACCACCCGGGTTTCGAAGGGTTAATGAACAGAAATTTGAACAATATATGGGATATACGCTGCGGTATATTTAACTTAACTATATATGAGAGCATGTAATTTGTCAAAACTTGGGTCTGGGTCAGTCGCACCCGTAGCCTTCATTTACGTATTGGCAAAATAAAGTGCGTAATAGTATTGACATCTGTCACGACGTCTATGGTGTTTGTGTTTGACGTTATGTTTTGTCTGTATTTAATTACATTCTAATAAACATCATGGCACCTACTACACATGACTTGAACTCCGAGCAATATAACCATCGGCCATCCTATAATATATATATAAGAATCTAAAGAATTAACTAACGAAAGAAAGGTACGGCGCCTCAGAGCAGCCTGACAGGGGAAGTATGTACAGCTCATAGGAGACCGCAAATAAATAAATTCCTAAAAGTGAAGAAGTATACCAGTAAGCTCCAAAGAAGTGGATGTGTTAGCAGCGGGGGTAGCGACGCACGAGCATTATTATTAGTTTACATAAAAAAACTAATAATAATGCTCGTGCGTTGCTACCCCTTGTTGTTGCTAGAGCGTCAGTATTAAAATAAGAAGAGGCATGCTCCGATGGCTCGGACATGTAGAAAGAATGCAAGATGAAAGAATGACGAAGCATATATACAATGCAAAAGTGGAAGGATGTAGGAGCCGGGGAAGGCCAAGACTTACCTACCATGACCAAATTAGTCGTGTTCTATTGGGTGGATCAACTATTCTTTGCAAAAAACATGTCCCTCCATCAATTAAAAATATTTAACTATGTAAAAACAATAGTTCCACTACCACACACAGAAAATGGTGGAATGTCATTGCATCATCCTCAGGCATTAATTGCCACAATTGAGACTGTTAGAGCTATCTATGTTTTTATCTATAACTTTTAAGAACAGTAACTTAGCGGACATCTGTTTGGGTATTAGTTTTGGGACACAATTTGTTTATTTTTTTCTAAATAGCAAAATCATACTTAAAAATCTGGGAAGCATTTAAGGGCGTTTAGAAACCGTTGTAGAAAATAACATGAGTAGAAATGAATGCACTTTTATATAAAATTTTAAAATTATTGCGTAAGGGAACTATTGAAGTAGACGTGGAGACAGGAATAATTTGAATGGTGAGTGAATCTTGTCACCTAAGTTACCATAAAAGCAATAAAAAATAATTAAAATTATATAGTTGAACGCTCTTTAATATCAATAAGTATTCTAAATTACTGTTTCGATATAAAATTACAGCGAAATATTGTTTTTACATAGTTAAGTATTTTTAATTGATGGAGGGACATGTTTTTTGCAAAGAATAGTTGATCCACCCAGATACATAAAAAACTACAAAAATATAAAAACAGAAATTATGAACAAAAAAAATAGTTGTGTAATTTTTTTAAACACATTAATACCTTAAAGAATCATTTTAGGTAATACATTTGACATTGTCTTATTTTTTACTATTTTAGCTATCAAATACCTTTGTTTTGTTTGTGGAACGTCTACTTAGGTAGATGTTAAATTACCACACGCCCTCCGAATGCGATATTAACATTAAATAGGCTGCTATTTCATAGCATTAAAAGTTCCAATACCTGTGATTGGGCGCTCTAAATATAGCTCTGATCTCATCTTATAAGTTTTGTTGACGACGTTCAACTTCCTAGCGTTATTGGGTTTCCTAATCGATTGGCGGCGTTCGCTTTCTAACCAGAAGGATTTGGCTACGATACAAATTATGACATGAAGTGACTGCCATTAGTCCTTTAAACCCCAGAGGGAAAAAAAATCCTTCTTGGGTTAGGGGTACATGTCCAGACCATTCGTTTCATTATCCACAAGGTTAGTCAAATCAATCTTATAATGATGATAATCAATACGAAGTTGATTGTGTCAGGTGTGAACGGCGCAAACGAGATGGAGGCGTGGGGCGTGTGTCGGCTTGCGAGCGCGCTCTTCGGCCCGACACGACGTCTAGGCTTGCAGTTAGCTATCATTACGCCCTACCACGCGCACAAGGACGCCATCAAGAGGAATCTGCGCCTGATACAAGACTCGTGAGTATGACAAAAACAGGTGCACTACGCCTACTACGAAAATTCCTCTTTTACATACAATTTACTGGATTCGTTAATAGTTGATAACTGCCGCTTCGGCATCGCAGTTTTTGTAACACTCGATTGGTGGTATTTTAGTTGCGTTTCAGGAGCAATCAAATATTTAATTAGATGTGTTGTATAATTGGGTAGTCCGATATATGTATTAACACTATATTATTTGTCGTATCTTTATTTGAAACTCTATTTTCAACAGTAAATTAAAATCAAGCCGTATACGTATGTATAGGTACTTTGGTTCGAACGGGTAGAAATAATGCAGGATGAAAGAATGATGAAACAGATGTACAATGCGAAAGTGAAAGGATGTAGGAACCGAGGTTATAATATGTACACATACAAAACTTATAATTAGTAAACACAAAAATTAAATTCTATCATTTGTAAAATCAAAAGTGAACAAAAGGAAAGTATAATATCCGGACTCCGAAAACGTACGTGAAATATTAAAGAAAACTAAAAAAAAATGTGGTGCTAAAACGCTCAATAGACATGTCAAATGAGCCCAATCTGGATGTATTATTAACCATACTATTGTCCCTATAGACACCTTCGACTTACATCATCGTGCTAGCGGCATGATACCATACTCTTACATTGTCGTCATAACTACACCCAGATACAAAGTTTTACGATAATACAACAATTTAATCTCCATTACATAAATACGGTCTTTAACTTGCATGTTATTGCAGATGCCAAAATATTGTATTGCCATCTCAATTACTGAATTGACAAAATAGTTCACAATAAACAAATTTCAAGAGGAACTTTCCTTCTTTTTACTTGAAAATGCTGCTATAACTTCTGATAGGCCAAGGCAAATGTTGAGGTATTTAACTATATCCAAATTGGTTCTGCAGTAAAAAGTATTGTCCCTATTGTAGTCCATATTGTTGACTAGAATCATCCATTTCCGGCTTAATATCCAGATTGTGCTCCATTTTTTATTCACTTTGAAATAAATAATACACATCCAAGGTAATTTGGGGGTGTTGTTGTTGTACAGGTCGGAGCACGGTGAGGACTATGCGGGTATAGAAGTGAACACGGTGGACAGCTTCCAAGGCCAGGAGCGCGACGTAGTGCTGGTATCACTGGCGCGCTCCCACGGGCTCGGTTTCGTGGCAGACGCCGGCCGAATGAACGTGCTGCTCACGCGCGCCAAGCACGCGCTGCTCGTCTGTCTCAATCCGCTTGCGGTGCAGGTATGTTTAATATTATTTTTATTTGAAGGAACAGTCAGTGCGTAAGTACATCTCATCAGACATAAGGTCAGCTTTCTTTTTGTATGATTGAAATCTTTATACTTGACGTCTTTTAATGTTAGTAATTGATGTTATGCTAAAGTGCGTTCAATGAGACGAGATAAAAATGGTAAACACTCGTTACAAATCCAGCTATTCCTCGTCCTTTTCTCTCGCAGGCAAGAACGGCGGCGTAACTATCGCTAAGTGTAACTGTTTTAAATTTTGGCAATCATGTCTGTACATGATGAATTCCTCACATTTGGCAGGTCAAATAATAACGTAGATATTATTTAAGTTAAAGTTAAGTCGAATATTAAATCAATTTTAATAAAAACTAATGATAAAGTAACGAATCCTATGATCAATACATATTTGCTAATGACATGTGACTACGGCTGGACAATGCATACTAATTTATATGCATAATTTATTTTATTACTATCTGCCCATATAAGTAGTCCAATATTACATTTTTTATTGTTTATCAATTTATAATAGATTTACTTTCAAGTCTCTGTCTTTATCTTTTCAGTAGGTAGACATTTTTTCTACTACCGTCTAATTACAACAAATAAAAGAGTAGACTGGACCTAGGAGGAAGACTGTACTCAATAAAAATACGTTGTAATGTTTGTTTTCATGTTTTATCGCGGTTACCTGAACGCACTTTACGTGAATTCGTTGTCGTGTCCACAACATCTGAGTAAGAGTCGAGAAACAACTAGTTTATTACGACGAATTGCGTTATTTCTGCAAATTAATTGAATTAAGTATACTTAAATATTATTTCTTTACAGAAAAATCAACAATGGCGTACATTATTAGAAGACGCGCAAAGAAGACATATGTACAGAGTACTACCAAATGAAATGTGCCAAGCGGCAGGAGCCATGTCTAATGGAGATATCCTGAATTACATTTCCGGCACCCTGCCCGCGTCTCGAACAAAGCGATAGATATACCTAAATATGCGACGATGAATGCTAACTGGTATAAAAAAAAATACTATATGTATATACGTAACAGAGAGGCGTGGTGGTTAGATGCGCCATCATATGCAAAAGCTTGTGAACATTCCATTGTTCTTGCTAATGCTCTCTAATAATATTCAGATATTGTAACAGGTCGAGACATATGCGTTATTTGAAACGAGATAACGCAGATTTCGTATGTACAGTTAAGTGCACGTCAAGCTTTATACATTGACTTTCGTACCGTTTATATAAGATTTACAGTCGCACTTCAAGTGTAATCAGCTTTCAACTGTACAACAACGCACCGCGGTCCTAAAAGCCAGTAGCCAAAAAAAATTTGGACTAATAGCTGGGAGCAAGCACATCCTAAAAACATATTGAAAATGCCTCAAAATTTGGATAGAAAATGCTATAAATATTTTCAATGTGTTCAAATATAAAACTGACGGCCCTGCAGCCCAGTCGCCTATGTTGCAAAGTTTTTTTTAATTATATGCGGTAATTGAGACGTGAAGGTCAAAAGTTAAAAATATTTTGAAACAAAATTATTTGCGATGTCCATAAAAATGCACTGAAATTTTACGCCATATTTTAATACAATAATTCCCCTATATAAATCGCAGTAAACCAGAAATACTTTAATTTAGCATAAAAATATATTGTTTTCATTACAGGCCCCATTTAAATGTCAACCAAAATGCTTCGAATATTATTTTGGAAAGTAATAAAATTTTCCTATACTTTATATCCCATCTATGACGCTAATTTGCTGTAAGGAATGCACTGCAAATGTCATTGATGTGCCTCAAATACATACTAAATAAAAAATGAACTCGATTTCATCAATTCAATTATTAAAATATTTTTGAAGTGATAACTAAAGGAGGGTAAACCGCTTCGTTTCATAACGCGTTACGGCGCTAGTCTGTCTGGCTTCGGATTAGTTTAAGTTATCACTTCTGTCGGGCGTCCCGAGACACACGTTTTTTTTTTCATTTTCCATTTCCTACTCAATTATGATTGGCGAGGTCCGCTACCTAAGTCTAAGGATTTGGCAAAGACACTGATTTATACATAGAGCGACTGCCGTCAAACCTCCACAACTCAGAGGGAAAACCAGAGATTTTTAATTTATTACAATTTATTATCAAATCATCATCATATGTTTCAATTCTTTGCCGACAATACATGAAAAAAAAACACTTAAATCAGGTCGTAAACAAAGACAAAGGCACTAATCATCAGACCTTTACCAAATGGTAAAGGTCTGATGATTAGTTCCGTTGTATTATATAATAATTGTATTATATATAAATTTTTATATACGACTAAATGCGGGTCTACCTTAACAGAACTCTGTTAAGATTATGAAATTACGTTTGAGCAATTTCCAAGACGTCAGTGTAGCCTACCCTTTTGGACTGTATTAAAAATATTCGATAATTCTTACGATAGACAGAACCATGCCTATTCAAAAATAGATATCAATTTGAACGGTTCTCAGTAGTTCCAAAACATGAAGTAAATAACTGGAAAGACGAAGAGTAGAGAATCGAGATACATACCGATATTACGTAGTATGTATCTCGATTCACCTCTACAGGTCGGGGGATAAAGTAGAACCCGCAGCTGTTATTGGCTAGTTCGCGCAACAACATTGCCGCACTTATCGTCTTATTGGTTAAAATATTGTGCCATTGGTCAGTAGGCTCGAAACGCTGTGATATTTAGACGTTAAAACACAACTTTACCTTTCGTGCATAGTCAAATGGTTTATTATTAGCTTGTGTTTCAAAATGATTAAGTTTTCGATGTTGTTGCGAGTAAACTTAATTTAAAAAGAAGTAACAAAATTAAGTTGGGCTCTTTTCTTTTTCTGAGAATAGCCTCTATTTATGAACAAGCAATACGGAACACTATTTCATGTTTTCTTTTGGGCTTCTCGATGTAGGACACCAGTCGAGCATATTTATAATTTTTAGTTACACATGCGAAATCAGTGCCATCTTGATTCAAGCTGTATTACATATAAGTTACAAATGTTTGAATTTTCATGACTTATTAATGATGAGTTTTTATAATTTACTGTGTAGTTATTATTTCAATTGCTATAAAATGTATAATCTGGTTATGTGTATAAGTACAGTTAAATGTTGTTCGAATAAAGGTTAACGAAAACACATTCAAAATGCTAGTTATTTGCATTCTAATTTATTTGTAATAATCTCATAGAAGCGCGTACAAATGCGCGCCGCACACGAATCAAAGCCCGTAGCCTATATTATAATGTGGGCCGTATGACAACCGTACGGCCCGCCCAACGTCGTATAAAAAATATTAACTTGGTGAGATGAGAATATTGGGCATAACTACTGGTTTCGACATTGTATATTTAGGAAGTATATAAAATTATGATATTTAATGATCGCACTACTCATGTGCTTAGAGCGCCGTCGTCAACGTCACATAGTTTTATGTTAAGGATAAGCGGAGGAACAGGGACAGGTGTAGCGACTATACATACAACGGGAAAACTGTTAGTGGACAGTTAGCTGCAGATTCGTTCGCTGATTATTTCAGCTCAGTTTTTCTCGACGATATTCCGAAATTAAGCGTGGACCGGGCAATTTCTTGTGCTAACGAATCATCAATAAAAGGTGCCTATGTATCCGTGGAAAACATTACATATCAGCAATTACGTCACGCAGCGAGGCGATTAAAAGAACGTGCAGCTATCGGTCCGGATGGTGTTCCGTCTTACTTAATCAAAGACTGTATATCGGTGTTAGCGGAGCCTCTCTTACACATCTATAATCTCTCCTTGAAAAAGTCACATCATCCTTCTAGGTGGAGATTATCAAGAGTAACGCCCGTACCGAAGGCTGGAGCTAAAACAGATGTATGTACGCATAGGCCTATCGCAGTTTTATCAGGTTTTGCAAAATTATTTGAAATTAATTTAGATCAACTTATTAGGCAACAAATTGGAACTTGGTTAAGTGATACTCAACACGGTTTTCGAAGGACAAAGTCGACCACCACAAATCTCGTAAACTACGTAGATTACATTCATGCTGAAATGGATGCTCATCGGCAAGTTGACGCGGTATACCTTGATTTTCAAAAGGCCTTCGATATTGTGGACAATGACGTACTGTTATATAAACTTGCATGTATGGGATTTAAGCCATAACCTCCTCAAATTTTTCGCCAGCTATCTGTCGGAAAGGAAACAGTATGTCCGGCTAGCAGGTTATGAATCGGTGACTTATAACACTCCTTCGGGCGTAAGTCAGGGTAGTTGCTAAATGTTTGATATTCGCTGATGATGTTAAACTTTATTTGGGTATAGAAGCAGTAACGGATGTCATGTCCCTTCAGTGTGACATAAACCACGTAGCGCGTTGGAGTATGTTGAATAAACTACCTTTAAATATTAAGAAATGCCAAACAATCACATTCACTATGGCTAGAAATCCTATTCAACATACATACACTCTGCATGGGGTGGCTTTGGATCGGGTGGACGAGATACGGGACTTAGGGCTAACGTTGACTTCTGCACTAGATTTTCATACACATGTTAGGGCGATATGTAATCGTGCGAGTAAGACTCTTGGTTTCATCGTGAGAGTCTCCACAGTTTTCCAACGTGAAAACTGTCGTCTTACTTTATAACGCTTATGTGCGCAGTGGATTGGAGTATGTGGCAATCGTGTGGAATCCGTATGAAGCTAAATACATTCTATTCATAGAAAAAATTCAAAAGAAATTTGCTCGCTTCATATATAAACGACAGTATGGATATTATCCCTTTCTCTATCCATCTCTCTTTGTTGGGGGAATGGTCGGATTGAACACTTTGGAACATAGGCGCACTATTCAGCAGATAGTTCACGTTTATCAGTTACTAAGAAATAAAGTAGACAATCCAGAGGCATTGGAACGCGTCGGTTTGATCGCACCCGCTACAAATTATAGAGCTTTAGCTCTACGTCACCGGCCGAAGCTTTTTGCCGTTGCACCAACCCGCACGCGTCGCGCGCAGCATGCCCCTACGTCTCGAATGGTGTGCAGTTTGAATAAAATCCATCAGCAATGTCCGGATGCTGACGTATTCGTAGATAGAATCTCTGAATTTCTGGGCTCTGTGCTATCTGCCAATATTATGTAAAAGCGCTACAGATATTAATATGTAATTGATAAAAAATTAAATTACGAGTTACTCGTAATTATATTTCATATTTTATTTATAATTTAAATTAATCTTATTGTTTCTTTGTTATATACATGTACGATTTGGTTTTTATAACTGTAAGTACGTGTATGTTTTGTCAATAAAAAAATAAAAAAAAAAATAGCGTTATTTAATGAAGAGCATATTATTTCTTTGTTTTAGCATATTATTTACATATTTTAATTTGAAATGTCGCGCGATAACATTCGATCACGTGACATTATATTCACAAATAACATTAAGAATAGGATTTTTAAAGAAAATAATGATTGTAAGAGGCATAAAATACATATTTGCTAATTTTGAAATACTTTTTGGATAACTGTACGTAACGACAACGCCAAATATAACCATACACACCATGCATCTTATGTCATAGCAGTAAATATGAGATTTGCATGGTACTGCATTACTTGAGCTGTCGTCGTGTGTACATAGTGATAATGTCTTTATATATCACACGACACAAAATATATGGGCTTTGTTAATATAATACTAGAATACTTCTTCGAATGCAAGTGAACGACAGTTATTATAACTGTAAGTATTTTCAGGAACACCGTTCCTATATGAAATCTATATGTTTGTCTGTGAGTGCGTTTGTCTGTCTGTCGTTTTTTTTTCGAATATTCGAATTTTGACTTCAGATTCGGATTATAAAGCATAAAAAAAGTATAATAGGAATGTCTGAAAGACCAATATCATATTTCTTAAGAAACATAGTCAAAATGGCCGACAAAGTTTAAAAAAAAAATTAAATTATTATATAATTGACGAGCCAGGTGTTCCTCTGGCAATGCAAGCTTGCGCATTCTCGACTGGTTTATATCATTAAGATGATAAACAAGCGTCCGACCCATCCCATATGATCGTAAGTAGTTACTGTAGCTCGTCCATGAGCTACAGTAACTACTTTCAACAACAGGGACAACACACGCGCGGTGAAGGCAACGTAAGGATTAAGCTAGATAAGCGCTGTGTTTGTGGGAGATTATCAACGTTGTTCTGAACACAACTCATTTTTGCTACAATCCTGTCACGCCCCTCTTTTCGCAATCATTTCACCAGTCTCCTCTCAATTAAGTGTCCATTAACACTTAGCGCTGCCAATATAAACATATATATATATATAGTATAATGCAAAATAATACACATCTCTGGTCTGATCGATCAGAGGCGAAAGATTTATATCGATAAATTGAAAACTACGGCTTTCAATTTATCGATGCGGATTTATCTCAAACCATGTCGAAATTAGTAGCAGCCTTGGACGTAAGTAATCAAATTTATTTGCCTCAAGTTTGAAAAAAAAAATAATAGATGACGCCAAATACGGATGCTGGATGTTCCGCGCGCGTTCCAATGGGTCACTCGACTCCGTAAGCCGAGACTGTTTCCGAGGGAGCAGATTGTAGTAGAAAATTTTTAAATCCATTTTATTCCAATCAGGTAAAAATAATAATAAAATGATGTAATTACAAATATTTTTAGTCAGAATATTTTGCTGAAGAAACCTAATATTAACTTGGAATTTGGCGTTACGCTACAATAATGGTTTCTCCATTTAAAATGCTACAAATAGGCCTTAGAACAGCAAACAAAAACATGACACTACGAATGTCGTTAAAGTAAACGATATTTGTGTTCAATTATCTTGCAGAGAATCTTCATTAGAGGTGTGAAGCCTGGACTGGCAAAGAAGTTGTCAGTGGCGTGACGTCTTATGAAGAGGCTAAAAGTTTTGTGGAGAACCTGCAGTTGACTGAAATCTTAGAATACCAGCAGTCTAAAGTATGCTGATTTGACTAAGATATTTGTGTACACTGTCCGAGCCCTGAAATCCAATTCTACTAGAAACCTGCAGCTGCACGTTTACGCTTGTCATTTGATTAAAAATTTCTGCACTACAACGGCACTACGCTGCAAGTGTGCGTATCCTGCAAAAGAACTACTTAACACCTGTCATGTTACTATATTTCAATTTTAATAAATTGAATTTTTACTTAATGCTGATTCCTAGTTTCAAAACCCATTGACCTTGGTTGCTGGCGTGTAGGTATTTCTAACTGTAAAGAAGCTTTACTTAATCATGTACTCCCACAAACATCTACCAAAACAAAGCAAATATTTTACAATATAAATCACCGCTTCAGAAAATTAATTTCACTTCGCAAAAAATGCTTCAAACTAACGTTAGCAAATCTGCAAATAAACTCCTTCAAAACTTCTGTTGCCGCTATACAATCGTTAAAACAATGTATCAGAATACGATTATGTTGCAGGAAACGTACAGGTGCAGTGTAGGTTTTTTAACAGAATAGCGAGTCATTTGCTGCAACGTGGCTGCTGTCAGATCGCTTAACAGAATAACAATTGAAGTTTTTTTAGTAGAATTGGCCTACTGATGTAACATCCAAAATTTGCACCACGCCCAGAAAAGAATCCGGGGACCTTAATTTTACATCAGTTATTACAGTAAGAGCATATAATTACGAAAACCTCTCTTCGAAATTATTTATATATATACTCCTCATAGATTTTGGAAGCGTTATGTAACTAAATGATTTCTAACTGAGCCGAATTTCCATTGCTCTGAAACGATTTCTAGTAATTTCCTAAAACAACCTACTTTAATCGTATATATAATTAGTTACCTCTGGAACAAAATCGTTGAAGTGAAGCAAGGGGTCTCAACCGTCTTCTGCCATAAAGATTGAAGTTCAGTAAGTAAATAAGTTCAGTAAGTAAGAGTTACCACTGGAAACTTCGTCACCGACCACACTCACATAGGACTTGCTCCAATTTCAGTCACGTCGCAGCTCTTCTATATTTTACATAACGAAAGGCCTGGAATTAATGACTGATAACTATGTTATTCCTTTGGAGGTATTTTTTTCTATTTACTGAGGACATTGTTTACCTTATATGAGACTAGATTATTTATACACTGTTCAGAAAGATGCCAATAAACCTGTAAATGTAACTAGTCAAGAAATGGGCCAATTTATTTTTATTGTATATTATGTATCAATAGTATGCATGCTTAAGTTATGAAAGCCACCTACAATATTAACAATTTATAAAAAAAAAATACACTAATAATCGTTTTATGCGTTTTCCTGTAAACCTACTATTCTGCAGATAGTTCTTTTTATTTGCACCTGTCTAATTAATACTGACGCAGAATAAAATTCTCACGCCATGGCGGGCGGGAACGCAAATTGACGAGACGGTTATATTGTTACGACTGGACACCTTGACACTGAAAAGTATGTTCAGTTGTTTAGTCTTAGGGTTAGGGTACCCAAGAGCCTGTTTCGTAACCACTTGTCCCTGCACTGCGGCTCTGTTCGGCGGATTCGCCAGACACAAGCAACGGTAACACAAGGAATTTCCACAAATTGTCACAAAGTTTATTATTCGATGCAAAGATCACATTCTTTTCATTTTCTGGCAGAGTAAATTGACCCTTATGTAAATCATCTTCAGCCTTCGCCATTTAGGAGGCGTTACACTTACACCTAGGGTGGCCCTAGGTGTACGTGTAACGCCTCCTAAATGGCGACCTAAATTTAAATAATCGTAACATTTGAGTAGAATTATTTTATTTATTTATTGCTTCTTATCAGGCAGCAAAAAGTTTACATAAAATAAACAATTAGGGCCTAGCTAGCCGCTAAACATATTATAACCTAACCCCTTAATTTATACTTACGTAATTAAAAATTAAGGAACTATATAAATAATAAATTTCACGGCATATTCGCCGTATGTCTGGCTATCCTGTTACCCGACCACTAACAAGCGTAAAGATTTTGACAAGTAACCTGCGCTTCTGTGGACTTCTATATTATCTGTACCCGTGTTAAAATATGTAATTTATAACACTACATTTCGAAACTTAATTCGTTTTATTTTTCATTATTCGTGACAATTGTAGGCAACTTTCTACATGTATACTAACTAAATAACGTGTTCATTTATAGGTGGAATGAGATTATGTAGTTATTATTTCTCTATGTAAACCCGTGTCAGTGTCTATAAGCTTACTCATCGATATAAGAGAAATTCCAAGCATGTTATATTTTAAAGAATATTAGGAGCAATCGAACGTTTCAGCCATAATTTCAGCAGCAACCACAACTTCGTTACTATTAGTTGTTATTTGTTTGTTAGCTGGCATATGCCGTTAAGGCAAACCAGTAAGGTTAGGGTTTTAGACTACAGTCAGAAATTGGCTCATAATAGCAGCAACGAAAGCCAAAAAAACTAACTATCACAGGCGAGCTGGAGTACAGTGTCTCTAGCTTGCACAGCTGTATCTCCAAAATTATTAAAGATACGATTATGTTTTATACCTGAAAAAATTCTCATCCGAATTGTAGCATTAGGCTCCAAATTTATCAAAACTTTAGCCTGAAGTTTTTGAGGTACGATAGGTTGTGTATATATGTAATCTGGTGACAGGTAACACGGGCTAACACATGTGAATTACAGTAATTGTATTAGTTAGTTTCATTTTAAAAATCAGATAATACGTTATATTTGTAGCACACACGAGGCATACTTTCAAATTTCTTGGCCTCTTAGCTTCAAAATTATAAACCAAAAACTGTTTTCCCGCCAAAAACAAATCAAATAATGATTCGGAAGCGACTAAGCGCGCTGTTGAAATTCCGTGCGATACACTATTGCAATCGGTTTTGAACTTAGAACAAGTATTATTTTGGGTTATTTTAATTTTCCCTATTTATCGTTTTAGTCTGTTTAATTTCTGAGAATTTTAGACTAGGCGCTGTCTCATATAACTGGTTAATGTAAAAGAAAAGCAGTCTATTTATTTAGGATTTTTTATATCGCTATGCTTCATTGTATAAGTTCGTCTGTATGTTTGATACTCTTTCACGCTGAAACGGCTTAACAGATTTGGATGAATTTTTAATGTACTTAGAGATACATATGGCCTGGATTAAGACACAGGATACTCTGTATACTTTATAAACAAAATCACGCCATCTGTTCGCGCACCAAGGATTGGAAAGTATAATCATTGAATGATAGATAAGGTAGTAGTCGCTTAGTGGTCGAAATGAAATTCAACCATTTTATATTATTTCATTTAATATATTTGTAACACATTAAGTATACATAAATTTTATCTTTCTGCACTCTTCCATATGTTTATATCATTTTCTTGTCAACATTTTTTTTAATTAGTACTTATTATGGAACTATTTGTTGCTCTTATAAAGGTTACTTAATCAGCATACTTATATCAGACGGCTCCTAGTCTAAAAAATACTCAGATCAGAAATTAAAACGATCGAGAGCACCATTTAAAATTACTCAAAATATTGCTAGCATTAAGTTCAAATTCGATTGCAATAGTGTAACGCACGGAACAGCAACGGCGTGCTTAGCCGCTTCAGTCATTATTTTGAATTTTTTGCGGGAAAACAGTTTTGGTTTATAATTTTGAAGGTAAGAGGCACAGAGATTTGAAATTATGCCTCGTTGTGTTCCAATTATAACGTATTATCTGATCTTTAAAACGAAACTCGTAAATTATACAATTACAGTAATTCACTGTGTGTTAGCCGTTTACAGTTACATGTTTCTCCAGCTAACGCAAAAATAACAACTCATAGTAACGAAGTTGTGGTTGCTGCCAAAATTATGACTGAAACGTTTGATTGCTCCTAACATGCTTTAAAATATGTCATACTTAGAATGTCTCTTATATAGATGAGGAATCTGTAGACACACACATTTTGAACCCAAGTAATTTTAGTTTCTTCAAAAAATTAACGATACAATATATGATGGGTTCCGCCGGCAGCAGACGCCGCTTGCGGTCAAATTCACTAACAAAAAGACCCACTAAAATTATATAAATTTTAAACTGTTTAAATAATCATATTATACATATATTATATATATTTACAAAAAGTATGATAACCTAAGGAACGCTTTGTAGTCATTTATAAAACGCGCAAAACTGAAACATACAAAATAAATGAATTCCACCGAAAGCAAAAGTAGCGAAATGGTTAATACAAGTTTTTCATACACCTAACATACAGTTCGCGTGCGAGCTCTGAGGAAATGGGCAGGTGTGCAGCGCGCCCGGCCGTCGCTCCATACCCTGTACGCTCCCAGTACCAGTGTCGAGTATCCAGTCCTGTTTTAATTTTGCGATAGCGTGTTATCTATAAATACTGCTAATAAAAGTTTTTGTGTGTGTTTATTTAATTTGGGCGAAAAAGAAATGGCAAGCACGGGCAATGACAACAGGCAGAAAAAAATCGTTTGTAATTCGAAGACAAGCTTGCGAAATGGCAAAACGCGTTCTTTCGATGTGTGAAGAAGAAAAAAGGTCTAACAAATTCACGTTTACTGTTAACCAGGCACTTGATCGAGCAGTATATAGTATTGCACAGGTCTGTCTAAAAGTGTGTTAAGTGAAATCAAGAAAGAGCCTACAGACCCGCAAGGATATCTAAAATCGCCATCTAAAAAAAGGAAGTAATATCCGAGAAGAAAGATTTAAATGTTGACGATTTTGATCGTCAAGTAAAAATGCTGGCGCGATAATAAAATAAATGCAATATTAACGTATACGAGCTCTTCGAATTGATTAATTAAGAATTAGTCCATGCAGGATCGAGAAGTGGCTTTTAAGACGGAGCCAAACTGCTTCTTCAGTCACCTGCGACTATCATGGGAAGATGAATAGTGTAAACTTCGAAAAATGGGCCAACGAAATGTCATTAACGAACCTCCCTTCAAACAGCGCCGTGGTGATGGACAACGCCCTACCACAGCGTGCAAGAAAATAAGGTGCCCCCAAAATCCAGTAAATACAAGCTATGATAGATTGGCTCACCAAGAATAATATACAGCCCAGCCTCAGTATGAGGAAAGCTGGTTTATATGATTTAGTTTAACAAAATATAAGCCATGGTCACGATGTACTGCTATTGCCTGTGATATGAATCCAATAGAGCTTGCAGGGGCAAAAGTTAAATGGCTTATGAGGGAACATAACTTCTGATTTTTCTCTGACGATATTGAAGACTACCGAAGACTATTAGAGACTACCGAAAAAGCTATCACTCAAGTCACGGAAGAATATTGATGTGGTTATGATAAACATGTCTTAGGATTAGAGAAAAATTACTGGCAAAGTGATGGCTTAATAGAGAATGTTGTTGATTCATTTATTATTGTAGTACGAGAGGAGAGTGACGATAGGACATTAAATTCTTCAAGTACTTAAGATTTTACTGATTGTAACAGTGATTAACTGGATTTTACGTTCAATTTGATTAGTATCAGTTCACATTATTCAAAGTTTACAATAAATTTTGTTTTATTTTTCTTCCATACGCAATTACACGTACCATCCTCATAGAATTGTTATTTCATAATTGGCCAAAGATGTGTTATTATTATCGATAATGTAATTATCGACTAAATCACAACTATAACTCATTACGCCAACATTAATTAAGATTCCTTGGAGCTCGCGCGCAGACTCTACATGAATACGTTCCTGTCATTTAAATGCAAATTTACATGTGTGGCATTGGAACTAAAAATAAAATTATAAAATTGCTAATTAGGTTTCCCTTTTGTTTATTATTTTAACTCTTACATGAATGCAGATAATATAGACAATTACTACAGACCTGGTTGTGGGAATGCATGTATAACAATATGATTTTTTAATAATATAGGATTCACTTCATGTGCGTAGATGGTATACAACTATACGTAAATAGTAATAAATTATTGGACGACCTCATATTTACCTTACTGGACGACCTCAGCAAAGCGAAACGCGCAGCATGATTATGGTCGTCCCATACGCCCACATAAACGGACAGAAGTTTACAGCGCTAAATTACCGGCTTGAGATATACCGGTATTTGATGGAAAATAAATTATTATAACTTTAGCGATCTTTTAGCAAGGATGATGACAACGGAAGAGAGTGTTGCCAGATACAATTTTATGTTCTTAACAGCGTTTTAATAACCCACATTACGTAGCAGATGCATACTTTACTATTAGTGACTAAAGGTACCTCCTAAAACCTAAATAAGGTAACAGACTTGAAATTAAAGTATTTAATCATAATTACATCTTACAAATTGCAGTAATTTCTAGGACTCTGTAACAAACCCGTAGAATACTTAATATACTTAGTCTTTGCGTATCAATAGAAATCGGCAAATATTTAGACAACATGCAGTAAATACATTTACCATGTTATTAATAAACCAAGTTGAGCGGACTTGAATCAATATTACATAACCATTGACACAATGTTACTTTTATATTTAAAAAATAGTACACAGTAATTATCGATCGTTAGTGTCAATTAAATCTAAAGTATAAACGGTGATACATTACATAAGTTAAAAATATAGCGGTCAAAATTAAGATGTACATCAAAGTTCTCAGAACCCCAAACATTTACCGGTTCATTTTCTAAGGTGGACTTCATAATCATAGCAAACAATAGTTTAAACGACTAAATATTTTCACTATGAAGGCTTAATATATAGCTAACTATATAAGTCCACAATGCTATCTATATATACAGTTAAAACACTGACCAGCCAACGTCAATGGTGCCTAGAGTAATGGTGTCCACTGTTGTATCTGAAAACAAACAAATGTAAGCTAACTATATGCCACTAACTAGTCACTATTAACAGCAGACATAACCGCTTTTAAAAGGAGCATCCATGCTCTACTGACCCAAAGATACTACGAGTATTATAGGCTCGATGATTTTTTGAGCGACAGATTTTAACGCACGATTTGTTGACAACTGATTTTAAGCTTTAGTAGACATAACTACCGATCACATAATGCCAGTTGCAACATTGATTGATTTGACATTGATAAATTTTGACATATATATAGTATTGTTTGTAACTAAGGAGTTGCTGTTATAGCAATAGGGTTAGGCAACGCGCGATCGTTATTCAATGAGTTGCAAGCGTTCATTGGCTACAGTAACCGCTTTACATCAGGTGCGCCGTATGCTTGTATGCCTCCCGACGTTGTATAAAAAAGAACAAATGACACCTAGCAAACCCTTAAAGAAGAATGTTCATCGGAGTATGAAATAAGTACTCTCAATAATATTTTCATAACATCAATATATAAACTCTAATCTCACCTATTATTAAAACGCTTGTACTTGTTATTGTGATGCTTGTTGAAATGATGCGCGGGACGCCTGTCTCCGCGATATTTAAAGTTACCACCTCCCCAGTGAGGCTTGTTCTGTTTTTCCTGAAAAATATCATCAAAGTCGGTTAAGCACTATTATTGTTCAATTATATGTTAGCATGCTGTAATAGCCGAAGAGCTACGAGTAGTATATTTTTGAGTACATACTTCAGACACATTCAAAATATTACAAGCAAATTCTTTGCGAATGTGAAAATATGAAACTGACGGTCCAATTCCAATGTTAATTGTTGTTTGTTTCCGTTGTGTTATTATTGTTGTTATTTATCGAGAAAAACGTTCTGGGAGTGTACGCGAAGGAGTCAGTCGTACGCCTCCGTGACTACGTTAAGCGAGAACAACAAAATGGCGAACCGTTGTTACCAGTGTCTCAAGTTGTGGAACGAGTCGCTGAAGCTCTTGATATTGGCCGCAATACTGTTTAGCGTATAACAAATGAAAAGTTTGGATGAGACGAAATGTCCGCAAATAAATTATCTACTCCCAATGAAAATCGAAAGATGAAGCCAGTCACAGATATTGATGATTTTACTACCGATGAGATTAGAAACCACATTTACGATTACTTACAGAAGAATGGAGTTACCAACACTGCAGAAGCTACTGAAATCATTAAAAAAGGTCGACGTACATAAGGTAGGTGGAATTACTTCTTTGCGAAAAATTATTAAGTCAGTCGGGTTTGTTTACACAAAAAGTTAATAAAAGAAAAATCATAATGGAGAGAAAAGGGCAATGTTGCAAAAAGCACATTTTTAAGAAAGGCCTAAACCATAGCGGATTCGGAGAAAGTGGTATTTTTAGACGAGACGTGGCTAAACGCAAACAATACAGTCAGTGAAAGTTGGACTGACGCGACACGGCGCACTCCTCAACCAAAGTGCCGGAAAGAAAAGGTGAACGCCTGATAATATGTCACGCTGGTACAGCCAGTGGATTTGTCCCAAACTGCCTGCTTGCTTGTCTAAATCCAAAACAAACAACTGAGTATCCCGAAGAAATTAATTACGAAAAATTTAAAGCATGGTATTGTTCTTTACTGGTCAATCTGAAGGATTTCATGACTATCATAATGGATAATGCATGGTGCATTATCCATTATGATATCATAAATCATCATCACTCGGTGCAATTAAATAAACCGCCATCGCAGTCCAACCGTAAAGATAACTTGGTGAAGTGGTTAAATGAAAAGGGGTTTATAGCTGACAATAATATGTTGGAAACGGAGCTTCTTCACTTAGTGCAACTTCGTAAACCTCAGACGTCAACCTAGGCATTGGATGAAATGGCAAATAAAGAGCCCACCCGGTTCTCGGCTTCCGCCGTAATAATATAAGGTCAATATAATGCCATAGAACTCATATGGTGACCCCATATGTAAATTTTAATTTAAGTTAAATATTTAATTTAGCATATTAATATTACACATAATTATGTATGTACTAGCTGCTGCCCGCGGCTCCGCCCACGTGGAGTCAAATAACGTAGCCTATGTGTTAATCCAGATCATAATCTATCTACGTGCCAAGTTTCATACAAATCCGTTCAGCCGTTTAAGCGTGAAAGAGCAACAAACATCCATCCATACATACAAACTTTCGCATTTATAATATTAGTAGGATATATGTACATGCATGTTAAAAATGTGCTAATAAATAGGAGCGCTGTTTCCTTCGCTGAAAACATTTTCATATGGCAACCTTTCGAGTGCTTTTGACATAATTATATGAAAAATTATGTGTTACTAGTAAAAAAAATAAAAATATTTTCAATGTGTCTTAAGTATGTACATATTCCAAAATGTTCGATAGCTCCTCTTACAGTAAATATATACACTTAGATCTTAGATTGACGTTTTCTCTCTGACCCGTCAGCATGGACGATACATGCGTATATACTGCTTCATCAGCGAATTGACGTGCCATTAATATTTACTTTATTCATTTATTTCATATTTTCCCCTCAGTTCACGATATGTATTCCATTACGGCAGCCGTGTTCGCCTCGCCTCGCCATATTATCATGAGCAATCATTTAAATCGATATTTAAATAAATCTAATCAGGACTTTAGTCAATTTAACATCAATAGCTTTATGAGTGAGCAGCCCGTACACTACTAGAGCATTTTCTTAAGTGTCAGCGCAGAGTGACGGAGTGGCAGCGAAGAGAATAAATTCAATAACAATGTATGATTAAAATTTGCCCAAAAGCCAATACAAGTTTAAAATCATGTAGTGATATAAGTAAATCACCCAATTTACTTTCGTTACATCAGTGTCAGCCGTGTGCCAAACAAAAGGATTGACCCAAATTCTCGACGCTTTGTTACTTCCCCTTGTTCTTACAAACTAATAAGTGAAGTTGTGTAACATTTTATGTAACAGTGAAATTAAAAACATATTTTGTATAATATTTTATGAAACCGCCCCAGTGTGTTTTGTATAATATTTTATGAAACAGCCACCCCTAGGCTATAAAAGTGACATTAATTCATTAATTTTATTACAAAAATAAATTATTGCAAGTTTAATCACTCATCAATATATATATATAACTTCACGCGACTTAGCGTGGGTAGGCACAGAGAACCGAACGCCACATAACTCAGTTCTTGCATACCTGACATGCTTCAACATTCATAGCTGTTTTCATACACGCTCGCCAGTTGCTAGGGCTCTTGTCATCACTTTTTAATTAATCATTTATTACCTGTACATCGTAACGTGCTATAATAATTATGATGGTAGACAGTTTGTGTTTCTACAGAATATGTATGTTTAATTTGTTAAAAAAAGTCCAACCTGGAATGGATTGTAGCCGTTCCTATTGTTGTTAAAACGGTTGTAGTGGTGAAATTTCTTCACTTTTTTGTTTCTGCCGCGATCCATATCGTCAGCAGCATCAAAAGCGCGTTTTCTTTCTTCGCGTCTCTCTTCGAATACCTGACAAATACATTTGACAAAAATTACACATCAAACATTTCAAAAGTTATTAGTATGTCATAAATATCACTGGTTTAAAAGAAAAATGTCAAATAATTGATTTTCTCGTTTTAGTGCGTCCGATAATGTAGTTGCCGTATAGCGTGTGAATAACACTTGCAACACTCCGCTTCTATCACTGATAATACCCATATAAGATTTATTTATACAAATGAATTTGATAGTAGATCGGGGTGTTTACAATTCTGCAGTTCATCTCCCATCGTAACAAAGAGATCACAAGCAGACAGAGCTAAGCTTGGCACCTTTTAATAAAACAGCGGTGTCCAGTTTGTCAATATATTTTTTAGAAAAGTAAACTGTTACCTTCACACCACAGAATAAATGTAGCCTAATGGCATCTCTCTAGAGGGTTGTTGCATACCTGTTAGTGTGTGAGACTACCATAACTTCCTAAGAACTTGATACGTCATCAGCGGTCCTCTTTGTGCCGCGAAAGCTCTTAGGCTAAGATAATTTCTTTACATCAGGAGGGTCGTACACGCGTATATCTCCTGATGCTGTACAAAAAAAAATTAAATTGGATTATAAAAATTAATATCGGTTTATTCAGTTCTTGGGAACAGTTTACTCGCATGGCGTCGCACTGCCCTCTGTACTGTAAGGCGAGACGTTTAAAAAAAATACGGGAACTCATTATTTTTATGAGGAGCACCTGCGTGATGGAAATAAAATATAGTAGACCTATTCCGCAAGGATGGTGGTAGGCCGTATGTACCTGTCGCGAGAGAATGCTGTGTGTGCCGTTCCACGTAGAGACAGGTGCTCCATAGCCACGGTGCGAGAGCGTAGTGAGGTGGCGCGCGGCCTCGCCGGGCAACAGCGTGGGGCCCAGGGTGGTGGGCGCGGGTGGGGCGGGTGCTGGCACGGGTTGCGGCGGCTCGCTGCGGTCGCTAAGCGGCGACATGCTGCTGACGCTCGTATTAGGGCTCTGCGAGTTATCGCCGCGTCGCTCCTCTTTCTCCTTCACCCTGGCCATTTCCACATATTATTAATATTGCTCTCTGGCCGCTGTATTGATTATCTGCTTATAGATAGATTTCGCATAGCGATAATAATTTTATTAATAAACAATTTTCAGAACAAGTTTTGAAGTTCAATTGAAGAAAAAAAAGTTAATATATCCTCTGAAAATGAATATATAGAATGTTTTATATGTGTACATGTATCTTTGCATGTGGATGTATAATCCGTGTATATGTGTGTACATGTATGTAATGAGAAAAATAATATTGTCAAAAATGCACCAGCTACCCACTTGTCTCTACTACTTATGTTGTTTCTGTTCATTCAGCAGTTGCATGGAAGAGATCGCTTTAGTGATAAGACCGCCTATCGTACTATTATAATAATGTGCAAGAAAATGTATTTATTTTTGATGCAATAAAGTATCCTTAGTTAAGTGGATACTTTGTACATACCTCTTGTTAGTGACACCACTGACACCATTCAAGCTGGGACTAAGCAAAGGTCCACTCTTCTCATTAGATACAGTCCAACCGTGGTGCGTCCCTTTGGTGGTGACAACAAGTCCCTGCGGAGTATCACACCGACTGGGTTTGGTCTTTCGACCTTCCTCCTTTAAATGTTCTTTTCGTTTTTCCTCCATTAATCTGTCATTACGCTCATCTCCACTCGATTCAGAGTCATAGGGAACTAATTTGGAACTTAAATTACCATTTCTGTGAGAGTAACCAAATGCGTCACTTTTATTCATCTGTTCCTCTAATTTCTCTAAAGGCGATTTTTGTGGCCTTACAAGCTTACTAGTAGACGCCGTCTTCTCTGACGTCTTTGTGTTGTTGCAATTAATCAATCTAAGCTCACTATCACTCCTCGAAAGGGTGGACTTTACGTGACAATCATCACCATTTTGTCTTTTTATCACCAAATTAATTTTCTTTTCTTCCTCAACTTTATACATTGGTTTATTAATCCCATTTAAAATTTTGGGCATTTGTATGACTTTCTCTACTTCACCATTTTTTTTAACTACCCAAGGCTCTGAGTTGGAATTGTTGGAATCCGCTGACCTACTCAATGTGGTATTTAAAATTATTGGTTTAGTATCAGCTTTAACAATCTCGGTGGATGTACTATTGATACTTAGAGGTTTTCTGTCTTCGCTCCTAAATATTAACTTAAGGGGACTCTTGTCTCTATTGAGAATATTATCCGGCAGTTGCGGTCCATAAACAACGCTCGACGTTGACGCAGCTGGGATGGTGGAGTCCTCAGTAGCATTGTCCTTTTCGAAGAACATAATATAAGAGTTTGTACCGAGAACAGCAGACAATGGCAATGGCCTCACACTGCTGTCATCAAATTGGTAATAATTACCATTGGGTGCTTGGCCAATGGCTGTATAATGTCCACAATTCTGCGACGGGCCCAGATGCGTGACTAAACTAACTAATTTGTATGCCTGCAATAATCCAAAAAATTATGTATACCAGTAGATTTTTTATAAATAAGTCAAAGTTGAACTAAAGGGTGAGGATTAGTGCTGCGTAAGGTGGCGACGTTAATTTCCTCGTAGCGTTTTCATTTCTAACCGAAACTGCAAACCTGACCAGTAGAGGTATTCACATTGATTCGGAAAATCATATTTGCAACAATTTCAATTACTTTTCACTCAGATTCCATATTTTGAGTGAAAACTTTCAGATTCCGATTCGAATATGGTGTTTCAAAGTAACGCAAATATGTCTACAGGTTAGGTTATCCTATCCTGGTTAGGCTAGTAGAGAAATAAAAATGGAAAGTATGACTAATAAAACCTCCTATTTAGTCAAATTATGAATAGGTTTATTTCTAATTTAACAATCAACAAATAGGAAAGTCTGATTAGGAACATTTTGTTCTTATCTTCTATTCTAACCTGTGTCGACTCAGGTTTGCCAGTTACGTTAAGATGAAAAGAGTAAAAGATCATTTAACAATATCCAGTGTCCTTGAAATTTCTGAGCACTTACTGAACTTTGTCTATGAATATATACTGATCTGATCTGGAATTAGACAACACGCGGCTATTCATGACCCAGCGGGAATTTTTATAAAAACAGCTGGTCGCTTCAAGCACACTTCACGCACACCGCGTCGCGTCACGATACGATATGACCTAACTTGGGGATACGGGACCTCATCCTAATTAAATAATGAGGTAATAACTTACCAGTGGTTGCTGATTATTTTTCGTATACATATATTTGTTCAGCGTGATTTTCTTTCTAAATTGCACATGTTTTGAAAGTTTGCCACCAGCCAAGGAAAATCTCTTCAAAGCAATACATAATACCATTGGAGCTCGTTCTATGAAAAATTGTTTTGTAGCTGAAACCTGTAAAAAACAGCAAAATAATTAAACATTCACTGAGAAGTAATCTTTGTCTAACAAACAGGTCCTTAAATGGTGTGTTTAGAGTAAAAAGGTAAGATTAAGAGGGGAAAAAGAGATATAGACAATATCACGGAACTATATGTATGACAGCCAAGAGCAGATCACGCTTAACACACGAAGTTCGATTGTAACTCTTATAACGTACGAAATAAGAACGATACAAAGATAAAAGTGTAAATCTTGACGTGCACTTAGGTATACTTTCTGTTAGTAAAATATACACTTTATCTTAGTTACTTACAAACACAAATAAAATGTCATACTTCACAGGAAATTAATTGGGAAAAGTAGAACTCAACCGACAAATATCGTCTCTTGTAAGGACAAGCCTAGAAACATACCCCTGAAAGATTGTTTTGTTCCACAAGTAAGGTCACCAAAAAACTCAAGGAGCTACGCTGGTTGTGAAATATTTCCTATTTTGAATGCGCTTATATTATATCGTTCAGGCAGGCTGCCGTAACTAGTCCACATCAGGCAGACCATATGTATGTTTATCACCTGAATATATGCAGAATAACCTTTACCTTTTTATTGCACGACTCACACTTGTAACCCAAATCTTCTAATCTTTCTCTTGAAAAAAATGAATCCAGTGCTTCCTCTAAAGTTGAATGTTTTCTGATGTCTAGCAGGAGATCCTGTAAATAAAGTTAAAGTTACGATTAAAGGACGGGAACACGTCACAATGATTTCAAACCCTGTAACTTTCATAACATATAGGTTATGATGCAGTAGTTAAAGGTAATGAACAATAACACTTAATTTTATACACAACACAATCAAATATTAAGTTAACAATAGCAACAACATAATGTTGAACAATTTTAACTGACAATTTAATACATTAACTATTTACATAACATTTTAAAAAGATAAGAAATTAATAAATAACACAAAATATATGTGTCCAAAAGTGGTATAAAAGTTAAAAAAAAAACACATTCACAAAATGTGTGCAAGTATATCAATCCATTCTTAATGATTCCAGATTGATGCTTGTTCTGTAGAACCCAGTAGAACCTAGGATTATTATATAAGTATCTAGAATGTTATGTCTATTTTGTAAATGTCTAGAATTTTTACTATAAATTATTTATATCAACTATCTATTATGAAAATTGGATTGATTAATTACTAGTGTTCTTTAATTGTAGATACCACATACCACGCAATCATTTGATCAGTATTGTAACTCTATCAATCGCCACTATTAAATACAGAATTTATTTTTTCGACTTCATCTTGGAATTACAGTAGTTTGAATTGCAGTGGGGCCTTATCATAAATAAACTTGCGAGTAAGCTCAGCCGCGACACATATGCAGTTTGATGGTTTCTGATCTTTCAAAAACATAAGATAGACAGATGCTTTTTATATTATGTTTTAAATAAGTAATTACTTTTAATTAATTTAAAAGATACCCAATCTCTTCTATCATTTTTTAAATATTCATTCAGTTCCAAAAAACTATGGGAGTTTAAAACATAAGTCTTATGATACCGGTAATGATTATATAAACATACAGTCGTATACACATGTATGTATACGTAAATCTGCACGCCAGGTCCCTTGCGGGATAGGCAGAGAGAATCGAGCGCCATAAGACGCGGTCCTTACATACTTCACTTGCTTCTTTAACATTCATAGCTTTTTTCATGCACGCTCGCCGGTTGTGATAAAACACGACAAATTTGGTCATGGTAGGTTAGTCTCGGTCTTCCTCGGCTCCTACAGCCTTCCACTTTGTCATTGTTTGGACATGTCTTCTCTTATTTTAACACCGACACTCTCTTTCAGGCCAACTCTTTCTCTCACGTCGTCATTACGAACGCGGTCAGCAAGCGTTATGCCACAAATTTTGCGCAATGCTCTCATCTCGATCGCATTTATTCAACTTTCATGCTCGCTCCGCCATACCCAGCTCTCACTTCTATAAGTTAGCGTTGCGATTAGCACCACATTGTGTACAGCGAGCTGTACCTTCTGGCTTAGTTTTCGGCTACCTAGAAGTTTACCTAACGCTCCATTCACCCTATTCCCTGCACTCACTCGTCTCTCCACATCAGCGGTGTACATTCTATTACTGATAAAAGCACTTCCAAGTTATACAATCTCATACACTTCCTCCAACACTACGTCATCAACAGTAATCCTCGTGTTCGTTCTGGTTATCTCTCTTTCAAATACCATTATCTTGGTTTTCTTCTCATTCCATTGTAAGCCTTTCTTCATACAATCATCTTTAATTGTTGTAACTATTGTTTGCAGTTCGGATGGTGATTCTGCTATTAATACCGCGCCGTCTGCAGAAAGCAGGTAGTTGCCTGCCACCTTCCAAGTTTTCACTTCTTAATCTTTCATGATCTCCGAAAGGAATACGCACTCGCCAATATACCCATTTCTTCAAAAGGCCCACAAACCGTCTTATCACCAGATAGTGGTCCGTTTCAAGAGTGGGACCTCTGAAGGCTATTGCATCCATTAACGACGTCCGTCTATCAAAATCAAATCAATCACACTTTTATATTCATTCCATCTCCATGTGAAGTATAAAAATCCTTGTGATGGAAGAACATGTTCGACTTCATTCGCTTCAGCCAACTCCCCTCACAGTCTCCCAAAATTACTCGAGATATTAAGAGACGTATTCTCTAGGCAACTCACATTCATCATATCTATCAACTCATTCATTTTATCTTTTAGTCCACCTCTCACATTCCATGTACCTATATGCCAACTCTCAAACATACCACTTTTGATAACTGACAAACATGTCTGGAAATGATTCAGCACAGACAACCACATACCTTCATTTCGATTTGAGTATCTAACTGAATATTTTAGGACCTAACGGGAAGTTTCTTTCAGTATTTCTTCTTCACTAATGGTGATTTTCGAAATGCTAATAGATTATTAAAAGAACAATAATAACTATGAGGCATGAATAACTAATTTTTTTTTTTACTGAACGGCATATCTAAGTGACCAAAATACAACTTAGACACGTAAAAAGTACCAGCCTCGTTTAAGAGTAAGAGGGAGGGGTATCTAGTCAAGTTTAGATTATCAGAAAATATTTTAAAAATCTATAATAATTGCTATTACTATTTGAAACTTAAAATAAGTCATGATTTAATATGCATAACATCACCTGGAAGTGTTGGTAAGTTGTTGAGAGATGTTGACAGGCAAGGCAACGAACAGTCGATCTCAAATATCCACCAAGGATCTGGTTCAAAGGTGTTGTCTCTTTACTGTATTGATCTAGTTTATCAGAATTGACAAACCGTGACAGATAACATTTCTCCATAGCTTCCACTAAATACCTAAAACATACAAACTTATTATTTTATATCAATTTTAGATTTAGTTAAGGTACTTAGCCAAGGCAATTAACCAGAAATAAGGATAGAATTTTCATTTATTTAAATTATTATTAGTACTTATCTAAATTATTATACAAGCAATAAACAAGTAATTGGCATACCTCAAAAATTCATGAGCATCTTCTTGGCGGCCTGGTGTCAAATGTTTACAAATGAGACGCAGCTTAGAATAAACTTGCCACGGCTTGATAGGTACACCACCACTTTTTTGAGTGGCCATTAATGTAGCTCGCATGCCGCAGATTACACATGCTTCTGAAAATATTTAATAACAAATTTAGCGCATAAATTGATGCCTTAACTGCAAAATCATATAATAAACAAGTAAATAGTTTTCAGAACAAGTAAAGATTTTTTTACAGAATTCAAAAACATTTATACCATACTGCTTTGTTGAACATATGCAGAAAAGTTTAGAAACAGAGTATATAATAAAGTGCATTTAATTGAATGGTTAATTAAGAAATTCAAACAGAAAATTGTTTACATTAAATTCAACTCTAAAAAAATTAAACATCAGACAAATCAATAGCTTCACTAATATAGTGTAATCTGCATAGTCAACAGCTGTACACATTCTCCGAGTCTGTCTAGAACTCCATACTAATTTATGTTTTATAATTCTGAGCATTGCTTACCTTGCTGATTACATTTTTCAGCATGAGGTGAATCGGATACAAGCCAGTTTGCTAAGGCTGGAACATGGAACAATGCTTGAAGTGTGGAATTTAGATAACAAGTATTGCCCACATTTTGCATGCCCGCTCCGGCTGCCCAGGGTGTTTGCCATCCCACCTGCACCTTCTCAACAGAAAAGAGTACCCTCTTAGGCTTTGGTAATCCTTCATCTCCACTTTTATTTATATCTGGAAAGATCAATATACACTGGTAAAGTATTACATTTAGGTATCTAATACAACCCCCAGTCTAAACATGTACATACATATACTATGTACAACAATGAGCATGTTACTCGAGTGCCGCATATACCACAGACATCAAACAATATTAAAAACAAGACAACAGGTTAAAATGTTGTTTTAAAAAGTATCTAATTGTGGAGATTATTGTGTCAAATTACATTTAATATGATATGATTAGTTCATATGTAGTACTCAGGTGTGCTGTCATACGGACATCTCCCAGTGAGAACCAAACGCCTTCAGTGCTGAAGATAGCAGACAGCATGGTATTCATATGGCATATAGCAACACATGGTAAATGCAACTTGTTAACCTGCAAATGTGTATATGTGTACAAACAAAATATAATGTTTACAAACAAAAGGTCACTAAAGAACCATACAATTCCCACACTAAGGAACATAATGCTTCAAATTAGGCTGGACGTAATGTACAGTATCACCGTTGTTAGAAAACTAAATTGGATAAAACATCTAAATGGCAAATTGCACATATCCTGCCACATTCTGGCAGTGCAACAGAATTGAAGGGAAACCAAAGATCTTACTACAAAATTTGCTCTTATTGGCTATAAAACACAATAAACAAACCAATAGTGAGCAATGGAGTACAGGTCTGGTGGACGGGCATATGAACTGATGGTAAGCAGTTATAGCCTATAGGCAACACAAGTATGCTACCGACGCGAATTCATTTTATTGTATTTGGCAAGAAAAACAAACCCTGGAATCTTTAGAGCGTATCCCCAATGAAGAGCATTGAGGATCTAGCACACTGTGCAGAATGACAAAATAAAATGATGAACCGAATAAACACTATGCAATACAACTGGGACTCAATTGTCCAAGTTAAATGTGTAGGAACAATCGAAGCAGCAGCTGCTGTCACACCACGCAAGAGTTACAATATTTGTGTCGTCTTTTATGTTTCTTTTCATACAACACCAGTTGAAATAGTCTATGCACACTTGCAATACATTAATGCACAATGACATCTATGCTGCTAACACAGCCTACAATTCTTTATGAGCTTACTGGTGACGTCACGCACACACAAAAACACAACGCTCCAGGTTTATTTGGCTATGGTTTTCTGTGAGGTAGATGTACTTCCCTACATTGGTTGCTTTGACGCGACCTACCGACAGATGCAGGGATATCATTACTCCTGAATTTGCTGTGCCCTTAAATCCAGCAGTAGATTTACTGGCAAGATCGGGAGCGGACATGGAACATGGAGGATATGAGTCTTTGACGAGGCTAACAGTGCACTGCTTGAACACATGCATATCCCGCCAACTGACAACATATGACTTTCACTTCACAACAGGTGTGATCACTAGACAGAACCTTTTTAGCAAACATCTTCTTAGTACACATGTGACGGACAGTTTGCTGTGTAAAGCATAAGTACTGTAACTGCCAAGAGGTACTTTGAATTTCAAAGAATGATAACATCACAAAGCTAGAAGCAAAGACTTTCGTACAGGAACTCTACTAGTAGGTTAAACCCACACACAAAAAGGGCACCTCGGATGCCAGATGTGAAAAAAATCCCAGATTCAAGGAACAAGTAGGTTTATAATTATTAATACATCATCTGTGTAACACAGACACCAATGTGACACCAGATGAACATTCTCCACAACCAATAGGCACCATGTAACCATTGAACCATAACTTGAGTAGAAAAGTCTTCATTTCCTAATCAAAATTAGGATTAACAGGGCTACCTAAGCTTAAGGATTTTGTCAAGCCCAATGAATATGCATTTATTTTTTTAGGAAGTAATGATGTAATGAAATTAGAAAATAATCTTAATGAAACTTATATGTACATATTTATGGAAGTCTCAGCAAAAAATAAAAAAAAATATTCTATTCAAATGGCCACTTTTGGCTTTGATACAGGCCTTTAATCTGTTTGGCCACGAACCTATGGTTTTACCCACGGTTTCCATGGGAAATTTAGTATCTTTGTTCCAGAGATTCCTTAAGAGACACAATGTCGGCGTGTCGTTTCGAGCAGGCCATGTCCTCTAAAACTGACCATAATTTGTAGTCTAAGGGGTTCAGATCTGTGGCAGACGAGTGCCAGTCTTCAGCTTTCATAAAGTCCGGAACATTGATTTTGAGCCAGGCTTGAGTAGTTCATGCCTTGTGCTAGGCGCAGAGTCCTGCTGGAAAGTTCACGGTATATTTAAAAAAAGTGTATTGCAGAGAGGTTTCGCAACACGATCCAAGACAGTCTCTTGATACAATTTAGCTGAATTCTTCACTCCTTTTTCACAAAAATTAAGCTTTGTGACTCCTTGATAAGACACCCCCCACCAAAGATAAGATAAAAGATAAAAATCATTTATTTACCATTAGGCCCTCACGGCACTTAGACACATCTTACATTCTCAATATTATATCTTATTATTTTCAAAAATGACCATTGGCGAAGAAGAAATGCCAAAAAAAACTTGTCAATATAGGTCTTTTTTCAATCATTATCAATTATATTATAAATCATCAATTATATTACAATAAATATATGTGAGTGTGCATATAGTGATATCAAGTGGTACAATTAAAGATATATTAATACATGTGCTGAATCATTTCCAAACATCTCTGTCAGTCAGATATTCATTGATTCGGTAATAACCCTTCTTACATAGAGTATTTTTGATGTTCCTTTTGAACATATTGTTAGGCAAGGATAGAACTGTTTAAGGTAATTTATTATAGAATCAAATACAATTTACAACAGAAGATCTATTAGTCTTAGCACGCCGGGTTCATCCCGGCATATGCAATCTATTCCTACTTCTAAAATTGTCACTAAATTTTAAAAACAATTTTATATTTTTACGAGTCTATTATATGTTCTCATAAATATACTGAGAGGTGACCTCGTCTCTATAAAATGTCGTACGCCTCGGGAATCGTACCAGAGGCCTGGAGAGAGGCGAACATACAACCGGTCCCCAAAAAAGGTGATTGGTCTGACCCTGCCAACTACCGACCCATAGCTGACACCTCCATTCTCTGCAAGGTATTTGAGCGGCTTATAAATACTCAACTAGTCCGCTACCTGGAAGATCACTCGTTAATTAACTATCGCCAATACGGGTTCAGACCAAATCGATCTACAGGTGATCTTCAAGCATATGTAACTCACTGTGGGGTGAAGCTATGGACAAGCATGGCGAATCTGTAATTTGGAGTCTATTGTAACTCCAAGAAATACAGTATCATTAATAAATTCTAGTACATTATTTTCAATGAGAACTTCTGTATTGGCAGAAGCCACATTTGGTACACAAAATTTTATACATTTGGTTTTAATTGAGTGTAATAAAAGATTATTACATGTGAACCAATTTAGAATGGCAGATAGAACATTACAAATTAAAGAATCATCAGCAAACAGTAATAATATCCACCATTTTCTGCACCATATAGGGCAGATCATTCACATATACCAAAAATAAAAAGGGGCCCAATATAAAACCCTGGGGCACCCCAATATTAACACAGCTGCCTTTAGATTTGACCCTATTTATATCAACAGTCTGTATTCTGTTATTTAAGTAAGGTGCAATGAAATTTTGGGGTTTACCTAACACATTTTCAGGAGAGGTACGTAAAAATACACAGAATGTACCAAATAACTGCAATAAATTTAGGCCAATCTGAGAAATATACCCGTGATTCTGACGTACATAAAAGCTTTGGAAGGATCACAGAAGACCCCAATAGCATCTTGGGATCTCTCCCGTGCACTAAGAATGTGCTTGACCAATGCTACCCCTGCATCTGTAGTGGATTTACCTGTTGTAAATCTGCATTCTGAATTATGAAAAATTTTATTGGTCTTAAAATAGAGTTGCAATTGATCAAGCATTATCCTTTCAAATACTTTATTCAATGCTGGCAAAATAGATATGGGTCCGTAATACCCCAGTTCACTTTTTTCACCAGATTTGAATAATGGAATTAATTGACTAAATTTCATTAAGTCTGGGTCTGTCTTTCATTAATACACCCATATCTATACATTGACTAAAAATAAGTGCCAAGTGTGGAGCTATTGACTCAATAATAGATTAAAATACTTTTATGGACATACCCCAATGATCTTCTGAATTTATAAAGTTTAATTGTTTAAATGTTTTAATTATTTCGCTAGACTGAATATATGTAAATTGAAAAAGCTCCACCCTTGGTTGTACATTCTCCTTTAATAACTCAGCAGCAACATGTGGAGATGAGTTAAGGGAGTCAGTGGTAATGTAAGGGATATTAGTAAACTAGTCATCAAATAAATTTGCTACTTGTTAACATCTGTTGCAGTTTGATTTATATGTTTAATAGAATACTCATTGTCTTGAGGTTTATCTTTTTTAACAATATCCCATACTGCCTTTATTTTGTTTCTTGACTGCTTAATATTGTTTTTAATATACATAGATTTGCAACTTTGCAAACATTTTTAAATATTTTAGAATAACTTATTTAACAAATTCTTGGTCAAATCTATACGGTTTTTCTCCATATAATTGAAACATTTTGTTTCAAACCATAACAGACTCAGGATGATGACCAATTGTACCTTTTCAACCACTTGGGTGGCTTCTTTAGAACTGCATGTGTACACTTTATCATTTTGCTTGTTGTAGTGCTCTTTAATCATGAAAATTTTTTCATCAGTAAAGATAAGATAAGAATTATTTATTTGCCATTGGGCCCTCGCGGGCACTCAGTCACATCTTACATTTTTTTCAATATAATCGGAATAATTCGGAAATTACCATTAGCAAAGAAGAAATGCTGAAAGAAACTTGACAATATAGGCCACTTTTAAAATTGTCAATAAGATATTACAAAAAAAAATCACATAAGCATATTGGTACAATAATGATATCAAATGGTAAAATTAAAGATTATTAAGGACAGGTAGTCTGTGCTGAATTATATCCAGACATCTTTGTCAGTTACATATTCATCAATTCTATAATAAGCCCTTTTACAGAGAGTATTTTTATTGTGCTTTTTGAATACATTGTCAGGAAAGGACCGAACTGTTTCAGGCAACTTATTATAAAATCAAATACAATTTACAAGAAAAAATCTACCAGTCCTACCAAGCCGATATACCGGCATGCACAATTTATTTCTACTTCTATGTGTTTCACTGAAGTTTGAAAACGATTATAAATTTTTACGGACATACAATATGTTTTCATAAATATATTGAGAAGTAACAGTGAGATATTTATTTCTTTGAACTTTTCCCGGAGGGATTCTCTGGAATTTATGTTATAAATAGAATGAATGGCTCTTTTTTGTAAGATAAAAATTGTCTCAATGTTTGCTGCCGTTCCTCACAATAGTATACCATACGACATAATGTTGTGAAAGCTGAAATAGACTAAGCGCGCAGTAGCCACATCCATCAATTGTCTGATTCTCCTAACTGCATATGCAGCAGAGCTGAGCTTACCGGCAAGTTTATTTATGAGGGGCCCCATTGTAATTTGGAGTCTACTGTAATTCTAAGAAACACGGTGTTATGAATTTTTCTAATTTATTATTCCCAATGAGAACTTCTGTATTGGCAGAAGTCACATTTAGAAAACTAAATTTGATGCATTTGGTTTTAACTGAGTTCAGCAAATGATTATTACATGTGAACCAGTTTAAAATAGCAGACACAACACCATTTACCTTGTAAATATTTTCACATCGACGGGCCGCATAAAAAATAGAGAGGTATCATCAGCAAATAGTACTATATCTGCCAATTTCTGCTTTTTTAGTGTAGGCAAGTGATCTGCCTTCATGTAAGGCAGAATAAAATGTAAAACTAAAAATAGAAATGGACCCAAAATGGAACCTTAGGGCACCCCAATATTGCCTTTAGATTTAACCCCATTTATGTCAACTGTCTGCAATCTGTTATTTAAATAAGATGCAATTAAGTTCTGGGCTTTATCTCTAACTCCATAACAGTTCAAAGAAGATATCACCTGCGTATCAGAACAGAAAACTTGTTAATCAATCCACTCTCTTCAACTGCAGGGATTGTTTTACGGTATGTTATCAACGTTAAGCACCGAGCTTCAGGTTTTGTTTTATTATATGCGACAGAGTCCTAGTGGGAATCTTCCTTTCTCACAATATGATTTTTTGTTTCCAAAATTTCAGTAAATTCTAGCTTTAACAGCATTAACAGCCTTTGTAGTTCTAACAGCAGGTGGTCGCCCCAATCTTTTATGGTCTTCAAGAGAGGAAGTGTTGATAGATCTGTAGATAGTATGCTATATGAACATACAGCTGATACCAAGCCTTTGAATTGTCTTGAATATGATTGATGGCTCCATACCCACTTTGTTCAAGGCAATCACTGCAATTCTATTTTCTTTAACACCCCATTCAATCTTGTAATTTGATAATAAACATGAAAAAAAAATATGTAAAACAGCGGGAAATCGAAAGAAGTTTTTAAAATAACATAGGATTCCAAATTTTCTATGAAAGAGTATTTATGGCCTATTTAGAGATGATAATAAACTTAAATAATAATTTTAGTAGAAAAGTACCTTACATTAAGCAAAGAATGAAAATTGTATATTACAGCATAAATATTTGTATGAAGTATTTTCATATCTCTGATGACTGTGGGTCAAAGAATGGCACTAAGAATAGGTCTTGCAGTCCTCCATAAAATTGTGTTAGTTCATCTTGACTATTGACAAGTTGGTGAGCTTTGAGATGGATACTTAGCACTAAGGCTCATGGGTTAGATATTTCATCAAGGCAAATATTTGTGTGCATGAACATGTCTGTTTGCGCATGTCTGACTTGGTCTGGGTGATTTCTATGTATTATATGTAATAAAAAATAATAATTAATAAGCAGAATATGTAATAAAGAAAAAGAATTAAAAGTCGAGATTAGAGCATTGCACAAAATTTATGGTGTAACGCTTGCTGACCGCATTTGTAACGATGACATAAAAGAGAGAGTTGGTGTGAAAGAGAGTGTCGGTGTTAAGATAAGAAAAGGCATGCTCCATTAATTCAGACATGTAGAAAGCATGCAGGATGAAAGAATGACAAAACGGATATACAATGCAAAAGTGAAAGGATGTAGGAGCCAAGGAAGACCAAGTCTAAACTACCATGACCAAATTGGTCATGTTTTATCAGAACGTGAACAGAAAGAAAAGTGATGTCAGGAGGCCCCAGGAACCAGCAAGCGTGCATGAAAAGAGTTATGAATGTTAAAGAAGCGAGTGAAGTATGTAAGGACCGCATCTTATGGCACTCAGTTCTCACTGTCTACACCGCAGGGTACCTGGCGTGAAGATATACATATATACAAAAAACTATTACCTACCCATAACATGAACTTTGATTAGTTTGGAACTAGATAACGCTGTGTAATTAATGTTAATATGTCGATATTAGAGGGCAATTTATGGGTCGAAACAAGAAGTTCTTTTCGATTTGGTATCAATATAAAAATAAAAAAGTACAAGCAAATAGTTCCCTGTACTTTTTTATTTTTATATATTGATTTTTTTCTATTTTCAATCGTTAGTGATCGATATTTTTGTTAGACTACGTTTCATACCTTGTCCAGTTTACATAGTTCAAAACACAAGAGTCACCACTGTGTACATCTACTAATAAATATTGACAGATAACTGAAAATATAACCTACAACTTATCTTATCACACATGTAGATTTTAAAGAAAATGGTATATAATTGAGTTGTTTATTTAGATGATACTTACCAGATGACTGATTAATTGAAGCTACTTCCTTTTTAAGAAGCTTAGTCTCAAGCACTTGCTTTTTAGGTCGTATCACCACGTACTTTGATTTCAACCCATCGAGTACATTACTTTGAAAATCACCGGATTCTTCAAAGTCTATCTTTGTTAAAAGCACACTTTTTGCCGACGAATATAGTCTACTGTCTAACAACGATGAATTTTGCGATTCATCTGCAGTTAATGATAAACGCAATGCGCTAGATACTGGATCGCAAATGGAAGCGGGCATTTTACCTCCAAAATTGCACTATCACGACATCAAATCCAAACACAGTTCATTATATCACTTAAAATATAATAAGAGCTTTTCAGTACATGCAAGAAAATATAGCTTGTGATTCTAAATAAAACAAGTTAAGATAAAAACACATTGTTCTGTCGAATTTTTCAAGATGTAACACACGACACGGCAACCAACTCTTCCTTCCTTTCCTTCCCTTGACCAACCAACAAAACCATAGACATTATTTTTATTTATGGCGTCCATTAGTATCTCAGAGAAAGTATATATCTAGAGTTGACAAACGCGTACACCCGTAAGGGACGGCAACAAAAGTACATACAATAACAAGGTTACCAGACTGTGGAAAATTTACCCCACTATATAATGCGTTTCGGCAAATTGAAATTTACAATGTACCCAGATAACTGTTTACCATAAGAAACTTGCATAGAATGTGTATTGTGTGCTATAATAATATACTCATAATATGATATTAGCAATGTAAAAAAATCGAATAAGTCGATACAGCCATTTCTACACACAAAGTAATAAAAGTTAATATTTACATACGTATGAAAACTACAGTATCTGAATAGATCAACAAACATATTTGCACTTTAATATTAATAGAATAGTATTATTTACTCAAATCGAGTTACTGTATAGATCTATTAATTAATAGTAAGCCTGATTTAGTTTCAGTAAGATCTGTGCAATCATTGGAATAAGGATAGGAGATTGGTCAAACCTAGCAGAGTTATATAAATTAAACAATATATTTTTCTATTTTAGACATATATTTTAAAGTACACGCGATGACATGATACTAAATATAGGCATATATATGAGATAAAAGATAAAAAACACTTTATAGACAATTTGTAAATAAAAATATAAAAATATAAATGCTAGTTTGTAAGGCACGAAGCCTTACAAACTAGCATTTGTGTTTATTTTTTCATAGATTTTTATTCTTGCAATCAATGTTATTAGATCGATTTTTCTACATCGTGTATTTATATAAATATCGTGAGAATTAAAGAATATTTACGTATTGAGGAAAGTTATAAATATATACACATATTTAGTAGTACGTAAGAAAATTTTAATAATGACAGACATATATAGTGACAAGTCAGAATCTATGAAATTTGATTTACAAAGAGTTTGTAACATTCGTCCTTCCCCAATCTGATCACGTTTCGGTAATAAGTCGCCGGGGCTGTTTTACCACACGCTGACTTCGACGTAGAGGCACAGTTGTTATTGCCTCTTGCACAGGTGTCGACGTTACTGGAGCTTCTGAGCAAGAGCTCATTGCGGAGAGGCTTGTTGACCCTGATGTTTCACCCTCTGTGGAGGCAGTCATCGACGTTGAAGGGGATGGTGCATTAGTTAAGACAGTTGATCTACTAGGTGTTGTACATTTAGAGTTAGACGCTAAAGGGGAAGAAGTTTTAGTTAATGATGAAAGTACCGGTGTTGTACTCTGAGGACCAGAAAACAGCGACAATTCTTTTGCGTGAATTGTATTGTCAGGTATTCTATCCTCAGAATGTGGAGCAGGTGATGGGATTCTACAGCGGATGTGATCTGCGTGCCGTCGTATCTCTTTTCCCCTCGGGGTAGTGATAACATAAGAATATCTTCCTTTACGTGCAGCTACAGTACCTTTATGCCAGGTTTTATCTTGATGTGTTTTGACATACACAGGGTCACCCGGTTTAAAATCACTCATAGTTGGTGAAGTCAAGGCAATATTTGCTTTGAATTGTTGATATTGTAAATCTCTCCGTTTATCAGGCCTGATATTAGACAGAAGGCAGTTTAGTTGACGCCCAAACATCATTTGTGCCGGAGATTTTCCCGTGGCGCTATGCGGAGTATTTCTGTATGTGAAAAGAAATTCCATCAGATGACGTGTAGTTTTGCTTCCTTCGTTCGATGCCATTCTGGATTTAAATGTCCTTACAAATCTTTCAGCCAAGCCGTTAGTACGTGGGTGATAGGGCGAAGAAGTCACGTGTATAATGCCTTGATTGTCGCAATAATCTTTAAATTCAGAAGAAACAAATTGTGGGCCATTGTCGGAAACTATCATTTGAGGCAAGCCAAATGTACAAAATATTTCATCCAATACGAGACATAAATTTCGTGTAGTTATTCGCTTCATAGGTTTAACTTCAACCCATTTCGATAGGGCATCACACAATATTAGCCAATAAGTATTTTCGAAAGGGCCAGCAAAATCAATGTGCACTCTTTCCCACACATTTTCGGGAATTGACCAAGAAAAGACAGGCAGTTCAGGGATGTGAGAGCGATTTGCTTGACATCCTTTGCACATTTTGACGTGGTAATCAATATCCTCATCAAGCGTTGGCCACCATACATAAAAACGTGCCAGTGCTTTCATAGCAGCAATTCCGGGATGACCTTGATGAAGGTATGTGAGAACCGTTGATCGCAGACATCCAGGTATTATCATTCTCCCCTGCCACATGAGTATTTTATTTTCTACTGATAATTCGTTGCGTTTCCTTATATAATGTTTCATTTCGTCATTGCATTCAAAATCTCGCCAGCCTGTTTTCAAATACTGTATGACTTTTGATAAGACCGAATCCATGAGAGTACTCTTTTTTAAAACAGTCTCACTGAGGTGCATGTCTATCATCCTGATTCCTAATTGACGTGATTCTATCCTGCGTATTATGCGCTCTGTTTCAGATGGATTGGAGTCAACGTCAGGCAATCTTGAGAGGCAATCTGCTAATATATTCTGTTCCCCTTTTCGGTAACAAATATCGTAATTGTAGCTACCAATTATTAGAGACCATCTTACAAGTCGGTTGTTAACCAACTTAGGTAGGTTACGTTGAGTGCCCAATAAATGAATCAAGGGTTTATGGTCAGTGATTAATGTAAATTTTGTTCCGCGGAGATATTGATCAATTTTTTTATTCCATAAATTATAGCAAGAGCTTCCCTGTCAATAACAGAGTATTTAGCTTCAGAAGAACGAAGTTTCCTTCATGCAAAAGCAATAGGTTTATCAAGATCTTTGTCTTTGTGAAATAATACTGCTCCTACACCCTTTTCTGATGCATCGCACGCCAGAAATATAGGTCTATTTTCATCAAAGGCTATTAAAGGCTTAGAAGCAGTTATACATGATTTCGCAGTTCTGAAGATGTTACTTTCGTGAGCAGTCCATCGCCAACGTTGCCTGCCGCTTGTCAATTCATGTAAGTCTGCACACAGTCCATGTAAATGAGGTATAAATCGTTCGTAAAAATTAACCAAACCAAGGAAAGATTTCAATTCTTTTGAATTAGATGGTTCGGCTGCTCTTGTGATAGCTTCTAGCTTCTTTTTCGTAGGTCGTATTCCATGTTGATCTATCGTATGCCCGAGGTATTCAATTTCGTTTTGTAAGAATGAACATTTCTTTAAACTTACTTTAAGTCCCGCTTTCTGTAGTCTGTTGAACACGAGGGAAAGTGTGTGTAAGTGATCATCATTGTTTCTACCAGCCACTGCAATGTCATCGAAATATACAGCTACGTTAGGAAGGTCACCGAGTAATTTATCGAGATAGTGTTGAAAAATTGACGGTGCGGTTGAAATACCAAACGGCATCCTGTTGTATTGGAAGTAACCCTTGTGTGTTGATAGTGTCAGGTATTTTTTTGATTAAGGGGCAATTTCAAATTGTAGGTAGGCGTCTTTGAGATCAATTTTTGAGAAAATAGTGCTGTTTGTTAATTTTTGCCTCAATTGGTCGAAAAGCGGCACAGGATGTAAATGTTTTAACAAGACTGGGTTAAGAGTACTTCTGTAGTCGCCACAAATTCTTATATCGCCATTTGGTTTTACAACATTGACTGTAGGAGTGGCCCATTCAACTGATGTTATGTTGGGGTCTATTTTCTCTATTATTCCTTCTGAAATAAGCCGGTCCAACTCCAATTCAATATTTCTCTTAATACCAAACTTAATAGGTCGTGCTGGTAAATGTACAGGTTCTACTCCTGGTTTAACATGGATATTTACTTGATAGTTGTTGACTTTTCCCAGTTTACCATCAAATAATTGTCTATAATTGTTCAACACTTGTTCGAGCGACGTCGGGGTACTGCTCTTAATGGAATAAACAGCCTTTGGGAATTCCATATTAAATGATTCGCTCCAGTGTAATCCGAAAAGCATTGGATTTGCATCTTTCATAACTACTACAGGTAAAATTCTGTGTTGTCCGTCGACTTCAACTGAAACATCCGTCAGGCCTTTTGATTTTAAATTGTAGTCGCAGTATGCTTTAAGTTTTGGTGCTTTCGATAGGCTAGGGGCTCCTATTTTTTTCCAGAATTGAGTACTAATTATGGAAAATGCTGAGCCAGGATCCATTGTACAATTTTGTCCATTAATCATCACATCGATCCTTTTGCAGTTTTTTTTTTGTTTGTCTACTATGTTGTAAACAAAATCGTCTTCGTCGCTACTGTCTGAGGACTCACTCGATGATGAGGAGTATTTGGTTACCTTTTGTAGTTTATGTCTGGTTTTACGTGTTCTGACCTTAATAATTTGTGCTCTACCTGTTTTTAGGCAGCAAGTCTCGAAATGTCCATCTGTTTGACATGCTTTGCAAGTATGACATTTGGCAGGACAGTTTGTAAAATCGTGTTTGTCATTACCACAACGATAGCAGTGATCTGGATGTAACCAGCGGGGCGTTTTTTTGAGGTTTGTTGGGTCGTAGTTACCCGTGTATTTTTATTAATTTTTTTAACACTTGTAGATGGCGTGTCGAGCTCGGCTTGTTCGCGAGACTGAGCGATAGCCAAAATCTGGTTAAAAGTTACCTCCTGTGTCTCTCCTTCATATGTTTCTCTTAAGTCGGGCCATTTCTGTTTTAGATAAGTTTCTAGCTCGGTGTGATTTAATCCAGTCGCGGAACGATCACGTATTTGACGTTCCAACAAGCTATCATCGTATCCGCAATCTTTGCTTATCTCTTTTAAGCGGTTAGCGTAATGTTCCATTGACTCGTTGTTATCTCTCATACATTTCCAAAACTCAGTAAGAGCTCGATATCTAGTTCTTTTAATACGATAGAGATCTAAAAGTTTTCTGCTTATATCTGCGTATGTGCTCAATTCAAAGTTAGGTGTCAAGCCTATTTTTACTTCTCTGAGTATGTCCGGGGTGAAGCAATTTAAGAGTATGTCTTTTTTAAGGCTATTGTCGGTAATGTTTAATATAGCACATTTTGTTTCGAAGAAATCTATGTAATCTTCAGCTCTACAGCTGTCAGGGTTAAATTTATCCATATTAAAATTTTTGATTATACCTAGCTTGTTCGTTGGTTGTGTTGAAGATGTTGCTGCGCTCGTCACGCTGCTCATCATAGGTAACGTATCGGATGTTGTTGTAGTCGATGTCGTAGTTAATGTGGAGACCAACATTGTAAGTATTTTCGTGATTTGTTCTTGCTGCGCCTGTTGAACGCTAAAAAATTGTGCAAATTGTTCGGCGTCCATCCTCGTCGCCAATAAAGAATATTTACGTATTGAGGAAAGTTATAAATATATACACATATTTAGTAGTACGTAAGAAAATTTTAATAATGACAGACATATATAGTGACAAGTCAGAATCTATGAAATTTGATTTACAAAGAGTTTGTAACAAGAATGATACAGTCGTCGAATATTCATGGTCACATTTACATACACGGTTTTTAGTTAAATCTTCTTTACACAATAAATGCGGATTATTCCTTCTTAAAATTAAACATAAAAATAAAAATTTTCAATAATTGTCATGTAAAAAAGAATTAGTGCCAGGGATGATTTAAGTGTAAATATTAAACAAAGGTAAACAATCTTTGTTTTTAAACATTTTGTATTGCGCATCATGGTTTTCATTGGACTTAAACTAAAGCTACAATTGATCAAGGATTATCCTTTGACATATTGTACTCAAAAGGTGGTAAACTGCTACGGTCCCTTAATTCCCTAGTTCACTCTTTTCCTATAACTTGTATAATGATATCTATCATCTATACATCGATTACATTCAAATTCTGTATAATGACAGATAGTTTAGCATTTTTATTTCAAGTCGTTTAGTTTTTGATCTTAATATAGCTAATTTCTTCTTGCGTGACTCAGCCAGTAATATTTTCAGTCTCAATTCAAAAGTAAGTTTTAATTTTCATGGTGTTAATGTAGTGTCCGTCGCTATTGGAAACCCTGGGTAATCGGTCTGGAAAATAGGACAATATTAATTTTGTAACGCTTTATTAGCATGTAATATCGACAGCCTAGTACTAACATTATATTAAAACTACTGTCAATAATATAATTTAGTTGAGCTTTACATATTTAAAAGTTTACAAATTCAGACAATATAAAATGCTTGATTAACATTTATGTGTTGACACAAAAGCATGTGTGTGTGCGTGATTAACTTGATTAACGTGGAATAAATAATTGGTATAGAATAATCTACACGACTACCCTCCATATCTTTCACAATTACGTGTATAAATATAATCAACCCATCAACATCATATCAACCCATACTCACTTCATTACTGGAGTACGGGTTCTTATTTCAAACAAAAGACCTTAGAAGATATGTCCCGAAACTACTCAATTACGGATTGTCGGAGTCGTTGGAATATTTTCATATGTTTTTGTACTTCAATTATACGCTTCTACGACTAAAATGTAACTATGTAAAATTTCAAGTCTGTACGTGAAACTTTCTAAGACAGACAAGCAGACGAACAGGCAGGCATGTAAATCATCTAATTAAGTTGCTTATTTTTTTTAATACCTATCATCATATATACTCGCCAACAAACTGTTATAACAGTTTGGCGAACACAATAATTTGTACTATGTAACTGTATCGTGTAAATAAATAAATAAAAACAATATAAATTGCCAGAGGAACACCTGGTTCGTCAACAAATCAAATGTTGACGAACCAGGTCAACAAATGTTAACTTACGTGTATGGTGGATGTTGAAACTGACGACTTATCGAAATAAATTTCTTCCGAAAGCAGTGGTCTTTAAAATGTTTGGAACATATGCGACTGTACTCGGCTCCCAATTCTGTCGTCCAGTAGCAAAAATCCATGCATTACGCACACTGACGACTTTAGGAAATCTAAAAAATAAACATACATCTAAGATTTAACAAGTTAACATTTTTAATTTAAAAATAAATAAATACATTTTGACGAAAAATTATAAACAAAGAAGTATACAAAAAGTGAGAAGTTAAAAAAAAAAAGGTGTCTGTACCCATATAATTTACCCATAATTTCGGGGTGTTTTCCCATACTACATACTGGTAACCCAAAAACGCTCATTATACCGATAAATTGAAAATACAACAGAAAATGGCTGACGCATTACCCACAGACAACCTTCAAGATTTAGGCGGTTTTTACTAGAAATACTTTTTGTAAATTAAACCGATATTTTCATTGTTTTTACGTTATTATACAAACAATTTATTTAAAAACTACATGTGTATCTAATTTTCGCAAAATATTTGATAACAACTATTAAAACTTTATACTTACGTATGAAAGGTTATGTTTTCGTATTTTTACTAACTGAGGCTTTTGCAGCCTTTTACACAGCAACGTACCATTATTAAAGTAAAAAGACAATCGCAAACAAGCAAAAGAACACAAATATGCACTAATATTTCCATTATATTTAGTAATTTATGCAAAAAAATTGTTGTACTACAAGGAACGAAATGATTGTTTGCCACGAATTTGTTTTTGTGGCAAACACAAAATAGTGAAACTATGACAGGGACAAAAATATTTTATCTATCTCTTTCCTTCTTATGAGGAACTGTATACATCTATCACGTTCTATCTTGGTATTATTATTTGCTTGTCACCTCTGGGTATCTTTCCTCTGAGATTAGTATGCAGGCGTTCTTCTTTTTATCCCCGAAAGGAAAGGCAAAGGGATCTAGCTCACAGCTCTACAGCCACGTCATCAGTTTAGAACCATTTGAAAATCATTCTATGTTCCAGCTTCAGGAACTGTGCTCAAAAAATACTTGGGAAGGGTACTTCGACCCAATCAACCCAGTTTAAATACCACCCGTAAAACGATAGGAATTTTGCAAGGTTTTCTTGATGAACTTATTCACGTCTTCCAAAAAGTGCATAAACGTGTTATATTTGAGTTTTTTCATTATTGTATAATTGCACTAGCACTTATGTTACAAAACACTATCGAAATTGTCACATAAAACTAATTTTATACTGAATTGTAAAAATTTTAAATATCGCAACAATGTCACTCGTCAAAAGCGCGGGAAAAAGTCGTATGCAGGCGGTTTTGCCATAATTGCCATTGACGCACATACAAATACCCTACAATGTATGTACTCGTACTGACTACTTTTTTTAGGTAATGGTTACATGAAATTATTTGTCAAAAATATGTTACCGAATATAAATATATAACCGACGACAACGGAAATTGATCGATTCGATTTTACGACAAAAAACAAAGAAAAAAATTTGAAAATGTAAATTTGAAATAATATGTCACACAATATTTCTCCAAAATAGGTTTTAATCTGTGGATTAGACCAATAAACCTCGTGACTGCGCATGAAGTTACCCCCGCGCTCAGGATAACGTGTTTTGCCGCTTAAATAAATAAATAAATATTGTCGGACAAATTACACAGCGCCACCTAGCCCCAAAGTAAGCGAAACTTGTGTTATGGGTGCTAGACAACTGATAAACATACGTAAATAGATTTTTTTTTTTGTAAATACATACTTATTATACATAGAAAATACTCAGACCAAGACAAACAGACATGTTCATGCACACAAATGTTTGCCTTGTGTGGTAATCGAACCCACGAGCGTCGGTGTCAAAGTCGCGTCATTCACGACTGAGCTGCCGAGCTCGTCAAATATCTCAGCAATTAATGATAAATAAGCGAGTGAGATTTGTAAGGATCGAGTCATGTGGTACTCGGTTCTCTCCGTCTACCCCGCAAGGATTTTGATGTGAAGTTATAGATAGATAGATAGAATATCTCAACGATTCAAACCTACTAATCAATAGGAGAATATTTTAACCAATAAGCCGATAAGCGCCGTGATGCTAATCCGCGAATTAATCACAAGAACGGCGCGTTTAACTTTTCACTCCGATCTGTACCGGTGACTTGATTTACTACGTAATACGCTCTCATCGGCTCCCCATATGTTATTTAATTCATGGTCTAATCTAAAGCAAATCATAAACGGTGTAGATGATATAATATTTTATCTTCAGATGTAATATCCCTCATAGTCCGTACAAATTACCACAACGGCTAAGAGCAATCTCATAACGCAGTTGCTCATACCATCATTGTGAACATATGACCTTCTTCTATAAAGATATTTCGCATACAGATCTTCCTAGTACAGACACCAGTCTCTCGCATAGAATAAACAAATAGTAATGTACATCTTGTTAAAATAATAAATAAATAAATATTGTCGGACAAATTACACAGCGTCACCTAGCCCCAAAGAAAGCGAAGCTTGTGTTATGGGTACTAGACAACTGATAAATATACGTAAATACATTTTTTTTTTGTAAATACATACTTATTATACATAGAAAAGACCCAGACCAATACAAACATACATGTTCATGCATACAAATATTTATACTGTGTGGGAATCGAACCCACACCCACACGTCAAAGTAGCGTAACAGCGCGTTTTACCACTGCGCCAGCGAGCTTGAGATCTTGTTAAAATGGTTCTCGATGTTACTTTTCTATGTGAGAGAAGAAATAAAGTATTTTGTATTGTATTGTAAACATGCGTACTATATTGTACTCACTCATCACAAACTAGTCAGAAACAGGGCGGTCAGGGCGTCATATAATTGATCGCTTTATTAATTATTGCTGCGGATAGTCGTTTCAAATTTCGTAAGTCTATACATATAACGTGATGGCTCAGCGGGTAAACGCTGTAACAAACCGTCAGTCAGGTTCAAACGGAATATTTAACACCTTCCGTGTTAAATATTCCGTTTGAACCTGACTGACGGCAGCTGTTTTTAAGATTTTTCTTTTTCTTCAACAAACAAGTCAAGCAGATATTTTTTATTATTATAAGAAGAAACATTTAATCTTATAATAATAAATATTTAATAAAGAAAATATATATTTGAATAAATATGTTTAGATTTTATATGTTTACTTAATATAAATTGGAGTATAGTCTTTTATATTAAAATAAGTATATAACATACTTACAAAAAAAAACTAGATATAAAGTGATATATTTTTTTTATTTTGTTTTAAGCACAATACAAAACAATATTGGACGGTTTTTCTGCATACCTACTTAAATACAAACTTATATATATATATTATTTATGATATTTACGGTACGGTAGTACGGGTTAGAGTATAATTTATATAACAAAAAATACGTTACCTATGTTCTACCCTTCTCCATGACATCTACTGCGCTATATTAAAATATAATGAAATGTATATTTTGATTTTATATTCAACAATCGCTTATAATTTTACATTAAATTAATTTTAAATACCTGAATAAGATATTAATTGCTAACATTTTTGCACTCTAAAATTTATATTTAATTAACGCACTTTGCTCATGACATTCAGTCAAATAGGGTTTTTTGGCTGGCTTTCTATGTTGCAATGCAAACCCTCCCTATGCAAGGCTCGACGAACGGTAGATACCGAAGTGTCAAACAAATTCGCAAACTCAGCAGTCGACTAGAATCCTATGTTATAAATTTGTCGACACATAAATCTCCTCTGTGACTCATTGATAAGTAGGAGACATTCAATTGTCGGCAGAGTCGAAACATTACATTCCTCTTCGTTACGTCTTCTTCCTCACTAAAACCAAATTAACATAAACTTGTTAAAGATTATTAATGAAAAAGGCGTATACGTAGCTACGTGACATATTTTAATATTTTTTATTTATTATAAATTATTATTATTAATACATATTACATACACCAAAACATTGACACAAACATGAAAATAGTTACATTAAAATCCGTCTCATGACTAATTTGAGATATATTATATCACATATTATGCAACGCAATAATGCGTGTTCTATCTTACATACTGATAATTAATATTAACCTGCATATTTGAAACAGAATGTAAAAAAATACAATCGGCAACGAGTCGTTACTAGTTCGCTATCGAGACTGGTTGCGGATTGTATTTTTATTACGTTACTAACGACAAATTTAAAACGTCATCGTGTAGTGACCTAACCTACTTAACTCTTTTTCATATTTTTGCTAACCCACTGAGATAGAATAACATTACCTCTTACTGCCTCTACTCAAGAGTATTGTGGCTGTTATCAAGTGTCAGCTAACCGGTTACTGTTGACTGTTCGGTGGACACGACGCACGTTGGACTGAAATTATATCTTGTGGAATTAGCGACACTCGAAAATCTACTATTTCATTTCGGAAAAATAATATTATAGACGTATTCTACTCGTCAATACAATGATTTAATGTCCTATTCAATTATTGGTTTCAAAAATTATTATTGGAAAGTTATAGGACATTGTTATTTTTTTTGTATGAAGTAGAACATAAAAATCGTAAAAAATCAAAAACCTCACATTTCTTCAATATAATTTTTACAGTATGGATTAAAGGGTATTTTTGGATGGATTAAACGGAACCTTATTCCTGAGACTCCGCTGTCCGTCCGTCTGTTACCAGGCTGTATCTCATGAACCGTGATAGTTAGACAGTTCAAATTTTCACCGATGATGTACTTCTGTTGCCGCTATAACAACAAATACTAAAAAATAGAATAAAATAAATATTTAAGGGGCTCCCATACAACAAACGTGATTTTTTTGTTCATTTTTGCTCGATATTGATAACGGCAAGAGGTAGATGCTTGAAATATTCACAGAATATTTAGTTATATATTCACTTTAAGAATAAATAATTAAATAAAAATAAAACAAATATTTAAGGGCTCCTATACAACAAACGTGTTTTTTTGCCGTTTTTATAGATAATGGTACGGAACCCTTCGTGCGCAAGTCCTGCTCGCACTTGGCCGATTTTTTACTATCTTTCAACAAAATGTAGTATTTCGGAAATCCTCGGAACCGCGCCATTTTGGACTTTAAAAATATTTATTTTTCTAAATTTATAATACGACAAAAAGGTTAAGAACTAAATTAATTTATGATGAATCGCATTATCTATTCTCTAATATTGATTAAATTGATTTTTATCTAATACCTACTCTACTGAAGATTTACATTTTTTTTTAAATGTGAGAATGCATACTAATGACCCATAGTAATGACCTCATTAAATGACTACGTGACATTTATCGCGTAAACAAATGACGTCATCGACACATGAGCCAATCAGAGCGCAGAACAGCAGGTAGCTCTGTCTCGCTCTCGCACCAATCACAGCCGCTTTGCATCCCCTCCCCGCATGCACCCTTCAAGGGCATTTGTTCGATGTCAAACAGTCAGTCGGTTTCTTGATTTTACAATTAACGGACGTTTTCACTAAAATATTTTGGCAATGGAAGGTTTAGTTACTAATCTCGATGTTTTTGTGAAGTTTAAAGAAAGTGGAAGTGTTAAAGATGGTAACTGTTTTTACAATTTAATAAAGTCAAGTTTTAAGAAAGAATTGTCTGATGACCAAAATAAAGCTCTTAAATCTTTTTGTAGTACATACTGTTACAATCTGGACAAAATCAGGTTAAAAAGGGTCCGATTTTTTAAAGAAATTATGATAATTGGCTAGGATCAAATGTTATTTGGCCAGACTGTATTAATTCGTCGCCGAGTGAGGCAATTTCTCATGTAGCATCACAAAGTGTTTTGACTACAAGAAATGTCGGAACTGCAACTCAAATTAGTCTAAGAAAACCAATTACTGATTTAGGCCCCAAACAGAAAAAGAAACGAGTTAATGATTTGGCTTCTATTTTGTCTCATGAAGAACAAACATTAATTTATGTCTTTATTAAAATTTCGCGAGGATAATATTTTGGATTATCTCCTAAATAATCCCGACAAGGTTAAAAAGGTCAAAGATTTTATTTTAACACAGAAACAAGACGCTATGTCTTCTGAAAAAGCTTTAGGCACGATGTTGAGTTTGAAACTTTCCAAGTGGCAATATAATACCATGAAGAAATCGGTTGAGGAAAAAGGTGTGTCTGTATTTCCATCTTAGGAGGAGGATATGAAAATAACGGATATGTCTCCAGATCAAAATACAATCTTTTTTCGACAAAACTGTGGAAAGGCTCTTAAAAGTTATTGAAATCGGGGACGATTTAGAAAAATTAGAATTGATTAGTAAATGGGGTTTTGATGCAGCTTCGAATCAGTCTAATAATAAACAAAAAAGTGATGTCATGGAAGATGATTCTAGCATATTTATGGGTAGTTTGGTTCCGATAAAATTGACGTGTGGAGAATAAGTTTTATGGGAAAATGAATCTCCCAATTCGACCTATCTTTGTCGACCAATATTTTTCAAGTTTATGAAAGAAACACGAGAGTCTATTATAAATGAGATGAATGAGTTAGAATCTGAAATAAACAAATTGAATGAGACTATAATTCAAGGAAAATCAATATCTTATAAAATGTTGCTCACAATCATTGACGGGAAAGTTACATTAGTACTTAGCGAGACTTCCACACAGTGTTGTGATGTGTGTAAAGCCACTCGTAAGGAAATGAATGAAATAACTTTACCATAACAAAAAGAGCCAAACACTGATATTTATAAATTTGGCATATCTTCACTTCACGCGTGGATCAGGTTTATGGAATATATTTTACACATTGCCTATAGACTTGAGTTCAAATCATGGATAGCCAAAGGTGAAAATAAAGTCAAATTAGAAAATAGGAAAAGGACAATCAAAGAAGCGTTTAAAAATAGATGTGGACTGCTTATTGATGTTGTAAAACAGGGTCATGGTACCACTAATGATGGTAATACAGCCCGAAACTTTTTCGCTGATATAGCTACTACTGCTTCTATTGCTTGAGTAGACGAAAATCTAATAAAGAGGTTTTCTGTTATTCTAGAAACGACTTCCTCTGGGCATCTTATAAATACAGATAAGTTCAAGATTTATTCAGATGAGACCATTGAATTGTACAAACAATTGTATAAATGGTATTACATGCCTTCGACCATTCACAAAATTTTAGTGTATGGAAAAGACATCATATTGAATTTTGGACATATTCCTGCGGGTAAATTGTCTGAGGAAGCAGCTGAATCCAGAAATAAGGATTTTAGGAGGTACAGGGAAGGGCATTCTAGGAAATTTTGCAGAAAAACGACAAATGAGGACATATTACACAATTTTATAGTTACATCTGATCCATACATTTCTGCAAAGAGACCAAAACTGGCAAGAAAACATAAATTGTTTTCCATAGAGGCTTCAGATTTGATTGTTTTTCCCAATTACGAAATTGAGGAAATCGATAAAGAGAATGTCGCTTTTGTTGACGTTGCTGCAATGAGGGATAGAGAAAGCGACGACAAAATCATTGCAGATACTTTAAATAAGATTGAATTTTATCCTGTACAATTTCACTTTCTTTCAACTACGAAATCGTTAGTAATCGTTAGTAAGTAAATAGATGAATGCATGGGCTCTCGCTCTCGCGTAAGAGCGAAATGGCATGCATTCATGTACTCATCCAGAGACATTCCTAGTTGTTACGCGGAATACTCACAGTGAATTAGGCCTACTGGGGATACCACTTTAAAATAATGCGCATCTGGTTCTTAACCTCTTGGGTGGTAGAGAAAAAAGAACAAATGTATTGAAAGCGTACAAAAAGGGTAACAAGTTCTAAAACATCTAACAATGGGTACATTTTATTATACTAATTAATTAAAACTTCCTTCTCTCATAACTTTAAAACTATTGAGTTTATCGAATATGCTTATAGAACATTAAATGTTAAGACAAAGTAGTAGAATACGAATCTGTGCTTATTATTTGCTAATTCCCAAAAACGAAATTTCAGTCCACTGTGCGATGGTTTAGTTTTATATTAAACTAACTGTTACCCGCAGCTTCGCCCGCGTGGTCAAAAATCAAAGCGTGTTTTCCTGTTGGAGTAAGATATTTTGATAAGTCACTGTCGGGCCCTCCATACAAAAAAAAATACATCAACCTTGGCTACGATTTGATTTGAAGAAAGGGCTAACCGATAACCAGAGTGGGGCTTTGTACAAAAGTCGTCTGCGTCGGTACCTCTGTCTGATCTATTTCTACCGCCAAACAGCTATATTTATAGTTAACAGATTCAGGCGTTATTTTGCGAAAGTCAAATATACATGCAATTTGATCTAACCTGCTTTGTGTCAGTGGCGTAGCGTGCCTTGTCGGGGCCCCGTATAAAAATTTTTTTGGAGGCCCTTATATGGAGGTAAAGATTTTTCACAAAAGAAAAAAAATATTGTGAGAAGAAATATTTATTTATCACATAATTTACCCATTTTACAAATAAAAATCGAATTTTAAATATTCACTTTCCTTGCCTTTTTTTCGGCAAACTGATTTAATAAATCATTTATGGCTGATGATGATTTTAGTTTTTCTAAAGTTTCTGCCTCTATGGACAATAGTGAGATGTCTGACAGCCGTTCTTGTCCCATCGAAGTTCTTAAGTAATTTTTTATTAGTTTTAATTTTGAAAAACTTCTTTCTGCCGTTGCGGTTGTAACTGGAAGGGTCAAGAATAAAAAGCATGCCGTGATTACCTCGGGAAAACTGGATGCAATACTATTGAATTTTACTAGCAATAATTCATTGAGTTCTTTAATGGAATAAATTTTTTTAATTTCAGAATTTAAGCATGTTTTTAGAGCCTTTAATTGGTCACAAAGATTAAGTGAGATGTCTTTACTGTATTTAGCAGACAGTTTTCCGGAAGCGTTTAATATCTCTTCGCTTGAAGAAGATAGGAGTTTCTCCGGTTGTAATATTTCGAATATACTACTCAGGTTGCAAAGGCTCTGAAATCTTTCTTTAGTTTGAGAAATTAATATATCTAAACAGCAATAGTATACATTGACTTTGAAATAGGATTCCGGGTCGGAAATTCTCTCATCTTGTGATAACTCATCAAAAAAACGCTTCGTTATCTTTCGCCTACTGTTTTTAAAAACAGTTGTTACCCCCCACTCTTTTGCTAAATCTTTGGATTCATTTAGCAAACTATTAAATGAATTCTGATTTCTTAATTGGCACAGTCTATTTAAAAGATTACTTAATAAAATACTAGATTTCTGTAAGTCATTATTTTCATGCTGTAGAGCTTTAGAAACAGGATTAATAATTTCAAATAGTGAAGAAAAAAATGTAACGAGCATTAAGAAATCAAAACTCTCTAAAATGTTAATTATACTTTTACATTCTTCACGTTCATCTTTTTTATTTGAAATTAAATTTAGTTGGTACAAAGTTTTCATGATTAGTAAAAAAAAATTCTTTACTGCTAATAAAGCGTCGTTCCTAGAAGACCATCTGGTAGGACATACCTTTTTAAGGGTAATCAAATATTTTTCAGATGAATCGTCACTTAGCATAGCCCAGCGTTTTATACTATTGCCAAAAAAAGTATATTTTTTCTAAATTATCGAAAAAAGTCGATACTTCACGAACATGTCTCGCAGCATCGTTCAAAACCAAGTTTAAAGCGTGCGCAGCACAATGAACATAATCGGCATTTGGAGCATGCTCTTTTATTAGGGTTTGTAATCCTCCATACACACCCGACATAACATTTGCTCCATCGTATCCCTGTCCTCTACATTTAGTCAAATCAATTCCATATTCTTTAGTCAAATTTAAAATGACAGTTTTCAGACCTGCAGCACTGCAATCGGTTACTGCTATGAATCCTAAAAAGGACTCACAGATTTTTATTTCTTTAGGCACATTATCATCATTTTCTGTAACCGAGATATATCGAAAAACTACAGATAGTTGGTCAATTTTTGATAAGTCTTGTGTTGTATCCAGAATTATTGTCAGAAATGGAGCTTTTTTAATTTCTGAGATAATACTGTTCCTAACGTCAGTACCAAGCAAACTAATAATTTCGTTTTGAATCGTAGGGCTTAAATAATTTATTTCACCTTTCGGTTTTAGAAGAAGTTCTTTTAAAGTTGCATCATAGTTAGATAGCAGACGTGAAATTGCCATAAAATTGCCAGAATCAGAATCATGCCCCCTCAAAGGTAGATTACAAGATACTAAAGTAATTATAACATTAATTATACGATACAGTACATCTCTCCAGAATGTAATTTTACTATCGATTTCACTTTTCAATAGAGTATCGATGGTATTTCCTTGCAACCAATTATTATAAGAGAGTGAGGCACTAATATGCTGCTGTGATTTTTCATGGTCAAGAATAGTTTGTGTGAAATTGCTTCTAACCGAAACACCGTTAACCCAAGCAGAGGAGTACGATTTGTTTTGACGATCTGCTAATAACCAACAGAAGTGACAGTACGGTTTGTTTAAAACGTTAGAATAACATAACCATGGTCTTATAATTTTTATGCCTGCCTGATTGAAATATGAATAATAATAAGCCGAAAAAGGTCGGTTATTTTCTGAAACTTTTGGAAATGGTCCTTGTGGTTTAAATGGACCCAATTTAAAAATTATTTTTCGTTCGCATTCAGTTAAATTGTCACCAAAATTTCCTCTATCTGATGAAATTATATTACAATCTGCATTATCTGCAGATATATCAGAATCGTTGACTTGGGGTTCCTCGATTTCTGGATGGACATCCGATAAAGTATGTGCTTGGCTTTCTTCTATTTCCGGATGGATATGTGACGAAGAACATGCTTCAGAAGAATCTAAAAATAAACGAGTAATTGTTAAAAAATAAATACGAATGCTTTGATACTAAACTAAAAAGAGTTATATATAAATAAATAACGTTACTAAGGGTCACAGTTAGAGAGTGTTCAGTTCAGACGCACACAGACTCTACGCGGATTGTGCTCGTACCTATTAGTAGATACAAAATCACCTGCAGCCCATCCGTGCATTACTATACACCTGCGTGCTATTTAAACGCAGCGCGTAGTGTAGTGGCCATACAAAACGAGAACCCGAAAGCGAGTATGCACATCTGAAGTTCTCAACACGCAATTAACGATACGATACGGACTGATAGACAAACAACAAAACAAATCGATCCTATAGATAAGTTAGAATTTTGTTTTTTTTTTAATCAAGGCACGGAACCCTAAAAACAGTATAATTGTGAAAATCGAGGGGGGAGACAACTTTTTGTGACAGACAGATGGACAGACCGAAATTAAAAGATTTCCTTGTTTATCACTACGGGCCCCTAATAAATGGATTGGGTAGTAGTGTAGTACTTACCTTTCCAATCTAAATCACTCACAGTATCTTGTCTCTGAAAAAATGAAGAAATTTTGGGCACTTTTTTTATAACCTCGTCCCTTTTCTGTTTAATTTTTCTTTTCTCAGCGCCGCTGGGATAATCTCTTTTCCTTTCACTCATTTCTTTTACAAATCGCTACTAATACTGCTAAACCAGAAGAACAATATTGTTTGTACTGAATTACAATGTAATGCACATTTATATAAAGCGCGTAAATAAACAGTGCACTGCACTCCGTGGTTTAACATCCAATGCAAAGTACAACAACGTACACGTACATCGCGATATCGATGAAGGATTCCCGGGGATTCCCCGCTGAGTTGAAGATGAAGTAAGTAAAACGGGGAAGTCCCGCAGCCCGCCATAACGATGTAGTGTTGCCAACTTTTGAACGCACGCTTAAGGCGGGAAAAAAAGGAATTGCTTTATAGAATTTTGTCATTTGTAAAATAAAATAAATTAGAAAGTTTTTATTCTTTTTCCTTACACACTTTGGGGGCCCCCGTGGCCCGGGGGCCCCGTATAATTGATACGGCAAATACGGCGGTAGCTACGCCCCTGCTTTGTGTGCTTCCGCCACCAATTAGCTAATTGGTGGCGGAAGCACACTAAGCAGGTTAGATCAAATTGCAGCTATATTTATATAACTGTGTTCCCGTTTGAAGGGTGAGATATGGTAATTCATGGAAATTATTGGGCACTGTGACGATACGTCCTTAGGCCACAAGACGGGCAACGCGCGAGTAATATCCCCGTGGTGTTGCGGGCGTCAAGAGGCTGCGGCGACTTTTACATTCATAATAGTACGAACCCCTCTAAGACATTTGAACTTTATAATTCTATGAATTCTATTATTCTCTACGCTCCAGATCTATTCTACAGGAGCCGTACCCGGAATAAAAGAGTATATAAACAAAAATAGCTATATATACTACAGGAGTTATATTTGTTTCCAGAATAAAAAATCAAATCCGTTTAGTCGTTAATGCGATAATCGTAGTTGATATCATAATCCTAAGCAAATTATATTTCAGTTACGATATACTTCTGTAGATGATATTACTTTCGGCGACCACGTGCAAATTGTGGGCACTCTAAACTCGGGAGCAACCCACATAAACTTGACTAATAGTGGGGATTCTCTGGGTAAAGCAGAGTCTTTGCGAAGGGTGTATCTCACAGGTGGTGTATGCTAAGAATCGTGCAGGCGAATATGATCATTGAGATGATAATGGCCGTTGACAGGGTGGATAGGGAACCAAGGATGGAGCTGATTCAATTTACACATATTCATTCAAGCTAATTAATTAAAACATTTAAGCAATTAAGCATTCAAAACTCAGATGAACATTGGGGAATGTCCTTAAAGTATTTTATTATTTATTATTTTATTAGCACTTATTGCATGAACATGGGTATGTTCCCGAATTTAATGAAATTTAGTGAATTAATTTCATTCGAATTTAATTATTCAAGTCTGGTGAAAAAAATTGAACTGGAAAATTACTGACCCATATCTATTTTGCCAGTATTGAGTAAAGTACTCGAAACTCAGATGAAATATACCTAGAGTTGTCAAACGCGTACACCCGTAAGGGACGGCAACAAAAGTACATTCAATAACAAGGTTACCAGACTATGGAAAATTTACCCCACTAATGCGTATCGGCGATTTGAAATTTACAATGTACCCAGTTAACTGATTACCAGTGGCGTGCACAGAGATTTTTGACAGGGTAGGCAGATTTTTTTAAAGCTATTAACTTATTAAAAAATACAGAATGTTGATTTTGGTTACCCAGTCTTGTAGAAATAATGATGTATGTGATCACTTGTTTTTATTCACCGAACACTACACACACCACATGAACAACTTTCGCAGTGAATATCATCCATATTTATCAACTTTAAAATTTTAAAATCTTATTTCGTCTGCTACCAGTCAATCGATTCAAAACAAAAACAATGGCGGCCGTCTTAAAATCAAAATAAAATTAACATCAATTTTATACGAAAAAAAGAAATGGCAATATCTTTCACTATAATTATATGCAGCAAACTACTTTTTGAAATAGTTACGTAGCAATGCTCGCGACACTTAGGTAATTTACGTTATAGTTCAGCTGAAAAGGCATTGTCTATACTATGCGATAGTGTGCGTTATTTGTGTTATTGTGGGCAATGTAATTACAGGAATGCACACTACAGTATTTGTATTAACAACACGGCACACATACGTAAATTTAGACAGAAATAGTTAGTGTCTTCCGCCGTTAAAAGCTGCCAATGCGGCGCTGGTGTAGCCGTAGCGTAGCGCCTAGTTGCGATTTGAATATGACTAGCGATGATTTTAATAACTTACCGATACCGATAGATGGAGCTGTTTTTAATTTTTGTTTTTGATACGAAATATTAGTTAAAAACTATGTTTTAGAATGAAACATCGGATGGTATTTATCAAATTGATAGGGTAGGCAATGTCTTTTTGTCTATATGGAGTGCACGCCACTGCTGTTTACCATAAGAAACTTGCATAGGATGTGTATTGTGTGTATATCATAATATATGATATTAGCAATGTATACAGCCATTTTTGCACACAAAGCAATAAAAGTTAATATACACATACGTATGAAGACTACAGTATCTGAATAGATCAACAAACATATTTGCATAGTATTGTCTTAGGTTTTCGCGATTGTTACACATTGAAATTAAACTATTTTTAACGGAAGTATCGCGTGTTTTATTTATTTTGTTGAAACCTGACGTTCGAAACGTCAGGTTTCAACAAAATAGTTTAATTTATTATTTATTAAAAATAGTTTAATTTCAAAACATATTTGCACTTTAATATTATAAGAATAGTATTTTTTTACGCCAATCGAGTTACTGTATAGATCTATTAATTAATAGTAAGCCTAAGTTAGTTTCAGTAAGATCAGTAAAATTATTGGAATAAGGATAGGAGATTGGTCAAACCTAACAGAGTTATATAAATTAAACAATATATTTTTCTATTTTAGACATATATTTTAAAATACAAGCGGTGACATGGTACTAAATATAGGCATAGATATGAGATAAAAGACAAAAATACTTTATAGACAATTTGTAAATAAAGATATTCGTGCCTTACAAACATATTAATGTTTATTTTTTCATAGATTTTTATTCTTGAAATCAATGTTATTAGATCGATTTTTCTACATCATGTATTTATATAAATATCGTGAGAAAGAAACAGCCGTCGAATATTCATGGTCACATTTAGATACACGGTTTTTAGTTAAATCTTCTTTACACAATAAATGCGGATTATTCCTTCTTAAAATTAAACATATTGCATAAAAATTTTCAATAATTGTCATATAAAAAAGAACTAGTGCCAGGGATGATTTAAGTGTAAATATTAAACAAAGGTAAACAATATTTGTTTTTAAACATTTTGTATTGCGCATCATGGTTTTCATTAGACTTAAACTAAAGCTACAATTGATCAACAACAAACTGTTATAACAGTTTGATGAACATAATAATTTGTTCTATGTAACTGTATCGTGTAAATAAATAAATAAAAAACAATATAAATCAGTTGAGAATGCGCAAGCTTGCATTGCCAGAGGAACACCTGGTTCGTCAATAATATAACAATTTAATTTTTATTTTTTTAATTTTGTCGGCCATTTTGACCATGTTCCTTAAGAAATATGATATTGTTTTTAAGGCATTCTTATTCTACTTTTTTATGCTGAATCGGAATCTGAAGTCAAAATTCGAGTATTCGAAAAAAAGCGACAGACACACACACAGACAAACATATAGATTTCATATAGGAACGGTGTTCCTGAAAATACTTTAACTTTACCATTGTTATTTTGGTTGGATGAATCACATGCCTGCCTGTGTGATTTATATACTAACATATGTTGTCCTGCCCGATAATATTAAAAGTTTCAGAGGACACACTGCAACGCCACTTATTGCATTCAGTCCAATTGTGAATCTAAAGTTAAATAATTCTCTCTCTTTCAGTTAAACACACATATTTTTTTTTGTCAAAAACTGTCCAGCCGTTTTACATGGACAGAAGAATTATATATCTTCATGTGAGTTGAACAGTTAACTGAATTTATGTTATTTCGGATACCATTGTATGAGTAATATAATTATGTACTGTGGTTGTGAATATATATATATATTCTGCGACATATATATATATATATTGCAGAAGTAGCAACACCATATTGAGAAGAAATCAATCCCCGTGATGCTAGTTTTACTAATAACGGATCAAAATGTCAAGTCGGCGCTTGGGTAGAATCGACATCGTTGAATTGGCAACACCGCTTGTGTTTGTTATGGTTTGCTCGAAGTGACGGTTGTGGTCAGTTGTCAAAAACGTCAAGATGAGATACCGTCATTGGAAGCGGCATTACGAATCGAACAATGTAGCCAACCGTTGTAATCTGCGATCCGAGTACTTTTGTTACGTTGATTTTTGTAATGGGTTGATTAAATATTGAGAAGATTAACTACGCTGGTATTTCGCTTTATTCGCCATGAACAACGAGCCACCTGACGACAATTATATCCACGTTCCGACATATATATATCTGATATGTGATAAAAATTATATATAATATAATATAGTCAGGCATATATAGAAATAGATAGATAGAAATAGAATAGAAATAGTTCTATTCTTCGCGAATTTGTTTTTGTGGCAAACACAAAATTATGATACTATGACAGGGACAAAAAATATTTTATCTGTCTCTTTCCTTCTTATAAGGAACTGTATACATCTATCACGTTCTATCTTGGTATTATTATTTGTTTGTCACCTCTAGGTATACTTCCTCTGAGACTCGAAATGATAATGCTTGAACAATTGCAACAGGTAAAAAACGGACAGGTATAGATGCGACCATACGGTGTGGGGAGAGTGTTGTCACTGTCATAATATAAGTTTCGAATAACGGTATAGTTGTTTGATTTTATGTTTATATATAAAGGTACAAAGTATAGGTGCCGCACATGGTTAAGTAACGATAATATATCTACTCCCGTCATTCTCTTCAATCGTTCTATCACCGTAAGATCTTTGAATCGCACACTTAACTGTTTAGGTATGTAAGCGATATTTTATCTTAAGTTAAATTAAAATATCATACTCCTTCGCCGGCTGTAAACAAAATAATCAGTCTGTACTATTATAGAACTTTTGCTCGCTATTTATTTTACTAATGAATGACAAAAATAGCAACTGTCAAGTTGTCAAGAATCACTCCAAAGTCAAAGTCACCGAAAAAAAATGGTTACCTACTCTTTGCTTTGAGAAAATTCAGGTTAAATTGTGAAAAAATTGTCTTTTTTAGTAGGTAATTCGTAAGCGTGATTAATGCATAGAACAATCATTTACTTTTTTGTGTATTATATGCAGGAATCATTCGATTTTTAACGAAGTTGTTTTTGGACACTACGCGCCGGTGAAATTGTGATCATGGCGAATCCGTCATCAGGCGTTGGTAGGTTTTAGGTTTTGTGATTATAGTAATAATAATTATTTGTAAACTAAGTGTAAATAACATTTTTTATGTCTGTGTTTATGTTTATAGTGGTACCACGGAACTTTCGTCTTTTAGAAGAACTTGAACAAGGTCAGAAGGGAGTAGGAGATGGCACCATCTCTTGGGGTTTGGAGAGTGATGATGACATGACCTTGACTCACTGGACTGGCATGATTATTGGCCCCCCTAGGGTAAACATTACCTATTTAACAGTTTTTATAAATAATTGTATTCATGTTAATGGTTTAAATGCATTTTTTTTTCCAGACTCCTTATGAAAATAGGATGTATTCTCTAAAAATTGAATGCGGCACGCGGTACCCAGATGAACCTCCCACTGCTCGATTTATCTCTAGAATCAACATGAACTGTGTAAACAGTCAAACTGGACTTGTAAGTAGTAGTGGAAATAAAAGTAATATTTTTAAATCTGATAAATTTTAATCCGAAGGAACAATGGCATGTTACACAAAATGTTAAGAATTCTTCTTCCTAGAGTTATCCCGTTTCCTAATGGGATTGCCTATCACCCAAACATAAGTATTTGACGAAGATACTGATCTTTACATGGAGCGCTTGCTGTCAGATCTCTATAACCCATAAGGAAATCAGAATAGAAATATGTACATAACTCCCTCTACCAGGATTCAAACCAGGTACTAGTCTGTTTCTAGACCAGTGCTTTATCCACTGGGCTATCACCGGTCTCCATAAAATGATAAATAAATAACATGTTAAATTGTCAAGAAGTTTGGATGGGTGATCCTATTGCTTCCAAACTTTACAGGTTCACACACTGGGCTAATCTGAAGATTGTCTGAAAATTTTATCGAAATTAGTCCAACCATTTTTGAATCCATACATATATTTTGATAAATAAAAAAGAAGCTATTGATTTATTTAGTAGGTAATAATATTATAATGAATATTATTTAAAAAAAAAAAACTAGTCCAACCTAAGTAATAATATACCAGTTTTACACAATAGAACAGAAATAATTACTGAACATGTCAATACAATAAACACAAAACAACATTTGTCAAGCAGCAATGTTCTTTTGTGTTTAATTTTCAATTTTGTACCCTACCTTAAGCACAAAACAGGTTATTTTATTTGTCCTAATGAATATATGTTTATCACCTAGGGACCATTTTGTTTGTCTAAATGAAAATGAGCCTTATTTCCTCAGTTCTACATGTCAAATAGAGTCATTTGATCTATAAGGGAATTTTATTGAATTTATTTGTCAACAAAACAACCTTTGCTGAGCAACAAGGTAAAACAAGTGAATGAATTTGAATGTTGATTAAACAGTCATGTTCAATTTCCTGCCCTACTCTATGTTATTTTTGTGTACTTGTTGTAGTAGTACAAATATGTTAAAAATACTGGTGCCACTTGAGATGCTGGAAGTACTTTTTGTTTAAAAATAGAACCAGTAATGATCTCATCACCATTCAAAATGATCCATCAGTTAAATAAGAACCTTGAATTAACACAAATAACCTTTTAAGTCTGATTTTTTGGTCTGGAAACGTGCATTCTCGGGACGTAAGATCACAATTGGATCAACAACCGTCAATATGGTTTCCGTCACGCGATTGGTGATCTTCTAGTGTATCTAACTGACCGTTCGGTTTCGGCGACTGAGACTCAAAGTGAGGCATTGGCTGTCAGCCTAGATATAGCACAGGTGATTGGGTCTGGCATCAGTATCTTCTATCGAAATTATTGCCTGAGGGTTTGTGCAAATGGGTTGCCAGCTTCTTCGTTATGTGGATGACAGCACCGGGGACACTTATTATGTAGGTTGTGCTATCATCCCTTGTTCCTTTGTGGAAGAAAGCCCCGATGAACTTGTGTCTGAAATGGAGGGTACTTTGGCTAAAGTATCTGACTGGGGGTGGCTTATCTTGGTCGAACTCAACCCCATGAAGACACAAGTTTGTGCGTTCACCGCTAAGAAACCCCATTTGCTGTGATTCCTAAATTCCAGAACTCGCCTCTTACCATCATCATTAAGATGGCGTCTTGGCGTCGAGATCTCCAGTGACATTCAATATGTAAGTCACCTAGAGGAAAAGGTCAAGCTGGCGTCCAAAAAACTTGGTGTGCTCGCATCAAAGCAGCCCATCTGGGGAAGTACCTCCACCTCACAGAAAACCGCAGCCAAATAACAACTCCCTAGAGGGTTGTTGTGTTCCTGCGTGTGAGTGAGATCACCACTAAGCTCCCAAGGAGTTGCTGTGTCAGCAGCAGAGGAGGCATCTCACGAGTGATACTTAATATATCGCAAGCGTTAATAGGCTACGGTACCCGCTTTTCTTCAGGTGGGTCGTATGCTTGTATGCCGCCCGACGTAGTATAAAACGCATGAATTGCATTGCATTTGCAACGCTGGGGTGTCGACCCCTGGTGTTGCAAATGTCCATAGACTATGGTGACTATTTACCATCAGGCAGCCCGTATGCTTGTTTGCCACATTAGTGGTATAATAAAATATATATTTAAAATTCTTATCCCAGTGGCAAAATTTTCATATTGGAATATTTGTTAAATGAAATCCCACCTTATTTAATAGATTAGGCGAGTGTATAAAGAAGTTGTTTTCCAGTAAGTATAAATAATATACAACAAGCGTCCAAACAACATTAAAAAATAATAATTTGTATTAGAGAGAAAGACTGTAATTGACTTGTTGAAAAATTCTTTTATTCTGTGAGGGAGTACCTTAAATTGGAATCTAAATTATATAATAGTAGCTGGGCAATTGGTGGGTTTTTTTTGATAAAATATCAATTTTTTAGGAAATGCACAAGAACCATAAATTTAGTTCAGTGACGTCAGACTCGCACATGACATGTTTTTGTGACATAATGGTACACATTTATGTTAACAGGACAATAAAAGAAGATTGTGGGATAATTGGTTTATTATCTTTTGTTATAATGTTGTTGCCAGGTGGATAACAGACAAGTCCCTATCCTGGCACGATGGCAGCGAGACTATACCATCAAGACAGTGTTGCAGGAGCTGAGACGTCTCATGACGCTTAAGGAGAACATGAAGCTCTCGCAGCCTCCAGAAGGAAGCTCCTTCTAGTTCCTCTCTCATTGAACATGTCTCAATAGACCCAATCTACTCTGATTCATGTTGCAATACATAGTACACTTTATTTACCAATTGTTTTGTATGTGGCAAGTGGTTTTTTCTTGTATTTTTATTTGCTTTATTCAGTAAGTAACGCTATGCTTTTGTGTATTTTCTACTTGAAAGTTATGTATAATATAATGCATTTATTGTATGTAGTTACTACTTACTCTGTTGAAAAGCTTTATTTCCACTAAAGCTACAATTCAGCTGTAGATTGGGGAATTAATTGTATTACATAAGGATTTATTTCTGGAACAGCTATTAATAATCCACTTAGAGGGTAACACCCAATTATTTATCATATACCTAAATTATTGTGGCCTTTCAAAAGAGTTAAATTTGCTTTTGGTATATTATTATTACTATTTGGTAAGGCTACTTTTACCAAAGTGTGCCCATATTTATGAGTACCTTTTAATATTGAAATGCATTGACTGTTGACAGTCTATTTTGTATTGTCCCTTAAGGAGTCCACGTAAGAGTCATAATACCCATTTTGTCTCAAACATCAACTTAACATACTTTATTCAGATAATGTTTTCCCATTGGGACAGGTGAATCTACCATTTCGTTATTAGTAAATATGGGCACGACTATTATTAATACCTACAATTTCATTCTTACCATATTTGGAAATGTAATGGTTTACACCTTATTTACCATATTGTAATAATCTTAATGGAAGAAAGAAGATTGCTTAATTTTCTTTATCTTTAACATGATTGAGTGTATGATATTTTAGGATTTTTTTATTTCTTAGGCACATAAGATAAAGTACCATTGGTTTATTATACAATTTGGAAATAATTTCCAAGGCTTTTCACAGATATACAATATTCTGATGACTTCTTTTCATTGTTAAAGCTATTTTGAAGCTTATACATATATGGAAAATTTCACTTAAAATACAAATTAGCGCCCATTTAGTACTGTGTGAATTATTGTTACAAACCAAATGCTAAGTCAAGTTGTTTCATAGCATTAATATTTTTACCAATGTAACTAGCAAAGGTAAATAAATCAAATAATACTGTCATAATCAAATTCTATATTTTTTCATATTGCTTGGAGGTAAAAAGCTAAAAGGATTATAATCAGATTTGGTACAGACGTAATCTCTGTGCTGAGATACAAGTTATTTATTATAAGAATCGATAACTGAATTCCTACGTGGACGAAGCCGCAGGAAGGCGTTAGTGTCAATAATTGTAGATGACCAATACTATGTCAAATTGTTATCTTTATGTATACTGGTGTATTTTTAAAGACTGCTCAAAACGAAGGAGGCGGTTGTGTAGCTGTCACTGACTTACCAGCTCAGCCTGTATTCGTCTACTGCTGAACATAGGCCTCCCCTCTAGAGTGCCACTCGTCTCGATCCTTACCACCTGCATCCATTGACTCCCTACAAAACAATAAAAAAACCTAATAATCATTAAACAGCCATCAATGCCATATGGCTATAGAAAGACTTATAGTATATCTCGGAGATTGACGTTTACTATCTACGTACGTATTTACGACGCAATGCGTAACTGCGTAAATAGTGTTACATTTTACTAAAACTTACTTTTTTTATACCATTTATTCTTGCGTACTCGTAAGCAGTAGCCGGCGCCTTTGTTTATTTATATCAATAATAACGTTTTTAAAAATAAACTCATTTTGATTTGACATTTTTAACATTCAGTTTTTTTATTGTTTCGTGATTAATAAGAGCTACACTATACACACAATAGCCTCCATCAATTTGATCAGTCTTTAAAAATACACCTGAGAAACCATATTATAACATTATTGACGAATTATATTATGTGTGCATGGATGACCAACGTGTAAATGTGTTGAGGGTCATTAAGATCTATCTTTAGAATCATCAATTATTATATGCAGTTTATATTATTAAATTTCTCTTTAACGATTAATAGCGTATTATGAAATCGTCGTTTAGTATTAAAAAAACTCAATTTATGCCATTGCCATATTTATCATAATAGTCCATGAAACTATGAAAATGCTATTTTGTATAAAAAAAATAATTTGTCTCTCATTTCTCATTTGATCGAAGTATTGGGCATTAGTATCGATGCATACAACATTTAACGAGGGATGTTAGCACGCCTGCACAAGTGTTCCCGGTGCTGTCGTCCGATACACTAGAAGATCACCAGTCGAACGACCATGGCGAAAGCCGTTTTGACAGACCCTCAAGTCATGATCATCTCGGTATGCCAGGAGTCTTGTGTTTATCACACCCTTCATCACCTTGGAGAGAATACATACCGATAGACCTGTAATTCCATGGATATATCTATCGCCCTTTTTGGGCACCGGGTGCACATTGACAGTCTTCCACGAAGCCGGAGTTTGCCCAGTTAGCACAGAATAGCTTTAGCACCACTGTCTGTATGCCATCTGGCGCACTAGATCTTGCTGGGTAATTGAAATTTTCGGCATTGAGCTAACGTTACTCGGGGATGTAAGTGGCACAGCACCCCCTTCATTCAAATTTTATTTAGAGGTAAAGAGTTTAAATTACTCATTAAATCGGTATTTTCTTTACCCAGTAAAAAGGTTTTCTTTTTGGCACTATAGGTCAGATTACCATCCGGTTTTTACAATGACGCCAAGCACGCGGTTGACAGAAGTATTCCGCAGCAGCGTTAGCAAGCAATCACCCTCTTGCTGGATCTCGAGGCAACTGAATGTTTACTTATTAAAACAGAAACATCAGGATCCCCATTAGCATGCGCTATGGTCCAAGGCTCGTAAGCAGCCTATTTGAGAAGATTGACTTTATTGAACGTCGATTAAACCACGGCCGCTTATTAACTCCAGCTGCAGTCACTATGTAATTGGGAATGTAGAATTCCATGCCATTCAATGTCGCTGCCGACCACTGAAGTCGCACATGGATTCAATTGTTCTCTGGTTTGAAATAAAACTGCCTCCACAGGTACGATGCATAGAATTCAAACAATCCATCCCAGTTTGCCGACTTATAATGCCTTACGCGACGCCATCCGGTAGGCCTAGTGAGTCCCGTCTGGTGCAATGTATTTGGGTCCCGGTTAGACTGTGAACCAAGTGGCGTATTCTCCGAGATGTTATATTCATCCTGACTTGTAGTCAGCAAAAAGTCCAGTAGAGAATTCACATTGTCCTCTATATCTGGCATTATTTCATTCATTCAGTTGAGAGAAACCATAGGCCAGTGCAAATTTATAAGATTCTACACCAGATCTCCCCACGTAATCAGCGCATCGAGTGCTACACTCGGTATGATAGTTGAGCGTGAATACAAAGATATCACTCGCCTTTCATCGATGAAGACAAGTGGTTGGCAGAACTATAGTTCACAACTGTGCACGACTTCGACGCGTGCGTGTACCCAAAAATGGGAGACTTACCTTCACAACGCATATCTTTACTTTCAGCGCAGTTTAAATTGACATGGCTGGTCGCTTTTATACTTTAAATCGTTAGGGTCGCCGAACTAAAGTAATTAAAACCTATTTCTGCTTATTTATATGCTTATGTTACAAATGCGTACATTTAGAGGCCGGTCGTTCAGAGCGATCTATCGTCAGACGCCTTTGTTATGGACTACGCGCATATTTATATCTCGTGGAAAGCCATCGGAAATAATCTCCGACAATGGCCGTAACTTTTAGGGGCAGCTAAGGAAATACGTGTTTTAATAAAGGAGCATAATGTCATTGCTGGGTTTGGTCCTCAAGGAAGGCATTAATGTTAACTTCATCCACTCTGACGCTCCTCATTTTGGTGATATTTGGGAAATTCCCATTTAACATTCGAGGAAATAACTCTTTTTGCACAAGTGGAAAGCATATTTAACAGCCGCCCTCTTTATCCTCTACTCCCGACGACTTCCACTATCTATCCCCAGGGCACTTTCTGATAGGGAGACCACTGAATGCGTTATCATCACCGTCTCTCGGAAATCAGCCGAAAGGTCATTTAAATCGCTATGCTCGACTCGAACAAATTCGACAGCATTTTTGGCGCAGATAGCAAAAGGAATATATATCCTAACTTTAAATACGATACAAATGGAGGCTCAATGAAACCAAAATAGAACCCCTGAGAGAGATTTGCGAGATGTTTATGTCAACTGTCTGCAATTCTAACTACAATAGTTCAGTTTGAGTAACAATTTCCGTTGATCGACACAATCAAAAGCTTTAGAGAGATCACAGAAAACCCCAATAGCATCCTATGATCTCTCCCATGCGTTAAGGATTTGCCTAACCAATGCCACCACTGCATCCGTAGTAGATTTACCAGCTGTAGAACCGTATTACGCATCATGACAAATTTAATTGGTCTTAAAAAAGAGTTGCAATTGATTAAGTATTATCCTTTCGAATTATTTACTCAAAACTGACAGTATAGATATGGGTCTGTAATTCCACAGCTCGCTTTTCCACCGACTTGAAAGGAACAAGTTTACTAAATTTTTTCAAGTCTGGGAACACACCCATATCTACACATATATTAAAAATACGTAACAAGTGTTAAGCTATTGCCTCGATAATACAATAAAATACTTTAATAGACATTCCCCAATGATCCTCTGTGAGTTTAATGTTCAACAGATAAAAGTTTATTTTAGAAGGTTCAATATGTGTAAACTGAAAAGTTCCTCACTAGGTCGTACATTTTCTTTTAATAACTCAGTAGCACCATCTGGAGATGAATTAAGGGACTTAGTGGTAAGGTAACGGATATTGATGAAGTAGTCTTGAAATTTGCCGTGTGCCCTCGTCGTAAGAATAGGCCACCCCATCTCAACCCGTGGGTGTTGTAAAAGGCGACTAAGGGAAACCTATACTTAGTACTTCAGACGCTATTTATTCCGTCATACACTACGGTGAAACACTGGAAGCGTGGAGAAGAAGCCTGATCATGTTGTTCTTAAAAAAGGGTGATAAGGCCCTTTTGAAGAACTATACAGGCCAATGTCGCATCTCAGTCGCGTTTATGTACTGTTTTCGAGAGTCATCACAAACAGTCTCGCGCGCAGACTTCATGAATTCCAGCCTCCCGAACAAGCCGGATTCCGAAAAGACCACAAAGCTAAGCTTGAAAGTTGTCGAGAGATACTGTGCGGAGCCGTCCCAGAGATGCGAGCAATACTCCATCCAGGCCCGAACTTGAGTCTTATAAAGTAGACAAAGCTGGTCCGGCGTGAAGAACCGGCGCACCCTCTTCAAGACCCCCGAGTTTTTTTGAAGCTGTTAAGATGAGGCTTAATTTCGTTGGTTGAGATCACTACGAATATCCATGCCTAACAAGCTCGGGCTATCTCGCATATTTTTTTTATTCATGCACCCCTGCCATGGGCAAGGCAATACATATATATAATACATATATATATATATATATAATGATTACAAATATAAATAATAACACATTCATACATCATCCTTTTTTTCATTCCGCAATTATTCTTCCAAACTTACAAATTTTCATTTTGCCCATTTTAGAACGTTGGTGAAACGATAATGGCTGTTTCCAAACTTCCCTCCCCATACTGCGTCAGTCCAGACACGGGCGACAGCGAGCTTCACAGCTCCACCTAGCCACCGCGATCCCATCGGCTATACTGAGTATAGCCGAAGTATACAACATTAGTCCTAGGTGGAGCTGATCTGCTTGTTCCGATCTATGACAGCCGTGGCTAGACTGACGCAGTATTTTAAAAATTTTGATCTACTTTGCGCCATCACTATTTCGGAGACCGATTTTTCGGTGACCCGCATTCCCAACTCCTGCTCCAAATCGTACCTCTGTTTGGAGAATGCGGTACACCGAAACAATATGTGCTGCATTGTCTGGTCCACGCCGGGCTCGCAGAAGCACGATGGGTTATCCGCGCACTTGAATCTGTTCAAGTACGCGGAGAACCCACCATGCCCCGAGAGGACCTGCGTGGTGATGCTCGACGGCACCATTTTGCCCACGATGCCGTACGCCTCCGCCGCACTCGGGAAGAACAGTTTCGTCGTCGAAGCTGTTGTTCCCGATTTGTATCTCCTGTCCCATTCGTCAATGGTCCCCTTACGGATCATACCTTTGACGAATGAGACAGGGCAGCGGTCGTAATGTGGCCGCCTCCGCAACCCCAGTGCGGCGTTCCTGGCGAGTTCATCGGCACGTTCGTTCCCCTCCAACCCCGCGTGTGCCTTGATCCAGAACAACGAGACGCTCTTAAACTGTGCAAAAGCCAGGGGTTTTTGCACAGTTTAAGAGCGTCCCGTGCCTGCACCGCCAGCTGATGGGGGGACTCGACGTTCGCCACCGCCTGGAGCGCCGCCATGGAGTCGCTGAAGATGCCGATACTGGGTCCATCGCAGCTCAAAGCGTACTCGGCCGCCGTGCAGATAGCCAGGAGTTCCGCCTGGTAGACGGTACAGTATATCTCGCATATTGAGGGAAACACCCTGAAGACTGGGAGTGGGGTGAAATGGGGACATTTTGTTGTAAACGCGCACACCTGCGTTTTCTTGGTATTTAACTCAACCAGGTTATTTGAACCAAAAGAGTCTTGTCGTTGAGCTGAATCGGATTTTGAGATCCAAAACCCGATTCAGCTCAACGACAAGACTCTCGCGCTTCTCACCGATTTCTGTCCGAGCAGCACCAGGCCATCCGAAATATCGCCCATGGACCGTACTGTCATCTGCATAGCAATAAATATTACCAAGTGACCGCATGTCATTGAAATGCAGAAGAAAGAGGGTGGGCGATAGAACGGAGCCGACATGAACCGCGAAGCGCATCCATCTGCAAGGACACGGATTCTACGCTCATGCAGGAAGCCAGCAATCCACTTACAAAGCTGGAGTGGCGGACCGATGCAGAGTACGAGTGACGAAAGAGACGCGTCAACACCGGGGACGACTCCGCAGCGCATTTTTCCAGAACAATCGCTGGGATACCATCAGGACCACTGGCTTTACGGACATCGAGTGACTGTAGCTCACAACGCACCTCGCGCTGCCTAATGTGTATATCTAGCATAACAGGACCACAGGAGGGTGTCGATGGTGGTTGCGTGCCACTGTCATCGATCCGGGAGTTAGCCGCAAAGAGACTGACCACAAGATCGGCTTTCTCCTGCGGCTGATGCGTCAGTGAGCCATCGAGACATCTCAGCGGAGGCAGCGAGGGCTGGCTGAAGTCGGCCTGCACGGCTTTGGCTAGTCGCCAGTAGTTACGCGACCCAGTAGAGTGCGCCACTAGTTCCGACTCGTGTAGCACGCTGGGCGTCCGATCTTATGTATGATCTTGCAGACCTTCGTGGCAGTATTATAGGCTGATTTCAGTAACTTAATATTTGGATCGTTGAGGGCGCGATCCCTGGTCCAAGCTCGATACGCCGCCTGTTTGTTACTAACAGCTTCAGCGTACTCGCGATTAAACCAAGGGCGTCTCCGGCTTTTGCTGACGACTTCGAAGTGAGGAATATAGTATTCCATGCCAACGCCGGTCTCGTCAACAATGGCCGTAGCACTCGCCATAAGATCTTTCTCGCTGTTCCCATGGGACGGAAGCAAAGTAGTCGCGCTTGCCGTCCCAATTTGCTGAAGAGTAGTGCCAGACTCGACGGTTAACCGCGGTGCGTTGTGGTGGAGCTGTGCCTGGCACTGTGCCGGACAGTATGTAGTGGTCAGATGTGCCCAAGGGCACCCTGACCTTAACCCGGTAGCCAACAGGGCAGATGGCACCGTAGAGGTAGTAAAGGGGGCCTGACCAGCGATGTCTGGTAGGTTGGTCTACCAATTGCGTCAGGCTATGCGAAAGAGCGAACGCGTAGGCGGTCCTTCTTGTATAGTAAGTTATGGAGGATCCCAACCAGGAGTCGCGATGAGAGTTAAAGTCCCCCAACATACCATCTCAGCAGTAGGGTACCGCTCCTGCACTTCATCTACCGCCCGGCTCATGTACTCCAAGAGCAGAGTTGTCTCTGTGTTCCTAATATGAGGTCGGTATAGGCACATGTAAATATGGTTCTAAAGGCTCAGGTTTACATGCACCCAGAGGACGGGAAATGAGGAATCCTCTAGGTAGCGCAGACGACGATAACATACATCCGAGCGGACAAACAGACAGACCCCGGCTTCCGCGAGGAAATTCTCCTCAAGCACGTAACCGGGGTACTAGAGGTAGAACGTCGGCTGGATGTTGGATTTGTCTTTGTCAGGAAGAGCATGGCGAGCCGTGCCGTCTAAAGGTGTTGGTGGTTTGAGCGGAGTTCGTGGATGTTAACGAACTCAACCTTGAACAGGGTGGTGGGTGAGTGCACCGCTGTAAGATCATCTATTCCTATTTGCGCTGTCATGATAAGAGTAGAGAACGGAAGCGGGAGAGAATTGCCACAACATTGGAGAAGAAGCGCGGTGGAATGTTTCTCCATTAGTTTGTCGACAGAGCTATACTGATCCGTCGGACGAAAGGGCCCCCCTTCGGTAACCGCCCCGGTGGTAGTCGCCGGGCCCCCACCAACCGGTACGACGATCTACCCCGAGAAATTATGCGCGGTATGAAAGGGCAGCCTTTCAAGTTAGACTTGATTGGGCCCCTGTACAATACCGCGGGCGGCCAACCCACCACCGCCCATGGCTCCACCGATCTCTCGGTCATTTGAGCCGAATCGCGGGAGATGCGCACGGCACATGCTGCTCTAAGCTCGTACCTCTCGTTCTCTCTCTCTTCGTTCTTGCTCTCATTGTACTCTGCTCTCTTCGAGCCTTAGTGTAACAGAAGTGTTACACACTTCCGTCCCATTTCATGAATTCACTCCCACAGATTGTAAGACAGCGAGAGGAAATATGTTCTACATCAAAAACCTTGAAATTATAATTTATATAATTTATCGAAAACTATTAAAATAAACTATAAAAAAACTATAAAACTATTCTCTCTGCCTACCCCGCAAGGGACCTGGCGTGAAGATATACATACATACATCGAAAACTACTAAATTTCGACTATAAATATGGATGCTAAATTTGTTACCTTGAGACCCCCTATCAGCTCCTAGCGGATATACGTCTAATTAACCCTGTAACCCTGTATAAAATCTTACAAACAATAGATAAAGGATTGAATCTAAATATCAAGAAACAATTAGAAATTATGAAACAAAACAGCTGACCGTTTAGGTCTACCCTACTACCCACCGTTAATTATCTTTTCACTCCTCGAATGCAATATGAGATACGGCACTACAATGAATTTGTCATTCGTAGTAGGTTATTTTAACGGCTAACTTATAGAGCACGAGGATGGCCCGTGGAGTGGCGAAACACGTATCACAGAAACGACCAGGATAGCAATAGCGGCGGGAAGACGACTAGAGCACCCAAGGAGCGATGGCATCCATCTATCTGGCCGCCACTAGCTCGCATGAACGAATTGGTGGCGGAAACACACAAAGCCACTTGGATCAAATTTATACAAAATCGTAATAAACGTCACAGTACCAGAATTGCTTTCTATGGACATGAGTGCATTACAGGAAGCTATAGAAAATTCATTAATACATACATATAACCGCATTCGGGTCACAATGTGTTAAAGGTCAATTCAGTTAGGTAGGGCAGATTAGTAATAGGACGACATTTATTTTTGTTACATTTATTTGAGACAAACATTTTAAGAGAACATTCAAACTAAAAATATGTTTAATACAGATATTACATTTTTATTTGTCTAAAAACAAGATTCATCAGTACATTAAATAAATTCTATTAGGACTCTTGTACAATAACACGTATTTAAATCGTATTCGTGAAAATAATACCTAACGATTAGGTTACATAAAATATGTGTCCACTTGATTATTCACGAACGCGAATTAGATACGTGGTAGTTTACAAACACCCTCATGCACAATACTGGACAAACAATTCTCGTTTTGGCAAGACACTAACATACATGGGAAATTTTCAATCAATTATAAAACCTAATGTGGTAGACGCAAGGTCTAGTTTCATCACTACATCTTCTGGACAATTTGCAAAAGCTTAAATTTAACGCCAAATACAGATGGCAACCAGGTACACAGTTATTAGAATATCAGTTTAAAATGCTATTTAAGCTAAGCTATCCACTATATAAACAGATGTACTTCAATCATACAAATTTAATATAAATGTATAAATTACAAAGCTCTCATTGGATATCCATTATATTGCACAGACTTAAAAATAATCAGATGTTCAGTTATATAAATTATGGTCTAAAATAGTATTTGAATGACACAATAAAATTGAGTATTAAATTATCACAGCTAGCTGCTGGATTGTATCGTATTTGAGATAATACAATTGTTGTTCTATGGCTTCAATGTTTTGTATGAGTGAAGTTTTTATATGTGATTACAGTCAGTTAAAAAAGATACATAACGCCAGCAGACACAGCTGAAATAATGATATTTAATAACAATATTTATGGATAAGGTATCCGAAGTTATAAATTGCCCATTATTCCGTGGTAAAATTTATGGATCTACTTATGTACTTTTCCTTTATTGTATAGACACTCTGGGCGGATTCAGAATTTTTGCCCGTAAGTGCACGAAGGTCGTATTATAAATAATGCGTCAAGAGCCATCTCCTTGCCTAGTATATTCCGAATCGCACGAGCAAAGATCAAATACCCCAAAGGGTAAAAACCGAATCCTAACGTTCTCACGCTGTCTGTCCAAAGGTATGGCACTGGTCTCTAGTCTGTAAATGAAATTAATTGCAGAACAATAATCTGAACATTATGTGTAGAATCTTGAGTTAAACCAAATAATTTAAACGAAATCCAATGTTCATTACTCATACCCTGGTATGTTGAATGTCATTGCCAGCAATTTCAAAAAATATTAATGAGGTGTCAAAATTGTTTAAAAATTATATTATATTTAGAGATCAAGTACCATACTTTTACAAACACCTCCCGAACACGCGGACTCATAATAAAAACATATATTTTTTCTTGCACGAGTTGTTGCGTGTGAGAACTACGACAAAAAAATTAACATTACGTAACCCTAACAGTCTCCTCTCAGACATAATCGTCCCGGTTGTGATCTTGGGAGTCGCCAATCCACGGCTCGTCTCTGAATCTCGTCACAAGACTCAACCCGGCATGTAGGTGTGGTATGTAAATGATAAACATAGGTATATATAATAGTATTAAAAAAGAGTACGTTAAGCGGAAAGTGGAGCTATTCTGCTCAATAATATGAAGAACTTCCTATGGCGGTGACGGTGGTGATAATCGTGAAAAAATTACAACACTTTATTTAAAAAAAAAGTAAGACTGATCTAGGTACCTACGAGGGCCCAATGGCAAATAAAGAATTTATATCTTTTTATACGAATTATCGACCAGTTGATCACTTTTGTATGGTGTACTAATCATTTTACGATTTCGAAGTCACTTCCACTGTAATTGTTGTTGATATTAATAAGCAGAACCATCCCGTTTCGACTTCAAATATCTTTTGAAACATCCGTACATGTTTAACGTATATACTAATTAGTTACACTATATTTAAAAACACACAAGGAGACAAAAAGATATATTCATGCACACAAATGTTTGTCTCGCGCGAAAAGCGACACCGCGACATTTAACGTCACACTCCACCACGACCGGGTCCGATAATAATAACATACCTGCAGTTAGTTTTATCGAGTCCGTATTCGATCGGATTAATTTTGTAATATTCTAAATATTTGTTCAAGTGAAGTTAATATTTGTAAATAACTAACGCATAAAGATCTTCTTTGTTACCATTCCCAATTCATTAGCATTGGCGGGGTCCGCTACCTAAGGATTTTGAGAAGGTAAGTATCTTCTTGTGCCATGAAGCGACCAACAGACCTCCCCGACCCAGAGGGAAAACTAGATCTTTCTTAGGTTAGTAGGTCACGCGTCTTTTGAAATACCTTGGATGGTGCGGATTTCCTCACGATATTTTCGTACACACTCACTCCGTGATTCGAGCCAGTGGTCAGTCGGTTTTAAATACGCAACATCATCTAATAAGTCTGAGCCCTACTAAAAATGACAGTCATAGGGTTAACATTATTTAATGTTATTAGCGTGTTTTAACATGGCAACTGCAGTTTAAACCATAAGGGTGGTCAATGGCAAGTCGACGAAGCCCCAAATCCGCGGCTTTTATTTCTGGGTTTGGGGCGTAGAGGGAACTAAAATAATCTACAGTAGCAGAGATTGATTGAACATCTGTTTTTCCTTGTTGGGTGGGAGGTTATGAGGCTATTTTGTAAGGTTGGAATGTAGTCCGAGACATTTTTTAAGGGTCCTGTTTTTCCGGTAGGTGTTGTTAAAAGAAGCATTAAAAACAGCAACTTCGATAACATCTTAAATCTTATTTTATGTACCACTAATATGTAATCAAGTTTACGGCCTGCACGATGGTAAGCAATTACAGTAACCTATGAACGTTTGTCACAACAGGGTTACTCACTAACTCACTTTAATCTATTAACAATGTTGAAATTGGTCGCAAAATTTAAAAAGAAATCTAAAACAAGTTAAACCTAAATATTATTCTTAGTTTGCACTGCATCTTCTCCGAATCATCAGAAGCAATAAAAAAAAAGAAGTGATAGAACAGTTTTATGGGTCTACCATTTACCTCTATGCTTGTTGAGTGGCGCGTACTGTGCCATGTTAAAAAAACTTTTGTGGTGTAAGTGGCACACTATCATCTTTAGAGTCAAAGCCAACTCACTTGCACGTGAGACCCTTGTCCGACGGATTGGGAAACGCAATATTCTATGCTTACGTCACCTACAGACACCGAAAACAGGACAGGACCCATTGAGTAATAATGCACAAGAACCCGATTGTACCACTGACATAATTATGATTTATCACTAATAATTTATTTCTGATCATCTTCACTCGCAATAAAACAGTTCAGAACTAATTCTATACTCCAGTTACGAATATGGCTGAAGGGGATCTATGCACACTTTTCAACCAGTTTTTAAAATTGGACTATTAGGGTGGTTGTCCATTTATGCGACTTTTTAGTAATCTGTAAATATATAAAACAATGACACATTTTTATGTACGCTGTATACATATGCATGACTAGCTGTGCCTGCGACCTCGTACGCGTGGTATTCGAAATAAGAATAGGTTATGTTACTAAGAGGAGAGGTCTTCTATGGGAGATACTGTGGTGTGATAATCAGCCGGCGTGTTTTTCTTTCTAAGTCTGGGTGTTTCGTCATTTTAATTATATTTTTATATAGCAGCTCGCAGCTTTGCCGCGGGTTATTAGTTTATAAACACGGTCTTTACATTCTTAGGAGTAGGTATTTAGTATTTTCAAAAAGAATCGACACACGTTATTTCTTATAGCTGCTATCCGCGACTTCCGACTTAGGTTTTCCTAGAATTGTAAGAGCAAAAAGTTATCATGTATTTAACCACCTTTAATTTGTAAAAAAATAGAAAGCAGAAGGTGGCAGAAATAAGTTTTAAACTTGAAAACATTCTATTGAGTGTATGTCGAAGTCGATAGGCATTTTGTCGTGACTGGCGTCGGTTTCAGTTTTTTTCATGACGTATTTGCCTTACTCTCTCTCTCTCTTAGCTAATAAAAAATATCCACACTGACGGGTTAGATCATAGTTTTCTTTAGCGATTTGCAATATTTGTCGATGTTCATCTTCGACAATTCTGGCGTTGTTGTGTCACTCACGATCAGCTATTAATCGTGCTTCACAATCCGAATTACTTTCCAGCTCCCTAGACTGCAAACTCTGAGCTCTTTGAGAGCTCAAGCGCATTTCTCTGTCAGTGAATATCTCAGACTCACGCGATTAGATTAGACGTGCTACCCGTACTTCAGGTGTCTCCTGAGACTGAACACTTGCTGTCCGAACTATATGAGAGGTCAAGCGAGTTTCCTGTACGTAAAGGTCTCAGACTCACGTGATAGTAGGTACGTGATCCTCACGATCAGCGTATAAACGTGCCTCATGCTGTTCACTATTCTCTCGAATCCGAAAGCCCATAATTCGACAACGATGTGAACTCAATCGAGATTATCGCTGCGCCGATGTTTCTGTAGCGCGTAACCTGACTTGACGTTCCTGAGATGCAGTAAGTCTCGCCTCACGATGTTCTTCAGATTCCTGTGATCGAACTAATCTCATCCTTTTAGCATTTTGCTGCACTCGGAAAGATTCGAAGTGTTCTTAGAAAACAGTGTTTTTATTAAATTAACTACTAACCTAACAAAATGTATTACAAAAATAATACGTGCCGTCGGCGACTCTAATGCGCGGCTGCGGAGCGGTAGTCGGCGCGCTTTAGGTATGTACCTACACGCGTGGTCGTGTCCAACCGACGCGCATTCAACCTAAGTTGAACCCTATTTAGCATGATTCATCATCAACAGTCAACTTATATTGGTAAAGTCAAAATCTCCGAAACTGACCATTTTTTAACTTTATATGAACTTTCAATCATCTTAATTTTACAGACCATAATATGTAGTTAACCAAGTTTCAGCCAATGTAACTGAACAGTTATTTTGTAGCTTTTTCATCGAACGATTATTCGACGTGATGCTTTAAATTGATATAACTTTTTTATTTATGAAACAATTGAAATAAAACAAACACTAAATTTTAAGTGAAGCTGACCACAATACATTAGTAAACCGCATCCAAGTCGGTTAAGACGTTTCTAAGATTAACGCGCACAAACAATAATTCTAACAATCATTGTTTTGGGTTCTATTACGTTGATAAAATCCCCCCTAATGATAGATTTCTCTAATATCTTCAATGTACAGACAGCGATCATTTACATTTGTATTATATATCTAGATTACAAATGTATAGACACTCTTACAACCCTATTGCGTACCGTTGTTCGATAATTTCAAGAATGGGGAGCAGCCGCGACGCCTTCGATGAGTGTCAAACGTTTATCGCACTGAATATACATTATATAACCACCGTGTTGAATATATTACACGCCAATGTTTTATTTCGCATAAATATTACCACATCTGTAAAACATACAACATTCTTTCATATTTTCCTAACATTAATAGTTGAAATCTAAACTTCTATATAAAATATATTAATGAAGAGAAAATGAAATGAGTCGCGTCAGCGTCATGGAGTTAATAAATTGAAAGCGCCGACACATTCTATAAAGAAGTGCACAGCTAGGAGCACATCAAGTTTGCCTCTAAACTTTGTACAGTATTTATGTTTAACGTGGTAGGCGTTCCAGGAGTTCCAGGACTGTGAGTGTCAAGTGTGATGTGATCCTAGCTATGTGTCTACTCGGCTTCACCTTTATCCATAAGCCAGTACATAATATTATTTTAGTTATATCAATAGATGTAACTAAAATAAGACCTCAAGCAGACGGTTGATATTATTTATTATATCTACTATTAAGACGTAGCTGCTTTAAGTGTCAGCATTTTGTCTATAAATAAAACTAAGATAGGATACAATAATATGCTGGGTCCGTAAAAATGAAGCCGACTAGATTTATAAATGTCAAGTTATTAAAGCTTATTTTATGTTGGCACCGAACACCACATATGTAAATTAGAAACGCATAACACAATTTGTTAATCTTTGGTCATATTATTTTTATTGCGAAAATACGAGCACCACGCATGTGCAACAAAATCCTTTCGAAAACGGTTTACAATAAACATTCACAATAAGTGTAGATACATTAAAATTACGTATTACTACTATACACATCAAACCTAACAATCCAAATCGTGCATTGCGTTACACGTTTGAATATAACGAAAACCAAAAGTCAACTTATTGTGTAATTTTTTAGATAAACTATTTTATTTACAACAATTTAAATATGTACATATATTTTTATCAATACACAACATTAACTTATATAACACATTCCAGTTCTAAGATGCACGACAACGACGGGTCAATTCACACTGGCGCATATTTAGTGCAAATTTTGTATTGAACTGAAGTAAATCTCAAGACGCTAAAAATTCCACTATCCTTCGCGCCCCAGACTACTACACCAAATATGCGCAGTGCTTCAACTCTGTCCACTGAGCCTACACTCCGTTCTAGATAAAAATTAAATAATCACCGTTAAGAAAAATTATCATTTGGATATAGTTCGGGCACGCATAGCATTTACCGCGAGCACTCAGTACGTCCAGTATTATTCGTCTACCATACTTGAATAGTGGCGGAGAAATTAGTTCTCTATTATATAGCTCAAGGAACGATATCACCTTACGTAATCCAATTCTGTGGGCATTTTTGGTACTTGTAAGGTCCTGTCGACTGAAATTAACGGAAAATTCCAAGCAAAACATTATTAACAACAACTAGCAAAACAATTTAATTTATTTTAATTGAGGCAAGACCACTAACAGGTTTGATGGACATAAAATGATATACAATCGAAACTCGTCATTGTTATCCTGTATTTCAGCTTTCATTATAGCGAAGCTGACTAGGATACCTACGGATCTAATCTAGATGACAATATATGAATGTCCACAGATACATTTAACAGTTATTGTTGTAGACTGTACCATAGTAAACTGCACAAAAATTAGTGTTGGACATCCGTAACAATTGCATCCCAAAAACAATCTTTTTAGTGTTTCTGTGTGTTTACACCGGAACCTAAAAAAAATAGTTTCTAACAGTTTGCGTCCGTAGAGCTACAGCATAACTAACCTTGTTTACGAAATAATACTAGTTACAAACATTCTATTTTTTTGTAGTTTTCTCATTCACATATATTTTTGTCAGTCATATATAAAACAATAGCCAATGCGACGCCGAGTTTATGGTAGTGTATGCATCATGCCAGTCACGACCGTTCGTGCTTGAGAATATTTCTTGTCTGTACTCTCAAGAAACACACTTGCGTAATAGATAACAGACAAGGCGAAGGCCGCAAACTTGATCCCTTTGAAGTGGGAAATTATCATACAGAGAATAGGGAATGGTACATTGTATAAGTGAATAAAGGGCGGTAACATATAGAATTACAAATGAGAGGCTGTTTAGAAGTCGGATGCCGAAAGCGTAATTTTAATCGGGATATATATTTACGTAGAAAATAAAAATATATAAACCAACAAAACATTACATGAATTTATGTAAACAATAAAATAGAGGAAATGGCTATGTACCTTGTCATTAGACTTCGTTGATAACAGATTAATAAATTTCTGGCACCTAAAATCGGTACTTAGTAAATTCTCACAAATTCGACATAATTTTGAACTTATAAAAAATGTTAAATAGCTCGCCAAAAATCAACTATATTTTGACGCGTATTGCACAGATAATGTAAATGTATTGTTTTATAACGTAAAGCCAGGAAAATATCAATATACAGCCATGATTTATTTATTTTAAATAACAGTTATTAAAGTAAAAACTATTTCAAGCAGATACTAAATTTGATAGGATCCACGCACTTTATTTATCAACAAGTTTGAAACGAAAATAATATTTTTTATCCATAAATTTGAAATTAAACAAATGAGTAGGATGTCTGTAATAATCATTTAAAGAAAAAGCTGTTATGACGTGGCTGTGGAAGATAAAAAGACCTCACTGTATATTTATACAAAAAAGTTTTATTTCTTCTTCTCAGCGTTATTGTTTTCTAATTTTTTGAAATTGGCGGAGTATGCTACCTAAGCCATATCCATTACCCAGGAAAAATCTAGTCACACAACTTTCAAAATAAAATTTCTGGGACGTGCGGATTTGCCAGCGATGTTTTCCATCACCGACAAGCAAGTGTTAACCGAATAACAAATATATACATAAATCCGAAAACACTCATTTATTAGTAGTAATAGCACATGCCTATGCCACACCAGGATTAGGGCCAGGGCCAGTTGATTAATAAGTCTGTTCATAATCCACCGGGTTATCACTGCTCTTCAAAATTACACAGGATCATCAAAGGAATCACTTACCTCCAATCTTATTTCTTAATATCTTTATAATAACTTTCTGGTGCGTGCGGATTTGATCACTAAGTTTATGACCAAATGATAATTACAAATATGTAGATAAATCCGAAAACATGAATTTAGTGGTACATGCCTCCGCCAGGATTTGAACCAATCAGTCGGTTAATAGAATGATTCTTTACTCATGGGGCTATTACTGCTATTGTAGATGAACAAAATATTAGGGGTTAAAGTATGAAACTACCGATTTGTACTGAAAAATTATAACTCGTTTTTTTTCTAAGATGTAACATATTTAAAATGAAATTAATTAAGTCATTTATTTATTAATATATTTACCCTCATTATCTATATATTGCTGCCATCTAATCGGAAGTTTATTTATTCCTTTGCGATAGAACTCTGGGGATCTAGATTCTACAAACTGAAAACATTTTGTACTGCCTCCTGCGAGAAAAAACTTTACCACGTAGAAAATTGTCCAAATCACGAAAAAAATGGTGGTCAGTTGGAGCAAGGTCTGGCGAGTACAGAGGATGACGTATGGTTTCCAACTGCAGTTCCTGTAGATTTACAACGGCTTCTCGTGCAGTGTGACGTCTTGCGTTATCATGGAGCAATAATGGTGAAAATGGATTCACGAATCGGGGCTGTTTCACTGCCAGTTTCGCCATCATTGTTCGAAGTTCGACACAGTAAACATCTGCTGTTATTGCTTTACCAGACCTGAGAAAGCTATAGTGAATAACGCCATGAAGAGACCACCAAAAAGTTACAGTTACCTTTTTATTAGTAAGTTTTGCTTTAGGGCACTGCTGCGGCATTTGACCTGGGGTCAGCCATTGCATTTTTCGCTTATGGTTATCGTAAAGAATCCACTTTTCGTCACATGTTAGAAACTGGATTTAATATTCCTTCATTTCTGTACAGATTCAATAAGGCAATACAAGATTCAACACGCGTTTGTTTCTGCAGATCAGTCAAATCATGAGGCATGCATTTTTTATCTTGTTGATTTAATGCAAATGAGTAAATATTGCAAGTAAGGTAAAGTTAAAACCTTGCTGCTAATTCCTGGATAGTTTGACTCGGATCGGCTTCTAGCATCTCCTTCAATTTAGCGTTATTCACCTGTGTGGGTGATCTTCCACGTGGTTCGTATTTCAAGTTTCCATTACGAAAGCGTTTAAACCAAAAACGCACGATGCGTTCATTAGCAGTCTCCTCTCCAAACGCAGCATTGATATTGCGAGCCGTTTCTGCCGCGTTAGTTCCGCGTCAGAACTCATATTTAAAAGTTACTCGGATCTTCGTAGTAATCATCTTTCCCATCTAAGCTGAATAAAAATAAACCATTGAAATTCTAAAATTTAATTTTACACATTTTTTAAAAGAATAACCTCGTATCATGTGAAAAAAGTTTCACTCGAAAATCTCACACCATGAAGGTTTAATGTCAATCAATTCAAGTATCTATTACTCTAAAACGGCAATTTCATACTTAAAGCCCTATTATTAAAATATTTATGTTACTGTATATTTATATATAAGAAAATTTTATATTTGCGCTTAATCTTATTACTTTAAATGAGCAATCCCTGTACATATATCAGTATATCGTATATTTCGTTTAACAGATCTAACGATCAAATTATGTATTTAGATAAGATTTTGTTTTTTGTGTTTACCAGGATAGGTGTTTTTCTCGAAAAAAAAAAAACACAAACGCCGAGCGAAGGTCATTGAATAATAGAGGTAATAACCAAAATCGAATGAAATCGGAACTTAATCCATATAAAAAAAAATACTTCTGATTTATAAAATATTATCTTTTCATTTTAAGGTTTCAATAGATTATTTTCAATTCCATTATTATCTAGAACAGAGTATCATAAATATTTACAAAATTACATATAGAATTACCAACAAAATATTATAAGTACTTAACGCTACATCTAGAAATAATGAAATGCATATATAAATAATAAATCAAATTTCACATTCCACATACTTTTGGTTAAAATAAGTCGATATGAATAAATAAAAGATGAATCGACTTTATGAAATTAATGTAGCCATAGTTTCAAACGTCATATTCTAACAGCTCTAGTGAATAATATGTTCAAATTACTGCTTTTACTAAATATATATCCAGTTAGATAAACTTGATAACGATAATAAGGCAGTACAAACCGTAGCATTATAGCAGATTGTTCAGATTTCAAAAGAAAACATGCAAGTCCTTATAACTTAGCTTAACGGACGGTATAAAGAAACAGAATGCACGAAAAACTAACTGAAGGTACAGTCGGCTAAATTAGTTGATGTGAGGATCGCCGAAATTGTGATCAATATCTGTAAGCTTGTAGCTCATGTAGAGCATTGTCTATGTTCTTCACTATTATGTCATTATATTTCAAATATAATAGTAACGACTGTGTGTTAATGTGTCATAAATTAAATTGCATTAATTTTATTGTGAAGTTTTAGAATTTAAAAAAAGAGTGGTGCAATATTTTGAAGTTACCTGTAATTTCTACAAGTTGTACATATATTCTAGTAATATTTTACACTTTACGGATTATATAAATGTTGATCTGCAATGATGACCGCCCGGATTATATAAATGTTGATATGCAATGCCATCATTGCAGATCAACATTTATATAATCCGGGCGGTTCCTATCATACTAGTTTAGAATACACTGTAATTTACCGGGTAATTTTAAGGTTTCTCCTGCAATTTGATAAAAAAAACATTGTATGGGACATTTCAGAAACATTGAAGTGTAAAGAGAGTCGAACGAAAGAACGCTTTAATTGCGGGATAGATGATAAAGCGCTTCAAATATAATCATAGCTCTTACGTTTTTTATAGTAGTGTCTGGGTTTTAGGTTAGCGTAGATAAACTCTATGACAGATATTTTATATAATAGTCATATGCTTCCAAAGACACCTTTTTGATATAAAAATATTGACATTATACGTTTACACGTATAATGTACTAAATAAAAAAATTTTTTTGCAGGTACAAAAAAGTCCGAATATTTTTACAGCGATTACTTTTTGCATGTTACTGAATAAAAAAATACGAAGTATATTTTTGTGTCAAGAGATTAGACTATTCGAATAACAGTTCACTAGAGCTCTTAGCCTTTCATTATCAATAAAGATTTTAACAAATATTAGCACTTCTATAACTATTTAACCGATTGGAATTAAAAAAGGACCAGTATAATACAAAACAAACATATTAATTTATTATGCAATATGGATTAATTTTATACTTTAAATATTGTATTAACATTATTTTCTGGATATCTCAACAAATGCGAAGATAAATCAGTCAATGGGTTGTTCCTATAAGTAGTATATGAATAGGCGAGGTGTTTGGCAATAGTTGCTGTCCACGGTTACGTGGCGTATTATGATGTTAATGATAATCTATAGTTAAGCTGAACTGTAGAAAACCCTGTTTACCTCACGACATTGAATTAGGAGAAATAGTTCAGCGTTCATATGAGCATACGCTGTCCTTTCGATAGTAATTTATGGCCCCAATATAATTTTCAGGGCGTATTGGCAGCGTAACTTTTAGTTTTCTATTTTCCTTAAATTTGTCATTATAACAATAAGAACAGAAACGACTTTATTGTACATGTTTTTACTAGTTTTGTTATTTATAAGAAATTTATACAATATTGCATTCTTTGAACGCATTTATGGTTTTAAAGAAAAAATATATACATACTTGTCAACAAATAAAGTTACATCTCAACTTCAACTGAGCGCGAATTATATCGATTCATAAAATAAGGTCTCATAGTAGATTAGTTCATGTCTAAATCTCAGTCATTCATTAAATACATATTTTTTTTCTAGTACCTTCACGTAACGCAACGTCGACAAGTGGAAGTATCGAGCGGACGGCGGTCGGGTCTCCGGTAGCGATGTGTCGCGCGCTAGCACAGGCCGTGCAGGCGGCGAGCCGAGGGCGCTGGCCGCGCTGCCGCCAGCAGCCGAAGCAACGGCCGCCCGCACAGCGCAACTAGCCCTCCGCCCGCCCAGCGAGCCGCCGTCGCTTCCTCTACTTCCGCAATGCGGTTCAAGGAACGCGACTCGCGCAGCCGACTCTCCTTACGCGCCGCACGCCTTCGCCGCCCCCCACTACCGCCACGCGCCTCGCCCGTCGCGCCCGACCCACCTGCCGCCGGCGCCCCGCCGCCCGTGCCTGCCGTGCTGCCAGTGCTCGTTACGCCTGCCACACCCGCTACGCCCGCTACCGCAGGGCGCGCCGCACCACCATTACCACGCTCCTGACTGTCACTCGAGTCGTCGTGTGAATCGCGCCGCGGTCGCTCCGCCGGCGCTTCGCCGCGCTCCGCTGCACGCTTCTTCTTCTCAGAATCATCATCGGACAGATCGGATGAGGAGCAGGAGCCGGCACGTGGCCGCCGGCGACGGCAGTCGATTCGCTGGCGACGTGCGGGAGGCGGGGCGGGTGGCGGCACTCGGGGCGCCACACCACCTTCACCGCCTCCAAATCCGATCGCTTCCGCAGTCTCAAACTTCACCTCATCATCGAGGTTCACCTGCGCAAATAACAACAAATTAGCTTGTATGTAACTATGTATTGGAATCTAATGGTTACCAATCTATCCATAGCTTGGGTTCGTTTAACTTATTGAAAGTCTTTTTCCAATACATTTGATTTAAATACAACCAAATAGCTTACCATTCCATATCTTCAGGAATAAAAAATATAATGATAATTTCGATTCATTATTCTTCCTGTATTTTGACGCCCGTAAATACAACAGTATCTTTTATACGGATTATAAGATCGTATATGTCATTGTTCGTTGCAAAAATCACCGAAAAGATGGTTAATTATCTACGCTCGACGTGGCTAGCATACGAGCCGAGAGCCGAGCGGCAACCTTCTGCCATACGCCTCCCCCGTAGGCGCGCCGGCTGAACGTACCTAAACTGCGGAATGAGACCTCCCTGGTTTGAGAGAGCAATTCGTTCTAAAATTGTACAATATTCGACCATTTTAGTACCAATGTCTGAGGATATTTCCTTCCGATGGCGAGCATTTTCTGTCAATATATCACATAACTGCTCTGTACATAAGCGGCGATCTCATACAAAGGTGACAACAATGAAGTTAAATGCTTCATGGAAAGTTGGATATGTGATTTATCTTTGCTGAAATATGAGCCGAAACTGCCCCAAATATCTTTAGAACTGAAAGTTGCTAGAGATCTGGAAATCAAGACCTCTTAAAATCTTGACGACGGTAGTGGTTTATAAATTGCGGTACCACAAAAAAAAATCGTCTTTGCGAAACTACTATTTTATGTTTAACATACTGTATGCAATATAGAATATATAATTAAAAAATAATTTGAATTTTCAAAATGTTGAGACATATAGCTAACAAAAAACTAATTAATCAAAAATATTATGCCTTAGCTCAATCAGTCATAGGATATTGTATTACCATATGGGGTGGAGCAAATAAAACCAAGTTCCTTGAGATAGAAAGATGCCAGCGTTGTCTACTTAAAGTAATGTACTTTAAACCTTTTACATTTCCCACACATGAACTGTACTCACTGTGTCAACTATTATCAATAAGAAAATTTTATGTACTACAAGTTATTTAAAAAAAACAAAACTCTACCTTATAAACCTAAAAGTAAAAATAAAGCTAAAAGAAGGAAAGAAAAAGTGGCTCATTGTACTCGTAAAAAATCAAAATTTGCAATGCGTTAATATGAAGCACAATCTACTTATCTCTATAACAAAGTCAATGAAAATCTCGACATTTATCTTCTGCGGTTACGTGAAGTTAAAGAGAAAGTATCTACCTGGTTGAAAGGTCTAAGCTACAGTGATGCGGAAGTACTTATTTATTAAATAACACAATCGTACAGTTTTACCAATGAAGGTAAAATGTTTAAATTCAATATATTTTTCCTACATTAAATCCCAAATGTTGTTGTGATATTCTTCTATTTTGAGGTGTGTTTAGTAATAACGTAAGTTATGAAAGAGCAGGTCTGTCTGGCACAAACATTATTTGCTTAATAAGCAGTCCTCCTAATAATGTTTGTAAACTCAATTTTTGTTAACGAAATAAAAACATTTTCATTTCATTTCACTCATAATAAAAAAATATATATACCACGTTTAGCGGCAGAAACAGCATCGGGGACAGCTCAGAACCTTGTGGGACGCCAGTACTGTTTTACATGTTTTTAACGTAAGTGCTTTTAGGCATCTTGTGATACAAAAAGACTGCAACCTATTTGCACAAATACGATAGCAACTTCGATATAATAATTCGCTGCCCGTTTGAAAGCTTTCGCTGTTTTGGTTAGCAGGTAATGTCTTACCTATACGCGCATTTGTACCCAATTAAAAATAAATAAAATAAATACCCTAAAGATTACTAGCACAACATCGACCATGGCTAAAGGCTTATTGAAGATTCCTGATTAGCGATCGTCATGCTATTCCAGGTCCATGTCATACGGGGTTAACACTGATTTTTTTACCAGCCATAATTGGCCATTAAGAAAAGTTGCCAAAGAAAAATTTATTTCAATTTCGAATTGAATTGTTTAATTATATTTAATTAAATTACTAAATTTTGCCTTCCGACATTGTATATAAATAAAAGGGTTATTTCTATACAACAGCAGAAAGCATACAAGATTTAAAGTAGTTACCTTAACCAATGTACATGTGTTAGCAGCAGAGATGCAAGATACCGTACACCCTGCAGCTAACACAGCAACTCCTATAGAGGTCACTGGTAACCCCACTCACTCACAAGAACACAAAAACCCTCAAAGGAATTGTTATGTGACTGCAGTTTTCTGTACTAAGATGACGCAGAGGTACTTCCTCAGTCGGGCTGTTTGATGCGCCCTGCCTCTCTTAAAAACACCCAGACCACAGACAAACAGATATTCTCATGCATACGATTGTTTGTCCTGTGTGGGAATCGAACCCACGAGCATTGCTGTTAAAGTAGCACTGCTATCCACTCCGCCACCTGGATCGTTCTTTTTTGTCAGTAACTATGTTGTTGGCCCCTGTGGACCGTTACTACGTCACCGGAAAGGACATGCGGGCGTGAGGCGCCACAGCCTGAAAAAGCAAGAAACCGACTGCTTAAGAGCTCCCGAGAGGGGTCGAACATTGGCTTCGTCGCGGCTAAAAATCGAATACGCGGGTTCATGGCTGAAGGGCCTATGAGGAGAGGCGCCCAGGTACCTGAGCTACTCAGTACCTGGCGTATCGTGCAGAAGTCCTAACTCTCCGCACTCGGATCCCCCAAGTGCGGTGTATATGTGGAGTGTTGCGGTCGGGGTCGGAGAGGTAGGGGGCATTCGCAACCGTAATTGGCAGCCCCTCAACAATAAAAATGTTAACAGGTTCCTACATCATTCCGTTTTTTATTTTCTATAAACTTCCAGTGTTATCCACGTATACAAGTAGACACGTATTGAAGAAACATGTTTCATTTCTTTGGATAAAAATGAATTAATAATGCTACGTGATCGCGAAAAGTCACGTCAGTATCAGACACAACTCGGAAGCATACAGTTTCAGAAGTAAAACTGGTATACCGCTCGGTCTACTAGAATTATGAACTTCGTAAAAGGAGAACTCGCGGTAGATAGGTTGTTACGCCATTCAGCTCTTTGGCATTAAATTATCGCAAAACGAATTAGTTAAATTCCATTATCTCCATCGTTCAGGGTAGTGTTTGAAGCATTGATAATTGTTGGCGGTTGCATCGAGCTTTCTATCTTGTGGCTCAGTGATCCGGCTCAAAGGACCATTAACCCTTCGAAACCCGGGTGGTCATATATGACCGCGAAATGTATGGGAAAACGTATATAACGGGTTCTGACTGGTCACATGTTGGCGGTTGCATCGAGCCGCCAGAGTGGACTGTATATTAGGGTGTTCGATGTTTCCGACATAAACACGGCGAGGTTTCTTGTTCTTGAGACTGGCTGAGGTTAGGAGAGAGGCTTCTTATTTTTCTGAGACGTCCGCTGATGTTGCTCTCGATCGGTAGAATGACGAATCTGCGGCGGGGCACCGGTATTTCTATGCGCGCGTCGGCGTGCCGCTAGTTACTCGGCTGGCCATACAACGCGCGTATAGAATTACGGCGTTGTTCTCTCCGCCTTGACCTCTCTCCACACCTCACCCCTCCGAAATCTCGTTTGTTCATTCATACTATTCATTTACAAAGTTTTCTTAATTCTAATAACTTAATTTTACATTCATATTCTACTTATCCTAAGCATTTATTTCAATACAATAACTCTACATATTTATATTTACTTATGCTAAACACTTATTCGATACAGTAACTCTCTATATGTATATTTCCTTATGATAAGCATTTATTCGATACGGTAGCTATATATTTACATATACACGTGGTCATTTTATTTCGCTCATAACACGTGGTCAATTTGTTTCACTCATAACACGTGGTCAATTTGCGTACAAGTGTTTTCGTCGTGAACATTTCTCCCGCCGTCGCCTTGCGATTATACTGGTAGCACGACGATCTTCTTTGTCGGCCGTCTCAGCGTGTGTCCCTTGCTGGTGACGACGTCGACCACTTGAACTACGCCGTCCTTGCCCGGGTAGGTCTTCGCCACGCGTCCTCGTGGCCAGATGTTCCGCGGGAGGTTCGGGTCGCAGATGTCTACGATGTCTCCGACGGCAGGGATGACTCCAGTGCTGAATGGCTCCTGCCGGTTTCGGAGTACCGGCGTGTACTCCCGCACCCAGCGTCGCCAGAAGCAGTCGGCGAGTAGTTCAGCGCGTCGCCAATGCTGACGGGCGTCGGTGTCGTGCTCGTTGAAGGTGCCCCGAGCCGGCACATGACAGTCGGGCCCGATCAGAATCAGGTTCGGAGTCAGCGCTGGTGGGTCCTCTGCCGTTACCGCCACATGACTGAGAGGGCGGAAGTTCACCGTCGTCTCCACCTCTGCCAGCAGTGTGTGCAGTGTCTCGTCGCTCGGGTACCGCTCGTGCAGCGTGGCTCGCAACGCCTCCTTCACCGTTCGCACCATGTGCTCCCAAACCCCTGCCATAAAGGGCGCGGCAGGGGGGCAGGAAGCGCCAGCTGATTCGGCGTGCTGCAGCTTCGTTCTTCACTGCTTCGGAGAGCTCGCGGTCTGCCCCGCGGAATGCTGTGGCGTTATCGCTCCACAGCTCCGTAGGGCATCCCCGCCGAGCTATGAAGCGGCGGAAGGCGTTGATGGCGGAGTCCGTATTTAGAGAGGTGGCGACTTCCAAATGCACCGCTCGTGACGTCATGCAGGTGAAGAGCGCGACGTATCTTTTCTCCCGGTGTATTCCCACCGTGACTTCGAAGGGCCCGAAGTAGTCCAACCCTGTAAAAGTAAAGGGCCGGACGTGGTGTGCTAAGCGTGCGGGGGGTAGGTCACCGGTGGATGGCGTCGCTGGCTTCGCTTTTCTTAGTCGGCAGACGGCACAGCAGGCGATGACTTCTTTAACGGCTGGTCGGATTTTTCTATGTACATTCGTGGACGTAGTTCATTAACCACTATCTCGGTGCCTCCGTGGTGAAGTTTTTCGTGTACGTGAGCTATGTACAGTTTCGTGTAAGCGTGCTTCCCATGTAGTACGGCCGGTCGCACCGCTTCCACTTTTAAGTTTGTGGCCGCGGCTAATCTGCTTCTAAGTCGTAAAATACCGTCTTCATCTACGTACACGCTTAGCGCGGCCAGACAATCGGTTTTATCCGGTGTCCGGTCATCCTGTATTCTTTTTATTTCGTTTCCGTAGCTGTCTTCTTGTGAGGCGCGAATCCACGGTTTCTCCGCTGCGAGTAGGCAATGCGCCTCTAACACGACGAACTTGCTCTTCTCCGTAGGCTTAGTGGTGGATTTGGCTCGCTTGCAGGCGCGTGGGGTTGTCGGTTCGTTCCAGCCTCCGTCTCGTTTCGCACGCATTCGCTTGCGACGTATAGCGGCTAACAGCTGTTTTTCGGGTTCGGAGAACTTTCTTCGACAGAGGTCGATGAATTGCAGCGCTCTCGCCGTCGCTCGCAATAGCCTCGTCCAACTGGAGAAACGCTCGATGCCTGGAAGGTGCGCTTGTTGTGGTAGTCGTAGAAGTGTGTAGCACTTTTCTTTCTCCTCGCCGGTCGCGGGAATTTAGACCTTATTTTCAACGGGCCAAGTCGACTCGGCTTGATACAAGAACGCCGGTCCCTTGTACCATCTGTGCTGCGCGTTGAAGTCGGTCGGCGTAGCTCTAGTCGCGTCGTCTGCTACGTTGTCGGCTGACGGCAACCACCTCCACTGGTCTTTTCGGGTCGACTCTTCTATTTCTGCTAGTCGGTGCGCTACGAATATTTTGTACGTGCGGGGCTCGGCGCGTATCCATGCCCGAGCGGTGCGTGAGTCACTCCAATAAGTTTTCGTAGCGATCTCTAGTTGTGTTCTTCTGCGACCGATCTGGCTAGACGGACGCCGAGGACTGCGGCCTGGAGTTCCAGTCTTGGCACGGAGATGGGCTTCGTGGGTGTAACTTGATTCTTCGCTGCGGCTAACGCGACATTGAAGCTTCCGTCCGCTCGCTGCAAGCGCCAGTAGATTGCGGCTGCATACGTTTCTTCGCTTGCATCGACGAATGCGTGTAGCTCGTAGCGGATAGCCGGCTCTACGTCGTAGCACCTAGGTATGTTCAAGTCGCTTAAGTCGTGCAGCTATTGAAGCCATCGGCTCCATCTTCCTTGCAGCTCCGGCGGTATTGTCTCGTCCCACCCCGTCTTGTAGCGCCACGTGTCTTGCATAATACGCTTCGCCGGCGTAGTCATTGGTGACACTAAACCCAGCGGGTCGAAAATCGACATAATTATGCCGAGCGCTTCGCGTTTCGTCGGCGCGCGTGTATCATTGAGTACTTCCGACGGAGCTCTTCTGGTGTTGAGGCGAAAACGTACACAGTCGCTGTTCGTGTCCCATAGCAGTCCGAGCGTCTTTCCTAGCTCGCTCCCGCCGATGGGGACCGTCGTTCGTTCTGCACATTCGGTGATCTCGCTAGTGGCCTCTTTGTCGTTCGTAGCCCATCCGCGTAGCTCGAACCCAGCTTGTCGATGCACGTGGTTGACCTCTCTGACGATTCGTTGCGCTTCAGTTGTAGTCGGGAAGCTCTGCAAGTAGTCGTCTATGTAGTGGTTTTTCTCGATCGCCCTCGCTGCCTCCGGATACTCTGCGGCGTGTTCTCTTGCATTTCTATTCTTGATGTTCTAGTCTTGATGTACAATATTACGGAGGTCATTCGATACTCCTCCGGTTCCCCTTCCCGTCGGCTGCCCCTCCATAGGAAGCGGAGCACGTCCCTGTCTTCATCGCGTATCTTGATCTGCATGAACATCTCCTTTATGTCGGCCGATACAGCGATGTTGTGTAGACCAAACATCATGATGACGCCAGGCAAGGACTGCAGTAGGTCCGGTCCGGGTAGCAGCATGTCGTTGAGACTACGGCCGTGTGATTTAGCTGCGGCGTCGTGGACCATGCGAATTTTCGGCTTCTCCGGATTGCAGACGGCGAAGTGAGGTAGGTATCACGTTCTCACACTAGGTGGCGCTGTTGCCTTTTCAGCGTCGTTCGACGTCAGAAGATTATTCATTCTTTCGTTGTATTTCGCCTTCAAATTTTCATCGCGATCAAGTTTCTTCTCGAGGCTGTGCAGTCGTTTGAGCGCGTCCGGACGATTGTTAGGTATTTGTGAATTCTGCTCTCGCCATAGTAGCCCTATTTCGAATCTGCAGTCGGGCAGACGTCGGCTCTTATCTTCCAATATTCGGAGAGCTTGTTGTTCGGGGTCGCTTTCTTGCTTCCTAGGCTCGATTCGACAGCGACTCTAGCGCGTAGTACTTCTTCATCATGTCTTCCATGGGGTCGGCCGGCTCTATCTTGCTAAGATGAACGCAGCAGAACGTTGCAGGCGTTGTTTGTGAGGTGTAGCCGTGTAACACCCAGCCCAGGAAAGTCTTCGAAGCCACATGTTGATCTCGCCGACCTTCCCTAATGACACGTGACACGATCAGCTCCCAATTGTCTTGACCGATGAGTATCTTCGGCATGGCTTTGGTGTACAGCAGCTCGTGTTTGATGTCTTTCAGGTGTAGGCAGTTTCTCACTTCTCGCTCAGTGATAGACTTCGTCGTGATGACTAGGCTAGATACTGTATGTGCGTTGTTAATTTTCAGTTCTACTTCCCTGTGTTGGCCTTTGATAAGAACGTTCACCCTCTTGCTCTTGTCGTGCGCTATTTCCGCCCCGCTCACGCCTTGTACCCACATCGGTTCGTTCGGTCCGTCGAGTCCGAGTGTGTTGGCGAGTGAAGAGTCGATTATCGTGACAGTGCTTCCTTCGTCGAGTAGCGCGTACGTTTGCACCGTGGCGGCGGCTTGAGATAAGCGTGGCTCGATACAGTCGCGTCGGTCGCTGCCTGCCTTATTGCCAAGGCGATTACTTGTTCATTCTTCTCGGTCGTCGGCTGCGTTGGCGCGGCTACGTCTACTTGCGGCACCCTCTCATGGTGTAAAAGGCGATGATGTCGCATAGAGCAGCCGTTGACACCGCAGGGCTTGGCTTTACATACGGAGCGGCGATGCTTGTACGTAAGACAACAGAAGCAGATGTGGCTCTTCTACGTAACTTCCCAGCGCTCGTCAGTGCTCGCGTTAGTGAATCGCGAGCACGCCGGTAGTTGGTGGTTTTCTCGGCAACACGGACATGATGGCGGTTTTTCTTCAGCGGGTTTTTTCTTAGGTTCCGTCGTGACGTAGGTACGTTCGATTTTCTTCCTGACGCTCCTATTGTCCCTGTTCTCCGATGTAGGCTCGGGCAGTGCGTACGGAGCGCTGTTGTCGGCTTCATTATTGAGAAACTGTGCGATGTTCTTCAATTCGGGAGTGTCTCTTCGTTGGGCCGCGTAGTCGTACCACTTGTTGCGTAGGATCGGAGTGAGCTTGTTGACGATGAGCCGTAGTACCACAGGGTTATGTAGATACTGCGGCCGCTCCAACATCTCGATCATGGCTACGGTATTGGCGACGCGGTTCACGAAGATGCACAAATCGCGTGGGTTCTCGGTGAGTCGAGGTAGCGTGTTCATTTTTTCCATTTCATTTATAAGCAGGACGTCGGGTCTTACAAATCTTCTTTCCAACGAGTTCATGACGTCTTCTTGTTGAGGCTTACTTATGAGGAGGGCGCCGACTTATTCCAAGGAGACTCCATGTAAGCTGTTCCTTATTCTGGCGACATTCTCGCCCGCCGTTAAACTCGATGCAGACTCGACGAATGCTGCTTTAAATGGTAGCCAGTCGTGGCACTAACCGCTGAACGGAGGCAGGTCTGGTATGAATTTCTTTCTGGATTTGCTCGTATGGATGGCTTCTGCAAACGCGGCGGACAGCGTTGTGACTATCGCGGAAACTTGTGGGGGCTGCTTCGTCTGCCGCTCGTGTGTCTTCTCAACACGGGCGACTAGCCCTTGTTCGTCCTCGTTGATGCGACGTTCCTTTGTTGTCGTATTCTGCTGGGCCGTGAGTGCGTTGATGTCTTCATCCATAGGTGGCACCCGGTTCTCGGGTTCGGGTTGGCGATTAAACCAATCGGAGGTTCGTTGCGGCGCTAAGTCGTTTTCCTCTTCAGACTCGGATGACTCAGCTTCTCTTCTCGCTCGCCCGATTTTTACTAAATGTGTTTCGGCGCGGATACTCTGTAGTTCCAGCTCGGCTAGCCTATCTCGTTTATTTATTCATACTATTCATTTACAAAGGTTTCTTAATTCTAGTAACTTAATTTTACATTCATATGCTACTTATCCTAAGCATTTATTTCAATACAATAACTCTACATATTTATATTTACTTATGCTAGACACTTATTCGATACAGTAACTCTCTATATTTATATTTCCTTATGCTAAGCATTTATTCGATACGGTAGCTATTCATTTACATATACACGTGGTCAATTTGTTTCACTCATAACACGTGGTCTATTTGTGTCACTCATAACACGTGGTCAATTTGTGTACGAGTGTTTTCGTCGTGAACAATAATAAATAACTCTCACATGTCAAGTCATTAATGAGACAAAAAGACTGCTAACAGAACAGCAGATCATCAGGTTTACAGTTACACCGTGTAAATAGTAGATAGGAAAAGGGTATAAAAGGCAAGTGTCACATTTACTGAGCATACGCTTAATTTACTCGGTGGCTCAGTCGTGAATGACGCGACTTTGACACCAACGCTCGTGGGATCGATTCCCACACAAGGCAAACATGTCTATTTGTATGCCTCCCGACGTAGTATAAAAAAAAAGTATACACCGTTGCCCGCTGAATGAGTGGTTTGGCGTATTATTATGTAACGGTTTATCGTCACCAATAATCATAGCTGGATCTAAATTATCTAAAAATGCTCCAATTAGTGCAATCTAGTGGTTTTGAGGCACACCATGCACAGCATGCCGCTATATGTCGCTCCAAATAAAAACCTTTTAATTACGGAACTTTAAAAATTGGCAAAATACCTAAAAAAAATATACAATTTCAACATAGAGTTTTAAAATAATTCTTTAAACAGATTTAAATCGGAGAAGCTTCTAGAAATTGAACGCTTAGCGACCTCTTTTTAATATGTGTTATAAAATCGTTCATCGTTCTAAAATCGACTGGACTAGCCCGAATCGTTCGCTCAGAACGGAGTGATATCTTTCTTTGCTTGGGTAGACATAGCCGGGGACGGTCGTATTGGTATCTTCTCTGTGCCAACTTATAGATGCCAACATAGGTTCTTAAAATACATCGGCTAAATATAGCCGAAACTATTGTCGCGAGTGCCTTCTAGTCAACAGCGACGCCTGAGCAAAGAGTAACTCTATTATTTGGAATTGGGGTTCCTCCATACGGGTGGAGACGCTGATGAGCTGACAATCCCGCGCTCCACGGGCGAGTGGCAGCTGCGACTCCGCCACATCGCACCTCGCCAACCGCGAACAACGGCGTGCCCGGGCGGTCTCTGATAGAAAAGTTCTCGAGAGTAAACGTGGCGGAAACCACGACCTTACCTACGACCCCTAACGTCTGTATTTCTTCTTTTTCATTAAACTCTTGTTGGTATTTACATCGCCTTTTTTTCTTCTCACGTAAATACCGACCCTCCTTGCTCCCGGAGCTCTAAGGCTGCCTGTTATATTAGTATCTGAGAGTGGGTACGCACCTTGATAAGATTATCAGCAAGCTGTGCAGGACGCGGCGCGGAAGGTGGGGAGGCCTGTGCACGTGCGGCCAAATGCAGTCGGCCTTCAGAGCGCGAGCCACGTCGCGCGTCGCCTCCGCGCGTACCTCCGCTACCCGCCACGGCGGCTTCTTCGTCGTCTTCTTCCTCGCGAACTATACTACATTTGCGCGACCTCTAAATTGGAATGCGATCTTTTATTTAATAAATTCTTCACAGACAAACAACGATATGTAACACATTTATACAAATTTAAATCCCAACTAAAGTTATTTATTTTACATACCAAGATTATATTTTAAAAAAAGCCGAGTCCGACGGCGCGCCGAGGGTCCGTAAAAAATATTTTCGCAAAACAAATACTTTGTGATGTAAATATAAATTTTCAGTTTCGTGCAACATGACATTTCTTCTAGCCAAATTTCATCTATCTATAACTTCACGCCAAATCGTGGGTGGGTAGAAAGGACCTATGATTGGGCAACTACAGGTATTTTGCTAAGTTGAAACGAAATGTTTGATTTGTATGCAGAAAAGTCTTACAATTTTGATCCCGTTTTTGACAATTATGTCAACAACTATTCTAAAATATTTAAAAATGTTTGCAGAGAACTACCATTTATCTTATTTCGACCTAATTTGTTCAGTTACCCACAATTTTGGTGATGATAATTATAAAGCAACTTCTCAACAACACAAAAACCCTAAAAAATAAATTAATGATTTTGATTAGAAAAAATAAAGTAATAACTATAAATTGATAATTTTTATAATAAATTTAAAAGCCCAATATTTCTAAAACGGTTAGGTTTAGGTATAGTGTTTCATGGTCAGATCAGTTAGTAATGATGGGAACTACAACCCCCTAAAGTATTTTGATTCACTTAACCGGCAACCCTGTATACCATTTAATATGTATAGGGGTACAAACCGGGGGAACGTCCTGCGGCGTGCGTGGCGCTGTCGTCAGCGTGGGAGGGGCCAACAGCGTGCGGCCGCCGCTACCACCGCGTGCGTTGTTCATCGTCACACCGCCTACGGCGCCCGATGTCACCCCCAGCGCTTCTGGCCGCCGAGCACCACCCCGCGCCTCCTGCCTGTGTACATAACGCCCGTCATAACTATAATAAAGCTCTGGTTATTCATCGCGGCATATGAATTGGTTAGTTTGTTTTTTGTTGCTTTATTTGTCGCCAAATACAAATTGTACCGAGTGTAAACACCACAGATGGCCCTTTATGGAGGACTGATTACCTGTCGCTAAACAAAAACAATAAATAAACATCATCGAATAAAATATTTGTTATAAAATTGAATTAAACAGTAAACTTCTTTAGGCACATTGGGCACTTTTAGAATGGGAAAAAAGCACTGAACTCGCGTGACCATGACGCTCAGATACAATAATAACCATTAAATAAATTAAAAATTATAAATAATAAAAACCTAAACCCAACAATAATGTCTGCAAGTTTGTGAAGTTAAGAAGTTTTCACTTCTGACGTACAGTCCTACGACTGACAGTCTTTTTTATTTTATTTAGCCAAAGCTATGTAAAAGTACGTCCTGCTTAAATTAAAGTTTCAATTTAAAGCTAGTAATTTAAGGCTAAGATTAATCTACCGCGAGCAAAATGGTCACGTTTTATCACTGAACTCATCTGAGTTCAGGAGCCTTAAAAACAGGCAAATGTATATTAAAAAACATGAATGTTAAAGAAGCCAGATTTGCTTGTAAGTACCTAGTTGTGGCGCTCACTTCTGTCTGTCCCTGACAAACAGACAGACAGACAAAACTTGTAAAAAATTTCATTTTGGTATATGTACCGTGTATACATCCATATGCATTTAGTAAAAAGCGGTTATTTTAATATTACAAACAGACACCCCAATTTTATGATTATATATGATTGACTTTTTTTTATACCACTAAGGTGACAAACAAGCGTACGGCCTGCCTGATGGTAAGCAGTTACCGTAGCCTATGGACATTTGCAACACCAGGGGCCTCACTCTTGCGTTGCCGACCCTGTAAGAACTTCTTCACGCCTTTCTTGAAAAACCCCATACTGTAGTCCCTTGGGAAAACCTCGGCAGGGAGCTCGTTCCACAAAGCTATGACTGTGCTAATGCTATGCATACGTCTTTAAGAACATTTCGTGAGGAGCCCCGATCACTCAACCGTACGCCAGATCCAGGCACTACATATCTTAAGGTCTTAAGTATGCAAATCAGCTTCCTTACTCTGGCTGTGACGTGATCAAAATGTGAGTGCCAAGATAGTCGCTGGTCGACCACAACTCGCAAGTATTTTGTTTTATCAGTCTTTTGTATAATAGGACATTCACAATCACAAGGAGTGGTGTTCAGGTCACAAGAGTGAATTCTTACTTTAAAACCTGCTTTGGGCTGTGTACGGCTTTGGATACTGTAGCAAATGTAGTTGGTTTTTGTGGTATTTAAAGTATGTTATCCTTTAACCAGTTAGCTACTATTCTCAAACCATGTTCTGTATTTTATTTTACAGCGGCCCAGTTTTTACCAGCGAAAACGACAGCTGTATCGTCGGCGTAGGAAACAAATTTGGGCTTTATCGATTATAAGACTACAGAGGTCGTTGATATTTATAAGAAAGAGTGTAGGATCCAGTACACTTCCCTGTGGCACACCGTACGATACAGCAACATCGTCACTAGTATATTGATCTATCTTTACCCTCTGCATTCTCTCAGAGAGGTAATCAACAAAGAGAGAGAGTGCTGTATTTCTTTCCAGTTTGTGTACAAGAATTGGGACAGAGACGGTGTCAAAGGCTTTTTTGATATCTAAAAATACCGTTAAATATTTCTGTCCCTTGTCTACCTTTTCAGTTACCAACTTAGTAAGAGCAGTTACTGCATCTTCAGCAGACATGTGTGACAGTATCTACATCCAAATTGTGAATGGGACAATAATTTATATAGGCTACTTTTATTTTTGAAATTTTATTTATTTTTATTAAAATAAATAAATAATAAAAAAATAACTACGAACGTCGACGAAGTCGCGGGCACAGCTAGTTATTAATAAAATTAAGGGATTCATAAGGTTTACTTTTAAGATTAATTAATTCAATGTTATCGTTGTGAGATTTATTACTGTAAGTTATAGTTTTTATATTTTTCCACAGAAGTTTGTTATTATTAAGGGATTTAGCTATTATATCGCTTTCGTATTTCCGTTTAAGTTTTTTAATTAGATTAGTACAATAATTCCTGTATATATTATATGTTATTTTTGATGTTTCGTTGTGACAATCTTCCCGTAATTGCTTTTGCAGTGAGTTCCTATTTTTAATACATCGCAGGATGCCAGGAGTAATCCAGGGCTTCATGGTGCGTTGACATTTAGGAACTTTAATGTTTGAGGTATTAGCTTTTATAAATTCACTAAGTTCTGCTGTCAAACGGCAAATTATTGTAGTAGGGTCATTACAAAGCCGTAATTCACTTAGGTTTTTTTGTTGAAAATCTTTAAGAGCATTTGCATAATCTATTTTTGTCTTAGTTTTAATTATAGGAGGTTGCGGTTTAGATTTGGAGAGAGAAAGAAGAGTAGTGAAGTGATCTGTGATAGTTGTTTGCAAAATCGCTATGAATGCTGAGTATTTACTTTTGTTGATCTTAAGCGTGAAATGATCCAGACAACTTTTCTCCCTAGTAGGTAGAATATGACCAGCGAGAATACCATATACAGAGAGCGAGTTTAAATAGTTTGTTCTATTATTATATTCATGTCTTGGTTCGCTGGATTTGGGCGCAATATTAATGTTGATATCACCCGCACCTATAATATTTTTTTGTGATGCTAGTTTATCAAGATGTGAGCAAAGTGAGTTTATAAATCCGTCAGCGTTGGTATTAGATGGAGAGCGGTAAATACAAAGTATCATATATCTGTTTACGTCCAGTTGTGTGAAGTGAAGATTGAATAAGTTTTATTTCTTTGACTTTAGGTTGTAATGACTTTTTGATATATACTACTACTCCATCGTTTTGATTCAAGTGGAACGTAGTAGAAAAGACGTTGTAATTATTAAATTGTGGTATACGTTTGTTCAAGCTAAGCCTACATTCCGTTAGAACTAGAATATCAGAGTGGGTTGGGAGGGAGGATAATGTAAGCAGGAAGTCGTCGAAGTTACAAAATATACTGCGTATATTTTGGGAGATTATTGTAAGGTCGCTTTCTTTTATCATCTTTTCAGATGATAGCTTAGCACAGTCACATTCAACTGCATGAGCAATTTCGACACTATCTATTACGTTCAAATTGTAAATTGTTTCAGCTATTCAATATAATAGTATGTAAAACGAAAGTGTGATATGCAGTTATAGCGTTAAACAAAGTAAGTTTACCTAATTCATGTATGTTGAATAAACACTGTATGTTTTATTTATGATGTTTATTACGAACGCCAAAAAGAAATTTAAAGGTTTCACTACTTCTTATATTTGTTATTAAATAAACTTTAATTTCGTTTTTATTTTAGAAGATATTGAGGTTTTCATTACTGAGTCTATTTCATTGCGGCCCAGTGTAAATCACTTCTTAAAATGGAATGTTTTCAACTTGCCAAAATGCAAAAGCATCTAGCCTATTATTTATATTTTCTATCGGACCCGATAGATATTGTCCTGCTCGAAAAAAAATCATAGAACCCAATCGAAGTACCACTTACCGGGTCTAGTTATGAATCTAATCCACTACAAAACACGGGCACGAAGTTTCATTAAAATCGGCCCAGCCAAAGAAGTTCAGTGACGTAGACACGTACAGAACAAATACGTATATGTAAAGATATGAACCTGCTTCTAGAGCATCGCGACAATTCAGTATGTTAGGGTTTCAAATTTGACCTACTTTTTATTCTTACCTTTTGGACCTCAATTTTCTCTCGGCCAACAAGAAATATGTAGCGGTAATATGGTTGTATTCATTTTTTTCTAGTGCTTCTAAAATCTGTTCTTTTGTACCTATAGTGCCATTAACCATTCTTTGAATAATGGCAGAGCGGTCATCTTCTGAAAGTTGCTCTTTGGTCACGAGAGGAGTGTCAAAATCTTGAATAGTGATACCTTCCCCGGCTGTTACCCAAGGATCGGTAGAGATTTCATATAACGTTGCCCGTTTTTCAGGTTCTCGGAGTAACATTCTTCCTATTAACCTAGTAAACAAATAAATAATTACAATTTATTTGAAGATCATTTAATTATACATTATGCATGATTTTAGCGTCTGATTTACTTGTGAGATTAGTCCTTGGATTTTACATATGGCAACACTGAAGGTTACATAGGAAACTTATGTACGTTTCCGAAAACTCGGAAACCGATAGTTGGCTGTGCGCCTTGACAACACGTCGCCTAGATCGTAAGCCGTCTGAATACAAAGTGGTAGCATAGACGTTAAAGCAGCCCGACTCGGAAAGAACTTCCATTTCATTGAAAACCGCATAGTCTCGCCAGGGAGCTAACCTCCATTTCATAGAAAACCGCATAGTGAGCAACAGCTCCCCGGTGAGACTTTATGTTCCTGCGAGTGAGTGAGGTTACTAGTAAGCTTCTGGAAGTTGCCTATAAGCAAAGTAAGATGGGGCGCTACAACAAAGAAAACGAGTCTAAACAGGACATGTAGAGCCGAACAACTATCATGTTACAGCAATCGGACGGAGCTGTATAAGTAAGCAAAGTGTTCATGAGAGTACATCCATTACACGATTCTGATCCGAACAGACAACAAAAACGTAGCAACCTACATTTCCAAAGGAGAAAATAAATCTCCAAAATGTTTACATCTAAACAGAGAGAAACTCGAAGTAGCGCAACATAACTACGAGTAGATTCATGTCCTCTAACGATAGTTACACACCTCCAGGGGAGATACAATCTAGTGGCCGACAGTCTGACAAGATTGAAGACAAACACTAAAATTAATATAATAGACCAGAATATGAGAGGACGACAATAGGGAATATGCACGAAAAATTTTTAGAACAGATTTTAAAAGAGGAGAAATAGACAGGAAGGTTTCGCAAAGTAAAATTTTTTCTACTTTAATTAGTTTGCGAGATAATGCTGTTTGAAAGTGGCATTTCATCACGTGACCTGAAAACTCTTCATACTAAAATGCTGCAAATGACGTAACAAGCCGTGTGGCTATAAAAAAATGTATAGATTTCATCTAAATATTAGCTGTATTTCCCAATTCAAGCATTCACGTTGATGCTGTCATAGTAAAACATGTTCATAATACGACAAAGATTCAAATTATGAAGTTTTTTTTATTATAGAAACTGTTAGATTTTTTACAATTTACTTTTATACTTTTAACACCTAAATAAACTAAACTATAAAAAAAACTACAAAAACTATAAAGTACAAAAACGCGTTTTTTTTTACTTTTTATATAATAATTGGGCGGTTTAAAACGAAAAATAAATTTTACACATATTCCCCTATTATAATCAAGAAGTACGAGCACCTACCGCAGAGTTTGAAACAACAATCTCAGTTGCATTCTTTCTCCGCCCTTGTAGCCTGTAGAGAGCGTTGAATCCTCCGTTCGAAATCTGGAATCTTCAAGCATCTAATAGACCTTCAGTCAAAGAAACCACCAGCAGTCGTAAAAAGTTATTATTGCGGGTATGGTGGGATGGGACTGATTAAATCTAGTAAAATCCTGATATCAAGGAACCAACTGCTTGTAGAATCATGTACGGGAAAATATATGTTTATATGCTACGTTATGCTATGTTCGGCCCTAAAACTGCTTCAGTGAAAAAGGCAAGCAGGGTAGCGACTATCAAATGCTGGGTCGCCTAGCGTTAATCCCGTTATATGACTGAAAAAGCTCATCAACTTGACACAAGTTCTGATAATGCTTGGCGAAATCTAGCCACCTTGTTCATAACCCACTGTAGGGAGGGTTAACGAGTCGACTCCAACTTATTTTACTTTTACATCGTCAGCTGGATGAGGAAGCTGTCCCGAGAAGCAAACGTGAGTCGCTACAATGGTAAATTCAGAGAAGTAGCAAATACAGAACAATGACGAAATAATGGAATATGAAAACTGGAAGAGTAGAGACACATTTTTCAGACATTATTTCAACGCGGGGCACAGAGCTTTACTAGTGCGGCATGATGCTAGAGAGCGGATGCGGGCATGGGTAATCTCACAAGCAGGTTAAACTTCTACCATATAAACAAAAACGGTGTTATTAAAATGTAGCATAGTATTATTTACCTTTTGCAAGAATTTGATATATGCGGTGGGATAGTGTACTTGCAATCCATGATCATCGTTAATGTTTCACTGTCGTTGGCTTCTTGGAATGGTGCTTGACCACAGACTAGCATGTAAAGAATCACTCCCAAAGACCAGACATCTACTGCTGGAGCGTCATAAGAATCGCCTAACAAGATCTCTGGGGCTGAATAAGCTAAAGATCCGCAAGAAGTTTCTAACTTTTGCCCTGGACAAAATTTATTGCTAAAACCAAAATCAGTCAATTTCACTATACCTAATTTTTCAAAAAAAACTACATTTTCTGGTTTTAAATCCCGATGTACAACGTGTAACCTGAAATGGAATGACTTATTATTATACATAGTATAAAACGCAGCATAATGAATCATATTAGATGTATCTTAAACAACAATAAGTATCTTAGCAATTTTATAAATCTCCCATCTCTCATCAAAGGCGCAACCATTTAGTTGCACATACTACAAAATTCAAAACGGTATTCTCGCATCGTTTCTTTCTTTCTCTGGGCCAATTTCTATATAACCGACTTTAAAAAAAACTTAACATATTAGCGATGACTAGATTCACATGTAAACTCAAAGTATCCGCTTACTTACAATCTCTCAATTATATAGACACGGAAAAATTACTTCTCCCTGTCAGATAAATCATGGAGACTATAGGTACACATGCTCATCGACCACAACGGTACCATAGAGACCGCATTATGACAGCGATAACCATACACTCACACCATAAACACTAACACATTCAACCTCACTTGTTTTGTCTACAAAGCTGTAATTTAGTACTTATCGAACAGTAATCAAAATATCTACCTACCATCAAATGAGGCGCCTAAACAAACAATACCACACAAAACATACACATACTCACATAATTGCACACCACTTATTATACATATACCCCACCACATTATTTTTATGTACCCAAGGACCAATTTCGAGAGGTGAGAACTGGTGATCCAAGATACAGGCCCTAAACCTAGTTTGGACACCAATCTCACACAATCTTAAGTTACGCGAAACCTACTTTTCTGTAAATGTATAATTTAAGAAACAAATTTATTGGAATGTAAGATTGTGTGATGATAATAAAGGATTATTATTATTATATTATTATTTTAAAATCAACCAAATTGGTCGCAACGCAACACAGTACCTGTATGCCATTTGTAAACACTGCAAGTGACCTTCACTAATTTACCTCGACTGCCAAAGCTGGATATAGTCGGCAATCAAGTAAATTAAGTGCAGAGTGATAATTATACGTCAAATTAGACAGTATGACAAATATTATGTACACAGGCTTACTTATAAATTGACGTATTTATTGAAGCATGTAATATGGGCGCCAGTTGGTTGAATGGTACAATTTGAATCTTCTGAGGGTGCAACCAAATATGAAATTTGAATTTAATATTAAATTTTTTTTGTTGAAATTAAAAAATTAAGGTGTGTAAAAAATAATCTTTTTTAAATTACTTAAAATCTGGTCATGTATTAGTGGAACTCGCGTAAAGAGCGCTACCTCCACCAGTTCATGGGTTTAGTCGTGAAAATGTAAGAAATAGACAAACAGGCAGACATACAGAGTTAACTTCGCATTTATTCTGTTAGTACGGGTAGGTTATAATGCAATTTCAAAGACATGACTGTTTTATTTATTAATGATATAAATGCCACATTCGATAGTAGATAATTGTGTAGCGAATTTTCTTTTATACTACGGCGGATAGCTAATAAGCATAAGATTCGCCTGATATACATCGGTTACCTATTAACGCTAGCAACAAAAATAATGTCACTAGCGCGTTGCCACCCCCGCTGTCGACACAGCAACTCAACGCGAGTGAGTGAGGTCACCAGAAGAGTGATCTCACTCACTCGCAGGAACACAACAACCCTCCAGGGAGTTGTTATTTTGCTGCTGTCCTCTGTGAGGTGGAGGTACTTCCCCAGTCGGGATAACGTCGTGCCCTACCTCTCAATTGTAACGAAAATACTATTTTAGCATATCTGTATACTCTTCAACTTCATATTTTTAGCTCATAATTTTTACTCTCATGGTACATCCAATTCCATATCCGGATACCCCTTCATGTTGCAATTTTTTAAGATCCTTCACATTTTCATGTACTACATGAATCACATTTTTGTTTAATTTCAATTCCCAGTAATGAAATGATTGACTCCACTCGACTAGTAATAACTACAACACATGTTATGTATGAAATTAATGACCTCCTCCATTAATATAAATCTTCTTATATTAACATTATATACCGAATTAAATGGACAAATTTTACAAGTAACATGTACGCTTACTAAAAATATTTTATTGCGTTAAACATTATATCTTGAATCATAATACCTGACAAAAAGCGAATGTGATTCGTAAATTTCAATTGCGAACGTTGTGTACAGATAACAGAAAAAAATACTCCGAAGTGTCAGTTACGAAAATATATAAAAATATAGACCAGTTCATTAGGTTTAATTTATTAATTTGCTCTTGAATGTTTAATACAGTAATACTAATTAAAAAAATCAAAATCGGTTGATTTTCGTCCATAGACATTGGGAGAATAAAATTGTAGCATTTTGGCTTCCAAAAAACACGACCTGCCAGAAGTACGTCGAGTTACAAGAAATACCGTCTAGACATCTGTTTTGCTATCAATTAATTAAGTTAGCATAAAGGTATAGCCATCTATTCCTGATGTTGATAAACCTTACCTGTGGCAATATGAGATAGCACGAACGATTTGACGAAAATAATCACGGGCTAGAGATTCTGATAAACCTGATTCGTGTCTCATTATATAGTCATAAAGATCCCCTCCATCACCTAATTCCAGTATTAAGTATAACTTTGTTTGCGTGTCTATAACTTCATATAGTCTTACAACATTTGGATGTTGCACAAGCTTCATACAACGGACCTGTGTACAATGTAATATAAATTATCTATAGATGGTTTTATAATACTAAAAGTGTTAAGTTAGAACCCTAAGGCTTAATGACTCGAGTTTGTAATACCCGAACTGCTCACATTGCATACATTTTTTTTTCATCAATATGTGCGAAAATAAATAAGCGTAAATAACTTTAATGAAACGTGTATGAAACACATTTAAGTAACAAAATTGTTGTAGATGGCTAAGTATTTACCTTTAGACTTTGCAGACAACAAGTTCGTGTATGGCGCCAAATGATCAATAAAAGATATTTGCGACATTAACTACGGTAACGGCTGTTGCTGCTACTTAGTGGTATGTAAAAAAAAGAAATCCGAATAATTTTAAGATAGTTAAACAATTAGCCATCAATATACATATACGCTTGGCCGAATATGGCATGCAAAATTCGTGCGTGCATCCAATGCATGGCAACCCAAAGTTTGTTCGGATCAGTACGTTTCGAATTTTCTGTTAATGTTTGAGCAACGATGATTGACGAAATATTGATTGCGCCGATTGAACATCCACGCACGTTCTTAAATGGCGAATTCCTCGGACCAAAAGTTAAATTTTGTGCGATTTGCCCTTGTATATTTACGATATCTGTGGCTACAGAATACACAAGCGAAACATCTTGACGACTTGAATCATTCGCAGAAGTTAGGGCGTCGTGGCACTATAGCTGGTCCGCCATGGTCTCCAAATTTAATGCTACTGTCTTACTGTTAGTTTATTATATTCATACCAAATGTGATCAATAGTTAAATTATGTTCATTAGATGTTTATTTTTATCCATTTAATTCTCTACATTGAAAGCAAATTCTATTCCAAACAGTTCACTATATACCGCTGGGGTTGTAAAAAAATTCGTATCTACTTTAACAGAACTCAGTTTGAATCATCCAAATCAGTTCAGCCATGTCCGAGATGTCGGTGACCATAAACAAAACAATAAATACGCGCGGAAGCCTCCTTTCGAAAACGGTTATAAAGTGCATGTGTTAGCATATTTTGAAGAACTCAATATAAGACTATACTTAGTCGGGCCAAGAGTTCTGTTACAAATTAATATGCATTTATTATTTTATGAAGTAATGTAATCTTAATAAAACTTATATGTGTCTCAGTTCAGTCTCAGCAAAAAAAAAATGATTCTATTCGAAATGGTCACCTTTGGGATTGATACAGGCCTTCTAATCTGTCTGGGCACGAATCTATGGATTTACGCACTGTTTCCATTGGTAATTTAATCACTGCTTGCTCCAGAGATTTCTTAGGACAAAATGTCAGTGTGTCGTTTTAAGCAGGCCATGTCCTCTAAAACTGACCATAATTTGTAGTCTTCCATAATTTGTGGTCTAGTAGTGGGTTCAGATCTGAGCTAGATGAAGGCCAGTCTTTAGATATTATAAAGTCCAGAATGTTGATTTTGAACCAGGTTTGGGTAGTCCGTACCTTCTAACCAGGTGCATAGACCTGCTGGAAAGTCCACGGTACATTTCTAAAAAATGTATTGCTAAGAGGATTTACAACACGATCCAAGACAGTCTCTTGATACACTTTGGCTGAAGTCTTCGCCTCTTTTTCACAAAAATGAAGCTTTGTGACTCCTTGATAAGACACACCCCACCAAGCCATTACAGATGCAGGATGATGACCACGTTGTACCTTTGTGACCACTTGAGCAGTTTCTTCAGAATGTGTACGTACACTTTGTCATTTTGCTTGTTGTAGTGCTCTTCAATCGTGAAATTCTTTTCATCAGTAAAGTGGATATTTCTGTGCCTTTCACCTGCGTATTTGGACAGAAGGCATTTTGATCGATCCACTTATTTCAACTGTAGGGATTGATTTAAGGCATGTCCTGTATATCAACGATAACGCCAAGCTTCAGGTCTTGTTATAACACGATGAGATTTATTGTACCCTATTGGAATTTCGGCGAATTCTGGCTTTAACAGCATTAACAGACTTTGTAGTTTTAACAGCACGCGGTCGCTTCGATCTTTTATAGTCTTCAACAGAGGAAGTGTTGGTATATCTGTCGATAGTACGATATACGAAAATACGATTGATACCAAGGTTTTGAAGTGTCTTAAATATGACCGACAGCTCCATACCCACTTTGTGCAAGGCAATCATTGCAATCCTATTTTCTTTAACACCCCATTCCATATTGTAATTTGATAATAAACACGAAAAAAAGATGTAAAACGGCAGGAAATCGTAAGAAGATTTTAACATAATAAACACATTCGAAAATAATATAAAAGTTTAAAAAAATAAAAGTTATGTATTTATGACTAGGCTAGTTATAGTTTTCAATTTTTACCTCTTGGAATAGATGTGATTTAGAGACATCGTCTAATTTACTTTTGTCTATCACTTTTACTGCAACTTTCTCTCCAGTAAATACGTGACGCGCCAATTTAACTACAGCGAAGTGACCAGAGCCAAGGGTGTCAAGTAAATCATATAGTCCAGCTATTTTAGCATCATAAGCTCCTCCTGTTGCGCCTGTACCGCCCATTGCACTGCCACAGTTATTCATAGCTGCACCCTGGAAGAGTAATTGTTAATAAACTTTTTTTAATTTCGTATGATTCGAAAAACATGGTAGAAGAAAGATATTACAATGTGTTTTTATTCAACTTCTGAGATTTTGACACAAACATACAAACAGAAGTGTATAGGTAGAGACCAAAACTCAATGAAAAAGTTTCTGTAACTTTTTAATCAGTTTTTTTACCATGTCAACATTTGGATCATAATTTTGTACACATTCTATATTTTTCATATAGTTTGCGGTAACGGTGGAGATGAGCGGAGGCAAGAATTGTCGGCACGGTCAAACCAGCGGAGGAGGCGAGCTACAGGGGCGTAGTACCTGGATCCGGATGGAGGGCAGCGGTAGCCATCTGTACTGGTGAAGCGTAAGGAAGTTTAGTCTGAACCGGTTCACTAACAGACTACGGGCACTGAGTCTGTAGTACCGCGATGTAGAAAGCAACGGGATACTACTACATTATCTATTCCCACGAGAGTTGAATGATGAAAATGCAATACAATCCACGAGTACGTTTGCCGAACGATCCGCGTAGCAACCGGCGCTGTGAGTTTTCCTGTGACTGTGAGTGTGAAATTGGCTACCATTCACACACAGGACAAACATTTGTGTGCGTGAACATGTCTGATTATCTTGGTCTGGGCATTTTCTATATATAATACGTATGTATTTACAAAAAAAATCTATTTACGTATGTTTATCAGTTGTCTAGTACCCGTAACACAAGCTTCGTTTACATTAGGGCTACATGGCGCTGTGTAATTTGTTCGACAACATTTATTATTATTTATTTTTTAACTAAACGGTTTGAGGTGAAAATGATGCTGACTAGAAAGGCAATGGCTGAGGCACGCTATGAAGAGTTAAATGACAGGTATTTAAATGCATTAAAAGATGTTAAAAATTCAGAGCTACGATACAAAGAATTAAATAATAAATTTTTATTAACTTTAACAGATTTAAAGATATATAAGTAATTATCAGAAAAGTTGCAAAATGAGCGAGATGACAATGAGTTGGAAGCACTGTCAATTATTAAAAGTAATACTATACTTAAGGAAAAGATAGTGAAAATTAATTTATTAAAGAAAATAATACATTGCAGTCTTTGGTAGGTAGTTTTGATCAATGTAGGGTCGAGTTTGAGACTGCTCTAGAACGCAATATTCAGCTAGAAACCAAATTGAAACAGGCACTAAGCACAATTGATCAGCTGGAATGTTCCCATCAGGAGTCAACAGTTGTTCATTCCCAGATGTTATTCAATGAATTGCTAGATAGCGTTCCAAACTTAGTTACTGCTTCTGCCATCTTAAACACGAATGATCCACCGTCCCTGACAATTGACTTAACCTGTGATGAGTCTGTAGTATCGAACACACAGGATAAACATGCTAGTGTATGTAGTGTATGTACAATAAAATTTAATAGTAATAATACGGAATATAAAAACATCATTCAAGACCTACAATCTGAGATCCAAACACTTAATAGTTCTTTAGATTTAAGGACTAAAAAATATGAGGATGCTCAATGAAATATTGAAGAATACTGTGTAGGCATGGATAGATTAGTAGCAGACTTGAGAGAAAATGAACAAAAATTATCGTCTCTTGTAACTTGTACAATAGGAATGAATTAACCCGAACTCCGATGAAATGTTCACAGGTAACTCGATCCTCGAAACTATGTCAAGTAGTACATAGCCACAATGTGAATGAGGCCGTTAATAGTAGTGCTTTTCAACAGATGTCATCATCATTAAATAATAATAGCAAAAATAATAACTCCAAAATAATAATGTAGTGATGAAATAGGTAAAAACATGGGCCAATTATTATTACAAATATCAGGAAAACTGGTTACCAATTATTGTTTGCCTGGAGCCAGTTTCACTCAAATAGTAGATAAAATAGTTAAGAGGGATTACCACCTCAACACAACTTTAATTGTTTTTATTGGGAGGAGAGGAAATTTAAATAAACATATAATGATTAAATATTTTAATATGTTACAACAGATAAATGTGGGAATTATTTACTTTCCCATACAGTCAATGGTTGCCCGAGGCGGAAAATGCATCTAGGTATAGATTAAATGATAAAATGCATACATTGACATTATATGATGACAAATTTCATATACTTGACATAAATATATTTAATAATAAACATTATAATTTGACAGAAGATAAGTTTTATCTTAGCAATTTTTATAATAGACTAATAGCAGATTCGCTATCATATTGTTTTAAGAAACCAGCCAAAAGTTTGGCTAACAACCCTGCTTCTTTTGAGCAGTTAGATAATTGACATTATGTAATGGTACCTTGGAAGGTATTCCAAATTATTTAAATTAGGTTACAAGACAATAGAGTTTTACTCTGGCAATGTAAATAGTAATAATCACAATATTAAAAACGAATCTAAAAGTAATAATAATACAATATCCCCATCAATTGTAAATTGTCAAGAATATAGGAATAATAATAATTGTATCAACCTGCTGTACCAAAACATTCAGGGGATTATAGGAAAGGAGTTAGAATTGGAGTTGTTTATGAATTGTAGCAATATTGATATTTTATGTCTAACTGAGCACTGGCTAAAACCCCATCAATTCATTTTCAGCTTCAATAACCACCAGGTTGCAAGCTCATTCATCAGAGATAACTATATACATGGTGGCTCTTTAATATTATTAAATAAGTTGCTTAAATTTAAAGAAAGGTGTGACATTGTGAGCCTCTCTGTTGATCGAGTTGTAGAGATTTCATGTATTGAATTGGAGCGATTCATTGTTATGAACCTGTATAAACCTCCTAGCACGCCCTTTGAAACATTTTCAAATATCATGGAGGATGCCTTGAATAAATTATCTAATAGCCATAAAACTGTTATAATTTGTGGAGACTTTAATATAAATATCTTGGAGAAAAGTACTGTTATCTACAACTTATTAAATTTATTTAAATCAAACAATTTGCATCATATTTTTACAGTCACCTCCACCGAAGACTGTCACAGTATGGGAGGTCTGTAGGATAATAAAAAGCCTGAAGGATAAGAAGGCTCCTGGGTACGATCTTATCACTAAGGAAATATTAAGAGAACTTCCTACGAAAGCACTAGTATTCCTGACTATACTCTACAATGGTATATTAAGACTTCAGCATTTCCCTGATCATTGGAAGATGTCACAAATCCTAATGATACATAAGGTAGGCAAATCTGAAAATCAAGTCACTTCATATAGGCCCATCAGTTTGTTACCTATACTGTTGAAGGTCTGTGAAAAAAATTGTGCTACATCGTATAATGCCTCTTCTAGTAGAAAATAAAATCATCCCTGACCATCAATTTGGGTTTAGGCCGCAACACTCAACCGTAGAACAGGTTCACAGAGTGGTCGAGAGAATAAAAAAAGCACTAGAGGAAAAGGAATATTGTTCTGCAGTATTCCTAGACATACAGCAGGCGTTCGACAAGGTTTGGCACAATGGTCTTCTTTGAAAGATAAAAAAGAATCTCCCTCACATCTACATGCTGCTTAATTCGTACCTAGCAAGCCCGTCTCTTTCAGGTTAAGGAAGGCGAATCAACCTCTAAATTCTTTACCATAAAAGCAGGAGTGCCTCAGGGCTCAGTGCTGGGACCAGTATTGTATACTCTCTACACGGCAGACTTACCGCAGATGGCAAACATCACCACAGCCACATATGCCGATGATACAGCAATATTGGCAAGCAGTAAGGATCCTGCAATAGCGACAACCTTACTCCAAAAGGGTCTCGATGCCACCACCAAGTGGGTCCAGAAATGGCGGATGAAAGCAAGCGCAGCGAAATCAGTTCACATTACTTTTACCCTACGGAAGGAGAACTGCCCTCCAGTGCAATTAGAACAAGCCACATTGGCTCACAAAGAGAGTGTAAGATATCTTGGTTTACATCTAGACCGACGACTAACCTGGAGTCAGCACATTAAAACCAAAAGAGAAGAACTAAAGATTCGACACAAAAACCTCTATTGGATAATGGGCCGCAATAGCACACTATCCATAGATAACAAGCTCTTGATATACAAGACCATACTGAAACCAGCTTGGATGTACGGCATACAGCTCTGGGGAAGTGCAAGCAACTCCAATATTGCAGTATTACAGAGAATGCAAAATTCAATTTTGAGAGCACTTAGCAACGTACCATGGTACATCACTAACTCTGAAATACATAAACACCTAAATGTTAACACTGTGATGGATGAAATCTACAAATGTAAAGACCATTATAAAAGTAGGCAAGAAAGGCATCCAAACATTCTGGCAACTAGCCTACTTACACGAAGCTATGAAAAGCGACTCAAAAGGAAAGACATTGTGTAATAGTGAAAACAACACAAATTAATAAACTATGGAGGAGCTGCTCTCACTGGAGAACGCACTCGACGCAACAAGAGCACACAACAAATCTGCTTATAGTAGAAGACTGATTGCAGATAAAAATCACAAAAAAAAAAAAATTACAGAGCCAACAAGAGTAACTGCTACAAGTGCTATATGTATTGATAACATATTTAGCACTGTAAAACCTTCGTATCAATCTATAATTAATAAAGTCCAGTCAGACCATTCAGGTCAGTTGATTTCATTTCCAAATTCTTCAAAAATACAAAGAAAGCAAATAAATTATATACCATTTAGTAAAAGCCGCTTAGAAATATTTAAGTATAATATAGCAGAAAAAATTGTATTGTTGCCCTATCCCGGTACTCCGGACCACTTGTACAGTTTGTTATTTAGCTTAATCACTAGTGAATTTAATACAATCTTTACTCCAAAACAACTGTCTGTAAGTGACCGTATGACATTCAGTGATTGGGCAACTCCTGGTATTTACAAAAGTCGGAATAAATTGTATGAACATTATGAAGAAAGGACCTGTCATCACATTCCGACTTTTCAAGAACTTGTAAAAAATTATGCTAAAATATTTCAATGAGCCTTTTCCAATGCTAAGTCTATACATTTAAGAAATAAAATTAATGGTTCAACAAATATTATCACATCTGTTTTGAATATGATAAATAATGAGACGGGTAGAGCGAAAGTACGTAGTCGAGACTTTCGGTTAAAGATAAATGATATAGATATCAAATATGATGTACAAATTGCGACTGAGTTTGAAAAATATTTTTCTAACATTCCTCTTATTACTACGAGAAATCTTATGTCTTCTTCTACATCTGCTGAACTGGTTCTCAAACAGAGCGTGGTAGAATGCGACACAATATTTGGATTTTCAGCTGTAAGCCCAAAAGATGTTTTGAACGCTTTTAAATCAATAAATATGAAAAACACTAAAGATCTGTGGGGTCTATCTGTTAAAACAATTTCTTCTATTATTATTTCAATATCTCCACATTTAGCTACAATTTTCAATTGTTGCATCTGGTGTATTTCCTGACTTGATGAAATATAGTAAAATCATTCCATTATTTAAATCTGGAGTTTTTGGATCGGATCCTTCGAATTTTCGACCTGTTTCCATTCTGCCCATTCTCAGTAAATTTTTTGAAAAACTAATGCTTAGCCAGTTGCTCAGACATTTCAATACACATAATTTGCTTCATAGGAGACAGTTCGGATTTACGAGAGGTTGTTCAACTATAGACGCAGGGATTCATTTGCTTAAAAGTATATTCGCGGCATGGGAAGGTTCGCAAGATGCCTTGGGAATTTTCTGTGATGTCTAAAGCATTTGACTGCGTGCACCATGACACTTTTGTCTGAAAATTAACCACTACGGTATCAGGAACAAGGCTCTCGAACTTCTCTTCTTATCTGCGCAATAGGATACAGAAGGTCGATGTTAATGGTAATAGATCTTCGGGGTCCCCTGTAGTTATGGGAGTCCCACAGGGGTCAATTCTAGGTCCATTTTTGTTTTTAGTGTATATAAATGACTTACCTTATTATGTAAGGGATAAACATGAGATTGTATTGTTTGCGGATGATACCTCTTTGACATTCAAAATTAATAGAAAGTTAGGTAATTATGACGAAGTTACCGATGCTCTCTCTAAAGTTATTCATTGGTTTAGTGTTATACCACAATGTAATTTGGATTATATTTGTAAGACCGAATAATGGCCTAATTTCATTTAGTATATGGTAAAAACACCACCTATAATGGTTTAGAAGATTTTTATTTGTCAAGGCGGTAAGTCGCTATCAGACTGAACACGCATATTTTAGCACTGCGTGGTTGTATAGGTAATAATTGGTAGTTATATTACTTTCAGCTGGTTGATGGAGATGAAACATCATCAGCGCCTCTTTCTTCTCTATCATTCGTTTCGTCCTAATTAGATTTCTACACAAGGCTCCGATATTAGTCAACGTCAGGTTAGCATAGTATTGTCTTAGGTTTTCGCGATTGTTATACATTGAATTAAACTATTTTTAACGGAAATTAAGACAAATATCTCAATGGTAACCATCCATGTCAGTTAGCTACCGTAGGCAAATCTTTGTCACAATCTTTTCACACGGCGTCTGCGACGCTAAGCATCTAGAGGAGGAACTCCAACATGTCAAACAAGTACTGCGGAGCAATAGTCACAAACTCTCTCGCATGCGTCACAGAAGCGGCCCGAAACCATCTACAGTTAAATGTCAACCTTCTTACCATATGTAAAGCGAGGCACAGACAAAATTGACAATGTCTTACGGCGAGCTTCAATTAAAACTTATTTCAAATCCATAAGAAGATCAGTCAATTTTTAAGACCTATCAAGTGTAATATCCCCTTACAAGATGCAGGAGTATACAAATTAGCAAATGTGGTTTATCATACATAGGGCAAACAAAGAGATGCATAGGTACTCATGTGAAAGAACATATTGCTGACATGAAGAATAGGCGCGATAAAAACTCTGCAGTATGTGAACATACACTGGACCAGCCAAACCAATATATCCGGTTCTATAATGGTTAATGGATCTATAATGACATCCCAATGTAATCACAAAAATATGTTTTGCATGCTATCAACGTAGCTGAATAAGTTGTCCTATGTATTGTATCTACCTAACACCTATTGTACCTTATTCACGAGCAAATAAACATTTATCATATATAAACCACAAATCCTCGCCAAGGAGAATCGCTACATGCCTCGCTATGCTACGCGAGGCTATTGAAATAAGAAAACACCCCAATTTCAATAGAGAAGATGGTTGGCCAGTACCACCTACTTAGGATCCAGTCCTAAAAATAATCAAGTCACAAACCCAGAGATCTACTAAAAAACGTTCGGACACCGTGAGCGATTATTGTGTGAATCGGAACATATATAATTAATTCATCCATGTCGATAGATGTAATAATTGAATAACCAATGTAAGACAAATGTTTTTAAAAATTGTTTAATTCAATGTCAGGTTAGCATATACACAATAAATTAATGTTGTTGTTATTAGAATAGTGTAATACTAACTTAGACATGTAAATGTCAAAATTAATGTTGTTGTTATTAGAATAGTGTAATACTAACATAGCCATAATCTAAGTGAAATATACTGTATAAGCTGAAATAGAAATTTATCCGTGCGGTGACGGAGAAAGAATATTAAAAATCACCGCCCCCTCTCTTCCCCTGGGTGTCGTAAGAGGCGACTATGGGATTTCCTGACGTTCCAGCATCTCAGCCGGTGGTAGGGTAAATACCCGCCTGGTTGGCTACCACCGTACACACGGCGAAACACCCGTGAAGTGGCGTACCTATGAGTACGTCGCGTTTCGGAATCAGCTGGTGTATAACCAGTGCTCGGGGTATTGTTGACGCGATATTGCGGGAACAGTGGTGGATTCTGTCTATCCATTGTCAGAAGGACTGAGCTGACCCGTCGGCCAGGGAGACCCGTTGAAACGGTTGTTCCGCTGGCCGCCCGCGGTATAGTACAGGGGCCCAATCAAGACTAACCACCTTGAGAGGCTGCCCTTTCATACCGCGCATAATCTCGGGGTAGATCGTAGTGCCGATTGGTGACCGGATGGTGGGGACCCGGCGACTACTTCCGGGGGGGTTCGGGGGCCCTTCCGTCCGACGGATCAGGACAGCTCCTTTGTCGACAAACTAATGGAGAAACAGTCCACCGCGTTTCTTCCCCAATGTCGTCGCAATTCTCTCCCGCTTCACGCTTCCGTTCTTTACATTACTCATGACAGCGCAAATAGGAAAAGATGGTCTAACAGCGGTGCACTCCCCCACCACCCTGTTCAAGGTAGAGTTCGCTAACATCCGCGGACTCCACTCTAACCTTAATGCCGTCCACCAACACCTAGAGACGGCACGGCCCGCCATGCTCTTCCTGACGGAGACACAGATTCAGCGTCCAGCGGACACGTCCTACCTCCAGTATCCCGGTTATGTGCTTGAGGAGAATTTCCTCGCGAAAGCCGGGGTCTGTTTGTTTGCCCGCTCGGATGTATGTTGTCGCCGTCTGCGCTGCCTAGAGGATTCTTCCTTTCCTGTCCTCTGGGTGCATGTAAACCTGGGCCTTCAGAGCCGTATTTACATGTGCCTATACCGACCCCATACTAGGGACACGGAGACAACTCGGCTCTTTGAGTACATATGTCGGGCGGCAGATGAAGCGCAGGAGCGGTATCCTACTGCAGAGATGGTATGTTTGGGGGACTTTAACTCTCACCACGACTCCTGGTTGGGATCCTCCACAACTAACCATGCAGGAAGGACCGCCCACGCGTTCGCTCTTTCGCACAACCTGACGCAACTGGTGCACCAACCTACCAGAATACCTGATGTTGCTGGTCAGGAGCCCTCTCTGCTAGATCTACTGCTGACCACCCACCCTGCTTGCTACTGGGTTGAGGTCGGGGCGCCCCTGGGCACATCTGACCACTGCCTAGTATCCAGCACAGTGCCAAGCGCGATTCCGCCACAACCCACAGAGGTTAGGCGGCGTGTCTGGCACTACTCGTCAGCAGATTGGGACGGTATGCGCGACTACTTTGCTTCCGTCCCATGGGGGCAGCGCTGTTTCAGTGAGAAGAATCTAACGGCGAGTGCTGCGGCCATTGTTGATGAGATCAGCGTTGGCATGGAATACTACATTCCCCACTCCGATGTCGTCATCAAAAGCCGGAGACGCCCTTGGTTTCATCGCGAATGCGCGGAAGCTGTTAGTAACAAACAGGCGGCGTATCGCGCTTGGATCAGGGGTCGCGCCCTTAAAGATCCGAATACTAACTCACTGAAATCAGCCTACAACACTGCCACCAAGATCTGCAAGAGAGCATACATAAGAGCGGACGCCCAGCGCGTTACACGAGTCGGCACGGAACTAGTGGCGCACCCTACTGGATCGCGTAACTACTGGCGACTGGCCAAAGCCGTGCAGGCCAACTTCTGCCAGCCCTCGCTGCCACCGCTGCGATGCCCTGATGGCTCACTGGCTCATCAGCCGCAGGAGAAAGCCGATCTTATGGCCAGCCTCTTGCGGCTAACTCCCGGATCGATGACTGTAGCACGCAACCACCAACAACACCCTCCAGTGGATCCGTTATGCCTGATATCCACATCAGGCAGCGCGATGTGCGTTTTGAACTACAGTCACTCGATGTCCGAAAAGCCAGTGGTCCTGACGGTATCCCAGCGATTGTTCTTAAAAAATGTGCAGCAGAGTTGTCTCCGGTGCTGACGCGCCTCTTCCGCCTCTCGTACTCGACCGGTTCTGTTCCGAATGCTTGGAGAGAGGCCATTGTGCAGCCGGTCCCCAAAAAGGGAGACCGTTCTGACCCATCGAATTACCGCCCCATTGCCGTAACTTCAGTGTTGTGCAAAGTCATGGAACGGATCCTTAACAAACAATTGATCCGTTACCTAGAAGATCACTCCATAATCAATGATCGTCAGTATGGTTTTAGACCGAAACGATCAACGGGTGATCTTCTAGCGTATGTGACGCACCTCTGGGCAATCGATAAATATGGCGAATCCATGGCAGTCAGCCTAGATATCGCCAAGGCGTTTGATCGGATCTGGCACAAAGCACTCCTCTCCAAACTTCCAGCATACGGTCTGCCCCTCCAGCTTTGTAATTGGATTGCTGGCTTCCTGCATGAGCGTAGAATCCGCGTCCTTGCAGATGGATGCGCTTCGCGGTTCATGTCAGTGAATGCCGGTGTCCCACAGGGCTCCGTTCTATCGCCCACCCTCTTTCTTCTGCATATCAATGACATGCTGCCACTTGGTAATATTCATTGCTATGCAGATGACAGTACGGTCCATGGGCGATATTTCGGTCGGCCTGGTGCTGGTCGGACAGAAATCGGTGAGAGGCGTGAGAGTCTTGTCGTTGAACTGAATCGGGTTTTGGATCTCATTAGTAAATGGGGTTCCAATAACCTGGTTGAGTTTAATGCCGAGAAAACTCAGGTTTGCGCGTTTACAACAAAAATGTCCCCCTTCCTTCCCACTCCCAGTCTTCAGGGTGCTTCCCTCAGTATGCGTGATAGCCAGAACATGCTGGGTATGGGTATTCATTGCGACCTTAACCAGCGTTATTACATCGAGAGCCTCATCTCAACAGCCTCAAGAAAGCTCGGAGTCCTGAACAGGGTACGCCGGTTCTTCACGCCGGACCAACTTTGTCTGCTTTATAAGACACAAGTTCGGGCCTGCGTGGAGTATTGCTCGCATCTCTGGGACGGCTCCGCACAGTATCTTCTTGAGGCTCTCGATAGGTTGCAGCGACGGGCTATCCGCATAATTGACGACAAAGAGGTCACCAAAAGCCTAGAACCTCTTCAACTCCGTAGGGACATAGGCTCTCTAAGCGTATTTTACCGCCTTTACCATGGCGAGTGCTCTGAAGAACTGTTTTCCCTTATCCCACCCTCACCCTTCCGTCATAGAACCACACGTGCGGGCTTGGGATGTCATAGTTCCACGGTTGAGAATATCTCTTCGTGTACCAAAAAGTTCGGCAACTCCTATCTTTGTCGTACCATCAAAAAGTGGAACGCCTTGCCTGCACATGTGTTCCCTCCTTCCTACAATATGGGATCCTTCAAACGAAGCGTGAGAAGCATTTTGCGGGTCAGCATGGCAGCGTCAACTGACAGGATGCGGGATGTTTGTCTGTATTATGTTTGTCTGTAGTATGCTGTCAGTTGCAGTTGCGATTTGGGCTCCTCTTTCGCTTACCATCAGGCAAAGAGGTGCCACTATGCTGAACTAATATAATAAAAAAAAAAAATAGATCTTTAGCAATAAAGCATCAATTGGGAATTCAATGGTTTCAATTCTATTCGCCTTGAGATTTGAGGTTCAATCCTCCCTGTACTATCTGGAGCACATTTAGGATAAGGATGGTGCCTGAATTTTTATTTGTTTTAGGTTTCTTTCCTTATTAACTCCATACCTTATCATTTGAGGAGGTTGTCCGAGAAGTTCCTCGCATATAAAAATCATATAACCTCGGGCAAATAAAATAATATTACACTATCTGCAGTCATATATGAGAGACAGAGAAATAGCCTTTGGACTGGGCATATTCCGTGTTTATACCCTTGTACAAGGGATCAATAAAGCAATGTAAGAACTACAGACTCATAGCCTTGATTTCGCATGCCAGCAAAGTACTCCTCCATATCATCACTACCAGACTGCAGGCTTTTCTGAATTCTGAAATAGCTATGGAGCGAGCAGGATTCGTTAAAGGTTGCAGAACAAGAGAGCAGATTTTAATTCTTCGATAAATAATTGAAAAGCCTAGAGAGTTCAACATCCCACTTTATATCTGCTTTGTCGACTTCTACAAGGCCTTTGACTCTGTGAAATGGCATAAGCTATGGGGCTCATCTATATGGGAGCACCTAACCACCTAGTTCGTCTCATACACCCACAAACTGTGATTGTCTGCATAGATGACGTAAACTCGAAGAGTTTCCGGACACGGGCAGGGGTCCGGCAGGGATGCATTCTTTCTCCACTCCTTTTTAAGAATTGTTCTAGAGGAATGGGACAAGGGTTTAAAAAACTTCTTCTTCGATAAATAATCGAAAAGCCTAGAGAGTTCAACATCCCACTTTATATCTGCTTTGTCGACTTCTACAAGGCCTTTGACTCTGTGAAATGGCATAAGCTATGGGGCTCATCTTTATGGGAGCACCTAACCACCTAGTTTGTCTCATACACCCACAAACTGTGATTGTCTGCATCCCATTCCTCTAGAACAATTTCTGTAATGTAGGTCTTCTGGCCTCCCACTTTCAGTGGGAGGCCAGAAGACACCCAACTTAAGATATACCGACACAACTCTTCTTACCCAAACAACGGAGGACATGGAAGAGTTGTTGACACGCCTAGTGACAACAAGCCTCTCCTTCGGACTAGCAATCAACAGAGTCAAAACTAAGATGATAATTGTGGACCGAGCTGAACTAAATCAACGGCAACCTATGATTGGCAACTATGAAGTTTTTCAAAGCTATGCATACCTCGGTTCTACAATCACTTTTTTTTAGCTTCAGAAGCAAAATCAATTCTTGAAAAACATAAAGCCAGATTGTGCAAAAACTTCAACATATGAAAGAATAATATTTGCCTACTAGAAATATCTATCTAAATCATATCAATATATCAATTTCAAACTTCAAGGTGATAACTTGATTAAATCAGAAAATGCCATCACTAAGATATAAAAATAGTTTCAAAGGAGATATAAATATGTTCAACGGGGTAACACATTTATATGACCATAAGCAGTGATCAACATTCACATCTATACTCGTAAATAGTAACTATCTTAGATTTATAAAACCCAAATATATAACAGTATATCAATATATTGTTCTTACTGCTAACTACATATTAAACATTTCTAACAAATCAATATCAGTAGTAGGTGTATAAGTTAGCTTTTTGAGTTACTTTATTTGTTTATGTATCGCTAATATACTTAATGGTGAGTAATGTCTACTTCAGCACTAAGGTTCATGGGTTTGATTTTCGCAAAATGCAAACATTTGTATGTATGAATACATCTATTTGTCTTATCCTGAGTGTTTTCTATGTATTCTTATATGCATATATTTACAAAAAGAAATCATTTATGTTTATAAGTTGTCTAGTAACCAGCACTACACAACACAACATAGTCCTTGCTTAGTTTGTGACTAGATGGTGCTAGTAACTAGAATATTTATTTATTTTATTGAGAATCCTCTGTACCATCTCATCTCATCATCCTCTTGTAACATTGCTTATTCTCACCTAATCTTAATCTGACATCCTTCACTAACAATAGCAATATGTATTTACACCAGAGTCATAAATAACTCCAAATCCAGTAATTTAAGTGTTAAGCTATTGATATTCAATAGAATTATTTAAGTCACCCTTTTCATTGCTCTATTTCTATCCATTATGGTTAAGGTAAACAACCTCAATAACATGGTAGACATGGTGATAAAATCACTTTAGTCAATGCAAAAATTATCTAGAATGTATTTAAGAATGGACATTTTTAAATACATTCTAGATTTTGCTTTAGGTACTACCAGTTGAGATTATAATTCCTGACATGCAATTTATAAGTTTCTTTACCATAATAAGGTGTAGCCTTATGTAATGAGATGTCAATGTTTTGTATTGTTGGCTCTAAGAGGAGTGTGGCCGCACAGTCCTACCCTACCCTCAATACAGTTGAACCTGCCCCTCAGACATACAACACAACATAGTTGGGTACACAACCTAGTAGTCCACTAACTTGGACCACAGACATTTAGATTTTTATTGTAACTGATTATTACATGTAAGCGAGCTACAGATTTTCTTGTATGCACAGAATTAACAACTTTTTTAAATAATCAAACAATCAAAATTTCGATTTATTCTACTGTCAAAATTGTATAAAATATAATGTTTGACTACAGAATTGAGTGAGATAATCACCTTACGGAATATATATTATAGCAATGGTTAGTGAAATCCGAGAAATAATATGAATTCAGAGAGTAGAAAGAAAAGAAACAGCTTCTTTAATGACCTACATTATTTTTTTTGTAAACACAACGCAAGCTAAACTTAAAAAATATTTTTTAACTGCACTGTATTTTACTTTGATTAAAAAGGTATTAAAAACTTACCTTAATCTAAAACAAGTTCAAATATGTGGAGAATAACACACGAAATATAGCAGTAAGACTCGTAACTTGTTACATGTATTCTAATCATTTGCAGGTCTATTTAACACGGACATAGTTAATAATTTACCGATATGATTTTATATGTCGTGCGTATATATAAAAATACATTAATTTATAATTGATATTATGGAACATAAAAAATAAATTGATCCATACGAAACAGAAACAATTTCGCTCGCCATTTCACAAAAATCACTTCGTTCAGAAATCAGAAATTAAAAGAATGAATGACATATCTTGTAGTAGTGCCTACACGATTGAATTAACGAACGATAATGAAACCATAACTAAAGAGAAATTTCAATGAAATGAAAGGAATTCCATACCTCACGTTTAATTAATTACCGTACACTTATTTACTGCGCGAGTAAATAATATGTGCAATATAAGTAATCCATACTACATTAATAATTGGAGAAAAACAACGCGACGTAGTTATGTATCTAGGAAGTTGTAGTTAGTCAACAATAATTTGAGATAGTCCTCACCGACCAAGGCACTAACTTTACAGCTGATCTTTCAGAAGCTGCTGAAACTAAAATGCCTGTACTAAATAATTACGTTGTCGTCAAAAATTCTATGTAATCGAAAAGCTTAAATAGCGCTGCTAATCATTTATGAACCATATATATATATATTTACATACATATATAACGCTATTTAATTTGTTTTTATCGCCGGTTAAACAAGACGAAACGTATGATTTCCGCGGAAATTTCAGGACAGATTTTCATTGAAAAATCAAAAGAAATCAATATCCTTTAATATCGTATAAATAAAGCATGGAAAAACTTGCATTAGAATTTTAATTCAAACCAGAGCGACAAGCTGCCGGGTGGACGGCACACACCGCACACATGCTGTACAATCCTCACAAGTGGATTGCGCAGCACGGAGTAGGTCACCGTCAACCCACTGGGCAAAATGCTCCAGAGATTCGCACGATCCTATCAAATGCTTTCTCAAGGTCCACAAAACCGCAGAAAACCTTCTGATCCATAGCCAGATGCTTCTGTACGATGTTGAAAAAACTTGATCTGTACATCCCCTGTCGCTTTGAACCCACCCTGTGCTTCCCAAAGTATTCCATCGGATTTCACCCTCATTCTCCTTTCAATGATTTTCCATCCACTTTAGCTGCTAAGCTGATAAAACTGTTGGCCATATAATTGAATCAGTCCATACGTGAACCCTTGCCTTTATAGAAGGGCACGATGACTGTGCGTCTCCAATCGGTCAGGAGTAGTCAGGGCAATTCCGGTTCTCCGGCATAATTTGCTCAAAAACCAGATGGCGTCCCTAACGTAGGTGCCACCTAGTTCAATCATCTCAGCTGTAACCATATCGATTCTCGCTGATTTTCCAAACTTCGTATCGACCATTCAATCTAATTCATGGTAATGTCTTCATGGTACGCTGGCACTGCCTAGTCAGTCACAGCCTCATACACATTGCCAGTGTCCTGGACATAATCATATATTTCTCTAATATTCACTCCACCGTTCTAACACTTTCTGAGTGTTAGCAAAAATGCCACCCAGCTTTACATTTTATTTTGTATATTCTGGATTGGACGAACCACTTCGACACTTCTTTACCTCTCTCCAGAAGAGTTTGGTATTTGCCACAAAGAGAGGCTGACGAAGACTCAGCCTCTCTTTCTCATTCATAAGTAGTCTTTCACGCTTCTCTTTCACTAAAGCTTTGGTTTCATTCTTGCATTGACGGTATATTTCTTTCTCCTTTTCTTTCATACAATCACTCTAGGCAAATATGATACGTAATCCAGCCATGATTTCCTCTTTTTTTTCTATGGAGGACAACCAAACTCCGTATCCCACCAGGCATCTTCTCTCAGTGTTCTACGTCTCTTTGCGCATCCACATGCTTCTTACGTACTGTCCGCCATACTTTCTTTCAGAACTCTCCAACATTCGTCTACATCTGAGTGGGAAAAACTCGCGTCCGGAAGTCAGTCACTGACTAGATGTACTCCTTACACTTTCATCTTCCACTCCTTATTCTTTCATGATCGGAATACGCACTCGTCAGTGCCTCCACTTCTTGAAAAGGGCCAGAAATCGGCTTATTACCCGATAGTGGTCCGTTTCAAGAGTGGAACCTCTGAAGGCTCTTGCATTCATTAACGACTTTCGAAGACGTCCATCTATCAAAATCAAATCGATCACACTTTACTGTTCATTCCGTCTCCATGTGTGAGTGTGAATATCCTTGTGATGAAAGAACGTGTTCGACACAAAGAGGTTTCGTTCCATACATACGTCTAAAAGTAACTTACCAGCATCGTTCACTCCCTTATCTTCGTATGGACCAAGCACAGCCTCATAACTGTTTCGCTTGGTGCCATTCCATTTAGGTCACCACACATAATTATCCGTTCATTCGCATCAGCCAAATTCAGAAAATCCTTACAGTCTCTCAAAACTTCTCGAGCTCCTGGAGATAAGCGGAGCTCACAGGAGCATATGCTGCAACCAAAAAGACTCGCGTGATCCCCAGTTTTACCTTAACTCAGAGAAGTCTTGGACGTATTAAATCATAGTCTTTCACAACAGCGGCCAAGTGAGATGAAAGCACTAGACCTACGCCAGCGCCGGCATGATCATCATGGTTCACCCCGGACCACAGGGCCATCATGCCACCGGGCAGATCGTCGGTGTCGCTTCCCTTTCGCTTGGTCTCTGACACTTACAAAGCATATAGGCATCTCTCGTTCATTATATTTATCAACTCATTAATCTTATCTTTTAATTCCTCACATTCATTGTGCCTATACGACACTCAGCTCTCCTTGACTCGTCGGGTTGAGCATTGCGTGTTGGGTGGCGGCCCTTACCGCCGTATGCACCTAATTCCGCACCGATGAGGGCGGATCGGTGCGCGTCGCCTGTAGGGGATGCGCGCGTCCGTGCGGTTTGGGTCCAGAATTGCAGTCAGTGTTGGACAAGCATGGTCACGGTGTGCATCCCAACATTTTAAAACCCTTAAAAAAATATATTTGAAAAAATGTATTTTAGTTTTGATTCATGCTTTTTTTTGTTCAGCTCAGCATAGTGACTCCGCTTCACCTGATGGTAAGCGAAAAGAGAAGCCCAAAACCAGCGGCAACTGACAAAAGACCACAGCGTCCTGTGAGTTGACGCTGCTATGCTGCCCGCAAGGTGTTTCTGCACGCTTCGCATGAAGGATTCCTTATTGTAGGAAGGCGGAAACACATGTGCCGGCAAGGCGTTCCACTTTTTAATAGTACGACAGAGATAGAAGTTGCCGGGCTTTTTTTAGTACGTGAAGAAATATTCTCGACAGTGGAATAATGACATCGCAAACCTACACGTGTGGTTCTATGACGGAAGGGAGAGGGTAAGGGAATACAGTTCTTCAGAGCACTCACGATGGTAAAGATGGTAAAATACGCTTAGCGGGCCAATGTCAGTGCGAAGTTGGAAAGGTTCTAGGTTTTTGGTGACCTCTTCGTCGTTGATTATGCGGATTGCCCCTCGCTGCAACCTATCGAGAGCCTCGAGAAGATATTGTGCGGAGCCGTCCCAGAGATGCGAGCAATACTCCACCCAGGCCCGAACTCGAGTATTATAAAGCAGACAAAGCTGGTCCGGCGCGAAGAACCGGCTTAGATCTTTCAACCAACGTTGTTTGATAGGTCTAAGGCAGTTAGAAGCTGAATATCGGTTTTTAGTGTAGGAGAACGTTTTGCTTGTCATGTTTGGTATTTTATTTGACCCGAAATTATCAACACATTTTGGTGGAAGCCCTTTCTACTTCCGTCAGAGAGTATTATATTCTTTGCCTTCCTTACTAGTTAGGTACGGACTTCTTCCCGCGCTTTTGACGAGTGACATCGTTGTTATACTTGAAAAACTTTACAATTCAGTATAAAATTAGTTTTATGTGACAATTTCGATAGTATTTTGTAACATAAGTACTAGTGGAATAATACGGTAAAAAAACTCAAAACCCTTCCCAAGTATTTTTTGAGCACAGTTCTTGAAGCTAGAACATAGACTTAAAATTTTCAAATGGTTCTAAACTGAAGACTTGGCTGTATCGGCTAGATCCCTTTGCATTTCCCGTCGGGGATAAAAATAACAAAAAAAAACTAGTTACCTGGCGACTTCTTCCCGCGCTTTTGACGAGTGACATTGTTGTTATACTTGAAATTTTTACAATTCAGTATAAAATTAGTGTGATGTGACAATTTCGATAGTATTTTGTAACATAAGTGCTAGTGGAAATATACAGTAGTGAAAACAACTTAAATATGACACGTTTATGCACTTTTTGGAATACGTGAATAAGTTCATCAAGAAACCCTTGAAAAAAATCACTATCGTTTTACGGGTGGTATTTAAACTGGGTTGATTGGGTCGAGGTACCCTTCCCAAGTATTTTTTGAGCACAGTTCATGAAGCTGGAACATAGAATTAAGATTTTCAAATGGTTCTAAACTGAAGACTTGGCTGTATGGGCTAGATCCCTTTGCCTTTCCCCTCGGGGATAAAAAGAACCAAAAAAAGTTAGCTGGCTGTCTTCTGTCATGGTGCTGTCAATGCTGTCATGTCGTATTACTTGGCGGGCGAAACTCTAATTTTATTTAATTTATAAACGAAGAATATTCTCTTTCGTAGGAAATTATATTTCTTTGAAATAATCTGTAACAAATTTTCATGTGATTGCTTTAATTAGGTACATTGACAAAGTAGATTTAAATAGGTATTAAATTATTTACTTTTAGCTAAAGAGTTCGGTGTTTACGTGAACGTAATGAGTCTATATTGTATAAATGTATAATACAAACTATACATCGACCCCTTGAACAAGAAAAATAATTTATATTTTCCAGGCGATTACTCACCTTTAAACATGACATTAGCTCATGATGTTCACAAAGAAAAGAGAACGCGAGACATTCAAATATCACAAGATGTCACATTTAATACAATGCTACTTAACACAAAGACTTTAGAAGGATTAAAGAATTCAGGTTTTTATAAACCATCTCCTATTCAGTTACATGGCATTCCTTTGGGAAAGTCCGGCTTTGGTAAGTTACAAATATTGTATTTCGGTAATTTTGTAGCATATTTATCTCCATGTGCCGTCTGAAGTTTTAACCACGAATAGTATGCCCCATTTTAGCTTTCCGCCCAGATTTATTCTGTATTAATATTTTATACAATATTGAGTAGCAAAATAACACAAAACATGCATTATTTAATTTTAGACCTAAGGTACTTGCAGGTAATGCCACCTGATAATCAGTAAATGGTAACCTAAGTGCATCAACATAATCTATTAACATTGATGTAATTGAAAATCACTTTCAGATCTATTGCTGGAGGCAAAATCAGGAACTGGGAAAACAGCTGTATTCTCTGTAATAGCACTAGAAAAAATTGACTTAAACAAAAGTTTACAAGTGCTTGTGTTAGCTCCTACTAGAGAAATAGCAGCACAAATATATGATGTTATAAAACAAATAGGATCACATTATGAAGGTAAAAAAAACATACTAATCATCGCAGAGTTTAAAAGTGTGCAGAAAATTATTTTCCTCAATAAATATAAAAAATCGGCCAAGTGCCAGTCGGACTCGCGCACGAAGGGTTCCGTACCATTATCTATAAAAACAGCAAAAAAAATCACGTTTGTTGTATGGGAGCCCCCTCAAATATTTATTTTATTCTATTTTTTAGTATTTGTTGTTATAGCGGCAACAGAAATACATCATCTGTGAAAATTTCAACTGTCTAACTATCACGGTTCATGAGATACAGCCTGGTGACAGACGGACAGACGGACAGCGGAGCCTCAGTAATAGGGTTCCGTTTTACCCTTTGGGTACGGAACCCTAAAAAACATTAACCTTTCTTACATCTTGTTTTACAAAGCTGCACACTTCAACCTTGAAGAAATTTAATGTTAAGGCAGGGGTGTGTCCTGCAGTATATACATAATATGTTTGTATGCATATATATATTTTCCAATGAACTAAATATATGGGTCTGGGTAGAAATTTATGGTGCTTGGTTCGAAACAGAAAATAGTCAGCCATTTTGGTTTTCATTAAGGTCAATACTTTCCCAGCGAATCACATCACCACCACATCGCAAATGGGGGACTGTCTGCTTTATACAGATGATGATGTATGATACGTGATGCAGAATCATTGAACTGCAAGCACTAGTCACAGTAGTGAAAGATGATTGTTTAACCCGTCGAGTCCCGTTATATACTGTTTGCCGTAACGCGTATGGCTTGATCAAGCCACGCAGGTCTCGACACGTTAAAGATATGTATGCCTTTCCTCAGACTATCAAGTTTCATTATTGTGACTATTGTTTGCAGTTTGGATGATGATTATGGTCTTATTTACTGCAGACAGGCCTGGTATAAGACGACCAGGCAACAGCACACAGCCCTGTGTGACACCAATAAGCCAAGCCAGTATGACAACCTGGTGTCCACCCGCATAGATCCTGTATATTTCTCCATTCCTCACAAGTAGACAGCACAGCAGGAAGTAGGGCACCGTCGATCCCATATTCGGGTAAAAATTTTCACAGATCCTTTGGCCCAACCCTGTCAAATGGTTTCTTAGGGTTCCCAAAACCGCAGGAAACCTAGTCTACTGATTATATATACTCCAACTGACGGTCCTACACTTGGTCTTGTAAAGACAAGAGAAAACACACAGACTGTGTCCACCCGATCTGTCGGATGCCTCTGGTTTTCCAGCATTAGAACTCAAGAACCAGAAGGCATTCCAGACTGCATAGTTTGATAATCACAGTTGTATCATATTACATCACTTTCCACTAACTTTCAAGCTTCATATTGACTATTCAATCTTGTCCATGGTGATGTCTCCATGGAACAATAGCCACTGCAGACTCAATCATAGACTTCATGTCACATCCTGTACATAATCATACATTTTTCTAAATATTCACTCCACCGTTCAACACTTCCTGAGTGTCAACAAGAATGTCACCAGCTTTCATCATATTCATTTTGGATGCTGGTGAAATACCCTGAAACTGTAACCGTAAACCGAAAGTACTGGAAAATACTTCTTTACCTTATTGTTTACTTTTTATTTCTTTCGTCATCACTCATGTACATAAATGATATTATATAAATCTCCTCAACCCAAAAGGCACCACTTTTCAATTATCTATGTCTCTTTGTGCATCCACACAATTTTTTGCACTATCAATCATATTGTTAATTCAAAACTTACAACATCGTAAGTTAAAACCTTTGTTCTCAAATCTTCCCCTGCCTAGATATACATACATAGTCCTTACAATTTCATCTTCCAATGCTTCTTTTGCCCTATCCACTATACTTTTCAAAATTTTATAACAATTGTCTACTTTCTATTTAATTTGAGTTGTAAAGGCTTGCATGAGCAAGTCTTTCCCTGACTTATATGTACATACTCCTTTCGCTTTAATCTGAAAGATATATTTCGGTTCTAATTCTTTCAAAATCTCCGAAAGGAATACCTACCCTTTATAGAATTTCGGAGTTGCCCATCAGAAACAAGACAATTAACCACTTTGATAGTTGTTCCATCTCCATGTATATAAGTGAATATCTTTCATTATATCCATATTCTCTCTTATCTCCATATGAACCAGACATCAGTTACTAAACCATTAAGGATTTAACAAAGATACTGAATTTTAACGCTTAAATTACCTGGATTTGAAGGTTACAAGTGCATCTAATATTTTAAGATTAGTTCTAGAAGTGACCACTCATTTTTTTGGACCATAAATGCCCACTCTGATTTTGACGAAAGTCCGATAACCACTTCCAAAATATTTAAATTATTTTGCACACTTGCACTATACAGTGTGATATTACACTAATTTAGGACATAAGCAAATTAGTCCATTTTGCGTTTTTAAAGTTCACTCCCCATTGGGGATTGAACGCAATATAAAGCAATATACATATATAGATTACACAATTTGGGGAATCCCCAATTGGTTTACAACATACAAACATATGTCTACTACATAACATTACATTAATAACACTGTTTTTTACTGTATCAGAAATTATGACTTACAGGGTTACAAGCTGAAGTAGTGATGGGAGGACTATCAGTACAAGACGATATCAATAAGTTTAAAAACAAGGTACACATTGTTGTTGGTAGTCCAGGGCGATTGCATCACCTAATTAAGGATAAACATATAGATGTGTCAGCTGTAAGACTTCTCGTCCTCGATGAAGCTGACAAATTAATGGAGAAAAGTTTTGAACCAGATATTAAATACATATTTAATAATTTACCTAAACAAAAACAAGTCATAATGAGTAGTGCAACATATCCTGAAAATACGAAGACATTTATCAACAGCTATATCCAGAATGCCCAACATGTACGTCCTGATAGCAACTGCATTCTTTTGGGCGTAGAGCAAAAATTTTGCGTTGTTACATATAATAGTAATGTTGTTAGGCAAACACAGAATAGATTTGAAGACTTACTTAAAATATTATCAAATATACAATTCAAACAATGTCTTATATTCTGTAACTATCAAGTAAGAGTTACTGAATTACATAAACTCTTAAACCGTAGAAATTGGCCCGCAGAGCAACTATATGGACAACAAGAACAAACAGATAGACTTGGTGCATTGAAAACACTGCAAGAATATAAATGTCGAATATTAATATCGACTGATTTAGCAGCCAGAGGAATAGATGCCTCAAATGTTGACTTGGTGATTAACTTTGAACCACCCTATGATTGGCAAACATATTTACATAGAATAGGCAGAGCTGGCCGCTTCGGTTCGTACGGCACGTCGATTACAATATTAAGTGAAGGAAAAGAAGAAGAAACTTTGAAGAAGATGTTAGAACCAATGAAGAATTCAATAACTTTAACCCCTCTGTGGTCTAAAGATTATTTAAGAAATGGCGATGATTGTACTTTAGAATCGCAGCAATCTACATACAATTTATTGCATACAAAAAAGGAAAATCAGTGCAAAGAGTTATGGACTATACTTGCTACTGAAAATACACAGAATAATTATGAATTTGAAAGTTTTGAAATATTGTGCCAGTCTTATAATACTTGTAAAATTGAATCATTTTTTGACCTGATAGAATCCTTTAAAAAGAATCAGCACAATGATAATATTGAGAACAGTACATATAAAAATATTGGGATAATCAATAAAACATTCAAAGAAATGATTCCCATAAACAATATTGTATACAGAAAAATGGACTTACTGGAAGAATTAAAAGAATTGATGGAGCCTGTAAAAAAAAATGACATAACTTCAAATTGTCATTACAAACCTAAAGATGACACAAAAGATATTTTATTACAACGTAAAAACAGTAAACTTCGTAATAGAATGACAACAGAAAATAGTGTAATTAATGAAACAAATAAAATGTCCAAAAGGCAGTCAAAAATAAAAAAAAATTATAAAGATTTTGTAGATGATTTTGATAATAGCAACTCTGAGAATATCATCTCTTCAAAGAAGTTGAATAGATCCAAGATGACTATAAATAAAGTTAATCCTAACAATATGGAATACTACAAGACAAAATCAAACAACAATGGAAATAAACACAATAGAGACTCAAAATTACCAAAACAAGAATTTGAAGTTTACTCTAATTCTGGATGTGATGAGATTAATAACATTGAATCGAATAATCGCCGTAGATTTAAAAACAAACAGTGGAATGAAAATAAATATTACGATTATTCAGATGCTAATCACGCATTAAATTATATTACACATAGATCCAGACAAATCAAACCAGTAGATAAATCCATATATCTCAGAAACGGTTACATTACTTGGTACAAACAATTAAAATTACGTATGAGAGAAATTGAAATGGCAACATACATACATGAACTTTCAAAAATTTGAGCAGATAAAAATACTATGATCAATCAACTTGTTTTATTTCAGTTGGTGGTGACTAAGCCACTATCAAACTGGGCTTTTCTAAACAATATTGATATATTCTCTACTGGTTTGGGAGGAGGAGGAGGGACCGCTCTCTGGATCTTCGGAGCTTTGGGTCAACTTTTTGATGACCTTCTCGTCTCTCGCCTCTCGTGTTCGTAGTATTTGTCTATATTGTGTTCCTTATCTCAAATGAATGTTAAGGGTCCATCCAAGTAGCATCGTAAAAACTTGTCCCCTGGGTGTATTCCTACACTAGGTACAACCAGCTAGAGTCGCCTCTATTTGTTGTTCGTTTCGTCAAATTGTAAATCGGCTCAATAATTATATCTTTGTTTTACTAGTACTACCACTATAGCTTCACGTTATAGACAAAAATATAAGTAAAATGTTAATGTTATTGTATTTTGTACTATTTCAAAATTTGTGCTATATATATTTAGAGAACTAGATGACAATCTTCAGACTGCAACGCATTTTAATTAATAATAAATACTGGCTGCATCGTGTACGGTTCGAATTTCGTTAAGTTATTAAATAAAACTTGCTTTACGATATATACACATATTAATACACAAAATACATACCTACATGAAAAATACTTTCATTTATTCAATTTAAAGCTTTCTGATAAACTACATTTTTTTGGTTTTATTTTTCGGTGCATAAACACACAGACCGGCCATAAGTTCTGTTACAAATAAATATGAATTTATTTGTTTATGAAGTAATGTAATCTTAATGAAACTTATATGTATATATTTATGGAAGTTTCAGTAAAAAAAAAAATGATTCTATTTGAAATGGCTACCTTTGGCTTTGATACAGACCACTCATCTCTTTGGATTAACTCATTGTTTTCATGGAAAATTTAACCACTTCTGAGAGATTACTTAAGAGACACCATGTCGGCGTATCTTTTCGAGCAGGCCATGTCCTCTAAAACTGACCATTTGCAGTCTAAGGGGTCAGATCAGGGCTAGACGCGGAGGGCCAGACTTCAGCTTTCATAAATTCCGGAACGTTGGTTTATAGCCAGGCTTGGGTAGCTGTGTCTTATGACCAGGTGCAGAATCCTTTTTTTTTTGTTACGCGGGGAAAAATGCGTTACGCACACCACCGGTGCCTGGATAGCCTCCAGTGGTAGTGTGGGACTCCCCGTCAGCTGCCCGACGGTATACCCACTAAACAACCTCGCGAATTGCCATCGGCCGTTGGTATGGTGCCCCGGATCTAGGTGCAGAGTCCTGCTGGAAAGTCCACGGTACATTTTTAAAAAGTGAATTGCTGAGAGGTTGTACAACACGATCCAAGACAGTCTCTTGATACAATTTGGCTGAAGAGTTTACTCCTTTTTGACAAAAATGAAGCTTTGTAACTCCTTGATTAGACATTCCCCCCAGATGATTTCAAAATCGTTTATTTTCTCTCTTCAAGCCAATTAATAGTCAGTTATAAACTAAGTACAATGTTTAATATTGGAGAGAAAACTAGTGCCCGAGCTAGGCAACCTCCCTGTGTTACAGGTCACCAGTCCCCTTTGCCCTTTTAGAGTACATCTTATTGGTAACTTGTGTATGTTATGAATGAGTGTGTATTTGAATGTGTCCTCAATCTTTTAAACATTGAAAACCTCAAACTGCGTCATTGAAATCGCTAAAATGTTTGTTTATGCACTAAACTATACACTAGTTTTACATAATAAACAACAAGTAACTGACAGATCTAAATAAATTAAACTCAAAAAAAAAAAAGGAAATAACAGTTTAGTATACAATTTGATAGACCCAACATCTATTTAATAGCAATACGAAGTAGCATAAAATATTACCATTTTTTATTTTTAGATTTTTTTGTTGAGCTTTAGGGTTTATCGGACTTTTTTTTTGTGTTTACCACCCTTGTATTTATAGCGAACAGAGCATAAAAAAATATATTCAATCTGGCCAGCCATCTTTGAGTTTTACCGGGACTACCGAACAGCAATTGATTTTTATATAATATCAATAAAATATCGGTAATTTCATACTTTAACCCCAAAGTATGAAATTGCCGATTTGTACTGAAAAATTAAAACTCGTTTTTTTAAGATTTAACATATTTCTTTAATCAAAATATTTACCTTCATTATCTATACAATGCTGCCGTCTGTATCGAAAGTTTATGTATGCCTTTGCGATAGAACTCTGGGAGTCTAGATTCGACAAACTGTGAGAAAGCATTTTGTACTGCCTCCAGAGAAGAAAATTTTTTACCACTTAAAAAGTTCTCCAAATCACAAAAAAAAATGGTAATCAGTTGGAGCAGGGTCTGGAGAGTACGGAGGATGACGTATGGTTTCAGCATTAATTGCAGCTCCTGTAGAGTTACAACGGTTCCACGTGCAGTGTGAGATCTTGCGTTATCATGGAGCGATAATGGTGAAGATCGATTCACGAGTCGGGGCTGTTTCACTGCCAGTTTCGCAATCATTGTTCGAAGTTTGGCACATTAAACATCTGTTCTTATTGCTTGACCAGACCTGAGGAAGCTATAGTGAATAACGCAATGAAGATACCACCAAATAGTTACAATTATTTTTTTTATTGGTAGTAAATAAAACTTTGCTTTAGGGCACTGTTGCGGCGTTTGACCTGGGGTCAGCCATTAGATTTTTCGCTTACGAATTTTCGTCTTATCATCGTTGGCACTTACATCCTTTTACTTTCGCGTTATATCTGTTTCGTCATTCCTTCCTTTTGCATTCTTTCTACATGTCGTAGCCAACGCAGCATACCTTTTATCTCAATACTGATATTTTCTTTCAGACCAGCTTTCCTTCTTATATTTTCAGATAGAAAGATCTTCGGGTAGATTCTTCAGATAGATTTTGATGAGCTCGGTAGTGCAGTCGTGAATGACGCGACTTTGCCACCAACTCTCATGGGTTCCATTCCCATATAGGTCAAACATTTGGGTGCATGAACATGACTGTTTGTCTTGGTCTGGATGTTTTAAGAGAGGTAGAGAGCATCAAAGCAGCCCGTCTGGGGAAGTACCTTCACCTCACAGAAAACAACAGCTAAATAACAACTACCTAGAGGGTTGTGTGTGAGTGAGGTCATAAGTAAGCTCCTAAGGTGTTGCTGTGTGTAAACAGCAGAGGAGGCATCGCGCGAGTGATACCTAATACATTACAAACGTTAATTAGGCTACGGTAACTGTTTTACATCAGGTGGGTTGTATGCTTGTATGCCTCCCGACGTGGTATAAAAAAGATTAAGGTCATCGAAGTTCCTAAGGAGTTTAATTAGGAACTTTTAATAAATGTTAAAACAAAATAAGGCTAAAGAAATCATCATAAGTGTAAAATTTTCATACAAAATTTATATTTTAGTAACTCGTAAAAAGTAACTGGTTTGACTAAGGTGAAGAATAAATACACCATATGCAATTTTATTATAATTAATCTTTATTTTGACTCCATTGGTTTACTTTAGACGTCTTACTTGACTAGTTGTATGAGGCAGAACACGATGAAAATTATCTTGGAAATAACATCTTCATTTTTGTACTTTACATTTTTGCAAAATATATCCACGACTACGAGGCACAAACTCTGATGATTCTTACTGAAGTTAAGTAACCTTCGTGTTTGCTTTAACTGTATATCGCTATACAATTTGTAGACGATCTCAAGTTTGTCGCGAGTACGAATCACGTATCCTTCAGGTGAACAGAGGCACTGTGTGTTCTGCCGTACCTATATGTTTACAACGAGGAGTCTTCTGGTGAACTGTTTGTGCCCGTTTCTATTGCATTCTGCTGCAATAGTGACTACAGTCAACTCTGTTCTCACAATGACAATGTAATCATAAACTAATACATATGTACACTACCAAGACATGATAGCTGATCTGATAGATAAACATAGTAAATGTATCCCTTCATAAGGTTGACATTAGGTTATTTGTCCAAGTAAAAAACAAGGGAAGTCTATAAATGCAATATGTGCCATGTACCTATTTGTAAAATAATTTGCCACCGATTTGTAAAATAATTTGTCAAAGCATCTTTTTTCTGTGTTTTTTACGCACTGTATACAATCACTGAATAATATTATATTATGTACCCATCACGTTCTCACTTAGGTATACCCACCCACATAGAGTTGATCATGTTTTGTATTTTTTTGCGTTTAAGTAGTCTAAATTTACGCTACAAAATATTAATAACAAACGGTAAAGTAATGGAATAAAAGTTACTGATTTCGTGTTAGCAGATAAACAATGGTTGCAGGTCTGACTCCACTAGTTCAAGCACCGCACCTGCTCCAAGATTTGAGTACAGGCCCTGATTTGGGTATGTTCCATTGTTACAGGAAAAATATTAATAGAGTAACACAAATATATTTAGATACTCGTATATTCCAATACTGCCTATATTCTATAGAGTAAGAACTGTTTTCCCTTATCCCACCCTCTCCCATCAGTCATAGAACCACGCGTGCAGGCTTCAGATGTCATCATTCCACTGTTGACAACATTCCATCGCGTACTAAAAGTTCGGCAACTCCTTTCTCTGTTGTACAATTAAAAAGTGGAACGCCTTGCTGGCACATATGTTTCCTCCTTCCTATACCATTGGATCTTTCAAACGAAGCGTGAAGAAGTACCTTACCGGCCAGCATGGCAGCGTCAACTGAAAGGACACTGTAGTCTTTTGTGAGTCGCCGCTGCGATTCAGGCTCCTCTTTTAGCTTATCATCAGGCGAAGCGGAAACACTATGCTGAGCTGGTATAAAAAAAGCGTATATTTGTGTTACTCTATTAACGAGTCTTTTTCATGTAATGAGGGAAAATTTTGCAACATTTATACTACGTAGTTGTAAGAAATATGTTATTATAAATACTTTCTATGTTTGTAATTTTATAGTTCAGTTTTTAGATAATAATATTAGATACTATAATTTATAGTATCTAAGCCTCAATGGATGCATTAGATATATAATGTAAAATGTCCAATTTGAGTTATATTTAGTGAATAAATAAAATATTACCTAAATATCTACAACAACACCGATGTGGGTCACAAAAAAATAACTAATTATATTTCCTTAGCACTTATATCTACCAAATCTCGTAAATGTGTTTTACGAGTTAAATAAATAACCTATAGTAAAATTCATGACTTAGTTTTCACCCGCGTATTCTGGTATGGCGGCAGCGTGTTTTTTTCAGAAAATATATCCATCCCAAATGTCATCAACCTATTCGGCAGTTTAACGATGAAAAGGTAATAGACGAAGTCACTTCCGCATTATATTATATGAATAAAACACTTTTCTGGAACCACTTAAAATATATTCTTCCGATTCTAAGTTTAGTCCTTCTTTTCGTGTGTTTCTAAAAAAGAAATAATGGAAATATTTAGTTTCAATGTAAGTTAAAAGAAAATACAAACTATATTTATATAATAGATTAGTACTGTAATAATACTGTAATAAATATACGTAGATATACATAAAGTAGATCCCCATGATACCAGAAAATATAGTGTTTATATTTTATAAATTACATACAAGTCTAAGCAACAGCAATGTAAGTCTAAGAATACCAAGCAAATATATCAGAAAAGATATTATTTCTATTGTTACATTTTGGTTCAAAATGGACCCTCTTGCCGCAATCATACAGAAGTTTAATGATACGTAAATTACAATAATCTCTTACAGCTACCGTTGTTGGTCCCATGTTACCTAATACATAAAAATAGTGGAAAAATGTACAACCAACCTACCTACCAACCGAGTAAGGTTGGTTATAATAATTCTATGCCTCCGATCGGCAATTTTATTTTAGTTTTTATTCTTTTTCGTTTATTGTTTACTTTACACAAACCAATGTTTATTTTCGCTTAAGTTTTTCCGCTTACTTTAAAGACTTGCCACAAAATAGTGTTAGATTTATTTTGGCTAGAGTTCGTTCTTTATAGGCAATAATTTATTTACATACTTCTTCTAGGTATGCATTATTAATATATTAAAAGATTAATAAAAGGCGTTTATCCGTATCCATTGCCATGACGATTATATTATTTACGTGCGATCGGCACACATCATTCTTCAAACTCTTCGTAAACTGTGTCGGGCGGCGCTCATTGAACAATGAAGAAGATCGCACATCTCATAAACTAGCGAAACCATAGTAAGATCAAATGCGTCGTCGCACGCACACACTGACAAAATTAATCACTGTTAAAGGTACTCCAGTCGTGGCTACGCCGCCGCGCCGTGCTTAACCCTTTGACCGCCATATTTTATTACATCATCATACAGCCCAACGCCAGCGGCCTGTTGGCGTAATTTCAAATAGGGTTGAGAAATAGTGTTATCGATTAGTTTAAATGAATAAAAGTTCAAAATTTAATTAATATTAAATCAGTCTTTATTAAACAAGTATCAAGGGACTACAGTACGGGGGTTATTCAAGAAAGAAGTGAAGAGGTTCTTACAGGGTCGGCAACGCAATAGTGACACCCCTGGTGTAGCAAATGTCCATAGGCTACGGTAACTGCTTACCATCAGGCAGGCCGTAAGCTTGCTTGCTACCTTAGTGGTATAAAAAAATAACATTATTTACCACGTTTCAATCAATATTCTAGCAATGAATCTAGTATAACATCTTCGTTTTCTGATGCATCTCTTCGAGCTTAATTTATCAAATTAATATTTTTATATATAATTCTGATCGTACCTCAGGTCGAACAGTCATTATTTCCTTCGAAAATATTTAATAATTCGTAGTCTTCTAACATGGCAAGGGAACAACACTAATTTGTACAAGGAACGTGTTATTACGGTAACGGCGCCTGAAGAACAGCAAATATGGCGTCGTTTGACCTTGAGCCGCACGTAAAATCACGGTGACGGCGATCGGAGATAATCTGAACTAGTGAAGTTCTCAGTTGTCGCTTCTTTATCGAAACAATAAATTATATCTAATATTTAACACATAAAATAAACCTTTTTATTGTTTTAACATGCTTCTAATTAGTACGACGATAATTTGCATTTCAATACAATATTTTTGCTTTCGCACCATGATTATTCAGTAAAATTTCATTTAGATTACATTGATTTGCCCATCCCTAGTACACGTAATATCACGTTATTGGCGATTCGTGTTGGTACTAAGTAACACCTTACAACGATTTTTTCTATAAATATCATAATGAAACGCAGCAAAATTTGTTAATTATTAAGAATACATCCTGGATTGTAATGTACGTTTATTGCAACTTAATCTTTAATATAAATGCACCAATAAACAATTTATAAAACTTGACATGAAATTACGTCTGTGGCGCGTGGAGCACATTTATCATATCCCGTAATAATACAGGCGCGGCTGTTTAAGGGGATAATACCGCAATGCGCCCACGTACGAAACGCCGCGGCCGCTGCGCTCCCGCTCGTAATAATTTGTACGTGTACCTACCTACTTTAACTACAAATTCGTAAAGATGGCTAAAAAGTAAAAAGATTTTTATTGTATCAAATGTGTAATCTATACAGATAAATAAAATTGGAGTGTCTGTTTGTAATATTAAAATAACCGCTTTTTACTAAATGCATATGGATATATACACGTTACATATACCAAAATGAATATTTTTACAATTTTTGTCTGTCTGTCTGTTTGTTCCGGCTAATCTCTGAAACGGCTGGACCGATTTTGACGGGACTTTCACTGGTAGGTAGACGACTGTTCAGAGCACAATATAGGGTACTTTTTATCCCGTAAATATTTAGGGTTCCTGCGTAAAATATGAAAAACTCTTTAAAATTAGGGGGAAATATCTTCCCCTTCGGGGGTGCGATTCACAAAATAGAAGAATTTCATTAAAATTAGCATAGGTATTTCTATACGCGAAATACAGCATTAATAAGTTATAGTAAACTCTGCGAACTGAACAATAACTTTTTTGTTAAATTCCACGCGGACGAAATCGCGGGCACAGCTAGTTTTGTTATAAAATAACAAATTTCCTACAGAAAAATGCCTATCATTTTAGGCTACTATAAAAATATTAAATTTCCGAATATAAAGATTATAATTTTGATAAGTGTAGTAAATGAAAAAGTTAAAAATAGGTGTAAAAAAAAATGGGTGCGTGTACTTATGTACGCGCGTGAGAAGTTACTACTTCTCTGGCATCATTAAATAACAATTCTCTGGAGGGATTTTGTGTTCATCTGAGTAACGTCACGAGTAAGCTCCTATAAGGAGTTGCCGTGTTAGCGGCAGAGGTGGCAATACGCGAGGCATACTTAATGTATTGCAAGCGTAAACAGCTACAGTGACCGCTTTAAATTGGGTGGATCGTATGCTTGTTTGTTCATGCGAGTGAGTGACGTTACCACCACACAGAAATCTGCAGCCAAATAACAATTCCCTGGACGGTTGTTGTGTTCAGGCGAGTGAGTGACATTACTACCTCACGGAAAACTGCAGCCAAAAAACAATTCGCTGGACAGATATTGCGTTCATGCGAGTGAGTGACGTTACTACCTCACGAAAAATATGCACAAAACTGCAGCCGAATAACAATTCCCTGGAGGATTGTTGTGTTCATGCGAGTGAGTGACGTTATCACCTCACAGAAATCTGCAGCCAAATAACAATTCCCTGGACGGTTGTTGTGTTCAGGCGAGTGAGTGACGTTATATGGCTGCAGTTTTCCGTGAGGTAATAACGTCACTCACTTGCATGAACAAAATAATCCTCCAGGGAATTGTTATTTGGCTGCAGCTTTAAGCATATTTTTCGTGACTTAATGAGCGGTTTAGCGGGCAGCTTCAACCTGTTACTTTTGTGTTACAGTATCTTAAAATTTCACTCATCATTTTTTCATAACGCGCCTAAAGGAGTATATAACTTCAATACAATAGTCAGCTCCTGGTCTATGTACAAAAAATACTTAAGAAAAACTTTGTATTATAGATCCCTGATGATTCACCTACAGGGGTAAATTGTTTTGTATGTAGATAGACTATGCATTTCTGACGATTGTATAAACTATAAGCGACATCCCTACGTGTTTAGGCTATTATCCTTCGCTCAGGGATCGAGTCGGCCTACCTATTTGATTTTACTATGGCGAAACGCAAAACCTGCGCACCCTTCCGACGCTGGTAAAACTCTGAAAAAGGTCTTAATACAAGTGCCATGGCTGGTTTAAATGTGAAGTATTCTTGGTAACCTTATTTTCTTTATTCATTATTATTTTTGACGCGTCCGGTGGCTCATTAGTGAATAACGCGACTTTGACACCAACGCTCTTGGGTTCGATTCCCATACAAGGCAAACATTTGTGTGTATGAACATGTCTGTTTGTCTTGGTCTGGATGTTTTAAGAGAGGTAGGGCGCATCAAAGCAGCCCGTCTGGGGAAGTACCTCCACCTCACAGAAAACCGCAGCCAAATAACAACTCCCTAGAGTGTTGCTGCAACAAACCCACTTGCACTAGCGTAAACTGCTGATATGGGTCTTTGTCTTCACAGGCAACAGCTTAGATACAATAACAATACACGCTGATATGCACTTGAAATGCATCACAATTCTTGGCCCAAGTAAACAAAATTCTTCTTTATTATTGTATTGATGTGAATTACCTGGTGTTTCCTCCTCTTCGGCGTCCAAGATATCCGCGCAACAAACTGAATAACAAATAAGAGACAGGAAGCCGAGGGGCAGTCCGAAAACAAGTGCCGTTAACACCGGGTTCCCGCGCCACATGTTAGTTAGAGTAGTCCTTGCCTCGAAAAAGCCTCTATATAAACGAACGGGCCAGCCATTACCGCCATATGCCTGAAATATTAACCATTTCCATGAACACAAAAATAAGCACAGGAACTTCTATAAAAAAAAACACGGTATATAAATGTATATGTATACTAGTCATAATACAATAAACACCACGAATATTGAAACAGAAGAGAAGAAAGTATATTTTGATAAATTATTAATTAAATGTACTGAACTGTATAGTTTATGCAAGTAAAATCGATTATGTATTCTATAGGTGTAGAGTAATTGTTAAAGGGGACATTTCTAATTCTCTATTTAGAGATGTAAAACGACGGATTTTTTTTAAACATTTCAGATGTCTAACTATTGTTGATAAACTATTGTCTAAAGAAAAAAATTTAATATCCTTATTTGAGTTGCAGTGTCTATTAACAGCTTAGAATTGTCACTTCGAATTATGTATCGTTTTTAATATTCTTATCTTTATATCTATTATTTCATAACCCAATATAACTTGGATGTCTTTCAAGATTATCTTTAGAGCCAAAGACAATTATAACATGGTGCTTGCCAACTTAAATGAACCTCTGGAAAAAAGGGGTAGGAGATAACTGTATTAATTCACGACTGGAATAAGTACTAGTAACTTCCTATAAGAAGTGGCTATATACGTAGTGGAATGGCAATACACAAGCGGTGTTTCTTGTATTGTGACCGTTCATAGGCCGCGATAACCGCTTCAAATCAAACTTTTATCATATCTGGCTACACATAGATCACATGGCTTGTATGCACCCCATGTAGTATACAAAAAATAGTACTGTCCCCTATGTAAATAAACTACAACGTAAGTTCCACTCTCCGTAGCCATTTCTGATGAAAATCTGAATAGTTAACAATTTCAATTAATTACCGGAGCTGTCTGGTCATGTATTTGATCTAAAAATATTGAAACTGCTTCTGGTGTCATCAAAACTGGATCATCATCAGGAATATGGTGATGGCTTGTAGTCGAATTGAGCACTAATAGATTTGGCAAAGTCAATTCCGACATCGCTATGGAATTTGCTAATTCTGGGTTACCCAACCAACCAAATTGGAAGCGGTGATGAAGATCCCGTTTTCTCTTCCTGTATGTAATGAAAAAAGTTCATGAATTAAACTGAGATCAGACAAACGTCGACATAATACACATACATACTCTTTTAAATAAATAATATTCTTTTGTCATAAACATACGTTTTTGTTTTTCGCCAGCATTGTGACGTATATCGTAACTAGTAAATAACAGCAAGCTGTGTAGGCAGAGCTGATATTTTTTAAATTTAAAAAATATTTAAATATTTTATTCTTAATTTTTTAAAAATATATGGAACCCTGTACGACATCTAGCGACGAGTGCTGTTACTTTTTCTGTTGATGGGAGTGCAGTGCAGACTTTGCACTGCAGAGTGGCCGGCCATACGTTTTCCCATATGCTTTTTTTTCTAATTGGAACGATTTTGGACCGTTCTTCCTCACCAACGAACATTTAAATTTCAAATTAAAGGATACAAAACTACAATATGTTAGCTATTAGTGTGTCGATTTTGGAGTTTCTCACTATTACCGTCTAAACGCTAGCTGGATGACATCAGTCTACCCCAAACGACAATTTTGAGGGTAATGTGGCTCCGCTGGCTATCGCAGCTCTGCCAAAAATATATGTACGTATAATAATTGAGGATACTTATGGGATGTAGACATTATTAATAGGCATCCGTAGCATGGTAAATGCACCATCTGCTCAATATCCAAATTCATCAAGTTAAAATACTAATATTAAGGTATGATACTTACTTGATTATTCCTTCAATCATATCTTTAAAATCTCTCTCTGTTTGCGTGATTTCATTTAATTTATTTTCGGATACTATTGCAATAACAATATACTTTTCTGTATCCATCAAATCATTTATATTTGATCTAGTAATCTTTGGGAAAAAGCCAAACCTCTCTGAATTAATCCACTTGTCTAGTGTTATATTTAAAGCTTCCTTGTCTTTGAGCAAACGTGGACTAGCTGCAATAGATGCAATAAAAACAATATCTATAGTAAACGAAACATCGGTTGTTGATTATTTTGGACAGCAAATTAAATTTATAAATATATTATTACATTATAAGAGGCAATAAAGATCTACCAACTTTCAAAGTAATATGCGTCGTCTTCCTTGTATACAAATACAGCAGTATCGTTGGGAGGCTTCAAATCATTTTTAATTATTTCATGGGAGACTGTATAGAACCAAGTATGGGGTTGATATTTCTCTGCGTGATTTGCATAAATTTCCTGAAAGGGAATAAAATAATATATTAGAAATATTTTTACGACGCTAATTCTAACTCATCCTACTGCAGGGATATGGGTCTCCCTTCAACGAAGGGGCTTAGAGTATACTCCACCACGCTGCTCAACTGCGGATTGGCTCAAGTCACCGTTTTCGAGCTGCCAGAAGGCCACAGCCAGAAGAAACGGCTTAACATGCACTGGGAAGCATGGACAAGCTAGAAATAGACAATCCTGTCCAAAATTTTTTTTTATAAGTACATGACAACAGGCATACAAGCATATGGCCCACACGATATAAAGTGGTTACCGTAGCCTATGAACGTTTTGCAATACATTAAGTATCGCTCGCGTGATGCTATGCTCGCTAATACAGCAACTCCCTAGATCTAAATCCTGAAACAGAAAATACATGCAACCCCGCTAGGGCAGCAGCCGTTATATACATCTTCTCTTTGTCATGTGGTATTCTGGTCATTACTACGATACGTAATTGATGGAACGGGTAAATTAAAATACACTTAACAGAAAGGAGTTGTTTCCGTCTGTTAGTCTATTCGAAAGACATTTTTTTAAATTTTGTATCTATTTTCTAACTGCACCCTAACATTTAATTTTAATCCTTTATCTAATGTGTATAAGATTTCATATGTGTCCTCAGACAACAGCAGCAGAGACGACTAGAACATTCATGAGAGCGGTGGCGTGTATCTACGACAGTAGTGGGTGGGTGCCGGCTCGCACGGTTCGGATGAACTAACTGGTAACTGAAGCAACAAAGAACTTTAGATCATTGCCTGTAAATTTGACTTCCTCAAAACATCTGAATCTTTTCAATGAGCCAATAATTATTTTATTACAATTCATCATACCCATAATGGTCCATGTTGCTTCCCAATATATCCAAAGAAAACAGAGTGTGTCTCTTTTAAATAGCCTATGCTATCTGCATGCGATACTTTCTGAATGGCTGGTTGAGACATTCGAAGTGCATAATTCACCATTTCTTCTTTCACTCTCTCCCCATTGAATTCATGGTGGAAAGGACCTTTAATACTAGAAAAATATAAAATCAATATTCTTTATTGCACTAAATCACTAAACAGTAAAATATGTATAACTTATTATCTATCTATAACTTCACGCCAAATTCCGAGAGAACCGAGCGTCACATAAATTGATCCTTACACACCTATCTTGCTTCTTTAATATTCATAGCTCTTCTCATGCACGTATTCACAAATCATCAAACAGCTGCTCTCAAACTTTAACCAAATTTTAAACGGGGCATAATTCTACCTCAATGAATCAGTTTAAATTATCCAAGCTCGTTAAGCCGTTCCGAAATATTGGTTAACATGAGTAGATATATATAATACTGTAAGTTTTCCGAATATGGGACAGGCCCACCACTCATTCACACTACTGTCTCCTGTGTAGCTAGAATTAACAGTGGCGACCACCAAAAAGGCAATGAACAGTGAACTTTATTGCTGTCTCGGGGGTTAAACTACAGCTGCCTTGGAGCTCATAACGAATTTAATCTGAAGAAATTTGTAGGAGTAGGAAGTTTTGGGAATGACTTCTCCTCTTGGCAAAGTGAGAGACAGCCATATGATAAATAAGGCATTTAAAAACCTCAAAAAGATGGCTAGTCAAGTGACGCTCAACTGCCGTGCACCACGGTTTATCAAATATCTAACACTATTGGGACCTAAATTGTGAGTTGTTACCTAACACATAGATTCCAATAATATAGTTTGTAGAAGCGCCTAAACGTCTGGTAATTCTCCCTTTCCGAATAAAATACAATAAATGAGAAACATATACAACGAATATTGGTAGGACGAATAATGCGTCTTTTGATATTACACCGATTTAAGTAAATAGGGACACCTTAAATTTATATACAACTCATAAATAAAACAAGTGAAGAGCAAAAAATAATATATTTATTGTTATTCAAAATACTCTATTTACATTTTAACTAACTGCACACTGAACTTTTTCCACTTGTTCATTTGAAGCCATCACGCCCTCTTCTGGTTTTGTAAGTCAAACCGCTGATCAAATCTTTGATTTTAGAAAAGAAAACAAATTACAGGTACTTGTTTACTTCAAAATAATTGCTATTTAAGGGGGAGATGAATCCAACTAAACAAAGATCATAAAAATCCTTTCAGCCATCTCGGAGTTATAAATAGTGTAACACTATTTATTTACTTTGGTGTTTATAATAAAAGAATCAAACTTTATTGCTCATCGCTCATTTATTAAACCTTGTTATACAGGATGAGAATAGGTCATGTCTCTCTCTATGCTATGGTATCTGCATTGGAAAGTTGTTGTACAGTTTTAGTGGTAATATTTTATTCACGATCATGGTTCTTGTTTTTTTTTATACCATGTCGGAAGGCATACAAGCATACGGTCCACAGGTTGAAAAGCAGGTACCGTAGCCTATTAACGCTTGGGATATATTAAGTATCACTTGCGCGATGCCTCCTCTGCTGTTTACACAGCAACTCCTTGGGAGCTTACTGGTGACCTCACTCACACACAGGAACACAACAACCCTCTAGAGAGTTATTATTTGGCTGCGGTTGCTCTCTTAAAACATCCAGACCACGACAAACAGACATGTTCATGCACACAAATGTTTGCCTTGTGTGGGAATCAACCCCACGAGCGTTGGTGTCAAAGTCGCGCCATTCACGACTGAGCCACCGAGCTCCGCGAATGATTGTAATTTGAATATGGGGGTCAAGTGAATTATGAATGCCTTCAGATTAAATAGGACACTGACTATAAAGACGCTGCGCTAAATACTTACTTACATTATAAAATGAAAACAGAAAATTTCTACTTACAACATTATTGTGGGGTAGGCTTGTATTTTGAAATGTGTAGCCACTGCATGAAATCTAGTACAGTCAACCTTCGCCACTTTTATTGGGGAATTGTATAATGTCTGTGCCACATGTGCCCAGACAGGCTCCAAGCGACGGCAGTGAGCACACCATGGTGCATAGAACTTGACAAACCACATGCCATCATTACTGATATCTATAAACTTATCACTTAATTCTAACACTCTCGAGGATGATGTTCCAGATAAAACTGAAATAAAATGCAACTTAGATCAATTTCAGTTTTTACAAAGACATAAGGTAGGTGGCAGGTATATAACAAACTATAACCCACATTATGAACATTTGCTGCATTACAAAAGTACTAAAACTGATAAAAATTTCTGTAAACAACTCTAGTTTTATTATGTATGTATATCTTCACACCAGGTCCCTTGCGGGGTAGGCAGAAAGAACTGAGCACCATGAGATGTAGTCCTTAAAACTTCACTTGCTTCTCTAACATTCATAGCCCTTTTCATGAACGCTCGCCAGCACCTGCTCATCACCTTCTCATAAAATACGACCACAATTTCGAATAAAAAACTAGTCTACAGCGCCTGAGGATGCCTCGAGAGGTAAACATGTGTTGAAGCGACGACCAGGCCAGTCATGACAGCGATGGTGGTGGGGACATGCGGTTTCTGTTCCAGATGGCGGACTACCACAGCAGCCGAGGCAGAGACTACCGGAGCACCCATGGCAGCATCGGCATGTTGCATCTACTAATGGTAGTGGATGGGTGCCAGCCAGCGCTAGGCCGCATGAACTAATTGGTGGCGGAATAACACAAAGCAGGTTAGATCAAATTGCAAGTAGAATAAATGCCATTGAGATGAGAGCATTACGCAAAAATTGTGGCATAAAGCTTGCTGACTGCATTCGTAATGATGACGTAAGAGAGAGAGTTGGCCTGAAAGAGGTTGGTGTTAAGATAAGAAGACTTATCTTCTTGCGTAAAAGGCACGCTCCGTTGGTTCGGACATGTAGAAAGAAAGTAGGATGAAAGAATGACGAAACAGATAGTTTTATTACAAAAAGACAAGAAAAAGCAGAGATAGTCAAGCGGATAAAGAACCGGCCTATTAACTGACTGGTTCCTAGTTCGAATCAGGGTGGGGGCATCACTAAATTCATATTTTGGGATTTATGTACACAATTTTTATGCTCTTATACACAGCTATCTTTCAAATTTATTACGAGAATTTATTACGGATCTCCTGACGTGTTCAGGAACTACGGGCCATCTCCGACGGGCCTCCTACCGCATCCGGCCCCTGAACATTGGTTAGTTTATCATCGCGAGTCCTTCAAATTAATTATCAGTCGTTCGGCGTGAAGGAAAACACCGTGAGGATAGCGTGAAATTATATTTCGACAGACCTATGAAAGGTCTAGCCTTCCATTTGGTTTGTGGAGGTATGACAGCAGTCCCTCCATGTAAAATCAGAATAGTCTCCAAATTTTTGGTAATAGACCGCGCCAATCCTAATGGATTAGGAAAGAGAATAACACAAAAAAAAAAATTGTAAAACCATACAAACTATATTAATTGAGAAACGTATTCAAATTATTTAAGAACATATCATATAATTTAATTAAATAATGTATAAGTATAAACAAACCTGCTATGAAAAGAATATATGATAGAAGATTAAAATTCATTCTTCCTTCAAATTCTAATTTAAGTGGAATAACATATAATATTCTTGGAGATAAAGTACAGGAGATAAATATACGACACAACAAGTATTTAGATATTGTTTTGGTACTTTTGGTAGTACATGTACATGAAATTAAAATTAATATTTTTTTTTTTTGGTTCTTTTTATCCCCGAGGGGAAAGGCAAAGGGATCTAGCCCATAGAGCCAAGTCTTCAATTTAGAACCATTGGAAAATCTTAATACTATGTTCCAGCTTCAGGAACTGTGCTGAAAAAATACTTGGGAAGGGTACCTAGATCCAATCAACCTAGTTTAAATACCACCCGTAAAACGATAGTGATTTTACGAGGTTTTCTTGATGAACATATTCACGTCTTCCAAAAAGTGCATAAACGTGTTATATTTGAGTTTTCTCATTACTGTATAAGTTCACAAGTACTTATGTTACAAAATACTATCGAAATTGTCACACCAAACTAATTTTATACTGAATTGTAAAAATTTCAAGTATAACAAAAATGTCACTCGACAAAAGCGCGGGAAGAAGTCTGAAAATTAATATGTTTGACAGTGTTTCCACATAAGATTTTTTACCCTAGATTTTTTAGAAAAATATCCTAAAAAAATCTAATTCCTAAAATTAGGGCGTAAAATAATAAAAAAAACAAAGTCAACTCATACAATTTAAACACAAAAATCAATTTTCAAGATCACGAGCCGGAGCATTAGTTTTGCAATTTTTCGCAGCACAGAGCATTGCATTACTAGATTCCAAAATTGAGTAGTTATTAGCTAAGATTCCTAGTTTAGTGTGAAGTATCCCGTTAAGGGTTTAGATTTTAAGATTATTTCTTTTATCTGTTTTTACATTTTTGAGAATACTAAATAATCTTTCTAATTCAGTGTTAGAAGATGGGACTCCTAGTAAAAGTGCAATGACCACTTCGAGGTTTTCATAGAGGAAATTGCCGTGACGATCTTTCAGGCTCAGTACCTTATTCCAGTACACTTCAGCTGGTATTTTTTTAACCTCCTCTTCATCTTGAATTCGAAAATATTTGACTTCGATTAGAGCTTGAAGCCGCCATTCGTTATCAGCTTTTTGAAGATTGCATTTAGTATTTAAAAAAGTAAAATGATCAAATACCTCTTTTAAAGATTGTTTCTCAAGATTTCGTGCTACTAGAGGATCCACGTATTTTAATAAGTTAAAAACATTTTCATCAAAATTGAACCGCTTTTGAATCTGTAAAGTTATTTCCACATAAAATTCCCGACAATTTGTATAAAAGATGTCCACTTTTTCTTTTGGAGCTTTTGTCTTTAAATCTTGCAGGATGATATATGCTTCCAGACCTACATAGATTTGGTCGTCATTTAGATACATTTCTGTTTCTGGTTACATCTAATTTCATGAAGTGGTTTAGAACACCAGAACTCAGGTATTGTTTTTTGATGAAGTTGCATAGAAAAAATATGTAACATATTTCGAATCATCTCAGGAAGCGTGTATAGTTGAGGTGATTTTGATTGGAAGAAGGTATTAAACTCATTTGTTACAGAAAAGACGTAACTCATGAAGTGTAAGAATGCATGATTAAATGGGTTATTAAGGCTGTTCGGTATAGAATCATTAGTATTAGATGGATCCTCAAAAACTGCCCCTGTAAAAAATAATTTAGGGGCGTCAAATTGTTCCAATATCCTGTCGATGCAAGCTTGGAGTGACAGCCATCTTGTATTGGCTGCGGTTAGCAATTTATGTTGGTCAATCTTAAGAAAATCTTGGAAATGTTTTAATGATTTGGTTCGCTTTAGGCTCATATGAAAGTATGCAGGTATATTACGACATAAATCTTATAAATTTTTAGGAAGTTTGTGGGAGGCATGTTATGTAGCCAGATGAATTAAGTGACAGGAACATCCTATAATGACAAGATTTCTTGTTTAAACAAAACTTGAACTGAATTGTGCTTTCCCATAATAACATTTGTTGCATCAAATGTGAATACAAAGATATGATGAAGTGGTATTTCAAGTTTTGCAAATATATCTTTTATTGTTTCAAATATGCCTTTTGCTGATCCATCAACAATTTCGATCATATCATAAAATCTACATTCCACTCTTTTTGTAACTTTGTTATTAAATGTTATAATAATAGCTATAATAACTGTTTTTTCACAGGCACGTCTGTTATTTCATCTATTATAATATAAAATAGGTTTTTTTCATTATATCTATAACTTCTTGTTTATAGGTCGATCCTGTGACTTGAAGTAAAATATTTGTTGCTTTGTTTTCCTAAACGCACATCTTCTAAACATTTCAAATCCGGGAATAAGTTTCTCATGAGTGCTACAAAATCGTCTATTAAAGAAATAGACAGGTCATGCTTTGCTAGAAAACCGCACATTTTTAATTCCATTTCTAATACCTTGGCAGTATGTGTTTGATTTTTACTTAAAAATGTTGTGATGTTGCCAGTTTGCGACAAAACGGTCATTTGTTTGCAGTGTTTGGCACTACTTTTGTGTCTCAGTAACTCGGACATTCCACACACCATATCACAATCACATATTTTACAGTAAGCTTTTGTCTCACCTTTGTCAGATCTCTTCAGCCAAGACTTGAAATCAAGGTTTTCCAACCACCACGATTAAAATTTTTGAATTTATTTTTTTCTTTACGTAATGCTGACCTGTTAACGGAATTCCCTATAATAAATTCGTAAAAACATAGAGTATGCAGGGTTACCGCCTCAAGTTAAATTTTACCCTGAATATCCCTAAATCCCTATCAAAATAAAAAAAGCCCTAGGCCATACATCAAATAAGTGATTATGCCCTAGAAAAGGGCGAAATCCTTAAAAGTGGAAACACTGATCTTTGATAAACTGCAGTATACCGAGAGTTGACAAACGCGTACACCTGCAAGGGACGGCAACAAAAGTACATTCAATAACAAGGTTACCAGATTGTGGAAAATTTACCCCACTAATGCGTATTGGCAATTTGAAATTTACAATGTACCCAGTTAACTGTTTACCATAAGAAACTCGCATAGGATGTGTATGTGTGGTATAATAATATACTCATAATATGACATTAACAATGTAAAAAAATCGAATAAGTCGATACAGCCATTATTACACACAAAGTAATAAAAGTTAATATATACATACGTATGAAAACTACAGTATCTGAATAGATCAACAAACATATTTGCACTTTAATATTATTAGAATAGTATTTTTTTACGCAAATCGAGTTACTGTATGGATCTATTGATTAATAGTAAGCCTGAGTTAGTCTCAGTAAGATCTGTGAAATCATTGGAATAAAGATAGAAGTTGGTCAAACCTAGCAGAGTTATATAAATTAAACAATATATTTTTCTATTTCAGACATATATTTTAAAATACAAGTGGTGGCATGGTACTAGATACAGGCATAGATATGAGGTAAAAGCTAAAAACACTTTATAGACAATTTGTAAATAAAAATATTCGTGCCTTACAAACATATTAATGTTTATTTTATCATAGATTTTTATTCTTGAAATCAATGTTATTAGATCGATATTTCTACATCGTGTATTTATATAAATATTGTGAGAATGAAACAGCCGTCGAATATTCATGGTCACATTTACATACATGGTTTTTAGTTAAATCTTCTTTACACAATAAATATTCCTTCTTAAAATTATTATGCAATATGCATAAAAATTTTCAATAATTGTCATGTAAAAAGAATTAGTGCCAGGGATGATTAAAGTGTAAATATTAAACAAAGGTAAACAATCTTTGTTTTTAAACATTTCGTATTGCGCATCATGGTTTTCATTAGACTTAAAATAAAGCTACAATTGATCAAGGATTATCCTTTCACATATTGTACTCCAAAAGTGGTAAACTGCTATGGTCCCTTAATTCCCTGGTTCACTCTTTTCCTGTAACTTGTATAATGATATCTATATATGTTATTGTAGTGTCCCTCGCTATTGGTAGCCCTGGAAAATAGGACAATTTTAATTTTGTAATGCATTATTAGCATGTAATATCGACAGCCTAGTACTAACATTATATTAAAACTTTCGTCCATACTATAATTTAATTAAGCTTTACATATTTAAAAGTTTACAAATTCAGACAATATAAAATGCTTGATTAATATTTATGTGTTGACACAAAAGCATGTGTGTGTGCGTGATTAACTTGATTAACGTGGTATAAATAATTGGTATAGAATAATCTACACGACTACCCTCCGTATCTTTCACAATTACCTGTATAAATATAATCAACCCATCAACATCATATCAACCCATACTCACTTCATTACTGGAGTACGGGTTCTTATTTCAAACGAAAGACCTTAGAAGATATGTCCCGAAACTACTCAATTACGGATTGTCGGAGTCGTTGGAATATTTTCATATGTTTATGTACTTCAATTATACGCTTCTACGGTTAAAATGTAACTATGCAAAATTTCAAGTCTGTAGGTAAAACTTTCTAAGACCGACTAGCAGACGAACAGGCAGGCATGTAAATCATCTAATTTAGTTCCTTATTTTTTTTAATACCTATCATCATATATACTCGCCAACAAGCTGTTATAACACTTTGGCGAACATAATAATTTGTACTATGTAACTGTATCGTGTAAATAAATAAATAAAAACAATATAAATCAGTTGAGATTGCGGAAACTCGCATTGCCAGAGGAGCACCTGGTTCGTCAACAAATCAAATGTTGACGAACCAGGTGTCCAGGTCAACAAATGTTAACTTACGTGTATGGTGGATGTTGAAACTGACGACTTATCCAAATAAACTTCTTCCGAAAGCAGTGGTCTTTAAAATGTTTGGAACATATGCGACTGTACTCGGCTCCCAATTGTGTCGTCCAGTAGCAAAAATCCATGCATTACGCACACTAACGACTTTAGGAAATCTAAAAAATAAACATACATCTAAGATTAAACTTGTTAACATTTTTAATTTAAAAATAAATGAATACATTTTGACGGAAAATTATAAACAAAGAAGTATACAAAAAGTAAGAAGTTAAAAAAAAGTTGTCTGTACACATATAATTTACCCATAATTTCGGGGTGTTTTCCCATACTACATACGGGTAACCCTAAAACGCTCATTATACCGATAAATTGAAAATACAACAGAAAATGGCTGACGTATTACCCAGACAACCTTCAAGATTTAGGCGGTTTTTACTAGAAATACTTTTTGTAAATTAAACCGATATTTTCATTGTTTTTACGTTATTATACAAACACTTTATTTAAAAACTACATGTGTATCTAATTTTCGCAAAATATTTGATAACAACTATTAAAACTTTATACTTATGTATGAAAGGTTATGTTTTCGTATTTTTGCTAACTGAGGCGTTTGCAGCCTTTTACACAGCAACGTACCATTGTTAAAGTAAAAAGACAATCCCAAATAAGCAAAAGAACACAAATATGCATTAATATTTCGCTTATATTTAGTAATTTATGCAAACAATTTGTTGTATTATACTACAAGGAACGAAATGATTGTTGGCCACGAATTTGTTTTTGTGTCAAACACAAAATAGTGAAACTATGACAGGGACAAAAAATATTTTATCTGTCTCTTTCCTTCTTACGAGGAACTGTATACATCTATCACGTTCTATCTTGGTATTATTATTTGCTTGTCACCTCTAGGTATCCTTCCTCTGAGATTCTAATAATGTTAAAGTGCAAATGTGTTTGTAGATCTACACGAGCCTATAGTTTTCATACTTATGTATATTATTTACTTTTGTTACTTTGTTCGTAAAGTGCATTTTCTGTTGTATTTTCAATTTATCGGTATAATGAGTATTTAGGGTTACCAGTATGTAGTATGAGAAAACACCCCGAAATTATGGGTAAATTATATGAATACAGACATCATTTTTTAACTTCTTACTTTTTGTATACTTCTTTGTTTATAATTTTTCGTCAAAATGTATTTATTTATTTTTAAATTAAATGGACAGAAGAATTATTATAATATAATTCTTCTGTCCATGTATAACGGCTGGACAGTTTTTGACAAAAAAAATATGTGTGTTTAACTGGAAGAGAGAGATTTATTTTATTTTAGATTCACAATTGGACTGAATGCAATAAGTGGCGCTGCAGTCGTGTCCTCTGAAACTTTTAATATTATCGGGCAGGACAACATCTGTTAGTATATAAATCACACAGGCAGGCATGTGATTCATCCAACCAAAATAACAATGGTAAAGTTAAGTATTTTAAGGAACACCGTTCCTATATGAAATATATATGTTTGTCTCTCTGTGTGTGTGTTACTTTTTTTCGAATATTCGAATTTTGACTTCAGATTCGGATTCAGCATATAAAAGTAGAATAGGAATGTTTGAAAAACCAACCTCCTATCTCTTAAGGAACATGGTCAAAAAGGCCGACAAATTAGAAAAAAAAAGAATTTTTATTTCAGATTCGAAAAGTAAATTAAAAAGTAGAATAGCAATCTCTTAAAAACCAATATCATATTTCTTAAGGAACATGGTCAAAATGGCCGACAAAGTTTAAAAAAAACAATTAAATTGTTATATAATTGACGAACCAGGTGTTCCTCTGGCAATGCAAGCTTGCGCATTCTCAACGATTTATATTGTTTTTATTTATTTATTTACACGACAGTTACATAGTACAAATTATTATGTTCGCCAAACTGTTATAACAGTTTGTTGGCGAGTATATATCGCCGTCCACGACGAACACTATCGTAATAGAAAAAAACAAATTTTACAGGAAACGTAAAGAACTGCTTTTTTCTAATACCTTGAAAACTGTCAAACGTATAAATTTATAAATATTACGCACACTAACGACTTTAGGAAATCTAAAAAATAAACATACATCTAAGATTAAACATGTTAACATTTTTAATTTAAAAATAAATAAATACATTTTGACGAAAAATTATAAACAAAGAAGTATACAAAAAGTAAGAAGTTAAAAAAAGGTGTCGGTACCCATATAATTTACCCATAATTTCGGGGTGTTTTCCCATACTACATACTGGTAACTCTAAAACGCTCATTATACCGATAAATTAAAAATACAACAGAAAATGGCTGATGCATTACCCCTTCGGGGACCGCATCGGCCTTGGACGTCTGCAAATGATTACCAACAAGGACTGGTACGTCCTTGGACGTCCCTGTTCAACACCCAATTTAAAGCCGTATTTGTAGCGCCGTAGTGCTGCCTATTCAGTTTGAATTGATTTCTATCGTTAGTCTGTGCTCCAAAGATACCAATATCACAATAAACTACAACGGTCAGGAACAAAAATATTTTTTGCGGCTTCACAGTTTGCAGCGTGCCGTCGACTCACTAACACGTGTGACCGAGTGCGTTGTGTGTGTGTGTGTTTAGTGACATTATTGTGCGTCATTTGTTATATTGTGGTAAGTTTGTGTTTATTTCTTATTAGTTTATAATGTTTAGTATATGAAATAGCAGCAATAGTGTGTTTTAGTGTTTTATATTGTGAAAAAAGTGATTTGAAACCCGGGTGGTAGGGTAGGGCGGGGGCGGGATTTCGACCACGCATTTCGTTCGTAAATATTTTATACAATTCGAAGTAATCTAATAGTATTTTACAAGATTCTTATTGGAAATGTTTTCAGGAATAGATTTTCATTTGTTTTTTTATCGAATAATGATTGATTGTCTGTATTTCTATAAAAAACCGTAAAAGGACGCTAATGACGCGCCATTTTTATGTATTCCAAAATTTTTCAAAACACTTTACTTGATATTTTTTTATTATAGGTATTACTGTTATATATGTCATTCGAAAGAGCATTTCATGATCTCCACATAACAAGTAGTTTTAGGGAGATATTGATAATATCTTGTGTCGAAATTGGGTCAAAACAATAAGCATTATTTTCGCGTATTTTTCCCCCCATTATAGATATTTTTCTATATTTTAGACACATTTTACTATTGTCGCAAATAAAAAAATATAGTATTGTAGCTGAATAGATTATCTACAAGATGACATATAAATCAAATATATAGCTCCAATGTACTATTTACAGAAAATTATTGAAAATCTAAGTCGTCACGTTGCACTAGAATCGTCCGTCACCAATTTATACTCGACATTCATATGCAAAAATCTTCTTTTTCTTATATGAATAGGACCCATTATTTTTCTATTTATGTAAAGTACGTATACTATAGAATACATGTGTAAAAAATGAAACAAAAATCATACTTATTTCTCAAGATATAGAACCTTTATTTGAAAATGGTACAAAATATTCACATACACGAAGTTACAAGCGCCATAAAAAATTATACAATCAGTCAAATTGTTTATTACACACTTAAATATATAGACTCGTTTATCACCTTTCAAAAGAAACAAAGCTGGTCATTGTAAACCCAAGCATCTGGCCCATGGGAATGTAAACAAAGCGATAACGCGCGCCAATCTGTCGCCGCCTCAAGTGGCTGGTCTCAAGCGATTACGTCATCGCGCGCCGCCCGGTTTAAGAGAGGGCCCACAGACAACCTTCAAGATTTAGGCGGTTTTTACTAGAAATACTTTTTGTAAATTAAACCGATATTTTCATTGTTTTTACGTTATACAAACACTTTATTTAAAAACTACATGTGTATCTAATTTTCGCAAAATATTTGATAAGAACTATTAAAACTTTATACTTACGTATGAAAGGTTATGTTTTCGTATTTTTGCTAACTGAGGCTTTTGCAGCCTTTTACACAGCAACGTACCATTGTTAAAGTGAAAAGACAATCCCAAACAAACAAAAGAACACAAATATGCACTAATATTTCGCTTATATTTAGTAATTTATGCAAACAATTTGTTGTACTACAAGGAACGAAATGATTCACTATTTTGTGTTTGCCACAAAAACAAATTCGTGGCAAACACAAAATAGTGAAACTATGACAGGGACAAAAATATTTTATCTGTCTCTTTCCTTCTTATGAGGAACTGTATACATCTATCACGTTCTATCTTGGCATTATTATTTGCTTGTCACTTCTAGGTATCCTTCCTCTGAGCGTAAGAGTCGGCAATAAAGTGCATTCCTCAGAGAAAGTATATACCTAGAGTTGACAAACGCGTACACCCGTAAGGGACGGCAACAAAAGTACATTCAATAACAAGGTTACCAGACTGTGGAAAATTACCCCCCTACATAATGCGTTTCGGCAATTTGAAATTTACAATGTACCCAGATAGCTGTTTACCAGAAACTTGCATAGAATGTGTATTGTGTGCTATAATAATATACTCATAATATGATATTAGCAATGTAAAAAAATCGAATAAGTCGATACAGCCATTTCTACACACAAAGTAATAAAAGTTAATATTTACATACGTATGAAGACTACATTATCTGAATAGATCAACAAACATATTTGCACTTTAATATTATTAGAATAGTATATTTTACGCAAATCGAGTTACTGTATAGATCTATTAATTAATAGTAAGCCTGAGTTAGTTTCAGTAAGATCTGTGAAATCACTGGAACAAGGATAGGAGATTGGTCAAACCTAGCAGAGTTATATAAATTAAACAATATATCTTTCTATTTTAGACATATATTCTAAAATACAAGCGATAACATGATACTAAATATAGGCATAGATATGAGATAAAAGATAAAAAACACTTTATAGACAATTTGTAAATAAAAATATTCGTGCCTTACAAACATATTAATGTTTATTTTTTCATAGATTTTATTCTTGAAATCAATGTTATTAGATCGATTTTTCTACATCGTGTATTTATATAAATATCGTGAGAATGAAACAGTCGTCGAATATTCATGGTCACATTTACATACACAGTTTTTAGTTAAATCTTCTTTACACAATAAATGCGGATTATTACTTCTTAAAATTAAACATATTGCATAAAAATTTTCAATAATTGTCATGTAAATAAGAATTAGTGCCAGTGATGATTTAAGTGTAAATATTAAACAAAGGTAAACATTCTTTATTTTTAAACATTTTGTATTGCGCATCATGGTTTTCATTAGACTTAAACTAAAGCTACAATTGATCAAGGATTATCCTTTCATATATATGTACTCAAAAGGTGGTAAACTGCTACGGTCCCTTAATTCCCTAGTTCACTCTTTTCCTCTAACTTGTATAATAATATCTATCATCTATACATCGATTACATTAAAATTATGTATAATGACAGATAGTTCAGCATTTTTATTTCAAGTCGTTTAGTTTTTGACCTTAATATAGCTAATTTCCTCTTGCGTGACTCAGCCAGTAATGTTTTCAGTCTCAATTCAAAAGTAAGCTTTAATTTTCATGGTGTTAATGTAGAGTCCGTCGCTATTGGAAGCCCTGGATAATCGGTCTGGAAAATAGGACAATTTTAATTTTGTAACGCATTATTAGCATGTAATATCGACAGCTTAGTACTATCATTATATTAAAACTACTGTCAATACTATAATTTAATTGAGCTGTACATATTTAAAAGTTTACAAATTCAGACAATATAAAATGCTTAATTAACATTTATTTGTTGACACAAAAGCATGTGTGTGTGCGTGATTAACTTGATTAACGTGAAATAAATAATTGATATAGAATAATCAACATGATTACCGTCCGTATCTTTCACAATTCCCTGTATAAATATAATCAACCCATCAACATCATTTCAACCCATACTCACTTCATTACTGGATATGTCCCGAAACTACTCAATTACGGATTGTCGGAGTCGTTGGAATATTTTCATATATTTTGTACTTCAATTATACGCTTCTACGACTAAAATGTAACTATGTAAAATTTCAAGTCTGTACGTGAAGCTTTCTAAGACAGACTAGCAGACGAACAGGCAGGCATGTAAATCATCTAATTTAGTTCCTTATTTTTCTTAATACCTATCATCATATATACTCAAACTCATATATACCAACAAAACTGTTATAACAGTTTGGCGAACATAATAATGTGTACTATGTAACTGTATCGTGTAAATAAATAAATAAAAACAATATAAATCAGTTGAGAATGCGCAAGCTTGCATTGCCAAAGGAACACCTGGTTCGTAAACAAATCAAATGTTGATGAACCAAGTCAACAAATGTTAACTTACGTGTATGGTGGATGTTGAAACTGACGACTTATCCAAATAAACTTCTTCCGAAAGCAGTGGTCTTTAAAATGTTTGGAACATATGCGACTGTACTCGGTTCCCAATTCTGTCGTCCAGTAGCAAAAATCCATGCATTACGCACACAGACGGCTTTAGGAAATCTAAAAAATAAACATACATGTAAGATTAAATATGTTAACATTTACATTTATATAATACATTTTGACGAAAAATTATAAACAAAGAAGTATACAAAAAGTAAGAAGTAAAAAAAAGGTGTCTGTACCCATATAATTTACCCATAATTTCGGGGTGTTTTCCCATTACTACATACTGGTAACCCTAAAACGCTCATTATATCGATAAATTGAAAATACAACAGAAAATGGCTGACGCATTACCCACAGACAACCTTCAAGATTTAGGCGGTTTATACTAGAAATACTTTTTGTAAATTAAACCGATATTTTCATTGTTTTTACGTTATTATACAAACAATTTATTTAAAAACTACATGTGTATCTAATTTTCGCAAAATATTTGATAACAACTATTAAAACTTTATACTTACGTATGAAAGGTTATGTTTTCGTATTTTTGCTAACTGAGGCTTTTGCAGACTTTTACACAGCAACGTACCATTGTTAAAGTAAAAAGACAATCCCAAACAAGCAAAAGAACACAAATATGCAGTAATATTTCGCTTATATTTAGTAATTTATACAAACAATTTGTTGTACTACAAGGAACGAAATGATTGTTTGCCACGAACTTGTTTTTGTGGCAAACACAAAATAGTGAAACTATGACAGGGACAAAAAATAATTTATCTATCTCTTTCCTTCTTATGAGGAACTGTATACATCTATCACGTTCTATCTTGGTATTATTATTTGCTTGTCATCTCTGGGTATCTTTCCTCTGAGGTGCATTCAATAACAAGGTTACCAGACTGTGTAAAATTTACCCCACCAACGCGTATCGGCAATTTTAATATTACATTGTACCGAGTTAACTGTTTACCATAATAAACTTGCATAGGATGTGTATTGTGTGCTATAATAATATAAGTACTTATAATATCAGCATTGTAAAAAAATTGAATAAGTCAAAACAGCCATTTTTACACACAAAGTAATAAAAGTAAATAATATACATACGTATGAAAACTATAGGCTCGTGTAGATCTACAAACACATTTGCACTTTAACATTATTAGAATAGTATTTTTTACGCCAATCGGTTACTGTATAGATATGTTAATTAATAGTAACACTGAGTTAGTTTAAGTAAGATCTGTGAAATCATTGAAATAAGGATAGGATGATTGGTCAAACCTAGGAGAGTTACGAGTGTATAAATGTAACCAAAATATTTTTCTATCTTAAACATATACTTATAATTAAAATACAAGCGGTACCATGGTATGAAATATAGGTACCTACAGATAGTTAAAAAATATGAGATAAAAGATAAAAACACTTTATAGACCATTTGTAAATAAAACTATACGTGCGTTACAATCACATTAATGTTTATTTCATTTTTTTTTTCTGAAATCAATGTTATTGGATCGATTTTCTTACATTATATAAATATCGTGAGAATGAAACAGCCGTCGAATATTCATGGTCGCATTTACAAGTACATACACCGTTTTTAGTTTACAAAATTATTCCTTGTTAAAATTAAATATATTGCGTAAAATTTTTAAGTAATTAAAGGTCTCATTTAAAAAAGAATTAATGCCATGGATGATTTAGGGGTAAATATTTGACGAAGGTAAAAATTCCATGTTTTTAAACTTTTAACTGTATTACGCATCATGGTTTTCTTTAGACTTAAACTAAAGCTACAATTGATCAAGGTTTATCCTTTCACATATTTTACTCAAAAGGTGGTAAACTACTACGACCCCTTAATTCCCTGGTTCACTCTTTACTCTAACTTGTATAAGGGTATCTATCATCTATACAGCAATTACATTAAAATTATGTATAATGTTAATGACATATAGTTCAGCATTATTGTTTCAAGTCGTTTAGTTTTTGACCTTAATATAGTTCACTCTTTTCCTCTAATTTGTATAATGGTATCTATCATCTATGCATCGATTACATTAAAATTTTGTATAATGACAGATAGTTCAGCATTATTATTTCAAGTCGTTTAGTTTTTGACCTTAATATAGCTATTTTCTTCTTGCGTGACTCAGCCAGTAATGTTTTCAGTCTCAATTCAAAAGTAAGCTTAAATTTTCATGGCATTCAATGTTTCATGGATGGTTTCAGTATCCATCACTATTGTAAGCCCTGAATAATCGATCTGGAAAACAGGACAACTTCAATTTTGTAATGCATTATTAACATGTAATATCGACTACTTACAAGAAATAAAATCACTAGTACTAACATTACATTAAAACTACTGTCAATCTATAATTTAAACGAGCTTTATACATTAAAAAGTTTACAAATTTAGAAAATATAAATTGCTTGATTAACATTTTGTACTATAAATAATTAGTGTAGAATAATCTACACGACTTCCTTCCGTATATTCACAATTACCTGTATAAAATAATCAACATCACATCAACTCATACTCACTCCATTACTGGAGTACGGGTTATCATTCCAGCCGAAAGAGTTTAGAAGATATGTTCCGCAACTACTCAATTATGGATTGGCAGAGGGCATTCCGTTATATTATTTTCACAAAGCTTCCTCAAGAGTTGGTAATTGGTGTCGATGGAATATTTTCAAATGTTTTTGTACAGCTCAAGCTTTACACTTCGACCTGTATGCCGTTCTTATGACGTTTGTAATAAGGGCTACAATCGCAGTTCGGCTGTTGAGCATGATGCTCTTAGCTGTACTTCAATTGTATACTTCTACGACATAAATGTAACTATGTAAAATTTCAAGTCTGTACGTGAAACTTTCTAAGAAAGAATAGCAGACGGACAGGCAGGCATGTAAGTGATCTAATTTCGTTACTTCTTTTTTTTAATACCTTCCCAACCGTTACCGTAGCCTACGAACGCTTGTAATACATTAAGTATCACTCGAAAGAAAAATCAAAGGTAAACATCAAGGTGAAAGCGAAGGCGAACGTGAAGGCGAACGCGAAGTCGAGGGTGAACGCGAACGCGAAGACAAAGTTACCGACCGAGCGTTGTACGTGTGTCAGTACGTGTATGTGTGCGCGCGTATATTACTAAGCTTGGTTTATTTTACATATATTTTATGTACGATTAAAGAAATCATCAATTGATTAAATTAAAAAAAAATGAATAAATAAAATCGAATATTCCTGGACCAAAATTAATTAGAGTTGGCGATCGGCTGACAAGCCTTCTCTCTGGGAGCCGTGCTTTCGTTTGCATTTAAGTATATGTACTACCTGATGTACAGTAGTTAAGAAATATCGCTCGCGTGACACCACCACCGCTGTTAACACAGCAACTCCTCAGGAGCGTACTGGTATCCTCGCTTTGGGTGAGGTAGGTAAGGTGTACTTCCTTAGTCGGTCTGCTTTGATGCGCCTTATCTTACTTGGAAACACCCAGGCAATACAAAAAGACATGTTCATACATACAAATATTTGTTTTGTGTCGAAATTGAATAATTTTAGTCTTAATTGTAGACTTTGCTAACAAATATGACTGTCGGCCAATATCTAAAATGGTAGTCGCATGATACCAATGTTACCATATGATTTAACCATTCAACGGCAAGCAAACGCACACGAACGAATATTGGCATGTTGCACGGTCATAATCTTGTTTTCCAACTTCAAGATGTTTTACTGGATATGATTCTCCCGTTTAGTGCTAATTGTTTTTGGTAGTAGGTAACCCTAAATCACAGTGTAATATAATATAGAATCATCATAACCAAAAATTTAAAACCTTTAGTATTTGAAGAACGAAAGTGAACTTTCACTTATAACGTCATCTTTCCTGACTTCCATGACGCTACAATTTCTACGTGGCATACGTAATTCATTTGCAATTCATTTTAAAAATTATACACATTTCGGTCGCCATTGCAGGTTCTTACGTAGCGAATACCGTTATTCAGAGTGGGGACCCAGACGCGCGAGGGGGGCACGTATCGCTGGTACTGTTGGAGCGAGAGTTCACTCTGTCACTCGGTCATTACGGTATTTCTCAGTTACGCGTCCCACATTTACAACATTGAAAGAAAAAGTGACAATGCCAGAAAACAAACCATTTCAGCGACTTCCGAAAAATGTTTTACCAAAGCATTACGATTTAGAATTAGTACCAAATCTTGAAAAATTCACATTCACGGGGAAAACTGCAGTGAAAGTATCGGTAAGATTGATTTCAACACACTCGTTGCGAACTGTTTCCATGTGACGCGTTATATTCTACATTATTTACTTTCAGATTGTAAGTTCTACCAAAGAGATAGTGCTGAATTGTTTGGATTTGGAGTTGACTAATGTTAAGCTACAATACGACAATGGGTCCCCAGACCCAACCACCACCTTAAATCCAGTGGACGTTCGACTTAGCGTACCAGAAGAGACTGCAACCATCATATTTGAGGAGCCTCTTCCGGAGGGCGAAGCAACTCTGATATGTGAGTTCACCGGCGAGATCAACGACAAGATGAAGGGTCTGTACCGTAGCAAGTACTTGACGCCGTCTGGAGAGGAACGCTATGCAGCTGTCACGCAGTTCGAGGCTACTGATGCACGCCGTTGTTTTCCATGTTGGGATGAGCCAGCTATTAAAGCCACATTTGACATATCTTTAGTAGTGCCTGCTAATCGTGTAGCCCTCTCTAATATGCCTGTAAAGGAGGAAAGTGAAAATGATAACAAGAAGTTTTTGCGATTTGACACTACACCTGTAATGTCTACTTACCTGGTAGCTGTAGTAGTGGGTGAATATGATTATGTTGAAAAGAAGTCTCGAGATGGAGTGTTGGTGCGTGTATATACCCCAGTGGGGAAAAGTAAGCAGGGTCTTTTCGCTCTGGAGGTAGCAGCTCGTGTTCTTCCATACTACAAGGAGTATTTTGATATTGCTTATCCATTACCTAAAATTGATTTGATAGCTATAGCCGATTTCTCAGCTGGAGCTATGGAGAATTGGGGTCTGGTGACATATAGAGAGACTTGTCTTCTAGTGGATGAGGAACACACATCTGCTGTGCGAAGGCAATGGATAGCACTGGTAGTGGGGCATGAATTGGCACACCAATGGTTTGGCAATCTTGTCACCATGGAATGGTGGACACATTTATGGTTGAATGAAGGCTATGCCTCTTTTGTCGAGTTCTTATGTGTGAATCATCTCTTCCCGGAGTATGACATCTGGACCCAGTTTGTTACTGAAACATATATTAGGTAAGATATTTTTTTAGAGGCAATGGTTTCATTTATTGTGTGTTTATTTATGTAACAGCTTTGTTGTTAGTGAGTATTCATATTTTATGCTGATTCATTGGACAATATTTATAAAATTGTTGGCTAGATGCCAAGTATACAGGAATATGGAGAAAGTATAGAATCATCATTGATATTAGATTTTTAATTACATTTTAGGGCATTGGAATTGGATTGTTTGAAGAATTCTCACCCTATTGAAGTACCTGTGGGCCACCCATCAGAAATAGATGAGATTTTTGATGACATATCATACAACAAGGGTGCATCTGTAATCAGAATGCTACATAGGTACATTGGAGATGATGATTTTCGTAAAGGAATGAATATTTATCTCACAAGACACCAGGTAAATATTCAAATGTCATATTTGGTTTATGGCAAGCTAGTGTTATGGAAGAATTATAAAAAAGAATGCCCACCATATTCTTTATGCATATTTTTGGATACCATTTATATTAAAAGAATGGATGACTTGTTAATTCATAGCTTGTGTACCATAGAATTAAAAACAATATAGAATTGATTATTAAAAATGTTGGTTTGTCTATGGGAATTCAATAAAATTGATAAGGAAAATGCTACTGCACATATGTGCAGGGGTATTTCAATGTAAGAACTACTTTTGTTAAATATATCCATATGTGATAACTACTACACATCGGGCAGGTCATATTATTGTTGTTAACAACAATATCAGTAAAAAGGTTGTATTTTTCAAATACAATTACTCAAAGACATGTGCATGTATGATAAGTTAAAGTTACCATCTGTAACTTATTTAGTGCATGTATACTAATTGCTACTTTGTTAATATAAATGGTATGATTTTTTTTTTATTTTAGTACAAAAATACCTTCACAGAAGATTTGTGGGCTGCACTGGAGGAAGCATCAAATAAACCCGTAGGAGCTGTTATGTCAACATGGACTAAGCAGATGGGTTTCCCAATGGTGCAGGTTTGTAAATTTTTACTTTATGCAGATATTTAATGGCTTAGGCAGTAGAGGAAACAAAACAACTTCCCCTCGTCATTTAAAATTTTTCTGTTCATATTTCACGCCAAGTCTTAGATAGACTGAGAGAACTGAGCACCACACAAATCTGTCCTTACACGCCTCACTAACTTATTGAAGGTCACAAACAATCGAAAATCAGGTTAAAACATAACAATATGAGACTTTTTAATATATATTAAAGTACTTTCTTTGAATTCCTAATTAATTATATACTGTGTCCCAACATTTTACAGGTAAATTTACATACAATTTACAAATTTCAGGTATATAATTTATTAATTTACCCGCTAAAGACCATATATACACATATAGACATACAATAGGGAATCTCTAATAGGTTCTTGTTTTATCTTTGACTCATGGAACTAAAATAGGATGTGGGTACCAAATTAATGAGATGGAACCCGCAGCCAGAGCCAACTCTTCAAAACTTAAAAATAACATGATATTCAAACTATTTTAATCCCTTAAATCATACATCTAATTTCTATGAACACATATTTATGAATAGTGTAATCTGGGTATGACAATTAATAATATTTAAAAGTTTCATGCTGTTCTGCTGCTGAGCTTAATTATTTCTGATAACTTCATCAACACATAGCTTCAAGAAAGACAAGATAAACTAGTAAATAACAGCAAGCTGTGTAGGCAGAGCTGATATTTTTTAAATGTAAAAAATATTTAAATATTTTATTTTTTATTTTTTAATTTTTTAAAAATATATGGAACCCTGTACGACATCTAGCGACGAGTGCTGTTACTTTTTCTGATGATGGGAGTGCAGTGCAGACTGCACTGCAGAGTGGCCGGCCATATGTTTTCCCATATGTTTTTTTTTCTAATTGGAACGATTTTGGACCGTTCTTCCTCACCAACGAACATTTAAATTTCAAATTAAAGGATACAAAACTACAATATGTTAGCTATTAGTGTGTCGATTTTGGAGTTTCTCACTATTACCGTCTAAATGCTAGCTGGATGACATCAGTCTACCCCAAACGACAATTTTGAGGGTAATGTGGCTCCGCTGGCTATCGCAGCTCTGCCAATAAAGTATTAAGATATTTCTTCTAAATAGCAGATCAGGAGAAATATGAAGATATGAAGTCTCAAATAGTATTAACATTTTTTTTCACATGGTGTAAAGGTTATTGAATTTTAAATTTATGTAAATATCGACAATCAAATCAGCCTGTGTATGTATTATAAGCATGTATTTTAAAAACAAGATTTTTGAATGTTTATCAGGTGTCTATTATCCATTATAGAACGTTCCTAAGTTTGTGATGATGCTTAGTATGAAGCTGTGTGATTTGTCGGGAAATATTAATTAATTTATTTAATCATATATTTATTTATTAATTAATACAATTACAAACTTTATAAGTTCTATTTTGAATTTAATACATGTGTCTGTCCACTGTACTGACTGACTGCAATGGTCGAAGTCATCAAATGGATTTTTGGAAACTGTGTTTATGAAGCTGATTGCATTAAAGCCCATATAGCAAAACAGTCGATTATATAAAATTGATGTTCTCTTCTTATTCCCATTAAAAATAAAATCATAATGCAGATTGGGTCCTAGTTTATTATTCTTTCACCAAATAAACCAGTGGAAAAAAATACTTGTGTAATACTAGTATAATAGTTTTCTAAGTGCTTTTCAAAAACGGTTCAGTATTTACAACATTTCAATAGAGAGTCACAAATGAGTACACAATTCATTTGGTTTCTATGTCCAGACTTTTTCAAATGTAGTCGAGTCAATGAAGCCTAAAAATCGACCAAACTTCATTATTCTCAGGTAGCCATGACTGCGGGAGACTTTGTTGATACTAAATTTTCAATAAAAACAATTGATATTTTCATAAAAATCACGAAAAAAAATTTTTTAAATAATTTTCCCGTAAATTCAGTTATATTATTATTATTTAAACAATATAAAAAATTATTTCCTGAAATTGGGATGTTTCTGATTTTGAATAATATTACAAAACACATATTTAAAAAAAAAATGATCAAAATTGGAGCAGTACCTGAGAATTATGATGTTAGAACCTTCATTGACTCTACTAATGAGACAAAAATCTTTTATGGCCCCCCATAGCCCGTCAGCTATGTCGTACCTTCAAATATGCTGATCTTACTCCACTTTTTAAAAAACGACATTAACTTCATCTTTAAATGGTCGACCTGAGTGAGCTTCATCTTTGATATCAAAATTCATGAATTGAAAATACTTGAACCAATTCTGTTCCCACTATTCTTAGACACTGTGTCTATAATTTTTTTCGCAGCTTGTGTCGTATTTATTTATAACATTAAGGTGGCAATCAAACATGTCTTGTTTGATGGCAAGCAGATGACATTTGCAACACCAGGGGTGTCATTGATATATTGCCTTCCCTTTTTTTTGGAGATTCACTCATTTTGGCGGACTAAGAGAAATGATGGGATACCGTTTTTCTCCTTATTTTTCTGTTTTTTAAATGTCATCTATTTAATGGTATCAAAGCCAGCCAGATACAAACGTTGCAACCAAAGAGATTTTACTGCAGCTTTTTACTTACAAAATAGGAAAATCTTTTTCCCCTTAGCTATTTGCCTATAGACCCGACACACACGTTACATTCTTAATATTCTATTTTATTATTTTTTATTTTTATACTACGTCGGGGGGCATACAAGCATACGGCCCACCTGATGTAAAGCGGGTTCCGTAGCCTATTAACGCTTGCGATATATTAATTATCACTCGCGCGATACCTTCACTGCTGCTTACACAGCAACTGCTTGGGAGCTTACTGGTGACCTCACTCACACGCAGGAACACAACAACCCTCTAGGGAGTTGTTATTTGGCTGCGGTTTTCTGCAAGGTGGAGGTACTTCCCCATACGGTCTGCTTTGATGCGCCCCACCTCTTTTAAAACATCCAGACGAAGACAAACAGACATGTTCATGCACACAAATGTTTGCCTTGTGTGGGAATCGAACACACGAGCGTTGGTGTCAAAGTCGCGTCATTCACGACTGAGCCACCGAGCTCGTTAAAAATATATATCATAGCTATGATTTTTCGGTTTTAAACTACCAGCATTTCAAATGACCATTGGCGAAGAAGAAATGCCAAAAGAGACTTGTCAATATAGATCTTTTTTCGCGGCATAATTAGATTTTACTTAGATTTGACTTATGACAATTAAAAATTCAAAGTAAAAGTCGATAGCAAAACAAAACCTAAATGAGTTGTTATTAAAGATATTCCATGACAGTCAATTATATCTGTCACCCATTCACAAAACCGTCGGCTGAACGTCTGCCGCGCGCGTCTTACATATTATGTGACTTATTTACTGAATTTATACATCTTGTACATCACCCCTGTGACATTTATCGACAAAATTATGTTGGACCACATATGTACTTATTTGGTTATGTATGAAATAATATAATCCCAGTATGCAAAATACATTTGACTCGTATGAAAACTAGTTTGTCAAGCTTGTCAGGGCTCTTGCTAATATACGATTCTGCATAAAACATTTACAAAATTAAAAGAGACATTATAACAAACTAAGTGTTATTATTATACGAAATCTAGTTACAACTAGCAACTTCATAAGTAACATTTTCTAGATATTTAATTTTATTAGTTATAGAGATAGAGAATATGAAGCAGCTGAATTTCTTCAAAAAAGGTGTGAATAGGTTTTTACACTACGGGTCTTTTGGGTGTTCGTAGGCCATGGTAACTACTTACCATCAGGCAGTCTGTATGCTTTTTGCTACCACAATGATATGAAAAATCCAATTTAATTTCCTATCAGGTATTCTGTTATGAATCTATATTCTACATGAAATTATTCAAATTACAGGAGTGTTACATACAAATAAATAATATTGTGCGTTTAGTTACATTCCAATTTTTCTTTTAAACTGAAATTTATAAATGTTTACGATTTACAATCTCTACCTTGATATGATTTAATTTGCTGTTGCCCGTGATTCCGGTCAATATCCTAAAAGTAAAAAAAATATAGGACCTGGGCATAATATGAAAACGTAATATTGAAAGAATCTCCAGATTCTGACTGGTAGTTCCTAAGATTACCTCATGTGTTGAAACAAACAAACAAACTTTCTCTTCATAATATGAATGTAGATACATATACATGTGCATACATCCATGTTTAATGTCTAGAGTATCTAAAATTTTATGGTAATGTGTTAGCCATAAAGGTTAATGGTGTATAGCGTACAATGGCTTTGTTGTCTGCCATTTAGATAAATGTGTATGTCCCATTGTTTACTAATATGGCTGAGGACATAAATGATAGATACTTCAACTAGTTCATAATTTTGGTGTATTTGATAGTACTGGGTGTATGTATATTATATACCAACGGTCGCCTACGCCTTTGCCCGCGTTATGTTCATTCTAGAAACCTAACGTCATATGTAACTACGTATGATACGCAAAAAGTCCATGGTAAGACGGTTTTAATCTAATTGTAATCACAATAGACAAAATAGTGAAATGGCTTATACAAATCAAATTACATACAATTCACTAAATCAAAACATTCAAAATACAATTCTAATCTTAACATTGATAAAATAAAGGAATCGACACATAAAAAATGTTTAGGCTTAACTTTAGATTATGACTTGAACTGGAAATTACATGTAGAAAATCTATGCATTAGAATAAACCAATTTATTTATGCCCTTGTTAAAGTTAAAAACACGACTAACATTGAAACTGCTTTTACCACTTATCGTGCATATGTTGAGTCTATTTTGCGTTACGGATTAGTTATATGGGGTAATAGCACAGAAGTTAATAGAGCATTTATTGCGCAAAAAAAAATGTATCAGAGTTATATGTGGTATCCCGCCGGATCAGTCTTTTAAACCATTATTTAAAAATCTTGGCTTGTTACCGCTACCATCATTGTACATTTACGAAGCTTGTAATTTTGTAGTTAAACATAGAACCATGTTTATGGAAGCAGGTGATAGAAGTAACAGAATGCAAAGAGATCCCCACAAACTTGAACTAAAGGATGTACCTAGATCAGCTAAGTATATCAAAAGCTGCCTGGCTATGTGTGTCTTTTAATAAAATACCTGATGATATAAAGGAATTAAATAGTGTTCAATTTAAAAAGAAATTGTATAAGTGGCTTAATGAGAAGAGTTTTTATTGTGTTAATACATTGCTTGAAAAAACCTGCTAAAATCGGAAATTATGTATATAACTAGTGTGACCGTAAAGTCGAATAATATTTGCATGCTAAGTTACTTGGCAAGACATGAGAATCTAACATAATTATGACAGCTTTGTAAACCATGTTTTTTGCAAATAAAGAATTATTATTACAATTATTATTTTACATTATTATACAATTTGAACTATGTTTAGTTTATATGATACTATCAATTAAACCGGAAAATATCTTGAACTCACCGCCATTGCTGTTAAAATCCCTAAATGAGTTTTGACTATTTTATAGTGCTTGAATGTAAAAAGATTAAGAATTTTTATAACATCACAAATACCATACTCGTGTAAGTGATATCACAAAAAAAGTAAGCCGTGGTTGCAACGCAGTACAGTATTGTTATTCTGTAGGGAGTACAATGCTCGGCGGTAAATATTGCACTTCTTGTTTTTGTTGTTGTAATCTCTTTATTGCACAAATATACATAACATTTACAGTTACAAATATTTAATATGAATTTGAATTCAGAACTAAGTACAGACCGCGGCGCGTAACTTGACACATGCGCAATGGACATTTTTCGGGCCTAAATCGAGGTGCCGGGGGTGCCCACGGGCGTATCCATAGCAAAGATGCAGACTCTACGATAGTAAAAACAAATAAGTAGGCCAACTTGAGCCCTGAGCGAACGACAATAGCCTAAACACGTAGGGATGTCGCTTACAGTTTATACAATCGTCAAAAATGCATAGTCTATCTATATACAAAACAATTTTCCCCTGTAGGGTAATCAGCAGAACAGTACATTTTTTGTACATAGACCGGGACTGACAACTGTTTTTTCATTACTTACGTCATGTTACCTGTTTGGTGATTTGAAAAATTACGGTCGAAATAGGATTAATTCAAACGTCGCTTTTCTGAATCATGTATTTATTCAAATAAAATTAAATGATTATGAAATTGTATTGAAGTTCTACTTCTTTAGGCGCGTTATGAAAAAATGATGAGTGAAATTTTAAGATACTGTAACACAAAAGTAACAGGTTGAAGCTGCCCGCTGAACCGCTCATTAAGTAACGAAAAATATACTCAAAACTGCAGCCAAATAACAATTCCCTGGAGGGTTGTTGTGTTCATGCGAGTGAGTGACGTTACTACCTCACAGAAAACTGCAGCCAAATAACAAATCCCTGGAGGGTTGTTGTGTTCATGCGAGTGAGTGAGGTAGTAGCGTCACTCACTCGCATGAACACAACATCCCTCCAGGGGTTTGTTATTTAATGATGCCAGATAAGTATAACTTGTCGCGCGCGTACATAAGTACACACACACACTAAACTATTTTTTACTTTTTCATTTACTACACTCTACTATCAAAATTACTCGCCGGTTTCTAGGGCATTTTACCTTCTGATAGAACACGACCAATTTGATCATGGTAGGTAAGTTTTAGCCTTCCTCGGCTCCTACATCTTTCCACTTTTGCATTGTATATCTGCTTCGTCATTCTTTCATCCTGCATTCTTTCTACATGTCCGAACCAACGAAGCATGCCTCTTCTTATTTTAACACCGACGCTCTCTTTCAGACCATCTCTGCTTCTAACCTCATCATTGCGAATACGGTCTACAAGCGTTACGCCACAAATTTCGCGCAACGCTCGCATTTCAACCGCGTTTATCCTACTTTCATGCTCTCTCTGCCATACCCAGTTGTTTGATATGATAATGATATTATTATGGTAAATATTTCTAAGTGAAATAATAGAGCATGTATATATTATTTCACTCGTGTGAAGATACAAGTTAACGGACTTGAATAAAAAAATATAGACATAAAGTATAATTGATATAAACGAATTTGACAATTAAATTGACTTGGCCTTTGTGGGCATTACCATAGACAAACATCTATTAACATTTTGTTGCATATCCACATATTATACTAAAATGTAATAAAAATATGTATATGATTGGGTATTTCTAAATATGTTTTATTTGCAGGTTGCCTCCGAACAAAGAGGTGGGGATAGAGTTTTAACATTGACACAGCAGAAATTCTGTGCTGATGGGAGCCAGGCAGATGACACTGTTTGGATGGTACCAATTACTATATCTACACAGGAACATCCTTCCAAGGTAACAACAAATATTTGCAAGACAAAGTAAATAACATTTGTTTATCTTGCAAATCATGTTTTTTTTTCTTTACAATATAAGGGAAACCACCGATATTTTGTAATGACCGTCATATTGAATTTGTTAATAGGCGTTATTTTGCGTCAAATTTACATGCAATTTGATCTAACCTGCTTTGTGTGCTTCCGCCACCAATTAATTGAAGCACACAAAGCAGGTTAAATCAAATTGCATATTGAATTTGCAATAAAATGTAATTTTCTATGTTGCCTCAATATCAGAAAAAGGTCCGGAAATCGTGCGCCAGGTTTGTTTTGGACAAACATGCATAAACAAGGTTAATAAAAGCTTGTAACGCAAATAGTGTTACATATATATATTATCTAATCTTATCGTTAGTGAACTTGTGCATGACATTGACCCAAATTTTCCTTTCGATTGAACTGATAAATGCTATCTCTGTTATTTACCTTGGTGACTACATTATTTTTGTCAAAGAAATGTGACATAATTGTTGAACGATATACATATTGATGTATGATTGAAGTATGTACAAACTTCTAATTTTCTTGAGTGTATTCCTTTAAGTGAGTAAGGTCACAAGGAACGAGTTAAGATATTGCCGTCATAGCAGCGGGGGTGACAAAGCGCGGGCGATATTCCAATTTCATGCATTCATAGTCCATTGCCTATTGCTTGTTTACCTAGTACAATATAATAATTATAGAATATTATTGGCAGAGTATAATGATGTAAGAAATGTTAATTGGAGCTAGGCTAATCTTTACATATATAATTCAGCTGTACGCGTGTATTTCACTGAACTCCTCTCTATTATCCTCTTTAGATATACTATACCTTTTCGAAAGTTAGTGACTTATGAACTGAGTCGCTAAATAAAACATTTCGAGTACTTTACAGAATAGACGAGAATAAACATTAATAAGTATGACAGAACAACAATCAATTTAAGAGTAATAAAAGGTTTCTTGTTTATATCTTTTAGATACAATGTATGGTCAGGAATTAGGGCCGTGGATTGTCATTAGGGTTGTTACCATTCCAAATAACAAGCGAATTTATTAAGAAATAAACCTTACTCAACCCACTCCAGGGATACGGGTTTCCCTTCAACGGAAGGGGTTTAGAGCATACTCCATCACGCTGCTCAAATGCGGATTGGCGGAGGCCAGTGTTTTTAATCCGGCCCAGGGCCACTGACTTAGCTTAACGACTGTCATCTATCGACAACAGCCGGGACCGACGGCTTAAGTTGCCATCCGAAGCACGGTGTATGCGTATATATATGCATATATAATGAATAGTTAGTATAAATTTAATTGGTTATATTATTTTTAATTAAATGTTATATTATAATCTTTTAATTATAACTTGAATAGAATGACAGCTGTCAGCGAATATGACGACACTACTTTGTAGTAGCGTCTGACTACTCATTTATTTAGGCACATAAGTAAATTTTTGTTTCTGACATGAATAATTTGCCTAGTCAGGTCATAAGTTCTGTCAAAAACTTTTGATGTAATTAATAATACACTTTTTGTTAATTATGTAAAAGTTATATATGAAATGAAAGGTAATTAAATGTACAATAAAATTTTATTTACATTATTCGAAATGCCCCTCCTCCATTTTGAATACATGACCTTAATCGACGCGGCCAGTCATCGATCGCAGCACGCACCACATCTATATCTATTTATGATTTATGCCGCTGCTGTAACCAGAGATGCTCGGAGAGACACCAAATTCTGATGAGATTTAGCGCTGACTTTCTCCTCCAAATGTTGCCATATCTTGTAGTCCAGTGGCTTTATATCTGGACTAGAAGAGGGCCAAACTTCATACCCGATGAAGTCAATTCCACGGGCGGTCAACCAGTTTTGAGTGCTTCGTGCCTTATGAGCTGGTGCTGAGTCCTGTTGGAATATCCAGTGCCTGTTTTTGATCATTGTTTGTGAAAGAGGTTCTACTATGTTTGTTAGGACGGTATTTTGGTAAACCACGGCACTGGTTTTCATACCTTTTTTTCACGGAAAAATACCTCAGTTAAGCCTGAATATGAGACTCCAAGCTAAACCTTGATTGATGAAGGATAATGCCCTCGCTGGACCCTCGGAATACGCGCGCTCGCTTCTTCACAACTGTGGGCATATAGACCTTATCATTTTGTTTGTTGTAACTTTCATCAATGGTAAAAACTTTTTCATCCGGAAACAAAATTTCGCGGTATTTTTTTCCCAGGTACCGCTGTAACAAAGCGCGTTTTCCTTCCAAATTTCTTTCAAACGCTCGTTCAAAAAATGACTTTTTTTAGGATGAGCTCGTAGTTCCAGGTCTTCATTTAGCACTCTTTTGACAGTGGTTCTGCTTAATCCCATCTGAAGAGCTAAGATTTTTGTTTACGCACGGGATTTCTTTGGATTCGCACCTTCACTGCTTTGATGACCGCTGGTGTCCTAACTGTGTGAGGTCAGCCGATGTTCGAATCTTGAATCTTTAGTATATCGTTTGATAGTGCGATAAATAAACCATAGTGTTATTTTCAATTTTTGTAGAATGTTGAAAATCTCCATCTTCCTTCTTCGACCACTCCATATTTGAAAATGAATGACAATTAATTTATTTTTTATTTTCGGCAAGCGGGAACGTTCTATTTTTAAAATTTAGTCAAAGTATTTCTGGCCAGTATTTCAAAATTAAAATAATAAGGTTTTGACAGAACTTATGACCCCACTAGGTATATTTTAAGAGCAGTTATGTCAAAAGCAAGTATGGTACAATTATAAAGGCCTTAATCTCAACTAATCTTGTTAATTCATAGTACCGAAAAAATGTGCCTTATTCAATAATACGTCGAGAAATCCAGTCCAAAAAACCAGAAACGGGACATTTCGATAAACGAAATTTATCGTGAATTCATGAATCTCATTATAATACACCAAACTTAACAATCGATGTGTTTTTATATGTTTTCATTATTATGTACAGAATATTTTTATTTTTGACCATTGGATGATTTTTTAGTTTATCTTAGTCTAATGGATAACATTGACCCATTGCGTGCCGAGCGGTTTGATCGAACCATGCGCATCATGGCAACAGGTATATAACGGCGTTTGACGGGTTAAACGATTTCAAAAGTACCAATATATCTTTAATACTTTTCCAATTGGTAGCGCAGAGTTTAACGTAGGAAGGTGGCACTGGAATGTGATTTGAATTCTCTATGGTCAGTACGAGTGCCGACGCCTTGTATGCGCCACGTTTTCAATTTTCGTTGCTTTCATTGTTCTAGTTAGTTGTTTTTGTTAAGTTTTCGTCGGTATAATAAAACGGTTTTAAGTAGTGAGCCACTCGAGTTTGTGGTTCGTCTGCGTGACTATTTTGAACGCGAAAATCGAAATTGTAGCCCGCTGTTGCCTATATCTCAAGTATGTGGCAGAGTTGCCGTTCTTTTTGGTATTGGAAGATCTACTGTTTCTTTAGTAAAGAAAAAAATGATGATGCATCAATGGAAGAGAAAAAACTATCTACTCCAAATAAAATAAGGAAGAAAAGTTGCCCTGTCACTGATATCATTGGTTTTGACGCTGCTGCTATTCGCAATCACGGATATGCATATTATTTACGCAACGAACTTAGCATTTTCACTAAAACAAGCAAACTTGTTTAACGGCAACATACTATCTTTATCAAAAATATTAAAACAAATTGGATTAAAATATAAAAAGTGTGACAAAAAAAAATGATTATAGAGCGAACTGACATTACTCTTTGGCGCATCGATTTTTTACGTAAAGTAAAAGCAATTGGGATAAAGTGGTGTTCCTTGATGACCTTATAGTTTATTGTATTATACTTTTTTTTAAATATATAAATATAACAGATTTTGTCTGGAAAGAGAGAGTATTTCAAAAAAATATTTTTTCATGATTAAGCATAATTGTCAATCCAGTTTTAATATAGAATTATTGCTCTATCAATTTTTAAAAATAGAAATGTTTGACAAATGACGTCAAGTTTGACAAATGGTTTTCATAACACAGTGCCGCAGACATTCTTCACTCGGATATACAAGATCGCTCGAACTTTACTAAATAAAAAACATAGGCCATGTTGCAAATAGTGTTATTAAAAGAAATACTACAGTAAAATCCCCGCAAAGAGTTTAGGGACAGTTTTCGCCAAACTAGTTTCGCTTGCCGCGTCTTCCAGTTATATTGTCCGTGAAAAAAGATCAAAACGTGACAAAATTATTACAGCTTTTTAGTTCCGTACCTTAAAAGGAGAAACGGAACCCTTATAGGATCATTTTGTTGTCCGTATGTCTGTCTGTCAAGAACCTTTTTCTCAGGAACAGGTGGAGCTATCAAGTTGAAATTAATATCACATACTCATGTCTGTTGCCCCTTCGAGCAGTGGAAAAAATCAAACTTCTAAGTCAACGCAATCAAATACGCTTGTTTATGCCTCGTTTATGTGCATATATTGACAATCGAAAGGGAATCAAAACCTATAGGGTACTTCCCGTTTACCTAGAATCATGAAATTTAGTAAGAAGCAATGTTATGTAGCACAAGTAAAGGAAAAATATGGAAAACCGTAAATTTGTAGTTCCATTACAAAAAAAATAATACTTCTTTTGCGCTAATAATTTGTGAAAATATTTTTTACGGAACCCTCAAAGCGCGAGTCGGATTCACACTTGACGGCTTTTTTTAAAATTTAATAACATTAGGTTTTACTTTTCTAGGTGGCACTATCTACAGTTTTAGAGAAGAGAACTCAAGAAGTTGTGTTGGAGAATGTAGCAGAAACTTCATGGGTGAAACTAAACCCGGGAACTGTAAGTTGTCTTCATCTTATGATTACATTTCATAAATTCTTATTCACAAAATGTAATTAAACATCATATTGGACCTATATAATTTTATTCTGACTTTAGAGGATAACAAACTGCTAGTACAATGATAACTAGTCGGAGCCTATGGTAAAGTTCATATTTTGGATTTCACCTATTCAGCAACTGATTCTTTTACCTTAATAAAGAGAAAGGTGTAGTATTTTTATCGTACTTTTATGTTATATTGTGTTTTGTGTACATAGGTGGGGTACTACCGCACGCGGTACCCGGCGACCATGCTGTCGCAGCTGGTAACGGCCATCCGTGACAGCTCGCTGCCTCCTCTCGACCGGCTCGGGCTCCTGGACGACTGCTTTGCGCTCGTGCAGGCCGGCCATACGCACACTGCTGAGGTACTATTTAAATAACAAGACCATGTATTGTGACATTAAAAAATATAATTATTCATCTAGCGTCATTAATTTCGTTACAACAATCGACTGAGAAGATCATTTAACTTTAATAACACTACAATCAAATAACAATTCCCTAGTGGGGTGTAGTATTCTAGCCACTATTCTGTTAGCAGCAGGTTAGCGTTAAGCGTGGCAATGCGCACCCAATATTCCAAGCGTTGATAGAGTATGGTATCTACTTCACATGAACAGGCGCAGTATGCTTGTTTGTCTACCGACGTTGTATAGAGGAATTGTTCATTTTATTTCTTAATGTTAATATATATATATATATAGTTTCTTAGAGCCTAATCAATCGCTAAACAACCCACGAAAAATTTAACGGTTTTAACTTTATTTCTAAATTTAAAATATGTATAATATGAATATGTATAGAACTGCGATTCACATTTATATACATTGATATTTATATATACCTAGTCCGGCCATAAGTTCTGTTACAAATGACTTTGCATTTAATTTCTTATGAAGTAATGTAATCGTAATTAATTTTATATGTAGGTACATATTTATAAAAGTCTCGGTAAAAAATAAAAAAAAATATTCTATTCGAAATGGCCACCTTTGGATTTGATACATGCTTTCAATCTGTCTGGCCACGAATCTATAAATTTGCGCACGGTTTCATGAGAAATTTAGCCACTGCTTGCTCCAGAGATTTCTTAAGAGACAATGTCGGTGTGTCGTTTCGAACAGGCCATCTCCTCTAAAACTGACAATAATTTGTAGTCTTAAGGGGTTCGAATCTCGGCTAGACGAAGGCCAGTCTACAGCTCTTATAAAGTCCGGAACGTTGGTTTCGAGCCAGGCTTGGGTAGTTCGTGCCTTGTGGCCAGGTGAGTCCTGCTGGAAAGTCCACGGTACATATTTAAAAAGTGTGTTGCTGAGAGGTTTACAACACGATCCAAGACAGTCTCCTGATGTAACTTTGGCTGAAGTCCTCACTCCTTTTTCACAGAAATGAAGTTTTGTGACTCTTGGATAAGACACCCCCCACCAAACCATTACAGATGCAGGATGATGACCACATTGTATCCTTCCGACCACCTTGGGCGGCTTCTTTAGAACTGTGTGCGTACACTTTGTCATTTTGCTTGTTGTAATGCTCTTCATACATGAAATTGTTTTCATAGTAAAGGGGATATTTCTGTGCCTTTCACCTGCGTATCGGGACAGAAGGCGTTTTGATCGATCCACTCTCTTCAACTGTAGGGATTGATTTAGGGCATATCCTGTATATCGACGACAAGCACCTTGTTTTATTATACGCGATAAGAGTCCTAGCGGGAATCTTCATTTACCGCGATAATTTTCTTTGTTTCCTAATGGAATTTCGGCGAATTCTGGCTTTAACAGCATAACAGCCTTTGAAGTTTTTACAGCACGGGGTCGCCCGGAACTTTTACGGTATTCAATAGAAAAGTATTGGTTATATCTCTCGATAGTACGATATATGAACATACGGCTGATACCAAGCTATTGAGATGTCTTGAATATAACCGACGGCTCCAAGCCCATTTTGTGCAAGGCAATCACTGCAATCCTATTTTCTTTAACACCCCATTCCATATTGTAATTCGCTAATAAACGCGAAAAAAAAATATGGAAAACGGCGAAAAATCGAAAGAAGTTTTTTATAGAAGAAAAGTTTCTATGTAACAGTATTTATGACCAGCCTAGTTATATTTCAGGTAAAGAAAACGGAGAGCCATATGGTAGATCCTTACACATCTCACTCGCTTCTTTAATAGTCATAGTTCTTTTCATGCACGTTCGTAACTCTCTTAAACATTAATATATAAAAAATAATTTCATCCGGCCTCCGCGCTTCCTCCGGCCGTGTTCGTCATTTTATATAGTGGGATCCTAAATAAAAAATTGCCTATAACACTATACCTTTCTATTAGTGAAAGAATTTTCTTACATCCCAATCAACTTACTTACTTTAGCTCTATAATATATGTTTTTACTTTAAAAGTGTACAACATGGCATCGTTGGCAGTGTAGTTATCTAACTCGCATTATACCGTTCCGTGTGATAGAATAAAATATAGTAGATAAAATGTGTGAAATTGACGAGGAAAAGTAACATCTTTGATTCTTATGAAAAATTACCCTGTCATATGCGAATCCGTCTACAACAACTGAAATTTATTGTTGGATTCAATCGAAAATTTTTTATTTAAATATTAATATTATTTAACTTTCTTGTCTGGTTCTGATATTTTTGCGCGTAATTGATAAAATGCTATCTTATAAAGTGTACACATAAATCATATAATGTAAAGGACAAATATAATCTAGTCTACACTCGCGATAATAATAGTCTCATATTTGATAAGTATTAACAACATAAAGTTTGTGAAGGTCATCGTAACTTTCTACTACTTTATTAAAAATACTGCTTTTGCTACAACTAAATAAGTGATAGTCTAGTCACTAGACTGGGAAATCGGTTAGTAGGCTGGTTCTGTATACACTAGACTAGTGGATAAAGAATCATATTTAATGTAGATATTTGTAATTATCACTTCCTTGGCGGTGAAGGAAAGCATGTTCCAGAACTTATACTTCGATAAACGTGTGTACTACGTAAACATTGCTGTTCCTCGACGACATAGCGAGGGTAAATCTAAATTTAAAAAAAATCAAACTTAAACAAATAGGTCTGCTCAAGTAATCATACAATTGATTATTTTTCAATTCACTTATGCAATAAAGGCGATTAATTGAACAAGTGTAGTTCCGTTTGTTGTTTTTTCTATCTTGCATATGTTTTTCTAATAGATGTGTATACCTGTAATAGATGTGTTATTAAGATAAAATAATGCAAGTCTTAGGCTTCGTACTGTGAGTGATTAATGAACCTGTTGGTACATATTTATAAATAAACATTCTACATCAGTGTTCAATGCACGTTTTATACATGGTTTCTTCTTATTAACTTACACAAAGATACAGCAGTACATTAATAGAAATTCGATAAATAACATTCCCGTGCATAAAATAACACGTTTATTTGACACGTTTTCCTGTGTGAAGACAAAATTACATATTTCTAATCTCGTTGTTATGGAAGAGTTACTATTACTTCTAATACATTTGTTCTTTCACTACTAAAGGTTAACTGCATATATTATATGCAGTTAACCTTTATAATCGTTACCAGTGGTTGATAACGAGTAATTATTTTATGATATATTTTCTTTTTACAGTCTTTAAAACTAATGGAAGCTTTCGGCAACGAAACTAACTTCACGGTGTGGTCTTCGATATCAAATTGCTTGTCAAAATTGAGCGTACTGTTCTCCCATACGGCTCTCGACAAACCATTGAAAAACTACGGACGACAGTTATTTGCTAACATCACCCGCCGTCTGGGTTGGGACGCCGAGGAGAAAGAGAGCCACCTCGACACGCTGCTCCGAAGCTTGGTCCTCAATAGGATGATCAGCTTTGAAGATCCCGACACAATAAAAGAAGCAAAGAGTCGGTGAGTGTACATTTCAATTTGTTGCTTACTTTCTATAGGGTAACCAAAATGTTCTGATATCAGAGTGGATGTAATTCTTTGGTGAGTTATTTATTAAATGTTCCCCAGGACACAGCAGTGCCAATATATGGTCAGCCTGTCACAATACCCGTGAATCCCCAGAGAGTTTGCTAATTCGCAGTGGACAACATGTAGCTGAAGTAGCACGCTAGTGACGAACGGCTGACAAAGCAAGCTTTGTATATACACTTTAATCAACAAATACAAAAATTGAGACCAAAACCAAACAAATATTTTGTTATGTTTTATAACGTCTTGCCACCGGGACCTGAATAATGAGAAGTCCGACACACTATTTACAAAAAAATCTGGCAACGCTGCACCTTCATTAGACACCCCCCACCAAACCATTACAGACGCAGGATGATGACCTCGTTGTACCTTTCCGACAACTTGGGCGGCTTCTTTAGAACTGTGCGCGTACACTTTGTCAATTTTTCATCAGTAAAGAGCATATTTCTGTGTCTGCGTATCAGGACAAAGGCGATTTGATTGACCCACTCTCTTTTAACTCCTAGCGGGAATCTTCATTTCTTGCGATAAGATTTTTTGTTTCCTAATGGGTTTCGGCGAATTCAGGCTTTAACAGCCTTTGTAGTTCTAACAGCACGCGATCGCCCGGATCTTTTGTAGTCTTTAACAGGAAGTGTTGGTATATCTGTTGATAGTACGATATACGAACATATATATATATATATATATATACATACATATATATATATATATATATATACATACATATATATATATATATACATACATATATATATATATATATATATATACACATACACACGAGTACATATTCCAAGCTTTTGAAGTGTCTTGAATATGTCCGACAGCTCCATACCCATTTTGTGCAAGGCAATCACTACAATCCTGCTTTCTTTAACACCCCATTCCTTATTGTAATTTGACAATAAACACGAAAATAACATGTAAAACGGCGAGAAATCTAAAGAAATTTTAAACATAATAAACCCTTTCCAAATTTAAAATAATTAAAGAGTTGAAAAAAGAAAAGTTTCTATGTAACAGTATTTATGGCCAGACTAGTTATAGGCCCATATTTATAGATGTTTTATATTAACATTTTATTTCTGTAAAGTATGAGAGTTTGGTTTATAAGCACCTATCTGAAATGAACGTTAAAAAAGCTCCATACTAAAATTACAATGAACGATAAACTTAGACCCTTATTTTAAGATTAGATTGATTGTATATTTCATTTTAGATTCGAGGCGCATGTGGCAGGCACGCGGCCGCTGGCAGCCGACTTGCGGTCAGCATGCTACCGCGCAGCGCTGGCAGATGCCGACGAAGCCACGTTCGAACGGTTCCTGGAGCTGTACCGTGCTGCCGACCTGCACGAGGAAAAGGATCGCATCAGCCGTGCACTCGGTGCCGTCAAAGACCCCGCGTTGCTGCATCGCGTCTTAAACTTCGCCATATCGGTTAGTGCGGTTTCCGTTTCCGTGTCATTTAGTAGGGATTTTGGTGATACAACATGAGCGTTTAATGGGGTTATATACATGTATTAGTAATGAAAATATATGCAGTTGTAATCGTTTTCAAAAACGAAAAGTTTGACACGGCTTCGAACGATCACGAATTTATATATTCTGACATGTTTTTTAATTCACAACTTTAAGTTACGTAATTCAAAAATTTTCTACTAGTATTGTCATCATCATCATCCGAGCGATAATCCCGGTCACGTTCTACGCCTTCGCTTCAAAGCCCAGGGTCCGCTTTCTGACTTTTATGTCTACCTTTCGCGCTGTCTTCTGCATCCCTCATAGTGAGACCATTGGCCTGCATGCCCTAGACATTTGGTCCCCACGTAACATGTCGGTTTTCGTAAGACGTGACAGCCGTTCTCAAGCGACTCTCTTCAAGCATTCACTCGTCGCATCTGGCGCCCCCTGTCCATGTCCGCCAGCGCAATATAGTCAGCATACATGAGCAACCACGGAGGCTGCTCATGTGCATCTCTGATGCTGTCCAACACTACGTCTAATATTACGCTGAACAAAAACGGAGTAAGGACGGATCACTGGGTGGACCCCGACGGTGATTGGATTGGAAAGGGCTGTGTATCGCCAACGGCAGTCCTAACCATAGAATAGGAATCGAGATACATGTCCCGGCAAGTATCAATATACGCTTCAGGCACCCGTTTGGATCTCAGTGCACACCAGATCATCGCACTAGGAACACAGTGGAAGGCCTTCTCCATGTCTAAAAAGAGAATATGCAGAGGCGTATTCTTCCTCTTATATTCCTCCACGACGATCCTTAGAGCAGAAACGGGGTCCATGGTACCATGACCAGGACGGAAGCCATACTGACACTCCGAGACAACGCACTCCTGCCGGATCCGGGAGTCAAGTATCCGCTCGAAGTGCTTCATAGTGTGAGACATGACCTTTATAGCGCGGTAACTACAACACTCCTGCACCTATCCTTTGAAAACTGGAGTGATGACACTCAGTCTCCATTGTTTCGAGATTTTCCGGTGAGGAGTATACTGTTACACAGGTTGGTCAAGATGCTCACACCACGAGACCCCATCGCCTTCCAGGCTTCGTTAGGGACTCCATCGGCTCCGAATGTCTTCCTATTCTTCATGCGACGAAGAGCCCATTGGACTTCTTCAGGCGTTAAAAGTAGCACTAGTCCCTGATTAGGAGGGAGCGCCGGTGGCTGCACATCTTTATGCTGCTTGTTCAGCAGCTCGTGGAAATATGAGCGTCACCTCTCCTTCACCATGAGGTCCTCGTACAATAGGTTGCCGCGAAGGTCTTTTAGACAGCAGCACTTGGATATATCCTGTGCCGCTGTGACCCTGGAACGTGCCAACTTATATATGAGCTTCTGCCCCTCAGACGATTCCAACATATTGTACATTGGTTGTAAGTATTCTCGTCTGGCTCTGGCTACAGCTGTTTTAGAACTCCTGGGACTTGACTTTATCAAGCAGCCACCACCTAACTTGGCGTCTGCAGTGCTCAAAGCGACTCCTTGGGCTTCGCGCAGAGGTCCATGACAAGGAGACGATGTTATGCAGTGAGACTCTCATCGGTTATATGACCTTGCAGTTGGCTACTGTGCTGATGTGGTGTCTCCTGGTGAGTAAGAAATAAATTTGGGTAGTATGCCTTCCGCTCCTGTAGACGATTAAATGTTCTGAGTTCTTTTTGAAGCCGCACATGTCCGGAGTATATCCTCCCCCTCCGCGTTACGATACCGTATCCAAAGCCACCGTGAACATGCTCAAACTCCTCCCACGCCTCACCCACATGACCGTTAAAATCACCACTAAAATGATCCCCTGTGACAACGGGATACCACAAAGCACTGTACCGACTCGATTCTAGAACGCTATCCTAGCTGGAGCAGGCGAAGTTGACTTCGACCCCGTAGGTATTGGTGGGGGTCCCATGCAGCCTAAAATTGAAAATGTTGTACTAGTATTGTATCATGTCAAGTTGCGTAACTTAAACGCATTTAGTGTTCTCTGTAAATAAATAATAATAAATATTCGTGCAATGGTGCCCTATTGTAATGGATTTATGGGAAGGGATATTTACATTTGTTTTTTCGATGCTGTTTTAGGATGAAGTGCGCGCACAAGACACTGTATTCGTAGTAGTGTCAGTGGCCGTGAGCAAGAACGGACGCGACCTGGCGTGGCAGTTCTTCAAGGACCACTGGCAAGAATTTATGGACCGGTATCAGGTAAAACAAAAACCACATGGAATATTAAAATACTGGTTTAAATGCCTTCTAGGAGGTGTAAGTAAAAACGTGTGTGATACATGTTATTTATTCTGTAAATAACATGTATCACACACGTTTTCGCTTTCTCTCTTCATAATATTCTTTCTCTAGGTGTAAGATTTTTTGTTTTTAATCATCATTTGTTGTTAATGCTAGTTTATATTAGACATAATTCCAGAAAAAACATTTACAAAGTATATTACCATGATTTTTTTATACAACTTCGGGAGCATACAAACATACGGCCACCTGATGTAAAGCGGTTACTGCAGCCTATAAACGCATGTAATAAATAATGCATTAAATATCCCACGCGATGCCACCTCTGCTGCTAACACAGCAACTCCTTGGGAGTTTACTGACCTCGCTCACTCTCACACGACAACCCTCCAGGATGTTGTTATTTGGCTGCAGTTTTCTGTGAGGTGGAGATACTTCCCCAAACGGGATACCCGACGTTGTATAAAAAAAAGAAAGAAATTATTGGTGGTCTTAGTAACTTGTAGGAAGCCAAACTATGAGGATGACTGTCTATAATTTCGAAGAAAGTCGGGGCGCTTAGTGCTACCCATGTGGTACTAAAGTCGTAGGGAGGTCATGCTCCCAAAAACAGCGCACTGTTAACTACTTGATTTGTAACTGGACTCATTATGGAACATAATTCGAAATTGTGTTTCTTTGGGCACAGATTAACAGAAGATCCTCTCTGTCTGAAATAAAGGATGATGATCTATTTTTAATAGTATGAATAGCGGAATAGTTCAGTATCTTGCAATAAATATGGTACGAATTGGCTTGTTATAACAGTAACATTCATTGACACGTGTGTTATGCTTTTTGCAGGGCGGGTTCCTGCTGGCGCGGCTGGTGAAGTCGACAACGGAGAACTTCGCGAGCGAGGCGGCGGCGCAAGAGGTGGAGGCGTTTTTCCGCACACACGCGTCGCCTGGCACCGAGCGGTCGGTGCAGCAGGCGTTGGAGACAGTGCGGCTCAACGCGGCCTGGCTGCGGCGCGATCTCGCCTCCACCACCACATATCTGCAGCCCTACCACTGACTGGTGAGAACGAGACCCTCACTAATAATCGTTTGCTGAATCGCGTTTTTAATTAGCTATTTGATACCTTTTGACGAGCTCGGTGGCGCAGTGGTGGAACGCGCTGTTACGCTACTTTGACATCAACGCTCGTGGGTTCGATTCCCACACAGTACAAACATTTTGTGTGCATGAACATGTCTGTTTGTATTGGTCTTGGTATTTTCTATGTATAATAAGTATGTATTTACAAAAAAAATGTATTTACGTTACAGTTGTCTAGTACCCATAACACAAGCTTCGCTTACTTTGGGGCTAAGTGGCGCTGCATAATTTGTCCGAAAAAAAAATATTTCGAAAAAGGTGTGGCCTAACCTAAGAACGATCTGGTTTTCCCTCTGGGTTGTACAGGTCTGATGGCGGTCACTCGATGTAAAATTCAGTGTCTTCGCCAAATCCTTCGACTTAGGTAGCGAATCACGCCAATCTCAAAGGATTAGAAAACGAGATGACGCGAAGAAGAAGTCCGTTGTAGTAGAATTAAATTACTTATTGATGTATATGTATGTATGCATGTATATCTTCACGCCAAGTCCCTTGCAGGGTAGGCAGAGAGTACCGAGCGCCATAAGACGCAGTCCTTACATACTTCACTCGCTTCTGTGACATTCATAGCTCTTTTCATGCACGTTCGCCGGTTCCTGGGGCTTCTGACATCACCTTCTGATAAAACACGACCAATTTGGTCATGGTAGGTTAGTCTCGGCCTTCCTCGGCTCCTACATCCTTCCACTTCTGCATTGTATATCTGTTTCGTCATTCTTTCGTCCCGCATTCTGTCTACATGTCCGAACCAACGGAGCATGCCCTTTCTTATCTTAATACCGACACTCTTTTAGTCCAGCTCTTTCTCTCACGTCTTCATTACGAACGCAGTCAGCAAGCGTTATGCCACAAATTTTGCGCAATGCTCGCATCTCGACCGCATTTATTCTACTTTCATGCTCTCTCTGCCATACCCAGCTCTCACTTTCATAAGTTAGCGTTGGAATTAGCACCGCATTGTGTACAGCGAGCTGTGCCTTCTGGCTTAGATTTCGGCTGCCTAGAAGTTTACCCAACGCTCCATTCACCCTATTCCCTGCACTCACTCGTCTCTCCACATCAGCGGTGTACCTTCCAACGCTTCTAAAAGCGCTTCCAAGATATACAAACTCATCCACTTGCTCCAACACTACATCGCCAACCGTAATCCTAGTGTTCGTTCTGGTTGTCTCTCTTTCAAATACCATTATTTTGGTTTTCTTCGCATTCAATTGTAAGCCTTTCTTCATACAATCGTCTTTCATTGTTGTGACTAGTGTTTGCAGTTCGGATGATGATTCTGCTATTAATGCCGCATCGTCTGTATAAAGCAGGCAGTTATTAATTACTTACTGTACTTATTAATTAATATTTTTATGGGGAATAAGAACGTCTAACATATAATTAATATCATAATACTTTACGAAAAAATATTTTTTATGTGATTATATTCGTCATATAAAAAAATATATTTACTATGTAAGTTGCTCTCCATTACCTCAGAACCGAAGCTAATCTCATCAAAAACATAAAGTTAAATATAAAAAATCTATCTGCGCGTGGTGAACTGCGTCGATTAGTAAGAGAGAAAATAATTGAGCGCAGTGAACTTCGATTAGGGCAATTCATCTGTACAAATACCTCCACCATTCAAATTACCAGAAACAAATAACTATTTTGTAGAATTACATCTCAATGACAAGAGCACGCTCAACGTGATCTACCTATCGATATTCATAATCGCCACATAATACTGTCATATTGCACAAACAAAAGTACGGCATGAACGAACTACGTGTTCTACCTTACCTCCCCGAACCGTAGCAGTGAGTTGTATTTGTAGGCAGACCATGAAGGAAATGGAGAACAGAACATCTCCATTTCCTTCATGAACTGGCCATACAATATTGTTAGCAACCTAATAAAATTTGAATATATATTTTTTTCTTACAGGATGTTAAACCACAAGACTGACGGAAACAAACAACGAAACCCACAAGTTATGTTATATTCGGAGTATATTCTACAGTTACACGGCAAACTAGCTTTACTTTCAGTGGCATATATGAGTTAATGTAAATTTATACAAGTTATTGTATTATATTTTTACACTAATATTTATGAAATGAACGTGAAATATAACTATATAAAGTTCCGTTGTTTTAGAATGAGTGATGACCAGTGATCTAACACAATCGAACTACAGCGGCAATTCCCATTCTTTGATGATTCATTTCTTATATCTCGGCCTATGAAACTGTACAAATGCATTAATATTACGCTATCAAAGCGAGATGCATATAAACTTACCAGAGTATACGAAATAAATCATAATAGATTTATGTAAAGTGTCTATTATATATAATACCTTTTGTATGTACATGAAGCAACATGACTTGTCCTAAAATAACGTGAAGAACAGTGACTGCATTTTGTAGTACAATTTTGTAGGTCAGCAATTTTAATCATTTTTTTACATAGCTCTACTAATATTTTAGAGTAGATAGCGTTGCGATGAGTACCTTGCACGGCGCTTATCGGATTTCACTTGCCAGATGACACGGAATGTGATATGCATGGTTTAAAGATTTCTATATATACAGCTAGACAAACATGTATGTGTCAATACAGTAGTCTTAGTAGCGATACTGCTGAACAAGAAGAATTTCTGTTAGACTTTAACTCTTAACTAGAACCTCTTAAAGAGTAATCGAGGCGGCAATATTCGTATGGCTGTTTAGTATTAAATTATGTTGTTTATTAATATCGAAGTATTTTGTAAGTCGTACTAAAAATCGGAGAATACGATGTACTTAAAACAAAAGACATACGTAGTTTAATAATAGCGTTGTCACACTAAACAAAATTTTGTGGTAATCTGTGGAGTATCTACAACTTTCGCAGGTTTACATAATGATCTGCATCCGTCGATCACTCGCAGTCGATTGAAAGATTTCTCAGCTGTTCTCGTTTAGTAGTATACATAGAAGTCTTTATGATCTCTTTATTTGCGCATGTTTACGCCACGGCGCGGCAGTGGAAGATATCGTCATCGCCATGCCACCGTGTGTAAACGACCTTAGCCCGTGATCTACAGAAGGAACAATGAGGGGAGGGGGGTGTTTTGGAGAGGAGAGGATATCTCTGAATTTCTTCGGCGTGATCAAAGCAGAGTTGTGAGCGGCGTCTCTCTGGCTGGCAGCAACGCGCAGCCGAGATGATTGCGATATGTTTGCCTCGCACTATCTCTTGCTCACAAGTCAGCTCCACTCTACCTAGCGCGCATCTTCGCTCGGTGCTTCTTTAACCAACTCTGCTCAGTTGTAAACCCTAGTTGCAAAGCCTCCCTCTCCTCTCACTTCAGTAAACACCTGATCTAGTACAGCAACCGATCGAGACCATACGTTTACGCTTGTTGAGATATTCCAATGTAAAGTAGGTGAATTTGAAAAAGATATACTATTTGTTTTTACCTGTTGTATTCATAGCATCTAGCTCTATTATGTAAATGTGTAAAAATATTTTAATTTATCTTTAAAATATATTAGGTGTGATTTGATTTAATGATACTGAGGGAGTACATATGTCTTTGATTCAGTTTTGTAGAAAATACAAGCTATACTTTCAAATTCCATAGGCTGTAACATTCTTACCGTAACAGTTCCGACAGCGTGCAATAGGTTTTATTGTTAATTGATAAGGTATAGGTAGTGAGTTGGATTGTAATCTTGGATTTATTGGAGTATAAATCTGTCAAAATTGTGATGTGCGTCGGCTATAATTCGAAGTTACCAGCATAGTAAGTTTCTGATTTGTTGTGGTCATAAATTGTATTTGTAAGACTGTGTTATCGCAATAAAACGTACAAAAATATACTACGTATAAACAAGTCCTTTTTCTCTCAAATCTAACCATCCGCGTCATTCCACTAGTATGAGATATGAGGTATCCTCGTATTAGTCGAATAAGTGCTTATTCCGCTATCCTGTTTCTTAGCGAAGTCGATTGTTTCCAAAGGACCAAAAGGCTAGTGAAAGAACTGTCATCTCAAGAGAACAGCCATAACAAAAATTTTAGAATAGCTCAGCTCAATATAAGCAAACCCGTTCATAAAACGTTCGAGGTTACCTGACTTGCGTGTTCGACTAGACTGATATGGCGCGGGGCGAGCGCCCTACGATCATAATATTGAAAACTTGTATAAGCTACTGACATTCCCTCTCATCGTTTAACTCCATCTAAAGAATTGAATCACAGATGCACTGTCCCATCACCTTCCCATGTCGCCACCGACCTCACGGCCATATGAGCTGAATTGCGTGAGTTGCGCACGGCAAATGTTGCTCATCTTATCGTGTCGTGGGCAATTTGACCCCTATAAGTTATGTAGTCTCTGACCACAGTGTCTCTGTTAGCTTTTCTCCCCTTTTTGCACACAAATACTCCTTCAGCACCATCCGAAGACTGATAGATCAATTCTCTTGCCTCGTTGCACTTTCCATCCTCCCGCTCTACTGCCTTTTTGGTACTTCTGCCTGAGAACCACGGATGGGTGAACCGTCGGAAGTCCATAAAATTGTACGCTAATGACACATGATACAGAAAGACATCGGTGCGCTTGATATCATCCGTCGTTCTCTCGCAAACATCGCCATTTGTTCGGCTGGACCACAAGCCGTGGTCTTTACCATTCTCGCTTTCAGCACAAATACACAAACTGCTTACATAACATTTCACTCGAGCGCTTTATGAAATCTATGAGTCCCAAGGAGTGATACGGTTTGACATTAGTATTGCAGAGTCTCGCTGACACGGCAGGTAATTATCCATGGAGTTCTCAGCCCTTTGTACTCTACTCTTGATAAAGCATGGATAATCTTAAAATCTACTGGCAAAACTGCCAGCACAGGTCAGCCTGCCGTGCTGGTGGACCTACAGGTTTCATCGGAAGAACTAGTATAGGAAGAAATAGTTTCTGACTTCTCATCACGACACTGTGACAAACATATATATATGTTCATATTCATTCAGTGTATGTATTCCGTGGCGTCATACGTAACCACGTACGTCCCACGGTAGAGAATTCTCAAGAGTTCGATTTCTAAATCCCCAAAAAAAGACCCGCGCCATATTATTCGAGTGGCGTTTTTCAAAAGTGTAGGATAATCTAACTTCGCTCTAGGATCAGAAGTTCGTTTGTTTGTAACGTACTATTTAACACCTTTGTCATCACCTAGAATTACGATACAGATATACAACGCAAAAGTGGAGGGATGTAGGAGCAAGACTTGCCTACCATGAACAAATTGATCGTGTTATGATAGAAGGGGATGTCAGAAGCCTTAGAAGCCGGCGAGCGTGCATGAGAAGAGCAATGAATGTTAAAGAAGTAAAGTGAGGTATGTAAGGATCGAGTCGTGCGGCGCTCGGTTCTCTGTGACACACCACAAGAGATTTGGCGTGAAGTTGTACATACAACATGGCATAGTAATTCTCACACTTTGACACCATGTCATGTCAGAGCCTCGTTCGTCAAGTAACAGTGTGTACCGCACGTAGATGAGAGCGTTTGAGGAGCATACTGGTAACCTCACTCACTCGCAGGAACTCTGCTGTAACTTGTTATTTGGCTTTGGTATTCTTTGATGTGGATGTACTTCACCAGTCGGACCGTGCCTTGCCTCTTCTTTGAAATCTCTTGAATGGTCACGTCACTTGTTGAATTACTTCATTTTAGTTTTCCATTACTTGACAAATGCTATAAGTAAGTAGATGATTATTTTATAAATGGCGTCCAGCAAAAATAACAGCGTTTACTTCTTGAACTTGTACTATTATGGGCTTGGAAAAGTATAATCAATTGGCTTAATACAGCGTCAAGTAATAAAGCCATTTTCAAATTTCGATTAAAAATTAGTTTTTATCTAGTTTATTTTGATCGCTTTATGTATAGGGCACCATATGCACGGTTTAAAGACTTACCACCATAAACATAATTCACTAAAATTGAGAACTTCGACGAGAGCGGTGGTGCAGTGGGGAAACGCACTGTTACATTACTTTGACGCCAAAGCCCGCTAGTTCGATTCCCACACGGCAAATATTTGTGTGCATGAAACATATCTGTTTGCCTTGGTCTGGATGTTTTAAGAGAGGTAGGGTTTATCAAAGCAACTCGTCTGGGGCAAATAACTCCAACTCACAGAAAACAGCAGCCAAATAACAACTACCTGTAGGGTTGTTGTGTTACTGCGTGTGAGTGAGGTCACCAGTAAGTTCCTAAGGAGTTTCTGTGCTAGCAGCAGAGGTGGCATCGCACGAGTGATAATGTATTGCGAGCGTTCGTAGGCAACCACTTTTCATCAGGTGGGCCGTATGCTTGTACGCCTTCCCAAAAATTGTATAAAAAATACATCTAAGAATCATTTTGTTTATACCAGCTCAACATAGTGGCTTCGCCTGATGGTAAGCGAAAAGAGGAGCGCAGAGGCAACTGACAAAGACTACAGTGTCCTGTCAGTTGACGCTTCGATGTTGGCCCGCAAGGTGCTTCCTCACGCTTCGTTTGTAGGATTCCATGTTGAAGGAAGGACACGTGTGATGGCAAGGTGTTCCACTTTTTAACGATACGACAGAGATAGCGAGTTGCCGAACTTTTTAGTACGCGAGAAATTGATTTCTACAGTGGAATAATGACATCGCAAGCCTGCACGTGTGGTTCTATGACGGAAGGGAGAGAGTGGGATAAAGGAAAACAATTCTTCAGAGCACTCACCATGGTTCACTCACGAAGTTGAAGAGGTTCTAAGTTTTTGGTAACCTCTTCGTCGTCGATTATGCGAATAGCCCGTCGCTGCAACATATCGGAGATATTGTGCGGAATCGTCCCAGAGATGCGAGCAATACTCCACGCAGGCCCGAACTGATAAAGGAGACAAAGCTGGTCCGGCGCGAAGAATCGGCGCACCCTGTTCAGGACTACCAAGTTTTTTGGAAGCAGTGAGATGAGACTCTCGATGTAGTTCCGTTTGTTAAGATTGCAGCGAATATCCATGCCTAGCATATTCAGACCATCTCGCATACTGAGAGAAGTACCCTGAAGACTGGGAGATAACAATTATAACAATATTGTGTGAAGTCTCTACTGTGCCGGCCCGAGTGCACAGAGTTCTGAGGACAGCCAGTGGTGAAGGCCTACCCTAACGAACCAAACATACGGACCCCGCACAACAGGCCTGTAGTTGTAGTCACGTGATCTGGACCGAGGGCCCATTTTTTAAATTCTTGTGAAACGAAATAAGATGTAGCACTTCCAGATTCCTCAGTAAAGATATTAATGAATCGAGGAACCTAAGATATACCGCCACAAATCTGTAATGTCAAATTTTACAGATTTGGGAATTGCTTAAAATATTTAAGAAAATCTTAACTAAATTCTTAAATAAAAATTATGAATCCAGAGATATTACTTTCTGAGATTTAGGCTATGTCACTTTATGCACGCGTCTGAATTGAGGGCTCAAGTTATTTAATCATAACAGATTTAATTCACGTTTAAGAAATTCATGGCCCTTTGCTTTAAGTTTTTACTAATTTTCCTATAAGACTTATTTCGCAAGGATTAAAAAAATGGGCCTTCGATCCAGATGCACATCTCGTAGTACGGTGAAGTAGTCATTCACACCCTATAGACTCATCATCCCGATCATCATTTAGATCGAAAACCAACTTCAAGATGTGCCTGCCAACTAACGAAGGCTCTGGTAAAGGAGAGATAGATCACAGCGATATATAAAGAGCCGTTAAAATTTCAACTGAATAAAAACCGAAGTATATACCATCATGAATCTCATAATAATCACAATAATTAGATCTTTTAATAGTTCTTTTGTTTTTAGAAAAAGTAGGAAGAGATTCTTGATATTCTATACCTATCCTGGAGGACGTTATATCTGCTAGTTTCCGTAATACAATGATGTGGCTTTTTCACAAATTTTCCCACTAGTTATTATATATAGAAATACAACACTATAATATTTGCAGCGGAGTCAACAGCTGCTTAGCGACATTTCTATAGCAAGTCACGTAAACACGTCCAAAGACATGAAATTATACAGGCAAACAAAAATGAAACAAGTAATTGAAACAATACATCTATATTGCACTATAACATCTCACTTAGTATTGTACAAAATGGGTGTCATCATCGAAATCTGGCCTTAAGTTACTGAAACAATTGCCAATGAAATATCAAGCTAGTGCAATTGACACACGAAAAGGGATAGCTACACAATTATAATTACTCAAGAATTTAGTGCACAAAACAATTATTGCAAATTACACTTTAAATTCTGACATAAATCTGGAACACACCATTGAAAACGTAGGAGCTATATAAAAATATGTTTACCTTTCATTTATTATACACATTACACGATTTACAATACCAGTGAACAGCAACCCACGAAGAACAACGGGATAGTCTTTGTGTATTGCTTGTATAGATTTCATTACAACCATATAATAAAGTAATTGGAGAAGTCAGATCTCTTCAACAACATTAATTTCTATATTATTATCAGTATGTAATAGACTAATTACAATTTTTGTCAAAATTTAATTATATACAAAATTAATATGTTACACTATGCGATAATTCTCTTCATTTAATATTTATTTATAGATTTGTATTGTGTCTATGATCACGTGAACGCAATCAGAAGATAACACTATTTCCTAGGAATAAAGGCATAAGTGGGTGCATTAATTGCTATAGTATTATGTATAACTAAAACAAATTTAAATATATTCCTAATATCCTTTAATTAGTGTAACCAAACTTGCTAAAACATTTCAGATTTGTCTATTATAATTTTCAACAATATCCTTTGTTCAAGTTGATTTAAGTTTACCGGCTTGTCACGTTATATACCGTCCAAGTGAGAGAGAGTCACTCTTACGCACCGAGGGTTCCGTACCATATTTAAACCACTATATGTTATACTATACTATTATACTCTTCAATTTTCATCAATATCAGGGAATCCGATTAACATATACTATATATATATACATATATATATATATACATACATATATATATACATACATATATATACATACATACATACATACATGTATTTTTCGCCCGGACTCTATTTAGGAACTATAATTACACATAAATAATCCCAACGAAATGACTGCAGTTTAGCTGCCATCAAGCAATCAATTGAAATATTTATGAATATTTTATTCATCTGAAATAAATATCAAGTGTACAGACATTCAGTAATATGCCAATTAGAATAAAAAAAGGTGTTAAGGTTTTTATTTTAACCGTTAAATGGTACGGAATCCTTAAAAAGGTGATCCACCAACTATCTTTTTGTCGGAAAGTACAATTTAATGGTAATATTATTGTAATCCAATTGGAAATTACAATTTATCAAAATTATTAATAACCAACTTTTCTTACACTGTCAGGCCAGTAATGTAAAAACGGGCGAAGATTATTTATACATGCAACCCGTTTTTTCTCTAGGCATCTATCCTGCTATAATGTAAGTAGAGTACATCTTGTCAAGAATAACAAGACTCCACCTTACTATACTTGTAGGTATTTTATATTTACACAATACTCAAATAACTATGCAGACTTCTTGTGCTTTATTATATGCCTATATAATGAAGGTTCTGAGTTTCGCCCGTATTATTGAGTAAACAACAATGCTGGCAAGGTTTTTCTTTTAGATCGAATTTTTTGTCGTGTCCTACGAATTCTGCATGCAGTAGACCTACAAAGTATGGTGCTAAACACTATTTTATTAAATTATAAAATAATGTAAATAGCGCTTAACGGCGTCTTTCAAATGAGAATATTTTAAATAATATCTATCGCATGAAGGTTATGTATAGATGTATCTATGTACCATATAATTTGTCTCCATTTATACCTATGAGTCACTTTTAATTGTGGAATATGATGTTAGTATAATTTAGGTCATGTTAAATTGTAACGACAAGCTAAATGACAAGTAAGACAACAATCGAACGCGCAAGTTAAGCGACGTGGACCGTCTATGGATAGATGGGATATTCGTCTTTTGAAGTCAGGGATTTAACCTCAAGGTCACTCAGACACCGGGATAGCCGGACTCAAACCGTACGTTCCTTGCCCACATAAGTTTGTTTTTGAAGGATCGCATGGTCAAGATACTTAATGACTTGTAAAACTTGTTTTAGTTAGTAATATCACTATTTCTTCATGTTTATTGTTTTGTGATGAATTTTAAACTACTTCTCACGTTGTGTTTCCTTTAGACTATACTCGTTAAATATGCAAGGAACTGAAGTTGGAAGGGATTTCCTTTAGTCCGACCGTAGCGACGCAACCAAATATTTGGTCAGTTTTTTTGCATTGTTTATACGACTGCAACTTTATCAGTTTAGTTTGTCGAGATAATCACTTTTAGACGCGCCATTACAAAAATACAAGCTACCACTGGATCCATGCAGACCAACGTATTTTGTATCATAAATGTACTCTTTTTGTAACATCCGACATCTAGCTTGCGGTTATCAAATTTCTTATGACCACAGTAACACATTAATATAGTTACGTCGTGGGTAAATAAACCGACAGAAACATATTTTAAATGAAACATTCGCGCTGTGATAGGGTCACGCACTCGCACCGATGTCGTAAGTGGTCCAATACCGTGCAAATTTGATTGGATACTTACTTGGTTATATGAAGGTTTGCCTCTGTTAACTTTACATAATTGTATGCTAAAAGTGAATAAAATTGTGCTCTAAATTGCATTTAAACGATTAGCGCCAAGTCCTTCACAATACCGCCAGGGATGTGTTCGGCAATGGCGTTTGGATTAGTTTATTACGTTTTAGTTACTGAAACGGTCCATTAATAATACAATAAAAGTATAATTATGCGTCAAGAAATTTCATATTGATCACGCTTAGCACATTATGATTTTATTACTTAAAATAAAATATTTACATGCGCATATTATGCACCTTCACACAATGAGTCGGACGGTTTAGCGTAAAATAAGCTCGTACTTGTCTAAATAAAAGAGTCTCAGTTAAAAGATTCAGAGTCATCGTCTAAACCTATGAAAGACAATACGATTACATTCTGTATCATGAACTGAATACTACTGCGAGTGGTATACAAGTTGATATTTCATACCTCGTCAAAAAATTTTTGGAACCGTAGAACGAATCTATTGGTACAACTTTTCCTGTTCGAACAATCGAACAGTTTACGAGGGAAGCCCAGATCTTTTACAATTTTGCACAGGATACCATTGAAGTTGTTTGAAATTAAGCGCAATCGTCCCTTAATGTTCAAACGGGGGATGAAAAATGAACCTGTACAATATACCTAGTAGACTGTATAGTAGAATATCTAAACGCACTGTATATGAGTATTGATTGTATGCAAGTTTAATATCATCCTGTTTTATATGACGTGAACACTAAACCATAGTGAAAATACTAAAAGGAATGACTAGATAGTTTTAAAAGTCTCAAACGTGAGATCTATAATATCGTTATGGATGATAATGGAACCAGTTATTGTTCAGAAACGTTTATAAAACATTTCGTGCACGACCAACAAAATAACCTCGATAATAGTGTATACCCGTCAATAAGCACTTTCTATACTATCGAGATTTATTAAGACTAGGAAGGAAATCTTATAATTTCAAAAATTTTTGTAAATTCCATTGTCTAAGCAGTTTGCAAATTTGGTCATACGATAGTTTACTGAAGGGCGTTCAACGAGACGCGATAAAAATTCTAGAGAAGAGCAATTAATGTTAAAGAAACGAGTGAGGTATGTAAGGATCGAGTCACGTGGTGCTCGGTTCTCTCTGCCTACCCCGCAAGGGCTCTGGCGTGAAGATATAGATAGATAGATTATTTTAATTATAGTCTGCTCATATACGTAGTGTCACATTACTCGTACATTTTATCATTCATCAATTATAATAAGAAATATGACCACATTGAATTCTTGTTGGTACAAACATGCCTGCAATGAAGTCTTGTGTACCTTTTCACTAGACAATTTTTGCAGAAAGTCATGTTCTAGATTTTAACTTGTTTTGTTAATGTCCTGCATGTCTGTTTATATTCTTTATCTCGGCTGCCTGAACGCACTTTAGTTTACATGGCGAAACCAGCGGATTGATCAAATTCTAGCTTTATGTTATCAAAATATACTTACGTGGTATACCTATTATATACACGGGTTTACACTATTAACAATGATAAATGATTATAGCATAATAGTTTAAATATAAGGAAAGTTATGAGAAACATTGATAACATTTTACTTTACTGATCAGGCTAATACAGATTTTGGACTAGATAAAATCTCCTATCAAGATTCATGGAATCCAAAAGTACAATACATACAATTGTACATAAACATTTTAAATGAGATAAACACATACAGATGTCTTTACATAATATTCTTATACTAAGTGAAATTGTCATTATTTAAACTAACATTTGGAAGAATATTACGTAAATCAATTGTTTAAAATCAAATGTCTTATATCTTTGGACCCTCAAGCCCTGGAGTCGATATATTTTATTATATATATTATATAATATATAATAGATATATTATTCTATATATTTTAAACCCACAAGCCTCGACTCCAGGGCTTGAGGGTTTAAAATATATAGAATAATATATAGAATAGAATATATATTTATTTTTCCATCACCCACAGGTCTTACATAATAAACAAACATAACATTATCAAGAAATTAACCTTAAGTCTGAGGAACTGGTGCCTAAAAAAGGTATGCAATACCTGTACTATAGGTCACCAGGTCAGATAGATATAGTTACTTTTAATATTGAGATCACTCTGTTTTTAGTGAAGGAATTTAAAACAAAAAAATATAAATAATAAAAAAGAAAACAAATACATAAAGAGTTACAGACTATTGAGTAAAGGTTTCAATACAGCTTACGCCAATGCTTCTAGAAGCATGAGAGCTAATTGCTAGGAATATGTTTTTGTAATAAATGTGATAATTTAGTCTTTTTTTTGTTAAGATTTATGTATTTTCAATCAAAGAATTCTTATAATTAACATAACTTTGCTAATTGGTCAATGACAATGATTAGAAGTCGATTACCCGTTGTACAGTTTTAAACCAGCGATGGTCAGGTTGACCTTAAAAAATTAAGGGTAGTCTAAAACCTTTTCGTCTAAATCGTGCTGGGCCTATTATTGAGTGTTCTATACTACGGTATGCAAAGCGTGGTGATTCACATGATAATCTATCTCATTGTTGTTATAACCTGTTAACGCCTTTGTCTCAAATTGCTGTCTTCTCAAAGTTCCAAGGGAATTGTAGTTTTATCGCTGAGATGGCAATAAACTTTACTGTTCACATGCCACATAGAGACACGGTAAAGGTGCGTAATTGAACTGTTACGAAACGAAAATTACGAATATTTCAACATGAATCATTCAATTAATTTCCGTAATTTAAGACGCAATGTTTTCCTATTAATGTGCAGAATGTTAGTTATGATAATGACTTAAATTTCACCTAATAGACATTATTAGACATCTCATCAAAATAAAATTGCTTATCTAAAATAAACACTTACTAATATTTATGTATAAGACACAAATTACATATAAAACACACAAATTATAACTAAATAAATTATTTTATCAGGAATCTATAATTATAAACTTTATAACAACCATAGAATAAATACCTACATGGTATTTGTAGCTGCACAAAAAGGAAATACATGATTTTATACCGATGATCGAAATACAATATCATTCTAATATGCTTATTTCGGAAATACATTTAACATAACATACAATTATTTTGGTTTAAAAATGCACGTATTTCATGTCTTTTTTTGCATAGAATCCAACACGTCACGCATAAGAACGTTTTGAGCAAATAGGTACATGCTAACAAACGGTTAAATGCTTAGATTGCCCATCATAATAAATTATAGTACATATAATCAATATGGAATTATGAAGGAGATATTAGTAAGTACAATATTATTGTATAAGATCTATAAGACACAATTAAATTGTTGAGAAGACTGACGAGTTACGAATTGAGTATTAACTAGTTACTAATCATACAGAAAGTACACTAACGTTTTATAAACAAGAAGAATTAGAATCTTAATGTAATGTGTAACATAAAGAACGTAACATTTGCACAAATTTCATTACAACTTTATATACAAGTGCAATTTGTAATTGATTATTTTTTTTATCAATTACAAATTGCAATACAATTGATAGAAAAATTATAAATTACAAATTGCACTTGTAAGTCTAACAGTTTCTGTAGAAGTTTGCGAGTCATTAATTAGGTATGAGATAAAAATGAACTAGTCAGTCTTCAGTTATATTGAATAAAACTCTCCGTGTAAATATTTTAACAGATCTCACTTAAAGAAAAGGCTTATGTATAGCTGGTTTACATTATTATGTTCCACTACGATTATCTTTAAATTCTCAAACCTGTGGCACATTAGTACCATGTGTTACCATGCTATACAGCACGAGCGATATCTCTATATAGTACACATACCAAAGTGAGTGAAAAGAGGCCTAATTTTATCGGCAGGATGTTTCCTCAAAGCGGATATTGCTATATTATTTCAAAAAAGAAGATATTAACTTTTATCCCCTGTAGACTATTTTCGTTACACAACGAAATTTTATTATATTGCGACTATATTGATTACAAATTATCTCAACAGAAATCTCTGTCCATTAATATTTTTTCATGTTTTTGGTTAATTTGTTTGACTGTAAAAAAAAATTATAATATTTTTTTTTTATTATGTACCTTTATTTGCAAACCTTTGGGCCAAAACAGATTTTGAAATATTTTTCAGCCGAAAAAATTGGGTATAGCTTCACCCACTTTTCATTGCGTGGCTGCTAATATTTACTTATTGGATTATTTAATTGGGATTAATAATCGAGTTACCAACTTTCAACTTCTGAAATCTTTCGAATACGATCGCCACATTCAATTGTGAATGTGTGCGTAATTGCTAGCAATGTCTAAGTATTATTTATATGTCACCATAAAGTAAACGAGTCCGTCACAGCTTCAAATAACTAGGAATAACATGACATCCGGACATGTGGCAGCTGCAGATACTATACTAGTCTCCTGGACAATTCGAGTTTCAGTTTGCGAAACGCTAGAAGAATAATGTATGAACAGATTAAAAGTAGATCGCATGACGAATCATTAGATAGATTTGTAGATAGTTACAATATAAGAAAGCCACTTAACTAAGGCTAGTGGTTGCTCGCTATATGATTCATACACATAACACAAAATGTATGAATCATAAATCGCGGTTGATGTGATGTTCTTGAAGATGAAAGTTGTTAGTGTGCCCGAAAGGTTAATTCAGATGTACTAAATGTCCACAACCCAATTACACAAAATACTGTTTTAAAATTACATTGGAGTTATAATGACATGCTGGTGAGGGTTACTCTATAATAAGACACCTGGGCAAGTGCTCGTGGAGGTAGTCGAACAATTCAGGCGACGCGCCGGGACAATTCGTTAGTTCCAATTCGCGGAGTTGTCGAAGTTGTATTAGACTTGAAAGACCACCGGAAGTCAGTAGTGGACAACCTGAAGATGAAGTCAATACATAAGCATTTTTTTGCCAGCTATAAACACGTCACACTCATCGTCGCATTGACCCTTATTATAAATATTTATTGGAGATAAATGTTAAGAACATGATTTTAAGGAGCTCAGTGGCAGAGTTGTCAGCAATGCTACTTTGATACTAAGGATTGTGGGTTCGATCTCCACAGAGACCCACCTGGGGGAGTGCCTCCACCTCACACCGCAGTCAAATTACAACTCCTAGTAGGGTTGCAATGTTCCTGTGAGTGAATGAGGTTACCAGTAAACTCCAAAGGAGTCGCTGTGTCAGCAACTGAGGTGGCATCGCAAACTGATACTTAATGTATTGCGAGCGTTTAGTATGTGTGTATATGTATATATATACTAGCTGACTCGGCAAACGTTGTTCTGCCATATAAATTATTTCTTATTTTTTTTTTTATTATTTTTTAATGAAATATACTTTACGACCTATTCTTATACCAACCAAATATACAAAAATCATAAAAATTGGTCATGCCGTTTCGGAGCAGTGCGATCACAAACACCGCGACACGAGATTTTTATATATAACGTGGTTACAACCAGGATGGCCGTATGCTTGTAAGCCTACCGACGTTGTACCTATAGAATGTAAGGGATATTTTACCTGCCAGTGAGAGCAGTTGCAACGAGCGCATTCCGCACAGGTGTTGAACGCCGAAGTCTCGCAACTGCGAGCACCATCGCAGAAACAGCGCCGCCAGCGACTGCATAGTGCTAATGTACCCTACGCCGATATCCGTTATGTGGACACATCTACAAATAATAGATACATTTGTAATCAGCCGTTCCTAGGTTCACATCCCACCTGAGGGTGGTGATTTTAAATAGATTATAGCTGTTTGTCACACTTTAACAATATGAATACAAGTATCTGCAGTGCATTTTGTGGACTGCACCTTAGTCCTTAAATCCGACCAACAGTTATGGTAAATATAACGTCAATATTTTTCATTCGCCGTTAGATTACTTTAATAATAACTATGTAAAAAAACTGTGTGCGTTACGAATTGTTTAGATATTTTCTTAAATCATTGTAATACGACGGATATACAATTTTAATTTATAACTTCATGTGTATTTCTGCTAGAACCACCAAAATTTGATATCGGCCAAAGTTTACATGTTTGTGGAACATAGCAAACATAAAAAGACTCTTTAAAATTAGTCAAAATAATTTAGAAGATTATAGTGTACTGTGCAATTTATTCATTTTACAGCTTTACATGGCATTATATAGTACCTTATTTCTTAAACATAATAATAGTAGTAACAATGATCTTTATTACAATGCAAAGATTAGATATAAATAGATAATGATAAAAAATAATTTCAATTGAGTCCTTGAAGCACACGAAGGCTTCTTATCCTTTGTATTGTTTGTAAACAGTTTTCATTTTTTTTTATGTACAGCTAGCTCTAAGTGCATGTCAAGCTTGATACCTTGACCTTCGTACCGTAATAATAGCTGCAATTGTACTTCAAGCGTCAAGTGTGCACTATTGTCTTATGTACATTAGGGATGAAAAAATAATAACGAAAGAAACTTGTATGTATGTATATTCACGCCAGGTCCCTTGCGGGATAGGCAGAGAAAACCGAGCGCCATAAGACGCGGTCCTTACATACTTCACTCGCTTCTGTGACATTCGTAGCTCTTTTCATGCACGCTCGCCGGTTCCTGGGGCTCCTGACATCACCTTCTGATAAAACACGACCAATTTGGTCATGGTAGGTTAGTCTCGGTCTTCCTCGGCTCCTACATCCTTCCACTTTTGCATTGTATATCTGTTTCGTCATTCAATTTGATCTCACCTGCTTTGTGTGCTTCCGCCACCAATTACGTTTACGAGATGTAATTTGTGGGCGAGTTCGGTATGTAATATTTTTAAATGTGATTTAAGGTTGTCCCTAACGGCAAACCAACGACGTGATTCCTCATTTAGCCAGATGGATTGGGCTTTTTTGATGGCTTTATTAGCCGCTATTGAATGTTATGTTATAGAAATATAGTTGGGAATCACGTGGTTGTGTTTGCACTGTTGGTTGAACCAGAGATTTTGAACAGCAATGCGGTGGAGTCAACTAATTGGTGGCGGAAGCACACAAAGCAGGTTAGATCAAATTGCATGTAAATTTGACTTTTGCAAAATAACGCCTGAATCTATTAACTGTTTCGTCATTCTTTCGTCCTGCATTCTTTCTACATGTCCGAACCAACGGAGCATGCCTTTTCTTATCTTAATACCGACACTCTCTTTCAGACCAACTCTTTCTCTCACGTCTTCATTACGAACGCGGTCAGCAAGCGTTATGCCACAAATTTTGCGTAATGCTCTCATCTCGACCGCATTTATTCCATACCCATCTTTCACTTCCAAAGTTAGAGTTGGGATTAGCACCGCGTTGTGTACAGGGAGCTGTGCCTTCTGACTTAGATTTTGGCTGCCTAGAAGTTTACCTTAAGTTTACCCAACGCTCCATTTACCATTTCTGAACATATTTGAACATGTTGCTACACATGACAAACTCGGTGGCTCAGTCGTGAATGACGAGACTTTGACACCAACGCTCGTGGGTTTGATTCCCACACAAGACAAACATTTGTGTGCATGAACGTGTATGTTTGTCTTGGTCTGGATATTTTAAGAGAGGTAGGGCGCATCAAAGCAGCGCTTCTGGGGAAGTACCTCCACCTCACAGAAAACTGCAGCCAAATAACAGCACCCTAGAGGTTGTTTGTTGTATTCCTGCGTGTGAGTGAGTTCACACACGTTCCTAAGGAGTTGTTGTGCAAGCAGCAGAGGAGGCATCGCGCGAGTGATACTTAATATATTACAAGTGTTAATAGGCTACGGTAGCCGCTTTACATCAGGTGGGCCATATGCGTGTATGTCTTCCGGTGTTGTATAAAAAGAAAATATATACTCATCAACTCCATAATGCGCCTCTTTACAAATAATATTTTCGATGCGCCTCTTCAAGACATTGTGAGAAAAGAACAGTAGGCCGATTCCACTAAATAACTGCAACTGCACTGCAGCGCGGCGTATGTCAAAATGTGTACAATTTGACGTTTCGTTAAGCGATCTGACAGCAGCGACGTTTAACGAAACGTCAAAATGTACGCATTTTAAGCGATCTGACAGAAGCGACGTTTAATAAAACGTCAAAATGTACGTATTTTGACACACGCCGCGCTGCAGTGCAGTTGCAGTTATTTAGTAGAATCGGCCTACAGTACTATTCAGACAATTTATTACAGAACCGAAAAGAAGACACACAGAAGACTCTTAGCAAGCCGATGTGCCAGTATACGCAATTAGTTCAGCTATTAAGAATTTTACACAATATTAAAAATTACTTCATTTGTGAATGTTAAGGAAACGAGGGAGGTATGTAAGGATCGAATCATGTGGCGCTCGGTTCTCACTGCCTACCCCGTAAAGGATTTGACGTGAAATTATACATACATACTTTATTTTTACGAGCACACATTATAACTACTACTGCTACTTTTTATAACTGTGCGGTTCTTCTTCCGAGAACTCTCAAGCTGTGGAATGAGCTCCCAGCCGAGGTTTTGCCAAGGGACTACAGTAAGAAGTTCTTCAAGAAATGCGTGAAGAGGTTTTTAGAGGGTCGGCAACGCATGAGTGATACCCCTGTTGTTGCAAATGTCTATAGGATACGGTGAATGTTTACCATCAGGCAGGCCGTATGCTTGATTGCCACCTTAGTGGTATAAAAAATGTTTTCATAAAATCTAAATTTTGTATGTATATCTATGGAGAAACGATAAAACGACTGGATGAAATTCAATGGAACGTAAACAAAGTGAAACTTTCAATACATTCAGGAGGTCCATGGAACAGCTTGAAAAAAAGTTCTATTTTTAAGAAACCTAAAAACAGTTAAAAATAATCGAACTCGTATATTGACGGTTATGTATTATCGCGTAAAGGAAACACCGAAAAATATACATACGTATCATGTATGGTCCCCTTTAATTTTTAACAGTAAATTTCATATTCAAGTATTTACCCGTCATTCATAAACTACAGCCCCGTGACAGACGGACAGACGGCGGTATCTTAGTAATAATGTTCTGTGCGAACCCTTTGGGTACGGAAGCCTAGAAGATCGAATTTTAAGTAACAGAACAATGCATTGTACCTTTCACATACAATTAATTCTTCTTCAGGGTACTAGATGCCACTCTTCAGTTTATATGACCATCCATAGAGGTACCTACTCGTTATTCATATTTTGTAATGCAATGTCATTTAAAAAGCAAAAAAGCAGGGTTGTATTAAGACTGTCTTAAGGTCTTGATATCAAAAACGAAAGGTGTAATTAATGACTTCCCTACTATTATTAGGGTAACAGAGTAAGAGTAGTATAAATTGCTGATACCTGTCGAGCGTCAACTCCTCGAGGTGGTTGAGATCGCAGGCAATGTACTCGAGCGCATTGTCGGTGACGCGCGGGCACCAGCTGAGGTCGAGGCTGCGTAGTCGCGGCAGGTTCTCCGCGACCAGCTCGACACCCTCGTCCGTTACTTTGCTGCACCCGCTCAAGGAAAGCACCGTCAGGTTAGGCAAGGAATGAACTGCGAAACAAACGCATCATATATAAATATTACCTTCACAGTCGAAGGACATCCTCCGATATCCTCGATATGCCTCTCATTCATACAACACTCAGACTTTCACAATGGCAGGTTGCGTGCAGTTTCATTCCTCAAAAAGAAAAAACCAATGTATCAGTTCGTCGATCCATGTGCGTTATTCGTGTTTGCCATTCCATTCCAGTCTCAAAGGATGTCGCTTCTACGAGCTGTATTCAGTGGGTTGTTCCATTTATACACCTTGATACATCGAAACAGCCTTGAAACAGCCACCCTATGGTGGATACTCGGAAACGTCGTTCGTTGTCCCGTCTGGGGTGGTAAAACGGAATTAATTTCTGATTGTTCTTCTGAATTTTTACCCCAAATATACCAAAACACAGGCATGCATTTTCAATATATAGTTAATAGGTTTAGGCGTTATTTTAAAATTTTACATGTAATTTAAACTAACTTTTACACTAATGAAATTATTTTGGTCTTTATAATTGTTTTTAACATATGGTCAGAAATCAGAATTCCGAATCCGAAATTAACACGGAGCATTACTAGAAATGGTCGTAATTTAAACATTTAGTGAATGTCTTCGAGATAGCCTAGAAATAAAATGATGCAGTATCATGTACATACACACCAAGTTTCGTGAAAATATGCGTAAAATGTTTGAAACTGGTTTTCATTAGTTTTTTTTTACTATTGCTTCTTTTTCTTATAATTACAATATTATACTATTCATTTTGATCAATTCTTAACCTTTATGAATATTAACTATGAATTGTAAGTAAATTAATTTTACAAACGTATACTAGTAAAACCATGGACATAATGTATATATATATATATCTTCACGCCAGGTCCCTTGCGAGGTAGGCAGAGAGAACCGAGCGCCATAAGACGCGATCCTTACACACTTCACTCGCTTCTTTAACATTCATAGATCTTTTCATGCACGCTCGCCGGTTTCTACGACTCCTGATATGGAAGTCGTGGAAATAAGATTTCATTAAAGTCGCGACTAAAATATTTTCGTTTCATAATTTAGCGTTACATACACACACAAAAAATACATTCGAATTGGAATACTCCCCCCTTTTGAAGTCTGTTAATGAAAAGTAATAATAAAAATCGCCACCAATTCTACGTTTTGAGCATTTTCTACAGTTTCGTTAATAACGACGTCGTCATAGTGATACAGTTTTTCCTTCAAGTTCCCATTGAAATGGAAATTAATTAACCCAAAGAACAGTGTCGGCACGTGGTCTCAAGGCTACTTGACCTCCACGGGAATATACTTCATACAAAGAATCTCTGCGCATCGCTGCGTCATATACTTCACATAATTGGATACTCTTCCCTAGTAACTCTATACCATACATCGTATGTAAATGTAGATTTTTTCACTGGTATTTTTAAACTTATACTGTGTTTTGAATAAATATTGCAACATATAAGAAAAAATTAAAGTACAGAGCCAATTGATTTGCTTGAGCACACTTTGTATATATTTTACTAGCGGCCCGCCCCGGCTTCGCACGGGTGGACATTTATTGTTTAAACATTTTGGGATAAACGAAGAGTAAATGTATCTTTAGAGAGTTTTTTAAATAGTTTTTCTTAAGTAGCTTTTTTTCAGACAAATTACTTTAAGTGGTATTTAATTTTTTATTAGTTTTTATCCATAACCCTAATTACAATCGGAAAGTTTATATTTTTTATTTATTTATATTGTTTTTAGTTTTATTTTTACATTTATTTTAATATATATAACATATATTTCGAGACTTTATATTAATTTAATTTAATAGGTTTTACTTTTTTAGTTTCCAATATCTACTATCTACCTTAAGGCTGTATACTAAATTGGCTGTGGTATTCGTAGATGGCAACAAAATATATTGATTTTTAGGAATCCTATTCGAGAAAGTGCAACATATAATTGGCTATGAGAAAAGCATTCTTCTCTTAGGTCGATGCCAAAGATCGAGAAAGTTTGTCCCTGGGATTTATTTATTATAAGGGCAAACGATACCTTTAACGTTTTAAAAGACATGGGCAAATCTGTTGGTATCATCGGGATCCGCGGAATGTGAGCTAGCTGTCCGGCCGTGGGACCGGTGATGATTGTTGCTATAATCAGATTGTCTCGTAATTCCTTTATCAAAAGCCTTGTGCCATTACACATATTGGGAGGGCTTAAATTTCTCATAATGGGAGTACCTACTTTTAATTTCAGTTCGTGTGGTGGCAAGCCGGCGGGATAGAGAGAATTTAAAAATTCTTGTAGATAGTGCACTGTACTCGTCTTCGATGTTGCACACGTTATCAATAGATTTGTAACATTTAAAATCACCTGGTACTTTTTCAATGATCATTTTGTTTATCTCATTTACTGAGCTGTTTTTCGGTGACGATACGATCGCCCTCGATTAGAGCCAATCGAAATTTCTTTCTCTAAGATGTTCGATGTCGGGATAGATTGTCTCTATAAGGATTTCTAGACTGTGAACAGTTAGAGCCAATTCATTATCCAATAATACTTGGAGACTATGTGCAATTGGAGATGGTAATTTTCCGCTTCCAAGTTTAAGTAATTTTTGTGAGAAATTGTCGTTGCCGTCATTACTTAAACGTGCTCTCATATTCGTGCGCAAATTGAGAGTTTCAATTGATTGCCACAAAGGTGATGATTTGAGGCACGCTTTTCTGAAAAGAACTTTTTAACTGGAACAGAAAAAATATGGTATGAAAAAGTCAAAACATTCAATGTCGGTAGCGCGCGAATGAGCCGCGCGGGTACCTATCTCATAGATGTGCGCCGCGTCGCCCGCTGCCACGCGCCGTGGCCGCCGGTGTCGCAAGCAAGGGATTGAAATACAGAACAAAATCCGTAATATCTTTGGAATGGAATGTCCGATTTCGTTAATTCAAAGAGTAACCTACAGGCATTGAAACAGTCTTGAATACGAAATGATTTATTTGGATAAGGATTAATACCAAGGTACGAATAATGTGGCCTACAGGCAATTTGATCCAAACTACTTTGTGTGCTTCCGCTCCCGATCGGGAGCGGAAGCACACAAAGTAGTTTGGATCAAATTGCCTGTAAATTTGACTTTCGCAAAGTAACGCCTGAATCTATTAACTATTTAATGTGGCCTAGTTTGTACCGGCGTTACTATAGCATATTTTACATTTGAAAAAGTAGTTATTGTGACGTAACTGTAATAGTTAGACATATTGTATCGCGGACTTTTTTGTAGATATTGATGTCCTCTATAAAACTGAAGTACATTACTTTGCTCTATTGTCAATAGTTTCAGCAGCGTACGCGGTATAAGGATTTTTTGGTATCTTTTTCACACATTATCGAAGTTTTCATACGGATCCCTAACTATTTTCAAAATATTTTATAGCCTATGTTAAGCATTTATATTGTAGCATTCTAATGGTGAAAGAATTTTTGAAATCGGCCCAGTAGTTTTTGAGTTTATTCATAACATACATACAAATCTTTCCTCTTTATAATAATAGTATAGATAACAATATTTAATATTTATTGTATGCTTAATCACACGAGAGTAGAACAGTGAATATATCTATATTACCGATAAAGATTAACATTAAAAAAAGTCAGTGTGACGTTAGATTTTCCAATAACTAACTGTACCGCGAAGTTGGTATCCCGGTGAAATTGGAAAGTACCCATTTATAGACTTCAAAAACCCTTCAAAAATGAGCATGAAGTTCTTCAAAAAGGCATGGAGAATATTTTACAATGCATCCATGACGTTCCTGGCATTGTCTATAAACTATAGTAATTGCTTACCTGTAAATTACTGTCGCAGCCTCTGCGATTTCATGAATTTATAGACTTATTTAAAAAAAAAAAAATCAGATGCTATATAAACATTGCTCTGTATTTTAGTTAAAAATACATGCGAATGAGGCATACAACACCCATCCTGACTGGACAGGACCCTGCAAATAAAGCGTTTTTGAGCACGACAAAACACGGCGATTTTTGTCGTTTTCCTCTCAAGGCTGCTCTCCCCCTTAGTACAATTGTAAAATCAATATTGCGAGAGCAACATTCAAATAAGCAGAAGTTACTTTGGCCTAAAACGGGTAGGTGGCCTTATGTGAACGAGAGGTGGATGGTATGGAATTTTATTACTTTATGCTAGTAACATTTTTACGTTAGTTCCTACATCCTTATAAATTATATTCGATAACATCTTTGTTAGTCTCAGGTGGAATAGTGGGAATGTATATTTTGTAGAGAAGCCAATCTTCTTAAGCAGGCTGCTTACAGACCACGGCGCATGCTAATGGCGATCCTAACGTCTCTGTTTCGAGGCGCAAACTGAATGCTGCTTCGAGATCCAGTAAAAGGGTGATTACTGGAGAAAAAATCGATTTCGTCGGCAGAATTGGCGAGCGGCTTGCGACCCTTACCTCTGGCAGCCCTGCTTTCTGGTCGCTCGCTAAAGCTGCCGAGGGAAATTTCTGTCAACCGTCCATGCCACCACTGCGAAAACCTGATGGCATTTTGGGCCATAGTGCAAAGAAGAAAGCCGATTTATTTGGTATGCTCTTTGCGTCTTAACTCGAATATGAATGACGGGGAAGCTCTGTCACCTACCATTCCGTGGTGCGGTAGTCCAATGCCGGAAATCTCCATTACCCAGCGAGATGTCCGGCGGGCATTATTCTCTCTCGACATTCATAAGTCGAGTAGTAGGCCAGACCGTATACCGACAGTGGTGCTCCTGAGTTGTGTTGTATACTAACGGGCCTTTTCGAGCTTTCCTACTCGACTGGGCAAGTCCCGACTTTATGAAAGACCGCCAATGTGTATCCGATGCCCAAAAAGGGCAATCGATCAGACCCATCGAATTGTAGGTCTATTGCTATAACCTCCCTTCTCTCCAAGGTGATGAAGCGTGTGATAAACACACGTCTCCTAGCATACATAGATAATCACGACCTAATCAGCGACCGTCAATACGGTTTCTGTCAAAGTAGCTCGACTTCTAGTGTATCTTACATACAGCTAGACTTCGGCTATTGAGAGTTAAGGTGAGGCATTGACAGTCAGCGTAGATGTGGCGAAGGATCGGATCATGCATCGGGGTCTTCTATAAAAGTCACCATCATACGGGGTGCCCGAGGGTTTGTGAAAATGGGTTGGAAGCTTTCTATCCAACAGATGGATAAAAGCCGTGGTTGAAGGTGGATGCCTCGTTCCCTTGTGGAGGAAAGCCGCAATAAAAATGTCTGAAATTGAGGGTACTTTGACAAAAGTATCTAACTGGGGGCGTCTGAACTTGGTCAAATTCAATCTCATAAAGAAACAAATGCGCGTTCACCGCTATGAAAACTCCATTTGCTGTGGTTTCTCAATTCCAGAATACACCACTTACTATCGCCAAAGGCATTAGGATTCTCGGTGTCGAGATCTCCAGTGATGTTCAATGGGATCCAAGAGACTGGGTGTGCTCAACAGAGCAAAACAGTACCTCAACGCGGAACACAGACTTATATAAGTCACAAGTCAGACCGCACATGGAGTAATGTAGTCACCTTTGGGCGAGCGCACCTGGATACCAGCAAGGACTTTGTGATTCGATTCAGAGACGAGCTGTGAGAATTGTCGGTGATCCTAAGCTTACAGACGGCATTAAGCCCTTAACTTTAAGGAGAAATTATGCCTCCCTTTGTGTGTTCTACCGATTGTACAATGGGTTGAGTTTTGAGGAATTGTTCTATATGATACCGACAACTTTTTTTTACAACCGCACCGCTCGCCGACGGCGGGGAGTTCACCCTCACACACTGGAACCGCAATGGTTACGTACTGTGCAGTTCCAGCGAAGTTTTTTCGCGAGAACTTTTAAGATGTGGAATGAACTCCCAGTCCAGGTTTTCCCAAGGGATTGCAGCATGGGACTCTTCAAGCTTTCTTTGCGTGAAGAGGTTTTTGCATGGTCGGCAACACATGAGTAACACCCCTGGTGTTGCAAATGTCCATAGGCAAGCCATATGCTTGATTATAATATATATATATATATACATACATAATTATTTTTAGTGATGCACTTGGAATCTATAACAAAACAGTAACGAAGTCAAAACATACTCGTACATTCAAGTTTAGATTAAGGTTAAATCTTAGCTCAACATTTAGACTGCTTTTTATATTGGAATATTATAAATTAAAACTTGAAAGTCCACGACGATGAAGCTGCGGAACGTGGCTGAACCTAGTTTTGAATAAGAAATTTAAACTCACCAATGTTCACAACACCATGGTTAGTAAGTTCCCAGCAGCTATGCAAACGCAGCACACTCAGAGAAGCGCTCTGCTTGGGTGAGAAGTAGCCGAGCGCCGCATCGGTCACATGATAGGCTTGCAGCGAGAACTCGTAGAGCGAAGGCAACAACTGTGCCACAGCGCCCACCTGCCACATACATCACAGTATATTAAATACACCAATCCACCATTCATGTTTAAACTGCTGAATGCATCTACATTGGTATTAAATTGAGTATAGAGAGCAAAATTTAAGTGATATCGATCAGCCTCACGCCCGTGCATCGCAGGCAGAAGTTAGTTACCCAGGGCTAGTATAGTTTCGTTCTGTTCACTTCAAATTTTTTATTTTTATATAACATCGGGAGGCATACAAAGCATACTGTCCACCTGCTATGAAGTGTCTACTATAGCCTGTGAACACTGCAATACAGAACGTATTGCTCGCACGTTGCCACCTCTGCTGCTAAAAGAGAGTGTGTGTCTACAGCTTCCTCATTGTCACAAGAGAAATTCTAAGCATGTCATTATTTTAAAGCATATTAGAAGCAATCAGACGTTTCAGTCATAATTACATCGATGTAATTTTAGCAGAAACCACAAATTTGTTGCTATAAGTTGTTATCTGTGTGTTAGCTGGAGGAACGTATCTTCAGCTGGCACATGCCGTTAAGGCAAACCAGTGAGGTTAGAGTTTTAGATTATAGTCAGAAATTTAACTCACAATTGTAGCAATGAGAGCCAAAAAAACTAATCATCACACTCAAATACTGTTGAATCTGCGATCTTAAGGCGGCTAAGCATGCCTTTGCCGTTCCGAGCGTTACACGTTTACAATCGAGTTTGAATTTAGAGCTGGGCTTAATTTGACTCTATTTTATTTTGCGCTCTAGATCGTTAGAATTTCTGTACTGAGAATTTTAGACTATGAGCCGTCTGTTATAAGTACGCTGATTTATAAGAGATACTGATGTTTAACATTTTTATGATAAACAAGTATTTCCACTATAAGTAATTATTTAAATTTTGATGTGAGACATGTCAAACACGCACTTTATTGATAAGACAATGAAATAATTAGATTTCGCATAATAATAAACATATGGAAGAATGTAGAAAGATACAAAATATGTATACTTGGCTTTTTTGTTATGTTCCTGCAATGTATTTGTAACACATTGTTCCAAATGGTTGAATTGCATTTCGACCACAAGAAATGACTCAAATTAATGCCAGCTCTAATTTTAAACTCGATTGCAAAAGTGTAATGCACGGACGGCAATGGCGCGCTCAGCCGCTTCCGAACCATAATTTTGAATTTTTTGACGGGAAAAGTTTTTTGCCTATAATATCGAAACTCCTCTTAGTTTCGATATTATAAGCAAAAAAACCCAGAGTTTTTAAATTATGCCTCGTATGTGCTGCAATTATAACGTGTTATTTGATTTTAAAAACGAAACTTTTAACTTACACAGTTATTGTAATTTACCATGTGTAAGCCCATATTACGTCTCATCAGCTTACACATATTTATCGGTTCGTAGCTCAAAAACCTTTCGAGCTAAAGTTTTGATAATTGCAATTCGGCCGAGAATTTTGAGGTATAATACATAATCGTATATGAAATAATTACGAAGATACAGCTGTGCAAGCCAGAGACACGCTACTCCAGCTCGCACACGGTTTTATGATCGTAGTTTCAACAGTATTTGAGTGTGAAGGTTAGTTTTTTTGGCTCTCGTTGCTGCAATTGTAAGTTAAATTTCTAACTATAGTCTAAAATCCTAATCTCACTGGTTTGCCTCAACGATATATGCCAACTGAAGACACGTTTTACCACCTAACACACAAATAACAACTCATAGCAACGAAGTTGTGGTTGCTGCTAAAATTATGACTGAAACGTCTGATTACTTCTAATACGCTTTAAAATATCACATACTTAAAATTTCTCTTACGTCGATGAGGAAGCTGTAGACACACACACACACGCTAAAAGAGCAATTACTTAGGAACTTACTAGTAACCTCACTCACTAGCAGGAATACAACAACCCTCAAGGGAGTTGTCTTTGGCTGCGATTTTCTGTGAGGTGGAGGTATATATTTATATCAAATTGTGTGGTGAAAAATTAAAAGTCAAAATGCTAAAGACAGTGATAGTTTTTCAAATATATTAAGTATGTAGTCTTCTTACAAATTTTAGGTTTACACCTTGCTTGTCTACAGAACATCAAGGCCAAATAACGCTTTTCTGAGGACTGTTGTATTCCTGCAAGTACCTAAAGTCAAAAAAGCTCCTGATATAATAGCATTAGTAGTGGAAGTACCAATGCAAGAGCGTTGCACTTCATACTTGTTTGCCACACTAAGTGGTACAAAAATCTATTTTTTTTTATCTCCAATTGTGTACTTCAAAGTTGCACTGCTTATAAATAATGATAATATACTTACAGCTTCATCAGCAATGTTAATGCAGTCAGTAAGCGTGAGTGAGACAATTCGTGGAGTTAGACATGCCCACAGACCAGCCTCTGTTATCTCATTGCATCCCGTTAATTCTAGCTCAAACAGTACCTAAAAATGAATATTATATGTATGTAGCTTAGAAATAAAATGAAAACAATTTATGTTTAGTAAATTTTTGCAGAATCAACACCAAACCTGTAAATGATCCAAAATTGCCTCCATTCCTCTGTCAGTAATAGTGCATCCTTTTAAACTAATAGCGTGTATGTGATGAGCAGACAGAGGAAATTGCCTTATAAATTCATGAATGTCATCGTCGGATGCCGAAACTAAAATTACGCCTCGAATTCCTCTTCTAACTAATGAGTTGTAGAATCTCTGAGTACAGCAGCCAGTGGTCGAGCGTAGCTCGCGACAGTCCAGCACCGCGGCGATGCCGCTCCACCACCGCGGCGATGAGTACAGCACATCTCGCCACTTCGTGCACACCTGTGCTAGGGTCCGCCTATCGCTAGCATTGAAGTACAAAAAGAACTTCTCAAGAAATCGCTCTTCAAGAACAAACTGGGTCCAGACGAGAGGGCGCGGAGAGGGGCGACGGCGGCGAGGAACGCGCGGTGCAGCGGCGGCGGGCCCGCACAAGGCGTTGGCGACGCGTTCCACCACACCAGGCGAGCGTTTGCGGCCGCGCAACCCTAGGCCCGTGATACGTCGCGACAGCTCAGCCGACGCGCGCTCCACGACGCCCTGCGCCGATACAGACGACATCTTCACCTTAACGCGGCGAATCGTGTCCGCCGGCCGGCCGCCGCCCGATCCAGCGCCGCCTGCTCCGTGCTCGCAACCCGCCACCGCGATACTATAACGACAACAATTTATGAACTCATCATATTTGTAGTGCAACTCAAATATAGACTACTCACAAATCCTTACATGGAGAGTACACAATATATTTTGTATGGTTATTTATGAGGATTGTCAGAGTAATAAATATTATACAATATATGATTTTGCAAGTAGGTATCAATAAATATTATGCTCATACCTCAGTGGCACAGAAAGTACCATGTACATGAGTACCACTAAATTGAGCTAAGCAGTAGCAAAACACAATTTAATATCTGTTGTTTGATTTATTGTCAGGATTTGTGATGATAATCAAGCATATGAAATGACTAATAAGTTTGCAAGGAACATACTAAAACATATTAAGATAATCACAACAATATTGTTTTTTAGGTAAATTTAGAAACAATAAGATGGTGAGTGAAATTGCATAAAGTTTAGACTTAAAGTGTATTTTGTGTGATAAATGAATAGCTCATTTTCATCAGGCAAACCCAAAGGTATCAATAGTTTTCCCTTCTGTATCTTGCTGGCCCACGGATTGGTTTTAGTGAAAATATTACATTACATTTTAACACATATTTGGAGGAAGCAGTTTCTAAATATGTAGCATTATAAAATCATCTTCATACCAAAAGCAAGCACAAAGATAGATTGGTGTAGACCCATTGCAGTACATTCCAGACCAAAGGAAGTTCTATAATCTAGTGTCAATTACAGTATGCATATGCTGTACATATATAGGTGTGGTAACAGCATGCAATTATACAAACTGGAAGACAGAATAAGAATATTTTTTGTTACATGTCTCATAATCATACCAACAGTTGGCAACCAGAGCCATATTAAGGAACCTTATTTTAGTTAACAAGTTCCTTTATTTTCTATTTTAATGCACTAAACTGAAAATTATAAACGTTAAATTGAGATTATTTTTCTTTAAAAAGGATGTAAAGAGATTTTTATGCAGTCGACAATATAGAAATGATGGCTCATGGCATAGGCGATCATGGTTTGCCTTAGTAGTATGAAAAAAGAGACAAGTTACAAACTGCAAACTACAAGCTTGAACCATAGCCTACTAGATGTAAGGCAGCTCAACGCAGCAATGTTGGACTCTGTTCATGAGATGAAGTTATTAGCCAAAGGTCATTAAAGATGATGATGATGTTTGGTATTATTGGCTGAACAGTGGTATGAGGCAAAGATCTTTTGCAATTCTGAACTTTTCAAATATTACATATATTATACACACTATTATAAAATGAACAGTGATAATTAAAAGCAATGATAATAAATGTCTTTATAAACTAAGCAGACTTTCTTTTCGTAACTACATTTGATATTGATCATTAAAATGCAATTAAAAATTTTAGTTACAATGTACATTCCAGCACATCAAAGCAGCCCGCCTGGGAAGTACCTCGACCTCACAGAACACTGCAGCCAAATAACAACTCCCTAGAGGGTTGTTGTGTTCCTGCGTGTGAGTGAGGTCTCCAGCAAGCAATGAGATTAGGTGTCATTTTACTATTTTGAAACTGATATGTGATGTATTTATGGAGGACCAGTAATCTGGTGCTTATATCTGAAACTGATATTTGATACATTTATGGGATAAACAGCGATCTAGAGCTTTCTATTGAGAGGACTCAAAAATGTATAAGTACATATCTTTGGTAAGTGACTATATCTAATTAACCAAAATAGTTTACACCAGGTATTCCATAATAAGGGAGCACTTGTGAGGCATAGGGAGATATCAAGGAGTTGCGGAATATCTTTTTCTCGGTATTCGAAGTAATTAAAAATAACAAAGTGGACGAAGATTTGAAAGATGACATAGAAACTCATTTTCTATGTCATCTTTCTCTCTCCTCACCTTTGCTGGAAGATGAATTTTCCCGATACTATCGAGACATTAATTTAGAATTACCTATAGGGCACATCACCAGAAACCCATTTTTTGTCAATGTCTCTCATTTACCAGAAGTTCAAGAAGATTTTATGAAATGAAAAATTAAAGAAATATATCTATATATATCATGAAAATATCAACAAAAGAAAAGTTGTGAAACCCTGGTTTACACATTCAAAATTCTTTTACTTGTGTACATTTTAGTTTCTGTAATGTACTTACAAATTTAATATAATTTGATAATTATAACCATTTATGATACTTTAACTGGCCAGATTAGTCATGCTTTATCAGAATGTGACTTCAGGAATCAGCAAGTACGCCCGAAACTGGCTCTGAATATTAAAGAAAAGAGTGCCAGTTGTGTGTGGGACCGAGTCATGTGATGCTCAATTGTCCCTGCCTTTCATGCAAGGGACTTGGCTTTAAAGTATATAGATGATATAATTTAGGTTTCAAGAAGCAATCTTGACATGATTAGAAATATTTAATGTCAAATAGAATCCAATACAATTAAAATAATGAATGTAGATAAGTCTCAAATTTTTTGTCAATACATTATTTTCAATCCTAATACTTAGTTAATATAAAAAAAATTAAGTTATCCTGCTAAAATCCTACTTTTGACACATTCTTTTTCATTTCATTAGTATTTTTAATCTTATTTTTTGCCTATAAATGTAAGAATGTCAATAATGAGGTGGGTGCCAAAGTTTTGGGTTGGGACATGTATTGCACTACCTATTAATTTTTTCCCTAGATATAATTAATCAAGAGTAATGGAATTAAATACAAATAGAAAAAAATGTGATCAACCCACTTAATTTTATTTGTTTAAAAATAATTTACCTGTACTAAAATGTGTCAAAAATTCACACAACATGAAATACAAACAATTGCACATAAGAATTACAATTTTCTTTTTGCACTTTATACAATGATGTAATGTATAACACTACAGTTCCACATAAATCTACAAATAAATACGATTTCAAATTCTAACAAATGTAAAAGTTTTACATCGGCATAAAAGGCAACGACGTTCAAGTTTAAGGTATTAATTAATACTTGAAATGAAAGGAATAAATGGGCACGATGAATGAAAAAAAAATCGATGAGGGATACAAACCTATGTATATTTTATTTGACATGAAAACAACATTATCACTAAAGAATTAACACACAATATTATCATAATACATTACTTAAGTGCACATTGTAATTGATTACTTCTCAAAAACGAGAAAAATAACTAAATTGCACGCGAGGTTGCTTCAAGATACGATTTAAAACAAAAGCAGTGATGCAAAACGTCAATCTGCGGTACCAAGCATGGTGTGCTATTTACTCGTGCGTCATTTAGCATATGATAGACAAGGAAACATAGAGTAAGAAAGAAAAATAATGAAAATAGTATGCGACTTACACAAATTAATAGGGTGATACTTCGGCCATCGTTCAGAAATTTTGAGATGAAAAGGTTACAGTCCTAAAATGATAAAACAACGCCAAGAGGTGCTAAAGGCTTAGACATTTCAACCAAAGGACTAACCTCATAGGATCATTCACCTCTGCCATGGTATAAGATAATTGCGTGTACGAAAACTAAAACGAAGTTACATAGTATAATAATGCCTAATCCACAATAAGTGTAACGATTTATTTCGTTACAATATTTACGTGGTCAAGTCGCCACGCTCACCACGAGACTACAACTAGACTAATTTTACAATTATACGTTTAATTTTCTGAGAATTTAAAAGCTAATATTGCCTGGCAAAACAATACTTCATTTATAACTACATAAACACGTGGTCAAGTCGCCACGCTCACCACGAGACTACAACTAGACTAATTTTACAATTATACGTTTAATTTTCTGAGAATTTAAAAGCTAATATTGCCTGGCAAAACAATACTTCATTTATAACTACATAAACAGCCATTTTAGATTTTGAAGGAATTCCCACGAGGCTAATTAAAATGATATGCATCCATATTTATTACTTTAGAGGCTTCCAAATTGAATATTGCAAAAGCAAATATGCGATTTTAAGTAAATAATTTTGAAAAGGGATGAGGTAGTGATGCATAATAGTAAATATCGATATCGCAAAAAAAAAAATCGATACAGTGGATACAGTACCACTTTTTTGTGTATAATACCTTTGTTTATATCTCGTTTGCATTCGCATATTATAACTACGTGTGTGTTTATCACTCGACGAAAAAATGGAGAAAAATAATGGCAAATGACTTCTATGAAATGCATGCGCTTACGGCTACGTCTAAATGCAACTAAAGCGAACCGAGTAGTGCAGTAGGACGCTTCGTGTTAGAACTACGGGATGCTTCGAGCCCTTTGACTCGGGCATAAAAACCGAAAACGAGCGGAAGTAGCACGAGACGAGACGAGGTTGCATGAAGCGCACCGAACTGCCTCTCAAGAGTCTGTCTAATGAGTCGTTGCACACGAATTATTTCGAATTCTTCATATGGCACAACAGTACTAAGTTTCAAACGTGTGTCCAACTAAATGTCATCATAACGTCTCATTGTTGTTGTGCGACGTGTAATTATAGTTTTTTTGTGAAAAATATAGCAAAACCTATTAAAGGCAGTGTTCGGATAATGTTGTTTGCCATAATAAGCAACTATGAACGCCATAAAAGTGATACCAATCAACAGATTGAGGAAAAATTAGGACTTTTAGATGAAATTGTTTCGGCTACAAGTAAGTACAGCCAAAACATTTTGATACTTGTCATATAATTCAAACTAGAAAATACGTAATACTTTTATAGTATAGATATTTATTTCGTATTTTAGGCGATTATCTTATGCGTCGTGCAAACAAATTCGACATTGAAAAAAATGTGCAATAGTTATTGCACGAGCAATCAAGCGGCTAGTAGGCACTTATATAATATTCTAAAACAATTATATGATACAGCATATTAATGTATTCGTATCTTTAGAATAAGTATGTATCCTCCTTTATAGGAATACGTGAGCAAAATAATAGATGTAGTAAATTAAAATATAGCAAGTATACGGAAATTATAAGCACCAATCATCACGTTGAGATGTCCAGATCAATATCCCTTTGTTATAGTAATATTTCTTTGTTGTGTTAAATATATATATATATAGACTGATTATTATTATGTAAGTTAGCCAGTCCATAGACGACAAAATATACATACGTTCCTAAAAACACTGGTCTTATTCCAAATCCGCAACACAATCAAAAGCAAAAATACCTTTGCTTTTCTTTTTAAGCCTTTCAGATGACGACTTTGTAAATAATAAAATCGGAGACCTGGTCAAAAAGCTCAAAAATATTGAGAAGAAAGAGCTGATTGCCTCAGAATCAAATTATTTGGCCCATATATCTACTCTGACAGGTTGTATTTCAATTCAATATATTTTATCTGATTGTATGTAAGTAATTCATATATTTATATATCCATATCTAACTACAATAACCAGTTATTGTTTTTATTGCAGAAGTAAGTACCGGTACATTGAGAAACATAAAAAAGGAAGGTTCTTCACCAATATTCACAGTAAAAACAATTAAAATACCATTAGAAGTGGGAGACGCAATAAGTATCGAAAATGAAAAGACGCAAGATCACGTCTGCGATTTAAATATATATATATATATATATATATATATATATATATATATATATATATATATATATAATTCTTCTGTCCATGTAAAACGGCTGGACAGTTTGTGACAAAAAAAAATGTGTGTTTAACTGGAAGAGAGAGAATTAAAACCTGTTGTTTACGACCACAAAATGTATGGGAAAACGTATAACTTTAGATTCACAATTGAACTGAATGCAATAAGTTGCGCTGCAGTCGTGTCCTCTGAAACTTTTAATATTATCGGGCAGGACAACATCTGTTAGTATATAAATCACACAGGCAGGCACGTGATTCATTCAACCAAAATAACAATGGTAAAGCTAAAGTATTTTCAGGAACACCGTTCCTACATGAAATCTATATGTTTGTCTGTGTATGTGTCTGTCGCTTTTTTTCGAATGTTCGAATTTTGCCTTCAGATTCAGCATAAAAAAGTAGAATAGGAATGTTTGAAAAACCAACCTCTTATCTCTTAAGGAACATGGTCAGAATGGCTAGAGATGGGTAATGGGTAAAAACCCAAATCACCCACTGTGGGTATTAACCGGGTTATTACCCAAATTTAGGTTATAACCCAGTTATAACCCATAATCACCCATTTTGTCGGGTGAAAATGATTTGACAACTGGCAATGAAAGTTTAACTCCTATTTTTAATTTTTCGTCGTACCTACGATGCATTTTATAAACGATTTCATAATTTTTTAGGTGATTATGGGTTATAACCGGGTTATAACCCATAATCACCCATTTTGTCGGGTGAAAATGATTTGACAACTGGCAATGAAAGTTTAATTCCTATTTTTTTTTAATTTCGTAATTTCGATTTAATAAATTTTACGAATACGAGTTCTCAAAAACATAAAAATGGAAACTATTAGCCATTTTCATAGTTTTTGGCCCATTTCAATGACACACAGTTCAGTGGTGTATTTTGACTTGAAAGTACACTCTCACACAAGGAGATGAGTCCTTTCAAGTTATCAGTGGTTTTCACGGTTGGGTGCGCTTTTGATGTTACCATACTAATACAAATTTAATGCGAAACACCTTTTTTCTTGAAAATATTATAATTGCAATAAATAATATAAATAAACATCCTGTGCTTGCGTAAATGTGTTTTTAAATATTCTTTCACGGATAAATAGCTAACGTAATAATTTTAATGACGATTCTTCTTAGAAGAAACTTCACTATAATCAAGGTCAGTAGTTGCTCAATAATTTATATGTCAATGAAACAAGCGACATAACTTCGAATGTTTTAATTTTTATTATAAAATTAGCTAGGGAATTAGAATTCTTTTATTTTATTTTAGTAGTAAAACCAGAAAACTATGTAATGGTGATACTCCTGATAACTAAATATAAAATGTAAGAAATTATTACTTACATTAAATAATAATTATTTTTATTAAAAACAAATATTACTAGGTATTTTCTTAGAAGAAAGTGGATAATAAGAAGGCAAACTAGTCATCCTGTTAATACTGGTATCAAGCCCTGATATCGCTATCTGTTAAAAATGTGCTTGCAAATATGATCAGAACGGACTCTAGTGACTGTATACGGATAATGTTTTTTGTTTTCTGAAGTCGTTTGTAAATAAAACTCAATATTCCAGAGTGATTCAAAATTATTAATATATTTATATTTTACTTATTTTTATATATAAATTTAAGTAATCTAATCATCTTCATCGCTTGAGTCCCAAAACCTATCACAATCATGAAATTCGATCATATTTACGCCTGAAGTACCTGGTTGGGGGCTATCAGGGCGTGGCGTAGCAGTAGGTGACTGTAGTCTCACAGTTGGTGATAGATCAAATTTACATTCGTGAATATTTTCACTTAAACTGTCTTCTTGCCTATTCAACAAGTTCCAGTTATACGTAATGTACGTTAATTTCGCTGCCCTCTCTGTAGTTAGTCGATTTCTTTTTATATTATGTATGGTACTATGCACACTAAAAGAACGCTCTGCTGCAGCAGAAGTGCACGGGGCGGTTAGAATCCAGACTGCAACTTTACTTAATGCAGTAGATCCACATATACCTTTCCACCATGTTGTTGCGTTGATCTCTCTGATATTTGACCATATAAATCTTCGGCTCCAAAAACCGTCTTTGGCCTTATAAGATGCCAAGTTTGGTAAAATACTCAAACCCATATTACATCCGATTTGATGGATATATTCCATGGCTTCAACATCTTGGTTTTCATCTAACTCTGCTCCTTGGGTGGTAGGGTCTAGTAAATGTGCTGCCAAATGTATTGGTTTCACACACATCTTAATCCTCTCATCAAAACGACCCTGGAGTTCATTTTTAATTCTATTGTCTATTATAGTGACATCAGGTAATCTAAATAAAAATTTGGATTTCATATCCTTTAACGTGAAAAATACTTTATGAATATTTCCTTTGTCCGACTCAAGTGTAAAAATTGCTTCAGATATCGGTTCTAAAATCATGATGCACTGCCTTATAAGACTCCAAAAACTGTCATCCAACAGAGTTGCCTTGTCTTCTTGTGGCAAAAAGGTGGCTTTTTCATGTACCGCTAATGTCTGCAAGGCCACTTTAGTATTTTCCAAGCTTTTGAAACTGGTACAGTAACTGCCCCAGCGGGTATCGCATGGAAGCTTTAAACTCTCACCAGCTCCTTTTTCTGTGACTATTTTAGTCAGCAGTGAAGATAGAATTTGACTTTTTTTAATGGTTTTTATAACACCAATGGCCATGTCTTTGAATGTATTTATAACATTCGTTTTTATAATATCTTTGCTCAGTAAATTCAATGTATGGGCAGTGCAGTTGAGGTACGTAATATGTGGGAACTTCTCTTTTATTAGGCGAAAAGCTCTTTGGATGTTGCTCGCATTGTCACCAATGAGTGTCGCAAATTTATTTTCTCCGTACTCTGACATGATATTTGATATTTCTTGAGATATATACTCGCTAGTGTGTCGATTTTCTCCAGTTGATAAGCTTTTCACAAATATTGGTTGTGGTTTTGATATAAGAAAATTAATTATTCCATCATTTCTGCAGTTGGACCAACCATCGAGTTGCAAGTGCAAATATTTTTGCGACGATATGTCTTCTTTTAACTCTCTTTGCATTTCATTCATTCATTATATATTTTATCTAAAATGCTGGTGGAGAGAGTTTTTCTGGTCGGCAATTTATACAGAGGCTGGAGTTGTTCGAAGAAATTTATCCATAGAGGGTGTTCAACCATGGATAAAGGTGTTCCAGTCACATATATAGCCTTCGCTAATAGTGCGTTAAGGTTTTGTTTAGCTCCATCGGACAGAATAAAAGACGCGGAGCTTTCTATTGACGTCGTCATTGCAGTGTCTGGTCTTACATTCTCATTGTTTGGAAGCGCTTGCAACACCGTGCTAACGCTTGCAGTTTTAGTTAATCCTTGTTTGATGTTTTCCGGACAATTCGGGCATTTAAATAAATGTTTAGTCATCTTCTGTAGATTGGCTGGTTTGTATCGTTTCTCGCAATATTTGCATGTAGCTGATTTGTTTTCGGTTTCTTGATAGTGTACCCATATGCGTAAGTTTTTTGGCCTCACCATAATGATCTAAAATAAATAAAATTAATTAGCATGCAACTATGAGCTAAAATTAAATTATTTATTTATTCACAAAGGATTTCTTCTCCTGTTACTGACGTGACAAAGCGATCGCGGGAAGGTTCAGAAGGGTAGGCACAGTGGGCAGTGGTCCTGTTTCATTAAAATGCAGCTCAATGTAAGAACAAAAAAAAAACGGGTTGCACTCCGGAAGTGCCGGCAGAAGTGAAAACTTGAACATTAACGTTGTGCATTTTTGAATATTTTGGAATGGTTAGGGAATAATTTCGCACGAATTGCTTTATTTATCAGTGTAAAAGTACTATCATGTATGTGGTAAAATACAATATTCATTTATTGCGCTATCGTACACAAACATGACAATTTATATTACATTAAAAATTTAACACTTCAGAACTATTACAATTTTTTTACATTATAAAGTTTACCTCTCAGAAAAATCAACTTTCATCCATAATTTCAACGACTCTTTCACCATCATCATGACAAGCATCATCATCGCCAATCTCTAAAACTCAAACACACACGCACACTCGCGCAGGCGCCCTGCGCCGCTGAAACCAAACAGCGATGTTGATAAACTACGTTGAACGAAACGCGTAAACGCCAAGAATTTCATGGCGCTTACAACGTTTTGGCCGCGAGAAAATAATGCCATAATTAATTGTTTAATTATAGGTAACTAATGTTTTAGCGCTGCAGCGAACTTAAGTTCTAATTCTCACCAAAATCTTACGGTCAGGGTCACGTGTCCTGACGCGAGTTTAACATTTTTTACTTATCCCAAAAAGTGCACAACGCCGCTAAAGAAGTTTTCACTTCAAAAATGATTGTTAACACTATAGTGACAAATATGCAAAAAAAAAATATTGACCTACGACGATTATTTCGTAGTGAAAATATCTTTTATTTTGTATGGGAGAAATCACATTATTGTTAATTTAACAAAAATCTCAAACGCTGTCAAAATGACGATCATATATTAGAAAACAAGTAATTATTAGTATTTTATCCGAAGATCTCTTCGTTTTTCGGAGATAGTGGTGTCAAAAAAACTTGATTTTTTTAGTTCAAAAATTTGACTAAATTTGAGTTGAACCTTTACATAAAGATTAAAATATGGATTTCGGGTAAAATATATATTAAAAACCCAGTACATACAATGTTTTTTAGTTCATACAATTATTTAGATATAAAAATATAGTTGATCAACACTGACCAGCAGCATCATCTTCGACGCAAATTTGCCAGATTATCAAGATGGCCGCCTGACTAAATAAGTTGAAAAAACAATGGCATCGCTGCATGACAGAGAAAGTAACATTAGATAGCTTGTGTATTCATAAAAGATAGAGAGAAAACAACTCAAAATCTCTTGTTTTCTGATATGAGGGCCATCTTGATAATAGTGAAAGTATTGTAAAATTAACCAACTAATCGAAAACAAGTAAATCAAAGTCTCTTACCAAGCCAAATATCTGAAGTGAAGAAGAATCAGAGGTCTTGTAAACAAGAAATAGTCAAAAGAAATAGAACACGCACGCACTCGACAAACAGAAGTGAAGTGAATGAGTCACATCAAAGACAATAACTAACTTCCAATGGACGGCACGGAAGAAAGAGACAGATGGAGCCGATGGATCTCCTATCTCATTTTCACACGCAGAATTCCATGACTATTATTCTTATTATGCATAGTAACTGTATTTACATATTTTAATGACAAAACATGTTTTAAATATGTCGGTTTAATTACTTAGGCTATGTGTTTATTTTTTTGCTAAATTGTCTGAGTCTAAGGTGGTCTAAACTTATTACGTTCGGTAATCTCCGGATATTTCACATATTTTTAATTTAGTCACATTTAATCGGTAGCACCTGGATACAAGCTTAGACTATATGCTTCGATTTAAAGACAAGCTGACAGTATTGTCGATAATCCTAAGCTTACACACGGTTTTGAACCCTTAAGTTTAAGGAGAGATTTTGCCTTCCATCGTGTGTTTGTCCCTACCGATTGTACAACGGGTTGTGTTCTGAAGAATTATTTGAAATGATGCCGAGCCGACATCTACTTTTTATAACCGACGGCGGCTGTTCACCGTCACACGCCGGAACCGCAATGGTCGCGTACTGTGCGGTTCCAAAGAAATTTTCTTCCGAGAACTCTAAAGCTGTGGAATAACCTCATATTACGTAGCGTGAATGGAGCATTGGATAAACTTCTAGGCAGCGGAAATCTAAGCCAGAAGGCACAGCTCGCTGTACACAATGTAGTACTAATCCCAACGCTAACTTATGGAAGTGAAGGCTGGATATGGCAGAGAGAGCATGAAAGTAGAATAAATGCGGTCAAGATGCGAGCACTGCGCAAAATTTGTGGCATAACGCTTGGTGACCGCGTTCGTAATGATGACGTACGAGAGAGAGTTGATCTGAAAGAGAGTGTCGGTGTTAAGATAACAACAGGCATGTTCCGTTGGTTTGGAGATGTAGAAAGAATGCAGGATGAAAAAATGACGAAACAAATATACAATGCAAAAGTGGATGGATGTAGGAACCGACAAAGACCAAGACTAACCTACCATGACTTAATTAGTCGTGTATTATCAGAAAGTGATGTCAGAAGCCTTAGGAACCGGCGAGCGTGCATGAAAGGAGTTATCAATGTTAGAGAAGCGAGTGTAGTGTGTAAGGACCGCCTCTTATGGTGCTCGATTTTCTCTTGTGTACCCCGCAAGGGACCTGGCGTGAAGATATACATACATACATATTACGTTATAAACTAATTATATTATAAATATGAAACACGAAATAATAAAAGTTTAATATTTTAAACAGCTTTTTCCTTAACAGATGACAACTAGAATTTTGTCGATACTTTTTTACCAGTGCTCTTTTCATATCTAAATCGTTAAAATTAATGTACAAATTAGCAAATGGTTGTCTATTTTGATATTGTAAAGTCAAAAACGTGATTGTGGCATTTTTTGAAGAAATCAACTAAGTTTACAGTTCAATAGCTGCGACCTTGAATTTTATGCTTAGTTTTACTCATAAATGTATTTAAAAAGTCTCAAAAACCATTTAAAATCAAAAAAGGTCATAGATCTGTTCATATTAAATGATGAATCGTTTTCACCCGCGAAAATGGGTTAAAATCGGGTGATAACGGGTGGTATCTGGATTTTTACCCACCCGCCGGTTTTAACCCGGGTGATTACCCATCTCTAAGAATGGCCGACAAATTAAAAAAAAAAAAGAATTTTTATTTCAGATTCGAAAAGTAAATTAAAAAGTAGAATAGGAATGTGACGGAATGTCTTAAAAACCAATATCATATTTCTTAAGAAATATGGTCGAAATGGCCGACAAAGTTTAAAAAAAATAAACTGTTATAACAGTTTGTTGGCGAGTATATATGATGACAGGTATTAAAAAAAATAAGGAACCAAATTAGATGATTTACATGCCTGCCTGTTCGTCTGCTAGTCTGTCTTAGAAAGTTTCACTTATAGACTTAAAGTTTTACATAGTTACATTTTAGTCGTAGAAGCGTATAATTTGAAGTACAAAAACATTTGAAAATATTCCAACGACTCCGACAATCCGTAATTGAGTAGTTTCGGGATTTGTCTTCTAAGGTCTTTTGGTTGATATAAGAACCCGTACTCCAGTAATGAAGTGAGTATGGGTTGATATGATGTTGATGGGTTGATTATATTTATACAGGTAATTGTGAAAGATACGAAGGGTTGTCGTGTAGATTATTCTATATCAATTATTTATGCCACGTTAATCAAGTTAATCGAGCACACACACATGCTTTTGTGTCAACACATAAATGTTAATCAAGAATTTTATATTGTCTGAATTTGTAAACTTTTAAATGTTTAAAGCTCATTTAAATTATAGTATTGACAAAAGTTTTAATATAATGTTAGTACTAAGCTGTCGATATTACATGCTAATAATACATTACAAAATTAAAATTGTCCTATTTTCCAGACCGATTATCCAGGGCTTCCAATAGCGACGGACAGTACAATAACACCATGAAAATTAAAGCTTACTTTTGAATTGAGACTGAAAACATTACTGGCTGAGTCACGCAAGAAGAAATTATCTATATTAAGGTCAAAAACTAAACGACTTGAAATAAAAATGCTGAACTATCTGTCATTATACAGAATTTTAATGTAATCGATGTATAGATGATAGATATCATTATACAAGTTAGTGGAAAAGAGTGAACCAGGGAATTAAGCGACCGTACCGATATGTGAAAGTATAATCCTTGATCAATTGTAGTTTTAGTTTAAGTCTAATGAAAACCATGATGCGCAATACAAAATGTTTAAAAATAAAGATTGTTTACCTTTGTTTAATATTTACAGTTAAATCATCCCTGGCACTAATTCTTTTTTACATGACAATTATTGAATTTTTTATGCAATATGTCCTGTGATAATCCTCATTTATTGTGTAAAGAAGATTTAACTAAAAACCGTGTATGTAAATGTGAACATGAATATTGGACGGCTGTTTCATTCTCACGATATTTATATAAATACACGATGTAGAAAAATCGATCGAATAACATTGATTTCAAGAATAAAAATCTATGAAAAAATAAACATTAATATGTTTGTAAGGCACGAATATTTTTATTTACAAATTGTCTATAAAGTGTTTTTATCTTTTATCTCATATCTATGCCTATATTTAGTACCATGTCACTGCTTGTATTTTAAAATATATGACTAAAGTAGAAAAATATATTTTTTAATTTATATAACTCTGCTAGGTTTGACCAATCTCCTATCCTTATTCCAATGATTTCACAGATCTTACTAAAACTAATTCTGGCTTACTATTAATTAATAGATCTATACATTAACTCGATTTGCTTAAAAAAATACTATTCTAATAACATTAAAGTGTAAATATGTTTGTTGATCTATTCAGATACTGTAGTTTTCATACGTATGTAAATATTAACTTTTATTACTTTGTGTGTAAAAATGGCTGTATCGACCTATTCGATTTTTTTTACATTGCTAATATCATATTATGATTATTTTATTATAGCATTATATTATTATAGCACACAATACACATCGTATGCAAGTTTTTTATGGTAAACTGGGTACATTGTAAAATTCAATTTGCCGATACGCATTAGTGGGGTAAATTTTTCACAGTCTGGTAACCTTGTTATTGAATGTACTTTTGTTGCCGTCCTTACAGGTGTACCGTAGACAGAGTATATAGATATAGACGGGCTACTAAAAGAATAATACCTACATGAAGAGAGATAGAAAATTCTAAAATACATGTGCGTGAGCAAGATAGACCATGAGTGTTTTGTCTCTATCTGCGTATGCGATTTTTATGTCTGCCACCGGGATTGTTCTGGTGTCAAACAAATTGTTCGTACTGACGCAATTTCGTTGATTTAAGTGTAAACCCTATGTATTTTGTTCCCTTGTGATGTAGTGATTATTTTAAAAGATGCATTGATCGTGCAGTAATGGTGAATTGCTCTATAATTGGCTGTAAAAGCCGAAGTGAACGACAAGAACCCAACATAACCTTTCATCGGTAAGTCGCTTATTTGTCATAATATAATGATGCATGTTCAAGGATTATTAATTTAATGTGGATTCATACTCAATAGTAAGCAATTTTTATTAAATTAAAGTACAAATAAACATTTTTTTGTTGATATTAACTGATCAAATAAAAAGGTTATAAACATTACATTTTTAGCGATATCACTATATGTCGTCTGTAATCAGCAGGATTACACTATTTGGGGTTACCAACACTTGACTTAATTTACCACATTTAACATATTGCGTATCTATTGTTTCAGTTTTCCTAAGGATTTATTTTTGAAGTATAAATGGATTTAATGGACGGGTCGTTTAAATTGGCATCCAAATGACAACTCCCGGATCTGCTCCAACCATTTTGAATCAACTGGCCTTCAATCAAAGAAAAGCAAAATATGCTTAAATAAAGATGCAGTTCCTACGCGTTTCATTCACGTAAGTTGAATTAAAAGTAATGGCATAGGTAATTGAATATGTAACTAAAATATTTCAATGACTTTTCGAAATTAAATATAATAAAAGATTTTTCCTGTTACAAATTAATTATAAGCTAAAATATTTGAAATATAATTATTACTCAATGTTTATGCTACGTCAGTTAGAAAACAAACATAAGGCCTGCGTAATGTGAAGCCATTACCGGGGTCTAAACTCAATTGTGATATAAAGTATAGTTCACATGCCGTCACCCCTGCTGCCAACGTAATGACTTCTTCTTGGTAACCTCGGTGACGTGCAGGAACCCAATAACTCTCGAGGATCGAATGATATTTTTATTTGGCTGCGGATTTCTGTGGAGGTTCTTACGATGAAAATTAATTCTACTGAAGTCGTAAACATGTAATTTAGATATAAGATTTGAAGAAAAGAATTTGCAGAGACAGATATGGAGAGAAGAAAAAGGATATGTGTGCGATGGGGGCGGGGGCGGGGGGGGGGGGGACATAATATACATGCATTTAAAAGGGAATATATTTATTTATTTGTTTTAGAGCTCACAGACCCGTGATCGACCATGTTCTTCCAAATAGGCACAGTTGCAGCAACAAATGATGCTATGGTATCCTAATAGTTTAATAATTTAGTTTTTTTTTATACACCGTCGGAAGGTATTCAAGCATACGCCCCACCTGATGTAAAGCGGTTAGCGTAGCCTATGAACGCTTGCAATACATTAAGTATCACTCACACGATGCCTCCTCTGCTGCTAACCCAGCAACTCCTCAGGAGCTTACTGGTGATCTCGCTCACACACAGGAACACAACAACCCTCTAGGGAGTTGTTATTTGGCTGCGGATTTTCTGTGAGGTGGAGGCACTTCACCAGACGGGCTCCTTTGATGCGTCCTACCTCTCTTAAATGCTTGTATGATGAATGTTACTAATTAAGTGTAACTTTCAGATTGACGACTCGGATGTGAAATATGACCAACCGTCGTCAGAAGAAGTAGCTATGGAAATAGAAATAGAAAGTACTTCGGTAAGTTTAATCTCTTATATACTCGTGGCGTAGTTAGACAGAGCATGAAAGTAGGATAAACGCGGTTGAAATGCGAGCGTTGCGCAAAATCTGTGGTGTAACGCTTGCAGACCGTATTCGCAATGATGAGGTTAGAAGCAGAGTTGGTCTGAAATAGAGCGTCGGTATTAAAATAAGAAGAGGTATGCTCCGTTGGTTCGGACATGTAGAAAGAATGCAGGATGAAAGAATGACGAAGCAGATATACAATGCAAAAGTGGAAGGATGTAGGAGCCGAGGAAGGCCAAGACTTACCTATCATGATCAAATTGGTCGTGTTCTATCAGAAGGTGATGTCAGGAGCCCTAGAAACCGGCGAGCGTGCATGAAAAGAGCAATGAATGTGAAAGAAGCGAGTGAGGTATGTAAGGATAGAGTCGCGTGGCGCTCGGTTCTCTCTGCCTACCCCGTAAGTGATTTGGCGTGAAGTTATAGAATAGAATAGAAAGACGTAGTTATATCAGATGCTTGAATTCTACGCTCAACAGAGAATCTATTGTTTAATGCGCAGTCTGCGTTAAACTATATTGTTTTTTTTTACACTATGTCAGGAGGCATACAAGCATACGGACCACCTGATGTAAAGCGGACACCGTAGCCTATTAACGCTTGCGATTCCTTCTCTGCTGCTTACACAGCAACTCTGCTGACCTCACTCACACGCAGAAACACAACAACCCTCTAGGGTTGTACTGTACCTAGAATTGGTGCATCTAAGTGGTTAATATTTTCTAAAAAGTAAACCGTGAGAGCTCAGCAGTTTACAATGTACCTGTTACATCAATCCAGCTAAAAATACTTGTCATAGGAATGTTTATTTTTTAAATTTAAGTATATATCTATTTCAGAAAATAGAAAAAGAATCTGTACTGTCAGCCACGCAAGTTGAGATCACTCCACGAAAATGAAAATCAATCAAGAAACTGTAGACTCACTATGTTCGATAGAGTCAACAAATCTAGACTTTTTTATGTAAATATATAACTACGCGCAAGTGTACCCCAGAATTAAGAAAATTTGCATTAAGTAATTATTAGATTTGATGGCCGCGGCAGTCTTAGTTTGGAGATATACGTGCATATAGATTAAGTAGGTGCCTATATAACAGTTAAATAGCCGTAAGTTAACAGTAAGTAGTTGAATTAAATAGTTTTTCATGTGTGTTGATTATTGTCCCTTACAGTATATAGATTTTAAGTTTTTGTATGATAAAGGGTCGAATGTAAGAAAAATTAGTACATCTTGTTGCGATTTTGATCTAATAAAGTGGTCCCAATATGGTAATGTTTCCAGGGCTGGCTAATTTTTATCATGCTTTCTCGGTTGCATAATCAGACTGCCTCGCTCGCACCCGGCGTGTATAAATATGGGCCGGGGCGCGACGATCGACACAGTTGTAACCTGCAGTCATTGGATAATCATCTCCCGCTACTCTGCAAATAAGTCATCTCCTTTGATGGCCATCGCTCTCTGGAAGCATTACCTCTGGCCTCATACAACAATACAAGCCTTTAATTTCTCCAGCCAACTCGTGGGAAGAACTAATCCGCCAGTACCTACCTATATTATTTTATATTCTCGTGTACGGGTCGTATCGAAGGGGCCCAAACAAAACGATAATGCTTGATCAATTGCAACTCTTTTTTAAGACCAATGAATTTGTCATGATGCGCAATACAGTTTTACAGGTGGTAAATCTACTACGGATGCAGAGTTGGCATTGGTTAAGCATATCCTTAACTCCTGGGAGAGATCACAGGATGCTTTTTTAGTTTTTTGTAATCTCTCTAAAGCTTTTCATTGTGTCGATCATCAGACATTGTTACTCAAGCTGAACTATTATGTAGATGGGGTTAAAGCCCAGAACTTAATTGCATTTTATTTAAATAACAGGTCAGACAGTTGATATAAACAGGGTTAAATCTAAAGGCAATAATCCTAATATCGTGGTGCCACAGGTTTCTATTTTGGGACCCTTTTTATTATTAGTATATGCGAATGATCTGCCCTACGTGGTGCAGAAAAGGCGTATATTTACTGATACTGATTTATAAAATTATGTACTGATGATACCTGTCTAATTTTTAATGTCACTCGCCGGTGTGAAAACATTGACAAGGTAAATGGTGTTATGTCTTCTATTTTAAACTGGTTCACATGTAGTAATCGTTTGCTAAACTCGACTAAAAGCAAATGCATCAAATTTAGTCTTCCGAATGTGACTTCTCCCAATACAGAAGTGCTCATTGGGAATAATAAATTAGAATTCGTTAATAATACTGCATTTCTTAGAATTACAGTAGACTCCAAATTACAATGGGGCCCCACATAAATAAATTTGCCGGTAAGCTCAGTTCCGCTGCATATGTAAAATGTATAATAATTTTACAAAGAATTTTTTTAAAAATTACATTAAAAATGTTCTTTGTAAAAAGGGCTTATTATAGAACTGGTGAATATGTGATTGACAAAGATTTCTGGAAATAATTCAGCACAGACTATCATTCCTTAACAAACATAAACTTTAATTCTACCATTTGATATCATTATTGTACCAATATGCTGATGTGAATTTATTGTAATATCAAATTGGCAATTTTAAAAGAGACCTATATTGGCAAGTCTGTTTCGACATTTCTTCTTCTCTAATGATCATTTCCGAAATATTCGCAGATTAAAAAAGAACAATAGTAGGTAATATTGAGAATTGAATAAGATCCAATAAGATTATATTTTAAAAAATAAAAATAAGACGTGTCTAAGTATCTACGAGGGTCCAATCGCAAATAAATAAGGTAAACTTGGAACATAATCGGTTACAATCACAACAAGGGACCGAACATTTCTAAAAGTAATTCAAATTAATCTTTTATGATTGAATTACTTTTCGAAATGTCCGGTCCCCTGTTCTGATTGTAACCGATTATGTTCCAAGTTTACCCCATCAATGAGGTTAAAAGTTGCGTAGTGGCAATACTTATTGTGTATGGCATGAAGATTACAAAGTTATGTTTATTATCTCTATCTCATACCCCTATACGCTGATGACCCGTCTATCTATATACTCTGTCTACGAAGTGTACGCGTTTGTCAACTCTAGGTATATATTTCCTCTGAGACTAGAATAGTTTGTTCAGTTGTCTGCATTGTTAAAATGTCAATTTAATTTGTCAACGGACGTCTTTGTGCTGTCCCTTTTGTTAATCAATTCAATTCTACCTTTACCTTCTAGTTTTTTAGGTTATAAAAGTGTTTTCCGGTTGCGTCTATTGTTTCATCAATTGTTATTTTTCGTTTGTTCCAATTTTGCATTTGTACTATAATGAACACGCCAATAAAGATAAGTTTATAATCTCCCGCCTCCACCGCTTCTGTTCAGTGGATAATTAATGCAGGTGCAAGTATAAAATAACAATAAGTATAAATATAACAAGTTTTATTAGATAAAAGTAGAATACATACAAAATAAACATGGAATTCGCTGAAGCAATACCTATTACTTTTAAAGAGATTACTCCAAATCATAACCTACCAGAGAAATGGAAGGAAATTATGTTAAATACAGGTAAATAATTAGGCTGTTGTTGTTGATATTTTCGTTAATGTTAATTATTTGTTCTATGCTTCCAATTTTTTGTGTTATCCTTCTGTTACAGGGGGTACACATAGCACTTTACAGGACATTAAATTACCTCAGAAGGCAGGTGGATATTGGTATAAAGATTCTATTAAGATCAATACTAGGAATCGATTTCTTTATTGGTGAGTTATAAACAACAAGCTCTTCTGTATGCTGGTATGTAGGGGTAGGAAAACCTAAGGTGACTTACTGGCCAAAGAATGCAAATACTTATGCAAAGTAATACCTCAATCTATTAACTTTATGACGAAGAATCAACACCTACCAAGTTATATCTTTATAAATCTTGATTGAAGTGAGTGCCCTCCTCTGCATTCAAGATTTATTTAAAAGTTACAATAGTACTTTTAGTTTCAAGAGTGATCTGCCCTTAGCTGTACTATATCTTTGTAAAATATCATGTATCATGTCATGTTATAATTCTTTATTATAACTGATACATTATACAATAACTTTCATGGGTCATAGATAATTAAACATCTTTGGGTATAGTCCTGCCAATTTACCGCTAATGAAACAAAATAAAAAATCCAACAAAAACCCCTAAAATTCTTTATTTGCTTTTAGACCCTCACGGGCACTTAGACACGTCTTACATTTTCAATATTGTTTGTTTGTTTGTTTGTTTGTATAACTTTATTGCATTAACCATAATTACAAAGTATACAACTTATATGATTTACAAAGGCGGACTTATTCCTTCAAGGAATCTCTTCCAGCCGACCATTGCTTTTGAGTACTTGAATGGAGCAATGAATGGCGGTGGGGAAAATAATAATAATAAAAAAAAATAATAAAAAAAAATAAAAAAAGATCGAAGAGATAGAAGATAAAGTAGAAAGGGAAAAATCAGGACAACTTATGTGATTAATAACGAAATCGCTAATAAATACACACGTTATATAAATACTAGTACATACATATTAAATACATAATAAAAACATACGTAAGCTCAACTCAACGCGGGAGTACCATAGAAACCGTATAGTCGCTTTTTAAAGGAGCCTATAGTCTGAGACTCCCTAATTTCCACAGGAAGCGCATTCCATAGGCGTGCTGCTTGTACGGTGAATGAGTTCCAGAAAGTATTTGTAAGAGAGCTTGGGACCTTCAGAATAGGATTTCCGCTACGCCGAAGACGTTCGTCCACTTGCCGAAAGTGAAACCTCTCCCGGAGGTAGTTTGGATAAGAAGGGTTGAAAAGGACATTGTATAGAGAGGTGAGAATGTGAATTATGCGACGCTGCCTTATAGGTAGCCAGTTAAGCTGCTGACGAAACTGAGAGACATGGTCATACTTTCGAAGACCAAAAACGTATCGGATTGCTTGATTTTGCAGCCTGTCTAGCTTGTCGAGTAATTCTTCTGAAGGATCCAGAAAAGCTACGTCAGCATAGTCAAGAAGGGGCAGAAGAAGGGTACGAGCCAGCATCGCTTTGGTCTCCACAGGGAGGAAGTTTTGAAGACGCCTTAAAGAATGAAGCGAGGCGAAAGTTTTGCGACTTATTTCATTGATTTGAGGCCCCCATGACAATGTCTGGTCCATGACAATTCCTAGGTTCCTTACCGAAGAGCAATAAGGTATTACTGTACCATTATAATTAACACTCGGAAATGAACCAGTTTGGAACAATGAAATAAAGTAGGGACTGCCTATCACAATACTTTGAGATTTTGCTGCATTAATTTTTAAGCCGAAATTCTCAGCCCACTCGCCAATTGCACTAAGGTCAGAATTAATACCTTGAATAGTATTTGTGAAGTCTTGGAGCGTGGCAGCAGCATATATTTGTAGGTCATCAGCATACAAATGAAACGAGGAGGTTAAAGATGACGTAATGCCATTAATGAAGATAGAGAATAGGACGGGTGAGAGCACACTACCCTGCGGGACTCCAACTCTGACCTCGCACCAGTCAGACCTGCACTCATTAAACATTACCAATTGATGTCGATTAGAGAGAAATGATTGAAACCAAGAGAGAGAAGTAACTGATAAATTTAGTTGATGAAGTACCGCCAACAAGATATCATGATCCACCATGTTGAAGGCATTAGAGAAATCAAGTAAGATGAGAAGAGTAAGGAGTTTGTTATCAATATTTTCTCTAATATCCTCGGTAATATTAATAAGTGCCGTGACAGTGCTATGACCGGTACGAAATCCAGATTGATGCTGACTCAAAAGATTATTTACTGTAAGGTATCTAGTCAGTCGTTGGTGCACAAAGTGTTCCAAGACTTTCGAAAGAAACGGTAGGATAGTAATAGGTCGGAAATCACTGAAGGAGGAAGGATAGGATTTTTTTGGAAGAGGTATCACATGGCCTCGCTTCCACAGTGCTGGGAATGTACCGGAGGAAAGAGAACAATTTAAAATGTCAGCCACTATGGGAGCTATAATATCAGTGATTGGCTCGACCATATATAGACATATGTTGTCACTACCTACAGCCTTAGACTTCATGCATTTAATATATTTCTCCACCTCATCTGCCGTAATTAAACCCAGCTCAAAGGGATCACCAACCACTCTACCGGAAGTGCTCAAATGATTTAATGTATTTAATTTAGTCTGAGCAGACAAACTAGATGAAGTTGCACAGAAGTGCTTGTTAAGAGCATCCACATCCAATGTGTGTGCCTCATTTGTACTGGATTTGCCTACGCCAATTTTATGCAAGAACTTCCATAATTTATCAGGAGAGCAGTTTTCGATGGAGCTGTGAATGAATTTCCTCCTTGCCTGCCTACATCGCTTGTTACATTCGTTGCGCAATGAGATGTAATTAATACGGTTAGAGTCAGAGGGGTTCTTTCGCCATTTTACTTTAACCCTATCTCTTTTGGCCATTAACCGTTTAATGTCTTCTGTAAGCCATGGCGCAGGGAAATGCTTTACTTTAACAGGCCGGACTGGAGCGTGTTTGTCGTAAATTGACAGAAAAATAGAGTTGAAAGCAGTGAGCTTAGAATTAGGATCTGTAGCAGAGAAAACGGATCTCCAGTCGGCATTAACGAAATCCTCCCGCAGCGCGTCACGATCAACCGCCCTATAGTTTCGCAACATTAAGATCTTATGTTTGTTTTTCGGGGCTCGTAGTTTTAATGAGGCGAAAATAAGATCGTGCGCAGAGAATGCCGGTGCGTTAAACTGACCGTGACACGCGACTAAATCGGGAGAAGAGGTAATGATGAGGTCAAGCAAAGATGGGGGACCATTATGTGGGAAGTGAGTAGGACCAAGTGGCATTTGATATAAATCTAACGATTGAAGCATATCTATTAGTCTTTTTGATCGGTTGTCATTTTTAATAAGACACGTGTTAAAATCACCCATTAACACCATGTGATCGTATTGTGGGCGCAGATCAGCAAGAATGGATTCCAAAGAGTCAAAGAAGTTAATGTGTAAAGATGGACAATAATAAACACCTAACAACATTTTAGAGTGATGAAGGGAGATATCTAAAAAAATATATTCAGGTGATTTGTAAACTGGAGGAGATTGAGAGATGACATTACACAATATGTCACTGCGCAAATAGATAGCTACACCACCATAACCCATCATTTTAGAAGATTCAGCCGGATCTTTCGTGCACGTTCTGTCATTCCTAATTAACCGGAAACCAGGTATCGGATACAGTGTCGAGGGTAACGACGGTTTTAAAAAAGTCTCCGAGATCAGAATCGCGTGAATATGTTGATCCGTGAAAGAAGCAAGCATGTCTGAGTAATGCGCCGCAATGCTTTGAGCATTGATATGTACAATATTAAAGTTTTTAGCGACGGAAGATAACGTGTATTTCAAATTATCGACTAGAGAAGGTACATCTGTCAAGTCCCTTTCGATGCTGCAAAAACTGTCAGATGTGGAGGACAGAGAGAAGAAATCATCATCTAAGTGATACTCTGGTGCATCGGACATTGAGCTTAAGTACCTACAATATATAAACAGTAATAAATAATATAATGTATTGAACCTGTAAATAAATAATAAATAGGTCTAATCGACCTGCAGCGGTGCTCACAACAATCAATTGCATAAATATTAACACTTAAAAATAGTATCTAAAAACAAAAAGAGAATAATTGATTTCACAGTGCTGCAGAGCTCCAGAAAGCGTGACTCTTAAAATTTTTGAAAGGCATGTGATATGTCGATAATACGTCGGTGGTGTCCGAAACCAAGTCTACCTCGAAATTACAATTACGCATAAAATTATTATTTTACAATGTTCACATTCAATGTGTTCATGTATAGTGGCCCTTATAATTTTAAAATAAAAATGCATATTTTCCAAAGGCACCATAAATGTCGAACGAAACCATAACAAGTGTCACATTATCTTGTCTGTTTGGCTGTACGGGCTAGATCCCTTTGCCTTTCCCCTCGGGGATAAAAAGAACCAAACAAAGTTATCCTGTCTGTCAGTGAAAAATGTCATTCAATTTAACATATTTGAGGTTGCTAAAAGTTTTATTTACTCCATTTACCTACATTGTACATACCCCTTTATTATTATAGAAAGTAAAAAAAAAAAAAAACAAGTACCTACTATACATATCGAGATGAAAGGTCCAGCACCCAGCCTCAATCAGTCAACAAACGTATCATCTCGCCAGTGCATCTGCAACACCGCTGAACAAGAACACTACATAGGACGTATATCTACTATTTTTGATGCTTCATCTGGCTCCTGGTGGCGACACTACGTGTCTTCAAGGGCGGCCGTGCCGTCTGATCAGCTTGTGCCTGCAATTTGGACGGCGCAGCCCCTGGAGCTGCGTGTTCCTGGTTGCCTCCCGTAATGGCACTCAACTCCGGCAGCGAAGTTACTTTCCGGCGAGAACCGTCCGGGCAGATCACTATAATGTTTCCATTGTTTGACCAGCAGCTTTTCACGCCCAACAGCTTGCGTGCCTGTACAAACACTGCATGCCGAGCACTAGTTAGGAATTCAGAAATTACTAGGCCACTCCCTTTTAATTTCTTTTTGGCCATCCAAACCTGCTGTCTGCATTGGTACTGGGCGAATCGAATAAGAATAGGCCTAGGTCGATCTGATGCCATGCTGTTGCCCAACCGTGAACTAGTGACTATTGAATGCAGTGAAATATCCAGCTCCAGTGACTCCCTACATAGCTTATGCACATTTTCCAAGAGGGCTTCATTCGGCTTTTCAGGAACTCCATGTAGTAACAGGAGATTAGACCGCGACTGCATTTCAAAAGTATCCAATGTTTGCAGGACTAATTCCATTTGTGATTTTAGTGCTGTCACTGCCTTCCAAATGAATTTTTTAAAAAGCTGGAACTCACCAGCCAGTGTAGCAATGTCCGGAGAACCAGAATGGCCACTGAGGGAGTCTTCAAATGTTGACATTTTGCTGGTAAACAATTCAGACATCTCGTCCATTTTCTGTTTCAAGTGTGATAGTGGGTCCATAGTGAGTGATGAATTAAAAATATTGCCAAAGTGTGGAAATTATTAGTGAATATTAGCTGGCGTTGTAGTACCAGGTATGATTATAACATTTATAGAACTTTCAGTGAAAATTATTGTAAATAAACTATATTAAAATAAAATTTTGTCAAGAGCACTTTTCAATATGTGTATATTATTTCAGGCCTACCCGCCAAAAAAAAAAAAATTGTATCTTATTATTTTTTTAAGTTTTACCCTTTTTTAATCTACCAGCATTTCAAATGACCATTGGCGAAGAAGAAATAGGCCAGTCAAAATAGGGTTCGAACAACAAAAAATTAGTTACAGCAATTCGACACTGGGATATTGTAGAATAAGATATTCTAAAAGAGGGAAAAATAAATCGAACAGTCTGCTGCTAACCGGGGTGGCTTTTTAGGGGTTGAAACCAGTTTTTCGCGATTTCTGGCTAAACGGTGCATTCTATCGAAAAAAGTTAAATGTAGAAGTTGTAGATAATAAAAAGATGTACAACTTTTGTATTAACCATTTTTACCCTAACCTCAAAATAATCAATTGAGCCCAAACTTTGGCAAAAAATGCCTTTTGGTATTATAAAGATGTAGTAATTTTTTTGAAAGGAAATATTTTAAGGTTGTTTGAAATTCCATTTTTTCGACAAAAAAATTAAATTTTTAACGAAAATCCTACCTAAAACTATGCAACCTACAGAGTTCAAATTTGGCAGACTTACTCGTTGTTACGTCTACTTTCAATTAGTAGTGAAAAATATACTATATACACTGCAATGGAATAAATGGCGGGAAAATTTAAAAAACCAAAAAAAGACTTTTTTTGTGGATTTGGCATATACATCGTTGAACAATCGCTATTAATTAATAAAATCATTCTAATTTAATGTTTTATCTTTGATTATTGTACAGCGCTACTTTTCATACGATAAAAAATTTACATACAATCATAATAATCATACAATAGGTAATGTAGTAGATCTATAATGATATATACGGATTTTGCAGATAAGAGTGGTTTTAAATTATAAGACAGTATATGCATGTTTACACAGAACTTGTTTATATTTCACATATATATATATATATATATATATATATATATAAATTTTATATATATAAAATAATCTATAAACAATAATACCTACATTATGGAATAATTGAAGCAGATTTTGTTTATAGCAAATGAATATTACTAACATGAAATTTTATGAATGTTACATGAAGTTACTGTGGTAAAACAATTTAATATTATTATGAACGTTCTGAAAAACCTCTATAAACACACACACCACACACCAGCTCGACATCTCATTGGCTTAGAAGGCCTCTGGGTGCGTTCTCAGGCTACGAGGGTCATTTGAAAAGTTCTTAGCCTAACATACTTAATGAAACCACACGATTTTGAGTTTATTTTTATTTTTCAACATACTCTCCTTCGAGCTCAAAACACTTTTTCCATCGACCCGGTAAGGCTTCGATACCCGTTTTAAAAAAATCTTCATCTAACTCCTCAAAATAAGCGTCCACGGCGGCTATTACCTCTTCATTTGTAAAAAAATGTTTACCACCTAAAAAATTTTTCAGCTTTGGGAACATAAAAATCGGACAGTGCTAAATCCGGTGAATATGGGGGATGAGGTAACAATTCGAAGCCACATTGATGGATTTCTGCCATGGATTGCACAGAGGTGTGAACGCGTGCATTGGCCTGATGAAACAAGACTTTTCTTCTCAATAAACCTGGACGTTTTTCTTTGATTTCTTCTCTTAAACGACGCAACAGGTTGCAATAGTAATCGGAGTTTATTGTTTCACCGCGCAGACACCTTAGAGAATCCAAGTTCAGTAGTAATTATATGATGTGTTCGCTCAAATGAGATGCCTACAGTCTTAGCTATCTTCTCGACAGTCAATCTTCGATCAGATAAAATCAAATCACAGATTTTTTCTTTGTTTTGATCAGTGGAAGCAGTCGAAGGCCGGCCACTACGGGGTTTATCTTGAATGGTCTCACGACCACGTTTAAACTCTGCCACCCAGTTTTTAACAGTCGCATATGAAGGAGCGGACTCACCCAAAGTAGCAGACATGTCTTCATGTATAGCTTTTGGAGTTAAACCTTTCAAATTCAGGTATTTTATCACTGCACGATGTTCAATTTTATCCATTTTCAAAAATAGCTCTGACTTGACTTACGGTATCACGTGTAAACGAACAATGAGTTACTGTGAATAAACTAAACTGTGCATACTTGTTGCTAAATAATGTAACTACAAAATGAGGGTAGTTATAAAAAAAACCAATGACTTTAACCATGTTAGGCTAAGAACTTTTCAAATGACCCTCGTATATTTAGCTCGAAAACTGCTCCTTAAATTTCTCTTATTTGTATCCTGCAATTACGAAGACACAAGTGTAGCAGATACAATTTGCTGTTTTAGACATGCATGATATCATATAAAAACTCACTCTGTACAATAATCAAAAATTGATATTCAATAATCAAAGATTGATATTATAATTTCTATAAACATAAAGAAATTATAATGATTTTATTAATTAATAATGATTGTTCGACGATGTGTATGCCAAATACCACAAAAAAGTATTTTTTTCGGTTTTTTCAATTTTCCTGCCATTTTTTCTATTGCAGTGTACCTTTTGTTCACTACTAATTGAAAGTAGACATAACAATGAGTAAGTGTGCCAAATTTGAACTCTGTAGGTTGCGTAGTTTTAGGTAGGATTTCGTTGAAATTTCATTTTTTTTTCGAAAAAATTGAATTTTAATAAACCTTAAATTTCCTTTCAAAAAAAATAGTACATCTTTATAATGTCAAAGTAATGAGCAACGAATAAAAATGAATATTATTGCTCAACACCATAATAATAAGAACTTCAATAAATTCTGGAAGGCCACGAACAAGTTGAATCCTATGCCGAACCTGCCGGTGTGTGTCGCCGGCGTGCACGACGCGGCAGAGATAGCGAGCGCGTTTCAGCGCCACTTTAAAGTAGTGTCGACGCGCGGGGCGTCGGCTCCTTGTGTGACGCAGGTGCTTGATGCTGAGGAACTCAATGTTAAGTTCTCTCTGTTGTAAACAATATGGTGAGAGGGAAGTCGCCTGGACACGATAGCCTCAGTATCGAGTATCTGCAGCACGCTGGTGTGCACGTGTCGCGCGTCCTGGCGGACCTGTTCAATGTTTGTGTCAGTCACTCGTTCCTACCTGACGACCTTATGTATACCATAGTAGTACCTATTTAAAAAAATAAAACCGGCGATGTCTCACTATATACCTATATCTTTGGCGACGATAGTAGCAAAAGTATTGGACAGTCTGCTTGATAAACACTTAGATCAATCTCTAGAGATACACGATGCTCAATTTGGCTTCCGTTCAGGTCTATCTACAGAAAGTGCGATATTATGTCTCAAACAGACTGTTCAATACTACACATCCCATAAAACGCCTGTATACGCGTGCTACCTGGACTTGTCCAGGGCATTCGACCTCGTCTGTTATGACCTGTTGTGGGAAAAGATGTATACAGAGACTAACATACCATTAGAGATTGTGTCAGTATTTAAGTATTGGTACGGTCATCAAAACAACCGAGTTAGATGGGCTGGCTCGTACTCGGAGGCGTACGGGTTGGAGTCCGGCGTGAGACAGGGCGGACTGACCTCGCCTAAACTCTTTAACCTGTATGTGAACCGACTGATTGGCGAGCTCAGCAGTGCTAAAATTGGCTTGATGGAGTGTGCATATATAATATTAATTATGCAGACGATGCGGTACTGCTGAGCCCGTCAATCAAGGCTTTGCGAGAACTGTTATCGATGTGTGAAGCGTATGCGGTCGCCCATGGGCTCAGATACAACGTTAAGAAAACTGAATTAATGGTTTTTAAGGCGGGAAGTAAGAACTACTCACACGTGCCGGTAGTAACGCTTAACGGTACGCCACTTAGTAGAGTGACAAAATTTAAGTATCTGGGTCACTGGGTGACCGAAGATCTCTCAGACAACGTCGACATTGAGAGGGAGCGTAGGGCGCTGTCTGTCCGCTGTAATATGCTGGCTCGGAGATTCTCGCACTGCACTGATCATGTCAAAGTAACGCTATTTAAAGCATATTGCCAGACGTTTTACACTTGCGGTCTCTGGGTTAACTACACGCAGAGGACGTACAGCACCTTACGTGTACAGTATAATAATGCGCTCAGGGCGCTGATGGGGCTGCCGAGGAGCTGCAGCGCGTCCGGCATGTTGACGGAGGCGCGAGTTGATGGCTTCCACGCTATTATAAGGAAGTGTTGCGCCTCGCTCATGAGTAGTGTGCGCGGCAGTCTCAACGGTCTCCTGAGCGTGTGGGCTGACTGGTGGGACTCTCCATTACTGCGACACTGGATACACCTGCATGCTGCCGGATAACCAATGCGGGAGTATTACACGAATACTGTCAGTTTATTTTATTGTTATTATATGATATTTCTTCTTTTTAATCTACTAACATATTTAATAAGTACCATTGTAACTAACAATTAGGGATGTGAATCTGAAATAAAATATTATTATTATTATAATACCAAAAGGTATCTTTTGGCAAAGTTTGGGCTCAATTGATTATTTATTCTCGAAAAAAAAAATCGGTTTTTTGCATTTTGTTCAAAAAATTTTGAGGTTAGTGTAAATATGGTTAATACAAAAGTTATAGATCTTTTTATTATCTACAACTTTTACGTTTAACTTTTTTCGATAGAATGCACCGTTTAGCCAGAAATCGCGTAAAATTGATTTCAACCCCTAAAAAGCCACCCCATTCCACCCCGGATAGCAGCAGACTGTTCGATTTATTTTCCCCTCTTTTAGAATATCTTATTCTACAACATCCCGGTGTCGGATTGCTGTAACGAATTTATTTTATTTTTTCAATTTTCTCCTATTATTACTGGCCTAAAATGCCAAAAGAAACTTGCCAATGTAGGTCTTTTTTTCCAAATCTTCTTATATACATATTACAATAAATATAATGATATGAGTGTACATATAGTGATATCAAGTGGTACAATTAAAGTTATATTAATTCATGTGCTGAATCATTTCCATACATCTCCGTCAGTTAGATGTTCATCAGTCCTATAATAACCCTTCTAACATAGAGTATTTATGATGTGCCTTTTGAACATATATAGAATATAGAATCGAATACAATTTACAAGAAAAGATCTATTAGTCTTAGCAAGCCGATGTACTGGCATACGCAATCTATTCCTGCTTCTAAGATTTTCACTACATTTTGAAAACGAATTGTAATGTTTTTACGAGCATACATTATGTTCTCATAAATGTACTGAGAGGTAACCGTGAGGATATTTATTTCTTTGAATAGTTCTCTAAGTGATTCCCTGGAGCCCATGTTATAAATAGAGTGCATGGCTCTCTTTTGTAATATGAAAATAGTTTCAATATCAGCCGCTCTTCCCCACAACAGTATACCATATGACATAATGCTGTGAAAGTAGCTGAAATAGACTAAGTAAGCCACATCCGTCAGTTGTCTAATTTTCCTAACTGCATATGACGGCAGAGCTGAGCTTACTGGCCAGTTTATTTATGTGGGGGCTGCAATTTTGCAATTTTGAGACTAACATAGTTCCAAGAAATACAGTATCATTAAGAAATTCTAGTATATTATTGTCAATGAAAACTTCTGTATTGGAAAAAGCCACATTTGGAATACTAAATTTTATACATTTACTTTTTGTTGAATTTAATAAAAGATTATTGCATGTGTACCAATTTAGAATAGCAGATAGAACACTATTTACTTATTTGTGAATATTTTCACACCGACCAGCAACATTAAAAATTAAGAAGTGTCATCGGCAAACAGTAGTATATCCGCCGTTTTCTGCACCATGTAGGGCAGATCATTCACATATACTAAAAATAAAAAGGGTCCCAATATAGAGGCCCGGGGCACACCAATATTAATGTTACTGCCTTTAGATTTGACCCCATTTATGTCAACAGTTTGTATTCTATTGTTTAAGTAAATTGCGATCAAATCACGGGCTTTACCTCTAACTCCATAATGGCACAGCTTGAGCAATAATGTCCGATGGTTGACACAATCAAAAGCTTTGGAGAGATCACAGAATATCCCAATAGCATCCAGGGAGCTCTCCCATGCGCTAAGAACATGCTTGACCAATGCTACCCCCGCATCTGTATTGGATTTACCTGCTGTAAATCCGTATTGTGCACTATGAAAAATTTCATTGGTCTTAAAATAGAGTTGTAATTGATCAAGCACTATCTTTTCGAATACTTTACTCAATATTGGCAAAATAGATATGGGTCTGTAATTCCCCAGTTCACTTTTTTCACCAGACTTGAATAATGGAATTGATTTACTAAATTTCATTAAGTTTGGGGACACACTATACCACTATAACTAACCTTATACCCTAGAATGGGACTATTTAATGAAATTGAAAATATTAACTATCATTAGTAAAATACCAAGAACACCTTGAAGGCCCCGTCGTAAGTAGGATTGAGACATCCGCAGGCATGGCAACTATTGATTAATATGCGCAATTGCTACAAATTGCGTTTTGTAAGAATATTAATGAGTTTGGGTTTGACAGACACACTTAAAATGGCTGTTAAATTTTGATGATATTTTTATTCTAATAATAAATTCCAGGCAGACAACTTCAGATGCTATAGAATTATCAGAAGCCTCTTTGGACATAAACTTGACAGGATCCAACTTGAGATGCAAGGTGGCTGCAGGAACACCTCCTTTAAGTAATATAACAGTATATGAAAGACCTGCATCTCGAGAAGTGATTATATTGGCTGCTACTGTCTCATCAGTTCATAGATTGATCTTCCCTCACCCAGAATCTTTTGATAGAAAGGTATCATTTTACTATTTAAAACCATTGTTTATTTTAAACTTTTTCTGTTCCTGAATATAACTGAATTAAATATAACAATACATTTAATAATAGTATACTATATCTTCGCACTATGTATCTTGCTGGGTAAGGAGAGAGAACTGAGCACTATATGTTTCGGTCTTTACACTCCTCCCTCACTTTTTTAAAATTCATAATCATAGCTCTTCTTATGCACACTCGCCAGTTTCTAGGGCAATATAAAACACAACCAATTTGGTTGTGGTAGAAGAGTCTTTGCCGGTCTCTGCCAATTTTTCTTCCTTCAATATATTTTAGAATATTAAACATGGCTGCCAGTAGCAAACAAAGGCCGAAGCTATTAGTAGTCGAGGGCTTCTGAGCAATAAACTTCCTCACAATGCAAACCATCTCCAGTAAAATCACTGTTGGCTGATTAAAAATCGTTGTTATTAAGGGAATGAGGTATGGAGATACTGAATTATTTTTGGACTCTATTCTTATCATCTATATCACATAGAATTTGTGTCCAGAATGACATGTAATTAAATAAAGATATCATGTTTTGAAGCCACAGCACTTTGCTCTTGGTATTGTAGCAAAAATAGCTAAGTGTACTGAAAAACTTGCTTACATTGCTATTTAGCCAATAACAGCGAGTTGTAATTATTATTTTTCCAGTATGTTTCCGTATTTTTTCAGTCTACATTTGGATCAATGAGCACATCGTCTCCTTCAATATTTCATGATACAAATGCTGTGAACATTCCCAACAATTATTATATTCTTAATCAATATTCAAATGCAAGTAAGTATTTGTACTTCCATATTCTATTTATAAAGTGTACTTTGCCATAATCTCTGACATCGGGACTGATGATGGTAACTACCATACAGAAGTATGTGGGAGTTCCCGAAATAAATAGAACTGATGTGACAGGCATATCAAATAATTAATTAATATTGACTAGAGTAGGTAAGTATAATATGAAACATAAAAAATGAGTAATTACATCTTGATCAATGTAATCTCTTGGCCCGTAGAGGAAGAAATAAATGTTTGGATATTTCTTTGAACTAAGCAGGGATTACTCTAAGGTCTCTCCAATTTAGATTTCTACCCCTTAAATAAGAAATTTTATTCTTCGGCTATCAGCAAGAAAGGTTTTTTATATTGACTCAATTAAATTGTCTATAAATGTTCATTTTGGCATCAATATATTGGGTTCTATATAGGAATACATATAGGAATACTATTCTTACCGTTATCCCAAATTTCCTTCTTACTTTATGCAAAAATGCCTGTGTAAAAAAATTTTTTTTTGTCCTATTTCTATTTTACCTATTCTTTAGAATAAGCTTATCTAATCAACATGGTCTTTTGAACCGATACCAAAGGTTTCATGCTGGCTATAACACTCATAGGACTTGTCCAGGTCACCAATGACATAAAAATTAACTGTTTTACTGGACTTAACAAGTGTAAGTAACACAATTGACATTGACATTTTTGCTAAACAATCTTCACATATATATGTGAGATTGCTTTGCTTAATAATTGTAAATAACAAGTCAATATTAATTTTTCTGTCATTGCTAATTGATGTAATGACTTTGGCTTGAAGGTTAACACAACCACATTGTAATCTATCATAATTGGCAAGCCTTACTTCATGTCACCTCTGCAGAATATGACCGTAATATGCCTTGGTATTAAATTTGATAGTAACATCATCCCTTATTCCTCCACTATCAATACTTTGAGAATCATACTTGACCAAATTTTGTCGTAGGCACCCCAGATCTGTGAATTGTGCCACAAAATCATCATCTTTTTGCACTCCTTCAAAAAGATTTGAGATTTTCTCCTTTTCGATACCAAAGCATTACCGCCGCATATTTTTTATTTTCTTCTCTTGGACTATGAAGATGAAGCATACGTAGAATCCTACCCGTCGTAGGAATAGGAGCATATTAGAAATCTGTGCATCACATATGTTTTGGCTCATGGCAGTTTAATTATGTTGTGCAATATCACTTCCACCTTCATTTACTTCTGATCCGACGACGCAGAATTTTTCACATCCTCACTTTTCTTTTCCATGTTCTTTTTTATTCTATTGCTTCCATTTTTCACTAAACATTCACATTTCGCACTTTAGATGATCGTCTGGGTAAACAATGTTCTCTTACACCTCTCCCAGCCCCTATAACTACAACAAATGTTTTAGATTGCACGCAGTATGTCTATGGAATTCGGTCCCAATTGATATAATGATCAAAATATCTGGTTATATTTTGGTATATTTTTTATCATTGATAATATCTACCCTAAATATTCCCAAAAGTCTCACTAAATCTCCGAAATTTCTATTGGGATAAGTCTGCTATTATACAATTCATTTCTCTCCAAATATTGTGCTTTCATATGCTTACATTTCAAACAAAAGTAAATAATTAATATTATACAATAGAGTTTATATTCGTACATATAATAAAATATTATATTAAAATTTAAGAATTATACATGGCTATTAAATAGTCACTTTCCTTAATTAGAGATGTTATCAGTGAAAGAAAGTATTGTACATACGTTATGACTTTCATGGCGTGAAATAATATTATTATACTTTACTTTAATTGTTATGGTATCCATAATTTACATTTTACTAACTTTCTAACAATACTCGTAAATATGTAAGTCTTGTTTCAGTTTGATTTTATGTTTATTTTGGGCTTGCTGTAATATTTTTTGACTTCAGATTTGGGGGTCGCACACTCATGTGCGTCGCTATTGCGAGACAATGGAGAAGCAGTCTTTGCCCTTGCATTTGGTCATGGCGGAGAAGGTGGACTCCTTCTCGTGAAGTTACCTGTATCTGGTACAGCTGTCACAACTGTTCTCAAAAGGGAGTCAACTGTACCAAGGTTTTTATCAGGAATCACGGGAGCATTAAGGTACTAAAATTTATATATTGAAATCAATATAAACCATAGTAAAAAAGCTTTTAACTGGTACATTTACTCTTTAAATATTAGTACAATAATGTAAAAGATAAGTAAGGATTGGCTAATATTTACACAAAAAACAATGTGCCAGCTAAGGTTAGTTACCCATGTAGTTACCCATGTACTAATAATTTGATGATGAGTCTTATTTTTTACAATATTTTATAAGCATATCCTAATTTTTACACAAACATCAATGTGTCAGCTAAGGTTAGTTACCCATCGTACTAATAATTTGATGACGAGTCTTATATTTTACAATATTTTAGAAGCATATCCATACCCACCTGAATTACAGCGGATACCATAACTTATAAACTCCTGATTACTATGAGCACCAGTAGTATCGCTTGCGCGTTGTCTGTAGTATGATATTGTTATGGTCATCTTTAAGGTGGAGGTGTCAGATTGCCTTATAATTATCATTGTGCCTCACCGAAGGCGATCGAGCCTAGTTTACTATTTCACGAAATTGACCAAGAGTTGCTAGGTAAAATTTAAAACAATATTAAACATAACTACTGAAGTGTTTTACTGAGGTTTAACATAAATTTACAATTCTTTATTTGTCAATGGGCCCTCGCGCACACTTCTTACATTTGTTAAAAAAAAATACTGTATTTTATCAATTACTCATATATTTTTTTAATGTACCTCCATTTGGACATGACCATTGATGAAAAAAATGACAAAAGTAACAGGTCTTTTTGGAAATTGTCAATTGATTTTACAATAATTTCCAGGACAACCTTTCCTCACAACAATATACCGTACGATGTAATGTTTCAGCTGCTTTATTATGCTTAAGCTAATTGCGCAGCAATTTGAAGTCTACTGTGGTTCTGAGAAATAGAGTATCGTTAACAAATCCAATTTTACTATTGTCAATACCTTCTGTGTTGGCAGAAGTCACATTTTTGAAGACTAATGGAATGAATGTCATTATAAAAATATCTAACCATTCATAGTCCGGTATTGTTGACATACCGGACGGCTGACATATCAAACAATTCGGTATAAAATCAAACCTGACAACCCTGCGTTGACTACGTGCGTATGATATTTTGGTTTAAAGACGGTGGTGTGACTTACACATGAAGAATGAAGGATTTTGATAAATCTGTCTATTAAATCCATACGGCTTATGTGTTTGTTTTTCGTTTATAATAGGGGGAAAAGTTCTGATGGCGTAGAAACATACGGAGTGGTGCTGACCAATACTTTGGTAGTAGCAATATGTGGAGACACTTGTCTTCGTGCCTGGGCTCTGGACGAGGGCGGGGCGCCTACCGCCGTATCCCCGCCACTTTCGCAGACTATGGTGCGGCCGAAAGCGCCTCGTAAGATATACATATTTACCTATTTCGAATTTATTTTAAGAAACTTACACGGAGGGTAGGAGTAGATGGGAAGTACGCAAGGTCATTCATTTGAAAGTTTATTCAACGGTTGTTTGTGTTGACTTGTACAAGAGAAATAAAAGATAGATCTTCGGCATTGTAATCGTATACAGTTTTCGGAAACTATTTTCTATCAGACAAGCTGGTTAATAATCTGTATAAATATGTATACGGGTCACGCTTTAATGAGATCACTGTGCCTTTTTAACGAAATTCTATCACAGAATTCGGCTATCGACATATTTGGATGGTCTATGAATTAATCAGATTACATATAATCGATTAAAGCATTTGATTTGTTTGTGTCTTTTTTTCTGCAAATTTTGTTTACGTTTATTACTATATGTATCCTGTTACATTGTAACGTGTAATTGTAGTAAACTTTGTTGAGCGCATTGGATTTATATTTTCTATATGGTTCAATAAACTATTTATGAAATATTGAATTAAACATTTTTTAACGGAAGTATCGCGTGTTTTATTTATTTTGTTGAACCTGACGTTTCGAACGCTTTGCAGCGTCCGTGGTCGCAGGAAGACTAAGGTAATATTTGTCTTACATTAGTTATTCAATTATTACTGTCCAGTTATATTCACATACTGCAGAGTTTTTATCGCGCCTCTTCATGTCAGCAATGTGTTCTTTCACACGAGTACCTATGCTTCTCTTTTCTTCTTTTTTAATTATAAAACACGCGATACTTCCGTTAAAAATTGTTTAATTCAATGTGTAACAATCGCGAAAACCTAAGACAATACTATTTATGAAATAAATAAATTGTATTAAAATTGTGGATCGCAATACTTTAATACCTAGTACAAGGATATGCATATTTTGTAAAAGTTAATCATTGTAAGCCTGCCCTTGCCATATTCAGCGGGACCCGTGACGGAGGTGCAGTTGACAGCGACGTGAAAATTAGATTTTTATATATTTTGGCTCCCAGCGAATACGATTCTACCCACAAAAGTCTGCCTATCATTCCTAATCATTATTTACGAGCGCCTTCGAACGATAGCGAAGACATCTTTACGTGCATTGGCGCATCAGTAGGGGGAGATTGGTAATACTGAGACATTGTGGAAAATAATTAAATAGCTTGTAGGGTGCTAAACTTTGCTCAAGGCACGAAAAGAGCCGGTGAGCAGCATGTACACTATAAATATAAAATTCTTTATTTGTCAATAGGCCCTCGTGGACACTTAATCATTTCTTACATTTGTTACAGAAAATTACTCTATTTTACCAATATTCTCTTAGTTTTTTTTTTATTTAACTCCATTTTGGAAATGACCATTGGGCCAAAAGAAACAGGTATTTTTGGAAATTGTCAATTGATATGACATAGATTTTCAAGACAACCTTTTCCTACAACAATATACCATAGGAAATAATGCCTCAGCTACTTTATTATGTTTAATCTAATCGTGCAGCAATTTGAAGTCTACTGTAGTTCTCAGTAACTCATATGACCGAAAGATTGTTGGAGCCATGGGAAGGTGGTGGGACAATGTCTATCATTCCTGTCGAGTACTGTAGTATATTTTCACCATAACTTTAATTCTATGATATTGAGAATATTTTGTATAGTCCGCGCATCACCGATAACACTACCGCCGACCATGAGGAGGTTCGAGCTTACGGTGGTATATCATTATTAATATAGATTTTTCTCCTTACAGCACACGGTCATATGTTACAAAAGACGAGCGGACAAAATGGCAGTGTTACATTGGTCGCATACCTCTCATTCCCTGATGAATGTGAATTTGTTGTAATGAAAATGCACGATGGAGGCGTGGGAGCAGTTAAATTTTCGCACATGTGTCGACTGTTTGGGCCGCAGGTTAGTTTGGTAAACAATTAATGATATTGGACTGGTTTTATAATAAAATAATAATCACTGTATCAATACTTATTTCAGCTGGATTTGCTCGATTACGCTATTGGTTATGGTGATGGCAGCAATGTTATTTGGGCTTTATGGAGTCAACCCGACGGCGATACAGTTATAACTAGTAAGTCACCACGCATGCTCTCAGCGTAAACCATTCCATATACAGATCCGGTAGAAACTCATTTTTAACGTGCCCTCTAAAGATAGAAAGTGCTCGATATGTATCGATATATTACAAACAGGCTACAATCTGGGTTTATTGACTTGGCTCTTATTTTTTGGTCCCACCGCGTAACATATCTGGTAATCAAATATATGAATAAAATGGCCATCGTATTGTTTGAACGGTTAACAATATCATCTATTGCTCTTCACATGATGTAAAAATAAGCCAGGTTTAATTTTAAGAGAGGTAGAGCGCATCAAAGCACCCCGTCTGGGGAAGTACCTCTACCTCTCAGAAAACCGCAACCAAATAACAACTGCGCGTGAGTAAGCTCCAGTAAGCTCCTATGGAGTTGCTGTGTTATCAGCAGAGATGGCATCGCGCGATTGATACTTAATGTATTGCATGTGTTCATAGGCTATACGGTAATTGCTTTTCTTGTGGTGGGCCGTATGTTTGTACGTCATATAAAAAGTCACTGTCTTTATTCTATTTGAGACGTGTAATAGAAATTAGATATTACCCGTCTGTACCGTATAACTATGTACGATATTGTCGACAGGCAGTGCACTGGGCGCGGAAGCGGCGTGGAGGGCAGTGGCCCGACATGAAGCGGCCGCCGCACTGCCGCAGCTGACGTCACATCGCCTCTACCGAGACCGCCTGCTAGCCCCCGGTCTATTCCCACCCGCCGTCATAAGGAAGGCTCTACTCGTAAGTATTTTCCAACGTCCTGCTGCCATAGCTGACGTCGCTCTACGTATACCGCGACCATCTGCAGGCGCCCAGATGCTAGCGCTTGGCCTCTTCTCGCCCACCATTGTAAGGAAGACTCGTAAATATCTTACGTCTTGCTTCCGTATCTGACATCACTTTATTTCTATTTGAACGTCCAACTGCAGGCACCCGACATAATCCTGCTATCGTATCTTACAACGTCCTGATGCTCTACCGCGGCCGTCTGCTGGCTAGTGTTCCGGCTCGACTTCGTAAGGAAGGCTCTACTCGTAAATGTGTTGCTGACATCTGGCATAACGCTGGCTGACCGCGTTCGTAATGAAGACGTGAGAGAAAGAGTTGGTCTGAAAGAGAGTGTCGGTGTTAAGATAAGAAAAGGCATGCTCCGTTGGTTCGAACATGTAGAAAGAATCCAGGATGAAAGAATGACGAAACAAATATACAATGCAAAAGTGGAAGGATGTACGAGCTGAGGAAGACTGAGACTAACCTACCATGAACAAATTGGTAATTTTTTATCAGAAGGTGATTTCAGGAGCCCTAGAAGCGAGTGAAGTATGTAAGGACCGCGTCTTATGGCGTTCGGTTCTCTCTGCCTACCCCGTAAGCGACCTGGCGTGAAGATAACATACATACATACATCTGGCCTATTCTCGTCCAATGTCTTAAAAAGGTTTTACTACTTCTGCCGCAGATGGCATCGTTCCAATTTTACGCGGCTGCCTCGTAGCGTATGCTCTTTCCCGCCCGCCGTTGTTGTAAGGAAGGTGAGGAAGGTTCCTCGTAAGTATCTCCCAGCCTCTCACTACATATTACGGCTGGCTTCACACAGTCTTTAAGGATACTTCCTGCGCGGTCTCTTCCCATTTCTCACCGGTTGTATGTGTATTTATACTGATCAGATGCCGCCTTGCTTACGTAATTTTGCTTTAGTCGCATGTTGAAAGTAATCCCTCATTGTACAGATATACTGCCGCACGTGGGGCGGGCAGGAAGCGGCCGGAGCAGGCGCGGGCAGTGCGGACAGCGACCTGGGCGAGGCGGCGCTGGCAGCGGTGCAAGCTCGTCTACGGCAGCTGGCAGCCCGTGCTCCCACGCCAGACCACAATCACCTCATGCACAAGTAATTATACGATAATATTTAAAATGATTTATTTTTCTTCTCCAATGTATAACTTGTAGGGAAGTACTATAATTCGTTATACATATTCTTTTCCTCTCTTTTACATTTTGTGACTGAAATTTTATGGTGCTTTTATTTACTTACTGATTACAAGTACAAACTAACGCTGTATAACTAACTAAAATTCGGCTGTTACGTGTACATTAGCGCAGCCGAACTGCTGCCTGGATTTCATGAAAATAGTTTGTACCATCCGCCCCAAGGTATCTTAGTTACCGCTTTCTACGGGTATCCCTAATTTTATAAAGCTAGGATCATGATATTATTATGTAACCATCAAAAACTAGCCACGCGATTTTAAGTTCCTGTAATTTGCTACTGTAGGATAAAGTACAATTCATTATTTTCGCAGGTGCTGGTCAGATTTATACAGTTGGTGCATGCAGTACATGGAAGGCCTACAGAAACCACTGGGGCTTATGGTGTCGAGACATGTAAGTGTTAAAGTATATTTTTTACATGTGATCGTCTGGTGGTGCTAGGCTAGCTATTGTTTTTATGTTTTTATGAGGACCACGACTTCTTGATTAGGAATAAATGTTTCTGTGACCTACATTATCAATAGCATACAATAAATAAAATCATGTACAATAAAAGTATTAATATCGTGATCGAAATTAACTGATAACTGACATATACACTATCACGCCTCTTCCTTATTGGAGAGACAGAAACAATGAACTACCAGCTAGGAGCACCAACTGAACACACTTCTTTTACGTCTTCTACATTCAACAACCTCATTTTTGCCTTTCTTTCGGAAGCGTTCCATTTGACACTCACAACGCACTGTATGTCTAGGGCGAACCCGGCTGACGTACTGTTGTTTTTATACATTTTCTCATCATCTCATCTTTGTTACTACATCTATTTTTAATCTTTCTCTTATTACATTTTTCTCGCTTTCACCATCCTAAGTCCACATATGTTCTTTAGGTCTCTCATTTCTACAGTATGACTTTCAAGCTTCTTTTCACTTATTCACTACCATATATCAATGTTGACGTCTATATTTTACATATGTGTAGTTAACATTTCATTTATAACATCTCGCTTGTTTCAGAGCGTCGGCGGTGCAGAAGGCGGAGGGGGCGGCGGTTGGTGTGGCGTGGTGCGCCGTGCCGGCGTGTCGCTTGTTCGGCCACTGGAACCCCTCGAGCGCATGATGTTGTGCCCAGACGCACCAGATATGCGTACGTATTTACATGATAATATACTCGTACGTTATTTTTATGCGTATATTATTACTTTTGCTAGAATGTATGTGATAAGTAGACAGATTTGTAAATAGATAAGTCTTTGCCTGCACTTTGCAATGCGGACCCTGTTCGACATTATGTAATCACAGACAAACCGCTCGAATGAAACTTCGCGAGATTTTTGTAGTTGCAAGTGATATAATATGTGCAGAGAGTGAGTGGGGCGCCGTTTGGGGGGAAGCGGCGCGTGTGGTGGCAGCGGGCGCGGCTTGGGAGCGTGCTGCAACGCCGGCATGCGCGGCGGAACTAGAGCGGCGGTTATTCGCGTGCGCCGCGCCGCAGCACCGCCTGCTACCGCGTCTGCTGCATCTGCTACTAGCCGCACCGCCGCCTCCACCGAACGCAGACTCCGCGCCACCGCATCCAGTACGTACCACTTACTAACATTATCTTAGGAAATTTTAATTGTGAACGTGTAACGTGTGAACTAAACGGGCTGTAAATTTTGTATAAATAAATTACGTTTTTAACAATAGCAAAGGGCAGTGATGAAAAATTCGACTTACTATCGTCCTATTCTATTGCCATCGTACGGTAAATTTCTTGAATGTCTCTCTGTCGTTTTTTGCCCTGTGGGCCCCAATTGCTTGAAATCAATATGGTTTCACCGGTGGCAAGTTGACTGCGGCGCTGGCATTTCTCCAGAATATTGAGCTTTCGGAAAGCAAGTATGTTCTATATTCTAGATAATAACTAAGTGAAATAAATTCGCATACTGGTATACAGGTCATGATAACACTTGTGCATAATCATTCCTACCATATCATAATCCATAAGGATTGCCGGTGTCCGCTACCTTCTTTCTTTATTGAGTTTCCCCATGATGTTTTCCTGCACCGCCGAGCAAGTGATAATTACAAATATGTATATAAATCCGAAAATACGGATTTAGTAGTAAATGCCCACACCCAGGATTGGAAACATGGACCGTCGGGTCATAGGTATAATAAATATAATAGCGGTTGTATAACCACTGGGCTATCACTGCTCTACATAACTATGAGCTAACACTTGCTCATGATGTTCGAGAGAAATACTGTTGATTTATGCAGTTGATTGAAACAAAATATTAATGTATATATTTTAAGAAAATTATATATATATGGATAAATATAATTGCAACTCTTTGCATCGTATCTCCATAATGGTTGATGAAAAGCAAAAATGCTTGTAGTGCCATTGGCGAACAATTTATGATTTTCAAGTTCTGTACCTCGAGTTACGTATTTAGCAAAATATAAGTTAATTGAAATAAGTCTAATTTCGTGAACTTGGAATATTTTAGGACGCAGACTCTAGATCATTTGAAAGCCACTTATCTCTCGCTTAGCACGACAAACCAAAAGTTTTAACAAACAACACCGCTCCGACAGTATCAAATAATTTGTACTACAGTAACATAAGCAAAGCAAATTATTCGATCGATGTATGTTATTGTAATTTTCAAATAATATATCATTACTAAAAACAGTTTACTAAACATATATTTTTTTATTATTATATTTATTTAATTGGCTATTATAATGTAAACACTATGCTATCGTTCAGGGTGTAATAATGCCAACATTGATGTACGACAGTGAAACATGGATGTGGCAGAAGAAGCATGAAAGTAAGGTGAACGCCGTAGAAATGAGAGCGCTGAGGAGTATGTGTGGAGTTAAAATAAGAAATTGATAGAGTAAGAAATAGCACGATACGAGAACTATGTGGAATGAAAGATAATATAGTATTGTCTTAGGTTTTCGCGATTGTTACACATTGAATTAAACAATTTTAAACGGAAGTATCGCGTGTTTTATTTATTTTATTGAACCTGACGTTTCGAACGCTTTGCAGCGTCCGTGGTCGCAGGAAGACTAAAGTGATATTTGTCTTACATTAGTTATTCAATTATTACATCTACCGACATGGATGGATTAATTATATATGTTCCGATTCACACAAAAATCGCTCACAGTATCCGAACATTTTTTAGAAGATCCTTGGGTTTGTGACTTGATTATTTTTAGGACTGGATCCCAAGCAGGGTGGTACTTGCCAACCATCTTCTCTATTGAAATTGGGGTGTTTTCTTATTTCAATAGCCTCGCGTAACATTCTCGGCATGTAGCGAATACATGCCGAGAATAATATATATATAAAATTGTTTAATTCAGATAATAAAGTGACAAAAATTGAAAAGGGTATGAGATGGTTTGGTCATTTTGAAAGAATGAACAATAAAAGAGTTACGAAGTTAGTGAATGAATGGTGTGAGTGAATGGTGATATCGGTAGGGGCCGCCCTAGACAACATACATATAAATTAAATTGATGATGAAATGAATGAAAAAGCGCCAAATTAAAAGCGCTCAAAACCAAAGAGCATGCATGAGTGAGGAAGAAGGGACAGAGGTATGTTTGGATCGATGCACCTGGCGTTCTATAGTCTCTGCGTACCCAATGGGAGACAGGCGTGATGTTATGTATGTATGTATGAAAATACTTGTATTTATAAATATTGCTTACTTTATAGTGTAATTCGAGTTTTGTGAAAAACTTACTGGATTATTTGGATTATTATTTTATGTTCAGGTACTAACACCTCAACAAGTAGACGAACTCACGTCAATATTGGAACCTATCAAGGATTTGCAAAGCGCTGTACTGGAGTTGAATGACGCACTTAGACTCGATGTGCCCGAAATTGATGCTTCAAAAGGTACACACTCATTCAAAATATTGTTTTCAAATATTTAAACTCATTTCCCCCACCTATTTGTGATTTGAATCCGCGGTCGCTCGACTACCGATCGAGTGCTCTTCCATGCCATTTCCCGTTGTATGGCAATTGTATGACTTAATCTATCTGATAATATTACTAAGTGGCATAACCGTCAATCGTTACAGATGGGATTCAGTAATCTTTTGGTAACACAAACATCAATACATAAAATAATCCTCCATTTCTTGCATTGTTTTTTTGGTTATTGGTATATACTTTTGGAAATTAAACCTATTTTTTCTTGCAATAATAAAAGGAAATATCCCTGACATGTAAAAAATCAATAATATGACTTTTAATTTACATAAAAGTTGCCTAAATCAGTAACGAACTATTAATTTCTTTTTTACATCTATTTTGTTAAAATTAACATTCTTATAAATGTGTTGCAACAAATTTATAAGAAGCTTGAAGACTGGTGTATTTATTTATAGGCGATGACGATGAACACAGCGACTATGACACTTTGTTTGCAAGTGATTTGGGAGTGTCCATAGTCACAGAGTCGATACGTCAAATGGCTGAAATGAGGTAAGTAACAACATAGTCGGTATGGTATTTTTATACTGGTTCACAAAACACCCGCAGATTTGATCGATGCTGATTATAAAAATATGCCGTGAGCAATACTAGTAGTTGAGATTACATGGAGTAGTAGAGTAATTTATAATAACCCATATAAAAGTTCAACAACAATTTGGGTCACAAGTACAATGAATATAATTCAGTATAATCAATAAAATCGTATTAGCACGATTTAAAAATAATATGAAAGGACCGTCCTCAGTGCTTCCGCAATTATTTAATTTCATTTACTACAATAGGTTTCATTTACTACAATAGGCTTTGTTTGTGTTTGCAGGTCTCGCGTGGTACGTGGTGCAGTGGCGGCGTTGGGAGCGGCGCACGGTGCTGGCGGCGTGCCTGGTGCCGGTCATTGTGCAGTGCACTGGCAGGCTTACCGTGCATTGCTGTGGCTGCGCGCTGCCGCGCTGCGTACCCAGCCCACGTCAGTATACCAGCTCTAAACTTAACAGTCAAGATATAACTCTGTAACATGGTATCCACTCCATATACCGACCTTTAATTCGATTCAGTAATTTGACAGCACCAAATGTCAAACCACTAAATAATGTTAAATATAAAAATGGCTAGTGTTTAGGTAAGTGAATGATTGTTTCATTCAAATAATTGTTCATTCTTGATTTGTTCAATTTTATTACACATAGGCTACTTCATTGTACTTCCTAATCCGGGAAAGAACCTGAATTTCATCCTTTATAGCACGCGAGTGATTAAGATTTGAGATTGACTACAAAAAGAAATGGTAAATACCGTTAATTATCATAACCTACACAAAAAGACGATAAAGTATGTACAATAATATAAAAATATTGCGCAGTTAATTAAAGTGACCTGCAGAGGTATTCACATTGATATGGAAAATTATTATTATAATAATATGAATAAAAAAGTATTTACATGAAATCGGAATAGGTTTCCAGTGAAATTGTTTTTTCATAAGCATTGACACGGAACGTTATATTCGTAACGAATGGAAATCTTTAGTATGCAATTAGAATACTCGAAAATTACAACTTCGGCCCGAAACAATTCCTTCTTTTTCGTTCGTAAAATTACGCCATGTTGACTCGAAATATTCTCTCGAGCTTGTAGGGCCGCGAAAATTTCCCCCTACGCATATTTGTTATCTGTAAATTACAAAAATTAAGTAAATTTAACGAATAACATAGGATAGGATGATGCCTGTGTTCGTGATATCTCAAATGGCTATGGAGACCCAGATTTCACGTTCATGTATGGGATTATTTTCAGGATAGTATTTCTTAACTAATAGTGTGAACCAGTGGCGAAGGGTGGATATTTTCAGAAGGGAAGCCAGAGTATAAGAAGTCCACTCACCAAATGCTGCCCGCTCCATGATGCAAAAATATAGGCCCCGCCTTCATCATACATGGAAGTTGTTTATATACGAGTAAGCTGCGAGTAACAGTGTCTTTCAAGTATGATAATGGTGGTTTTGTAAAAAAGCCTTTTGAGTTAAAGCAGTATGTGTACATGCGTTCTTAAGTCTTGATAAATGCTTGGTTACTTTGAAAAATATTTCGAACCCTATTAGTAAAAAATCAAATTGAAAAGTTAACAAAAGACACGATGACTATAAAAAAAATGACCATCTACGACCACTACGACGACCTAGGACTTATTTATATTCTAAAGTAATTCGTCTGTTCTTTTTAACAAAATAAGATAAAACACTGTTGTAAAAATAGTTTTGAAAACGAGGTTTCCTTTGACAGCAAATAATCTGTTAAGACAACAGTTTCATGAATTAATGCCATAACGAACCAACGAACGACTACATGATGGTCGGCACAACACAAATTAAAACAACTCACTCACCACACTTCAGCACTAAAAACAAATAAAATTCGACAAGAAATTGACAAAAAACAAATTCAACAAAACTAAAGTTTCGTGCTACACACTCATACGCCCTATCCGCCATGTATAAAATCCAGGCAAATAAAATGTATTACGCGCCTGTCTCGATTTTATGCCGCTAAAATCATTCATAATTTAGAATCATTACAAAAATACTGCCAAATAAAATATGTATATTACTCGCCAGAAACAGTTTTAAGGCGCTACTTAGCGCTACATTCATTCATTATTTAGAATCTTTATAGGTACTATTACTTCATAAATGATCTTTCACGCTTACACTTGCACGTTGCTAATTACCATACTCTGTCACAAGCCGGTATTCACCGAGTTATTTCGTGTATTGTTTTCGCGTGCTAAAACGAGACGGAACGAGTAGCAGTAATAGGAGTCAGTTCATAGAAACGAAAGGAATAGATGCTCTGTATGAGATATTGTAGTATGAAGAAGTAACCCGGTATTTTTCGGCTTGCAATTTAACAATTGCTATTTAAATTTTTTAAGGCGTTTAGTCAATTCAAACTATTCAAAGTGAGTGAATAATATAACAAATGTCGTTGGCCCATAGATTAGACTTTTCGTATGGGAAGCCGATGGGAATCGGGTTATATGGACTCTTCGCCACTGGTGTGAACTTATATGTAATGAAAAAATACAAATATGACACGTGTATGATCTTTTTGGTATCTATATTTAAAAAAGTTCATAATAACTTTATAAAAGTTACTCCCGTTTTAAGTTTAAATACCATTGAAACTTTAGGATTGGGTCTGGGAATCTATCCCGAGTATTTTTCAACAGAGTTCCTAAAGCTAAAGTAGGTAAAATTAAGAAAATTTTGAAACAATTATAAATTTAAGACTTATTCTGTGTGGGCTAAGACTCTTTGCCCTTAATCTCTGGGGTAAAAGGACTAAAAAATAACTTATTTGAAGGGAAAGTTGTTAAGGTTATAGCTTAAATAGTCGTTTTCTTGACGAAAAGATAAATTGAAGCTAAAATATAATTGAAATTAAAATATAATTCGGCATGCGCGGCGGGGTTACAGTATAATTTATATAACAAAAAATAATACGTTACCTATGTTCTACCCTACCACATGTCATCCACTGCCCTATACTAAAATATAATGGTATATTTTATATTCAATAATCGCATACAATTTTACATTAAATTAATTTTAAATACCTGAATTAATTACAAACATTTTATTCACTTTTAAATTATTTTTTAATAAACGCACTTTGCTTATGAAACTCGGTCAAATATGTGCAATGCCGTGCAAGGCTCGGCAAACGGTAGAGACCGAGGTCTCAAACAAATTCGCAAACTCAGCAGTCGACGAGAAGCCATTGTTATCAAATTGTCGACATATAAATCTCTGTGACTCGTTGATAAGACGGGTACGACTACTCGCTCTCTCGGTCTCGAGTCGCTCATTACCTCGGTCGAGCATTACCTTCATCTTCGTGACGAGTCACCCAACGTTTAACGGTGATCCACTAAAACTAAATTAACTTAAACTTGTTGTAGATTACTAATCAAAAAGGCTATACGTTAATCACTACATAGCTACAAGACACAATTTATTATTATTTTTTATTTATTTATTTATTATAAATTATTATCATCAATGTATTATATACACCAAAACATTGATACAAACACGAAAATACTTACAGTAAATATCACATATTATTCAATGCAGTAATGCGTGTTCTATCTTGCATACTGATAATATTAGCCTGCATATTTGAAAGAGAGCATTAATAATTACAATCGAAGACAGGCAACCACTCTCGCTAGCGAACTAGTAATGAAAAATTTAAAATGTCTTCGTGTAGTGACCTAACCTACTTAACTCTTTTTCATATTTTTGCTTACCCACTAAGTGAGAATAGTATTACTTCTTACTACCCTCTACTCAAGAGTACTGCGGCTTTTATCTCGTCTCAGCTAACAGGTTACTGTTGACTGTTCGGTGACACGACGGTTTAGTTTTATATTAAATAATATGAGCTGAATCGGTGAAATTACAGACGTTATTCATTTATTGCTGTGTAGATAGAATATAGCTATCTCTGTCAATACTGTATCTGATTGGTTAATTTCTCGGTAACGTAATATAATGAATGACTGTTTTGTTATTTATGCAAGTGTGTGCGTCCCAACCGGCCACCGGCGCATACAGAGGAATTCTTACAGTCGTTCTATATGGACTTTTGTCGTTGACCGTACGTGGGTGAACAGTATATGTTGTATTCAAAAACTATACATACTTATATACGGCATACTTTATATACTGTTACGTGTCCCATATTATTAAATAGGAGGATAATGTTTGCTAACTCGACAAAATGATTGATAACTTCACAGACAGTTTTATTATAAGAGTAGACAATGACGGGGATTCTAATGATACAGGCGAATAAAAATAATTGAGATAGGTTGAATTATTTCGAATAAATCTCACCATAGAAAATTAAATACTATTAAATTGTAAACTCATTCATTCATTTGTCCCCGTCATTACCTTTTTTCGCTCAAAAGTGGTAACACATCAAATGTCATTTTAGTGAATCGAATTAAAAGTCGTACTCTAGCAAACATGTCGTTCTGCTTACATTAGTTCTAAAATAGGGGTATTCTATCTGTGATTAGGAGTGCGAGCTCGGCGGAAGCATTTCGTCTGAAATTGAGCGCACTGGGTGCGGAGCCGGCGCCGGTCGCATCTGGTGCGGGTGCCGTCGCGACGGCGGGCGGTGCGGTAGCGGCGTATGCTCGAGGCGCGGGCGGCCGGCGGGCGCGCCGACACTTGTCAGCGGCCGCCGCACCACTGCACTGGCACGGGGCGTTGCCGCTCTTCACATACCATTTAGCACATCAACTGTATCCTTTTTGACAATTAAAAGGCATATCTGTTTTAAATCATTTAAAAACAAGAGGTTCTATATTTGTAGCGTATGTTTTTTTTTATGTTCACTGTTATCTCAAAAAAAAAGCTGAAAACAAATTGAATATTTTAATATCTGTTTTGTGTATCTTTGTTTTGTATACGATCTGATTTTGATATCCTTGAATTTACAGTGTGTCGGGTTTCTAATGATCCAAATGAAATGAAAATAAAGAATATCCGAAACACCCCATGTATGTTCCGCGAGAATGTGTAAAGATTTTTAGTAGAGAAATTAGTTTTTCGTTTTCATCTATCGTCGCTAAAAATTTTTTTTCGTGTTATCGCCATCATTTAGAATATGGCCAACTACCGTAGCTTTCATAATATTACGGCAGCTGGTTTATATTTTGATTTGGACGATATTATACACACACTTTATGTTTTTGCTATAAAAAGAAAAACCTACATGTTAACCAAGATAAGTGTTCGTAAATGTGTTGGAGTTGTTACTAAACAAATCGGCATGCATGCACGTAAGAATGTTTTTTGCCAGTAATTTAACACATGTCATTTGTTTCTAAGTCTTGTTGTCATTTGTTTCAACAAAAGTACAAAGTTTTGGAACATTCTGTACTGCCCACCGCTGCAGATAAATATAGCAAGAGACAAATTTCAATTACATCACGTTGCATATTCAGCGGTAAACAATGATACCATGGATAAGGCATATGGTTAGGTAGTAAACTATATATTAATAATGCATTGGAGTGTTAAAATATATGCATATAAGTAGTATTATGCCTCTGCTCAATCGTAATTTTGATTTTGTAACTATGATTTCCTGAATCGAGATAACACAGATGGGCAGTTAGTGGAGGCTTCGAGTTTGGGTGGTGGTTAGCGACGATAAACCAGCCCCGGCTGGTACAGAACTACGTCGCGATGTTGGAACCCTGGTGCGAATGGAATGCCTGCTCACGTAAGAACATCTTCACTTTAACATGTAACACCTTGTACATACAAATACTGGGAAAATTGTAGTTAAAATACCTACCTAGGTTAAAGACTAAAATATATTCAAATTAATAAATATATTTACGCTAACTTGCACTAAAATATTAAACTTACACGTGGAACATTTCACATTTCCGGGCTCCCAAAATATCACATAAACAAAACCGTTTGAAATCTAATCTAAACGACAAAAAGGGATTTTCATATTACTCTTGGGGCGATTTATTTCCAAATAGAAAATACTAAACAGTTTTCAAATCCGTTTTGAGTTATAGTTTTCCGAAGCTATGTGAATCAGGACGCACATATGATATTATTGCATTGTCGTCCGACATACAAATGTGTACAAAGTTAAGCTCAATCGAACAATAAATGGAAGTTAATCAAATATTACTAGCAAAATTGAATCCATCAAGCTTATTTAGCCAGGGAACTTTATTTAAATTCCTTTATATTAATAAGGAAAGTTAAAAAAAATTAAGTCTTGCTGACAAGTTTAATAGTAGTTTGTACAATAGCTAAGGTCTAAGGTCTCTGCCTTCCCAGTTCAAAAATGTAATAAAATTATATGACCAATACATCACGCCATTCGTATTCTCTGTTTATTTTACCTTCCAAAATATGTTTGTCCATGTCATATCATTGTCGCTAATGATGATGATGATAATGAGGGATATAAAAATAATACAAGTCTTTAAATCTTAGTACAAGTGTGTAAGGTTCAGTTTACAATGCATGCAAGAGAGGTACTTCCTTTCAATTGCTTTCATTGATCAAATAGCCTTTTTTAAGTCATATTGATGAGACGTTACGGTTTATGTTACAATGACACTTAATAACAAGAAATATACTACAAAATATAAACACGCATATGTCGATTAAGTCTATTGCGGACAATAATTTGCTTAAATTTTCTTAGCGATTGTATATCTAGCATATTAGTGATCGATGAGTCTACTGGTGTTCATGAAGGACTGCCACTAGACTACAATTACTTGTAATGATTTCCTTAACATGAGCAATAGAACTTTCAATATTAATATTTATCTTACATATTTTCTATAGATTTTTTATAAGCACTATATAAACCTCAGAGAATATGCAAATTGCCTGACTCGTATTAGTCAAACTTTCCAAACCAACTGCATTTGTTAATTTTATTGGCCTCTACTATAAAGAAGATACTAATAAAGCCCAAGGGTTTTCGAACTATAGCCAACGTGAAGCTCACAAAATGATTATATTATGTCTTGTTATGCACCTTAGAAAATATGTATGGTGTAAGCAAAGTAAGTACAGTGCGCGGGCGAAGCTCAAGTAAATTTTAACGCAAGATTCGTGTAGTGTTGTCGACTTTGTATTTAATATAAATTATAAAGTGCATAAACATAAAACATCATATACAATTTTATACAATACAATACTGTATATGCTTCCACTATCAGTTAGTTCAATGAACTAACGCTGGCCAGAACATACCTATTATGAACATACTATTTTAAGCAAACTTCTGTCTTTTAAAAACCATTCTCTTTTACATGAAGGTATACACAACAGACAACAGTGACATTTTATTATCGTAACCGAAAGTTCTTTTTTCGACCATGGTAATAGGATAACGTATGACAAGTTTATTAACGATATATTATTTAAAGAATAAAATTAAACAGCTAAGTGTTAAAATAAAGTCATCTGTAAATAAACATACGCAGCTGCACATTCGATCGATATATGCATATGGCATAATAAAACGAGCAACTTAAGATGACGACAGATTTTTTATCTTCGGGGTTACCTCTCTATTGCCTCATTCAAATAAATTAAGTTAAAGACTATTTTGACTATATTGCGTAGGCCAGTTCATTTTGGGACTATCGCTGCTGGACATGGAGGACGCAGAGAGTGCGTACGCGGCGTTCTGCAAGGCGGCCAAAGGCGTCGGCACCGAGCCCTTCCTGCGGCAGTTGGTGGCCGCTCCAGACGCGCGCCTTACGCACCATCAGGCCCTCGTACTCTATTATATGAAGGTATCCTTTATCTACCATTATTTTGAAAGCGGCCGAGGGCGTCTGCACGCCATCCTACAGCGGTTGGTGGTGGTGTAATTTAAATTTCTATATCATAAAAAAATGTTAACTCTTTAATATTAACCTCAAAAAGACTTAAGAACAACATACAACATAATTATATAGTCGCAATGTTTCACTATCTTCACTATCAACAAGTGGATAATTAGTTAATATAAATCTTTATAAACTCAGGAAATGGAGATGTTCGACTCGACGACTTTGTTCTAAACGTATTTCTATTGACAATGCGGTTATTGCAGTGGAAACAGTTAGTGCAGAATTAAAATAATACGCTTAAAGCGAGGATCTAAAATTTTTGTTTTAGCAAGATGTAAATGTCGCTCTAGTGGTTCTAGTTGGGCAAAAACCAAGTTAATATTTTATTTAAAAAAATTGAAATTTATTCCAAATTATTAAAACAGTTTGTAAGGTACAATTCTAGAATTATTGTGGTCAGACGAGCACTTTTTTCAAAGTTAATCTTTGATTATTTACCTGATTTTTAAATTAGTAACCATTAAAAATTAATTCTCTAGTAAATGAAACAAATATGAAAAATTAATGAAGTTGTATATTTATAATCTATTTTAAGGTGAATAATTTTAAAGTAACAGGCGTTAATTACTGGTAGGTATTAATTTTTATTTAAATATTATTTGCGGCTTCGATTAGACATGCTACATACACGCATAATGCGTACGGATAATGACCTCGCTCATACTCACAGCGGCATTACAATTAGGTCTAGAGGATGTTTGGCGCCTTGGATCGGTCTGTCTGTTTGTAAAACGTTTTAAAATAGTTGTCTGGCTAACATATATAAAAATGAAGCATCAGAATATAAGTGATATGAATGAATTTTTTTTGAGAACTTTAAAGCGTCTGTAAGGTAATACTGCCGACCGGAAGTGTCTGGGAGTATTGATTACTGATTTTTAACGATATTGTGTAACATATATGTAAAAATCTGCTATCAGAATTTAAGTTAGGTGAGTAGTGTTTTTATGTACCTTGCTTACCTGATACCTGGAAAATGGCCGTCAGGCCAAGGTAGCTCGATAGTCATACGATCATAGTACACACTAACACTACTCAAACTTGCACATTTTGTTCATCAGAAAATAAGTGACGTCTGGCGGCCCTGGGATCTTCATCTAAATACTTGTGAAATAAAATTAGTGTATAACTATTATTAGTGTATAATTAAGCATATTTAATTTAACATTTTTCTGACTGGAAAATGAGAGCGGCCTCGCAAGGCTGGTGTCGCCCACGTCCACGTATCGTCTTGCGCCGCTACTAAAAAAAAAAAACGAAACTATACACCTCCTTTTTGATCTAATGAGTAAAAACAACGTAACTTGTAAAAAAGTTTATAATTATACAGTTATAATAATAGATCGTTGTTATTGTTTACATAATTAAGATTTTTTCTCCAGGTGATAAAGCTATTTGAAATCCACGATGCTGGCGCTTGTGTGGTGCGCATCGCCGAAACTGCGATAAGTATCGCAGATAAAGGCGATCCAAATTTGGTAAGTGTCAATTAAATCCTCTACTTTGTTACTTATTTTGACTCTTTACATTTGTTTACAGACATTATCTTCTTAGCGTTATCCCTTCTTCTAATTAAGTTAAACTGAAGATTGGCGGTGTTCGCTACCTAAACCTAAGTATTTGAATAAGATACTGATTTTCACATGAAGCGATGGCTGTTTGACCTCCACAACCCAGATAAAAGCTCTTGGATGTGCTCAAGGTGCGTTAGTGTATGGTATGTACCGCCCACATCTGAATTTCAACCAGGACAGGTCGGCTTATAGCTGGTTGCAGACTCTGAAGTACAAAATGTATGTATGTATATCTTCACGCCAAGTCCTTTGCGGGGTAGTCAGAGATAACCGAACGCAATAAGACGCGTTCCTTACACACTTCACTCGCTTCTTTAGTATTCATAGCATTTTTCATGCACGCTCGGCGGTTCCTAGGGCTTGTAAGTATGAAATTTTCAAGAGAGGTAGGATCCACCAGGAGGTCGTGCTGTGCTACGCCTTCACAAATTTTATTTACTGAATTGGTGGGCGATAGCATGACATCTTGCTCTAAATTATCCGTCTGGGGACCTTACCACCTCCACCTTACAGAAGCCCGCAGCTGGACCACAACAATCCTTGTTACTCCGGGAGGATTGTTGTGTTCCAGCGCGTGAGTAAGGTCACCAGCTTATGCGGATGTCGAACCGCCACTAGAGTGTGGGCGCGGCAGGTTGGCGCGGCGGTCAGGGAGACCCTGTGAAACAGTTGACCGCTGGCCGCCCGCAGGTTATTAGGGTTCCCGAACTCGGGGATCAAGCCCGCCGCGCTAGCAAACCGCTGAACCCGCACTGTACTGTGGTGAAAGACATCACGCTTTTGTCCTTGAGCTGCCCGTTCACTGAATTCTCATATTTTACCTCAACTAATATGGCAAAAGAGAAAAAGAAAAATGGTTTCCCTGAGGTCACCCCCTGCAATTAAACACATTTGAACAACACATGTGGACTTTTGCAACATCAGGGGGTTACACTCGAACATCAACGCGGTCCATCACCATCTTGAGACCACTCGGTCGAACATTCTTTTCCTCACGGAGACAAATATCCTCACCGGTCGACACATCTTACTTACATTATTCCGGATATAAACTAGAGAACTTATTTGTTCGTCGTGCCGGGATATGTATGTTCGTTCGGGAGCATATTTGTTGTCGCCGCGTACACAGTCTTGAAGACAGGGACCTGTCGGTTTTTTGGGTGCGCGTGGATCATGGCGGCCACACTCGGATCTACGCGTGCCTTTACAGGTCCCATAGCGGTAACACAGGCACAACTCGTATATTCGAGCACCTGCAAATGACGATTGACAGAGAACAATATCCCTCCGCGGAGTTAGTGATTTTGGGAGACTTTAATGCCCACTATGCCGAGTGGCTTGGCTCTTGGTGCACTGACTACGCGGGGAGATCTGAATTTGCTCTGGCCCATGTTTTCTCAACTTGTTTATTCTCCCACGAGAATACCAGATATAGAGAGCCATGCAAGCTCTGTGCTATGCTATATGGATCTTCTACTAACTACACGTCTGGATGAATATAATATCTCAGTGGATGCGCCGCTTGACTCGTCGGACCACTGTCTCATTCGGACCCAAGTGCCCTGCACCAGACGCGACCCATCTCGGCCTGCCGCATGGCGTCGTGTATGGCACTATAGGTCAGCAGACTAGGATGGGTTGCGAGAATTCTATGCATCATACCTGTGGAGGCTGCTGTGTTTCAAATCAGAGGATATCGAATCCTGTGCCAACGCAGTGGCTACGGCGATATTGGATGGCTTGGAATGCCTCGTTCTCAATCGACTAGTGGCTACTGCGGGGCTAAAAAGCGACCGTGGTTTAATCGGCTTGCACCACGGCGCGTGCTAAGGGAGATCCAGATGTCGCTGTTTTGAAACGCAAACTGAATGCTGCCTTGAGATCGAGTAAGCGATTGCTAGAGCAAATTTCGATTTCGTCGACAGAGTTGGCGAGCGGCTAGCAAGCCTTCCCTCTGGGAGCCGTGCTTCCTGGGCGCTGGCTAAAGCTGCCGAGAGAAATTTTGTGAAACGTCTATGCCGCCATTGCAGAAACCGGATGGCAGTCTGATCTATAGTGCTAAGGAGAAAACCGATTTACTCGGCAATCTCTTTGCCTCTAACTCGACTTTGAATGACGGGGGAGCTGTGCCACCTATCATCCCCAGATGCCGTAGCTCATTACGGGATATATCAATTAGAACATTAATTTCACTTCGCAAAAGTTGCTTAAGACTAACATTTAGCATAACTGTAAATAAACTCCTTCATACTTCTGTCACTGCTATACATATATTATTCAGGTCGTGCTAAGATCCCTCGTTCCCTTGTAGAGGAAAGCCGCGACAAACTTGTGCCTGTGTGGTGTGTGGGTGGCTTAACTTGGTAGAATTTAACCCCAAGAAAACACAAGTTTGTGCTTTCACCGCTAAGAAAACCCCATTTGCTGTGATTCGTAAATTCCAGAACACACCTCTTGCCATCACCAACAGCATTATGATGTTTGGTGTCGAGATCTCCAGTGACGTTCAATATAGAATTCACCTAGAGGAAAAGATCACGCTGGCGTCCATAAAACCCAAGTTTTCTCAAGTACTCAACAGAGCAAAGCAGTACTTCAGTGCGGGGTAAAGACTTATGTTATATAAGTCTCAAGTCAGACCGCATATGGAGTACTGCAGTTACCTTTAGGCGGGAGCACCTGGATACCAGCTTAGACCCGTTCCGTGTGACTCCGTTCAGACACGAGCTGTGAGAATTGTAGACGATCCTAAGCTTACACACAGAATTGAACTCTTAAGTTTAAGGAGATATTTTGCTTCCCTTTGTGTGTTCTACCGATTGTACAACGGGTTGTGTTCCGAAGAATTGTTTGATATGATGCCGATTGCTGCTTTTATAACCGCACCGCTTGCCGACGGCGGGAAGTTCACCCTCACATGCTGGAATCGCAATAGTCGCACTGTTCGGTTCCAGAGAAGATTTCTTCCGAGAACTCTCAAGTTGTGGAAAGGTTTTCCCAAGGGACTACAGCATGGTGCTGTTCAAGAAAGGCGCCAAGAGGTTTTTAGAGGGTCGGCAACGCATAAGTGACACCCGAGGTGTTGCAAATGTCCATAGGCTACGGTGACTGTTTACCATCAGGTAGATTGTATGTTTGTGCACTAAGGTGGCTTAGTGGTATAAAAAAAAATATATAATATTTGTACTGTGAATGAGATAATGTTGTAATTAAACTGCGAATACTATGTTGCTACTAGTTTGGGTGTACGAAACTATCGTAGTGTTTCACTAAGGTTCGGAATCTAATCAAGCTCATATTGTCTATGATGGAATGAAATAAAAATCTGTCATCTCTTTGTATGCGTTATTAATGAATGAACTTATGGGTTGTATTACATTTGTATAACCACAGTGAAAAAATGCAATTTAATATGCAAATTATATATTTGTCTCATTTTTAAATGGAAAGTTTTCAATTGGGGTTTTCCCTCTTTGTTTTTAAATAGCTCTAATTTACGATAACAATTACCGATTCATCTCTTTCTGCAAGTAAAAGGGAGACCATTTTCTTGCCTGCCGCTTTTACTTGGTTTTAAAAAGAGGCAAAACCTTAAATTTAGCAATGTATGTTAATCGTTATTAACGGTAGTTGTGTTCGACAGCCGATGTTCCAATGGTTGGTGTTCAAGTGGCACTTGTCGTGCGGGCGTGTACAGCGCGCTCTCGGTGCCGCCGCTGCCAATCCCGCGCCGGCTGCACGTGCTGCCGCCGCCGCCGCTCTGCTCACCACGCTCGGTTAGTACATCAATTTATCACGATGTAGGAAGTGTCAGTATGCCGAAGGACATACACTGCTGGACATAGGCTAGCGATCTGTCTTAAACTTCAATACGGTCAAGTCACTTTCACATCGATCTGTCCTGTGTTACTTGCATCCATCGATTCCCTGCAATCTTCAGCAGATCATCTATCTACCGGGTATGGGTCCCTTCTACGCTGCGTTTTCCAATTTGTGATCGCCTATTCAGGAGCCTTCTATTTTATTTTCTTCTTTCTAACATTCCGTCACAACGGCCATCGGTTCTTCGAGCTGAGTCCTACCCACTGCCACTTCACCTTACTGATTCATATAACCGCATCGGAAACTCTACTACGGATGTACTCATTCCTAAATCTGTATTGCAGAGAAACTCCTAGCATGGTACTTAGCATGACACTCTCCATCGCACTTTATGCAGCCTTGAGCTTCTATATGAGGCCCATAGTCAAGGACCACGTTTCTATTCCGAGTATCGGTTTTGACGAGCTCGGTGGTGGAACGCGCTGTTACGCTACTTTGACACCAACGCTCGTGGGTTCGATTCCCACACAGTACAAACATTTGTGTGCATGAACATGTCTGTTTGTCTTGGTCTGGGTATTTTCTATGTATAATAAGTATGTATTTACAAAAAAAAATGTATTTACGTATGTTTATCAGTTGTCTAGTACCCATAACACAAGCTTCGCTTACTTTGAGGCTAGATGGCGCTGTGTAATTTGTCCGACAATATTTATATTAGGTATTTATTTATATTCCGTAAGCAATCACTGGCTACTGCGCAGTGGATAAGGAAATGAAATATTGAAGTATTTTGGACGAGATAAAATTTCCTAAAAGCTGCCCGTCTGTAAAATCTTTAGTATAACCATTTTATTTACATGCTGTATGGTAGAAAAGCAGTTTTTGAGCCAGCTTGTGGCCGGCCGATAACAGGTTGTTTTGAAAAAGGAAGCTGGAAGTCATTAAACTTGAGTACAAGACGATTCGTAATTCTCGAAAATAGCTTATACGAGGGTCATTTGAAAAGTTCTTAGCCTAACATACTTAATGAAACCACACGATTTTGAGTTTATTTTTATTTTTCAACATACTCTCCTCCGAGCTCAAAACACTTTTTCCATCGACCCGGTAAGGCTTCGATACCCGTTTTAAAAAAATCTTCGTCTAACTCCTCAAAATAAGCGTCCACGGCGGCTATGACCTCTTCATTTGTAAAAAAATGTTTACCACCTAAAAATTTTTCAGCTTTGGGAACAGATAAAAGTCGGACGGTGCTAAATCCGGTGAATATGGGGGATGAGGTAACAATTCGAAGCCACTTTGATGGATTTCTGCTATGGATTGCACAGAGGTGTGAACGCGCGCATTGTCCTGATGAAACAAGACTTTTCTTCTCAATAAACCTGGACGTTTTTCTTTGATTTCTTCTCTCAAACGACGCAACGGGTTGCAATAGTAATCGGATTTTTTGTTTCACCCTTTTTTAAATAATTCACGAGAATTATACCCTTTGCATCCCAAAAAACGGATGCCATGACTTTGCCCGCCGATAAAACCACCTTTGCCTTCTTTGGGGTGGGCGATCCTGCTCTTTTCCATTGTTTCGACTGTTCTTTTGTCTCGGGTGTATTGTGGTGAATCCAGGTTTCATCCATGTTTATAAATCTTTCAACAAATTCTATTGGGTCAGCTTCATATAACTCTAACAGTCGCGAGAAGTTGTGAGTCGGTTGCGTTTTTGTTTCACTGAAAGCAGTCGCGGTACCCACCGCGCAGACATCTTAGAGAACCCAAGTTCAGTAGTAATTATATGATGTGTTCGCTCAGATGAGATGCCTACAGTCTTAGCTATCTCCTCGACTGTCAATCTTCGACCAGATAAAATTAAATCACAGATTTTTTCTTTGTTTTGATCAGTGGAAGCAGTCGGCCACTACGGGGCTCATCTTGAATGGTCTCACGACCACGTTTAAACTCTGCCACCCAGTTTTTAACAGTCGCATACGAAGGAGTGGACTCACCCAAAGTAGCAGACATGTCTTCATGTATAGCTTTTGGAGTTAAACCTTTCAAATTCAGGTATTTTATCACTGTACGATGTTCAATTTTATCCATTTTCAAAAATAGCTCTGACTTGACTTACGGTATCACGTGTAAACGAACAATGAGTTACTGTGAATAAACTAAACTGTGCATACTTGTTGCTAAATAATGTAACTACAAAATGAGGGTAGTTATAAAAAAAACCAATGACTTTAACCATGTTAGGCTAAGAACTTTTCAAATGACCCTCGTACGTAAGTCACACTATAGGTTTTGCGTAACTTAAAAAAACAATATGTTATAACCAAAATATTATGTTTATTGCTTTTAAAAATACTCTCCTTTACATTTTAAACATTTTTTCATGCGATCGAACCATTTTTTAAAACAGGAGGACCACAGATCTGAAGGCATGTTTTCTACGTGCTGATTGAACGCTATCACTGCCTCTTCGGAGTTGGTAAAAGTGAAACCTCTCATCAAATCTTTGATTTTGGGGAAAATACAGAAATCACAGGGTGCTAGGTCGGGGCTATGCGCAGGATGGATAACGATTTTTACTTTTTCGGAAGTCAAAAATCACTGTTTTGTTGGCCGTGTGTGAAGAAGCGTTGTCATGATGTAGGAGAACGCGGCTTTTTGGTCGTCTTTCGCGAACTTTTTCTGACACCCTGGGTAAACAAATGGTAGAATACCACTCGGCATTAGCACTCTTTTGATCTTTTAAGTGGAATTGAGCAGATGGGACCCGTAGCTGAGAAAAAAAACGCGATCATTTTTTACCAACGTTTCTCGCCTGCCTCACTTTTGTTGGCCTGTTCTCATTTTCAAACACCCATTCACAAGATTGTTGTTTTTTTTCGGGTTCAAAACAATAAATCCAGGTTTCGTCTCCTGTGATAATGTCATAAACAGCATTAGAATGTCCGTGGTCGTACTTCAGTAGCATCTGTGAGCACCATTCCACGCGAGCCCGCTTCTGCTCCGCTGTCAGTTCATGAGGGATCCAACGACAAAGTTTCCGAACTTTCAATTCTTCGTGTAAAATTTTCTGAATTTGGCTCATACCAATCCCCAATAGTTCTCGAATTGTCTCATAGGTAATCCGCGGGTTTTCTTCAATTAGCCGCTTAACAATAGCCACATTATTTACGTTGACGGCAGTTGAAGGCCGCCCTTCACGAAATTCGTCATGTAAAGAAACTCGACCTCTCTCAAATTCAGCAAACCATCGCCTCACGGTTCTCAAAGAAGGTGCTTCTCTCCCAAAAGCATTTTAAAGACGAGCAGCACAGTCTTGCGGAGAGAGAGAACTTTTAAAATCATAAAAAATCATCGCACTAAAATCTTTTCGACTCAATTGCATTTTCGTTGCGTACGTAGAACTTTGATGTGTGATAAAAAACAATTGACAAATGATTTCCTGCCAATTGTTTTTTTTTATTACTAAGTAGGTTGCAACGTTTCAAAAATATAACATTCGAAATTCAAATAGTTCCGATTAACTAGAAGTGAAAAACGTTTAGTGTGCCCCATGTAGGCGTTGCTGGGAAGTGAATGGGTATATAGTTTTTCAATAAGATTTTGTCACCTTTCATGAAAAACAACACTACGTTTCTTCCTTAAAGCTTCTTACTTCTATTTAAAGATTTTTAACCCCTCGAGCGTGTTAGGCCCGTATACGTGCATAAGGCAAAATGGGCTGTAGTGTGCTAGGCTCGTATACGTGCGTAACGGTTTGGCCCACTTTTATTTCATTGGTTCTTCCGTATTATTCGTTTGGCTAGCTTGTAAATGTTTGTACCTTGTCTATGGTTATTTCAGTTTATAATAAGGTCGGTTTTGACCAACCTGTTGCTCCGAAGACCAGTAAAAAAAAATTAAATCAGAGTGAGTCGGTACATTTTTCCGTTTCGCGCCATTTTGATATTGCTGTGTGTGTAATGGATTCCGATAAAAATGTTTGTTATAAATAAACAATCAGTGCTTTTTACATGTAATAAGCTTCAATCTTTTGGAAATTTTGTGTTCTTTCAAGTTATTCTATTACTTTTAGTGAATAACGGGATATTATTCGTGAAAAAACATTCAAAAATAGTGAAGCCGGCATTTCCGACATGTCCGTCGTACGAAATTTATTTGTAAAATGTGTTTATGTTTAATTATTATTAGGAGTGTAATACATATTATCTTGTGGCAAATTTATCCAGGAATCTGTTAGGCACTAGTGTAGCACATCGATGTAGCGGGTATTAATGAATCTATTTTAATAACTTGCACCGATACCGATAGATGGAGCTGTTTTTAATTTAATGTTTTTGATATGAAATATTAGTTAAAAGCTATGTTTAAGAATTAAGAAACATCGGATGGTATTTATCAAATTGATGGGGTAGGCAATGTCTTTTTGCCTATATGGAGTGCACGCAACTGCATCGGAGAGATTAAGTGTCCATAGGTTACTGAAAACTGTATATCCTTAAACAGTATAATTATTTTAAAACGCTCATTGTACGATCCGTCAACACTACTAATTTGGGAAATTTATATCCCCTGTAACTTATACAGTATGTTAAGCCCCCTGTAAACCAAAATGTTGTTTAAGTAAGTATAATATGCAAAAAGACTCGCAACTTACATTCAAAGGAACGTTCTGACGCGATTACGATAAACGTATAAACTAAAGTTGTTAGCGAAATTGTGTTAATAAATATCCAAAATCAGAAAAACGAGATCTACAAGTTTCTCAAAGTGATATTTATTCCTTCATTAGACCCAGTTCTCTTTGTTTAATTACAATTTTCAAGTTGGTATCTCATCTAGTTCTAGAAATACAAGCACTATAAAAATAAGAACTCAAAACAAGTTTCTCTCAATAAGTGTCGGAAACTAAGCATGCCAGCTTTGGTAATGTAAAGTGTGTTTTTTCTTTTGTGAACATGTATTTTGGTGGGCAGCTGGTCGCAAGCAACTGAGCGCGCTGGTGTCGTGCGGCGCGCTGGCCGGCGAGGCTGAGCGGGCCGCTGCACAGAGGGCCAAGCTGCACGACGCGCACTCTCACAACCCCTACTACGACTTCCTCTACGCACTGCACATTTCCAGGCACCATTACCGAAAAGGTTAGTTTTATTGTGCAACCACAGCATTTTTCTTCCAAGCATTATCCTTTCCGAATCCATTAAGATTAGCGGAGTCTTTTTTTTTATATATAAGTTCAGCATAGTGGCTCCGCTTTTACTGATGGTAAGCAAAAAAGGAGCCCAAACGCAACTGCAACTAACAAAAGACTACCCAGTGTCCTGTCAGTTGACGGTGCCATACTGACTCGCAAGATGCTTCTTCACGCTTCGTTTGAAGGATCCCATATTGTAGGAAGGAGGGAATACATGTGCAAAGAAAGCGTTCCATTTTTTAATGGTACGACAAAGATAGGAGTTGCCGAACTTTTTGATACGCTCAACTAATTCCGTGCCGTGTACGGAGCTGGGCGTCCTCTCTTACGTATCTTGCAGACCTTGGTGGCAGTATTGTAGGTTGATTTCAGCGAGTTAATATTCAGATCTTTAAGGTCGTGCCCCCTGATCCAAGCGCGATACGCCGCCTGTTTGTTACTAACAGCTTTGGCGCATTTGCGATTAAACCAAGGGCGTCTCCGGCTTTTGATGACGACATCGGAGTGAGGAATGTAGTATTCCATGCCAACGCCGAACTCGTCAACAATCTCGGTAGCACTCGCCGGACCGTCTTAGAATTTGGCGAAGATACAAATTTTTACATAGACTGTCTGCCGTTAGACTTGCACAACCCAGAGGTAAAACCAGACCTTTTAAGACACACGTCTTTCGAATTGTAATTTCTTGGATCTGCGGGTTTCGTCACGATTTTTTCCTTCACCGCCGAGTAAATGTTAATAACAAATATGTACATAAATCTGAAAATTGAATTTAGTGCTACATGTCCACACCAGGATTCGAACCAGGGCCCGTCGGATCCGTATCCGATGATAAGGTCGGTTCTTTATCCACTAGGCTATGACTGCTTTTTATGCTATTCATATAAAATTTATATTAAGTAATTTATTAATCGATTGTATTTATGTTGTTAGCTGCTGCAGTGATGTACGAGCGTGCGGCGCGGTGTTTGGCAGAGCGAGGCGGCGACGCAGGCGGCGAGGCGGTGGCGGCTGCGCGGCGCCGCTGGCTGGCAGCCGCGCTTACGTGTCTACGGCTGGCGCGGCCTGACCACGCCTTCTTGGCGCGTCCTGACCCCACCGCCTCCGCACCTGACTCCGGCCGCAACCTGCAGGTGAGTGGCGGCCGCATTCACGTATCTTCGGCTGCCAAGCCCTTATCATTTCTTTCGGGCGCTTTCAAATTTACGCACCAGACTTTCGTATATAAAAGATATAAATATAACTAGTCCGGCCGTAAGTTCAGTTACAAATGCATAAGCAATTGTTTTAGGTAGTAATGTAATATTAATAAAACTAATATGTACATATTAGGGGTTAAAGTATGAAATTGCCGATTTATACTAAAAAATAAAAACTCCTTTTTTTTCTAACATGTAATATATTTATTTAATCAAAATATTTAGATTAAACATTATCTATACATTGCTGCTATCTAATCGGAAGCTATTTATGCCTTTGCAATAAAACTCTGGGGATCTAGATATATAACAAACTGTGTGAAAGCATTTTGTACCTCCTGGGATGAAATTTACCTCGTAGAAAATTGTCCAAATCACGAAAAAAAATAGTACTCAGTTGGAGCAAGATCTGGCGAATACGGAGGATGACGTATGGTTTCTAACTGCAGCTCCTGTAGAGTCACGACGGTTTCTCGTGCAGTGTTAGGTCTTGCGTTATCATGGAGCAATAATGATAAAGATGGATTCATGAGTTGTTTCAATCCCAGTTTCGCCATCATTGATCGAAGTTCGGCACAGTAAACATCTGCTGTTATTGCTCGACTAGACCTGAGAAAGCTATAGTGAATGACGCCATGAAGAGACCACCAAACAGTTACCATTACCTTTTTATTGGTAAGCTTTGCTTTTGGGCACTAGGGTCAAACGCTGTACGGCGTTTGACGCCGCAACAGCGTTTGACCTGGAGTCAGCCATTGCATTTTTCGCTTACGGTTATCGTAAAGAATCCACTTTTCGTCACATGTCACAATTCGATCCAATATTGCTTCTTTTCTGTACCGTTCAACAAGGCAACACAAGTTTCAACACGCGTTCCTTTCTTCAGATCAGTGAAATCATGAGGCACCCATTTTTCATATTTTTTTATGTTATTGATTTGATGCAAATGAGTCAATATTGTAAGTAAACTAACGTTAAACCGTGCCGCTAATTCCTGGGTGGATTTTCATCACTAAAGAGGATATTTCTGTACCTTTCACCTGCGTATCGGGACAGAAGACATTTTGATCGATTCACTCTGTTCAATTGATTTAGAGCATATCCTGTGTATCGACGATAAGCGCCGAGCGTTAGGTCTTGTTTCATTATACGCGACAGAGTCCTAGCAGGAATTTTTATTTCTCACGATAAGATTTTTTGTTTGCTAATGGAGGTTCGGCGAATTCTGGCTTTAAAAGCATTAACAGCCTTTGTAGCTCTAACGACACGCGGTCGCCCCGATCTTTTATGTCTTCAACAGAGGAAGTGTTGGTATATCTGTCGATAGTACGATATGCGAACATACTGCCGATACCAAACTTTTGAAGTGGGTATGGAGGCGTCGGTCATATTTAATGACCGACGCCTCCATACCCACTTTGTGCAAGGTAATCACTGCAATTCTATTTTCTTTAACACCCCATTCCATATTGTAACTTATAATAAACACGAAAAAATATGAAAAACGGCGGGAAATCGAAAGCAGTTCTTAACATAATAAACGCGTCCCAAATTCAAATAATTAAAGAGTTGAAAAAAAGAAATTTTCTATGTAGTATTTATGGCCAGACTAGTTATATAAAGATCTTCCGTTTATGAATTTTTTGTATATCTTTTGTAGATCCGTATACATACATCATCAAAAACGATGTAGTGGATTTTGATAAAAGTTTTTCCACGGTACTTAACCATTTAGGGTACGATATTATTTCGAAAACATTTAGGATGGTTGTATAACCGCTCCCCATCAGGCGGACTATATGCTTGAATTCCACCGGTGAAGTATAATATACTTTATTATAATTATTAAATATATTTTATTAGTACAGAACTTCCATTAACATGGCAAAAGTAAACAGTAATTTTATAGATAACATTGTAGATGACAGTTTTTTCAGATTTAATATATACTGCGTGTGCTTTTGTTCATAGAACTAGCGCCACGTGTGTGGTAATACAAATATCTATACATTAAACAGTTACTGTTGTGATTGACGACTATGCTTAAAATCATACTACAATACAAACATGTGTATGCTGCAGAAAAAACATGTTGCATATACGACGTAGTGACGCAAAACGAGCTTGGCGCTGATTATTCTGCTACAACCATAGAACAGCCGGGAAATGTATTTTTTTGTGCAACGTCAGGAGATATTAAAGCATACGACCCACTTGCTTTGATGTGCGCCCCATCTCTTACAATATCCAAACCAAAACAAACACATGTTCATGCACACAAAAGTTTGTTCTGTGAGGGAATCAAACCCACCATTAATAACCCACGAGACTTGGTGTCGAGGCTCTTGGGTTATTAACTACTCTGCCACTAGTTTTGTCCAAATGTTAATAAACTACATAATCAGTATCTATCCAAAATGTTCCAGAGATTCTTATACACGACCCTATCAAATGCTTTCTCAATGTCCACAAAAGCGCAGATGTCCAAAAAAGCGCTCCGGTCCATAGCCAGATGTTTCTCCACGATGTTGCGGAGTAAAAAAAACCACCCTGTGTTTCCCAAAACAATCCATCGGATTTCACCCTCATTCTCCTTTTAATTATTTTTCCATACATTTTAGCTGTTAAGCTGAGTAAACTGATGGCCCTGTAGTTGGCACAGTCCATATGTGAACTCTTTATATAAGGGCACGATGACTGCATGTCTCCAATCGGTTGCAACCCTTTCGGTTCTCCAGCATAATTTGCTCAACAACCAGAAGGCGTCCCTAACGTAGGTGTCACGTAGTTTGATCATCTCAGCTGGAACCATATAGATTCCCGCTGACTTTCCATTTTTCAAACTTGGTATCGACCATTCAATTTCATCTATGTTAATGTCTTCATGGTACGCTGGCACTGCCGAGGCAGTCACAAACTCATTCACAGTGCCGGCATCTTGGACATAATCATACATTTTTCAAAAATATTCACTCCACCGTTCTAACACTTCCTGAGTGTTAGCAAGAATGCCACCAGGTTTACATTTTATCTTGTCCATTCTAGATGCTGACGAACCACTTCGAGACTTCTTTACCACTCTCCAGAAGAGTTTGATATTAGCCTCGAAGTTCTTCGTGAGTTCTCTTCCTCATTCATAAGTAGTCTTTCACGCTTCTATTTCACTAAAGCTTTGGCTTCATTTTTGCATCGACGGTATATTTGTTTCTTCTTCTCTTTCATACCATCAAACTTTCTCTGATGTAAAGATGATAAGTAATCCAGCCACGTTTTCCTCTTTTTTTTTCCACGGAGGATTCAACCTCCGTATCCCACCAGGCACCTCCTCTCAGTGTTGTACGTCTCTTTGCGCACCTACATGCTTTTTTACGCTCTGGCCACCATACTTTCTTTCAGAACTTTCCAATTTTCGTGTACATCTGAGTCGGAAAGACTCACGTTTGCAAGTCTTTCACTGACTAGACGTACACACGTACTCCTTACACTTTCATTATCCAGTTTTTCACTTCTTATTCTTTCATGATCTCCGAAAGCAATACGCACTCGCCAGTGCTTCCACTTCTTGAAAAAGGCCCACAAACCGGCTTATCACTAGATAGTGGTCCGTTTCAAGAGTGGGACCTCTGACGGCTCTTGTATCCAATAACGACTTTCGGAGACGTCCATCTATCAAACTCAAATCAATCACACTTTTCTGTTCATTCCGTGTCCATGTGTACGTGTGAATTCCACAAGGAGGTTTCGTTCCATACATACGTCTAAAAGTAACTTACCAGCATCGTTCTCTTCGCTCGTTCGCAGCAAACTCAAGTATTCATCATGAGTTTGCTGCGAACAAATGCATTATGAAGCGATTAGATAGCAGGGATACTTCATCTTTCCAGGTTATTGGACCTGATGAATTGGCCGCTGAACTGCGTGAAGAAGATCCAGACTCATTGAGTCCCGTCCAACAAGCGTTACTGAGTAAGTAAATCCAAGTTACGCAGAAGTTGCATAACAGTTTACACTGTCCGGTTCTGAAGGAATTTTCTACCGAGGACTCTGAAGTTGGGGAATGAACTCCCTGCCGAGGGTTTCCCTAGAATACAGCATGAGGTTCTTCAAGGCGTGAAGTGATTTTACAGGATCGGCAATACACAGGTGATACTTCTGGAGTTGCAACTGTCCGTAGGCTCCGTACTATTAGGTACGTATGCTTGCTTCATATCTAGGTGGTATAAAAAAAGTTTGTTTTGACGAAGGCAAACATTAATGTTAATTAAATTGTAGGCAAACGTTAATGGAATCTTTTTTTTATGCGACGTCGGGAGGCATACAAGCGTACGGCCCATCTGATGTAAAGCAGTTACCGTAGCCTTAACGCTTGCAATATATTAAGTATCACTTGCGCGATGACTCCTCTGCTGCTTGCACCGCAACTCCTTAGGAGTTGTCTGGTGACCTCACTCACACACAGGAACACAACCTCTAGGGATTTGCCTGCGGTTTTCTGTGAGATGGAGGTACTTCCCTAGACGGGCTGCTTTGATACGCCTTACCTCTCTTAAAACATCTAAACACAGATAAACAGACATGTTCAGGCTCACAAATGTTTGTCTAGTATGGGAATCGAACCCACGAGCGTTGGAATCAAAATCACGTCATTCACGACTGAGCCAAGCTCGTCAATTCACGTGGTATTTTGTGTAAGTAAAATTCAAAAGCAACTTAACCAAACATTCAATATATGTATAACTTCGCGCCAAATCCCTTGCGGGGTAGGCAGAGAGAACCCAACGCCACATGACTCGGTCATTGCACACTTACTTGCTTCTTTGCCTCTTCTCATGCATTCTCGCCGGTTTCTAGGGCTCCTGACATCACCTTCCGATAATACACAACCATTTTGGTGGGTTAGTATCAGTCTTCCTCGGCGCCTACATCCTTCCATTTTCGCATGGTATATCTGTTTCGTCATTCTTTCATCCTGCATTATTTCTACATGTCCGAACCAACGGTGGATGCCTTTTCTTATCTTAACACCGACACTTTCTTTCAGATCAACTCTCTCTCTCTTATGTCGTCATTACGAACGCGCTCAGCGAGCCTTATGCCACAAATTTTGCGTAATGCTCTCATCTCGACCGCATTTATTCTACTTTCATACTCTCTCTGCCATATTCAGCTCTCACTTCCAAAAGTCACCGTTGGGATTAGCACCGCGTTGTATACAGCGAGCAGTACCTTCTGGCTTAGATTTCGGTTGCCTAGAAGTTTACCCAACGCTCCATTCGCGTTATTCCCTATACTCACTCGTCTCTCTACATCTGAGGTGTACCTTCCATTGATAGATATACAATCTCATTCACTTGCTCCAACACTACTTCATCAACCGTAATATTAGTGTTGGTTCTGGTTGTCTCTCTTTGAAATACCATTATATTAATTTTTCGTATTCAATTGTAAGCCTTTCTTCATACAATCAACTTTCATTGTTGTAACTAGTGTTTGCAGTTCGGATCATTCAGTTGACAACTGAGTCACCCATTCGCATTCCCACATTCATATTTCTTATTCCCTGAAGACAACTGTCTAGATACAGGATGAAGCCGACAGCACGCATCCCTGTCTGACACCAATGATAATATCAAACCAGAGCGACAAGCTGCCGTCCACCCGCACGCTTGCCGTACTATCCTCATAAGTGGATTGCACAGCACGAAGCAGGTCAACCACATATCTGGCCAAAATGTTCCAGAGATTCTTTCGCAAGGTCCCAGGAACCGGCGAGCGTGCAATAAAAGAGTTATTAATTCATTGAGGCCCATTATATACTTGTTGCCATAACGCGCATGGCGGAATTCAACCGTCTGGGCCTCAAAAAGTTAAAGAAGCTAGTGAAGTGTGTAAGGACCGCCTCTTATTGCGCTCGGCTGTCTCTGCCTACCCCGCAAGGGATTTGGCGTGAAGTTATATATATATATATATTACACAACCATGTCGAATGTAAAGTGAAGTACTTAACACCTCACGGGAAACCGCAGTCAAATAACCCTTGAGGTTGTTATTCTTCGAATGATTGAGGTTACCGGTAAGCCGTTGGAGTTATGCTAGCAACGAACGTAGTAACACGCGAGCGGTACTTTTTGTATTGCAAGCGTTAATAGGTTACGACAACCGCTTCTACGTCAGGTGGTTCATATATTTCCTCTCTTGACCGTTGCATAAAAAAGTGGAAGAGTTCACCTATCAGCCCTTATGAAGTAATAGGGCCTATCTAATCTATTAAATAAATCACGACAATAATCTTATAAACAGCTATATCTCTATCTGTTATCATTATTTTCAAAGGTGTGTTATCCTAGACCGTACAGAAACAAAAGTCAAAGTACAAGAGACCTGATAATTGTGTCGTTAACGCATAAATCAACGAAATAAATCGATGAAATAAATTAGAGTAATCACAACAAAAAATAAGTATGTTATAAGTATAACACATGCCATGGTGACATAACTAACAATGTAAAAAATCATTCCCATATTTCTGCAGTGAATGATTTTCATTCATTCGAAGGGTTTTTGAGCATACACCGCAACGCTGCTTAATTACGGTTTCGCGCAGGTCAGTGTCTTCGAGCCGCCTGAAGGCCTCTGTCTTTTAAAAAAAAGTGCCATTCGTTCTATTTATAGCATGGGCTCTAAAACTCCTGGAACATTTTAAAGAAATAAATATCCTCACTGTTATTTCTCAGTAATTTTGTGAAAACATAATGTACGCTCGCAAAAATATAAAGTCGTTTTCAAACTTCAGTGTAAATCTTAGAAGTAAAAGTAAGTTGCGTGTGCTGCTTACTAGAACTGGTAGGTTTTTTTCTAGTAAATTTTATTCGGTTCGACAATAAATTGCCTAAAACAGTTCTGTCCTTTCCTGACTGAATGTCTTCATAACTTCATGAGAATCAAAAATACTCTCTGTAAAAAGGCTTATTGTAGAATTGATATATATTTAACTGACAAGTATGTCTAGAAATAATACAGCACGAAATATATTTAATTATAATTTCTCTGTAAATATATCTTTCATTCTACCACTTGACATTATTATTGTACTAATATACGAACATAAATTTGTGTGATGTTGAAAAGAGACCTATAGTAGCAAATTTCTTGGGCATTTCTTATTCGCAAAAAATAATAACTAATTAAATATTTTATTTGCCTGCGATGGCCCTACGGCAAATGAAAGAATTTTTATCTTAACGACTGTCGTCTATCGACAAAAGAAGGGGCCGACGGTGTAACGTGCTCTCTGAACTCGGAGAAGCTCTGCATTGCTTAGCTCGCGTGTTTGATTAGTATTTGAATGACACGCCCAACGACGCCATCGAGCTTCTCACACTAGATTTCATACAAAATCTTAGAGCACCACTGTTTCTTAATTATATTACTAGTATGATTATGTTACATATATAAAGTAATATATTATTAGAGCATGCATGAAGAGGTTGATGAGTGTGGAAGAAGCGAGAGGTGTATGTTTGAATCGGTGCACCTGACGTTCCATAGTCTCTGCCTACCCCTACGGGAGACAGGCGTAACGATGACAGCCGTCATACTTATAGTTTTTATACTTAAAAACTACGAGCCTAATACTAGTCAATTTGTATTAGTTGCGTCATTGAAGTTTCAACCATGTACACTTGAGTCACAGTTTCTAACTTTGTCTGCGAAAAGTCCTAACATCACCAACTACAATGTATTTAGCGTACTCTGTACAACCGTCCCGCTTTACCCTCCCGCTGCAACTGCATCGAAGCAGCAGTAAAATCAAATTATGCAATATATGGTTTTTGTTTCAGAAAATGAAAACATTGATTTTGACAAGTTATATACGTGGCTGAAAGACGCAGATGCTGAAACATTACAAGCGGTCACAAAAAGAATACTCAGTACTGGACAGTTTATGCCACAGTGGTTCCTTGAGAGATACATGGTACGTATACTTTGTTTTAATATCTTTGCTTACCTTCGAATAGTTCGATTTCTATAATTGTAGTTTTTTTTAACCAATGGAAGGCATTGATTACTATTAACCAGCAACACATTAGTGATGTAACCCGGTACACTTGAAAAAAGAACGAGAATCCTTAACTCGTCCTCATCTAGTCATCACCTTCACGGTTCTTTTAATCGTCACAGCATTTTTACACCTCAGACGCAATCTCCAGTCTATTATATTTTGCTGGTTCTAAATTAAAAAGCTAAAACTGACTGAGCTAGCTTTTCATAATTTCTTACGACTTGGACAAACATATACATTTTCACGAATAATGTTATGTACATTATACATTACGTTTAGATTTTTAGCTCAGTAAGTAAATATTATAGAAGCGTAGTAAGTATTAAAAATATTATAAAGTATAGGAACTATAAATAGCAGATTGTTCTTTTCAATTCATTTTTGGAAAAGTATGAAGAAATGTCTTATCAGATCAAGCAAACAAGGAGACAGACAGGCAAAATACTTAACGGTAATCTTTATAAATATGTCTGTCTAATCTATCTATTTTCATCATCGCAGAATGTCTGTTTTCATCAATTGTACAAAAAACGTTCCATTTAGCTTTTATTGTTTAAAAAATCGCCCTGCCTCGTATAGTTGCACAGGTTTATAAGTTTTTGACGAGTTCGATGGCACAGTGGCTAATAACGCTACTTTGACTCCAACGTTCGTGGGTTCGATTCCCACACAAGACAAGCATTTGTGTGCATTAACATGTGTGTTTGTCTTGGTTTGGGTGTTTTTAAGACAGGTGGGGCGGGCGTCAAATAGTCCACCTGGAGAAGTCCTCCAATTCACAGAAAACCGCACCCCAATAACAACTCCCTGGAGCGTTGTTGTGTTCCTGCGCGTGAGTAAGGTCAGCAGTAAGCCCCTGAGGAGTTGCTGTAGCAGAGGTGGCATCGCGCGTTATACGTATTTGAGCGTTCATTGGCTACGTTAACCGCTTTACATCAGTTGAACCGCGTATACTCGTATGCCTCTCGACGTTGTATAAAAAGAAAAATGCAATTGAATCATACACCCAAACATCCCGGATTTAAACTTTACAGTATAAAAACGTATGTGTCATCTGGCTTCTGACTAAAATTCAGAGCTAGCTAATCTAAAATAAATCATGAATATTGGAAATGAATTATCAGTCCTATGCGGTCGCACCAATCTTATAGCGTTCTAGAAAAACATTCTCATTAGAACGCTATAAACTGCATTTTACGATGGTGGCATAATTTGAGGCCAGCGTGATCTTAACTGATTTGCTAGATACACGGCTCAAATTCGCATTCACTTCTTTTCAATTTATTTGCTTAATCGATTGAAGGTTTCTCCATAATTATTAAAGCTAGACGTGGTTAAAGAGAATCAATCTTGGTGTATAATTTTTGGTTCTTGTGGTGATTACATTGATAGATGAACAAACCCATAAAGAAAACGTTGATCTAAAATAACAATATCCATGATACCATAAGATTGCCTATTTAGAATAAAATTTTAAAGTCTTCTATTTGAACTTGTAATATTGTTTTCTTTTAAATTATTAAAAATGGTCGAGGTCCTTTTCTAGGCTCAACAAATGAAAAGACATGACACTAATTAAAGATAGTGTCCAAAAAGCAAAGTTTATATCGGGCGCCAGCCATGCTTTTTCCATAATATTGCTCTGAATAGTCCAGCGATGCCTGAACATTTAATCTCAAGAGGAGTAGTAAGAAAACCATTTGAAATCCAATTTATGTTTTAATACCTTTAGGGGTCAGCGTAGCTAATTACAGTTAAATTAAATTCAACCAAAAACAAGATTATAAACTAGGTTAGTGAAATTAGTTGAGTAAATAAGTTAAGTAAAGTAAATTGGCTTATACTAAAACTTACTGCACCTCTATATTCATCTATAAGCAAATTATTTCTTAAGTAAGGTGATGAATTTAGATAATAATTATTACCAGAAGAAAATTTCCGGTTTCTAAAACTCCTGACAGTGCCTTCTTCACTATCAATTTGGTCATGGTAGGTAAGTCTTGGCCATTCTAGTGGTAACATATAGTTCAGTGATATAAAATTAGGTATTTATTGTGACAGGAGGTGGACGGCAGCGGTTGTATTCGTGCGTTGTTGCGTGGTGGGCGCGTTACGGCCGCAGCAGCAGCGTGCTGCGATGCGCTGCGGTTCGCCCTGCGCCGCTTGCAGCCGCATGGCACCGCTGCGCCACGCGCCGCCCCGCTCGCGCTCGCTGACCTTCTGTTGGCCGAAATGCAACACCACCTGAACCTGATCCCCGTCCGCCAGGTACAATACTACTGTCTATTTTTACACTCATCTGCTTACTAGATATATAAAACTTACTATTCCAGTAACCTTATCATTGTGTACCCTTATCATTGTGTACTTTGTATCGTTACGGTCCGGCAGTCTTGACGCAACGTAACATCGGTAGTAAATATCGGTAAGTTAATGATAAAATGTAGCCACATTAAGGTCTACTCCCAAAAAGTAGAAAAAATAGATTGCTCCTCGATCTTTTTTCCCATCAGACATTATTTTATACGTCTGTAGGCACACAAAACTAACCTGATGTCAATTGGTTACCGTAGCATATGAACGTTTGCAATACAACGACATCGTTCGGGTGTTGACAACTCTGCTGCTTACAAAGCAACTTCTCTGCAACTTATTGGTAACCTAACTTACTCGCAGTTAGGCAACAACCCAGGGAGTTGTCATTTATATGCGTTCTTCCTGAAGTGGCGGTAGTTCCCCGAACTTCTTTTATTATTAGTTTAGTGTTATTTTTGTATATTTATTTCAGATATACTATTTAATTAGATCGATTACAAAATATGCATTTACGTCGATGGGCATGAATCTTTATTTATTTAATACTATATTGGCCACAATACAGTTAGTTCAAAAGGCGGACTTAATGCTATTTGCATTCTCTACCAGTCAATCAATCTTTATTTGTTAACTTAACCAAAATTGACATAGGTGTCAACTTCCAAATGTAAGCTAGCGACTATAACTGAAAGTGGTGGGTATTCAGTATAATATACGTACAATATTTAATATTTTGACAGCTAATAGAAAGTTCGTTATATACGAATGCGTTAGTAATCGAACGTTGCATTTAAAATGTCAACAATTATAAGAGGTGCCTCTCCAGTCGTACAGGTATCAGATAAAGTTGTGCTGCATTCCACTCTCGGCAGAGCCTCGAATCATTGGCTCGCTAGTTGGCGTGATGCATCACCTACAAATGAGATTGATGGAGATAGATAAAGATGATGGTGAGCCTCCTACAACTGTATAAATAGATTCATGGGAAACATGTTCATTCAGGTTAGCTTTTCTTGCGTTCCCGGCCAATGAATCGTAATAGGTAGACTTGAAATTTCCACAGAGTGTGTATTACTGAGGCCGCTATAGCAATAATTAATAATATGTATTTATGTGTATCAACACGCCAGGTCTCTTGCGGGGTGGGTAGGGAACCGCGCGTCATAAGATGCGTTCCTTTCACACATCACTATACTACACTATACTCGCTTCTTTAACATTCATAGCATTTTCATGCACGCTCGCCGGCGCCTAGGGGTTCCTGACTTCACCTTCTGATGAAACACAACCAATTTGGTCATGGTAGGTCATCATGGTATTCCTCGGCTCCTACACCCTTCCACTCGCATTGTATTTCTGTTTCGTCATTCTTTTATCCTGCATTCTTTCTACATGTCCGAATCAACGGAACGTGCCTTTTCTTATGTTACCAGCGACACTCTTCCTTACATCATCATTACGAACGTGGTCAACAAGCGTTATGCCACAAATTTTGAGTAATGCTCGAATCTCGACCGCATTTATTCTATTTTCATGCTCTCTCTGCCATTCCCAATTTTCACTTCCATACGTTAGCGTTGGGATAAGCACCGCGTTGGGTATAGCGAGCTGTACCTTCTGGCGTAGATTTCGGCTGCCTAGAAGTTTACCCGACGCTCCATTTACGCTGTTCCCTGCACTCGCTCGTCTGTCCACATCATCGGTGTACTTCCATCTCTGCCAAAATATCATGCACTTGCTCCAACACAATATCATCACAATTAACAACATAAGTTACAAAATAGGAGGTTCTATACAAAAACATTTTTTTTGTATACAGGGGCAGGTTATTTTGTTTTTTATTTCATATGGCACAAGCTTATGGTCGACCTGATAGTAAACTATTACCGTAACTTATGTACACAACACACTTTGCCTTTGGTAACAGAGATTTTTCTTTTCAGATATACAACGAACTCGATGGACTTGTTAAAGAATATATGCAAGTTGTAATAAGAACGTCGGAGGATATGAAAACGGCACGTCTAAAACATGCGATTGTTAATTAATATTATGCTTAATTTTTAATGTTTTGTAGTCTAATATTGAATTACTTTGATACTTTAAAATATAATACTATTTAATAAATTGTCTGTTGTTATTTTGTTCCAAAATATTTCAATTAATTCCCGCAAATGCCTTAAGTTTATAATCCTAGCGAAGTGAAAGCTTAGGAGTCCTGGGTCCGCCTTCCGATTCTACTTCTCCGCCTCACACGGTCTTCGACAACCCTTACTGTGAGACCATTGGCACCATGGAGTTAATAACCTATGGAGAACGGATGAGATCGATTTTGCATAGTAACCAAAGTCACCGCTACGGATCGGGGTAAAGTAGAAAGCGCAGCTCTTATGGGCTAGTTCGCGGATCAACATCACGGCACTTATCATATTATTGGTTAAAATGTTCTCCCAGTGGCCAGTAGACTCGAATCGTTGAGATATTTAGGCCCTAAAATGCAACGTTAGTGTGAGCGCGGGGTGTCTTCGTGCACAGTTGTTTATTGGGTTGTAGTTAGCACGCACGACGTCAGACCAGTCGTTTTAATAGAGTCGAGTATATAAAGAACCTAAGGAACTAATAACAATCGTGATTGATTAAAAATACAATTCTCTCTGGTAGGCAGAGTACCGCAAGGTACCTGGTGTGAAGATATACATACATTTAAAGATTCATCCGCAGCCTCGGCATGAATGAATTACTCAATATATTTTTCCATTAAATAAATGAAAAGTGTATACAAAAAACATGCTTATAACTAAATGGGTGATTTGCAAGGTAAGTTTAGTAAAGTATTTTGGTACAAATACGGTATGACAACACTAACAAATGATGTTGGCAACATATAGTGTAAAATACTGACAACCGGTTTGAATGTGATTGTAGTTTATTAGGATAGATTAGTAACAGGGACAGCCCAGTGGGTAAGGAACCGGCCTATTGACCACCGGGTTTCCGGTGCGAATCCTAGCGTCCTAGCATGTATCACTAAATTCGTGTTTTCAGATTTATGTATATTTATCACTTGCTCGGCGGTGAAGGAATCACCAGTATCGTGAGGAAACCCACACGTCAAAGAAATTATATTTCGAAAGACGTGTGACCTAACCTAAGGAAAACCAGGTCTGGTTTTCCCTCAGGGTGGCGATATAACGGCAGTCGCTCTATGTAAAAATCAGTGTCTGCCAAATCCTTAGGCTTAGGTAGCGGACTCTGCCAATCCTAATGGATTAGGAAACGGGATAACGCGAAGAAAATTAGTAAGCTGTCTAAAAAGTAAATCAAAATTACGAAGTATACAAAAATCGTATACTACGACGACCTTGGTGGCCCAGTGGTTAGGAACGCTACTTTGACGCCAACGCTCGTGGGTTCGATTCCTACACAGAACAAATTTTTGTGTGCATAAACGTGTCTGTTTATCTTGGGCTGAGTGTTTTCTATGTTATTCTCTCAAGTATGTATTTAGAAAATGAATGTATTGACAATTGTCTAGTGCCCATAACACAAGCTTCGCTTACTTTGGGGTAGTTGGCGGTGTGTAATTTGTTCGGCAACGTTTAATTATTTATTTATTACTCTTATAATATATATCGAAATATACAGGTATTTACATAAAGGATGTGGTTTTATTTTAGCTATATACAAAATGAGATAGAGTAATTAACGGGCGTACAAATAAGATAGACGCAACTAAGGCAGACGTCGCATCGAAAGATAAGGATATCCACGACCAGTCAGAGATGAACTCCGATGTAGTTTTAACTAGTTTTAACCTCACCGCCACTTTATAATAAAGACAAAGCCATTTTAAATAAACGATGCTGAGACATCGTTTTCGTATGATAGTTTAAGTAAGTTTTATTAGTCACACTCTCCGACACGCTGTGTTCGCCGGTAGTTATTTTTAGGGTTCCGTTCCCAAAGGGTAAAACGGGACCCTATTACTGAGACTCCGCTGTCCGTCCGTCCGTCTGTCACCAGGCTGTATCTCATGAACCGTGATAGTTAGACAGTTGAAATTTTCACAGACGATGTATTTCTGTTGCCGCTGTAACAACAAATACTAAAAAACAGAATAAAATAAATATTTAAGGAGGCTCCCATACAACAAACGGGTTTTTTTTTCTCGTTTTTGCTCGATATTGACAACGGCAACAGGTAGACGCCAGAAATATTTACAGAATTTTTAGTTATATATTCACTTTAAAAATAAATAATTGTATTAAAATAAAACAAATATTTAAGGGGGGCTCCCATACAACAATCGTGATTTTTTTGCCGTTTTTATAGATAATGGTACGGAACCCTTCGTGGGCGAGTCCGACTTGCACTTGGCCGGTTTATTTTTTTGTAAGTACGTACAACTTCACGCCAGAGAACCGAGCGCCACACGACTCGATCCTTCCATACCTCACTCGCTCCTTTAACATTAATCGCTCTTCTCATGCACGCTCGTCAGTTTCTAAGGCTCCTGACATCACCTTCTGAAACAACACGATCAATTTGGTCATGGTAGGTAAGTCTGGGCTTTGGTCTTCCATTTTATGTTAATAATTTAACTATATAGGCTTTGATCGCCCACGTCTTTTGTTATGTTTACAATTCTTGTTAGTGTTAGTTTTGTAGATCCGCACAGAGTTTCGTCTTAAAACTATAGAAACAGTACATAGTTTTAGCCTGTAGTTCAGAGTCTACGCCTCTACGGGGTTGTATGACCGATAACATTTTCAACTCATTGGATTGGATTTTCTGGATAACATTGCATAATTTTTTTTATTCCACTAATGTGGCAAACATGCGTACGGGCTGCTTGATGGAAAACCAGGAGTGACCAGGATCCCCCGACGAGCTGCTTCGTTGCGCCCTACCTCTCTTCTATATGAACTAGAATCGATTTTTAACGATTTATGGTCAACCAGACATGCAAATGATAAACGACGTCACATCGTTGTGTATGCGTTGCTGACGTAACTCACACAGGCCCAGCATTCTGGTCACCTTTTAGATACTAAATAAAATCGTTTCCTATCTATCGATAATGACATCCATTGCCATTGATAACATAATTAATGCGGGTTTGGTTTGCATAAAAATATGGTAATTACAAAAAGAGTTAATATAGTTACAAGGGATTTGTATTCTTAAATAACATGCTTCATATAATTCCTGTCCCATAAGTGTCCTCAATGGATAAAGAAAAAAATAACGCTTGTATATATAACTCGGTCATTTATAATCTATGTAAGTATATGTAGCTAAACTATTGAGCTTTTTTCAATCGCCATTGTTACAATACATTTAAATTTGACGAGCTCGGTGGCACAGTGGTGAAACGCGCTGTTACGCTACTTTGACACCAACGCTCGTGGGTTCGATTCCCACACAGTACAAACATTTGTGTGCATGAACATGTCTGTTTGTATTGGTCTGGGTATTTTCTATGTATGTATAATAAGTAAGTATTTACAAAAAAAAATGTATTTACGTATGTTTATCAGTTGTCTAGTACCCATAACACAAGCTTCGCTTACTTTGGGGCTAGGTGGCGCTGTGTAATTTGTCCGGCAATATTTATTTATTTATTTAACGAGGATCATAAATCCTTACTTTACATATATCATACTTATAAATACATTTAAATGATAAAGAAATTCGTTAAATTAATACATGTCAGAAAATGCCTACACCGTCGTTGGTCAAAGTGGATATCGGGTTAGGAATAAAAGTGGTCGTAACTGTCTACAAAATAAAACCCATATTCGAAGAATCGTATCTTTTTAGAAAACTAATACGTAATGCAAAATTTACATAGATTACGCAATAATGACAAAGTACAAACAAACAAGTATATGAATGAACCTTCGTACCTAAGCAATATGCCGCTTTACACAGCTCTTATTCGTTGGTTGAGTGGTTACCGGTATTAGCTCATGAACAGAATATATTGTAATTTGTAATTATCACTAGCTCGTCGGTAAAGGAAAACATCATAAGGAAACCCGCCCGTCCAAGAAATTAAACGTAAGAACCTTACCTTACCTAAGAATCACCTGGGTAGTGGAGGTGTGACGGCAGTCGCTTCATGTAAAAATCAGTATCTCCGCCGAATTCTTAGGCTTAGGTAGCGGACCTCGCCAATCCTAATGGATTAGGAAACGGGATAACGCTAAGAAGAAGAACATATTTTATTGCCAAATACAAAATTATTTTGCATATTTGATTAATTAGTTTTAACAGTTCACCTTCACAGGTATGCAATATTTAACATTAGTCTAGTACTAAAAATGAAACTAGTAAATAAAATAAGCCTAACTAGTAACTGTGTCCAAGTATTCTTTAAAATTATAAAAATATTAGGTACTTATTATGTAAATGCAGGACCGTCAATCATTTTGATGCCACAGAATGCTAGCAAAACAAGAGCGTCGTCTGCTAATACAGCAATTCATTAGGAATTTACTGATGTCCTTACTCACTCACAGGAACATAACAACTACTTATAAACGGAGTTGTTATGCGGCCCTTTTTGAGGTGGAGGTACTTGTACTCGCTGAGTTCATGTGCCCTAGCTCACTTTCGCCAGAGCCTCATTAATTAATTAGCAGGTGCGCCACGTGCAGGTGAGTTTGGGTTTGACTTACAAGATGCCGTAAAGTGCTCAAAAGCCCGAGCCTCTCTTTCACACGGGACTAGAACGGTAAACATAGTAATCATGTTCATTGGTTATTGCGGCTGTACACACACATAATAAGTAGGTATTTATCATAATGCAATAGTGAATGTTTTCACAATTACAAGCGGACCTTCTCGCGCACAGTCCGCACATGGGTCGTGATCTGAACTCTGCCTCGTCACTCTAAATTATATATCCAATATATTATATCCTTCCAATCCTACCCTACAATCTACCAACAAACGCACTTTAGTTTATGAAATAAATAACAAATGCTTGCTATTTGCGCCCGTGGTCCACTTGCTTCTTAGACCTTTTAAAGACTTGCTACATTAATTATGCATTAATTTTAATAAGTAGCTTAAATGTAGACTAGATATATTGTACTTATTGTAAAATTTTTATTGCACAGGAAAAATGACAACGCACATTTGCATGTAATGAGGTACAATGGTGCCAAGGCGGACTTAAGGGCTCTTTTCCAGTCAACCATGGAATGCCTTAAAGAGTAATAAGCAGAGGCCTAAATGTAGGTACAACATCTATTATAATTTTACATCTTAATATTTACTAAAATTAAGATGCAAAGTAACGGATGCTAACATAAGTAGGTACCTACTTGTTTAGTAAAGTACAAATAGGTATACTCGTATGTTTCATAATGTACACGTTTTATACAGATTACAAAACTCGTCAAAAATGATTTGATTATATACTACCACCAAACCGTATATAATGACGAACCATTATAAAATTAGAACGGTTATTTAATAATTCTTCTACTCACCAAACTACTATTACACTAACTGTTAATCTATACCTCAATGTAATGCGAGAACACAACTTTTTCGAGACATATAATAAATCTAATACGTTAATCGTATTACATCAGAATATAGGTGCAATGTTAAGAAAATTGATATATTTCAAGCGCCAATTGGTATGTATATCTTCACGCCAGGTCCCTTGCGCGGTAGGCAGAGAGAACCGAGCGCCATAAGAAGCGCGGTCCTTACATACTTCACAGTGGGTGAACTAGATAAAAAAGCGAAAGAGGGCCGTCATAAAAATCTGAAAGTTTAGACGTTATAGATAAGCATATAGGGATTTTTTGTGTTCCTTATATAGGACATAGAGAGGTGGACTCTATGACTTATATAAGGAACACTACCTACAAAAAAAACCCTGTTCTAACCTAAAACGCTTTTGTGTGAACATTTCAATGTTGTGGTGTTGAAATTCCACAACTGAAATCTATTGTTACTTGCATCTACCTAATTCAAATAGGAGAGATCCCAGGCTGACACTAGAACCTTCTGCAATCTCTCTAAATCTTTTGATTGTGTCGACCGTTGGATATTATTGCTCAAGTATTACCTATGTAGTTAGAAGTAAAGGCCAATATTTTATTACATCTTTTACAACAAAATACAGAATATTGACATGGCGATAACGTTAACATGTGGTTGTCCCAGGGCTTGCACCCCTATATAATATACGTAAATGATCTGCCCTACGTGGTACCGAAAATAGCACATAGTAGGTACCTACATTAGTTGATGATACTTATTTCATTTCTAATGTTACTCACCGGTGCGATATTGTCCATCTTTTATTAAATTTAATTAAAACCAAATGAATCGCATATGCACTGCGGCGACTAACAAAGCAGGTCAATCAAAACACGGCCCAATCAGGATTATGTCGCAGAAACTCTAAAGTATACACCTGTGCGGTAACACGGTAAATATTAACGCGCCATTCATGTCACAAAAACAGTATGCTCGTGCATGTGTAATGTGCCATCATTAACATTAAAGTCAATGATTTATCCTTATAACTTGAAATATTAACTGTACCATCTATGTACTTACCTACATTTTAACATGTTGTATATTTATAAAGACGCATATGCACTTATTTACTTGCAGAGATAATAACGCGGTAGAATCGATAAGACATGCAAGAAAACCAATGTTCCCTAACATATGAAAGAAATACTGCTATTCAAATTGTTAAATCAAGTAGGTAAATCTAATAAATAAATCTTGTGGGACAAATTACACAGCGCCACCTAGCACCAAAGTAAGCGAAGCTTGTGTTATGGGTACTAGACAACTGATAAACATACGTAAATACATTTTTTTTTTTTTTAAATACATACTTATTATACATCGAAAATACCCAGACCCATACAAACAGACATGTTCATGCACACAAATGTTTGTACTGTGTGGGAATCGAACCCACGAGCGTTGGTGTCATAGTAGCGTAACAGCGCGTTTTACCACTGCGCCACCGAGCTCGTCGACCGAGGTACATAAAGATCTATAACAAAAGACTTTCGGTGGAACTTATTCAATACGAAATTATCAATGACTTAATGACAAGTGTTTTTACGCAATTAAATAAAGTCGAATTATAAAACTGACATAACTTGACAATTACTTATCTTAAATCACTATAAAATTTAATATTATTTTATAGTATTTTAAATAGTGGTCCTTTGATTGAATATCAATGCTGCAAATTGTCTCGTATCATATCACACAACCACATTCATAGCAAAAAATGGTTTTATTCATTTAAGAATGTATTGAAAGGACATAAAAAGTCCATGGTAGTGTTAGTACAGATTCCTAAAACCAAAGTTCAAATAACTCGTAATATAGGTACATAGTGTTACGTGAATATATTTTACATTATATTTGAAAACAAGCAGAGAATTAACATATTTTAACATGTTAAGGATAAAAATCTATAAACGTTGAAACAATGGACTTTACACACGAACTAAGAGTAGCGTAGCGACGCGAGACATGGTTTTATATCGATGAGACCAATACACGTCAATACGCTCAATGACAAACTACAGCATTTTAATACATAATAGGATTTAAACATGATTTTACACAAAACCACATAAATAAAACGCCGAGCGAAGCGCAATCGTCCTAATATTATACTTAATGTTCCGATGAAAATATTTATCGTATCTGTTATTTTCTTTGATAACCCCCTTCGGAAAGGATCTGTTCTCAATTCGCCTATTTATGTTTGTATATGTTGATAGTAGTCAAAATGCAAAACTAATTTGAAAATTCCATTCTTTTATTGACAGACACCTAGCGCCACATTTGTCTCATATAAAATAGGAAGGGCACTAAGCACAGATGTTGTTTTATTTACAAACTATATTTAGCCTATAGTGCGGTCAATCTATATATATATAAAAATGAATGTTTATCTGTATGTCCTCTATGGACTCAAAAACGGATGGGCAGATTTTGATGAAATTTTCAGTGAATCTTCAGGTTAGCCCAGCAGGTGATCCTGTGAAGTTTGGTAGCGATCATATCACCCGTGCGAAGCCGGGGAGGATAGCTAGTATGATATAAAAATAGGTAGATTATTTTCAATTTTTGAATAACAACCGATCAGGTTGAAACAGGATGCATTCGACGGGGAAAAATATGTAGATAAAAGAACCCCAAATTATTTTTGTAAACTGGGTGTTTCTAAGAAGTTGCAGTATTAGCAGCAGGGGTGGTATCGCGCGAGTGATAATGTGTTACAAGCGTTCATAGGCTTCGGTAGCCGTTTTACATCAGGTGAGACCGTATGTTTGTGTGCCTGCCGACGTTGTATAAAAAAAAGACCAACTTATCCAGACGATAATGATGATGAAATGCAGAATATTCTCGACCTAGCAATCCTTTCTAACGATCATATTTGTTTATGTGCGAGAATAACAAACGACTCAAGATTGAGCACGTCCCATGACTCGCGATGCTCAACATCGAAAACGAACATGAAATCATTTCTTTAAGAATAAAACTCCGCTACATCCACGTTCGGGCTCGTAGTACTCGTAGTTTAGTTAGACGCCCACCCGCTTTTCCAAAAATATCATACATCCTATCAGTCTTTATTTTTAGTTTCAGTGCATTTAATTATTTGCACATTACGCATAACGCGAAGACGTGCATATTTATAAAAAATCGACTTAAAAGAAACATGTTTATCTCATTTTTAGCAACGTTTTTTTAAACAACTTAACAGAATATATAAATAATAATAACTTAATATAAGGTAAATAAGATTCGATTTTTGTTTTAGAACGTAGACATTACAAAGATATACCCAAAATAATTGTTAATAATTGTCGTCACTGTTTACTTAAACTACGAAGTCCCATAACGAATCTCTACACGAACATACTTTGCAAATTTTAATTATCTTCCAAAAAAAGCACCATTTTTTTCTTGTAGTAAATAAACATATTAATATATTTTAATAGGACTTCGTAAATGAAATGACGTTTAACGCTCGACTAATGAGATTTGTTATAAAATGTGATAATCAATAGTTTCATGTCATGTCAAAGTTATGAGTACTTCACGATGAGGTAAACGGCATATACATATATACAACTATGAAATTCATTATCAGAGCTTGTGTCCAATTTTCACCCATAGTACTAGACTAATAGTTCTACACCACGGCGCAGTGTAAATATCGGAGCTGACAATCCTAAATGAAATAAAATTCTAGCTAGGAAATAATAATTTAGAAAATATAGTTAAGTATGTTGCCTATCTTTGAAGGTTAATTTAATAAAACATGCAAGTACAATTGCCATTAAACAACAGCGCTTATCTTTATTAAAAACTAAGTAACAAATAATAATATAGTCGCTTTTTATTGGTAATATTGATCTTATGAATCTAATTGTCATTGGGTCATGGTCACAGCATCTCATTATTAAAAAAAAATGACGGATAACAAACGCCTTCTAACAAAATAGAAGTTAACAACTCACGTGTATAAAATAATGGATACAAATTGTATTTAAATATTTTGATCAATTTATTACATTTATGCCCTTTCACTTTCAATTCTCTACACCATTAATAAATAATAATTTACTAAAACCATTAAATTACCCTATACCTCTGTTTGGTCACAAATTTTATCGCTTAGTCATTCTTACTCTCATAATTGCCAACACCAATCGAACGACCTTTTCATAAATGAAAAACATTAAAGCGGCAGTCATTACAGTCTGTAAAAGCTTTGCCTCCAACCCTCGGAACATTACAGATGGTTTACTTTTCACATCTTTCCATAATGGCTTGAGACTTGTACCCGCGCGAAGGCGCGACTGCACCAACTGTAGGGGGTACGTGAGCGTCGTGGCTATAGCTTTCGCTACGGCGCCAATCAAAAATGCTGTGTAGGTATCAAATCTACCGCTTGCAGTGAGATGCCTCTTTAAATATTCATAAACCATAAATTGGATGGCTGGGTTCGACACAAGTAGCAATGAAGGCAAAGCACCTGACCAGAGACCCCTGGTGCCCTCGGTCTTTGAAATCTCAACTAGACCTCCCAACAGACTGTTGTACGTCTGTGCTTCTAACTTCAGTCTAGTATTAACGACCCAAAGAGGAGACGTTATCAAAACATTTATACTACCGGCTACCAGGCCAGTCAGCAAGTCTTTTAAAGCTGTTGTTTCTTTAACATATAGTTTACGTAGTGAATGGAATGCATAGAAGTAAACGAAATTAGAGACCGATAAGGATTGCAACACTGGCGACAATCCACGGTACAAGGAATTTATGCCTTCTTCATTTGCGAGGCGCAACAGTAGTTCCCATGATGATCCCTGCAATTTGTTGGAATCCTGAACTGGAACAAAATATATGAAATTATAGTATTTTTTATAATATTTTATGAAATATATTTTTAGTAGGTAATTAACAGATAAGTAAAGCAAAATTTCAATATCAGTAAATTTATGTACCAATATACGGATATGATAGCGAGAAGTATGCTTGATTGATTTGAATTACACAGTAGATAACAAAAATGAGATTTCTATAATTATAAGATAAAATAGTATGTTTCAGTAAACGGCACTTACGATGTGAAATCATCACTTCTAAAATTATATAACATCTTTATAGGATTCGATAAGTCTTAATGAAAAATCGTAACCTATAATAGGGTCCGTGAATGCCTGTCTATCTCTCACACCAAATTTGTACCGAGCCTACAAACCGGTAGGTTAAAATTTGGTACATATAATTTTTTTTGACCCAAATTCCTTCATGTAACGTAAATAAATGAATTTTCAATATGAAGGTACATTTCTAGGGGACAAATAAGAAATTTAAAAAGTTTCAGAAATTGTGCTGTGTGACATATCAAATATATTTTTTATAATGTCTCAAATACATTCTTTTTGTAATTTGAAAATAAATAGTTTAGCCTAAAATGTTGGGAAAAACATTACAGAAAATCGGTTATTACTTATAGATTACAGAATTACCTTTAATCTGCGATCTAAAAATAACAAAGCAAATAACTCTAGCACGTATGCGTGAACATGTAATAGCACGACACATACATTTTTATTTTGGGTTGGACAAATTTGGGTCAAATTAAAAAAAAACATTACAGATTACTTGTACGGAATACGGAATACGGAACCCTCTCCACGGAAGTTCTACTCGCACTTGTTCGCTATTTTTGTTAAACTATGAGGTAAGTATATAAGGCATGTTATTATTATAGTGTAGTCGTGAGGACATCAACCATACAGATTGACTTTAATTCTTATTATAGGTGGCATACGGACAGTTTAAGGGGAGTTTTTAAGAGAGGCCGGGTGCATCAAAGGTGGCTGGGCAAGGAGGTAATTCCCCCACCTTACAGAAAACTGCAGCCTAAAACCAATTCCCAGGAGGGTTTTTGTGTTCGCGCGAATGAGTGAGGTTACCAGTAAACTTCTAAGGAGTTTCTGTGTTATCAGATGGGATGGCAATACGCGAGTGATACTGCATGTGTTGCAAGCTTTTATAGGCTATGGTAACTACTTTACATCAGGTGGGTACATGATGTAAAAGAAAGTGAAAGTGGCCCCCCGACGTTGTATAAAAAGAAAGAGTAGGACTTGTAACTTGATCATCGACAGGGTATTATTTAGAGTTGACTTTTACCTTGTAATCTTGATCTCAACGTGTCCAATGGGTAGAAAGCTGCCATTCCAACAACGCTACCCTGAAACAAAACATTGTTTGACAGGCTTAATTATATAAAGGCAAAGGACGATTGAAGTGATACCCTTGAGTTTCGGTGTCTGTATACATATGAGAGACTGCCTGTACGTCTGCTCAAATAAATACTTCAATTTACGAACTCAACCTGCTATGATTTTATTACAAGTGTTATAATATAATCCGAATCCCATAAAATATAATTGTCAAAATTTGTTATAAAAAATTTTAAAAATCATATAATGTTCTGTAGACGACCGACCAGAAGAAACAACGGCAGTCTACGCTGAGATCTGATGAGCAACGCGCGGTGTACCGCGCCTGTGATCTCCGGCCTCTGTTGCGGCGGCACCTTTCGACCGCTGCGGTGTTGCGACTCCTACTCTCTACTGCGCCTTGTGAACTCCGACGTCCGTGAGCCCCTCACGGACCTGTTCGCTGGCCGAGGTTCGCTGGCGAGCTCCTCTACAGCCGGCGGCCTACATTTCCACCCGGACCGTGATCGGGCGCTGCCGACCAGTGAACAGTGAACTTCGGTTAGATTGAACCAACGCGAGTCCTCAAAGACAAAACTAGCCGAACTTTAGAATCCGTCTTTTTTATAATCTTTTATTGTATATATTGGTACTAAATAAATTTGTTATTCCCCTTCTATTAGCCCTTTTTAGGGTTCCGTACCCAAAGGGTAAAACGGAACCCTATTACTGAGGCTCCGCTGTCCGTCCGTCCGTCCGTCTGTCACCAGGCTGTATCTCTTGAACCGTGATAGTTAGACAGTTGAAATTTTCACAGATGATGTATTTCTGTTGCCGCTATAACAACAAATACTAAAAAATAGAATAAAATAAATATTTAAGGGGGCTCCCATACAACAAACGTAATTTTTTTTGCTGTTTTTATAATGGTACGGAACCCTTCGTGCGCGAGTCCGACTCGCACTTGGCCGATTTTTTAATTAGTAATATACAGTCTAAGTACAGATAGCAAATTTGACTCAAATGAAACATTTATTCGTTTTTTATTAATTTCCGACAAATTATAAGCTAATGGCGCTTTGGTTACTGACGTTACTTACACACCACCGCTTGTGCATTCGATTCCCACACACGACGAACATGTGTATGAACATGTCAGTTTGTCTTAGCCTGGGTTTTTATAAGAGAGATAAAGCGCATCACAGCAGTATCTGGGGAAGTACCTCCACCTCACAGAAAAACACCAAATAACAACTCCCTGAAGGGTTGTCGTGTACCTCCTGTGAGTGACTGAGCTAAGGAGTAGCTGTGTTAGCAGCACAGGTGGCATTGTGCGAGTGATAGTTAATGTGTTGCAAGCGTTCAGAGGCTATGGTAACCGCTTTACATCAGGTGGGCAGTTGTATAACAAAAATCGCTTTCGCAGCTGGTAACGAAGTGACTAACATCTGAAATTCTGAAGTAATAACATTACAGTATGTTATTGCTTATACGAGTATGTCATAATCATAATGTTCATAAATCGGTAATTAACACTGAATTTTAAATTTAAGGAAAACGAAAACCATCACAATCGTAATTATTACAATCGTTCTAAGATAATAAATGTCATGTTTTCTTATCAAAGAAGTTCTTCATAATCCTTATAAGTAATTGGCAACAAATTACGTCACAGTCTATTAAATAGTCAATCACTAAAATATAATTAAAATGAACGCTCCCTATTTCTCATTGAAAGTAGATGAATAAAAACCTACACCTGTGAGGCACATTTCGTTTCTCATAATTAATTTGCGGGGTAGGCAGAAAGAACCGAGCACCGCAAGATGCGGTCCTTACATACTCGTACTTCTCTCGCCCGTGCACGCTCGCCGGTTCCTAGGGGTCCTGATATCACCTTCTACTAATTTAATCGACCTATTTGATCGTGTTTACCTCCTACATCCTTACATTTTCGCATTGTATATCTGTTCCGCCATTCTTTCTACATAACTAACCACCTCACAGAAAATCGCAGTCAAATAATAACTCCCTGAGGGGTTATTGTGTGTGTATTACAAGCGTTCGTACGGTACGGCAACCGTCGTACATCAGGTGGGCTGGTGTGTGTCTCCTGATGTTTTAAAAAAAATCGGCCAAGTGCGAGTCGGACTCGCGCACGAAGGGTTCCGTACCATTATCTATAAAAAAGGCAAAAAAATCACGTTTGTTGTATGGAAGCCCCCTTAAATATTTGTTTTATTCTATTTTTTAGTATTTGTTGTTATAGCGGCAACAGAAATACATCATCTGTGAAAATTTCAACTGTCTAACTATCACGGTTCATGAGATATAGCCTGGTGACAGACGGACGGACAGCGGAGCCTCAGTAATAGGGTTCCGTTTTACCCTTTGGGTACGGAACCCTAAAAAGGAGCTTGCTTTTCTTATCAACGAATTCCTTCAGACAAACTCTTTCTTACATCATAGCTGCGAACGCGGTCAGCAAGCATTACACCACAAATTTTTATTTATTTCTTTATTTGCATTTGTATTCGTGTTACATATTAAGGTGTTAGGTTAGGTTACTTTGTTCAATGCTCACATTTCAATCAACATAGAGTTATATTTAAAAGTTAACAAATATTTGTATTAATTGTTAGATAGGTCGAGATCTGTTTTTCCAAGAACAAGGTACCAAAATAGTTTTTTTTTTTTTTTTTCAAGATATTACCTGCAATATTTATTACTTTGACCGTTGTAATCTAGGGCAGGGCTATCCAGACCCGATACGATCGCGGGCTAATACAAATCACTGTATATATTGGAGGGCCGCAAAAACTAATATCTAGCATTAATTTATTTATTTGGAGAAAATGAAAAATCGGCGATAATCTCAAATTTATTTTTATTAATTCTTCATTAATTTATCTTTTACAAATTCTATCAATATCGATATTAATATTTGTAATTGCTAAGCGCAGTGCGTGTGTAAGTGAATTATCAGTCAGTGAAGACCTATATTTGAATTTTGTAAAATTGTCGCGGGCCGCATCAATATTAGGCGCGTGCCACGTGCGGCCCGCGGGCTGTGATTTGGACAGCCCTGATCTAGGGCTCACGCTTGACACGATAATAGAGGCATATGCCTAACGCCGCGGCGTTGTACATCTCGCTGCGTACATCGAAATTTATTAGCAGAAAAATATAAAAAAAAAATGGATTATTTTATTTATTTATTAGCTAACCCTACCTGGTTCCATTTAAATGTCTCTAGATGACTGAAATCAAAATTCGTAGTGTAGTTATTAAGAAACTAGTTACACCTCGAAACTTCGTCCGCGCGTATCCCGGTATTTCAACCTTTTTAGGGTCCCGTACCCAAAGGGTAAAACGGAACCCTATTACTGAGACTCCGCTGTCCGTCCGTCTGTCACCAGGCTGTATCTCATGAACCGTGATAGTTAGACAGTTGAAATTTTCACAGATGATGTATTTCTGTTGCCGCTATAACAACAAATACTAAAAAATAGAATAAAACAAATATTTAAGGGGGCTCCCATACAATAAACGTGTTTTTTTTTGCTCGATATTAATAACGGCAACAGGTAGACGCTTGAAATATTCACAGAATATTTAGTTATATATTCACTTTAAGAATAAATAACTAAATCAAAAAAAAACAAATTTTTAAGGGGGGCTCCCATACAACAAACGTGATTTTTTTTTGCCGTTTTTATAGATAATTGTACGGAAGCCTTGGTGCGCGAGTCCGACTTGCACTTGGCCGATATTTTCTTTTTTCTCGGCTTCTAAGGGTCGTATCGTGATGTTGATTAAACCTATAAAGTTCCTCAAAAATTGGTCTATTAAATACAAAAATATTTTTTCAAATCCGATTTGTACTTCCAGAGATTAGCGCGGTTAAACATAAGTATAGATAAGTGAATAAACAGAGAAGATGAAAATAGCGATATTAATCCATTGTACAGATCTACTCAGATTGTACAGATATATAAAATGGAATATACCAATACCGAAACTAATTTCATTTAAATTCTACTGAGACGGATTTTTATGCCCATATATTTTAAGATAAATAAATAATAAATAAATATTGTCGGACAAACAACACAGCGCCATCTAGCCCCAAAGTAAGCGAAGCTTGTGTTATGGGTACTAGACAACTGATAAACATAGGTAAATACATTTTTTTTTTTTGTAAATACATACTTATTATACATAGAAAATACCCAGACCAAGACAAACAGACATGTTCATGCACACAAATGTTTGTGTTGTGTGGGAATCGAACCCACGAGCGTTGGTGTCAAAGTAGCGTAACAACGCGTTTCACCACTGCGCCACCGAGCTCGTCATAAGCGTAAAATATATAAGATCACTTATTACCAGGGGCATCACTTGTGTGCCGCCCTTGTAAAAACCTAATCACGCCGTTTTTATGGTTCTGTACTATAAGGGTGCCGACGAGACCCTAATAAAAAAGGTTCTGCTGTCTGTCCGTTGATCACAGGCACAAACAAATAAACCTATCGACTGTGCATGGAAGCCCGCCTCACTCACCACAAAGTAGTGTTTTAGCGCCTAAATATCTCAGCGTTTCGAGTCTACTGACCAATGGGAGGATATTTTAACCAATAATCGATAAGTGCCGCGATGTTGATCCGTGAACTGGCCAATAAGAGCAGCACGTTCTACTTTTCCCCCGAGTAGCGGTGATTTTACATAATATACAAAATTGTGTCATTAGGTATCCATAGGTTATTTCCTTCATGGCTAAAGGATATCTTTTGAACCGTAATTACGGTGGTAAGTGCTCCACTTTGTATCCGTCTTCGACACGCGCTTGGTTTTAAAAGACCCTCATGCTGGATTTTTAAGGACCTCAATGTCATGTTGCGAAAACCTCGGCAGAGAGTGTATTACAGTTAAATTCATCACATCGTTTAAAAAGTGTAATTGTAATATTTTTAATAATTAAACGTTGCGATTGACAGTCCTCCTGCGCGAAACCATCCAATACAACTACACAGGTAACTAGAAATGTGGTGCGAACTATTATATGGTTATTTAACGATGTTGTTTTTCTTAAAGCTCCCAAAATAATTAATACTTAACAAAAAAAACGTACTAGGGTATACATCTAAATGTAAAAACTGCTATGTCAACTTATGTCGTTTGTGCTGATCCAACAATGTATTTTCCGATGGTGACTTTTTTACATAATTTATTTATACAATTTGGAAACCAGTCAAATAACAAGCCTCTGGGATTTTTTCTTAAAGGGTAAGATAGCATACGGAAGGAAAATTGTTTCTTTGACTCGCGATAAAGTGTTAACAACCAAATTATCTTGATGTGTATCAACAACCAGTTACTTTTTATAACCGCACCGCTCGCCGCTGTACGTTAAGAATTTCTTAGCTCTATAAATCTGTATTCTCAACTAAAAACCGTACGGATCCTCATTCTGAATAGGTAACATATTAGCAAGTTATGGACTAAAAAATTGATTAAATTAAGAAATTGTCAAGGCTAACAAAACATACAATTGAAGTATCTATTTCAAAAAAGGGCAATTTTAATTTTGTCTATTCCAGGCAGTCTATTATTGATTTTCAACAAATGAATATGAAGGCAAGAAAGAGAATTTATTATCCCCAGTGGTTATATAGGAGAGTGGTGGAATGTATACAAAATTGTATTGTAAGAATACAAATTCATACATTAATAAAACATAAACAGGGAGTTGGATGCCAAAATTTGCCCTTGAAAACCTGAAAATGACAACATTTAAAGTTTTTTTGTTTCTTTATACAATATCCCAGAGAATACGAGAATTCAACCCACCTGATGTAAACTTGTTACCATAGTCTATGAATGCTTGCAATACAGGAAATATTGCTCATATGTTGCCACTCCCTACTGCTAACAAAACAATTCCTCAGGAGCTTAGTAGTGTTTCACTCACTACCAGAAACAAAACAAACTTGAAGGTAATAATTTGTTATTTAGTTTTCTATGGAATGGAAGTACATCCAGCGTTGGGATGTTGATGCATTATCACTCTTGCAGTGGTATAACTCCATACAGTGAATTCGAAACTCGAACTAATTGTTGTATTAATATTTAAAGGGTTCCAGTTAGTTGATATTAAAATTTTATTACAACCTAGTTACTTTAACACCACAATGTCTGGAGCAGAAGTAACACTGCTGTAATTTTATTTATAAGTTCTTATTCCCAGAAGTTTCTATACTCAGAAATTTTACCTCCGACACATACAGGTTATACTAAAAATCAAAGTCCTCGTTTCAGTAGTGTAGGTACGTACCGTTGCTCCTGCCAAGGCATGGACCAGGGTCTCATAGCTGAATAGTGAAGGCATGATGGTAGAGATATTAAAATTCTATCTGTATTAATTCAACATCATTTACATTTAACACTTAGCGAGTTGAGTTCTACTAGTTCAGAGTTCAAAAAAACAATACACACAGTTAAACGATCAATAGTAAAATGAGAATAATTTAATAAATTATTCTTTTGCTAAACGAAGTAAATAGTCAGATCACTGTCATTTTGACATTGACATTTTACTTTTTTTTTTTTTTTTGGTTCTTTTTATCCCCGAGGGGAAAGGCAAAGGGATCTACCCCATACAGCCAAGTCATCAGTTTAGAACCATTTGAAAATCTTAATTCTATGTTCCAGCTTCAGGAACTGCGCTGAAAAAATACTTGGGAACCCAGACCCAATCAACCCAATATAAATACCACACGTAAAACGATAGTGATTTTTACAAGGTTTTCTTGAACTTATTCACGTCTGCCTAAAAGTGCATAAAGGTGTTATATTTGAGTTTTTTCATTACTGTATAATTTCATTAGCACTTATGTTACAAAATACTATCGAAATTGTCACACAAAATAATTTTATACTGAATTGTAAAAATTTCAAGTAAAACAACAATGTCACTCGTCAAAAGCGCGGGAAGAAGTCCGACATTTTACGTTTACTGCACTTCTTCTTGTTACTATTTCTCAGCGCCGCAACCACTCTTGAACCGAATATTATTATTGCTACGCTTTGTTAGAGTGCTCTTTTCTATACCGTTTTTACATAGGCGTGTGTGAGTATTACAGATGGTCGTTTCTGAAATTCTATAATGGATATAATCTACTGAGTTTCTGCTCTTGAACTGGACCACTTACGTATGGGAATACAGTTCTTCGGCCTTTCCAAGACGAGCAGGTTCTGATAAGTGCACATCTCCTTTAGATCTTGAAAGGATAAAATGTGAATAATTTAATATATAGTTATAGACATAAAATTGCATCAAAATAACAAGTATTCAGAAACGGAAAAAAAATAACAAGAACAAAGCCTACATATTTTTTTTTTACATGTATAGAAGGAATACAGACGGTATAACATAATAAAAACCATGCTATCGATTTACTTTTGGAAATAGAAATTTTCAAACAACTCTCGACATTATGTGTCGCCAAGAGAAAAAGAAATTTTGAAGTATGAAGTATGTTATTTTTTTATCGTTACATGCAAACCACAGATCTGTACATAACGTAAACGCAAAGCAGGACACTTCATCCCGTTGAGGCCCGCGTGGCTGAATACCGCCATGCGCTTTACGGCGCCAAGTATAAAGTGCTTTTCACGAAAGAAGTCCCACAGACGCAGCGCTGTCGTCGCCAGACAGTGTGTTGCCAACATTACATTGTTTTAATTCCCCAAAAAATAAATTGTAATTATTTTTCGAATAGGTAGATTGAATTTTATAATAGAACGGATTACATATTGACGAAACAATTGGTAATTAAAATTTTAAATCTTTGAATTAGTGCTGTAGAAAACCAAAACTTTCGAACATATTTGATGCGGTTTTCAGGGTACAGCTTAAGCTTAATGTCTTTGCATTAAATCTAGCAGCATATATAGATATAAATGCTTAATATTATAAAACCAAATAAAATAAAATCAAGTTTTACATATTTAAAATTTTTATTGCATAATTGTGGTCATCAAACGGAATTATTCCAGACATACTGCATTCACTAACTGAATCATCCATAATATCACTGTCCTGATCTGACTGTGTTTCGCTGTCGCTTTCAGTACATATAATAAATCGGTCCATTTCTGCGTCTATCAGACCATCTTTTTTAAAATATTAATCTTCCACATGTTCCACGTGTGTGCATTGTACGTTCCAATCTTCTGGGGTTACACTGGCAAACGCGTCTTAAGTCAATTTTACAATTTGCTCCGAATCTTGGGCGACATTCTTTTCTGCTACGCGTCTTTTCACGAGACTCCATATTTTTTCTATTGCGTTCAAGTCGCAATGATATGGTGGCAGTTTAACCATTTCGTGGTTGTGCCTTTTTAAAACCTCATCGACAGCGTAAGTCGGTGATCCTCTATTTTCTTTAATTAGACCAAACAGTACTGGTTTTGTCCAGCTTTCTTCAAAAAATACGCCTTTTTCTCGCAACCAATTCTGCATTTCAATTTTTTAATTTGACATATTCGGGGCTTTGTTTATTTGGGTACAGTGATATGGAGCATTATCCATAGCCACAAGAGACCTCTCTGGCAGATTAGGTACCACATTTTCAGTCATGCACTTTAAAAAATTCGCAGAATTCATGTCGCCATGATAATCAGAGGACTTTAACTGCGATTTAAAAATGAATAATCCGTTATTTATGAAACCGTATTTAGAACCGGCATGAGCAATTATCCACCTACTTCCAGCTGAATCGTAAAATAAAACTCCTGGCTCTTCATCACTCTGCCAACAACTTTTTGTATGGTAGGTGTTGTGAATGTATGTTCCATCCAGAAACACCACAGGTCTTTTACAACTGTTCTGTTTTTGCGCATTCTCTCGATGTATTTAGCACGCCACGCAGTTATGTCATAGCGCTCCATAAGTATTTTTCTCTTGGATTGACATCGCTTGTATCTAAAATCAATTAGATGCAAGATTCTATGTAGTGTTGTAATGCTGCATTGAAAATCAATATCCTGTTTTAACACTGCCCGTAACTTATTTAGTGTAGGCTGTTCTTTCTTAACAGTATAAAACTCTTAAATTTTATGACGGATGGCACAAAGATAAAAATCGTCTAAAGTAAAATTTTACACTAGCGCTGTAGCTAAATTATAATTCCCAAGCAAAATGGTAAATATCACTTAACTAGTAACCCCGAATCTGTGCCTGTCATGGCGGCAACTCTCTTCCGAACATTGTTCAATGGTATCAAAACATCTTGATTCCGCTTCTTTTGTTCACAAAAATCCTTCACTTTAAATATCATTTCCCGGGCAGCACTTTTTACAACTTTAGGCGTTGAAAATAACTACGTCAAATCAACAATAATCTCGCCAGCGTCCGAACCTCAGAGAAACGATACCTAGATATGACAAGCAAATAATAATACCAAGATAGAACGTGATAGATGTATAGAGTTCCTTATAAGAAGGAAAGAGACATAAAATATTTTTTGTATTTTGTGTTTGCCACAAAAACAAATTCGTGGCAAACAATCATTTCGTTCCTTGTAGTACAACAAATTGTTTGCATAAATTACTAAATATAAGCGAAATATTAGTGGATATTTGTGTTCTTTTGCTTGTTTGGGATTGTCTTTTTACTTTAACAATGGTACGTTGCTGTGTAAAAGGCTGCAAAAGCCTCAATTAGCAAAAATACGAAAACATAACCTTTCATACGTAAGTATAAAGTTTTAATAGTTGTTATCAAATATTTTGCGAAAATTAGATACACATGTTGTTCGCGACAACTATGTAAATAAATAGATAACCGTCGCGCGTAGTATAAGTGATGCACATTTTATATAGTTATAGTTGTTTGTATTAGTTGTTTATGTAAGGATTAGAATAGGTTTACACAGTTTACATACATACTTTGTTAGAGATAAGTTTTACATGTTTAGTATAGGTACGAGCTGTTGCAAGCCAGGTATATAATAAAGTTATAACGGCGAATTACTGGCTGCAACAGCTCAATAGTGCATAGATGTACCTATTAACGTAGTTTTAAGTTTGTAATGAAAACATTTATACGTAAAACTTATCTGACCCATAAGTTTTGACAATAACTTTAGCAAAAGTTTTTATAGTTTTATATGAAAAGGGGTCAAATGTATGAAATAATAGTACAACTTACAAACATTTTAGACACAAATAAAGCGAGCACGATCAGGTATTGCCTCTAGGTCTGGGCGATTTTGGCTATTGCTATCTCTTTCCCACACATATACCTCTCGCTCCCACAGCGGGGGTATAAATATGGGCCATACATCGGTGATCGGGACCATGCAGACGGCCTATACAAAAAGGTTGCTCTGCTGAAAGCGCTACTCAAGGAGCAGGATATTGACGTCTGTTTGGTGTCTGAGACGCACCTGAAGGAGTCCATTACGCTGAGAATCCCAAACTACCATATTTATCGGAAAGACGAACTTTCTCCCCATGGAAGGGCTTACCGTGGGTTGGCAGTGCTAGTCAGACGCCGCTTAGTCCATCAACCGATCAAGATAGTCGAGACCGAGTCTGTCCACAAGAGGGCCAAGCTTTATGCTTTAGGAGTTGACATCCACGCGGGTAGGCAATCCATGCACCTGTACGCAGCCTATAGACCCCCGATTGGGAAGCTGGACCCGGCGGAGATAACCCGCCTAGTCGATACGGAGACTAATACACCTGTCCTTCTGGCTGGCGATTTCAATTGCAAACACACAGCATGGTGCGCCACGCACATTTGCCCAAGCGGACGTCGGTTGTTTGACGATGCGGAGCGCTGGGGCTATACCGTGCAGGGCCCCGAGGTTCCGACGCATTATCCGTATAGTGATGCGGCGGCACCCGATGTCCTGGATATTATAGTTCACAAGAACTTACACTGCCAACCTACGCAAGAGGTTCTATTGGAGAGCATGTTCTCGGACCATCTACCGGTACTCGTGACGATTCCAGAGACTCCACTTTCGGTCTCACCACCAATTCCCAAGCGTCTCATCAACTGGGCCCAGTACACCGAAAAAGTAGACTCCAGGCTCGCGGCGTCGTTTCCCATCTCAACTCCGGATGATGTGGAGCGGCTAGCGGTGCTTATTACGGAGACTATCCAGACGGCCTTCAATGAGTCCTCCACCGAGACTAAGAAGCGACAACAATACTCGCCACTCCCCGACGCCATCAAGCGTAAGCTAACAGACAAACGTCGACTACGCAAGTTGTGGCAGAGGACGCGGTGTCCTGTGTTAAAGGCCGAACTTCATCGCCTTACGACCGTAGTAAAGGACGCGCTAGAAACCCATCGAGAGGAGAGTTGGCAGCAGCACATAGAGGATGTCAGTGATGACTGGAATCCCATCCACAAACTGTGCAGGCAGCTGACGAGATCTCCGCCTCCAGTACGCCCACTACTGGCAGCCGATGGAACTTTGCGATATCACGCAGCAGACCGCGCTGAAATATTCGCCGACCACTTAGAACGCCAATTCCGCCCTAACGAGACAGAAAATACAGCTCACGTCGAAATGGTGCAACAGTACTTACGAGGCTATTTTTCTACACCGATAGCGGCCGATGACGATCCAATTGTTTTCACCCCGGGTGCAGTGCAGCGTGCGATACAACGCACGAAGCTAAGGAAGGCGCCCGGTGCAGATAAAATAACCAATGAAGCCCTACGTCGGTTACCGCCGCGCGCCGTCGCGGCGCTAACACGACTGTACAACGGTATAAATCGCACTGGACACTTCCCGACTATATACAGAGACGGACGCGTTATATTGCTGCCTAAACCCGGTAAGAACGTGTTGAAACCGGAGAGTTATCGGCCCATCACGCTGCTATCTACACAATCAAAAGTGTACGAACGCCTCTTACTGAAACACCTCGCCCCGCACATCACCCCCCGCGACGAGCAGTATGGTTTTAGAGCGGAACATTCAACGACACTCCAATTATTGAGAGTACTGCACATGATGACCCAGGGCATGAACCAGAGGGGAAGCACAGTTGCAGTTTTTCTTGATATGGAGAAGGCGTTCGACAGAGTTTGGCACGACGGTCTGCTGTACAAACTAGCGACGTCCAGCGCTTCCCAACGTCTAGTCCGAATAGTAGCCTCCTTCCTAAGTGATAGAAGTTTTCACGTATCAGTAGAGACAGAGTCCTCGACGTCAAGGAAAATCTTAGCCGGCGTACCGCAAGGGAGTTGCCTCTCCCCAGCATTGTACTCACGTTACACCGATGACATTCCGAAGTCAGACGAATCCACATTAGCACTGTACGCCGACGACGCAGCGTATCTGACATACAACAAAAATGCTAGATTCGCAGTGTTGAAAATGCAACGCGTACTAAACCTGCTCCCCGAGTGGCTTGACAAATGGAGGCTCTCGGTTAACGTGCGAAAGACACAAGCAATGCTTATGAATCTCTCCGTAAAGAAGCCTTCTACCTTGTATCTCCGTGGTGAGCAGCTAGCTTGGCGCGAATCGGCGACCTACCTAGGCGTCGAAATCGACCGGCGGCTCACTATGAACAAACACGCGAACAAAGTCATCGCTAGGACCCGAACATCGCGCGCGTTACTGCGACCGGTGCTCTCCTCGAAGCTTCCGCTGAAAACGAAACTCAGCATCTACAAGACCTACCTACGGCCATGTTTAACATACGCAGCGCCGGCTTGGTACGCCCTACTGAGCAGAGGAAACGCTGAGCGAATCCAACAACAACAGAGCATCTCCCTCAGGCAGATTACAGACGCCCCGCGTCTTGTAAAGAACGCCACTATACAGAGGGACCTACGCATGGAGAGCACGGACGCATTCATACGCCGACTCACTGTAAGCCTGTTCGAGCGTGCGGATGCGTCGGATTTGCGTCATATACGCAATCTGGCGCCTCTACATACTCGGCCGCCGGACGGACGCCCTTACGCTCGTGAGTTACTCGCGAACAACGACACATGAGACGATTCTGACGAACTAGAAACGTAGCGCGCATCTCGGCCTATACGGCCAACACAACGCCCGGTATGTATTCACATGCTGCGATAGATACCTCAGTAGAGAGACATTTATCTCGGAACTGAGTCCCCAGCCACCGTGAGGAGGTTGTGAGATGACCCACACTAGTGATCGGGACCAGACCGCTACGGCCGCCGCACTGAGCAGACGCCTCGACGTTCGCTCCGTGTAGTACCTGTGCGATCCGCGACTGACCAGTGTCGCTAGTTGTATCTCTGTTGTGTTTCGTAACGAAACATCAACTGAGATACGCCTGCGCCGCCGGAAAGTTTCTCTGTACTTTTTTAAGGTACAATCAAACCTGAAGGCATTGCAGAGGTGACTCCACAGCCCTGACGACTCTTGGCTAAGCCGTAACACTTTCTCCCCTCGGGCCTGGGGGCGTGAGGTTTGTGGCCGCCAGACTGCGGATACAGGAGCAAGACCGTCCCTCCGATGTCGAGCCCTTCTCAGGGCTCCGATAAAAAGGCCCCTGTCGGGGCCAAACGCCCGACGCCCGTCGCCGCCAGCCGAGGCGAACCCCCCGTGCCGTCGCCGCGATCCCCCCCCGCGCAGCCGCCGCGTGCGCCCGTCGTACCTGCTCCGCAGCCATCTGCGTCGAAGCAGCCGCGAAAGGGTGCAAAAGGTACCGACGCCGTCGCGGGCGTCGCTACCTCCCAGCCGGAGCGCAGCGCCGGAGGTATGCGACGACGAGCACCGACGCCGTCGCGGGCGTCGCTGCTTCCCATTCGTCGTCGTTGTCCGAGCGCAGCGCCGGAGGCATGCGCCCTTCTCAGGGCGAAGCCACCAGGCCGCCGTCGCACACTCCACGCGAAAGGGTTAAACCAGACATCGACGCCGCCGGCGGCGTCGGTGCCTCCCGCGCCGGAGCGTCGCGCCCTTCTCAGGGCGAGCGCTCCAGGTCGCTTTCGTCGTCGCGTAAGCGAGACAGTGCGAAGTCCGCGTTGCTTCACCCGACACCGGTGACGTCACGCGACCCGGCCGTCTTGGCGGTCCCGCGAGTGCGCCTGCTGGGTTCCGGCATTTCACCAAAGTCCATCCTTGAGGATGACATGGTGAAATTTGCTGAGATCTGCCGGCGGGGCATCATACCAGGATGAGGTGGCGGCAGGGTCTTCAACCCCCCCCTCACTGGAAGTGGTCGAGGCGCAAGAAGCCGTGCAAGCTTTATGCGAGCGCGGTGTAAGGCGCCAGAGGTCCCCAGAGAGCGATGCAGAGGCCGAGATGCAGAAGCGTATACGCCTTGCACTAGCTAGCCCTCCTGCCTCTCTTACTGTACCGATGGAGGTACCTCCCCCTGCCATGCCAACCCCGAGCGAGCAACGCGACCCGCGCATCTGTCGACGCCGCGACGTAGTGTGCCCTCCTCCTCCCCCCCCGCCGTCAAGTGACGAAGCCCCCCCCTCCTCCTTCTCCCCCCCCCCCCCCCCCCCCCCCCCCCCGCGGACAAGGAGCGACGTAGTGCCTACAATGTCGTTTGCTGACACGGTACGAGCGCAGGCGTCGACATCAACGTCCGGTGCGTCACAAGTACCGCCGGCGTCGGTGAGTAGCAAGCCTGCGGTGCCGCCGAAAGCAAACCCGCGCTACCCGCCGCTTATTGTTGAGACCCTACCGGACTGGACGACGCACTTCAAAGCCTTGAAGTCTAAGCTGGGCCATAGCCCGAACGCGAGACCCTTTGGCAGAGGAGTGCGGTTCACACCGAAGACGGAAGAAGAATACCGTGCAGTGCAAAGGTACTTGTACGATCTCGAGAAGACCCAGAAGCTCAGCTGGTTCTCGTATTCGTTGCCTGCTGAAACCAGCGCGAAGGTAGCGATACGAGGGCTACCGTCTGACACGGATCCGAACGAGATTTCAGAAGCCCTAGCGGAACTGAACTTCGTACCCGAGTACGTGCGACCCGTCCGTGCGCGACAAGGGAGACCCGGATGCATTTTCTTCGCTCAACTGAAGAAGACCGCCGACACAATCCCCCGGATTTATGACGTCACCGAGCTGTTGTGCATGCCCGGAGTCAAGATAGAGGCGTGGCGAGGCAGGCAGGGGCCAGCCCAGTGCCACCGCTGTCAGCGCTTCAGGCATTCATCGCACATGTGCCACCGCAAACAAGCGTGTGTGCGCTGCGGAGAAGAGCACGCAGCTAGTGACTGTCCGCGTCCCAGAGAGGAGCCGCCGACTTGTGCCAACTGTGGAGAGGCGCACACCGCCAACAATCCCAGATGCGCTGTGTTTCGTCGCGAATTGCGAAACAAGCGAGCAGGGACAGTTGCAATCACCGCCGGTGCCTCAAAACAGACAAAGAAGGCCGTTACAGTCGATTTACAGACAGAAACGACTTCTTTAATGGCACAGGCAAACGCTCCCACCGAGAGAGGCGCCTCTCTCAAGAAGAAGAGGCGTAGGAAGAAGTCCCGGAAGGCTGCGCAAGCCGTACAGGCGCAAAAACCGGCCGAAAGGACCCAGACCGCAGCCACTTCAGCACCCCGAAAAGGTGATTTGAAGAAAGCGGGCGTCCCTACACAACAAGTAGGTCGTCAGGCGAGGCAAACGGCGGTTGTTACATCGCATATACCGGCACCCAGCGCTGGAGCGATCGACAACAACGCTACTGCTGTTTTAGACGTCGCTCTTATTATCATGGAGGACGTATTGAAGGCCGTACGGACAGGACAGAACACCCTGTCAGTGTTACTAGGAGGAATGGCTCAGCTCATCCAATTGAGACTGCAACATGGGGGCTCTTAGAGTTTTGCACTGGAATGCAGACGGCCTATACAAAAAGGTTGCTCTGCTGAAAGCGCTACTCAAGGAGCAGGATATTGACGTCTGTTTGGTGTCTGAGACGCACCTGAAGGAGTCCATTACGCTGAGAATCCCAAACTACCATATCTATCGGAAAGACGAACGTTCTCCCCATGGAAGGGCTTACCGTGGGTTGGCAGTGCTAGTCAGACGCCGCTTAGTCCATCAACCGATCAAGATAGTCGAGACCGAGTCTGTCCACAAGAGGGCCAAGCTTTATGCTTTAGGAGTTGACATCCACGCGGGTAGGCAATCCATGCACCTGTACGCAGCCTATAGACCCCCGATTGGGAAGCTGGACCCGGCGGAGATAACCCGCCTAGTCGATACGGAGACTAATACACCTGTCCTTCTGGCTGGCGATTTCAATTGCAAACACACAGCATGGTGCGCCACGCACATTTGCCCAAGCGGACGTCGGTTGTTTGACGATGCGGAGCGCTGGGGCTATACCGTGCAGGGCCCCGAGGTTCCGACGCATTATCCGTATAGTGATGCGGCGGCACCCGATGTCCTGGATATTATAGTTCACAAGAACTTACACTGCCAACCTACGCAAGAGGTTCTATTGGAGAGCATGTTCTCGGACCATCTACCGGTACTCGTGACGATTCCAGAGACTCCACTTTCGGTCTCACCACCAATTCCCAAGCGTCTCATCAACTGGGCCCAGTACACCGAAAAAGTAGACTCCAGGCTCGCGGCGTCGTTTCCCATCTCAACTCCGGATGATGTGGAGCGGCTAGCGGTGCTTATTACGGAGACTATCCAGACGGCCTTCAATGAGTCCTCCACCGAGACTAAGAAGCGACAACAATACTCGCCACTCCCCGACGCCATCAAGCTTAAGCTAACAGACAAACGTCGACTACGCAAGTTGTGGCAGAGGACGCGGTGTCCTGTGTTAAAGGCCGAACTTCATCGCCTTACGACCATAGTAAAGGACGCGCTAGAAACCCATCGAGAGGAGAGTTGGCAGCAGCACATAGAGGATGTCAGTGATGACTGGAATTCCATCCACAAACTGTGCAGGCAGCTGACGAGATCTCCGCCTCCAGTACGCCCACTACTGGCAGCCGATGGAACTTTGCGATATCACGCAGCAGACCGCGCTGAAATATTCGCCGACCACTTAGAACGCCAATTCCGCCCTAACGAAACAGAAAATACAGCTCACGTCGAAATGGTGCAACAGTACCTACGAGGCTATTTTTCTACGTCGATAGCGGCCGATGACGATCCAATTGTTTTCACCCCGGGCGCAGTGCAGCGTGCAATACAACGCGCTAAACTTCGGAAGGCGCCCGGTGCAGATAAGATAACCAATGAAGCCCTACGTCGGTTACCGCCGCGCGCCGTCGCGGCGCTAACTCGACTGTACAACGGTATAAATCGCACTGGACACTTCCCGTCTATATACAGAGACGGACGCGTAATATTGCTGCCTAAACCCGGTAAGAACGTGTTGAAACCGGAGAGTTATCGGCCCATTACACTGCTATCTACGCAGTCGAAAGTGTACGAACGCCTCCTACTGAAACACCTCGCCCCGCACATCGCCCCCCGCGACGAGCAGTATGGTTTCAGAGCGGAACATTCGACGACTCTTCAATTATTGAGAGTGTTGCACATGATGACCCAGGGTATGAACCAGAGGGGAAGCACAGTAGCAGTATTTCTTGATATGGAGAAAGCGTTCGACAGTGTTTGGCATGACGGTCTGCTGTACAAACTAGCGACGTCCAGCGCTTCCCAACGTCTAGTCCGAATAATAGCCTCCTTCCTGAGTGATAGAAGTTTTTACGTATCCGTAGAAACAGAGTCCTCGACGTCCAGAAAAATCTTAGCCGGCGTACCGCAAGGGAGTTGCCTCTCCCCAGCATTGTACGCACGTTACACCGATGACATTCCGAAGTCAGACGAATCCACATTAGCACTGTACGCCGACGACGCAGCGTATCTGACATACAACAAAAATGCTAGATTCGCAGTGTTGAAAATGCAACGCGTACTAAACCTGCTCCCCGAGTTGCTTGACAAATGGAGGCTCTCGGTTAACGTGCGAAAGACACAAGCAATGCTAGTGAATCTCTCCGTAAAGAAGCCTTCCACCTTGTATCTCCATGGTGAGCAGCTAGCTTGGCGCGAATCGGCGACCTACCTAGGCGTCGAAATCGACCGGCGGCTCACTATGAAAAAACACGCGAACAAAATCATCGCTAGGACCCGTGCATCGCGCGCTTTACTGCGGCCGGTGCTCTCCTCGAAGCTTCCGCTGAACACGAAACTCAGCATATACAAGACCTACCTACGGCCACGTTTAACATACGCAGCGCCAGCTTGGTTCGCCCTACTGAGCAAAGGAAACGCTGAGAGAATCCAACAGCAACAGAGCATCTCCCTCAGGCAGATTACAGGCGCCCCGCGCATTGTAAAGAACGCCACTATACAGAGGGACCTACGTATGGAGAGCACGGACGCATTTATACGCCGACTCACTGTAAGCCTGTTCGAGCGTGCGGACGCGTCGGATTTGCGTCATATACGCAATCTGGCGCCTCTACATACTCGGCCGCCGGACGGACGCCCTTACGCTCGTGAGTTACTCGCGAACAACGACACATGAGACGATTCTGACGAACTAGAAACGTAGCGCGCATCTCGGCCTATACGGCCAACACAACGCCCTGTATGTATTCACATGCTGCGATCGATACCTCAGTAGAGAGATTTCTATCTCGGAACTGATTCCCCAGCCACCGTGAGGAGGTTGTGAGATGACCCACACTGATCGGGACCAGTCGTCCGCTACACTCAGCGCTCACACTACAGTGAAATAGCCAGCCAAGTCACTCCGAAACCAAGCCAGTCCAGACCTAGCAGCAAGTACCTACGGCTCCATACTTCTGAAGACAGCATCAGGCGTTTCATTCTGCACCAACCCACAGACCTGCGACTTACAACCGGAGGTCGAAGAACGAAACCCGCCAGTACCTACTTTCTATTATTTTACATATTCGTTTACGAAAGTGTACGGGTCGTATCGAAGGGGCCCGTACACATGTAGTTTTTAAATACATTGTTTGTATAATAACATAAAAACAATGAAAATATCGGTTTAATTTACAAAAAGTATTTCTAGTAAAAATCGCCTAAATCTTGAAGGTTGTCTGTGGGTAATGTGTCAGCCATTTTCTGTTGTATTTTCAATTTATCGGTATAATGAGCGTTTTAGGGTTACCAGTATGTAGTATGGGAAAACACCCCGAAATTATGGGTAAATTATATCGGTACAGACACCTTTTTTTTAACTTCTTACTTTTTGTATACTTTTTTGTTTATAATTTTTCGTCAAAATGTATTTATTTATTTTTAAGTTAAAAATGTTAACATGTTTAATATTAGAAGTATGTTTATTTTTTAGATTTCCTAAAGTCGTCAGCGTGCGTAATGCATGGATTTTTGCTACTGGACGACAGAATTGGGAGCCGAGTACAGTCGCATATGTTCCAAACATTTTAAAGACCACTGCTTTCGGAAGAAGTTTATTTGGATAAGTCGTCAGTTTCAACATCCACCATACACGTAAGTTAACATTTGTAATATTTTGTTAAATTAAAATTGAGTCTCAATACTTAGAAAATCAACCAATCCAACTTTAGGCATAATATTTACTTCTCTACTAATCATTAATATATACTTGGACATATGTATATTAGTTGTAAGAAAGATTATATACTAAAAATATACTACTTACTTTCCAAAGATTGGACTGACTGCAATAAGTGGCGCTGCAGTCGTATCCTCTGAAACTTTTAATATTATCGGGCAGGACAACATCTGTTAGTATATAAATCACACAGGCAGGCATGTGATTCATCCAACCAAAATAACAATGGTAAAGTTAAAGTATTTTCAGGAACACCGTTCCTATATGAAATCTATATGTTTGTCTCTCTCTCTGTGTGTGTTGCTTTTTTCGAATATTCGAATTTTGACTTCAGATTCAGATTCAGCATAAAAAAGTAGAATAGGAATGTTTGAAAAACCAACCTCCTATCTCTTAAGGAACATGGTCAAAATGGCCGACAAATTAGAATAAAAAAAAAAATATTTCAGATTCGAAAAGTAAATTAAAAAGTAGAATAGTAATGTCTTAAAAACCAATATCATATTCCTTAAGGAACATGGTCAAAATGGCCGACAAAGTTTAAAAAAAAAAATTAAATTGTTATATAATAGACGAACCAGGTGTTCTTCTGGCAATGCAAGCTTGCCCATTCTCAACTGATTTATATTGTTTTGATTTATTTATTTACACGATACAGTTACATAGTACAAATTATTATGTTCGCCAAACTGTTATAACAGTTTCTTGGCGAGTATATATATATATAAAGATAGGTATTAACAAAAATAAGGAACTGAATTAGATGATTTACATGCCTGCCTGTTCGTCTGCTAGTCTGTCAAAGTCAAAGTCAAAATCTTTTTATTCCGTAAAAATGGCTACATTTGTTTGGAATCGTCACAATTTTTTTCCCTACCGTGCAGTTCATGACTAGGTGAGCACTGATAAAAATACTGCCAAAAAACTCAGGCATCCCTCTTTTGGTATCCAAACAAATTTACATAATTTATTAATTACATTATAATTGGATCGACTCAATCCCAGGCATTTTTATCATTAATATAGTCAGATACTTTATAATATGCCCTGCTACACAATTTGGCTTTAATAGTAGTTTTAAACTTGTTTATTGACAATTCTCTTATATTGCTGGGAAGTTTGTTATAGAACCGTATACATTGCCCCATAAAAGAATTACTTGTTTTGTGGAGACGGGTTGCATGTAACACAAGATTATGCTTATATCTAGTATTTATGTTATGAGTATCACTCTTTTTACAAAATGAGTCTATGTTTTTATGGACATACAAAAGATTTTCATAGATATATTGCGATGCGACTGTTAGAATATTTATTTCTTTGAATTCTTCTCTAAGGCTCTCACGGGGACCAAGTTTGTAGATAGCTCTTATGGCTCTCTTTTGCAATAAAAAGATGGTGTTAATGTCCGCGGAGTTACCCCAAAGAAGAATTCCGTATGACATAATACTATGAAAGTAGCTGAAATAAACTATTCTAGCCGTATCAACATCAGTGAGCCGTCTAATAGTTTTCACTGCATAGGCTGCAGAACTTAGTTTTCCTGATAATTTTTCAATTTGTGGGCCCCATTGTAGTTTGGAGTCAATTGTTATACCCAAGAACACAGTAGTCTCCACAGGGGCTAAATTAGTTCCATTAACATGTACATTGGTAGTCACCTGTCTTACATTAGGTGTTGAGAACTTAATTACTTTAGTCTTTTTATCATTTAAAACCAGATTATTAACATTAAACCAATGCATAACTTTAGAGAGAGCATCGTTAACTTCGTCATAATTATCTAACTGTCTATTAATTTTGAATGTCAAAGAGGTATCATCCGCAAACAATACAATCTCATGTTTATCCTTTACATAATAAGGTAAGTCATTTATATATACTAAAAATAAGAATGGACCTAGAATTGACCCCTGTGGGACTCCCATGACTACAGGGGACCCCGAAGATCTTTTACCATTAACATCGACCTTCTGTATCCTATTGCCCAGATAAGAAGACAGAAGTTCGAGAGCCTTGTTCCTGATACCGTAGTGGTGTAATTTTCTGACAAGAGTGTCATGGTGCACGCAGTCAAACGCTTTAGACAGATCACAGAAAATTCCCAAGGCATCTTGCGAACCTTCCCATGCCGCGAATATACTTTTAAGCAAATGAATCCCTGCGTCTATAGTTGAACAACCTCTCGTAAATCCAAACTGTCTCCTATGAAGCAAATTATGTGTATTAAAATGTCTGAGCAACTGGCTAAGCATTAGTTTTTCAAAAATTTTACTGAGAATGGGCAGTATGGAAACAGGTCGAAAATTCGAAGGGTCCGAACTATCACCAGATTTAAATAATGGAATGATTTTACTATGTTTCATCAAGTCAGGAAATACACCAGATGCCACACAACAATTGAAAATTGTAGCTAAATGTGGAGCGATTGAAATAATAATAGAAGATATGGTTTTGACAGATAGACCCTGTATTAGAAAGTATTAGAAAGTTTCACGTACAGACTTGAAATTTTACATAGTTACATTTTAGTCGTAGAAACGTATAATTGAAGTACAAAAACAAATGAAAATATTCCAACGACTCCGTCTTTTGGTTGAAATAAGAACCCGTACTTCAGTAATGAAGTGAGTATGGGTTGATATGATATTGATGGGTTGATTATATTTATACAGGTAATTGTGAAAGATACGGAGGGTAGTCGTGTAGATTATTCTATACCAATTATTTATACCACGTTAATCAAGTTAATCACGCACACACACATGCTTTTGGGTCAACACATAAATGTTAATCAAGCATTTTATATTGTCTGAATTTGTAAACTTTTAAATATGTAAAGCTTAACTAAATTATAGTATTGACAGTAGTTTTAATATAATGTTAGTACTAGGCTGTCGATATTACATGCTAATAATGCGTTACAAAATTAAAATTGTCCTATTTTCCAGACCGATTATCCAGGGTTTCCAATAGCGACGCACACTACATTAACACCATGAAAATTAAAGCTTACTTTTGAATTGAGACTGAAAACATTACTGGCTGAGTCACGTGAGAAGAAATTAGCTATATTAAGGTCAAAACTAAACGACTTGAAATAAAAATGCTGAGCTATCTGTCATTATACAGAATTTTAATGTAATCGATGTATAGATGATAGATATCATTATACAAGTTAGAGGAAAAGAGTGAACTAGGGAATTAAGGGACCGTAGCAGTTTACCACCTTTTGAGTACAATATGTGAAAGGATAATCCTTGATCAATTGTAGCTTTAGTTTAAATCTAATGAAAATTATGATGCGCAATACAAAATGTTTAAAAACAAAGATTGTTTACCTTTGTTTAATATTTACACTTAAATCAACCCTAGCACTAATTCTTTTTTACATGACAATTATTGAAAAAAATTATGGAATATTAAAAAATAATGGAATAAAAATAAATGGAATAATAAAAAATTATGTTAAGATTGCGCAAGCTTGCATTGCCAGAGGAACACCTGGTTCGTCAACAAATCAAATGTTGACGAACCAGGTCAACAAATGTTAACTTACGTGTATGGTGGATGTTGAAACTGACGACTTATCCAAATAAACTTCTTCCGAAAGCAGTGGTCTTTAAAATGTTTGGAACATATGCAACTGCAATCGGCTCCCAATTCTGTCGTCCAGTAGCAAAAATCCATGCATTACGCACACTGACGACTTTAGGAAATCTTAAAAATAAACATACATCTAAGGTTAAACATGTTAACATTTTTAATTTAAAAATAAATAAATACATTTTGACGAAAAATTATAAACAAAGTATACAAAAAGTAAGAAGTTAAAAAAAGTGTCAGTACCCATATAATTTACCCATAATTTCGGGGTGTTTTCCCATACTACGTACTGGTAACCCTAAAACGCTCATTATACCGACAAATTGAAAATACAACAGAAAATGGCTGACGCATTACCCACAGACAACCTTCAAGATTTAGGCGGTTTTTACTAGAAATACTTTTTGTAAATTAAACCGATATTGTCATTGTTTTTACGTTATTATACAAACAATTTATTTAAAAACCTCATGTGTATCTAATTTTCGCAAAATATTTGATAACAACTATTAAAATTTTATACTTACGTATGAAAGGTTATGTTTTCGTAATTTTGCTAACTGAGGCGTTTGCAGCCTTTTACACACCAACGTACCATTGTTAAAGTTAAAAGACAATCCCAAACAAGCAAAAGAACACAAATATGCACTAATATTTCGCTTATATTTAGTAATTTATGCAAACAATTTGTTGTACTACAAGAAACGAAACGATTGTTTGCCACGAATTTGTTTTTGTGGCAAACACAAAATAGAGAAACTATGAAAGGGACAAAAAAATATTTTATCTGTCTCTTTCCTTCTTACGAGGAACTGTATACATCTATCACGTTCTATCTTGTTATTATTATTTGCTTGTCACCTCTAGGTTTCCTTCCTGTGAGATTCAGAGGAAGTATACTTCCTTCCTCTGAGGTACTGAAGTCTGTTTAGGGATGAACGATACCTCCAAGGTATCGATACCTACTCGGTATCGATTGAAAAGTATCGATACTTACTCGTATCGATACAAATTTTTTATTTAGGATAAATAAGAACAACAAAAATTATTGATATTGTTTATTCTTGAAAGGAATACACGTATACTTAAATTTTAAATGTACACGCAATTTGATCTTATACTAACTGCTGGCGGAAGAATACTTTATCAACACAAACAATTATATTAATAAAAACTTTAACGAAGACGGACTTACGAACGATAACGGAATTACGAATTTACGAAATATTCTAAGTATGGCATATATACTTCCTCTGAGTATGGCATGCACAAACAAGACTGCCAACTGCGTAAAACTGTTCAAAAGTTCAATATATTATCACGAAAAAAAGATGCGTTTTAAAATGTCAATATTAAATTCTTAAAAACACATTTCTGTCAACATAGATCGACAGGTCACAGGCTCATAGAAGGCTCTTCAACCTGTTTAAATAAAATCGTGACATACATTGGCATACCGATACGAGTACTTTTCAAAATTTTGAACGATACTTACTCGATTCTCAGTTTCAAAGTATCGATACTAAAAGTACTTGGTATCGGAAGGAAAGTATCGAGTAAGTACTTGTATTTACTTCTATTCCATCGTAGTATGTTAACTAAATGAACCAGATTGTTAACTAAATCAGCCAGATAAATTTATAAAAAGGAATACCAAGATGAGAATTTTTATGGCTGAAGATAATCTATGTGCTCAAAATATATTGAAACTTGTTTCACATGGAAACGCTATATTAGCAGAAATATTAAGACTGAAAGATCATAAGCCTGTTGTTTATTTGTGAGTTTTTACTTTGACAATATTAATACAGAATTATAATTTAGCTTAGAAAGTGGCCTTTGGTTACGGTGACTATCCGCGTTTGGTCGGATCGTTAGACATAAATAAATACTTAGCTGCAAGTTATTCATTAATTAGGTATGTACTTTTTATCACCAAAACCCGCCCTTATTCGTCTTATCGTTTACTTTCAGAATTCTGAAACAACACAGATCATGCGTGGTTTCTTGGTACATATAGGATGTATAAAAGTAAAAATTTTTTGCTTTTTACCTTATAACTTCGAATAATTGTTTAAATCTTTTCTATGGAAGCTGGTATATCCTCCAGTGATCTTGTTTGATTTCACTAAGCATTACATTATCAAGCAAAGGGATTTTGTAATTGAGTAATAAAATTAAAATGAAAGAATGACGAAGCAGATATACAATGCAAAAGTGGAAGGATGTAGGAGCCGCGGAAGGCCAAGACTTACCTACCATGATCAAATTGGTCGTGTTCTATCAGAAGGTGAAGTCCGGAGCCCTAGAAACCGGCGAGCATGCATGAAAAGAGCAATGAATGTTAAAGAAGCGAGTGAGGTGTATGTAAGGATCGAGTCATGTGTCGCTCGGTTCTTTCTGCCTACTCCGTAAGGGATTTGGCGTGAAGTTATAGATAGATAGTAATAAAATTAAAGTTGTTTTAAATAATTAAATCAACAAGTGATCTAATAAGGAATACATGTTTATACTCTTTAATCAGGAAAAACTTTAATGAGATTTGGCAAGAGACAGCTACATGTTCTAAAAAGGCATCAGGTTTTTAGACCATGCTGCCCATTGCAAGTGTCTGTACTCTATGGTAACAGTTTAAAAGGTCATGTATTGTATATATTTGAATAGTCATAGTTACACAGGATTGTATCTTTTGACCCATAATAGGAAATGCTCACAGAATGTGGAAATGTGTATTTTGGCATTTTCTTCACAGTGGTACAGAACCTGTCATATGCGAGCCTGATGCACACTTAGCCAGCTTTTTACCCAATGATTACTAGTACAGTCAAAGTATATAGGCACACCATCTATTAGCTAAAAGCAATTGATATGTTGATCTTAGTAACCTATGTATACATAGTGATTTGTAATAGTGTATCACCTTGTAAAAAAATGTCATTTTTATGTATGGACACTTCATCCAAAAGTGAACTGTTTCGGAGTTATTTAAAAACTTTAAAAATAAATAAAAATCATGTAATTTTGATGACATATTAGTTTTATAATAATTACTATTTTGTCAACATATCAGAATCATAAAATGTACCTTATCGGCTCTACTTTCGATACAGCAGATATTATTATTAGTACACTAATAATAACATAATATTTTACAGGCGGTCTACATGAAACTGCTCATTTAAAACAAAAAGTCATAATGAAACTAGTTAGGCATATTATTAAAAAATAAGCTACACATTATAAGCTTTCAAGTGAGGTATAAAACTCTTATCTGCATTGGCAACAAAAATGCATATTAACGAAACAATAGAAGAAGATAAGAAATACAAAAGAGATAATTGAAAGAATGTCTTGTTAGGGAGCTCTAAGAGAACCAGAGAACTTTTAGACCACTGTTTGACCACTTTTAGTCCGCTCCCATGATTCACTGCGTTTGGATGTGTGTTGTGCGATTTTGTATCCCTCTAACAACCTGGCTTGTGATATTTGTGATTGTTCTGCTGACAATTTCACTGTCGAACTGGTTTCTGTGTTCTCCTCTAACAACTCGGTATACTAAAGGAATATGGCTGGAGTACAAAGGCAACGACCTTTGTTTATTAATGAGAAATATGCTGATATTCTTTTCATCTATGGTTTTGCCAGAGGTAATGCCAGAAGACATTTACCCAATTATGGTGTTTTTGCATGAGTTTATCGTCCAGCCCATGAAACTGGGAGCTTACTAAGGCGACAAGGTAATAAGGCAAATTTTGCTTTTTTTTGTTATTGTTATACTTGTTTCTAATTAATTAGGTACCTACGAAACTTAAATTTTTTATTCTGTCTATTCAATAAGCTGTACTTAGATGTGGAAACTTTACTGGCCTTAGTCTAATTTATACTATATATGTGTGTTATTAATGTTGTTGGTTTCTCAATAAACATAAAATAATAAGCTCAATAGCTCAATCGTGAATGACGCGACTTTGAGGCCAACGCTCGTGGGTTTGATTCCCACACAAGACAAATATTTGTGTGATGTCTGTTTGTCTTGGTCTGGATGTTTCAAGTGAGGTACGAGTGATACTTAATATATTACAAGCTACGGTAAGTGGTAAGTGCTTCATATCAGGTAGGCCGTATGCTTGTATGCCTCCCGACGTCGTATAAAAAAAAGGGTTATACCCTACGAACAAATAATAAGTCAGGAAATGTAACTGCACTCAAAAAATGACCCAACAAAAATCGTGTACAAGTTGGCAGGGCTTAAAAGTCGTGTACACGCGTCACTTAGTCGAACATTTTTCATGCAAGCGAGCACATGTCAAATCTTTGTTATTTGTTTTTATCACTGCAACTCAACTAAAAATCATCATGCTAGGTTGTGTTGTGAAGTGGTGCAGGAGCCATACAAGATTTAAATGTCCTGGCATCACTTTTCCCTAGTAATAGTTGCTCAAATATAATTATAATCAAAAATGTTCCAATACGCTATAAAATCGAGATTGTCAATATTATGCCAAATGAAGTCAGTCAATTTTAGACTTTAGTAGGATCTTTTTTACTCTTGACAAAATATTTAAAAGGATAAAATTGTCAAATATATTTTTATAACTAATACATTTTGCTTATTTTCTTTACTTTTAATTTTCCTACCGATTTAATTCGTCAAAATAACTGGATAGCTGCAGGAAGGCTAGAAAGACGTCAGACGTCAGCTACAGAGGTCAGACCATAGATAACAGAGAAGGGTCAGATGGTAGTCGCTCCAACATAAGCTGGACTCTCGTCACATCAAGATGGAACCCACTCCAGGGATGCCAGGCTCCGTAGTGGATGCAACTGCAATTTACCGCTTGAAGAAGAAGGATATTTAAACTCATCGTTCAAATAACTTGGGGTTCAAATAACTCAAATAAATTTGGGGGTCATGTGCCAGAAGCGTGCTCGTTCGCGACCCCTGCCAATCAGTCGATTGCAATTCTGGACCAAGAGCGCACCGACGTGCGGATTAGGGCGTCCCCCGTAGGCGACGCGCACCGATTCGCCCCCGTCGGTGCGAATATAGCTACATGCAGCGGTGGGGCTCGCCACCCACCACGCAGCGCCAATTCCGGCGGGACGAGGGGAGACGAGTGCCGCATAGCACATGGAATGTGAGAGGTGGATTGAATGATAAGACGAATGAATTGATAGACGTAATGAATGATAGACGTTTGGATGCTTTATGTGTGACAGAGACTAAGCGCAAGGGGAGCGACACCGATGATCTGCCCGGTGGTATGATGGCCCTATGGTCTGGGGTAGACCGGGACGATCATGCCAGCGCTGGTGTAGGTGTCGTACTCTCCTCTCGCTTAGCCACTGGTGTAAGAGATTACAGTTTGATAGGGCCTAGACTTCTCTGGGTTCGTATTAAACTGGGCATCACGCGAGTATTTTTGGTTGCAGCATACGCTCCCGTAAGCTCAGCGTGTGCTTAAGAACTGGAGAAGTTTTGGGTGTCTGTGAGGGATGTTCTGGACTAAGCCGAAGGGAATGAAAGAGTGATTATGTGTGGAGACTTGAATGGATGGGTTGGGACCAAGCGATACAGCTGTTCTTGGTCCGTATGGAGATAAGAGAGTGAACGAAGCAGGTAAGTCAATACTAGATTTATGTATGGAACGAGGTCTCCTCGTGTCGAATACTTTATTTCATCATAAGGATATTCACACATATACATGGAGAAGGAATGACCAAAAAAGTGTGATTGATTTGATTTTAATAGATAGACGTCTTCAAAATGTTCTAATGGATACAAGAGCCTTAGAGGCCCCACTCTTGAGACTGACCACTACCTGGTGGTAAGCCGGTTTGTGGGCCTTTTTAGGTAGTGGAGGCACTGGCGAGTGCGTATCCCTTTCGGAGATCATGAAAGGATAATGAGCGAAAAATTGCAAGATGAAAGTGTAAGGAGAATGTATGTGCATCTGGTAAGTGAGAGACTTGCAAATGCAAGCCTCTCCGACTCAGATGTGGATGATTGTTGGAAAGTTTTGAAAGAAAGTATGGTGGATAGTGCAAAAGAAGCTTGTGGATGCGCAAAGAGACGTAGAGACGTAAAACAGCGAAAGAAGATGCCTGGTGGGATGCGGAGGTTGAATCCTCCGTAGCAAGAAAGAGGAAAGCGTGGCTGGATTACGTAACATCTTTGCCTTTAAATGAAAATATGAGAGAAAAGAAGAAAGAAATGTACCGTCTATGCAAGAATGAAACCAAGGCTTTAGTGAAAGAGAAGCGTGAAAGACAAATTATGAATGAGGAAGAGAGGCTGACGAAAAACTTCGAGGCAAATACCAAACTCTTTTGGAGAGAGGTAAACAAGTCTCGGAGTGGTTCGTCGGCATCCAGAATGAATAAGATAAAGTCTAAAGCTGGTGTCATTCTTGCGAACACTCAGGAAGTGTTAGAACGGTGGAGTGAATATTTTGAGGAAATGTATGAGTATGCCTCGGACGCTCACAATGAGAGTGAATCGGATGCTTACTCCACGTTGACGGCGTCCGACGAAGGCATAACAATGGATGAGATCGAATGGTCGATACGAAGCTTGAAAAATGGAAAATCAGCGGGAATTGATCTAATCACAGCTGATATGCATCCAAATCCTCTGGCAGTGGAACTTGGAAGCATAAATTATAGAAAAAGACTGAAACGTAACCACATAATCGAGTTGGATTTGTGAATGCGGGAGTAATGGTCAATGGATCCCTTCTCTCACAGAACTAAGGAACTTTTATCATATCTGCTCATAGTCGATGGAAAAAAAAAGACTGATCGCAGATCATAGTACAACAAAAAAAAAAAAAATCACAGCTGAGATGATCAAATTAGGTGGCACTTACGTCCGGGACGCCTTCTGGTACATATGCAACCTATGCTGGAGAACTGGAAGGGTCCCAATGGACTGGAGACGCGCAGTCATCGTGCCCTTGTATAAAGGCAAGGGGTCACGCATGGACTGCGCCAACTATAGGGCCATCAGTTTGATCAGCTTTGCAGCAAAAGTATATGGAAAGGTGATTGAAAGGAGAATGAGGGTGAAATCAGATGAAATGCTGTGGGACGCACAAGGAGGTTTCCGAAATGGAAGGGGATGTACAGATCAAGTTTTCTCACTCCGCAATATCGTAGAGAAGCATCTGTCCATAGACCGGAAGGTTTTCTGTGGTTTTATGGATCTTGAGAAAGCCTTTGATAAGGTTGTGCGAAAGGAACTGTGGGACATATTGCCGAGATATGGGATTGACGGTTCACCGCGTCGTGCTGTGCAGTCCACTTACAAGGATTGCTCAGCATGTGTGCGGATAGACGGTGGCATGTCACCCTGGTTTGATGTCAAAATTGGTGTCAAACAGGGTTTCATGCTATCTGCTAGGCTGTTTATCCTGTATCTTGATAGCTGTCTGCAGAGAATAAGGTCAACGAATGTGGGATTGCGCATGGGTGACCTAGTGGTGAACTGTCTGCTATATGCAGACGATGCCGTGCTATTAGCAGATACACCATCTAAACTGCAAACTAGTCACAATGATGAAAGACGAATGTATAGAGAAAGGCTTACTACTGAATGCGAAGAAAACAAAGATAATGGTATTTGAAAGAGAAGAATCCAGAACTAATGTAAGGATTACGATTGATGATGAAGTGTTGGAACAAGTGGATGAGTTTGTATATCTTGGATGCGCTTTCAGCAGGGATGGAAGGTACACCGCAGATGTGGAAAGACGAGTGAGTGCTGGGAATAGTGTGAATGGAGCGTTGGGAAAATTTCTTGGCAGTAAAAACCTGAGCCAGAAGGCATAACCCGCTATACACAATGCAGTGTTGGTCCCAATGCTTATGGAAGCGAGAGCTGGGTATGGCAGAAAGAGCATGAAAGTAGAATAAACGCGGTTTAAATGCGAGCGCTGCGCAAAATTTGTGGCGTAAGGCTTGTAGACCGTATTCGCAATGATGATGTTAGAAATAGAGTTGGTCTGAAAGAGAGCGTCGGTGTTAAAATAAGAAGAGGCATGCTCCGATGGTTCGGGCATGTAGCAAGAATGCAAGATGAAAGAATGACGAAGCAGATATACAATGCAAAAGTGGAAGGATGTAGGAGCCGGGGAAGGCCAAGACTTGCCTACCAGGACCAAATTGGTCGTGTTCTATCAGAAGGTGATGTCAGGAGCCCTAGAAACCGGCGAGCGTGCATGAGAAGACCCAGGACCAATGCGCAGAAGATACCTACACTGCTAACTAGGCTATACGGGTTGTCAAAATAATATTGTCATAAATAATTATTTGTAGTGGAATTCCTATCAATTATGATACGTTATGGCTGGCATGTAGGTAAAATAAGTCTGCTTTTGCATTTTTATTTTTTATATTATTTAAATTATATTGTTTAATTAGTTCTGTTTATTTTGTGCAATAGATTGATTACGTACATACATATTATGGCCTCATCATTTCACTTTTATATTTAAATACCAATTTAGAATCCATTCGTATGTATAACAACTTAACAAATAATTGTAATTAAAACATAACAAAAAAATCTATTTATTTTATAGCATGAAAAATAATATTTTATTATATACTAGCTTTTACCCGCGGCTTCGCTCGCATTGATATTTTTTTTTTTTAATAAAATGTATCCTATGTTACTTCTGATACCATACCTCCAAGAATATGTGTACTAAGTTTCATGATGATCGGTTGAGTTGTTTTCGCGTGAAAGCGTAACAAACAAACGCACATTCACATTTATAATATTAGTAGGATTTGTTCCTTTTCATTTATATATAGCATAACATCGTCTACGCCGCTATGACTCTACTGCTACCGTTGGCATTGCAGTCTGCGCGCGAACCAATCTGTGCTCTTGTTTTGAATTTAAGCCAATCACTAGGCACGTGTATTAGTGTAACCTAATTGATTCGTAATTTAAACATACGTTGTTTTGGTTTCAAGTAGCGCCACTTTTTGTGTGGAATTTGTTCTGAGTTAGAGTTCCTGACTTATTATTTATTCGTAGGTTATACCCTTTTCCTAATCCAATAGGATTGGCGGGGTCCGCTACCTAAGGCTAAGGATTTGGCGAAAATACTGATTTTTACATAGAGCGACGCTCATCAGACTTCCGCAACCCAGAGGGAAAACCAGATCTTTCATGGGTATCTTACCCATGAAAGATCTGGTTTTGCCTCTGGGAAACGTTTTTCGAAATATAATTTCTTGGACGTGTGGGTTTCCTGACGATGCTTTCCTTCATCGCCGAGCAAGAGATAATTATAAATATGCACATAAATCCGAAAACACGAATTTAGTGGTACATGCCAGGATTCGAAGCAGGGACCTCATGTTCTCTAAGTTGGTTCTTTATCCACTGGCTATTACTGCTGTTGGTGGCCGTTGATAAACCCGTCGTAGGACCGAATGCCACGGATTACCAATTTTTCTCTCTCTTTAGCCGTTCGTGTTTCAATTGATTAATTAAACTGTTATTTTTTCAGTGGGTGACGTAGACAGACTTCGGGTACATCATGCCAACGATAAAGGAAGTATTTTACAAGAATTCTAACAAGATCCAACCACTCAACAAGAATTATTGCTTGTCGTCTGGTATTTTCCCAATGCAAAGTATGATACTTTGCATGTCTCCGGATATCATCCTTACCACTATACTCACGTGCAAGTAATTGAGGAAGGAAACCCCGCTAGAAGGGTCTAATTTTGTCGATTTATGTTAAATTGTGACATTGAGGATCAAAATTTCTTACGAAAAAATTTGTGGACGAATCGAAATTTGATGAAGATGGAATAACCAATTACCATAATGTACATTACTGGCAGGAAAAGGTAGCTGGTAACCCTCACCCACCCAAAGGCTCTCAACAAAGATTTGCAGTGAACGTAATGGGAATAATTGCCAACCATTTAATCGGGCTCCATTTCCTCCCGGATAACTTGAATGGCGAGAACTATGAATATTTCCTGAGATGCTCCTTATTTGATTTACTGGATGTCGTGCCGTTGGCAATTTTGAATGGCTTGACTTTTTAGCATGACAGACACATTATCGTGTATCTGGCAGAAATAGGCTGGAAGAAAATTTTCCAAATAATTGGATTGGGGAGCCAATCCAATTATTGGACCTTGGTCCAATAGGAATTGGGGAGGTCCAATACCTTGGCCAGCGAGGAGACCCGACTTGACGCCCATGAATTATTACGTTTGGGGACATATGAAGACATTGGTCTATCATGACGGAGAGCCTATTATTAATATCGAGGAATTACGAAGGTGACTCATAATCGCGGCTGAACAATAAAATTAAATTTAAGAACTACGGTGGTTAAAACATAATTTAATAATACAATGCGTATTTGGATACGGAATCCGGGACGTCATTTTGAAAATGAGCTTTAGACCATTCACTTATTTATTTTAAAGAGTAACTAATTGTGTATTTATTTTTGGAATAACTAAAATACATAAGTCATTTTATACTATGTAAATGCATTTTTTGTTATACATCGGAAGGCATACAAGCATACGGGCCACCTGATGTAAAGCGGTTACCGTAGCCTATCAACGCTTGTAATATATAAAGTATCACTCACTCGATGCCTCCTCTGCTGCTAAAACAGCAAATTCTTAGGAGCTTACTGGTGACCTCACTCACATGCAGGAACACAACAACCCTATAGCGAGTTGTTATTTGGCTGCCGTTTTCTGTGAGGTGAGGGTACTTCCCCAGACGGGCTGCTTTGATGCGCCCTACCTCTCTTAAAAACATGTTTTTATAATGTTCTTCTTCATCTGTTATCCCTTGTTGTATTGATTTAGCTGTCTGTTTTTAGCCAATATTTTTGCTATTTGTATAGCTACGTATAAGTTTTATACCTCATTTGAAAGCTTACAATATAGTAGATGTTTTTTAATAATATGCCTAACTAGTGTTGTAATGACTTTTCGTTTTAAATGAGTACTTTCATGTTGATCGCTGGTAAAATATTACATTGTGTTTAGAGTATTAGTCCACTGTGTCGGAAGTATAGTCGTTAAGGTACATTTTTATGATGCTGATTTGTTGACAAGAATGTAGTTATTATAAAACTAATAAAAATGACAATAAAATTACATGATTTTTATTTATTTTTAAATTATATCATCGGATTTTTTTAGAAAAACTTAAAATAACTCCGAAACTGTTCACTTTTGCATGTAGGTATCCATACATAAAAATGTTGTAAATGGCTAGTACTACCACCCCTTACAAAGTGATGCACTCATTACAAATCACACTGTATATTGAATGCTGCTAGTGATATCTGGAGGCAAAGCTTTACTTATTTAAGTAGCTGGGAAGCAGTCTTATCTAAGGGTAACTTTTCAATATAGTTCATGCACCAACTCATACATAGGGTTGTCGGTATTTAGCGCTCCGACAAAGAAGTTCCCCTTACTATTAATAATTATTACACTATGGCTATGCCCCACGATTTTATTCTAGTCTGATCAATGCCTTATATTGATGAGGAGAATCGAGTGATGACTGGAATCTGTTACTTACCTAATTGTTTTTTTTTTTTAACTTTTGGTAGGTACATTATCTCCATCATTATTATGTTTCATTACAATAAAAAAATAATTACGATTGATAGGTAGATAATACTAATTTAGGTAGCATAAGCAGTGATAGGGATCACTGCTTATGCTACCTAAATTAGTATCGCATAGACCTAAAATAGTAGTAGATACCATATAAGAATAGTAATTAATATATTGTAGATAAATTATCATTCTTATTGTTTAGTTCTTACCGGCAGCATCTGCTTATTTATATGTTATTTATTTATATTTTCAGATTGGAGACCAAGGACTTGCAACAAAAATATCAAGATGTTATTATGGATTTCAGTTATTTTAAAATTTCAGATACTCAAGAAAAGAAAATCAATATGAATATGGTATGGCATATCTTATTGTATTTATGTAACTTCTGTCACTTTTTGGCCCCCTTAACTATTTGTGTTGAACAGTCATAGCCTTGTGAAATGTAAGAAGTTCACCATTATACTTTTAATTTTAGCTCTGAATATAATTATTTGCCATAAGGCCCTTACGGACACTTAGACACGTCTTAAATTCTTTAAATTAGATCATATTGTTTTTATAATTAGTATCTTAATAATTTTCCTTATTTTTTTAGTTTCAATCACTTTTTTAATCTACCAGCATTTCGAAAATTACCATTGGCAAAGAAGAAATGTCAAAAGAAACTTGCCAATATGGGTGTTTGTTTTTCATCTATCTGTCTATAACTTCACGCCAAATCCCTTACGGGTAGGCAGAGAGAACCGAGCGCCACGTGATTTTATTTTCATCTTCACATTATATTACAATAAATATATGTGAGTGTACACATAGTGATATCAAGAAATACAATTAAAGACATATTAATGCATGTGCTGAATCATTTCCAAACGTCTCTCTCAGTTAAATATTCATCGACTCTGTAATAATAACCCTTCTTACACAGAGTATTTTTGATGTACCTTTTGAACATATTGACAGAACTGTTTCAGGTAATTTATTATAGAATCGAATGCAATTTACAATAAAAGATCTACTAGTCATAGCAAGCCGATATACCGGCATACGCAATCTAGTCCTGCTTCAGATTTTCCTCAAAAATTTGAAAATGACTATATATTTACGAGCATACATTATGTTCTCATAAATATACTGAGAGGTAACCGTGAGGATATTTTTTTCTTTAAATAGTGATTCCCTGGCGCCCCTGTTATAAATAAAGCGGATGGCTCTCTTTTGTAATACAAACATAGTTTCGATGTCAGTCGCTTTTCCCCATAACAGAATACCGTAAGATATAATGCTATGAAAGTAGCTAAAATAGACTAGACGCGGAGTAGCCACATCCGTCAATTGTCTAATTCTCCTAATTGCATATGCGGCGGAGCTGAGCTTACTGGCTAGTTTTTTTTTATGTTGTGGGCACACTGCAATTTAAAGTCTATTGTAATTCCAAGAAATACAGTATCGTTAATAAATTCTCGTACGTTATTGCCCATGAGAACTTCTGTACTGGCAGAAGGCACATTTGATAGACTACATTTTATACATTAATATATGATTATTACATGTGAACCAATTTAGAATGCAGCATAGCAGATAGAACACTATTTACCTAGACATTATTTTCGCAATGATGATGTTCGAAACTTGGTCTGAAAGAGAGCGTCGGTGTTAAAATAAGAAGAGGCATGCTCCGTTGGTTCGGACATGTAGAAAGAATGCAAGATGAAAGAATGACGAAGCAGATATACAATGCAAAAGTGGAAGGATGTAGAAGCCGGGGAAGGCCAAGACTTACCTACCATGACCAAATTGGTCGTGTTCTATCAGAAGGTGATGTCAGGAGCCCTAGAAACCGGCGAGCGTGCATGAGAAGAGCAATGAATGTTAAAGAAGCGAGTGAGATATGTAAGGATCGAGTCACGTGGCGCTCGGTTCTCGCTGCCTACCCCGCAAGGGAATTGGCGTGAAGTTATAGATAGATAGATCCTTTTCGCACAGGCGAGTAACATTAAAAATTAAAGAAATATCATCAGCAAAGAGTAATATATACGCCATTTTCTGTACCATGTAGGGCAAATCATTCACATAAAACATTCATTCACACAAAATAAAAAGGGGCTAAATATAGAGTTCTGGGGCAACCCAATATTAACATTGCTGCCTTAGATTTGACTCCATTTATATCAACAATCTGCATTCTGTTACTTAAGTGTTATTAGTCAATCAAATGCAATAATAACTTTTACGGCTGTTATTTTTGTTTACTTACAAAATGACCTGGCGCTTTCCGAGATCAATAGTAATCTTAAACATAGTTTTAGGGCATTTGAAATTTATTTATTAAATAAGTACATTTGTCCTCACTTGTTATAATGATAACTATTCTGCTGTAGACAATTTCAATGTATATTGCAATTTAATATTTTTGTCTCAAAAACGCGCTGAAAGAACCATTTACTAATATACAATATCCATCTATCCACAGGATAAATGGATATTGTATATTCAGTTGAACTTTTTTATTGCGTCTTTGTATGTGGTACCTAATGTGTTTAAGGGTAGGCAGTGGAGCAACATGGCGAACTTGCAGGGGTAAATGTCACTATTGATGATAGGTGTGGATACTTAATCGCATTTTATTGGGTAGTGACGATTCCGTACAGTATATAACATTAATATTATAAATATATTAAGCCTTTTTTGTTACCTCTGTTTGTTACATTCTCTTCACAGCTAAACTCCACAGCAATGAACGACATGAAATTTGATATAGGAATTGGAGAAGTGTATCTACTATCGCGATAACGTTATCCTCACGCAAGCGAAGCCGTGGACAGAATTTCTTAATAAAAAAATGGAGAAATTAAAATCAATGCATGTGTGTGATGTGAGTTCAGCATGTAATACACGTACTTAATGTTGTTTTCAGAAATTGCAAGACTTAGATGATGACCTCAAGGAAAAGTACCTAGAGTTAATAACTCGCTTTTATTTACTCTTTGAGAATATTTACCAATATATAGTTGATCTTAACTCATTTATTGAACAATTGAATGATGGCGCATTTATCCAACAGAGTATTGAGACTGTCATGAGAGATGTAGAGGGTAAACAACTTTTGGTATGTAATACTTAATTATTTTTTCTTCATAAAACTTACAATAATATTACATCAATGATTAGTCCGCGCCACAAAAGCCTCGTAGGGCTTATCTGAGTGACGGTTGGTCGTTCACATACAGTTTTTTTAATTTATGTATAAATATATGTTTTTTGCCATTTATGTATACATCAATTAATTCAGTTGGTAATTCATTTAAAAAGTACGGTATGGCGTAATCTGTTTTTCTAGTTCCATATACATTGACATATTTGGGTAAATTGTATGTTTTCGAATGATCTAAAGACCTCAAGTGACTTGGCCTTGTTTTTACATTAAAAAATTCTTTTTCATTATATTCTTTTAACAATAGAAACTTGATTTTATGAAAAATATTAATAACATTGCAGAATTTAAAAATTTCAGCATCATTATTTTTTCATTTACTCGTATTTTTAATATTATTTGGAATAATTGTTTTTAAAATTCTCAACTGTAGGTTATATACAACCTCTATATAAGTTTTATACGTTCTGCCATAACTGCTCAAGCCATAGCTAATCACGGAGTCCTCTAGCGCCATGTACAGCAGTCGGAGTGTATGAAAAGGAAGTTTGTGTTTTAATATTACTAGTTTGCTTAGTATCGATCTGAGTTGATTGATAGTGGCCACAGATCACGCGTAATAATATTACGCGTGGACATATTATCTTGACCTATTACATTCATACTATTAGTAACCTCACTCGTGGGAACATAACAACCCTCCGGAAAGGTACTTTAGCTGCGTTTTTTTGTAAGTAATTCGTTCAGGTAATTCAGTTTTTTTTGATGCTCCCTGACTGCTTCTACCAATCTACTGTAAGTTTTCTTTTAATTATTTATTTATGACTATTAACTATTCTCAAAGTAAAATAAAATATTGATCATACTGCGCTGCTCGTGAAGTACATGAAAAATAAAATACAATGTAAGTAGTGGCGCCATTTAAATTATCAAGTGAAGATAGAAGTGGACGGCGAACTGTTGAGAAGCTCGCCAACAGGCGAGCAGAGTCAGGTCGCTCCCAGTATTCCCTTGGTGATGAATGAAGCGGTTTGGTGCGAGGACCTCGGGTTTGTCGCGTTCACAGACACGTGCGTTAGCGGCCAGGTGTTGGTCGCGTGTGTCATTTCATTAGCTTCACTGATAGATATGCTAATTATGCTACTTGAACACCATCGCACGTTGGTTTAATTAGTGTTTTCAAGAGCGGTAGGGTGCATCAAAGCATCCCGACTGGGGCAGAAAACACGGAAAACCGCAGCTAAATAACAACTATGCTATGTTATGTTCCTACGAGTGAATGAGTTTACCAGTACGTTCTCAAGGAATTGACATGCTATTAGTAGGGGTGGTAATGCGCAAATAAAAATAAAATAAATTCTGAACAGCTCGAATTATTACTGTGTTTTATGTTTCAGTGTGAATCCCTGTATCTGTATGGCGCAATGCTGTTGCTGTGTGATCTGTACATACCAGGACCAGTCAGAGAGCGATTGTTGGTTGCATTTTATCGCTACAGCACTACTCAGTCACAAACGAACGTTGATGATGTTTGCAAATTACTTAGAGATACTGGTTATGATCAACAACATACAAAGAAACCAAATGATTATCCTGTTGAATTTTTTAGGTACGAGGCTTGTTATAATAATACTATTTGACGAGATCGGTGGCGCAGTGGTAAAAGCGCTGTAACACTACTTTGACACCAATGCTCTTGGGTTCGATTCACACACAGGACAAACATTTGTGTCCATGTACATGTCTGTTTATCTTTGTCTGAGTATTTTCTATTTATTATTTAATACGTATTTACAAACAAAAAAGTATTTACGTATGTTTATCAGTTGTCTAGTACCCATAACACAAGCTTCGCTTACCTTGCGGCTAGATGGCGTTGGGTAATTTATTCGGCAATATTTATTATTATGATAATAACTGAAATGATAATTTGCTGAAATGGCACAGAAAGGATGACGCATGGCATGACGCAAAATATAATACTTGAAAGCTGTTTTTTTTTTACTGCTGTATATTTGCGACTTTGCGCTTTATAATTGTTTGTACAAAATATATAAATGTTTTAATTTTTCAGTCGTATTAACATCAGACCAGATTTTATTGAGAAGGTGATTGGAAAACTAAGGTCTGAGGACATATACAACCAACAGTCTGTTTATACTATTCCAGAGCACCACCCGTCTGCACTGGCGGTACAAGCCAGTATGCTTGTCGTATGCTTGTTTTTCGCTCCACATTATCTCCACACAGACAATTCCAAAATGAGAGAGATTGTTGACAAATTTTTTCCATGCAATTGGATCATACCGATATATATGGGTGTTACGCTTAACATAATAGATTTTTGGGAAAACTTTAAGGCTGCTAAGTCAGCGTTAAGCAATACTTGCAACAACAAAATAGTTAAAGAGATATTTGCCAAAAGAGGCAATTCTGTACAAATGTTAATAAATAAAACACATCTGTTATTGAAAGAGGGTACTATAACAGAGGACTATGTACTGGATCACATCAATAAAATTTTGAATTTGCTTTTAAACTCCAACCTAGTTGTCCGATGGCTATTATTACACAATGGGGATGTAATCTTTTTTGACAATAATAAAAGGAGCAAGCAGCTTAAAGATATAGTTTTGAAGGAATCAAACTATGAGCCGAATAAATTACTAGAATTGTTAATAAGTACGGCAGAATTGGAGTTAAAAGTAAGAGAGATTTTAACAAAATTACTTGATAGCAGAAATGAATCTTGGAATGTAAATAAATCTTTAGCATTGGAGGGCATAAATAGCTTATCAGAGCTTTTTTCTGGAACAAAATCTTTTACAAAAATACAAGAAAATGACCAGCTGAAACTTTGGTTTGAAAACATTGCAAAGCAAATTTCTTCTCTAAGCGATACTATTACAACAAAGGCAATAAAAAAAATCACACAGATGATCCAAGCACTTGATGAAGTTGAAGAATTTCATGGTATCAAAAGTACTTCTACTGTTGTACAATATCTTTCGGAAAGTAAAGAAGCATTGAGGAATGTTTTACGAGCTGCTACATTAAAAGAAGACTCTCTGGTAACTCTAGAAACGATAGCAGACGTTAGTTATGCTTGGTGCACTATTGATTCCTACACTAGATTTATGCAAGACAGTATCAAGGAAAATCCTGCTGTCACCAGTAGACTTCGAGCACTATTTTTGAAACTGGCGAGCGCTATGGAGATACCTTTACTTAGAATAAATCAAGCTGGCAGCGATGATTTGGTTTCTGTTTCCCAATACTATAGCAACGAATTGATAAAGTACATTCAAAAAGTCTTACAAATCATTCCGGAAATGGTATTTAGCATAGTGGAAAAAATCATTGATTTACAGACATGGACAATAAAAGAAGTCCCTACAAGATTAGAAAAAGAAAAGTTAAGAGAATACGCGCAACTTGAAGATAGAATGGAGGTTGCCAGGTTGACTCACTCTGCCTCTACATTCACTACCGGTATGCCAATTAATAAACCCGTTAATATTTTTTATTATAGTCTAATATAAACGGGGATGCGAACGAGTGTGTGGATCACATGGGTCTAATGGAGGTAGAGCATATAAAAGTAGCCAGTCTGGTGAAGCAGCAGAGGTGGCGTCGCGCGGGTTATACTTATTGTATTACAAGGGTTCTTAAGCTACGGTAAGCGCTTTAGAGCAGGTGATGGCAAGTAATCACTGCTAACCACATCATCCACACCAAAAGTCACCCATCCCTTGCCGGGATTTTAAAGAAAACATAGATTTTTCTTCGATGTCTGTATGTTGTAAGTTACTAGAATTACCGATGATTCAAATGTACGTTAATGTAATCAAATGGAGCCAGGAAATACTTGGGTGTTACTATATATATATATATATTTATTATTACCGTATGTTTTTTTTTCACAGGTATTTTGGACATGAGATCGACTCTCGTAGGTATTATTCGGGTGGACCCAGCGGAATTATTAGAAGAAGGATTACTTAAAGAACTAGATAGACATATAAGTAAAAAGTTTACAGAGTTCTTAGAACCGCCATCGAGGAAATCCGCGAGTCCGTCAACTAATTTATTGCCGCGTTTGCAAAAGCTAGCGGAAAGTATGAATGGGTATAAAAGATCTCTTGAATACATCCAAGATTATATTAATATCCATGGCCTCAGAATATGGCAGAAACAGGTAATTATATTAATTTGAAATGTCTTCCCATCATTATTAACGTAAAAGTAAGTCTAAAGGTGTCCAGTCTCACAATATCGCTCTCGTGTAGGCATATCTGCTTTTTTGTGTATATAACAACGTGGAGGGGCAAGTAAGCATACTGCTTGCCAGATAGATAAGTACAATAATTACTCGCTCTTCGCAATCGCCGTTAATTACCTACGCAGCAACTCCATATATGCTTACCGATAACTTCATTCACTCGCAGTAATACACCAACCCTCTCTCGAGAGAGAGCGTTGTTATTAGACTGCACCACGTGCATTGGGTTTGCCGTTTCACTATAAAGATGTTGATAAAGTCATATAAACCTCTAAATATGTAAAAATACGTGAAAATTTACGTGACCATGCAAAAATAACAATATAAATATTTCTTACAATCTCAATATATTTTAATTTGACGTATTGATAATTTGCTAAAATAGTAAGATTGTAAATGACTTGCTTTTTCTATTAAAAATCCATCACTGCAGGTGCATGATTACTGCAATATAGGTACTGATAAATTACTTTGACATTTTTATAACATTGACAGAAGTTCCTAACTCTGGTCCTAAGTAACTATTATATAGTGATATTAAAATTTTGAAGAGTTGATTTAAACATACATTATTTAGTTTTGGGAGATGTTTGTGGGAATATATAAAGAAGATCTTCATCGACCAAACTAGGCCTGAAACTTTCGTCTCTTTTGGAGACAACAATTATTAAAAGTTATAGCCTGTCTAAAGGATTGATATATGGTATGGTGACAGGTATTAAGTAGTTCATTTGCAGAATACGCACAATTGCAGCGTAGTTAGAGTGCCGTTACGCGACCGCTGTAGTGCTCTTAATTTTAATAAAATAGTTTTCTATTCTATTGGCACTGCAAAACTCCTGCACGATTCAAAACAAAAGTGAAAACGTGCAACGTTTTGTAAGTGGAATTAGCCTACAGGACGAAGTTGAGTGACTAGGAAAAATAATATCTTTGTTTTAACCCCTTTCCCTTTCTTCAACCCCACTTTTACTTGAACATGCCAAAGAAGTGAGTTCGTTTATGCATGCACTATGATCTTGTAAGGCCGTGCTTTGGTGAGCCGTCTTAAAAATCTGGGCAAGTACCTCCACCTCACAGAAAACCGCAGCCAAATAACAACTACCTGTAGGGATGTTGTGTTCCTGCGTGTGAGTGAGTTCATCAGTAAACTCTAAGGAGTTGCTGTGTTAGCAGCAGAGGTGGCACCGCGCGAGTGATACTTAATGCATTGCAAGCGTTCAGAGGCTACGCTTTACATAAGGTGTGCCGTATGCATGAATGCCTCCCGACGTTGTGTAAAAAAACCCTACAGGAGAGCACGCTATTAGGGCCTTATTTAGTTAGTGTAATATCGAATGTTAATATGTATATGTGAATGTCTTCATTCAATTGGTCATAAAGGGCGCGTCGTGACAAGTTTATGAGTTTGTCTCTATCTCCTTTTCCACACGATTCAAATGACAAAGAACGATCATCATCATGAGGCAACTTAGTTTGTTTCTTTCAGAAAATAAGAGAAATCTCTCTGGCTTAATAAAATTATTTATGTAGGCATTTGACAATAGAAAATAGCGCCCCTGTATTTTTATCTGCTCCCATATTCGGAACCTTTATTACGTGTAGGTTAGATGTAGCTACATTGTACATGCTGGTAGGTAATGCGATAGTTTATGATTCCAAGGTTTCTGCAATCATCCACGAGAGTGTCAACAAGGAAATTAGTATACGTAAAGGAGTCATGTTATACAGTCCGTCTGCGGGGTTCATGGGGAGCCTAGCGAGACAAATCGCACAGCTAGTAGACGCAAGGTAAGCACATAATAGAATAACGAAATATTTCTTTAGCTAATATTTCTTTAGAAAAACAAAAGCCTTCTGCCTTTTGTATATTTAATATTATTGATATAAATAAATTATTTAATGAGATAAAGTCCATTTTTAAGGTTCCGTACCATTAAAGGGAAAACGGAACCCTTATAGGATGACTTTGCGTGTCTGTCAAGACCTTTTTCTCAGGAACGGGTAGAGCTATCAAGATGAAATTAATATCAAATACTCAGGTCTGTAATCCTTTCGAACAGTAAAAAAAAACAAACTTCTAAGTCAACGCAATCAAAAGATACGGCTGTTTATGCCTCGTTTATGCACATATTTTGACTCTTGCAAGAGAATCAAAACCTAGGGTACTTACCGTTGACCTAGAATCATGAAATTTGGTAAGAAGCAATGTCATATACCACAAGTAAAGGAAAAAATTCGAAAACTAAATTATATAAATTTATAGTTCCCTCATAAAAAAAAAACCTTTTTTGGCGACAATAACTTGCGAAAATATTTTTTACGGAACCCCCACAGCGCGAGTAGGACTCGCATTTGACGGTCCATCATTTTTATTTTATGATTTTTTTGACTTAAACTGGATCGATTTCTACATAGACTAGACTAGGACTAGGTAATTTTGCCCCACTTCGAATATAATTTTATATTATTCACTGGCCACTGCCTCCGGATCCGCTGGCTTCGCTTATGTACCTATCTACCAGATTTTATTTTTGCTGTTTACAGGTCATGTACATATGTCAGCGTATGCGTGGCTTGGTACGATGTGAAAACTCAGAATGAAGTAGCAAATACCAAAACATTTTCCAAAATGAATGAAGCTATTGGGGTTGTTGGACTTCACGGAATGGATACGTTATATGCGCATATGATTAAAAATCAGTTGCAAGGCACACAACAGATTTTAAGAAATGGCCACGATAAAATAGTGACAGCGAGCAATGAGCCCAAAGATATTGAACAAATCATTACAAAAGGTCTAAAGATATTTCAACAATTATCAGATACGTTGGTTCTAATTGGTACTTTACAGATACTCCGAAAACACATTTCTTATCAGCTGAATACTAATTGCAAATTTGATTCCGCGCATTTGGAGGCTTCTTTGAGAACAATGAATGAGTAAGATTAATTTATCATTTGTTTAAAATATTTATTTTAAATCAATGTTTTATTTTATTTTAAATAAGGACAAATTAAATAAAAAACGGATTTTAAAAAGTTTCTTTCTTTCAGTTCAGTTCTACAGGAGTTAAGGACATCAACTGACATTCGAAATGAATCCAAAATGCCAACTACATTGATAAACAATTTGGAAGAGTATTTAATTAGATGCGGAATTTATGAACCATTCGAAAAAATATACATAAAAGCTACACAGGAAATCTTGAACATGGACATAGGTCGAATCTTGGCCTTGCTGATAATCTCACAATTGTCTAAACTTCAAATATGTTACACGACAGGTGTTGTATTCAATTTGGATTTAGAGAATAATTTTGCGACATTGTTTTTTAGTTTATCATCTACACATGTGGAAGTTGGATATTTAACAGGATCACCTTGTCTAAGGACAATGTAAATGTTTCTAAAATTTAGGTTTAGTTTATTCTTTCGAATCTTAGCAAAATTTTAATTTCTATCTATCTATCTATAACTTCACGCCAAATCCCTTACGGGGTAGGCAGAGAGAACCGAGCGCCACGCGACTCGATCCTTACATACCTCACTCGCTTCTTTCACAATGTTAAAAATATTTTCATGACCATGTCGTCATACAAAACCAGTTGAGAATGCGCCAGCTTGCATTGCCAGAGGAACACCTGGCTCGTCAATTATATAACAGTTCAAATTTTTTTTTTATTTTCGGCTTTTTTTGCCATGTTCCTTAAAAGATAAGAATGGTATTCCTGCATGGTCCTATTCTACTTTTTTATGCTGAATCCGAATCTGAAGTCAAAACGAATATTCGAAAAAAAACGCACACACAGACAAACGCACATAGAAACATCGATTTCATATAGGAACGGTGTTCCTGAAAAGAGAAATCTGATATAGCTCAAAAGTCGTATTATAAAAATTTTAATTTGTTCCATCTAAATTAACGAAGGAGATGTATTTAAAATAGACATCCAACTTGAGGGGCACATCCTATTCATAAGACTCGCAGAATGAGCTTTTAACCATTGCCTTGTCCCAAGTTGGAAACAATGTACTGTCAAAAGTGATTTACTGGTGCCTTAATTCATAAGACTCGCAGAATGAGCTTTTAACCATTGCCTTGTCCCAAGTTGGAAACAATGTACTGTCAAAAGTGATTTACTGGTGCCTTAAGGGGTGTTTTGATAACAAAGATCAGAGCATACTTTTGCAGATTCTATTCAATCTATTCGCCTTATATGATCTGATCTTATACTGAATAAATATTTTCATGACCATGTCGTCATACAAAACCAGTTGAGAATGCGCCAGCTTGCATTGCCAGAGGAACACCTGGCTCGTCAATTATATAACAGTTCAAATTTTTTTTTTATTTTCGGCTTTTTTTGCCATGTTCCTTAAAAGATAAGAATGGTATTCCTGCATGGTCCTATTCTACTTTTTTATGCTGAATCCGAATCTGAAGTCAAAACGAATATTCGAAAAAAAACGCACACACAGACAAACGCACATAGAAACATCGATTTCATATAGGAACGGTGTTCCTGAAAAGAGAAATCTGATATAGCTCAAAAGTCGTATTATAGTCAAAAACTTATTTTTAGCAGACTACTTAACTTCGATCGCCTGAAGTCTATATAAATGTATACTACTAAAATTAGCACTATCGACCGAGCACAGTAGGCAGATTCTACTAAAAAACTGCAACTGCACTGCAGCGCGGCGTGTGTCAAAATGCGTACGTTTTGACGTTTCGTTAAACGTCGCTGCTGTCAGATCGGTAACGTCAAAATGTAAGCATTTTGACACACGCCACGCTGCAGTGCAGTTTTTTAGTAGAATCGGCCTACTGTATGGCCCTCATTAGCTTTTCCTTCTCTTAAATTGATTCTATTTTAAGGTGATCTTATACCGAAGAAATCGGGAGAAAATGTAGATGGTTACCCTTTGCTTGTGGGAATTTATACTTTACTTCGTCAAACAAAACCAGACAATACCAAGATATTTATTGACTTCATATGTAACTATGCCACGACTATCACACTTTTAAGGTACAATTATTTTACTAATAAATATATTCTTATTTTAAAACGCTTTCTTGTTAAATACATACAATTACATCTAAAAGTTGACCGTTTAATGGATAAGTAATTGTGTTTTATGCTATTTCAGGTCTAAATCTTCTGAAACAAGTAATGAAGGTGCATTTATTGTTAGGACACTTGAATTATTTTGTGAAATATTTAACTACCCTTGCAGCCTTCTAGAAAATAAACTGCCATTAGTTCTGCTAACAACTTCATTTCAAAAGTGAAGTGTTTAAAATTATGCTATATAAATAAATATGTAACATCATTAATATCATTTATTAATAATTGTATATTATAAACTAAATGAAGTATGAAAATAATTTGTTTTATTTACTAAGCATATTTTGTTGCAACAAGTGCATAGTATATAAAGCCATCTACAATATTAATGATTTTCTGTTTATTGCTTTATTACATTAAATACACAAGATTTTACGTGATTATATATATTTTTTGCAAATATCAATTGACACTTGCTTCAATTACAGGTTAATTGGCTACTTATTTAAAAAAATAACAAATATTCCCTTTATGTGTTCTCATATAAAGTTACTAGTTTGCAGATATTTTTTTACTTATGTACAAACACAAGACAACACTATATAACATTGGTACCACAATTACCTTTCTTCATTAAATAACCATTAATAGGATAATAATGTGTGAAAAAATATAACCTTATGTGTTGACTACTTATAATTTTGTCTTGCCAGTTCTGGGTTAAACTGAGAGTTATATTTTGCTTTTACACTTGTTGGTGGTTGTGTTGTGGGTACTTTGGTTGTTTCTCCATTAAGCGCACTGAGGAATAGTTCAGTTTTATATTTTTCAGCCTGCTCTCTTTTAATTCTTTCTGCTCTCAATTTGAGTATTTTTTTGTTTTTCTCTGTGTTATCTCTCTTATCTTCCTTTTTTTTATTTTTAGATTTACTTTTTAGTTCTGGAGCTTCGTTTCTAGGGCTAATGGAATTTGTTTTACTCTTATTTAGCATTATGCAATGTTTTTTAAAGCTATTCATGGGATCAAGGTATTGCTTTGCTTTCCATCCAACTTCTCCATCCTTTACATCTAATTCTGTAGATCTTGGTTTACCATCTTGATCTTTAAGCACTAACTTTTCATAGGTATCTTTAATATCACTGGATTGTGAAAATCTGGATTCCGGTAAAACATCATACCAATTTTTCTTTTTGAGTGATTCATTAGTATCTTGGCCAAGATAAGTTAAGTAGCCAATTTTTTTCTCATATTCCTCCTTTTTCTCTTTTATTTCATGGTCATGTTCTGCATTGGTAGAACTTACAGCATGATCAAGATCAGTAAACAAATTTATATGTTGCGGTTGTGATGCAGGTGTCAACTTTTCTTCATTATTTTTAGTGCAACCAAATTCGAATAACTTTTGTTTGCTCTTTTGCTTTAAGACGTTAAGTCTGGCTTCTCGATCTGCTTTTTCTATTCTTACTCTCTCTAGCTGTTCTTTTTCTGCTGCTTCTGCTTCATCTTTCCTCACACGGGCTATATTTTCCTTTGTTCGCACATGCCACCTTTAAATATAATATTTGTAAGGACTTTTTCATTACCTTACACAGGTTTACTAGCATTTTGTATACACATTTGTGCACATAGTCGACGACAAATCAAGCAAAAATGAATGAAATGTAATACACTCCCACTAAGGCTTTCCCTAGATACATTCTTTTTTATATAATGTCATAAGGCATAGAACCATAGGCACCTGATGTAAAGCAGTTATTGTAGCCTACAAACACTTGGAACACATTAAATATGCCTCGTGTGATGCCACCTCTGCTGCCAATACAGCAACTCCAAAAGAGCTTACTGGTGACCTCACTTGCAGAAACACAACAACTCTCCAGTGAGTTGTTATTTGGCAGTTTTTTGTTAGGGGAAGATACTTCCTTAGATGGACTGTGCCCTACCTATAAATCTACAAGTAAACTGCAGTAATTATGGATTGAAATTTGTTTGTAAATTAAGCTGCCAAAAATTCATTTTTGTATTCAATATATACAAAATTGTCAGTGATAAATCTTAATTAGATGCCCTGAATTTTAACCCTTTAACCGCCGTGACCATAATATTTCGAGATATGAAAAATGTGCTCCACGCGCCACAGACGTAATTTCATGTCAAGTTTTATAAATTGTTTATTGGTGCATTTATATTAAAGATTAAGATGCAATAAACGTTGTACATTACAATCCAGGATGTATTCTTAATAATGAACAAATTTTGCTGCATTTCATTATGATATTTATAGAAAAAATCACTGTTACTTAGTACCAACATGAATCGCCAATATCGTGATATTACGTGTACTAGGGATGAGCAAATCAACGTAATCTAAACGAAACTTTATTGAATAATCATGGTGTGAAAGCAAAAATATTGCATTGAAATCCAAATTATTTCGTCAAACTCGAAGTCGAATAGTCGTACTAAGTAGAAGCATGTTAAAACAATAAAAATGTTTATTTTAATGTGTGTTAAATATAAGAGATCATTTATTGTTTCGATAAAGAATCAATAACTGAGAATTTCACAAATTCAGATTGTCTCGGATCGTCGTCACCGTGATTTTATGTGCGGCTCAAGGTCAAATGACGCCATTTTGTATCTTGATGGCTGTTGCGCAGGCGCCGTCACCGTAATAACACGATCCTTGTACAAATTAGTGTTGTTCCCTTGCCGTGTTAGAAGACTACGAATTATTAAATATTTTAGAAGGAAATAATGACTGTTCGACCTGAGGTACGATCAGAATTATATATGAAAATTATTAATTTGATAAATCAAGCTCGAGGAGATGTATCAGAATTCGAAGATGTTATACTAGATTCATTGCTAGAATATTGATTGAAACGTGGTAAATAATGTTATTTTTTTATACCACTAAGGCAGCAAACAAGCTTACGGCCTGCCTGATGGTAAGCAGTTACTGTACCCTATGGACATTTGCATCACCAGGAGTGTCACTCTAGCGTTGCCGACCCTGTAAGAACCTCTTCACGCCTTTCTTGAATAACCCCATACTGTAGTCTCTTGATACTTGATTAATAAAGACTATTTAATATTAATTAAATTTTGAACATTTATTCATTTAAACTAATCGATAACACTATTTCCCAACCCTATTTGAAATTATGCCGACAGGCCGCTGGCATTAGGGTGTATGATGTAACAAAATGTGGCAGTTAAAGGGTTAATGATATTTGGTGAGTGTATATAAAAAACATGGAGTTGGCTATCTAAATATATCATTCCTGTTCCGTGGAGATGCATAGTTTTTTTTAATATTTGTGAAAAGGAATGTACCTTAACCTTTTCAAATGAATTTTAAAGTAATATTTTAGCAAAAAGGAGCATATTTTAGCCTGTTTCTATGTGTTGTATGTTGAAATGTTTTATTCACATGGTTGTAGCAATCTGTATTTCTTTTTGGATCATAATTTAATACTGTAAAACGGAACATACTCCTCCATTTTGAATGTCACACTTAATATTATAAATGACCACATTATAAGATACAACACCAAGATATTCAACCAACTCTCACTGCTGACAGTTGGTTAGTTAGGTTCCCTTTAGATCCCAAATGCAGAAATAGGGCCCTGCAAAGCAGGGCTCCGTCGACTTGATTTTGATCACTTTTGGTTAGAATTTAGTAACATTTTTGGTGCATTACTTTGTCATAGGAATGCTATCTGGAGGTAGGAGGGTTCTCCCCAGTGCTCTCACTAGGTGCACTTTTTGAAGTTATTTGTAAAAATTGCAAATTTATATTTTTCCTACACTATGCATTTCCGCGGGGGGGTTCCTCAGTGGGTAGCCGCTACCCCTCGTCCCTTAATTCTTAATACCCGCGTCTCAATTGTATATTTTTCCCAAAATATGTCAAGTCTTAGTTATTAAATATTAGAAAAAAAATGTTATTAAATGAAATTTTTATTTCTTTAAATTAAGCACAAATTGCCAAGAGCACAGCAACTGAACACACTTTTAAAATACAGCTATATTTTGACTGGAATAACATCGAAATAGTGCCAAACAAAATTATATTTGGCCAATTTCAATGACATATTTTGTGTATAAATAAATGCAATTACTACAGACGATAGGTACTTGCCTTTTCTTTGGTAAGATATTCATAATTTGTAAATTAGAGAATAATATGAGTCAATACACGTAATTTTCCTCCCGAATCCTGAAATTAATTTTTTTTTTTGGTTCTTTTTAATTTTTATCCCTGAGGGAGGGGCAAAGGGATCTAGCCCATACAGCCAAGTCATCAGTTTAGAACCATTTGAAAATCTTAATTCTATGTTCCAGCTTCAGGAACTGTGCTGAAAAAATACTTGGGAAGGGTACTTCGACCCAATCAACCCAGTTTGAATATCACCCGTAAAACGATAGGAATTTTACAAGGTTTTCTTGATGAACTTATTCACGTCTTCCAAAAAGTGCATAAACGTGTTATATTTGACGTTTTTCATTATTGTTTAATTGCACTAGCACTTATGTTACAAAACACTATCGAAATTGTCACATAAAACTAATTTTACAATGAATTGTAAAAATTTCAAGTATAAGAACAATGTCACTCGTCAAAAGCGCGGGAAGAAGTCCCTGAAAGTCGTAGACAGAGTATATAGATAGACGCGTCATCAGCGTATAGGGGTATGAGATAGAGATAATAAACATAACTTTGTAATCTACATGCCATACACAATAAGTATTGCCACTACGCAACTTTTAACCTCATTGATGGGGTAAACTTGGAACATAATCGGTTACAATCGGAACAGGGGACCGGACATTTCGAAAAGTAATTCAATCATAAAAGATTAATTTGAATTACTTTTAGAAATGTCCGGTCCCTTGTTGTGATTGTAACCGATTATGTTCCAAGTTTACCTTATTTATTTGCCATTGAACCCTCGTAGATACTTAGACACGTCTTACATTTTTTTAAATATAATCTTATTGGATCTTATTCAATTCTCAATATTACTATTGTTCTTTTTTAATCTGCGAATATTTCGGAAATGATCATTAGAGAAGAAGAAATGTCGAAACAAACTTGCAAATATAGGTCTCTTTTAAAATTGCCAATTTGATATTACAATAAATTCACATCAGCGTATTGGTACAATAATGATATCAAATGGTAGAATTAAAGTTTATGTTTGTTAAGGAATGATAGTCTGTGCTGAATTATTTCCAGACATCTTTGTCAATCATATATTCACCAGTTCTATAATAAGCTCTTTTTACAAAGAAAATTTTTAATGTGATTTTTAAAAATTTTCTTTGTAAAATTATTATACATTTTACATATGCAGCGGAGCTGAGCTTACCGGCAAATTTATTTATGTGGGGCCCCATTGTAATTTGGAGTCTGCTGTAATTCTAAGAAACGAAGTATTATTAACGAATTCTAATTTATTATTCCCAATGAGCACTTCTGTATTGGGAGAAATCACATTCGGAAGACTAAATTTGATGCATTTGCTTTTAGTCGAGTTTAGCAAAAGATTACTACATGTGAACAAGTTTAAAATAGAAGACATAACACCATTTACCTTGTCAATGTTTTCACACCGGCGAGTGACATTAAAAATTAGAGAGGTATCATCAGTACATAATTTTATATATCAGTATCAGTAAATATACGCCTTTTTCTGCACCACGTAAGGCAGATCATTCGCATATACTAAAAATAAAAAGGGTCCCAAAATAGAAACCTGTGGCACCACGATATTAAGATTATTGCCTTTAGGTTTAACCCTGTTTATATCAACTGTCTGACCTGTTATTTAAATAAAATGCAATTAAGTTCTGGGCTTTAACCCTATCTACATAATAGTTCAGCTTGAGTAACAATGTCTGATGATCGACACAATGAAAAGCTTTAGAGAGATAACAGAAAACTAAAAAAGCATCCTGCGATCTCTCCCAGGAGTTAAGGATATGCTTAACCAATGCCAACTCTGCATCCGTAGTAGATTTACCACCTGTAAAACTGTATTGCGCATCATGACAAATTCATTGGTCTTAAAAAAGAGTTGCAATTGATCAAGCATTATCGTTTTGTATGGGCCCCTTCGATACGACCCGTACACGAGTATATAAAATAATATAGGTAGGTACTGGCGGATTAGTTCTTCCCACGTGTTGGCTGGAGAAATGAAAGGCTTGTATTGTAGTATGAGGCCAGAGGTAATGCTTCCAGAGAGCGATGGCTATCAAACGAGATGACTTGTTTGCAGAGTAGCGCGAGATGATTATCCAATGACTGCAGGTTACAACTGTGTCGATCGTCGCGCCCCGGCCCATATTTATACACGCCGGGTGCGAGCGAGGCAATCTGATTATGCAACCGAGAAAGCATGATAAAAATTAGCCAGCCCTGGAAACATTACCATATTGGGACCACTTTATTGGATCAAAATCGCAACAAGATGTACTAATTTTTCTTACATTCAACCCTTTATCATACAAAAACTTAAAATCTATATACTGTAAGGGACAATAATCAACACGCATGAAAAACTATTTAATTCAACCACTTACTGTTAACTTACGGCTATTTAAATGTTATATAGGCACCTACTTAATCTATATGCACGTATATCTCCAAACTAAGACTGCCGCGGCCACCAAATCTAATAATTACTTAATGCAAATTTTCTTAATTCTGGGGTACACTTGCGCGCAGTTATATTTTTACATAAAAAGTCTAGATTTGTTGACTCTATCGAACATAGTAAGTCTGCAGTTTCTTGATTGATTTTCGTTTTCGTGGAGTGATCTCAACTTGCGTGGCTGACAGTACAGATCCTTTTTCTATTTTCTGAAATAGATATATACTTAAATATAAAAATAAACATTCCTATGACAAGTATTTTTAGCTGGATTGATGTAACAGGTACATTGTAAAGTGCTGAGCTCTCACGCTTTACTTTTTAGAAAATATTGACCACTTATGCACCCACTCTAGGTACAGTAACCCTAGAGGGTTTTTGTGTTTCTGCGTGTGAGTGAGGTCACCAGAGTTGCTGTGTAAGCAGCAGAGGAGGGATCGCGCGCGTGACAATTAATATATCGCAAGCGTTAATAGGCTACGGTGTCCGCTTTACATCAGGTGGGCCGTATGCTTGTATGCCTCCCGACATAGTATAAAAAAAAACAATATAGTTTAACGCAGACTGCGCATTAAACAATAGATTCTCTGTTGAGCGTAGAATTCAAGCATCTGATATAACTACGCCTTTCTATTCTACTCTATAACTTCACGCCAAATCCCTTACGGGATAGGCAGAGAGAACCGAGCGCCACGCAACTCGATCCTTACATACCTCACTCGCTTCTTTCGCATTCATTGCTCTTTTCATGCACGCTCGCCGGTTTCTAGGGCTCCTGACATCGTGCCCTGTTGCTGACAGATCCGGGGCACCACACCAACGCGGCCGATGGCATTTCGCGGGGTTGTTTAGTGGGTATACCGTCGGACAGCCGACGGGGAGTCCCACACTACCACCGGAGGCCACCCAGGCACCGGTGGTGTGCGTAACGCATGTTTCCCCGCGTCACAAAAAAAAAAAAAAAAAGGGCTCCTGACATCACCTTCTGATAGAACACGACCAATTTGATCATGATAGGTAAGTCTTGGCCTTCCTCGGCTCCTACATCCTTCCACTTTTGCATTGCATATCTGCTTCGTCATTCTTTCATCCTGCATTCTTTCTACATGTCCGAACCAACGGAGCATGCCTCTTCTTATTTTAATACCGACGCTCTCTTTCAGACCAACTCTGCTTCTAACCTCATCATTGCGAATACGGTCTGCAAGCGTTACACCACAGATTTTGCGCAACGCTCGCATTTCAACCGCGTTTATCCTACTTTCATGCTCTCTCTAACTACGCCACGAGTATATAAGAGATTAAACTTACCGAACTACTTTCTATTTCTATTTCCATAGCTACTTCTTCTGACGACGGTTGGTCATATTTCACGTCCGAGTCGTCAATCTGAAAGTTACACTTAATTAGTAACATTCATCATCAGTGATCGGATAATCGGGCGCTTATATACCAAACTTCTTTCTTTGAAAGAATAATATGGATATTCCTTCCTAAATTAATAAGTAATCCGGGATTCACGGGATTGAACAATTTAGTAAAAACAACTATAAGTACATAATGAAAATATAGCAGTGGTTACTACTAAAAAAGTTCTCATTCATATTTTTTGTGAAAGATTTTATAATTATAATTTACTTTTGTACGAAAATAAATGATGCTACACATAAAATTACAATGGTTTAATCCCATAAGTAGTTTAGGCTGCTGGCCTGTTACGAAACCAGTTTTTATAAAAACTTTTATTGTAAATTAAAAGTTTCATTAGAATCGGCTTTTTAAATCTAAAAAAAAATACAATAAGAGTTTAACAAGGAACAGCCGTCTTGAAAGTACGAGAGGGTATGTAAGCATTATTCAATGAAAATATATCATTTTCACAACGAGTTCTAACTATATTTTGTATGCAGGTAACATTTTTAGCAATCTCAGGAATTTCAAACGACTCCGGGATCCGGGGTTCTGAAAGGCATGTCCGTATTATTCTTTTGTGGGAATAAAATGAAGTTTAGGTATATTAGCTCCCGATTATCCGATCACTGTTCATCATACAAGCATTTAAGAGAGGTAGGACGCATCAAAGGAGCCCGTCTGGTGAAGTACCTCCACCTCACAGAAAATCCGCAGCCAAATAACAACTCCCTTGAGGGTTGTTGTGTTCCTGTGTGTGAGCGAGGTCACCAGTAAGCTCCTAAGGAGTTGCTGGGCTAGCAGCAGAGGAGGCATCGCGTGAGTGATACTTAATATATTGCAAGCGTTCATAGGTTACGCTAACTGCTTTACATCAGGTGGGGCGTATGCTTGAATACCTTCCGACGGTGTATAAAAAAAAAACTAAATTATTAAAATATTAGGATACCATAGCATCATTTGTTGCTGCAACTGTGCCTACTTGGAAGAACTTGGTCGATCAAGGGTCTGTGAGCTCTAAAACATATAAATAAATATATTCCCTTTTAAATGCATGTATATTATGTCCCCCCCCCCCCATCGCACACATATCCTTTTTCTTCTCTCCACATCTGTCTCTGCAAATTCTTCTCTTCAAATCTTATATCTAAATTACATGTTTACGACTTCAGTAGAATTAATTTTCATCGAAAGGACCTCCACAGAAATCCGCAGCCAAATAAAAATATCATTCGATCCTCGAGAGTTATTGGGTTCCTGCACGTCACTGAGGTTACCAGGAAGAAGTCATTGCGTTGGCAGCAGGGGTGACGGCATGTGAACGATACTTTCTTTATATCGCAAGTGAGTTTAGGCCCCGGTAATGGCTTCACATTACTCAGGCCTTATGTTTGTTTTCTAACTGACGTAACATAAACATTGAGTAATAATTATATTTCAAATATTTTAGCTTATTAATTTGTAACAGGAAAAATCTTTTATTATATTTAATTTCGAAAAGTCGTTGAAATATTTTAGTTACATATTCAATTACCTATGCCATTACTTTTAATTCAACTTACGTGAATGGAACGCGTAGGAACTGCATCTTTATTTAAGCATATTTTGCTTTTCTTTGATTGAAGGCCAGTTGATTCAAAATGGTTGGAGCAGATCCGGGAGTTGTCATTTGGATGCCAATTTAAACGACCCGTACACTCAATCCATTTATACTTCAAAAATAAATCCTTAGGAAAACTGAAACAATTGATACGCAATATGTTAAATGTGGTAAATTAAGTCAAGTGTTGGTAACCCCAAATAGTGTAATCCTGCTGATTACAGACGACATATAGTGATATCGCTAAAAATGTAATGTTTATAACCTTTTTATTTGATCGGTTAATATCAACAAAAAAATGTTTATTTGTACTTTAATTTAATAAAAATTGCTTACTATTGAGTATGAATCCACATTAAATTAATAATCCTTGAACATGCATCATTATATTGTGACAAATAAGCGATTTACCGATGAAAGGTTATGTTGGGTTCTTGTCGTTCACTTCGGCTTTTACAGCCAATTATAGAGCAATTCACCATTACTGCACGATCAATGCATCTTTTAAAATAATCACTACATCACAAGGGAATAAAATACATAGGGTTTACACTTAAATCAACGAAATTGCGTCAGTACGAACAATTTGTTTGACACCAGAACAATCCCGGTGGCAGACATAAAAATCGCATACGCAGATAGAGACAAAACACTCATGGTCTATCTTGCTCATGCACATGTATTTTAGAATTTTCTATCTCTCTTCACGTAGGTATTATTCTTTTAGTAGCCCGTCTATATCTATATACTCTGTCTACGCTGAAAGTCAAAGAGAAAGGATATACCTAGAGGTGACAAGCAAATAATAATACCAAGATAGAACGTGATAGATGTATACAGTTTCTCATAAGAAGGAAAGAGACAGATAAAATATTTTTTGTCCCTGTCATAGTTTCACTATTTTGTGTTTGCCACAAAACCAAGTTCGTGGCAAACAATCGTTTCGTTCCTTGTTTGTTTGCATAAATTACTAAATATAAGGGAAATATTAGTGTATATTTGTGTTCCTTTGCTTGTTTGGACATCAGTTTTTACTGTTACAATGGTAAATTGCTGTGTAAAAGGCTGCAAAAGCCGCAGTGAGCAAAACTACGAAAACATAACCTTTCATACGTAAGTATAAAGTTTTAACTGTTGTTTCCAAATATTTTGTGAAAATTAGGAACAGAAGTAGTTTTAAAATAAACTGTTTACGTAATAACGTAAAAAGAATGAAAAAATCTTAATAATTTACGAAAAATGTTTTTAGTAATAACCGCCTAAATTTTGTAGGTTGTCTGTTCTTAGTCCGTCAGCCATTTTCTGTTGTATTTTCGATTTATCCGTATTATGAGCGTTTTAGGGCTACCAGTATACAGTATGGGAAACTCCCCGAAATTATGGGTAAATTATATGAATATAGACACCTTTTTTTTATGATACTTTTCATAGACTTCGTTTATGTTGTTTCGTTAGTATGTACAATTGAAGTGATAGTTCATTTAATCTCAGATGTATATTTATTTTTTAGATTTCCTAAAAACGTCACTGTGCGTAATGTATGGATCTCTGCTACTGGTCGATTGAATTGGGAGCCGACTAAATACAGCCGCATATGCTCCAAACATTTTAAGGACCACTGTTTTCGGAAGACTCAGTACAAAGTTTATTTGAATAAGTTTTCATTTCCAACATTGACCATACACGTAAGTTAACATTTGTAAATGTTTTATTAAATTAAATTTGAGGCTCGAGCTCGGTGGCGCAGTGGTGAAACGCGCTGTTACGCTACTTTGACACCTACGCTCGTGGGTTCGATTCCCACACAATACAAACATTTGTGTGCATGAACATGTCTGTTTGTCTTGGTCTGGATATTTTCTATGTATAAGTATGTATTTACAAAAAATAAAAATGTATTTACGTATGTTTATCAGTTGTCTAGTAACCATAACACAAGCTTCGCTTACTTTGGGGCTAGGTGGCGTTGTGTAATTTGTCCGACAATATTTATTTATTTATTTAAAAATAATTTTAGCCACAATATTCACTACTAATTATTAATATATACATGTGAATATTAGATATGTGCATTAGTTGTAAGAAATAGTTTATACTAAAAGTATATTTATATCTACCTTCAGGATGCCCTTCCTAGAAGTCCTTCCGAAGATCATGACTGGATGGAGTCCCATTTGGAAACTGTAAGTACCGTTTTACTGTCTTTATTCATAAGTTTGCGAAAAGGGGGAAAAGAGGAATGTTGGATAATTATTATTCAACCTGACAGGTGGCGATAACTGTAGAGTCGGGTTCTGGGATTTTTATATTATCGGGCAGGTCAACGGCTATCGATTCCACTAGAATATATTTAATACAGGCAGTCATGTAATTTATCCAATCCATCGTATCGACAAATCTGAACAATAACAATGTTAAAGCATGGGTAAAATATTAGAAAAGAAGAAACGAAATTGCATTATTTATGCCTGCTTATCTGTCTGCTTGTATGTCTTAGAAAGCTTCACGTGCAGGCCTGAAATTTTAAATAGGTATATATTAAGTTTCGTAGCCCTCTAGCTCCAATTTCGATATTCATTTCTCAAAATCAAAGTATTTTTTATATGCATAAATATATACATATTTTATATGCATACAATATTTATATTACGAAGTTTAATTAGGTAAGTCCTCAGTTCCAACATTGGGCATATACGTAATATAACATTTCGAATGTCTTGTTATTAAAGTTGTGAGCCTTCATATTAAGAAAATCAATCAAACTAACTACAGCTATAATATTTACTCGCTACCGATTACTAATATACATATGCTTGTACGTATGTATATGAGGATGGAAGAAAGAGTCAATAGTAAACATATATTTATACCTACTTCAGAGTACGCCTCCTTGTGATGATCATTTAGACGAATCTCTGCCTTCAACTTCTAACTCAAAGGAGTCCCAGGTGGAAATTGTAAGTACTGTCCATTTTTATAGCATAGCGAAAAGGGGAATAAATGTATATTCGTAGAAGTATATAAAATGAAAAATGGGTGCGTGTACTTATGTACGCGCGTGAGAAGTTATACTTCTCTGGCATCATTAAATAAATATTTAACATTAATAACTTAATAATATTTATGTACGGGCCCCTTCGATACGACCCGTACACTTTCGTAAACGAATTTGTAAAATAATAATATGTGTACTGGCGGGCTTGTTCTTCGACCTCCGGTTGTAAATCGCAGGTCTGTACTTTTGTGTTCGAGTGCCACGCATTCACTCTCGCTCTGTCTCTTTCTATTCCCCTTCCATGGTAGCGTTAAACGTTTAACGCAACCTTTTTTGCATGTCGCATTAGAAGTATAACTTCAAAAAAAACTGTTAATAATATTCCATCGAAACCGATTATCGCATCTTGAGTAAACTCATAAATATAATAAGATAAATGTTAAAAAAGATCACATGCATTATCTCTTACAGACATGTTTAAAAAATTCCTTGGGCCTTCCTTTATTTTCCGAAGAGCAACAATTTCATATAGGAGAACATTATGCCTTATTAATTAAAGCTATTTGTAAAAAATATTTGAATGTCAGAATTCATTATGCTACAAAATCAATGGTGGACAAAAAAGAAAATATTAGAAATATGTATACCAAGCTCATTTTATTTAAAGGTCAATAAACTATGTGCGCATTTTGATAAACATGTTAGCATGTCAATGTAGTTTTTTTTTCCATACATGCTCACTTGTACTTCTACATTCGATACGCGGACCCCTTTTCGTGCCCATGTTATTACCTATAATTTAATACCATGTCGCCTCCTGTATTTAAAATTTAAATATATGTTTTAGAAAGAAAAATAAATTGTTTACATTTATATTACGTAGCTTAATTTGACCATTCCTCCAATCCTTATTTCAATGACTTTACATAAATATTACACTAACGCTGGGTTAGTATTTTCATTAATAGTTAAATACGGTAGTCCAATTTGCATAAGAAATCACTATTCTAATAATATTAAAGTGCTTGTTGATCTATTCAGAGACTGCATTCATATACGCAAAAATCAAAACTTGCCCCCATATGTTACTGTTTGAAAGTTCGCTATGACGTGATGCAGTCTATTGTATTCAGCTGTGCTGACAAATTCAGTATGGCGCAGTTCCTGAAGCATAACATAGCTATCCTTATTCTTTTTTAGAAGTACGTTGAAAGTAAAATAGTTACTGACGTTATAATTTACACAATAGAAATAATAGTTTATTCTTGGCTCGGCGTGAAAATATAGATTCATTTATCACTTTGTGTGTAGAAATGACTGTTTCGACTTATTTGATGTTTTGTACAATGCTAATATCATATGAGTATATTTATAGCACACAATACATGCAAGTTTCTTATGGTAAACAGTTAACTGGGTACATTGTAAATTTCAAATTGCCGATACGCATTAGTGGGGTAAATTTTCCACAGTCTGGTAACCTTGTTTTTGAATGTACTTTTGTTGCCGTCCCTTACGGGTGTACGCGTTTGTCAACTCTAGGTATATCCTTTCTCTTTGCTGAAAGTAAATGAAATTTTTTTTTGGTTCTTTTTATACCCGAGGGGAAAGGCAAAGAAATCTAGCCCATACAGCCAAGTATTCAGTTCAGAACTATTTTAAAATCTTAATTCTATGTTCCAGCTGCAGGAACTGTACTGAAAAAATACTTGAGAAGGGTACCCAGACCCAATCAACCCAGTTTAAATGTCACCCGTAAAACGATAGTGATTTTTAAAAGGTTCTTGATGAACTTATTCACGTCTTCCAAAAAGTACATAAACGTGTTATATTGGAGTTTTTTCATTACTGTATAATTTCACTAGCACTTATGTTACAAAATACTATCTAAATTGTCACATAAACCGTATTATACTGAATTGTAAAAAATCTAGTATAACAACAATGTCACTCGTTAAAAGCGCGGGAAGAAATCTTTTAGTAAATGCATTTGTAGGTACATTAATTTTAAAAAGAAAATGAGCAATTTTAAACCGAATTCTGCTGCTTTCTTTTAGGATGTTGTACTTAAGTGTATAATAATTAATAACATAACACTAATTGCCGGTTAATGCAAGTATACATACGACACAACCTAAGTCATCATTACTAACAATACCTGAGCAGACGAAAGACTTTAAAATTGTTTCCATACTGGGAGACAATTTAATTACACTACTGAATAGCTAAAATATCAAACAATTCGTTACGCTAAGTGAGGAATGTGACGCATCGCTTGCGGTGGAGGAGGAACCGCCGCCACTTTGAGGTTATTATGCTGCGTTGCGAGATTTCTACTTCACTTCCACCTTCCGCTACTCCGGTCCGAGCAGCGCACGGTGACAGTCACAGTTCGCTCCCGCTTACCGATTCTGATCTGTGCGTTACTCTGCCCAGTCTCCATTCGCCTCACGTACGTGGCGTTGTACAGTTTTTTTCAAGACCCACTGCTACCCTTGCCTGCGTGGTGCTATACGGTCTTTTTCAAGACCTGCTGTGGCCCCGGCTAAACGAAGTTAGCTAATGTTAATTTTCGTTGCTCCCAACGAGGTTTCAGTTCTCTTCAGAACTTATCTCGGTAGAAAAAGTTTCTTAGTGGCGGTCTGCAAATCCGAGCTTTTATTTGTGGTCGACTTGCGGATACATAACCGTGCCAACGAAGCAAGTCGTAGTGTTGATCCGGACGCTAGCCTTTCGCCTCTGGGGACAGCAAGATACTCGGCTGGGATTGGAACCACTGGGCTTGAGGGCTACCCTCGCCAAGCCCCGTTATCGGTTAGGTAGTTAAGTTGTTAGGTACACAACCAGTGCACAATAAGACTGACACCGAGACATACTGGGCCTACCCCGGCTGAGAAGAGGATTACACACTGCCCGAGTGTACCCCTCGGGTGGCCCTCCTCCTTCGGCAACGTCTGCTATGGATCCGGTTGGGTCCCATAACGCAGCTGCAGGTGCGTAAATATTTAGCCGCGCTAACGCATGCATGACACAGTGATAGAGAGTTTAAATGCAATCAAAAGTTTAGGAGTTGATGTTAGCTCCTGGGATCCACTAATTGTCTATATTTTATCACAGAAATTGGATCCTGAAAGCTACAATGACTACATGCAAACCCTTAAGCAGCCTAGGGAGTTGCCAGTGTTGCAAGAATTTTTAGAATTTTTGGAGAGCATATTTACTAGTAAATAACAGCAAGCTGTGTAGGCAGAGCTGATATTTTTTAAATTTAAAAAATATTTAAATTTTTTATTTTTAATATTTTAATTTTTTTTAAATATATGGAACCCTGTACGACATCTAGCGACGAGTGCTGTTACTTTTTCTGTTGATGGGAGTGCAGTGCAGACTCTGCACTGCAGAGTGGCCGGCTATACGTTTTCCCATATGTTTTTTTTTCTAATTGGAACGATTTTGGACCGTTCTTCCTCACCAACGAACATTTAAATTTCAAATTAAAGGATACAAAACTACAATATGTTAGCTATTAGTGTGTCGATTTTGGAGTTTCTCACTATTACCGTCTAAACGCTAGCTGGGTGACATCAGTCTACCCCAAACGACAATTTTGAGGGTAATGTGGCTCCGCTGGCTATCGCAGCTCTGCCAACTATGATGGAAACGTTTAGCAGGAAATCGGATAATAATAAGTAACATCAGATAGGATAGTTATGGCAGGTGTCCGTCTGTCTTCTGTAATAGCCCAGTACTAATTATCCCTCCAGATCTCATTTCAATAGCTCAATTATTTCCGACACATTTGCCATAGTCCCAATACCTGCTGTGACCTGTTCGTTGATATATCCTCCCATTGATATCCCTCATAGCAGATCACAGCTGGTATAATACATTACATCATTCTTTTAGAAAGGGCCTCTACGCGTTGGATTCATATCCCCGCGCACGCCTATCAAATGACCGGGATTAAAACCCGTGAATTATACATCATAGGAGTAGCGATCAAAATATTAACAAATATCAGAAGCTCCATCATTATAAAGTATCGTATCCATCTAGAAGTGGAATTTTAGCGTCATCATATCAAAACAAGAATACGCCTCTCGAAACGTTTAAGTGTCCTTTGTGTAATACTAACGAGCATACGTTTTTTACTGTCAAATTTTTTTATATATATCTCTCTATAATCACCACGGTAAGGCATGTTTTTCCGATGAACGTTGTCGTACATGTAACGGACACAATATTACACGAGGCTTACGGATTCACAAGTAACCAGACACCCCAAGTTGGCCAATCGAATTCGCCTAATACCAGCGCGCTGAACACGGCTCCCATGGCGTCAGCACAACGAAGCTCACATGCGTCATTGCAAGGTGACATGCCGGAAATATTGCTTGCAACAGCGGTAGTGAAGGTTCAGGGGATAGATGGTACTTATATCAACATGCGTGCTCTTCTTGATCAAGGATCGCGGGCATCTTTAGTTTCAGAAAAGGCAGTTCAGCAGTTAGGCTTGTGTCGTCAAAATATCAAGGGAGTTATTACAGGGATAGGCGACAAACCAAACAATTGTAAGGGGGCTTCAAATGTTGGGATCAACAATGGGGGGATCAAATGTTCGTCTGTTTATGATGATTATTCATTTCAAACCGATATCCTAATCATGAAAACACTTATTAGAAATTTGCCTAGTACGATATTTTCTAAACCCACGATGCAGTATTTAGACAACATACAATTGGCTGACCCTGAATTTCATATCAGACGCCCGGTTGACTTATTATTAGGGGCGGACGTTTACTCAGAAATTCTTTTAGAAGGTGCTTACAAATCAAGCAATACGTTGCCCATTGCCCAGGAGACTCGTCTTGGATGGATTTTGAGCGGGAAAATCAATACTTTATATTGTAACGTTATCATAAACAACACGAAGACATCCGCATATTTTGGGAGATACAGGACGTAGCGGACGTATCAACTCTGTCACAAGACGATCAAAGGTACATCAAACATTATAAAGCTACAACAAAAAGACGCGAAAGTGGTCACTATGAAGTCAGGTTACCGCTCAAGGCAAATTTTGAGCAAAAGTTAGATAATTCCAAATCAAAGGCGATTTCGCAATTAACACAGTTAGAGCGGAAATTTACACATCAAAAACATTTTGCGCAAGAATATAAGTTGTTTATTAATGAATATATGTCGCTCGGGCATATGACACCCGCTGACGGAAACATGAAACATAATTGTTTTCTACCGCATCACGGCGTGCCTAAGACTGACTCTACAACCATGTCACTTCGCGTTGTATTTAACGCATTATCAAAAATTAGGACACAGCTTAAATGACCTCATCGATAGGGGGCCCAATTTGCAGCAGAATTTACAGCTTATCATTGAGTGGCGTCAGTACAAATTTGCCTACACTGCGGATATAGAGAAAATGTACCGTCAAATTTGGCTTAATCAATCCGATCAAAACTTACAGCAGATAGTATCGAGAAACAATCCCAATGACCCTATACAAAATTATAAGTTGGCTACCGTCACATACGGAACCCAGGCCGCTCCTTTTCTAGCCATGATGACATTACGACAACTTGCTCAAGACGAGAAATCAAAGTATCAAAACAGCTCAGCTATCAGTGTTCTCGAATATTCGTTTTATATGGATGACGGATCCCATTCAATCAAGGAAGCTAAAGTATTACAGAAGGATTTGATACAATTATTGAAGGCAGAAGGTTTCAACCTTAGGAAGTGGAAGTCAAATTCCCCACAACTATTACAAGAAGTCGACTGTGATAATAATAATTTACAAGCATATAATTTTCGAGAACCAGAATCAACGAAAATCTTGGGACTTAGTTGGAATCCATTAGAAGATACGTTCCTGCTTCAATTCAAAGCAGATAGGTATACCAACTACACCGTTGACAAAAAGATCCTTGTTATCAGTCATGTCCAAACTATATGACCCTTTAGGCTGGGTCACTGCAATCACTACCAAACTGAAGATTTTGTTCCAAAAAATATGGTTACAAAAATTCAATGGAATGATATTTTACCTGAAACTATTACCAATGAGTAGGAGTGAGAGTGAGAGTAGGAGTAGTACCAGAAGATATTAACCACACAACCCGATTTAAGATACAAAGGTGGTTACATACAAAACAAAATGATTTGATTGAATTACATGGCTTTTGTGATTCGTCGACAAAATCGTACTCTAGCGTCATTTATTGTAAAATTAATAATCAAAACAAATCATCAGTGGTTTTAGTAGCCGGGAAAGCGAGATTAGTACCAACAAGTAAAAATATTACGTTACAAAGACTGGAATTATGTGGAGCGTTATTATTATCTAAATTGATGGCAGAGGTTCAAAAATGCTTAAAAAATTACAAAATCTACACTAAGAATTATATATACAAAATCTACACTAAGAATTATATATACACTAAGAATTACTGAGAAAACATCATTCTATTTCGAAAATAATACGTACACTAGCATGGGTGTATAGGATCATATCAAAAAAGCAAAATCGAAAGCAAATAACATATTTAAGCATAGCGGAGTTGCGGCAAGCAAAACATAAAATAATTAAGCAAATTCAGCAGGAAAAATTCGCGGAAGAGATAAACTCGTTACAAGAAAAAAGCAGGTTACCTTCAAAAAGCAAGCTATTAAATCTCAATCCCTTTTTGGACAAAGAAAGTATTATACGTGTGGGCGGGATTAATGTATGCGCATATCAGCCCTGAGATGCGGCATCCAATCATCTTGCCGCACAGCGGTCGCTTTACAGAATTGATAATAGAGCATGCGCATCAACTTACTTTTCATGGAGGAGCAAGGCTCACTCAAGCATTTATCAGACAAAAATACTGGATCTTCGGTGGCAATAGAGCTACTAAAATGCAACTTTATCGCTGTGTAACCTGTAGAAAGCAAAATCCATTAAAACAATATCAGATCATGAGAGAATTAACAGAAGCAAGAGCGAACGCCAGTCGCCCGTTTACCCACGTAGGCCTAGATTTGGCCGGTCATATTTTCCTCAAGATCAACAAAGGTCGTGGAGTCAAAACTACGAAGGGTTATGTAGCAGTCTTCATCTGCATGGCAACCAAAGCGGTGCACGAGCCAAATCCAACATATCGGTTAGGCTAAGAGAGCTGCTAACGCTCTAGGAGAAAAGAGGTAAATCCGGAATGGCGCAGTGTTCTTTTCTCGGGATCTCGCTAGGATCGGATCGATCCTATGCTAGCATAGGACCGTGAGTTCAATATCACTGTTCGGCCGATCCATCCCATGGGTCAAGAAGGCCAAATACCTATGTGTCATCCTAGACTCCATAATGACGTCTAGACCTCACATCACCGCTGTTAGGAAGAAAGCCGCGTTCTACTTAGGCCGGCTCGAACCGCTATTCAGGAATCGTAAATTGTCACTAAGAAATAAGTGTACACTCTATCACCTCCGTTAGCATCGTGTACGCACACGCTGCCTGCTCTCATCTGGCTAAGCTCCAGATCATACAAAACCGGTTTGCTCGCAATACAACCGGCACCCACCCCTCATTATTTCAGGGTCGCAGATCTCCATCGACCAAAAACCTTTTATAATTTGTTTCATGAAGGAAATGTCTAGGCGCTACTTCGAAACTGCCTCTTAACACCTCAACCCATTGGTAGCCCGGGCTGCCAATTACGAAGATCGACGCCCGGGGGTTCCGGCGCAGACTACGATATTCACTCTTTGATCCCGATGATCGCATTACGGTTGCGAATGCCCGCTACCCCTGACCCCGACCCCAACACTCCACATATGCACCGCACTCGGTGGATCCAATTGCGGAGTTAGGACTTCTGCACGATACACTAGGTACTAGCTAGCTATGACTTCTTCTAAGTTTTAGTCGTCAGCTCTCGTCAAAAGCTATCGATTGATAGTTACAGTGAATATATATGATGTTAAAATTTTTAAAAATATAATCAAAAATGTATAATATTGTCCTATACGCATCGAAAAGTCGAATCCAAATACAGAAATCGTATAAGATCGGAAAAGGGGCTTCTCAAGAACAATCGAATGATACCAATAAAACACCATATGACCAAGTGAACCAATGCCGGGAACGTAAAAGAATGATTGTGGAGAAGCGGATCAACGACGGTGCCACTACATCTGCAGCTGGAGCGGTTGAAATTATGCAAGTGAATAACGAAATCGCTTGTATATCGATGTTGGGCTGTGGTCATCGATTGTGTACGAGTACGACAATCTATTCGGACATAAGTGTGTTGCGTGCGATCGTCCATGATTTTTGCGCTCATTGAAGTCACCGAAGGAAAAACACTTACCGCTGCTTAAAATAGCTTCCCCGAAGAGCCAGTGGCTGACTTTAAACTGTGCGGTTCATGTAAAAAAATCAATGCACCCACGTTGTCACGTTCGAACAAATTTGTATATCCACCTAAGCACTCTGCATTAGATTCGATTAGTACACGTCTAGTATCACCGCGACTGCTATTCATTTTATTTGTTTATTCTTTAAATTCAAATTAATTGTTTGCTTAATTTCTTTCCTGAACCAAACAAAAATAAATATTAGCCATCATAAACAAAGCATGGAAAGCCTAAGGACATCTAATTGTAAGTATGTTTGTTGGCAACCACCAGCGTAAGTAAACCTTTTCGGCCATCAATTTTAAGTTCTCAGTTCTTATTCTTTTTTATATTCCAAATCATTGTCAAAAAGATTAGTCTCTCAAATAAATCGTACCAACAACACGTATTGATAATAATTTTCCTCATTTTCCTTTGCCATCCTCAACAATGTTGTTATTCTTAGTATGTGACTCTGCAAAGAAGTGGCTTTGTGAGTGTACAAAAAATTGAATGGTTCAACGAGTGATGAAGAATCTAAGTTGGTCTGTTGACATACCTGAAACAATAGACATACACTTACAACACGGACACGGGTTAGTATGGTTATTAGACAAACACATTACAATTTAATGTTATTAGTTTGAATAAACGCACACAGAGTATATACAAAGGAGGGGGAGTTAACATTATAGAGGGGATTTGAAGTTTATAGGTATATAGAGGGAGGGATGAGATTATAGAGGGGGTGGGGAATTTTTGGGGCAGGAAAAGAAAATATGATCTGGGGTATCGTCATCCAGGCCACACTCGCACAGAGAACTGCCCCTCACCCTGATTTTCGTCGGGAACACATTAGAACAAATATGTCCTAATCGAAGACGGCAGATGACAGGTGTAGCCCGCTTGTTAGCATCTCGATACTTAAAAAACCAAGGTTTAGATGGTATTTGCTTCTGAATGGAGCCATAGAACTTGCCCTTCACAGTCTGAGATTGTGACCATAATGTATTCCACCCGCCTGCTAACTTGTTTCGCGCCAGGAATACAAGGTCGTGTGAGTAAGCTGTGCACTGAGGAGTCGAACATCCATTAGATACTGAATCCTTAGCGCATTGATCCGCCATTCCATTTCCTGGGATACCACTATGTCAAGGAATCCACACGAGATATATCAGTAAACCCTAAATGTGACATCTATATAACACCTGGCTAATGGAGAAAATAACCGGGGCCTTTGATCTGTTGCAGAACTGATTAGAGGCAATTGCAGATAAATTACTTTTAGAGTCTCTGAGAATGGTAGTTTTTGGTATGTTATGATTATGAGACTCTATATATAACAGAGCCTCTAGGATTGCAGTGGCTTCTCCGGTGAAAACTGAACACACTGAAGGACATTTCAATTTTAGAATAATGCTGTACCTTGGATCCAGACGGCAGCTTTCTTCTGTGGATTTGAAGGCATCTGTATATAGTCAGCCAGTCTCTACAGAATTTGTCAATTGCAGCATTTAGTTTTGTTGGAGCAAATGGTGAACCTCTATTGCTAAATTTAAAACTATAGTAGACTTATAAATAATTGCCTGATAGGGTGTATCGAAAAGGGAGTTAATTCTGCATTGGAATATAGGGCATGGAAGGCGAAGGAATGAGACAAAAATATTAAACAGGCATGGAGGGTTTTTTTGTGTCCACCAGCAGATAGATACTCTGACAGCTCATGTTGTTATTCCTCCCAACAGCCGGATTTGTCACTCTTTGTTAACATATATTAATAAAAAAAATTGTATACTATGTAACTGTATCTGGTCTGTTAATAAAATTATTTGTATTTGTATTTATGTATTTACTTTATTTTTGTATGTACTTTAGTTATAAGTGGTTGATGAGATATCTGAGTCTTAAATTCTACCGATATTCGGTTTCGCCCTACCCGCTTCACACCATCTTTGGTTATATTTTGACGCAACAAAAAACTTCAAACTGTATGGGGCATAGTGTAGCGCCGGTAGATTCCTCCGAATTACTAACATGAACAAACGGAGCCACATCTGTATCTGTGCAAGTTGTTTTGTCATTCAAATAATCAGGATGAGTGTAGGTTACCTGCAGTGATGCTGATGCCTGGGAAGGAAGGAAGCGGTATCGTTTTTTAACGGTTTGTACTTCGTCACTGTGTACTGAGGACGCTTGCGAGTAGAATCACCCGTAGGGCTTTCGCATGCTGGAGCGACAAGGGAGGAGAAAAACGAAGGAGATAAGGAAGATTGGTATTGGTGCCTCCGCCCGGATCGGGTGCCTCCTCGTTCATTCTTACCACTAGTATGCCTGAAAAACGCTCACTGGATAAACAGTTTACCACCACCAACAAAAAAATACAAATACGGTACGTCAACAGGTGCGTTTTACTTTAAAACTTATAAAAGCTATGACACTACGTGTGTCACTCACTCGACCAAAAAGCAGAGTGTATCATATATCTAAAATAACAGATTTTATATTTTGTATAGAAAATATTACCCGTTACGTACACGTATTCACTTACAATACACGGCCGTGACCACGACACAGCCACACCCCTTTTTTATGTTCGTTTTATGTAAAATCGCACTTTTTAGGAAAATATCTTTATGTAAATTTGAAAAGCAAAACCTTGTCAAAGTATAAAGTTATTTAAAATTCAGTATTAAGTCTGGGAACCCTACCCGAGTAATTATTTAGCTGTCCTTCAAGCTCTGCCTTTTAGTATCAAGAAGATTTTGAAATGGATCTAACTCAATGCTTGGCTGTATGGATAACGATTCTTTTGCTTCTCTCTTTACCGATAAAAAAAAACGTAGAAAAAAAGAAAAAGAAAAATGGACGTAAACCTAGAACTAGAAAAAAAACTCACTCTTGTTGATTGTTGAAGTGAACGTTAGAACGCTTATAATTATATGTACTTACTTAATTTGTAATCTATTATTATGTGATCATTTTTGTGTTACCTATGTATTCTGTATACTAATTGCGTTTTTAAGAAACACATAGGTTAGACTTTACTAAGCTTAAAATTATTGTCAGGAAATCGGTGTGTACGAAATTTGTTTATGGACAATGGAATCAGTAAAAGATGTGCCGGTACATATTTCTATAACAGAAAATGTTAAAGTCAGTTTAAATAGTGATGAATGCCCGACACTAACACCGGACTCTGATGTTTGTCAAACATCAAACGGTGTCGTCGGAGTGTCAGACGTAACACGGCTCCAACCAGGGTGTAATGACGAGAAGGCCCTTCAAACACCGAATAATTCTACTGCTCCAGAATGTATGAAAAGTGTATCTGAGATTGACAGCGGAAATGTTAATTCAAGTGACCTACATGCATCAAACAGTAACACTGATTCGACGGCACCCTTGACAGTGACTGCCGAGGTTGTTGAGGAAAACTTGGGTGAACTTACCGATATTAACGTGGGTTCGAAACAAATTGGGCCGAATCAAGACACTCCCGATAAAGAGGTTAATCTAAGTGAACCAGCAGTGAAAATAGATCCGATAGAAACTTTCCATAGTGATAATGTTACATTTGAAACTGAAATTTTGGTGGAGACTAATGATAATGACATCAACGAACTCAATTTAAATGATACTAAACCAAATGTCCAATTGCAGGAGTCTACTAACAATATTCTAAATGAACTAGGACAAAATATAGAGTTAAGCGAAGCTCTACTTTCGTCAGATAATGCTGATAGTGGAGAGAGTAATCATAATGTGAGACAAGAGGTTTTCAACAAAGAAGAATTGTTAGATATTTTGGAAGGTAAAGACATACCAAATGCTGATATTATTGTAGAATATGATATACACAATGAAAGAAAAACGAAAGAGACTCACTTAGCTCTGCAACAGCTTTCAAGATTAAAAATGGCTAGAGAAAAAAAGACCAGACATAGTAATACAACACCTGTTAAGAAACATGTAAGTATTACTAAGAGAAAATCAGAACCAAATAGGACTACCGGTCACTCTAAAAAAGAACAGTCTGTAGTCGATGTACCTGCCAAAAATTCTGTTGAGTCTAAAAAAAATGAGTGCATAGTCAATGTACCCGCAAAAAATTCTGTTGAGCCTAAAAAAAATGAGTGTATAGTGAATGTACTGGTAAAAGATTGGGAAGATGATGAACCTGGTGAAGAAGGTCTAACAGATGATTTGAAAGAGAAAAATGACTCCTCTGTTGAACCTTCGGACCAACCTATTAATGTTCAAGAGTCCACTACCAGTCAAGTTATGACAACAGAAATAATAAATTCTAGTGATATTTCGGTTTTGAATAAAACTAATGAAGATGGCCAACCTCAACGAAGATTGGGTAGGGTAATCAAGAAAAAAGTTATATTTGACCCTGATAATCCAGACACATTTACTAAGAGCAAATTGATTCACAAAAATAAAGAAATACAATCAGACAAAGATGAGACATCTTCTAAAAAAATAAAGGTAGAGCAAACTCATAGACCCAAGTCAAAATCACCTGTTTCTAAACTACAGTGGAAAAAGCCACCACCAAAAAATAGTAAACAGAATAAAAGGTTGACAGAAGTTGATAAATTATTAATGGATGAGGGTGCTGTAAATATGATATATCAACTTACACCAGAAGCACCTAAGGGCAAAAAAAATATGAGGACCAAAGCAGAGTTCATCAAAAAGATACAGAGCTCAACACCTGAAAGTAAAGAAATGAAATTCAGAGAGAGAAAAAAAGATGGTTATAGAGGTGAAGAAGGCGAAGCAAAAAAAATATTGGGAGGTAAGCAGAGAGCATCTTTGAGCTCTATCAAATCTCCATCTGCTTGTGATGACTTTGAAACTCACAGCGCTGATGATTCCATAATATATCGCCGGCATTCATCAAGTTCCTATTCTAGCACATGTATGAGTCCACGTCGTCTGAGTGATGTGGAAGCAGGAGTTAATCAGAGTGCGCTATCTAGAGCATCAAAGAACACAAACATACTCTCTGTGGATGGATCGGCAGATAACTCGGGTGAAGTGACAGAGGATGTATTCATGCCTGATATGTCTAATATATCTAGTGGTGAAATAATTAATAAAAATGACTGTTTGTCTATAAAAGAAAAGTTGAACTCAAAATTATCCCTTGCATTAAATAAGAGGAAACGCGAAAGTTCTAAGACTGAGAAACCGTTGAAGCAGAGAAAAATTAAATCGGAAGTAAAAATAAGACCAAAAGAGGATGTATATAAATATAAATATTTGATGATCATATTTGATCAAAGAGTAGCTGAAATATGTATTCAGACAACAGGGTCAACAATTAATGTAGAGGTATGGAAACAATTAATGAAAAATTAAATTGTCATTTGTTTGTGTAGGTTGCATGTTATCTATCATTAATAAATGCCTTTAAAGTATATTAGGCCTCATTTATGAAGTGTAGAGTCACTTCAGGCTCTGTACTAGACTGAGGGTGCTGCTTACGTATCTATAAACATATTGCAATAGATTTGTACCTAGTTTGGATTTACATATATGGTTTATTCCATTTATTCCATATATGGTTGGTTAACCCGTCAAGGCCCGTTATATACACGTTTCCGTACATTTCGCTATAAGCGACTGGTCATATATGACCAGACGGTGCTCAAATGGTTAACCTAGCAAATTAATGAACACAGACTTAACTTTTTTTTACAAAATGTGTATGTTGATAGTAAATTGTATAAATTGGTTCTTATAGGTACTAAAGGAGCTACAGCATGCATTAGAATATGTGGACACAAAGAAAGATATATCCATTACTTTGTTGATGTCAGAGTGTGGTACTCTGTGCTCAGAATTAGATTTAAGTTCATTAGTGGACGACGATGAAGAGAAAAGGAATAATGCTGCATATGAACTGGCTGAATCAATCAGGTACTGTGCTTTTATTTTAGTAATAACTCTCAGCAATCTTTGTTTCTGATTGGATCTGAATGAAAATTTCATGTATTTTTTGTGTGATATATTTCAATCTGTATTTTTTTCTGTACTTGAAAGACAAAGCTGGCTCCTATTGCTTTTACTATGTTACAACCAGTAAGCTAAGAATCAGTGTATTATCAGCTGGAGAGGCAACGTGATACTTTCTGTATCATAGGCTATGGTAACCTCTTTACATCAAGTGGGCTGTATGCTTACAAACCTTCCGACGTTGTATATAAAAAATAAGATACATGTTGAGAGTGAGTGTCCAGAAATAGTCTATTTTTTTTATATGATATACATACATACATATAGAACCTGATTGCTAGAAGAGTCGCTAAAGTTGTAGGAAAGAGGTCACAAGAGTGTTAAATACACAAAATACTTGATTTTACAGTGTATTGTTATTATTTTTGACCGATTATTAGGTATTCTATTTTAGTCTTCATAATAAAGGTTTTTTTTAGATTACCTCTTAAATTAACCGTATTTGAATACTCATGCTTACAGCGTAGAAAGACTCGATGAACAACTAAGTTTGTCTTTCACTTTCTAAATTTTGAAGCTCCACCATTTCTTCCTTTCGTGTGTGTGAAACTTCCTCAATAACAATTATACATATAATAACATATATAGTACTTGCAATTATCCAAACCGGAGGTCAATTGGCATTTATTTTTTTTATTTATTTACTCATTATCTATACAGATAAATAAAATTGGAGTGTCCGTTTGTAATATTGAAATAACCGCTTTTTACTAAATGCATAATGCATAATATGGATGTATACACAGTACATATACCAATATATATTTTTACAGTTTTTGTCTGTCTGTTTGTTCTGTAACGGCTGGACCGATTTTGACGGGACTTTCACTGGCAGATAGCTGATGTAATAAGGAGTAACTTAGGCTACTTTTATTTTAGAAATTTTATTTATTTTTATTAATATAAATAAATAATATTCCACGCAGATGAAGTCGCGGGCACAGCTAGTTATAAATATAGTGCTCATTATAGTAGTTATGATATTAGAACTGCACTCCAAGTACAATTACAAAGTTGAGCATGAAGCGCTCATGCACTGGTAGAGGGCAAATGCCTATGTGATTTTAAATCATCACTTTTATTCCTATATTGATACCAAGCTTGAAAACAACAGAAAGTATACTTCAGCATCCTCCAATCTTAATTTTCCACTGTGCAAAACTGTTGCGTAATGTAATTTACTTTTGAATCTACTTGCAACATAGGATTTAACTCTATACTTGATTTCACCACCCTTTCGGGGCATCAACCTAATTTAAAACTGCAGATCATTGCTTAACTTCACAAATGGGTTATGATGGAGGTACTTACATGATGAATTATTCTCTATTTCAAATTTTAATGTTGATTGGGATTAGGATATATGTTTGTACCATCAGTAATTATCAGTGGGGTTCAGTATTTGGAAAATATTTATAAATATCCAACTGTAAACAGAGTAGTCAAAGGAGTAAGGAAGATATTAAATAACAAGTAATTATTAAATTATCCACAGTTAATGACGTAAATACGAGTTTTACGTCGGAAGCTTGTGTGTGTTTTAATTCAAGTGAGATGTGATCCGGCAGGTCTCTGCTGTGTGCGGTTGCTATGCACAGCAAGCTGGTGTGCATGGGCGCAGCGGCAGGGTCAGCAGCGGGCGTATCTTGCTCAGGCGTATCGCTGGCGCTGCTGGCGCTGAGCGACGTGGCGCTGGCGTCAGAATGTGCCAGCTTCGCCGTACCCAGCATGGTACTGCAACCAGGTCTTGCAGCACTTTCCATCCGTCCACAGCCATTGCCACAGTCCTTGGTTAGTACATGTTTATGTTGTGACTTGTTTTGTTTTAATTACTAGTATGTACTTACTATCATTTTTGATTAATATGCAGCAAAGCAATGTAATACTTTATATGCAATACGTTTATACCTACTGTATTTTCCACCAGTTCATGCATCATTTTATACTGAGATGGAGATATTTTGCTGTCATAACACTGTTCGAATTTTACTTGTACGTAATATGAGATTTGTGCAGGAAAATAGGTTAATACAAGGGTCATTTGAAAAGTTCTTAGCCTGACATACTTAATGAAACCACACGATTTTGAGTTTATTTTTATTTTTCAACATTCTCTCCTCCGAGCTCAAAACACTTTTTCCATCGACCCGGTAAGGCTTCGATATCGATCGATCGGAGAAGATACGAGGGTCATTTGTAAAGTTCTTAGCCTAACATGGTTAAAGTCATTGGTTTTTTTTATAACTACCCTCATTTTGTAGTTACATTATTTAGCAACAAGTATGCACAGTTTTGTTTATTCACAGTAACTCATTGTTCGTTTACACGTGATACCGTAAGTCAAGTCAGAGCTTTTATTGAAAATGGATAAAATTGAACATCGTGCAGTGATAAAACATAAAAAAGATAAAACCTGAATTTGAAAGGTTTAACTCCAAAAGCTATACATGAAGACATGTCTGCTAATTTGGGTGAGTCCGCTCCTTCGCATGCGACTGTTAAAAACTGGGTGGCAGAGTTTAAACGTGGTCGTGAGACTATTCAAGATGAGCCCCGTAGTGGCCGGCCTTCGACTGCTTCCACTGATCAAAAGAAAGAAAAAATCTGTGATTTAATTTTATCTGATCGAAGATTGACTGTCGAGGAGATAGCTAAGACTGTAGGCATCTCATCTGAGCGAACACATCATATAATTACTACTGAACTTGGATTCTCTAAGGTGTCTGCGCGGTGGGTACCGCGACTGCTTTCAGTGGAACAAAAACGCAACCGACTCACAACTTCTCGCGACTGTTTAGAGTTATATGAAGCTGACCCAATAGAATTTGTTGAAAGATTTATAACCACGGATGAAACCTGGGTTCACCACAATACACCCGAGACAAAAGAACAGTCGAAACAATGGAAAAGAGCAGGATCGCCGACTCCAAAGAAGGCAAAGGTGGTTTTATCGGCGGGCAAAGTCATGGCATCCGTTTTTTGGGATGCAAAGGGTATAATTCTCGTGGATTATTTAAAAAAGGGTGAAACAATAAACTCCGATTATATTGCAACCTGTTGCGTAGTTTGTCAAAGTCAAAGTCAAAGTCAAAATCTTTTTATTCCGTAAAAATGGCTACATTTGTTTGGAATCGTCACAATTTTTTTCCCTACCGTGCAGTTTATGACTAGGTGAGCACTGATAAAAATACTGCCAAAAAACTCAGGCATCCCTCTTTTGGTGTCCAAACAAATTTACATATTTTATTAATTACATTATAATTGGATCGACTCAATCCCAGGCATTTTTATCATTAATATAGTCAGATACTTTATAATATGCCCTGCTACACAATTTGGCTTTAATAGTAGTTTTAAATTTGTTTATTGACAATTCTCTTATATTGCTGGGAAGTTTGTTATAGAACCGTATACATTGCCCCATAAAAGAATTACTTATTTTGTGGAGACGGCTTGCATGTAACACAAGATTATGCTTATATCTAGTATTTATGCTATGAGTATCACTCTTTTTACAAAATGAGTCTATGTTTTTATGGACATACAAAAGATTTTCATAGATATATTGCGATGCGACTGTTAGAATATTTATTTCTTTGAATTTTTCTCTAAGGCTCTCCCGGGGACCAAGTTTGTAGATAGCTCTTATGGCTCTCTTTTGCAATAAAAAGATGGTGTTAATGTCCGCGGAGTTACCCCAAAGAAGAATTCCATATGACATAATACTATGAAAGTAGCTGAAATAAACTATTCTAGCCGTATCAATATCAGTGAGCCGTCTAATAGTTTTCACTGCATAGGCTGCAGAACTTAGTTTTCCTGATAATTTTTCAATTTGTGGGCCCCATTGTAGTCTGGAGTCAATTGTTATACCCAAGAACACAGTTGTCTCCACAGGGGCTAAATTAGTTCCATTAACATGTACATTGGTAGCCACCTGTCTTACATTAGGTGTTGAGAACTTAATTACTTTAGTCTTTTTATCGTTTAAAAGCAGATTATTAACACTAAACCAATGAATAACTTTAGAGAGAGCATCGTTAACTTCGTCATAATTACCTAACTGTCTATTAATTTTGAATGTCAAAGAGGTATCATCCGCAAACAATACAATCTCATGTTTATCCCTTACATAATAAGGTAAGTCATTTATATAAACTAAAAATAAGAATGGACCTAGAATTGACCCCTGTGGGACTCCCATAACTACAGGGGACCCCGAAGATCTTTTACCATTAACATCGACCTTCTGTATCCTATTGCCCAGATAAGAAGACAGAAGTTCGAGAGCCTTGTTCCTGATACCGTAGTGGTGTAATTTTCTGACAAGAGTGTCATGGTGCACGCAGTCAAACGCTTTAGACAGATCACAGAAAATTCCCAAGGCATCTTGCGAACCCTCCCATGCCGCGAATATACTTTTAAGCAAATGAATCCCTGCGTCTATAGTTGAACAACCTCTCGTAAATCCGAACTGTTTCCTATGAAGCAAATTATGTGCATTGAAATGTCTGAGCAACTGGCTAAGCATTAGTTTTTCAAAAATTTTACTGAGAATGGGCAGTATGGAAACAGGTCGAAAATTCGAAGGGTCCGAACTATCACCAGATTTAAATAATGGAATGATTTTACTATGTTTCATCAAGTCAGGAAATACACCAGATGCCACACAACAATTGAAAATTGTAGCTAAATGTGGAGCGATTGAAATAATAATAGAAGAAATGGTTTTGACAGATAGACCCCACAGATCTTTAGTGTTTTTCATATTTATTGATTTAAAAGCGTTCAAAACATCTTTTGGGCTTACAGCTGAAAATTCAAATATTGTGTCGCATTCTACCACGCTCTGTTTGAGAACCAGTTCAGCAGATATAGAAGAAGACATAAGATTTCTCGTAGTAATAAGAGGAATGTTAGAAAAATATTTTTCAAACTCAGTCGCAATTTCTACATCATTTTTGATATCTATATCATTTATCTTTAACCGAAAGTCTCGACTACGTACTTTCGCTCTACCCGTTTCATTATTTATCATATCCCAAACAGATTTAATAATATTTGTTGAACCATTAATTTTATTTTTTAAATATATAGACTTAGCATTGGAACAGGCTCGTTTAAATATTTTGGCATAATTTTTTACAAGTTCTTGAAAAGTCGGATTGTGATTACAGGTCCTTTCTTCATAAAGTTCATACAATTTATTCCGACTTTTGTAAATACCAGGAGTTGCCCAATCACTGAATGTCATACGGTCACTTACAGACAGTCGTTTTGGAGTAAAGATTGTATTAAATTCACTAGTGATTAAGCTAAATAACGAGCTGTACAAGTGGTCCGGAGTACCGTGACAGGGCAACAATACAATTTTTTCTGCTATATTAGACTTAAATCTTTCTAAGCGGCTTTTAGTAAATGGTATATAATTTATTTGCTTTCTTTGTATTTTTGAAGAATTTGGAAATGAAACCAACTGACCTGAATGGTCTGACTGAACTTTATTAATTATACATTGATACAAAGGTTTTACAGTGCTAAATATGTTATCAATACATGTAGCACTTGTAGCAGTTACTCTTGTTGGCTCTGTAAAAATATGATGCAAATTGTATGATTTAAATAAATTTAAAAAGTTGTAGGTAACAGTATTTTTCTCCAAAATATTTATATTAAAGTCTCCACAAATTATAACAGTTTTATGGCTATTAGATAATTTATTTAAGGCATCCTCCATGATATTTGAAAATGTTTCAAAGGGCGTGCTAGGAGGTTTATACAGGTTCATAACAATGAATCGTTCCAATTCAATGCATGAAATCTCTACAACTCGCTCAACAGAGAGGCTCACAATGTCACCCCTTTCTTTAAATTTAAGCAACTTATTTAATAATATTAAGGAGCCACCATGTATACAGTTATCTCTGATGAATGAGCTTGCAACCTGGTGGTTATTGAAGCTGAAAATGAATTGATGGGGTTTTAGCCAGTGCTCAGTTAGACATAAAATATCAATATTGCTACAATTCATAAACAACTCCAATTCTAACTCCTTTCCTATCATCCCCTGAATGTTTTGGTGCACCAGGTTGATACAATTATTATTCTTTCTATATTCTTGACACTTTACAATTGATGGGGATATAGTCCTATTATTACTTTTAGTTCCGTTTTTAATATTGTTATTATTACTATTTACATTGCCAGAGTAAAACTCTATTGTCTTGTAACCTAATTTAAAGAATTTGGAATACCTTCCAAGGTACCATTACTCAATGTCAAATTATCTAACTGCTCAAAAGAAGCAGGGTTGTTAGCCAAACTTTTGGCTGGTTTCATAAAACAATATGATAGCGAATCTGCTATTTGTCTTTTGCTAAGATAAAATTTATCTTCTGTCAAATTATAATATTTATTATTAAATATATTTATGTCAAGTATATGAAATTTGTCATCATATAATGTCAATGTATGCATTTTATCATTTAATCTATACCTAGATGCATTTTCCGCCTCGGGCAACAATTGACTGTATGGGAAAGTAAATAAAAACACTTTTCCCACATTTATCTGTTGTAACATATTAAAATATTTAATCATTATATGTTTATTTAAATTTCCTCTCCTCCCAATAAAAACAATTAAAGTTGTGTTGGGGTGGTAATCCCTCTTAACTATTCTATCTACTATTTGAGTGAAACTGGCTCCAGGCAAACAATAATTGGTAACCAGTTTTCCTGATTTTTGTAATAATAATTGGCCCATGTTTTTACCTATTTCATCACTATACATTATTATGTTGGAGTTATTATTTTCGCTATTATTATTTAATGATGATGACATCTGTTGAAAGAAAGAAACATCTGTTGAAGTTTGAGAGAAGAAATCAAAGAAAAACGGTTTATTGAGAAGAAAAATCTTGTTTCATCAGGACAATGCGCGCGTTCACACCTCTGTGTAATCCATGGCAGAAATCCATCAATGTGGCTTCGAATTGTTACCTCATCCCCCATATTCACCGGATTTAGCACCGTCCGACTTTTATCTGTTCCCAAAGCTGAAAAAATTTTTAGGTGGTAAACATTTTTTTACAAATGAAGAGGTCATAGCCGCCGTGGACGCTTATTTTGAGGAGTTAGACGAAGATTTTTTTAAAACGGGTATCGAAGCCTTACCGGGTCGATGGAAAAAGTGTTTTGAGCTCAGAGGAGAGTATGTTGAAAAATAAAAATAATCTCAAAATCGTGTGGTTTCATTAAGTATGTTAGGCTAAGAACTTTTCAAATGACCCTCGTAGATATAATTTTACAACATTTTTGTCAGTATATGTACAGTACAGTTTACAAATGTAAAATGTTAAATAAGAAGAGGCAGGCTCTGTCGGTTCGCACATGTAGAAAGAATGCAGGATGAAAGAATAACGAAGCAGATATACAATGCAAAAGTGGAAGGATGTAGCCGAGGAAGGCCAAGGCTTACCTATCATGATCAAATTGGTCGTGCTCTGTCAGAAGGTGACGTCAGGAGCCCTAGAAACCGGCGAACGTGCATGAGAAGAGCAATGAATGTTAAAGAAGCGAATGAGGTATATAAGGATCGAGTCACGTGGTGCTCGGTTCTCTCTACTTACCCCGCAAGGGATTTGGCGTGAAGTTATAGATAGTCGCTAAATTAAAAAAAAAGATTTAGTTTAGTTTATATATTTTTTTATAAATATAATTAGTATACTCTAAAAGTGAGGATATTTCTTTTCTTTAATGTAACAACTGCACCATTGATTTGTGAAAATAGTTGTCAAGTACTGAATTACATTCTGTAATCCATAATAACCACCCATAAGGGCCATCTACGTCATACGTTGAAGTTTTCAATTTGTATTATTCTGTGACTAGATTTCCGAAATATACAATAATTATTGGGATATTAAGGGGTTTTTTAAGAATATGAAAAAAATATTTGTGCTAATTTTAATTTTCAGATAAACGACATGGTAATTTTCGGCCGCAAACTAACAGCATCAGATGCGTTGCGCGTCGGTTTAGTGAGCCGCGTACTGTGGCCCGACAGGTTCATTGACCAGCTTCGTACTATCTCGAGAGATATCGCTGCGCAACCCGCACCGGTGAGTCTTAATCATCTTCGTAACTGTAGTCATCGTGAACGCGTCGGCAGTAGGCCTTCCAACCTCTGCCGCGGTATAACAATTCCGATATAAAGTCGTTTGTCACGCCTCCGTCATGTACACAAATGTGATGTTTGGGGCATAAGCAAGACTGATAAAGCGAGCCCAGGTCATAATTAACGTTCCCGCAAAATTCGTCTGTTTTACATAGCGGTAGGGAAGAACACTCGTACGCCCGGACTGTATCGTTCTCCTCTGTAGCAGGTTTCAGTCGCCAATAGTTGGGACTGCGGCATTTACAGGTGAAAGATATCTTCGGCGGTACTAGCTGAACGTTTTTATGGTGTAATACCTCGAGCTCGTCTGGATTCATTCTCTCGTACGATGTTTCCACTACTAGTGGTATATCATCGGACGAGCACTCAGGCCAATCAGTGACCGGATTACAAAACTGAAATTAATAAATACATTTAAGACATACAGGTTCATTACGGGTTTTAACACTATATTAATAAACTTACCTTGTTACTCAAATAGGGAATATGCATGGAATTTATTTTTCGTTTTAAATCACACAATTATCATATAAAAAGTAAAACAAATAACGTTAATTGTAGTTTTTTTAGTTTAGGTGTTTAAAATCAACACTTCATAATTTGAAGCTTTGTCATATTTTGAACGTGTATTACTATGGCAACATCAATGTGAATTTGAATTGCGGAAATACAGCAAATATTTTATGAAATCTATACATTTCTCCATAGCCACACGGATTGTGACGTTATCTACCGCGGCTTTTTAACACAGAATAACTAATAGTACTAGCGTACAGAAGTCTCACTCTCCAATAAAAATCAAATTTAGGTATAAAAATTTGCCTACTCTTACGAGCTTCATTTGCTTGCATGCGAAATTGAAACTTATCGTGTGACACGAGCGTTCATGTTACGTTAGGCATCGCTGACTCGATACCGATTTGGTGACAAGAGCTCAGGGTTCCCACTCGCTGATATATTTTGGTAAATATTAAAATAAATCAACAAGTAAGTAAGTAAGTCGAAGTACTTTAACAATCATGATACGCTACTTGTCTACCGACTACGCGCTAAGAGCTACGAATGTTTGTATTGGCAAAACTAAAACATGTCTGTCTCTGAAATTGTTTCTGATCAACCAATTAAATAATTTTGTCGCTAGACTGCAAACATACGCAAGTATTACTAGGTAGGAAATTTGAGTAGAAAAGAGAGAGAGAGACGAGAACGAATTTTTTTTGTGAGAAATACGAAACTCTAGGTACTAAATACTTATAATACCTAGCCTGCTAATTAATAGTAAGTAGGTCCCTACTTATTTAGCTAAGTACCTACTTATTTCGCACAACTATTAATTCCTTTAGACGCCCTAAAATGCTTACCTATCTATAACAATCTCTTCTTAATTATATACCTACTACAGTTATAGAGTATTTAGGTACGTGATGATTTAAACACAACCAATATCTTCAATATCTTCCGGAATTAAAAAAAATAAGAATTTCGATTCTTTTTTATCTCTTTTTATTTAGACACGCGTATACACAACAGTATATGTTATACGGATAATTAGATCGTTTAGTAGTCATTTCCCGTTGCAAAATGACAGAAAATATGTTTACGCTGGACGCGACTAGAGTGCGAGTCGAGAACAGAGCGGCAACTTTCTGCCATACGCCTGCCCGGGAGGCGCGCCGGCCGAACGTACCTAAACTGCGAAGTGACACCTCCTCTGCTTTCAGTAGAAAGCGTTTTTAGATCACGTAATGAAATGCCACTTTTAAACAGCATTATCTCGCAAATTAATTATCGTAGAAACATTTTACTTAGAGATATCTTCCTGTCTAAATCTCTTCTTTTAAAATCTGTCCTAAAATTTTTCATGCATATTCCCCTTTTTCTATATTACGTCGGGAGGCATACAAGCATACCGCCCACCTGATGTAAAGCGGATACCGTAGCCTATTAACGCTTGTAATATATTAAGTATCATTTGCGCGATGCTCCTCTGCTTCTTATACAGCAACTCCTTTGGATCTTACTGGTGACCTCACTCACACACAAGAACAGAACAATCCTCCAAGGAGTTGTTATTTGACTGCGAAAGATATTGCCTATTGCCAAGTACGGAAGTCCAATACTATATTTTGTTAATATTGTTTATTAATGTTATGGAAGAGGGTTAATTCATAAATATAGTTGCTGTTTACTATTATTAGTTTACTAGTATTACTATTATCAGTTTAATTCATACGGTAGGACAGGTGGGAACTTATCTACGTCTTTGTCTCTGAATATGATAGTAAGCCACTTACACTTCCTTTAGCATACCTATGTATGTCAAAGGAAGACAGACAAACAGGCTTTGGAGACGGCACGTAATATAATCATATATATGTCACTTTCCATCACATACGAAGTTATTGCACGTGTTGGAGAAGTTATCGCATACAATCATAGATTCATGAATGCAGTGATTTTTTATCCCATTCAGATGGCTAACAAGCTTACGTTCCTCTGATATAAGACGTAGTCACTGGTCGCTCGTTACCAATGCCACAGCTTACGCAGTATGCTTAGTTTTCGTTCACCTGAAAGTATGCGCGGTTATTGAGTTCGATGCGGCGATCCGGCGGCACGTATCCGTGGCAGCTGTCACGGCGAGAGCATCGACAGAGGCGCATCAGAGCAGGACGCAGCCATGCCCGCAGCAGCAGCGCCGCGCACGCTTGCCGCGGCCCGCACGCCTGTAGATTGCGCTCGCTCTCCTCCTAACACAAGTATTATTAGTAACGTGGGGGTTGATTGTGGCAAGCGATGTATTATCGAGCCGTAGTTACAAGAATAAAACTTTGTTTTGATGTTATCCTTAATACTAGATTGTGTACCTATTGGACTGTGATGTGACTATCTATCTATATCTTCACGTCAAGTCCCTTGCGGGGTAGATAGAACCGGACGGCACATGACTCAGTCCTTGCACACATCACTCGCTTCTTTAACATTTATAGCTCTTCTCAAACATGCTCGCCGGTTTCTAGCACTTCTGAAATTCCCATTTTTTTTTTTGATATTTATTGTATGCACACAGTGCTATCTAGTCTCAAACAACGCAAAATTGTACCATGGTTACCAACGGCTATACATACGTAAAATATAAAATGAATATAACATATTCTCTATACTATGTTTTATAGTAAAATAAATGCGTGACATGAAGCAATTATGCCTATGGACGTTTGCAACATAAGGAGCATCGCTCACACGTTACCATATACTTGCAAAATTTTGGTCCGTTTGGTCCATTTTTACGGGGTGGGTCTAGTTGGGATGTAAGTAGCTCACTATTGTCTCTAGACCAACGGTGATATTGGCAAATTTTAAAACAAAAAAATTTGCAAATAGAAAATACTTTCGGAAAAGTATTTGGAATAAAACCACAGATTACTTAATAGTTACTTCGTAAATAAAACGCTAAATATTTTTCTTTTTTTATTCGCTTTATTAATAATGGATTTTTATTCGATTATTTGAATCGAAAATAGATATTTCCTATTTTGTATTTGCCTTTTAAAGACAAGTATTTCAAATAAGTCACATCACTTTATATGAAGCACATAATTTCTATCGAAGTTGGTGATGGTCATGGTCTATATGCCACATCCACACGATAGCTGGCATATGGACCATGCTTAGATCGACTACATGCGTAATTGTGATTCAGAAAGGACTGGAGATTCACATTTAGCCTAGAAGATTAGGGAAAATTAGATAACATAAACAGATTTTTTATTATTTAAAGATATAATTAAAAATTGATGCAATGGCGAATTATCAAATTGAGGTGCCGATTATTGAGTTTTAGCTGGCTTTTACTGTTAATAGAGAAATCAAAACAGTTATTTTTTTTTTGTTTGCGTCTCTGTATTACATAAAAAGTTTTACGGTAATAACTTGTATAATGTGTAATCATTTAGGATACGTTCGGAATATAAAATATTTAGGATTGCTACGTAAAACTCGGAGAACCAACGCCACGCAGGTAAGCCTGAGAATGTAGGTATCATTACATATAAATAAGATACTACAGTAGACTGGCTGAATCAGTTTGGGAAGAAATCTTTCGATAGATTTTTGCCAGCATGACTAATAAACTCGTATAGGTAATTGCGGCCATACTCACCAAGCCATAATAATACAGATCAGGTGCGTCGGCTTCGTAGTCGAGCGCCGCGCCCGCGCACCACGAGATCATCAACAACGTACCAAGTGACCACCTCGCTAACATGTTAATACACTACTATTCGTATTTACACGACTTGTTTTAGGTCGTAACCCTAATTGATAAGTGTAACCTTGCGACGAGTCGTACGTAAGATTCGCTACACAATCTTGCTTCCCATATGTTCAAATTGACATTTTGATAATACTTGTTTTTATTATATGCACTTAGTACCCTGATGTAAAAACTTTCGAGAAGCTATTTATTTATTTTATTTTTAAATGATACATACTCGTAAGATACATACATTAACTAGACACAATATATATACAATATATACTTATGTCTATATATATATATAGACACAATATATACCTACTATATAACAAATTATATATGAATACATATATCACAACCCTCAGATAATGCTAAACGGTCCTTTAAGGAGGCGCATGTCACGCTCTCGAAATGTTTTTCTTTTCTAAATAGATTTTCTTTTCAAACCTCAATTTTATAAAAGATTAAAACATTTCTGTCGAGTTATGCCAAAATATAAAATCCTAATTATATACATGTACTTCGTTCCAAAAATGCACGTTTCATTGACACATTTTTTTTTCATCGACAACTACGAGTATAACCATGATTGCACTGTACTGCATACATCGTTAGGGTTTATATTCATTTGTACATAAAATGCTGCCACTTACGGCCAGGGTGGACGTACCAGAGAAAGTTATCTTCGTGTCGTCGTGTTTTTACCGCTAATAACTCTTACGGTATTTGTAATGGAAAATAATACCAAAGTAATTCTATGTTTTGGTCTAAACAACGTAAAATGAAACAAGTAATTGTGTATTTGTATTACTTTACACCAATGACTTTCGTTCCACTGTAAAACATAGTCTACATTAAATGACATTCCCATATTTAATTCTTTTTTGTATTGAAATATTTGGCGTTTGTATTGATATGTTTGGAGAAATCCTGAAAAAATTACAGCCTGTGTCAAACACGCATTTATAATCTGAAAAACAATGCGGCCGTGCGACCGGTTGACCGCAAGTATCCGTTGGTCAATAAATGAATGTTATTTAGCGACTATAGCAACTAATGTGAGCGCTATCTTCACTTGATGACCATTGAAATTGTATTGAAAATCGTTCTACACTGCATTACAATTGTAATTTTTAATCGTAAAACAATTAATACGACGAAAAATATATTAAATTTTCAACGATGTCTTCATCGAAAACTAAACGCTGTCGAAGTATATAAATAAATAAAAATAAAATATAAACGCTACGAAACTCGATAATATAGTTTAATATTTTAGTTTTCGTACTGATAGCCCCAATTCAATATGTAAAATCATTTTTAATTCCTTAATTACTTCAATAAAATTACAACATAATTTCTATTTGTTTCAGAATCTTCTGTTGAAGAAACGGCTGCTAAACTTGAACAACGTATCAAACACCACATTCCTGTCATGTCTTGAGAAAGAGCGCAACATATTTGTTGAATATTGGACTTCTGTCGAAGGGCAGGAGTTACTGCGCGCATCGTTTGTTGCCGCATAAGATAAGTGCTTGTTGTCAGAACTCTGTACTCTCGTGTCTGATGTGAAAGCGTTCAATTTGCCAATATCGGTAAATTAATAGTACGTATATTGTGTTCAAAAAGTTGTCGAATAATAGATTGTTGTTGAAGCCACTCTAAATTTCACTGAACTCTGCAATACTATATGTACTTCTGTAATCTCTGCTCACTCGTTCAGATCAATTGTATGCTAATAAATTATTTCAAACGACAACACTAATTAAACTTACTTGCACATTTTGCGTGACAGAATAAAAATAAAAATTATAATAAAAAGTATAATTATGTACTAGACATTATTTTTATGGTTCACAATGGTCTCATATATCGGACTAAAACATAAATTGGAACGCAGAAGCGAAAAAAAAATTGACGTCCGTGCACCTCGCGGGCAGTCATGGTAGAGCATAGTGAGTTCACGCATCTTAAAATGGGACCTGTTGGTTGACTGGGTTCGCTTGCATTCACTGCAAAAAAAGTACGTAGTGTATGATGTAAATTTGGCTTTTTTTTTGACAACAATTTACGTATAATCATTTTTTGTGATCGCGCATACTTAGAACATAATATTAACATGGTTGTTACATATTTTTTCGCCACATTCGCGTCCTTTTTTGACCACACTATACGCGTTTGAGCCTGTTTTATTTTTAAATCATATGGACAAATGTGCTATACAAACACATAGTTTTACTTTGACCTTCGTATTATTAACTGTCTTATTTTTGCTCGCGGTTGTAAAAGTGAGACAGTGTCAAAAAGTCATATTTTTTCCGTTATCATCAAATCTAAATGAAAATTGCGTGGGATCATCGAAGGACTACATTTATGAAATAATAATCATAATGGGATCATAAACAAAGCATATACACAACGAAATTTCATATTTTAAAAGTCTTTTAAAATATTTTTTTAACTAGCCTTTACTGAACATATTCAATATCACATTCACACCTACCTTAGCAGGATTATCCAAATCTGTGGAGCCAATCTTGAGGTATCGGTATATATACTTAAAAAAATCACTACAGACATTCAGCAAAAAATATCGATTTATCCACTGGCCTATCAATGCTCTACGCAATATATACAATATGATACGCATTCTTATTATATTGCATTATTATAGATGACACAAACATTTCGCCTAGAATCTTTTAGAAGTATGTGAAAACAAATCAAGAATTGTAAATTCCAACTTATGATAATGTTAAAAAAATAGCCAACACTTATAAAAGCGAACACAGCGTCAGCACAAGTGAACCGTTGAATAGACCGAAAGCACTTTGATTCAAAAAATCAATTCCGTTAGTATCTAAGTCGCAACCAAAAATAGCAAGCGCACTAATATGGAAAAGGATTCATTTTCCAGTAGGCATCGAGGCGCCTATATTTTTGTATATATCCATGTCTATAAATAAACAATTAATATGCAGTATGCAACAGAAAGGGATTATTAAGCAAAAATAAAAACGAAAGTATCTACAAATACACGGATAACTTTTCCTGTAGGATGTAGTTACATCGAAATCGAGATCGAAAAAAGACGTTAAAAATTGACAAGCTAATCCATTCTGTTGCGATGAATTGTATGATGTTGAAATTTTCCTTTGAAATTAATCCCATATTAAAAAAATGTTTGTATATTTTTTTTTTAGCTATAGCGTTTTAGCTATATTGATCGGACTCTACTTTGGATTGATACCCCTTTAGTAAATACTGTATATCGTGCCGTGTGAACCAGTGACACTCTCTTTGGAATCTTCATTATAAACAACTTTAATGTACTTTATAAGTGACGCCCGTTTCCTAAATTTGGAACTCCCAATCAATTCCACATTTTGTTGGCAGTTCCGATACTACAGAAGCAGTATAGATCAGAAGCAACGTCCGCGATTGTTATGCTCGTTCGAAAATTTCCGATACGATATAATTTTGTTATATGGATTTTCATACTATTTTCGAGGCGCAGCCATCGGTTGCCTGTTGCAGCTAGGGCCTAACTTACTAGGTTAAGATTTGTCGTCTCATTTAGTTTCCTAAGGATTTATTCATTACCATCCTCCCTTGCGCGTTTTGATGTTAATTTGTGAAATTCTTGTTTGGAGGTCATTCCAGAAAAATAATAACATTAGTAAACCTCCATTTCAAATGCCTCATGATAGTTAAAACTGGCTTGAAGTTACAAAAGTAATAAATGTCTTCTTAATCTATCTGACGTCTACACTAAATCATGTGTTAGTGCTGGTGTGCACTTATGTTCTAAAAATGGTGTCGCACGGTGATGGATTTTAACGGAATAAATTGTATTTTAAGGATTTTTTGTTTTGATATATGATGTAATATTAATTTTGATACGTAAATATACTTACAATGCCGAATTGCTTGACAAAATGCCAAGACCTGCAACAAATATGTTTAACATAATGTAAATTACTATTTTAAATGTATAATTCAAAATATTTCGTGTAAAAAAATACATGAAATTGGAAAAAAAGTACGCCGAATGTTAACAATTTAAGGTTATGTTTTTTGATACATTTAACAAGAATTAATTAGTACAAAATATATGATTATCATTAAATATATAATTCTAACCGAACACACAGGATAAGCAATGTCTACCGCAACCTGTCTATAGATGGGATTATCTATCTCTAGTTTCTCCAAGCTCGGAGGGACGTTAAGCCGCGGTCCCGGCTGTTGTCGATAGATGACAGTCGTTAAGCTAAGTCAGTGGCTCTCGGGCGGCTTAAAAGCACTGGCCTCCACCAATCCGCATTTGAGCAACGTGGTGGAGTATGCTCTAAACCCCTTCAGTTGAAGGGAGACCCGTATCCCTGTAGTGGGATAAATAAGGGTTGATTTGGGGATATGATTATCATCGTTTTTGAGTTTTGTGCACTTTTAACATACAGCAACTTAACCAGTTGAGGATTTCAAAATATATATTAAGAATTGTATGAATACTTTAATTCGTGATAAATGTATTAAAATGTTACATGTATAAAAGTTGCTGAATTTCATAATGCGTTATTATTCTTAATATTTTTCTTGACATTTTCGATATCCAACCGCCGGCCAACATATTCTATACCGGTTTAAAAACTGGACTAAACGTTTCACCTATATATAAGGGAAACGTTTAGTCCAGTGCATATTTTATTAATATATATGCACAGGTTACTGTTTTGAGACCTTGAAAATGATTGTGATGATATCGACTGCGAAAGGCAACTTGACTTAACCGGCATATTGAGAATTATACTGAATAGCAGTTTATTGAAAAAGCTAAAATAAAGCGTATAAAATACGACAATACTTTTATATTACAAAATATAAAAAACAAAAAGTTAGGTGTAGCTTGAACAGTTAAAACAGACTGCATTAAATTATGAGAGGTATTATTTACGAGAGATAAAACTTCAATATATTTGGCTTTTAATTTTTTGATTTATATATTGGGCAAAACAAACTTCTATTCGCTACCATTTTATTACGAGCTCTTTAAAGAAAATTAGCTTAACTTCTGTAATAGAAAACCATCTTACGTGTTGATCATTGACAATTCCAGTGACCGGTGGTTAACAATGGCTGCTTTAACACCAAACCTCTTGCGTTGAACACAAGCCCAGAATACTACAGATATATACCTCACAGAAATCCACTCTCAGTTCTTCCAAAAGAAACAATGCAAGCGTTTTTACATTAGGTTGACCGAATAAAAATAAAGTCTTATCAAACTATATACTTACATTGCTTGTAATTGTCCAGCTTAACATAGAAAATATCTGAAACTACTTAAAAATGCCGTCATCTCAATTCAAATGTGGGAAAAATCGCAGAAATCATTTCCGTTTGTAATTTTAACTTATTAAGTTAGTTTCGTCTAAAGTGTGCTTGTGCCAATTCAGATTTCCGCTATCGTTGAACTAAAATTATACCATTATAATTTTCTGTTGTGAGTCTCGAAAGATTAGTCAACAAAATTTGACGACGGTTGTTACATGATGGCATATATTTAGTTGTCAAACATGAATGGATGCGTTTTTTATAGCGCACCACCATAGTCGCTACAGAGATGAAATCTATGAACGCAATATTAAACATTTATTTCGTAATCATTAGTTGTTATAATATATTTTTAGTCATAGATCAATATGTTATGTTATAGATTAAATTGTTTATTGTCCTTGTTGTAGATGTTATGAGTTTAAAATGTAGATTAATTAATTTGTAGCCAAAGTTCTAATCGGAATGCCTGACGATATACAGTGTGAGATGAGCACGTTTGCATAATCCGAGGATCATACAATTGTATACTTAGGAATACACTTGTATACCTAAGTTTAGATTTACAACAGCTTTGGAAAATACTTACAAATTAAGTTGTGAATAAACTTTGTTCTAGGCGGGAAAGCAAACTGGGGTTCGTCATTCCTTTCTTGTGCAAAATTGACTGTTTAATTAAATAGTTTTCTTTCTAACGGGTTAGGATTTGCTTAGATTACAAACATTTCTATTTAAGTTCTATCTATAAGTATTTTATATAAGTGTAGCAATATTTTTTCTTTTATTTCCTGTTTACATAAAGTGCCTTCAATACCATTTCTCATTAATTGTTATTAATTTCGTTTAAATAATAAACTATATAAGTGAGTATTTATTGTGGCAATGCTTACGAAGTCAATAAGGGTGTCGACATAATGTCAACCAATATTGCATTAACAAAAAGAAAAAAAATAACGACTAAATGACAATTTACAGCAAATGAACGCGTAACGGAAAAACTGATGCACTTTGCTATAATTACAGAGTATGTAGTGTACTCGTAGAAATATTTTGTCATAAAAGAATCATTAGGAAGTAAGTTTTGGGCAATGTAAATATGTGAAATAATAAATAATATGAAATAAAGGGCTATATTCCGAGGATAAATATTGTCTCTAATGTATGGACAGTGCACTTAAATAAATGACTCGATTTACATCTAGCTATCTAGAGAAATAGCTTAGTCTTTATGTAATATTTATTTATCTTTACAGAAAATTGGCAAATTTCTTAAACATATGTTATTAAATTATTGTTTTTAAAATATTACATACAGAAGTGTAACCAACGTTTATAACGATATTACCATGCGTTAATAAGCCTAAGTGCGTATAATAACCATCACACGTAAACTTAAGGATAACGATAGAATTGGGACACTTAGAAAGTTTTGCTGTTAAATATTATACTTTTTAGTGCTCTCCACCAGCCCCTATACAAAGTTTCATGCGTCTGAACCAGTTTTCAAAATACTTTTTCATTCCGCCGCAGACACCTCATTTACAGCCTGCTGGAACGCTGATAGCGCATATTCCGGCAACGAAAATTGGATCCCTTTGAGGGAATAAAAAGGAGGCACACGGTGCTAGGTCAGGGCTGTAAGGAGGGTGACCTAGGAGTTTGACCGGCGTGCTGTCCAGCAAGTCCCTCATTTTGAGCGCGGTGTGTGCAGGCGCGTTGTAGTGGTGGAGCAGTAGTGTTGCTCACAACAGAGAAAAAATCTGCCAAGCATTTGGTAGCATACCATTCGGCGTTGATGCTTCTTTAATTCTATAAAGGAATTGACACCAGGTAGCCAGTCAAATTGAAAAAGCTCCTGATCAAAATCTTCCTGCCGCTTATAGATCGCTTCACTTTGGTAGGCGTTAATTTGCTTTGAAACATCCAAACCGTCGACTGGCGCTTCGTTTCTGGATCGTATCGATAAATTCAGGATCCATCACCTGTAATGATGTCGTAAACACGCCGAGACGAGCCTGCTTCAAATTTGTTTATCATATCACGGCACCATTCCACCCAGGTCTGCTTCTGAGCAATGAGGTTGTGCGGCACCCAGCATTAAACTATCCTCACGCGAACATGCAACTGGAGAATCTCGTGAAGGCTTCCCGATCCTATCTGCAGTATGTGCCGAACCTCCTCATACGTAACTCGCCTAATGTCTTGAATTAAATTTTTCACTGCTAACACGTTTTCTTCCGTAACAGCCGTCAATGGCGACCACTTTCTTCATGCCCCAATGTTAGTCGACCGCGCTTGAGTTCTTTATACCAACGATACACGGTTGCCTTGGAAGTGCCTTCATCCATGAATGCCATTTGAAGTCTATCGTAAGATTCGTCCGGTTTCATGCGACAACTGAAATCTTAAAAAATTGTAGCGTGAAAATGTTCCCGGCGCAGATTCATTTTTCAATGAGACGATAATTTAAATTAGCTCGCAAAAAATGTGGAGGGAAATTTTGAAATTGGAACGTACCTATTTTTACTTATAAATAATCATATTTTCAAAATAGATTATAACTGGCCAATCTCTCATACATAAAAACTTTTTTTCGCAATACTTTCTAAGTGCCTTGATATGTGAATGATTTTTACTGTTATACCTATATTTGTTTTAACTAGGCAGGTACTGCTGGAACAATAACATGCAATCAATTTTACACAATCATTATCCTTAAATCATTATATCGATGACAAAAGGATTGATTTTTTTATCCAATTACGCAATGATAATATCTGTTTTTATTAGTTTCGCTTCCGTTTTATAATGGGTAAAAAAGCAGGCTGTAAGTAATTGAGTGTGTTGCTACGTTTCCTAACAAGTAATCTAAGTTCAGGTGGTCTCACATGAATAGTAATATATACAACAGAGTTCATTTTTCAAATGAATTTCTGTGGTGCGCGAATTAAAGGTAATAAAACATTACTGTACGGTCGACTACGACCACTTCCTAACTTAATAGCTCTCAGAAATGTTTGCGTTTCGGAATGCACTCTGAATTTCCATGACTAGTTTTTTTTTTAATTTAAATTTAATTTCCGGCTTAATATAATAGTGGTAATAAATTTACTATGTAGAACAGAGAACCGAAACCGAGACATGATGATATTAGAACTTTTGTTTTGTAATGCAGGTAAGTTTCAAATGAACGGATGTGGGTATAGCTAATTGTATTAACCAGTCAACGCTAACAAGTGCATTGTCTATACTACTCGATTAAACAACGACGCATATGCCATATTGTTATATTGATCGAGTATTGATGTACCGTTGTAATAAAACTGATACCTATTTATACCAACAATCGGATTGGGGACAACATGCCTATGCAATTTCAAAAAACAGACAAAGATATAAGAGTTCGTAGCTATCGTTTAAGAATGGTAGTATATATGAAGATTGAGCGTTGACGTGACCATGTTCTATTATGAAATGCTATATTGATGTATATAATACACGCGATTTATATTAATATACAATTATTAGACAAACCTACGTTGTAATTTTGGGCACTAATTTGCATCAACCAATACCACAAACATTACAGAATATTTCATTAATTTACGCAGACATGGTACATATCTAATAAGTATTTTGTTTTGTAATTGGATTAGATTATATAGGTATTCTTTTCATGTCCTATCGATTCTTTTCTTTAATTTGTATTCAGGTTATTTCCATTAAATATTATATTGTAAAACTTGTGTTTTACTATATGTGATACCGTAGAAATATAAAGGGTTCAAAATTTGTACGTGATACACCCATAAGAGAGCTGCGAATGAGCAGTAGAGCGCATCAAAACTGCCCAACTGGGGCATAACCTCCACCTCACAGAGACCCCAGCCGTAAAACTCCCTGGAGTGTTAGCAGCAGGGGTGGCAATACGTTAGCCATAGTTACTGTAGTATTGTAGGCGTACAAACCAATGTTTTCTATTTTCATATTTCGAGACAATTTAATTCCTGATAGGTGCAGATTTCCGTCGTGAATAAGTTCGCTCGCATATGTATAAGAATAATGATCATGTCTAGCCATTACAGAGATTCAGCAATCGTCCAATTGTTCTTCCAGTAAAATCTTGAATATATTTGAAGTCATAAGGAACTCAAATTGGTCAATTGAGGCTTATATGTACGAATAAAACCTCCTTTTTGTCCAGTTGGGCAATGAAAAAAGAAATCATTTTGCGGTGCGAACATTCAGATCACCGATGTCACTTGGGCAAGTACGCAGGGTAAGTAAGCTGGCGTCCAAAAAACTTGATGTGCTCAACGGAGCGAGTGACGCAATAGGATTTCGACTCAGGGCAAACACATACATCTCATGCCAGACCACATATGGAGTATAGTAGTCACCTGGACTATCAAGCCTGGATAGCAGCAGGATCAAAGACGACGAGATTGTATTATGAGATGTTTCTCTTGTTCATGGGTCTCGTTCGGCCAGATGCCAGAATCTACCTTCTAAAATATTCCGTTCGCCGTGGGCGAAATTCATTCTAACACACAGGAACCGCAGCGGTCGCATACTGTAACACTATGTCTTCGGAGAATTTAATAGTTGAATGAAGTACCAGTCAATTTCCCAAAAAAAAGGTGTGAATAGATTCTGTAACTGCTGTTAAAATGCAGGATCTTCGCTTGTTTGCTACTTTAATATTATAAAAAAAAACAGTTTTATTTTAAATCGTCAGTTGTATATAAATAGTAAATGTGAACCTCCTTAATATTCTGGCGTTTCGTAGGACATTTGCAGCTGTACTTATGACAAAGGGCACTTTGTATCGTTGCGTAAGCGGAATATGGGCTATAACATGGGGCTTTATGGAAATATTCCTTTTGGTGAACTTGAAAAAATTTTTTACTAGATAAATCGTTATAAACGAGTTTTTATGCACCATGCGTTTTTATCTTAATCTGTTAAAAATTCCAGACTATTATTGCGCTGACGCAAGTACAACAAGTGCCTCTTGGCATCCGACGTGAAAATATAGCACTGCTAATATTGCATGATGACCAGAATGCTACGTAAAAGGTCCAAGTTTGTATATTGATAGTTATTTTTGTGGTTGGTTATTTAAAAGAAAATCATTTAACAAGTTCTTTGCATATTTTTGTATGCTAGTTTTAGTGGTATTTTATTATGAATCGTTAAACACGTATGGTTTTTAGCCAGACAGTTCTCGGCACAATGCAGAAATCTTAACTTGGGTGGATTCAAACAATCAATAATTCACTCATCTCATGACTAATATTTTATTTATGTTCCATTGTCCCCGTCCTGCATATATTATATCAGACCATTGTCACCAAGTATAATGTATAGAAATTATACCTACTTGGTGACAAGTGGTCTGGCTGCACTCGCCGGAGCGGATGATTACTGCCGTCTGTTTACTTCTATACATCAGGTGGCATTACGGTCCACCTGGTGTAAAACGGTTACCGTAGCCTATGAACGATTGCAATTCATTAAGTATCGATCGCGTGATGCTATCCTTGCTTGCTAGTGCTACACAGTAACTCTAGAAGTTAGTATCCCCTTCCTTTTTATATCGCTTTTATATAATGCCGGAGATATACAAACGTATGGTCTACTGATGAAAAGTGATTAACTGTAGCCTATGAACGCGTGCACGCTGTTATTCCCGATACTGACATCAACTCTTCAGGGTCAAACTGGTACCATCACATTTGCAGGAACGTAACGACCGTGTAGGGAGTCGTATTCTATAAAGCTGTGTTGTGTGGCTGCGGTTTTCTGTGAGGTGTCAACAGGCAACTGTCAGTCGACTCCTGTCAAAATTAGAACAAGCTACGTCGTGTGTTTGACAGCCATTGATAGCAGACTACCGCGTGTTGAAGAAAATGGAAAAAAGTGAATTTCGTGTGCTCATTAAGCATTATTTTTGCTTTTGGTTAAGCTTGATAAATACTATGGGGAATCTGCACCATTTCAATGGTAAAGAAGTGGTTCACTGAATTTCGTTTTGGCCGTACAAGCACCGAAGATGCCGAACGTTCTGGACGCCCAGTTGTGGTATCTACACCCGAAACAATTGAACAAATTCGCATTGGTGCTGGCCGATCGGAGATCGAAAGTGAGAGAGATTGTGGAAGCACATTGGCATCTCACATTGCTCAGTGGTTACAATTTTGAATGATCACTTGGGTATTGAGAAGCTTTCCGCAAGATGGGTGCCGCCTTTGCTCATAATCGTGTGACGAAACGTGAATTCAATTCACCACAACACACCAGAGACCAAACAGCAGTCAAAATAGTGAGTTTCTCGCGGTGAATCGGGGCCAATGAAGGGCAAGGTGGTTATGCCGACTTATTGGGTTGGTTTAATGAGGATATGAAAAAAAAAAACGTCCGCATTTGGCCAAGAAAAAAGTTCTTTTCCACCAGGACAATACAAGGGCGCACGCACACGTGTGCTGACAAAAATCCATGAATTGGGCTACGAATTGCTCCCTCATCCGCCCTATTCTCCAGATTTAGTCCCGAGTGACTATTTCTTGTACCCAAACCTAAAGAAGTGGCTTGGCGGGAAGAGATTTGACTTCAACGATGAAATAATCTCACAAACAAATACCTATTTTGATGACCTTCACAAAGCTTATTTTATGGAAGGGATAAAAAAAATTGGAGAAACCTTGGACAAAGTGTATAGAACTCAAAGGAGACTACGTTGAAAAATAAAATATTTTTTATCAAAAAACCTGTTTCATTTGAAAAGTCACGGACTTATTGACCCGCCCTCGTATACAGGGGGCATGACTTGTTTGATTAGTTACATTTGACTGACACGTGTGTATTTGTTTACGATTTTATAAGTACCTATAGATTGGGAAGTGAAAGTCAAATATTAAGGTGTAACAATTTTTTTTATTAAATGATTATATTTTCTCCGTAACATTCGATATAATGGGTTTCGGTCTTGCTTTGAACAATAATTTCTTTTTAACGACTGCCTTCACCTTATATCCGGTTTTATCTAATGATGTAATTTTCTCAACAACTGCCATCGGTTGGTCCAGCCGTACTTCCTTCCCGTTGAGGACATGGTGACCGAGGACTAGCACAGGATGCCGATTCTTGTTGTTGTAGTGTAGGTCTCCAACAACTATAGGCCCCGTCGGGTGTTCCTTCTTAATCTGAATAAGGCCTTGCAGCTCCACTATGGCCCACTCGGGTATGCCACTCTCATCCTTGGTCTTACTGCAACATATTAGAAATCCATTTAGCATTGGTGAACACGTGCTGGTGGCGTGGCAACGTAACTGGTCCTTTTATTCTGCTTTTATTTACTACGAATTTAGACTAATGTAGATAGAAATAATGTATAAAGACTGTAGCAAGATAATTACACAGGCTGTTTAAAAACCATTATATTTTCATATCTTGAATTTATTGTCTATGCAAAATTACTACTAATAAACACATTTTTATTTATTTTATTAATTGTGGGTAAACTAACACTGTTGCGGGAACTATCAAAATTATGATTACTTGTAATAAATATCGAGACAAAAACGCAACTTAAGTCTAAAAAATACATCATTATATCGCTATAGCTCAGCTAGTTTTTTTTTATTTTAAATTTCGTAAATACAACACATTAAACAAAACACAATTAGAGCACCACTCCGCTGCCTTGCCCTCTCAAATGTAAAAAATATGACAAAAAAAAGAGGTGAAATGAATAAAAGAATAAATAATATAAAACAAAATGATTTATTTATCTATAAACAGATGATGATTTATGAAAACGTGATTTAATAGTCATTGTTTTCCATACTTTGAGTCAAAGTACTTGTCTCTGCATGTCTTTATGCACATATTAGATTTCCACGATCGCTGAAATACATGAACACAAATAAGGCAACATAATTATAGCCTATCGAATAATGTTGATCACAAAAATAAACGTAAAACATAAAATAAAAACAAACTTTTTTCCATTAGAACTGTGATGTGATGAAGGTTTCGATCCTATAATTTAAAAAATCGTGAAAATCTGTTAATAATTGCTGTTTACGACCCACCAATGCACAGTGAATTGCCTAATAGAATGTAGGTAGGACAAAAACATTTTATCCTACAACCAGATTGTTCTGGCATGTAGAATATTACTTGTATTATTTGACTGGTTTTAATGAATAATTAATGCATTTTTGATCAATACTGGGAGTATTTAAACAATATATAATGTACTTCTATCATATGTATAACTTCACGTCAAATCCCTTGAGGGAAAGCCGAGAGGAATGTACTTTTTTTTATACAACGTCGGGAAGCATACGGCCCACCTGATGGAAAGCGGTTACCGTAGCCTATAAGCGCTTGCTATATATTAAGTATTGCTCACGCGATGCAACCTCTCTGGATGGACTGGTTTTCCGGAGATGTGTCTTCATACATTTGGTATATTTCTTTACGTCACTCGACACGTCGAATGCATGGAGACACATCTCTTCACTCATTCCTGATGGAAACTGTACTTTCAATTTCAGTTTAACTTTCAGGTTCAAGATCTACGAAAACGGAGAATCTATTTGACATATCGACAGTTGTCAAATATACGAAAACATATCTCGTCATCTCCGCGTTGGTGGATAACGTTCTTGTACGTGTGTGTGCACTTCATGTGTTGTGTTACCGTCTAGTATCTGAACTTCTTGAAGAGCGGGTGTTTGTTGTGTTGGGCGTTGCGGCGATGCTCCATGTAGAGCGCGTCGTCTGCGCCGGCCAGCGACGCCAGGCTGCCGGCGCCGCGGCGCGCACCTCCCGCCCCGCCCCCCACTCCGCCTTCGCGTTCGTCCTCGCACTCCGTCTCCGACGCAGCCAGCACCTACGCACACAAGAGACGGGTCTAGATTCATCATTCGTTTGTGATATGTAATGTACTGTGAATAGAGTATTCGTATTTGTAGTGTACATGTAGTGATGTATTTTATGTTAAAAAAGCTTGCAGGCCTATACTACAGGCTTGTTCGTATGTACAAACGTTATAAATTAAATTTGACACTATGTATTCTAATTAACTTTTATGACTTGCCTAAATTTAAGAAGCGTTGTTACCTAGTAAGGTACTTCAGTGAAAGTGATTTTCATGGATTTAAATTGGTAATATTTATAGGGCTTCACCTATTGTCCGACATACTAGTACTTTATCGTATCTTATTTTGGTATAATCTACGGATGAAATGTTATAGTTTTATAGCATGCTACGGAAAGTAGGCCGTATCGCCTTCATAACTTCATATTATTAGTGCTACATCCAATTCCGAGCAAAAAGATTGTTAAGAGAAGAAAATAAATGAGTTTTTTTTATAAAACTAACAAAGTTTATTGCTTACATAAATGGTGATAAGCTTCATATTAATAAATTTATTATCTGATTCAAAAAGGTTTTACAGTGCTTCTATTTACTTAATAGTATGTCCGTAATGAGATTTTTCTAGTTTCTTAGACGCAGCTTAAATTCTTATACGAGTGAGATGAATTCTCATCTTTTACAATACTGACCTGTTGCAACAGCATGCCCTGTTCCTCGCGAGAGCCGTAAAACAGATCTGGCTCCTGGTCCATCCCCTTCAACTCTGTTATAACCTGCAATTTTTTTCTTATGAATCATGGTCATGTCATGCCATTGGTTTTATCATAATAAAAAAAATATCAAATTTGCGAAATATACCACCAGAACTATCTTTTAATTGTTAATTTTTGGATATGTAATTTCATCAATATCAATGAAAATGCTCTTTATGCCTCTTATATTATTAGCTTAAGATTCGCCAAAGCATCAATAATGGTTGTGCCAATTTTTTTTCAAGACAGCCAAGACGTGAGTCCCGAATTTGGATGTTTTGTTAGGTGGGTCGCGATCCAGTCAACTTTGGGAACCACTGATCTAGACTAGAAAATGTTGAATGGTGCCGTGCTATATAATGCTGGTATAAGCTTACCTTGTAACTGTAACCTTGATTAACCAAGAACCGCTGTCTCTTTCTACTGTACGCCATTTCCAGAGTGTCCTGCGACACAAGTGTGTAGAAGAAGGCATTGTACTCCTCCGCTAAGGCGCCCTTCTTAGCTCGCAAGATACGACCTGAAAATAATAAAAATATATATAATTTGTCTCAAAAATGGACACCTGATTTCAGAAATTGAGATATACCAATACATGAAAATGATATGCTGTATGCGTTGGTTCATGCATGTAGAAAAGATGCAGAATGAAAGATAGATACCGATATAAAATGCGAAAGTAGAAGGGTATAGGAACCGAGAAAGACCAAACCTCACCTATCCATGACAAACAAATTGGTCGGGTTTTATCATAAGGTGAGTCAGTAGGTAAAAAACCATAACCGTGCCATGATTACATCATACAGTTTTGTAATATTATATTACATACGATCTACCTGTATTTAGAATACTTCGTGAACAACAACTGATTATCACTTTATTCAGAGAGAACGTGTGACAATGATGTAAATTACTCGGTGACAATGATGTAAATTACTCGCATAATTTAATAAGTAACTATATTCGGACACATCGCCATTTATTCCTTAGCATGTAGAAGATACATTTGTAAATGGCGTAGCCCAGTCAATAGGATGGAGAAATATAGAATTATGCACCAGGATCACATCAAGCAATTTGTTATGTAATTGTTTTATTTTTAAGTCAAGTTTCATGTAAGAAAGGACCGCGTCTTGTTGCGATAGGTTCTCTCTGCTTGTCCTGCAAGGGGCGTGGCGTGAACATATCTTATATATAAAATTCTCGTGTCACAATGTTAGTTACCATACTCCTCCGAAACGGCTTGACCGATTGTGATGAATTTTTATATGCATATTCAGTAGGGCTGAGAAGTGATAAGGGTGGTCCACCCCAAATATATTTTTTTAATTTTTTGGGCAATTTTTTTTATTATTATTTGTTTATGATGTGGCATTAAAAATACATACAACCCTAAATTTTCACCCATTACCATCAACCCCTATTTTTATAATACTAAAATAATCCTAGGAATAATTTATATGGCAAAACAATGTTTGCCGGGTCAGCTAGTAGACATATAAAATTGCATAATACCAGAATAATCATTAAACCAATGTAATATTTCATAATGTATTTATTTAAGTAGTACCAGGGTCACCAAAGTCTATATACTGTTTTTTTTGTAGAAAATAAAAATAGCCATTTTACAGTAAAGCCACCTGTTTATAGATAATTTAAAACTTATTTAAGAAAATAAAATTGATCCAAATCGTTTGAGCGATATCCAAGATACACGACGTATATTTTGACGAGCTCGATGGCGCAGTGGTGAAACGCGCTGTTATGCTACTTTGACACCAACGCTGGTGGGTTCGATTCCCACATTGGACAAACGTTTATGTGCATGAACATGTCTGTTTGTCTTGGTCTGGGTGTTTTTAAGAGGTAGGGCGCATCAAAGCCGAAAACCGCGGCCAAATAACAACTCCCTAGAGAGTTATTGTGTTCCTGCGTGTGAGTGAGGTCTCCAGTAAGCTGCTAAGGAGTTGCTGTGTTAGCAGCATTGCAATTGTAAGCGTTTATAGGCTTCATTACACACCGTATGCCTGCCGACGTTGTACAAAAAACAAACATATATACAAGAACTAGCTGCAGTCCGCGGCTACGTTCGCGCGTATCCTGGTAATAAAGGTAATCCTGTATCATGATGTTGAAAGCCTGTAAACCTCCTCAAGAATAGGTCTATCAAATGCAAAAAGAAATTTTCTAATATAGCGCGTTCAAACAAACAATCTCTTTTGCTTTATACCTATATTAGTGCATTATTGCTGATTTAAAGTAATAAGATATAAAACGATGTCCCATTATTGGAAATTCAGGTATTTTGTTATTGTATGTATACTACAAGTAACAATTTCACACCAGTTAGATTGAAAGCTCGTTTGATACCAACTAGTATGGAATTAAAAAATGTTACTAACCTAATCTTTGCGCTTCTTGCCTCCGAGAACCGCCGTGCGAAGAGATCTGTATCAGAACATTAGCTTCAGGCAAATCGAAGCTCGTGTCGGCCACCTTACTGACAAATATCGTGTTCACTTTGGGGTTAAACTTGAAGTTCTGCAGGATCTGTATTCTCTCGTTCTGCGATGTCGGCCCGTAGATGTAGGGCTTGTTCATTTTGACGGCGTAGTGCCGTAATGCGAACACGTTATCCGAGAACACTATGGTTTTGTCCCCGCGTCGCTCGTGGTACCGCACTAGGAACTGGCAGGCGCGGAACTTGGACGGATTCATTACGTACAGCAACATTTTCTTGTTGATTCTGGAATGATGAGAATATTTTTAATGTCACTATTTGCGTTAGGTTTGGTTGCGAAATGGGCTAACAAGACGGCAATTATTTAAAAAGATTGTGAAGAAAGAAGACCAAACTCGTGGTGTACACATGTAATGCACTAGTTTTTTTTTTATTAAGCTCGTATTTATTTAGAATGTACTCAAATGTAAGACATTTTAAAACACCAACACTCCATTATTATATAATTACTCCATTACAAACCTCAAAGTAAATTGTTCTTTTGCTGCGGTTTTATGTGCGGTGATGTACTTCCCCAGACCTGCTCTTATCAATCACCCAGACTACAACAAACAGTCATGTACATGCACATAAATCTTTATCCTGTGTGAGAATCGAAGCCACGAGCGTTGGTGTCAAAATTAGCATTACTAACCACTCCGCCACCGAGCTCGTCAAAATATACATGTATTAATATCGTTCCGTGATTGTACGCACTTCTGTATGAGGTACTCGCGGTAGAATTCCGGCGTCATGGGGCACCAGACCTCTGCGCACTGCACGCGCGCGATGTACCCGGCCGCCTGCAGCTCCAGCCAGTTGGCCTCGTACAGCTTCGGCCCGATGAGGAAGTTCAGGTCGGCTATCTTGTCGTCCTCGCGGAGCAACGTCGCGGTCAAACCTGCAATTACCTTCATCTTCACAAGTCAGCTGCAGTAAAACCGGTAGGTACAGGGGTTATGGGAATGATACGCAATGTATTACATGCGTTCTTAGGCTACGGTAACCGCTTTACATCACGTGGGTCGTATTTCTCCGGACGTTGTATAAAACAATCCCGAAATGTTTAGGGTACCTGCAAAAATACTGAAAAACCAAATTTCACGAGGAACAGTGATTATTGTAGTACATACCAAGTTTGGCGTGCGAGTGTACGATGGTGAGCACGCGTCGGAACATCTTGGCGGGTATGGTGTGCACCTCGTCCAGGACCACCAGCCCCCACTCCTGCGCCTGCAGCCACTTCATGGTCTGCTCCGCCTCCCACGATCGCCGCTGGCCGTGCGTTATCATCGAATACGTCGTTATCAGAATGCCAGCGCCCATAGGCTTGTCTTTTGCTTCTGATGTAAATCTGGAAGCCGACGGTGGTTCTAATCACATACATTCTATAGAATACATAGAGTAATTAAAGGACAATAAAGATAAAAAAAAACTGTGTGTATGTTAGAAAAAGAGTGTACATGAACGCATCTTCTATAATAATAAAATTGAGCTTATTCATAAATGTGAACTATATATAGGCTTACGAATTAACGGCATCCACGTGTTTGTCGTTACGACTCGAATAAATTTTTTCCATATTTTTCAATGTTTTTTTAACTTTAATCACTTGATTTGTTTAAAATAGTACATAAAAGTACTACACACGTACTAACACCCGTACAACGCTAGGTCGGTCGGTAATGCTTTCTATCTTATTCTCATTTTGAGCTCGGTGGCGCAGTCGTGAATGACGCGACTTTGACACCAATGCTCGTGGGTTTTATTCCCACGCAAGTCAAATATTTGTGTGTATGAATATGTCTGAGCAAGTACCTCCACCTCACAGAAAACCGCAGCCAAATAACAACTACCTAGAGGGTTGTTGTGTTCCTGCCTGTGAGTGAGGTCACAAGTAAGTTCCTAAGGAGTTGCTGTGTTAGCAGTAGAAAAGGCATCGCGCGAGTGATACTTAATGTATTACAAGCGTTCATAGGCTACGGTAACCACTTTACATCAGGTAGGCCGTATGCTTTTATAAAAAATCTCAGTGAAATTCTATAGATACTTGTATCTCATTCTCTCGCACGTTAAATCCTACATATGTATATGTTTGTCTCTTTTTAAACGGACGAGCGTAACGGTATCATTTTTTGTTAACGTGTTCACTTCATTTTACTCATAAGAATTCCGTGCCAGGCCTTACAACTTAAAATCGTTTCTTAAGGAGTAAATTTGTCATTGGACTATCGTGGACACTTATCATATTTATAAAATACAATATATATAGGTACATAATTATATAAATAGTTTCAGTTTCATATCAAATAAATAAAGTAGTTTTGATTCTTTGCACATTAGAGTGTATTGTCTACCTAACGGTAAATAGTTACTGTACCGTACAGGCACTTGTAACACCATAAGCATCTGTCCTGCGTGAAAAATTTCATTTAAACAAAAACTGCTTCACAACGTTCTACGGCTGCAGGACCCGTTGCTTGGAAATACATACGGTTGCCGCTATTTCTGTCGCCGCATTTACTTACTCATACCCATCTTCCAGCCTAGTTTGAATGCTGGAAACCACCTGCCAACCATCCTCAGGTTAGACAATGGGAATGTAGCATCTGAATTATTTATCTTCCTATGATCTGTCAATAATGAGGTACATTTTCGAGATACGTTTACATTATCAAAGAGCAGAGCAGTGATAGCCCCGAGGATAAGATACCGGCATGTTGACCAACAGGTGCCCGGTTCGAATCCCGGCGTACACCACTAAATTCGTGTGTACGGATATTTGTAGTTATCACTTGCTCGACGGTGATGGAAAATATCGTGAGGAAACCCACAGGTCTAAGAAATTATATTTCGACAGATGTGTGACCTTACTTGACTTTAGAAATATCTCGTTTTCCTCCATGTAAAAATCTTCACCAAATCCTTAGGCTTAGGTAGCGGACCCCGCCAATCCTAATGGATTAGGAAACAGGTTAACGCCAAGAAGAAGAAGAACTCTTAGAACAACCCCATGCTGCATTCTATTACAAAATTTCGCAAAGCATGCAGTTGCATGCCATTAAGCTAATAACCTTTTTTTTTGGCCCTAAACCTGCTATTTTTCTTTAGAAGCAATACGATTTTGGTGCTTCATTAAAACTTTGTTCATGCAATGGCGGCACACATACTGCGGTCAGTATATCAATGGTTCTTGTAATCTGAGATGACGTGATATCTCTATGTGTGTACCTGCAGATCATGCTGTCGTCGGCCGTGGACCAGCACTTGAACTGCTGCTTCCACTGCTCGACGGAGACGCCCGAGTTGCAGAGCACGAGCGCCCGTTTGCGCACCGTGCACACGCACGTTACGCCCACCAGTGACTTGCCCGCGCCGCACGGCAGCACTATCACGCCGGACCTATGAACAACAACTTATGTCGTATTTACTTGGGCGTGAGACAGAATTTAAGCAAACTACAAAACAAGGTTATTTTAAATATTGCTTGCTGAAAATAAACTTTAATCAAATACAATACATTTAGTAAAAGCCGAGCGGAACGATATGGAGGTATAGCATATCCCATCCCATTTGGATAGGACATTTGTTGTGCTGTTCGCACTTCTCTTGTAACCTCCATTCTGATCCTAATTATATATGTATATTGTTTGTATATATAATTATATATGAGTATTTTGATTCATGTAATTCAACTTGAGTATTAGTAATTGATTGTATTAAATTATCTTTTGAAGTTTCTAAATAGTGCCAATGGGACTTTATTATTAAGCCTACTCTGTCCCTCCATCCTCCTTTGCGACCTTTGAAAGGATCTGTATCCTTCGAGTCATTCTACATAACATTTAAATTTTCACAGAATATGTGTTATTAAGACGAATGTAATGACAAATAATAAATGTATCAGAAAATAATAAAAGAAGTGGGTCCAAAAGTATTACTTGTACGTTGTTTTTTTACCCTGTCGCCAAAACAGTAATACCAGGCTTCTGTTACTACCCACCCACGATAAGCACCTACTGTGTGCAACAACGTATGATTGCCGAAATAGTCAAAACGACGCGCGTTTGTGGGTACACGTTTCAGTTTGCAAGCGCTCGCATTGAGAGTCGCTTTTCGTCATCGTCTTTCTGTGCTAACCTACCCGCTGTCAGCCTTCATGAAGGAAGGGATTCGGGGACAATTGGCTAACGTATCTCATCATTCTTATTAATATGTATGTTAGTTTGCAAAGTACTTATTTATCTATGGGCTGTTGTAGCCGGAGAGTAAACAAATGAAAAAACGAATTCAAAATGTGCCTTTATGTGGCTTTTTAAACAACGTAAAATGAACTCAACATCAAGGTTAAGATCATTTCAAGACAATTGATAGTTATAACACAGTAAACTACTACTGTGTTATACAACCATCAATTGTCTTACAATTCACTACATTTTAAAGATTATTTTCAGAAAAAATAAGCCATGTTGTGATAGCATATACACATATTTTGGAAAGCTCACATGATCAGCGGGCTAATATGAACTGGTTAACTAACAAATCATCCTAAAAATAGTTGTATCTATCTATGTGTCATATACTGTACTTGAGGGTACTTGGAATATTAGTCTGGTTGCAGGTAAGGTGAGTGAACACGCGTATTTTCTCGAATTTATTCCTTTATGACTAGTATACATGACGAGCTCGGTGGCTCAGTGGTGGAACGCGCTGTTACGCTACTTTGACACCAACGCTCGTGGGTTCGATTCCCACACAGTACAAATATTTGTGTGCATGAACATGTCTGTTTGTATTGATCTGGGTATTTTCTATGTATAATAAGTATGTATTTACAAAAAAAAAATGTATTTACGTATGTTTATCAGTTGTCTAGTACCCATAACACAAGCTTCGCTTACTTTGGGGCTAGGTGGCGCTGTGTAATTTGTCCGACAATATTTATTTATTTATTATACAATAGGTTATCACTTTCTATCATACAATATAGCCGGTAAGGACGATTCACTCACTCAGCCTTTGTGTCTCATTTATAATTAACTAGCCGCTGCTCGCGGCTCCGCCCGCGTGGAGTCAAATAACGTAGCCTATGTGTTAATCCAGGTCCTAATCTATCTACGTGTCAAATTTCATTCAAATCCGTTCAGCCGTTTAAGCGTGAAAGAGCAACAAACATCCATACATACAAACTTTCGCATTTATAATATTAGTAGGATTACTTTTAAGTGTCTACTCAGCTAGGGACCTGGCGTGAAGATATTAATATATACTTTCAAGTGAAAAAAATATCAATAATGGATAATAGATAAAAACAATGAAATTGACAAATATAAGTTACCTAGCGCGACCGTTTCCGAACATTTTCCGGAGGCTCTTTTCCTGGTAAGGTCTCAGGACCGCTGTGGGCTTCAGGTCTATGTTTATGTCCGGGTTGATAGTGTCGTTACGGAAGTCATATTCAGCCAGCAATGGGTGCTCGAGCTCGATACAACGCTTCTGTATTACCTATATTTAAAAATACTTATTACAATTCACCCATATTGATTAGTGAATAATAATTTTGTGTAAGTGACATTTGAAATGTGCTAAGGGCTTACCATAGCCTATGAACGTTTACAATACAGGAAGTATTGCTTGCTCGTTGACACACCTGTTGTTAACACAGGAATACCTTAGAAGCTTACCCCACTCGCAGGATAACAACAATGCTCTAGGGAGTAGTTATTTGGCTGCGATTTTCTGTGAGGCGGAGGTGGAGGTATTTCCCCAGTCTGATTGCTTTGTTACACCCTACATCTATTAAAACACCCAGATCAAGACAAACAGACATGTTCATGCCACAAATGTTTGTCCTGTGTGGGACTTAAACTCATAAGCCTTGGTGTTAAAGAAGCATAGCTAACCACTCTGCCACCGTAAAGACCACTCGTCAAAAATGGATTTGTCTTATGCCATCACATGACGATTGCTAGCATAGAACAATGATTTAGAACCTTTTTTGATAGTTCAGTAAGTTTCCTCACCTACTGCGTCCTGTGTGGTCACGGGTGAGCACATTGTCCATGCTCAAGTGAAGTCTCGCATATTGCCAAGTTATATCACAAAACTTTCTAGTCTTAGTGGTATCAATTTTTCTCATTAAATTGTGAGTTACAATGCTCCAAGGAAAAATCTTACATATATAAAAATTGATGAGTGTATGTGTGTCCATATATCACATGACATGACTCAAAAACGGCTGGCCGAATTTAATGAAATTGTCAGGCCATCTTGAACTTAGACTAGCGGTTGAGAGATCGGTTGAAGAGCTGTCTTCAATATCTGCTCAAGTCTCCTTTTCACTCCAAAGATAACTTTGCACTTATACTGGCAATAAGACAAGCATTATTCCATTGTCACGCCTCAGGTTCAGAGGTGGCACTGCCCTGGATTCCAGGACACTGTGGCATTGCCGGTAATGAAACTGCAGATAGGTGTGCTAGGGAAGCTACTCATTTAGGGACTGACAAATACTACATCAGCTTCTCCAGAGATCTTAGATCGATGGCTAATATGCGGTTGAAAAGAGACTGGGATGGGTTATGGCAGAGACGAGGAGCCACACATGCAAAATTTTATTCAAAAATCCAAGCAGATATCCCTTGTAAACCGTGTTTCTTCAAATATCGCCATTTTGACAAACATCCAACATCTGTTATTATGAGGCTACGTCTAGGTCATGTTTGTTCTCCGGTGTTCTTAGCTAAAATCAAAATTCTCGATAGCTCATTGTGTGAGTGTGGCTTGGAGGAGGGAACCCTTGAACATCTCTTTTTTAATTGCACGAAACTACAGGTATCATTGTACGATATGCTCCCTCACAATATACCTCGCCCTGTTAATGTCCCCTTTCTACTTACCCTGGTGTATTCTCCTTTTACATCCGTTTTGGTCAAGTTCATAAAAATTAATAATTTGTATTTGTAAGCCTTAGAACATTTATGTCCTTCTGTTGGGTAGTCCATTATATACCAACTCTTTTATACCCCATTTGTTCTATGTACTAATCTACATTTGTCTGGGCAGGGTACTAACTGTATGTTTGTGTTGTTTTAGATCACTCAGCGGCCACTCGCTATTCGCTACCGATCAATAGTCATACCAAACAGAACGTGGCTTTCTCAATCTCGACATCTCGGCTAAATCATTGTTAAATAATCAACGATGGAGCCACATTATTAAAAATAGAATAGAATAGAATAGCGGTTGATCATGTGAAGTTTGGTAGCGATCGTATCACCATGCATCGTTAATAAGATATAGAGCTCTCACATTGTTCGCCAAACTTATTTGGAAATCTATCGCTTGTGTGTTACATTTACCTCAATTTTGTCAGGATCCACTTCAAAGGCAACCGCTGTACTGGCAGATATATCTGTCGTCTCCTCATCCTCATCGTCCTTGTCTAACTGCTGGTAGAACTGACTGATATCATCGGGAACATTTCCGTTTGGTGCTGGTTTTTCTTCACCTGCACAATTAATTAAATGATCATGAAAAAAATTTCTAGGGAATAATCCTTAGAATATTTTTCGAAAATATTCGTAAACATGCTATACTACCAATAAGCTAACTATCTAGCTAAAAATATGTCGAGATTATATTAGCGGACTCCGCCAATACTAAAAATACAATACTAAATTTTTTGTTACGGTAGCCTATGAACATCTATAATACCAGGGGAGTCACTCATGCGTTGCTGTCCTTTAAAAATCTTTTCAAGCGCCCTTTTTGAGCAAGATCGAGTTGTAACCCTCAGCAGGAACCAGACCATATTTAATTATCGCCATAGGAAGTACCTCCAATTTATAGAACACAGCAACCAAATGACTTAGGTGATCTGTAGATAAATGATATAAGAAAGTTGTTGGGTTCCCAAGTGAGTGAGGTTACCGGTAAAATCGCAGGGTGGTAAAGCACAAGCGATACTATTTGTATTGCAAACGATCATAGGTAATCACGCTGTGCAATTCATGTCCACTACACCAACCCGTACTCATCTCACAGCTGGGATATGAAACAAATTTTATTTTGTGATTAGAATAATACATTATAGTAAAACTAATTTGTTTATGTGTACTGAACACATCTCTAAAAGGAGTGTAGATGTGGGTTATAGCATACATAATTTTATATAATGACGAACCAGGTTTGGCGATAGCAGTCGCAGGTTTATCGGGTAGAGCCGAAGCCAATAAATCATCGTCACCGTCTCTTCGCAACCTGCACTGCTGAATCACAGGGTCTCGCAGCAACTTCTGAAGAACCTCTACATGCTTACTCTCTACTAAATATCTGAAATAGAATACATAATAACAGTTAGACCTTGTGTTTTGTACCTATTTAATAAGGTCCATTTTGAATGTCATTTACAAATGCAAAAACTTGCCTTATATGTAGTAAAAATCATATTTAGAGCAGAGGACATTCGCATTCTTATTTTTCTAGTAATTAAGTGTAGTTATTTATTAGATGTGGATTTTGAGACTCTACTGAGTTCTGACGATAAAGGCACATGCATTTTTCCCACTGTTCCCGATTATTGGTACAAATTTGATTACCTATGATTCTCTACTAATATTAGTGCTCGCATAAGGATAAAGTATAGACAAAGGAATACAAGTTACTGTGGTATGTTTACTTTAATTTGTTTCGGAAACTATTCTTCTTCACATATATGTGAAAAAATAGTTATATGTCAGCACATCAATTGAAGTCTTGCAAGTTAATTAAGTTAACTTTCCTTGTATGGGGTAACATACCTTTTTACCCTACCTATACGGCCTACCTAATGTAAAGTTGTTACTGTAGCTTATGAACGCATGCAGTATATTAATACCACTTGTACGATGCCATCTCTGCTGCTAACACAGCAACACCTTAGATTACTGGTGACGTCAGTAACAACTCGCAGGAACATAACAACCCTCCAGGAAGTTATTATATTATTTATGCGGTTTTCTGTGAGGTGGAGGTACTTCCCCAGATGGGCTGCTTTGTTGCGCCGTACCACTCTTAAAAACACCCAGAGCAAGACAAAGAGACGCGTTCCTGCACACAAATGTTTGTCCTGTGTGGGAATCGAACCTTCAAGCGTTAGTGGCAGAGTAGCGATCCTAACCACCGTGCCATCAACCTCGTCAAACTTGCAAACTATAACTACTTCACGTTTATGTATGAAGTAAAAAGTGCATAATTACCTATTATGTTTAAGAACCAATTTCACTTTTCCATATGACAAAGTACACAGTTGTATAAACTCTATAATACCAGCGGGCACTGCACATTTGCTCAGCCTCTGCAGGTATTCAATGATATCCCCCGTTTGTAGCCCCACAGAGACTGCTGCGTACAAACTGTATGCCGTAAGTTTGTACTCATGAATATGTTGCGGCCTAGAAAACAATGTAAAAGTGAATAAACAATTGTCGCGTGAGCATTATGTGATGCACGGTATTTGTATGATTCAAATTTTCAAACAAAATTTTACTTAATGCGAGATTGTTATTTATGACCGTCAGTACAGACCTTGTACATAGAGATATAAGCATCTGTCTTTATCTTCGCGTTATCGTGTTCCCTAATTCAATAGGATTGGCGGGGTCCGTACCTAACCAAAGGATTTTGCGAAGATACTGATTTTTACATGGAGGACCATCAGACCTCCACAAGCCAGAGGGAACACAAGATCAATCTTAGGTGAGGTCACACGTCTTTCGAAATATAATTTCTTGGACATGAGGGTTTCCTCATGATATTTCCTTCACTGCCGGGCAAGTGATAAATATGTACATAAATGTATGTACATGATACATGCCCCAGGATTCGAACTGGGGACCAGTTGGTCAATAGGTTAGTTTCTTATCCACTGGACTATCACTGCTCTACTCTAACTCATACAAAACAAACTCCAACACTATAAAATATACTTCTTATCGACGTAATTATTAACCCATCATCGGGTACTAGAATAAAAACTGAATCATACATGCATTTTTATCAAAGTATATATATGTGTCAAGCATACCTGCAAACTGGTTCCGCTATAGCAATTAAAAAATCGTGTGCATGTTTGTAGACAGGTGAGAATGCTTCCAAAAATATGTGACCATTAGGAGCAACCCATAGCGGCCGGCTAGCATTGTCAGGTTTTAACGTCATCTGATTCCTAGAGACAATAAACAATACCATAATTTAACTGCCATACACAGAAAATAACTGGTGGGAAACTTATTTAGAGATTGAATTTACAGTATATACTTTTTAATTATAAGATTAATTGATATTATCATCAGCGATGAATCAGTATTTCCTATATTATAAGTTGAGATATTTATATATATTATTATTTGAAAACATAAGTAATTTTATTGTTTATATATGGGATTCCCAGTGTAGTAAAATCAAAGTTGAATGTGTGATTTTAGTATTAGGAAAATATTTGAAGTGAAATATGGCCAGTATTTTCAAGTCACCAAAACATTAACCACCATCATTTACATTGCTTTCTAACCGGTACCAACAGCACATTGCACTCTCCAAAGTTCATTACTCTGGAGCCAGAAATAAATATCCCAAGGCAGACTGCATTGAGAGCCAGAAATAAATATCCAGTCAGAATACAGTTGATGTTGCTTGATTTGAATATTGATATGTACAACAACAACAAGCTCCTCTTTCAAAGAGGTAAATATTAGACATTGTTTATTACCATAATCCCCATCAGGCAGGTTGCAAGCAAAACAAAGGTATACCCATGACGCAAATAAAGTTATAAAATCAACCTGTAGTCCTTTGCTCCAAACTCATCTTCAGGTACTTGGTCATTTTTTTCTGCATCTTGCATGGCTGCCCCAGGGACCCCTACATTTTCACTATTGTCATCATCCACTAGGTCAATGCTCATGGTCTCTTCTTCAATTTTTTTCTTTTTACCTGCAAATTTTCAAGTAAAATGTTAATATTACGAACATTCCAATCATTGCATTGTTTAAATACTACATCAAATGGAAACCAAACATACAGCTTGCCTAAAAATATCAGGTAAAATAGTTATTGTAGCATATGGACATTAACTCATGTTTCTGAGGGGGACTTTTGTCATAGTTGCCACACTTGCCAGGCAGGTTGGTAACCACAGTAAGTTATTTATTTATTTATTTATAAAGGTACACCAACGACGCGTTCATATTACACTCATAGAAGTGACAATAATACATAGGTACAGTAATCAGCCTTAGAATACATCAATTATAGGTATACACATCCTTTACTTTACAGTAAGTTATTAAAGTATATTAAAATAAGGGGACGCTGCTGGCCGTCTCCTGGATATTTCCCTTCGTCGCCTTTTACAACACCCACGAGATGAGATGATGTGGCCTATTCTTATGCTGTGGCCACACGGCCTATGTTCAGCAGTGGAAGAATACAGGCTGAGATGATGATGATGATGGACATTTAACTACAGGAACAGACAGGCGTTAGTGTTTTGTTACTTGGCTACCAACTGGTTTAGTTTTCAGTAAAGAATAGAAACATCAGTAAAGAATAGAGACGAGCTCGGTGGCGCAGTGGTAAAACGCGCTATTACGCTACTTTGACACCGACGCTCGTGGGTTCGATTCCCACACAGTACAAACATTTGTGTGCATGAACATGTCTGTTTGTCTTGGTCTGGGTATTTTCTATGTATAATAAGTATGTATTTACAAAAAAAAAAAAAAATAATATTTACGTATGTTTATCAGTTTTCTAGTACCCATAACACAAGCTTCGCTTACTTTGGGGCTAGATGGCGCTGTGTAATTTGTCCAACAATATTTATTTATTTATCCTTAGTCAGGCTTCTTATTAAATTTTCATCTACCTTTTTCTGACATGCATAGAATCTTCTTACCAGCTTAACTCCCCTATGAAGACTAGACTGCACAACAAAAATTCAATTAGGATTCACTCACCTGATCTATCGCTCCCAGGTTTAGAATCATACTTTTTAAATTTCTTAGGAGGGCCCATCTTAAGACTTATATAAAATGTGTTGACCTGAAATAATAAACATTGAACATCCATGTAAATATTTTAAATTTAGAAGTAAAAGAATACAATTATGTGTGATAAACAGCATGAGCCAGCAAGAGATTGTACAGAACATAGCCAAGTAATGAGTGCTCATGTCAAATGTCATGATGTTATTTTCTTACTTAATGGATTGAGAAGAAAATAACGATTACATCGTATAAAATAACTCGTCTGAATACATGCCATTGTGCAATCAATCAGACATAGGAGGGAAAGTCTCTCCTTAGTCACACTAGCATAGATTAATAACATGACTTAATAGGAAGGGAATTTCATAGCCTTTTGTAAAATTGAAGCGTTCAACAATTCTTTACATAATATGAGATTGAGGTCTTATACTACGCACCGAAATTGGTGCTATTTCAAAATATTAGGTAAATCCACTATGTATTGTAGTTATTTTCGTTATGAAGTACCCATAATCAAAATAACGACAATGATTAACCATGATCTGCAATCGAGCGGAGTGTATTTGCATTACCATTGAAAATAGTACTTACCCTTAGCAATAGTTCAGACGATTTTGTACACAAACACAAGTCTCCAGTTGTCACTTGACCAATTTCCTCTTTTATAACTATTTAATTTATAGGACACGATAAATTAGTTCAAAGAATTCAATCACACATATTATTTTAATAACTGCGGTCATTAATATATTATTATTTGAGTAGATCGTATACCACAATACAATAGGTACACGAAGAATGAAGGAGCCGTAGTACAATCATATTTATACCTTTTTTTTTTTGTTCTTTTTATCCCCGAGAGGAAAGGCAAAGGGATCTAGCCCATACAGCCAAGTCATCAGTTTAGAACCATTTGAAAATCTTAATCCTATGTTCCAGCTTCAGGAACTGCGCTGAAAAAATACTTGGGAAGGGTACCTCGACCCAATCAACCCAGTTTAAATACTGCCCGTAAAACAATAGGAATTTTACAAGGTTTTCTTGATGAACTTATTCACGGCTTCCAAAAAGTATATAAACGTGTTATATTTGAGTTTTTTCATTACTGTATAATTGCACTAGCACTCATGTTACAAAATTCTATTGAAATTGTCACATAAAACTAATTTTACACTGAATTGTAAAAATTTCAAGTCTCAATCAATCAATTTGATACTCGAAAATAAACATTTAATATCGAGATTATTTATATCGATATTTATACAAGCCTACCTGACCTGACAAGTCAAGGTATAAATATGGACTTCATCCCGCGCTTTTGACGAGTGACATTGTTGTTATATTTGAAATTTTTACAATTCAGTATAAAATTAGTTTTGTGTGACAATTTTGACAGTATTTTGTAACATAAGTGCTAGTGAAATTATACAGTAATGAAAAAACTCAAATACTGTAATAATGTACTTTTTGGAAGACGTGAAAAAGTTTATCAAGAACACCTTGTAAAACTCACTATCGTTTTACGGGTGGTATTTAAACTGGGTTGATTGGATCTTCCCAAATATTTTTTTCAGCACAGTTCCTGAAGCTGGAACATAGCATTAAGATTTTCAAATGGTTCTAAACTGAAGACTTGGCTGTATGGGCTAGATCCCTTTGTCTTTCCCCTCGGGGATAAAAAGAACCAAAAAACCATCGATACATATTTTTGGTTTGCCCATACCCACTGACTGGCATCAAGTCTCAGAAAAAGCATGAAATTTTAAATTCTTTCTCTGAGCATCAAGTACTATGTGACACTAAACTTACAATGCGACAAGACTCTATTGTCTTTTGAGTGACATTGACAGAAGTATACCCCTCTCTTGCACACTTAGGTAATCTTCACGAGATGAACGCATTATTCAGAGGGCACGCGCCTAACAAACCTTGTCGCACTGTACAGCTGAAGCATATGAAAGATCAGTGTTGCCAAATGCAGTCGACTTTTACTAATACAGATTTAATATAAAATCTCGTGATATGGAACCTACGTTCGAAAGAAATATTTCGAAAAATAAGAATATTCATATGTATATACATAAAAACGGAAAATTCAAAAATGTGATGTCGATTTGATTTTGATAGTAGACCAACTCCGAAATAATAAACCTATTATGGTAACAAGAGCCTTTTGAGGTCTTACTTTAGAAAAGGACTTTAGGTAATAAATCGGTTTGTTGGCCATTTTCGGAAACCATGAAAGGACAAACAGTGAAAAATTTAAAGATCAAAGGGTAAGAAGAGTATATAATATATAATCCCATACTCTTTCATATTATGCACGTCTAATCAGTGAAAGACTTGCAAACGCGTTCTTCTGGCTTAGATTTGCATGAATTCTGGAAAGTCCTGTATGGTGAAAGTATGGTATAAAACGTAAAAGAGCATATGAATGCGCAGAGACATAAAACTTTGAAGGGTTATGCCTAGCAGGACGCGGAAGTTGAATCTTAATGTATAAATAAACGTCGTCGAGATGCGAGCTTTACGAAAAATCTGCGATATAGCATTCGTAGGCCAAGTTACCAAAGTTGATATCAAAGAGCTCCTTTGGTTCAAACATAGAGGAAGAATGCAAGAGGAAAGAATGACGAAACAGATATACAATGACAAAGTAGAAGGATGTTAGAAAGGCCTAGACTCACCTACCACAACCAAATAAGTCGTGTGTTATTAGAAGGTGGTATCAGGAGCTGGCGAGAGGGTATGGAAAGAGCCATGAAAATTAAAGGAATCCGCGAGGTATGTAAGGACCGAGTCATGTGCCGCTCGGTTTTCCCTGCTTGTTTTTATTATATTGTCACAGCATAGTGGCTTCACTTCGCCTGATGGTTTGGCAACTGACAAAACATTACAGTGTCCTGTCAGTTGACGCTGCCATGCTGGCCCACAAGGTGCTTCCTTATGCTTCGTTTGAAGGATCCCATGTTGTAGAAAGGAGGAAACACATATGCCAGCAAGGCGTTCCACTTTTTTGTGGTACGACAGAGATAGGAGTTGCCGAACTTTTTAGTACGCGAAGAAATATTCTTAACAGTGGAATAATGATTTCACCAGCCTGCACGTGTGTTTCTATGACTGATGGGAGAGGGTAGGATAAGGGAAAACAGTTCTGCAGAGCACTCGCCATGGTAGAGGCGGACGTTTAGCGAGCCAATGTCTCCACGAAGTTGACGAGGTTCTAGGTTTTTGGTGACCTCTTCGTCGTCGATTATGCGGATAGCCTATCGCTGTAACCTATCGAGAGTCTTGAGAAGATATTGTGCGGAACTGTCCCAGAGATGCGAGCAATACTCCACGCAGGCCCGAACTTGAGTCTTGTAAAGCAGACAAAGCAGGTCCAGGGCGAAGAACCGACGCATCCCGTTCAGGACTACGGGTTTTTTGGAAGCTGTTGAGGTGAGGCTCCCGATGTAATATCGTTGATTAAGATTGCAGCGAATATCTTTGTCTAGCATATTAAGGCCATCTCGCATACTTAGGGAAGCTCCCTGCAGACTGGGACTAGGAAGGAATGGGGACATTTACCCCGCAAGGGACTTGGCGTGAAGTTATTGTTAAACACATATGTTCAATGGTTTTGAATTTACGTTACGTCTATGCTTTTTAAATTATCTACATGAAGATGCTTAATACTGGCTTGCTCTTTCAATTCTCTAATAAATCGAACACTAATAAATAATATTGATGGATTTGATCTTGTGTGGAGATGGATTTGAATATGGACCGTCGAGCTGGGCTTTCATATTTTTATGGCCAAAAGATCTCAATTAGAGAAGCCATTGTGTGAAATTTCAAACTGCGGAACGTCTTTAAAGTCTGTAGTTCCTTGCACTACTTTGCAGATTTTATTTATGGCGACGATGTCTGTTCCGTTATGAAAACCAATGATTCACGGCTATTGTCACTTACGATGTATTTTTGTCATAACTATATAAAATATATTGCATTATTAATAGATGTATGTACTGTAAGTTTAATTTTATGTACAAATTAATTTGTTAAAACAAACTTAATATTATTTTCGCACTATTGAAAAAATAGTTGTTTATCGAATTCAGTAACGAAACGCAGTGCGGCGGATATTATATATATATTCTCATATATTTCTTAATTATAAGTGTCATTTATCCGGATTTAATTACAATGGAATAAAATAAAAGGAAGTAGTAAAAATAATAGGTACAACAACGAGCGAAGCAAGGAGTGTTAGGTAGAACTGCGAACCTACAGCGCGAGAGCCGAGCGTGCCGCGGCAACGGCCAGCGAAGCGCCAGAACCGAATATTGTCTGTTATGGAGGAAACTTTTCTGAAAAATAACATTATGAGTTGAAGTATGTCCTTATGAATGACATTATTAATAAAAAAATATGATCACTGTATGTTATAAAGGAAACAGTTCTGAAAGAAAAATGAGTTGAAACATGTTCTTAGTAATGACAGTATTAATAAAAAAAATATGATAACTGTCTGTTACGAGTTCCGTTCCGTAGTAATACAAATTTATGAACAAAAAAGTATGAGGGGGGAAAAATATGAGAGAGATTATTATGAACACAAATCGGTAGTAAAACATAAAATGGGAATAAGATTTTTATGTAAGCCAATATGGACCCGTGTGTGGGCCCATTAAACATGCTACTATATAGAAAAAAAATTGGTTAGGTTAGTATTGTGACCAACAGAAAGAGGTTTTCTAGATTTACTTGGACTGGGAGTCACAAGCAAGTTCGCAGTTGAATAATTTTGGTGGTATTTTTTTGAGCATTGAGAAACAATGCTTCGGGGGGGGGGGGAGTGTTTATGAGACTCATAAACACTTCACCCTCTCTCCATACATATGATATTGTACATTTTTCCCCTACTTCTTTTAGATATCCACTATTGTCACTGATATATACATGTATCTATTTACATACGTTTGTTTATTTTTTGTCACTCTTGGTTTTATATTTATCTCTAAGGCGACTGTCTTACTTAACTCTTAATTTAGATTAGACGGATATGATATTAAAATTCTTTGCCATGAAAATGTAGGGAGTAGGAAATTTACTTCAGGGTTGGCAACCCTATCATGTCACTTTATTTATCACATATGTTCATACTTCGTGCTTAAAATTAATATCTTGAGGTATAATAACATAGATTGGTCAGAGTCGCCTTTGGGTCGAGAGATTGCTTCTCAAGTTGTAATCATTATATTTTTGATAAACGTACTCACCAGTCTATGTGTAACAGCATAATAAATGACTTATTCAAATTTGTTATTATATGATAGCATAACCTAGACCAAGTGCAAACACTCCAAAACAACGATTACAGAACAGCTACCTAGTAACCTATTTATTAAAGATACGCACAAAAGCAATTTACGCACTGGATACGTTACAATAATTTTTTTATTATGGTTTTACTTTACGAACGAACGGCTACAAATAAATAACAATTATACGTCAAACAAGGATTTTCTTCTTCTTCTTAGTTAGCTTTATTGGCGCCACGTCCTTCTCTAAAGACTATTTCTCATTATAAAGTAGGTACCTACAGCACACAGCGACAAGTCCTGTTAAACACTAGCAGCATTCTATTCTCCGGATTCGCAAGTCTGCGACCGGAGCGAGGCTCATCGAGGTCCCCGGCTCCTCCAGCCAGGAGAAGGCAGACGCCCTGGCAACCAAGTTGACGGCAGCCTTGTCCGGCGTCGTGGAGGTATCCAGACCGGTGAAGTGCGCGGACTTCCGGATCACCGGGCTGGATGATGCCGCCACAGTACAGCGGGTACTGCGGGGATTGCGGTCGCTCGCAAGGAGGGCTGCGCCCCCGAGCAGGTCCTGGTGGGCGAAATCCGCCCGGACTGGCGCCCTAATGCGCTGCCCGGTGACGGCAGCGAAGAAGCTGCTCGAACTGGGCAGTATCGGGGTGGGCTGGAGCCGGGTGCAGCTCCACCTGCTGAAGGCGCGCCCCATGCACTGCTTTAAGTGCATGGGGAAGGGGCACACAGCGGAGTTGTGCTCCCACTGACTATCAGAGAATTCTCTGGCGGAGTGATCCTCAAACTGAAATAAAAACTTCTGAGGGTTACCTTCGGAACAGCATGTGCCCTATTTCTGGCCATGCGCGCATTGCAACAGATCTTATTTGATGAAGGTGATGAATATCCTCCTGCAGCTGAAAGAATATGCAGAGATTTTCATATGGATGATCTCATGACTGGCTGTAAAAATAATGAAGAAGGAATAGAAATTTATGTTCAACTAAATAATAGGGGTTAACTTTGAATTGATATTAAACCTTTATGGTGAAAGAAACGCGTGTTGAAATTTGTGTTGCCTTACCGATTCAGGTACAGAAATGCAGGAATATTGGATCGAATTGTGACACGTGACGACAAGTGGATTCTTTACGATAACCGTTAGCGAAAAATGCAATGCTCCCCAAGTCAAACATCATCATCAGTGCCCTAAAGCAAAGCTTACCAATAAAATGTAATGGTAACTGTTGATGGTCACTTCATGGCGTTATTCACTATAGCTTTCTCAGGTCTAGTCATGCAATAACAGCAAATGTTTACTGTGCCGAACATCGAACAATGACGGCGAAACTGGCAGTGAAACAGCCCCGATTCGTGAATCGATCTTCATCATTATTGCTCCATGATAACGTAAGACCTCACACTGCACGAGAAACCGTTGTAACTCTACAGGAGCTGCAGTTAGAAACCATACGTCATCCTCCGTACCTGCCAGAGCTTGCTCCAACTGACTACCAGTGTTTTCGTGATTTGGTCATTTTTCTACGTGGTAAAAATTTTCTTCCCAAGAGGGAGTACAAAATGCTTACACACAGTTTGTCGAATCTAGATCTCGAGACTTCTATCGCAACGGTATAAATAAAGTTCATATATAGTATATATAATGAGGGTAATTAGAAAAAAACGGGTTTTAGTTTTTCAGTACAAATCGGCAATTTCATACTTTAACTCTGTGTACTTAATTGAAATTAATATACTTTATTGAAAAGCGGAGGATTTACACTACCATAATGATAAACTACTAGAAAGGATAAAAGAGATAGAATCAGATAAGGAAGTCCAACAGGAGAATGGAAAGAAAACATACATATTAAAATGGATAAAATTATTAAAATACTAGGTTTTACCTGAGCACGAAGTGAAGATAACTTTCGATATTATGTTGTGAAATTGCCAGAGCTGGAGACACCATTACCTAAACTAAAAATAATTTCGGATACTGCGCGTCTATTTGATCCTTTGGGTTGGGTCACCCCATGCGTTACAGTAGCAAAGGCAATGGTCCAAAAGCTTTGGATCGCCGGCATACAGAAGAGATGAAGCGGCATCTCGGGAAATCCTAAGAATGGTGTACTTTTCGTTCAAACTTTAGAGAGTGTGTATTGGAGCATATCACAATACCTCAGTGGATCGGTACTAAGCCTGAGGATGTCTGAATAGAGCTACACGGCTAGCTATATCTCCAACTGAACTGAAAGACAACGTGTTATGGTTTAGATGACCAGAATTTCTGAAAGATGAAAACATTAAACGTGAAAAAATCTAAAGACATAAACACAGACTTGTTGGCGGTTGATATATTGATGCGCTTCTCTACTCTGACGAGGCTGATTCGAGTGGTGGGGTACTGTAGGCGAGTCTTGAAATCGAAGAAACCAGCATCTGAAAGAAAAAAGACAGATTATTTAAGCACTTAAGAATTATATGAAGCTTTACAAATATACATAAGAAAATATCAAGCAATTCATTTTGAAGAAGAAATTATCGCGTTGAAGAACAGGGAAAACCTGAAAAGTAAGAGTCAATTAAAAGTTTTGACTATAGATGAAAACAATATGTTGTGTGGGCGGCAGGTTAGAAGTCTTTGTTACATGAAAAAAGAAAGCATCCGATAATGATGCCTAAACAATGACACTTAACTAATTTGATTATTGCCGATTCTCATGGGCAGAACTTACATGGAGGCCCTCAGGTAACATTAAATTATATATAATACAGCAAGTATTGGATATCACGAGCAAAGCAACTATTTAAAGCGCACATAGATAAATGTGTAGTGTGTGTAAAAAACTCTGTAGTTAATATATTCAGACGTTACTTTGCGAAAGTTAAATTTACAGGTAATTGATCTTAACTACACAAAACTCAATTTGGTTTGGTCAAATTGCCTACAAATTCTAGACTTACCAATAATCCTTTGTTGGGGCACCTGCCTTCTGTTCGAGTAACTCCGTCCCATACATTTCAGTCCAGCGGTGTTGATTTTGCGGGTCCAATTCAAAAACGCATTTCAAGGACGAGGACATAAATCCTTCAAAGGATATATTTGTTTATTTGTCTTCATGGCGACACGAGCAATACCTGTAGAAGCTGTCACTGATCTAACAGCACAGGGGTTTATTCAAGCTTTTAAACGATTTGTAGTTCGAAGAGGACATTGTAAGAACGTGTGGAGTGATAACGGCACAAATTTTGTCGGAGCCGCCAGCGAATTGCAGAATCTTTTTAGGTTAGAGATGTGAGGCATATTATCAGAGATAGCAGAAACTTTAGCGAATAATGGAACGACTTAGAAATTCATTTCGCCTAACACTTGGAGGACTGTGGGAAACTAGAATTAAATCTGTTAAATTCTGTCTTAAAAAAGTTATAGGAGTCTCAACTTTGACCTATGAAGAGATGGTAACTGTCTCGGCACAAATAGAGGCATGCCTAAACTCCAGGTCTTTGTCTCGGTTAGATACCGAGTCAGAATGTGATATCGTACTTACCTCTGGGCATTTGTGGTGTAAGTGATCTTAGGACTACCTGAACTATTATTTTCAGCGATATCGTTGGGCGAAGCAAATGCCGCAACCCAAGAAAGGCAACGCTGTACTTATCAAGGAGGACGGTCTTCCTACATGTCGTTGGCTTTACGGTGTACTTATTGAGGAACATGCAGGAAAATACTGCATTACGAGGGTGGTTATAGTAAAAACTAAAAATTCAGTTATAAAAAGACAGAGCCTTCAAACTCTGTATTCTTCTAATCACTGAGTAACATATGAATTCTCTATTTATTAATTTAAGTTATTTATGTAGTGGTTTTATCATTTAGGTGCATGTATACTAGTTACACAAGATACTCTTAACCTATACAGCTTTACACGTTATTTTATGAAATTTTGTTAATTTACCTTTTCTTCTTTGGTATTTTCATTTAGCTTTATGGTACATTTATTTTATGTAGTACATTTTCTATGAATGTACACAAAAAGTTGTACAAAAATTGTTTACTAAGTATGTAGCAAATATGTTTGTAAGGACAAAGCTCAACTTGTCCTTAGTGGGCGATATAAATGTATAAAGTAAATACTACTGTTAAGTAAATACTTTTTTTTAACTTCACCACTAGATGGCGTTGTACACTGTTCGTCATAAGCGGACTCACGTTGTTAAGGTTAATTGGTTGTGCCTTATAGGCCTCCGGTTGTTTAATTTTATTTAGGGTTCCTTGAATCGTTCCTATAAACCGCTGTGGAAAAGATCGAAGAGTTTTATTTCTGATATCCCAGTACACTATCCACAAGAAGAAGGCATCCAGACACCAGAGGTCGTAGTTTGTTTACTTACAAATGACGTCAGTCGTTCCGAGATTCAGGCACCATTTGCGCATCCATGAGCGGAAATTCTAAATTAATAATCTTCAAACATAACTTTGGGTTATTTAAAGGTTTATTTTTAAAAAGCATGTTCATTATCAACATTTTTTATGGTGATAAATAGCCAGTATGATTGATATGAATCACTTTTAGAAATATTGTCCGCATCCCTAATATTATTTTTATACAACGTCGGGAGGTATACAACCAACGGGTCACCTGATGTTAAGCGGTTACCGTAGCCTATATCATTTATTTCATATTATAATAAATATTTATAACAAAATAACCATACATAGATATCATCACGCCTGTCTCCCATTGGGGTAGGCAGAGACTATGGAACGCCAGGTGCACCGATCCAAACATACTTCTCTCGCCTCTTCCACACTTATTATCAACCTATTCTGGCATGCTCTTCGGATTCGGGTGCTACAAATTAACGACATATAACATAACAGGGCAAAAAAAACAAATCACACCGGCATGTGAGATATCATAAAGCTCATTGAATATAGTTGCAATATACTTTTCTTTTTTTTACAAATTTGCCTTTTCTGTACTATATAGAAATTGCAAATTAAAAAAATCGGTCAAGTGCGAGTCGGACTCGCGCACTAAGGGTTCCGTACCATTATCTATAAAAACGGCAAAAAATCACGTCCGTTGTATGGGAGCCCCCCTTAAATATTTGTTTTATTTTAATTATTTATTCTTAAAGTGGTTATATAACTAAATATTTTGTGAATATTTCAAGCGTCTACCTGTTGCCGTTATCAACATCGAGCAAAAACGAGCAAAAAAATTACGTTTGTTGTATGGGAGCCTCCTTAAATATTTATTTATTCTATTTTTTAGTATTTGTTGTTATAGCGGCAACAGAAATACATCATCTGAAAATTTCAACTGTCTAACTATCACGGTTCATGAGATACAGCCTGGTGACAGACGGCCGGACGGACAGCGGAGCCCGAGTAATAGGGTTCCGTTTTACCCTTTGGGTACGGAACCCTAAAAAGAACAAATGTTGAAGACGCCGACCTGTAACGTCGATTATTTTTTTAACTAAAGTATCTAAAACATCGTAGTCTTAAATTTTTTATTACCGTCGAGCGTAATAATTTTAGCACCTAGCCGGTATTTTACTCCATCAGCATTACGCTGGTAACCATTGGCAAAGAAAAGATGCTGAAGCTGGTTAAATAGCTTTTTTTCAAAATGACCATTTTTTTATACTATGTCGGGAGGCATACGGCCTACCTGATGTAAAGCGGGTACCGTAGCCTATTAACGCTTGCGATATATTAATTATCACTCGCGTCATGCCTCCTCTGCTTCTTACACAGCAACTCCTTGGGAGCTTACTGGTGACTTCACTCACACGCACGCGCGAGTTGTTATTTGGCTGCGGTTTTCTGTGAGGTGAAGGTACTTTCCTAGACGGGCTGCTTTGATGCGCCCTACTTCTCTTAAAACATCCAGACCAAGACAAACAGACATGTTCACGCACACAAATGTTTGCATTGTGGGAATCGAAGCCACGAGCGTTGGTGTCAAAGTCGCGTCATTCACGACTGAGCCACCGAGCTCGTCAAATGTTATGAATAATTAGCAAGTAAATCTAAGCAAGGCAGTGTTGGTGTATTGAACAAATTTAATAAATATATCATATTTCTCTTTAAACATTGTAACCGCTCCTCAAAGGATTATAAAAATAAAAGACTGATTTATCAAATTTCTCTGTCATACGCGGAAGACTGCTAATATGAAAATAGTGATTATAAAAGGATAGAACTCAGTTCAACGAATCACAGATCTGTCGCTAGGACTTCTCTTCTGTCTAAGATGATGGAGGGTGTAATTAACATTTGCATATGTGGATGATCACACAATGAGCAATTATCAATACGGCTGTTGCCACGGTCGTTCAATTACTTCCATATATCTATCTATAACTTCACGCTACTCAAAACAATGATTATCGACCGCGTCAATAACAACTTACCAGTCATGATGATGTCAGGAAAATTGCGAACTGCGATGTCGTACAGTCGTATCTGGGAGCACTGACATCAAACAATGGTGGAGGTGTGAAATCAAACGACGCATGGCTATTGCGTGGACGGCCATGGACAAGCACGAGAGAATATGGAGAAGACGGAACATCACAAAGGCCACGAAGATCAGACTAGTCAGGGCGCTAATGTTTCCCATATTCCTATATGCCGCTGAGACGTGGACATAGAGAGAGCGAGAAAAGCATAGACGCCTTGGAGATATGGTGGAGAAGAATGCTTGGGGTGTCTTGGAAGGAGTTTAGAACAAATGAGTCCATCCTCCAAGAACTCTGCATCAAGCAGCATCTTTCCTCCAAAGTACAGGCTCGAATTCTCGCCTTTTTTGGCCATGTCTCACGCGAGATGTCTCTGTGGAGCGCCTTGTGATACAGGGAAAGGTGGAATGCACAAGACCACGCGGAAGATCACCGATGTGCTGGATCGACCAAGTAAAAGCTACCGTTAATGGGGCTCTCTATGAGTGTACGAGGAAAGCAGCAGTTCGTGCTGCTGTCAAATGCATAGTGACTTAGAAGAAGCTACGATACTATACTATCAGTAAGTTGCTTTTTTAAACACAAGTGTATCTAATAATGACCTGAGGAGACCTGGGAGCGTTTTATAATACTTTCATACGAATGTTATAATGCAAATTTTAGTGCAATATGACATACATCATCCATCTAAACCAGTAGTTTAGCATAATAGATAATTTAATAATATTATATTAATTTAATAATATTATATTATCTATTATGCTAAAAAATATATTAATTCATTAGATATCATTCAGTATAACATTCCATACGCAGCGGTTTCTTCCTCTCTTAAGGTTCCCAGAATAATTATGGCACCCCATATTTTTTTATACAAGTGCTAGACTTTTTTCTAGGCAATAATTTATACAGTGTTGGTGTAATTTAAATGCGGTTTTAATATTTAGTGCTAAAATTAATCACGACTAATTAGAAGAAATACACTTACACAAACAATTTTCCCCGCTAAATACGAACTTGTTTATTTCACTGATGAAAACTGTGTCTTAACACTGGCTAATTTTAGGAATAATTTCTAATATTAAAAACCGCTTTAAAATTTCTCCAGTACCCTTTAAATTACTAATTAGAGAATTTGACTTAATTATATTGTCCGACAGTGCAATTTGTAAAAACGGGCGATCCAATTAGTTCAATTGCACACGTACGGCGCATGTGCACCACTTCGCGTCGTCACAAACAATAAAAATTGGAATTATGATTTAAAAGCAACATCAGGCTTCAATGATTTTTCACAGGTTTGATACAACCCGGCCATAATTAGGAATATGTCTTATTAGAAATATGTACATATTTATAGCGAGTAAGATTCTTGCTGCGTACGCGATGTAAGTAATCTGTTTAGAAAACTTATCTATTTATGCAATAGTAATTAGAAAATTACGATATAGATAACAATTATATTTACCACCTTGGTGACAAATGTTTTTGGGATCAAATAAATTCTAACATCACATAATTTGTCTGCCAAACAGTAATGTTCGATGAGAAATAAAAATCATTTATTCATTATTTGTAGGTCATAATTTAATGCAGTTTTCTTTTATCATTAAACATTTGATTCTGCTTTTACTTATTAATATGACAAATGGAATATTGTTTGATTCTAGATTAAATTATCTATTCTGTGGAACTACTTTAAACAACTTTTATATTTTCTTAGCGTTTGTACAAGTACTGCTTGTCTACGTCGAATTGAAAACCAATGGCTGAAATCACCGATTCACTTAATGTAACACAAATAAAATAAGGTATCAATGACAGTTATCTAATATACAATGGTACTTTGATACATACATTATGATTACAGACGAAAATAATACAACAGTATGGAAGTGAAGCATGGGTGCAAAAGGCGCGATAAACTATATGCCGCACTTATGATTTATTTGGGATTACGAGACATCTTCAATGAATATTATCGCCCAGATCCCACATTCAGGCAATTGTTGCCTTCGACTGATGATGAAATAGAAACCGTATACGAACTATCATACGGTTCAAAATTGTATGTAAAGAAAATTGTCTCGGAGCTGAAAATTTGTTCTTCACACGATTTTGAGTTTTATTTAATTTCTAGTAAAGTCCATCATAAACTACAAACGTAAAATTATGCCAAGGTTTGATCGTAGAGGAGCCTTCGTATACAAAGTAACATTCTGGCGAATACATAATAACCGCTATAGCAATGGTGATGGCGACTAGTCGATAAACGGCTCACAAATACCACACCCGACACTCATCGCACTGTTGACATACGGCTTTCCTTCAATCAGAGGGGTTAGAGCGTACTAAGGCATACCGCGTCTCTGCTAGTTGGCGGGGTCAATGTTTTCTATCAACGTGGACACCCGAGCCCTAATGCACATCGGTGTGCGTCCACCTAGTCTCACTGATTTCCCTACCTAGTGTACAACTAAGACAGAAACATGACTTGCTTACGGTTTGGATGCCGTGACAATATACTGTAAAAGTATTATTCGACACACTGGTTAGATTACCATGAGTAGGATAATTTAATGTAAATTGTACTCAAATTGTTAAAACAGTATTGTCAGTAATATTGTGTGCACACGGCCTACGTAACATCATAAAAAAAGTATAATTCAATATATTTTATCTAGAGAACCAGCCATTACTATGTCTAGAGGGGCAGGTGTTGTACCGGTATCCGCCAGAAGTATATTTGCAACTATAGAAATAAATATCATAGTGATAATAAATATAACACGTGACAGCTCACATGGTTGTCATAGTATAATTGTGTTTAAAGTTTCATGTGCCTTTTAGTACTATAAATAAAATGGACGTAAATTTAACAGTTAAGTTGAAGAGAAAAATAATTTCATAACTATTCGAACATCCAAAACTAATTATGAAATTGTTTAAAATTACTTGCACCATATTTTTACTTCTATAATCTATCTATAACTTCACGCCAAATCCTTTGCGGGGTAGGCAGAGAACCGAGCGCCATGTGACTCGACGCTTACATACCTCACTCGCTTCTTTAACATTCATTCTCATGCACGTTCGCCAGTTTCTAGGGCTCCTGACAGAACACGACCAATTTCATAATTTTACTAGTAGTTGCAAATTGTTTCTAGTAATTTGCCTTGTATCATTAGTTATGTTTAACATATCCTTTCGAATGTTGATAGTTACGGCTAGCAACTCGCTATTACAAGATGGCGCTCCATAACATGCTCAAAAAATTACGTTTATGGTACGAATTACAATGGTGTGATGTTGAAGATAAATTTTAATCATGAGTTTGGAACGTAAGCCAACGAATCAGTGTCGATAAGGACATTATAATTGTTTAATATAAAGATATGCAATAAGGGCCCACATTCTGCCATCAGATACATGAAAGTGGCGTCACGATAATGGGCATTCTCTTCGTCAACTATAAGCTGCAAGCTAAAATAACTAAATAAGGATATATCAAACGTAACTAATACGACAAGCAAGCTTAGAAGTATATGTTAAGAGCACACTTAATAGCCAAGGGTGGTATGGCACTTGTCCAATGTGCAGTTGATCAAAGAAGTTGGATAACATTAGAGCATAATTCTTTAAAAAAGATTTAATCAAATCATGGACAATGGACAATGCCACACTGACAGAAGAAAAAAAATATAATATTAAACATGGTTCTCTCTCGTCATCTCTCTTTCTTACATCGTAACTACAAAGAGACACGAGGAAGTCTAGTGACTCATGTTAACGCCAAACTTCTTCAGTCAGGTGTATTGTGATCTCCAGATTTTACTTGCAAACTTCTTAGTGACAACGCTTAAAGTGTTATAAAACAACACGACTGTAATAAACCCGGTAGAAAGCGGCTCGAAACAAACAATGAGATTCGCTTCTATACTGGCATTGTGTATTTAGACCCATGTTCTACTTCCGTTCCAGAATAAAAGAAAATTCATCGCGAAAATTGAGACTTATTTCAATACAAATAAAATACATTAATTTCCTGAATGGCATTACTAATTGGCAAAATATCTTGGCATAAATAACTACAACTGAAACTAGACCGTACTGCAAATGATTATAATGTTAAATTGCCTTGTACATTGATATTGTTACATGAAGTAAGCAGGTTCCCAACACGTGTTGTCATGTAAATTCCAGGACCTTGCTTATTACAAAACCTGGGTTAATTATAATCTTGAGTCTAGAGAACTAGGTACTCTAACCAAAACAAAATAATTGGAAAATATTGTAAAATTGCAAATACGACGTACGTGACGTAATAAGACGTGAGCATAGGGCATCTTCATTGTGTTTTGTAACTGCAAGTATTTGAACTTTCGTTTCACTATATTCTCCAATAAGACGTATTCTGCGAAGTATTGGCCGAGTTAATAGATCATTCTTACAGACTGGTATCATCAAAATACATAAAATAAGTAAGTGCCCAAAGATCTATATGTAAATGTTACTTGCTCAGAACTTGGTAATCATGCTTTAAGCAACCGACCGAAGATGAATAATATGACCTTGCATTAAATTTCTTTCCGAATACTGTGCTTGGGTAGAGGTAGGCCCTGTAGGAACACAGAAATAGTGTGGGGTAGATATGGCTCGTTCAATCAATAGTATGTAAAGTATCCAGAGGAGTGTATTTCTTCTTCATGATTGGGTCATCCATTTGGGGAAAATAGTAAATAAAACGTTCAGTTGTAACGCATGAGTTGGGTTTTTGATTTAAAAAACCATGCCACCGGTTTGTTTGTAGACAAACTAAAATACTCTGCGCTATAACTACCATGCACCTGTATGGTAGTTATAGCGCAGAGCATCCACTTCATTGACATGTTTGAACGTGGGGTATTTTAAACTATTCTTAACTCTGTTGGTAGAATCTACATAGGTCATTCTCTCTCGAAGTGGAATATTTGCATGATTTGGAAAGGATACAAGATTTAATTGTTCTTCACAGATGAATAGCTAATTCTATTGAGCTGTAGTATCTATACATATAGCATTTCGGTACCAACCAACAAATAATTAGGGAATATTGGCATTATATTGAATTCACATTTTGGGGTAGTTCAGGATTGCCAACTTTTCTTTTTTAGGAAATTATAATATTACATTAAGCAATAGAAATAAATAAAGTACTGTACATTAATATGTTCAACATGTGGTGTTAAATTGAAATAAAATAGATATTGGACATATTTTCTATCCGGCAAAATACAGTACAATACTCGCAATATATTTACCATGCAGCATCGATAACATGGTTGGCAACCCTAAAGCGGACGCTCGTATCACGAGTTTCATGAACGACAATGGAAGGACGGTCTAGCTTCCTTGTCCTCGATAAGCTGTCACTATAATAGGCACCAGAACGTACCGTCCATAATAGCCACACAATTTTTAACACATGCGATAATATTACACTGCATTTGTATATATTCCTTTACATATTCGTCAAGCATATAATATTTTCTTCATTTCAAACAATAAATGACGTAGTTCAGTCCTATTGAGCATGAATAGCCGCCTGGACACTTCAAGCTTGCATGCACAAATGCTATATACAAATATTACAATAGAACTTAATGTTGAACTACAGTTAAAGACAAGAATAATAATATTGCACAAATCAGAATAATCGATTTAGTAGGTGCGGCGTACAAGCGCGGTTAAAACCTGATTGTCGACGAAGGAAATTTGTACAGTGTAGTGCCTAGGAGCGGCTAATGTAAATGACAAACGTGGAAGGTTGGTACTGCTCCGGCCGAGCACAGCCTGGCTTGTATACATCTGACACCAATCACACACATTATGAATTTAACAACAATTTTAGGCTTGTGCACATGCATTACCGGCCTTAAGACATAAATAATAAATACCTAATTTAAAACTAATTCAACCAATATGTTTAATTTAAACAATGTCTATTCACTAATGAGATTTCTATTCATTTGCATTTAATATCACTCACTAGTATATTATTGTCGAGGTGACAATTTCAAAGCTAAACGTGGGCAGCGAGCGAGTGTACAGGTGACGCGAGACTGAGGCTACCAGCACGGACGAACTAAGTATTGAGAATATTTCAACATAAATATGGAATGTAGTCAACACTCAATTGAAAAGACCCTCGGACTTTGGCGATTCGCCACTATTAATCTAAATTAAATTAGACACAATATTTACAATAAAATAGTAATATGCTTTGTAAAGTAACAAACCTCGCGTTTACTGTACTGATATGCATTCCTTCATATTATATAGTTAGAAACAAATATAAAAGTTGTTTAAACACAGATTCGTAGCTGCTGAATAGAAATTAAACTTTAAAATAGATCACTTAAACATGAAACTGTACACTGCAAGACTTCAGCTCACCGTTGACTGACCTCATTCATAATATACAATATCATCGAAGATTACAATCGAAAGATTCATTAAATATTATATACTTTTAATTGTTTCTATTTGAATTAATTTTACCTAAGACAACATACTTCAATGTAAACTTTATAGTGTTATATCTTTTAGTTTAGTTCAGTCTTGGTTTCGCGTTACGTCGGACGGCGGCGGCGGCGGCAGCGCCGGTGTGAACGTGGAGGTAGGGCCGGTCCTCCGCCGGTCCGCCGGCCGCCGCGTCGTCCTCCGCGCCGGCCCCGCACCCACTCGCGCATCACAAGCCGCAGTCACAAGCCGCAGACCGCCGCCGGTGCCGGTGCCGCTCCCCAATAAATAAATATCGAGTCTATAATACTCCGGGACGCGCGGGCAACCCGGCGACGGCGAGTGCGATCGTCCCGATAATGGAATGTAAGCGTGATATGGTAGGTCGGTGGCGCGGCGCGGCGCGGTCACTTGTCGGGCGGTGGCGGCGGCGGCGCAGGCGTGGCGGGCGCGGGCGTGGCGAGCGCGGGCGCAGGAACCGCGGGCGTGCGCGGCACCATCACGCAGGGCGGAGGCGCGCGCGCCGGCAGGAACGCCGGCGCAGGCCGCGCGCCCATTCGCACCCACCAACGCGTCGCTTTTTGCAGCAGCCCATCTTTCTTGCCGTGAGGCGCGCCCCCGACACCAGTCGCACCCGTCCCTGACCCGCGCCGCGCCACGCCCCCCTCCGGCCCCGCCCACTCGGGCACGTCGCTCACGCACTTGTTCGGTGGAGGCTGGAAGCTGCTTCTCGTCAGCTCGGCTTGCTGAAACAGATAGGAGCCCACAATCAATTTTATATTCAACACCAATCTGTTATTACCGACAGGCTTTTTGGACTGATGACCAAAATGCATTGGAACACCATACATGCCTACTGCTGTGCCTCCTGTGAATTGTTAGTTAAGCGAAACTTGACGCTGTACACTGCAGATAGATTTGTTATCACTATTTGAAACCCTTATTTTTGTGTATAATTATTACCTAACATTATAGATTCAGAATTACCGAAACGCCTGATGATTACCCCTAATTGTGACCTGATCTGATTCTAGGCTAATCAGGATGTTACATGTATAGAATTCAGAACTCGATCTCATTTAATGGACAATGGACATGACGTGCTATTTGTTCAAATGCTAGATCAGCTATCAAAAACACGGGCACAAAAAGATGGTACAAGTTTAAAGTAAAATTAATTGGCCTTAAAATAATGGAAAAAGGCAGCGGACCTGTATCAACTTTTCATTTAATAACCTATTTCACACTGATCAAAACATAAGATATAAATGCGTTCTTTCCACTGGTTCACATTCAAGCACACAAAAAGCCTTCAAGGGAATTGTTGTTTTTCTGTGAGGTAGGTATTTCCCCAGAAGGGCTGCTTTGACGAAGAGAAGTAGGGCACTTCTCTAAAAAACACCCAGACTAAAACATACAGACGTGTTCATGCTCACATATGTCTGTCCTGTGTGGTAACCGAACCCACGAACGTATCAAGTAACGTTATTAACCACTACGCCACCGAGCTTTAATTGTTTAATATAATAATTACATAATAGTTAGAAATAGCTGTCACAAAATTTCGAATATAATTATACCTAAACAAAATTTCTTTACTTCAAGAACTTGAGCTCTAAGCAGATATCATAATATCTGTTCTGGCCTAAGTTGATTAAAACCTAATGCAAACACATTTGGTGTTTGGATTGAAAAATGTTGTAGACAGTGCCGAAAGATAGTGTAGTATGCCTTTTTTATTAAACGGTATGCCAAACTTCTATGGCAATACAGTTTCTTACTAAGGTTTTAGGTGAAAAGATATTACAGGACCAGCACCCTTAAATCTTCCATGCATACAGACACTGGTTACCATAGCTGATCGAATGTGTGGAGAAGCTTCCTAAATCTTTTTATGCTAATATCTACGACGCGATAATAAATAGTGAGAACTATAATGAATTTGTACAAGGCAAGGTCGGTCACAATATGCAACCTTGACCATTCACAATCATTATGCTGCCTCCCTGTGTGTGCTTCTCGTTTGTGTATAATGGTTTCACTTTAAAAATAAGTGTTTATACATTGGTTCTGTGACCATACTGCATAGTATTGTTGTCTCATAAGCGAGCATCAGAGAAATTGATGTGATTTACCAGATATGCAGAATTACATTACGAAATTGCTACAGAATTTGCTACAACGTACAGAATTGCTAAGGAATCTTTCTTTTTTTTAATTGTAGTTTGTGTTACTACCTTAACTATATTAGTGTTTTGTTTTTGTATTATTTATATGTATTGTATTAGTTAAATATCATTGTATATTTTCGGTCCATGTCGTCACTCTCGACTTTCACTGAAAACCAGGGCTGGGAATTCTTTGTGAGTTCTTAGCATAGAACCCTGAGTGAGAGTCAATTTTGACTTCACTTGTGTGTATGTGTACATACTTTATTGTAAAGTTATTGTGTGAAGTTGGAATAAATATACTTCTATTTTCTATTCTATTTATTAATAGATGTTGTATTACTTTTTAAGGGTTAAAGTTGATGGCGGGTGCGAACTGCGATGGATCAATAACGTTCCGGTCATACAAACTGCGGGCGATTTGCATAGCCATGCAGGATCGCGTACCATGATGAGTGTGGTGTTTTGTAGTCTGAACATATTCGCATTTGCCATCGAATTTTATATGAACATTGAATTTTGCATCTACATACATTGCAGATCGTTTTCTAACCATAGATAAATTGTTATAGTGTACCCTAAAATCTGTGCTTATAGGAGACATAGATTTTGTTGTATCCTGTGTCGACTATCAAAAAGGAAAAACTGGATCACTGTCTTATTGACAATTTTATTCTATACTACTTTATGCATTCGCCACCAGTAATTCATCGAAACTAGCGCCATGCGGCGGCATCACACACTATTGTTACTTTAGAACTAACTAGTGGCGAAAACAAGCAAAGTAATGTAAACAAATTGTCTGTAAATTGGATTTACGCAAAATAATACCTTAATTACAGGCACTTAAATATTAGGGGTTAATGTTTGAAATTGTCGATTTGTAGTGAAAAATTACTAAGATGTAACTAAGTTCAGCTCTTGTAGAGTTACAACGGTTTCTCGTGCAGTGTGAGGTCTTGCGTTATCATGGAGAAATAATGGTGAAGATAGATTCACGAGTCGGGGCTGTTTCACTGCCAGTTTCCATCATTATTCGAAATTCGGCACAGTAAACATCTGCTGTTATTGCTTGACCAGGCCTGAGAAAGCTATAGTGAATAACGCCATGAAGAGACCACTATTTGGTGCATTACCATTTTATTGGTAAGCTTTGCTTTATTGTTGCGGCGTTTGACTTGGGGTACGCTATTGCATTTTTCGGTTACGGTTATTGTAAAAAATCCACTTTTCGTCACATGTCACAATTCGATCCTTCATTTTTGTAGCGATTCAACAAGGCAACACAAGTTTCAATACGCGTTTCTTTCTGCAGATCAGTCAAATCATGAGGCACCCAATTTTCATATTTTTTTATCTTATTGATTTGATGCAAATGAGTCAATAGTGTAGGCAAAGTAACGTTAAACCATGCCGCTAATTCCTGGGTAGTTTGATTCGGATTGGCTTCTACCATGTCCTTCAATTCAGCGTTATCCTCCTGTGTAGGCGGTATTCCACGTGGTTCGTTCTTCGAGTCGATTTTTCCATTATGAAAGCGTTTAAACCAAAAACGCACGGTGCGTTCATTAGCAGTTTCCTCTCCAAGCGCAGCATTGATATTGCGAGCAGTTTCTGCCGCGTTAGTTCCGTGTCGGAACTCGTATTCTATAATTACTCGTATTTTCGAAGTATCCATTTTTCCCGTCTAAACCGAATAAAAAAAAAAACAATTGAAATGCGAAAATAAAATGTTGCACATTTTTTAAAAGAAAAACCTAATAGGTATCATGTGAAAAAGTTTCAGTCGAAAAACTCACACCATGGAGGTTTAATGTTAATTCAATGTGTACCTATCTATTACTATCTCTACAAATACTTTGGCAATTTCATACTTTAACCCCTATTATAAAGATATAATGGAAATATCGTTACAAAAACAAATAGCAATAAAGATCACTATTTCCTTGGCATAGGCTATTTATATCTACTATTATATCTCAAATATATTCTGCCCCCAAGTTGTAGGTAATGTACACGTTTCGCGTTATCTATAGAAGTACACAATAACTTTATTTAGGTAAGGTAAGAACTATCAACGAACATGTTTTTATATAATTTTCGATAGCAAAATTCAATGTGACTGGGTTAGAATGCAAGAAGCGTAGAGTGGAACATCTCTGTATAGTTCTGCACGTGACAACTATTCTCGTCGCGTCAACACTGTGATATCCCGCTGGCTATGCGCCCAGTTCTTTGAGATAAAGCGAGAGTGCTGACCTGATAAGGGACTCGTAACTGTAGATGTGTGTCCTGGCCATATTCGCCGTCGGGCAGCTGTATGCTGGGTGGCAGGCCAAGCCTCTCGGCGGCGGCGGCGGAGCGCGCTCGCGTCTCCTGCTCCACCATCTCCTGTATACGGCCCACCATCTCTTGCAGCCTCTGCTGCTTCTCCCATTCCCTGCAATTAATACGAACATTGATTTAAGTAATCAGCCTGACATTACAAAAGGGGCAATATCGGTGTGATGGAACTTAATCAGTTACGACACAACTGTAACACACAGTTGTCTACATTATTTCGGCAGTATAGCAATATAGTAATTTTCTCCCTTTCTTTAAAAAAAAAACCATATAAACTAAACGATGTTATTATAATGTAATGTAAGATCGAATTCGCAACGCGATCACTGGCGCCTCTAGGACATAATTTATTTGACATCTTGTCAGGTACTAAATGTTTCAGCAAACCAACGATTTTAAAAGAGAATACCAGCTTTTTGTAAATTGAGAGGCAGGCAGTGGTTCAGTTATATGATTGGTCAATACGATTGATCAATACGAAATCATCGGGCTATTTTTCAAAGCAAAAGTATTGCTGTAAAGACTGGATTAAGAATTATCTTTTTGATTGCGGAATCAGTATTCACTTGTTTATAATATATCGCAGTAGATGCCATTAATATAAGTATTTTGTACAATATCAAAAATACAGCCGATAAAGTTAGCTTCTAATTTTGGGAGATTTAATTTTTTACGTCTATCAGACATCTATATTTACGGGATAAAGCTCAGATCCCTATTCGAATCTTAGATAGATTTAAAAAGGAACATGAGCTTTATCCAAAGACCCGTCAAAATCAATTCAACTGTTTCGAAGATTACCCGCTACAGTCAAATTGCTGTCAAATTACAAAGTTCAAAAAGCGCAAAAGCGAATTATCAGATAAGATACTTTGTTTATTTGTATGGAAGTATGGTTAGATAGTGGAAGGATGTAGGAGACGAGGAAACTACTATGACTCACTATAACAATCAAATTGGTACTGTTTTATCAGAAGGTGATATCAGGGGCTCTGACATTAGACAGCCGGCATGAGTAGAATTATTACTATTAAAGAAGCTAATTGTGGTCTAAGGATCGTCATATGGCTTTCGTACCCTCTGCATACCCTGCAAGGAATTTGGTGTTAAAGTATAGACATATTAAATGCATAACACATAATATAGATTAGTCGGTATTTGCCATCATTATATCATCTTATCAGTAATCAATATCACAGTGTGTGGTAGCAAAACATACACCTGCAAAACGGCTACCAGTTCATGTTTTGTACCATGTTCTTTACCTAAAAAAAGTTTTTTTTATTTGTTTAACATAATTCTTAATAATAGTGATAAGACCGCACTTTACAAGCCTCGCAGGATTTGCCAGTCGATAGCTAACATACAGTGTTTTAAATATTTTTACATCTAAAGATTTTGTGTTGGTCGTACATATTTTTGTTTGGGTTTAACATATTTATTATTTACGCGAAAATAGCAGGACGTAGGAAACGGGGAAGGCCAAGACTTACCTACCATGACCAAATTGATCGTGTTTTATCAGAAGGCGATGTTAGGAGCCCTAGAAACCGGAGTACGTGCACGAGAAGACCAATGAACGAGTGAGGTGTGTAAGAATCGAGTGTGGCGCTCGGCACCCTCTGGCTACCCCGCAAGGGATTTGGCGTTAAGTTGTAGATACATATTTATTTTTGAAAACAAAATACATTTCACTTACATGAGAAACACTAAGTATCAAATATATTTCATAATCGTGGAACGTGATACGGAGCGGCAACTATTATATAACTTACATTATTATACATTACTAACATATTGCTAATAATTTCCTACTAATATAAACTATTATATATTTGCGCTATTGTTTCATTTATGTAACACGAAATATGATAGAGACGTATTTGATAGATTTCAATGATCTTCGGTCTCTGTGACTCGGTCTTGTTTTAAGATTAGATTACATTTCTACCATATTTTTTTTCATAACGTCCGGAGGCATATAAACACAAGCATAGATATAAAGTGGTTGCATATGAACGCTTGCAATACAGGAAGTATTTTTCGTGCGTTGCCACCCCTGCTGCAATACACAGCAACTCCTCAGAGCTTACTCTTGTAACTAACATGAAACAAATTTGGTCGCAATGGTACTTATGTATTAATAAAATTTTGGGGTGAGTGGCTCAATATTATGTTTAGTGCTAGAGCCAAATGCACGTCGTGCTCCTTGTCGCTTAACTTATAGAGACGCAGAGGTAATTTTTAGATACGAATATTTTTATAGTAGTATTCCCGTTTATCGTTTTTATTTTATCATTTTAAATCTAGTTCTTTTTGAAGATTTCGTATGCGACTGTTATCATTTAGATACTTAGGATAATTTGGAACTCCCAGATTGAGAAATTATGCGTCAAATATTTTAATTTGCGTGTAAGCTCATCGTACACGTTAATGGAGATAGTCTTCAGCTAATACGATATAGACATGGAGCTATACCAACTGAACAGAAGAAGATATACTGCAGTCACTTTTGGTACTTAGTACCAGTGTGGATCTTCTGATTTAATTCAGAGACAGGCTGAGAGCGTGGTTGACGATCTCAAGCTTACATGTGGCTTTGAACTCCTAAATCTAACGACAGGACGAATGAACTCCCTGCTGAAGTTATCAGAGAAGAAAAATATCAATGAAGAGGTATTATAGGGTCGATTACGCGTTGATACCCCTGGTATAACCATGCCTTATCATCAGGCAGGCCGTACAATTATTTGCACCTTAGTGGTATGAAAAACGGTCGGGTACTTACAATGTGGAATGGTGGTGTCTGTGGTCGTGCCGCAGCCGCGGGCCCCCCGGCGCGCCCAGCCGCTCCATGCCCGCGCACCCCGGCACTTGAACTGAGAGCATCTGCAAATCACAACACACTACTCTCATTTATGTGGTCCTCTCTGGTCTTAACACTACACACAACTGAGGAGGGGCATAACAGACGGAAGGTTTAAGAAGCCTAAAAACTGACTTCATAATTTTATTTGACTTGCATGAAACCAATCGAACGCTAGCAGCTTCCCAGTAAAAAAAAATTTATAAAAACGGGTTCATAATTGGTAAAAATACTAAAATAAAGTATCATAAAAACCGAGTTGAGTGCATGTTGGCTCACGCACAATTGGGGGGCACACTTCCACTACTTGGCCGTACAAAATAGAAACTAGGAAGCAAAACGCTTAGCGCAGACAGGTGCAATGTCAATATTCTATTGACATTGCATATAGAAAATACATTTTATAAGTTCGTCGACTATTACTGTAAAGCCTGCTGAGACGTGATAGTTTTTCTTGATTACTATATGGATAACTACCATGTTTTTTTACATTGCCAAATACAACAGTTTCGCTGGCATTGTCTAATAAAATTTACACTTTTAATACAAATATCTCGCAAACGGATCACTATATCGATAATAGATCTTCCCACACCCTAAATGTTTTTTTAAAAAAACCTATGTAACTACACCCATAGGGTGGGCGTGAATGAAAAAAAATTATCCCCATACGTGTAAGGGAGGTAGATACTACAAAAATTTTTTTTTTCAAGATTTTATTTTACAGCTTTGTCAGCATAGTCAATATGTATATACATGCCAAACTACAGCTTTCTAGTATCAAACGTCTCAGAACTAGACCGCGGAAAGATGGACGGACAGACAGATGGACATGGCGAAATTATAAGGGTTCCTAATAAGGGTTATTACGGAACCCTAAAAGAGTAGGTTAACTTATATTTTTTTATTGTAAAGTGACCATGCTCAATTTTGAATTCAGAAATACCACGTCATCTTTGGGTAGATCTAGGGAAACATGAAAAATACAACAAGTCTGTGGATAGATTGAATTATTTCGAGTGACTCAGACAACTTGGCTATTTTAAGATGACAGTCGTTAATCCACAACTAAAACCATGTCAGTGGGCTGCAGGCGTAGTGAAAACACTGGTCACCGGGATTCTGATTTCTACAATGGATACCAAGGGGCTAGTTACTGATTTCGTAAGCCAGATTCTCAGTGTAAAAGCTGGGCTAATAGATTGCTCTAAATGGTGCTTAACTTACACCCTTTTAGGTTTAAAAGGGAAGTACTCAAAAAGCATGACAGGAGAACAGTTTTTCATCTTAATATTTTCTAATACAGATATTTAGTTAACGAAACACTGTCCAATCGGTTGGAAAAATATGAAATAACAAAATCTACCAACTGACTCGGCTGATTCGGCGATCAATACGTGTAATGTGAAATGCTGAACAATTGCAGTTGTCTAAAGAATAAATAACCTAACGTAAGAATAAGAAAAGTCTACTGAAACCATTTCGAGTTTTGAAAAAGCTATCACCTGCAGCCATGCAATTCTCTAAGCGACTCGTAGTGGCTGTGTGCGTCGCTGTGATCACAGATACCACAGCTTTGACATCGTCTACTGCGATCACGGCTTTTTATTTGGTATTCTATAAGGCTGTAAGCATACGCGAGGCTGTTTGCCTTGTAGAATTCCAATGCCAAACGCAGCTTTGCGGCGCTAGTGTCGCACAACCATGAAAAGCGACACTAAGGAATTGCAATTTGTGTTCAAGGCTATAACAGCCTATGTTTCCGAGGATGTAAGGATGTTTGCTCTTACAGAATTGCATGGCAGAACATACAGTTATTTTTCCTTTAATACTCGAAATTTCAAGAAGAGTTTCTGAAAAACTGTACACGCTACATCACTGAAGTTATGTGTGACTACCGTCGTCTTTTTTTTTTTTGTATGCACTATACAATAAAATAAATAATCATCAAATCAGTCCACATATATAGCGCACATAAAAAAGCAGTCAAATTCAAGTCATTAAAAAGTGTGTATTTCAGCTCAGGTCCGCTCCGCTCCTCTCTCGCCTTAATGGAGCGTCAACCTAAGGGCGGATGCCGACTGATGGAGGAGTCTAAGCGAAACGTAGAAGTGGTATATAATATTTATATTGAACTCTATATCTACAGCATAATACGCATTTTACTATCGAAATAAAAAATACGCACGTAGCATTTATTTGTGATGCGTGTGTCAACTTTTGTTTCGATGGAAATCTACGCATTAGTGCATAATGGTCGGTATGCTATATATAAAAACATATATCGTTAGTTCGCTTCGATTTTGCATCAGTGAAAATTGAGGCTACGGATGGATTGCTTGGCGATGACGATCAATGCAATTGTGAAGTGAAGCAAACGAGGTTTTCTTAGCGGTGGACATGGCACAGAGACTGTCTTGGTGGAGTTGAATGATAATTGTTTTTCTTTTACACCACTCGCAGCACACAAGCAAAAGGTTATGTTATTACATTAAGTAGATTTGATGTTCCGCATTATTTTCTAATTGCAATGAATTGAATTGGAACCTAATTAATTGCAAATAGCGGACATCCTGACTTTAAATGATATTTCAGGTCCGATATAGATTATTTTCGGGTAAGCAAACTTTTTATAATCTTTATATATTTAATTCTTCTGTACATGTGTGACACTGAACTACTAACGGATTTTATTTGATTTTTTTTGTGTGTGAGTGGGTCGCTGTATGGTTCATGATTGGAATGTAGGTAGGTGGCGCTGCAATCGGGTTCTAGATAATTAGATTGTGGGTTTACTCTAGGATTTATTTTTGGGCAAGATGTCTGTAATTTTTAAATGAATTTTGTGCCAGTTGTTGCGGTTAAATAAAACTCAAATTATATTTTATTACTTAATCTTACAACATTTTCGTGGAATACTTTATACCTACATAAGGTACCTATATGTGACAGACTATCAACATTAGAGTCAAAGCACTTACTTCTCGTGCACGTGGTGTACCCTGATAATGAACAAAAGAGGTTCTAGCGAAAGAGAGATAGGGCGCATCGAAGTAACCTGACTGGGTAAGTAAAAGGATGGTTGCTGTGTTCCTGCGTTTGAGTGACGTCACCAGTTTCGACATCAGTGGGCGTATTCCCAGTGTTTCAGAAAGTAATGAAACAAATGTCTATCAAAATGTATGGAATCAGACTTAAAACTTTTTGTATCCATTTTTCAGGTTTCAGAGGCTCACATTGCCTCTGAAACCCAAATTTGAAATGGACATTGGTGTCCTTGCGTAATCGATACTCCTTTATTGTTCATACGTTCACAGGCTTGGCGATGGTAAACTAAAAATAAATAGCTTAAAAACTAAAAAAATATAATGAATAATAGCTGAACTAATAAAATCACTGTAAAATTATCTTTTTAAGAGTACTACTGTTTATATTTTTACTGTTTATTTAGTACTATGTTTTCAATATCGTCAAATAAGGCTCGAAATACCCACATTAATTTTAACGGTATTATTAAGTATACCTACTTACTATATTGGGTGTAAGCCGGGAAGCAACCCCGAAAATCCTATTACTAGCGCCAAACGATAAGTAGGCTCAAGAAAATTCGTCCTACAGCCTTGTGCTATTTAGCATAAAAATATTGTAAGACTGGCGGAAAAATAACAATGTAAGGTATGGTTTTTCTTTAGTCACGGGTGTTAACCCCGGTCTTTTGATAGGCGTGTGCGGGGATATGGATCTTATGGAACTTACAGAATCACTTTGTTGTACAACTGATTAATTCTCAAGAGATTACGATTCAAAATCTATTGATATTTGAAACTGAATTCGTATTACGATTCGAATTTGATATTACGATATCAAAATTTACGAACGAATTTCGTAAATTTTGACAGGCAGCAAGGTCTCATAGACAAGTCTAGTCTAAATTAAAAATGTCATTTTGTAGTCTATTTTTTTAGAAATGTATTTACAAAGCGTAAGTATGGATAAGTCATATTAAAATAGGTACATATTCTTAGTAAGTTGTTGCTCAATGGCAACTAAACTTTATTGCCTGTAATAAAAAAAAAATACGTTTTTATGTATATATACGTATTTTGTTTTATACCACTAAGAAGGCAAACGTATGGTGATATTTTGAACTGATGTTTTGATTTTGCCAAAATTTGGTGGGTAGGAATATTTTACGTCGCCCGAGTACAACTCCCACTAGATCCGCGTTTTCACATACAATCGATATAATGATGGCCGCGTAGCACTTAACGAAAAAGGCGTAAGGAATTCTGTACTGTAGCCAAATGACAACTCGTTATTTCCCGTTACTGATAAAAAATCAGTCCATAAAATTTGGCAAGGACATTTACCATATCTGTATATTTACTATGCAGATATGGGCATTTTCATGGAGCCTACTTTTATTATTCTAAATGAATTTCTCGTTACAATTCCTGATTATTATTATATATATTATAAAATGAGTTAGACTGTACCTAATATCATAAAAATCCACTACAATGAAGTCATGTCTTTACCAAATATATACAATAATGGATTCACAAATAAACTGTTACATAACTGTTATCTCGAAAATTACTGTAATTTTTTTTTTATACAATGTTAGGTATGCTCCTAGCATTGTATAAGAAAAATTATCGCTTAAAATATAGCATATACCATAGCTTATGAATGCCTGCAATACCTTAAGTATCACTCGCGCGATGCCATCTCTGTTCCTAACACAACAAGGAGCTTACTGTTGACTGCACTCACACAGGAACACAACAATCATCAGGGAGTTGTTAGTTAGTTGCAATTTTCTGTAAGGTGGAGGTACTTTTTAAGGGAGGTAGATGATTTTAAGAGACGTAGAGGAGGATTTTAAGAGAGGTAGGGCGCATCAAAGCAGCTCATCTGGGGAAGTACCTCCACCTCACAGAAAACCGCAGCCAAATAACAACTTCCTGAAGGGTTGTTGTGTTTCTCTGTGTGAGCGATGTCACACATGTTAACAGCAGACGTGGCATCGCTCGACTGATAGTTAACATAGCATTCATAGGCGACGGTAACCACTTTACATCAAGTGGACCGTATGCTTGTATACCTCCCGACGTTGTATAAAAAAAATACTTCTCCAGATTGGCTCTTTTGATATGTCTCTCTTAAAAACAACCATACCCAGATGAATCATCCTTCATGGAATCGAACCAACCCACGAGTGTTGATGTCAAAGTAGCATTATTAATCACTGTGGCACCAAGATAGTCAAAATAATATATTTTCATTTCGTATAGAATATGTATATATATCATATTTTATAGAATAATCCTGAATAAACTACTTCTATAAATAATTAAGCATAGTTTCAATCTGTTTGCTGGTATGGAAACTATCGTGAGACAGATAAGCACAGGACAAAGAGGCTCTAAAGTTTACAGTTTAAAAATAGTTGATGTTTTAATCAATTAAATATAGAACAAGTGAACTTTCAACTGTGGATATATTTTATGATATTACTTAACTCCGGATGGCTAAATTCACCCTTCCTCTTTTATTATTTATCTATCTGACAGGTATATGTTCAAATTTGTAATGATTATTTTATACTAAGTTTGGAGACAAAAAATTGGTTGCCTATGGACGCTGTCAACATTAAGTATTTACTTGTGAAGGAGAAAAAAATTCACTTATATGTGAGATATATATAGCCTTTATAATATTATTTTATGACTATATTTAACATATCTGTACGCCAGATCTGAAGGAACCATCCTATTACTAACTTACACATTGTTTTCTACATATCATAAGTATGTTGTACATGTAAAATTTTCATATTAATATAATATTGGTTCAGAACATTTGAGGTGTTGGTAAATCCTAAATTACTGATACATTAATAATAAAATAAACATATAGATTGTTTGGTAAGTTTGTGGATGCTGTACCATGATGATAACTGCCCGCTGATACTGTGCCGCAGCCAAAAAATAATGTATCTGGTTATGTAATGTGTCATTACATAACCATCATCATTTTGACCCAGTGCTCTGCATAAAATAGCTCTAGCAATGAAATCTCTAGAAAAGACACCTATATATATAAACATACAAATCAAAACCTTATTTTTAGGTACCCAAAATATTGATGTATTTCGGATATCTAAAATTGGACATGTATTTTAGATATACATGAATTTCACTTTCACAAAAGTCACTTTCAAAGTACTTAAAGTCTATCTAAGTATATATCATATCTTAAAGACATCCTTCAAAAAATTTAAAACATTAATATGTGTATTGTTATCATTATCAATGTATGCATATTGTTGTTGTGTGAATATTGACGATTTCAAACATCCATGTTTTTAAGAATGATCTTGTACTGGACATAAATAATCTGATTATGTATGTTGTTACTATTTAAAACATTTTGCTGCGTTGTTTTATCAGAGTTAAATGTGTGGCTAAAATTCTAGTAATAAATATCTATAAAAAACCTATAAACAATATTTCATATTTTTTATGTCATTTGAAATGCTATTTCATATTTCCCTATGATTCAACATTAAGTTGTATGTATAAATTTTACTTCAATTGATGAAGCTTATTCTGTTTACTAAACACAGTACCCAATTTTTTTTAGTTTCTTACAATTAAATACGAGGTATCCATTCGAGTACAAATTTTATGAGGCATATTGTCGATGAAGTGCCTCCTGACATTTTTGTTTAATTGAGTTTTTAATACTATAGGCTTAAAGTAGTTTACAGTTAATTTAATAGGCATTTCCATGAACTATATAAAGCCTTTCTGGCAATGATTGATGATTATGTGTAATTCCTACCGATGCAAATTCCAACTAAAAGCCTATTGTATTAAAAAACTCAATTTAATCAAAAATGTCAGTAAGGAGTATTGGCACTTCATCGACGATATAGCAACGATTAAGTTTATTGGTGACTAACTGACTGAAGTGATACTACTATAGATGCAAGTTACAGGTTTTGTTTTTTATTAGAATGTAGTTAACGTTTTTGAAAATTAACATAAAATGGTACCTGTGTGTCATATGGCCAGCCCTAGTAAATTATGCAAAGTAAACAAACATGGTCTCGCAAGGCTATTTTAATGTCAGATATTAGAGAAGTTATTCCAATTGATCCAGTTGAAATGCAAATATTCTTGATATAGATTAATTTCAAAGTATATGTTAATGTCTAAATAGGTAGGGTGGATCAAAGCAGCCAATTAATGTAATCGATGTGATGATGAGCCCACTCCCCGTAAGATCACCAACCAAATAACAACTCCTTAGAAGGTTGTTATAAAACTGCAAGTGAGTGAGTTTACCAGTAAGCTGCAAAGGAGTTGTTGTCCTTGTATAGTATGTGTTTATAAGTAACATTGGGTTTGTCTGTTCATTCATCTCCTGACATTGCGTGAAAATAATGTTATATGAAATTTACCCTAGGTGAAAGCTGTAGGTAACAATTAAATAAATTTACTTGTAAGTAAAACAGGCACTGTACTGGTATTCATAATCTAAATATAGATTCAATGTAGGCAAAGGTTTGTTAAAAATGATAATTTTTAAATCTTTCTTTAAACCAAGTTGTGCAAACATTGTAAAGCAAATATTGCATATCAAGCATATGCCAATTGTTACTACATTAGAGCTTACATATAAAATAATTGCCAATGTCACGACATCAATTGAATTTATCAGTAACAATAATAGAAACTACATATATATGTACAGCTCAAATTGGCTTTGAAACTGGAAAATTAGTGTGCAGGACAATATTCCCATGAGATACCAAGGTATGTGTCAGCATGTTGGTAACTTCTACGTCATATTGAAAATAATACCAGATTCATGTCTCATAAAATGTCATTAATCATAAGATAAAAAAGATTAGTGTGTATATTAAGACTCTAAACAGAGGCGGCTCATCTCCTCTTCTGTTTGACAACTAAAGGGCAATTTTGAAATTTAATATAAGCATAAGTATTAATTTTTTGTGAAAAATATAGCATTTATATTGCCAGCATCATAAAGTTTCCTCATTTTAATTAATAAAAATGGTAATTTTCTTCATCCAAATTTAGGTACTTGAAACTAGTATTGACAAGGATTTACATAACTATGCTTGACAACAAATACACTTTAAAATCACATAAAGCAATTTTGTATTTATGTAAATAAAGATTTTATTGTTGTTTATAATGTTTCAGTATGAACAGACTACTTTGAGCATCGGCATAATTTTTAATAAGTTCTAATATATCTAATCAATAATAACGTCAAATATTATGTGCCCTAAAGATACCTTCAACATTTTTGATGAACACATTCAGCGAAATTATGAACATGTTATCGAATCAAGTCGAGTTGGCATGTCATGACTATGATATGGCGAGAGGTGATTACGGAACTGTCTGTCATGAAAATTTATTTAAATTCACACAAACAACGTCTGGGTGTGACGTAGCTATCGGCGCGCCTCTTATCACTTGGCACGCTCCCGCCGTCTCGCGGCTGGCCCAGCGCCGCGGGCCTCACTCGCCTCCTTCACAACGCATTTCTTACCGACATACATTTCATTTTGCATTGTTTTAAATTCATTTCTACACAAACCATTTACGTTGTTGCACTGTGCTCTAGATTGCTAGTCATATTGTCAGACTGTTTTCTTGACATTGGCACTGTTACACGTATATATAGAATCATAAAATATGTAATTTTGGTTTCTACTTACTATTTGTAACAGTGTCGTCAACAATTTTTGTATGTTTTCCAACTATAGATGACAGATAGTGATGTGCTTGTTTCGATGGATCCGATGCGATGATACACCAATCGAGTCACTGGTAGAAGAATCGATCACTTGATCACGTATGGCATAATATTATCAATTTACACTGTCATTCGCAAATTTCTATTCAAGCTTATAATATTTCAAACAAAACAATCACAGAGCACTAAACGGAGATTACAACACCCGTAAAGCGTATTTACAATTATCTAGGTATCATTCACTAATAAATAAAAATATGATTTCCAATGTAACAACACTATAAAAATAAATTATTTGTAAAATAAAGATAACATAGAAATTTCACTATCGCGTACTTTGTGATAGAGTTTCTTAACTCTTTTCATATTGGCAGGAAAACGCCTGCCATGGAGCGAGTCTTGTTGTTCAATGACGCGGACGCGGCGCGGTGTTCGCAGTCGCGTAGCGGGGAGAACGGGCGGCGGGCGGGCGGTGCACCGGCTGCCCCGATATCGCCGCACACTACAATGTTTGTGAGCATGATGAGTATCGTCGTACTCGCAAACACACAAAGAATCTGTCTAGACGTATATGTGTGCTCAATCGGTACTTCAAGCCGAGGGTACGATGATACAATGTGTGTGACTGTGTATTGGATGATAGTGAGCGTATCGCATGTATACATACATGCATATGCCGTGACACACATGTGAGTGAAGCTCGATTGCTGCCTGCCACCGTTGCCGGTGTTATGTATGCGCACCTATAATTGTAATAGTGAGCGATGACGCGTTTGTCGGCTCGCGAGACGAGACGGTTGGCATTGCTCAATGATCGAGTTGTAGCCGTAGTTGTACGTAACCAGCCAGAGTAACCACTAATCAGTTCCCACGACCACGACTATTTCTATCTAATATTATCTCAGACAAAATTTTTGTCTCATCCTATTAACTATATATGCCAGGTAATTAATTCAGATATGTCAGCATTAAAGGGAACCCTATACAGACGTTCAGTATACCTACTAGGATAAATTGGTTCCACGATCTCCAATACTTACTTCCAACACAAGTTAAAAACTGCATACAAAGGTATAAGCTAGACGTTCAGTGTATATTATGTGGTCAACGATAACAATATTTATTGTGGCATGACAACCTTTATTGGTGGATTACAGACCTCTAGATATCTATCTTCAACATTTGTCATGTGGGGTATTTCAGCATTTTATTTATACACAGAGATAAAATACGTAGTTTAAATGAAAAGCGGAACTAACTTCTTTGAAATGCATATGTCTCGCCTATTCAAATTCATAATGACGTCGACCTAGATGAAGTACACAAGTTTAAATTATAATTTTATTTAAATCTTTATTTCACAATTTCTTAGTTATTTTTTACTTAATTTACATGGATTATTATTGCAGACGGGCTACTAATAAACGAATAATTGAATTCAGATCATAGAGAAAACGAGTATGTTAAGAAAAACGACAACGTATTGATTTTATATAACTTCTCAATTAAATAGACCGTACAGAGAACCTATATAAATATCACAATATTAGCCATAGGTACGTGCAAATCGCAGTAATTACCCAACGCGTAGAGATCGCCAAATAATACCAAATCTGTCATACACATACCATTCATACAAATGTTCACATTCATAACCTCGTTAGAGTGTTTGATGCTTTTCTCGAAGGTATACTGATCCACTTTGTATACAATAAAGCTTTGTAAATATTTTTTACTGTGAACATGAACATACTCACTGGTTTGCTTTAATGTCTGTCACTGTGCTTAAACATTGCACGATATATATGCTGCATGGATGAGTTTGAGATATTTAAATAATCATAAATCTATAATTAGTCTATGACCCATATAAACAGAAAAAAAGCTGTCAAGTGCGAGTCCGACTCGCGCACCGAGGGTTCCGTAAAAAAATATTTTCGCAAATATTTTATTTTGTGATGTAATTATAAATTTACGGTTTTCAGATTTTGTCCTTTACTTGTGCTACATGACATTGTTTCTTACCAAATTTCATGATTCTAGGTCAACGGGAAGTACCCTATATGTTTTGATTCCATTGAGTCTCGAAATATGCGCATAATCGAGGCAAACGGCCGTGTCTTTTGATTGCGCTGACTTAGAAGTTTGATTTTTTCGCTGCTCGAAGGGATTGCAGACGTGAGTAATTGACATTAGTTTCAGATTGAGAGCTCTACCTCTCCCTGGCAAAAAGGGTATTGACAGCGGACAGACAGACGGACAACAAAGTGATACTATAAGGATTCGGTTTTTCCTTTTGTGGTACGAAACCCTAAAAATGTCCAACAATTGTAAAATTAACTTGTTTTAGAACATACCTACGTCTTAGATGGTTGTCGTTACTATGGTTCGTATGTATATAGTATCGGATGTATGGTTACACACAAATGGGCCAAATAAGTGGCAATCAGTTTAACAAAACTTAGTAGTAAACTAACCCATTGAATACAATGATTGATAGAAGATCCAAAATTGACGTTTCCCGAATCTCTCTATTAATACTCTATATTAATAGTCTATTGCCTGTTAGTAATGTAAAATCTAAATTTACCTTTTTCTGACCTTTGTTGTCATAATGCTTGAAACATTATTAAATGTCTGATTTATTTTTAAGAGCGAAAATAGGTCTTCTAATTTTAAAACATGTAAACTAATATCGATCTAAAAGTGATAAACCATTCATTTGGCCCACTATGCTATATAAATCGTCTCATCCTGTACCTACCCAAGGCGTGCAATTTAGATTCAAAAGGTAAAAAACATCAGTGCCCTATATACATTACACATTCCATGATTCAATAGCCAAAGACATGGAATATCAGAACAAAGACCTAAAATATTAAAAGAACTAGGTGTGTAGAAACTTATCAAAAATGGAAAACAGTACCAAACCGGGCAAGTAATTTATAGTAAACTGAAAACCAATGAACTGAAGATGCTAAATCAACATCATAATTTTCAGAAATTTAATATTACTTATTTGTTATGACTATTCGACGGGTTCGATCCCTGGTGTTATAAAAAGGGTTAAATACTAAAATTAATGATGTCTTATTTAAAATTAAATGTATTTAATTATATTTCGTCTAAATGGTACAGTACAGTGCCTTGACTTGACTGACTACAGACTTGGGCTTCTAATTGTATGACAGATCCTTAACACGCCAAAATCTGTGACTGATTTCTATTTCTTTAAATATTTTAAGATGTTACATATTTGTATCTTCGTCGTTTTTAGTTCTAATAAAAATATTTTATTTTTAAATTGCCGTAACGATAATAGGTTCGTTGCAGAGTACTTATGAGTTAATGTAAAAAACACAAGGTATCGATTCCTAACGTAAATCGATTTTCTTATTTGTTAATTTCTTCCATCACTTTTGAAAACTGTCAGAGAGGGGAACGGGGTTGTTTTCTTCTCTTCCCGCCCCGCGCTTTTAACGAATAATTATTGCTGTTATTGAAAATTTGATTTATGGAACAATTTTAATAGTATTTTGTAACATAAATGCTAGTGAACTGATACAGTAACGAGAAAACTACAATATTACATTTTTATGCACATTTTGAAAAACGTGAAAGAGTAAGAGTACCTACCTACTTTTTTTTTTGGTCCTTTTTATCCCCGAGGGGAAAGGCAAAGGGATCTAGCCCATACAGCCAAGTCATCAGTTTAGAACCATTTGAAAATCTTAATTCTATCTTCCAGCTTCAGAAACTGTGCTGAAAAAATACTTGGGAAGGGTACCTCGACCTAATCAACCCAGTTTAAATACCACCCGTAAAACGATAGTGATTTTTACAAGGTTTTCTTGATGAACTTATTCACGTCTTCCAAAAAGTGCATAAACGTGTTATATTTGAGTTTTTTCATTACTGTATAACTTCACTAGCACTTATGTTACAAAATACTATCGAAATTGTCACATAAAACTAATTATATACTGAATTGTAAAAATTTCAAGTAAAACAACAATGTCACTCGTCAAAAGCGCGGGAAGAAGTCTTAAGAGTACCTACTTGAAGAGAGTCTTGTCACTATCGTTTTAGGGGTGGTATTTAAACTTAAGGATTGAATTTATGGGCTAAACCCTTTAGCGTTTTCCCAGGCGGATAAAGAGAATAGAAAAAAGGGGAAAGTGAAGAGGGGTCAAAGAGAATGTAAAGTCTATTTGTAGGTACATTTATTAAAAAAAAAATAGTTATCAAGTTGCTGCCTGCAGTTTCGCATGCGTAGAATTAGTCTTTAACTTTTATGCAAGAACCATAGCTATAAAAATCATTAGCTCTCACTTCATTAACTCCCGAATCGTGAAAGAATTATCGGAGTCAGATCTGTAGTTTCAGATACCTATAACTAAACTTTATTAATTTAGAATATTGTTTTTTTGTACTGCTAAGGTGGTAACTGAGTGTACGGCCTGCCTGATTGTAAGCAATGACTAAGTCTATGGACGTTTGCAACATCAAGGATGTCACTCGTGCATTGCCGATTCTGTCTGGTAAAAAGGTACTTATATGACAGTGGGTAGCTTATATTACCAATGGTATTAACTAGTAACTAATGTGTTAATACGTGTAAGATGGGACTAGCATAGACTAATCTTTGTTACGTAAGTAGCAGTTATTGTTCTCTCTCATTAATATCATCAACTCTCAAGTTGTGGAATGAACTACCAGCCGATGCCTTCCCAAGGGACTACATATAGGGTTCTTTAATAAAGGCGTTTTTTACAGGGTCGGCAACGCATGAGTGACACCTGAGGTGTTGCAAATGTCCGCAGGCTACGGCTACGGTGGCTACGATGACTGCTTACCATCAGGCAGACCGTACGCTTGTCTCCCAACTTAGTGGTTTAAACAAAAAGTATTTTGAGTACCTACACAAATTACTTTTTTTACGCATGAAATAATTTAAATGCATTTAGTACTAGGAAAATGATTTTCCAAATAACATAATAAATTAAAAGCAATGAAAAGGAATAATTTTCTTTAGAGAATTACTCTATTTAATTTAACTACTCTATTAAATTAAACTAGAAGATACATGGGTGTATAGCTTGATCTGTCGGTGTCTACTTCATTAGGACCTACGATTATCAACCACATTAGTTTTAAATGCACTTTATTTTAAAGCCCCGCCTCTTCAAATATCATTTATAGTGATAATATGATGATATATTTGTAATTCTTTAACAATTACTAAAAATTTACCATGCAGTCATGTTATGGAGAACAATTTTGTGTATTTCGGGCCCTTTTCATGTCTCTTAGGATATTCATCAATTTAATAGAAACCCTTTTCATAAATCGTATTTTTGATGTGACTTTTGAAGAGGTTATCGGAAAGACCAGGACTGTTTTAGTCACCATATTTCAGAATTGAATACAATTTATAACAAACATACTAGTCCCAGTAAGCCGATGATGTATCGACAACTTATTCCTGCCTCCAACATGTTTCCGAACTTTGAAAACGACATTAGAAATTTTCTTACCTCGAATTCATCGGTGTACATACCTACACACAGCGACGTATCAAAAGGTAGACACCTTATACATCAACATTATTGTATTTAAAAACGTTATTTATTATGACACTTTGCTCTGACAAAGAGACAAATGATATACCTGTCGTTAGAAAGAGATGAATATATATCTTAAGACATTTATGCTTTGTGGCGAAGTACGTATAGCCGCGACGCGGGAGCGCGCCCAACTCAATGCGAGGGCAATTACCTTACTTTGGTATTGCCATTCTAGAGCGTGTACGACGTATCTATAACTATAAAAACCTTTTAGCCTACATAGTATAATATCATCAAAATAACGTTCACTGGAAATGCTCAATTGTTTGTAAGTGCATAAAATTCTCATGTAGTTGATAATCGTAGGCGTTAATGAAGTTCATATCAAACGTACGAAAGCCACACATGTGATAGAAGACATTTGAAGATCAATTTGTGAATACGAAATGTTATTTTTTATTGCTTTTTACACAATTGCAATTTTATTACTGGCAGAAGTAAATTTTTGATGTCTAGAGGTAACTGTAACTCTGCGGACCAGAACGCTTAGGACAAACATTTGATTAGTAGTAGCATTCGTAAACTACTCCGTAACGTAACTACTGGTGTATATTTTATGAGCTCTTCTTTAAGACACAATCTAGCTCACGCCACCTGCGATGTTGTAAGTATTTAGAAGTTATAACGAAATCTTCTCTTTTTCTTAGCGGTATACGTCATACGTCTTTCGAAATATAACTTCTTGTACGTGCAGTAAAACTCCATTTCACTTCTCTCAATTCTATTCCAAATCGTTTTCGGTTCAAGCTGTACGTCTCTGGAACGCTCTACCACTTAATATTCGTTTTGCTCAAACACTTTCCTCTTTTAAATCTCTTGTCAAAGAACACTACCTTTCCTGTAACTCTATTTGATCGTTCTCTTTCTCTTTCTTGATCATCACTGAGTCTATGACATTATTATAACTACAATAACTTTTAATGCATATCAAAATTTTGTTTTAATTCGCACCACCTACCTGTATTATTACAAGATAATAGTTTTCTCTTATCTTAAGGTTGTCTGGAAGAGATTGCTTAGCGATAAGACCGCCTATTGTACTATAGTTTCTAAGTATATTTTGTTTACAATTTTAGTTTGGTGCAATAAAGAATATTTGTATTGTACTGTATTGTACAGTATTGTATTGTGCAGTATCCCTCTTGATGTTTTCGTCACCGCCGAGCTAGTGATAATTTCAAACGTGTACATAAATTCGAAGACAGAATTTAGTGGTGCATGCCAGGATTCGGACTGAGTACCAGTTGGTCAATAGGGCGGTTTTTTATCCACTGGACTGTCACTGCTCCTTGGAAGTTATAGTGAAATGAACCCTGAAAACATTACACTCCTTTCTTTGGCAGCCGAGTAAATATAGGATACAATGCTGTAAACACTCACGAGCGGCATATTGAAACGTAAGTGGGGAAGGCCAGTCTAGGTCTGATACTTGTACGCTGCCTTCCTGGTATTCTACCTAATGTGGGATACGTTCTGTTGAAATGCACTGTTTGGTTTGATACTAACGGCTTCTTTTTAGAAACTTCTTATTACCGTTATGTCGTTTCCTAATTCATTGGGATTGGCTGGGTCCGCTATGACCAAGGATTTTTGGGGAAAATACGGATTTTTACAGTACAGTAACGAGCTTTGCGGAAAGAACAGAGGGGTCTCATCACCCTTAGACCGTGGAATGTGCTCCTTGAACGATTTTCAAAAAAAAGCGAGAAAGAGGTTTTTTATACAACGACGCGAGACATGCGCACATACGGCTCAGCTGATGTAAAGTGGATAAGGTAGTCTATGAACGCTTGCAACTTACATATTAGCGCTCGCGTGCTGCCACCCCTACTGATAACACAGCAATTCTATAGGAGTCTACTGGTAATCTCACTCGTTCGCAAGAACACAACAACTGTTATTTTGCTGTGGTTTTCTGTGACATAGAGGAGTACTTTCCCAGTCGGGCTGATTTCATACATACCATTTGGTACAATAGGCAGGCTTAATGCTCATTGTATTCTCTAACAGTCGACCTCTAGGAGTGCATAGAATCACGATGGCGGTTTTAAAACTAGCTTACAAATACACGAGACAATAAATATGAAATTACACATATATACTTATAATATATACATACAAATAATACAATACACACGCAAGTAATAAATAGACATAAATATGTCAACATGTATTAAAATAGGCATACTTAATGATGTGTATATGTATAAGTACACATCATGAAAATAGCTTTGCTTATTGCTTACGAAAAGATATTGTCGTACTTACTTTCTTTAATACAAATTTGTAAATGTTATTGGTTAGTTGAACTGTAGCCGCAAACTAATGTATATGTAAATGGTGAGGACTCACGGTGTTGTGTGCGATGTCAGCGTGCCAGCATCTGGGATAGTCAGTTGGACTGTGGCCGCAAAGTAATGTATATGTAAATGCTGAGGACTTACGGGGTTGACTGTGGTGTCAGCGTGCCAGTGTCTGGGAGGGTCAGGTGAACTGTGGCCATGAAGTAATGTATATGTAAATGATGAGGACTTACGGGGTTGGCTGCGGTGTCAGCGCGCCAGCGCGTCTAGGAGGGTCAGCTAAACTGTGGCTACAAACAAATGTATATGTAAATGGTGAGGACTTACGGGGTTGGGTGCGGTGTCAGCGCGCCAGCGTCTGGGAGGGTCAGTTGAACTGTGGCCACAAACAAATTTATATGTAAATGGTGAGGACTCACGGGGTTGGCTGTGGTGTCAGCGTGTAAGCGTTCGGGAGGGTCAGTTGAACGGTGGCCGCACACAAATGTATATGTAAATGGTGAGGACTCACGGGGTTGGCGGCGGCGGCTGCGGCGGCAGCGTGCCGGCGTCGTAGGTGCGGGCGGGCCAGTGCGCCGGCGGCCGCGCACAATAACACTGCTGCGCCCACGCATGCGCCCGCCCACCACCACTCTGAAAATGTACACCAGGCTCTATTATTTATTTGAAATTGCTACACGTATCTTTAGGCTATCTTTCAATATGATAGTTTAGACACCAGAAAAAATAATAATATCTTTATTATCTAACCTGCCGACGTTTTACTAAAGAACTAAAGCATGGGTTCTTCAAAAAAGACGTTAAGAATGTTACAAATGTCCATAAACTACGGTAACTGCTTACCATCAGGCAGGCAATTGGATCACTCGTGCAAAGCTGTACGGATCGCTAGTATACAATAATAAATTATATCGTTGTCAATGGCTTCATATCGGGTTCACGAAGTGCCGAAGTTGTTCGTCCCCAACTAAGTAAAAAAAGCATCAATACGTTGTTCTTCGACATTAAAGGTAAAAAGAATATACACTATAGCATTTATATTATTAACTAGCTGCTGCCCGCGGCTCCGCCCGCGTGGAGTTGAATAACGTAACCTATGTGTTAATCCAGATCATAATCTATCTACGTGCCAAATTTCATTCAAATCCGTTCAGCCGTTTAAGCGTGAAAGAGCAACAAACGTCCATCCATACATATAAACTTTCGCATTTATAATATTAGTAGGATGAGCTTATGATGTTGGTTGCAAACCTCTCTTGAAACGAACTTAAAAAAATGAACAACCTGCAATTATATATTAGTGGGCCTATGAATGTTGTACATAGGGTTTTTATTTTATTTTTTAGGCGTGGCGTTAAGGTATAGATAGATAGACTTTTTATTGTAGAATAGGGAAGTACCTATACACTTACCTAAAGAAACGTTGCTTGGAACAAAGTTAAGTTATTTTTCATAGGCTAAATAAATTACTGTTTACTAACTGAATATCGTACAGGATGGTCAGTTGACGAGAAGATTGGTGGGGCCGTTACCTAAGACTGAGGTTTTGGTGAAGATACAATTTTTTACATAGAGCGACTACCATCAAATCAGACCTTCAGAATCCAGAGGGAAAACCAGACCTTTCTTAGGTTAGGCCACAAGTCGAATTTCGAAATACAATTTCTGGGACATGACGGGTTTCTCACGATGTTTTCCTGAAATTAATGTCATATAAGATTTAATTGCGATCTAAAGTTTACATCAGAAAAAAACGTAGAATGCTTGCTGACGCGTAGAAGGCTGAACATTCTGTACGATGTTCAGTTCATATATAGTAATTTAGCCCGTGAAAATTAACTTAACCTTTTTCCTAAGAAACGTTTTTTAAGTCCGTTTCTTGAGAGGTTTGCAACAAACATCTTAAGCTCAAAACGACTGATTAATTTATAATCAGTCCTTTTGTCTAAGGATTTGGTATAAAAACTGATTATAATAAATCCTAAATGATTTTGCCCAATCCTTAGGCTTAGGTAGCGGACCCCACCAATCCTAAGGGATTAGGAAACGGATAAGGTTGGTAATAATTAAGAGTATATGTGTAACTACGCGTTCTTGCAGGTTATTAGTATACATCAAGCCCAGTCAAGACAGATCCAAGAATATGGTGCCGCGAATACAATCATGCAGTGAGCGTATTTATGTACTTACATACCTAGATGTTTGTGCATTATGCCGATTCTATTTTTGCAAGGGAGTTTGTTTGCGTGGTCGTGCTAATTTTAGCAAATCTTAATCGGAATATCTCGCTCAACAAGCTTACTGAAGTCGAAAGCGGGCACAGTCTACGAGGATTTCATTACTCCACATTGTTTATCTCCAACTTTCATAGTGTGGATTACTTATATTGTATGTATCTCCGTATAATAAAAGTGTCAGCTATGTAAACAGGTAGCATAAGCTTGATGTTAATAAGTAATAAACAAAAATATATGACTAGGGACGATTTTTATTTGACGGTAAGTACTTTTTGTGTATAGGTTATGCGACATTTTTACAAATTGTGTTTATTAGCAGGAGTCTAACGCTCGGTTTCATATGAATTTGGCGACGTTACGGCTGTATTCAACTTTGTTTACATGGTTTTTAAGCCTTTGTTTAATTGATTAAACTAGTGTCAGCGACAAATGAATTCAAAAGTTTATATATTTGTGACTAGCTGAAGCCCATGAGATGTGGGCTTTTAGTAGCCTTTATTTCTCTATTTCATAGACCTTTTTCATACAGCGCCATCTATTGACCTTTGCAGGAGGCAACATATATTTATTTTATTTTTATTACATATAAAATGCGTAGTTATTTAAAAAATAGGTATTCTATGAATGAAAATAATAAAAATAAAATTGCAAAGTCCCCCGAAGAAGAAAATTTCCCCCTAATTTTAATAGTTTTTCATTTTTTACGCAGGTACCCTAAATATTTACGGGATAAAAAGTACCCTATATGGTGCTCTGAACAGTCGTCTACCTACCAGTGAAAGTCCCGTCAAAATCGGTCCAGCCATTTCAGAGATTAGCCGGAACAAACAGACCGATAGACAAAAATTGTAAAAATATTCATTTTGGTATATGTACCGTGTATATATCCATATGCATTTAGTAAAAAGCGGCTATTTTAATATTACAAACAGACACTCCAATTTTATTTATCTGTATAGATTAATAAGTAATACAAATTTATATAATAGCCAATATATTATACTAATATCTAAATACATTATTCTGATGTTTAAAATCTTACGGATACCATATTATGTTATGACAGCGTCTGTTCGTTCGTTTGGATCGCTGGTAGAATATCGGATTTACAAAATTACTTTCATACATATTTAAATTTACAAATGCTACGAGACTGATTATGCCACAGCAATGTTTGATGTGGTTCTGAATCGCTTGTTATATTTAGAATAATAGTTAAAAACTTGGAAGCTCGAAAAAAACAGTAAAAGCTATAGTATGTTTCTCAGTTACTGAATAGTGAAATTTGATGATTTGTAACATAAGGAAATTCAACTATCCGTCACTATAACGAGTGAATACATATTTTCACATCAAAAGCTATATAATTAAATATCAAATTTATTAATTTAATCTATTAGTGATATGTAGGGAACCCATTGAGTATCAAAAACTAATAGACGTAACTGGGTGCCATGAATAAAGAGCAAACGGAACACTATTGCAGTCACTTTGTTGTTTGTCCGTCTTCCAGTGAACATACCACAGGCTTACGAGGTACTCGTAGACCTGCAATTTGGCCATGTTGTGTAGAATGTTAAAACCAAATATTACTAAATATTTTTTTTTTGTGTGGCGTCCTATAGATAAAAGGGATATTCAAGGAGATTACAAATATTTTTTTTATTCTCTTGTATCTTAGAAAAGAGTACCGCTGCCCCCTCGCCTGTCACTCTCCATTTTTTATTTTTTTTATTTTTGTTGTTATTATTGTATTTTAGACTATTATTGCTACGGAGTCTAACTAAACTGTATTTCATCAATCTATCTAAATTCACGCCAAATCTCTTGCAGGGTAGGCAGAGAAAACCTCACTCGCTTCTTTAGCATTCACCTCTCTTCTCTTCATATGCACGCCAGCCGGTTAGGCTCCTGATATCTATGAAATCTATCTATGAAATCGCAATATATCTATGAAAATCTTTTGTATGTCCATAAAAACATAGACTCATTTTGTAAAAAGAGTGATACTCATAGCATAAATACTAGATATAAGCATAATCTTGTGTTACATGCAAGCCGTCTCCACAAAATAAGTATTTCTTTTATGGGGCAATGTATACGGTTCTATAACAAACTTCCCAGCAATATAAGAGAATTGTCAATAAACAAATTTAAAACTACTATTAAAGCCAAATTGTGTAGCAGGGCATATTATAAAGTATCTGACTATATTAATGATAAAAATGCCTGGGAGTGAGTCGATCCAATTATAATGTAATTAATAAAATATGTAAATTTGTTTGGACACCAAAAGAGGGATGCCTGAGTTTTTTGGCAGTATTTTTATCAGTGCTCACCTAGTCATAAACTGTACGGTAGAGAAAAAAATTGTGACGATTCCAAACAAATGTAGCCATTTTTACGGAATAAAAAGATTTTGACTTTGACTTTGACTTTGATACCCTGATCTACTTTCGCGATCTGTTTCGTAATTATTTCTTCCTGCATTCTTTCTACATGTTCAAACCAACGGAGCTGAAAGAGAGTATCGGTTTCATCAATAATGTAGTTTATTTTTTATTGAACTATTATATATATATATATATGTAATCTTGAATGTTTTACGGTGGTATGAAAACCATCAAGTGCTAGTACGACTCGCACTCGGCTGGTTTCTACATTGTAACACGCTTTAGGACATGTTATCAGTATTTTTTGTTGAATAATGTGGTTGGAAAAATCAGATAAACATCGTATCTATACTCTGCATAACAAGCTACAAATTATGATATTCCACATTTCAGGATCTCAAAAAATAACCGATTGCTTTACAGGTTTGAGACGCATATTAATAGAAAAAATAAACATAAAGCATATGGATTCATTGAATTTTTAACATACAAAAATAAATTTAACACATTTGAATGAAATCCAACATGAAATACAAAGAAAAGGTATTTTAGAATGTTTTCATTTTTTCTTTCAAATAATATCCGATACTATCTGTTTCTACAAAATGTAACAATATTTGTCACAAAATTAATAACGGATTATATGAGGATCAGCTTGCTATGTAACTATGCCAAATTTCACATTTGTTTGTCAGACACATTCTGGGATAAATATATGTGACAAACTGGCAGATAGACAGCTACGTGAGTAAGGGTACGTTTATGGTTTCAACATGAGCGCGTCTTCGTATGTCGATATGTCACAGCATTATACTCCTAGACTATATGAGTTGAAATTTAACAGAGTACATCGACAAAGTTTTAAGAAAAAAAAAATACGTACGTAAATAGTGTACACCATAGCGCAAAATATATTTTAAAATATTGTGAGTTCTCTTATACCATTTGTAATGAAACCTTTTCTAAATATTGAGGTTTTAGTTAAAACTATGCATATTTGAAAAAAACGTTTTACTTCATTATAAAATAATATAATAAAGGGTTAAAGTATGAAATTGCCGTTTTATAGCAAGAGATACTTTGAATTGATATTTAACCTTCATGGTGTGAGATTTTCGAGTGAAACTTTTTCATATGATACTTTTTCTTTTAAAAAATGTGCAACTAAACTAAAACTAAATTTTGTTTGCAACATTTGATTTTAGAATTTTAATTATTGCTTTTATTCAGCTTAGACAGGGAAGATGGATACTTCGAATCCAAAAAAAAGTATTTTTTAGAACTAACGCGGCAGAAACGGCTCGCAATATCAATGCTGCGTTTGGGGAGGAGACTGCTAATGAACGCACCGTGCGTTTTTGGCTCAAACGCTTTCGTAATGGAAACGTCGACTTGAAGAACGAACCACGTGGAATACCGCCCACACAGGTGAATAACGCCGAATTGAAGGAGAGAGGTGGAAGCCGATCCGAGTCAAACTACCAAGGAATTAGCGGCATGGTTTAACGTTACCTTGCCTACAATACTGGCTCATTTGCATCAAAACAATAAGATAAAAAAATATGAAAAATGTATGCCTCATGATTTGACTGATCTGCAGAAAGAAACGCGTGTTAAAACTTGTGTTGCCTTAAAGCAACAACAGCGCCCTACAGAAAAGCCTACCAATAAAAAGGTAATGGTAACTGTGTGGTGGTCTATTCATGGCGTTATTCACTATAGCTTTCTTAGGTCTGGTAAAGCAATAACAGCAGATATTTACTGTGCCGAACTTCGAACAATGACGGCGAAACTGGCAGTGAAACAGCCCCGACTCGTGAATCGATCTTCACCATTATTGCTCCATGAAAACGCAAGACCGCGGCACACACTGCACCAGAAATCGTTGTAACACTACAGGAGCTGCAGTTAGAAATCATACGACATCCTCCGCAATTGCTAGACCTTGGTCCAACTAACTACCATTTTTTTCGTGATTTTGACAATTTTTTACGTGGTAAAATATTTTCTGCCCAGGAGGCAGTAAAAATGCTTTCACACAGTTTGTTGTATGTATGTATGAATGTAGATCCCCAGAGTTCTATCGCAAAGGCATAAATAAACTTCCGATTAAATGACACCAATGTATAGACAATGAGGGTAAATATTTTGATTAGATAAATATGTTATATCTTAGAAAAAAAACGAGTTTTATTTTTCAGTGCAATAGGCAATTTCATACTTTAACCCATAATACAATCTTTAATATTATAAACTTTCCCCCTCTAATAACTAATCTGCTCTATTTTGATATCTGCCATATTGTTTTAATATTAGTAAATATAACAAACTTAAAACAAAATATCTACTATGGAGGAGTATTATGGCTTTACTAGTTTAATAATGATTAGTATTTTATTACCAAGTTTCATGGAAATTGAAAGCATGTACGAGTATAATACTCGTAGCAAAAATATCTTGGTATTTAAATGAATGTTAACGAACTTTTGTATTTTCTTCTTAGGAAGTTATAGTGCAAATAAATATTTTAAAATAATAATGCGATTCGCTCCAATAGGCTCTCATAAATTTGAGGAATTTGACTGTGATGAATGCTCTAAGTTGCCCATGGATTGACTGCGTAGAGTCGACGGAGAAATGTAAGTCTACGCCATATGGTCTACGGCGTAGGCTTTAAGTTATAGTAGGATAGTATACATAAAAATCCTACGCCATCCTGCTATCCTACTATCTTAAGTAGGATAGTAGGACGGCGTAGGATTTCTTTGCAAGAAAATCAATGGTTGGTTCAAAGGGAAAATACACATATAAGAATTCATTCATAAAACATGAGTTTTTACGAGTGTTCGATGATCATGATGAATATATTTCGATCAAGATTTATTCAACTTCGCGATTTTGATGGAAATGTGTTCATAATCGATATTAGAGTACAATCGTTATTAGAGAACTGTCAAATCAGGGATCCGTCTGCGAAATATTAAGCTTTAACCCTTCGAAACCCGGGTGGTCGTATACGACCGCGAAATGTATGGGAAAACGTATATAACGGGTTCTGACTGCTCAAAGTGCGAAGTTTTGTCTAGATGCCCCCCAACCTGCTAGTTAAACGGTAAATGATATATAAGAAAAAAATGACGCCAATACCATATACAACGAAGTTAAAAGGAAAATTGAGCCCTTAAGTTTAAGGCGAGATTTTACCTCCCTTTGTGTGTTCTTCCAATTGTACAACAGGTTGTGTTCTGAAGAATTGTTCGATATGATGCCGACAGCTTTTTTTTACAACCGCACTACTCGCCGCGGGGAGTTCACCCTTACACACTAGCACCGCAATGATTGCGTACTGTGACGAAACATCCTTAGGTCACAAGATTGGCAGCGCGCGAGTAACATCCCCGTGGTGTTACGAGCGTCAATAGGCTGCGGTGACCGCTTACCATCTAATGCGGCCGCATGCTTGTTTACCAATCTAGTATCATAAAAAAATTCTCTCAAGTTGTGGAATAAACTACCAGCCGAGGTTTTCCCAAGGGACTACAGTATGGGGTTATTCAAGAAAGACGTGAAGAGCTTTTTACAGGATCGGTAACGCACAAGTGACACCCCTGATGTTGCAAATGTCCATACGCTATGGTAACTGCTTACCATCAGGCAGACCGTATGCTTGATTTTCACCTTAGTGTAAAAAAAAAAACTCGTCCAGAGAGGAGTCGAGCATATTGCTTAATCAGGTGCTATGCTCCAGGGGTGGAAGTGTTAAAGGGCATAACGCTGCGAGTAACTTCGGAGAAAGCGCAGCACACCTTTCGACACCCTTGAGTCACTCACACCGGTGTTGCCCCCGGCCAACTTTCTCTGGCATTTTGGGGGTCCATCCAGTGAGTGGCGAGCCACCACCATTTTTTTTTTTACCATCAGGCAGGCCGTAGTCTATGGACATTTGCAACACCAGGGATGTCACTTATTCGTTGCTGACCCTACTCGACCGTTGCATGTCAGAAGTAACATCAGATACGATAGTTATGGCAGGCGTCAGTCCCTCTTCTGTAATAGCCCAGTACACACAAGAACTCATTTCAATAGCCCCATAATTTCCAACACATTCGCAATAGTCCAAATATCTGCCGTGACCTGGTTCACGGGTATAAGGTAAGCTTGGGATCGCCAACAATTCTCACAGCTCGTCTCTGAACTGTATCACAAGGTACTAGCTGGTATCCAGATGCGCCCGCCCAAAGATGACTACAGTGCTCCATGTGTGCTCTGACTTAAGACTTGTATAATATAAGTCTTTGTCCCGCACTGAAGTACTGCTTTGTCCTATTGAGCATACCAAGTTTCTTGGACGCCTGTTTGACCTTCTCCTCCAGGTGATGTCGGAATTGATCATCGCTGTAGATGTGGACACCGAGAATCCCAATGCTTTTGGCGATAGTAAGAGTGTGTCCTGGAATTGAGGAACCACAGCAAATTGAGTTTTTTTAGCGGTGAACGCGCAATCTTGTTTTTATGGCGTTGAATTGGATCAAGACCAAGACCCCCAGTCAGATACTTTTGTCAAAGTACCCTCAATGTCAGACACAAATTTATCGCGGCTTTCCTCTACAAGGGAACGAGGGATGTTAGCTCGGCATGTATACGAGTAGTAAGTGTCCCCGGTGCCGTCAATTGACAATATATCATTGATATACAGAAGAAACAGCGTCGGAGACAGTACGGAGCCCTGATGGACGCCAGCATTGATATCCATACCATCGTAGCCGCCGTCGTCAGCCACAGCTTTTATATTACATACACTATATAGAAGTTATTATACATACATTATACACTTACAGTCATTAAAACCAAGGTTACTTGACCTATATAAAAAAGGTGAAACTGATTGACTGAGATTGCAATGCAAAACACAAGTCGCTTTGTTTTTGTAAGTTTTGTGTTAATGTTATTCTGTTTTCTAATTCGTGGGGTCCGCCATCTAAGTCTAATTATTTGGCGAAGATTTTGACGTGGAGCGACTGCGGTCAGACAACCACAAGCCAGAGGGATAACCGCAGGTACATTCATTAGGTTGGATTACCCTTCTTCCGAATCATAATTATTTCGACGTGTGGATTCCTCACGATGTCTTCCTTTACCGCCGAGCAAGTGATAATTACAAATATGTACGTATATTCGAAAACATGAATTTAGTGGCACATGCAGGTTTAAGGATTCGAAGCAGGAACGAGTTGGTTAATATTCGTTATCCGCAATCTATGACTACTCAGGGATGTGTAAGCAAAGAAATATTTTTTGTTTATACGCTCAAGTAAAATTGCAAGTAATATCTAGTTTTGACGTGTGGCGCCGGCATAGAATTGCGCCACCCCCTCTTATCACGTGGGTGCCGTTGGAGTAGGCTGAGGGAGACACACAACCGGATGACGGGCAGCAGCGTCATCTCGTGCACTGCCCTAAACTACGATCGCCAACCCGCCTGTCAAGCGTAGTGATTATGGCAAAACACCCTAAATATGACAGACACTATAAATACACGGGCCCTAATAACGGGCCACTACGGAAACGATGGCGGTAACAACGGGGTAGGGGGTGCGAAGAATGCCTGGCAGAGATCCGGCTACCAAAGACGACAATGACTGGACCTGGCAACATATAACACGCGTACATTGTAGGCTCACGAGAAAATCACAGAGCTGGAAGAAGAAATAGACAAGTTGCATTGTGATGTCATTGGATTATCAGAAGTCCGAAGAGAGGGCGAGGACACGTTAATCCTTGAGTCTGGCAAAATTTTCGGGAAGGCAACCAACAGTTCCAAGTTGGTATTGGGTTTATCGTCCGGAGTGTGTCGACCAGGGTAGCGTACCTTGTCCTTTAAATCATTAAACGATACTCACTAAAGGTGATACAGTTCTACGCGCCGACACCCTGATGAAGAATACACATACATGCCTCCAGAACCCACTACATGGTAGTTATAGGGTATTTCAACGCAAGGCTTGGCCAGAGGAGCGGGACAGAGAGTGGGGCAATTTAGATTAGAGCAGCGTAACCAAATGGGACAGATGTTGGCCGACTTCGTGGAGAAAGAGGAACTCTATATGATGAACTCCTTCTTCAGCAAGCCACCACTCAGGAAGTGGATCTGGATGAGCCCTGACGGCTCCACAAGGAATGAGATAGACTTTATCTTGACCACCAGAACACAGATATTCAATGACGTCTCCGTGATTGGTAGAGTGAAAAACCGGTGGCGATCACCGTATGGTAAGAGGCGTTTTGAATATCAATGTCAGACTGGAAAGGTCCCGCATGATAAAGTCTACTCTAAGACCTTCAAGAGCCCATATCTAAAACCCCGAAAGCTTTTAGCTTGAACTCCAAAATCGCTTCCAAGGCCTAGACAATTGCGTCTCCGTTGACGAGCTAGATAGCGGTCTGATAGAAACCGTCCATGCGGTGTCTCATGACGAAAGTCTTCGACCAGTGTGTGTTGACAGTGATGATTTACGGCACAGAAATGTGGTTTGACTATGGGCCTCATACGAAAGCTCAAGGTTGCACAGCGTGCCATGGAGAGAGTCATGCTCGGAATTTCTGTACGAGATAAGCTCAGATATGAGTACATCCGTAGCAGAACTGGAGTAACTGACGTGGCTCTAAGGATCAGCAAGCTGAAGTGGCAGTGGGCATGCCACATAGCTCGGAGAACTGATGGCCGTTGGGGCAGAAAGGGTCTCGATTGGTGACTACGAACCGGAAAACGCAGCGTAGGACAGCCCCTACACGATGCACAGACGATCTTGTAAAGTCTAAGGGGGAGGCCTATGTTCTGTAGTGGACGTCTTTTGGCTGATAGGATGAAGATGATCTAGTTTTGTCAATACGTCTAGCAGGAAAGAGTACTTAAAGCACGGTGCATAAAAACTTTTATTTCAATTTTTGACAGATCCAGACGTCTCAATGGTGCTGATCGTAAACAAATGTATTAAATATAATGGTATAAGTGACTCACCATCAACGTAAGAGCCAAAGTAAATCTGACCTGTACGATTGACCTGCTTCCGGTTAGCAAACGAAACTCTGGCGAATGAGAGGTAACAACTTATAAAAAACTGCGTTAGTTTGAAAGTATCTCCATCTTACTAGATATAGTAACCAAATAACATTTCTTTTTTGGATTTGAGTTGGTGTGTTCATTAGCGGCGAGGGTGGCAAGGGCAAGTGACGCTCTATACGTAGTAAGTGTTCCTAATATACGGCTATCGCTTCTCAGCAAATTGGTAACATAATTGTTTGTCACTCAAGGTAGTTAAAAAAAAAACTTGTGATAAAAAATATGCGTAACAGCGTTGAGATGCGCATATGCACTGTGAAAGTGTGCGCGGTGCGCACTCGACGTCCCGGCCGGATCACCGGACGTCCATTAGCGCGGTGAGCGAACATCCCAGTGGTCGAAGGTTACTGTGAACGATGAGGGCCAAAACAAACGGCATGTGGCCGCGTGTACTCGACAAAAATTCGACATCGTTCGCCCAAGAATGCACAGTGCGGCTATTTTTAGAGGTTGGGAGGAGCGCGGGGGCGGCGGCGACGTCTGGTGTCGGTCTGCCGGGGCCTGCCACCGATCACCGAAATAGCTTCTCCAGCTGGCGCATGGTACCTGGCCACGTGGCAAATTTGCCTTCGACTCCTGCTTTAGAGGCATACAGCTACGAACTGAAGTGCCTTCAATTCCTGACTGTAGAGCAAATTTGTTTCCGACTTCAGTCGTTAAAGGCATATTTACGAATTGGAAGTTGCATGCAATGAGGTGGCTTCATTTTCTGTATTAACGGCAATTACGTTCGTATCCTGCCTCTAGAGGTGTACGAGTATATATAGAGGAAGTACTACTAACTAAAGTTGGAGCGATTGACTTTCTGTAATGTATCTCCTCCGTCAGTCACCGCAGAAACTGATAGAGACAGTACTATAACCTACTAAGTAGAGTAGTCATTGCTAGTATTGATTAGATGAATGGAATTGACATATAAGCTAATTTATTATTTATGGCATAAGGATAACTAATAGAGCATGATAATGTTAATTAAACCGCGTGTCTATTGGCATAAAATAAATAATAGTTTATTTTTATGCCAATCGATACGCGATCTAGTTTATGCCAATCGATACTTTTAGCATTCTATTCTTTTTTATTTTAGTAATAAGGTAAAAAATAAGCGTACGATGGTAAGCAGTTAGCCTATGTACTAGACGCGCTTACAATGCCGGAGACGTCACTTGTGGACTGCCGAATTGTAAATAGTTTCATAATAGAAAAGCAGTTTACTTGCCTAGGGTGATTTTGACAAGCTCGGTGGCTCAGTCGTGAATGACGCGACTTTGACACCAACGCTCGTGGGTTCGATTCCCACACAAGGCAAACATTTGTGTGCATGGACATGTCTATTTGTCTTGGTCTGGATGTTTTAAAAGAGGTAAGGCGCATCAAAGCAGCCCGTCTGGGGAAGTACCTCCGCCTCATAGAAAACTGCAGCCAAATAACAACTCTCTAGAGGGTTGTTGTGTTCCTGCGTGTGAGAGAGGTCACCAGTGGGAGCTTCCCAAGGAGTTGCTGTGTAAGCACCAGAGGGAGCATGACTAGTTTACACTATGATTTCTTTGACTGTAATTAAAATGGATCTCCAATTGAAGACAAAAAATAAAATTTTCAGCTCAATATATAGATAAATTATTTTCATTATTTAATTAAGTAGTTGTTTAAATAGTTGCAAGTAATAAAATAATGTATGATCTAAATAATATCACAATCGAAATCAAGAAGGTCAATTTTTGCTCTCAAAAATAAATCTGACCGTTCTGCTGCGCTCCTTATCATTGAAGATGCTCATAAAATCTATATCATTATTTGCATATTTCGAATGTACCTGTTATTGTTGTGTCTATTTTCACTGGTGGCTATCAATTATCGAAACTTGTTTTTGACATTGTTTGAGTTCATGAACGACTGTAGGAGCAACGAAATCTGAATAGTGGAAGCACATGACTGGCAGTATCGTTCCTTCCTATTTCATGTTTGAAAGAAAGTCTTATTGGTATCTTATTCTTATCACAGTTTATCTTATGCACATTTACGTGAGAGGTTGTTGTTAATCCACGTCAAGAAGAGTTTTATTTATGTCCATCTCGAAAACATAATAATTTTCACATATTATTATTGTAGTCGTGTTATCAGCAAATTGTGGATATTTATATGCGGTAACATCGGGAATGGCGCTAATGTAAACGAAACGCCGTCTCAGCTGTTGTCGATAGATGACAGTCGTTAAGCTAAGTCAGTGGCTGTATGTACTTACTAAGAATGCAGGAGGAGGAAGAGCGGGATACCTGCTACAGGCTTTAATAAGTCTACTAGGTGGGTCTCAGTAACATGAATATTTAGCACAGTAAGGCTGATAAATAAAGAATTTAGAATTTTGTTTTTGAGTGGCCCTCGGGTGGCTTGAAAACACCGGCCTCCGCCAATCCTAGCCATTTGAGCAAAGTGACGGAGTATGCGCTAAAAACCCCTTCGGTTGAAGGGAGACCCGTATCCCTGCAGTGGGATGAGTAAGGGTTGATGTGATATATCGTGTTATTTAATTAAATTTTATTTCTATAATTATTTGTGACAATTGTCGATAAGGTATTCTATGCAGATTTACACTCTCTCACTTTTTTTTTTTAATGTAAGTATTACTTTTTTGTTATCTATTTTATTTATAACTATAAAAATAAATTATATATATATTTGTTACGAAGGCAATATTATAAAATGACATGTCTATTTCATTTCGTTGATCGAAATATAATTTCTTAGACGTGCGGGTTTCCTCACGATGTCTTCCTTCGCCGCCGAGCTAGTGATAATTATAAATATGCATCTATCTATCTATAACCTCATGTTATACTTCACTACCTTGCGGGGTAGGCAGCGAGAATGGTAGGTAAGCTTCGGCCTTCCGCGGATCCTTCTACTGTCGCGTTGTATATCTGTTTCGTGATTCTTTTTTCCTGCATTCTTTCTACATGTCCGAACTAACGGAGCATGCCTTTTCTTATTTTAACATCGACACTCTCTTTCAGACCAACTCTGTTTCTTGTATCGTCATTGCGAACGCGGTCTACAAGCGTTACGCCACATGCTTGGATTTTGACTGCGTTTGTCCCACACATTCCCGGTACTCCCAATACCTGCGGTGACCTGCGATTGAACATATTGTCTCATTACATTAATATTTTCGAGGAGGCTTCTACGTGTTGGATTCATATTCCCGCGCACGCCTGCCATATGATTGAAAGTGTAAAGAAATAATAATAGTAATACTTAACGTAGGTACCTAAGTGCTACATAATGTAGCTAAGATTAAAGTAAAATTGGTAAGCGCGAGTTGAGTTTCGCACATTAAGTAATCCGTACCATACTTACAGCTGGTGAACGAATTCTCTTATTATTGTATTATATATATTTAGCAATATTTTAATAAATGCAATGTAAGTACTAGAGGATTTTTAGGGTTCCGTACCCAAAGGGTAAAACGGAACCCTATTACTGAGGCTCCGCTGTCGGTCCGTCCGTCCGTCCGTCTGTCACCAGGCTGTATCTCTTGAACCGTGATAGTTAGACAATTGAAATTTTCACAGATGATGTATCTCTGTTGCCGCTATAACAAATAAAATAAATATTTAAGGGGGCTCCCATACAACAAACGGGATTTTTTTGCTCATTTTTGCTTGATATTGATACCGGCATTAGGTAGACGCTTGAAATATTCACAAAATATTTAGTTATATATTCACTTTAAGAATAAATAATTAAATTAAAATAAAACAAATATTTAAGGGGGGCTCCCATACAACAAAAGTGATTTTTTTTTTTGCTGTTTTTATAGATAATGGTACGGAACCTTTCGTGCGCGAGTCCGACTCGCACTTGGCCGATTTTTTGTATTACACCCGGACTGGGTAAGTACCTCCATTTCACTGGGAAGATAAATGACAACTCCCTGGAGATTTTTTGTGTTTCTACGAGTGAGGTTACGGAGACATGAATGATGCAAGCTCTTGAGATGTTGCAGTGTTAGCACCGTAGGTAGCTACATGCGAGTGATACTTCCTGTATTGCAAGCGCTCATAGGTTACGGTAACCACTTTACATCAGGTGCTAGTGTAGTGCTAGATAACCACTTTGCATCAGGTGCAGGTATAAGCTTGTATGTCCCCTGAAATAAAATGTCACTTACGTAGAAAACGTATGTACCGCCTGACTGATTGTAAGCAGTTACCATGGCCTTTGTACATTGACATCACCAGGGCATCACTCGTGTCGTGTGTCATGTAGTCTCTTGGGAAAAATCGGCTGTGAGTGTATTCTACAACCTGACGGACTCGGAAGTAAACCCTCCTGGCGACAGGCATACAGTTTTATGAAGACATAGTTCAAGCTAAGTTCAATTAAGTTCATTTTATCGGAGCACAAACTCACAACGTTGCGAATTTTCATTTTCATATTTAATCATCATGACACAATCACTAGATAGGGTTTCAGATTACCCATTTAATATTTGTAAGAAATTGAGGACGGTCAAGATAAGCACATTTTTGGGGTTCCGTACCCAAAGGGTAAAACGGAACCCTATTACTGAGGCTCCGCTGTCCGTCCGTCCGTCCGTCCGTCCGTCTGTCACCAGGCTGTATCTCTTGAACCGTAATAGTTAGACAGTTGAAATTTTCACAGATGGAGATTGCTTGATATTGATAACGGCATTAGGTAGACGCTTGAAATATTCACAGAATATTTAGTTATATATTCACTTTAAGAGTAAATAATTAATCACATTTATTAATATAAATATATTAATAATAGTGTCCTAATTAAAAATACAACTACAAACTAAAATTACCTAAACTAAAACTATTAAAAAATATTTAAAAAATTGGGTCCTTTGGGTAGGGTACCCATAACGCAGGCAGCGTTCCCACGTTGGATTGCTAAGGAAAGTCTCTGCGCGAGAAAGCTGCCTGCGCGGGGATCTCCAGTAGCCTCCCTCAGCCGTTTACTGAGCTCCTTGAAGAACCCGTGCGCGCCTCGACCCCACGGACCAAGGGTCTCGACGCCGAATGCGACAAATTCGTATTGGGCATCGAGACAACTATATTTGCGCATCTTAAGCCGCTCACGGGCATCCGCCGCAGCACTGGCCTGTTTACTAGTCACCGGGAGGTAGGATGCCGCTAACGTATCAGCGCATGTGGCGTCCCACACCAAAGCACGTCCTATAAATAATTAAATTAAAATAAAACTAATATTTAAGGGGGGCTCCCATACAACAAACGTGATTTTTTTTGCTGTTTTTATAGATAATGGTACGGAAACCTTCGTGCGTGCGAGTCCGACTCGCACATGACCGATTTTTTATTTAGTTTATTTATACCGTTTTTGTTTGATTTCTTGTGCAATAATGCATAAAATGTTTTTAAGCAAGACGCCCAACTCAGCAGAAACACCGAAAAAGGTTTTTACGCAATGACGCCAAATTTTATGTTGCTAACCGACGTTGACGTGTGTTTTGGGAGCTTGCGACAGTGTTTAGTTTTTACAATTTTGGTTCCAATCACGTAGATATTTAGGTCCCGACTGTTTACGATAGATGATAATTGTAGGGCGCATCAAAGTAGTACTATTTTGATATCTACGAGTAGATTAACTTTAATGATAATTTCTCACAAAAAACCATAGGCAAATAAAACTTCTTTTGAGGGTTGTTGCATTATTGCGAGTGAAACGGGTCACCAAAACAGAATAAAAATTTTTGCTTTATTAACTTAGGCGCCAGAAACTTTAGGACTTAGTAATGGATACCTTACGATTTGACGAGAGATCAAAACGCCGTCTTTCGGATTAGCGCCGCGAAATGCTTGAAAAGTATAACAGATGTGGCACGAATGCTGTATATGAAATTGATCACATGTGATGAAAGTTGGATATATAGTTGCGAATTTGAAACTAAAAGACAATCAGCTCAATGGATCTGAGAAATGTAAAAAAGGGCAGAAGTCAAGGGGAAAATATGATTACCTCATTTTTTGGACGGACTTTTCATTTGGCAACAATTATGCTAAAAGATAAAAGGATTGCTATTGCAGATTAGTATGTCAGTTATCGTTTACCTTTACCAGATGTTTTTAAAGATGTATGACAGCAGCGCTTAAGAAGAGGGATCCTTATCTATCACGACAACGTTCCAGCTTACTCCGCCAGATAAACAATGAATATTTGTCTATGGAAGTCATCCTCCTTACTTAAAAGAGGCAATTTTTGACTTTAATTCCCAAAAAAAAACATTCAGAGCAATTCGTTTTATCAATCCTGAAGAATTGTGGGTTCACAGCTTCAGTTAACAGCTCCATCGCATGTAACGGCGCTTAGATGTGAACGGATATTATTACTTCGAAAAGGAACCAAAAAACTATTAATAGGTAATACTCTAAAAACTTTTACCCACTTTATCATTTTCTAAAAACTTTTATTATCCATGAAAGTATTTCTTAAACACCTTAATATATTACACGTTTTATTTAATTATGTTAATAATATAATTAATAGACCAGTGATTGATTTTATACTTGAGTAACAGATATTTAGTAAGTAATAATAAAAAACAAAACTAAATTTAATATAACTTTGCATAAACGGTGCCATGGCACCCGCTCCTAAGCAGAGCAGACTACGAATGTAAACACGGCAGCCCTGGGACATTACGTAAAAGTTACCCGTAGTGTAATGCACTACGGTTAACTTCTCACCGGGAGATGTCAAGTCGTTGCGAGCCCGCTCGCAAAGCTTTGCAACCAGGTTCTCGCAAGGACCCGTGCGATGAGTAGGGCTTTATACAAGTGGTCACAAACAAGAAGAAGAATCCCTCCAACTTCAACTACTGCGGCACCGCAGAGATCGAGCGGTCACAGCTGCGCGTGGAAATACCATTGACGCCGTTGTACATTTCCAGTTTACACTGGTCTACAAAATTAAGAGGGTTGTAGACTATGTGAAGAAGAAGATCAAATTCATCTTAAGGGTCGAATGACTGAAATCTCGGCATAAAGTAAATTTTAGTTTCTTTGTGGTGAAGGTTCCAACTCAGCATCTACCGACCTCCATCAAGAAAGAATTCTGTTTGAGAGAAGCGTGTTTCGAAAGTTTCGAGAACGGACCGTCTTTACGTGGAGTTAGTTTAAGTTAAAGTTAAGTTTGTAATATCATATATATTTTAAGTTAAGGTATATATAAATGAACCTGTGTTGTAAAACCTTGTTTGAATTGAATTGCATAAATACGCAAACAAATTTGTTTTATGAGTAGGTCGTTTTCTTTGTCTCGTTATGTTCCATTCATCTGTGAAACATACAATTCCATGCATTTAGTAGACCAAATTTTATCATTTGAAAATTGTGTACTTGTATAAAAAGTTTTATATTTTAATATGTATCTACTTACAATTAATATATTACATTTATTACCATAACTGCACTTATAATTAAATTTATTTAGAAGATTTACTAATAAGGAAGTATTGTAAAAAGGTGTCAACGGAAGTGGAAATACTATTTGCTGTTTCTTCATACAAAGGTAGTTAATTAATTTTTAAAATTAATTATCACATAATAGGTTGGTAATAAAATAAATATTTAGGTCGTTTCCAAACTTTATGTGTGGGCTGTACGCGAATCAACTCGTCTGATGAAGATAACAAGGGAGCAACGGGCACAAGAGTCACGTCGATGGCACGCATCGTATCTCTATATCGGTTATCACTACTATAAACATACACGCAGATTCAAAGAAATTCCAATACAATACGCACCAGACAAATGCTTTGTGTATCCGTTGTTTGTCTATTGATTAAGAATCTTAATGGCCTAGAATCCCGCCAATATATGGACCTCTACCCTTATAAGATGACCTAAGATGATGTTGAGATGATATGAATGCTTAAAAAAGTATAATTAAATAATAAAACACCCATGGTTTGCCTATCTTATTACAGCTTCTTTATATGGAACCAATCAGACGGCCTAACCTCCTTAATGAAAAATAATTTTCCTAATCGGTTTACAATTAGCTAAGATACTCGTATCACGTAACAATAAACTATATGTATAGAATTTACATCTTCATCTTCTTCGAAGTCGGTTAAAAAAGTTATAGTTCCACTACTGGGCCGTTCAAATTAGAAATCACTGAGGCTAACAAAAATTGACACTTTTAATATAAACATTTCGCAAACGGATTACTATATCGAAAAATGATCTTCCCAAACCTTCGATGTTTTTAAAAAATACTATTTAACGACTCCTCACACTATGGGGTGGGAGCGAATAAAAAAATTCATCCCCACTTTACGTGTAGAGGAGGAACAAATAAAAAAATATTTTATAAAGTGTTAGGTCGCGGACAGACGGACAACGGACAGCCAGACGGATATAGCGTAACTATAAGGGCTCCTTGTTTACTAAGGAACCCTAAAAACTTGAGTTATGAACGATTCGTGTACCTATCATAATTTTCAAGATACGCGTTTATTTTTGACGATGGTAATGTTTTTTAAATGGACTTGACTTGGAATGGATGGAATTTAAAACACGATTCCGTATAGAATGTGAGTGTGCATCTGTTATGGCGTATTGATAAATCATCTAAGATGGGTCCCGTGTGAACGCACCGTTACAAGTCACCAGACTCTCATTCCGGGGTTTAGCCACATTTTTTGAATTCTACAAAATTACTTCAACAAAAGTTACTCGTACTATCTCCCTCTATCGGAGCAGGTATAGTTCAAAACCTGACATAGCTTACATTTGATACAATTTTGCGTAATTGTTTTTTAAGAAAATGAATAAATAAATAAATATTGTCGGACAAATTACACAGCGCCATCTAGCCCCAAAGTAAGCGGAAGCTTGTGTTATGGGTACCAGACAACTGATAAACATACGTAAATACATTTTTTTTTGTAAATACATACTTATTATACATAGAAAATACTCAGACCAAGACAAACAGACATGTTCATGCACACAAATGTTTGTACTGTGTGGGAATCGAACCCACGAGCGTTGGTGTCAAAGTAGCGTAACAGCGTGTTCCACCACTGCGCCACCGAGCTCGAACGATCCATGTTTGTCTGGTTGACAATGATTATTTTGACACCAAGGCTTGTGGCCTTGTGAAACATTGTGAAACATCTTCTTGGGTGTTTGTAAGAAAGGTAGCGCGCATCACAGCAGACTGACTGTGGAAAACCGCAGTCAAATAACAACTCCCTGGAGTGTTGTTGTGTTGCAGTAGGCTCCTGAAGAGTTATTGTATTAGCAACAATGTGCTTCCTGTATTGCAAGCGTCCGTAGGCTACAGTATCCACTTTACATCAGAAGGGCCGCATGCTTGCATGCCTCCCGACGTTAAATTAAAAGAAAACACAATGATATATCTAACTAGCAGATTTTTTAGAAGTTCTTTTTAAAGGATTTTCCTATATTAACAATCTTAGTTATGCTTTGTTTCTTTGTGAAGGGGTTTTCCAGCACAAACAACCTTAAATATACGATTCAAGAAATGTATGACCCGAGTACGACATGCACTTGGCCCAAGGTCAAGTGTAAGTCTCACTCCGGTTGTACATTCCGGTTTGGGTCATGTGTATGTCAGGTTCCATTAAGATCAACCCAAACCTAATAAAATGATATGTTTCTAATTAGCACAGTCTTTGGAAGTAGGTGCGGTCAAAGCACCTTATGGACTTCTGTTTTTTATTGAGATTTCCGTTTTTATTTATGTATTTTGTATCGATGCGATAACTATACTCATTCTTAGACTTCTAACATACATACAATGTAGTTCAAATTTAGGTCAATTAACCTCTGTTTTTTTTAACTGCGATAATGCTAGATAGACTTTATCAATGCTAACAGCTGTAGATTGCAATGGAACTCTAATCTCATTCAGCATGAGGTTCTTACACTAACGGCAACGCACGTGTGGCAACCGTTGCAAGTGTCCATCCACTACGGTAACTCGTTACTATCAGGTAGGCCGTATGTTTGTTTGCCATCTAAATGGTAAAAACAATGTATACAGTAAAAATGTACAGAGAAGGATACGAAAGGTTAACGTTTCACAAATTCAACGTGAAAACAATGTTAACTCATCCATGTTATAAATTGAGGTTTCGTTTCTCTCGTGTGTCTACAATGGAAATACTATGATCATTATGTGAATTAGCAGTATCTGCTACAACAGTGTTAGCGTGATTTTGATAGGGGATGTTGGAAGGAGCGGTTGTGCGCGGGGGGGGGGGGGGGGGAGGTACGCAGCGAGCGACGTCTGTCTAGACGGAGTGTAATTAGGAAGGTGAGCGAGCGCGTAGGCAGCGGCGGGCGCGGACGATCGGCCTAGCCCACTTGCGTCACATTCTAATTAATTGTAATAGGAAAATTATGCCTACTTTGGGAACACTATACTACCTTTTTAAGACACGAGACTTGCCGACTCTCTGACGTAATTCTCAAGTGGCTCGCCTTGTGTCTCGCCAGTCGCTCAAATTGGGCACAATTGTTCAGTATCCTCACCGTAGCGAAGTTAAGAATGTGGTAAAATTTTGTTTGTCGGTCCATATATTTGCGATATCTCGGTCTCTGACCCCGAAATGGTTCAATGACGTGTTGCGATCTCGCCTTGTTTATCTCACCTACTGTGAATACACCCGTCTCTCTCTAGGTGGTGTGTTTTGAAGATGTTTTTTATACTTTCGTATGACTTTCAAAATCGGCTTAACTTGAGAAAGCTCGACAGCAAAATTTTGAAATACTGGTGGGGATACTTTAAAATAGTTAAGCCAAAGATAAACTCAAACTATATTTAATAATAATATCTATATATAACTTCACGTCAAGTCCCTTGCGGGGAAGGCATAATATATATAATTATACATGTAGACCCAAGAATAAGGAGATCATTAGATATTTATTTTATTGAAATTTTAAGGGCAGAATTAAAAATCCTTTCTTAGAATCGGGATCATAAAAACTTGTAAGTATATAAAAATATGTATTCGTATGTTTTCGCTCTTTCCCTCGTTTAATCAAACCTAAATCTAAAAATTATAAACATGTGTTGGTGTAAGGAAAATTTAGAGAAAAAGTAAGCTCCTTGACTAGTAAAACATGGCAGGTTCAGTGTGCGTCCTACAAAATTTTCATGCAATAATTCGAAAAATGAAACAGTTCTTATAATTTATAAATATAGTAAATATGGAAAACAAGACCCGTGTTGCAAAGGGCTGGGATCCCTTCTGGTTCTTGATAAAAATATTAGTAATTATACTCGTAGTTATTATTTAATACTCGTAGTACTTAGTAATTTTTCAGTGTGATTAATTTTTTTTGGTGCACATAAATCATATTGCATTGTAATTTAGTAGTGGTAGAGTCGTTCAATGAAAACATAGGTTTGACCGAACGCAGGTGAAGTGTTGGTTTCGTACGACGTTCGGAGCGATCCTGTAGTGTCGGGCGACGTCGGTGCTAATGTTCGAGTTGTTTGTCAACGTCTGGTGATGCCGTGCCCGCCGCCAGCTATAAATAAATAACACGTAGCTGTGTGCCACGGCAGCCCGCGCGAAATATTCATCTGGCAGGTCTCACAATCACTATTGTCTATGCGACCGCAAAGCAATACCCGGCGAACTTATTCGAGGACGTAAATGCATTTGTTTCGATGAATGGCTCGTTTCGTAACCGCTCGTAACATTGTCTGTGATCCCACTTACGATTATAGTTATGTTTCACACTATAAATCCACTGTTTGCTTTGAGTTTATATACCAAATGTTTTACAATAAATTTTATTTTAGCGTGATTTCAAAAAAGGAGATTCCATTTTTAGCGGTTTTTATGTACGTTCACTGATCGGAAGAGGTTTAATCTACATTTATGGTTTAACTTAACGGTTTAACTGTTTTATATTACCTATGATATATTTGTTTTACATTATAATATATACATAATTTCAATGTGTAATTCTCACAACTTTTGTTCTTAAAATGAAAATTTTGTTGATTTTTAATATTCAAGTCCCAAGTTCAGTTAAGAAACCTAGTTTATAAAAGCCATGTAGCCAAACTAGATGCGAACTAAGTCGTTAAAATTTCATCTTTACCTTAGCTGGAATTATCAATGGACTGGCAGATAGACCAATAATAATTTTATGTGTCGTATACATTCGTAATACAAAGGTACATTTAAAAAGTTGAAATTATGTTTACCGGAGGTTCCTTAAATTTTAGATACATCAAACAGTAGGAAGTAGATTTAACACTAACGACAAACCTATATGCCACTTAACTGCGCATGAAGGCACACGTCGCTCGCAAGAACGTTGTGCTTTACCGCCTATATATCTCAGCGATTCGAGACTACTGACAAATGGGAGAATATTTTAACTAATAAACCGATAGGTGCCGCGATGTTGATCCGTGAACTAGCAACAAGAGCCGCGCGTTACTTTACTCCGACCCATACCAACCTAACGGTGAATTAACTACGTAATATCGGTCTAATTGGCTCTAACGATTTGAATCTAATTTTGTATTTAGATAAGGTTTTGCTTTTTTAAGTTAAGTTTATCTAATATATGTCTTCATTGAAAAAAAAAGATTTGACATAAAAAACGTAAAAAACCGAGCAAAGTCAGGCCGCCAAGATGTTACTAATATATTATTGAATGAATAATATTAGAAAAAATGGGAAATCAACTGATCAAATAGGTTTACTCCTAAACAAACTTCTTTTTCTTAAATTGTAATTTTTTGAATTGATTAATAATTGGTGTTTTTATTGTAACTTTAGATACAACTAACGCGCAATATTATATAGAAACAAAAATTACGTTTTGTTATAAAATCGACCAAGTGAAATTTTCTGAAACGTTCACGTTTTCATGTAATATTAAATGGTGATACTATGAAAAACAGTTATTTCTGTTATTTTTAGTTCTAGTACTCAAAATAGATACGACTATTTAATTGAACCAAAATTGTTTTGAAACTATGATATATAAATATATACTATAAGTATTTGAAATATAGACGATTGTAAAAGGTATGTCAGGAGAAAGTCCAGTTGTTTACGCTAAACAATTTATTATTCATTGTTTCCAAAGGAATGTGGGTGCATAATTTAGTAGAGGACTCCCGTAAATTCTAACAAGGAATACCTATTCTCATTAAATTTCAAGTCTCTGGGTCCAGCAGTGTAAGGCGTTTGTTGTCTAAGATATGTCATCAATATGTAAGTCAGTCACGGTATTGATTTATAGTGAAAGACTTAGGGAAAAATAACCAAATTACAATTACTTGCTTAATAAATTTCATATTTCTGGACAAATTATAACTAGCTAGCTCCAAATTAATTATGAAACTTGTACTATGGGTACTAGACAATTGATCAAATCCGCAACTCAAGGTCGAAGTTGATTTGTTGAAGTCCTGAATCCGAAAAGGGCAACCTAAGCTACCGATGGTGGCCTGTATTTACGATTACGTTTTCAATTTTAGCTTACTGTTATAATTAATTATTCTTATTGCTTTACAATATCGATAGTTTCTTCATATAAGAGTGGCATGATTATGAATGAAACTAAACAAATAATATTCAGCATTAAAATTAAAGCAGTCCTTGTAGGACTTTTATAGTGATGTTAATGTCTAGTCATGTTGACTTGTATGATAATTTATATATAACAAAATACACAGTGTGTTTGAGGTAGATTATGATGCAGTATCGATTTTGTAAAGCACAGAGGCGCCCGGCCCGGCGTCGTCAACATGGGGATCTCGCGTCGCCAGATAAAATAAATTGGCTAGGTGCTGCATGCAGGAGGAATGCGGAGGCACGCGGTCATTTGTGATTTTAGCGTACAACTAACTTTATTATACTCACTCATCTCACTGCCTCATCTGGCAAATCTACCGCTATAATGTCCAGTGCCGAAATAATTATGCAATGGTTACAACACATTTATCGCAGGTCACCTGATGCGTCTCTGTGTACCACAAAACTGACACAGAAATGTGATTTAATTAAATGTAAGTACGAGTACTAACACAAAATATATTCTTTCCCTTTTTGAATGTTTATCAATACCGGGGGTAATAATTATAAGTCTGTAGTTTTAAATGGTACTGAAAGTAGGTACTTAAACGTTTTATGTGTCTATATCAGAGAAGAAAGTGACTGACTGTCATTTCACAACTGTCAACCTCTGGGTTTAAAATATTCAAACATCTAAAACAATTTTTTTATGAAAGTTTTAGGGGTATAGGCAACTGAGAGATCACCTTAAGGAAAAGGTAAACATGGTATCCAGGAAACTTGATGTGCTCAATAGAGTGAAGCAATACCTACTACAGCTGGGAACAAAGACATTTGCTATACAATACTCAACCCAGACCACACACGGAGTATTGTTGTATTTGAGCAGGGTCTCCTGAATACCATTTTGGGTGTTTTGTCTTGGTTCTGAAACTGAGATTATTTTTGATGAATCAAAAATTACATACGCTTTTGCGCCAATCAGTTCAATCAATAACTACTGTTTCTCACCATGCGTCCTCTAACGATATGGTTCGATGGATTGTAGACAGATAAATTATTTTATACGATGCCATCAGCTTTCTATTGAAAGCAACGTGCTTTCAGCATAAGTAATCGCACAGGTTACCATAGACAGATACTTCATCTTCACATATGAAATCAAAATTGTGTATACAAATAGATTTTCTTCAGAGCACCTTAGGTTGTGAAACTACTTCCCTGCTTGACTTGAGGTTTCTCAAGAGATTACAACAACGTGGTTTTATAAAAAAAAATGCGTGTTATGTTTTAATAATGGTTGGTATTGTCCGAGTGATGCCCTGGTGTTGCAAAAGCCCTGCCGGGACCGGGCGGGCCGTACCATCTTAGCGGTATAAAAAAGACATGAATGCTTATTCAAAGATATAAAAATGCGTAGAAAAACGCATTTTTATATCTTCATATAGCATACTTTTTCTATACGCCACTCAACTCTTCCCAAATCGCTAGACTGATTTTGATGAGAATTTTGCATATGTTTGAATTGGGTCCATTTGGACGCCCTGGGTGGTTTAGTTTTAATTCTAGGAAAAGGGTTTTTCGGGCGTGCGGCAACGTCTGTTGGGTCCGCTAGTACTTAGATTTAGATCTACATTACCTATGTATTATAAGAGAGAACTGATTCCGGAGTATGCATCGAGTTACAGGAAGGCACGTTTTGATCAGGTTTTAAGGCGAACGGTGATCTTGATAGATACGAGCTGTAGACCGCTGCGCGTGCATATTTTCCGGTCATTTTTGCGTTCGCGTGAGGGCAAGCGCGGTCTCGATTGTTTTCGTCGTGTTTCGCGGGTTATTTCGGGCGTGCGCGCCGCGGTACGCGGCGGTGCAGGCGGCACGCGCACCTTCCATCACACACATACTATAACACCTCCGTTATGACGCGACATACATGATGTATGTCGTGTAGTTTGGAAGTATATTTTCCATCAATAAACCATTTATATAGAATTTGGTTCATTTTACAGCTGTCAAACCGGTATAAATAAAAGAATTGTATAAAATTGGATAAAATCAGGTCTGCCGCTTAAGGTGAATATAATTTAGATCAGTGGGGGTTCGGAAAACTAATTCAGAAAGTCATATTCGAAATGGAAACCAAAAATTTCACTCAAAATATATAGAATCTGAATAAAAACTTCACGAATTCATTCTGAATATGGCTCTCTGAGGCAACGTGAATAATCCTACAGATTTTTTCATTCCGTGCATTGCACGTCGGCTAAGGTCTACGGTGATGGTCTTCCGATAAGATGATATGGATCCTAAAGATGAAACGACCGAATAGAAAAAGATTTGTTGGAGTTGGATTTGGAATGAAAAATATAGAATTGAATCGTGTTTACGACATGTTTATGAATGCAGTTCAGATAACACGAGTCAAGTGAGACCTATCTATATACAGTAGAGTCAATGTCTACTTTTACTTTGTTACTGGAGTACCCTCTTAGAGTACACAGAGTTAACAATTTTTTTAAATATTGAATATTATCAATATTTTATTAGGGTATGTTTGTGGTATTACAATCACCTTAACGAAGAAAAGAAAAGTGAGTTTCGCAGCTAACGGGAGTATTTGTTTCGAAATTGTACTTGTATCGGTTTTATTTCAATTTATATCCAAATCCAGAGCAGATGAGTTCTGAGCACCGCGTATCGCTTTATATACTCGTTATTTGATATTTCTTGCATGCATATAGGTACTTTAATTTTATTCATTGTGACTACAATAAACTACGATACTGTCATCGCGGTGTAAAGAAAAACTGTAATATTTATATCCTTGTAAATAATTCCCATTTCTTTGTTCTATAGAGCTAGCTACACAGCTAGAAGAGAAGAGAGTTTGATCTAGTACCAAAATGCCAGTCATTTCTGCTACGATATTGGCGGAGTATATTACAGGTTCTTGGATATATAGTTTACTATTTGTTGCCATGTCAAAGAAGTTTCTTTCACAAAAAGCCCATGTAGGGCCTTTAAACAGAATAGTGCATCGAGGACTATTAATAAACGACTGGAGTCCATGGTTTCGTTCTCTAGGCTTTCACTGGGAGCAAATCAAGGGATCATAATTATAGAACAACCCAAGTTACTAGAAAGCGACAGGAATACGACGTCTCTTTCTGTGCATTTAGTTATTTGACCAGCATTATGGCACACGTAAAAGTACGCCAACTTTTGAGCACTGTGTGGTCGAAAACAGAATTATCTGTATAAATAATTGTTTTCTGTCCTTTCAATTTTCCGTTTTTTTTGACTTCCATTTTATTAGTTTATCAAGAAAAATTATATTAAGAGCGGGTTTGATCCTGTCGATAAATCATATGAAGTCTGTATAGCAAGCTTCGTAGTTAAGCGCTTCACATCAGGCAGACCACCCGATGTAGCGTATATGTATTTTATTCAGTTATTCGTTATGATGTCTAGATCGAGATTTTATTACTAAATCTCCAATGCGGAATACTCAGTTTGAGGGTAGAGGCGATAGACGGCCGTAGGTCGCCGGAGGGGGCCATACGGGCGCCGGCCCCTCGACCCACTTCCCCTCACCTCCCAGACATACCCTGCCCCTCGCGGCTCCTTTATCAGCAGGATAACAAGAAGTTACCACTCAGCCGGTGTCACCCGCGATACGATGTCTTCGTGCATGAGCACTGAAATAAGTAATTCCTTAGTATATTATTAGTATCATAATTGGACTGTAATAAAGTGTGTTGTTTATTATTTGGGCGGCAAAGATTGGCGTCAAAAATATGATTATTATTATACCAAACTCAAGTTTACTTCATGTTGTAGAATATTAACTATACGTTAAAAAAAAGTTAAAAAAAAATATTAATTTTCCCATTTGTACATTACGGAAAAGAGATTTACACGCAATCTCAATGAAAAAAATAATCAAATACTGAAAGAGAAATAATTCTAAACATTACCGACTAAATATATGAATAAATTAGTTAAGTAACCAAAACTTTCACGTGGGGGGTTCCGAGAATATTTGTCAACTAATCTGACCTGATCACCCCACAGGCATATTACTCGTAGCAACACCACAGCCTATCGCTAGTCTCAATGAGGCGACGTGTTTGTGTAAATTACTTTCTTTGTTACTTCATGTGGGACAACTTTGCGTGTAACTGATATGTTATCTTATATAAAAGGTGGTCGAACTTAAGCAAGATTAAGTACTAATCCATATCCAATTTTCGACCGCAGGGCACCGTATATTTGACTTCTGTTAATGCTATTTAAAATGAAAAACAAAGAATGAATAATGGTCACAGAAATTATTGAAGCCATGAAGGTCAAATTATTAATCTGAATTTACTTATTTTGCATGCATTGTGACACACCAGAAATATACTACTACTATACTATTATAACTTCACGCCAAATCCCTTACGGGGTAGGCAGAGAGAACCGGAATATATATATATATATATATAATTTTTTTTATAATATAATCGATTGTTCCTTGCACTTTCACTTTATTAGTTAAGCAATAAAATTTATATTAAAACGTATTTGATCTGGAAATCATTATGAAACCTTTACAAACAACGGGTGAATAAAACAGTAAAATATTTGAATTAAAAGTCAACATAAATGTACGTAGCGTCCTTACGCAATATTTTGGTGAAATTCGACGAGGCAGCACTAGCACGCGTAAATACGCGAAATATGTGACCCATGTTGGTATTTTTGATATTATGTAAGTATTAACAGTGGTTTTAGGGTTTATTAATTAGGTATTAAGTATTCATGCATATTAGCTTATGGTAATTAGGTAATTAATATTAGCATTTAGGTAAGGAATTCAGGTTGCTAAATGAATATATTTAGCTGCCCTATGTGAATTAATGTTCCCGTTTTTTATATTTTGTGTTCGAACATAGGCAGTGGTCGAAGAACGTTAATTAAAAATTTCATGTTGCACATGCTAGCAGCGCTTTAACCTTTTCTTTGAGACATGTCAGTCAGCTGCATCTTTTATATATTTGTAAGTAAGGTAAATTCTTGAGATGTAATTTAACCAAAACAAAAGAGAACAAGAATACTATTTTATACTGAGAATAAGTTCCCATTATTCTGATACAACTAAGTCCAACCAATAAAATAAGCAGGCAATTTGATCTAAACTACTTTGCGTGCTTACGCTCCCGATTAGTTCGTGCGAACTACTGCCGGCCGGCACCCACCCACTACCGTTAGTAGATGCATGCCGCCGCTGCCATGGTTGCTCCGGTCGTCTCTGCGAGTATTCGCCATCTGAACTAATCGGGAGCGGAAGCACGCAAAGTAGTATAGATCAAATTGCCTGTAAATTTGACTTTCGCAAAGTAACGCCTGTATATATAAACTAATAAAATAAGCAACTTCTGAGACATTATAAATCAGAATGCTTGGCTATCAGCGGCTATCTTTTGAGATTGCTTATAATCAATGTTTTATTTATTGAAAAGTAATCGACCGTAGTTCACATTATAAGCGGTACTGCAGTAATTTACTAAATTGTTTGTTTTTTCTTAAAGTACGTGCAAGATTTGTTTAGAAATCTATTTAGCTAAATAAGTTCGTATTACAACTTAGACGTTTGCAAGTCGAAGATAGAATTTTGTTGTTAGATTTCGTGTTTAATTGGGAAAATTGAGGTCAGTTAAAGCAGTCGAGCAGATCTAGGTATTTACTTTTCACCACCATTATGTAACTAATTGAATTAAAACTCCATATTTTGGATTCAGATTTTACGGAGTGAAACTTATGTTAGAAAATGAAAGGGGCTCAAATATTGATATTTTTGGAATACCACCAATTAAAGAAAATGTTAATAATATGCTTATAATCCACATTACCTACTTTTACGCATATTTTAAACCTACCTTTTTGACCACGCCCTCTAATACTTTCTGAGATAAGTATCTAAATGCCTGTGGCAGACATACATGAGTAACCATATTTGTAAGATATCCGCTTTTATTTAAAGAGGAAGTCGTAGAAATAATTGCACTACCACTGCTGTTAGTTTTCAACGGTCCCGCGGCTCGCGATGCACAGATTGTGGGAAAGATGGTATGCTTTCTGATACAGTGGAGAATCGAAAGCGCGTTGCGTACCTTCCGGCCACGAATAAACTGGTGGAAACTAGGGAGGCAGGTCTACAAAGGCTTATTTAGCAATCCAGAGCAGGACCGCTGTCTGTGTTACGGACACCTTACCGCAAGGACCAAATATTCTCAATATTTTGATAAGTGTAAATTTAGTTTCTAGTTGTATTTTTAACCTGTCAGAACCCGCTATATACGTTTTCCCATACATTTTGTGGTTGTAAACGACGACAAGATTTCTATATGAGTGTAAATTATTTAACGAGCTCGGTGGCCCCGCGGTTAATAACGCGACTTTGACACCAACTCTCGTGGGTTCGATTTCCACACAGGATAAACATTTGTGTGTATGAACATGTTGTGGGGAAGAGCGGCTGATATTGAAACTATTTTCATTTTACAAAAGAGAGCTATCTGCTCTCTTTATAACATGGGCTCCAGGGAATCACTTAGAGAACTATTTAAAGAAATAAATATCCTCACGGTTACCTCTCAATATATTTATGAGAACATAATGTATGCTCGTGAAAATATAAATTCGTTTTCAAAATGTACTGAAAATCTTAGGAGCAGGAATAGATTGCGTATGCCAGCACATCGGCTTGCTAAGACTAATAGTTCTTTTGTGGTAAATTGTATTCGATTCTATAATAAATTACCTGAAACAGTTCTGTCCTTGCCTGACAATATGTTCAAAAGACACATCAAAAATACTCTATGTAAGAAGGGTTATTATAAAATCGATGAATATCTAACTGACAGAGATGTATGGAAATGATTCAGCACATGAATTAATATAACTTTAATTGCACCACTTGATATCACTATATTTATTGTAATATGTATAAGATGATTTGAAAAAAATGACCTATATTGGCAAGTTTCTTTTGGCATTTCTTCTTCGCCAATGGTCATTTGAAATGCTGGTAGATTAAAAAAGAGAAAAACTTAAAAAAAAAAGATAAGATATAATATTGAAAATGTAAGACGTGTCTTAGTGCCCGTGAGGGTCTAAAGGCAAATAAAGAATTTTTATCTCTTTTATCTCTTATCTCTATCTCATGTTTGTGTGACTTGATCTGGTTGTTATTCGGGAGACATACAATACGGCTCACCTGATGTAAAGTACGGGTACCGGCCTATTAACGCTTGCGATGTATTAAGTATCACTCGCGCGATGCCTCCTCTGCTGCTTATACAGCAAATCCTTGGGAGCTTATTGGTGACCTCACTCACACGCAGGAACACAACAACCCTCTAGGGAGTTGTTATTTGGCTGCAGTTTTCTGTGAGGTGGAGGTATTCCCCAGACGGGCTGCTTTGATGCGCCCTACCTCTCTTAAAACATCCGGACCAAGACAAACAGACATGTTCATGCACACAAATGTTTACCCCGTGTGGGAATCGAACCCACGGGCGTTGGTGTCAAAGTCGCGTCAATCACGACTGAGCCACCGAACTCGTAAAAATCATTCATTCATCGCATTGGCTAAAGAAATAAAAAACCTCGGGCTCACAATAGACGACAGGCTGACCTTCAATGTACATGTAACAAATAGATGCAAGAAAGTAACAAACCTATATAAACAAATAGCCAGCGCTGCGAGGGTCAGCTGGGGTCTGTCGCCAGAGATAGTCAGACCATATACGTGGCAGTGGTTGAACCGGTGATCATGTATGCAGCGAGCGCGTGGGCGCCGGCCACATCTAAATTAAAAACTAGAAAGCAGTTCAGTGCGGTGCAGCGTGTTTTTGCCCAGAAAATCACCAAATCATATAGGACGTCTCTCTGAACTCGGCTCTACTGCTCGCCGGATTGCTACCTCTGGATCTTCGGGTCCGTGAAGCAGCCTTGCTTTACGAGGTGAAGAGAGGTATATCCCGGCGGGTAGTAAGGGACCGAGAGGTGGACCGGCAAGTGGCATATACCGAGGCCCCGCATCCCGCTCACTGGAAAAGGCTAGATAGAGTTCATAGGCCTGCCGGATCGTGCAGAAATGGACAAGCATGACAACAATGGCCTTAAAATATATACTGATGGCAGTAAAATTGAGGGGAAAGTCGGCGCTGCACTGTCCATATGGACAGTGCAGCGCCGACTTTCCCCATATGGGACGGTGAAGCGGAGACAAGTACCCGAAAGATAAAACTGGAGTCATTCTGCACGGCCTACCAGGCCGAGCTGCTAGCCCTGACCGAAGCCACGAAGGTGGCCCTGCGAAGTGCGGCACAAAACTGTAATATATAATGTGATTCGCGATCAGCATTGGAAACGGTCGTCAATCTTGAGTCCCTTCATCCCCTAGCCATACAAACAAGAGCCAATATAAATAAGATCCATATATCGAGCAAAATAATTCAATTATTTTGGATAAAGTGATAAATGTGAGGCTGGAGGGAAACGAGAGGGCGGACGAACTCGCGAAGCGTGCCGCACTACTAAAGAAAAAACCGACATACGACAAATTCCCGGTTGCATTCATCAAGCGACAAATCCGAATGGAGTCGATTGATGAATGGAACCGGCGCTACAAGGAAGGTGACACGGCTGGCACCACGAAAATGTTCTTCCCCGACGCCGACGCCGCGGCGGCACACTCGGTGGTCGCAAGGGTAGCGCTTGACCCAGTGCTGGTACAGGTGTTAATGGGGCACGGTGGATTCTCCGAGTACCTAAACCGTTTTCGATGCAAGGAGAGTCCAGCGTGCGTCTGCGACCCTGAGAAGGTAGAAAGCGTGGCTCAATTAATCACCGAGTGTCCCATTTTTGGAAAAGAAAGAATAGAAGTAGAAACAGAAATAAATGAAATGTTAATGGTGGAGAACATAAGCTTAATCATAGAAAATAAGAAAAACAGAATTAAGTTTATAAATTACTGCATAAAAATAGCAAATAAGGTAATACATAGAAATAGATAAGAAAGGTAACACTGTTAAATATATAAAACGAAATATATATAACGAGTGACAAAAAATGTAGAAATAAAATATCTGTAGAGATAACGCAATAAGTAGAAAGTAAAAATATGTACTAGATAAGAAAGCTTATGTAAATAGCCCTAAGATTGTAAAACTTATGTAAAAAAAAAAAAAAAGATACGCAAAGTTCCGGAAACCCCACGCGCGCCGGAGGAACTAGATTTCTGACGTAAGGCGATCTGCGTACACCCAGCAGAATACTTATACAAACTGCTGGATGTGCGCACATTGCGATTGGTCAATAAAAAAATAAAATAAAAAAAACCCCCTTCGGTTGAAGGGAGACCCGTAATAGTATCTCTGCAGTGGGATGAGTAAGGGTTGATGTGGTGGTCGTATCACAGTCAACCCCTGATACCTTGGCAAGATATTGGCAAGTGTCTTTTGGCATTTCTTCTTCGCCAATGATCATTTGAAATGCTGATAGTTTAATGAAGAAAAAATCTTAAAAAAATAATAAGATATAATATTGAAAATGTAAGACGTGTCTAAGTGCCCGTGAGGGTCTTAAACGGTCAGACCCCGTTATATACATTTTCCCATACATTTCTTGGCGGAAAAGCGGTCCGCGGGTAATGAGAGATTAAGGCAAATAAAGAATTTTTATCTTTTATACCAATAACACAAAGTGCCGTACGTGTATTGCCATACCAGTCATTTATGGGAAACAGTCTTCTCCAAAACAAATACAATATGGGGGCATGTAGTATTTGTTCGGGATCACCGTTGATGGAAATTGATTCGCAATTTCATCGTACGTGGAACATAACATCTTAGAAACATACTATCCAGGTACGACAGTCATCAAGACTGTATTGATGGAAATTTAATTTATGGCGAGTGGTGCGATGGTAGTTAACGGAATTGGAATTATACTCTTAAATTACGACGACAGTACTGGATTGATTGAATATTAGTGGTAGATGTTTTAACTTGATACTATTAATGAAATTTAATCCCATCTTGGAAAAATTATAAAAATGTAAGTTATTAAATGTATTATAGACATATTATACTCTAGAAACCCTAAAGCTCTTCGAAACGGCCCCGTCGTATAGGTTGTATAAAACACAAGAGTAGAAATATCTCTTTGAACTAATTGAAAATTACTGTGTCGCCGATGATTTGAACTGCTCTACGTTGTACGCAGTCAAAAGGTAAACAAATACTGACAATCAGTCCAGAGATGTGAGGCCAGAATTGGATCTTATTTAGTTGAAACCGATGTTGAGGATACGGATATGTGTATTATACTTTCATGACATTTATTTATAATTTATTCATATTCATGACATGAAATAGCTCAAGGGATTTAGACTAAGCTAAGATATTATTGACATAAATAAGGCTGTTGTGGTGGTTGCGTTCGGAATACATTTGTATATATCTTCATACCGGGCGGCGTAGGTGCCCTTTATATGCCACCTACTACAATTGTCCGTAACGGATTTTAATTTAAGAAAATTGTGGCACGCGGGAGCACACTCGCCGTGTAACAAGTCTAACCTTAGGCTATTTTTACGAATCCCATGCCACCGCCGCGGTAGTCACGAGAGTCACGGGTCGTAGCTAGTTTTACGAATAAATTAGGTGGCATTTTGCCTATTGCAATAGCAAAGACTTCCTATTTTAAGAAGTAAAAAAGCTACTTCTTTCATTCAAAATAAAATAATCTTCACTAATATATATACGGATAAGATTGATCGTTTGAATGCATTTGATCTCTGGAACTACCAGTAATATTTGTTTTTTTTTGTATATGATAGACCCAATTCTTAAGGACGATACGACCCTTACAAGCCGGAAAAAAAAGAACGTTAATTAAAACGATTCCCACCATGTGCAGGCTTAAAAGTTACACAATGGTGGTCAAAAGTAAATAAATCTGCTCGACTGCTTTAGCTGACCTCAATTTTCCCAATTAAACACACGAAATCTAACAACAGGATTTCTATCTTCGACTTGCAAACGTCTAAGTTGTAATACGAACTTATTTAGCTAAATAGATTTCTAAACAAATCTTGCACGTACTTTAAGAAAAAACAAACAATTTAGTAAATTACTGCAGTGCCGCTTATAATGTGAACTACGGTCGATTACTTTTCAATAAATAAAACATTGATTATAAGCAATCTCAAAAGATAGCCGCTGATAGCCAAGCATTCTGATTTATAATGCGCTTTGTCGCGACGAATGACCGAGTTGGTTGTCTATTTGGTTATTTATTCAGTCAGTATTGGCGGAGATCGAAAATACCTGTCTCGACTATTCCCATTTACAAGATATGTAAAATGTATTATTCATTAAATGTTTGGCACGAGTGAGCTTTGTACGAATCCGGACCGATTTTTATGTGCGACGAACAGTTGTAGTGATTACTAGTAGGTAGGTATGCGGGATTGGAATAATCGATGAATGGGTCGAGGTGCCTTCCGAATGTTAGGTGGCGGGAGCGGTGCGACAAAGGCCATGGTGTCGTGGCTGCCCCCAGGACGACAGGCGGCTGCGTCTGCCGGCGGCGGCGCGCCGCGTTCGTCGACCTGCCGTCTCAAGGCCGCTCTTACACGTGCCACCGGGCGCTTCCTGACGCCGCCATAACAAACCTCTCCCCGCTCCACACTCGGCCGGCTCCTTCGCGGCGCACGCAGAAACCTATAACCCATCATTCTCAAGTTGCCACAATCGCTCTCTGAAGCTAAGCTGCGACTTACAAACATAGCGGAATTTTAAATTGGGCAATCCATTGCCTTATGTTTTTTCACATTGTTTTGCTATGATCATTTTAAAGGTTTTTTTTGGCTTTATTTGAGTCAGGAGAGATGTTGCGTGTACAATTTTTGTACCGATTTGATACATTTGAGATGTGGATCTATAGGCACCTATATCTTATTGGTAGCGGTTGGACGACACGCTTTTGTACCTTTTTCTTCTCTGTTTGCCTTCTTTTCTTCTTTTGTTCAGCTATTTACTAGTTTTAGTGTTACCAATAAAAAAATATGGGTTTGAAACATGGAAATTTATATATATTTTCCTCGAATTTTCAATAACGATTGATTATTGAAAATTTGATTTGTAAATTTTTGATATTACGTAAGTAAGTGTAGTTTTGCGACATTAAAAAGATACAAGTTATGCTGACAATTGGTCGAGTGGTTTGTAATGGCTAGGTGCTTACTTTAACACATGGGACAAATATTTGTGTGGATGAAAATATCTGTTTGTCTTGGTCTGGGTTTTTTAAAATGAGATATAGCGCATCAAAGCAGCCCGATTATGGAAGTGCCTGTACCTCACCGAAAATCTCTGCAAAATAACAATTCCCGGAAGGCTTGCTGTTTACCTGCGAGTGAGTACGATTACTAGTAGAGTAAGCTTCTAAGAAGATGCCTTGTTAGCAGCAAGAGGGTGAGTGATACTTCTTGTAATGCAAGCGTTCATAGACTACGGTTCTACGGTAATCACTTTACACCAGGAACAACTCCCGACGTTGTATAAAAAAAATACAAGGAAACTTGAAGGTTACGAAACCCTAGTATCTAGAAGGAATACATATAAGCCATAAATAAAATATTAAGGAAACGGCTTTGCATTTAAAGAGTTCAGTAGGAGAAATAAAGAGCAAAGTGGACTTTTCTATGTTTTAAAGTTTTACTGTAAATGCACATCCATATTCTCCGATATAACATCAGTGAAACTATAAAATTACACGGGGCTGTCAAAAAACAAGTTGCGGACACGGCGATTCGTCAGGAAATTAATGGCATCATTATTCACTCGCGGGAACACAACAACCAATTAGGGAGTTGTCATTTGGCTGCGATCTTCTGTGAGGTAGAGGTACTTTCTCAGACGAGTTTGTTTGGACCGTGCCTCTCTTTTGCAGAGTCCCGTTTGTTATTTAGACGGGCGCGCCACGAGGAGCTGAAGTTGCCTTCGACTCAAAGAATGGCATCAAGCAATATGAAAGAAATGAAGAAAGAAATGTTTGGTGATGCAACAAAACCTGCGAAGGAAGAAATATTAAAAATACAAATATTAGGAATATATTCAAGAAAAAATGTAATATTCATATGGAAATGACGTAAATGATCAGAATTTCCTGGTAATTAATCTATGTGTTGGATACATATGTTCTAAAATTGATATCTATGTATATGCCTCCTAAACGATTTGTATGTCAAATGCTTCTAAAATAAAAAAGTAGATTCAGTACAGACTGTACGGTGAGGTATCGGCTAGTAAGCCGATATTACATTTTTATACTCGACTTTTTCCTGAAATTTTTGCCTAGATTCTTTATATCTTTCATCTTTTTTTCGGGCAGCCCTTCTCCTCATCTCTATTCTCTGTTATGTAACTTCAAAGTCGCATAGTACATACTTCAGAAAATATGTCAAGGAAAAGCATCTCCTCACTGAATGAAAGGTTATAGGTTACATTACCATATCTGGTATCTGTATTTCTGTTTCATAGTACCACTGCGACAATAAGCCTCATGTACCTCCTATTTATACAAACAAGATCACTTATTATACGTCGCGTGGTTGTTCTGCATTGGTTATGGCTGGCATAGTTCAATATGTGCAGGAAAATCTTTAGTATTCTTTTGTGTTCTACAAACAAAATTGTTAGTAAAACCAAAGGCTCAAAGCGCAGTTTTACAAATCTCTTATGCGGCTTAGTTCGACTTCGTTCTATAATAAATTATGTAAGGAAGTATTCGAGACAAAAGACAAAAATTGTGTTCAATAATTCTCAAAATTTGGCTAAGAAGTGAGACCTGTAGCATGTAATCACACATACGTACGTATCTACGAGTATACATTTATCTGAACAGACAAACCGCGTTTTTTTTAAACGGAACACTTTTCAAGAACGCCGTTCCTATATGAAATCTATATGTTTATCTGTGTGTTTGTCTGTCGCTTTTTTCGAATATTCGAATTTTGGCTTCAGATTCGGATTCAGCATAAAAAAGTAGAATAGGAATGTTCAGGAACACCGTTCCTATCTCTTAAGGAACATGGTCAAAATGGCCGACAAGTAAAAAAAAAAAAGTAATTGTTATATAATTGACGAGCCAGGTGTTACTCTGGCAATGCAAGCTTGCGCATTCTCAACTGATTTCTTATTTAAACGCCTAAAGTATCAGAAATATGGTAGGTTATTGGTTTACTCGTGTAGAAGCGATTTTGAGTTATAAGGCTCCGTACGGAAATTTTATTAGGAGGAAAACCAAGTATTAGCTAAAAGTGATGGCGTTACGCTCGTCCGCATAAAAAAATGCAAACATCTGTAGGATTTAACATGCGAGAGAATAAGATAGAAGTATTACAAAGAGACAACCCCATACAACTATAGGATTTAACGTGCAAGAAAATGAGATAGTAGGCATTATACTTTTTATTTGCTGCAGTTAACCTCGTTTTATTGTTTGTCTAAACTAAAGTTATGAGTATAGAAAAGAAACTGTTCAAATCACGCGTTTCCTGACAATTTCAGTCGTTTCGAGTCTACGTTGATGAATCAGTCACCTATAATGTCTTTTTATTGATATATTTATTAACAGCTTCTGTCCACGCTATCGCCCGCGCGGGATTCTGTTGTTCTAGTAAAAAAGTACACTATATCCTTCACCAGGATCTAGACTACTCATGTACCAAATTTCATTATTTATGGTCCATTCAGCAGTTTTCTCGTCTAAACAAACACACACGAGGTCAAAGTAACTTTCGCATATATGTATACATTAGTGTGGAATCCCACTTGCACGTGTTATGAATTCGTTTGCGAAAACGATTTGCTTTTAAATTATTTTATGCTAGTTGTGATATACTTAGAGCTTAGTTGCTTAGGATTATTATCATGGATAGATTTTGAAAAGACTTGCTGTTTTTTAATTTCCTTCAGAAAACCTCGGTAGATACTTTGTTTTGAAGTAAACGATGTTATTAGGTTGTGACTTAGGATATTAGTGTATGCTTTCTTGGGTAATTCGGAACTGACAATTATGATTTCTACAAAACAATTCGTGAGTATTATTATATTAGCAAGCGGTCCAATTAGTACATTACGTGAGATGATACGGGCATCTCATCATAATAAATAATAATTGCTGTACACAACGTTTCCTTATCGCTGCTCTCTTTCTGACCTATGTTCGATATGAATTAATTATTCTAAGAAACATGACACGACTGTCTTGGGAATGGAGTATTTTATTTTTTTATTTGTGTACTGTACATCGTCTATAGTTCCAGTGTCGACTGCCTACGTACTTAAAGGAGTTCTGTAGCTGCGCAGTGCGTGTTGCGAAATTGGTGAGAGGTCGCCCGGGGGTGGGAGATCGGCGAGCGAGGGATGTCTAGCCCTGATGACCCACATCCCTCGCGCCCCGGCGGCGCCGCACCCATCTGCCACGGACCTCGATATTCACACCTCTCATTACACAAATACACATTTAGAACCTTTTCGTAGCCACGTGATCGATTGATGTAGCGTTCTTTGGTTTATATTACCTTTAAGACCCAGTGGCGGTTATGCCCGAGGATGACAAAAGCCGACGAAAGTAGATGATAGGAGGTCCGTATTGATTTTCTGGCACTTGTTGTTGGCTCACAACGCGTCTCACATAATAATCGAATTGGAAGTTGTTCACATAGATCACTTCTTCAAATATTGTATTAAGTAGTCCACTCACTCCTTACCGTAGTAAATAAAATATAATCATTTTAATATATTAGTTATTAACATACCAAAATAACTATTTATGATAAGTATTCGGGTTTAGTGACTCAAAATTTTTATCAATTGATAAATCTAAATGGTTTAAGTTTTCTTATAGATACTCTTGCTTGTGTTCAATATTTGTTATTAATACATTATCCGTTTAAACCTGTATTTTTAGTTTCATGCAGTTACAATATTTGTCGCTCTTATGTGAATATCTATAGTCGTATGGAAAATGAACTGAGTATATCTCTCGTAACGCATTGTAATTTTAGAAGATGGATCGGTTAGTACGGGTACAGCAGCGATAAATGAAAATCAGTACTATCAAAGCCAAATAAGAACTATGTGTAACACCACAATGTGCCACGTGCTTCTCCAAAAATGAAGCCGCTGATTTGTCGGGGATGAATGAAGTCGTACGGGGAGTGTCGGGGTCGGGGCAGGAGATTGGCGGGCGGTGTGCGGCGGTGCGCGGGCTACTGACCGGTGGGCGCGGGCGGATCGGCCGCGGGCGGTGGCGGCGGCGCGGGCGGCGGCTCTGTGGTGTTGTAAGGCGCGCTCGCGCAAGCGGCCGCCGTCGGCGCATCTTCCGCGGCGCGGGCGGAGGGCGGCGGCGGCGCGCCGATGCCGGACGGGCCGGGGGGAGGTGCGCAGAGCGCGACCAGCCGCAGCAGCGCCACGCACCACCACCAGAGCACGGCGGCCAGCGCGCGGGCAGCGCGCCCGACGCGGCCCGGGGCCCTCTCGCGACCGAAATACGCGCAACGTCGACTCGTGCACCGGCGAGCTCGCTCCGTCACCCGGGTATTCGCGTGGCGGCGTCGAGGCGGCTGGCGATACGACGCGGGTGCGCGCGCGCTGCCACACGGCGACTGGGGCGCCGCTCCCGAGAGCGTACGACCGCACCCGAACACTATTTCGGGAACGACGCACCGCGCCGCTGCCGCCGCCCGCCCGCCGCACGCTGCCAATTTTACGCGAAATTGCGGGCGGGCGGTGATGCGATATGTACCGAGGCGCGGTCACCTGCATCTGCGATAGCACACCACTCGATGCGCTCTTGTAGGGATTTTCTTTTTTCATTGAGAGGGCCCTCGCTAGGATGCGAGGGGCCCGGACCCACATCCGTCGCTGTCAACGCACGACACGTGCGCCGCCTGTCCACTTAAAATAGTCGGCGGCGAACGTGCTGCTGGCCCGTGTCAATAGCTACAATGTCGCAGCTATTGGCAAGGAAACAGAGAATCGCACTATCTCACTGTCTCGCGCTCTCCATGTTGTGAATTCTTATGCACAGTTTATATTTAGACGTAAAATTATTTCTGATATAGATAGGTGTTTGACATTACGTTGAACTCTCATACGTCGGGAAGCTCCACCTGTATAAATATTCTTTGCCAGCGAAGCGTTTCATACGTAGCAACAATTTGTAGGTAAGAATGAAGGTGTAACATTTATTTAAAACCATCCAGGCTTATTCGATTAACAGGTATTGGGTTACGAATAGTGACGGGGTTATGATATACCTGCAACGTTAACATTATTTTACCAATACACGTTTTAACATAATTGCTTAGAAATGGAATGATATCAATAGGTGACTTTATTTTAAAGGGATTTCTACCGGACAACTTTAAGGTAAAGGAAAAGTAAAAGTAACGAAAGGGAGCTGTTTAACAGCAGTGTATACCAAGTAAATTGCACCATAAACTTTAATTGTACTGAATCAGGGGGCACGGCAGTGCCCCCGCCAAGTCGAGCGCGAAGCAAACACTGCCGTACCATCCTTTACTGGAACCATTTCGCCGCATTTTCAGGCCCCTATTTGAGAACCTCTGGATAAGACCAGGACGCAGAAATTTTCGTCATCCAGTAAGCTATAATCACATACTTAAAATCCAAAATTTCAAGTCTGTAGGTCATTTAGTTCCGAAGTTAAGCGAAAGCAAAGTTTCGCATTTATGACACTCACTCATGATCATCAAAATAGAACTAGTACTTCCCATAAACTCCGAGAGCTGAAATTTGGTACAGAGTTAGGCTTTAATGGCCACATAAAGGGAAAACTATAAAAACTAGGATAATCGAAGATCTGGAGTACCTGGTGACCCTGATTAGAAAACACAAGAGCCCAACCAAACTATTAGAGATCGACATACCGCCTTTACAAAAAATGTTCAACTTGGTGAGCCGCTTCATTTGATGTCAAAAATCGAAGGTCTGAAGTATCTGATGAAGAACCCTCAGCTGGTCTCAGCTGTATTAGAGATATGGTAATGCCCCTTTCTACTATGAGAAAAAAACTGTGTCAAATAAGAAAATCTAAATAAAATAAATCAATATGTCCACGTTTCTACAAAAAGAAGTGAAATCCCACCAAAAACATTCTGTAAAAAAGTAGCCAAGTCTCGACGGAGCTGCTTGTTTATCTCTAAAAAGTAATGAAATCTAGACAAAGTCGTGCCAAGTCTAAGGTTCCTTACTGCGATTTCTTTATTATTATAGTTAATGTTGTGTGACTTGGCCGTTGAAAATTCTTTATACGTTAGTGGGTACAAGTCAATTTTGTTTACACGTAATGTTATATCTGTTGTAACTAATCAACGTTTTCCAAGTGGCAATTTTCCATCGTCAATGGGTAGCGGTTCTGGCGACAGATTGGTGCAATGGTGTCATGGAGCAGCTGGTTTTGTACCCTTGTGTACCCTTCAACGGCCAAGTCACACAACATTAACTATAATAATAAAGAAATCGCAGTAAGGAACCTTAGACTTGGCACGACTTTGTCTAGATTTCATTACTTTTTAGAGATAAACAAGCAGCTCCGTCGAGACTTGGCTACTTTTTTACAGAATGTTTTTGGTGGGATTACAGTTTATGTAATTTACTTGGTTATACACTGCTGTCAGATGCTCGAAACAATATAGATATCGATATACGACGATTTACATAAATCTTCGTTTAGTATTTTGAATTACCTAATATTTGTTTTGGGAAAAGTACGATAAATGTTAAAGTATATAAAAATAAATATAAATTACAAATGAAAACTGGGTACTAATTCCTGCCTACATTGCTTGTCTATGTAATATAAATATCAGGAATAACAATCCAATTTCAAGACTAACATCTCGTTTCATAAAGTCAATAAAGTCGAGTGCGAGATAAGACGATGCATTCATACGTACATGGGGCGTTAAGTACATACGTCAAATCCGTGAATGAGAACATTTTTTTATTACTTAAGAATCAGATTATATAGATGAGAATTGTGTGAAGCATAACTAGTACGATACTGATCAAGTCTTGAAAAATATTTGTATAATCAGAAAATGTAATTTTGATTCAGCCATTGCAGCAGTTTTGCTTCTACTAATAAAGTAGAAAAAATTGTATTTAAGCAGGGAAAAACGCCAAGAGAGCTATATGCATTAAAGTCTAAATATACTAAATAAGTAATAAGGCATTAATATAAGAAAAGTATGCTCCGTTGGTTCGGGCAAGTAGAAAGAATGCGGTATGAAAGAAGTCATTCTTTGAAACAGATATTTTATACAACTTGAAAGTGGAAGAATGTAGTAGCTGAGGAAGGCCAAATTTCAGCTGCCGTGTGTATCAGAAGGTGATGTAAGGAGCCCTAGCGACCTAACTGATCTGCAAGCGTGCAAGAAAAGAGTTATGAATATTTTTTATGCCATGTCGGCTCCCGACGTTACATGAAAACCGTTACCGGAGCCTATGAACGCCTATGAAGCCCTTGCAATCCTGTAAAATTTAAGGTGCGTAACGACCGCATCTTATGGCTACAGGTTTTCGCTGTATACCTCGCGAAGGGACTTGGCGTGAAGATATAGATAGATACTTTGCGAGAGCAGAATATGTAATGTGCACTGGATGAGGTAATTCCGCAGATTACCGGATTCGGTCATCTGCAGAATGCAGGGCACCGTACCCCAAAAGGTAAAAAGAAATCGCTACCCACATGATCACTTTGTGTTTGCAAGTCACATATCAACACCTATACATACTTACTATAGTTGAATGAAAAAAACTGTTTACTGTTTACTTGAATTTCTAATATAAATATTCCGTTTTTGCATAATTGCCCCAAAAATGCAGTGAAAATGTGTTTTCAGCCTTCATGATTGTATGTTTTTAGTTAATTAGAAGTTAAGCATAATAAAGAAGACTCAACTTCTTTATTATGCTTGTATGAGGTATCGTTAAATCCTTACATTACGTTATGTGACGTCATAATAAAAACAATATGAATTTACCAATTCTATCGTATATTTTAAAAGGTGATATGAAAAATATGCTTTTGTATAAAGCTACTTTTTAGTTAAAAAATAATATAATCAATTAATTTTATAGTTATTCATTGATCCCGGAATATACTAATTATTATTATATTATTTAGATAGTTTTTGAAATAATTTCAGGCCTGTTTTGTTTACTTTTAAATAAATTTACTTGCTTGATACTTGATAAAATAACTTGTTCGGAAAATAACTTGCCCGGTATTACATACAATCCAAAGGGGTGCTCGATGTCGCTGTTGTGAGTGCTGGTCTAACGTAAACTGCAAGTTGACCGTTGTCGGAAGTAGCTTGTCTATGATTTTATTTATATCGAGCTGCTTCGCGATTAAATTCTACTTTAAATCATCAGCCCCGGCTGTTGTTGATATTAGAATGTCTTTAACCTAAGTTGAAAACGGCGGCATCTCCCAATCTGCAATTAAGGAATGTGGCGGAAAACGCCTTAAAAATTCCCTCGGCTGATAGATCGTAACGCAGCAGTGGTATGGGTGGTGTGGTTCCAAATTTCAGCCCTGTAGCTAATTACATTTGCAACATATGAACAGACAGACAGCAGTCTCATTAACAGACCTTCAGTTTTACCCTCCAGTCAAGGAACTCTAGCATAGGCTGTTCACGGATGGCCGCCATAAATATAGAGAGTAGTTTTGACTCAAAGAAAACCCAACTTTATTTATAAATACAATAAATATATTCATAAAATAGACGTATCGTAGCCGAATGAATAATTCATTTATTTATCGATCATATAACAATAATCATTATTATCGTTATCATCTTAAGAGTCAAAGACACATCTGCTGATTTCCAAACGAGGCTCGGACGAAGGAGAAGTAGGGCTCATAAAAACAGTTCAACTGGTGAAATACCAAAAATGGTAGTCGCTGAGAAGGGGCTGTGTTAGCAGCTGGGATGCCTGCGCGCTAGCAAATCACATTATGTAAGTTTTTAAATTTTCGCGTTGCATAATTACATAAATTTATATAATGCGGAACTTAACGCGTAATTTAGGTAAAAATGTCACCTATTTATTTCCCGACGTTTCGGCTGATTTGCATAAGCCGTGGTCACGGGCAGACTAGCGGTGCGCGGCGTCGCCGGCTGCGCTCGGAGGTGTTTTCTTCAACTACCCTCTCTTGGTCTTTGTATTTGTCATAGTCAGTACACACGACACTAATAATTTCCACGGGTGCATTCGACGATAAAACGCGATATTTTAATTTTCCTATCACTGGCTGCCATTCTTCACAGCTGCAAAGTGTTCTTTGACTATCTGCGATGGTACGGTTAGTCTAGTCAATATAAGAACTACCGCAGCTGCAATCAATCTTGTAGACACCCAGTGTCTGGTACTGAATTACATCCTTTGCTGTACGCAGGTGTTTTGCTATTTTGGAGAACGGAATATATACATGCTTCGTACGTGTGCCCTAGCGACCTGAACTTCTTTGATTCACCTTGTACCCGTTTCTCTTAAATGTCTCCTGAACGTGTGCGAGCTCAGTACTTAAATGTTCAGGGTCACAAAGTTCATAGGCTCGATTTGTAAGAGACGTAATAACAGATTGCAAATGACGCGTCTAGTGATGCGAGTAGGCATTCAGGTAGCTATCCGTGTGTGTAGGTTTCCGATATACAGTGTGCCCCAACGAGTGTTTCCGGCTTGGTTCTTCTAATTATACAAAACACGTCGTCAACATATCTTTTCCAAAATCGGATATTAAGACGCCCTGATGTCAACGCTTTTTCTTCAAAATGTTCCATGTAAATGTTGGCTAATGCTGGTACTACGGGGCTATAGCTACTCCATCGATCTGAAGGTAGTGTTGATTTTGGTATAGAAAAAAGTTTTCATCTAAACAGTGTTCAAGCAAAACCATGTACTTATCCGAGATTCCATTCAAAATCAATTTATTTTTGATCACCTCAAGACACTCTTTCAATAGAACATTAGTAAACAACGATTCAACGTCAAAACTCACCATAATTTCATCAGGTTCCAATTTGATTTTATTCAAGATGCTAATGAAGAGTCGCAAATCTTTTACGTAAGATGGTGTGTTACCTATTAATGACAGCAAAACTTTACTGAGATGCGTAAGATAAGTCGTAAATGGGAGAATCAATTCGACTTACCATCAGTCGTAACAGCACATCTCTTTTGTGTATTTTTGGCAGACCATAAAGTTTCGACGGTTGCGATATCTTGGGATGGTGCAACCATTTGTACTCGTCATCCGCAAATAGCTCTTTGTGTTCTTGTAAGAGACAGCGTATACGACGTGTTACTCAGGTGGTAGGATTGTACGCATCATTTACGATGTGTTGTGACGTCTCTTACAAATCGAGCCTATGAACTTTGTGATCCTGAACGCGTACTATACTGAGAACGCGTACTGTACACACGTTCAAAGGACCCTTAAGAGACAGATACAAGGTGAATCGAAGAAGTTCAGGTCGCCGGGTCACGCGTACGAAGCATCCAGAGGTAAAGCGTAATCCTGCTTTTATGCCATATATAAAAGGAGTATCGATTAAAGTTGGATCAGTTCTAAGAAAATTCTCCGTCAAGACTGTATATGTTCTGTTCTCCAAAATAGCAAAACAAAAAAAAAACTGCGTACACCAAAGGATGTAGTTCAGTACCAGACACCGGGTTTCTACAAGATTGATTGCAGCTGCGGTAGTTCTTATATTGGCCAGCCTAAGCGTACCATCGCAGACAGAGCCAAAGAACACGTTGGAGCTGTAAAGAATCGTCAGACGACAAAATCAGCGATAGCTGAACATCTGCTCGACTCCAACACCAATCACTGGATTGAGCTCCACCGGCCAAAGGTATTGTCCGCCGATCTCCAATAATACCGCTGAGTGGTTCGCGGAGCGTTTGAAATTAAAACATAAAAATTTTAATCGTGAGGATGGATATAAGCTGTCGCCGGCGTGGCCAGTAATAGGAAAATTAAAATATAGCGATTTATCGTCGAAAGTGCCCGTGGACGTGATTAGTGTCGTGGGTAGTGACTATGACAAATACAAAGAACAAAAGAAACTACTCTCGGGTAAAGGGTAACTACCCTCTAATCTTCAACTGAAGATAACACCTTCGAACGCAGTCGGCGACGCCGCGCACTGCCAGTCCGCCCATGACCACGGCTTATGCAACTCAGCCGAAACGTTGGGACATAAAAAGGTAATATTTTCACCTAAATTACGCGTTAAGGCCCGCATTATATAAATTTACGAAATCTCATTATATTGCAAGCATTTACAGGCTACGCTAATTACTTCATGTTAGGAGAACCGTATTATCGTCTGCCTTCCGACGCTGTGTATAAAAAAAGATGGGCAAATTCTCTATGTTATAGTCATGATTTAAGTCAAGTAAAGTTGTCACATTTCATTACATGTGTTCATCACCACAATGAAATATGGGTAGTTTGTACTCGTTATTGTTTGAGTAACTTTTTGTAATGCTTGAAGTCTAGATTTTTGACATATACAAAAATATAACCAGGGATCGAGTCTGTACGTGCAATAACATTTTTAAAACATTGATTCAGTGAGACTCGATACAGAAACTAAAACTGAAATATAAAAAATTGTCTCTCTGGCCTGTTATGCATGTATCACACAAAAGTGTAAAATTTAAACCATGGTATAATAATTATTTTAGCTACTTCTTATCCCTGAAATGTTTAGGGTTCCTGTGTAAAGATTAGATAAAAGAATCTCTCTTTTTTTAATCTGCCAGCAGTTAGAAAATGAACATTGTCGAAAAAGAAATGTCCAAAGTAACTTGCCAATATAGGTCTTTTTTCAAATCGTCAATTTCTATTATAATAAATTTATGAGAGTGTGTAATGATGCCAAGTGGTACAATTAAAGATATGTTAACGCATGTGCTGAATCATTTCCAGACATCTCTGTCATCAGATATTCATCGATTCTGTAATAACCTTTATTACATACAGTATTTTGATGTGCCGTTTGAACATATTGACCGGCATGGACAGAACTGTTTCAGGTATTTTACTTATTATAGAATTGAATACAATTTACAACCATAGATCGACTAGTCTTAGCAAGCCGATATATCGGCATACGCAACCTATTCCTGCTTCTAAGAATTTCACAAAATTTTGAACAACTCTAAATTTTTACGAGCATACATTATGTTCTCATATATATACTGAGAGGTAACAGTCATGATGGCTCTCTTTTGTAATATAAAAATAGTTCTAATATCACACGTTTTTCCCTACAACAGTATACCATACGACTTAAAGCTGGGAAAGTAGCTGAAATAGACTAGCGTACAGTAGTCACACCCGTTAATTGTCTAATGCATATGCGGCGGAGCTGAGGTTACTGATCACTTTATTTATTGTGGGAGCTATCGTAATTCCAATAAATACTGTATAATACATTATTGTCAATGAAAACTTATGTATTGGCAGAAGTGACATTTGACAGACTTAACTTTATACATTTGGTTTTAATTGAGTTTAATAAAAGGTTACATGTGAACTAATTTAGAATGACAGATAGAACAATATTTACTTTGTCAATATTTTCACACCGGCGAGTAACATTAAAAATTAAATAAGTATCATCAGCAAACACTTGTATATTGGCCATTTTATTATATCTATATTACAGCTATTGACTCAATAATGAATAATAATGAACTACAAATTTACGGTATTCGGATTTTCCCCTTTCTTTGTGCTACATGACATTGTTTCTTGCCAAGTTTCGTTTATATTGGGTCAACGGGATATGTTTTTATTCCCTTATGAGTGTCAAATTATGTACTTTAAGGCTTATGTAATATGAAGCGGCAGCCATAATTCATATTTTTAAGAGCGGATTATGCATGAACCAGGGCATAAACGGCCGTATCTTTTGATTGTGTTGAGTTTTCACTACTCTAAGGGGTTGCAGATTAGAATATTAATTTCAACTTGATACCTCCGCGTGTTCTTGAGAAAAAGGATCTTGACAGATGGACAAAGTGGTCTTACAGAACCTTTTGAGATACGGAAACCTAAAAATGAACAGACTGTTTTCAAAAAAGGTACACATAACTTACGTTCTATACTGTGAATTACGTACGATATCTGTACAACGATAATTGATATGATTTCAGATAAATTCCAACCGAGATATTAAACATAGGTGACACTTACGTCTGAGTCTCTACTACATTATACACAGATGAACTGGAAGGTTCTCAAAGAACGTTCTTGTTTAAATGCAAGAGGAAATACAAGATGGACTGCATCAGCGATCAGTTTCATCAGCTTATCAACAAAAGTGTGTTCTGCATATATATTTCATTTGAGTAGGAGGGTCGATCTTAATGTTTATCTTTTTGATAAAAATCTGATCGAAGTTTCTTCTCATTTAACGCCTACTTTGAGAATTAATAATTTAAGTATAAATTCAGCACCCTATAAAATTGTTAACTAACGTATAAAATTGTTAACGTTAACGCAAAAATCAAATCTTAATCTTATACCTGTAATTCAATTATTGCATGCCATACATGGGTTTTATGTTGCTTTAAAGTTCTAACTTATGTATGAGTGTGTTCTAATGAGAGCAATAAAACGCAGCTTACAAATAGCAAAACCGTTATTCAAATTAAAACAATTAATTTAATTTCTTTAACACCAATTTAAAGTGAATTCAATTAAGTACATTTGATTTCATGCATGATGTAATCCTAAATAGTGATCTGGCCGTTGGCGAAATTGGACCATAAATATTTAATATTTATGTTTAAATGCTATTCAGGTTCTTTGTCAAAGAGTATATATCATATATATTTTTGATTGTTTGTTCCATTACGTAAGTTGCATGTTCTTAAACGTCATAGGAAAAAAAAGAGCCAAATATATGGGTAGTTGTAGGCCGATATATTTCTTGTGTTAGTGCAGTTTAGATACGAAAGCAGCAATAAATTCTTTAAAAAGTTAAAGAGTTTATAATAAAACAATTTATACATGTTTATCAAATATTTCAGTATCGCGTGTTTTATTTATTTTGTTGAACCTGACGTTTCGAATGCTTTGCAGCATCCGTGGTCGCAGGAGTAACAATCGCGAAAACCTAGGACAATAAAATATGCAGTATTATTTCTTTTGTGACGACTTTTGTCCTTTTGTGATTCTTTGATGACGTTGTTTTTCAAGAATTCTATCCCAGAGTTAATAGGTTGTAAAAACGAGTCAAGTGACTAGTTCTTGATGGCCAATGCATTTCTATATGAAACAGCAATCAGTTGAAATTTCATCATTAGCACAAGCTAATTGAATGAGCTGTCGCCTAAATAGTTGTTTCGAAGTTTATTCCCTGTTTTGATGACACGTTGCAGTGATTGTAACAATAGTTTTAGCTAATTTCTGGCAACAGTATTAGACGAATCACACAATTTACGATATTATCTACCGGTAGCCACTGAAATACAATTTTAAGAGACTTTCTTTGTTATCACAAAACTTAGCCAGTTTATTAGATATGCTTTTTCTTTTATATATGTTTCTTTCTAACTTCTAACCATTACGAGAGGGAGACTTTGTACTTTAAGTCACCGTTTGCGACATGTATACCTCAAGTCGTCTGCGTGGGTACCTCTGACTCACCTATTTCTACCGCCAAGGAGCTACACATCACCGGAAAACAGCTATATAAATAGCTGCGTTCCTGTTTGAAAGGTGAGATATGGCAGATAAATGACTGGGTACTGTGACGAAACATTCCAAGGTCACAATATTGGCAGCGCTCGAGTAACATCCCTGTGGTGTTGCTAGCGTCAATGGGCTGCGGTGACCGCTTACCATCTAATGCGAACCACATGCTTGTTTATCACTCTATTTCATAAAAAAACTTTCTTTTATTTATATTTTAGTTAGTTGTTCTATTTTGTCGTTTTTAATAAGCATCAATTATGATAAAAACAATGCTTTCATCTGTAATTGAAGTGGACTCCCCGAACTGAATTTTGAATTGACTAGTTTTTAGATGATTGCTTAGAGTATACAGCATTCTGTTAGTTGAAATATTCTTTAATGTTTTCAGGTATCTCATCCATTCGGCTTGGCATAAAACTTTTGCTTAAATATTTCTTCGGAAAGGTCGACGGTTGTGATTCACAGTTGTCATTATTGCTAGTAAAATAAGCTCTTTTGCAATAGTATATTGTTTGTCTGCTTTTATATCTACAAAATAATTATTGTCCGAAGCTATACGTCCGTGTTCGCATTGTCTGAGCTACATTGCTCAATTACAGGTATTGAAATAGGCCAAATTTTTGTCATTATTGCATTATGGATTTTTACCAAATGATCTTGCTTGGCATGTTCCATATACCTATATAAATGTTTGTTCGACAAAGAAGGCGATGTAGGATTTTCAATAAATGCCTTGTTAATTTATTCTCCATTGTATAACCGTCCTTTCGTTTTCGCTTTTGATGTGGTTTTATCTTAAAATATTCGTGAGTAAATTATTGAGTTTCAAAAACTACCAACGATTACACGTGAAATTGCTAATGAAAATAAAAGAAATATTAGGCGTGTTTGTTAGAGGCTAGTTCAGGCTTCACAATGGTGCTAATAAAGAAATTTAGTTTAAAATTGTTACCTCCACTGCGCTGTGTGTTTTTTGTCAGTCAGTCCATCGATTCCTCCAAACGAAATTTTCATTAAAATTTAATTTTGATACTTCGCAGCCTCACCAAAAATATGATCGCCACCGATAACACACTAAAATATCGCTTTCAATTTAATTACTTTTAGAAAACAATTAACAATTAACGTGGAATTTGTTTTTGGGGAACCTATAAGTTAAGAACTGTTAAACGACTTTTCGTACATAAATGTAATATAAATTTCAGACATTTCCCGTGAAATAACAAAAAAAAAAATGTTTTCTGGGAACATTTACCTTACGAACACAACAAAAAAAATTTGCTAAATTGGTCGAGATGTTTTCAAGCGATGATCTTATATACGTGCGGTAATTGATTGTTATGTAATAGATAACACGATTAAAATACAGGACGCATTGACAGGAATAAGACGATTCGTGCAATCCTGTACAAAACAAGTTTGCACAAGTTGCGTTTTTTATACAACGTCGAGAGGCATACAAACATATGTAAAGTACCTGATGTAAAGAGTTTACCGCAACCTATGAATGTTTGCAATACAATACGCGTCAGCTTTACCATCCACGCTGCCAACACAAACACTTTTCAGGAGCTTACTTGTAACCTTGTACTCACTCGCAGAGACAACAATTCATGGAGTACATTTCTCTTTAAACTAACTAAAACTTGGTTGCTCTACTAGGGCATGAAAAAAATAAAATAACCAATGCAGAACCGATATAACGATATTGCTTTGAAACTCAACGTAAAGCTCGCTTATTAGCTAGTTCACGGACCAACAACGCGTCACTTGTCGGCTCATTGGTTAAAATATACTCGCATTGGACTGTAGGCGTAAATCTGAGAAATATTTAGAGTTTAGACGCTAAACCACCTAATCAAGGTTTATGTGAGTAAAGTGTTAACTATATACGTAGAGCTCGGTGGCTCAGTCGTGAATGACGCGACATGACACCAACGCTCATGGGTTCGATTCCCACACAAGGCAAATATTTGTGTGCATGAACATGTCAGTTTGTTTTGGTCTGGATGTTTTAAGAGAAGTAGGGCGCATCAAAGTAGCCTGTCTGGGGAAGTAGCTCCACCTCACAGAATAACGCAGCCAAATAACAACTCCCTAGAGGTTTGTTGTGTTCCTGTGTGTGAGTGAGGTGACCAGTAAGCTCCTAAGAAGTTGCTGTGTTAGCAGCAGAGGAGGCATCGCGCAAGTGATATTTAATGTATTACAAGCGATAGGCTACGGTAACCGCTTTACATCAGGTGGGCCGTATGCTTGTATGTCTTCCAACGTTGTATATAAAAAAAAGTTTTAATTATTCTACTTAAAATATTGGAATAATATGAATCACACAGATCAATAATGTTCTCATAATAACAACAGAAAATGTTCTCATTTTTTTTCTCATGTTGTAGTGCGCTATGTAATAAAGTTTCTTTCTTTCTTTCTTTCTTTCATTTACTGAATAGAGGAAAATATAAAAGTTAATTATTTATTTATATTAAGGAAATTATAAGTATTTATTCTTGAATGTTTTCATTTCCTATGTAATAGTTATATGAATTAATTGATGTTTTCGTGAAAATTTTACATGGTAGCACTTCTTAGAATTTAGAGTCATATTGTTATTTTTGCACCATATAGTTAATTCATCAAGATCTTTTTGCAGTTTTTTGTATCTTCGGCAGACTCTATAATTCTGCAAAATTTCAGATCATCTGCATACATAAATGGTTTGGAAAATTTTATCGTATGTGGTATATCATTTACAAAAATGTTAAATAAAATTGGACCCAAATGGGATCCTTGTGGCACTCCAGAAGTAATATTCTGTGATTGACAAAATAAGTGCGGTCCTCGAGATATGACCCGAGCCATTTTAGAAATGTGGCAGAGATACTGTAGGCAGATAATTTATTTAGGAGAATCCTATGAGATACGCGGTCGAAGGCTTTACTGAAGTCAGTATATATTAAATCGACTTGTTTATTAGTATCTATAGCCTCCGTCAAAAATTCCAACAAATCTGTTAAGTTAGTTGTGATAGATCTCGATCTTGATCACTAATTAATGAGTTGAAGTAAGTTTGTAAGAATAGACAGATTAAGGACTCAAATATTTTTGCCGGAGTAGACAGAATAGATATTGGTCTATAATTAGTAATTAGGTCGTAGCTCTCTGATTTGTGAACAGGAACTGCTTTTCCTGACTTCCATTCTATCGGAAAAACTCCTGTTTTTAGTGACATGTTATATATTATTAATAGTGGTTCAACCAGATTTCCAGCACATGAGACAATAAATATGGGGTATAGCACCCCGGAACCCATCAGGACCCATACCTTTACTACAATCAAGACTTTGCAATTTCTTCAGCAACGCATCGCGACCTATTTTAGGAGTAGGTAAAATAGGGTAATTCTGCTCTAAATTTTGTATATGTTCTGAACACTTATTATTATTAGGCACATCACTATTCCGATATACGGATGAAAAATATGAGGAGAACATCTCACAGATCTGTTCACCATCGGACGTCCTATTAATTCCATCTGTCATCGAAATAGTATAGGAACTATGTCCACCACGCTTAGATTTTACATATGACCAGAATAGTTTAGGATTCTCAGTAATACTTTTTTCTATTTTACCCATGTAATTTTTATAACACTCTTTAGCCATGATAGATAGATAGATACATAACAGAAAAAAAATATTCAACACCAAAAAGTAATTTGAAGTATTATTTTTTAAAAGTTAAGAGTAGCCAGCCCACACGGGCATTTTACAAGAACATGATGAGGACATACAAACAAGTGGAGAGATTATATTGAAAAAGTATTATAAAGAACGTTCTCCCTCTATGAAAATACAAGAAACCGACATACAAGTTTACATTGACAATTCTCGTCGTTGACTTTTACGTCACATCCGATCTGACATTTTCAAATATTTGAATTTCTCACAGTTTCTTTGCAGGTTTTAAAGATTAATTTATTGCTTAAAAATAAATTACAATAAAAAATATTGAAGAAAGCGTAATTCTGAAGTAATAAAGTTCATTAAATCAAAACCACTTTTTCTTATTGGAATCACACATTCACATTCCCTATTATAAGTATTTTTATTTATTTTATTTTATTTTTTACATTTTTGGGATACTTACGTCTAATTTCCAAATAATATTACAAAAGTCTAGTATGAAGATGAACAAAAGTTTCCGCAGATAGAAAGATGAGTATAATTTTATGTTACCGTTTAAACGGTCAATTAGCTTAAAGATAGTTAAAAAAAATGGTGTTCAAAAGTTTGTTATTAAGAACAAAAATATAAATTATTTAACACTCTTTTAACATAGTATACACTGCTATTATATAAATCAAGATCACAACTTTGCGATATTTCGTTGAAAGTTCGACAAGCACGTATTAAGTATGAATTTTGTCTATAATTGGATTTCACTCGTGGAACATACAAAATAAATGGTTTTCTAGTGTTTACAGGCGGTATACGAAAACATACACTGCTCAGAAGTTCTGCACAATCGATTGACCCGTTGGCTATTTTAATTAAATAAGTTAGTTCTGCAATATGTCTACGCTCACTAAGTGGTAAACTGTGGAATTTTTTACAACGTAAATCATAATTTGGAATATAAGTTTTGGTTCTATATTTCGTCACATTTTTTGTTCTATTTTGCGTCACAATATATTTTTATAACGTAAAAATCGCTTTTGTATGCCTTCAATACGTACTCGTAAAATATAGGTCTGATATTTGGGATTCCATACCTGGGACGCATATTCGAGGTGACTGCGGACGAAAGCACAGTAAAGAATTTTAATTGTCATGATATTTTAGAACTCAGATGATATACGCATTATAAAACCTAGAGGCTTTCTGACTGATCCCATCAATATGCGACTCAAATGATAACTTCGAGTCAAAGGTTTACACCTTAGTCTCTTATGGAATGAATCCTAGGCGATAGATTTTTCTTTTAATGTATAATTAAACATTAAAGGAACAGGCTTCCTGGTAAATGTACATACGAGTACATAACACTTGGAGACATTAAGATCCAGTTGGTTTATGATACAATAAGTTTGGAACCTGTCAAGATCACTTTGAAGGTTAATTGAATCCTGATATGAATTAATAGGGCACAATATTTTCATGTCATCCGCATATAAAATAATTTTGGAATATAGAAAACAAGAGGAAATGTCATTGAAAAATATATTAAAGAGAAGGGGGTCCAAAATTTAACCCTGTGGGGCTCCCAATTGTATTTGAACTGTTGATGATGTGTATTAGGATTCTCTATCATTCTAACACACTGCAGTGACATTGGAATAATAACTTGTATGTAGTTTACAAGTAAATACAGCACAAGCAAACATTTACATACGCGGTTCGGTCCATCTATCCAAAAGCACTTCCAAAAACTTTCAAAGCAATTCTTCGAATCTTCTGGAAGTGGACCCAACGTCGCCCACTCATTAAGTGGGCGGCGGCGTATGACCCACCACAACCGTCTCTCCCGTCATCAAAAACGTAGCCCGCGATGTTCTTTTAGTTTTAGAGAGCTTTAGACCGCTTCGCAGCAGCCGGAGCCTCCTTAACGTAAAAGTCCTCCAATTATGCTTAGGAGGAGCGATTACCTCCCAATTAGGTAGCAATAGTGGCGGCCTTTTCAAGGCGCGCCATCATCCTCAAAGCGTATGCTCTGTTAAGATAGATGCTTGTATCGCCCCGTTTCTCCTGGGGGCGATCGCGACAGAGGATGCCTTACAGTTACATGCATCGCCTAGGTGGTGTAGTCAGTAAGACTCCGACATAAGCGTTACGTAAGGATATTCATGAGAGTTCACCACCTCCCAGGAGGGATCCCATCTGTTCTCGGAGGTTGTCCCACTCAGAAGAATGACTGAAAACGTACTCAATTTTCAGTAGATCAGTCTTTCTTTTATGGGTCATTGTTTACGTAAGGCATAAAAATCTTATATTACGTACATTAAAAATTCCACGAATCATGTCCTTTTCTGCACCTGATCACTTTCAATGGAACTTTCTCATTAAACGTGGCCAAGCGTGCTATTGACTGGTCGCGCACTTGACTGGTTTTTAAAAGGAGATTATTTTTACTGTATGTGCATGTATGTATGTATACTGTACTGTTGAACTGAAAGAAATCAAGAATAGGAACTGACAATTTGAATATAGTTTTAATGACAGACAGAAACTTTAATATCTATTTTATAAAATTAATATAATGTAGTTATGTACCAGTTATTAGCGGATTCTGGGCTCCGAAGCGAAAGCGTAGGACGCGACTGGGATTATCGCTTGGATGATGATGTTGATGAATATTATGTACCAGTGGGCATGTTGTTCCGCCAGTATTTTTGTAAAGCATTACTAATTATGAGCGATAATTTTAATATAAATCTCCTCGGAAGATATCTTTAGGAATCTATTTTTCCATTTTTGTTTTAATAATCATGATCGATGCACTCACGGGATGCACTGACGAAAAAGGATTCAATAATAAGTAAGTGATGTCAGTCGCCTTTACATTTCACGTGAAAGAACCATTGTGACCTTTAGATTTATCGTGTGTAATAAAGGATAATAATTTAATATATGTGACGCTTCAAAAGCATTACGTAAGCAATATGAAGCTATAACAATTAACTTTATAGCCACTCCTTGTTTACAATTACAATCCCGTCCTCCTTATAATGGGCTTATAATAATAATTCAATCCCGTGCGAATAAATTGTCATTAAATAACAATAAAATAGCTCCTAAACTAGAAAAAAAAAAATCTCCGTGGAAGAAATTTTAAGACTTCTAATGGGATCTTATTTGACGTTTTGAAATCTGGTTTCTGGGTTTAATGCTGGTTGATTTAGTCGTAATACCTAAACGCATAGTCTAGGAGTATAATACATATATATAAATATATAAACCTATTTTTGGTTGCTATTAGCTTTTAGAAGAACCCACGTATTATATACAAGAATGTAAATATGTATGTAAGTAAATACATATGTTCACAAACATACAGGTAGATGTTGTCAATGCTATGACGTCCGACATACTCGTAGCTAGAAGGGTAGCAAGTGGCGGCGTATGGGGTACGGGGCACGTAGCGAGGGGCGGGAGGCAGGTCACTGCACCGAGGTCGCGATGCACCGGAGCATGTGGCCAGTGCACCCTCCCTGAACCGCGCTTCACCTCCTCCGCTGGAGCTTAACTTCAATTCATAAGCGACCAGTGTAACCTTCCAATTCACAGTAGGTCGTCGAGAAATAAATAGATAATTAATTTGACGACCACGGTACGATAAGAGCCGACGAACATCAAGTCCAACTCTCGCGATTCCGATCATATGACCGAGAGGTAGGTGGAACCTTTTTTTTTATTAATATAACTCAATCGGCTTTGCTCGCTCATACCTTTTGTTATTATGTTTATAATTGTTAATAACATTAGTTTTACGTTTTGTTTTGTACAAGTCTTAAAACTATAGAACCAGCATAATTCTTTTATTGTATTCTGTAGATGGGATTCCAGAGGTGCACGCAGATCAATCCCCCGGGCAGCATCCGTTCACGACTTGACGCGTGAGGCATTGCCATATTGAACCATTTTCAAGGGAACACGGCAACCCGTCAGACGACGCCACGGCCGCCCGTTTGCACACTTTTGTGAGCATCACTCGCTTGCCTAACTCGACCCCGTCCTCATTATATAACTAATATAATAATAAAACTTCTTTAATGGTTCCCATCTTACGTTAGGCGTAATAAGCTACATTACTATTTTAGTATTGAATTCAGTGTATGTTCTTCACCATGCTATTTTGTTATTTTTATGCGACGTCGGGAGGCATACAAGCATACGGCCCTTACTGGTGATCTCACTCACATGTTACACAACAACCCTTCAGAGAGTTATTATATGGCTGCAGTTTTGTATGAGAGATCCAAAACCCGATTCAGCTCAACGACAAGACTCTCACGCTTCTCATCGATTTCTGTCCGACCAGCACCAGAAATATCGCCCATGGACCTTACTGTCATGTGCATAGCAATGAATACTACCATACTACTCGTACCAAATACCTAATACTACCAAATAGCAGCATTTGATTGATATGAAGAAGAAAGAGGGTGGGCGGACAGAACTCTACCAGAGGGAGACTTTGTACAAAAGTCATCTGCATGGGTACCTCTGTCTCACTTATTTCTATTGCTAATATATATATATAACTGCGAACCGGAACACAGCTATATTTATATTTATATAGCTGTGTTCCGGTTCGAAGGGTGAGATATGGCAGAGAAATTACTGGGTACTGTGACGAAACATCTTTAGGTCACAAGGTTTGCAGCGCGCGAGTAACATCCCCGTGGTGTTCCGAGCGTCAATAGGCTGCGGTGACCGCGTACCATTTGATGCGGGCCGCATGCTTGTTTGCTAATCTAGTTGTATAAAAAAAGCAGGAAGCCAGCGATACAATTATAAAGCTGGAGGGGCAGACCGTATGCCGGAAGTTTGAAGACAAGTGCTTTGTGCCAGACCTGATCAAATGCTTTGGTAATACCTACCTGGCTGCCACGGATTGGTCATGTTTATCAATTGACTCCCCCCAGAAATGCGTCATATACGCTAAAAGATCACCCATTGATCGGTTCAGTCTAAAATCATGCTGACGATCATTAATTAGGGAGGGATTTTATAGGTAGCGGATCAATTGAATGTTAAGAATCGGTTTCATGACTTTGCACAACACTGAACGGCACTTTGCACTTTGCACTAAACTGTTACGGCAATGCGGCGGTTATTTGGTGGGTCTGAACGGTCTCCCTTTTTGGGAACTGGCTGTACATTGGCCTCTCTCGAAACCTCCGGAATAAAACGTCGAATACGATAGACAAAAGAGGCGCGTCAACACCGGAGACAACTCCGCTGCACATTTTTTCAAAACAACCTTGGGGATGCTATCAGGACCATTGGCTTTTCGGACATCGAGTGACTGTAGTTTAAAATGCACATCGCGCTGCCTGATGTGGATATCAGGCATAACGATCCCACTGGAGGGTATCGTAGGTGGTTGCGTGCTACTGTCATCAATCCGGGAGTTAGCCGCAAAGAGGCTGGCCATAAGATCGGCATTATCCTGTGGTTGATGCGCCACTGAGCCATTGGGGCATCTCAGCTGAGGCAGCGATGGTTGGCAGAAGTTAGCTTGCACGGCTTTGGCTAGTCGCCAATAGTTACGTGACCCCGTAGGTTGTTGTGCTAGTTCAGTGCGACTCGTGTAACGCGCTGGGCGTCCGCTCTTATGTATGACCTCTTGCAGAACTTGGTGGCAGTATTGTAGGCTGATTTCAGCAAGTTAATAATATTAGGATGTTTGAGGGCGCGACCCCTGGTCCAAGCGTGATATGCTCCTGTTTGTTACTAATAGTATCAGTCCACTCGCGATTAAACCAAGGGCATTTCCGGCTTTTGATGTCGACATCGCAGTGATGAATCTAGTAAACCATGCCAACGCCGATCTCGCCAACAATGGCCGCAGCACTCGCCGTAAGATCCTTTTCACTGAAACAGCGCTACCCCCATGGGACGGAAGCAAAGTAGTCTCGCATGCCGTCCCAATCTGTTGACGCGTAGTCTGACGCAAGACGCGAGGCTTAACCTCCGTGGGTTGTCGTGGAAATGAGCTTGGAGTACCAAGCTCGTTACTTTGCCAGTACAGTAGTACTGGCAGTGGTCAGATGTACCCAGGAGCGCCCTGATCTCAACCCGATAGCAAGGTGGGTAGTCAGCAGTAGATCTAGTAGAGAGGGTGCCTGATCAGCGATGTCTGGTAGGTTGGTCTACCAGTTGCGTCAAGCTGTGTGAAAGAGCAAACGCGTGGTCGGTCCTTCCTGCATGGTTAGTTATGGAGGATCACAATCAGGAATCGTGATGAGAGTTAAATTCCCCCAAACCCACCATCTCTGCATTAGAGTACCGCTTCTGTCTTCATTTGCCGGAACAGAGTCGGGTTCGGCACATATAGACACATGTAAGTACCGCTCTGAACGGCCAGATTTATATGCACTCAGAGGACGGGAAAGGAGGAATCTTATTTATTTATTTATTTGAAACTTTATTGACCACTTTACATTTTGGTACAATAGGCGGACTTAAATACTAGTTGCATTCTCTACCAGTCGACCTTTGGGAGTGCAGAGAATCACGATTGCGGCTAAATATATATATATATATATATACGAATATATATACGACTATATATACATACATTAAATACATATATACTTACATTACATATACATACATATAAATCATACGATACATACAAACGTAACACTTACAACTTATATTAAAATAATAGACGGTCTTACTGCCTTGTCGAGCTTTCAAAAAGATATTGGTGTACCTTCTTTTTGAAGACACATTTGCTGCATGATTTCTTAATAGATACTGGTAATGCATTCCAGAGTTGAATTGATTGCCAAGTGAAGGAGATGGACATGAAGCCTGAGCGGAAAAGAGGGATAGAAAGTAAAAGTAAAAATTATAGGAACGTAGTGGGAGATTATGAGAGTCACAGAGATGACACTGAAACTTGCATTTCAAGTATTCTGGAGAATGAGGGTTGGAAAGAATAGAATAGAGAGTACAGAGTAACCTCAGATTTCGACGCTGACGAATAGGTAGCCATCCAAGCTTAGACCGGTAGGAAGAAATATGGTCAAATTTACGAAGACAAAAGATAAATCGGATGGCATTATTAATTAACCGGTCCAGCTTATCAAGCAGATCTGCATTGAGATCAGGATAACACACATCACCATAATCGATTACGGGCAGGATGAGGGATTGCACAAGGGTAACTTTAGTATCAATAGGGAGAAAGTTTCTATATCGGTTTAAAAATCGTAATGTTGATATGACTTTCCGACTAATTTCAACCAGTTGATTAGTTCAGCTAAACGTACAGTCGATATGGAGACCAAGATAATCGAGTAGTTAAGCATGGCAGCAGATAACGAATTAGCGTCCAGTCTTGCAATTTGACGTGCGCTCATAATAATAATTGCTTATAATATTATAATAATTGCTTGACACTTAGTGGGATTCACGGGAATTCCATAACTTTTGGACCAGGTATTAATTCTGCTGAGATCTGTATTTATTTGTCTTATATCGGTATTCAATGTATCGACAGAGGTCTGAGCATAAATTTGCAAATCGTGAGCGTAAAAGTGGTAAGAGCAATTAAGCGAGAATGATAGCAAATTTATGAAAGAAGAGAACATCAGAGGAGACAAAATACCACCACAATCTTCTAGACAGCGCAGACGGCGACAACATACATCCGAGCGGATAAACAAACAGATACCGGCTTTCGCGAGGAAATTCATCTCAAGTAAATAACCGGGGTACTGCAGACGCTGGCCGCTGGATCTGTGTCTCCATCATGACATGCTGCGCCGCCTCAATGTGTTGGCGGACGGCGTTAAGGTTTGAGTGGAGTCCGCGGATGTTAGCGAACCTCAACCTTGAACAGGGTGGTGGGGGAGTGCATCGCTGTATGACCGTGTATTCCTATTTGCTTGCGCTGTCATGAGAAGAAGAAGAAGTAGAGAAGGGAAGGGAAGCGGGAGAGAATTGCCACGAAATTGGAGAAGAAGCACGGTGGACTGTTTCTCCATTAGCTTAGTGATAAAGGAGCTGTACTGATCCGTCGGACGGAAGGGCCCTCGAACCACTCTACTCTACCCCGAGATTATGCGCGGTATGAAAGAGCAGCCTCTCAAGGTTGTTAGACTTGATTGGGCCCCGTACTTATACCACAGGCAGCCAGCTGAACAACCGTTTCAACGGGTCTCTCTAGCCAACTGGTCAGCTCAGTCCTTCTGACAATGGATAGAGAGAATCCACCACTGTTCTCGCAATATCGCGTCAACAATACCCCGAGTACTGGTTATACACCAGCTGATCCCGAAACGTCCCGATTTACTTATAAGTACGGCACTTCACGGGTGTTTCGCCGTGTGTACGGTGATAGCCAACCAGGCGGGTATTTACCCTACCACGCTGAGAAGCTGGAACCTCAGGAATCCCTTAATCGCCTAATACGACACCCACATAAAGAGAGGGGGCGATGATTTTTAGTATTCTTTCTCCGTCACCGCACGAATAGAAAGAACCATGACATGAGGGTTTTCAAAAAAGTCGTGAAGAGGTTTTACAGGGACGGCAATGCACGAGTGACACCTCTTGTGCCGCAACTGTCCATAGCCTACGGTAACTGATTTGGCACGTGTTAGCTTGGCTGTGTGACGTGTTAGCTAAGCGTTACAGTTATTTAACAACGGGCATAGCGAACGAAAGTATAAGTTGTTTCGTTCGCTATACCCTTCGTTATATTAATAATTATTGTATGCAATACGCAATATACGGCTAAATAATTGATAAAATTATGAATGTACAGGTGGATGATAACACCACTATAGTTCTATTAATAGAAAATAGTATATATGAATTCAAAAAAAAGGATGTAACCAGTGGATTGGATAAACTGTTAGGGGTCTGTACCAGAAGCGTTTACGCCGCGACCCTGCCAGTCCAACAATGTTGTCTGCAATTCTGGACTCAAACCGCACAGACGCACGGATTAGGACGTCCCCCGGAGGCGACGTGCACCGATCCTCCCTCGTCGGTGCGGGATTAAAGACAAACTAAAACGAATTTTATTGATTTGACTGCAGATTAAAACTGCTCAGGAAGACAAAAGAAAGCAAAACTTAAATCATACACCAAAATATACAAGGCTTAATGACTTTCGGGAGCGGAAGCACACAAATCAAATTGCCTGTATTCAAGGCTTTCCTGGCTGTGAAAATGTGTTACTATTATTTTTGGGAAAATAGAACAATGATATTTTATGTTTCATTGAGCATTGGTTAAAAAGAGTGAAATGTTATTTAGCATTAATAATTATAAAATGGTCAGTTGAGTCAGTAAGAGGCGGGTCAATGATTGTGTTAAAAATTGACCAAAAGGCCAAAGTACGTTTAGTTATTGTTAGGCTCTCTATTGAATGCACTATCAAGGTGTCATGTGCTGAATTAAAGAATTAAGTAATTAACTACATTATTTATTTATACAGAAATAAAAACAATATATATATATATATATATATATATACTAGAACAATGAACCTAAAACTAAAAACCTTAAAAAATATAATATAATAACTCAAATATATTATTAAAAGGAGTCCCTTTAGGCAAGGTTCCAAAGATACTGTCAGAGTCAGATAAGGGGGAACCTGGTAATTATTTGTGTATATAGACCTACTACTATATTTACAATTTGAGCACGTAATGGATCCTCCATTACTTGCTCAAATTGCAATTTTTAATTGCCTAATTTTTAATGTGACCCGCTGGTGTGAAAACGTTGACAAGGTAAATGATGTTGTGTTCGCTATTTTAAACTGGTTCACATGTAATAATCTTTTGCTAAACTTGGCTAAAACCAAATTTAGTCTTCCAAATGTGACTTCTGCCAATACAGAAGTTGTCATTGGAAATAATAAATTAGAATTCGTTAATAATACTGTGTTTCTTGGAAATACAGTAGTTACGAGAATCAGAAATTGGCAGATGTGGCCACTGCGCGCTTACTCTATTTCAGCTACTTTCACAGCATTATGTCGTATGGTATATACTGTTGCGGGGAACGCCGGCTGACATTGAGACATTTTTATGTTACAAAAAAGAGCTATTCGCTCTATTTATAACTTGGGCTCCAGAGAATCACTCAGGGAACGGTTCAAAGAAATAAATATCCTTACTGTTACTTCTTAATATATTTATGGAAACATAATATATGTCAGTAAAAATTTAAAGTCGAAACTTCTGCGAAAAACTTAGAAGTAGAAATAAGTTGTGTAGGCAGGCGTACACCGATCTGCTAGGACTGGTCTTTTCTTGTAAATTGTATTCGATTTTATAATAAGTTGCCTGTAACGGTTCTATCCTTTCCTGACAATGTATGCAAAAGGGCTTTTTATGGAAATGATGAATATGTAACTTTTGAAGTGAAAACTTCTTTAGCGGCGTTGTGCACTTTTTGGGATGAGTAAAAAATATTAAACTCGCGTTAGGACACGTGCCCCTGACCGTAAGATTTTGGTGAGAATTAGAACTTAAGTTCGCTGCAGCGCTAAAACATTAGCTACCTCTAATTAAACAATTAAGGCTGGAAATAGTGTTACGCTGACATTGGTCGCGGATGTCAGTCGCGCGTGGCAATATCATAGCGATAGTATGAAATGGTATGAACGTGTATAGTGTAGCCCTGACGACGAGCGACGCACGATTCGGTACGCGCGCTGACGGCGATCGTCGGTCGGACGCGTCCGCGCCGCGTACGTCGGTTCGCCGACGCGCTACAGAATCTTATTCCTGCGCGCAGTCAGTGTTGCGCTGACCGCCGATATACCAACAAGCGTTTATTGTACAGTTGTGTACATATTGAATATCGACACTGAATGTCTTATTTCAGTGGTACGACAAAGGTCTGCTTTGTGGGATTTATCTCATATTATATTTTAATAATTTATGTCTTATCTAAATTAATTGCTCCAGCGAGTATAATTTTATATAATAAATTAATGATTATATTACTTATACATGCAATTTTATTATTATCTACTTACCTTAAAGTAACCGCAAGTCTCTCTGCAGGTGAAATAATTTCTCAGCAGTGTTTTAGCGAATTTCCTACTTTCTCTAACAGTAAATCGAAAGTCCCTGTTGACATGCTGAAGTAATTAAAAAAAATTTGGTCATCTGCTCGCAGTTTTTCAAACAATGTAGCGATTTCTTCATAACACGTTCTTTGTGCCATAATTAGGTGTATGTGATATGTTCTTCTTCGTACCTTCTTTGCCGTAAATATAATGTTGCAACAATTAAGTTTAATAACGGATTCATAGCTATTTTCAAGATTATGTAGATTATGTTATATCCCTGCGACTGTACTCTAGAACTATCGGTATCAGACTGTGGTAGTTTTATAGCGCTATCGGTTACTGACGATCAGCCACCGATATGGTGCGCAACCGACATCGGCGTTACACTATTTCCAGCCTAAAACATGAAGCGCTAGATCGTTCATAGGGCATTATTTCCTCGCGACCAAAACGTTATAAGCGGCATGAAATTCTTGGCGCTTACGCGTTTCGTTCAACGTAGTTTATCAACATCGCTGTTTGATTTAATCTCTGCTTAAATACAGATAAATAAAGCAATTCGTCGAAATTATTCCCTAACCATTCCAAAATATTCAAATTTGCACAACGTTAATGTTCAAGTTTTCACTTCTGCCGGCATTCCCGGAGTGCAACCCGTTTTTTTTATACTACGTCGGAAATCATACACGCATACGGCCCACCTGATGTAAAGCCGTAGCCTATTAACGCTTGTAATATATTAAGTATCACTTGTGCGATGCCTCCTCTGCTACTTACGCAGCAACTCCTTGGGAGCTTACTGATGACATCACTCACACGCAGGAACACAACAACCCTCTAGGGAGTTATTATTTGGCCGCGGTTTTCTGTAAGGTGGAGGTACTTCCCCAAACGGGCTGCTTTGATGCGCCCTACCTCTTTTAAAACATCCAGACCAAGACAAACAGACATGTTCATGCATACATATGTTTGCCTTGTGTGAGAATCGAACCCACGAGTGTTGGTGTTAAGGTCGTGTCATTCACGACTAGCCACCGAACTCGTCTGACGAAAGTGTTCAGCATTGACGACCTATCCTTAATAATTTTTAACTCTGGAATTTGATATCATTATTGTACCAACATTGCTAATGTGAATTTATTGTAATATCTAATTGACCATTTTAAAAGAGACATATATTGGCAAATTCCTTTCGGAATTTAAAAGTAAAATAAGAGAATTGAATAAGATATATATTTCAAAAATTGTAAGACGAAGTGCCCGCGAGGGCCCAAAAAGATTTTTTATACCTTCTTCGTTGAAGAAATATATTTAGAATATCTAAAATATTTTCTTCAACTATTTAATTATTACCATCTAATATATATTTAGAAATTTCTTTACCTTCTAATATGTATTAGAAATATAACTAAACTAATACTTTAAGGTCAAGTGCGTGCTGATTTATGTTTCTTAGCACAAATACCAAATTTTTTTGAGGATAATTTGGTTTAATTTTTTTTTAGTTCTTTTTATCCCCGAGGGGAAAGGCAAAGGGATCTAGCCCATACAGCCAAGTCTTCAGTTTAGAACCATTTGAAAATCTTAATTCTATGTTCCAGCTTCAGGAACTGTGCTGAAAAAATACTTGGGTGTGTACCCAGACCCAATCAACCCAGTTTAAATACCACCTGTAAAACGATAGTGACTTCTAGAAGGTTTTCTAAATGAACTTATTCACGTTTTCCAAAAAGTGCATAAACGTGTTGTATTTGAGTTTTTTCATTACTGCATAATTTCACAAAATACTATCGAAATTGTCTCATAAAACTAATTTTATACCGAACTGTAAAAATTTCAAGTATAACAACAATGTCACTCACACATGAAGAAGTCAATTTGGCTTCATTAAAGTAACAGTGTCAGACTTCTTCCCGCACTTTTGACGAGTGACATTGTTGTTTTACTTGAAATTTTTACAATTCAGTATAAAATTAGTTTTGTGTGACAATTTCGATAGTATTTTGTAACATTAGTGCTAGTGAAAGTATACAGTACCTAATGAAAAAAACTCAAATATAACACGTTTATGCACTTTTTGGAAGACGTGAATAAGTTCATCAAGATAACCTTGTAAAAATCACTATCGTTTTACGGGTCGTAAAATTGAGTTGATCTAGGTACCCTTCCCAAGTATTTTTTCAACACAGTTCCTGAAGCTGGAACGTAGTACTCGTATGTATTAAGATTTTCAAATGGTTCTAAACTGAAGACTTGGCTGTATGGGCTAGATCCCTTGGCCTTTCCCCTCGGGGATAAAAAGAACCAAAAAAAAAGTAACAGTGTCAATTCTTCTGTATCTGTATTTTCATTTTGGCATTCAGTTCTCAATCGGAATATTTTCAGTTACTGAGGTAGTTTTTCAGACTTGGCACTGAAATATGAATTTCGATAAGTTCTAAAATATTATATAAAACTGTATCTGTTTCTGTGTTTATCTCGTTATTTTGTGTCTGATATTATTGCAAAGAGCTATGATGTAGATGTTGTTTTGCAGTGTTGTGTTGTGTACAAATAAATGATTTTCTTTCTGTAACTGTATTAAATCGTACCATGAGGGTCTTTTTTTACTTTTTGGAGAGGACATTTAAGAATATATAGGGCCACTATTTATAAATAAATATCGAGATCTATTCTTAAATAATATTCGTGAACGCTCTAGTATCTTATGACTTGGCCCAAATATCCAGAACCACCGGTTACTTTAAATTTTCATTAGCACCGCTCGCCGCTCGCAGCTCGCCGGCCGTCGCTGGCCGCTCGGAGACGCGCGCCACCGCGCCGCCGTCTCTGGCGCGCGTCTGCAATTACATTTCGCAATTTACAAATTGTCTTTTATTTACGACCTATGTTTTCGTATGGTTTCCCACATTTGTAAATTACGCAATTGCATTTTGATACTTATAATAAAATTAATCATCAAATTTTGTTGCAACGCTGAATCAATGTCATATTGTATACAATATTTTAATAGTGAAGTACCTCCACCTTACAGAAAACGGTAGCCAAATAACAACTCCCTGGAGGGTTGTTGTATTCCTGCGAGCGAGTGAAGTCACCAGTAAGTTCTTAAGGAGTAGCTGTGTTAGCAACAGAGGTGGCATCACGCGAGTGATTGGTTGAGAAGAATTGGAAGGAATGCTTGTAGGTTTCCAGACGTTGTGTAAAAAAGAAAACAATACTCGTACTATTTTTGTAATATCATCATTTCAGAGTTAGTAAAATAGAGAAAGTTAAAATATGGTACCAGTACCACCAGTATATCGAGACCTCTAGCGATGTTCAGTTTCGAAGTCACCTGGATGTGGAGGTCAGACTGGCGTGTAATAAACTTGATGAGCTCAATAGAGACAAGCAGTACTTCAGATCGGTGTTAGGTTCTTTGCAAGTTTGTAACTTGAGCCTTGCGACTTGTTCAGTGCTGTTAGGTTACCAAGAAGCTCATACGGAGTTATTGTGTTAACTACATGAGTAGCAATGCAATAAATACTTCTTATGCAACCGTTGATATCCTATAGTACGTTACATTACTTAGACCTTGTATAAAAAAACTTCTTGTATGGTTGACCCATGAGGAATCGGGGTTACAAATAACACAATTAATCAAAATTAATTAAATACACGTGCAATAGGTTGTATTATAATAAATATTTCATATATATGTTTGTATATACGACGGGTGATACGACTTTCAGACAATAGTACCTGACATAAAAAACCTCCTGGACTCCATGTCTTGTCCATGTCTTGTCCACGGATGTCCATCCTCTTTCATGAACGTCAGCAGATGGAGGTGGCACTCTTGCCACAAAAGTACTAAATATGATTATGTGACGTCACTTCAAACGTTTTCAAACGCTCGTTTTGCATTCATTCTTTTTTGTGAGAAAGACTTCGACTTTCTGATCTGATCTGGTTCTCTCGGTGCGGTACTTCGGTGGTTGTGGCTGGCCGGTTGCTTTTTGTTCTTATTTCCAGTTTTAGATAGCCCTCGACCTTCTATTTCTTTTCTTGTCAGATTCACCGTGCCTCAGTCTAAAAAGCATTGTTATTTTGTAATCTTTTCTCTTTTGATAAGATAGTGGTATTATGTATGAATTTATGCTATGATGTGTTAAGAAAGCGAATAGGAAGTTTGAAGGAAAGGAATAGATTAATACTTTCTTAGTTTCACTGTTATTAACTAAATGGGGGTTTTAAATAGCTGATCTATAGAGTTTTTTTTTGTTGTTTCATACTATAGATAATAGTATGAAAGTGTCGTTAAAATTAAAATAATATCATTTTATTTGAATGTCCTACGCGTTGAAGTCTTTTGTACGATATTCAATAATTGTAATTATTTTGATGATTTTCAGTAAATGTTAAATGTTAATATTTATTTTATTATGTATTTTAACAGTAGATCAAACCTAACTAATACTTCAAGCTCAAGATTTATGTTTCTTAGACCACATAATACAAAAACATATACTGAATAAATCATAACAGTGATTATTCTAACAAAGCTAGAGAAGGCAATTTCGCCCGTCTGGGGAAGTACTTCCACCGCACAGAAAACCGCAACCAAATAACAACTCCCTGGAGGGTTGTTGTGTTCCTGCGTGTGAGTGAGGTCACCGTAAGCTCCCAAGGAGTTGCTATGTAAGTAGCAGAGGAGGCATCGCGTGAGTGATACTTAGTATATCGCAAGCGTTAATAGGCTACGGTACCCTCTTTACATCAGGTGGGTGGTAAAAAAAGGCTATACTGGTTAGTAGTACAAAAGTATAGTTATAGATACTACCGGTAGAACTAGGTATACGAATGGAATGAGTAATGTTTTGGTTCGTAATTTGGGTGGCGTATTTCAGATATAACTAAATTGGATAGTATTCGTGGTTCTAGCACACTGCTAATCAATGTCGTAGTCTAATTTAAATTAAGTAATTAATTAACTGTCATTAGACTATATGCCTCTGCTCACTACTATGAACTGGTACTGAAATGTGCCAAAGGTAAACGCTATGTTTATTGCAATGTGGCAGAAAACATTTTAGCATTTTGTCGATTATATAAAACACACCTACGTACGAGTATATGTGCGCAATAAAGATTAGAGATTTAGAGAGATTAGAGATATATATGAATGACATCTGTGATAGCCCATTGGATAAAGAACCGGCCTATTGACCAACTGGTCCCCGGTTTGAATCCTGCCAGGATTCAAGTGACGCTAAATTCGTGTTTTCGGATTTAGGTTCATATTTGTAAGTATCACTAGCTCGGGGGTGAAAGAAAACATTAGGGAGTAAGGAAACCCACAAGTCAAGAAAATTATATTTCGAAAGACGTGTGACCTAACCTAACTAGGTCTGGTTTTCCCTCCGGGTTGTTGAGTATATATAAACGAGTATCTTCACACATTCTTTAGGCGTAGACTGCGGACACCGTCAATCCCAATGGATTATGAAAGGGGATAATGCTAAAAAGAAGAGAATACATAAAAGAAAGAGACAATAATATCTTATTCTATTTCTAGAACCGTCTCTTGTCAAATCGAATTATCGGGACGGAATTGTTTTAATACTTGGCCAATTTTTGTAGTAGGTAGTAGTTACACTTGGGTAATGTCAACTACATCATTACATAGTTAGGTAACGGTCGGGTCGTGTTAAGTGTGGGCAGTGGCAGTGGTATCAATGTGAGTTATCTGTTTACGTGTGGAGCGTCGACCTCGGACGGTCCGCACCGCCGCCGCGGCCGCGCCGCGCGTCACCCCTCTTATCACACGCTCTGCACTCCGTGTTCCGCTTTGTTCTCCACAACGCGGTAACAAATATTAAAAACATTCGCATATGTGTCATAATAATGAAGAGAATAACCTATGGAGACCCAATGATACAATTTTGCGTTGTAAAAATACTCACCGCTACGGATCGGTGTGTAAAGTAGAACGCGCAGCTCTTTACGGCCTTCATGCGACGTCAAGTCGTTTATTGGTTTGTGGCCATAATCAAAGTGATTATATTTTAGGCTGTTTGGTACCTACTGACGACTAAAATGATGGTAAACGAATCCAAAACGAACAGTATATTTTTATTTATCTATACTATATATAAAGCGGGAGTGTTAGTCGTTTGTTTAATCATTTGAAAGCGCTAATATATTGAACGGCCAGTCGCGTTAAAAAATATATTTTTTCATTTTACAGCCCAATTCTTGAGTAAGGTATTTCAACGTCATGATACGAGCCTTATCGAGGAAAAAGAAAGGAACAGAAAAAAAAAGAGGAAAAAACAGTTTTCCCGGGATACCGGGATACGCGCGAATGAAGTCACTGGCTGCAACTAGCATATATGTATAATGAAAGAAATGAAAGGACTGCTAACTTCAGAAACTTGTTATTATGCGTATAGGTTGCTCGTGGGGGCGATCTTGACGTAATTCTATTTACACAGAAGACACAGAGAACATGAGTAATTGGCTTGTACCGTATGAGGCGCAAGGTCCACTAAAGGATTAAAGATGCATTAATGACGACGAAGCGAGTGACTGTTATTTCCCTGTACACATGTGCGCACAAAAACGTGCTCAATTAGTAGTCAAACCTGAAAGAATAACAATAGAATTCATACATTTCATTTGAAGTTTTTCGGGTAAAGAAATTCGATCTTTAGCTGAAAAACTTCATAGTAAAATTTTTTATTCCTCCGAGATCGCGGATGCCTGATTGTTGTTACATTCAGAAAATACATGTAAAATACGGAAGGCGTAGCATTTTGAACTAAAAAATACAAAATAATGAATTGACATGAATATACAGCATTGGGAATTATACAAGCATTCGGCTCACTTAATGTAAAGTGGTTAGGTTATCTTTCGTGGGTTGCTATCCCTGCTGCTAACACAGCAACTTCTCAGGAACTTAGAGTTAAATAAGGCTTTCTACATATTTGTTTAATTTAGGAAATAATCTAACTTAGAGAGATGGCTATATGGAGAGCGTTTGTCACCTTAGCCAGGAGCACAGGGATAGAAGGCTGGGCCTTGCAACTCGTCTCTGAGACGAAATATATGCTTATCGATGATTTTAGCTTACTATTGAACTATTTAATATAAGAGAAAAAAAAAAATACTGGCTAAGGCTATAGTGAATGCATCTCCATATTTGACACCAACATTGGTGTCAGACGGGGATGCATGCTGTCGGCTCTGCTATATATCCTGTATCTGGACAGTTGTCTTCAGATAATAAGAAATATGAATGTGGGAATGCGAATGGGTGGCTCAGTGGTCAACTGCCTACTTTATGCAGACGACGCGGTATTAATAGCAGAATCACCATCTGAATTGCAAACACTAGTTACAACCATGATATATGATTCTATAAAGAAAGGCTTACAATTGAATGATAGGAAAACTGAGACCGTTAGGTATACTTCTGGGCAGCCGAAATCTAAGTTAGAAGGCACAACTCGCGGTATACAAGTGGTACTAATCCCAACGTTAACTTATGGAAGTGAAAGCTGGGTATGGCGGAGATGCGAACATTGAGCAAGATCAAGACTAACATGCCATGACCAATTTGGTTGTGTTTTATTAGAAGGCTATGTCAGGAGCCCTAGAATAAGAGAAACAGTAGAGAAGCCGCATCCTCTTGCATCATGACAAGTCATAATTCTTCGCACACGGGGAACAAGACAAAGTAAGAACTCGTGACCTACATTGCACATATTCCGGACCTCACACTCTGTTTTGATTCCTTTATTTTCCCGAAAATAAAAAATAAAACAAGCGAGCCTTTCAGTAGTCGATGATGTGTAACATCTGATATGCCATCTTGATAATAAACAACTAGAATTACATTAGAATTATAAATATTTAAGAAATATTAATGTCACAGAAATTATCCGTTTAATTATTTCACTTGTTTTTGAAATTAAAATGATGTGACGAGTAATTCAGATATTTTTCGGACGGAAATGATCAAGTACCTACGAAGTAAAGATAATGAAATAAGTATTTATTTGATTAATACTTTTACAAATGCCACAATGCATTAATTCCTTCTCCGTGATATTAGTTTGTTGACTACAGACAACTGTAGCATTGTCTATCTTGTTTTAAATGATAATTGTCAACGTTTGTCAATAAATTTTGAATTATTAATTATAATCGTTGAATTGACTTTGTAATAAGTTATGTAAATGTGACCTTTTATTACTCATATTGTGAATTATATTATCAATAGTAGCAACTTCTCGGGAAATGGTTGATACCATCTGACGGCCAACTCTACCACCACGCTTTGCATCGCAACTTTATGATTGGTCAAATCAAATAGCCCGCGTTTCCGCGGCTTCCTGTTCCACACTTTCATCCCTTGTCACGAAATCACAGCCACAAATTGCAGGAAAGTGAGAGGAAAGATTCTACGATTGCATAATAATAGTAATCCCCGCAGGGCAGTTTGTGGCGAGCTGTTGGTGCGGAACGACACCACGGATACACGAGAGTGCTCTAGAGAGTCGATCAGGGACTTCGTATCTGGCGTGTCTTCGTCAGTCGGAGTGGAAACTCAAGAAGGCCCGCAGAACTCTCTGCTCTGACTTGTCTTCATTGGCCTCCAGAGAGGAGTCGATAGAGCATATTGCTTTATCAGGTCATATGCTCCAGGGGTGGAAGTGTTAAAGGACATAACGGCGCGAGTAACTTCGGAGAAAGCGCATCACACCTTTCGACATCCCTGAGTCACTCACACCGATGTTGCACCCGGTCGACTTTCTCTGGCATTTCAGGGGTCCATCTAGTGAGTGGCGAGCCACCGCCTGCCGAAAGTAACATCAGATTATGATAGTTTATGACAGGTGTCCGCGTCTTTTCTGAAATAACACAGTTCTAATAATAGGTCCAGATCTAATTTTAATAACCCACTTTTTCCGACATATTTCCAATAGTCCCAATACCTGCCGTGACCTGTTCATGGGTTTATTGTCCCAATGGATATCATTGGAGCAGGTCACAGCGAGTATAATACATCACATCATTATTTTAGAAGGGGCCTCTACACGTTGGATTCATATCCGCGCGCACGCCTATGAAATGACCGGGTGACTTTAGAGAAATAATAATATTATAATATTGTAAGACAAATTACACAGCGCCATCTAGCCCCAAAGTAAGTGAAGTTTGTGTTATGGGTACTAAACAACTGATAAACATACGTAAATACCCAGACCATAATAAACAAACATGTTCATGCACACAAATGTTTGTGCTGTGTGGGAATCTTTATCCGTGCGGTGACGGAGAAAGAATACTAAAAATCACCGCCCCCTCTCTTCCCCTGGGTGTCGTAAGAGGCGACTAAGGGATTTCCTGACGTTCCAGCATCTCAGCCGGTGGTAGGGTAAATACCCGCCTGGTTGGCTACCACCGTACACACGGCGAAACACCCGTGAAGTGGCGTACCTATGAGTACGTCGCGTTTCGGGATCAGCTGGTGTATAACCAGTGCTCGGGGGATTGTTGACGCGATATTGCGGGAACAGTGGTGGATTCTGTCTATCCATTGTCAGAAGGACTGAGCTGACCCGTCGGCCAGGGAGACCCGTTGAAACGGTTGTTCCGCTGGCCGCCCGCGGTATAGTACAGGGGCCCAATCAAGACTAACCACCTTGAGAGGCTGCCCTTTCATACCGCGCATAATCTCGGGGTAGATCGTCGTGCCGATTGGTGACCGGATGGTGGGGACCCGGCGACTACTTCCGGGGGGGTTCGGGGGCCCTTCCGTCCGACGGATCAGCACAGCTCCTTTGTCGACAAACTAATGGAGAAACAGTCCACCGCGTTTCTTCCCCAATGTCGTGGCAATTCTCTTCCGCTTCACGCTTCCTTTCTTTACACTTCTCATGACAGCGCAAATAGGAATAAATCGTCTAACAGCGGTGCACTCCCCCACCACCCTGTTCAAGGTTGAGTTCGCAAACATCCGCGGACTCCACTCTAACCTTAATGCCGTCCACCAACACCTAGAGACGGCACGGCCCGCCATGCTCTTCCTGACGGAGACACAGATTCAGCGTCCAGCGGACATGTCCTACCTCCAGTATCCCGGTTATGTGCTTGAGGAGAATTTCCTCGCGAAAGCCGGGGTCTGTTTGTTTGTCCGCTCGGATGTATGTTGTCGCCGTCTGTGCTGCCTAGAGGATTCCTCCTTTCCTGTCCTCTGGGTACATGTAAACCTGGGCCTTCAGAGCCGTATTTACATGTGCCTATACCGACCCCATACTAGGGACACGGAGACAACTCGGCTCTTTGAGTACATGAGTCGGGCGGCAGATGAAGCGCAGGAGCGGTACCCTACTGCAGAGATGGTATGTTTGGGGGACTTTAACTCTCACCACGACTCCTGGTTGGGATCCCCCACAACTAACCATGCAGGAAGGACTGCCCACGCGTTCGCTCTTTCGCACAGCCTGACGCAACTGGTAAACCAACCCACCAGAATACCAGATGTTGCTGGTCAGGAGCCCTCTCTGCTAGATCTACTGCTGACCACTCACCCTGCTGGCTACCGGGTTGAGGTCGGGGCGCCCCTGGGCACATCTGACCACTGCCTAGTATCCAGCACAGTGCCAAGCGCGAATACGCCACATCCCACAGAGGGTAGGCGTCGTGTCTGGCACTACTCGTCAGCAGATTGGGACGGCATGCGCGACTACTTTGCTTCCGTCCCATGGGGGCAGCGCTGTTTCAGTGAGAAGAATCTAACGGCGAGTGCTGCGGCTATTGTTGATGAGATCGGCGTTGGCATGGAATACTACATTCCTCACTCCGATGTCGTCATCAAAAGCCGGAGACGCCCTTGGTTTAATCGCGAATGCGCTGAAGCTGTTAGCAACAAACAGGCGGCGTATCGCGCTTGGATCAGGGGTCGCGCCCTTAAAGATCCGAATACTAACTCACTGAAATCAGCCTACAACACTGCCACCAAGGTCTGCAAGAGAGCATATATAAGAGCGGACGCCCAGCGCGTTACACGAGTCGGCACGGAACTAGTGGCGCACCCTACTGGATCGCGTAGCTACTGGCGACTGGCCAAAGCCGTGCAGGCCAACTTCTGCTAGCCCTCGCTGCCACCACTGCGATGTCCCGATGGCACACTGGCGCATCAGCCGCAGGAGAAAGCCGATCTTATGGCCAGCCTCTTTGCGGCTAACTCCCGGATCGATGACTGTAGCACGCAACCACCAACAATACCCTCCAGTGGATCCGTTATGCCTGATATCCACATCAGGCAGCGCGATGTGCGTTTTGAACTACAGTCACTCGATGTCCGAAAAGCCAGTGGTCCTGACGGTATCCCAGCGATTGTTCTTAAAAAATGTGCAGCGGAGTTGTCTCCGGTGTTGACGCGCCTCTTCCGCCTCTCGTACTCGACTGGTTGTGTTCCGGATGCTTGGAGAGAGGCCAATGTGCAGCCGGTCCCCAAAAAGGGAGACCGTTCTGACCCATCAAATTACCGCCCCATTGCCGTAACTTCAGTGTTGTGCAAAGTCATGGAACGGATCCTTAACAATCAATTGATCCGTTACCTAGAAGATCACTCCATAATCAATGATCGTCAGTATGGTTTTAGACCGAAACGATCAACGGGTGATCTTCTGGCGTATGTGACGCACCTCTGGGGGGAGGCAATCGATAAGTATGGCGAATCCATGGCAGTCAGCCTAGATATAGCCAAGGCGTTTGATCGGGTCTGGCACAAAGCACTTCTCTCCAAACTTCCGGCATACGGTCTGCCCCTCCAGCTTTGTAATTGGATTGCTGGCTTCCTGCATGAGCGTAGAATCCGCGTCCTTGCAGATGGATGCGCTTCGCGGTTCATGTCAGTGAATGCCGGTGTCCCACAGGGCTCCGTTCTATCGCCCACTCTCTTTCTTCTGCATATCAATGACATGCTGCCACTTGGTAATATTCATTGCTATGCAGACGACAGTACGGTCCATGGGCGATATCTCGGTCGGCCTGGTGCTGGTCGGACAGAAATCGGTGAGAGGCGTGAGAGTCTTGTCGTTGAACTGAATCGGGTTTTGGATCTCATTAGTAAATGGGGTTCCAATAACCTGGTTGAGTTTAATGCTGAGAAAACTCAGGTTTGCGCGTTTACAACAAAACTGTCCCCCTTCCTTCCTACTCCCAGTCTTCATGGTGCTTCCCTCAGTATGCGAGATAGCCTGAATATGCTGGGTATGCGTATTCATTGCGACCTTAACCAGCGTTATTACATCGAGAGCCTCATCTCAACAGCTTCAAGAAAACTCGGAGTTCTGAATAGGGTGCGCCGGTTCTTCACGCCGGACCAACTTTGTCTGCTTTATAAGACACAAGTTCGAGCCTGCGTGGAGTATTGCTCGCATCTCTGGGACGGCTCCGCACATTATCTTCTTGAGGCTCTCGATAGGTTGCAGCGACGGGCTATCCGCATAATTGACGACGAAGAGGTCACCAAAAACCTAGAACCTCTTCAACTCCGTAGGGACATAGGCTCTCTAAGCGTATTTTACCGCCTTTACCATGGCGAGTGCTCTGAAGAACTATTTTCCCTTATCCCACCCTCTCCCTTCCGTCATAGAACCACACGTGCGGGCTTGCGATGTCATGGTTTCACGGTTGAGAATATCTCTTCGCGTACCAAAAAGTTCGGCAACTCCTATCTTTGTCGTACCATCAAAAAGTGGAACGCTTTGCCTGCACATGTTTTTCCTCCTTCCTATAACATGGGATCCTTCAAACGAAGCGTGAAGAAGCACCTTGCGGGCCAGCATGGTAGCGTCAACTGACAGGACATCGTAGTCCTTTGTCAGTTGCCGCTGCAATTTGGGCTCCCCTATTCGCTTACCAACAGGCGAAGAGGAGCCACTATGCTGAGCCAATATAAAAAAAAAAAAAAAAAAGAATCGAATCCTGGCATTGGCGTCAAAGTAGCGTAACAGCGCGTTTCACCACTGCGCTTCTCAAGGTAATAGGTATCTATATATATATATATAGTTTTTAACTACAAGCTTGCTTCTGTTTGTCTAGATAGTTTAACATATTATGATGTTTGTCACAAATATAGATAATGATATTGAAGTAGACATAACAAACTTTGTTTGCAGTTAGTGCTAAATTATAATGATTAATTTTACAACTTATGTGAAAATATTATTTGAAAATTGTTTAAAAATTAAAAATATACGTGATATTCTTATAGATATTATTCATATTAATAAATATTTTAATGGTTAAAAATATGGTTCACGGTAGCAGCATAAAGTTAGAAAGGTAACATAGACTGTTCCAGATTTATTATCAACTAGCTGTGCCCGCGAGCCCCGCGAGCGCGCCTTCGTCCGCGCGGAATAGTTATTTTTTTATTATTTATTTATATTAACAAAAATAAATAAAAATTCTAAAATAAAAGTAGCCTAAGTTACTACTTATTACACCAGCTATCTACCAGTGAAAGTCTCGTCAAAATCGGTCCAGCCGTTTCAGAAATTAGCCGGAACCAACAGACAGAGAGACAAAAATTGTAAAAAAAAATATTTTGGTATATGTACAGTGTATACATCCATATGGGTTTATTAAAAAACAATTGTTTTAATATTACAAACAGACACTCCAATTTTATTTATCTGTATAGATAATCGCGAATGAAGCTATGATCAAAACTAGTTTCTTTGTTTTATAAGCGTCTCTGTAGTGAAACGATCGCTAATATCCTAAACAATAAATAAAAGAAATGGGACGAGTGTATCCCGCAAACATTTAGAATATTTATCTCCCAAGAATAGCGCGCTATCTGGCCTCACGTCACTCACAATGTCAAACGTATGCAAAGACGAGACGAAGACAAACACACTCATACATACAAACACTCATTTTAATTATCTATGTGCGTAAATGATAGACATGACACCTAATTATTATTATACTTCGACGTTATATTCTTGATATTTTAACATGATTTTCTTAGGCGCATATTAACTAAATAATGGAGTATAAGAAACTGAATCTGAAACACTTGCAGTCGATATATTATCTTCATTCTATCAACATTTTTTTAAACATAAACTATATGGTTACCTCAGTTATTCTCAGAATTTGCCTCTGTTAGATTTTGAAAACCAATAGGTATTTTTAATTATATCTTCACGCCAAGCTCCTTGCGGGGTAGGCAGACAACCGAGCACCACATGACTCACTCCTTACACACTTTACTCGTTTCTTTAACATTCATAGCTCTTCTCATGCACGTTCGCTGTTTTCTAGGGCTTTTGACATTACCGTCCGATTAAACACGACCAGTTTGGTCATGGTAGGTATGTCTTGACCTTCTTCGGCTCCTATATCCTTCTACTGTCGCGTTCTATATCTGCCTCGTAAATAATTCATTATTTATTTAAGAGGCTATAGAATCTCTACATTTTGTCGTGATTGACAAAACGGTCATTAATACTGATTTATACCTCTAACGTTTCTTGCAGTTTAAATAGGAAATCCTAATATTCATTGCTATTGCATTACTCGTCTATTTTTAATAAGCAATTACCATATGTTCCTTTTTAACATCCTTACACAACGCCTTGATGCAAACAAGCATACGACCCATTCTAACTAAAACAAAGTAGTTAGTGCCTATGAACGCTTGCAATAATGAGAATACTATTTCCGCCTTGCCACCTCTTCTACTAATACAGCAACTCTTTAGGGGCTACTTACCCATAGGAACAAAACAAGTCAACACCTTTTCCCTGAAATTGTTATTTAGCTGCGGTCTTCTGTGAGGTGAAGGTCTCTTTCGCCAGAGTATAGTTAGTATAGTTAGTAATAGTAGTATTATTTAATAGGATGCGCAACATCTAGGTGAGGTTAGTTGGTTCGAAATACGTGGCGTGTGATATCATGACAAAGGCAGATCAATTCAGTACCGATTTCTCTTCAGTTTGTCAAACGATTTTCTTTTGAAATTTTTGATTAGCAGCTATTATTTAATGTTACAAATAAAAACAAATTGGGAAACATAAAAATGATTTTCTTTTTTCACTATTAATAATGATTATAGTCGAATTTTGACCATTGAAACGAATACTATTATAATAGTGGATAGGACAACATATTAAAAAGTTATTCAAATTAAACATATTGGATTAAACATTTATACACACATCTATGTCCAAAGAATCTTTTTTTAAATTCCGCGTAACACGTGTCGTAATTTGCATGTATTTAAACTACAAGCCGTATGTATGTATTCAAACTATTTATTTATTCCTGATAATAAAATTATTTGACGATTGCTTACTGTATTTGACGAGTACTTAACTGACTGGTTTGTTAATAACTTATTTTGTTTGTTATCAGTCAATCAATTGCATAAATAATTTTAACAGTTGGTAAGTTGTTTACTTCCAAATGACGTCACGCGTACCGAGATCAATGCGACATTTACGCCATTTAAATAAATAATCGTTTAACTAGTTTTGTCTTAGGTTTTCGCGATTGTTACACATTGAATTAAACTTATTTTAACGGAAGTAGTCGCGTGTTTTATTTATTTTGTTGAACCTGACATTTCAAGTGCTTTGCAGTATCCTTCCTGCGACCATGGATACTGCAAAGCATTCGAAACGTTAGAGCCAACAAATAGATAGATACTTAATATACATAGACAACAACATATACTTCTGTGATAACAATAGATATTTCTATTAAAAATTGTTTAATTCAATCTGTTAACTACATATTAAGTAATATACATTCGTCACCATTTTATATGGTGATAAATATCCATTATGATTAATTTTAATGACTTTTTATATGTTGCCCGATCACCTACTAACACAACAAACAAAGGTGTATAGGTGCTCTTGATGGCAAGCATTTATGCTTTCCTTGAAAACTAGATCCTTGTCAATCAATCCTTTTCGAGTAGAAAAATAGATTTTTTGCAGTATTGATGCGTTTAGCTGATGCTAGAAGGAAAATCATAACGGCTGATGTGGGATCTACGGCAAGATTTTCTGATGCACGAATTTTTGATAACAGCATGTTCGGAAAGAGCCTAAAAGAGAAGAGATTAAATTCACCTCAGCCTTAACTTGCAGCGAATTTTGTTCTCCGCTTTAAATATTTACGTCAACGTGTATTGAGGTAAGAATGTAATTGGTTGCAGATGATTAATTGGTCGCTGCTAATGTAGTACGCAATACCTTGTTAAGTTTTTAAAAACTTTCCTGTCAGCAGGTCTGTAAGGGTAAAGATAAATTGCTTCTTCTTAGTGTTCTCCGAACCAAAACTGGAGAAAGGGAACAGTAATGGTTGTGTTTATTGGCCTTACGTCCACGGTCATTCATCACACGTTCTAAGCTCCCAGAGTCATATCGTACTGGCTAGATACTAATTTGGCACAAATACTTGTTGCAAACCAATACTGTGGTTTAAATATGGTAACATAATTCGTTATACAGGCTATTTCAGAGAGTCAAAGGTGATTTAAAATAAGTAATTTATAGTGTAAGTACCTAAAACACACATTTTTTTCCCAAAGGCACATATGCCTGTCGTAGGGACCTGTCGTGAAGATATACACATACATACGTGCAGTCCTTTTGCGCTATGTCCATTTTTAGGGTTCCGTAGTAAACAAAGAACCCTTATAGTTTCGTTCTGTCCGTCTGTCTGTCCGTCCGTCTATCCGTGGCCTAGCTCAGAGACGCTTGGCAGTAGAAAGCTGCAGTTTCGTATGTATATACAGGGGTTAAAGTATGAAATTGCCGATTTATAATAGGTATATGATACTTTAACCTCTATTATTAACTATGATGACAAAGTGGTAGAATAAAATCTTCAAAAATTTTTTGGTGGTACCTATCCTACACGTAAGTGGTGATGAATGTTTTTATTCGCTCCACCCCATTGTGGATACATGGTGGATCGTTGGATAGGTTTTTCGAAAATCGATACGAATCGTTTTCACCATAAGTGACAACGATTAGAAGTCAGGGAGCCTTAAACTAAAGTATTTGAACACATTGTGTTCGAATTATTTAGGTAGTTTGGCTGAAGTGTGATTTTTTTTATAACCGTGGACTTACCCCGCTTTGGCTAGATAAGTTATGTTTTATGTTCATGAATTTTGATATGTATGATAATGATTAGATTAGGTTTAAGTGCACACATATGCATTGAGAATATGGGACAGATGCAACCGGACCGAATCAAATTCGAGCTGCGTCCGCGCCACAGCAACATCGAAAAAAAAAGTAAACATTCCAGACTTCCTGCTCGGGGTCCAAGTCTGGGCCAGCAACAATGTAACTTATAAGATTTTATGCTTTTTTTGTTTCGTCGACCATTTCCGATATCTTATAACTTTATTTACACACATTGGAAACCACGTAGCGTTTATTTAGTGTTAGCGAGCCGTACAGATATGTTTTATATATTTAGGTTGCTACTTCCTAGTGATAGTCCAGTGGTAAAGCAACCGGCCTAGTGACTAAGAGATCACCGGTTCGCATCCTGGCATGAACCACTAACTTCGTGTTTTCGAATTTATGTACATATTTTTAAATAACACTTGCTTGGCGGTGATGGAAAACATCATGTGGAAACCCGCACGTCCAATAAAGTATATTTTGAAAAACGTGTGACTTTACCTAAGAGTGAACTAGTTTTCCTCTTGGGCTTTGGAGGTCTGACGGCAGTCGCTCCATGTAAAAATCAGTATCTTTGTTTCAGGCTAAGGCTTTGCCTTAGGCCTAGGTAGCGGATTCCGCCAATCCTAATGGAATAGGAAACGGGATAACGCTAAAAAAAGAGGTGGTAGCTTCCTAATCCTAAATTTAAGCTAAGTTTTTAACCTTTGTGATATTTTTTGTGCTGTCGGCTCGGCTGTTTATTATGTATCTTGATAATGTGTAATGGCTACAGACAATAAGATTTATGAGTCTAAGTGTTGCAATTTGGATATTTTAGTGGTGAATTAGTGAAAAGTGCCTGCTTTACGTAGATGATGCCGTGTTACTAGCTGAAACAACTTCGAACTGCAGGTATAAGTCACAATGATGAAAGAAATTATACAGAGAAACGAAACTGAAAGCTATGTTTTTTTAATACTATGTGGGGTATGGGCCGTACGCTTGTATGCCAAGCATACGGCCGACCAGATGTAAAGCGGTTACCGTAGCATATGAACGCTTGTAATACATTGAGTATCACTCGCGCGATACTCCATATACTGCTAACACAAGAACTCCTTGAAAGCTTCTTTTTTTATTTTTTACAAAAAAGTCTTATCCACAGGCTCTTTGGCCCGTGCCTTTGTTTGTTTGACAGGTTGTTTGTCAGGTTGTTAGATACTTTATTATTTATCGCTCTGCAAGTGCGATTACAATATAATTAGTAGTGCTTAAGTATATTTTGGTCAATACATGCTATTTTCGACAAGTCAGGGTATTTTTTTTTATTAGTGTTTTGTTTTTTTGTTTTCGTAGATTTTTTTTTCAGATTCGTCAGATTACATTAATTTTTGTTATAGGCAGAAAGTGGGACGAGAGACGCGGGCAGACCAGTCCCCCCGAGCGGCACCCGTTCACGAGTTGGCGCAGAGGGCAGCCATCACCGTGCTCAACCATATTGTAGGGAACTCGATGACCCGCCCCCCAACGCCGCCGCTCGTCTAGACATTTTAGTGAGCATAACTGCTCGCATCTCTCATCCCTGGCTCTGCTTTGTTACAGTTTCTCAGTTCTTCCGGAAACGAAGGGAGATGGCATCCCGGAGCCTTGCCATGACGCCCTTCCCCTCTCTCTGTCTGCTGGTTTGGGAGGAGCGACCGCTCGCTGGGTCTTCGGAGCTTTCAGTTAACTTTCTGATGACCTTCTCGTCTCTCGCCCTCATCGCCATCTTAAGGTTACATATAGTCCCTGATGTGTTCCGTTGTCGCGGTCTCGGCTCGCTGGATAAACCGAGCTGTCGCGTCGTTGTCAGTACAGTCTGTGTGGTATACACAGCTGTCCGTGTGTCTAGACACCGCGACAACGGCATGGGGGACACTTTGGAGGAGGTGGGATCTTTTGGAGGTTGTACGCACAATAATCACTGACTCGCACATTAGTCCCTGTGCTTCATGTATGGTTACGGTGCGGGATCCCAAATTTGCTCCGTAGCCCTGGCTGATAAGGAGTGCCTTCTCAGCCTGGGTGTGGACAAGGTAAAGCGTGTTGTCCTGTTTCGGGATCCGTTCCCCTGTGAACCGCTTCAGCGATAGGGATTTAGCGCGAGTCTTGGCCGAGTATATGCCACTGTAGATTTCTCTAAGAGCATACGCTACGTCCTGTGGATTCCTGTACGTACAAAGGAGATTTTGGGAGATTGACGTCACAAGGTTGGGTCTGTTATATAAGGTGTTGAACAGATTGTTCCTGTTGATGTAGGGAAGCTGGTTGTCGTCTCCAATCAGCAGGGCTTCATTGGCTCTGGCTAGTTGTATTGCCATGATTATGGATCCGAAATGGTTCATAAGGGCTTCGTCGACCATTTGGCGTGTACATGATTCGCCCTTATGTAGTCCATTTACTAGTAGAGATGCCATAGTCCGCACTCTCTTTTTGGCTAGGTCACCAAAACGCGTTTCTAGTTTTTCCCTGAGATCCGTGGCGGCCTCAGTTGTCGTTGCCACTATGATGTCCCTAGCTACTCGTAGGTCGGCTTGTACAATATTTTCAATTGAATTTTTAAAAACTGTATTAGTCCGACTTAGTGCTAAAAATTAGACATCTGGGTCGGCACAATAAGGAAGCCAACGCTATTTAACTTTTTATATACAACGTACGGAGGCAAAGAAACATACGAATCACCTGATGGAAAGTCATTATTACAGTAGCCTACGAATGCAAGCTAGCGTTTTGACAAGTACGGTAGCGCAGCAGTTTGTAAAACTACTTTGACACCAACGCTCGTGGGTTCGATTCCCACGCTGGATAAACATTTGTGCGGATGAATATGTCTGTTTCGCTTGATATAGGCGTTTTTAAGAGAGGTAGGGCGCATCAAAGCATTCTGTCCGGGGAACTACCTCCACCTCACAGAAAACCGGAGCTAATTAACAACTCCCTGAATGGTTGTTTTGTTCCTGCGTTTTTTGTGAGTGACGTCACCAGTAAGCTCTAAAGGAGTTGTTAACAACAGGGGTGGCATTGCGGGGGTTATATTTAAAGAATTTCAAGCATCCATAGGCTACAGTAACCGCTTTATATCAGGTGGGCCGTATGGTTGTAGGCTTCCCGGCGTAGTATAAAGAAGCTTATTAACACCCCTGCTGCTAACACAGTAACACCCCCGGAGCTGGTAACCTCATTCACTTGCAGGAACACAAGAATCCTCCCGGGAGTTGCTATTTGGCTGCGGTCTGGTCTGGCTAGATCCCTGTACTGTTATACTGTGTAACCTGAATAATTCTTCGATACTGATATAATAGTAAAAATATATAGTATTTGTAAAAAATATAATCCTTCTGTTTGTCACGTACAATGAATCATTTATTATTTGCAACTATAATAATGTGGTTGTATATTCCGAACGTGCTAAAAAAGCACCTCTTCGTCTAAATTTTATAATGATTGTGATGATATTTAACTTCGTCTCGTATTTATTATGGTGGTAGCGCAAGGTACGTGTTAGAATCGTCTAAAATGAAACCTGTTGTTAGTTATCAGTGAGGTTTATATATTAGCATTACTGAGTAAAAGAATCTTATTCGAAAATCGTAAATGCAGTGTCCGTCTGAGAGGTAGAGGTCAGACCCGATGCACCGTTGTGTGGAGTGAAATCGGGTGATGCACCGTGCACTAGTGTGAGTGAGTGCCGGCGAGGCGGCGGCGGCGCGCAGCCTCCGTGCGTCTGCGGCCTGTCTAGACGACTCCCCCTCCCTCCGCTCAATGCCCCCTCGCCCCGCAGCCGTCGTCGATGCAGGCTGCACCCTAGCCCAGACGTTCCTTTCACTACTGCTGGCTTCTTGTTCATAGAGATTTGTAGTCACATCAGTTTTCAAGGTACAGGAGTTAAGTAGCCTTTATTATCGGTATGTTAGTGTAAAAGAATGTGAAATGTATGATTGATATGAGCTACGACACTTAAGAGGTCAGTTGACTGACTGACTGGCTACAGTCGCCTAAATAAAGCCTTTTACTTGGAAGTCATCGAGAAGAATAGGGAATATGCATGAAATTTTTTTAGAACAGATTTTAAAAGAGGAGACAGAGACAGGAAGATATCTCAAAGTAAAATTTTTCTACGATAATTAGTTTGCGAGATAATGCTGTTTGAAAAATTCATCAACGTTTTCGAAAACGCTTCATACTAAGGGGACGCGGTAGATGACGTCACAAACTATGAAAACTATGAAGAAATGTATGGATTTCATCTAAACATTAGCTATATTTCCGCAATTCAAGCATTCACATTTATACTGCTGTAGTAAAACATGTTCAAAGTATGACAATGATTCAAATTATGAAGTTTTTTTGTTATAGACACTGTTCGATTATTTCACGATTTTTAACAACTAAACTAAACCAAAAAAAACTAAACTAAAATAAAACCTCAAAAAAATTATCTACAAAAAAATGATTGTTTGTTGTACTTTTTATAATGATGATTGTGTGATTTAAAACGACAAATAAATTTCATGCATGCATATTCCCTATTATGATTCCGTCAAAATGTTTCACGTATTAGCTTCAAAAGATAAAGGCGTACAATATAATTCGTTACCTCCGACAGAAGATGCATCGAAACAACTTATTATGAGAATATACTTGTAAGGTCAATAACGGAAAAATATTTCTTCCCATTTTACCATACTCGCTAATAACGCAAGATAAAGATATCTTTAATATCTTTAATAAGATCTTTAATATTCACATTTTTTGAAGGCAAATATATGAGTTTAAAGTTCTTGTAAAGACCAAGGACGCCAAACTCGTTGTTGTCCCGTTTAAGGTATAAGTAGCTTAATATAGACTTCAGAGCCAAAGCCAAACTCATTATGTACGAGTATCTCCCAAATTAGGTCTGGCGGTATTTTGTCTATTGGCAAGTGGCAATGACTTCCCACTTCAAAGGGTGTAAAATGTAATTATTTACTTTAAACCATTGAAATAATGCTGGTCCCGTAAAGCTAAAAATCAGACATAAGTTACGTTAAGATACACACCAATGTAAATAAATCTACTCAATTACTTCAATAGTACGGGAGACAATTAAACACATTTGTTTACCTTACACACATATAGACACACACGTTATCATGAGTATATCTATTTTCTCAGTATGAAAGTTATTCCTACATCTATAAGAAATCTCATTACGGACCACTTAGGGATTTAGACATGGCCAACAGTGTTTCCTCTCTGTTATTCTTATCGAAATGAAATTATTGCAACTGAAAAAGTCAAGACGTAAATCAAGACGTAAATTTCCTCAGATTCCATACTTTTTGAAAAATATTTTATCGATTCCGATTCGAATATAGCTTTCCGAGGCAACGTAAATACCCCACAGATCTCATTACAACCAACAAGCTCAACAATTTCCCCACTGGGAATATCGCATGGCACAACTATCATATCTGACTTACTGACTATTTATGGCTGGCGGTGACTCGCCACTCACTGAATGGACCACCGAAATGTATTGAGTAACCGGTGTTACCCAGGAGTTATTGTTTTGTTATTATTATGTGCGTCAAAATGGATAGATTTGCTTTTGCGTTTTAAATATTAGTGCCGATCGACACAAGATATGAAAGTTTTAAGTGTGGTGGCACTAAAGATTATATGTAAAATGCCTTTTCATTGGCGTAAAACAGACGCGCCAAAAGGCAGACAGAAGTGAAATTACCGGCTGCATGGCAGTGTCGCGGGCGACGCCGGCCGTCCGACATAATAAATACGGCACGTCGATGCACCACAACAAAGTATCTGTACGAGATATAAATAGTCTGTGTTGTGTAGCCACCTGTCCAAGGTGGTTTGTTCTACGCCGTAAACGTGATCGGACGCTTTGCTTTTTATTGCAATCAGTTAATTTTACTTTATAGTGTCTTTTATTATATTGCTTTGGTACAATTGCGATCGCGATGCTGTACTAAAGTTAGCTTTTCATCATCACTTTGTCTAAGGATAAAGTTGCGCTAAAGGGCAAATTCGGTTGTTTATTATGTGTCAATGGTACGCAATGTCAAATTTATCATTTGTTTATATAATATATATATAAACAATTCGAAGTGTACGCACTTTCTCAATTTGTATATCATCCGTGACATAGACAAAAATAATGGGCTACTTACCGTGAATAGTATTAACAATTTGTATATTGTTTAATATAAAGAGAGGTAGGGTGTATCGTAGCTCGTCTCGGGAAGTAAGAAATATAAAGAAAGGAAAGGATCAAAGAAAACTTCCACCTCAAAGAAAACCGCAACCGAATAACAACTCTCCGGAGGGTTGTTGTGTTTCTGCAAGTGAATGAGGTTACCGATAAGTTCCTAAGGGGTTGTTATATTAGCAGCAGATGTGGAGGTACATTGTAAACGTAGGCTACGGTAGCCACTTTATATCATGTCGGCCGTATGCTTGCATGACTCCCGAAGTGGCATAAAAAATGTATGCTATGTATCGGTAGGTAGATCGAATCGAGCGCCACATGACTCGGTCATGGGGCGAGAGTATATACTAGTCATATATATACTATATATATATACGAGTATATACTAGCTGACCCGGCAAACGTTGTTTTGCCATATAAATTATTTATTCCTAGAATAATTTTGATATTATAAAATAGGGGTTGATATTCACCCTGGTAGAAGGGTGAAAATTTTGGGTGGTATGTATTTTTTAATGCCACATCATAAAAAAAATAATAAAAAATTTTGTCCAAAAAAGAAAAAAATAAATTTGAGGTGGGACCACCCTTATCAGACCTACTAAATATGCATATAAAATTTCATCAAAATGAATCGTTATATGTTTCGAAGGAGTATGGTAACTAACATTAGTACATATGTAAACTAACATTGTATCACTAGAATTTTATATATAAGATATACTACCTACCTAGATACCTAAATATTTATGGAAAGATCACACGTCCTTCGAAATATAATTTCTTTTACCGCCGAGCACGTGATAATAACAAATATGTACAAAAATCCGAAATCCGAATTTAGTGGTACATGCCAGGATTTGAACTGGGAATCAGGTGATCAACAGACCGGTTTTTTATCCACTGCTCACAATTTCTCTTCCCATATAAGTAGTTAATAACACAATGGGGTTGACAACAAAGCTTATTCAAGATGGAATGACGATATCGTGCACCTATAAATCATACATTAGATAAATTGGATAGTAACTCGATGAACATGAACATAAACATAGTTTATGGATATAACAAAAATGTCGCTACCGTGGCGCATACACAATTTATTATTTGTAGGACGCCATTCCCGGTCACGTATTTAAATTGACCGTAACTAGTTTATTACATGGTTTGATTTGCGCGCCTGAAAATGAGTCAGTCTGCGCCAGGGATGTTATGGAACTCCGTAACCGTAACCGAAACTATCGGATGTCCGAAATAAAAATCTATCCGTAACCGTAACCGCATCCTATATAAAAGTTTCGAATAATATAAATAATTGTTTGATGATGAAAAAAAGACCCATTCCAGACCCAGGCAAGATTCTTTTGGCATTTCTTCTTCGCCAACGGTCATTTTCGAAATGATTGTAGATTAAAAAAGAGAGATTAAATCTATGAAAAATTAATAAGATACAATATGATCAAATTTAAAGAAGGTAAGACGTGTCTGTCTGAGAGCCTAATGGCAAATAAAATATTTTTTATCTTTTATAATTACTTATATGACTGATTGTTGTACCAAATTACTCGTATTAGTTAGAAATATAGTCAAATCATTTACCTACTTGTACTTTATTTTTACAATTCCTCAAAATTTAAAATCTGTAACTGAAACTATCCGAAAATAACGAATAATCCGAAAGAATTTCATATCACTATCTGAAACCGGTATAAACATTAACATCCTGGATCTGGGCCTAGAATTAAGTACGTACGGGCGGGCTCGGTACAATGAAACAGTAGCAGATGTCGATTAATTTCAATATTGCGACACATAGTTGTCGCCTCTGCCGAGCCTCATTTCAGAGCGTCTGCCTTTACTCTGTATAAATATGTGAAAGCGGTCGATTGGCCCATGACATGACCTCCTGGAACAGACGTCTAGACACATACTCATAGTCTAAAAACGCGGATGGTAAATAGGCGGGCTACCGACCTCACGTCGCTGAGGCCTTCAAGCTTACGTCATAAGCATTATACTACTCGTAGGACGTTTTATTCTAACTTAGTATTATATTAATCGACTTTAAAAAAGTAACACGTTTCAATTCGTTAGTATTTTGTGTGTAGACATCCTAAGTGCGTCATATAGGTAATCTAGTGCAGAATTGATCCAAAATATGTTAAAGTTACGAGATCATCGAAATTGGTTTTCAGTAGCTTCACGCTTTCGTAATAAATTCATAGGTAATTAGTTATTCTTAATATATTTTTCAAGTTCAAAACTTACCTACTCTGACTAAATTGATCGTGTTTTATGAGAAGGTGATGCCATGAGTCCTAGAAACCGGAGAAACATACATAGATAAATATGTCGGCAGATATACAACGTGAAAGTTTGTATGAGCCGAGGAAAATGTAAATGTAAAATATAAATGTATGTAGATGTAAGAGCCGAGGAAGGCCAAAACTTATTTATCATGACTAAATGACTGATTTATCAGCTGTTGTCGGCAGCCCCAGAATCTGGCGGGCGTGTATGAGGACAGCTGTGAATGTTAAAGAGTGAGGTATGTAAGGACCGAGTTATGTGGCAACCCCGGCAACTCTCTGGCAACCCCGCAAGGGATTTGGTGTAAAGTTATATGTAGATAGATCTATTTATGACACTACGATCATGCGCACGGATATTTCGTTAAAATGTCTTTATTTTGAATGTTAACGTAATACTCTACTCAAAATAAATGAAATTGAAGTGTCTGCTGGTATGTCAAACTAACAGATTTTTAATAAATGCATGTTACTGTAAAAGACTGTCTTCGCTAAATCCTAAGATTTACCGGGAAAACCTGAAACTTACTAAATAGTTATGATTAAAATCCGAAAAGTCCTGCGATATTCGTTTATTTCTAGCATTTACCATAATTAATTTGGTAATACTAGATATTTACTTCAAATACACGGTAAATGTCCATAAACGCCAGAATGTCAGAACGTGTTCGTCACATCGTCTTGAACTCGCGGGCAGTTTGCAACCCCCCGTTGCCCGTACCATCCCCTTTACCGCCTCAGCTCGCCTCAGTCAATCGTTGAACACGTTTGAAAACGCAAATTATGACTTGCAAGCGCATTTCTTTGACAAGCATTTTTGGAGACAGTTACATTGTTTGAATCCTTGTCCTCTAGTCAACGTCAACTTTCCGACAACTTCTCAAAGACTCACTTCTTTATCTCAGTCAACGTCTTCTATCTTTATAAAAATCTCCAGAGCATGAAGTAAATTGATTCCGAGTGTAAAGTTGCTATAGTACTCTAATTTTGGTACGAAATCGGTAAAAGTTTTGCTTTACATCTACCACAACTGCAATAATACTTTTCGGGTCAGTTTTAGCTCTGTCGAGCGCCACATGACTCGATTCTTATAAACTTCACTCGTTTCTTTAGAATTCATTGCTCTTCTTATGCATGAAACTTGCTGCAAAAAAATCGCGCACGGTGTCCGATCGTTGTTGAGTAGATCTCTGACACCGTTAGCGATTTTTGTGTGAATCGGAACATATATAATTAATCCATCCATGTCGATAGATGTAATAATTGAATAACCAATGTAACACAAATGTCACCTTAGTGTTCCTGCGACCACGAATGCTGCAAAGCATTCGAAACGTCAGGTTCGACAAAATGAATAAAACACACGGTACTTCCGTTAAAAATTGTTTAATTCAATGTGTAACAATCGCGAAAACCTAAGACAAAATGTTATCTGTTTAACACGCATTGTAGATTCATAAATGAATATTCATAATGAATATCTGAATAACTATCTTCAATAGAGTCACGAATATAACTTGAGAGATTTGCCAACCAACTGCGTGGTGTCGATTTTAGATGTCGGTGTAGTAACAATCTAAAAACTCAAAACGAAAAACTATATCCCTAACTACTGAGAAGTATACCTTAAAAAAATGCAAATTCGTTGTGATTATTAAGAGGAAAAAATTACGTACCATAACTTATATAACATTTTGAATGCACAATAGGATTCCTCTCGATACCTGTTTGAACTAACGATGCTAAAATATCCTCCAGTATTGTCTCTCTCGTACATTTTATGTAAATAGGTACCCGATATCGGGTAATCTATTACACTGGTTTCATTGTAGCTACTATAGATTAATAAAGGTGAGTTTGTTCCCGTATTGACTCTGAAGGGCTATATAGCGAATGTTTCTATGCCCAGACGTCTGTAATAGGCCACAAATAGCTTATCTTACATGCAATTTGACCTTACAAGCTACCACGTAAATTTGACTTGCGTAAAATAATCTGAAATTTGATCTTACAAGCTTTGTGTGCTACCGCCGCCAAAACTGCGGTATGGTTGAGTTAGTGGCGGCAGCAAACAAAGCACATTAGACCAAATTGCACGTAAATTTGACTTGCGTAAAATAATCTGAATCTATTAACTACTTTATATTCTTGCGTTGCCGACGCTGTAAAAACCTCTTCACGCCTTTCTTGAAGAAACCCACGCTGTACTCCCTTGGGAAAAACTCGACACGGAGCTCATTCCACAACTTAATAATTCTCGGTAGAAAACTTTTCGAAAACACACAGTACGTGATCATTGCGGCTCCAGTGGTGTGATGTACTTTGCAAACTAACACTCAACCAAAGGGTCCATAAGAAAATATAATTATCGGCCTGATATTACGGGGTAGAACATAATTGTCGTATTCCTGCGAGTGAGTGAGCTACTAAGAAGTTTTTATATCGCTTAGGTAAACAGTTGTACAGCCCCTCCAATGGTAATCAGTCATAGCAGCTCATGGAGAACCTGACAAACCCATGGAGCCATACCTGGAGCAGCTCAGACAGGTTGAGCGGGAAACCGGACCTGGAAGGTTGGTCATAGGCGGGGACGCCAACGCGAAGAGTTTCTGGTGGGGCAGCTCCCAAGAGGACTCCAGGGGGGAGATGATGACTGGAGCCTTAGGGGAGCTGGGCCTCCAGATACTTAATTCGGGGGACGTCCCGACATTCGATACCGTTCGAGGCGGGAAGAGGTACAGCAGCCATGTCGACATGACGGCCTGCTCTGAGGATATGCTGAGCCTGGTGGATGGCTGGCGCGTCTCCGAGGCCCTAACGTCCTCTGACCACAACGGCATTCTATTTGAAATCAACTTGGCACGGGCGAAAGGGGTATCCGTGGCGAGGACCACCAGGATCTTCAACACCAGGAAAGCGGATTGGTGTCAGTTTTGTGAGAAACTGGCAGCAATCATGCGGAGGGACCGCCTGAACGTGGAGAGCGTTGAGGCGGTCCAGGTGTGGGAGGACCTGGAGGTAATCGTGGACGGGTATACCCGAGCCATAGCCGAGGCCTGCCAGGCAGCGATGCCCAAAATCAAAGGCGGGGTTTCATTTAGATTGCCGTGGTGGTCGGAGGAACTCGAGGAGCTGAAGAGGCAAACCAACACCAGGCGACGCAGAATCCGAAACGCAGCGCCGGACCGGAGACAAATGGTGGTCAGTTCGTACCTCGAACAGAAGGGCAAATACGAGGCCGCAGTGCGGGATGCCCAGACCAGGGAAGGTATCTATCGGGTCATTGGGAGGGCAACCGAGCGCAAGGAGGATGTACTCCTCCAGGAGGGCGGGAGGACGTTGGATCACAGGGAGTCCCTCGAGCTGTTGGCGGATACGTTCTATCCTGCCGACAGCGAGTTGGACGACGATACAGATCACCGCGAAATAAGGAAAAAGGCCCGCGAGGTAAACGAGCGGGTCGATGATGACCATGACCCGCCGTTTACCATGAGGGAGCTCTTAGCGGCTGTATCGTCGTTCAACCCAAAGAAGGCTCCCGGTGCCGACGGCCTCACGCCTGACATTTGCGCTCGGGCCATCAACAGTGACCCTGAGTTCTTCCTGGCCCTTCTCAATAAATGTCGAGCCCTCCGCTACTTTCCCCGGCTGTGGAAGGGGGCCCTCGTAATTGTCCTTCGGAAACCAGGCAAAGACTCGTATACCTTGCCCAAATCGTACAGGCCGATTGGGCTTTTGCCTGTCTTGGGCAAGGTATACGAGAAAATGCTGATCGCTCGCCTCAAGCACCACATTCTACCGAGGATTAGTACTCGCCAGTACGGGTTTATGCCACAAAGGGGCACCGAAGACTCCCTCTATAACCTGGTGCAGCACATCCGCGCCAAGCTTGACGAGAGGAGAATGCTCACTCTCGTCTCGCTGGATATAGAGGGAGCCTTCGACAACGCCTGGTGGCCGGCAATAAAACTACGACTGGCTGAGGAAAATTGTCCTCTGGGCTTGAGGAGAGTGATCGACAGCTATCTCAGCGATAGGACGGTCAGAGTTAGGTACGCCGGGGGGGGGGGGGGGGGAAACCTTGCGGTCCACCACCAAAGGGTGCGTCCAAGGGTCCATAGGAGGACCGATTTTGTGGAACCTCCTATTGGATCCTCTTCTGCAGCAACTCGACCTTGCGGGGGTGCACTGTCAGGCCTTCGCCGATGACGTCGTGCTGATGTTCGACGGCAACACTGCGCTGGATATAGAGAGACAGGCCAATGCCGCTCTCGAGCATGTGAGGGCGTGGGGTGTCAAAAACCGGTTGAAGTTTGCGCCGCATAAGACCAGCGCTATGCTGGTCACGCGCAAACTGAGGTATGACACTCCGCGGCTTACCATGGGCGGGATAGACATTGGCATGTCTCGGCAGATCAAACTACTGGGGTTGACGATTGACGCGGGTCTGACGTTCAACGCGCACGTGGCTACTGTCTGTAAAAGGGCAGTGGCCATATACGGGCGCCTTGCGCGTACGGCCCGCGTCAGTTGGGGTCTCAACCCTGAAGTAGTGAAGATCATATATTCAGCCGTAGTGGAACCTACGATATTGTACGCTGCCGCCGCATGGGCTCCAGCGGTCAATAAGCTGGGCATCCAGAAACAGCTCAACAGCGTACAGCGGGGCTTCGCTCAGAAGATCTGTAGAGCCTACCGCACGGTCTCCCTGAACTCCGCACTGCTGCTGGCCGGGGTGCTGCCTCTTGACCTCAGAGTGCGCGAAGTCGCCTCTTTATACGAGGCCAAGAGGGGGCTACCCCATCCGCTGCTCGGGGACAGGGAGATCGAGCGAATGGCCTCGAAGATCGAGGCCCCGCATCCCGCGGAGCTTGATAGCTTGGAGTTCGGCAGCCTGGTGGACGAGGAACAATGCAGGGCACACTCCAACTTTGCCCTGCGAATATTTACGGACGGCAGCAAGATTGAGGGCCGGGTTGGCGCCGCTGTGTCCATATGGAACGGTGACGCCGAAACCAAGGCCCTCAAGCTTGCTTTGTCGTCCTACTGTACCGTCTACCAGGCGGAACTCCTGGCTATCTGCACGGCGGCCGAGTACGCTTTGAGCTGCGATGGACCCAGTATTGGCATCTTCAGCGACTCCATGGCGGCGCTCCAGGCGGTGGCGAACGTCGAGTCCCCCCATCCCCTGGCGGTGCAAACACGGGACGCTCTTAAACTGTGCAAAAGCCAGGGTAAGAGCGTCTCGCTGTTCTGGATCAAAGCACACGCGGGGTTGGAGGGGAACGAACGTGCCGATGAACTCGCCAGGAGCGCCGCACTGGGGTTGCGGAGGCGGCCAGACTACGACCGCTGCCCTGTCTCATTCGTCAAAGGTATGATCCGTAAGGGGACCATTGACGAATGGGACAGGAGATACAAATCGGGAACAACAGCTTCGACGACGAAGCTGTTCTTCCCGAGTGCGGCGGAGGCGTACGGTATCGTGGGCAAAATGGTGCCGTCGAGCATCACCACGCAGGTCCTCTCGGGGCATGGTGGGTTCTCCGCGTACTTGCACAGGTTCAAGTGCGCGGATGACCCATCCTGCTTCTGCGAGCCCGGCGTGGACCAGACAGTGCAGCACATATTGTTTCGGTGTCCCGCATTCTCCAAACAGAGGTATGATTTGGAGCAGGAGTTGGGATTACGGGTCACCGAAACAACGGTCTCCGAAATAGTGGTGGGGAAACGTAGAACAAAATTTTTAAAATACTGCGTCAGTCTAGCCACGGCTACTATAGATCGTAACAAGCAGAACAGCTATATTTTGTATAGCCGATGGGATCGCGGTGGCTAGGTGGACCTGTGAAGCTCGCTGTCGCCCGTGTCTGGACTGATGCAGTATAGGGAGGGCAACTGGAAATATGTAGTTATGATAGCTTCACCGGCGTTCTAAAATGGGCCAAAAAGTATTTATGTATTAAAAGTATTTATGAAAATAAAACTGTAAGATGATGAATGGAAGTTGAATCGCGGAATGAAAGAGAGTGTGATGTATGAATGTGTTTCTTTATACGTGTAAAAATTTTCTTTTTTTGTTGTAATAAAAAACGATAATGTTATAAAAAGAGCCTTGCCCATGGCAGGGGTGCAAGTAATAAGATATAAAAAAAAGCAGCCCATGGACTCGTGTCCTGCGATACCGATCCTTTAAATCTCTCTTCACGCCCGTTTTTAAGAATATACTCCTGTAGTCTATGGAGTTGCGGAGTTATCAGCGGGAGCGGCAATGCCCAAATTATATTACTTGTATTGCAACTGTCATAGATTACGGTAATCAGTTGACATCAGACAGGTGACATTGTTGTTTCTCATGAAAACGTTCGGACCAAGATAAACATATATATTCATGCACACAACTGTTTGCCCTTTGTGTGAATCGAATCCTCGAGCGTCAGTATTCATAAGAACAAGAACTTGTCCAAATCATTAGAGCCGACTGTGTCTCCTGTGTAGTCAGAATTAACAGCGGCGACCACAAAAAAGGCAATGAACAGTGAAGTCCATTGCCGTCCCGGGGGTTAAACTACAGCTGCCTTGGAACTCACAACGAATTTAATCAGAAGAAATTTAGTTAGTAGGAGTAGGAAGTATTGGAATTGACTTCCCCTCTTGGCAAAGTGAGAGACAGCAATATGACGAATAAGGCATTTAAAATCTCAAAGAGATGGCTAGTCAAGTGAAGCTCAACTGTCGTGCACCACGGATTATCAAATATCTAACACTATTGGGACCTAAACTGTGAGTTGTTACTAATAAGAGCCGTTTCTGAGTTTCACGAATTTTTATATATACGAGTACAAGAATTGCTTATTTAGAGTAATAGGATATTGTAGATTTTAATTTTCTTCATCAGTTTCTACACAACAATGATAAAATACATGATGAGCTCGGTGGTATCGTCGCCCGTGCCAGTGTAAAGGCACGCGCGAGTTAAGCAATGCTAACAGCAGTCTGTCTAGAAATGGGTTTAGTCCAGAAATGGGTTTAGTCATTTTAAGGTCATCTCTTAACTTAGTTTTACTACTGACCTATCGAAAACTTGTGTCTTCATGTAGTTCTAGCATGTAGAGGGCTGGCGGGCTGGCTGGCAAAGTATATTCGCCTCACGGAAAACAGCAGTCAAATAACCAACACTTCGTAGATTATTGTGTTTCTGCGTGTAATAGAGAAAAATAGAGAGATAGGGCGCATCAAAGCAGCCCGTCTGGGGAAGTACCTCCAGCTCACAGAAAACCGAAGCCAAATAACAACTCCCTAGAGGGTTGTTGTGTTCCTATGTGTGAGTGAGGGCACCAGTAAGCTCCGATTATAGGCTGTCAGTCGCCTGTCACTGCTCTTACGACGCATTTAGAAGTTACTGTGGATTAAAAACTCACAGACGAACGTACAAAAACTCGCAAAACATTACACTAGCTTTTGAATACAAAGTCGAGAGTCATGTAAGCATACGGCCCACCTGGTGTTCGGCGGTTACAGTAAACTAACGCTTGCAATACATTAAGTATCACTCGCGCGATAGTACCACTCCTGCTAACACAACAACTCCTTAAGAGCTTACTGGTGACACACGCAGAAACGCTCCAGGGAGTTATTATTTGGCTACGGTTTTCTGTAAGGTGGAGGTACTTCCCCAGACGGACTGCTTTGACGCGCCCTACCTCTCTTGAATTTACGCAGTCGTGTAAAAAAGATAAAGCAAGAGAGCAAAAGCGTGTCGAATAATATAATGATGGATTAGTATAGCAACAATATATAAATAAAGCAAAAAATCAATGTTCATGGCCCTCAGCCTACCCTGTGATATTTTTTACATAATAAACAATTTAAAAAATACCATCAGTGTAGGATATGACGGTGTATCAACAAAAGTTATAAAATTTGTTGCAGAGCATATACGCATCTTTCTCATATTATTAATTTATCCGAGGGATCGAAGAGAGCCGAGTGCTGCATAGGCACGTGGAATGTGAGAGGTGGACTGAGTGATAAGATGAATGAGCTGATGGACGTAATGAATGAGAGACGCTTAGATGCTTTGTGTGTGACAGAGACTAAGCGCAAGGGGAGCGACACCGATGATCTGCCCGATGGGATGATGGCCCTATGGTCTGGTGTAGACCGGGACGATCATGCCAGTGCTGGTGTAGGTGTCATACTCTCCTCTCGCTTAGCTCCTGGTGTGAAAGATTACTGTTTGGTAGGGCCTAGACTTCTCTGGGTTCGTATAAAACTGGGCATCACGCGAGTATTTCTGGTTGCAGCATACGCTCCCGTAAGCTCAGCGTGTGCCCAAGAACTAGAGAAGTTTTGGGAGTCTGTGAGGGATGTTCTGGATTTAGCTGAAGGGAATGAAAGAGTGATTATGTGTGGAGATTTGAATGGATGGGTTGGGACCAAACGAGACGGCTATGAAGCTGCTCTTGGTCCCTATGGAGATAAGAGAGTGAACGAAGCAGGTAAGTCGATTCTAGATTTATGTATGGAACGAAACCTCCTCGTGTCGAATACTTTATTTCGTCACAAGGATATTCACACGTATACATGGAGACGGAATGACCAAAAAAGTGTGATTGATTTGATTATAATTGATAGACGTCTCCGAAATACTATAATGGATACAAGAGCCTTTAGAGGTCCCACTCTTGAAACGGACCACTACCTGGTGGTAAGCCGGTTTGTGGGACTTTTCAAGAAGTGGAGGCATTGGCGAGTGCGTATCCCTTTCGGAGATCATGAAAGGATAAGGAGTGAAAAATTGCAAGATGAAAGTGTAAGGAGAATGTATGTACATCTGGTAAGCGAAAGACTTGCAAATGCAAGTCTTTCCGGCACAGATGTGGATGATTGCTGGAAAGTTCTGAAAGAAAGTATGGTGGATAGTGCAAAAGAAGCATGTGGATGCGCAAAGAGGCATAAAACATTGAAAGGGGATGCCTGGTGGGATGCGGAGGTTGAATCCTCCGTAGCAAGAAAGAGGAAAGCGTGGCTGGATTATGTATCATCTTTGCCCTTAAATGAAAGTATGAGAGAGAAGAAGAAAGAAATGTACCGTCAATGCAAGAATGAAACCAAGGCTTTAGTGAAAGAGAAGCGTGAAAGACAAGTTATGAATGAGGAAGAGAGGCTGACGAGAAACTTCGAGGCAAATACCAAACTCTTTTGGAGAGAGGTAAAGAAGTCTCGGGGTGGTTCGTCGGCATCCAGTATGAACAAGATTAAGTCTAAAGCTGGTATCATTCTTGCAAACACTCAGGAAGTGTTAGAACGGTGGAGTGAATATTTTGAAGAAATGTACGAATATGCCTCGGACGCTGACAATGAGAGTGAGTCTGATGCTCACTCCGCGTTGACGGCGTCCGATGAAGGTATAACTATGGATGAGATAGAATGGTCGATACGAAGTTTGAAAAATGGAAAGTCTGCGGGAATTGATATGATTACAGCTGAGATGATCAAACTAGGTGGCACTTACGTCCGGGACGCCTTCTGGTACTTATGCAACCTTTGCTGGAGAACTGGAAGGGTCCCAATGGACTGGGGACGCGCAGTCATCGTACCCTTGTATAAAGGCAAGGGATCACGCATGGACTGCGCCAACTATAGGGCCATCAGTTTGATCAGCTTAGCAGCAAAAGTATATGGAAAGATAATTGAAAGGAGAATGAGGGTGAAATCTGACGAAATGCTGTGGGAGGCACAAGGAGGATTCCGAAATGGAAGGGGATGTAATGGAAGTGTATCTGACCACAGACCAGAAGGTTTTCTGCGGTTTTGTGGACCTTGAGAAGGCATTTGATAGGGTTGTGCGAAAGGAACTGTGGTGCATATTGCCGAGATATGGGATTGACGGCTCACTGCTGCGTGCTGTGCAGTCCACCTACAAGGATTGCTCAGCATGTGTGCGAATAGATGGCAACATGTCACCCTGGTTTGATGTCAAAATTGGTGTCAAACAGGGTTGCATGTTGTCTGCTAGGCTGTTTATTCTGTATCTCGATAGTTGTCTACAGAGAATAAGATCGACGAATGTAGGATTACGCATGGGTGACCTAGTGGTGAACTGTCTGCTGTATGCAGATGATGCTGTCCTGTTAGCAGAAACACCATCTGAGCTGCAAACACTAGTCACAATGATGAAAGACGAATGTATGAAGGAAGGCTTACTATTGAATGCGAAGAAAACAAAGATTATGGTATTTGAAAGAGAAGAAACCAGAACCAATGTAAGAATTACGGTAGATGATGAAGTGTTGGAACAAGTGAATGAGTTTGTATATCTTGGATGCGCTTTCAGCAGGGATGGAAGGTACACCGCAGATGTGGAAAGGCGAGTGAGTGCTGGGAATAGTGTGAATGGAGCGTTGGGAAAACTTCTTGGCAGTAAAAACCTGAGCCAGAAGGCGCAGCTGGCTATACACAATGCAGTGCTGGTCCCAACGCTTACTTATGGAAGCGAGAGCTGGGTATGGCAGAGAGAGCATGAAAGTAGGATAAACGCGGTTGAAATGCGAGCGTTGCGCAAAATCTGTGGTGTAACGCTTGCAGACCGTATCCGCAATGATGAGGTTAGAAGCAGAGTTGGTCTGAAAGAGAGCGTCGGTGTTAAAATAAGAAGAGGCATGCTCCGTTGGTTCGGACATGTAGAAAGAATGCAGGATGAAAGAATGACGAAGCAGATATACAATGCAAAAGTGGAAGGATGTAGGAGCCGAGGAAGGCCAAGACTTACCTATCATGATCAGATTGGTCGTGTTCTATCAGAAGGTGATGTCAGGAGCCCTAGAAACCGGCGAGCGTGCATGAAAAGAGCAATGAATGTGAAAGAAGCGAGTGAGGTATGTAAGGATCGAGTCGCGTGGCGCTCGGTTCTCTCTGCCTACCCCGTAAGGGATTTGGCGTGAAGTTATAGAGAGATAGATTAATTTATGTAAATATAGCTATTGTAAAATCGTTATATAACAAAGGTGAAAAAAATAAAATGGAAAGTTATAGACCTATTGCATTACTGTCTATATTTTCTAATATATTTGAAAAATATATATCGACTCATCTTAATGACTACTTAGAAAAAAATAATATACTAGCCACTGAACAAAACGGGTTAGACCACAAAAAAATACATAAACATGGTAGTTTATGACTTTTTGAATACCGTTTGCAGAAACGTAGATAAAATAACTCCCGTATGTTCCGTCTACTGTGACATGACGCAAGCGTTTGATTATGTGGATCATGCTATATTAGAACAGAAAATTGATGCGTATGGTATCCGTGGCAACGTATTAAAACTAATAAAATCTTATCTTCTGGACAGGCGACAACGTACTGAAGTCATAAAAATCAATCACTCCTCTAAAATGGAAGAACTCCATCTGTCAAGTGAACGTACTGTTTTATATGGTGTCCCGCAAGGAAGCGTTCTTGGACCCTGGCTGTTTATAATCTATGTAAACGACTTGCCTAAAACGACTAAACAACCAATGTGCCTTTTTGATGATGATAGTATTGTCACAATTGAATGCAAAAATAGATATTGACTATTATGAAAATGACATTAATGATAACATAGTTAATATAATTCAATGGTTGGATAATAATAATTGAATAATTAGTCCTAACAAAAACTAATATCTTGCAATTTAATCAGAGAATAAACACAGAACGTAACACCAAGGCTTATTATTTAAATAAATGTATTCAAGAAATAGATGAAACCAAATTTTTAGGCTTAGTTATTGATAAAAAATTAAACTGGAAAGCTTATACAGAGATATTGCCAAAAATATATATAAATCAGCGTACGCACTGTCGAGGCTTTCACCCATCTTAGACGACTATGCATTACTAACCACATATCATCGTATTACGGCATCAAAATTAAGACACAGCATCATTTTTTGGTGGTTTTTTTTATACTACGTCGGGAGGCATATAAGCATATGACCCATCTGATGTATAGCAGTTACAGTAGCCTATTAACGCTTGTAATATATTAAGTATCACTCGCGCGATACCTCCTCTGCTGCTTACACAGCAACTTCTTTCGGAGCTTACTGGTGACCTCACTCACATGCAGGAATACAACAACCCTCTAGGGAGTTATTATTTGGCTACGGTTTTCTGTGATGTGGAGGTACTTCTCCAGACGAGCTGCTTTGATGCGCCGTACCTCTCAAAATATCCAGTCTAAGACAAACAGACATGTTCATGCACACAAAGGTTTGTCTTGTGTGGGAATCGAATCCACGAGTGTTGGTGTCAAAATTGCGTCATTCACGACTGAGCCACTGAGCTTGTCAAATATGTCTTTAGAGCACAAAAAGATGCATAAGGCCTATGTTTAATTTAAAATCCACAGATACCTGTAAGCCATTTTTCAAAAAGTGTAATATTCTTACAATGCCTTCCTTGTACAGCTAAGTGCAGCTCAAGCTTTATACTTTGACCTTTGTACCGTTCTTATGCCGTTCATAATAAGAGTTACAATCGTACTTAAGCGTGATCTGCTCTTAGCTGTACATACATATTCGAAGTAGCCATGTTTGTTATGCGTCATCCTCACTTGTTTTCTCGATCTTCTGATATGGTTCTGCGCAACAGACGAGATAATCACAGGATTTGCGTAAATAAATCCAATACGAAACTTTTACATAACATACTGTGTGGCACCGAATATTAATAAACTGGCAAAATTAATGAGACAATTGCCGACCAACATATTTAAACAAAAATTAACTAAATTATTATTAGATAAATGTTATTATGCGATCTCAGATTTTCTCGATGATAAATTCTAATTTATTAAAAAAAATATCATTTGAAGAAATGTCATGTCATTATTATATGTTGACATGACATTATTTTCCTTTTATTTTTAATTCTTGACCCTAATTGTTATAAATTTATTGTACCGCAATGATAAAATATTTATGAAATTGGATATATTTTATGACAATAATATTTTTAAAGTAAATTACATGTAATTTACGTTAAAATTACTTGCATGCCTATAATTAACAAAATAAATTAATATTCGTTGCCATGTACAATAATGTCGATAAGAAAATTCGGATGCATTGGATAATAAAATATGTCCACATAAATAGTGAAAGAAGCGTTTAATCGTTTGTTGATTACGTGCTAGTTCTAAAGAACTAAAGCGCGGTACAGGCACAGCTCGCGGCCGCAACTCTATTAAAAATTCGTCTGCAGCCTGTCTAGACGCGGCCCGCTCATATAGTGACGCGACATGGTAAACATCCATCGCCAAACTTGTTACGAGTGCCTACTCCGATTGTCCTTATCATGTTTTCTATCTTTTGTTTTCCTCCTTCGTTTATGTTTACTGAACGATGGAGTGCGTCACACGTACATTTTGTTTGCATTTGCTGCATTATCAACACATGGTGCCAGAGTACGCTGTTATTTTTAAATAATTTGTAAAAGGTGCTATGTTCGTCTAGATTTTTGTGTTCTTTTGTCGATATCCCGAAATGCCTCAATCGAATTGGATTGTTTATGCTATATTCTATTAAAGTACATCCCAAAAGATATATATGTATGTATATATATGGATATATATATATCCTATCCGTTTATATCTTCACGCTAAGTCCCTTGTGGGATAGGCATTAACATTCTATTATGCACAAAAAATAGTAAAAGTACCTGTCATCGTGGTTACCGTAGCCTACGAACGCTAGCGATGCATTAAGTATCACTCATGCGATGCCACTTCTGCTGCTACCACAGTAACTCCTTAGAAGCTTACTGGTGACCTCACTCACACGCAGGATCACAACGACCCTCTAGGGAGTCTCAGTTTTCTGTGAGGTGGAGGTACATACCCAGACGGGCCGCTTGATGCGCCCTACCTCTCTTATAAACACCCAAACCAAGATAGACATGTTCATGCACACAAATGTTTGTCCTGTGTGGGAATCAAACCCATGAGCGTTGGTGTAAAGTATTGTAACAGCGCCAACTAGCTCGTCAAATTTGATTAAGATTGTTATTAAAAAAATATATTATTAGAGTTGTTTATCTTAGGTATGTTTAGGATACGACTTTGGTTACATATTCTGTATGTTCCCATGCAATTTTAGTGAATTTATGATAATTGATCACAAACAGAAATGTTATGAAGTAAAACTTATAATAAATACCCCTCTGGAGTTCAGTTCATAAATCTAATAATGGTAATTTTGTATGGGAATCGCTACTTCGGAGTACTATTAATAGAAGGCGTTCATGGTGGACCTATCAGACGACATATAAAACTGTTATTACTTCTTAAATAGTTCTTATTTTTTTTAGTAGGGACTACCAACTCACAATTTGCAATTTCAGTATGCTCAGTTTTTTTTTTTATTTATTTATTTAACATGTAAACATCAAATACAAACATTAATCATGTGCATGCATTATGAAACCACGGAGGTTGTAATTAATGCAGGAATCCGTCGAGACAACTATGTTTTATAATTTTGGTGGTGTGAGTTGCAACAAAATAAACAATAACAAAAAAAGAAATACAATAACGAACAAATAATCACTCCTTAACACCGGAATAAGAAAACAACTTCAATCATTACATAATAATTAATGTGTGACACAATTGATAAGAAGGAATTGATAGGAAGAAAATAATATTATAAATCATGAATATTGTTCAAAAAATATTGCCTTAATTTAGCCTTTTTATTTTTGTTTGTAATAGCATCAACAAGACTGGAGGGTAATTTATTAATAAGTCGAGGCACTAGGTATTCGGTTGTTCTCTCGCCGTACATATTGTTTGCTTTCTAGTTCTTTTAGTTATGATCAAGTTGCATCAATCAATTTCGACTATGCGACGGACCGACACCAGTTGTGAAAAAATTAATGAACAGCATCATAGAGACAACGAATACCAAGTGAAAATATAAAGGAGAGTACGTTTTGATTCGGCATCTTCTTCTTTCTAGCGTTATCCTGTTTCCCAATCCATTAGGATTGGCGGGGTCCGCTACCTAGGCCTAATGATTTGGTGAAGATACTGATTTTGACATGGAGCGACTGCCGTCAGACCGGCGGACTCTTGACATCACCATCTGCTAAAACACGACCAATTTGGTCATGGTAGGTTAGTCTTCGTCTTCCTCGGCTTCTACATCCTTCCACTTTTGCATTGTGTATTTGTTTCGTCATTCATGTCCGAACCAACGGAGCATGCCTTTTTTTTATCTTAACACCGACACTCTCTTTTAGCCCAACTCTCGTTCTTACGTCATCATTACGAACGCGGTTAGCAAGCGTTACGCTACAAATTTTGCGCAATGCTCTCATCTCGAGGTATTGCTTTGATGTGCCCTACCTCACTTAATAACACCCAGACCAAGACAAACAGACATGTCCATGCGCACAAATGTTTGTCCTGTGAGAGAATGGAAGCCACCGTGCCCACCGTGCTCGTCAAATCTAAATACATGTCTATGTTTAAATACTCGTAGGAAAAGACAAAACAGTTCAGTACTTATTCTCCTTCAATTATTTTTGTTCAATAGCTATTCTTGAGCTCTCTCTTCTTCTTATGATCTCATTGATAAAAAAATTGGAAGTATAAAAAAAAAAAGTTACCAAATTCTATTTGTTTTCTTAAATTTTAACGCTAATGGTTGAATTTAGAACGCGTTAGGTTGGGCGAGCGCTACTAGTTTAAAAACAAACATATATTACAATTTTGATGCGTAATCGCCGTCAGAAGTTTCAAGACAAATAAGATAAAAAAAAATGTGGTTTTTTATACAACGTCAGGAGGCATACAAGCATACGGTCCACCTGATGTAAAGTGGTTACCATAGCCTATAAATGCTGGTAATATAATAAGTGTCACTCGCGCGATGCCACCTCTGCTGCTGACACAGCAACTCTTTGGGAACTTACTGTTGACCTCACTCACTCGCAGGAACACAACAACCCTGCAGGGAGTTTGTTATTTGGCTGCGGTTTTCTGTGAGGAGGACTTGCACAGATGCGCCCTACCTCTCTTAAAATGTATACTCCTCACGTTTTTTCTACCACGTAGGTGGAAAACAAGCATAGTAGTGGCCTGCCTGATTGTAAGCCGGTTCCTCAGCCTATGGAAACATGCAATACCGTAAACGTAACACAATGTATGTTACACGTGTGTTTCTTTGTCACTGTCATTAACTCATTATCTTAATAAATGTGTAAAATTAAGCATGGTTATATAACAAGTTGCAAGCATACAAATGGTTACAAGCATATAAATCAGTACAAGTGTAAAAATAGTTATACACATTAACTACATGTTTCGGTTTATTTTAATATTCATGTCGTTTAAGTTTTAAGTTACATTAATAGTTTTTAAATTTGTGTTAGTAATTATGTTCTTTTTATAATACGTTTCTTTTCTACGCAAGCAATGTGGTGGTCTGCCAAAGTCAAGGTAACTCATTTGTAATCCATTCATAACCCTAATAATCTTATATGTATAACCCTAATAAATTAAAGAGGCAGATGTTTCAAGTTAATGTAGCTATGTTACCTTGAATATATTCACGGTAAAACGCGAACGTATTGTTCACAAAAAGAGACTTTTCACCCGTACGTGTTAGTTTATGCATCACCCGCCAGTCATTAGGCAGAGCTGCTGTCTATTGACGCATGCATATATTATTTACCTACTCCATATTCAATAACTTCCTTGTATTGAACGATGCAAATAAAAAATCAAACAATACATAGCACATAATTTATACATCCTTGTAGCTATCGGCAAAACTTGCAGCTGAGGTTCAACTTGCACTATATATGGAATCGCTTATGTTTAGGCTTACCTACTAAATAACGTAGTTTAAAACTGGAGTTTGAGGATGGGAGCGCGTGGAGGATACTACTTGTATTGCAAGCGTTCATAGGGCTATTACTACTTACATGTACGGTAACAACATTACAATAGGTGGGCCGTAGGCTTGTATGCCTCTCGACGTTGAATATTTAAAACGCGAATGGACTATGGTAACTGGGTCATATGAGACGGATGGTACGTTTGTTGTGCCACTCGACGTGCCATCATGACACGTATCATTTAAAATATATTTTTATTTCTAGGGCACTGCATCACTTTTGCAGACAACCATGAATTGTCATGTCGAGGTATATTTTTGAGATTCCAGTATGGTTGCTTCCTTTTCTTAAATATTGATAGCTGGCACGTACCAGGCATTTTATTTTTTAATATGTGTTTTTAAAACGTCCTACTTCTAAAACATCCAGATAACAGACAAACATACTCGTACATATTCATATACACAAGACATGCGTAGGATTCGTATCATCTACCATTTAGCTTAGGGTCAATACCCTGGTCTGGATGAGATAGTGGCCCGATGAGCCAAGCAAGCCGAAATGTACCCAGCACGTTGCCCAAAAAGGTGTTCAAACGAGTACCAAAGTTATAGCAAATACGATATGTCAGCAGAGGTGAATATTTGGGTCTACTTATGCAAGAAATGGTTGGCCGAGCGGTTTAAAAGCATTGGTGGATCGCGTTGATGTTAAAGTGAAATTTAGTAAAGATCAGGGATTTTTGGTTCAGTTCAGGTGTATCAGTTCAGTCAGGGCACTTCCTTTGGCAATATTCACTGTTTCACTACACCTCGTCTTTCCTTCCTGACTCTTTATCCCTAGTCCTCACATCCCTTTACTCTTCCCACCATCAAAGCGAAATTGACTTATTCAAGCCTCTTATCTCTTTGCTCCCTGTTCCGCTAACCCCGTCCCTTTACTTACTTCTACCGAAACTTCTCTTCCTTTATACGACTTTAAATCCTCTATTCTGAAACACGTGTCCATTCATTTATTTGTAAGTTTTAAAATATGAAATTTCTTCGCGCCGTGGGATCGAATATAGGAATTGGGAAAGTAGGAGATGGACATTAGTCATTAAAATAATTTTCGTATCATGAAATTGAGGCAGTAGGATCTGATTAATGACAGACCTAGAGGGCGAGACAAGTCTAGAACTACCTACCAAGTGTTAATGACGTATGAATAAGAACCACGATGTTTGGACACACGAGATGTTGTGTATTTCGTGTAAAATTCTTATATTATACAAATTACTTATAATTCCAATACAAGAAAATGTTACGTGGATTGTAGTTGTTCTCGCCTGCGACGGAATGGTCCGAATTAGATGCAGGGACATTAATCCTGAGTTAAAATGATAAGGAAAGAAAGGACATTCAATTCCGGCGATCTAGTCCGGTGATCTAGTCCGGCGAATTTTTAGCAGTAGCAGCGGTGTTTATCACAAGGACACCTTGCAATACCATTGCTGTTGCTGCTGAATATTCGCAGTTGGAAAAAAATACTGTGAGCTGTCATAAGTACCTACAAGTATACATGGTTATAATATTCACACTAATATTGTAAATGCAACAATATTTTTGTCCATTTGTTACATTTGTATGGCTAAACTCCTGCAGCTACGGGCAGAAGCTAGCATTTACATAATACTATATAAACTATAATTAATTCGTCAATTTCGAAGTTATCTAGGTCTCAGATCGAATTAAGGGTAGATGGTATCTGCGGTAGACAAACAAATGGACGGACAGATGTAGTCGACACCTAATTATTCCCTTTTTACGCTTTTGAGGAAGAACTAAGTAATAAAACAATATGAAACGCTACGATGATGCTATTTCTTAAAACAAATGTTATATGTTTATATATTGTGCACACCGACACAATATATAAACTATTTAAAGAAAGCTAGTCGAGACACAACGCCATTAATGTCAGCACATGCATCATACTGTCCGATGCATACTTTATACGGGTGCAGAATGCAGTTGTAATGAAATTTCCCCGTCTGCAAGTCGGAGCTGATAATTTAACTCTCTAGACGGTGTTACAAGTCGTCGCTCTCAGGCGAGCGCTAGAGCGGCTGCAGCCGCTTACGCGACGGCAGAACAACTCACAACTGAAATAATAGTACCCCGTGTCGGCACAGAATATATAATAGTACTATTTCATAATATCCGCAAAGTACGAAGAGCGTGCGAGGCCCGTGTGCCGGAAATGTGAAACTACTCCGAAATAGTGGCGGGGAAAAGTAGATCAATTTTTTTAAAATACTGCGTCAGTCTAGCCACGGCTATCATAGATATATATATATATATATATAGGGTATACTTTGTATAGCCGATGGGATCCCGGTGGCTGGGTGGAGCTGTGAAGCTCGCTGTCGCCAGTGGCTGGACTGACGCAGTATGGGGAGGGAAGTTTGGAAACAGCTGTAGCTTCACCAGCGTTCAAAAATGGGCAAAAACTGAAAGATGATGAATGAAATAATGAATTGTGGAAAGAGAGTATGATGGATGAATGTGTTAATTTGTATATTAATAGTCAATGAGTTATAGAGCCTTAAAAAGAGCCTTACCCATGGCAGGGGTGCAAGTAATAAAAAAATAAATTAAAAGACATTTGAAGCTAAGTACGACACTCTTCCTACCAGCGCTGGTTCATGATGTTTTGACGCCGAGGATGAACCGCTTGTATGTATGTATGTGTGTGTGTATAGCGTGTGCGTATGTAAGCATGCGTCTTTATGTTGTAACTTTTAGTAAATCCACTGTTTCCGAATATGTTTATGTTTGGAGCCACTTTGTGACTATAAGTTTGGCATTGTGACTAGTACTTTGTTTTATGTTACATTTTTTAACTACTGTAAATACGCGGATGCAAGAAAACAGCAAATCTTCTTAAAAATAGTGTGTTTATATGGGGTAAAGGAATTTTAAAAACCCTAACATTTAGCATTTTCTCATATTCGTGAGACTTAAGAATTATTTTATGGGTTTATAATAAACGCGTTCCAAATTCAAAATATTTAAAGAGTTGAAAAAAAGAAAATATTCCATGTAACAGTATTTATGGCCAGACTAGTTATACATTTACGTCACATTTACTGACTTTTTACGTCAGGATTAAAATCGACCAAAATTTACTCACTATTTTTATATTACAAGCTGGTTAATGATTAAATTCTATCAAAAAGTAGAAATATTCTGCATTTGATCACGCTGCTGCAGTTGTATTTGTAGCGACGTATTCAAACCAAAAGCTTCCTGCGGCTGACCGCGGCGATGGGGCATTCAACCAATTGGTGTCGACACTATTTCAATGCAGCACGCAATTAATCTCTGACAAAATATTTTTGTTATCTAAAAACGAAAGATGAAAATAGTCCATCGATTATTAAATAAAACTACCTGATGTATTTATATAGTTAAAATACTACTACCGATTCCAAAATGTATATCACAGCCTTTTGAACAAACTGCAGCGCGAAAGTTGTAGGGTACTTTTGCTGCCCTGACTGCTTTAGTCGTGATACACGTGTCATAGAGACGACCAGAGCTGGACAGCAGCGGAGTGGAGAAAGTAACATGCACTGGCCGTTTTCGTCTCTGTCAAGAAAATAATAGTTTGCCAAACAGTCCCGATGTGTTGATGAACACCGTTGATATTAGAGAAACGTCGACCGTTGTTACAAAAATCCAAATTCATGACCTCATACTGTCAAATACAAGAAAACATAAAGAAACATGTCTTAACAAAGAACCCTGAGCTAAAACCTTGAATAATTTCAAGAAAAAAAAACCACCAGACTGTCCTGCTACTACTTGATCTATCACATATTGTTAACTATTTTTGCTTTAACATGAGTACTCGATGTTATACTTACTTCAAGTAATGTTCATTAACTAATATTATACTTTATATCAAGCGCTAAAAAGTATTTTTGTACGCGCGTGATCATACGAGCATGCAGCGTATATAGGTATCCTATCCTTCGTTAATACAAACAATCGTGAGACGTGGTGTTGATATGGATCTGTAGACGGCTTAAACTTATTTTTATGCATAGGATAGACGACCGCAAAAAGTTTGGTGCGTCAATCATTATATTCATTGCACATTTGTCTACGACCGCTGCTGACTGCAAACCGCTCGAAAGGGAAACACGGATTCGTTTGACGCTAAGCTGGCTCAGGCGCAACACACCTCGTCGCACCATTCATATTTCATAACATGTATCTCAAGACTCTTTGCTGGTGGCAAAAAAATGCAGCACTCAGTTCATAGCTATTGACTGGAAGTCCAGGACATTGAAAGCCAACATACAAAATTGTTTTCAAAGCAAAGGAGAATGTACACGATTTTACGGTGCTTCTGAAACAATTTTAATTTGATTGGCCGTGAGATTGAGACGAACATTGTCGGTTCTTTTAAAGTTTGCGTAATAGCCTCTGTGGAAAGGTTTTAATGAACAGCATTAAAATATACCAAAGACATGATTTCATGAACTTATATTGATCAAGGCTTATGTTGATGGACTCGACGTTCCCTTGTTAAAATTTTTTTGGGCAGAGTACGATATTTCAAATTAGTTCATGAAAAGTCACTCTTAGAGATATAATATGTCGTGTTCTCAGATTGCTTAAAATTTATAAGACTACGAATTAGTTCAGATAAATCGTTAAAATATAAAGTATTGTAACTATTGCATTTAATCACTAGGATAGGTATGCCTAGTAGATTATTTTGTTGATTCCTTTATATTTTCTACTAAAATTCTACTTTCGTATTCAGGTCTAGGTCTATGAAGACAAGCATTTGGTCTACTATTGCATTATTCGTACGATTATAATTTAGATATACTTACAACACTTTGATTAGCTTTTCCAATAGTTCACTTTGCCTGCGCAGTTTTTAGGTGTAATACGCAATGAATACGACAACCCCCAGTGCTGGCAGACCGGCATATTTAGGTGGATTCGACATTCAATAATTTCATGTAGCGTTACCAATGTTATGTAATGTTGCTGTAAATATTACAAATAAAATATAACAAAATAAATATTTTTCTATCGCTTACCTACTTAACGACATTTCTACGAGTATTAAACGTATGATGGCAATATATTATCCTGTTCATTAAGGTCAAGGCTGTCGGTACTGTAATAGTATTATTCGCTTCTTTATCACGACTATTCTTGATCAATTACATCCGGTCATTATCCATATAGTTAACTTTATCCTCTTAACATGCCAGTTTAATTCGTTATGGCGCAATGTCCATGAGTTTCCTCAATCTAAGTTTCTGCCAAGCGTCCCTATACATTTTAAACCCATTTCAATATTCCTCTTTTTATCTACAGTTCCGAAAGCTCTATATGATAAGTATTCCTCCGACTTATTTAAAACCAAATTTCAATATCCTTTCTGCAGATAGCTTCATCACTTTTCGTTCCCATCAACACTTTTCATTTGATTCAAAAATTAAATTAAATTAAAAAAAAGACATACAGAGGAGCAAAAGGTACTGAGCTGTATTGTCTTTGCCTATTGTCTTACAGTATTATATTATATATCATGTAATGCGTTAGTTTACGTCTTTAACGTAATATTTTAATTTTTAATAATGTAGGAAACATATGCACTTATCTATATATGGTATTGTTTTGCCTACCCAGCAAGGGATCTGGCGTAACCATATAGATAGATAGAAATAATCAAATGTTAAATAGATTCGTTACAAACTTGTAGATGTGTAAATAGTTCGTCTATTGCGGGAATCGAGATATTCCCGTTTTTAATCTGAAAAGAAGAAATGTTTGTTCTTACTTCCGTAATAATAAGTACGTATAATAGTGTAAGCAGTTAGGTAATGCACCACCAGAATAATTAGGTAATATTACTGAAGTTCATAAACAATGAAAGCACCGAATGTTGCAGTAGCGAAAATATAACTAGATTGAAGGAAAACTTAACTTTGCCATTAAAAAATTGTTGTCCCCATACATGTACACAAGTCGCGGTTAGTTTACCAACTGAAAATAAGTTTGTAATCGCAAAAAATATTTTCATGTGAAGTAACTACAAATACGAATTAATATTACGGTTTTCGGATTTTTTCTTTATTTGTGCTACATGACATTCCTTCTTGCCAAGTTTCATGATTTTAGATCAGCGGGAAGTACCCTGGAGGCTTTGATTCCCTTGCGAGTGTCACAATATGCGGCATAAACATAAATGGCGATATCTTTTGACTGTGTTGACTTAGAAATTTAATTTTTTCACTGCTCCAAGGGATTATAGATTTGAGTATTTAGTATTAATTTTAACTTGATACCTTCACGTATTCCTGAGAAAAAAAAATCTTGACAGGCGAACATCAAAGTGGTCCAACAAGGTTACCGTTTTTCCTTTTGAGGTACGGAACCTCAAGAATTGATATTTTCCAAGTGTTACCTAGTAAATGCATGAAGTTGCAGACGAGTCTAATGGATGTAACAATAGTTTATATACTTTCTTTAACAAACTTTTCGAAAAACACCATGTAATTGACAGCGCGATATTGAAGGAAGTGGTTAAAAGAAACATTTTAGGCCACTACAACATTTTCTTGTATATTTTATTTAAGTGCAGTAAAAGTAAGTTTATTAGTTAGGAATCTCCAAACAGTGTTATGTATGTAAATATTTGATGCCGTAGCTAAAATAAAAAAAATCTAGTTTTTCCCTCTTGCCATTTTTATGGTTCCTTCTAATATTAAAGTTACAGAAACGCCATTCGAGGACAAATCACGATCAGTATATCTGTATCCTGATCTACGACAACTCAAAAGTAAAAAATATAAACGAAGAACATAAAACATCCTCATTTTTAGGGTTCCGTACCTCAAAGGAAAACGGAACCCTTATAGGATCACTTGGTTTTTCGTCTGTCTGTCTGTTATCGAGCTAAAATTAATACTAAATACTCAGGGCTGCAATCCCTTCGAGCAGTGAAGAAAACAAACTTCTAAGTCAACACAATCAAAAGATACAGTTTTTTATGCCTCGATAATATGCATATTTTGATACTCGCAAGGGAATCAAAACCTATATCCCGTTGGCCTAGAATAATGAAATTTGGTAATAAGCAGTGTCATGTAACACAAATAAAGGAAAAAATACTGAAAACTGTAAATTTGTAGTCACATCACAATAAACAAATGCGAGAATAATTCGCGAAACGAATTTTTTACGGAACCCTCAGTGGGCAAGTCGTACTCGCACTTGAAACCTTTCTTTTATTTAAAGTCAGCTGAATAACACTTCGATTCCGGTTGTTCGAGCTCATGTAACTTTTTATGCAACTTTTGGGAGGCATAGTTGTACACAGTTCCCCTGATGTAAATAGCCATAACGTACCATAGCCACGGACACTTGCAATACATTTTGTATCGCTCGCGCGATGCCACCTCTGCTGCTAACACAGCAACACCTTAAGAACTTACCGATGATCTCGCTCACACGCAGAAACACTACAACCCTCCAGGTAGTAGTAATTTGGCTGCGATTTTCTGTGAGGTGGAGTTACCTACTTCCCCAGACGGGCTGCTGTGATGCGTCGTACCTCTCTTAAAAACGTGTACTTGATGTAATCTACGATATCACGCTAGTGTAGGTGCTAATGAGTGGAAGTGGATCTTTGTCTTTATTTTTCCCAATACCTACATGTGGTAGACTTTAATGGTTTCGTAGGTAGGTCCCATACAGGACAAACAATAGGGAATATCCATGAATTTATTTTTCGTTTTAAATCACTCAATTATCATGTAAAAAGTAAAAAACAAAAATTTTTTTTTGTACTTTTTTTTTAGTTTATTTTAGTTTAAAAATCAAACAATATAAATAATAAAAAAAACTTAATAATTTGAATCATTGTCATATTTTGAACACGTTTTACTATGACAGCATCAATGTGAATGCTTGAATTGCGAAAATACAGCTAATATTTAGATGAAATCCATACATTTCTTCATAGCCACACGCCTTGTGACGTCATCTGCCGCGGCTGTTTTCAGGTCCCGTGATGTAATGCCACTTTCAAACAGCATTATTTTGTAAACTAATTATCGTAGAAAAAAATTACTTTGAAATATCTTCCTGTCTATATCTCCTCTTTTAAAATATCCTATAAAATGTTCATGCACATTCCCTATTATTGTGTGCATGAACATGTCTGTTTGTCTTGATCTGGGTGGTGAAGAGGTAGGGCGCATCATAGCAGCACGTCTGAGGAAATACCATCACCTACAAAACCACAGCCATTCATTCACAGACAGTCATTTAGCTAATGAAATGCGCGAGCTTTACTTTCTGCATTGTAAGCGTTTATATCAAGTGTGCTTATATGCCCCCCGACGTTATACGTACTCGTATAAAAAAGAGTAAGGTCTCTAGCAAGCTTCTTAGAAGGTGATGTGTTAGCAGCAATAGGCAATGCGTTACAGATGTTTCTCGTATAACTATTGAGGAGCTCGATGACGTCGATGCCCGTGTCAGTCTAATTGTCTATGGATACCTACGTTTAGTCGTCAAGGTCCTACATGCAAATTTTGCACGTCAAATCGTCTATTTTCGATAGATGTCAATGCACAGACCGTCCACCTTACAGAAAACCGCAGTCAAATAAGAACTCGCTGGAGAGTTGACGTGTTCCTGTGAGTGAGGTTACCTAATCTCCTGAAGAGTCGCTGTGTAAGCGGTGATGGCAACGCGCAATACTAATTTTTATTAGTTATTAGCTATACTTCCTGTATTACAAACGTCCATATAGTAATCACTTTACATCAGGTGTGCCGTATGCCTCCGTACGTATATAAAAAACCGCGCGTGGACTAGGGTAATTCAATCAGAGGGATTGTACGTTCATTGAGCGACCTGCATAATAGTTAGGTCATATTTGTGTCGAATAGAAATCGCAGTGCGCACGGCAGTGGCTTGCATATCCAAAGTTAATCGGACGACCATTGCGTTTGGTGCGCACGCGTGCTGATTACATATAGCTGTATATCGGTGCGCAACCCGGCTGCGGCTGGAGAGATCGTGCTAGACAGCTACCGAAATTTGGGTTAGGCGTTTTTTTGCGCGGGACGGTCGCGCGGTGGAAGCGCTCGCGCAGCGAGGTCGATGAGCCCGAGCGGTCCCCGCACCGCGCCCCACCCTCGCGACCAGTTCCAACACAAGGTGCAGCGGCCGCTACGACCATCCAACCCTACATACGTACCACCTGCCAGACACTTAGTGCATATAACACACAAACGACCTCGGAGACTCCACGTAGCCTTCGTGGCTTTCAAGAGCAGAAACGCCGGGGTTACTAGTTTTACTTGCATCAACTGAATCAAACCTGTCTGTGAAGTTTTAACTCATAAGTTCAATTCTAAGTTGTTTCGAATTTACAACAATATCGACTTATTTCGCGAACTGCCTGTAATCTTGCAAAAACAATCTTTACCCAGTATGAAGTCACGGTGGTTTCGCAAATATGTCTGATTGTTAAAACGTTTTTTTTCGTTTTTCAGATAATATAATATGCTTGAAGGGAATATCTAAGAGTAGAGGCATTCGCAGATATACCTACAATGCGGCAGTAGAAGGATGTAGGAGCCGAGGACGAGCTCGGTGGCGCAGTCGTGAATGATCGCGTCATTCACGACTGCGCCAATACCTCCCTGAACCCAATTTAAGTTCCAAGATGGTATGGAGGTGCTCACACAAAGGTGACTACAGTTAATACTCCATATGCGATCTGACTAATATTATTACTAGCTGTTACCTGCGGCTTCGTCCGCCTAGTCAAAGAGAAACAAAACATGTTTTTTCATGGACATTCCCGTGAAAAACATGTTTTGTTTCTCTTTTTGAGCTAGTTTACCGCGATATAAAATAGTCTATGTCACCCTTGAACTCTTCCACTATCTTCATACAAAGGATCACATCATTCAGTTGCTCCGTTTTTAAGTGAAAGAGGGACAAACAAACATACTTTCACATTTATAATATTACTAGTATTATTGATTATAACAATAGCTAATATTTTATAAATATTTTAATAGCGATTACGTTTAGGTCAGAAAACGATGTAAGGCATTAAGATTACTTGTATGATGCATGTTACCGGAGATTACAAAAAAATGTCACCTTTACTTGTAGACCGAAGAAGGCCGCCGCCGTCGGAGAACCTTGAACTCGTATTCGTAGCGAACACCGCTCGCTTTTTGAACCGCCGATAACATGTACGTACGAGTATAATTCGTTATCCAAATGTACATTGTGAGGAGTGCATTGCACAGCGATTACAGCCTAGAGCTAAAACTACATTCACTTGCAAAAAAAAACGGCCCCTAATGATTTCCTCCATATATTGACCAGTGTTAAATTAGATGATTTTATGTTTTACTAGCTGCACTCCGCGAACGTGAATTCGTAACCCGGTATTCCGTAGAAACAACGGTTTCTACTTTCTTTCTTGTTACTCGGCATTTAAGGGTCGTGTCGTTATGTTCAATAGTGTATAATAACCTTCTTCAAAAATTGGCCTTTCAAATGCAAAAAGAATTTTATAAATCCGATGGGTAGTTCCAGAGAATAACGCGTTCAAACAAACATACAGACTTTTCCGCTATATGTATTAGTATAGATAAGAGTTGTAGACACTCTTCTTCTCAGCGTTATCCTGTTTCCTAATCGATTAGGATTGGCGGATTCAGGTACGTAAGCCTAGGATTTGGCAAAGATACAGGTTTTGACATAGAACGAATGCTATCAGATCTTCACAATCCAAAGGGTAAATCTGACCCTTCTTAGGTTTAGTCACGCATCTACCGAAAAATAATTTCTTGGACGTGCGGGTTTCTTTCACCGACGAGCAAACAATAATTACAAATATGTATATAAATCCGAAAATACGAGTTAAGTGGTACACGCGAGGATTCGAGCACTAAGAGTTGTAGACACTATCGTCAAGAAATTCCATCATTTATATTTACACAGGTTGTAGTCAGAAACGCCAAGGTTTTATACTCATTCGCAAAATATGAATTTTGATTGATTCATTCATTTGAAAATGTGATAAAGACAAGTAAAATGTCTCCATCAGCAATTTCTCAGTAGGTATCAGTTAATATTTGTCTGTCTTTTTTTGCGACAGTGTATATACATATACACGTACATATTAATATTTCAAGAAAAACTTTGTTGTCACATTGCGCGTATGAAGGTGTCTGATATTTGGCAAAGTTTGTCATGTCGTACAGAAAAATAGTGCAGTAAGATAATATTAAGGATTCGTCCAGGGCAAGGGGAAACTCATACATACTCGTATGACGATGTTTAGAGTGTTTACGGAGAGGCGTTCTTGCGCGCGTATGTTTGACATATAGCGTTACATGTGGCGGCAGACGCTGCAGGTTAAGCGGTTGGCTTAGGCTAAGCCATTAATGCTGCGGCGGACTCAGATCTCGAAGCAGCGGGCGGAGCCGCAGGATATACGGGTATTGCTGTACGTCAATGTCTGAACAAGATAGCCAGGATGCAAGTAAGCTGTGAGCCCCGCAGCGTGCGGCGGACGTCGCGATAGCGTCAGCTGTCGCTATTCCGTAAGCCCCTGCAACATGTGCCGCATCTCCGGCGCGACACCCCGCCACCCGCAACACGACACCTGATGTCCCGCGTCTGCCTGGAAGGGCCGTTGAGTATAGCATGTGTATGTCATGTACTCGTATTAAAAATTTCATGAATTTGTTCTAAATAATTATCAGTCAGCGATTTATATTTCACAGTCATTGGTCATTCTATCACTATACATCAGATGAGCCATACGTTTGTATACCTCCCGACGTTCTTCTTCCTAGCTTTATTCCATTTAATAATCTAGTAGAATTGACGGGGAACGACACATAAGCTTAAAGATTTGACGAAGATACTGATTTTGACATGGTGCGACTGCCGTTAGGCCTCCACAACCCAGGGGCAAATTTAGTCCTTTCTTAGGTTAGGTCTTTCGAAACGTCGTTTGTGACGAACTCGGTGGCTCAGTCGTGAATGACGCGAATTTGACACCAACGCTCGTGGGTTCAATTCCCACACAAGGCAAACATTTGTGTGCATGAACATGTCTGTTTGTCTTGGTCTGGACGTTTTAAGAGAGGTAGGGCGCATCAAAGCAGTCTGGGGAAATACCTTTACCTCACAAAACCGCAGCCAAATAACAACTCCATAGAGGGTTGTTGTGTTCCTGCGTGTGAGTGAGGTCACCAGTAAGCTCCCAAGGAGTTGTTGTGTAAGCAGCAGAGGAGGCATCTCGCGAATGATCATATCTTCATATATCGCAAGCGTTAATAGGCTGTACCGGTATATACGGTACCCGCTTTACATCAGGTGGGCCGTATGCTTGTATGAATCCCGACGATCCCGATATAAAAAATAATAAAAAAATATATAATTTTTTGAATGTACAAATATGTACTTAAATTGGAAAATACGAAACGTGATATATAGGATTCTAACCAGGGACCAGTCGGTTAATACGTTTATTCTTTATTTACAATAAAAATAATAAAAAAATTACAAACGTCTGATTTCAGTTTTAGGTTCGTGACGTGTCATCAGAATTGGTAAAGCACATTCTTGTTCGACTATTCAAGCTATCGACCTCGACCCCGCAGTTCTTGTACTGACTATAGGTATGCAGAAATCATTTGATCACCCGATCACTGCGCATGTTTGATCAGCTGACGTGCATGTGCCTTTATAATATGACTGTATTATCTCCGATGCGACCCTCATATCTTCACTAGACTATGTAGGTACCTATAGCTGCCTAGACACTATCATTGATAATGACATCAGCATTAATAATTAGTTTACTATGTATAATTCCGCCATTCCGCCATTCCAGCCATTCCCAGTAAGGTAATTTTTTAGTTGATTACTCTGTAAAAGTACAATTACTTGAAAGTCTACATTGTAGTATAGAGCCAGATCACTCAGTAAAAGTATAACGTACTTTTACTGAGTGATCTGGCTCTATACTTTTTTATGCAAAGTAACCTATGAAAGGTTGTAATACATTAAGTATCACTCACGCGATGACATATATACTTCTAACATAGCAGCTACTTAGGGCGTCACTCACACACGGGAATAAATAAATAATAAATAAATATTTGTCGGACAAATTACACAGCGCCACCTAGCCCCAAAGTAAGCGAAGCTTGTGTTATAGGTACTAGACAACTGATAAACATACGTAAATACATTTTTTTTTTGTAAATACATACTTATTATACATAGAAAATACCCAGACCAATACAATCAGACATGATCATGCACACAAATGTTTGTACTGTGTGGGAATCGAACCCACGAGCGTAGGTGTCCAAGTAGCGTAACAGCGCGTTTCACCACTGCGCCACCGAGCTCGTCAATTAACATACATATAAATATGTCATAGAATACAACAGCCCTCCAGGAAATTGTTATGTGGCCGCGGTTTTCTGTGTGTAACTTATTCCACAATTTCACCATACGTGGTAGAAAATGCCTCAAAAAGCGTACTGTTGTGGATTGTCTCTCGTCATGATGGTGAGGATGAAATTTAAGCTTGTGGCGAGTGTTACGATAGTGGAATTCAGCGGCTAGTATTAAGTTGAATAACTCCCCATGATACAATTTGTACAGTACACAAAGAGAAGTCTCTTCGTGTACAAAGCGAGTCCAGCCGAGCGGAGATCACTGGGTTGCCGACGATTCGAACTGCTCTACGTTTTTTTTTTTTTTTTTTTCTGGCACCCCTGCCGTGGGCAAGGCTATTTTATAACATTCACATTGGTGTACGTTTTCTAATTTGTCACAATTTATATATAAATAAACACATTCATACATCACATTCTCTTTCATTCCACAATTCATCTTTCATTCATCATTTTTCAGTTATATTTTCAAAAAAAAATTGATTTGGCCCATTTTAGAACGCCGGTAAAACGATTATAACTGTTTCCAAATTTCCCTCCCTATACTGCGTCAGTCCAGACACGGGCGACAGTGAGCTTCACAGCTCCACCTAGCCACCGCGATCTCATCGGCTATACAGAGTATAGCCGAGGTATATATACAACATTAGTCCTAGGTGGAGCTGCTCTGCTTATTACGATCTATGACGGCCGTGGCTAGACCGACGCAGTATTTTAAAAATTTCGATCTACTTCTCCCCGTTACCACTTCGGAGACTGTGTTTTCGGTGACCCGCAATCCCAACTCCTGCTCCAAATCATACCTCTGTTTGGAGAATGCGGGACACCGAAACAATATGTGCTGCACTGTCTGGTCCACGCCGGGCTCGCAGAAGCAGGATGGGTCATCCGCGCACTTGAACCTGTGCAAGTACGCGGAGAACCCACCATGCCCCGGGAGGACCTGCGTGGTGATGCTCGACGGCACCATTTTGCCCACGATACCGTACGCCTCCGCCGCACTCGGGAAGAACAGTTTCGTCGTCGAAGCTGTTGTTCCCGATTTGTATCTCCTGTCCCATTCGTCAATGGTCCCCTTGCGGATCATACCTTTGACGAATGAGACAGGGCAGCGGTCGTAGTCTGGCCGTCTCCGCAACCCCAGTGCGGCGCTCCTGGCGAGTTCATCGGCGCGTTCGTTCCCCTCCAACCCCGCGTGTGCCTTAATCCAGAACAGCGAGACGCTCTTACCCTGGCTTTTGCACAGTTTAAGAGCGTCCCGTGTTTGCACCGCCAGGGGATGGGGGGACTCGACGTTCGCCACCGCCTGGAGCGCCGCCATGGAGTCGCTGAAGATGCCAATACTGGGTCCATCGCAGCTCAAAGTGTACTCGGCCGCCGTGCAGACAGCCAGGAGTTCTTGGGCCTTATAAATTTGAATGCCATGTTGAGGTGTAAAGTATTGTTTAGCTCTATTGATCACACCAATCTTCTTGGCCGCCAACTTAGCCTTGCTCTCCAGATGACCACGAAATTGTACATCGCTCGATATGACGACACCCTGGATACCGATGCTAGGCGTAACGCTGAGGGATATACCTTTTAATCGAGGAGCTACGATAAATGGGGATACTAACGCTACGTTGACATCAACGCTCGTTGGTTCGACTTCTACACACGACATATATTTGTGCATGCAGGAACATCTGTGCTTGTCTTGTTCAGGGTGTTTTTGAGAGAGGTAGAGCGTATCAATGGGGCTAGTTAAATATCTCACTCGCATTTTCCTGAACGCGAAAGTTGATCAAATATGTAGCTATTGGCTGGCCAGGGTTCAAAATTAAAAAAGAGGGTAATGTATTCAAAATAACATATGTTGTACATTATATATCATAAATTATTATTTTTTTCTTCATTAATTCAAAAGATAATATCAATAATATAACAATCATAAAAAAAATAAAACTTGAAACTATGATTACTTAACTTCAACTATTAAAACTATTCACTGTTTTGTGGCTTCCAAAAGTATTGATATACCCCACAATTCAGATAAAGTTCGGCATAATAAAATATTAATCGAAATAAATGATGTTATCAAAGGCAACACCAGATTTTATTGTATCCGCCGCAGAATTATCAGTATCATTTTTAATTTTGTTAGATAATTAAGTTGGCAGTTGGCACTGGTTTCACAATTTGTTGGTGTTACTATATTTTTAAACAGAATATTTGTATTTCGTTAATAATGACGCAAGATCCGAGAAATTCCCTATGTTTATAGAAGTATAACACTAGTCGTATCCTCTAGGTACCTAATACTTCTTTTTGACAGCTCTTGTTATGATAAGGGATAATATTTTGTGTGATGTCCGTTACACAAGTTAAACATTTAGTACCGTCACATTGAATGATATTAGCCTTTTGTTTTATACTACGTCGGGAGGCATACAAGCATACGGCCCACCTGATGTAAAGCGGGTACCGTAGCCTATTAACGCTTGCGATATATTAAGTATCACTCGCGCGATGCCTCCTCTGCTGCTCACACAGCAACTCCTTGGAAGCTTACTGGTGACCTCACTCACACGCAGTAACACAACAATCCTCTAGAGAGTTTTTATTTGGCTGCGGTTTTCTGTGAGGTGGAGGTGCTTCCCCAGACGGGCTGCTTTGATGCATCCTACCGCACTTTCAATCACTTGGCGTTAAATAATAAGAAATGTTACAAAATAAAAAATTTGCCGGCGTGCGTGTAGTACACTCGCTGAAACAAACAGTAAATAATAAATTGCAGTGAAGTTCACTTCAATTGGTTTGAGCCGTCTTGTATATCCAGCTTACAACAACTGTATAATCACCTGTGCAAACTTTGTGGCCATGTCCTGATTGCTAACCTCATAGAAAAGCCGTGATACGTCAGTTTTAAAAATGTTGGGTTTATCTCAATCTGCATAGTTAGAATATACAGAGTAAATGCCTCATTCAAAGCTCACGAAAAATGTTATTTGATGTTTAGAATAAATAAATGTTTTTTTTTAGGTGACGTTTATATTATCGATTCGTAAATGTATCGATGTATTGTATTGAGTATTTAATCACTAAGTGAAACCAGACTTATAGGCATGTTTGAGCAGTCAGAACCCGTTATATACGTTTTCCCATACATTTCGCGGTCGTATACGACCACCCGGGTTTCGAAGGGTTAAAGAACCGCCAATACTTGTAGGTAGCATACGTCTTTGCCCTGATCTGAAGTATTGCTTTCTCTGACGCCAGTTTATCCTTCTCCTTCAGGTTACTTCGGAATTGGACTTCGCTGGAGATATCAACATCTAGAGACTCAAAGTTCTTGATATTTCAAACATTCATAATTATTCACTGCTTTTCTCTACTCAGGAACGAGGAGTGAATGCGCGCCTTGTGTAATAAACGTCCTCGGATTTATCGTGAATATCTACAATTGATAATATTGTCGTATGTCTGAAATGATTGCCGATTATCATAGCAACTGTTATCAACCATAGATTATATGCATCTGATGAATAAAAAGCTGGCAAATCCTTGGGCTACTGCCGGTACGATAAGACAAATTAGATAGAAAACTCTTACGCCAACCCTGACTGAACATCTTTTATACAATATACTAATCATTATGAATTCACATGCCTAATACTGTGGATTAAAGCCAAACGGGTATATGATGTAGTTTTAGTTTAGTTACGAGTACAATTTGTGCGGATAAAGTTTAATTGCCTTGTGCAGGCAATTATCAGCCAGACAGGCGTGATGTTTGTCTAGGTCATTTACTGACTCATTCATATGTACACTGAGAGTCAAAATGTCAGCAATATCCATAACGTTGTTTTTAACGTTGCGCTGCACTGGTTGTAATTACGCCATCTCGTTAAGGAATATACGTATAAACTATTAGCAATCAAATAGGTAACTCTTCTTTTGTAATACTTCATATTTATTTTGAAAAAAAAAATGATAAAGGCAACTTGCTAAAGAAGCAAATCATGTATTTTTTTTTATTGCTTGTTTGTGACAATCATATAATTTTTAAACATCTTAAAATGAATCGCGACTTAACAAGATTCACTTTTTCACAAACGTGTCCACCAAACATGCTAGTTTCATGCAAAAAATACATTTACAACTGTGGCAGCAGTTCTTTTTAGGGTTCCGTACCCAAAGGGTAAAACGGAACCCTATTACTGAGGTTCCGCTGTCCGTCCGTCCGTCCGTCTGTCACCAGGCTGTATCTCATGAACCGTGACAGTTAGACAGTTGAAATTTTCACAGATGATGTATTTCTGTTGCCGCTATAATAGCAAATACTAAAAAATAGAATAAAATAAATATTTAAGGGGGCTCCCATACAACAAACGTGATTTTTTTTGCTCGTTTTTAGGGTTCCGTACCCAAAGGGTAAAACGGAACCCTATTACTGAGGCTCCGCTGTCCGTCCGTCCGTCCGTTCGTCCGTCCGTCCGTCTGTCACCAGGCTGTATCTCATGAACCGTGATAGTTAGACAGTTGAAATTTTCACAGATGATGTATTTCTATTGCCGCTATAACAACAAATACTAATAAATAGAATAAAATAAATATTTAAGGGGGCTCCCATACAACAAACGTGATTTTTTTTGCCGTTTTTATAGATAATGGTACGGAACCCTTCGTGCGCGAGTCCGACTCGCACTTGGCCGATTTTTATTCGATATTGATAACGACAACCGGTAGACGCTTGAAATATTCACAGAATATTTAGTTATATATTCACTTTAAAAATAAATAATTAAATTAAAATAAAACAAATATTCAAGGGGGGCTCCCATACAACAAACGTTATTGTTTTTGCTGTTTTTATAGATAATGGTACGGAACCCTTCGTGCGCGAGTCCGACTCGCACTTAGCCGGTTTTTTAAATTTCCATGTATCATTCATAACATATTTAAAGTGGCATATGAATTTTTATAAAAATCAGTAAATTACGTATAATTGTTGTAACAATAAAAGTGCACGTGTATTTTATAAGACGAACAAAAGATTCTGTTATCTAAAGGAATAAGCTCAGATTTGACTAGATAAGGGTCACTATGAAGCATAACCCAGCAAAAAAGCATTTTTAATTAATCAGCCTATTTAGAACTTCGAGTTCTTTTAGAGACTTACACAGATTTCAAGAAATGAATTTGTCTTTATAATAATAACACACAGTTATTACTACTTATGCACTACTCTGTATAAAATTTTAGGTAACTAGTGAAATTCAAGCCGGTTTTTATCGTGTTATTATTACAGGTGTTATTATTTTGGAACACAACCCATTCTACAATCTGTAGAACACACCAAGGGAGGCATAGCCGAATTGTAAGCACAGGTAATTATTATTCTGCTTGAGAAAAAGTGTTGAAAGGGGAACTTAATGACGTTGTAGTGCTTGTTATGCTATCTTGACGGTTGCCTGCCTGAGCATGTGTTTAGTTATATCGATCACATCTTGGCGATGAGATCGAGATAACGAAAAAGATAGGGTAAATTAAGCCATAGATTCCGGTTACTATCGTTAGATGGTAGATGCTAAGGCTAGCCGGCGATCTACTGGTGGCTCAAATACACTGTTTCTAGTAACCTCTTCGATGGAACGGACATCCGTATCTTAGCAGTGAGATTACTATGAAACTGATGCCCATAAAATTATTTCATATACAAACTGAAAATTTTCTACTGAATAATAATCACGAAGAATCAGGTCGGGGTCACCATTGTTTGGTCTTTGTATGGTCTTTATAATGTCTACTATATATAACTGTGTTCTGGGCAGAAGGGTATGTAAATGAAAGTTGTTAGAAAGTTCACTGTTTATTCCTAACTTCACGAAATGTCATTTACAATTACACAATGTTATTCAATATTTATATTAACATGAATTGGGGAACCTAGCTCGAGCGGGCGACAAGGGATGACTGGAGCCGCGTGCGCGTGGCAACCGGCTCGCTGTGCCGAAAGTGCCAAGCATGCACCTTTCGTACCGAGTCGTCAGCCCGCTACACAGCATATAAAAGTACTTGGGCGACCGACTTATTGGAAAATCGTTTTTTTTTTTTCAAAAAAGTGATCTATATAAATAACCTGACGAGCTCGGTGGCTCAGTCGTGAATGACGCGACTTTGACACCAACGCTTGTGGGTTCTATTCCCACAAAAGGCAAACATTTGTGTGCATGAACATGTCTGTTTGTCTTGATCTGGATGTTTTTAAGAGAGGTAGGGCGCATCAAAGCAGCCCGTCTGGAGAAGTACCTCCACCTCACAGAAAACCGCAGCCAAATAACTTCCTTGAGGGTTGTTATGTTCCTGCGAGTGAGTGAGGTCACCAGTAAGCTCCCAAGGAGTTGCTGTGTAAGCAGCAGAGGATGCATCGCGCGAGTGATACTTAATATATCGCAAGCGTTAATAGGCTACGGTACACGCTGTACATCAGGAGGGCCGTATGCTTGTATGCATCCCGACGTAGTATAAAGAAAATCTTACGAAGCTAAACCTTATCTAAATATAAAACTTGATCCAAATCGTTAGAGCCGTTTTCGAGATTATTATATACACAAACGAATCGCTTATTTAAAGTAATAAGAAGTAACTGGATTTAAGCAACTGTTCAAGGAACAAATTCGTACAGGAAATTAAGTAAGTTATATAGCTGTATGGGGCCATTGCCACATCATGAATTATTAATTGATTTAGAATTATAACACATGTCGGTATACACAAGGAAGCTATTGCACGTTGACATACGGGCCTTATTGTACCACGAACATAGAACCTGGAAGGATATTGCAATGTAGGGACAATAAACAATTACCATTAAGATGTAATTAAATATATGACTTAGTAATCTACATAAGCATATTATTTCTTTTCGCAAAATTCACATATATTCTCTGAGGCTTTTATCATTCATATATTCAGCAATGCAATAATAGCAATTTGTAGTAATAATTAAAAATAAATGTTTTCCAATAGGTTTGTTTTTTTGTTCATTTTGATACATTGCAGCATTTGATTATTTTTACTGTATTAAAATTTAACATTATAGAATTTAATTTTTTCAAGTTATTCCGATAGGACTTTTCACTTTTTTGAGGTGGACTATGGGCCATAGATATCTTAAAATTTCCTGTTATTTACATGCAATTTGATCGAACCTGCTTTGTGTGCTTCCGCCACCAATTAGTTCATGCGGCCTAGCGCCGGCCGGCACCCACCCACTACTGTTAGTAAGTGCAACATGCCATGGCTGCTCCGGTAGTCTCTGCCTCGGCCGCTGCGGTCGTCTGCTATCTGAGATCTACCGGAGCAGCCATGGTCCAGCAGTCATAGTTTAAAGGGAATTCCCTGAGGATTTTACCTATGAGAAGACTAGATCTGTGAACAGACGAGAGAAAAGCTACACTGGAAATGTTGTGCAACCCTAAACCACCGTGGCGAATGGGTAGGGAAGCATGTGACCAATATTCTTCGCTTAGTTGTATGTTAAAAATACGTTCTACGGTAGATTTTAAAATAGTGTCTAAATGAGTGAGTAAATTTGCATAATTCCAAAAGTCCCAGCTACAAAGTACATACGTTAATTTTGGAACAAAAAGACAAAATTTTAAAATGAATAAAGCTGAATGGGAATTAATTTCCAATAGGCGTTCAGAACATATTTCAAATTTTATAATCTATATATTATCTCTATTGATTATGTTCCAATCTGATCATATGTTAAATTAAAAGACATTCTGTATTCCATTGCATATGTAATCGCCATAGATTATGTTCCGACATATCCAATCCAATAACACAATTTGTGTATAGACATAATCATCTAATTTGCTTATGTTCCGTCATGATCACTTTGTTGATCACGCTCATAATTGTAGGCATTGACTCTATATCTACTTTAAAATATACTAATCAGCATGTGAGCGTAATATTACCCTTTCCTACAAGATCTACCTATTATTCGGAAGTACTATCATCACTAGAAGTATGATTTGTAGAGTCAGTATTAAAATTTAGCCACGGATATATTTTATCAACAGGTACAATCCCCTCATAGCGCCTTCCTTAGTGAGAAGAGTGTCCTATAGTACAAAGCATTCGTTAGGTAACACCTTTTTAATCCTATAGGGTCCTTGATACTTGCTTTCCAGTTTCCTGGACTCCCCTCACCCTACAACTATGGCCCTTTTTATCCGTACTAGGTCCCCTTCATTATATTGTATGTTATTTTTCCTACGCTTGTCAAATCTTTCCTTAGTACGTGCCTGGTGATTAGTAATAAGAGTACCAGCTTCTTTCCTAACATCTTATAACCCTTTTACAATCGATTCACTTCCTATATCTTCTATGACATCGCTCAATATCCCTTGTGCTAGATTTAACCTTAGTTACTTCATGTATAGTTGAATTAATGCCCATTTCTACATCCTGCACATACTCATCCCATTTATCGGAGCTCTTACCATGTGACATGGAGCCTAGTGCAGAGAGGATTAGTGCGATTGTACCGCTCAACTTGTCGATTGATACGGGGAGTGGCCACCGAGTTAAAGACGTGTTTGACTTCTATTTTCTGTATAAAAGTTTTTAACTTTTTTCTTGTAAAACTGGTATTATTATTCGCGTGCCTTCTATCTGTTATTATTCGCGTGGGAGTGCCGAAGAAACTAAACAGATTTTTAAAACCTTGATACTAGCTTTTGATTTTGTACTACCAACAGGCGTTATATTGACATACTTGGTGAATGAATCCACAATTACCATTAAATATGAGTTACCATGTTTGCTTCGTGTAAATGGGCAGCATGATGAAAATGATGATAAGATGATAACATGGATTGTGTGGAAAGGAATTTCTGGCGAAATAGTTTTCTTCGCTGGTCCACTGTCGCGCTATTAGCGTAAAATTCTTGGTAAATCTGCTAAAGAAACTGGCTAATTCTATGAATCTCCGCACATCATGTTAGTTAGATGGAGCGCGACATTTTGCTACGGCTTCTGTCTTCCGAAGACCTGGTTTTAGTCATACCTTGCTTATTTCAAAATCCAAATAGTCGATAGTTTCTAGGAAGAAGTAACTTTTTTCTAGTTTCAATGTTAGGCCACTTTGCAATAAAGTCAGTATTTCTTTTAGACGGTTAATACCTTCATCGGACGACTTTGCTGGTATTAAGATATCATCCATATAGACAATTACAAATTTGGAATACCGCTGGTGCATTAGCCAATTTAAATGGCATACGGGTATACTCATGCTGGCCATCTGGAGTTACGAAGGCGGTTTTCTCTATGGATTCCTCCGCGATTGGGACCTGATAGTACCCCGGTGCTAAGTCAAGCATTGTAAAAATCGTTTGTCCCGACAGTTGATCAAGTAGTACTTCAATTATTGGTAGAGGATAATGACCTCTTTTTGTGCTATTATTTTCTTCCTTCATTTCTGTCATTTCTTCCCCAGACATTTCCTTCACTAAAACTATCGGGCTTGCATATGGTGAATTACATTCGCGAACTATCCCGCACTCCATCATTTCGTGAATCATTATCTTAACAAGTTCGCGTTCCGAATTGGAATGGTTCTGTAGGGTCTGTAAACTACTGAGTCATTATTATTTAAACGTATGATTATCTCAGTATACAGTTCGTTATTTAACTTAATCACTAGTGAATTTAATGCAATCTTTACTCCAAAACAACTGTCTGTAAGTGATCGTATGACATTCAGTGATTGGGCAACTCCTGGTATTTACAAAAGTCGGAATAAATTGTATGAACTTTATGAAGAAAGGACCTGTAATCACAATCCGACTTTTCAAGAACTTGTAAAAAATTATGCTAAAATATTTAAACGAGCCTGTTCCAATGCTAAGTCTATATATTTAAGAAATAAAATTAATGGTTCAACAAATATTATTAAATCTGTTTGGAATATGATAAATAATGAGACGGGTAGAGCGAAAGTACGTAGTCGAGACTTTCAGTTAAAGATAAATGATATAGATATCAAAAATGATGTAGAAATTGCGATTGAAAAATATTTTTCTAACATTCCTCTAATTGCTACGAGAAATCTTAGGTCTTCTTCTATAGCTGCTGAACTGGTTCTCAAACAGAGCGTGGTAGAATGCGACACAATATTTGAATTTTCAGTTGTAAGCCCAAAAGGTGTTTTGAACGCTTTTAAATCAATAAATATGAAAAACACTAAAGACCTGTGGAGTCTATCTGTCAAAACCATATCTTCTATTATTATTTCAATCGCTCCACATTTAGCTACAATTTTCAATTGTTGTGTATTTCCTGTTTGATGAAACATAGTAAAACCATTCCATTATTTAAATCTGGTGATAGTTCGAACCCTTCGAATTTTCGACCTGTTTCCATTCTGCCTATTCTCAGTAAAATTTTTGAAAAACTAATGCTTAGCCAGTTGCTCAGACATTTCAATACACATAATTTGCTTCGTAGGAGACAGTTCGGATTTACGAGAGGTTGTTCAAATATAGACGCAGGGATTCATTTGCTTAAAAGTATATTCGCGGCATGGGAAGGTTCGCAAGATGCATTGGGAATTTTCTGTGATCTGTCTAAAGCGTTTGACTGCGTGCACCATGACACTCTTGTCAGAAAATTACGCCACTACGGTATCAGGAACAAGGCTCTCGAACTTCTGTCTTCTTATCTGGGCAATAGGATACAGAAGGTCGATGTTAATGGCAAAAGATCTTCGGGGTCCCCTGTAGTTATGGGAGTCCCACAGGGGTCAATTCTAGGTTCATTCTTATTTTTAGTATATATTAATGACTTACCTTATTATGTAAAGGATAAACATGAGATTGTATTGTTTGCGGATGATACCTCTTTGACATTCAAAATTAATAGACAGTTAGGTAATTATGACGAAGTTAACGATGCTCTCTCTAAAGTTATGCATTGGTTTAATGTTAATAATCTGCTTTTAAATGATAAAAAGACTAAAGTATGCAACTCGATCCAACCTGCTTTGTGTGCTTCCGCCACCAAACGGAAAACCGCCAACAAAGTAGGTTGGATCGAGTTGCATGTAAGTTTGACTTTCGCAAAATAACGCCTGAATCTATTAAGACTAAAGTAATTAAGTTCTTAACACCTAATATAAGACAGGTGACTACCAGTACATGTTAATGGAACTAATTTAGCCCCTGTCTCCACAGGGGTAAATTAGTTCCACAATTGTGTTCTTGGGTATAACAATTGACTCCAAACTACAATGGGGCCCACAAATTGAAAAATTATCAGGAAATACTAAGTTCTGCAGCCTATGCAGTGAAAACTATTAGACGGCTCACTGATGTTGATACGGCTAGAATAGTTTATTTCAGCTACTTTCATAGTATTATGTCATACGGAATTCTTCTTTGGGGTAAATCCGCGGACATTAACACCATCTTTTTATTGCAAAAGAGAGCCACAAGAGCTATCTACAAACTTGGTCCCCGGGAGAGCCTTAGAGAAAAATTCATTCTAAATATTCCAACAGTCGCATCGCAATATATCTACGAAAATGTTTTGTATGTCCATAAAAACATAGAATCATTTTGTAAAATAGTGATGCTCATAACATAAATACTAGATATAAGCATAATCTTGTGTTACATGCAAGCCGTCTCCACAAAATAAGTAATTCTTTTATGGCAATGTATACGGTTCTATAACAAACTTCCCAGCAATATAAGACAATTGTCAATAAACAAATTTAAAACTACTATTAAAGCAAAATTGTGTAGCAGGACATATTATAAAGTATCTGACTATATTAATGATAAAAATGCTTGGGATTGAGTCGATCCAATTATAATGTAATTAATAAATTATGTAAATTTGTTTGGATACCAAAAGAGGGATGCCTGAGTTTTTTTGCAGTATTTTTAATAGTGCTCACCTAGTCACCTAGCACGGTAGGGGAAAAATTGTGACGATTCCAAACAAATGTAGGCATTTTTACGGAATAAAAATATTTTGACTTTGCCATGCCTTCGATTGAACGTCCTTCTCATATTCTCCGTCCTTTTCCGTCTAATATTGGATTTCTGCATGACATCAACGTGTCATCACGATATACGCCATTACTTTCCGCCTCCATCTTGATAATCCACTTGCGAGCGCCTTCGATCCGACTTTTGAGTTGTACAATGCGGAATCGATATATAAGAAAGGCGGCAATGTATAACGCGATATTGTTCAACATACACTATTGCAACAAATATTAAACATACTTTTAAAAACTGGATATGTCTTGATGGATGGGTACTGGAATCACTCGAATAACTCTGCCCGTTCTTAGTACCGCAATGCTCTTAAATTGGTTATGCTTCTCCCCATTTGATCCATCCTACTACTAGCCCGAATTCCCGTGTTGCTATTAAAATAATTTCAAGCACCCTATTAACGATGCAAGCTAGTGTTGCTATATTAAAATAGCTTTGTAAAGAAATCATTATTTTTTTGTAATATGTGAAAGTCAAAAATGGTTACTGAGGGTTATCGTTAGGATATAGATATATACCATCGCGGACTATTTTGTAGATCTTTGTAAGATATAATAGGGTTTAAAGTATGAAATTATTTTATACGAGTAGTAATAGATACTTGGAATTGACAATAAATCTTCATTCTGTGAGATTTTCGAGCAAAACTTTTTTCACAATATCTTTAACTTTGAGGTTATTCTTTAAAAAAAAATTTGCAACATTTGATTTTCGAAATTAAACTGTTTTTTTATTCAGCTTAGACGGGAAAGATGGATACTTCGGAAAACCGAGTAACTTTTGAATACGAGTTCCGACGCGGAACTAACGCGGCGGAACGGCTCGCAATATCAATGCTGTGTTTGGAGAGGAGACTGCTAATGAACACACCGTACGTTCTTGGTTTAAACGCTTTCGTAATGGAAACTTCGATTTGAAGAACGAACCACGTGGAAGGCCGCCCATACAGATGGATAGAGCTGAATTGAAGGAGATGGTGGAAGCTGATCCGAGTCAAACTACCCAGAAGTTAGCGGCACGTTTTAACGTTACCTTACCTACAATATTGACTCATTTACACCAAATCAATAAAATAAAAATCGGCCAAGTGCGAGTCGGACTCGCGCACGAAGGGTTCCGTACCATTATCTATAAAAACGGCAAAAAAATCACGTTTGTTGTATGGGAGCCCCCCTTAAATATTTGTTTTATTTTAATTTAATTATTTATTCTTAAAGTGAATATATAACTAAATATTCTGTGTATATTTCAAGCGTCTACCTGTTGCTGTTATCAATATCAAGCAAAAATGATCAAAAAATTCACGTTTGTTGTATGGGAGCCCCCTTAAATATTTATTTTATTCTATTTTTTAGTATTTGTTGTTATAGCGGCAACAGAAATACATCATCTGTGAAAATTTCAACTGTCTAACTATCACGGTTCAAGAGATATAGCCTGGTGACAGACGGACGGACGGACAGCGGAGTCTCAGTAATAGGGTTCCGTTTTACCTTTTGGGTACGGAACCAAAAAATATGAAATATGGGTACCTCATGATTTGACGGATCTGCAGAAAGAAACGCGTGTTGAAACTTGTGTTGCCTTGTTGAATCGGTATAGAAATGAAGGAATATTGGATCGAATTGTGACATGTGACGAAAAGTGGATTCTTTACGATAACCGTAAGCGAAAAATGGAATGGCTGACCCCAGGTCAAACGCCGCAACAGTGCCCTAAAGCAAAGCGTACCAATAAAAAGGTAATGGTAACTGTTTGGTGGTCTCTTCATGGCGTTATTCACTATAGCTTTCTCAGGTCTGGACTAGCAATAACAGAAGATGTTTACTGTGCCAAACTTCGAACAATGATGGCGAAACTGGCAGTGAAACAGCCCCGACTCGTGAATTGATCTTCACCATTATTTCTCCATGATAACTCAAGACCTCATACTGCACGAGAAACCGTTGTACCTCTACAGGAGCTACAGTTAGAAACCATACGTCATCCTCCGTACTCGCCAGACCTCGCTTCAGCTGACTATAATTTTTTTCATGATTTGAACAATTTTCTACGTGAAAAAAATTTCTTCTTAGGAGGCAGTACACAATGCTTTCACACAGTTTGTCAAATCTAGATCTCCAGGGATCTATCGCGAAGGCATAAATAAACTTCCGATTACATGGCAGCCATGTATAGATAATGAAGATAAATATTTTGATTAAATTAATACGTTACATCTTGGAAAAGAAAGTTTTTCAGTACAAATCAGCAATTTCATACTTTAATTTAACCCCCTATTACAATTCCGTAGTACATTATTATAACCTATCACGTAAGGTTTAGCCTGCGTTGCAATGTAAACGTACAAAAGTATGTTTTTTTCGACATCACATTACAAATCTTTTCAATTTTCGGCTTTTCTTTACTATAATATGCATGTACTATAATATAACCCTTCCTCTTGAATCACTCTGTCTACTGATGAAAACCGTATTAAAATCCGTTACGTAGTTTAAAAGATCTATGCGTACAAACGGCAGGAAGCAACTTTGTTTTATACTATGTAAAATACATATAAACCTTCCACTTGAATCACTGTCTTCTGTAGAAACTTGGTTGTTTGCATTTCTGAGTTAACGGTTGTTAATTCATCTATCTTTTTAAATTAAATTAGCTTATCAATAAAAATACAAAAATCTTCATTTATCATTCTTACATTTTTTAAATAAAAACTAATGGTATCTTACTCATTTTTCATAGTTCACATCTTTCTTTTTAGTTCAGCAGCATTGGCGAAGAACAAATGCCGTAAGAAACAATAAATCGGTATGCTAATGTCAATATGTATCTATCTATATATAACCAAGCGCCGCATGACTCGATCCTTACACACCTCACTCGCTTTAACAATCATTGCTCTTCTTATGCACGTTCACCGGTTTCAAAGCTTTTGTTATCACCTTCTACGCTCAATTTCGTCATGGTATGTGGTAAGTTTTTAATATAACAATTATTTCAATGTAACGCCTATTTGTCAATATAACGCTCAAATGGTACGACTCCAGTCATAAACATAGTTTACATTTCTTTTAGTAGATTTGCCTCAAGAAAGTTGAGAAAAATTTTATGCATGTGCATACAACATATGTTCTTCAGTAATATTTACTTCCACAATATTTTCACCTGATTTCTTCAGTGCTTTAATCTGCTAATACGATTTATTCGTATTCGAAGATTCGTTGAAAACAGAGAGATATACTTAAATAAATACAGTTGCAAGATAAGGATTACAAATTTGTTTAGTCCGAAACTTAATTAATAATTAATTTGAATAATTATATTCGTTATTTAGATTATTTTGATAGATTAATTATACAGATTTTTTATCTAAATGATAATTCATATCTTCTATTTTTTGTAATCTTATAATCTGGCGCCTAACTTTATGCTATGTCTATGTCAACACATTTTAGTCTCCATTGAAGATTATTTAAATGTGTATGTTAGAGCTTCTTTTAAGTTTCTTGGTAATAAAATTATAGACGATATATTAGAACTAAATTCTCACTGTTTTAAAAAGAAAAAATATTTTCATTTAGTATCAAACGAGTGCTGTTACAACCTTAATCGTATTGTTCATAATATCTTTTACTTCTTACGTTTACTAAGGAATCGATGTTCTTTAAATTGCATTTTCTTTCCTATCCCATACTTATCTCAACGTCATTTTTTAATATATGTTCTCCGAAGTCTGTTAGGTAGGTACCTAATACCTATTTCTTCTTCTTCGAAATTTATTTCATTGACTTTTCAATAGCAATTTGAATTTTTGTGTTGATTTAAAAATAAATGTGAAGTGTTACATACTTCATGTTGAAGTACGTCATCTGATTCTGTCTATTGAGCACACCAAGTTTGGTTTAGACGCTAGTTTGGTTTCCCCCAGGTAACGTCGAAACCGTACTTCGGTGGAGATCTTGACACTAAAAATCGTAAGGAGCGTGTTCTAGAATCGTGGAATAAATCAACTTGTGTCATTGATACAAAAAATATGCATGAATTAACATATTATTGGCTCTTCTAATATCAATACTAAATGTTAATGTTATGTAAATAATTCACTGGTGACATTTTTATATCTGCAAAATATGGTCAAGGACACGCGTCGATTGCAACACAATAGATTAAAATGCATCGCAATGTATATGTATATCTATTGGGGAACAAATTTTATTTTCGTTAATATCTGTTTTTTATGTGACGATGATGATGTAGTGATAAAAATTAAAAAGTGTATGCAGATGGTTTGGACATTTAGAAAGAATTAATGACAAAACAATTACGAATGAAGTGTATCGGGCAAGAGAGAATAGAGATATTGGCAGAGGTCGCTCTATACGCAGACATATAGATCAACTTGGTGATGTGTTGAAAAAGAGCGAAATCAAAAGCATCCAAAACCGAAGAGCACGCATAAAGAGTTTGATGAGTGTGGAAGAAGCGAGAGAGTTATGTTCGGATCGATGCACCTGGCGTTCCATAGTCTCTGCCTATACTCCAATAGGAGATAGGCGTGTTGATACGTATATATGTTGTGTGTCTTTTCTTCATTAATAATTGTCATATAATAAACTATGTTTTGCAAGATTTCTGATATTTTTAAGATATAGTCTAAATCATCAGGAAAAATATAGTAAATAACTTAAATAAGTAACCTCTCTTACACGTGTTTGTATCCTGCTAATCAATAAACAACGCTCTGGTGACAAAGAGGTAGGAAAGTGGCTCCGATTGGAGAAGTACTTTCAGATAACACTGCAGCCTAGTAACAACTTTCTGGAGTACTCGTATAGTTCGTGTTCCTACGAGTGATTGAGATTACCACACTTTGAAGGGGATACTGTGCTAGCAGCAGCGGTAGCAACACTCAAGTCTTACCTTAGATATCGTTGCATCGCAAGTGTTTTGGTGTTATAGGCAACTGTATTTTATTTACAGAAGTCGTATACTTGTTTGCCTATCGACGTTACATAAAAAACCGGCCAAGTGCATGTCGGGCCACGCATAGTGTAGGGTTCCGTATTTGCTTCGCTTGCAAAAAATAAGATAGTTGCCTAAATAGGAAATCGAGCTTATTGGATTTTTAACATTCAAAACCAAGTTAACTGAGCACTGTCAAATATTGTAAAGGGTAAACATACATTCAAAAATCGAGTCGTGTTAGTAACTATGCTAGTGTTATTTTATTTATACCTTACTACTTATAACTATACCTATTTAAATAATGTAACTAAAACAAAATATCCAAAGGTATAATACAAAGTGGAATTAAATCTTCGACTATCCAGATCCAGAACGCATTAAACGCATAGGCACATGAATATAAGGCCATTTTTAGGGTTCCGTAGTGAACAAGGAACCCTTATAGTGTCCGTCAGCCTCTGTATCGTCGTCCCTCCCCCATTCCAGTGAAATTGTTGTATTTGGAAATGTAAAAAAAATAATGGGAGTAAGTCCATATAGTGTATTTAAAACGAAATCGCGGCCTACTACACTGAGCGGCAGAAAAAGCGGCCCAGGGCTCTTATCGCGATATTGTAAACAAAGTAAACAATCTATATGAGAAATTTTAATGAGGGTAGGTGTCAGGTGGATTGGTTAGTTAGATGAAGTGGGTAATTTGAGATTATGTTGCATTGGGTTTGACTTTTGTTAAATTCTGTGTCAGTGTTGTTATCGAACTTACATGAGGAAGGTAAGTTAAATTTATTTTTGTTTAATTTTATGTGTGTTTGTTTACTTTCTTAACTGTAGTATTGATTTGTTGTTCAATTCGATTGCAGAAAAGATTAGAAGATGCCGATTACAGCTGCTCAGGTTGCTCAGGCAGTAATGTTAACTGACCAGGGAAGAACTCAACGTGAGGTGGCTGCACTTCTCAATGTGCCACGTACCACATTAAGAAGAGCTCTCACAAGGTACCGGGAGACTGGTCTGTACACACGGCGACCAGGAAGTGGTCGAGTTAGATGCACCTCCGCTCGTGACGACCGATTCATTATCTTGGCTGTGTTGAGAAATCGTTTTCTAACTGCTGTCGAGATCAGGCGGTGGCTGCAGGCGGCATGGGGTGTCATCGTCAGTGAACGTACGATAAGAAGAAGAATGGCAGAGCGTCATTTACGTGCGCAGAGACCAGCACGAGGGCAATAATTAGAGAGACACCACAGAGTTGCGCGGTTGAAATTTGCGCGTGAGCATGTGAATTGTACTCATGATCTGTGGGCCAAAGTGTTGTTCGCAGACGAGTGCAGAGTGGCTTTACGAACACCAGATGGTTGTGAGAGACTGTATCGGTGACGAGGAGAACGATTTCTTCCCATCACGACACGTCAAACTGTGAGTTACCAAGGTGGGTCCATTATGGTATGGGGAGGAGTGTGTTCAGAAGGCCGCACGGAGTTGGTCTATGCGAATCACCGCCTGACAGCGATTAAGTACATTGAAGACATCCTCCAAGATCATATTATGCTATTCGTGGGTTTCACTGGTCAAGAGGATTATTTGCTAATGCATGACAATGCAAGAGCCTACGTCGAATCGCAGAATCGCAGTCCAGACATGAACCCAATTGAACATGTCTGGGACATGCTTAAAAGACGTGTCCGAGCACTACCGAATCCGCCTGAGACCCTCCGCGACTTGAAATCTGCTTTCACGGCTGTTTGGGAAGACATTCATTCAGCAGTCATTGTAGCTAGGGGCGGCAGTACGATATTAAGTTCCAAATTTTTAATGTTAAGATTAAATTTTTCTTTTTTTTCATTAAAGAAATTTTGGCAAACATTTGTTTTTATTGACATTTAATTTTTTTAAACAAATGACAGACATGTTTGTGGAACTTTTGACTAAAATTGACTAAAAACAGATTATCACTTTAAAAAAAATAAAAAAATATCAGAATTTATTATTATAATAATGTTATTTTTACCTATGGGCCGCTTTGTTTGCCGCTGAGTGTATTTTGGTGACGGGAGAGAGGGTGCTGTAGTGTGGTGGTAACACAGAGCCCTGTGGGACCCCAGCCTTGAGTGGACGTGGCGTTGATAGCGTTCCTTCCTGTCCGAACAGAAAGAAGCGATTTTTGAGGTCAGATTTTAGAGGCCACTAGACGGACAAGTCTGTCGGGGGTATCAAGTTGGTGTAGCTTGTATAACAGTCCTCCATGCAGTACTTTATCGAAAGCTTTGGCAACGTCGTAAAACGCTATTGTCTTTCGCGTCGCGATAAAACACGCTCGAGTTATACTCGACAATGCGGTGGTTTGGGTCTAAAGACGAATTGGTTATCTATGATAAGGACTTTTAAGAGGAGATGCTCTCTCAAGCGAGAGAGTATTGCTCTCTCAAGAAGTTTACACATTGCCTAAAGCAAGCTAATGGGCCGGTGGTTTGCGTAGATGTGAAGTGGTTTGGCTTTGGTATGCCGATGATCGTAGCATCTTTCCAGGCGGCTGGAAAGTGACATTGGTCGAAGCAGCTGTTGACTGTAAGGCCTAGAAGCGTCAGCACTTGGGCTGGGAAATGCTTCAGCGCTTTATTTGAAACACGACTGCCTGCGCGCCTGGGGCTTCGTCGAGTATGATTCCTTTGAAGAAAGAGCTAATATTATCATTGTTATGGGGTCAGTTATGGGGTCTGCAATGAGAGGTGCTGACTGTGCATTGTGAAGCAATGCTGTCTGGAGAGCGGCGTTTTTAAGCTTGATCAGATTCTTGACAGCCTGCGGTAGTTTATAGCGGTTATACACTTTTACTACACGCACATTGTCCTGAATAGCTACACACACATTACATTAGATTGATGAGCGAATCCATCGCGCTGTCAATCCTTTCCGAGCTATCGACGTAGTCGGACGTGAAAGCGTACGGGCGAAATTGGGGCGTCAACGGCAGCCTCTAAGGTGGCTTTGAAACCTTTCCAATTTGTCTAGATTTTGTTGATGGAGGAGGCGCGGGGATCCAACGGCCCCATGACCGGTGAAACTGGTCGATGATCAGAGTCCAGATCATCGAGAGGCTCGATTACTCTGAGTTTGAGGGCAACTCCTTGGACTAGCGCAAAGTCTAGCACATCTGGAATTCTGTTCGCCTGGGTTTCCTAGTGCTAAGAGCGCTTCGAAATCGCTTCTTAGTGGGATAGTCCCGCTGGGCATGTATACGGCAGCTATAATAATGGACTGATGCCCTGTTTATGACACCTTGCATACTGTGTCCTCCATACTACTCAAAGGAAGAGTATTTAAAGGTGAGTAATGAAGTGCTCTTCTATAGTAAATGGCAGTACCGCCGCACTTGTTGGTCGCCCGGCCTGTAATTTCGAAATAAGGTGTACTGTAGAAACATCTGCCCCCTCCGATTAGTAGGTTTCAACCACGTTTCCTGAAGGAGCAGTAGGTCGATGTCCCTGTTTTGTACAAACTTCCTTATTTCGAGAACTTTAGGTCGTAGGCTACGCGTATTAAAAGAAATAAGCTAGAGCGCCTTTGGTTTGGTCCGCCCAGTAGCTGCCGGCGCGGTGATATTCAGTGCAGTGGGATTACCTAGTGTGGAAGCCATTTCTATTCGAAAGTGGCGCTCAATAGGATAGCTGCTTATATACAGCCTGACAAACTCAAGTGCTTCAGCCATGTCGAATTTCGGGATGTTTAGAAGCATCCCTAGGCCGCCTGTTTTGGCTGTGGGCTTGGCAGTCTGAGAAGCACCCGTTGGGAGCTGCGTGAACACAGTTTCCTTGTAAGGGCGCCATGCCTGTTGTGGAGGAAGCTGCACGAAGGCAGTCCTATTTTAGCCCCAAGCCTGTTGAGACATGGTGATGGTCGATATGTTCCTAGCCTCACTGTTGTTAGTCAGAACGACTAATGCCAGCGGGTAGGTACGGCCGGAATAGCTGTATATTTTTTATGTGCGGCCTCGGCTGGGAAACCCTGACCAACTAAGTCGGCCCGAATTTCTTCTACCGGTAATTCGTACGGTACTGCTGTGTATTCTACCTTTTTATCTTTTTTTTTTTTGACCTGACTATGTAGTTAGCCCCGAGTGGGCTTGACCTTTTTATCACATCTGGTTGACTTCTATAAGATTGATGAAAAGGAAAAGCGATGTAATTTATGAACAGCGCCATCTAGTATAAAATATCGAAACTAATATTATGTATGAAATCCTAATAATAATAATAAGGTATGAAAAACTGTGAAATTGCCTATGCATCGGGGAATTCCACTACTTGGCCGGTCAGATTAGAAACTAGGAAACAAAACCCTTAGCAGATAAGTGCTACATCATATTCTATGACATTTGTATGTTTTCATAAAAAAAAACATTTTATAAGTTCGTCGACTATTACTTGTTAACCTGTAAAACCGTGATAGTTTTCCTTTTAAATTCTCTATATGGACTACTACCATATTGCTTTTTACATTTCCAAATACAACAGTTTCGCTGGCATATCTGGGGATACACTTGATTCGAACAAAAATTTACACTTTTAATTTAAATATTTCGCAAACAGATCATTATATCGAAAAATGATTTTCCCACACCCTCAATGTTTTTTAAAAAACGTGGCGAAACTATAAGGGTTCCTTGTATCGTGTATCTCAGCGATTCCAGTCTACTGACTAATTGGAGGACATTTTAACTAACAATCCGATAAGTGCCGCGATGTAGATCCGCGAACTAGCCAATAAGAGCAGCGCGTTCTACTTTGTCCTCCGACCCGTACCGCTGAATTGAATTACTACGTAATATCTATCTCAATGGCTCTTCATAGTTTATTTCCTTCTTGTGGGACATCCACCCAAATTTTACATGGCTGATGTAATCAAAGTACATAGAACATCGGGAGTTTTAATTATATTGTAGCTTTAGATTAAATTGAAGGGCCAAATATCTCGTTTAGAGCAAATAGATCACACACATCTCAACATTTCCTATATGCACAAATGACTCAGTCTTCCGTACACGTGTCTAGACGGGTCTAGTATACAAAGCTAAAAAAGACGTAATATATAAGTAATAGTAAATGTCGGCGTCAAAACAAATAGTCCACTTTGTCGTTACTCTTTGTGTACCGATTATAAAAAGCGTGTCGTGACCGACGATTTTGCTATTATATTAGTGAACTACACACACGCCCTGACTTTACACGCGTAAATTAATTGATAATAGATAGTACTTTACAAGTATAAAACAACAATAATTCCTTATCAAACGATTTAGTTAGATAAGGTTTAATACTCGTATCATGACTTGAATGTTATCTTTTGATTGACTAATTTAACCATAAACGGTTATTGTGACTTAACTATAATTGTTAGTTATATATATAGTATAGCCTTGTGGATTTGTTTGTGGGTAACGATGAGTATTATAAAGATGTAGTACATTATTTCTTCTTATGTGCTATCATTAGTTTTTGCAGCGCACGCTAAATAATGTGTTTTGCAGTTATGATACATTGGGTTATATTATTGCAATTATCGTAGCGAACTCTAATTTTTTGAAAACAAAATGCAGCCCATGTTACTCTCTGATACATGGGGCACACTAAAAGTTTTGCACCTCTAGCTAATCGGAACTATTTGAATTTCGAATGTTATATTTTTTGAAACGTTGCAACCTACTTAGTATATAATCATTTCTCAATTGTTTTTTATCACACATCAAAGTTCTACGTACGCAACGAAAATGGAATTGAGTCGAAAAGATTTTAGAGCGATGATTTTTTATGATTTTAAAAGTTCTCTCTCTCCGCAAGACTGTGCTGCTCGTCTTCAAAATGCTTTTGAGAGAGAAGCACCTTCTTTGAGCACCGTGAGGCGATGGTTTGCTGTATTTGAGAGAGGTCGAGTTTCTTTACATGACGAATTTCGTGAAGGGCGGCCTTTAACTGCCGTCAACGTAAATAATGTGGCTACTGTTAAGCGGCTAATTGAAGAAAACCCGAGGATTACCTATGAGACAATTCGAGAACTATTGGGGGATTGGTATGAGATAAATTCAGAAAATTTTACACGAAGAAATGAAAGTTCGGAAACTTTGTTGTCGTTAGATCCCTCATGAACTGACAGCGGAGCAGAAGCGGGCTCGCGTGGAATGGTGCTCACAGATGCTACTGAAGTACGACATTCTAATGCTGTTTATGACATTACAACAGGAGACGAAACGTGGTTATTTGTTTTGAACCCGAAAAAAAACAGCAATCTTGTGAATGGGTGTTTTAAAATGAGAACAGGCCAACAAAAGTGAGGCAGGCGAGAAACGTTGGTAAAAAAATGATCGCGTTTTTTTTCTCAGCTACGGGTCCCATCTGCACAATTCCACTTGAAGATCAAAAGAGTGTTAATGCCGAGTGGTATTCTACCATTTGTTTACCCAGGGTGTTAGAAAAAGTTCGCGAAAGACGACCAAAAAGCCGCGTTCTCCTACATCATGACAATGCTTCTTCACACGCGGCCAACAAAACAAAGTTATTTTTAACTTCCGAAAAAGTACAACTCGTTACCCATCCTGCGCATAGCCCCGACCTAGCACCCTGTGATTTCTGTATTTTCCCCAAAATCAAAGATTTGATGAGAGGTTTCACTTTTACCACCCCCGAAGAGGCAGTGATAGCGTTCAATCAGCAGCAATCATCAGATCAAACGTCAGATCTGTGGTCCTCCTGTTTTAAAAAATGGTTTGATCGCATGAAAAAATGTTTAAAATATAATGGAGAGTATTTTGAAAAGCAATAAATATAATATTTTGGTTATAACATGTTGTTTTTTTAAGTTACGCAAAACTTATAGTGTGACCTACGTATTGTAGCTTTCTATACGCGAAAGAATTTTCAAAATCGGTTTAACATTATTGAGTTTATCCATTATAAACAAACATACAAAAAATCAAATATTTTCTCTTTATAATATAGTATAGTAGGTATCTTTTGTACTGAGTTAACTCACTAGGCAAATATATGGTAATTTTGCTAAATTCAAATCTACTTTGTGTGTATTCGCTTCCAATTAGTGCATGCTAACTAGTATCGGCAGGAACCTACTAAGGTTAGTAGACGCATGCCAGATGGCGGACTTTCGCAGATAATACCGCAGTAACCGAGGCATTGACATGGCATCGACGGCGTGGTTCTTATGAGCTAATTCCCGGAAACATGTTGACGAGCTCGGTGGCGCAGTCGTGGATGACGCGACTTTGACATTAACGCTTGTGAATTCGATTCCAACACAGGACAAACATTTGTGTGCATGACCATGTCTGTTTATCTTGGTATGGATGTTTTAAGAGAGCCAGGGCGCATCAAAGCAGCCCGACTGGGGCAGTACCTTCACCTCACAGAAAACCGAAGCCAAATAACAACTCCTTAGAGGTTTGTTTTATTCTACGTGTGAGTGAGGTCACCAGTAAGTTCCCAAGGAGTTGTTGTGTTAGCAGCAGAGGAGGAATTGTATGCCAAATATATGACTTGGTCTTCGACTTCTTACCCGCGATCCAATTAATTCTTTCGAACTTGTGCAATTTCTTACTAGTTGATATGTTGGAGTACCTGTATAATTGGTTTATACTGCGTCGCTGCAGAGACTACTGGTAGGCACAATCAATGTAGGACATATCTGAAACGTCTCTTCATCCAGCTGCCATAGTCTCGTCTCCCATTTTTTCAATTGACCATGCCATCGGTGTCTATGCTATAAAAATAGATAGATGCGTGTTAGGCTACCTAGCACGGATCTATTGACAATGTTTTCGTTAAAAAAATGTATAAAAAAAGAAACAATGGAGTTTTCGTTAATTTATTTTCATTTGTATTGATGTCAAGTACGCAGTCAGTAGGTACTCATTAGTAACGCAGCAAGTATACAAGCTGAATTAAACAGACTTGTTGAAAAACGATATAATTTCTTGCACAAATCTTGCAATATTTATAGCGAGGATACTTATGTTTTATTTTTGCGTAAGGTTTTTTTTTTGCTCATCGAAACTTGTTTCTTACTACATATATTGGCTGAATGAAAGTTTCGGGATCACTGATCCCGGAACTTTCGGTGGTAGCCAATCAGACGGGTATTTACCCTACCACCGGCTGAGGGGCTGGAATCTCAGGAAATTCCTTAGTCACCTCTTACGACACCCACCGGAAGAGAGGGGCGGTAATTTTTAGTATTCTTTCTCCATCACCGCACGCATAAAATATATAACCTGTATAACGCTGTAATTATAATAATATATATTGAATCGCCTAGACGATAGATAATTCCGGATAGTTGAGAATAACTAGATAAAATCTGGAAATAAAACGATTTTAATTGTTTTTTTTTTATTTGTACTATTTCGGTGCGTATGCAAGAATACTGCATAGAAAAGTTACATAAGTTAACATTGATATACCTATTCTGCTCGTACCTATGTACTTATCTCATTAGATAGAAATAACAACAAACCCCGGCCTATAGCTAAATTCGTAAACCGTAAAAATATTTAACCCGAATTAGAACCGTTTGATGGCGCAGATGCCCATTCTAGCGATCACCAGGGTCTTTGAAGACCATATGAATTAAGTTAATAGATTCAGGTATTATCTTGCGATGGCGAATGAGTAGGGTTACTAGTAAGCTCCTGAGGAGTAGCTGTGTTAGCTTAGAAAGGGTGGCACCTCGCGACATGTATTTTCTGTATAGCAAGCATTCATATGCTCCTGTAAACACTTTACATCAGGTGGGCCGTATGCTTGTATATATCCAAACGTCGTATGTAAAAAAAGGGAAATTTAAAATACTATGTTCATACATTGAGGTATTATGTACTACGTAGTAGTTCAATGAGTAGGCTAATTGCTATAAGAATTTTACACTGTTTAGATTGACTGAATGTATATTTAACGCATTCTCGTTTTTTATATTTCCTACGAATACGGTCATTTTGATTCTAAGCATACGAGGAGCCCTATCCTCTGCTGCCACTGCAGCACCTCCTTAACCATACGAACTCAAAGGTACACATGACAATCATACAGCGAATTGCAATTTATCAAGGTATCTACTGCCCAGTCGAGCTACTTCTTATTAAATACTAGTTATTGACCGCGGCTTCATCCTCTTCGGGATCCCATTATCGTAAGTAGCCTATCCATTTCTTCAATGGGGCTATTCTCGAAACTAAATCCAAGATCAATTTCAATGTAAATTGAGTAATATTTTTGTTCACTAATTGTGTACCTTTCGATACTTACTTGTCTGCCATGGAGATACAAATAAGTGGCTTATCTGTCTATCTCATGAAATCTATGATAAGTTTGGCGATATGAGAGTGAGTTTTGTCGATAGTGTTTAGCTCTCGAAATATCCTCCAAAATTAAACGAACCTTGCGTTACGATTACTATTTAGGAGTTTAGTTTCAAGTCAGATTCTATCGGCATTCGTTGCAAGAGTAACCCTACAAATTCCAGACTACCATTTACTCGTACATATAACAAATTTTATTACGAACTGTCCAAAGATTTAACAATGAGAAGTCAAGGAACAAGGCCCGCAGGCAGCTGGGATTGTTCGCATTTCAAATTTGAGAAAAGTGTGTGCCACGCCCTTCTCATAGCAGAAGCTCGTCGGCTGTGGTGCATGACGGGATTCGACAGCCCAAAGACACGAAACCAGAGTTTAAGAGGGAGTGGTACCAAAGACCAGTGGTGTTGCCGAGTGCACCGCTACATCGTAGTCATTACCGTTTCAAAAGATAAACCGGTGATCGGAACAGTGCATGGCCATCGGTCGGGCGGGCGCGGGCGGCAGCGGGCGGCGGGGAGGGCGCGGGCCGGCCGCCCGTCTAGACGCTACGTCACTCGGCCTCGCGATACCGCGTCGGTAAACAACAATGTGCACTGACCGAATATGGCAGCCGGCACGCCGCAGCGGTCACCGGTCACCCTGCCACGGCCCACCGCTGCGGTCACACATCCTGTACAACAAATCGACTCTACAATCCCTCTAAGGAGTTTCCACACAGCAATAATCAATCCATGTAAATCTATACTAATATATAAACCGGAAAAATTACTAGTCTGATTTGAAAAAATATTTTTACATTTAATAGCCCAATTCTGGAGCGAGGTTATAGGCAACATGCGAGAAAAAAGAAAGAACAGGGAAAAGCGCGGACGAAGCAGCGGGCTGCAGCTAGCTGTTTATGCGCGTTAATTTGCAATTTCCGTTCTATTAAGTTTATGGTAACACACAATAATAATCGGGCCATTTAAATTGTCTATGCGCTCTAAACAAGGAGTTACCACACAACAATGATCGATTAATTTAAATTGTCTATGCACACTAAACTATCGGCCTATTCATTGTGATTGCACTGCGATATGATTTAGAATATGGTTCGTCTGTCAGACATTTAATTTATTTTTTATACATATTGAAAAGTTGCACGGTGTCATCAATCACGCCGATAGGTCAAGCTGGTTGACGCATCATTAGAGAACTAAAGCGGATGGATTTGTAAATCGAGTTTTATCTTTTATACCGCGCCAGTAAATAAGTAAGCATTAACTTGACAAGTTACAGGGTCGGTAACGATGTTACAGCTGCCCATATGTTGTAGTGACAGCTTATCATAAGGCAGGTCGTACGCTTGTTTACCACGTCAGTAGTGTACAAAAAAGCAGAAGGTCTGAGCGACCTTTAGATGCATTCGATATCCCCACCGTCTCTCACCTTGTTACTATCTAAAAAAAATCTATTAATCTTTCTCACCCGCAGAAACACAACAAAGCCACTGGCTCATTCAGAATATTCCTAATCAATGTCTCTTACGCCTGAGATCATTTACTAATGGGCGGGCTGCACCACGTCCAAGAGACATTGACTTTGGCTCCAATGATAACGGCGAGCCATATACAACGCACAATATAACCAGTTAATCTGATACCGCGATTATCATGCTTATTGTAACAGCTTAATTTCATAACGGCTATTGTCATTCGATAAGCATTTGGTGGTATTTACTGTCTGTTATATTGTACCTTGTAACAGATTGTAAATTTACGGCTCAGTGATTTGATTGTAACTAACGTCAATCGAGAAAGAGTTTTGACGAACTCGGTGGCGCAGTCGTGAAAGACGCGACTTTGACACCTACGCTCGTGGGTTCGATTCACACACAAGACAAACATTTGTGTGCGTGAACATGTCTGTTTGTCTTGGTCTGGGGCAGTACCTCCACCTCACAGAAAATCGCAGCCAAATAACAGCTCCCTAGAGGGTTCAGGATCAGAATCATTTATTTGCTTAAAATGTAGGTACATTATTGATGGTAATTCCCTTAACTAAACTTAACTATCTACAAAACAAAATTACAGTAATGCAATGTCAAACTACAGAATATCATTTAAAAAATCATTAATATTATAGTAGCACTTATCTATTAGGGTTGTTGTGTTCTTGCGTGTGAGTGTGGTCACCAGTAAGCTCCTAAGGAGTTGTTGTGTAAGCAGCAGAGGAGGCATCGCGGCAACCGCTTTACATCAGGTGGACCGTATGTTTGTATGCCTCCCGACGTTGTATGAAAAAAAAAAGATTCGATTTTATTATACCAGACTTCGGAAAGGGTATTGTTGTAAATCTTCATGAGCATATACAAACTATCAGATAGGTATAATTCTAATAGCATTTATTTACCAGCGTATTACTATTTTACGAAGAGATAAATGAATACTTAATACATATATACAAAACCTAACAGTATATTTCGGTATATGAACAACTATCTCATTTTATTGGATAAAGAACCCGCCTATATATATAGGTCGCCTGTCTGGGGAAGTACCTCCACCTCACAGAAGACCGCAGCCAAATAACAACTCCCTAGAGGGTTGTTGTGTGCCTGTGTGTGAGTGAGGTCACCAGTAAGCTCCCAAGGAGTTGCTGTGTAAGCAGCAGAGGAGGCATCGCGCAAGTGACACTTAATAATATATCGCTAGTATTGACAGGCTACGGTACCCGCTTTACATCAGGTGGGCCGTATGCTTGTATACCTCCCGACTTAATATAAAAAAAACAACCCGGTTCGAATCCTAGCATGTACCTACCACGAAATTAGGGTTTTTAGATTTATCATTAGATCTTTGTAATTATAACTTGCTCTGCAGAGGAAAACACCGTGTGCAAATCCGCACGACAAAAAATTATATTTCGATAGACGTGTGACCCTATCTTAGAAAGGTCTTGTTTTTCCTCTGGATTGCGGAGATCTGACGACAGTCGCTCGTTATTTCTTCTTCGATTGGGAGATGGAATAATATTAAGAAGAAGAAGAAATAACTATCTCAGAATAAATTCAATGTAAATTTCTTCTTTAAAGCAACGTAAATGTATATAAGTTTGGAATTATGCATTATTACGAGCTCGGTGGCGCAGTGGTGAAACGCGCTGTTACGCTACTTTGATACCAACGCTCGTGGGTTCGATTCCCACACAGAACAAACATTTGTATGCATGAACATGTCTGTTTGTCTTGGACTAGGTATTTTCTATGTATAATAAGTATGTATTTACAAAAAAAAATTACGTATGTTTATCAGTTGTCTAGTGAGTACTAGACAACTGATAAACATTCGTAATTTTTTGTTATGGGTATAACACAAGCTTCGCTTACTTTGGGGCTAGGTGGCGCAGTGTATTTTGTCCGACAATATTTATTTATTTATTAAAATTTTCATATTTTAGCAGTTAGATATTTTAATATGGTTTGTATTTAATTGGTCAACAAATTAACTTACATAACTACGGAGATTACATATAAATATACTGAAATACCTAAACCAAATCAACAATTTCACGTGCTTTTCAGTGTATGAAATGAACTTTTAGTGTTCTTTGCTGCTCATTTTATTATAATTATTTTAATTTTGAAATTACACAGTTGTTATTTTAATTATTACGCAGGGGGAAATCCAAAATGATGCGGGCGAATCTAGACATCACAGAGCGAGCGCGCGAGAGAGATGACGTAATTGTTTGTTTCTAGGTGGTAATAAAATGTGCGACGCCATTCCACTATCCCTACATGTTTACAAATAGTTTGTTGTGACGCGTCCCACTTCCGGTTTTTGGCGCGACACGTTAATGTTTGTATTGTAGGTGGGTGTCTTATGCCTGAATTAAAATAGGCTCGCACACATTACAAATGTAGAAAACATTCTTCAAATGCACGAATGCAGTAACTAAAATGTGTCTGGAACAACGTTCACGTCATGAGTGTTACGTTCCAACAATATAGTGTTCACTATATTGCGTTGTAGGCAGCCATCGATTATATAAGGCAGCCTTGCAATTGTAAAGTGTAGCGTAAAGGCTGCCTTGCAATTGTAAAGTAGCAATTTCCTCAGTAAGGGACTAAGGAAATACTTCAACTTAACAGTTTTTTTTTAACTAAAACTTCTTTACACACGCTTGATGTGGGGAGTAAGCAGGTGAATGCGTGACGAGAGCGTTATGAAAAGTGTGATCGGGCGAGGCAAACGGAAGTTGAAAGGGAGATATAAGTTTGTGAAGATAGAAATGAGAGAATTACGTTTCGTACATTACTGTTGGGGCAAGAGAGAGAGGTGCGAGCACACATTTTCTTTCTCTCTTCCTCTCATAGCGAGTTAAGTTTCGAATATCTAAGACACAGTGCTGGCCTATTGTCTGTATCACACTATGGAGCTAAAGAAGTTTTACTTCAGTCGTGTGGTCTAAAGCACTCTTTTTTTTTTACTTTACTGTAATTTGCAACTGAAGACTAGACAGAGATCTCTGGAGGCGTAAGTAGCGGTAGCAGTGGTAACGTGCTAGTGATATTGCAGGCGTCTATATATTAAGTAAATTGTTCCCATATTAAGCTTTATATGAAGCAACTTAATTAATCAATAGACGCCTGCAATACTTCTTTGTTTTTAAAATATATCATTATTTCATTTATTTCATTTGACGAGCTCGGTGGCGCACTTGTGACTGACGCGACTTTCACACCAACGCCACGAGTGGTTAGATTCCCACGCAAGACTGACATTTGTCTGCATGAATATGTTTGTTTGTCTTGGTCTAGATGTTTTAAGGGAGTTAGGGCGCATCAAAGCAGCCCATCTGGAGAAATACCTCCACCTCACAGAAAACCGCTGCCAAATAATAACTCCCTAGAGGGTTGCTGTATTTCTGTTGTGTGTGAGTGAGGTCACCAATAAGCTCCTAAGAAGTTGCTGTGTTAGCAACAGAGGAGGCATTGCGCGAGTGATATGTAATGTATTACGTTCATAAGCTACGGCAACCGCTTTACATCAGGTGGACCGTATGCTTGTATGCCTATAATAATAATTTTAATTAAATAGGTATCATTGGAATCGACTTCTATTCTACTACGTTTCTTTACCGACGCCCGACTCCAATAAGGTTTAAATTTCTTATTTCATATCCTTGTTGGCATCATCTTTATTGCCAACGTCATATGGCATCTTCAAAAGACTTACAGTCCAAAGACAATCAAATCCAAACCATGAACATATGATACATTAAATTTACAGAGTTAATCCGTGGTCGCTTTTTTTATTAACTTTCAACTAATCGTCTGTCCACTAAATTTATTTACATATTTACACCCTGGATTATGGTAATCGCTCGAATCGTAATATCGGTATCCTGGTGTACATAAAAAAAGGAAAACTCAGAACCTAATCCATTTCTGAAGTCGTTTAAAAAGAGGCCATGTTTTCATGAAAGTCTTGAATTCTCAAAAGAAGTAGTATTCATATACAGTAATTGCTATGTGAGTATGTCATTATGCTGACTCTGCTTGATTTTGCTAGAGCATTCACCTCAGTGGAATTTTACATTCTATTAGGAGTAGGTACTTAAAAATGACGAGCCCGATCGACGAGTGGTTAGCAATGACTATTTTAACATCAAGGGTTGTACTTTTGATTCCCACACGAGACAAACATTTGAGTAAATAGATTCAGGCGTTATTTTGCGAAAGTCAAATTTACATGCAATTTGATCTAACCTGCTTTGTGTGCTTCCGCCACCAATTAGTTCATGTGGCCTAGCGCCGGCCGGCACCCACCCACTACTGTTAGTAAATCTACATCTCTTATAGATAAAACATATAAGATAAAACATATATGTTCAAGTACTCAAATGTACATGAACATATATGTTTTATCATGGTCTGAGTGTTTTTAAGAGATGTATTGGCAAACAAGCATGCGGCCGCGTCAAATGGTAAGCGGTCACCGCAGCCTATTGACGCTCGCAACACCGCGGTGATGTTGCTCGCGCGCTGCCAATCTTGTGACCAAGGGCTGTTCCGTCATAGTACCCAGTAATTTCTCTGCCATATCTTACCCTTCAAATCGGAACATAGCTATATAAATATTTGGCGGTAGAAGTAGGTGAGACAGAGCTACCCACGCAGACGACTTTTGTACAAAGTCTCCCTCTGGTAAAACCTTGCCCTTGGCTTCCATATTAATGAGATCGGCTGTAACTGGCTTAACTTTAACCCTGCAAACTTTTTCTATTCAGAACACACCCATCTAATCTACAAATTTTAGACGTACACCACAGGAGAATCAATTTTTTTTAACATTAACTGTATGAATATAATGTTAATATATATGAAAAGATGTTTATAAGAGAGTAGGCTTACTACTTGACTGAGCAAAGCGTCCAAAATTTGAGCAATCGTTGATATGCTCGCATAATTCTCGCCTATGTGACCTCACCTCACCATTATCTTCTGTCTGACAAAACTAGTAGTAGACTAGTTTTTGGCGACACACCACTTCATGACCATGGTACATCAAAGTGCCTCGATGCCCACTTTTCGAAATAGCTCCTTACATTGACACAAGAGGATGCTCCTTTGCCCGCTTCTTCTCCTTTCAATTGACGAGGAATGCTTTCATGGATTCCATGATAGAGCTCCTTGGCAAACTAGAACGATTGTAATACAATATGTGAGTACGTATTTGTCTTGAAAAAATAGGACCACATACTGATTATTTACATACAGATTTGCTGGTACGTTATGATTTAGAGACATAAAATTGTTGTACTATTCAATATTTTATTTATTCCTGCCGCGCTTCGTTACTCGAGATGTTGATGAGCAATGTGTATCTGCAGACAATTTTGTTTTACCAATCTTTCCACAATAACTATTCCCTACGTCTGGATGTTTCGATCCATCGGATCCTTTAATTGGCATCTTAAAAATGCTCAAGTATTTACTTCTTTAATATGTTTTTTTTGTTTAGGTATCGTCAACTCCTTTTGATATATTTAAATCCATTTCTTTACCTTCTCTCGCTATTTCTCTAGCACACCCACACACTGTTTGGTGTGTGTGTGTGGATGGTCTGTGGATTATCGGTTATTATGCACAAGAAGATTATAATAACAAACAAGTACCAAATTAGGCACGAAACACATTTTTATGAAATCATTAAAAAAATGCAATTTTCTACAATATCTTGTGATTGCGATGCGAATTTACGTATATATTTATATATCTTTCAGGAGTAGTTTGTTTGTAGTTTGTTTGAAAACGTCCAAAACATCACATAACTCTTTCGTGCTTAATTACATTCACGTATGTGGAATCGTATTAGCAACAACAGGGTTGTATAGTTGATGTGTATTAGTAAGTCGTTTAATTAATACAAAGACATCATTTTCATTAAAACTGCAGTGGAAGGGTGGAAAAAACATCTCAAATGTGTTCATGTAAACATACACACTAGTAGTAACGTTGTCGTCAGTTTTATTATAAACTTGGCTTGCTACACTACCGGGTGTCAGATCAACACAACAACTAAAAATTTTACATTTGAATGACGCGAAACCTCAGATCACTTACAGTTTACAGTAAATTAAATTTGCAATTTGCTTTGTAATGGCTTTGTCGAGCATAAATAAGCAGCGATAAGCGTTACATAGTTCGTCACATCTCATGTAATGCTCAATGAATATACAACGCACAGGTAGAGGTAAAGGCGTATAAGTTCATTGAGCGTGCATTAGTTTCGAACCGGCGAACTGAAAACACAAATCACGAGTTGTTCCGTTCCATTAAGCGATACTGTAGATATTCAAACCACCGTTTAATTTGTAAACAGGGTCAGACACATAAAAAAACCCTCAAGTATTTCTATTATCGATTCATAAAACAGTTATGCGCCTAAATGTATATAATAAGTAAAAGCGAAAACATAAAAGAAATTGTTCTAAATAGCACACAATAACTAGTAATTGGACGTGATAATAATTCAATTGGTCCGTTTGGGCAATTGACACTATTTGTTCCACTCACACAACTAGTTTCCAAGTAACATCTTAATATATCATTCTGTATAATAGGTACTTACATTAATAAGAATTTTTCTTGCATAACCATAAAATACCTACATAATGTCGTATAGACATATATACAACAATGTACATATGAAAGGTGAAAGAGGCTCAGACAAATCTTTAGAGTCAAAGTACACTTATTAGCTGTTAATTAACAAACGTATGACTAATCAGTAGTAGCGAACTGTAGGAGACTGCAGTCAAATGAACAGCCTTGGTGGTTTGCTGCGTTCCGGCGAGTAAGTAAGGATGCGAGTAAGCTTATGTGAAGTTGCTGTGTTCGTGAGCGATGCTTCTTGTATTGTAACCGTTGATAAACTACGGTAACCACACCACAATAGGCAACCTGTATGCTTGTTTGCCTCGCGTTGTATTGTATAAGACGATACTGTTTTTTAATAGATTCAGGTGCTATTTTACGAAAGTAAAATCTTCATACATTTTGATCTAACCTGCTTTGTGTGCTTCCGCCACCAATTAGTTCATAGCAACTCGATCCGGCCGGTTCCCACCCATTACAGTTAGTAGATGCAACACACTGTCATGACTGCTCCGGTAGCCTCTGCCTCGGCTGCTGAGGGCGTCCTCGCGATCTGGAACAGAAAGCGTATGCACCCGCCAGCCATCTTGAATATATGATGCCGGGCGGCGTTAGTTCGCATGACCTGACTGGTGGCGGAAGCACACAAAGTCAAAAGACGGTTATTTAATTTACTACTGGATAAGGCATATTATACAGTAACGGAATATTTCAATGATAAATTTGTAAACATTATTTTAATAGGAATGTATACCATTATGAATGTTTTGACATTTTACTATAGCTTTGACATTGTATTTTACTTAACTGAATTAATAATCTAATTAATATGTATAATTATTTACTTGTAATGTGCTAATTATCCTATTTAAATATTTCTACTGTTTATACCTTATTTTGATTTTTGTACACCAATTTTATTGGTAGGGTATAGAGATCAATTTAATTGTAACTCAACACCATGTACACCTATATTCACAAATAAACTGAAACTTTTGAGTTTCAGGTTAAATGAAATTGCATATAAATTATTTTCAAAAGATAACACCTGAATCTATTAACTATCAAGTGATAATCGTACGTAAATTCCAAAATATAAATTTAATTGTACATGGAGCACTCCAGGATTCGAACCAAAGACTCGTCGATTAATAAATAGGCTGGTTCTTTTACCAATAGGCTGTCACTTGCACTCTTCAAACTTCATGTAGGTAACTGGGTTACCGTTAGTGGGTATATTGTTATTCATGTAAGCGCAAAATATTTGCTCCAAATCTGAGTGTGCCATATAAGTTGACATACTTATGCCTTTTGTTCTATATCAATAGAAGAAAATTAATATTTCTAATATCTTTATTCTACAAAATGCTAAGAATATGCACAGAAAATAATACAACACGGATAAAGCCGGACTTATAAATAAATAAATATTTGCGGACAAATTACACAGCGCCATTTAGCCCCAAAGTAAGCGAAGCTTGTGTTATGGGCACTAGACAACTGATAAACATAAATAAATATTTTTTTTTGTAAATACATACTTATTATACATAGAAAATACCCAGACCAAGACAAACAGACATGTTCATGCACACAAATGTTTGTACTGTCTGGGAATCGAACCCACGAGCGTTGGTGTCAAAGTAGCGTAACAACGCGTTTCACCACTGCGCCACCGAGCTCGTCACTTATATGCTAAAGGAATCTTTTTCAGTCAATTTTTGAACAAATCAGAGCGAGAGTGGAATGAAATGATCGTATATGAAACTACTCTAGTTACTACCAGTTACAAGGACAATCAACAAATAACCAGCAAATTTTAAGAATTATTATTTCACTGCCGTCTTCGGAAAGGTAAATATCCAGTGTCACTTGTCTCTCTTACGCTAGTGCCTTATTTGCTATTCAGAAAGGTACTCCAGGTGACATTGATGTTGCAAATTTGCAAGTATCCATAGGCTACGGTAACTACTTACCATCAGGCAGGTCGTATGCTTATTTGTCTCCCTAAGAATATAAAAAAGACGAGGCCTTGCTTGACTGTAAAATGACAAACCACTCACACCATTGTTTAATAAGTATTATATTGTATGTATGTATATCTTCACGTCAGGCCCCTTGTGGGGTAGGCAGAGATAACCGAGCGTCATAAAACGCGGTCCTTACATACCTAACTTGCTTCTTTAACATTTATAGCTCTTTTCATGCACGCTCGCCGGTTCCAAGGGCTTCTGATAAAACACGACCGATTTAGTCATGGTAGGTTAGTCTTGGTCTTCGTCGGCGTCTACATCCTTCCACTTTCGCATTGTATATCTACTTCGTCATTCTTTCATGCTGCATTCTTTATATATACATATATATAGAGTAATTTACATATTACATGTACAGCATTTTCGACCATAGCCATTTTAACATAAGTTTCAATATGATTTGAAAACACTAAAACAAATAGATAATAAAAGTGATGTTAGCGACATTAGCGTCTGTTGTCGTCATTAGTCATAATCTAAACACTATAATCTAGAAATTTCCGCTGTTTGTAAAGCATACCTACAAGATTCACAACGGGAACATTTTGATGATGAATATCATATATCAGACAGTCGGTTAGAATCTTCTTATGAATGCACTTATAAATTATTATCACAGCATAACGGTATTCCTAATGTTCTAACATACGTAATGCATTCTAGACAGAGTATTATAATAATTTATGTTCTTTGCAAAACAAAATTACAACGAATTATTTTGCGGATGTACAAAAAGCAATGTCAATGTACTAGCCGAAATTCATTATCTTATTTAAATTTTATTTATTAAACTATTTTTTACATTTTATGAGATAATAAGAGGAAGAAATGCAATATACAATCTTTATTTCGTAGAGTCTGGGATGTGTGCAAGGACTTGATAACATATTTGTCGTATACCTTCCTCTTCACTGATCACTGATGAATTACACTTAGTCGACAATTCGTCATCAGCTTCATGCATTTTTTAACTACGAGTATGTCTTTTGTATATATAAAAATGTATGTTTGTCTGTATGTCCTATATGGACTTAAAAACGGCTGGGCAGTTATTGATGAAATTTTCAGGGAATCTTCGGATTAATCCAGCGGGTGATCCTGTGAAGTTTGGTAGCGATCAGATCACAGATGCGACGCCGGGGTGGGTAGCTAGTTTAATTATAAAATTTGCACGATGACACGATAATAGTCTTCGTCCTCCTTTACAAACATTCCCGATGAGTTACAGCAACAGAGTAGCCGCAACAGCATTCTAAATGCGTTGTTTTTGCATTGAACACCTGCTTACTTCTGACTCTATGTGGAGTCTACGATTTATCTACAGAGTCCACTTATAATAGGTAAGGCAATATACTCGGAAAAGTCTTAACGTAACAATTTTGAGCAACGTGCAAACCTGCGGGCTATCATATTAGCTCTTACACATCGTCTTTCCATTCGAATACGTAACCGAGGTGTTGTCGTTGTATTTTTTTAAATAACCCTTCCGCGAGTTGTCATTTGGTTGTGGTTTTCTGTGTGTTTACTTATTTATTAGCCCGTTTTAAAGATACTCCATCTAGCTAACTAGACGGTCATCTGTCGTATATGCTATCTGGATTTAAACACCATACATAATCACTTTTTTTTATATTGTACTTCAAAACAAGTTTACAATAATAAACTTTACTAAATGTCCAGACCGATGTCTTCAATAGCACCAGGTCATCCGCGTTTCTAATGTTATTAAAACATACACGCTCCATTGACGTGCAAATTTCAGTGTGATCTTCAAAGCGTGGGTAATTCCAGTCCTCCCTGTCGCATTTCGTACATCAACCTCTAAGAATCTGACAGAATATTCGCCTATCATTGGCGATCTCGTTTCCATACCAATATCTAGAGACACCGATCAGATTTGGATCAGTGAAATTCAAATTCGAAATGCAGCATGGAGAAACTTGCCAATACCAAGCTTCGACTGATCTCAGACTGGGGTTATTGTCACCTGTATTTGTGACCCAAAAATATACTAAATTTTAATCGAGAGAACGTTACTAGTTCCATTGCCATATCCTTTCATCTAAATAACCATTGTACATTGTATAAAATTGAACTTTGTCTGTTAGTGGGGATTTTTTCACTGCTTATGATACTGCTGCTGGATATATCGAAAATACACAGATTGAGACAAACAGACATGTTCAGTTCATGCACATAAATGATTGTACTGTGTGGGAATCGAACTCACGAGCGTTGGTGTCAAAGTAGCGTTACTAACCACTGCACCATCGAGCTCGTTTCCTTGGACAAGATCCGTGGAATTGGTTCACAATAAAAATTTAAATTAAGTAACTGAAGCAAAAAGTCAAAAAGTATTTGTACTGATTCTATAATATCTATAGTTCGTATATATGTCATATCGTTCCACAGCTTTACCTAAGACAGCTACAATAAGTACTATGTGTGTAATCGTATTATTGTTGTAGACTAGATTTGTTACAGTAGTGCCATCTAGCCAAGCGCAACGCAACTAGAGCGTGTAGAATAGTTTCTTTGTTCGATATTTAATGCGATACTTTACCGCTTTGATTCAGTACATAAATATCTTTTCGAATTCTTGAAGTTTCTCTATTGAAACTATTACCGTAATTTATAGGTCAATTGCCAGCTTTAATAACTAAACTACTATGATAACATCCAAAAGATATTTGTAGCAACTATTTCATAATCACATGAAAGGCGTAGCGAAACATATATTATATCTCATAGCAGCTTCTCGTTCGTTACAATGTGCTAATAAAATTATAATTATTACACTTTGAATGGAAACATTTATATTTTTCAACGTTTGCTTGAAGTCTAGTTATTGTAATATCTTTATTTTTCGGGAGACCGTAACGGTCAGCGTGTGATTTTTATACTTCTTATTATAATGAAAGCGCCTACGAAAGCGCCTATAAATATCTTTCTTTTTAGCGTTAACCCGTTTCCTAATCTAAGGATTGGCGGGGTCCGCTACCAGAGATAAGAATTTGTCGAAGATACTGATTTTTACATGGAGCGACTGCTGTCAGACCTCCGCAACCCAGAGGGAAAACCAGATCATTTTTAGGTAAGATCACACGACTTTCGAAATATAATTTCTAGAACGTTCGTGTTTCCTCACGATGTTTTTCCTTCGCCGCCGAGCAAGTGATAATTATTAATATGGATAAATCCGAAAACACAAATGTAGTGGTACATGCCAGAAATCGAACCGGGGACTTGTTGGTCTCTAAGCCGGTTCTTTATCCACTGGGCTATCACAACTCAAAAGCGCCTATAAATAGGTACATTTACCAATTGTATACAAGCATACGGTTCATCTGTAAAGCTGTTGCCGTAGCCTATGGACGCTTGTAACACATTAAGTATCACTCTCGCGATGCTGCCTCTGCTGCTAAGACTGTTTAGGTACTCCTTAGAAGCTTACTGGGGAATCATTCACTCGCAGGAACACAACAAATTTGGTAAGTCTGGAGTCAGACCGCACCTGGGGTACGCTTGGGTGAGACGTTGGTCGTAGGTACAAAAAATTCACCTGCGTATATAACACCTAGCATTACACATGCATATTTCAATATCCCGTGGGTATTCTCCAAACACTTTATTTATGTATGTATGTCTATGTTCTTCATGCTTGATGGCGTCGTTGCGTGTATTATTCTAACCGAACACGCAGGTTAAGCAACGTCGACCGCAGCCTGTCTGTGGATGGGTTTCTATGTCGAGTTGCTCCGTGCTCGGAGGGCACGTTAAGCCGTCGATCCCGGCTGTTGTCAATAGATGACAGTCGTTAAGTCAGTGGCCCTCGGGTGGCTTGAAAACACTGACCTCCGTCAATCCGAATTTGAGCAGCGTGGTGGAGTATGCTCTAAACCCCCTTCGCTTCAAGGGAGGCCTATATCCCTGCAGTGGGATGAGTAAGGGTTGATGTGATGATGTGATGTTCTTCAAGGACCATTCATCAAGAAATTAAAAAAAATATAGACTCAGTGGTTTGGAGTATGTATTGAGCCCGTTTTTCTGTTATATACTAGCTGTCTGTTCTTCCGCGAAGATTTTGCTTCTCAAGTTTTGCCCAGGAACCCAAAATTAAAAATAGCTCAGGGATAATGTAGTTATTAATTAGCTTCTACATCCAAACATACAAAAAGATATAAATAGCGCGCTCTAAATAAATGAATGATGTAATATTATTATTGGCATGATAAGACGACATTTTAAATTTTATGTGAATGCATAATATATAATATATTTTATGATTTACTACCCGACCAGACCCGACTTTACCTGAGCTGTTAAAAAAAAAATACAGACAGATTTGGACTTCATTAGAAGGTTGCATGAAATGAGTCTCAAAATCATTAGTAGAATTTATCACTGTACTTACTTACTTACTAATTTACTTCTTCGAGTTTTTAACTTCTCTTCACCCTTCTTCCCCAATTATTTTTCTATTGGATTCCTATAACAACAATCTTCAAGAGTGACTTCCATCAGACCTCCACAACCCAAAAAGAAAAACAGATCTTTTTAGTGTTCCGTACCCAAAGGGTAAAACGGAACCCTATTACTGAGACTCCGCTGTCCGTCCGTCCGTCTGTCACCAGGCAGTATCTCACGAACCGTGATAGTTAGACAGTTGAAATTTTCACAAATGATGTATTTCTGTTGCCGCTATAACAACAAGTACTAAAAAATAGAATAACTTAAATATTTAAGGGTGCTCCCATACAACATACGTGAATTTTTTGCTCATTTTTGCTTGATATTGATAACGGCAACAGGTAGACGCTTGAAATATTCACAGAATATTAAGTTATATATTCACTTTAAGAATAAATAATTAAATTTAAATAAAACAAATATTTAAGGGGGGCTCCCATACAACAAACGTGATTTTTTTGCTGTTTTTATAGATAATGGTACGGAACCCTTCGTGTGCGAGTCCAACTCGCACTTGGCCAATTTTTTCTTTTTTCGGTTAGGTCACACGTTTTTTAAAATATAATTTCATGGATGTGTGGGTTTCCCTCCCACTGTTTTCCTTCGTCAAGCAAGTTATAATTTCAACTACGAGTATGTACATAAATAATAAAAACAATTGAGTGGTACATGCCCATACCAGGGTGGAATCGGGGACCGTAGGCTCGTTCTTTAGCACTAGGCTATCATTTCTCTCCTACAACAACAATATATATGTATTTGTATCTACCTTAATCCGTCCAAATGTTGACACCCACTGAAAATTTGGCATCTGTATATTTTAGACAGATAATAAGATTCCAATACTTTGGATAGAATGTAAACCAATAGTTGAGTATTACCATGTATATATCCAAAGCTTCTCATATCAAACATTTTATAAATGTTTTGTAACTTCTCACATTCGTTGTCCTTAAATTCTAATACAAATACGAATATAGGACTTTTTATTAGGTACTTCTGATATTATACGAAGCGACCCGATCGTTATTTAAATTTAAAAGAGAATTACTCTGCGCATTAAGAATATATTCGAACATAATTTGATCTCTTTTAGAAGTCATCAAAAATCATAAAAACGAGACAATTTCAATGACAACAGTGAGTCGGGTAACCGTGAAATTACATTATTATGTAACATGAGAAGCGAGTCACAATAACATGTCGCGGTCAATTTAACATTCACCCGATACTCTTACAACAGACTTGGAGAGATCAGGCGCACGCCAACCTGTCTAGACAATACGACTGCGCTATAAAACAGTTAATGACAAGGTTGGTCATTAAAATGCATACATGCATCTAGCCGCTGTAAATACCGCGCTGTCAATCGTGTTCGATGGCCACGTAATTAAATAAAAGAAGCCAAATGCCGTTCATGTTGAGAATATTAACAAAATGAAAGCGATGGCCGGCGTGTTTAGGCGCTGACAGATATTAATTTCGCAAAAACTTCATGTCCAACCGTTATTAGAATAAACACCTTTTTAGGGTTCCGTATCCAAAGGGTAAAACGGAACCCTATTACTGAGGCTCCGCTGTCCGTCCGTCTGTCACCAGGCTGTATCTCATGACCCGTGATAGTTAGACAGTTGAAATTTTCACAGATGATGTATTTCTGTTGCCGCTATAACAACAAATACTAAAACATAGAATAAAATAAATATTTAAGGGGGCTCCCATACAACAAACGTTATTTTTTTGCCTTTTCTATAGATAATGGTACGCCTTTAACCCTTCGTGCGCGAGTCCCACTCGCACTTGGCCGATTTTTTATACAACGTCAAGAGCCGAACAGTCCACCTGATGTAAAGCGGTAACCGTAATCTATTAACGCTTACACATTAAGTATCACTCGAGTGATGCCATTTCTGCTGCTAATACAGCTACTCGTTAGGAGGTAACGTCACTCATTCGTAGAAGCACAACAACCCTCCAGCGAGTTGTTATTTAGCTGCAGTTTACTGTGAAGTAGAGGTACTTCCCCAGACGGGCTGCTTTGACGCACCCTATATCTCTTAAAAACACCCAGACCTAGACAAACTGATATGTTCTTGCTCATAAATATTTGCCCCGCGTGGAATCAAGCTCTCAAGAGGAGCTCGGTGACGCAGCGGTTAATAACGCAACTTTGACACCGACGCTCGTGGGTTCGGTTCCCACACAGGACAAAACAGAAAACCGCAGCTAAATAACAACTCCCTAGAAGGTTGTTGTGTTCCTGCGTGTGAGTGAGGTCACCAGTAAGCTCCTAAGGAGTTGCTGTGTTAGCAGCAGAAATGGCATCATGCAAGTGATACTTAGCGTTCATAGGCTACAGTAACCACTTTACATCGTAGTACAATCGTACAGTTGTATAAAAAAAATGGCGTACGTTACAAGAGAATCCTAGCCTCGTATATGTACAGTGTGCGTAGATTTTGTATGTAGTACACACAATGTATGCTCACTAACATATTACGGTTGTGCTGGGAGGTACTTCCGGTCGTCTAGCCGCACCACGCCGCTTTCGCCCCGCTCTGGCTAGTCTAGACGACACGCTCCGGCGCCTGAGAAAAATATGCCTACCGACAATAGTACAAAAGGCGCTGAATGAGTACCTGCTTGCGGTCACTTACGCAGTTTAGCTCATAATTATTATTATATATTTTGTTTTTATACTACGTTGAGAGACATACAAGCATACGGCCCACCTAATGTAAAGTGGGAACTGTAGCCAATTAACACTTGCAATATATTAATTATCACTCGCGCGATGCCTCCTCTGCTGCTTACACAGCAACTCCTTGGGAGCTTACTGGTGACCTCACTCACACGCAGGAACACTACAACCCTCTAGGGAGTTGTTATTTGGCTGCGGTTTTCTGTGACGTGGAGGTACTTCCCCAGATGCGCCCTACCTCTCTTAAAACATCCAGACCAAGACAAACAGACATGTTCATGCACACAAATGTTTGTCCTATGTGGGAATAGAACTCACGAGCGTTGGTGTCAAAGTCGCGTCATTCGCGACTGCGCCACCGAGCTCGTCAGCCTTATATTAATAAACCCCGAAGGGCTGCTTGTGGCGAGCTGTTGGTGCGCAACGACACCACGGGTACCCGAGTGCTCTAGAGAATCGATCAGCGTTTTTGACTCCGGCGTGTCTTACAATACAATACAAAACTCTTTATTGCACCAATAAAATATAGAAATATACATAGTCTATATAAGAAAGTACAATAGGCGACCTTATCGCTATTGCAATTTCTCCCAGGCAACCTTAACTTAATGGAGAATTAACATAGATAAAGGTAGGTGGAGCATAATGACATAAAGTAAAAGAACCTTATACAATTACACAATTTATGTTAAGAATATAGATGCAATACAAAAGTATGCAGTTATGTCCGACACCAAAAGAAGTCTTAGTTGGTCGAAGTGGAAAGTCGAGAATGCCCGCAGGACTCTCAGCTCCGGCTTGCCTTCATTGCCCGTCCAGAGAAGCGTCGATAGAGTATATTGCTTTATCAGGTGATATGTTCCAGGGGTGGAAGTATTATAGGTGTTAACGCCGCGAGTAACTTCGGAGAAAACGCAGCACACCTCTCGACACCCCTGAGTCACTCACACCGGTGTTGCCCCCGGCCGACTTTCTCTGGCATTTCGAGGGTCCATCCAGTGAGTGGCGAGCCTCAGCCTGCCAGAAGTAACATCAGATACGATAGTTATGGCAGGCGTCCGTCCCTCTCTGTAATAGCCCAGCACTAATAATCCCTCAAGATCTCATTTCAATAGCCCAATAATTTCCGATACATTCGCAACAGTTCCAATACCGCTCGTGACCTGGTTCATGGGCATATTGTCCCATTGATATCCCCTGGAGCAGGTCACGACGAGTATACAACATTACATCAATCTTCTCAAAGCGTTGGATTCATATCTCCGCGCACGTCTATCAAATGACCAGGATTATAATCTGTGACATAAGATGAATTATAATAATACATTTTCTTCTTTCTAGTCCGTTTCCTAATCCAGTAGTACTAACAGGGTCCGCTATCTAAGCCTAAGGAATTGTAGGAGATACTGATGTTTTCACATAGAAAGTCTGTCCTTTTATTACGTTTCACACGTCTTACGATATATAATTTCTGAGGCGTGCGGGTTTCCTCGCGATGTTTTCCTTCATAGCCAAACATGTGATAATTACAAATATGTACATAAATTCGTAATATAAATTTAGTGTTCATGCCCACACTAGAATTCTAACGGGGAACCAGTTGGTCAATAGACCGGTTTATCAATTATGTATTGTAATAATAAATACATATCTCCGGACAAATTATACAACATATTTTTTTAAGATATATATATATTGTTTAATATATATATATATATATTTAATAGTAAATACCGAAATCCGTTACTTTGGCAGCCGCCTAATTATTGGCAACCATACATTTATAGACAAATAATAAGATTCCAATGCTTTGGATAGACAGACTATGACCAAATTGGTCGTGTTTTATCAGAAGGTGATGTCAGGAGCCCTAGGAACCAGCGAGCGTGTATGAAAAGAGCTACGAATGTTAAAGAAGCGAGTGAGGTGTGTAAGGACGTCTTATGGTGTTCGGTTCTCTCTGCCTACCCCAAAAAGGGACCTGGCGTGAAGATATACATACATACATACTGTGGATACAATGTGGCAATAGTTGAATTTTAGCATATGGATACCGTAAATCTATTTTTCGATTAACTAAAAGTTAAGACTGAAAATGTGTCGATAAAAATTTGAGAACTTATTCACATTAATTATTAGTAAATTTAGTCGTATTAGGTTTTATATGACATTAAATATTTCTAATTAATTTCATTACCTACGATGCATACTTATGATGCATAGAAAACACACAGATGTATCATCATTCATCACGTAATAGGTTTTTACTTACGTATACAAAAGTTGGTTACCGTGCTCTGGATGAATAATTTAGATTTAACCTTTGAGATTAGCTGAGAGGCAAGTCTGAATTTATGAATAATATTGTAATGGATAGAGCACAGAGTTTACACGGTGTGAAGTGTTATACGTATATTATGTATTTAAATGCTGTATATATACAAATGCAAATGATTTATTGGTAATATACAAGTGGACCTTCCTCTTCCTGCGACCACGGACGCTGTAAAGCGTTCGAAACGTCATGTTCAACAAAATAAATAGAACACGCGATACTTCCGTTAAAAATTGTTTAATTCAATGTGTAACAATCGCGAAAACCTAAGATAATACAATATACAAGTGTTTTTACAAAAATATGAGCCTTATATATATTTATATACATAGGTACATGTAACACTTACCTATATACATATGTATTTATAACTTCACGCCAAATGCCTTGCGGGGTAGGTAAAGACAACCGAGCGCCACGTGACTAGATCCTTACAAACCTCTCTCCCTGCCTCTCTACCATTCATATCTCTTCTCAAGCACACATAGAACGCGATCAATTTGGTCGTGCTAGTTCTAGTAGTTGTAGTAGTTCTTCCTCGGCACCTACATCCTTCTACTTTCGCGTTGTATATACACCCGTATATTTAAACGAACAATATTCAAGTAATATACACACATCAAAAGTGTCCAGGGATCAACATATATTTTTGCAATAACTTTTCTCCTGATTGATATTAATTAAAATTTTCTTTAAGGATTCATCAAATAAAGTGTTTTCGTTTGTCTACAGTAAGGATAAACCAAGTAACCTTTGCATTAATAAAGAAATTTGCTATTTTCATAATAAAGGGATTTTTGACATTTGAACCACTAACATTAAAGTTCGAAAAAAAGACTGAAATAACAGTTTTCTTTAAAATTTTATTGGGTAACTTAAACAATTAATAATCCGTGTTTCTACCGCGAACACTAACAACACAAGAACATCGGTTTGGCATACTCAAAATGAGTTCATCCAAATCACGCTGTGGAATGGCCGCCCATGTTCGTTGCAACAACAAAAAAAGGTCTTCTTGCGACTGGATACCCTCCATATTCGGCAGAGCTCTTCTCTGTAGCATATCCCATGCATGCTCAATCGGGTTCAAGTCTGGCGACTGAGCAGGCCAGGGCATGACATTGATGTTAGCTGCGGCGAGAGTCTGTCTTACAACTCTTGCGGTGTGCGGTCGTGCATTATCATGCATTAACTGAAATAAGGGACCGATTTGCACTTGTAGAGGAACGATGACGTCTGATACAATCGTCTCAGCATAAATTTGAGCGTTGAGGTTGCCTCTGATCCAAATCAACTCAGTTCTTCCGCCGATCCAAATACCCGCCCATACCATGATGGTTCCACCACTATAAGGATGGACTTCCTGGCAGGATTTTAATCGCTGTTGGCGTCCAGGGGTTCTCCAGTGTCGTATACGTTTATATATTTTATATATTTTTTTATTACAAAGCCACATCTCAATCTCAAGAAATCCGCATAAAAATGCTTGATCCCTAGACACTTTTGATGTGTGTATAATGTATTCTGTGCTGTGCATGTTCTGTAGCATAGTATAGTAATTACATTTAACTGTTCATTGAACTTGGTAACAAATTCTCACTTTAAAAAAATATATCTACGTATATGATAGTTAAAAGTTAGGTAGTTAGTAGAAATTGACTGCATCAAAACTAAATAATATTATATTAATTAAGCTGTGTTAAAACAACCATAATTACATATTTTCGTATTATATATTTTTCATAGAAAGTCGGGAGGCATACAGCCCACCTGATATAAAGTGGTTACCGTAGCCTATGAACGCCCGCAATACAGGAGGTATCACTTACATGCCACCCCAGCTGTTCGCATATAACTCCTCAGGACCTTACTGGTCGTTGGGTTCATGCGAGTCAGTGGGGTACTGACTCGCATGAACCCAACGACGCTCTTCATTCTGTATTTAGACAATAGTTTTAAGGTGTTTAAAATATATTATTTTGTTGCTAATATACTACTGGTCCCACTAAGCCATTATAATAATAATCTAAACAGTTAAGTCATGATACATATGCGTAAAGTCAGTTCAACTGCTTCAGAAATTTCGAAATTAAGTTGTGCTAAATTTATGATTCGCCGCGGTACTTGTTTTTATTATTCTTTCTTACATCCTACATCGGATATAAACTGGTTACCGTAGCGTAAGAATACGTGCAACACAATGAACCCACACATTGACACCCCCGCTGCTAACACAGCTATTCCCCAAGAGCTTACTGATAACCTCACGTCCTTCCAAGAACACTACAATCCTCCAGAGATTTATTTGGCCGCGGTTTTCTATGATATGAAGGTACTCGTACTACCCCAGTCAGGCAACTTCGATTCCCACCTCTCTTAGTAAATAACCCACACACACGATCATAAAATAAAGGTATACTCCCAAATGGTATACAAGTCAGGTGGTCTTGCAACTCGAGTACCAATATCGCTAAAATCATCATCATTGAAACAATTGTGATCTTAAAATATGTAGGTAAAAATATTCCATGTACAAATTCCACACTGCCTAGCTATATAACTTCATATAAATCTATAGTATAATAGCAGCATGATAGTGCTAGATGTTAGTAAGTGCGAGTGGAGCGATGCGAACGTAGTTGGCACCAGACGTCTAGACGTGGCGTTGCGTCGACGTCGCGTCACCTGAAGGCTCTCAAGTAAGGCCGCCAAAATCCCGTTCTCGTCCTTTCGCAACGCGCCATCCGTCCTATAGTTGACAAATACCTCTTGGCTCACAATATATTGCATGTACACCTATGCACACATACACAATCTTACGTAAACATATTTTATCTTGGTAGTTTTTCCGTATCTATCATATAGGTACGTAGCTGTCTGGCGTCAAGTCTCACGTGGCCTGCACATTACTACATGATAATTTCAAATGATTATCCTTATAAATCTAATTAAATAGTCAAAACATTTCAAAACTCGTAAATCTAACGTTAAAGTAGTCTTAACATTACTCGTACCTATTAAAATGTACGGATGTATGACCAATCGATCGCCGGGGACTTTTAAAAAAGCATTTTCAAAAACGGCGAACATACCTATTGCCTATAATATACACAGAAACATACTAATTTATGTCTTGAACCATTTAGAAATCGGTTAAAAAAGATGTCAAATCCATGTACCAACACACTTTAGAAAAACCGGCCACGTTCCACTGCTTGGACGTTCAAATTAGAAACTAGGAAGCAAAACGCTTAGTGCAGATAAGTGCAAAGTCATAATCTATGACATTTGTACGTTTTCATAAAATAAAATAAATTTTATAAGTTCGTCGACTATTACTCGTGAACCAGTAAAGCCTGCTTAGCCGTGATAGTTTTCCTTTTACATTTACTATACGGACTACTACCATGATTTTTTTTATTATTCCAAATACAACTTTATCGCTGGCATAGGGGGAACCATTGACACTAACAAACATTTACACTTTTAATATAAATATTTCGCAAACGGATCATAATATCGAATAATGATATTCCCAAACCCTCGATGTTTTTAAATAACTTATCTAACGACTCCCCAAAACATGGGGTGGGAGCGAATAAAAAAAACAATTCAATTTTACGTGTAGTACTTAGAGGTTTAGGGTTTCTTGTTTACTACGGAACCCTAAAAATGTATATAGGGCCTCTGTGAATGAGCCTGTGTGTATAATTCGCTAAATGCCAGTCACCAAAACAAAAGCTTTTTAAGTGCTACTTTTAGTAGAGCTCGGCAAATTTTCCATTAAAAAATTAGAGCAAGCGATGTCGAGTGTTGACCTTATTACGGTGCAGACCATAACACAAACATTTGCCCAGACGAGCTGGAATTGTTCGCAAACGAACCGTATCAAGTGCTATCGTCGGGCGATAACGCTGTATTGGCATAGCAGATAATCGGCCTATCTGCCGACAGACTACACAATGATAACATCGGCATTTACGAGGAAGTTGACTGCACTCAAGTATACCTACCATCATTCCGAAAGAACTAATTTCTATCAACAACAGTAACATATTTATAGGAATGGATCATATTTTGTTGTATAGAACATGACGTCATTAGTCAAAATTATTCTTATTTTTCAATTTTTTTCCAAAATGGAAAAAATTCAAATAATATTTTATTTTATAGGTATATTTTTTTAAAGTATTTAGTATGTTTATCTTCACGCCTGGTCTACTGCGGAGTAGGCAGAGAGAATCGAGCACATAAGACAAGACGCGGTCCTTACAGACTTCACTTGAAATATTGTATCTAATTATTCATTTGACAAATTAGACTCATTTTGTCCGATGACATGTCCTAAATATTTTTTAATTAAATGGGATTGACCGGTTAACGGACAAACGGCTCGTCAAAATGTTGTCATTGTGCCCAAAAAACTCATCAAAAAGCCACCAAAAACAAAACTCAGTATCATCCTTTTGCCTTTAATATTAAGAAAAATATATAAAGAAATCTCTATCAGTAGAAAAAGATATCATTATTCACGCTAGATATGAGTCGTCCAGAGAGTGTGTAACATTTGCTGTCAAACTTTGATCCTTATAGCGGGCGACACAAAAATCGCACAAGGAGTGCTAAGAATGATGTGATTTTCCATTTTATTACTACACTGGAAACTGTTTATACGACTTCCAAATGAAGAAGGTTCTCAATTTGGTCATTTTTATCAAGTATGTTACACGATATCTTCGATGATAGCAATTTAGTTTCTTTTTAGATTATAAATTTTAAGAAGCCCTTGGTTTCCCAGAAATTTGTTGATTTCACGGAAATCATTTTTTTTTTAAATGCACGGTTTTGTAATTTTCAAGTCTATTTTTGTTGTGAAGGCGTACGATTGGTCCTATATAAGACTGATGAAGTTACTAAGATTAATGAAGTTTCATTCAATATGCTTCATAAATAAAGACAACAGATTTTAAGTCACCAGACTTATATACTTATATACATATAAGCTTAATGAACTTGCAACTTTATATCTATGTTAGGCTTAAGGTCAAATTTCAAATCTTTATAACATAACGTTTATATACCCAACTGTGTTCAACAAACCATCACGGTTTCAGATATTAGGTACATTTTGAAATTTGGCTGTCTATTTATAAATAAAAACTGATTCATTGTTTATATAACAACAAATGTGAGTTTTTTTTTCATACAGTGTCAAGAGGCAAACAAGCATACGGTTCACCTCATGTAAAATGGTAACTGTAGCCTATGAACGCTGGTAATACATTAAGTATCACTCGAATGTTGCCACCTCTGCCACCTCTCCACTCACATGCAGGCACATAATAGCACAACCCTCCACGGAGCTGTTATTTGACCGGTTTTATGTGAAATGGAGGCGCTTCCCGAGTCGGGCTGCTTTGATGCGCCCTACCTCTCTTAAAAACACCCAGATTATATAATATATTTGTGTGGGAATCGAACCCACAAGCGTTGGTGTCAAAATCGCGTTATTAATCGCGGCGTCACCGAGCTCGTTTGTGTTGTCGTTGTGTTGACTTGCGTACTGAATTTGCAGTACCTACAGCAATATCAACTTATCTCAACCTAGAATTGCTAAAATAAATTAAAAATAAAGCAATCTGTATTTTAGCAATTTTTCAAGTTTCATTTACATTTGAGAAATATGAACATATTAAGAAATAACCGCATACGTGTCTAGAATTCTAATAGGTGTATCTATAAATCAAAGCTAGTTTACGTACACAATGAGCAGCCTTATCTGTATATGTCATGTTCGTGACATGCCGTAACATTCGAGACAGTATCGTGAAGATGGCTTCACGTTTATCATATTAGGTCCGAGTCTTATTACTAATAGACTTTGTGTACTCTATCTGAGCCACTCTCTTCACGACAATTTGTTGCCATCACTTGACATTTCAGATAGAAATCACAAGTTTCCTGTATACTAATACTGCGAGTACAATGACATATTTCATGAACCTTATCAAGAAAGTTGCTCATTTTTTGTATATAGCAGCTGTCCACGGTTTTGCCCGCGTTTAGGGTTTTCCGGAGAAAACGAAGTCCGCATCAACTTGCTACTTGAAAATTGCTGTGCCTGTGAAAGTCGAACTTATTTATGTATTACTAGCTTTTCCCCGCGACTTCGCACGCATTGATAAAATATATATATATATATATATATATATATATATATATATATATATATATATATATATATATATATATATATATATATATATATATTAATAAAAAGTATCCTAGTTTACTTCTGATACCTCCAAAAATATGTGTGCAAAGTTTTATGATGATCGGTTCAGTAGTTTTCGCGTGACAAACAAACGGACATTCACATTTATAATATTAGTAGGATTTTTATATACAGATTCATCAGACAGACAAAAATGTTTTTTTTTCTACACATCGTCGAGAGTCGCAGCCCACTTGATGTAAAGTGGTTATTACAACATATGAACGCTTGCGACACACAAAGTATCATTCGCCACCCTAGCTGATAACCCCGAAAATCCTTAGGAGCCCACTGAGAGCCTCACTCACTGGCAAGAACACAACAAGCGTTTAGGTAGATGATATTTGGCTGCGGTTTTCTGTGGGGTCGGTTCCCCAGTTGGGCTGCTTTGATGTGTCCTACCTCTCTTGAAAACACCCAGACCAAGACTAATAGACATATATATTAGAGGGTATTTCTACTACAAACCAGCTACAACACCACCAAATAAAACCAGATTACGACAGAAGAAATAAGAATAGAAATAAGAAATATTGTCGGACAAATTACACAGCGCCACCTAGCCAAAGTAAGCGAAGCTAGTGTTATGGGTACTAGACAAGCGGCGAAGATATTGATTTTTACAGCCGTCAGATCTCAATAACCCAGAGAGAAAACAGGACCTTCCTTAGGTCTTTCTTTTTCACACATCTTTAGAAATATAATTTCTAGGACATGTAGGTTTCCTCGCGATTTTCTTACGCGTGCTAATTACAATCATGTACGTATATCCGAAAATACAAATTTAGTTACATGCTTACATCAAGATTCAAACCAGGAACAGTCGGCTTGGGCTATTATCAAACCAGCGCTTTTATGTGTACGACATATGTAGGCTAAATACTCGTATTTTGTGTTATTTTGTAAAATAAATCATAATCGACTTGCAAAATGTTGCTCGAATTAATGAATATTTGCAAATAAATAATAAACTTCAAGTCGTGGCCTTCCAATTAAATAGATTTATTGCCTTTTATGGAAACTGTGGCAGAGACAGTAGCTATAAACAGAAATTTGGAAAGTAGGCCTTTGACACCGGCCCGGCGAGCCTTGTACCCCGCGAAGATTTATGGAACTCTTAAGAAAGTTGATTTACTGATTACAAGCAATTTGTATGTATCACACACTCGGAGAAACAACATTTTATTTCCCCTTAGATACGTTTCTCGATAACCAAATTATGCTATTCATTTATTTTATTGCTGGTACTTACATCTTGTCTGTGTTTACATGTTAAGTAGGTGTTGTACTAAATAGCTCTTCTTCTAGGAAATTGTTTATATCGCGGAAGTGATTGATATATAGATATATTACCGAACTCGGTGGCGGAGTGGTTGGTTACTTTAACGCTTGTGGATTTGATTTTCACACAGGATAAACATTTGTATGCAGCATAACTGTTTGTCTCGATGTTTTCAAAGGAGCGCATCGAAGTAGCTCGAGTGAGAAAGTATGTCAATCTCACTGAAAACTGCAGCCAAATAACAACTCTCTTGAGCGTTTTGTGTTGCTGCGAGTACGTAAGGTTACCACGCTTCTAGGAGTTGCTATGTTATCAGTAAGGCTGGCAACGAACGAGTGTTATTTCATTTATTGCAAACGCTCATAGACTACGGTAACCGCTTTAAATCATAATCCCTTGCTTGCATTCTTTCAATTCGATAAAAAAGAAAGAAAATTACGCGTACAGTTCTGTCTGGCGGTAAGTAATTACGAATGCTTACGAACGTATTCAACACAAGTCACGCATTGCCGACTCTGTACTAACTTCTTTGCGACGTTATTAGGAGCTCTACATGTTGTAGACTACAAGGCCAATTTCGCAAGCAGTTCATTGCACAACCGCATGATGGAAGACTAATTTGATTTCAATGCGAAAGAATGATAATGATTGAATGATTTCTTTGTGAGTGGTGCACTGTAAAAAAGATAGTTAAATAAAGTTAAATATGACATAATCGAAACTTTAGACATGACAAAAATCAGGATATTCGAAATACTACAATATACATTGCATCAGGCCTTTCTTATGCTTTCTTTTTTTTACAATATTTATTTATATGTATTTAATCCACTTGTAATGTAATTAGTTAAATGACGGTTTAGCTAAAGAAAACATCAGAGCAAGCGATCGGTTTCCCTTTGTAAGTACTAATTACTTCGTCTAGCACCTCATTAGCTCTCTTGCGATAACTCAAACAAAGGTGAGGGTAACTTAACTGGATAATGTGCTAAACAAATATTGTGTTTCAAGCACTGTCTCGATTCTTGATGAGCTACTCACGTAAACTAATTTTATCACTCCGGCGAGTTTTACAATTTTTAAGTAAAATGTCAATTTTCTTACTAAGTATTTATAATTGTCACGCCGATATCACGCCGAGTCCCTTACAGGGTAGATATAGAGAACTGAGCGCCACGTGATTCAATCCTTACACTCACACGCTTTTTAGACATTCATTTCATTGTATCTTATTCGTAAATTATTTTATTATATTGCGGATATTAATGAAAAGAGCTATGAATAATAAAGAAGCTAGTGAGATGTGTAAGGACGGAGACTTGGCGTGAAGTTGTGTATATAAATGTCTTATCCATTTCTACTAAATTTCATTATTTATTTTTTCACCCTTCTTTGCAATTTCGGCAAGCATTCTCCAGATCATACGAGTGGTAGAATCCATCCAAGCAGTCAGATTGACAGAGGTACCTCTACTTCCTAATAGAATACCATTTTCAGCAACTCTGGAAATATTGGAATTACCAGCAAAGGAGCAATATTACTAGTATTGCAAGCATTCAATCATTTTACATCGGGTAGGGCGTATGCTTGGATGTTTCTCGACGTTGCATAAAACTAGCTTCCCGGTAACCACCCGTCGCTGGAAAACACAATATTCCAGCGAATTGTTCTTTCCCAATCAAGCTTCTGAATAATAATAGTTTTCCTTCTCTATAACCAGAATCTCCTTCTAATTGGCAGTTTGCATAATATATATATTTTTTTGCGCATGAGGATTAGCTTTGGCTTTAAAAATACGGTAAAAGATTAAGCGCCAACCCAAGTCCCAATGAAATATTATTTTTTAAAAACATCTTTTTTTATACAACGGAAGGAACAGTCTAATCTAACACGTAAGTTAAGCAGCTTCAACCGCAGCCTGTGCGTGTATTGCTTTAGTCTAATCGAGTTCCTCCGTGTCCGGAGGGCACGTTACGCCGTCGGTCCCTGCATTTTCCGATAGATGGCCTCGTTAACCTAACCTAAAAGGAGAGGTAGGTGTGCTCGGTTAAGAAGGCTCACATTTCTTATTCATCATTCATCATTATTAAAATTTTAGTTTTAACAGATGAATATGCACATAGACGATTAAGTATAATTATGACGTATTCTTTTTATTTTCGATAACTTTGAAAGTGGAATGTCGCCAAACATATTAGTTGTAGTAAATGTTACAATTTTGTAAAATATAATTTATGTATTCTATATATGTATTGTATTAAAATAATAAAAACTGAAAATACCGATTCATAATGTAATTCGTAAACTGTAATAGAAGTAGGAAGCTACGCTAAGCTACTACATAGCCTGCTAAAACTAATGCTTCTTTTGGCCTTTTTGATATATTAAAACTTGTATACTGGTATATGCAAATGTATGAAGGAAGTAAAATATCATCACTGAATGTACTCCACTAGTTCTTATATGAAAAGGTGACATTTCTTATGGCAATCAGTTACTCGACGTCCTTGGCTTGCATAAAGAAAAGGTAAACCTGTTTTTAAACATTATTCTGATACATATTAACTCAAAGTCCACTGAGCGTCCATATTTTAACACTTTTGTTTGGTTGATATTTATGTAACAAAATAGAAGCAACCGAATTTGGACCGCATGTTTATTTTTTATTTGAACACATATGGCAATATTCAATTTACGAATTTAAAAACAGACATTTCGTATCGTCATTGCTTTGCAATTAAGTGTAGTATTTATGACAATACAATGTCTGGTAATGCAAGTCGAATGTGACCACAATGACTTCTCAATGACAGTGATATGATATAAATGCTGTAAACAATAAACAAAAAAAGTTTGGCAAAAAAGCATACAATTTGTCTGGTAATAACTACACTAATAACTAAACATCAGTACCTTCGCCGTAGGTAGCCGACCCCGCCAATCCTAATGGATTAGGAAACGTGATAACGCTAAGAAGAAGAAGAGTAGTAGTAACTAGGTTGTGTTTGCAAGTGCATTTTTTTTTGTATTATGTCGATATACAAACAAAATTCAGCATGTAATTTAATAACAATTTTGAAAAATGTATATCTATGGGCGTGTCATGCAAGCCCTATTGCTAATCAATCAAACAATCAAAATTGTAAACAATATCGTAGGTATAGTTGTAGCTAATGACGTAGTTGGTACAGTATCCGAACGTCGCCATATGTTGCTAATAAATCGAACATCATGGCCGTAGCTATAGCCAAAGTCGTAGCGGAGCCGTGCTACCTGTGATTAAAATCGTAGCCTCTGTAAGATCGTAGATATATGTAACATCGTGTTCATACCTGTAGCCATGATCGTAGCTCAACGTAGAATATTATATCCATAATTGTAACCGAGATTGTAGCTGCTACAGTAGCTAATGTCTTATTGTAGCTGTCTTACTCCTAGACTGTGTCGGACTTGTAACTAAATATGCTGACGTCTAAATATAAGAAGTATCTCTTGCATATGTACTTGTAGCCAAGATTGTATATAGCTACGATCTTTACAGAATGTTGTATTTTCTCTCGTATCCATATGTAGCTAATATCGTAGCTGTATGTGAAGTCGTATTTGTAGCTGTAACCAAGATCGTAACTGTGTGTAACCTGATATATGTAGCTATAAACAAAATCGTAACTGTACATAACGTCGTAACCTTACCTGTGGCCAATATCGTAGCTATACCTAACCACGTATTTGTAGCTGTAACCAAGGTCGTAGCTGCATGTAATATCATTTCTGTATAAGATATTAGCTACTGTACTGATGTCTGTTGTAGTTAAAGCTCCTGTTGTAACTGTAGCTAAAATCTTAGTCATAACAACAACACGATCGTAGTTACAACTTTAGGTGCTATCATAGGTGTGCCGTTGCAAGTATAGCAATGTTTATACGTGTCCCTAACAACGCATTAATCATACTCCTTATTGTGTGACATACATAAATGAGATGCATTACAGAAGATCGGTCGATAATATTGCCTTAATGGGTAAACTCCACTTTGCAGCGAATGTATCAAAAAGCATGCGAGCGAGGGATGTGTTGCAAAAAGTAACCGCAATCGTGTGTTTGTTTTGAACCTATTTTATCATATCTTATTCTCTCCTATTTTGTCATATCAGTTCTCGATTTCACGAGTGGGATAATCGGTAGCCTAAATCCAGGTGTATTATGTTTCCAGTTATTAAAGTATGGTTTTATTATATGAAAACTCGACTTAAATAGTTTTTACGTAATACAGTGAACAACCGGACAGACAATGGTAAAAAGGTCTTGTTATATAAATCGCTGTTATATTACAGTAATATCATTATAGCACTCAACATTATAGAGGTTAAATTAACGTTAGGTAAATATACTGGTATAATTACGAGTATTTAATAAGAGTTGTTTGACTTTATTTATACAACGTCGGGAGGCATTGAAGTATATGGTCCACCAGATGTAAAGTGGTTACCGTAGCCTATTAACGCTGGTAAAACATTAGCTATCACTCGCGTGATACCACCTCTGCTGCTAACACAGCAACTCCTTGGGAGCTTACTGGTGACTTCACTCACACGCAGGAACACAAAACCCTCCAGGGAGTTGTTATTTGTTTTCTGTGAGGTGGAGATACTTCTCCAGACTGGCTGCTTTGATGCGCATTACCTCTCCAAAATTCCCAGACCAAGACAAACAAACATGTGTATGCACACAAATGTTTGTCCTGTGTGGGAATCGAACCCACGAGCGTTGATGTCATAATAACGTAACAGCGCGTTTCGCCACTGTGCCACCGAGCTCCTGTATACTATCACCATGTAGGTATGTGCGTATAAATAATAATAATATAATTATCGAGAACCGTAGTGTCACGCTCTACTGGGACCGATCTATTATCACAGACAGGACTATTGTCGCCAATAGGCCCGATATTGTGATAATAGATCGGGAGACACGCCGTGCAGTTCTCGTTGACGTTACCATTCCTCATGACGAAAACCTCGTGAAAGTTGAGACAGAGAAACTATCTAAGTACTTGGGCTTGGCTCACGAGGTTACCGCCATGTGGCATGAGGAATCAACGATAATTGTTCCAATAGTCGTGACAGTAAACGGGCTTATAGCGAAGAGCCTCGACCGATATCTTGAGAGGCTCTCGCTTGGCAGTTGGGTCAAGAACCAGATTCAGAAGGCGGTTCTTTTGGACACGGCCCGTATTGTGAGAAGGTTCCTCACTCTGGAGCCCTAACCACCGGTAGATTGGGTCTTCGCTTCGCTATCGGCAGGTGCCCTTTTTTATATTTTAAAATGTATTTATTTTTATATAAAATCTTTATATTTAAAAATGTATCTAAAGTGTATAAATAAAATATAATAATATCTTTATTTCATAAATGATCATAGAAACCTGCCAGCACTGAATTATTTTTGTGTAATTATTAATACATCATAATATTCTGTGCAAACTCACTAGCCTATTCGAGTATCCCTCCCTAGGGAGGCTTCAGGCTCCAGCTCCAGGCTGGGTCATTTTAAAAGATTTTATTACCTTGTCGTATTACGTATATTACATTTTATGGTTTTAATAAAAAAAAGGTGTTTCTGTACAATAAAATCTTTTTCTACTTGTCTACAAACCAGAACCACAGAAGTTTGGTTTTAGGCTTTAAGTACTTGCATTCGACGAGCCCGGTGGCGCAGCGGTGAAACGCGTTGTTACACTACTTTGACACCAACGCTCGTGGGTTCGATTCCCACACAGTACAAACATTTGTGTGCATGAACATGTCTGTTTGTCTTGGTCTGGGTATTTTCTATGTATGATAAGTATGTATTTACAAAAAAAAAAAATGTATTTACGTATGTTTATCAGTTGTCCAGTACCCATAACACAAGCTTCGCTTACTTTGGGGCTAGATGGCGCTGTGTAATTTGTCCGACAATATTTATTTATTTATTTTGAGCTACCCTATATTTTTATCTTTATGTACAGATGTTACAGCCTTCACAGTTTCATTATTCTTAACTAGTGTTATAATACGATTTATTGTTAGCGGTTGCTACCACGTGAAGTTGCGTATTAAATTTTTAAGCGCGATCCTTAAATATTATCAATATGAAAATAGCTTAAAAGTTGCCTTCGCTCCTGTATAGATAGTAAAGTCTAACTGAATCACTATTTCAAAATGTCCTGCATGCACAAAGTCGAGCGTGGGCGTATAAACTAGTAGGAAGTAGTTTATGAATACAATAAAAATGTAATAGACTATATGCGTTTTAATATCGTAGTTCTGCCCATTCGAAGATGATTGATAAAAAAAATCAACCACTTTGTTTATATTGTAAGAATTCTAAGATACACAATATTCGCAGCAGTACTTGAAGGTTTTAGCTATCAATTGTCGAGCTGTTTTACACAAAGCCGGCAACTTTCTTAGAAGCTATGTCCAGGAAAAAAGTTTTAATGTCGTGTAGAGCAGACTGTGTTGAGATGGCGTCGGACAAATTAACGCTGTAACCAGTTATTCGCAGACAGGTGATTATGGCTGAGGTCGCAGGCCGCGTAAACACGCCGGGCGCGAGTGTTGAGAGAGGCGGCGACTGGCGGCACGGACTTCGCAGACGCGGCCGCGTTCGCCGCTGAGTCACGCGCCCGCTGTCTGCCATTGTTTGGCGCTGTGGACGGCGGCCGCGGCGCGAACTAGGCCCGCGCCCTCGCGCCGACCTTGTCTCGACTCTCGACACGGATTTATTGATGCGTCACCACGAGATACGTCGCGCGCCGCCGCCGACTCGAAACTGTAACCGAGTTGCGTGCTCGTTCACTCACCGGAACCGATTCCACTAGTCCTATCATTAACTATCTATATTATGTCATGCACCCGGTTCTACCCGGGTATAATTGGATCTTTCAAAGTATGTGAACCGGTTTCATCGGTCCTATAATATAATAATGCCTCATTATTTGTTTGTTTCAAAGTCCGTACTTATTAGTAATCATTTTTTGGACTTTAATTCTTAGGTATTGGAAAACTGACATTAGTAGATACTAATATTTTTTAACGTAATACAAATTATAGAAACCGGTACAGTACACATCAAACTCGGCAGCTATCAATGCTGCTTCCTATAAAGTGTTATAATTACGTCATAATACTAGTTGCAAAAAGAACCATGTAGGTACATCTTGCGGGAAGCTACCTATATCGCCAGCGAAGTGAGAAAACGCAAAATAGTTTAGTAAAACCGATTTGTTGATTTTAATATTTCTGTGATATTATGATTGTAATAGATAATGAGAAACTTTAAATAAGTAAATAAATGTTGATTAAGTTAATTAAATACTTTTGTTAGTATATTTATTATATATATATATATATAATATATTTATTATATATTATATATATAGTTAGTATATTTCTCGTGATAATACCTTATCTTCACAAATTTTCAATGATTTATTTCAATCATAAAACAAATTTAAAATTGTATCAGCTGAAACCGGGTAACCGCTTCTAATAGCATCTGACCGGGTATCAAAAATCTGGAACCGGATCCAGTTCTGAATGCCCTAGTTACTATTTGTTTGGCTTACTATAATTACGAAAACATCTCAATACAGAATAGCGTTACGCTATTTAAATATTGTTATTGTTGTCCATTGTCAAACCATTAAAATTATTAGCGTATTAAAAAATCTTTTTAGGGTTCAGTACCGTAAAGGAACCATTATTGGATTATTCAGTTAGCCTTCTGTCAAGATCCTTCTTCCCAGGAACGCGTCGAGGTATCAATCTGAAATTAATAATAAATACTCAAGTCTGCAATCCCTCGATGCAGTGAAAGAATCAAACTTCTAAGTCAAAGTAATCAAAAGATACGGTCATCTACGTAGTTGTTAATGTTACATATTTTGACTCTCACGGTAATGAAACAGGCAACCTAAAAGATACTTCCCATTGACCTAGAATCATGAAACTTGGCAACAAGCAATGTCATAGTAGTAGTGGCACAAGTGAGGCTGCACACACAGTTACATCACAAAAAAAAAGAAAATTGCGATAACAAACTTGTTTACTGTTGTAAATTGCCCTCAGGCCAGTGTATTTTATTGTTAGAGTAATGTGCCGTGCTTTCATAGTTAATGAACTACAGTAAGATTATTTAATTATTTTGGCGAATGTTTAAATACGTACGGGACCCTCGGTGCGCGAGTCCGACTCGCACTTGACCGATTTTTTTATACAACGTCCAAGCACATAAGCATACACTTGATGTGAAGTGGCTACCGTAATCTATGAACGCTTGCATTATAGGAAGTATCGCTCACATTTTGCCACTCCTGATGTTAACACAGCAACTCCCTAGGAACTTACTAGTAATCCCATTCACTCACAGAAATATAGCAATTCTCCAGTTAGTTGTTATCTGGCCGCGTTGTTCTGTGAGGTGGAGGTACTTCCCCAAACAGATTGCTTTGAAGTTCTCTGCTTCTCTTAAAAACGCCCAGACCAAGGCAAACAGACATTTTCATGCTCACAAATTTGTCTTATGTGGAGTCGAACCCAACAACCTTGGTTCAAAGTAGCATCATTAAAGTCGCCATCGGTCTCGTCATCTGTCTATTTATTGGCAAACCTAATAAAAACGTGTAAATACAGTTTTTCATGTATCACTGTTGGCCCTGCATACATACAACATGACATGCTATGGTGGTGTTAAAACCCAGTCATCCATCAGTTAACTTTAATATCACGCGTACAGTGAAAGTACAATTTCACAGGGGAGAGCACTTCTCTGAAGCCTTACTCGAGCAAGGAGTTCTGACTCAAAGTTCGCTGACGCAGTGTATACTGCGTGACTCGTGATGATGATGATGTAGTTTTGACGAGCTCGGTGGCTCAGTCGTGAAAGACGCGACTTTGACACCAACGCTCATCGTCCCACACAAGACAAACATTTGAGTGCATGAACATGTCTGCTTGTCTTGGTCTGGATGTTTAAAGAGAGATAGGGCGCAGCAAAACAGCCCGTCTGGGGAAGTAACTCCACCTCACAGAAAACCGCAGCCAAATAACAACTCCCAGAGGGTTGCTGTGTTCCTGCGAGTGAATGAGGTCACCAGTAAGCTCTAAGGAATTGCTGTGTTAGCAGCAGAGGTGGCATCACGCGAACGATAATTTATATTGTTTATAGGCTACCATAACCGCTTTGCATAAGATTGGCTGTATACTTGTATGCCTTCCGCATTTCATAACAAACAGAAAAAATAATATAAAATTGATAAAACAGAAAATTCTATCTTAAACAAAACTAAAACAAAATCTGCTATGTTTTTGTAATACCGTTATGACTAATCATCAAAATGATCGAATTTATATGTAACTAAATCCTGATTTGTGGTAAAATATGCACCGTTAACAGAAAATAGTTACGATTATCCATTTACTTTGAGCTATTCCCGAGAAATCAGTGAACATACATTAAAACCCCAAAAAAGGGACTTCCTACTTTTTCGGAGTCGGCTACAATAATTCTACACACTGACTATTACATTAAGTATTACGTCTATCGCAATAAATTATACGTAATACACAAATGGAGCATCATTAAAAGTGGTTTACCATTAAATATGAATGTTCCCACTATTCTAATATTACGTGACGGCACGTGAATTGGATTGTAGTGCAGCGTTGTAATAATCAGACGTCTAGACGGACTGTCGCGTCGGCTTGAAGGCTCTTCAGGAAGGCCGCCGAAATGCTGCCAGTCTGCCTTTAACGTCCGCCCCTCCCGACGCCCCGCTCTGCCGCCAGTCGCCACGTCACACTCCGCCTGCCGTGCGTGACTGTGTATTACGCAACCTGTCTATACATGAAGGGCCGCTTAGACCGTCTTCGTAGCAATCGTTTGACCTATATTGATACCCCGCAGCAGAGGTGTGTTTTTGCTGACATTTAATGCGAGTCTTGGATGTCAGCGAAATGTACACGTATTGGGAAGAGATGTTGTTGTATCAACTAATAAATACCATTTGTTGATGATTTTAAATATTTATTATGTTTTAAATTTGCGTTTGGAACTAGACATCCGTTTTCACCTGCTGTGTACATACGTATGTATGACAGATTCCAATTTATGAATGGAACGATTTTGTCAATTGCTTTCTTTTATCGATTGGAAAACTATCGTAGCAGAATGCTTTTGCTTTATAGACCGATTTCTTACATATTTTAATTGTATTTGATAATTATTATATTAACAACCTAATAATTAAAGACTGTTTGTTTCTAAATAAATAAATAAAAATAAATAATTACCTATCTCTCCTATTCCCGCTGGTGTCTCGAGTTTCAACGAGACATACGGGTATATGGATATGAGGTTGATTTATTAATAAATGTTCAATACATAAATGTAGAGCAGTGATAGAGCTCAGTGGATAAAGAACCGACGCATTATTCAACGGTTCTGGTTCGAATTCTGGTATGGCCATGCACCACTAAATTCGTGATTTCGGATTTATGTACATATTCGTAATTATCACTTGCTCGGCGGTGAAGAAAAACATCGTGAGGAAACACGCATGCCCAAGAAATTATACTTCAAAAGATGTGTGACCTCACCTAGACATTCTGGTTTTCCTTACGGGTTGTGGAGGTCTGACGGCAGTCGCTCTGTGTAAAAATTTGAATCGTTGTCCTATTCTTAGCTTTTTTTTTTCATTTATTTTACTTATGATAGGTACATGTTTTCATAATACAGTATTATGCCAAACTGTAAAACAGTTTGTTGGCATGGTATGCGCTCTTAACATCGGTTTATAAATACCTACCTAGCATTTACACTTACAAAATGTTTTTGTGCTGGAGGCACCGTTGTAGAAACATATACCAGCAACACCGGCGCTGTCTCGCTAAAAAGAGACATTTTAACCAATAATAAAAAAAACAAATATAAACTATACTAACCTACCACGGCCAAATTAGTCGCGTTTTATCAGAGGGTGATATTACCCTAAGAAATCGGCAAGAGTACATGTGAAGAGCTATAAATGTTAAAGAAGCGTGCGAGGATCGCGTCACATGGCGCTCGGTACCCTCCGATGCGGACCTGGTCAATAATGGTTTAGATAACGCTAAGAAGAAGAAATGGCTTGTATAAATGTCAATAGGGTTATTAGTTATTCGTACAATTGTAATTTTCAGAATCTTACCTTTTACCCGAGCTTCGTTTGCTAATTGGTAGCTTGCATCATGAGCAGGCAAAACGACTTTAGCTGTAAAAAAGCTGATTGTCTAATTTAAGTGAACATTAATTTTTTCTTCACTGGATCCATGAGTACTTAGACCAGTGTTTATAGCGTGTTCGCCAAATCCCTAGGCTTAGATTGCGGACCCTGCCAATCCTAATGGATTAGGAAACGGAATAACGCGAAGTAGAAGAAGATCCATGAGGCTCAAGCCATGAGGATGTATGAGGTCCATAAGTGTCCATAAGTCTGTGTGGACCAAACATTCGCTATTATTCGGGAATTCGCTAGTAACATCTAAATAAGGAAGAAAATAAATACATTACGTATGTACTTATATGTGTCACTCGAACAGGAAATAGTATTGCTAAATCCATGTTAGATAGAACACAATTTTCTTATCAGCTTATCAGTAACCGTCACAATATGTCAGACATAGTTATCGAAAACATATTTGTGAAAATCATTAGACTACACTCTAATCTGAATGGCGTGGTGTGTAAGGTTGTTAGGTCGACCAGTTAACTTTGTAATCTAAGTAAATGAATTTCAATGACTTGCAAATGTCTGTCTATCCATCTATTGCGTTATGCTAAGCCCCTTCTTTGGTACGCAGAGTAAAGTAAAGTAAAAGTTCTAATGCAACTGCACATTTACGCCTGTCTATTACGTACAAGATCAGTGCTGTGCCTATGCACATATTCTATTATAATTTTTGCACTGCAGCGGTCTTAAAATGAAATTGCAATTATCATGTTTCCGTATTCCAAGCTAGTGTTTTAAACTATAACTTTTAAACATATGTCTGTGAAGGTAAAGAGGAAGCTTCTTTCTCATATGTTTCCATAAACATCTCCCACAAAATAACAAACATAAATAAATCAATTGCCGTTCATTAGTCTAGCAAAAACTTGAACACGGTTTGGCAGATTAGAATCAAGAATCAATTTTACACCAGCCAGTTTTTAGGGTTCCGTACCCAAAGGGTAAAACGGAACCCTATTACTGAGGCTCCGCTGTCCGTCCGTCCGTCCGTCTGTCACCAGGCTGTATGGCATGAACCGTGATAGTTAGACAGTTGAAATTTTCACAGATGATGTATTTCTGTTGCCGCTATAACAACAAATACTAAAAAATCGGCCAAGTGCGAGTCGGACTCGCGCACGAAGGGTTCCGTACCATTATCTATTAAAACGGCAAAAAAATCACCTTTGTTGTATGGGAGCCACCTTAAATATTTATTTTATTCTATTTTTTAGTATTTGTTGTTATAGCGGCAACAGAAATACATCATCTGTGAAAATTTCAACTGTCTAACTATCACGGTTCATGAGATATAGCCTGGTGACAGACGGACGGACGGACGGACAGCGGAGCCTCAGTAATAGTGTTCCGTTTTACCCTTCGGGTACGGAACCCTAAAAATCACGTCATTCTATCACTTCCCACAATGCTTCCGTACCAACTATATCTAATTGTTGCATCATAATGAAACTTATCGAATGTGTTTCTGATAATATGGAACCGGGCGTAGATTTAGTCACACGTTGGAGGTCGGAGGTGACTAGAGGGGTTTGCAGTTGGGTAAATATCGGTCAAAACTCGTTATCATCATCGGTTCAGCTGAAGGACGTCTAATGCTGAATATGACCCGGAATTATATTACCCTACTCTATTGATCTTTTTATATATATGCCATTACGGAGGCAACAAGGGTACGGGCTGCCTGGCAGTAAGCAGTTACTGTAGCTTATGGTTAGGGTACGGGCTGCCTGGCAGTAGGCAGTTACTGTAGCTTGTGGACACTGCATTACACCAGGGGTGTTGCTCAAGCGTTGCCGATCTTGAATCGATTTTATAGTCTTAAATATGTTAGCGAAGACTGAGCAGTAATAGCCTAATTAACCAACTGGTCTGTGGTTCAAATCCTGGTGTGAACCTGCCATTATGTTCGTATTTTCGGAGTTATTATCACTTGCTCGGCGGTGAAGGAAAGCGCGTCGTGAGGAAACCCGTGCGTCCAAGAAATTACATTTGGAAAGACGCGTGACCTAATATATGAAGAGGTTTTTCCCTTTAGGTTGCGCATATTTGACGGCAGTCGCTCCGTGTCGATATCAGTATCGTTGCCAAGTATTTAGCTTTAGGTAGCGAACCCCGCCGATCCCAATAGATTGAGAAACTGGGATGATGATAGGAAGAAGGTGTTGGCATAACGCAGGCCAGTATGATCTCAGTCAGGTACTTTTAAAAGGTTGTATTCTAGTCTCAGTAGCATCATCTCTGGAATCACAGGCAACCTCGCCTGCACGTGGGTAAAACCTGCCAACTGGGAAACGACGCTCTGGCAAAAATCTTTTGGGTAGGGTACAACAATTCTTTAAATGCAGTGTACCTGGTAAAATGCTTACACCTTCCATCTGAAAATAATAGTTCTAATAAATTGGGTCCCCAGGATCCCCAGGGTCCCCAGTTGATGAATTTCAGTATTACAAGCAAGGCGGCTTAACTTTAAAAAACTTCAAAGAAATCAAAGATTTGTTAAAAAGCATTATATTTAAACAGGCCTTTGCAGATAAACAATTAGTCGCGGTTAGTACTTTGAAATGACTGGTTACATTTGTGTAGCGGGCAGCTTACTGGTACAAATTTGACGAGCTCGGTGGTTCGGTGGTTGTTATATTTTTGGAAGCACTTGATATAATTGTGATATGCACATGGTATGTAGTATACGATAAAAAATTGCATAAAACTTATTATAGGTAGGCAACCATCATATTATTATGTGAGTGTACTCTTTTTTTATACAACGCGGTGTAAAGTGGTTACCGTAGTCTGTTAACGCTTGTAAAATATTAAGTATCACTCGCGCGATACCGCGATAGAGCTTACTGGTGACCTCACTCGCACGCAGGAACACAACAACCCTCTAGAGAGTTGTTATTTAGCTGTGGTAAATTAATTGTAATCCTAAATCGTAGTTGTATGTTCGCTCGTATCCATAGCTAATATCGTAGCTGTACTTGCCCAGACGGGCTGCTTTGATACGCCCTACCTCTATTCAAACATCCAGACCAAGACAATCAGACATGTTCATGCGCACAAATGTTAGTCTTGTATGGGAATCGAACCCACGAGTGTTGGTGTCAAAGACACTTCATTTACGACTGAGCTCCCGGGCTCGTTAAATGAATGAAACTACTATGACACAGGTCACAACTGAATTGCATCACTTCGACGAAACAATAATATGTATGTTAGATACGTTTTTATGTTCGTAGCGATAAAAGAGTTGAAATGGAGTTTACGTCGTGCATGTTGTACTTCTTAGAGTTCCAAATCTAAATTAGAAATACCTTTAGTATACATAGGCAAGTTATACAGCGCGCGAATCCATCCAGACGATTGTGCCGATCATAAGGAAAATTTTCAATGATATAGAGAACTTCTAGGTTATCTATGTACTATTTCTAGGCACTATTTCCATGGGAAATTTAGCCAGTGCTTGCGTCAGAGATTTCTTAAGAGACACAATGTCGGCGTAACAACTGACCATAATTTATAGTCTAATAAATGAATTGTAGTAGTAGGGGGGGGTTCAGATCTGGGCTAGTTCCGAGCCAGGCTTGGATAGTTCGTGGTTTGTGAACACGTGCAGAGTCCTGCTAAAAAGTCCATGGTACATTATTAAAAAGCATATTGCTGTGAGGTTTCACAACACAATCCAAGACAGTCTCTTGATACATTTTCGTCTTCACTCCTTTTTCGCAAAAATGAAGCTCCTTGATAAGACACTCCCCACCAAACCATTACAGACGCAGGATGATGACCACGTTGTACCTTTCTGACCAATTGGGCGGCTTCTTTAGAACTGTGTGCGTACACATTGTCATTTTCCTTGTTGTAGTGCTCTTCAATTTTGAAATTTTTTTCATCAGTATAGAGAATATTTCTGTGCATTTCACCTGCATGTCGGGACAGAAGGCGTTTTGATCGATCCACTCTCTTGAACTGTAGGGATTGATTTAGGGCATGTCCTGGATATCGACAATAAGCGCCCAGCTTAACGTCTTATTTTATTATACACGACAGAATTAGGACTGCGTCGTGTATAATAATTCTTAACTTTTATTTCTCGCGGTATTTTTTTTTTGTTTCCTAATGGTGTTTCAGCGAATTCCGGCTTTAACAGCATTAACAGCCTTTGTAGTTCTAATAGCACGTGGTCGCCCTGATCTTTTATGGTCTTCAACAGAGGAAGTGTTGTTATATCTGTCGATAGTACGATATACGAACAATACCACGGTACGGATACGGTAAATCGAACGACGGAAAATCGAAAAAAGTTTTTAACGTAATAAACACATTCCAAATTCAAAATAATTAGAGAGTTGAAACTTTTCTTTTAAAGTTTCTATGTAACTGTATTTATGGCCGTACGTACCAGGATTCGAACATGGGACTAGTTGGTCTATGCGCCGGTTCTTATCCACTAGGCTTTCAGTGCTCATAGTCATAGTGCATCATGTTGAAAAGTTATTGGGCTGAAAGTTATAGATTTCTGCCTCCAATTCATAAACTTTTATTAATTTCACATTTGCATAAAATAGTCCATTTCTTTTACATGAATTTTGTGTCAAAGTTTCTCCGTGATCCGTCCGTAATGCGTTATCTAAAAGTAGGCACATAAAGCGTAGCATGATCAAGTTATATAATATGGAACATATTTTTATATTTATGAATGCAGCAGCGGCACTGTCGATAACGATACATAAGCCAAAACAGTAATTTAAATTAAGACGTCTGTCGGTCTGCTTTTTTTTATAAAACGTCGGGGGGCATACAAGCATACGGCCCGCCGGATGTAAAGCAGTTATCGTAGCCTATAACGCTTGTAATATAATAATAAGTATCACTCGCGATGCCTCGTCTGTTGATTACACAGCAATTCCTTAGGAGCTTACCCTGGTGACCTCACTGACATGCAAGAACACAACAACCCTCTAGAGACTTGTTATTTGGCTGCGGTTTTCTGTGAGGTGGAGGTACTTCCCCAGACGGGAAAATGTGTTTTGATGTGATGTGATGATTTGATGTGCCCTACCTCTCTTAAATTATCAGACCAAGACAAACAGACACGTTCATGCACACAAATGTTTGTCTTGTGTGGGAATCGAACCCACGAGCGTTGGTGTCAACGTCGCGTCATTTACGACTGAGCCACCGGGCTCGTCAAATGAATGAAACTCTACTATGACACAGGTCACAACGGAATTGCATCACTTCGACGAAATAAAAATATGTAGGTTAGATACGTTTTTATGTTCGAAGCGATAAATTCACGACTGAGCCACTGAGCTCGTTCTTGTTGCACACATCATCTAACCGGCTTTTATGTCTGACATTACACACGGAAGTAACTAAAATCCCTTAATTAAAAAAATTATGGCAATTTCATGTCTCTAGAACATTTAGGATTGCTAAACCTTGAAATATCAAACTCTACGCGGCCGAAGACTACGGGGCTTCACGGACGGACTAGTTCACATTACTGTTTAACAAATTCTAAAACGATAATTGTTATGTAATGCAAAGACATACACACCCAAGTTGGTGTAATACGGCCTGTGGACGCGGCTCGTTTAGCAATATTGTGATTGCCAACAGATAATCGAGGTTGACGTCACATTATTTTTCATAGGATATCTTAACAATCTTAAATTTTACGACTTTCAGCTCATATGATAAAAAATTACTACTTCAGCCGATGTTATCAACTTTATCCTTTCTATGTCATCTTTTTAACGATTACCGAGCATGTTGAACACGTGGTGTAGTACTTATTATGCATCAATTATAATTAAGTAAACCAGAAACATAAGTTTTGCTCTTATCAAGGACCAGTGTCAAATAAATATACAACCACACCAAGACACAAAGCTATGCGTTTTCCGACTAGTAAATCCGGTTTTCTGTACTCTTCTATACAATGCCAGAGGTTTTTGCAGCATCGAGGTATTTTTTTTCGAGATCTCAAGCGATGTTCCATTCCGGAGTTGCCTTGTGGTGGTCAAATTTACATTTAAGAAAATTGGTGTGCTCAATAGAGCGATGCTCAATTTCAATACCACATGGAGTGTTGTTCTCTTTGGACAGGAGTACCTGAATACCTTGGGCCTTCAGAGATGAGCTGTGACAATTGTGAACCATCCCAAACTTACAACAGATTGACTCCTTAACGCTACTGAGTGTAAGGACACACTTTCTAACTCTTCGACCTCGTTCTACCCACTGTAATAGATTGTTAAATTTTATTTTTTATATATTAGTTCAGCATAGTGGCTCCTCTTTGCCTGATGGTAAGCGATAGAGAAGCCCAAATCGCAACTGCAACTGACAAAATACTACACCGTATCCTGTTAGTTGATGCTACCATGCTGATCTGCAAGATGCTTCTTCACGCTTCGTTTGAAGGATCCCACATTTTAGGAAGGAGAGAGCACATGTGCAGGCAAGGCGTTCCACTTTTTAATGGTACGACAAAGATAGGAGCTGCCGAACTTTTTGGTACGCGAAGAGATATTCTCAACAGTGGAACGATGACATCGCAAGCCCGCACGTGTGGTTCTTTGACGGAAGGGAGAGGGTGGGATAAGGGAAAACAGTTATTCAGAGTACTCACCATGGTAAAGGCGGTAAAATACACTAAGAGAACCTATGCCCCTGCAGAGTTGAAGAGGTGACCTCTTCGTCGTCAATTATGCGGATAGCCCGTCGCTGCAACCTATTGTGAGCCTCAAGAAGATATTGTACGGAGCCGTCCCAGAGATGCGAGCAATACTTCACGCAGGCCCGAACTTGTGTCTTATAAAGCAGACAAAGCTGGTCCGCCGTGAAGAATCGGCCCACCCTGTTCAGGACTCCAAGTTTTCTTCAAGCTATTGAGGTGAGGCTCTCAATGTAATAACGCTGGTTAAGGTCGCAATGAATGCCCATACCTGGCATATTCAGGCTTCACGCTTCCCTCAGTATGCGAGATATCGCATACTGAGGGAAGCGCCCTGAAGATAAGGGGGACGTTTTTGTTGTAAACGCGCAAATCTGAGTTTTCTCAGCATTAAACTCAACCAGGTTATTGGAACCCCATTTACTAATGCGATCCAAAACCCGATTCAGTTCAACGACAAGACTCTCACGCCTCTCATCGATTTCTGTCCGACCAGCACCAGGCCGACCGAAAGATCGCCCATTGACCGTACTATGACATGCTGCCACTTGGTAACATTCAATGCTATGCAGAAGAAAGAGGGTGGGCGATAGAACGGAGCCCTGTGGAACACCGGCATTCACTGACATGAAGCGCATCCATCAAGCAAGGACGCGGATTTTACGCTCATGCAGGAAGCCAGCAATCCAATTACAATGCTGTAGAGGCGGACCGTATGCCGGAAGTATGGAGAGAAGTGCTTTGTGCCAGACTCGATCAAACGTCTTAGCGATATCTGGGCTGCCTGCCATGGATTCGCCATATTTATCGATTGCCTCCCCCCAGAGGTGCGTCACATACGCTAGCATATCACCCGTTGATCGTTTCCGTCTAAAACCATACTGACGATCATTGATTATGGAGTGATCTTCTAGGTAATGGATCAATTGATTGTTATGGATCCGTTTCAAGACTTTGCACAACACTGAAGTTACGGCAATGGGGCGGTAATTTGATCGTTCAGAACGGTCTCCCTTTTTGGGGACCGGCTGCACATTGGCCACTATCCAAGCATCCGGAACACAACCGTTCGAGTACGAGAGGCGGAAGAGGCGCGTCAACACCGGAGACAACTCCGCTGCACATTTTTTTAAAACAATCGCTGGGACACCGTCAGGACCACTGGTTTTTCGGACATCGAGTGACTGTAGTTCAAAACGCACATCGCGCTGCCTGATGTGGATATCAGGCATAACGGATCCACTGGAGGGTATTGTTGGTGGTTGCATGCTACAGTTATCGATCCGGGAGTTAGCCGCAAAGAGGCTGGCCATAAGATCGGCTTTCTCCTGTGCTGGCATGTATGCTCTCTTGCAGACCTTGGTAGCAGTATTGTAGGCTAATTTCAGCGAGTTAGTATTCGGATCTTTAAGGGCGCGATCCCTGATCCAAGCGCGATACGCCGCCTGTTTGTTACGAACAGCTTCAGCGCATTCGCGATTAAACCAAGGGCGTCTCCGGTTTTTCATGACGACATCGGAGTGAGGAATGTAGTATTCCATGCCAACACCGATCTCTTCAACAAGTGCCGATTAGAGTTAGATTCTTCTCACTGAAACACCGCTGCCCCCATGGGATGGAAGCAAAGTAGTCGCTCATACCGTCCCAATCTGCTGACGAGTAGTGCCAGACACGACGCCTAACCTCTGTGGGTTGTGGTGGTGGCTCTTGACACTGTGCTGGGTACTAGGCAGTGGTCAGATGTGCCCAGGGGCGTCCCGACCTCAACCCGGTAGCGAGCAGGGTGGGTGGTTAGCAGTAGATCTAGCAGAGTGGGCTCTTGACCAGCAACATCTGGTATTCTGGTGGGTTGGTGTACCAGTTGCGTCAGGCTGTATGTGTGCGAAAGAGCGAACGGGTAGACGGTCCTTCCTACATGGTTAGTTGTGGAGGATCCCAACCAGGAGTCGTGGTGAGAGTTAAAGTCCCCCAAACATACTATCTCTGCAGTAGGGTACCGCTCCTGCGCTTCATCTGCCGCCCGACTCATGTACTGAGAGCCGAGTTGTCTCCGTGTCCCTAGTATGGAGTTGGTATAGCCACATGTAAATACGGCTCTGAAGGCCCAGGTTTACATGCACCCAGAGGACAGGAAAGGAGGAATCTTCTAGGCAACGCAGACGGCGACAACATACTTCCAAGTGGACAAACAAACAAACCCTGGCTTTCGCAAGGAAATTGTCCTCAAGTACGTAACCGAGGTACTGGAGGTAGGACGTATCCGCTGGACGCTGAATCTGTGTCTGCATCAGGAAGAGCATGGCGGGCCATGCCGTCTCAAGGTGTTGGTGGACGGCATTAAGTTTAGAGTGGAGTCCGCGGATGTTAGCGAACTCAACCTTGAACAGGGTGGTGGGGGAGTGCACCGCTGTTAGACGAAGAAGTGTAAAGAACGGAAGAGTGAAGCGGGAGAGAATTGCCACGATATTGGGGAAGAAACGCGGTGGACTTTTTCTCCATTAGTTTGTCGACAAAGTAGCTATACTGATCCGTCGGACGGAAGGGCCCCACCCCCCTCTCAAGGTGGTTGGTCTTGATTGGGCCCCTGTACCATACCGCGGGCGGCCAGCGGAACAACCGTTTCAACGGGTCTCCCTGGCCGACGGGTCAGCTCAGTCTTTCTGACAATGGATAAACAATTCACCACTGCTCCCGCAATATCGCGTCAACAATCCCCCGAGCACTGGTTATATACCAGCTGATCCCGAAACGCGATGTACTCATAGGTATGCCACTTCACGGGTGTTTCGCCGTGTGTACGGTGGTAGCCAACCAGGCGGGTATTTACCCTACCACCGGCTGAGATGCTGGAACGTCAGGAAATCCCTTAGTCGCCTCTTACGACACCCAGGGGAAGAGAGGGGGTGGTGATTTTTAGTATTCTTTCTCCGTCACCGCACGGATACTAACTTCACGCCAAATCACTTGCGGGGTAGGCAGAGAGAACCGAGTGCCACGTGATTCGATCCTTACATACCTCACTCGCTTTTTTAACATTCATTGCTCTTCTCATGCACGCTCGCCAATTTCTAGGGCTCCTGATATCACCTTCTGATAGAAAACGATCAATTTAGTAGTATATAAATAATAATACAAGTCAAATAATACACTCTACACAAAAGAGTGTTTATACGAATTCTTTGATATCATGCATACAGCCTCCGTCTAAAATCACACCCAGGTTTTCTTTTGCAAAGTTTCTATAGCAGTATGTTGTTGTTTAAAAAAATTTTACAGGGTCGCACGAATTATAGCAAATAATATAGGTTATTTCGGTCATAACATCTTTTATTTAGTTCGCAAAACATATACTGTGCTTTATATGTAATAGACTTGAGCTTGCCATGTACCGTGACCACTTAAGATTTGATAGTTGACACAATGATTATGTGTGCATTATGATATTTTTTTATATTAATATTTTTCCAGACAATAACATACGTATAAAAATATATAGATACACGTTAGCCGATAAGGGTCAAGACACATTGATTGATGGTTGTTGCCTCATGATCGCAGTCGTCGGCCGTCGATGCCTACCGACGACCGATCACGTTCCACCGCCGTCTGCTGCCGAAACGTTCGTCACATCATGGATGTAAAAAAATGCGTACGGTACGGCATTCCATACTTTGTGTCCTTTTTGTATGGATAAATCGTCGAACGGCGACGATCAATGTATCTTGACCTTTACTCCACACTATCTTGTAACCATCAAAACATCATGACCGACGACGACGTGAGCACTACCATTAAAGATACTGGCCGCGTGCAGACCACGCGTGTTCTATGTACTTTGACGATGATACGAAATGAAACTACCACAAGCAAAATAATGATTACGTTTTCCTTATTTGAATGACATACCTACGTTACATGTATTATATTAAGGCAACTGGAGAAGCCAGTTTAATTTATATTTAAGTTTATTTTACAATCAAATTGTTTTCGCTTTTCTTTAAAGTATTATTGTAAATGGAAAATGAAGGGGAATGTATTAAATGCATTGGGTCCAACACAAGTATATGCCTTACCCGATGTGAAGCGGTTACCGTAACCTACAGACGCTTGGACACGAGAAGTATGGCTTGGACGCGTGGAGGACAGATTCCATGTACCTTCACCGGGCCGTACGCTCTAACGTGTCTTGGTCAACGCGGACGGGTGTAGGATCTTAATCAGTCTTCGCCACACTCAGGCTGCCATTCTCAAGCGCCTCTTTCGAACCACGAGCAATCACGGAAGCTGCTTATGTGCATATTTGATACTGTCTGACACTACGTCCAATATTACGCTGAACGGAAACGGATTAAGGATGGATTCCTATTGGTTGATATTTGGGAAGGGTTGTGTATCACCAACAGCAGTATTAACTATGGAATCCGAGATAAAATACGTGTCTCAGCAAATATCAATATAGGCTTCGGGTATCCTTTTGGAGCTTAGTGTCCGCCAGATCATCGCACGAGGAACACAGTCGATGGTCTTCTCCTTGTCTAAAAACAGAAGATGCACAGTGTTCTTGATCCTGAATTTCTCCTTGACAACCTTTAGGATAGAAATAAACGGAGTCCATGGTCCCATGATCCCGCCGGATCCGGGAGTCATCTATCGCTTCGAATAGGTTCATACTGTGAGACATTAAATACCTTTACATCGCGGTATTCGCCCAATGCCTGCACCGATCCCCTTCGTTTGAAAACTGGAGTGATTATACTCAATCTCCATTTGTTCTGGTGAAGAGTGTGCAATGACATAGTTCGGTCAAGATGCTCACACCACGAAGCCCCATCGCCTTCCAGGTTTCTATGGGGAGTCCATCGGCTCCGACAGATTCTTCATGCAACGAAGAGCCCTTGACGAAGTGGCGCCCACTGCCCAATAGCCCTTGTCCACCGGGAAAGGTCCCAGTGCGCCACTTTACGGCGGCGCCCTAATCGTGGAACTAATTGATTATGTTATATTTTATTCTTTGAAAAGTAGATTTAAATATATAAGTTTCAAAATCCTGTGTTTTGACACCCTACTAGATAGGCTTGGAACATTTTTTTGAAGTTATACTTCTAATGCGACTTGCAAAAAGGTTGCGTTAAACGTTTAACGCTACCATGGAGGGGGAATAGAAAGAGACAGAGCGAGAGTGAATGCGTGGCATTCGAATACAAAAGTACAGGTTGAAGCTGCTAAATGTTTCACGATATTACCGGTAGGTGGCGCTATAGTTAAACATGTTCAATAGGTTAAAACTGCTAAATGTTTCACGGTATTACCGGTCATCTACCGGTAATACCGTGCTATAGTTAAAAATGTATAACATTTGTATTTTACATTTGACTTGTATGTAATACATTCCATAAACATCGCCGCTACTACTTGATAGACGTTTTTTAATTTAAGTTATTAATGTTAAATATTTATTGAATAATGCCAGAGAACTATAACTTCTCACGCGCGTACATAAGTACACGCACCCATTTTTTATTTCATTTGGCACAATTTTGAATACTGCTATATTTTTTTTATTATGACGTCACATAGCCTCTGTTACCTTGGATGACGTAATGATTCTAATGATACGTTTAGTAGTTATGATGGAATAAAGAAATTGACAAACATACATACGCTGAGAACATTAATCGTGTAACAAGTTAGGAACCAATTTTATATTTCTGGATGCCGGCCGCTACATGTACTCACGAATTGCCTGGTTATGGAAACACACAACTTATATTTTGAATGCCTGTGAGGGCGCAATGAGAAGCGGTTATCGTCGCTTCCTTTTACAATTGCACTGCTTGGCATCGACAAGAAAATTAACCGCATACATTGGAATCACAATGGTCTCATACTGTGTGGTTCCGTAGAGATTTACGACGACACTGCCTGCTGGATGACAACTGACTCCTGAAACTGTGCGAAGGGGTTTTTACCGAGTCTGAAAGTAGTGTGACTGGTGCTATAGATATTGCAAACGTCCATTGGCCATTGGGAATGGGGACAGAGACAGCTTTCGACGCCGACTCTGTTCCCATTAATAATTTATGTTAAATTTACAAAAAAAATATGTTAAATAAAATTAATGGCGCTTAATTCGAGGCGCCTTTCTGTACTTACTTTGTGACTACCTACATAATAGAACCCAACGAGTTAAACTCAATGATAACACTAATAGGTTCTGATAAAATTACTTCTAATTACGGTGTCCCACAGAGAACAGTGTCCAACATTGTTTTTAATCTATATCAATGATTTAACTGAGTTAAATTTGGCAAATGGAAAAGTAATCTCGTACGCTGATGACACAGCCTTGCTTTTTCATGGTAATAACTGACCTGAAGGGTATATAATAGCTGAGACAGGCTTACGCAAAGTTATTATATGGCTAAACCGGAACTTACTTTCTTTAAACACTTTAAAAAAAATTGTCTTCTCAATCCGAGACTCGCTACAACCTGACCATAATCTTAACGTAACTGCGCACTACTGCAGCGATATTATTAATGAAAGCTGTGACTACTTGACTTTGAATAGAGTGAACACTACAAGATATCTTGGCTATAAGATACTCGTATCTAACAAAATCTGTGTGTGACAACGACAACCATTTTTTTTATTATTGGCAGAGCTGCGATAGCCAGCGGAGCCACATTACCCTCAAAATTGTCGTTTGGGGTAGACTGATGTCATCCAGCTAGCGTTTAGACGGTAATAGTGAGAAACTCCAAAATCGACACACTAATAGCTAACATATTGTAGTTTTGTATCCTTTAATTTGAAATTTAAATGTTCGTTGGTGAGGAATAACGGTCCAAAATCGTTCCAATTAGAAAAAAAAACATATGGGAAAACGTATGGCCGGCCACTCTGCAGTGCAGAGTCTGCACTGCACTCCCATCAACAGAAAAAGTAACAGCACTCGTCGCTAGACGTCGTACAGGGTTCCATATATTTTTAAAAAATTAAAAATAAAATATTTAAATATTTTTTAAATTTAAAAAATATCAGCTCTGCCTACACAGCTTGCTGTTATTTACTAGTTTATTTTGATTCACGGGTATTATCCCGGTCATTTGATAGGCGTGCGCGGGGATAAGGCTCCAACGCGTAGAGGCCCCTTTGAGAAGCTTGATGTAATGTTGTATAGCCGCCGTGACCTTGTCCAGGGGATATCAATGTGACAATATACCCATGAACCAGGTCACGGCAGGTATTGGGACTATTGCAAATGTGTTGGAAATTATTGGGCTATTTTATTGGCTAAGGTAACTGCTTAATACTCGTATCAATAAGACGTATGCTTTAATAGTAGGCGTAAAAATATTTTAAATTTGCTTATTTATTTCTTTGATCCTTACCTACCAACAAATTACATGTGAAGCAAGTAGTCGGATCGAGAGTGATCGCTGAAAAACGTAAAAATATACATTATTCTTCTTCTCAGCGTTATCCCGTTTCCTAATCCATTAACTAACCCTAAGGATTTGGCGAAGATACAGATATTTACATGGAGCGACTGCCGTCAGACCTCAACAGCTCCACAACCAGAGGGAAAACCAGATCTTTCTTAGGTTAGGTCAAACGTCATTCGAAATATAATTTCTTGGACGTACGGATTTCCTCACGATGATCCGAAAAAATCTGAAAACACAAATTTTGTGGTACATGCCAGGATTCGAACGGGGGACCTGTTGCCAATCCCAAAAAATCCCAATGGATAACGCCTGTTAAGATAACATATTTTTACACATGTAAAAATATACATTATCTACTATTATACTTAATCTCAACTAAACTAATTTCAACAAGATGGCTGCACTTTAGTGTAGAGCGACACCTTTAATACTAAAAGAGATACACAACAGAAATTGAAAATCATGCCATGAAGTCCTGAATAGAGATGGGGAAAAAGAACCGACAAAAATAACTGAGAATAGAAGAGGAATATGAGGTTACTTTACGTAGTTTTTATAATGTGTTTGTTATAATACCATTGTTTTTAGCATTAAAGTCGAACATATTACATTTTTATAAGTTCCACAAACATACCAGTTGTATAAAATAGATTACGTTATCATAAAACCTCTTTGGTATCACCGGACTTATTACTATTTGTCGAGTTTCATTATCCTATGTCAACTTTAAGTACCTACTTACCACGGAAGTTTTGTTTTTCGATTTCTCGAAAAAGAGATAGACAGACTGTCGGATATTTTCCTTTACATACGTTACAGGTTAAACAATTGTGAAAAACTTACAGACGAATTGAAATCTTAGTTCCATGTTTTATCTCCATTTGAAAATTGACCGTATACTGCTAGTTCCTTTTCGAATCCTGGCATGTACCACTAAATTCGTGTTTTTTGATTTATGTACTTATCACTAGGTCGGCGGTGAAAGAAAGCATCGTGAGGAAACCCATAAGTCCAAGAAATTATATTTAGACGTGTGACCCAAAAGAGAGAGTCTCTTTTTAAGATAGGTAGGGCGCATCAAAGCAGCCCGTCTGGGGAAGTACCTCCACCTCACAGAAAACCGCAGCCAAATAACAACTCCCCAGAGGGTTGTTGTGTTCCTGTATGTGAGTGAGGTCACCAGTAAGCTCCCAAGGAGTTGCTTTGAAAGCAGCAGAAGAGGCATCACGCGAGTGATACTTATCTATATTACTACTTATTATCTTACTTATATCGCAAGCGTTAATAGGCTACGGTACCCACTTTACATCAGGTGGGCCGTATGCTTGTAGGTATGCCTCGCGACGTAGTATAAAAAAAAGAAATAAAAAAAGGTCTGGTTTTCCCTCTGGGTTGTGAAAATCTGACAGTAGTCGCTGCTAGTAAACATCAGGCTCTTCGCAACATCCTTAGGCTTTGGAAGCGGACTCGGCCAAAATTAATGGATTAGGAAACGGGATAACTCTAAAACGCAGAAGAAGTACTTGTTCCTTTCGTATAAAGTCTAAAATATTTATCGTGTTATAAACATTCGATTAATATTTTTAGACAGTTTTCTTAGAAAATATGAATAAATATAGCAACTCAACACATCATCATCATATCAGACGAAAGACATCCACTGCTGAACATAGGCCCTTAGATTTCCACAGCAATCGGTCCTGTGCTGCTTGCATCTACCACCAAAAGATCTTCAAAGGATCGTCGGTCCATCTTGTGGGGGATCATCCTACGCTGCGTTTTCTGGTTCGTGGTCGCCATCTGAGAACTTTTCTGACCCAGAGAAACTCCGTGCATGGCTCCCTTTATCGCACGCTGTGCAACGTTGAGCTTTGGTATGAGATGAGACCCATAGCATGTTTACTTGCCGTGTGGTGCCGGCGGAGAATTGCGCCTCCCCTTCTCGTCCCGTGGGTGCGCGTCTGAGGGAAACACATTGCCGGATGACGGGCAGCAGCGTCACCTCGTGCACTGTCTTATACTGCGATCACTAACCCGTCTGCCAAGCGTGGTGATTTTGGCAAAAAAGTCCTAAAAAACTCAACACACGTACTAATAATATTTTTATTACTCACAGACTAACGGATGGAGACACATTTCATTTTTCGAAGGCAAATTTATATTACAATAAATATTATTTCACATTTATTAAATATATTAAGTCATATTTCCGAAAAAAACAAACACTACATTAATAGTTGATTTCTTATGAAATTACGTAGGTAGTGTATGATAACGTTTGTAATTCAAATCTAAAGGTAGCAATTCAATCGCTAATGCACATACGCGAGCGTGCAATGAAAATTATAATGCAATAAATATACAATAGCCTTAAAATATTCTCAAAATGTTACATTTTTTTCAGTAGAGCAGCACTACGGGAAGATTAATTTAGCTGTCGAGTGAGATAAGTAGGCGCCTGTAATACTTAAGATAAGATTAATATTTATATCTATCAATTGTATATCTGATAATAATGCGTTTGTCTACCATTGATTGGAATTTGACCGATCAAATCAAAGGGGGCGTCTGAAAACGTATCTTTTTCTTTGTAATTGCGGGCGACAAAGGAGAGTGATAGTCGCCTGATCGTAGACCTGATCAACAACACCACAAGGTCAACTATCCGTTGCTAAACTTTCAAAAGAAATTATATCACAACATATCATATCAAGAAACCTGACGAGCTCGGTTGGGCAGTGGTTAATAACGCGGCTTTGACACCGACGTTCGTGAGTTCGATTCCCACACAGGACAACATTTGTGTTGCAAGAACATCTGTGAACAGTCTGTTTTTTTTTGGTCGGGGTGTTTTAAGAGAGGTAGGGCATCAAATCAGCCTATCAAAGGAAGTACTTCTGTTGCTGTGTTCTTGCGCGTGAGTGAGGTCACTAGTAAGCTCCTATGGAGTCGCTGTATTAGCAGCAGAGGTGGCATCACGCGAGTGATTCTTAATTATTACGAGTATTACAAGCGTTCGTAGGCTACGGTAACCGCTTTACATTAAGTGGACCGTATGCTTATATATCTTCCGACGATGTATAGTAAAAAAAGAGGGAACCTTGTGCTCTCATAAGTGAGACAAGTACTAGGAAACCGGTCGCTGTTCAAATCATCTGAGTAAGCGATACTGTACGTTGGGCCCTACATCAGAAGAAAAAATAAATAATATGTTACCAGTGTGGTTAAATGAGGCAATTACTTTTCACAACTAAGTAATATTTACGTATAAAAACAATGTATCATAAGATTGCCACAACACAACCACAAAACCTCAACTTCTTGGTATCAGCGTGGGTACAAGATAAAGATATTTTTTCCACAGAAATGGGGTTTCAATGTCATGACCAATATTCTATTACCTATTGAATAAGACTATCTTGAATTGATATTAAGTTGTTAATGGCCATAAAAAAGCACGAAAAATATTTTGAGGGGATCTAGTATTTAAAAAAATATCTGCTATATTATTTCATCCACAATATTAATTTTTCATCTAACAGATTTCAGAAAGGGGATGTTAAGTCTAAAGCATTATACTTTGCGTTTTCCAAATATTAACATCACACTTGTTACTTAAAAGCTTACTAGAATATTTTCTGAATTTTATTGTTTGGTATTCGCAGTTCACTCTGCTGTCAACAGATGGTGCTGTTAAAAACTATGAATTAAGTAACGCTATACTGTTTAGTTTTAAATAAATGCCCTTGTTTGTGAAATCAAATAAATCAAGCCTTGTTCATAAGCGGTGGTCCCTTCCGGTGACATAGTAACGGCCCACAGAGGCCAACTAAATAGTCAGTGTCGAAAAATAAATAAATACTTAACCGTGGTATGTATTTTTTGTTATCTGACTGTACCCCATTTGTGAGTAATGAATTTATGGATAGTGTACAGCGAGTTCAACAGTAAACCCGAATCGTCAACACGTTGTGTTATAATGAATAATAAGGGTAGTAGTACCATATTTTTCTACTAAACCTTATTCCGTTTCCTAATCCAGGATTAATATAGGATTGGCAGGATCCGCTACCTAAGTCTAACGATTAGACGGAGTTGGTATTTTTATCTGGAGCGTCTGAGTCGACCCACGGTCCAGAGGGAAACTAGACCTTTTGGTTAGGTCACGCGTTTTACAAAATATAATTTATTAGACTAGTGGGTTTTGTCACGATTTTCACCGTCGAGCAAGTGATAGCTCTCAATATGTACATAAATCCGAAAACAAGAAGTTAGTGGTACATACCAGGACTGGAACCGGAAACGAGTTGATCAATAGGCCGGTTCTTTATTCACTGGGCTATCACTGCTGGGCGGGTACTAGTACCATAGCGTAATATATTAGACTATGCTAGTAATATATGCAATCTAAAATGTGGTTGTGGCTCTCTGAAACACAGATTTGCCTACGGTAGCTAACTGACATGGATGGTGGTGTGAGTTCAGGGGCGTAGCTACCGCCGTATTTGCCGTATCAATTATACGGGGCCCCCGGGCCACGGGGGCCCCCAAAGTGTGTAAGGAAAAAGAATAAAAACTTTCTAATTTATTTTATTTTACAAATGACAAAATTCTATAAAGCAATTCCTTTTTTTCCCGCCTTAAGCGTGCGTTCAAAAGTTGGCAACACTACATCGTTATGGCGGGCTGCGGGACTTCCCCGTTTTACTTACTTCATCTTCAACTCAGCGGGGAATCCCCGGGAATCCTTCATCGATATCGCGATGTACGTGTACGTTGTTGTACTTTGCATTGGATGTTAAACCACGGAGTGCAGTGCACTGTTTATTTACGCGCTTTATATAAATGTGCATTACATTGTAATTCAGTACAAACAATATTGTTCTTCTGGTTTAGCAGTATTAGTAGCGATTTGTAAAAGAAATGAGTGAAAGGAAAAGAGATTATCCCAGCGGCGCTGAGAAAAGAAAAATTAAACAGAAAAGGGACGACGTTATAAAATAAGTGCCCAAAATTTCTTCATTTTTTCAGAGACAAGATACTGTGAGTGATTTAGATTGGAAAGGTAAGTACTACACTACTACCCAACCCATTTATTAGGGGCCCGTAGTGATAAACAAGGAAATCTTTTAATTTCGGTCTGTCCATCTGTCCGTCACAAAAAGTTGTCTCCCCCCTCGATTTTCACAATTATACTGTTTTTAGGGTTCCGTGCCTTGATTAAAAAAAAACAAAATTCTAACTTATCTATAGGATCGATTTGTTTTGTTGTTTGTCTATCAGTCCGTATCGTATCGTTAATTGAGTGTTGAGAACTTCAGATGTGCAGACTCGCTTTCGGGTTCTCGTTTTGTATGGTCACTACACTACGCGCTGCGTTTAAATAGCACGCAGGTGTATAGTAATGCACGGACGGGCTGCAGGTGATTTTGTATCTACTAATAGGTACGAGCACAATCCGCGTAGAGTCTGTGTGCGTCTGAACTGAACACTCTCTAACTGTGACCCTTAGTAACGTTATTTATTTATATATAACTCTTTTTAGTTTAGTATCAAAGCATTCGTATTTATTTTTTAACAATTACTCGTTTATTTTTAGATTCTTCTGAAGCATGTTCTTCGTCACATATCCATCCGGAAATAGAAGAAAGCCAAGCACATACTTTATCGGATGTCCATCCAGAAACCGAGGAACCCCAAGTCAACGATTCTGATATATCTGCAGATAATGCAGATTGTAATATAATTTCATCAGATAGAGGAAATTTTGGTGACAATTTAACTGAATGCGAACGAAAAATAATTTTTAAATTGGGTCCATTTAAACCACAAGGACCATTTCCAAAAGTTTCAGTAAATAACCGACCTTTTTCGGCTTATTATTATTCATATTTCAATCAGGCAGGCATAAAAATTATAAGACCATGGTTATGTTATTCTAACGTTTTAAACAAACCGTACTGTCACTTCTGTTGGTTATTAGCAGATCGTCAAAACAAATCGTACTCCTCTGCTTGGGTTAACGGTGTTTCGGTTAGAAGCAATTTCACACAAACTATTCTTGACCATGAAAAGTCACAGCAGCATATTAGTGCCTCACTCTCTTATAATAATTGGTTGCAAGGAAGTACCATCGATACTCTATTGAAAAGTGAAATCGATAGTAAAATTACATTCTGGAGAGATGTACTGCATCGTATAATTAATGTTATAATTATTTTAGTATCTTGTAATCTACCTTTGAGGGGGCATGATTCTGATTCTGGCAATTTTATGGCAATTTGACGTCTGCTATCTAACTATGATGCAACTTTAAAAGAACTTCTTCTAAAACCGAAAGGTGAAATAAATTATTTAAGCCCTACGATTCAAAACGAAATTATTAGTTTGCTTGGTACTAACGTTAGGAACAGTATTATCTCAGAAATTACAAAAGCTCTATTTCTGACAATAATTCTGGATACAACACAAGACTTATCAAAAATTGACCAACTATCTGTAGTTTTTCGATATATCTCGGTTACAGAAAATGATGATAATGTGCCTAAAGAAATAAAAATCTGTGAGTCCTTTTTAGGATTCATAGCAGTAACCGATTGCAGTGCTGCAGGTCTGAAAACTGTCATTTTAAATTTGACTAAAGAATATGGAATTGATTTGACTAAATGTAGAGGACAGGGATACGATGGAGCAAATGTTATGTCGGGTGTGTATGGAGGATTACAAACCCTAATAAAAGAGCATGCTCCAAATGCCGATTATGTTCATTGTGCTGCGCACGCTTTAAACTTGGTTTTGAACGATGCTGCGAGACATGTTCGTGAAGTAGGTATCGACTTTTTTCGATAATTTAGAAAAAATATATACTTTTTTTGGCAATAGTATAAAACGCTGGGCTATGCTAAGTGACGATTCATCTGAAAAATATTTGATTACCCTTAAAAAGGTATGTCCTACCAGATGGTCTTCTAGGAACGACGCTTTATTAGCAGTAAAGAAAAATTTTTTACTAATCATGAAAACTTTGTACCAACTAAATTTAATTTCAAATAAAAAAGATGAACGTGAAGAATGTAAAAGTATAATTAACATTTTAGAGAGTTTTGATTTCTTAGTGCTCGTTACATTTTTTTCTTCACTATTTGAAATTATTAATCCTGTTTCTAAAGCTCTACAGCATGAAAATAATGACTTACAGAAATCTAGTATTTTATTAAGTAATCTTTTAAATAGACTGTGCCAATTAAGAAATCAGAATTCATTTAATAGTTTGCTAAATGAATCCAAAGATTTAGCAAAAGAGTGGGGGGTAACAACTGTTTTTAAAAACAGTAGGCGAAAGATAACGAAGCGTTTTTTTGATGAGTTATCACAAGATGAGAGAATTTCCGACCCGGAATCCTATTTCAAAGTCAATGTATACTATTGCTGTTTAGATATATTAATTTCTCAAACTAAAGAAAGATTTCAGAGCCTTTGCAACCTGAGTAGTATATTCGAAATATTACAACCGGAGAAACTCCTATCTTCTTCAAGCGAAGAGATATTAAACGCTTCCGGAAAACTGTCTGCTAAATACAGTAAAGACATCTCACTTAATCTTTGTGACCAATTAAAGGCTCTAAAAACATGCTTAAATTCTGAAATTTAAAAAAAAAAATCCATTAAAGAACTCATTGAATTATTGCTAGTAAAATTCAATAGTCTTGCATCCAGTTTTCCCGAGGTAATCACAGCATGCTTTTTATTCTTGACCCTTCCAGTTACAACCGCAACGGCAGAAAGAAGTTTTTCAAAATTAAAACTAATAAAAAATTACTTAAGAACTTCGATGCCTTAAATAAATTATCTAATAGCCATAAAACTGTTATAATTTGTGGAGACTTTAATATAAATATCTTGGAGAAAAATACTGTTACCTACAACTTTTTAAATTTATTTAAATCAAACAATTTGCATCATATTTTTACAGAGCCAACAAGAGTAACTGCTACAAGTGCTACATGTATTGACAATATATTTAGCAATGTAAAACCTTCATATCAATCTATAATTAATAAAGTTCAGTCAGACTACAGTCAATCTGGCTAACTTTGGCCCAGTTTGCACATAAAAAGTTAGACCAATGTTTAAAATAATACGTTACTCAAAAAGATACACTTGTTATGGTGGCTTTATGTAGCCTACTTCCAAAAAATTTACTCATTTACCAATAATCTCTAGAAAAATAGTTTCAAAATTCCATTTAACTACTGGGCCAATGTTAGATTGTGAGTTGGGCTTGGATTGGCCCAGGTCCCAATTTTAGGTTGTTTTTGCTTATTTTATTTTATTTAAAACATTTTGCTAACATTGGCCTGCATATTTACCATAAAAACTACAGCTGAGGGGCATAGACAATAATTATGTATACATTCGGTTTCCTTTATTAGTACTAAAATGGGTAAATAAATTATTGCCATAGGAAAATCAACACAGTTTTTATTCAATCTTATTTTTTTGGTGAACAATGCGTTTTTAACTTATTTACTGACTTACCATATAGCTAAGACAATGAAAAAAGTATCAAAATAATTAAAATTTTATTTAATCCTAAATCTACATCTACATCATGGGGTTAAACTTTGAAAAATTTCCATTCCATTCCATGGCCAGGAAGTCGTCTTATATGATAAAATACCTTTCTTTCTTTGAATATTAGTGTCATTCAGCATTCGTATGATATTTGTATCATTCATTATGCAAAACTGAGCCACGGCCTTTATCACATTATCACTAATCATCTGAAGTTCCAGTCTACCGTCATGTACTTCGTATGTCTCTATAGAAAAAAAATCCTCCTGTGCTATATCCAAACCACATTCTTCTTCATATGTTATGTCTCCTTCCTCTGCCCTTTCGGCACACTTATCGAATATATCTCCTCCCAATATTTTGAGAATTTTGAACTTTGGCCCGGGCTCAAGTTACCCTTATTCGCCGGTAATAATTTACCTGTTCAATACTTATGGCAATATCATTGGAATTAGCTACTTAACTCTCGTAATTTTTGAAAGAAATAATAGATAGACACATATGAGACACTTTAAAATAACACTTGCCTCCATAAGTATTCAAATGACAACACAGCAGACAACTTTTTGGCGCTTTCGTAACAAACCGCTCTATTCACACCACAGAAAAAAGCAACTGACGTCTCAACAATGATAGATGTCAATTATTTGGCAGAATCTGAGCATTTACGAAGATATATTAGAATCGATGTTTACAAATCTAGTTTGAAATACATAAAATCATAGCAAAAAAAAATCTATAATATGCATTTGAAATTTTGGGCCAATTTTATATTGAAGGCTTAAGTTACCCTGATCGACTGTATTCAGGTCAATTGGTTTCATTTCCAAATTCTTCAAAAATACAAAGAAAGCAAATAAATTATATACCATTTAGTAAAAGCCGCTTAGAAAGATTTAAGTCTAATATAGCAGAAAAAATTGTATTGTTGCCCTATCACGGTACTCCGGACCACTTGTACAGTTCATTATTTAGCTTAATTACTAGTGAATTTAATGCAATCTTTACTCCAAAACAACTGTCTGTAAGTGACCGTATGACATTCAGTGATTGGGCAACTCCTGGTATTTACAAAAGTCGGAATAAATTGTATGAACTTTATGAAGAAAGGACCTGTAATCACAATCCGACTTTTCAAGAACTTGTAAAAAATTATGCTAAAATATTTAAACGAGCCTGTTCCAATGCTAAGTCTATATATTTAAGAAATAAAATTAATGGTTCAACAAATATTATTAAATCTGTTTGGAATATGATAAATAATGAGACGGGTAGAGCGAAAGTACGTAGTCGAGACTTTCAGTTAAAGATAAATGATACAGATATAAAAAATGATGTAGAAATTGCGACTGAGTTTGAAAATTATTTTTCTAACATTCCTCTAATTGCTACGAGAAATCTTAGGTCTTCTTCTATAGCTGCTGAACTCGTTCTCAAACAGAGCGTGGTAGAATGCGACACAATATTTGAATTTTCAGCTGTAAGCCCAAAAGATGTTTTGAATGCTTTTAAATCAATAAATATGAAAAACACTAAAGATCTGTGGGGTCTATCTGTCAAAACCATATCTTCTATTATTATTTCAATCGCTCCACATTTAGCTACAATTTTCAATTGTTGTGTGGCATCTGGTGTATTTCCTGACTTGATGAAACATAGTAAAATCATTCCATTATTTAAATCTGGTGATAGTTCGGACCCTTCGAATTTTCGACCTGTTTCTATACTGCCCATTCTCAGTAAAATTTTTGAAAAACTAATGCTTAGCCAGTTGCTCAGACATTTTAATACACATAATTTGCTTCATAGGAGACAGTTCGGATTTACGAGAGGTTGTTCAACTATAGACGCAGGGATTCATTTGCTTAAAAGTATATTCGCGGCATGGGAAGGTTCGCAAGATGCCTTGGGAATTTTCTGTGATCTGTCTAAAGCATTTGACTGCGTGCACCATGACACTCTTGTCAGAAAATTACACCACTACGGTATCAGGAACAAGGCTCTCGAACTTCTGTCTTCTTATCTGGGCAATAGGATACAGAAGGTCGATGTTAATGGTAAAATATCTTCGGGGTCCCCTGTAGTCATGGGAGTCCCACAGGGGTCAATTCTAGGTCCATTCTTATTTTTAGTATATATAAATGACTTACCTTATTATGTAAAGGATAAACATGAGATTGTATTGTTTGCGGATGATACCTCTTTGACATTCAAAATTAATAGACAGTTAGGTAATTATGACGAAGTTAACGATGCTCTCTCTAAAGTTATGCATTGGTTTAATGTTAATAATCTGCTTTTAAATGATAAAAAGACTAAAGTAATTAAGTTCTCAACACCTAATGTAAGACAGGTGACTACCAATGTACATGTTAATGGAACTAATTTAGCCCCTGTGGAGACAACTGTGTTCTTGGGTATAACAATTGACTCCAAACTACAATGGGGCCCACAAATTGAAAAATTATCAGGAAAACTAAGTTCTGCAGCCTATGCAGTGAAAACTATTAGACGGCTCACTGATGTTGATACGACTAGAATAGTTTATTTCAGCTACTTTCATAGTATTATGTCATACGGAATTCTTCTTTGGGGTAACTCCGCGGACATTAACACCATCTTTTTATTGCAAAAGAGAGCCATAAGAGCTATCTACAAACTTGGTCCCCGTGAGAGCCTTAGAGAAAAATTCAAAGAAATAAATATTCTAACAGTCGCATCGCAATATATCTATGAAAATCTTTTGTATGTCCATAAAAACATAGACTCATTTTGTAAAAAGAGCGATACTCATAACATAAATACTAGATATAAGCATAATCTTGTGTTACATGCAAGCCGTCTCCACAAAATAAGTAATTCTTTTATGGGGCAATGTATACGGTTCTATAACAAACTTCCCAGCAATATAAGAGAATTGTCAATAAACAAGTTTAAAACTACTATTAAAGCCAAATTGTGTAGCAGGGCATATTATAAAGTATCTGACTATATTAATGATAAAAATGCCTGGGATTGAGTCGATCCAATTATAATGTAATTAATAAATTATGTAAATTTGTTTGGATACCAAAAGAGGGATGCCTGAGTTTTTTGGCAGTATTTTTATCAGTGCTCACCTAGTCATGAACTGCACGGTAGGGAAAAAAATTGTGACGATTCCAAACAAATGTAGCCATTTTTACGGAATAAAAAGATTTTGACTTTGACTTTGACTTTGATGGGACAAGAACGGCTGTCAGACATCTCACTATTGTCCATAGAGGCAGAAACTTTAGAAAAACTAAAATCATCATCAGCCATAAATGATTTAATAAATCAGTTTGCCGAAAAAAAGGCAAGGAGAGTGAATATTTAAAATTCGATTTTTATTTGTAAAATGGGTAAATTATGTGATAAATAAATATTTCTTCTCACAATATTTTTTTTCTTTTGTGAAAAATCTTTACCTCCATATAAGGGCCTCCAAAAAAATTTTTATACGGGGCCCCGACAAGGCACGCTACGCCACTGTGTGAGTTACCATTGAGATATTTGTCTGTTACCTAAACACTGTATGAGTAATTGAGTTGTCAAGTTTCCTGGTAATTAATATATCAAGGAATGCTAGTGAATTATTTACCTCTAATTCCATGGTGAATTTGACTCACCAAAATTCACCATGGAATTAGAGGCAAGAGGCAGAAACGAATCCCCTCCAGCTAATCCAGTTTTAAAAAGAATCAAGTCACAAACCCAGAGATCTACTCAAAAACATTCGGACACCGTGAGCTATTTTTGTGTAAATAAAAATATATAATTAATCCATCCATGTTGGTAGATGTAATAATTAAATAACCAATGTATGTAGGATTCGTCCGGTTTCAGGCGAAACCGAATCCTACGATGGACTTCAAATGGAATTCATGGACGAAGGCCCTTCCAAGGCAACCGCGTATCGTTGGTATAACGAATTCAAACGCGGTCGACTAACTTTGGGGGATGAAGAAGGAAGTGGTCGCCGTTTGACGGCTGTTACGGAACAAATCGTGCTAGCAGTGAAAAATTTAATACAAGACAATGAACGAGTTACGTATCAGGAGATACACATACTGCAGATTGGATCGGAAAGCTTTCATGAAATTCTACACTTGCATCTCCGCGTGAGGAGGATAGTTTCTGGGTGCCTCACAACCTCACTATTGTTCAGAAGCAGGCCCGGGTAGAATTTGAAGCAGCCTCGTCTCGGCGTGTTTATGACATCGTTTCAGGTGATGATTCCTGGATTTATCGATACGATCCAGAAACGAAACGCCTGTCGACGGATTGGGTGGTTAAAAACCGTCATATCTACTTAATGTATTGTAAGAGTTCACAGACTACGGTGAACGCTTCTCAGATGGACCGCATGCTTGTATGCCTCCCGACGTTACATATAAATAATAGTAAATAATACATAAAAAATATACACCCCAAAACGCCTAAACACCAAGAGAGGTAGACCGCATCAAGCATAATTTTAAACTTTTATAGTTATTTATATCACTATGGTATAGAAAAGCAAATCAAAAGGGGTAAGCCCGTACATTAACATAATGATGTATCAAAGCAGCCCGTCTGGGGAAATATCTCCACCTCGCAGAAAACTGCAGCCAAGTAACTGTCCAGAATGCTTTTAGAACTATAGATCCATCTCTCTTCTGAGCCATGTCTATAAGCTGTTTTCAAGGGTCATCACAAATCGTCTCGCATACAGGTTTGATGACTTCCAGCCTCCCGAACAGGCCGGCTTTCGGAAGGGCTTCTCAATCATAAACCACATACATACGCTGCGGCAGGTTATACAGAAGACCGAAGAGTATAACCAGCCACTATGCTTAGCGTTTGTGGACTATGAGAAGGCCTTTGATTCGATAGAGACTTGGTCTGTGTTCCAGTCTCTCCAGCGGTGCTGCATTGATTATAGGTATATCGAAGTGTTGAGGAGTATGTATGAAAATGCGACCATGTCGATCCGACTACAGGACCAGAGTACGAAACCTATCCAATTGCAGAGAGGGTTGAGACAGGGAGACTTAATTTCTCCGAAACTGTTCACCGCTGCATTGGAAGATGTTTTCAATCTACTGGACTGGAAAGGATACGGCATCAATATCAATGGCGAGTATATCACTCACCTTCGATTTGCCGATGATATAGTAATCATGGCGGGATCGCTGGAGGACTTGAACACAATGCTTGAAGATCTTGATAGAGCGTCCCAACGAGTGGGTCTTAAAATGGACATGGACAAAACGAAGATTATGTAGAATGTAGTACATGTTGTAGCCACTCCAGTTTCAGTTGGGAGCTCGGTTCTTAAAGTTGTTGAGGAGTATGTCTACCTAGGACAAACAGTCCAGCTAGGTAGATCCAACTTCGAGAAAGAGGTCTCTCGTCGAATCCAACTCTTTGTTTATTTTCTCGTCCAAAATACCTCAATGTCTCAAGACGAAAGTCTTCGACTAGTGTGTGTTGCCAGTGATGACTTACGGCACAGAAACGTGGTCCCTTACTACGGGCCTCATACGAAAGCTCAAGGTTGCACAGCGAGCGATGGAGAGAGCCATGCTCTGAGTTTCTCTGCGAGATAGGCTCAGAAATGAGCACATCCGTAGCAGAACTGAAATTACCGACGTGGCTCTAAGGACCAGTAAGCTGAAGTGGCAGTGGATAGGCAACATAGCTCAGAGAACCGATGGCCGTTGAGGCAGAAAGGTTCTCGAATGGCGACCACGAACCGGAAAACGCTGCATGGGATGCCCCCCCATACGATGGATAGCGTTCATAGACATCGAGAGCCATACAAGCATACGGTCCACCTGATGTGAAGTAACACCAGGTGAAACGCATGCTTGTAAGCCTTCCGACGTTAAATAAAAGAAGAACTGATCTATTCAGTTGGTTCTATTTCCAATGGTAGTGAGCCACTTACTACCCTAGGGCCAGAACTTCACAAAAGTGAAAATGTACGAAAATTATGTGTCTCTTCATATACCTGGTACCAATTCATTTACAGAACCAACGTATACTACCAAATGCTTGGCAGAATTTTTCTCTGTCGTGAGCAACAAGCGACCAAACACAGGGCTTCGCGGGTTACTTAAGGCGCCCGCGCACACCGCGCTCAAAACGAGGGACTTCTGGTCAGCACGCTGGTCACCCTCCTTACAGCCCTGACACCGTGACTTCTTTTTATTCCCGAAAATAAAAAATCAGCTCAAAGGGACACATATTTCGTCGCTGGAAGATGCGCTGTCAGCGCTCGAGCAGGCTGTAAATGAGGTGTCTGCGGCGGACTGGAAAATATGTTTCGAAAACTGGTTCATACGCATGGTAAAAAGCATTTGTATAGAGGCTAGCGAAGAGTACTTTATAAAGATTTAATAAAAAAATATTTACCAAGAACACTGTATTATTTTCGCAAAATTTTCTGAGTGTCCCACGTATCTAATGTAAAGATCTCAATAATATTGCTGGATGACAGAACTTCAGTCATGTAGAAGTGCTAGTTTTGAATTGTAATAGAATAGACAATTTATCTTCAAAAATAATTTGAACTAATGAAAACTAGTAATTGAGTTTCTTAGTAAGAGAACCAAACTGTATATTCTTATTAAAAATCATTGTCTTAAACCTAAAACCTTATCTTATAGCGCTTAAGTAAAGATTGAATTATGATCTTCACATCTATATTCAAAGAATAAAATTTCACACAAGTTATAATATTATCACAAAATGTGTATTTTTATGTATGACATCTCTGTCATAACCTTAATTTCCTGAGATTTGACCGATCATGTCGGTTTTAATTATGTTTTATCAAAGTTTGTCACAAATTGGCCCTGTGTCAAACAAACAAAAGTTGATAATGAAAAGTATATTTTTAAATGTTAGGCATTAATACAAAAATATACGCACAAAATATACGTTTTATTATGAACTTTCGTGTTTGTTTTATTTATAGAGCATAAATGAAACAAAAGATGTTCGAATAGACTTTTACAATTCTAGGTTAAAGACTATGAAATAGTCAATTAGTTATTAGAAATGCAAACTTTCAAAAACAAAGTCAGTGCCGTCCCTTATATTGAATTGAGGACGGCACTGCGATGGATTTGTCACTTGTAGCATGTTATTCTTACGATTAACGTCTACAACGCCTGATGATGCCTCGTGGAGAGGCGAAACACGTGTCGCGCGACGACCAGGCCAGTCTTGGCAGCGACACTAATTGGTGGCGGAAGCACATAAAGTAGGTTAGATCAAATTGCATGTACATTTGACTTTCGCAAAATAACGCCTGAATCTATTAACTATAATGCAAGACCCATGGCGGACGTCCGTCCTAAGGCCGGTATGTCTAGACTAACGCCCCAGACATAAGCATGGACTAGATATACTCTTGCTCGTAAAAACAAGTTGCAAAACGAAAAAGGTAAATTCTCTGTGCATGAAACGGGAGTTCCCAGCATCGTCCCAATCATGACTGATTGGGCAGGGGAATGATGGCAGATCAAGAAGATATAGCTCATAGGTAAGTAAAGTATATAATTTACTGTGTTTATATATAATTGTAATTTCAGGAGCAACCGGATTAATATATCTTAAATAAGACTGGCGATCTGGAAGATTCTTTTTCCATATGGCGGGCAATCGCAAAGACGACCGCCGCAGCCGAGACAGAGACGACCGAAGCATTTAAGGTAACAACGTCAAGCCTTCAACTAATAACTGTTGTGCATGGGTGCCGGCGCTAGTTTGCGTAATCTAATTGGTAGTGGAAGGACACAAAGCAAGTTAGATCAAATTGCATATAAATTTGAATTTCACAAAATAAAGCCTGAATTTTTACTCTAAATGCTTTGGCACTATTTGTTTTCCTGTGCTGTACTACTATAGCAGAAGGAGTGATCGACACGAGCGATATTTTTTGGTTTTAAATACCTACTGATATACTGTATTAATCACTTCCTATCAGACAGACAGAATGCTTATGTGCCATTAGATACGATATAAAAGAAATCTTCATTCAATCTCCACATACATTTTTAACGAGCTCGGTGGCTCAGTCGTGAATGATGCGACTTTGACACCAACGCTCGTGGGTTCGATTCCCATACATGATAAACATTTGTGTACATGAACAAGGTTCTTTGTCTTGGTCTGGATGTTTTAAGAGAGGTAGGGCGCATCAAAGCAGCCCGTCTGGGAAAGTACCTCCACCTCACAGAAAACCGCGGCCAAATAACAATTCCCCAGATGGTTGCTGTGTTCCTGCGTGTGAGTGAGGTCACCAGTAAGCTTCCAAGGAATTGCTGTGTAAGCAGAGGAGGCATCGCGCGAGTGATACTTAATATATCGCAAGCGTTAATAGGCTACGGTACCCGCTTTACATCAGGTGGGCCGTATGCATGTATGCCTCCCGACGTAGTATAAAAAAAAACATAACATTACAATAATAAAATCATGAAAACAGATAGAGTTATTTTTGCATTTATTAGTAGATGGATTTTTGTGACAGCGATTTCGTAAGGTGTTAACGAGATCGGTGCCAATGGCCAGATGGGTGGCGGCGGGTGTGCGGCGTGCGGGGGGCGGGGGTCGGTGCCGCCGCCGGTGCATTGTACACCGCGGTGCATCGAATGCATCCCCCCCCCCCCCCCCCCGCGCAGCACAGCACTGATCCATACCACAGTACAAAGACACAAGCAGTACGTTGACTAGGGCACTTAAGTCTTTTTGCAACAATTACAAACTCTCGGGTTGTTTAGCTTCAAAATCCTTGTATTGTTTGGTCGTGTGCGGAGTTATACAGGTTTTACATGTTCTATATTGATTATTACAAAAATAAAAAAATATATACTTAGTTTCATTTTCTCATTATTAATCATGCACGCGTACTATCTAATGCAAATTCATTGATCTCTTCGCTATAGAACTCGTGAGACGGTAATCGATGAATTCTTTAGAGAGGGTTGTCACCGTTTCTTCGGATTGCTAGATTAAGTCCTGTAAGAAATTGACAAAATTCACAAAAAAATTAAAATCGGTTGGAGCAAGATCTGATGAGTGTGGTGGGTGACGGAGAGATTTCACTCGTAACTCCATGAGTTATGCAGCGAACATTGTTGCGAAGTAGGAGAAGACCCTACTCATCTCCTCCTCCCGCAATAGCCGATTGGACAACATTTCGAAAATTGATTCAAATTAGAGATTAGAAGTGCAATCAAACAACCGAGAATTCAGTATGATAATGAATACATCGGTTGTTTGATTGCACTTCACTATACACGTCTGCAGTTATTGTTGCGCCCAGGTCTTTGTAATTCATTAGTGTTTCAGGTTTGTAATTCTGGCATACGTGAATTACAATACTACACCAGGCCACTCAGAAAGTATTACGAAAAAAGTTTTTATATATGAGAGACTGGCCAGTTATAGTCTAGGAATTTTGAAAATATGATTATTTATATGTCAAAATAGGTACCATTGAAAAATGGATCTGAGCCGGGAACATTTTCGCGCTATGATTTTTTACGATTTCAAGTGTCGCCTGAAACCGGACGAATCCTACTTCAAATAGGATTCATGGACGAAGGCCCTTCCAAGGCAACCATGTATCGTTGGTATAATGAATTCAAGAGCGGTCGACGAACTTTGGGGGATGAAAAAAGAAGTGGTCGCCCTTTGACGGCTGTTATGCAAGAAAACGTGCTGGCAGGGAAAAATTAATCCAAGACAATGGGCGAGTTACGTATCGTAAGATTCAGCACATACTGCTGATTGGATCGGGAAGCCTTTACGAGATTCTACTTACATCTTCGTGAGGAGAATAGTTTCACAACGCTAACTTATGGAAGCGAGAGCTGGGTATGGCAGAAAGACCATGAAAGTAGAATAAACGCAGTAGAAATGCGAGCGCTGCGCAAAATTTGTGGCGTACGGCTTGTAGACCGTATTCGCAATGATGATGTTAGAAACAGAGTTGGTCTGAAAGAGAGCGTCGGTGTTAAAATAAGAAGAGGCATGCTCCGATGGTTCGGACATGTAGAAAGAATGCAAGATGAAAGAATGACGAAGCAGATATACAATGCAAAAGTGGAAGGATGTAGGAGCCGGGGAAGGCCAAGACTTACCTACCATATCCAAATTGGTCATGTTCTATCAGAATGTGATGTCAGGAGCCCTAGAAACCGGCGAGCGTGCATGAGAAGAGCAATGAATATTAAAGAAGCGAGTGAGATATGTAAAGATCGAGTCACGTGGCGCTCGGTTCTCTCTGCCTACCCCGCAAGGGATTTGGCGTGAAGTTATAGATAGATAGAAAATATAATAATCATAGGTTGTGTTATGTATTATATTTGTAACTTTAAATACAAATCTAAGTAGTATATTTCTCTACCGTTATCCGTTTACGAGAGGGAAAAGTGTTGGATGAACCAGAAGTTAATTGTTATAAAAAATACTACTTAGATTTGTATTTAACGATTATATTCATTAAGATTAGTGGGATACGCTATTTAAGCCAAGAGATTTGGCGGAGGTGCTGATTCTCACATGGTGCGACTGCTGTAAGAACTTCACGACGCAGAGGGAAGACCAGACGTTTCTCAGGTATGATCACATGTCACCGCCGAGCATGTGATAGTTAAAAATATATATACATCCACCACCACCAGGAAACGAACTAGGGACCAGTCGGTCAACAGGCTGACTATTTCTCCACTAAGTTATCACTGATCACTTTTACAACAATTCACATTAAATATATAAAATTATTAACTCCATATTCTGTAGCCAGGTATGTATGATGGCAATGGCGCCGAAGTAAATAAACCTTTACGATTTGTTATCTGTGGTACTTCCTTGTTGTGACTATACTCGCGGATTGTTTCGATGCAGAATGTAACCATTCATGGAACTACTTTCTTCTTTAGTTACGGAGAAATGTATTTTCAGCAGCTATATAGATGACGAAATGATTACTTTCCGAATGGCAGAGATTATTTATTTATACGTTTTACCGCTATAGTTTTCTTGTAAAACGTGTATAAAAATAAACCACCACTATATTTTCGTATTTTTCACATTACAGAATTTAGAAACATACAATTATGAATACATCTCAAAAATTAGGTGAGATATATTAACATTAAAAAATGTGTATGGATGTTGTTCTTAACATTTTGTATATCTAACACTTTTTTATGAGGGATCCATGTTCACGTTTTAAGATACGGAACTCTAAAAAGCGGCGAAGTCACATGTAGGGACTTAATATTATTATATTTTCTCGTCATTTAAATATTATAACTTTTATACCACTGAATTGACAAACAAGCATACGGCATGCATTCCTGAAAGCTCTTGCTCAATGTAGGTAATTTTCTAGTTCGTCAATTCGATAGTACCACACATGTTAATCAATACAGTAATTTATACGAGTAATATAGAGTTTATTTACCGAATTTCGCTTAGATACTTAGTACCTGGGTGACCGATTTTAATATTTTTTTCGGGTAAAATCGCCAAAAAAAGACATCTATATACATGAACTTGAAAAGCAAGATCATATTTAAAAACAAAATTTGATCCTAATCGTTGGAGTCGTTTCCGAAATCCACGATGTATTATATATGCTCAATATTAGGTCAGGGAAAATGTTTTTTCGTACTTTATATACAAATTCAATATTTTTTTATGTTATGTTTTTGATTATAATACATTCGTACCATTTTGATCGATTACTTGTGGCCATTTTACAGGTAGTGACATAATCCCAATGATGTAGAAATTTTGAGACTTCTGATCAAAACTGCGACAAGTAGTTTTGACAGTCCTCTTTTGATGTTAACCTAACTCTATCTAACGAATTCTGAAGAAACCGAAACAGGTGATTTGAGGGTGGAAGGTCAGAGCTATATGTTGGATGCATTAAAAAATCCCACCCAAGCTCTTTCAATATTTGCTGAGGGGCTAAAGATGAGTGTAGTATGGTGTTTCCATGATACAAAACCACATCCTATCAGCCGTTTTTAGGGTTCCGTACCCAAAGGGTAAAACGAAACCCTATTACTGAGGCTCCGCTGTCCGTCCGTCCGTCCGTCCGTCCGTCTGTCACCAAGCTGTATCTCATGAACGGTGATAGTTAGACAGTTGAAATTTTCACAGATGATGTATTTCTGTTGCCGCTATAACAACAAATACTAAAAAATAGAATAAATAAATATTTAAGGGGGCTCCCATACAACAATCGTGATTTTTTTGCCGTTTTTATAGATAATGGTACGGAACCCTTCGTGCGCGAGTCCGACTCGCACTTGGCCGATTTTTTATGTTCGTTTCTTGCTTGAATCTCATCAGCTGCTGGCAGTAGAGATCCGAATCGATGGGATTTGCCCGACGGTAAAATCTTTGAACGATGCCCTTCCAATCCCACCATACACACAACAGCACCTTATTGAATTATTCCAAGTTTCGCTATAATCTGGAGCTTGAGTGCCTTTTGACCATGATCTTTTTCATTACGTGTCAATGGAGAATCACAAATAAAGAATACACGATTGATTAGGTTTCTTTCAGTGAGCTTGTTTGGCACCCAAACATTGAACTTTTTTGTACATTCAGACTTTTCAAATAGATCAAAACTGTTTTATGATCAATCCCTAGATCTTCAACTATGTTGTATCTACTACTAGTAAATAACAGCAAGCTGTGTAGGCAGAGCTGAAATTTTTAAATTTAAAAAATATTTAAATATTTAATTTTTATTTTTTTAATTTTTAAAAAATATATGGAACCCTGTACGACATCTAGCGACGAGTGCTGTTACTTTTTCTGTTGATGGGTGTGCAGTGCAGACTCTGCACTGCAGAGTGGCCGGCCATACGTTTTCCCATATGTTTTTTTTCTAATTGGAACGATTTTGGACCGTTCTTCCTCACCAACGAACATTTAAATTTCAAATTAAAGGATACAAAACTACAATATGTTAGCTATTAGTGTGTCGATTTTGGAGTTTCTCACTATTACCGTCTAAACGCTAGCTGGATGACATCAATCTACCCCAAACGACAATTTTGAGGGTAATGTGGCTCCGCTGGCTATCGCAGCTCTGCCAAATATACCGATCTTGCTCCACTTTTTCAAAATTAGCATCGACCTTATCGCTAACAGGCCGAAATCATTTACATCAAAATTTCCGGACTGAAAACGCTTATACCAATTTTGTGCTACTCTTAATGACACTGCGTTAATTTCGTAAGCTTCATCAATTTGACGGCTTATGTACGTATTATTTTGTAATAAAATATTAAAATGTATCGAATTACTTCTTTTTTTCTTCTTCACTCATTTTTGCGCACAGAAAATCGATAAAATATGGGCGGGAAACCGTTTATACATTTATTTTTCTGTTTCTAAACTGTCATCTATGGTATTAAAACCAGCCAGACACAAACAGTACAAACAAAGAGATTTTACTGCATCTTTTTGCTTAAAAAATACGAAAAAAGAATCCCTACCTATTACATACAAGAATTGCTCGTTTAAAATAATAAGATATTTGCACGCTTCACATGATTTCGGCGATTTGGAACGTTTCTTTGAAATTCTCCTACTGCTTATATCTCTCCACTGTGATACTTACATCAATTCACTTTACTCGAATAATCCGTACATTGACGTCGAGAATGCACCCATAATCGTGAACTTGCAGCTTCGACACGGCACTCATTTGAGATATGCATTTGTAACTCGACAATAACAAGACATTATTTAGCTTAACATTTTAGACCGTTAGCTCTAATGAAACTATTGTCGGTTTAGGTGGAATTAGAAATTACTTGACTGGTAGTTTATATTTCTATATTTGAGTGGTGAGACTAAACTAAATGTAAGTATGGCGTTTTTGTACAAAAAGAGTTCCAAAACGAACATGTGGGTAACCTTATGGTGGTCGCTGCCCATCGATTTTGTTATACAACGTTGAGAAGCATTCGGTTCACCTTTTTTCTATACTACATCGGACCTACTGCCTAGTATTGCGCGCCCGTTTCCACCCGCTGCTAACATAGTAACTCCTCAGTAACTTACTGAAAGTCTCACTTACTAGCAGGTACACAGCGACACTACAGGCCGTTGTAATTTGGCTGCAGTTTTCTATGAAGTGAATATACTTTTCCAGTATTAGTAGGCCGGCTTTGATGCGCACAATCTGTCTAAAACTCGATGAATTTCTAATAGTATTAATTATTTATAATTCTAGATTTAAAAATGTTAACAGTTAACGCACATAAATAAAACAAGACCGCATATTACACATTTTTATTGTTTAATTATCGGCAATAAAAAAAAAGTGTATGTGTACTTCTATACGCACGAAAAAAGTTATATAACTTTAGCATAACAAAACAAAAATCACTCCAAAAATTCATCCCGCGTGCCGTGTTTGTGAAACAAGACGATAATATAAAAAATATTCTTTCACCACCGTTTATAATTTAAAAACACATACTTACATATTTATATATATACTTTACAAACTTGAGGGACATTTGCCAATCACCTTCGCGGAGTCGATTTTAGATGACGGTGTTGTAAAAATTCACTCTAAATATTTTTCATAATTTCAAAAAACAGGGATTTAAATCAAGTGGTGTAATATTGGCAACCTTACCCTATTATTGCCGCGTAACTGCCAGGGCTTTGTCTGCTAATTGGCCATATGAGTCTCGACAGTGAGCTATTTACAAACTTTACTTGATTACTAGAATTGTGTACAATTATACTATTACTATTGATTGACTTCTGTTTCCGTTGCCATCCTATCCACCGGTCAATCTCGGCCGTTAAATCGCACACTCCTCGATCATTAATAATTTCTCTTTTGGAACATCAATTATGTACGTTGATGTAATAAGTACAAGTCATGTACAGAATTGTAATATTTATTGGAGCCAAATACATTTTCCATCACGTGCCTAACCTTTTAATTCTACAACTTCTTAAACGACAAGTGATATCGACATAGTCGCTTAGGTACATTAGAAATTTGTTTCTACCTAAATTTATTTAATCAACTATTCACTTTTACTGTTGGTATTGTTAAAAACCGAAGTGATTATGTTGTTTAAATTGGTGCATTTTTTGGTGTTTTTATAATGATTGATTGCAGGACCACGGCATGAAGTAAATAATCAAATTTAGAATCGATATAAGAATTTCTCTTGGCTAGTTGACAGTCGATATCGCATCACTTCGGCTTATTGGTTAAAACCATCCTTGCCATTGGACCGTAGGCTCGGTGAGATATTTAGATAAATAATGTGTGCCTATATGCGCCGTCTAGTGGTTTATTGGTTTGCTGTCACTGTCATGTAGCACAAGGAAAAAATTCAAAAACTGCAAATTTGTAGTTCTATCACAAAAATAAAAATATTTTACGGCAAAGTTAAGTTTCTCCCTCAATCCGATTTATGTTTTATGTGATTTCCGTGATGGATGAACTGTTTACATACCTACAAGTACGACACAAATGTTTGTCCTTTGTGGGAATCGAACCCTTGGTGTTAAAGAAGCATTGCCAACCATCTTCCTTCAATTTGCCACCAGGTTCGTCTAATTTTCGATACAAGCCTATTTCGCATTTGCTTACTTCTTTTTTGGTTCATTATGGTTTGCTGTCATCATGTTAGAGTTACTTTATAGTAACTCAAACATGATGACGAACTTCGGACATCCCCAAATTAGTTAACCTCTTGTTCAAGTATAATACCCACAATGGCATCTCGTTATTTTGGGACCAAAGGGACATATGCGCATGCAAAGGGATTTCTACAAAAACACGAACCAAACACTACTAAAACTTTCACTGGTTTCTAAAACATAGGAGAGCAGAAAACCGCAGGTATATTTAATACCTACCCCTATTTCCCAGGGACCAGTTAGCTCATAAATATCCCTACTTTTCTAAAAGTCGACGGTTCTGAAGCCATTAGAGAGCGTAAAGCATTCCTTACTAGCAACTTTATGGAAATTACATCCATTTCCTGCTGGCGTCTACAAAGCTTTAAGTATAGATTCGAATTCTTTTTGTGGTACCTACGTTTGAGTTTTCACGGCTAGCTTTTAAAATGGTAACTATCCACATTTTTTTGACGAGCTCGGTGGCTCAGTCTTGAATGATGCGACTTTGACACCAACGCTCGTGGGTTCGATTCCCACACAAAGCAAACATTTGTGTGCATGAACATGTCTGCTTACTTGGTCTGGATGTTTTGAGAGAGGTAGGGCGCATCAAAGCAGCCCGTCTGGGAAAGTACCTTCACCTCACAGAAAACCGCAGCCAAATAACATTTCCCTAGAGGGTTGTTATAGATAGATAGATAGATAAGAACTTTATTTGTATCAGCTTAGACATACACACATACATTTATTGAGTGAATAAATGAAATGAACATATTCAGTATAAAAGATGCGTGCGCATGCCGCAGTGATACAAACGAGCAACATCTCAATGTGATGTTTACTCGGAGGAGTAAACCACTGATATTCTGAAGTTGCCCGGAGCAGGCGGAGAATGCCGTCCGCGGTACACACGTTCCAGAATTCACTTTAAATTGTACTTGTGCAACACATACCTATAAATAAATAAATATGTAAAACAGAACAGAATGTAAAAGACACACCGTAATACACATAATAGCAAATTATGATACACATCAATTAACAGTCCAAAGTCCAAAACCAAATATAGCACAAACAAATATTCTATTAGTGTAGCATGCTGCTGTATCCCCTCAACTTAAGCAGCCTTTTAACGAAGTTCGCGTCCACCACCAATGCGACCAATGTTAACCCAAAATTTGCTCATCAAGCAAGTAACGTTTAATTTTTTTTTTGAAAGTTGACCTATTAGTTAACGCTCTTAATGGAGGGGGTATATTATTCCAACATTTGGTCGCTTGGTAGCGGAAACAACCAGTGAAGGCAACAGTTTTGAACCTCTGATTCGCCAATGGCGGACGTATCGAACGAGGTACACCAGGACCGTACAAGTTATAAAAATTGGAGAAATTCAGTTTAGTGTAAAGATACTCCGGGTTCTTGTACTTCATGAGGTCGAACATCAAAGCTGCAAGATGGTATTTCCTTCGTGAAGCCATATTAAGCAATGAAAATCTGTTCAAATACGGTGATACATGGGTGCGGGGAGGAATATTGAAGCAAAATCGACAACATGCATTCTGTATACGCTGAATCAAGCGCGCCGACTTACTCAGTAGGCGAGGCCCATATACTAGATCGCCATAGTTCAACCTAGACAGAATGAGCGCCTCGCATAATGCAATTCGTGTCTTTTCGCTAAGGTAGTTTCGTATTTTGTACAATATTTTCAACCTGTAAAAACAGTTCTTAATTAAGTTTAAGACATGACCCTCAAAGCGTAATTGGCTATCAAATATGACACCCAGATTTTTTATTTCGCTAACTTGTTCAATACGACTGCCGAGGATCTTCACGGTGGGACTGCTACGATGGAATTCATCACACTGTTATGTTCCTGCGTGTGAGTGAAGTCACCAATATGCTCCCAAGGAGTTGCTGTGTAACAGCAGTGGAGGCATCGCGCGAGTGATACTTAATATGTCAAGCGTTAATAGGCTACGGTACCCCCTTTACATCAGGTGGGCCGTATGCTTGTATGCCTCCCGACGTAGTATAAAAAAATAGCTCTTGAATTAAACAATTTTTAACGGAAGTATCGCGTGTTTTATTTATTTTGTTGAACCTGACGTTTCGAACGCTTTGCAGCGATACTTCCGTTAAAAATTGTTTAATTCAATGCGTAACAATCGCGAAAACCTAAGACAAAAAATATCTCGGTGGCAAAGTGGTTAGTTTCTTCTTAGGTTTTTGGGTTCGATTCCCAGATAGGACAAGCATTTGCATTCCTGAACACGACTGTTTGTCTTGGTCTGTTTCTAAGAGAGGGTCCATCAAAGCAGTCCGACTGGGGAAGTATCTGCACCTCACAGAAAACCGCAGCTAAGTAACAACTCCCTAGAGGGTTATTGTCCTGCGTGTGAGTGAGGTTACCAGAAAGCTCCTAAAGAGTTGTTGTGTTAGCAGAAGAGGTGGCATCGAGTGAAGAATACTTAACGTATTGCAAGCGTTCATGGACTACGGTAACCACTTTACATCAGGTGGGTCATATGCTTGAATGCCTTTCGACGTTGTATAACAAAACATTAATATTATAACCGCGAAACAGAGAATATCTGTCAATTTCGCCAGAGTCGAATTCCCGAAAAATATTGTTATGTCGTTATTAGAAGTCTGGTCATCCTTTTGGTAATGATGATGTTTCATACATGCTCGATGGACGAGCTCGGTGGCGCAGTGGTGAAACGCGTTGTTACACTACTTTGACACCAACGCTCGTGGGTTCGATTCCCACACAGTACAAACATTTGTGTGCATGAACATGTCTGTTTGTCTTGGTCTGGGTATTTTCTTTGTATGATATGTATGTATTTACAAAAAAAAAATGTATTTACGTATGTTTATCAGTTGTCTAGTACCCATAACACAAGCTTCGCTTACTTTGGGGCTAGGTGGCGCTGTGTAATTTGTCCGACAATATTTATTTATTTATTATTTATACCTACCTTTGTTGCGATAAAATATTTGGTCTGTGTGTACATGAAAATGATAAATGTGAGGGAAATGCTTTAGCGGACCGATAAAATGGAAGTCATGTTTGGGCAGAGCCGCGTGAAGACCTGGGAGATTGTCCGGATGCGAGCTAAAACAATAGGTTTGTAAGCACTCTGATTTCACCTCTTCCTTTTGGTCAAGGCATTAATTTTGTCGACTTGGTATCAATAAACTCGGTTTCCATTTTCTGGTAAGTAATTTTTATTTTACACAAGTGCTGGAGTTCGCGCTTCGCGCAAATCCCACCACTACTTTTACAAAATGTACTTTTTTAAATACTTCCGGTTATCAAATTAACTCCATTTTGATACCATTAGAAAGATGCAATTTAGTTTGACTTTCTGGTGAAAACCGCATCTCAATCGCATTTATAGTTTTATTTCTAGAGGCCAAAATGTCAGTGCAGAGAAATAGAGGGAGAAACTGTACTATTTTATGGGTTAGGGATATTATGGTTATATCTGCCAATGTGTTGCCATTATAAATATTGAGACTGGCGAAATTGAAAAAATATTTATATTGGAACATTGAGACAACGTGGTATTATAGTGATTATCACTATAACACCACATTATCTTTATGTAAATTGCAATAGAAACTTGAAACAAATTTTCGTCGTCGAATTTTGTCGTTTAGGCATTTTTGATGGGACTAATTTTAAGATGTATTTTTATGGCACCCAAACGTACGTAGCCTGCCTGAAGGTAAGCAATTACCGTAGCCATTGGGCATTTGCAATAATAGGCGCATCACTGTATGTAGGGCAACGTGGTTGTTCTGGAATTGTGGAAATTCAGCAAATGGAACTTGTGGTAACGTTTTCCCATCATAATATGGCGTAGGTAATACATTATGCCTCCAGTGTAGTATGTGTAAGTTACGGCAATTGTTTACCATTAAACAGACAGTACGAACGATCAAAGTAAGATTGCCACCTTAGTGGTATAAGATAGTGATTTGTTGAAGAGTAAGTGGATCACCAGTAGTTTTAGAGTCAAAGCCGCACTTACCTCCATGGGGTATACTTTATTAGCAATCGTCGCTTTGGTAAAACCAAGTAAGCAAGCCGACTGGGAAAATATGTAGCTACACCATTTTTTTTTGTACGATGTCATTAGGTATAGCGGTTACCGTAGCCTATAAACACTTGCAATACATTAAGTATCACTCACCATATGCCGCCTCTGCTGCTAACACAGCAACTCCTTAGGAGCTTACTGGTGACTTCACTCACAGGCAGGAACACAACAACTCTCTAGGGAGTTAAACCTCGGAAGACTACCAAATAATAACTCAATATACTCAGCAGTTGCTGCGTTCCTGCTTGTAAGTGAGACACTAATAAGCTGATGAGTAACTTTAGCAGCGGGTTGCTAATGTCATAATACGACCGATTGGTTTATACTTTTCATATTTCGACCGTTCACAGGGTTACGATAAATCGTTTTCAGACCGGCCACATGCTTGCGTGAAATCGATTCCCAGAATTTATTTATAAATGTAAGTTAATGAATACATACACGAATTGGAAAAATGTGTTCATTAGGAATTATTTTTTGTAATATAAATATGTATTTAAATAACAAAAGTCATTAGTCAGACCGTGATCCCGCTTTATGGTCGATGTGCTTTGCCCTTGCGTTCTCTTGTACAGCGATAGGTATCCACCTTCATCCGTCCTCTGTCGACGCGGCAGTGATTCAGCCTTATTTGTGATACATGAGGTGATTCGCACCAACTCGTATTGTGTCCAGACACAAGACTGTACCTACACATATTTTTTATTGTTATTTAAGACTACTGGCTCCTCGCGGCTTCGCCCGCATGAAGTTATTTCCATGAATATGCTAAGGCAGATCAAAATTTTATTAGGTAATTTAAAAAAAAATCGTATTTTTGATTTTAAGGGACATGGAATAATTTGACGAGCTCTGTAGCTCAGCGACGCGACTTTGACACCAACGCTCGTGGATTCGATTCCCATACAAGGCAAACATTTGTGCGCATGAACATGTCCGTTTATCTTTGTCTAGATGTTTTATGGGAGATATGACGCAGCAAAGCAACCCATTTGGGGAAGTACCTCCACTTCACAGAAAACCGCCCCTCCCTTGAGGGTTGTTGTGTTTCTGCGTGTGAGTGAGGTCACCAGTATGCTCCCAAGGTGTTGCTGTGTAAGCAGCAGAGCAGGCATCGCGCGAGCGATACTTAATATATTACAAGCGTTAAGAGGGGGTATAAAGCTAAGTGGCGCCCTCATTTTGTTTTTATTAATAACGTTGAATTTAAGACCAATTCCAAAAAACGCTCAGTACAGGCACTGAAGAATCATATTTTTGTTTTTTGAAACATATCTTGTATTTATTATCTATGTACAAGTAACCATAATTTTAATTATTGCTTATTGTGTCCACTTATAGCAATAAACGCCAATATTTTTTTTTTCAATAATTTATGTTTATATTGCTGCGTCTATTATAATTTGTCCTATTGATTTTAAATTACTTTTGTGGATAACGGTGCTGGTTGTACGATCACTTTATACGTTTCTTTGCATAACTTTAGAATTTAAGCCTTATTGTACAATTGTTTGTTTTCCTCAATAAATAAAATAAAAATAAATAAATAAATAAAAATAAACAAAATTATGACTAATTGCACATAAATATTAAAAACAGAATATATCTCAAAAAATCATAAATATGGTTCTTCAGTGTCTGTATTGGGCGTTTTCTGGAATTGGTCTTAAATTCAAAGTTATTAATAAACAGAAAATGAGGGCGCCACTTAACTTTATTATGCCCCCTCTTAATAGGCTACGGTAGCCGCTTTACATCAGGTGGGCCGTATGCTTGTATGCCTCCCGACGTAGTTTAAAAAATAATCCCGCGTAGTGGATCAGATTTTAACGGGAGTTGTGCTAGCATGCATTTAAGATGTAGTTAATAAATTCAATTGACTTTTGAGAAGTCAAATTTTCAGGCAGTTTGATTTAAACGATTATGTGCGCTACCGTCACCGATTAATTTATATGAACTAACGCACTCATCCACTACCGTTAGTACATGCATGGTCTCCGCGACCGCTCGCTATCTGGAACAGGAACCGCTTGCACCCGCCACTGTTGTTAGTCTCTGCAACCAGGGCAGCAACGATGGTGGGTGCTTGCGCCTCTTGTTTCACCTTGGATGCCGGTCGGAGCTATTTCCCATGATCTAGTTTCAACACACAAAGTACATTAAATGAAATTGCTTATTTAAAGATTTAATTCTGGCGGTTTTGGCAAAAAACCGACGGTGAAAAAAAAATCCTTTATTTTTTTCTGTATACTAACTATCAGAAGCTCCGGTACTCGGATGTATAGGAAGACATCCTTCAAACGAAGCGTGAAGAAGCACCTTGCGGGGGCCAGCATGGTCGCGTCAACTGACAGGACACTGTACTCCTTTAGCAGTTGCCGTTGCAATTTGGGCTCCTCTTTTCGTTTACCAACAGGCGAAGCGGAGCCACAATGTTGAGCCAATATAAAAAAAACGTTTAATTTTTATCAGTAAATTTCTACTGATAAGCATATTGGAAAAGATAAAGCGTAGGTATTAAATCTGCTTTATTTTTTCCAATATGCTTCTTTTAAGACAAAGACATTAGATGTGTTTTGTAGTTTTTTTTTTTCAATCACCTTATTTACTGTCACAACTACAATCGCCAATACTACAAATATATATGTAAATCTAGAAATCGGTACTGCATGCAAATAGAACTCTATGATCAGCACGCGTATTCACACTGCCTTCAAACACCATATTTGAGTCGGAAACGAAAAGTTTTCATTCAAAATGTATGGAATCTGTGTGAAAACTTGTCGATCCGAATCCAACATGGTGTTTCGTGGCAATGTGAATACGCCTATTTAATTGGTGTGTATATCGGTGCCAAATTGTAGATATGTTATTTGAATCAGTTTAAAATGGTACTGTATTATACGACATAATAACAGATAATATAATTTTACTTGGAATAACGCTCAAATTATATAATTTTCAACTTACATAAAAACACATGACCTAAATAATTTTACCTAACATTTCATTTTACATAATTATCACTTGTCCTAATGCTCTTTTTATATAACATTTATTTGTCAACTTCTGTTTTACTAAATCAAGAATAATTAAGTATTATAAGCAGTCCGCCATTGCTGGGTTAGGTTAGGTTAGACAATGTGACCATCAAAAGCCGAACGAGCAGAGCGACCGAGACATGCGTTTGATCATAGTTCAATTAGGAAATACAGGCGTTCAAATAATATTGTTCGAAATGAAAATTAGTTCAAAATTGTTTATGGCAATTGAATATTTACGTCAAATGGTTATAAGTAGTACTCGTATATAGATCACGTAGATAATTATGCTAAATGACTTTATATGAAGCGACGTTATACATAAAAAATATATATATATATATAATATGTTAATCGGCGAAACAAGGCAGAACCGTTTAAAATCTTCTTCTTCCTAGCGTTATCCTGTTTCCTTATGAATTAGAATTGGCAGGGTGCGGTATCTAAGCCTAAAGATTTGAATCAGTTTGAAATAAACAATTAGTTCTGAGAAACATAGTATGACTAGCAACAAATGGTTTCATTTTTATTATTTATTATTTTATTATTATTTCTTTATTTACCACACCCCCACACTGTTTAACAATTTGTGTAAATCGTTCACTAGCTATTAAGCTGTAACATTGTTGGCAGGTATACGAAATAAAATACACCAAAGGGCACCTTAAACGTCTATTCAAGGTGCGCGAAAGTTTTAGCGGTCGTAAAAGTCTTTAGCGAAATTGTATAGAGATTATATAAAGTCACCCACTTGTGAAACGGAGAATACAACAATCTAGGGCGTTAATTAAAGTGCCTAGTTCCCTTTGAGCAATTAACTAGTTATCATCATTTAGCACATACAAATTTGAATTAGGATATTTTTGACTATTTGCAGCATTAGGTCTAAATTTATTACAACAGCAGCGAAACAAATAAAAAATAACGGTAAAATTGAGGTTGTTTGACTAAAATTTAAGTAAATGAACAGAGTATCCAATACCCATATTTTTTTATACAACGTCGGGAGGCATACAAGCATAGGGTCCACCCGATGTAAGCCGGTTACCGTAGCCTATGAACGCTATAAATTACATATCACTCGCGCGATGCCACCTCTGCTGCCAACTATTCCTTCCTAAGGAAGTTCCTAGTTCCTAAGGAATTGCTTCCTTATTAACTTACTTGCAATAGTCCACTTGATGATTTTATACTAAAAATTTACATGAATATGGTCATAGTAGTACGTAATTAAATTATTACTAATTAAAATTAATGCACTATATCCATGGCGGTTACATCAGGATCATCTTTAAAGAAGTTTAACCATCTTCTAAAAAGGACGAGGTATTTTTTTTCGTCACTGCTATTCGCTAAGTACAACGATCGGATAAATCTGCTATTTTACGGTAAGAAAATTGGCGCCACTAGGTAACACCTGCGTAATTTGCGCTTTGCGGCGGAATAGGGAACTAACAAATTAATTTTGCTGTAAATAATTCATTCCGTTTTAATATTTCGCAATATACAATTACATAGACTATTGTAGTAATATATCGATGTTCTATTTATTATATTTTCTATAAAACTTACAAAATCCGCAATTGATATAGCAGTGTCGTCCTAAGCAGAGTTCAAAGAGGTGAAATGTAACTAAATGATTTACATCACTTTCGAACGTAATAAAAAATTGGCATAATTATGAAAAGATTTTATCGCAAATTTTTTTTTGGTTCTTTTTATCCCCGAGGGGGAAAGGCAAAGTCTTTAGTTTAAACCCATTTGAAAATCTTAATTCTATGTTCCAGCTTCAGGAACTGTGCTGAAAAAATACTTGGGAAGGGCACCTAGACCCAATCAATCCAGTTTAAATACCACCCGTAAAACGATACAAGGTTTTCTTGATGAACTTATTCACGTCTTCCAAAAAGTGCATAACGTGTTATATTTGAGTTTTTTCATTACTGTATAATTTAACTAGCACTTATGTTACAAAATACTATCGAAATTGTCACATAAAACTAATTTTATACTGAATTGTAAAAATTTCAAGTATAACAACAATATCACTCATCAAAAGCGCGGGAAGAAGCCTTTTTTTCGCTAAAGAAGTGACGTCCAATTTTTTTTTCAATTGACTTACATTGTGCCAGTAGGTGAACTTCGGAGCGAACACTTGAACACTGTTGTACATTTCAATGTACTTGTGCTCAAGAGGTATAATGAAGGCTGGAGTTCAATTTAAATCTGTACAAACGAGTGATATACTATTATATCCAAGGCTCATAAGTATTATTTTGCTGTCGTTCCCGTCAACTGTTATTTCTGATAATGATGATGGTGATGGTAAAATAAGCCTCTTGTTGTTGTTCTGAATATAAGTATTTTTAAATTAATTTAAAAGCAAGCAAATTATGTAGAATCCACCGTAGCCCGTCCATGGATGAGTTTAATCGTTTCTCCATGTTTCGGTCTCAACGTAAGTCATCGGTTCCTATCGTTTTTGGCAGATGTGATTTGTTAATCAAGGAGAGGAAGGGCACACTGCGACTGGAGAAGTAAAAATGTAAGTATCTCACGGAAATCGCTACCACATAAGTCCCTGGATGGTCGTTGTGTTCCTGCGGGTGAGTGAGGTTATCAGTAAGTTTGTGAGGAGTTGCTTAACGAACGATACAAGGAGTATGGCTCGCATATTATATCTATAATAGTTGTTAAACCTGCAAAATGCATGCTTGTTTCGACTACGAAGTATACATATAAATGCTGAAATTTACCACAATGATCGAGAATGATCCATTTAATAAAATTATATTTGAAAGTTAATGACTCACTCGTACATAATGCCTCAAACAAATGAGCGAATTGGAATGAAATTCAACACACAAATTGAGTATATTCTAGATTTAAATATAGTCGGCAATTTTTTATGCAGGGTATGTGTAAGATTTTTGTGTAAAACTTGAAACGGCAAATTAAAACCGTTTTAATGGTCGTCACATATCCCAGTATGTCATCAACATCGGACAGTCGTAACGAGTCTAACCTACAATACTGAAATCTGTTTCTATCGATATATCTTCACGCCAGGTTCCTTGCGGGGCAGGCAAAGGAACCGTACGCCGCAAGACGCGGTCCTTAGACACCTCGCTCGCTTCTTTAACATTCGTGGCTCTTTTGATCCACACTCGTTTTTTCCTAAGACTTCTAATATCACCTTCTTATAAAAAACTTGACTAATTTGGTCGTGATAGATGAGCCTCGGTCTTCCTCAGTTCCTATATCCTTCTACCTTCGCATTGTATTTCTGTTTCGCAATTCTTTCGTCTTGCATACATGATGAAAACATTAGATCTGTTTCGATAGCGAAAAGTGTTTAAAGGCATGTGCGTAATATTTGTATTTCCATCTTAATTAATATCTCATATCTATTATCTAGATAACCAATGGCGTCACCAATGTCATTTGTCATGATTACAGAAGACATTGGTGACGCGTAGTATTTGTATTCGATACGTGTACGTGAAGGCAGGTTATAAAAAGACAATTGACAATTTGTTTTACGAGTTAAACCACAGGACTTCCATTCTTGAGAAAGAGCATTGATCCCATTTCTGAAAAATGTTCACTTCAATCCGTGACAGCACAATGCATAACAACAATTATTGAGATATTTAATTTATTGAACTGATTTAAAAATTGAAGTTATTCTTGACTCTATGCCAAAGAGAAATTCGTAGGTATAACGTTAGTTTAATTTAAACTATACAGTATCATTCATTACATTAGCGACATTATATGAACATAAACTAAATTATATTTTTCATAAAAAACTAAGGATCGCGTCTTATGGCGTTTGGCTCTCTCTACGCAAGGGACCTGGCACAAAGATATACAAAAAAAAAACTATATTTACATAAATTGTCGATTAAAGAAAAAAAAACATTATTTTGTAGGACAATCATCTGTGTGCATGTCCGTTTTTCTTGGCTGGGCGTTATTAAGAGATGTAGGGTGCATCAAAGTAGTTCACCTGTGGGTAAGAAAAGTCATCAGTAAGCTCCTACGGAGTTGCTCTATTAGAAGCAGGAATGGTAACGCCCGAACAATACTTTCTGTATCGCAAGTGTTGTTATGGCCGTATAAAGTGTCTGTTTCCTCCGATGTTGTATAAAAAAATGGAAAAAATAATTTCGTGATGATAGGATAGCTTTTTCTCTCGATGAAACCGGCATTTTCACTAATCGTTCTACTCAATACTTACCTACTTACAATTGACTGTGAGTAGTCGTTTTACAATCGCACAGCTCGCCGGCGGCTGGGAGTTCATCCGCACACACTGGAACCGCAATGGTCGCGCACTGTGCGCTTCACGAGAAGTTTTCTACCGAGAACTATTATGTTGTGGAATGAGCTCCCTGCCGAGATTTTCCCAAGGGACTACAGTATGGGGTTCTTCAAGAAAGGCGTGAAGAGGTTCTTACAGGGTCGGCAACGCAAGAGTGACACCCCTGGTGTTGCAAATGCCCATAGGCTACGGTAACTGCTTACCATCAGGCAGGCCGTACGCTTGTTTGCCACCTTAGTGGTATAAAAAAAAAAGTGTGCAAATATTAAAACTGATTTGGACTCAATATGGAATATTAGGTCGGATTGTAAGTTGTAATTATCACTAGCTCGTCTTCGAAGGAAAATATCATGACGAAACCCGCACGTCCAAAAAATTATATTTCGAAAGACGTGTGACCTTACCTAAGAATGATATGATTTTCCCTCTGGGTTGCGGAGATCTGACGGCAGTCGCTCCATGTAAAATCAGTAACTTCGGCAAATCCTTAGGCTTCAGGTAGCGGACCCCGCCAATCCTAATGGATTAGGAAACGGGATAACGCTAAGAAGTAGAAGGGAATATTAGGTATGAGTTCTATAGAAACAAGTTGTAATGAAATACACGTGATAAGTGAGCGGTCACCGTGACGGCCGGCGTTGCGTCTTGGAGTGGAGACGTCGACCTGTGTCCTTGCAACGACCCTTCACTGCATCGTATTGCAACACCTGACTCAATTGCCTATATTAATATTAGATGCTTTAGGCATATATACCTTCACGCCAAATTCTTTGCAGGCTAGGCAGAGAGAGAATTGTCATCACATGACTAGGTCCTTACATACCTAACTCACTCCTTTACCATTCGTGGCTCTTTTCTTGCACGCTTGCCATGCTTCTAGGGCTTCTGATACCACCTTGAAGGATAATGGCATAAGCACACAACTACTTTGTTCGTGATAAGTGACCCTTGGTCCTCCGCGGCTTCAACATCCTTCTACTATCGTGTAGTATTTGTTTCGTTTGTGTTCGATAACCACTTATTATCTTAACATCGACGTATTTTCCTAATATGAACGTAGCCTATGAACGCTTGCAATAAACGATTGTGACATGGGGCGACTACCTTCAGACCTCCACAACTCAGTGAGAAAACCAGATCTTTCTTAGGTTAGATCACACGTCTTTTCGAAATATAATTTCTTGGGAGGCATCGTGAGAAAACTTGGATGTTTTCCTCGCGATATTTTCCTTCACTGTCGAGTAAGTGACAGTTAGAAATAAGTACAATACAAAACACGAATTTTATGGTACTTGCCAGGATTTTTTTTATACCACTAAGGTGGCAAACAAGCGTACGGCCTGCCTGATGGTAAGCAGTTACCGTAGCCTATGGGCATTTGCAACACCAGGGGTGTCACTCTTGCGTTGCCGACCCTGTAAGAACCTCTTCACGCCTTTCTTGAAGAACCCCATACTGTAGTCCCTTGGGAAAACCTCGGCAGGGAGCTCATTCCACAACATAATAGTTCTCGGTAGAAAACTTCTCGTGAAGCGCACAGTGCGCGACCATTGCGGTTCCAGTGTGTGCGGATGAACTCCCAGCCGCCGGCGAGCTGTGCGATTGTAAAACGAGGCTGTTGGTATAATGTCGAACAACTCCTCAGAACACGCAAAGGGAAGCAAAATCTCTTCTCAAACTCAAGGGCTCAATGCCGTGTGTGAGTCCAGGATCATCGATAATCCTCACAGCTCGTCTCTGTATCGAGTCACAAGGTACTAGCTGGTATCCAGGTGCTCCCGCCCAAAGGTGGCTACAGTACTCCATATGCGGTCTGACTTGGGACTTATATAACATAAGCCTTTGCCCCGCGCTGAAGTACTGTTTAGCTCTGTTGAGCACATATGAACAGATGGTCAACAGGACAATTTCTCATCCACTGGGCTCTAACCTCTTGCTGTTAATATTGGCATCTGCATCTTCCTACTTAAATGCTGATAAATATAAATCGAATTCCTGAATAAATTTATTCAATTTAAATATATCAGTGGATAGTTTTTAAGCAATTATTGAAGTTGTGATTGTTGTGCAGTGCTCAGTATGTAGCGAACGCTTTTCAGAAACGGGATCAATGCTCGTTCTCAAAAGAGGAAGTCCTGTGGTTTAGTTCGTAAAACAAATTGTCAATTGTCTTTTTATTACCTGCCTGCACTACACGTGCAGAATACAAATACTATGTGTCGCAAAGCGATATATGTCATCTAGAGTTCTAGACAATAGGCATGAGACATATAATCATTGAAGTAATCTTTATTTATGTAAGCATTCTTCTACTTTCTCGTGCATGAAAAGAACTATAAATGTTAAAGAAGCGAGTGGGGTGTGTAAGGACCGGTTCTCCCTGCCTACCCAGCAAAGTATCTGGCGTGAAAAAATACCTACATATACGCATTTTCTTGCTATAGAAATGAATCCCCACGTATTGCGACTCTCCACTGGGATAGGCATCGACCACAATAAATCCCTTGCGGAGTAGGCAGAGAGAACCGAGCGCACACATACCTCATTGGCTTCTTTAAAATTCATTGCTCTTCTCATGCACGCTCGCCGGTTTCTAGGGCTCCTGGCATCACTTTCTGATAGAACACGACCAATTTGGTCATAGTAGGTAAGTCTTGGACTTCCTCGGCTCCTACATCCATCCACTTTTGCATTGTATATCTGCTTCGTCATTCTTTCATCCGAGATTCTTTCTACATGTCCAAACCAAGGGATCATGCCTCTTCTTACGATAATAATAGCAGAATCACCATCCGAACGGCAAAAACTAGTTACAACAATGAAAGATAATTGTATGAAGAAAGGCTTACTATTGAATGCGAAGAAAACCCAGATAATGGTAACGGAAAGAAACAACCAGAACGAACACTAGGATTACGGTTGATTATGTAGTGTTGGGGCAAGTGAATGAGATTGTATATCTTGGAAGCGCTTTTAGCATCAATGGAAGGTACACCGCTGATGTGGAGAGATGAGTGAGTGCAGGGAATAGGGTGAATGGAACGTTGGATAAACTTTTAGGCAGCCGAAATCTAAGCCAGACCTCGCTGTACACAATGCGGTGCTAATCCCAACGCTAACTTATGGAAGTGAGAGCTGGGTATGGTAGAGAAAGCGTGAAAGTGGAATTAATGCGGTCGAGATTTTGCGCAAAATTTGTGGCGTAACGCTTGCTGACCGCGTTCGTATGACGACGTGAGAGAAAGAGTTGGTCTGAAAGAGAGTGTTGGTGTTAAGATAAGAAAAGGCATGCTCCATTGGTTCGGACATGTAGAAAGAATGCAGAACGAAATAATGACGAAACAGATATACAATGCGAAAGTGGAAGGATGTAGGAGCCAAGGAAGACCGAGACTAACCTTCTAAATTGGTCGTGTTGTATCAGAAAGTGATATCAGGAGCCCCAGAAACCGGCGAAAGTGTATGAAAAGAGCTATGAATGTTATAGAAGCGAGTGAAGTATGTAAGGATCGCGTCTTATGGGACTCGGTTCTCTCTGTCTACCCCGCAAGGGACCTGGCATGAACATATACAATCGTAGGACTGGTTCTACACAGATCTATACATATAAATAAAATTGAAGTGTCTGTCTGTGATTTCAAAATAAAGCCTTTATCTTAAGCTTTATATTATTATTTTCACGTTACCAAAGCCTAAATACGCATTTTTAACTTTTTGTCTGCCTGTCTGTGTGTTTGTTTGTCCGGGCTAATCTTCGAAATGGCTGAACCGATTTTAACGGGACTTTCACTGGTAGGTAGAGGATTGTTCAGAGCAGAATATAGGGTACTTTTATCTCGTATATATTTATGGTTCCTGCGTAAAAAATGAAAAACTGTTAAAATTAGGGGGAAATATCTTCCCCTTCGGGGGACTTTGCAATTTTGTTTTTATTATTTTCATAGAATACCTATTTTTTTTGTAACATAAAATAATTACCTACGCATTTTTTATGTAATATTAATTTTTCAAAAAATATACGTTGCCTCCTGTAAAGGTCAATAGATGGCGCTGTACGAAAATTGAATCGCTATATGGTTGCATCAACGACCCTGAACATTGTTTTTTTTTTTTTAACAGAAACAATTTCATGTCTACAGAGAAATAAAGGCTACTAAAAGCCCAAATCTCATGCGTGCGAAGCCACGGGCTTTTGCTAGTATTACATAAAATAAGTAAATTTACAGTAAATAAGTCGTCTAATTGCTTTAACGTTTTTGGTGAAAGTATATTCGAGACCGATAAAGTTAAATTTAACTACCAATAAAAAACAAGAGACTATATGCTTCTGTTATACTTTGCATAGTTTCTATAAGCGCAACTATGGCTCCTCTATAAATAGTGTAAATGATCTCTTTATTATCTTAAAAACGGGTTCAAGTGGATATTATATGTTATTAATGAAAGTATCCTCGAAACTTATAAACTTTAATTTGACCGTATACAAAAAACTAGAGTGCATGTACTATTGTTATACTTTATGTAATCTGTATAATCCTATTTATGAGCCTTCAATGAAGTGTGTATATTATCTTATTTTTACGTTAATGGGCTCAATTGGGTATCGAATATTGTTATGGAAAGTATGTACGGAACTTATAATCATTAATTTAGTTATATATGCAAAACTGGGGAATTTACATCGTTATTATAAATTACACATTTTGAATGAACGTAATTACCACTCTTCTATAATGTATGGTATCTCGATCGTGTTTATTTGTATGTGTTGGGTATGCGTCGCCGGATGGGCTCAGTCGTATAAAATATTTTTTGTTAGTATTTTGATTGAATCTCATTTTTATTGCCCAAAACTTACAAGCAGAGTTGCCTATGCCATTGAGATAGAGGTAGATACTGACAAATTAATAATAAACATAATAATATCAATATTAGTGTCATATAAAAATTATGCAATAATAGTAATATTTATTTATATTTTAACCCTCACTCTTGATGAATAGCATGAATAGTCATATTATATCAGTTTTTTACCAAAACTGTCGAGGACTGAGAACGAAGTTACATACTTTGTATATTAATGTACTATCACATAACTATGATGTTATCATATTAACAGAGACCTGGCTTCATGAACATATATCTGATGGAGAATTTATGGATTCTCGATACCGAGTATTTAGATGTGACAGAAATCGTGTTAGTAGCGGGAGGAGCGACGGCGGCGGCGTGCTCGTGGCGGTAAGGCGCGAGCTGGCCGCGACAGTGCATGTGCCCGCCGCCGCCGCCGCCGCTGCACCCGCGGCGCACTCACCGCTTGTTGACCATGTCCTAGTCGAAATACGGTCTCGTAACTACTGCTGCGTAATAAGTGCTGTTTACATGCCGCCAAATTTAAATTCAGAAATTTACAGGTTACACTTTGACTTTCTCTCTTATATACTACAGTCTGCGCATGTAACGGAGTTTATTATAGCGGGCGATTATAACCTGCCGACTCTGCAATGGTATGACTGTGGAACTTATTTAAAACCCATTATATCTAGTAGTAACTGTCTGTCAAACAAACATTTGATTAACTTATTATATATACTAGATCGCTATCAGATAAACAAACATAGAAATAGCAAAAACCGAATACTTGATTTATTTATAACTAATATTAAAAGTATTTCTACGTCACTTGCTCCAACTCCATTGGTGCAACCTGATGATAATCATCCGCCATTCTATGTACAATTACCACTGAATAATTACTGTATACATAGAAGTAGTACATCTAGAACAGCACTTAACTTCAACAAAGCCAATTATGATCTTATAAATGAAGATATTTTAAAAATTGATTGGAAATTATTATTCAAGGATTGTAACGCTGAAAACTCAGTATCTCTTTTTTATGAACAAATTTACAGCATTATAAAGAAACATGTTCCAACGATAACAATAAGAACTTCTAGTTTTCCTATCTGGTTTACGCCTGCTTTAATTCACATATTTAAAAATAAAAACACAGCTTGGGTCAAATGGAAAAAATACAAAAATAAATCAGATTACGAAACATTTTCATTATATAGAACACGTTTTAAAAAAGAATCAACTAAATGTTACAAAAATTATATGGAAACTGTAGAAAATAATATTCATAATAATATTAAGTACTTTTGGACATATGTTAATAATATAAAAAGGACAGTAGACATACCTGACAATGTTACATACAAAGACCTTATTGCAAATAATTCAGGTGATGCATGTGAACTGTTTTCTGCGTTCTTTAGTTCAGTGTTTAAGCCTAGTAATGTTACAAATGATTTTGACATTAATAACATACCTGACAATCATAATTCAAGCGTGAACCTGAGTAATTTGGAAATCTCCCTAGACGATATTCTAATGGATCTAGGTAATTTAGATATTTCTAAAGGTCCAGGTGTAGACAACATACCACCTATATTTTTTAAATCAACTGCTCACACAATCAGCCAGCCCCTACATTATATTTTCAATCTCTGTCTACAAGAGGGAACATTCCCACGTTTATGGAAATCGGCTCGTATTGTTCCTGTTTATAAGGATGGAGATAGATCCAATGTGGAAAATTACCGACCGATTTCTATTCTGTGTACTCTGTCGAAGCTTTTCGAAAGACTTGTTCATAACAAGCTATATCCTATTATTCACAACGTCATCATTGAACAACAGCATGGCTTTGTTAAAAAACGATCTACCACTACAAATTTGATGGTGTATGCATCATATCTCTTTCAAGGTATTGATGCAAATAAACAAATCGACAGCATATATACAGATTTTCGGAAAGCCTTCGATAGTGTCGACCATAAGCTGCTATTAAGTAAACTAGCATACAATGGCATAAGGGGTAATATGTGGCGTTGGTTTAAATCGTACATTTCAAATCGAACTCAGAAGGTAGCTATAAGAGGTTACGAATCTAAAACGATTCCAGTAACATCAGGGGTCCCGCAGGGATCTATTTTAGGTCCAATGTTATTCATCATCTTCATAAACGACGTAATATCATGTTTCAAATATTGTAATTTCCTTTTGTATGCGGATGATCTAAAAATCTATCACACTATTGACAACCCTAATGATCATATTAAATTCCAGTCTGATCTTGATATTTTTTCAATATACTGCATCAATAATAAACTGAGCCTGAGTGTTAACAAATGTAAATCTATCACATTTACAAAAAAAAGACAAATTAGCAAATACAGCTACAATATAAAAGGTATCCCATTGGATAATGTTAATCTTATTAGAGACCTAGGAGTCACACTTGATGCCAAGTTACACCTTGACGTACATGTCGACAAAATTATAAGTAATGCCTTCAAAATGTACGGTTTTGTCATGCGTACCTGTGAAAAATTCACTCGACCTTCTTCTTTTATCTGCCTATATAATTCTCTAATTCGTTCGCAGCTGGAATACGCTGTGCCCATTTGGAACCCATTGTACACTAAATACGTTCAGGCCCTTGAAATTGTTCAAAATAAATTTTTAAAATCTATGCATTATAAATGTTACCGTACCCGCTTATCATATGAACAACTGCTTAATAGATACCAGCTTTTAAAGCTTGAGCAGAGGCGTACACAGTTGGAAGCCATGTTGTTATACGACCTGTGCCATAATAGATACGACTGCATTCCCCTAATTAACCAAATATGTTATAGAATACCTACTAGAACACATTGTCGAACTGCATGTCGACTGTTTGCAATCTCGCGTTGTAGAACTAATGCAGGAAAACGATCACCTATGTATCGACTGGTACAAGAATACAACAGTTTATACAAAAAAATGTTGATCAATATCTTGTCCCCCTTCTAAATCCATTATCTGAATTACTTTTACTTCTTTTTTATAAGTTATAAATTTTTTTTTTTTTTTTTAAGTTCTAATAGAATATTTCTCAACGAATATGAACATAGTTTGATGTGTGGTAAACGGTGTTGGTGTCAAAATTGTTATTACTCTTAGTCTAAGCTACTTTGTATATTCTTATTTTGTCACTGTTTGTTTACCCCAATAAATAGAAAAAAAAAAAAAAAAAAAAAAATTACACGACGTAACTCTAGTACACGTACACTCTCATCATCTCTTATTTACATACCCCTGCATTTAGATATAACATACGCCTTAGACTATAAAATTAAAATCAACATTGGATTCCTTATATCGTCATTAAAATATAACGTAGATATCTAAAGAAGAGTGGCTGCTTCTGACACAGGCGTCTCACACTTAAAAGAGGGAGCCCAACCTCCACACTCTAATATTTAAATTGTGAAAGAAATAAAAATTTTTTTGATATGCCACGCCCGACAAAGTTTTTAGATATATATTTTGCAATGCTTCGTTTATCCGTCCTTCATAGTAACCTAACGAGTACAATCTTTTAAAGATTATGTCTGGGCTCCGATTTGCTAGTTTTTTTGGCAATATAGTTGAGAAAAGTTTTTGTTGATAAAATGTACATACATACTCAGAAAGTTATGCGAAAATAAAAAAGGTTTCTACAGGTAAAAATTGTTTTATTAAATCTTTTCAAAGTAGTAGTCTCCGCCAACCTCTATACAAAGTTTCATGCGTCTGAACCAGTTTTCGAAACACTTTTTCCAGTCCGCCGCAGACACCTCATTTACTACTTTAAGAGGATTTTTTTATTTTCGGGAATAAAGAGAAGCCACATAGGGCAAGGTCAGGGCTGTAAGGAGGGTAACTCAGAAGTTTGACCGGCGTGCTAGACGCCTAGATTAGCCTGCTTCAAATTTGTTTATCATATCACGGCACCATTCCACCCGGGCCTGCTTCTGATCAATGAGATTGTGCGGCACCCAGCGTGAAACTATCCTCCTCACGCGAAGATGCAACTGTTGAATCTCGTGAAGGCTTCCCGATCCAATCTGCAGTATGTGTTGAATATCCTGATACGTAACTCGCCTATTGTCTTCGATTAAATTATTCATTGCTAGCACATTTTCTTCCGTAACAGCCGTCAAAAGGCAACCACTTCTTTCTTCATCCCCCAAAGCTAGTCGACCGCGCTTGAATTCGTCATATCAACGATACACGGTTGCCTTGGAAGGGCCTTCATCCATGAATGCCATTTGAAGTCTATCGTACGATTCGTCCGGTTTCAGGCGACACTTGAAATCGTAAAAATCACAGCGCGAAAATGTTCCCGGCGCAGATCCATTTTTCAATGAGACACGATAATTTAAATTAGCTCGCAAAAAATGTGGAGGGAAATTTTTAAGTTGGAACGTACTAATTTTTACGTATAAAGGCCAGTTTTTCGCACATAAAAACTTTTTTCGTAATACTTTCTGAGTGGTCTAGTATACATATGTTTATAGTCCTAGGTTCACAAACAAATCGAGTATGAATTTATAACAGTCTCGTGTACTGAGGAAACACTCAGTACACTCAGTACTCAATTTTAAACCGACGTCAAAAAAGGAGGAGGTTATCATTACTGTTTTATTTTTTATATTTGTTTTATTATTGTTTTAATCAAAAGGATATTATCTTCAGATTGGTCCCATATAAATTTTATCAATATTGAAAACTATAACTGGAAGAAATATGTCATTCAGTGGTGTTTACGGTGTCAATTTTTGTTTCTTATACCACTAATATTAGTAAACAGTTACCGTAACCTATGGATATTTGCAACACCAGGGTTCCGGTTGTAAAAACAAGCTGTCGGCATCACATCAAGGTTTTTAGAGGGTCGGCAACGTATGAATGACGCCCCTGGTGTTGCCAATGTCCATAGACTACGGTGACTGTTTATCATCAGGCAGGCCGTAAGCTTCGTTGCCACTTTAGTGGGGAAAAAAATAAGCAATTCTTCAGATCACAACCCGTTATAACAATGGATGAACACACAAACGGAGGCAATGTGTCTCCTTAAACTTAAAGGCTCAATGCACCTAGTTACTTGGCTACGCCAGGTTGACCTTCTCCTCCAGGTGACTTCGGTATTGAACATCGCTAGAGATGTCGATACTGAGAATTAACCGCCAACAGCTATGCCTGGGTAATATCACGTGATTATGTATTTCTACAAAAAATATACGTATCTACCTGTAATATAATTACCTAAATTACTTTTAGTAACCATTATGAGAAAGGTTTTCTAAATTAGGTATGACGACTACAAGAGGACTAAACTAACTACCATAGAGTAGCCTATGGATATGTATTTGCTCAAAAATGTTTCTAGCATCTGTACCGTTTGACTCTGGAACCTTACGATGAGCTTTTTCTTCTTACTGTTTTTTTACATGATGCGTCAAACTCCGCAAACGAAATTAACAACCAGACCTTTCTTATTGAAGACCACAGGTTAGTTGCGGTTCCAGAGAAGTTTTCTTCCGAGAACACTCAAGCTGTGGAATGAGCTCCCAGCCGAGGTTTTTCCAAGGAACTACAGCATGGAGTTCTTCAAGAAATGCGTGAAGAGGTTTTTAGAGGGTCGGCAACGCATGAGTGACGCCCCTGGTGTTGCAAATGTCCATAGGCTACGGTGACTGTTTAACATCAGGCAGGCCGTATGCTTGATTGCCACCTTAGTAGTATATAAAAAAAAAAACAGGTCTTTCGAAATATAATTTCTTGTACGTGATGGTTTCCTAACGATATTACTAAATTAATATTAAGGCGAGTTAAATATAATTACAAATATGTACATAATTCCATAAATACATATTTAGTGGTAAATGCTAGTATTCAAACCGGGTACCAATTCGTCAATAGGGCGGTTCTTTACCCACAGAGCTATCACTGCTCGTAGGGACCTTACGACGAGAGCGAAGTAAAAAAAAATCGCCCAAGTGCGGGTCGGACTCGCGCACGAAGGGTTCCGTACCACTGTCTATAAAAACGGCAAAAAAATCACGTTTGTTGTATGAGAGCCCCTCTTAAATATTTGTTTTATTTTAATTTAATTATTTGTTCTTAAAGTGAATATATAACTATATATTCTGTGAATATTTCAAGCGTGTACCTGCTGCCGTTATCAATATCGAGCAAAAATGAGCAAAATAATCACTTTTGTTGTATGGGAGCCCCCTTAAATATTTATGTTATTCTATTTTTTAGTATTTGCTGTTATAGCGGCAACAGAAATACATCATATGTGAAAATTTCAACTGTCTAACTATCACGGTTCGTGAGATACACCCTGGTGACAGACGGACGGACGGACGGACGGACGGACAGCGAAGTCTCAGTAATAGGGTTCCGTTTTACCCTTTGGGTACGGAACCCTAAAAAACGGATTACACTTCGGGAGTGCCGACAGAAGTGAAAACTTGAACATTAACGTTGTGCATTTTTGAATATTGTGGAATGGTTAGGAAATAATTTCGCACGAATTGCTTTATTTATCAGTTTAAAAGTACTATCATGTATGTGGTCAAATACAATATTCATTTATTGCGCTATATAACAAAAGCGATCTTCTACAAAAAACATAAACTACGCCGAGCGAAGCTCAGTCGCAAAGATATAATATTAATACTATAGGTATTATTAAGCATGTATATTACAGTAATTATAGGGATCATTTATAGGATCTATCATATAATTAATTCAGTGAAAGATTCTTACACTCCTGCAAGTGAGTGAGATGATCAGTTAGCTCTGAGGGAAGAAGAGGTGCGTTAGCAGCGAGAGCGCCAAGGCGCAAGCGGTACTCTTTATATTGAAAGCGTTTGTAGTTTACGATACCGGTTTACATTATTTTAAATTATTATTTAATGTTAAAATGCCAAACGAAATCCCATCCCATCATGCTAGTGATGTCTCTGGTGATACAACCGCACGTAGACTACAGTAACTGTTTACCATCAAACGGGTTTAATGTTTGTTATTCTCCTTATATATATAACTGTGGGAGTAATAATCAAGACCCTATTTTTGTGAGTGATATTTTAATAAAAATTAACTGATTGTCGTAATGTCATCGCCAACTCCTTTGCCCTTGAGGCCGCACCGGCACTGTACGATGCAGACGGAGCCAGGGTCGCCGCGGGCAGCGCAAGGGCACCCGTCTATGTAGCGGCCCTATGCCCTTGCCGTACACAGACGGTGCATGCACCCTGCACGCTACAGTGCAAACATATGCAGTCTAACTAAAAGTGAAAACAAAAGAAAACCACACAGGCTTCTTATACAATACAAAAAAAATATGTTTGTTCAACAATCATACGAGACAATGATGTTTATGGAATTAAACAAATAGTTAAAAATGATGGTTTATAACAATATAACTCATAAGTATGAATTATAATTTCAGAACGACAGAATTTTAGATTCGCGAAACGTTATGTGAAGAAAAACGGTCCATTTTATTCATCATTATAATAATTTATCTATGATGACCGCATGTGCCAACGTGCGAGTAAATTTCATACATTACAAGCGTTTATAGGCTTCATAATATGAGTAAGTAAGGTCGCCAGATACTACCAGATTCCACCATATACCATCTTTTAGGTCAAAGTTCAGGTTAGCCTAAAAGATGGTGAGGATGCATCAAACTCTAGCCTTATGCAGTCAATTGAATTATTAGACAATGATTAAAAGATAAAAGAAACTTTATGTAGTATATTTAAATTAAATAGTCATTTTAACAATAAGTATTCGCCCGGATGAAGTTGCGAGGTGCAGCTAGTTAGCATAGATACAATCTACGAGTAAAATGACTATGGCATACAGGCAGGTCGAGCAGAGAAGACAAACAGGACAAAATAATAAAATTTCCTTGTTTACTCAACTTTACATAATTTAACTCTAAATAAGACGTAACAAATGTTTGTTTCTTGTATTAGCTAAACCATTGTTAAAGCAGTAACAATCGTGAGCCTCTTATGTCTATTCTTTTTTTTCCAATTTGTTGCACTGAATATAGGTAACCTGTGGGCTTGCAACGTGGCAGCCGGCCGGGCGGCGCGCGGCGGTGGCGGGGCGAGCCCTTCGCGATTCGCACTGCATCTCGCTCGTGATGATGCATTTAAATTGCGTCTAATTGTGAATTACCTCGTCACTACTATTAAATAGTTATTTGTTATGGGGCAATATATATATCAAGTCACATGCATGCATGTGATACATAATGAATCAGATCGAGAAATCGAAAGTTTACAGATGTAAGATGTTGGTGTGGATGTATAAATCATACGTTGTAATTCAAAACCCGTAATATTAAAAAAAGATCATTGCCACCCCCAAAGCCTAAGTATTCTTACTCGTACATTTGACATTCCGGCGCCGTGACTGTTGCTACGTATCATTGTATTCATTGCGAACGCGGTCTACAAGCATTACACAAATGTTGGGAAACGCTCGCATTTATTCTATGCGCTGTCTACCATGCCCAGTTCTCGTTTGCATAATCAAATATACAGAAACATAATTTTACATGTATATTATACACGCGATAATAAAAGTATATCAATTATTAGGTTTATGCTATATAAGAACCTTCATTACATATACCGACGAATAGATACAGAATCAATAAAAAAAATAACAACTCTGGAGGCGTTTGCGTGTGTCTACGAGCCAGTGAGGTTACCGTAAGCTCCTAAAGAGTCACCATGTTAGTAGCGGAGGTAGCATCGCGCGAACGGTGCTTAATATATTGGAAGTATTCTTAAGCTACGGTAATTACTGTATATTAGGGGGGCCGTATGATTCCCAAAGTTATAAACAAAAAAATGTATGGAATTTTGAGTTGAAATACGTACATCTTTAGATGCCTTTAGATCATAACAAGATACTTAAATATTGCTAAGTAATCGCTATTCTTGTCATAATACATATACCTACTCCGGCAGTGAAACAACTCCGATTCGTGAATCGATCTTTATACCATTATTGCTCGATGATAACACAAGACCTCACACTGCACGAGAAACCGTTGTAACTCTACAGGAGCTGCAGTTAGAAACCATACCTCATCCTCCGTATTCGCCAGATCTTGCTTCAACTGACTACCATTTTTTTCGTGATTTGGGCAATTTTCTACGTAGTAAAAGACCAGTCTTTCCAGGAGGCAGTACAAAATGCTTCCACACAGTTTGTCGAATCTAGATCCCCAGAGTTCTATCGCAAAGGCATAAATAAACTTCCGATTAAATTGCAGCAAATGGGGGTAAATATTTTGATTAAATAAATATCACACATCTTAGAAAAAAAATTATTTTTAATTTTTGAGTACAAATCAGCAATTTCATACTTTAACCCCTAATATTAATACTGTAAACAGTTTGATTTGACTGCAGATTTACATTACAAAAGTAAAGAAAAAGCAAATTTTCAAACACAAAACATATTAAGGCTCTTCTCGGCAAATAGTAGAATTATTTTTAAATAAATTTTGATATTTTACGTGTGTGAAATTTTGTTTGGCATTACTTACTTCTTAGCGTTATTCTGTTTCCTAATCCTTAACGGCGGGGCGATTGGCGAGGTCCGCTACTTAAATCCTAAGGATTTGGCAAGACGCTGATTTTTATATGAAGCGACTGCCATCAGACCTAAACAACCCAAAGCGAAAACCAGATCTTTCTTAAGTGAGGTAACACGTCTGTAGAAATATAATTTCTTGGACGTGTGGGTTTCCTCACGACGTTTTCCTTCACCGCCGAGCAAGTGATAAATATGTACAATTCGAAAACACGAATTTAGTGGTACATGCCCCCGCCGTGATTCGAACTGGGAAGTTCTCAGTTTTGTTGGACATTAGTAATTGTAAATAATCGGTTGTTTTAAAGCCAAAACCCACATGTGCGGGAAAGCAGGAGCGTTTCGGGACGGGAGATTTTGTAATATTCGTGTTTGTATGCAACTTGTCACACAAAAAACCGGCACGATCCGGTGCGATGCGATCGCTTTTTATTAATTGATAGTCTTCAATTAGAGGAAATGATGGTATTAAAAATATTACCTCTAACCTAAAGAATGCATGAACGTTGTTAGGCTGTCAATTAAATACACTATAGAGATGCCATATGCCGTAATAGATAATTACATAATAATAGATCTCCGAGTGGTATTATATGCGATTTGATCAAATAATGGAGTATCTTTTAAGAAATGTATATTAAGCAAAAACACATAATAGGCTGCGGAGATTTTAATATTGGCATGCCATAAAGAGATAAACAAACTTCAGACCTTTTTAAATCATTTAATTTACGAAATGTAGCTTACACGCATAACTCTTACGTCTTGATAATATTTTTTTTGCTATTGAGAACTTATAAAAAATGGTTATTAGATTCGGGCGTTATTTTGGGAAAGTCAAATTTACATGCAATTTGATCTTTTTATTATGTGCTTCTTGCATTGTGTGCTTCCGCCACCAATTGGTGGCGGAAGCACACAAAGCAAGTTAGATCAAATTGCTTATAAAAAATGAATAACTGGCAACTTATCTCTGGTCACCAGCATCGGTGAGTAGTAGGTTAGGTTTAAATTTGATTTGAAACAGGGTTTCTAGTTCTATTTGAATCAGATTTGATTTAGGTTTGGATAAATATGAAGAAAAAATACTTTTTTAATGAAATGGCCAACCTTGTTTCATCTTATAAATAATAACTTTTATCAGACCTAGAAGATTAAAAGAAATATAAATTTATTATTCTTGAGATAGATTAATATACGTTTGACCACTGTTGTTTTCATATAAAGTATGAACAAAATTGTAGCACTACATCTTTTTTTTTAATTAGAATCATAAATTTCTGACGTACAATTGAAAAGATACTTGTAGTCTAATTGAAATAAAAAGTAAAATTAAGCTGTTTAAGACGTGATCATTGCTTCATGCATTTTCAACATCTGTTATTTAACGCCCATGCGGCGAAGGTGGCATGGCCAGACATTTGATCACAGCTTGCCAATTTTCGTAAGACGCAATCATACCAGCTTAGGTGACGACACTCTTGCATTTTGTCAGCTATGTCACAGACATGAAGGCTGCCGCAAATGCAGGAGATCCTGAGACGTATTGATCCCATAACGCGCAACTCCTGCGTATACCGTTCAAGTACCGGCCACGCTTCGCTGCTACTCGTATATAAAAGGACAGATCTAATGATGGATTTATAAAACAGTCCTTACAGGTTAACCAGTATTTTGACAGATGACACCAAACATCTCACATCTCTTGGCCCAAGCCGCCGATATACATGCTTTAGCGTCGATGTGATCGAACGCGTAGAGAACAGAGCCCAAGTATTTACACTGGCCTGTGAGCTCGACCGTGTCTACGTCTCTAGTACTACAGGCCGAGTACTTATGCACGAAAATCTGAAAATCTTTTTAAACCGTTATTAAACCGCCAAATGTAGTATTACGTAAATATCCGTTTAAAATTAAATAGTTTGATTATTTAATAAATATGTTGAAAATAGTTATAATTTCTACGCCAAAAACTTTTATTTCGACAAATCACCAGATATTCTTAACGATATGGTCTTATACATAAAAACCGCATGCATAGTACCTAAGGCAAATCTCGACAGAGTTCATTCCTCAACTTCTTTTGAAATGCACAGTATGTGATGATTGCGATTCCAGTGTGTTAGAATGAATTCATAGCCATCAACGAGCTGTGTGATTGTGAAACGATGCTGTTGGCATCAATACCCATTGTACAATCGGTAGAACCTACTTACGAAGCCAAAGTTTCTTCTTGAAATGGTTCAATATCGTGTGTGAGCTTCGGATCATCGACAATTATTGTCTGGGACTCTGTGTCTCAGGTCCCAGTCGGTATTCAGGGGCTCCCGCCCATGGTTGTTTACTTTATGTGTGGTCTGTCATGAAACTAGTATAACAAAAGTCTTTGTCTCGAGCTGAAATACTGTTTCACTCTCTTCAGCACACCAATTTTCGACGACAGATTGACCTTCTCCTATAGGTGACTTAGGAACTGAACTTCGCGTGGCGATTTCGACACAAGGAGATCATTTTTTTTCCGGTTTCTTATTCAATTCTCTTATGTTACTATTTTTCTTTTTTAATCTGCTAACATTTCGTAAATGACCATTGGCTAAGAAGAAATGCCGAAAGAAACTTGCGAATATAGATCTCTCATTAAATTGTCAATTTTTCCAGAGAGTATTTTGATGTACTTTTTGAACACATTGTCAGGAAAGGACAGAACTGTTTCAGGCCGTTTATTATAGAATCGAATACAATTTGCAAAAAATAATCATTTCTACTTCTATCCACAGTAGAACTAAAGTAACTGACATAGCCCAAGGATAAGCAACCTCAAGTGGCAATGGGCCGGCCACATTACTCGTAGAACCGACAACAGTTGGTAAAAAATGTTCGAATAGCGTCCCCGTACTGGTACACGGAGAGTGTGACGACCTTCCACTGGATGGATCGACGTTCTCCTCAAAAGATTTGCAGGGAGTTGATGGATGCAGGTGGCTCAAGATTGAGGCGAGGGGCTCTCTAAAAGGTAGGCATATTTGGACGAATACGGGTTGAAATGACGGTGAAGACGTGATGTGAGGTATACAAAAAAAGTAAATTGTTACAATTATTTTTTTAATCAAATATTACATACATTTAGAAACATAAATACAAGATAAACTTATTTACACACAATTTTTAATTCAATATTGTGCAATGTTTGAAGAATGTTTACTTAATTGATATATTTACTGATGTATTCTAAGGCATTCTTAACTTGCTGCAATAATTCATAGGTTTTATTTTTTAAAAGCTTCAAATTGATGATTGATGAATTTGGAATAGAGTCTTTTACTTGTTGGAAACGCATTACTTTAATTTTAGTTTCACTATCAATTTCGCTTTGTATAACTTCAAATTGGTCTATGTATGAACTTATGTTGGTATTGTCAAGCTTATCCTCCAGAGTTTCAAATATAGCTGTAAAGTCATTATCTAACTTATTTTGAATATCTTTCAAACTAGCATTTACTAATTTTTCCCAGCTGTCTTCATTAGTGTCGGCCCCTTGGCGTATATCTGAAAATAGTATAGTAAATAGTTATAGACTAAACCACCAAATTGTTGATACAAAAAGTTTAATTTCGCTTTGTACATGCGCAACATATCATGACACATCAACTACGTAAAGCATACTTACCGATTTGGGAATTATTGCAATTTCTACAATATTTAGCGTATTTAGTAAGATTTATATTCAGTATCTGTGACAGCGGGCCAATCTGCGAAAAATATTGCAATATTTCGGCAACTACATCATCCAGATTAATTGAATTAATATCTTTACTATAGTGATACATATCATCTTGCAAATGCAGAATATCATACATGGTTTTTCCAAACTTTTGTAATGCTAACTCTTTGAATTTGCTTTCAAAATTAATTAATTTCTGCTTATACTTGCTTTCATAATTTGCAATTCTGTGCGTGAGTTCATGTGTATAATCATCTACAAAAGCAAGTAGCTTCTTGGGTATAGTGTCGAAAAGGTCTGCTACTGATATGCAATACGAACGTGGGTGATCTTGCATAGCAATCCTCGAAAGAACACCTGAAATGTACATGAATACAGTGAATTCAAAATAATTAAATATATACTTGTATGAAGTAGGTAATATTCTTTTGTACCAATAAAATAATAAAAATCATCCGCACTTTACGTGTATTTTTTTTTTCAAGATTTTATTCTACCATTTTGTCAGCACGGTTAATATGTATATACATGCCAAACTACAGCTTTCTAGTATCAAGCGACTCTGAGCTAGGCCGCGGACAGACGGACATGGAGAAACTATAGGGATTCGTTGTTTACTACGGAATACTAAAAATACTGCAATATCAAACGAAAATAGCAATTAGATATTATACCTTCTCTGACAAGATTATTACGTTTGATTTATATGTTTTAATATAATTTGTTTAGTACTTATTAAGGTTTACTAAACTGCCAAATCCCTTACGGGGGTAAGGGATTTGGCGTTAAATATATATATAAATGTATAGATAGATATATTTACTCACTATTCGGTGGATCAGAATGCCCACAAGTTTGTGCGCATATACTTCTTTGTATGTCCAAAGTTTTTTCCAATTTAGAAACAACAGACAACTGAGCATTATATGTGTTTTCTAATTCCGGATACTTTTTAAGCATTGTTAATATTTCTATAATCATAGGTTGCATTTCATCTTGTTTGGCGGCAATGTCATCAAGAATATGTTGTAAATGACGAGGTCTATCTTGAACATCTTCGAGAAATTTGCTAAAATCAGTAGCGATACTGTCTCGAGCTGCAGTCGCATCGTTATAGTAACTGTCATTAATCAAATAATAAACTTTGAGATGAGCACTTATTGTACTAATAGTATTGTTCAAATCAGTTTCGCTAATCAAACTTTGGTTTTCAGGACATTGGTTAGGGGGCTCTGTAAACAAAGAAAGAATAAGGAATGTTGTTATGATTCGTCTAGCGTGGTTATATCCATTTCATCACACTTACTTGTAAGTCAATTAATTATACGCCGTCGGGAGGCATACAAGCATGCGGTCTACGTGATGTAAAGCTGTTGTTACCGCAGCCTATAAACACTTGCGATTAACCATTACTTAGGAGATGACACCTCCGCACACACAACTACTCCGTAGGAGCTTACCGGTGACCTCACTCACTTGCAGGAACACAACAATCCTCTTGGGAATTGTTATTAGGCAGCGGTTTTCTGTGCGGTAGAAGTTGTTCCCCAGACTGGCAGCTTTGATGCTCCCTACTTCTTTTAAATACACCCAGGCTAAGGCAAACAGACATGTTCATCCACAGAAATATTTGTCCTGTGTGGCAATCGAGCACACGAGCGTTGCGTCCAAGTAGCGTTACTAACCACTGCGACATCCAGTTCGTCTGCTAGAATGAAAAAGTGTTACGAAACCTTAAAAAATTAAGATGGGTAGTAGTGGAAATACTACAGCTGCTTTTATTGCGTGAATTAGATGTTCTTCATAGCGAAGTTGCCGCACGACGGCACATTTTACATAAGTGCACGAATTATTATATTAGTATCTTTCATACACATGAGATAATTTACAATGGGTCAAATTTGTAATCGTCAAATGAGTCTTTACATCATCATAATCACCACTTCAGCCTGTATTCGTCCACTGCTGAACATAGACCTCCCCTCTAGAGTGCCTCTCGTCTCGATCATGTGCCACCTGAATCCATCGACTCCCTACAAATCTCTTGACGTCGTCACTCCATCTAGTGGGGGGTCGTTACACACTGCGAGCACCAGTACGAGGACGGGTTCTACAAACTATGTGGCCGGCCCACTGCCACTTCAGCTTGCTTATCCTGTGGGCTATGTTGGTTACCTTATGTCTACTGCGGATATCCTCATTTCTGATTCTATCACGCAGAGAAACCCTGAGCTCTTTCCATAGCACGCTGAGCAACCTTGAGCCGCCCGCAGCAAAGCGTCACGTCTTAGTTCTGTATGGCAACACACACTGTTTGAAGACCTTACTCTTGCGTTGTGTCGTGGCGTTGCGATATTTTGGACGAGATGGGCAGCCGAGTTGGATCCGTCTATTGAGTTCTCGGTCGAAGTTGGACTTACCTAACTGAATAACCTGCCCTAGGTAAACATATTCGTCAACAACTTCGAGCTTAATGCTTCCAACCGTGACCGGAATAGGTGTAACATGAGCATTCGACATGATCTTAGTCTTGTCTGTGTTCATCTTGAGACCTACCTGGATGGAAACACTATTGAGGTCATTGAGGATAGCGCTAAGTTCCTCCAGCATTTTCGTCATGAGAACTATATCGTCGGTAAATCCGTATCCTTTCCAGTCCACGAGCTTGAAGACAATCTTCCAATGCTACCGTGAAGAGTTTCGGAGATATGACATCGCCCTGTCTTACACCTTTTTGTACTTGGATCGGTTTCGTATTCTGGTCCTGTACTCGGATACACATCGTGTACCGATAGTCAATTCGGCATCGCTGGACAGACTGTAACACCGCCCATGTCTCAACGGAATTAAAGGCCTTTTCGTACTCCACATACGCCAAACACAAGAGCGGATTATACTCCTCAGTCTTCTGTATAATCTGGCGGAGAGTATGTATGTCCACGGTGCTAAAGCCTTTTCGGAACCCGGTTTGTTCGGGAGGCTGGAATTCATCAAGTCTGCGTGCGAGACGGTTTGTGATGACTCTCGAAAACAGTACACCACCTCACAGAAAACTGTAGCCAAATAACAACTCCATGGAGGAGTGTTGTGTTCCTGCGTATCAATGGGGTCACCAGTAATCTCCTAAAGAGTTGCTGTGTTCGCAGCAGCGGTGGCATCGCGCGAATGATACTTAATGTATTGCACACGCTCACAGGCTACGGCAAGCGCTCTACATCAGGTGGGCCGTATGCTTGAATGCCTCCCGACGTTTTATGAAAAAAAAAACAAATACTTCTGGATACTCGCAGGTTACGGAACCGTTACACAGGTGGGTTGTACGCTTGTTTGCCTCTCAATAGCATATCGTAATATATGATAATGTTATAAACTGACATTCACCAAATTCATGTCAATAGATTAAAAAGTTAGAATTACAGTACGTACCTCTCAAATATTCCGTGGAAGAATAATCTTCTGGATACGGGAATTTTGTAAAACCGTTATCCCAAATTAGGCTCTGAATTGAGCCCACCATGCAATTGTATAATAACGTAATATATAATATTTTCAGCAACATTTTGACCATATTTTGTCTAATTTTTCGAATTATAGTTTATACTAACTGCAATGCTCTGTTTATATACGAGTAGACTACAATATGAAAAAATATTTAGCATTTTATTGTTATTTGATTTACGACTTGCAATAAACGCTACAATTACAACTATTACTTTACTTTGACTTAGTTAATGCATTTATTAACATTTTTATAGGTGTTTGCCTGCCAATGCACCTGTCTAATCGAATAAGTAAAGCAACGTCGACCACCACCTTCATAAGGGTTTTTATTTATTACGTCAGGAGACATACAAGCATACGGGTCCACCTGTTGTAAAATGGTCATCGCAGCCTATGAACGCTAGCAAGACAGCAAGTATCACTCGAGCGATGCCACTCCTGTTACTAACACAACAATTTCTTGGAGCTAACAGGTAACTCATCCAAGCACAATAACCATCTAGAGATATATTATTTGGCTGCGGTTCTTTATGGGCTCTGCCGCTCTTAAAACACCCAAATCAAGACAAACAGACGTGTCCGCGCACACAATCGTTTGTCCTGTATAAGAATCGAACCCACGAGCGTTGGTGTCAAAGTCGCGTTATTAACCGCTGTGCTACCGAGCTCGTAAAAAATATATGTGGAGAGGAATCGTATGATTATGTGTGAAATAGATCGGTTGTGACCAAGCGAAGCAGTTACGATACTGTGCTTGGTCCATACGGTGATAAGAGAGTGAACGATGCTGGTAAGTTACTTTTAGACGTATGTATGAAACTATATCTAGGTGTTTTTAAGAAAGGTAGGGTGTATCAAAGCGTCTGGGGAAGTACATCCACCTCACAGGAAACCACAGCCAAATAATAACTCCCAAGGGGGTTGTTGTGTTCCAGCGTGTAAGTGAGGTGTCCAGTAAGTACCTAAATCGTTGCTGTGTTAGCAACATAGGTGGCATCGTGAGAGTAATACATTTTGTTTATACCACTAAAGTGGCAAACAAGCATATGGGCTGCCTGATGGCAAACAGTCATCTTAACAATACGGACATTTCCAACACCAGAGGTGCCACTCATGCGTTGCCGACCCTCTAAAAACCTCTTTACGCCTTTCTTGAAGAACCGCATATACACCCTTGCGTAAACCTCGGCTGGGAGTAAATTTTTGTGGATTTTTTCCACGGATAATTCAACATCCGAATCTCACCAGGCATCTCCTCTCAGTGTTCTACGTCTCTTTGCGCATCCACATGCTTCTTTCGCATTGAACACCATACTTTCTTTCAGAACTTTACATACGAGTAACATTAGTCTACATCTGAGTCTCTGAGTCAGAAAGACTCGCGTTCACAAGTCTTTCTCTGGCTATTGACGTAAATACGTGCTCCTTACACTTTCATCTTCCAATTTTTCATTTCTTATTCTTTCATGATCTCCGAAAGGAATACGCACCCGTCAGTGCTTCCACTTCTTAAAAGGCCCATAAACTGGTTTATCACCAGATAGTGATCCGTATCAAGAGCAAGACCTCTGAAGGCTCTTATATCCATTAATGACTTTCGGAGAAAATCTATCAAAATCAAATCAAGCACACTTTTCTGTTCACTATATCTCCATGTGTAAGTGTGAATATCGTTGTGATGGAAGAACGTGTTCGACACAAGGTTTCGTTTCTAAAAGTAACTTACCAGCATCGTTTACTCTCTTACCACCGTATGGACCAAGCATAGTATCGTAACTACTTCGCTTAGTCCCGACCGATCTATTTATATCTCTGCACAAAAATGGGATTCCTCTTCGCATATAATATTGATGAGCTCGGTCGCGCAGCGGTTAATAACGCGACTTTGACACCAACTTTCGTGGGTATGATTCCCACACAGGATAAATATTTGTGTGGATGAACCTGTCTGTTTTTCGAGGTCTGGGTGTTTTTGAGAAAGATAGGGTGCAAAGTAGTCTGTCTGGGGAAGTACCTCCACCTTACAGGAAATCGCAGCCAAATAATAACTCCCTAGAGGGTTGTTGTGTTCCGACGTGTGAGTGAGGTTACCAGTAAGGTCCTATGGAGTTGCAGTATAAGCAGCAGAGGAGGCATCTCGCGAGTGATACTTAATATATTACAAGTGTTAAATAGGCTACGGTAACCGCTTTACATCAGGTGGGTCGTATGCTTGTATGTCTCCCGACGTAGTATTAAAAAAAACTGTCTGCGGCTGCTCCCCTTGCGAAAACCTTGGTTGGGAGTTAATTCCACAACTTGGAGAGTTCTCGGAAGACCATTACAGTTCCAGAGAAAAGTGAAGTGTATAGGGACCGCGTCTTATGGCGCATCGTTCTCTCTGCCTACGCCGCAATGGACCTGGCGTATACATACATACGTACATGTTCATTTCGTTTATATGAAATATTCACACCAGCATAGTGTAATCACAATATTCTATTACTTTTAACGAGCAATTCATGTGCGTAAAAGCAAATCGGAAGCGGCTCTGACGATATGTATGAAATTTAGTATTTAAATAAAGTTTCTCTATGTTTATAAGATGACTTTCCAAAAACTAAACGATTTTACATAAAATATTAAAAAAAAACTGTAGCGGTGCTCGGTAACCCGTGTGTTAATATCATTATTAGAATGTATTAATGTCTAAAAAAGAATACTATACACCTGAGCCGTAAAAAATTAGAAAAAAAGATAAAGATATTTTAAGTTTATTCAGTAAATACATTTTGAGTTCAAAGTTTCATTTTTGAAATATATATTTTCATTTTCCTTGCTGTTTTTTTTCAATTAAGGACTTCTAAAGTCTAGTTTGTGTTATTAATATCCCTCACATAAAACTATCTCATAAACACTGGCAATTTGGTGAGCTTTCATCCCACATTCTTTCTACATGTCCGATCCAACGTAACATATAATACGAGTATAAAATAATTATTTATTCTATACCCAACACTCTCTAACAGACTAACCTCTCTCTCTCTCTCTTAAATCAACAATCCATTACCTCATAATTGTAAAACTTAGAACTAAAAAAATTGATACATTTAAAAAAAATATAGTTTAAGATGTTACCTACTTCATACAAATTCAATGTTCTCGGATAACCGAAAGTACGTGTTTTAATCCACGTCAAGTAATAATAATAAGGGAAATATAATCGAGCGTAACGTTACAATAGATTGAGTTAGAAACGTGAATATTTTACAAGACAAGAAACTGTAATGAAGAACTACTGAAAAGAACATGTACTTGATAAAAATTACAACTTCTTATTATTTAGTCGTTTTGGACAAAACAGACTTTGTTGTACGGAAAAACACCACACAACGAAGTGGTAAACGACCCTTTGGTACCCCTAAATCAGTAAATTATTGTATTTGATTTCTATTTTATACATATTTTAGTGCGTAAACATTTTTATGGCGCTGACGTAAATTGCAATGTCGCAATGCGCAAAATAGGTCTAATTGGTCAAGGTATTGGGCTGCAGCGACCTCGTATGGTAGCCATCGGCACAGGTCGCCATGCTGTCTGGAGGACGGCGGGTCCGGACACAGCGACCTTCGTGCACCGCACGGCTTCAATCCACATCAACTAAACTAATTCATTTTAATGAACAATGTCTTGTGCGTCATAGCAGAGGTTATATGTGATATAATAGAGTACCATTATATCATATAAATATATATATGACATGATTTTTATGTGGTAAAATGGTGAATTGTAGGAACTGATTTCAAGAGTAATTGAGACTAAGATAGGAAAATGAGTGAATTAATTACGTTACGTTTTCTATTCATCGGCATTGCTTGAATAAGCTGATGTATTTGTAAAGGAAATTTCTTTTTTCTACAGAGCTTGCTTTATTTGTTTTACCCTATCCTATAGCTATATATACCCTAACCAACTAAAACGTTACGTAATTAGACCACCCATCTTGCTATTAATCTTGTTTTTTAAATTAATTCCTGCATTTTAGTATTAGCATTAATTTTAAGACAGATCGTTGAACATAAACAATAAATTCAATCACAAGTCGCCGATATGATAATCGTTATTGTGATATAGTTTTCAACATATTTGGAAATAGATTATTGACAGACGATTATATTTAGACTTAATCGATTACCTTACCCTATGGATGCTTCCAACACGAGGACTCTCGCTCGCTCTAGTGACATGTTAACGTAGTAACCCACCAAGTAACTGTTTGGAGGTTTTGTACCTGTTTGTGATCATCATTAAGTAGGTTTATGTATACCAGTAAGATGAAAACAAGCATATGGCTTGCCTAACGGTAAGCAGCTACTGTAGCCTATAGACAGTTGCAACATCCGGGGTGTCACTCGTACGTTGCCGACCCTGTAAACTCATCTTCACGCCTCTTTTTTAATTTCACTTCGCAAAAATTGCTTGACACTAACGTTAGCAAAACTTCAGATTTCTGTCATCGTCAACTGCCTTCAAAACTTCTGTCATCACTATACAAATGTCAAAACAATTTATCAGACATGCACGTGCAGATGCAGTGTAGGTTATTTAACACAATAACGTGTCATTTACTGCGGCGATGCTGCAACGTCGCTGCTGTGAGATCGCTTAACAGAATAACGAAACGTCAAAATGTACGTATTTTGACACACGCTGCGCAGCAGTGCAGTTGCACTGTTTTAGTAGAATTGGCCTGTAGGCCTGGCGCTGTAGTGTGTGCGAATGAATTCCTAGCCGTCGGTGGCGCGATTGTAATTGTACGTTAGGTCACTAGGGAAAAAGTGAGGAGATATTGCGTTAGCAGCGGCAATGCCTGGGCGATACTTCTTACTAGCGTTCATAGTAGTAAGAATGTATACTAGTTTGCCTACCAACGTGTCGCCTAATAAACATTTGAGAATTGGCCTGTATGGACAAACATGTTTTTTTACTATACTAATATTTGTCATGTGCAGCTGTCTCTGCCTTGACATGAAGATATATTATAATTGTACTATTTGTAATTAGGGTTCCGTACCAAAAAGGTAACAAAGGAGTCCTTATCCTTAGATTATCATATCACCCTTCCGTGGCGTCCAATCTTAACTGTGTTTATCAGTCACAGTAAGATTGGAAACCAGGTTAAACTTCTTCGCCAGCTTTCTTCGGAACTGAAATTGACGAAGAAGGTGGGTGGTCTCAACTACCAAAGTCCCATTGCTCTAGCGGATCATAAGAGTCGTATTAGAAAATTTAGGAACTTCACCAAATGGGGTTTTAGCCAGCTTATTAGCAGCCGGTTCTTGGTTCGTATTCTGGACGGGCGTGTACCACTGAATTCGTATGTCGTGTGATGTAACCTAAAAAAAGTCTGGTTTTCCTTCTGAGGTCTGACTGACGCATTCGCTCCATGTCAAAATCAGTACCTACGCCAAATATTTAGGCAGCGGACTCCGCTCATACAAATGCATTAAGAAACTGGATAACAGTAGGAAGTAGAAGAGTTGTCTGGCACCAAATTCTAACGTCCCAGCCTGTGTAATAATAAGTAATAAGTATTCACCGTTACTGTTGTCAGTAGTCACTAACACTCCTTTGACACTAACGCTCGTGGGTTCGATTCCCACACAGGATAAACATTTGTGTGCATGAACATGTCTGTTTGTCATGATGTGTGTGGTGTGTGTGTTTTTGTGGTGTGCTTTTAAGAGAGGTAGGGCGCATCAAGGCAGCCCGTCGGGGGAAGTACCTTCACCTCATTGAAAATATAACAGCAGCAAATAACAACTTCCTATAGGGTTGTTGTGTTCCTGTGAGTGTGGTCACTAATAAGCTCCCGAGAAGTTGCTGTATTAGCAGCATCAACAGCCGCATCGCGCGGACGATACTTAATGTGTCGCAAGCGTTCCTAGGCTACGGTAGCTGCTTTACATCAGGTAGGCCGCATGCTTGTTTCTCTCCCAACGTAAAAGAAAGCCGTCCAGTGCGAGTCCGACTCGCGCTCAGAAGGTTCCGTGAAAAAAAATTTAGCAAATTATTGTCGCAAGAAAAGCATTTTTTTGTGATGGAACTACAAAATTACGGATTGGTTCCTTTACTTGTTCTACATTACATTGCTTCTTACCAAATTTCATGATTCTGGGTCAACGCGGAGTACCTGCCTTGTAGATTTTGATTCTTTTGCGTGTGTCAAAATATGAGCATAAACGGTCGTATCTTTTGATTGCGTTAACTTAGAAGTTTGATTTTTAGGGTTCCGTACCCAAAGGGTAAAACGGAACCCTAATAGAACCCTGAGGCTCCGCTGTCCGTCCGTCCGTCCGTCCGTCTGTCACCAGGCTGTATCTCATGAACCGTGATAGTTAGACAGTTGAAATTTTCACAGATGATGTATTTCTATTGCCGCTACAACAACAAATACTAAAAAATAGAATAAATTAAATATTTAAGGGGGCTCCCATACAACAAACGTGATTTTTTTAACGTTTTTATAGATAATGGTACGGAACCCTTAGTGCGCGAGTCCGACTCGCACTTGGCTGATTTTTTCACTGCTCGAAGGGATCGCCGATCTGTGTATTTGATATTAATTTCAGATTGATAGCTCCACCCGTCCCTGAGAAAAGGGGTCTTGACAGACAGCCAGACAGACGGACAACAAAGTGATCCTATAAGGATTCCGTTTTTCCTTTTAAGGTACGAGACCTTGAAGAATGTCCTTGATATGCAGCAGTAATGGGGACGTTAACAGCACAGAACATTGCGAGACGCCAGCATTGATGTCCATGTTATCAGAGCAATTGCTACCACTAAAGGCTGCCATGCATCTTCTAGACTAGAAGCATATTAACTGGCAACCCATTTGCCCATGACCTCGCTCGACCTGTACCGTAACAACTTTGATAGAATAGACCGGGGCTAAATCGAAGGACTTTGCCATATCTAGACAGACAGGCAATGTCTTACCTTGACTCTCAATTACCAATTTGCGATACAGAATTCAAAAGAAAAATTGAAAAACATATGAATGCTTCCAGGGTTTCAGTACTTACCATCAAGTGAATTTGCGCGTGTTTGTCACCCCAGTATATTAATAGACATACTAGTATTTTAATAGATTGTGGTTAAAAATGCATGCAATGTATACCGCATCTAATAAAATTTACATCATGAAAATTAATTCATTCGCTTGACCAATGAAGGATCTTTGCCGATGGTGTAACCGCGACTATATTTGTTTTATGAATATTACTTAACAACAACGTATAGTTATGCTCCATATAGAATTTTAAATTTAACATTATTAATAATTAAATTCTAGAAAGTAAGATGTCCTTCCTTCGCTATATATAGTATTAAAAATCAGCAATTTCATTTGGTAATCATACAAATATATAGAGTGGCCTGTAATTACGACAAATTTAAATAATAAATTAATGAAAGTACATTGGGCGGAAATCTAGCGGTTAAACAAAAAAGTTGTTAAAGTATCCGAAGCATTGAAGATTTTAATTTTTCGGAAAATCATCCCGTTTAACTGTCTAGTGTTGCTGTGTGAACAAATAAGTTATTTTTTATTTATTTATTTATATTTTTATACTAAGTCAGGAGGCATACAAGCATACGGCCCACCTAAGATGTAAAGCAGTTACCGTAGCCTATTAACGCTTGTAATATATAATTATCACTCGCGCGATGCCTCCTGTGCTGCTTTCACTCCAACTCCAACTCAACTCCTTAGGCTCCTAACCTTACTGGTGACGTTACTCACACGCAGGAACACAACAACCCTCTAGCCTCTAGGGAGTTGTTATTTGGCTGCGGTTTTCTGTGAGGTGGATGTACTTTCCCACTATGTGGTGGGCTACTTTGATGCACCCTACCTCTCTTAAAACATCCAGACCAAGATAAACAGACATGTTCATGGACACAAATGTTTGCCTTGTGTGGGAATCTAACCCACGAGCGTTAGTGTCGTTCATGACTGAGCCACCGAGCTCGGCAAAAGCTCGTTTTTCTATTCATCTTGTGATACATAGCAGATTTACAATATTCAATTATTATTTTGATATGTGGTAATAGAGTACTTTGTTAATGATAAACAGGTACCGTAGCCTCTACAGACATGCTAAACCAGGGCAATGACGACTCTGTCATTGGAAGAAAACTGCTTACAATTATTTTTACATGAATGCTTCAGAAAAGAGCGTAGTGTTTTCAAACGTAAGTTGACGAACGAATTTAGATAAATATCGTATCGTAAGAATCCTTACGTTTCCTTTGTCTAAACATGAAATCAGCTTATACAAAGGCAATGTTGCTGTATGTGTCAATATCTAGCCGACCTAACTTCGCTCCGCTTTTTACGTAAAATCGTGTTTATTCAGGAAAGACGCATATTTAGTTAAACTTTAAAGGTAAAACCTTGTCTAAATACAAACTTTGATCTAAATCTTTAGAGCTATTTCCCACATACACTAAATAATAATATGAATGAACTTGTTTTTTAAACATCTTTTATCGCTACGAGTATGTGTAGAAAAAAGTTTGAAAATAAAAGATATCACTTTTTTTCCGTGAAAGAGCTGAACTCGGACCGAAAGGTTAATTGATAATTAAATTATTTATTGTGCATGGGATTGTTTACTTATGTTACATTAATTAAAATTTGAGACATTTATTACGAGATAAATTAAATTTAAAACCAAATAAAGTTAACTTCGCCAGATAAAAATTAATTTAATGATCAATGTCCTTGATACGAATTGGCATTACATTTTTTTACCGCCATAGTTAAAAGTTGAGTGATAAAACCCGACTAATTTGGGCTTGGTAGGTTAGTCTCGGTATTTATTATTATTATCTGTTTCGTCATTCTTTCATCCTGCATTCTTTCGATATATCCGAACCAACGGAGAATGCCTTTTCTTATCATAACCCTGACACTCTTTTTCAGACCAACTTTCTCTCTCTTACGTCGTCATTACGAATGCGGTCAGCAAGCGTTAAGCCACAAATTTTGCGCAATGCTCTCATCTCGACCGTATTTATTTTACTTTCATGCTCTCTCTCCCATACCCATCTCACACTTGCATAAGAACACTAGAATTACGGTTGCTGATATAGTGATGGAGCAAGTGGGTGAGATTGTATATCTTGGAGGCGTTTTTAGCAGCAATGGAAGGTACTCCGCTGATGTGGAGAGAACGGTAAGTGCACGGAATAGCATTGATAGAGCGTTGGGTAAACTACTAGGCAGCCGAAATCTAAGCCAGAAGTCACAGCTCACTGTACACAATGCGGTGCTAATCCCAACGCTTTATTTATACACATAGGAAGAAAACTATCTATTCTTGCAATAAATGTATACCTAGTCCAGCCATAAGTTCTGTTACAAATGAATATGTATTTGTTTTTTTATGAAGTACCTAAAGTAATCTTAATAAAATTTATATGTACATATTTATGGAAGTCTCAGCAAAACATCTTCAGCTTTTATAAAGTTCGGAACGTTGGTTTCAACCCAGGCTTGGGTAGTTCGTGTTCATGCCTTGTGACCAGGTGCAGAGACCTGATGGAAAGTCCACGGAGCATTTTTAAAAAGTGTATTGCTGAGAGGTTTCACAACACGATCTAAGACAGTCTCTTGATATACTTTGGCAGAAGGTTCACTCCTTTTTTCACAAAAATGAAGTTTTGTGACTCCTTGATAAGACGTTACAGACGCAGGATGATGGCCAGGTTGTACCTTTCCGACTACTTGGGCGGCTTCTTTAGAACTGTGTGCGTACACTTTGTCATTTTGCTTGTTGTAGTGCTCTTGAATCGTGAAAATTTTTCATCAGTAAACAGGATATTTCTGTGCCTTGCACCTGCGTTTCGGGACAGTAAGCTTTTTGAACGATCCACTCTCTTCTACTGTAACGATTGACTCAGGGCATGTCCTGTATATCGACGATAAGCGCTGAGCTTCAAGTCTTGTTTTATGATACTAGCGAGAATGTTCATTTCTCGCGATGTGATTTTTTGTTTCCTAATCGGGTATCGGCGAATTCTGGCTTTAACAGCATTAACAGCCTTTATAATTCTAACAGCATCTTTTATGGTCTTCAACAGAGGAAGTGTTGGTATATCTGTCGATATTATGACATACGAACATGCGGTCGATATTAGCTTAGCTAAGATCGATACGCTTTTGAAGTGTCTTGAATATGACCGACGGATTTATACCCACTTTATGCAAGGCAACACTGCAATCATATTTTCTTTAACATCCCATTACATATCATAATTTGATAATAAACACGAAACATATATGTAAAATCGCGGGAAATCGAAAAAGTTTTTAACATTATAAACGTGTTCAAAATCCAAAATAATTAAACAGTTGAACAAAAGAAAAGTTTCTGTGTAACTGTATTTATGGCAATATTAGTTAAATATCCTAATTTTACTTAAATGCAACGAAAACCAAATTTGTATAATCGTAACCTAAAAATATTTTTGTCAAACCGATTACATAAATAGTAAAACTATGTAGTGCTAGTCGTGAGTCAAGCTATCAGTTTATCGTGTCAGTAATTGTAAAAGTGTGTTGTTAATCTCAATGCAAAATCGTATCTGGGTGGCAATTATTTCGTGTTACGACTAGCTTGTTTGGCACGTTTTGACATTACATTGTAGCCTATATCCTTGTCCAGAGCTCAGAATACCTGTGTACCAAATTTTATTACGATCCGTTCAGTATTATAGTCACGATAAGATATTTAATCGTGACCGGGTATCACTTGTATCTTCATGACTGACCTGCGAACCAACACACCGACAAACAGATACAAAAACAGACCTATTTTTCCATTTATAATGATAGTTTTTCGATTAGATTTCCAGTGAAAAATAAGTACTCGACAGACTAATATTTTTCGTACATTACTATTTCATGGGTATGCTATAATAACAAGACCTACTCGTAGAAATAAAAACTCTTAACATTTTTTTGAGAGAGGAAAGCATACAAGCATGTGGGTCACCTGATGGTAAGTGGTCACCACCGCCCATAAACACCGGCAGCACCACTGATCCGTTCCCAGCCATGTCCAATAAATAGCAGTTCAGCTCGGAAACATGTTGCTCATCCCGAAAATTGGAAGAGAGATGTGGCAAAAATTCAAAAGTTTGTACCCATTTGTATAGTCTAACCATGCAATGTTGACACTTTTCAAAATAGGTTACACAATACCTCATAAATATCTTTCACTTACGTAGTAGGCACCTGCATTGATTCATTTTCATTATGGTTGAAACATAATGAAAATTTAGATAGCGTTAGGTATGTACGGTCAACAGCACATCACGGTAAACACTTGCATTTCGATAATAGAGCTTATGCCCCCGACAGTCCAAAGTGACGTGCTTTTGACTGTACAATCAATAATATTATGTACAGATATTTTTTTTAATAACTATAGTTCGATATCGATTATTATATCTTTTACACCTGAACGAAACATTCATGCAGTTATTATTTTTATACAACGTCGAAACATACAAGCATACGGCCCACCTGATGTAAAGCAGTTGTCGTAGCCTATTAACACTTGTAATATCACTTATCACTCGCGCGATGCCTACTCTGCTGCTTACACAGTAACTCCTTAGGAGCTTACTTAGGAAAAATAAAATTCTATTCATTTGTAGTTCAAGTTCAAGATGACCATAAGTATCAAAATAGTTTGATCCTTATAAAACCAACATTCAAAATGGCGTCTTTTGCAACAAACACAGCAACATCCCTTGTTAAGGTATACAGTTCAAATGCAGCATTATCCAGAAGTCAAGATCATAAACAGCAATAACCAAACTAATATTTCACATTATTCGTTCTTTATTAATTTATCTATTGCTTCAATGAATATAATGTGTTGATTAACACTTCCCACATACATCACTAGACTATTTTAGGCGTAATCTATGTGCAATTTATTCCTAAGAGTTTTTTTTTCATTTGCCACGATTTGACGAAAGTGGATATTGCTAGTTTTGCTTTTATATAATATAGTCGAATGGACAGATTTCTTTCGTCGGCCAACCAGTGTTCAACCCATGAACACCTAAGAATAATAAGAGAGCGTGCATCATAGTAATCTGACTGCAGAACATCCATGTACATCGATTTCACAGAAAATCCGCTCCTGAGAAGTTTCTGTGTTAGGAACGGAGAGCTATATACCTTGTATTACAAGCGTTCGCTTCGATAACTATTTTAGATCGTATGTCACATGCTTGTACCTATGTCTCTCGACGTTGCAACAATTCAATAATTAGAATTTTATATTCAGTTAGAAGCTCTACGGTCCAAATAAACGATATATAATAGATTAGCAGAAGTTTGCGTATTTAACACGCCCTTAAGCCTCATTTATTGAGTCTGAAGCGAGACGGGAAAGGAAGGGGGTTGAAAAGGGTAGCGGGTGGTTGACGGTAGGGGTGAAGGGGGCTTTAGGGTCAGACGGCGGCTTTCAAGGTTAAGGCCAACGCGCCCCTGCCCCCGCCGCCGACCACACGCTCACGGTAGCTATACCGCACTCTCTAAGTTTTCTCGTCACTTGTCTTATCTCACTGAATAAACTTACATGACCGCTGACTTGCATAACGATTTAGTAAATCAGTGAAAGTTTCTCTCAAACCTCAAGGGGCTTGTTCTGAATTAAACCATAATAAAGAATAACTAATGTACCTAACTATCATAAATCATAATTATTACATATTAATGACATTAGTTGAGTGATCAATCTTCGCTGGGAGTTTTTATATTTTGGAACCTCGCGTTTTTTCCGAAAAGAGACCTATGTAGATAAGCTTAAAAAGAAAATCTTCTGTAAATACAAAATATACTCCAAATGATCACAGTTGTTTCTGAGATACACGAAATAAGTATATTTATATAATAGCGACCCGCCTCATCTTCGCACAGTCCGATCGATACCAAACTTCACAGGATCGCTCGCTGGGCTATTCTGAAGATTGCCTGAAAATTTCATCTAAATCGTTCCAGCCATTTTCGAATTCATACGTAACATACATATAACGAATACATACACTCATCCATTTTATATATAAGAAGGTATACAATAATTACTCGTTTAAAGTAATAGAATTATTTACAGAAAACGTGGCACGAGAAGAAGGCGTCGCCGTAAAATATACAAATAATTCATTAATTAACAGACAAGGGTGACCACAAACTTACTATACTGGCATAAATACTTATTTCAACGGGTAATACAAATTTCCAAAAATTGCAAAATCTTTGCAGTTTGTGGAAATCTGTATTAACCCAAATCTGTATTAACACAAATTGCAAAGATTTGTGTTGCTACTCCATTTACGTTTACAATTAGTATGGAATTTTAACCTCGACTTTAGGGGATGGTTTCAGAAACTCAGAATTCCATACAAATTTATTGACGAAAACATCTATATAGTAATATAGATGCTGACGCTATTGTGCGAAAGTCAAATTTGCAGGCAATTTCATCTAAACTATGCGCTTCCGCTACCAATTAATTCATTAAAACTAGCGCCGGACGGCACCCGATCTACCGTTAGATGCATACCGTTGCTGCCATGGTTCCTTTAGTCGCCTATGCCTTGGATGCTCCCCGGTCGCCTCAGTCCCGGCTGCTGCGGCTGCGGGAGCCGTACAAGTATAGGACGATGTATAAAACGGGTACATTTACAATTACGAGTAGTATGGAATTTTAGTAGTGACTCTAGCGGAAGGTTTTAAAAACTCAGATTTCCATACAAATTTATTAACGTAAACATCTATATACGAGTATTAATATAGATACTGACGTTATTTTGGAAAGTCAAATTTGCAGGCAATTTCATCTAAACTATGGTCTTCCAATTAGTTCATGCAAACTAGCACCGGACGGCACTCAACCACTACCGTTAGTAGACGCATGCCGTTGCTACCATGGCGCCTATGGTCGTCTATGTTTTGATGCAGTTCCTGTTTCGATGCTACGGTCGTCTCGAAACAGGAACTGCATGCACCCGCCACCGTTGCTGCCCTAATCATATCTGCTCGCGTGCACGAAGTGATGGCGGAAGCAGTTTACATTAAATTGCCTGTATGCAGCAGTAACGTAAATGTTGTAAAGCTAGCATTCAGACAGATGAGGTAGTCTCAACAGGGATTTCGATATTAATCATTCATATCTTCATATAAAACTGTAACATTCATTTTGTTAGCACTCTTAACATTATAGATAAGTAGGGCGCATTAAAGCAGCCGGATTGTGAAAGTACGTCCGCAGCCAAACAACAACTCCCAGGAGGGTTGTTGTGTTCCTGAAAGTGAGTAGTTTTATCATGTCACTAAGGAGTTCCTGTGTAAGCAGAAGGGGTGGTAACGCGCGAGCAATACTTCACGTATTGCAATCGTTCATAGGCTACGGCAATACAGGTGGACCGTATGCTTATAAGCCTCCCAACATTGTAAAAACATTGTAAAAAGAAATCTGTCACGCATAGTATCTCTTGGAAAAGTCATATCTCCAGCCAACATACATTTTTTTTTCGTACCGAAAAATGGACAAAAGGCAAAAATGATGATGGATGCACGAAAATAGAGAAATCGATAAAATTTAAAACAAAAAAATTGTTTCATTTACTACCCTTCTCCATACACTTTCCCAGTGGAATTAAATATTAAAGAAAGATTATTATGGGACAGCTTTAAGTTTTTTTTTTTATATACCACTAAGGAGATGGTAAACAGTCACCGTAGCCATGGACATTTGCAACACCAGGGGTGTCACTCATACGGTGCCGACCCTCTAAAAAACCTCTTCACGTGTAACGGTGCAAACCCGATTTTTATATTATTTTACGAATATCGATAATATCAGCGTCATCTATGTATGTATGTATCTTCACGCCAAGTCCCTTGCGGGGTAGGCAGAGAGAACCCAGCGTCATCTGTTAAGGAAAATATGAATTTAGGGATGGCTACACTCGGCCGTCAAATGGTAGGTTGACTTCTTCCCGCGCTTTTGACGAGTGACATTGTTGTTATACTTGAAATTATTACAATTCAATATAAAATTAGTTTTGTGTGACAATTTCGATAGTATTTTGTAACATAAGTGCTAGTGAAATTATACTGTAATGAAAAAAATCAAATATAACACGTTTATGCACTTTTTGGAAGACGTGAATAAGTTCATCAAGAAAACCTTGTAAAAATCACTATCGTTTCACGGGTGGTATTTAAATTGGGTTGATTGGTTCTAAGTACCCTTCAAAAGTATTTTTTCAGCACAGTTCCTGAAACTGGAACATAGAATTAAGATTTTCAAATGGTTCTAAACAGATGACTTGGCTGTATGGGCTAGATCCCTTTGCCTTTCCCCTCGGGGCTAAAAAGAATCAAAGAACAAAGAACCAAATGGTAGGTTTGGTTTGACAGAGGCAGATCCCGCCTTTTCTTTCGGCCGCAGTACTCCACAGAGGAAGCATGAAAAAGTTCTCTTGAACATGACTGTGTGTGTCTGAATTCCTTTTTTTGAGTAATAAACTCAGCCATGAGATGTGGCTTTTGAATTGAGAAGTGACACTTCGATCTGAAGATTAAATATATGTGGGTTGCTCGAAAAAACGTGGCGTCGACTTGGACATTCAATTTTCAATACCGGGTAAGTAAGTCTGAATAGTTAGTTTGCATTTCGTGAGATGGACGATATTTTCATTCCCCGGTGATTTGATATTGAGAATCTAATGGTTATTTTGTTTATTCGTTACAGACGTAAAGGTTCGATCCCAAGTACCGGCTAAATTTGAGGTTATAATGTCGGCGTGCTGCAATGTGGATTTCGTAGCCCCGCAGTTGATGGTCGTCCCTATATTTATATGACGTGTAACGCTGATTTCCTCTTGTCACAACACCCGACGCCGTTTGTAATCAGTTCCAATGCTTCGAATCTTCTAGAGTGTTAACTTCTTTCTTTTTTCTAAGATAAACGTTTGGACTCACTCATGCACTGCAATGCAAAAATAACTAGATCCGTACAAGTGTACATCTCTTTTGTAGGATACATGATTTCATGCATAGGATAATGTGCACATGTATTCTAACCTAAGATAAAAGATAAAAAATATTTTTGACGAGCTCGGTGGCGCAGTGGTGAAACGCGTTGTTACACTACTTTGACACCAACGCTCGTGGGTTCGATTCCCACACAGTACAAACATTTGTGTGCATGAACATGTATGTTTGACTTGGTCTGGGTATTTTCTATGTATGATAAGTATGTATTTACAAAAAAAATGTATTTACGTATGTTTATCAGTGGTCTAGTACCCATAACGCAAGCTTCGCTTACTTTGGGGCTAGATGGCGCTGTGTAATTTGTCCGACAATATTTATTTATTTATTTGCCTTTATACTATCATCTTTTTTTTTAAGTTTTTCTCTTTTTTAATCTACCAGCATTTCAAATGACCATTTGCGAAGAAATGCCAAAAGAAACTTGCCAATATAGGTCTTTTTTTTCCAAATCATCTTATACATATTACAATAAATATAATTATATAAGTGTACATATAGTGATATCAAGTGGTACAATTAAAGTTATATTAATTCATGTGCTGAATCATTTCCATACATCCCTGTCAGTTAGATATTCATCGATTCTATAATAACCCTTCTTACATAGAGTATTTTTGATGTGTCTTTTGAACATACATTTTGAAAACGAATTTATATTTTTACGAGCATACATTATGTTATTGAGAGGTAACCGTGAGGATATTTATTTCTTTGAATAGTTCTCTAAGTGATTCCCTGGAGCCTGGATAAATAGAGCGGATGGCTCTCTTTTGCTTTATGAAATAGTTTCAATATCAGCCGCTCTTCCCCACAACCGTATACCATATGACATAATGCTCTGAAAGTAGCTGAAATAGACTAAGCGAGCGGTAGCCACATCCGTCAACTTTCTAATTCTCCTAGCTGAGTTTACTGGCCAGTTTATTAATGTGCGGGCCCTACTACAATTTTGAGTCTATCGTAATTCCAAGAAATACAGTATCATTAATAAATTCTAGTATATTATTGTCAATCAAATGTGTATATTAGAAGAAGCCACATTTGGAATACAAAATTTTATACATTTGGTTTTAGTTGAATTTAATAAAAGATTATTGCATGTGAAGCCATTTAGAATAGCAGATAGAGCACTATTTACCTTGTCAATATTTTCGCACCGGCGAGCAACATTAAAAATTAAAGAAATGTTATCGGCAAACAGTAGTATATTCGCCGTTTTCTGCACCATGTAGGGCAGATCATTTATATATACTAAAAATAAAAAGGGTCCCAAAATAGAGCCCTGGGGCACCCCAATATTAACATTAATGCCTTTAGATTTGACCCCATTCATGTCATCAGTTTGTATTCTATTGTTTAACTAAGTTACGATCAAATCATGGGCTTTACCTCTAACTCCATAATGGCACAGCTTGAGCAATAATGTCCAATGGTTGACACAATCAAAAGCTTTGGAGAGATCACAGAATACCCCAATAGCATCCTGGGATCTCTCCCATGCGCTAAGAACATGCTTGAGCAATGCCACCCCCGCATCTGTAGCGGATTTACCTGCTGTAAATTCGTATTGTGCAACATGAAAAATTTCATTGGTCTTAAAATAGAATTGTAATTGATCAAGCACTATCTTTTCCTATACTTTACTCAATACTGGCAAAATAGATATGAGTCTGTAATTCCCCAGTTCACTTTTTTTCACCAGACTTGAATAATATCAAGCCAGGTCCATTGAGGCCTAGACAGAGAGAATCGAGTGCCACAGTACGCGGTTCTTACCTCACTCGCTTCTTTAACACTCATGGCACCTTTCATGCACCAGCTCGCCGGTTTCTGGGATCCTGATATCACCTTCTGATAAAACACAACCAATTTGGTCATGGTAGGTTAACTTTGGTCTTCCTCGGGGCCTAAATCCTTTTACTTTTGCATTGTATATCTGTTGCATCATTATTTCATCCTGCATTATTTTTACATGTTAGAACTAATGGAGCATGCTTTTTCTTATCTTAACACCGACAATCTCTGTCAGACCAACTCTCTTTCTTACATCGTCATTACGAACGCGGTCAGCAAGCGTTATGTCACAAATATTGTGCAATGCTCGCGTCCCGCCGCATTTATTCTAGTTTTGTGCCCTCTCTGCCGTAAGTAGCTTTCACTTCCATAAGTTAGTGTTGGGATTAACACCGCGCTATGTACCTACAGCGAGCTGTGTCTTCTGGCTTAGATTTCGGCTGCCTAGAAGTTTATCCAACGCTGTTCCCTGCACTCACTCGTCTTTCCACATCAACGGTGTACCTTCCATCCCTGCTACTTCCAAGATATACAATCTCATCCACTTGCCACTCTACATTATCAACTTTAATCCTCGTTTTCGTTCTGGTTTCTTTCAAATACTATTTTATATTCTATTTTTTTTTTTTTTCTTCGCCTATTGTAAGCTTGTCGTCATACAATCAGGGTTCCCCTTGCCTATACTGCCACCTCATTATACTGTAATAGATATAAATAACTGGTTCAGTTCCATGGAAATCGGTACCTAAAGTAGTCTTCCGGTATAAGGTTTCATAAAATATACATTTTATCAGTTGCGTAATGTGTTTATGATATGAAATAACCTTTAACGAGTTATACGCGAAGCGTGAGTCAGTTACACCGACGGATATGAGTCCTTCCTCCGCGTTATCGGCCGGCACTTTTGCTAAATTAAAATGGATGAGGTTTAAAGTGGATGTAGTGGCAGTAACTAACGGTTGGCGACGGCGCGCGACGTCTGCGCCCGATTACGGTAATCTGCTCCGACGTAGATATAGGCCGGCGCGACGCGCGGTAGACGAGACGCGTGGGGTCGACCCCGTCTGTCCCTGACACCAGGAACACACTGAACAACTCAATCACGGATCAGCTGTACCCTCAGATAAATGAAATTGATTTGAGAAATTGTTTTAGTGACTGTACTAATTGTACTTTCTTATTCACAGGTTTCTTTATACAATATAAGGGCCAAATAAGCATACATCTCATCTGAAGTGAAGTGATTACCGTAGCGTATGTGTGTTTGAAACACAAAAAGAATGGCTCATGCGTTGCCAACCTCGCTGCTAATACAGCAACTCCTATGGAGCTACTGGTATCCTCACTCACTCAAGAATACAGCGATCAGAACACAGTTCCACACAGTTTGAGGTTACAACACAGGTAGGTGAGATTGGTTTTGCCTTTAATGATCACAGTAAGCCCTCATTTGTTACAGCGGTGTAGTGAGTGTAGTAAGTGAGTAAGTCCCTGAGGATTTTCTGTGTTAGCAGTAGGAGTAGCAACGCGTAAATGATGCATCTTGTGTTGCAAGTATTCATAGGGCTATGGTAGCCACTTCACATTATCCTTATCTGCTTGTTCGCTTCCTGACGTTGTAAAAACCTCTTTTAGATTGTGTAAATCTTTATTTTGTGCAATAAAGAGTGTTGTATTGTATTATAATGAAATAGGGTGTACCCCTTTATAATTACTAGGTAACATGGATAGTAACATTGAGGAAATTTGGGAGATGGTGGATGTTAGAAAAAAATATATTATGCATTCTTTATTGCATACAAATAGTACAAAATAATTAACGTCAAATACAATGCACAAAGGTGAGCTTATCTCTCGCAGCGCTTTCTTCCAGTCCTAATAAATGTGGGAACAAATTGTACAAGGGCTATAACAAATACATGTGCCAACTAAAAAAAAAAACAGATAACAATGAATAAAAAATATTAAAAAAAAACATGTAGAGGGCCATAACATACATATACAACAATAACCACACAAATTTATATATAAACAATAAACCTTCGCATTATTATTCGTAGATGATAATGTATTTAGGTAGTGCTTCTTTAGTTTATTAAATATATTAATACACTAGGTGTGAGTGAAATGAAACCGAAAGACTGTATAATGACCACTCCTGGGTATTATTATGGATACTGGCTCGGAGTTACCAACTCCGAGAGGGGCAGCCAAGAAGTGGGAGTTGTCTTGTCAAACAGAGTGAATGACTGCGTGAAAGGATACGATTGTGTGAGCCATAGACTTCTCTGAATAAGATTAAAACTCAGCCCGACTAAAGATTTTGTCCTCTACCATTACGCTGTGGACATATCCAATACACAAAAACTTAGAGAGGAGTTGTAAAATAATGGCCGAGATAAACTCGGAAAATGTTACGAAAATGAGACGTTATTTATGCTAGGTGACTATGGAATGTGACTTTTTTATTTATTTAACCCGCCAGGCAGTTGTTATTTGGCTACGATTTTCTGTTCTGTCAGATAGGTGCAGATAGCTCTCGGCAGATTTTTAAGACTGATTTCAGTTTCGTGCCACCTCTACTGTTTGAAATCTCTATCATCTCTATTAGTCATGTCGTTAAATACCTTGGCCTTCACTCTAACTTGTGCTGGACAGTACAAGTCGCAGAGGTGGGCTGTCCTGTTGTAGCAGCGTTGTGCTCTTTCAACTTAAATCCTCTTACTGAGTTGGACCGACTTGTCAGCAATGACTACTGCATTTTCTGTCTTCGTAAGTCCGATCTCAAATTGCATTCCATTTAAAACGTAAGTTTCAGTATCTTTGTACTTTAAATGTCAGATGATGTATTAATTCTCTTGTGATCTCTACTCTGATATTTTGCTCTCGATCTGTTTACTTGACATAAGTTACGCTTCAACTTCGACCTGAGTGTGGCCAATTTGAAATAAAGTTGATTTAAAAATCTCTGAAATATACCTATATAAGCACTGAATTATCATTATGTACACATGCATAGTGTACCTACGCGTTTATTTGTACATAATGGTGTGTATATAAACGTAACCTAAAATTTTACGCATTTTGAAAACCATTCCGGTTTTTATATGGGATGTTAAGTTTATTTAGATAGTAATTCCAACATGCTTAGCTTTTTCGAAAATTTTCAGAAAAAATGGATTTTAAAGGTCTGAAATTGTCTAAAATATCGGTATTACCGTTCTTAAAAATTGGTTTTACAACGGTTACTTTCAATTTATCAGGGAAAATATCCTACACAAAAGATAACTTAATTAAACAACTAAGAACAGGCGATATGAAATTTTTAGACTCTTTAATAATATTTGTAGGAACCTGATCGTAACCCACAGGCACCTTCACTAATAAACAAGTGATGAAATTTTGTCCATCGCCAAATAGCCCCTGATGAGTAATATCATCAGCCATCTCTACTAGTAATGTACCCATATATTTTCAAATTATTTTGTTAACGACTGTCTCAGTGTACAAGTACAATTGTATAGCACAGTTGTTCTGGCCCTGACGTGGCAGTGATACGAATGAGTTGACGTTATACACGTGCCAATCGGAGTCTTATTGGCACGTGTATCGGGAATTTACAACTGCTTTGCTATTCCAACGGTCACCGCCGTGTACTATGTTATGAATGCAAATGTTTTGCTTTTATTACCATACTATCTGTGCCGATCACACATTGACGTGGTTCCTTTTGATATTTTTTATATAAACATGGCAAACACAGTGGTAGAGCAGCTAGCAATGGCTTTGACACCAAGCGTTACTGTTTGGATTACCGCATCTCAGCCTGGGTGTTTCTTTGCATCATAAAAATACACACACAAACTGTGCAAAACCATCGAATCTCACATTTACTGCTACAAAATAAGATACATGGGTGTATACAGATTCAGTTTTTTATTATAAGTCACAAGTTATAAAAAAGATGTTACATAGTAAATAATAATATTAAGGTACAAGTGACACCCTGCAAGGACACAACATTGAATATGACGTATAAATTAATATCCATTGCACTTTTCATGTTGTAGAGAAATCAAGAATTTTTTCAACAGATTTGTCGTCAAAGAATTCTGTAATGTTATAGTAACACTTAGATATGAGGAAAGTTATTAGATTTTAAATAATATAGAAGATTTTTTTATATTTTTTTATGTTATTCGGGATATTATTATATATTATTATTGCCATATGGTGGGGCTGGATGAATCTAGTTTCATTTTGGTGTTTGTCTTTCTAATTTCTGCAAATTACAATAGGGGCCCCACATAAATAAACTTGCCGGTATGCTCAGCTCCGCTGCATATGCAGTTAAAAGAATCGTCTGATTCTCTTAAGAGAGTTAACTGCATAAGCAGCGTTGTCTAATTGACGGGTGTTGCTACTGCGCGCTTAATCTATTTCAGCTACTTTCACAGCATTATGTCGTATGGTATACTGTTATGGGGAACGATGGCTGACATTGAAACAATTTATATCTTACAAAAAAACCATTCGCTCCATTTATAACATAGGCTCCAGAGAATCCCTCCAGAGGAACATAATGTACATGTACTGTCCGTAAAAATTTAAAGTAATTTTCAAACTTCAGCGAAAAACTTAGAAGTAGAAATAAGTCGTGTATGACGGTACATCGGCTTGCTAGGACTGGTAGACTTTTCTTGTAAATTGTATTCCATTTTATAATGAGTTGCCTTCTTACAGCTCTGCCCTTTCCTGACAATGTATTCAAAAAGCACATTAAAAATACTCACGGAAAAGGGCTTATTATAGAATCGATGAATATGTAACTTACAAAGATGTCTGGAAATAATTCAGCACAGACCTGTCCTTAATAATCTTTAATTCTACCATTTCATATCATTATTGTACCAATATGCTGATGTGAATTTATTGTAATATCTAATTGACAATTTTAAAAGAGACCAATATTGGCAAGTTTCTTTCAGCATTTCTTCTTAGCCAATGGTCATTTCCGAAATGCTAGCAGACTAAAAAAGAAAAGTAGTAACATAAGAGAATTTAATAAAATACAATAAGATTAAAAATATTTCAAAAATGTAAAACGTGACAAGAGCCCGCGAGGGCCCAATGGCAAATAATTAATTTTATCTTTATCTTTAATTTGTTGAAATAAAGCTGGTTAAATTATGAAATTGCCGTTTTGTAGTAATAGATACTTCGAGTTGACATTAAACCATCACTTCATTTTCGAGTGAAACTTTTATCACACGATACCTATGAGGATTTTCTTTTAAAAAATGTGCAACATTTGATTTTCGAGTTTCAATTTTTTTTTTAGTCAACTTAGACGGGAAACATGGATACTTCGAAAATCCGAATAATTTTTGAATACGAGATCCGACGCGAAACTAACGCGGCAGGAACGGCTCGCAATATCAATGCTACGTTTGGAGAGGGACTGCTAATGAACGCAACGTGCGTTTTTGGTTTAAACGCTTTCGTAATGGAAACTTCGAACTGAAGAACGAACCACGTGGAAGACCGACCACACTGGTGAATACCACTGAATTGAAGGAGATGGTGGAAGCCCATCCGAGTCAAACTACCCAGGAATTAACGGCATGGTTTAACGTTACCTTACCTACAATATTGACTCATTTGCATCAAACCAATAAAATAAAAATATGAAAAATGTGTGCCTCGTGATTTGACTGATCTGCAGAAAGAAACGCGCGTTGAAACTTGTGTTGCCTTGTTGAATCGGCACAGAAATTAAGGAATACTGGATCGAATTGTGACATGTGAAGAAAAGTGTATTCTTTACCTGAAAATTTCATCAAAATGTGTCCCGCCGTTTTGGATTCCATAGAGAACTTACTTACACACATCAATTGTTACATATATAGATTAAACTCGACACTTAACAAGTGTTAATAATATCGTTGGTTAACAAAATATAAATAAATAAACGTGTACCATACTTTATGATGCAAATGAATTTGAATAACAGAAATATGCAACGTGTTTATTGCTCGGCAATAGACTGACTTATAAATATAGCAAAAGTACATGAGGTTTTTATAAATTTACACTAAATACACTACAATTTGTATGCATGAACGTCTGTTTGTCGTGTATCTGGCTATTTTTAAGAGAGGTAGAGCGCATAAAGTAGCCCATCTGAGGAAGTACCTCCACCTCACAGAAAACCGTAACCAAAAACAGCTCCCTGGAATGTCGTCGTGTACCTGCGAGTGAGTGAGATCAACAGTAAACTCCTAAGAAGCTCGAGCGATACTTAATATGTTGCAAGCGTCATAGGCTACGGTATCCGCTTAACGTCAGATGGGCCGTATGCTTGTATGCCTCTCCACGTTGTATATAAAAAACAAAGTAAAATGTATATCGCAATGAGCTTTAAATTGGTACAGTTTATCTAATGAAATAATAATTACCTGTTTTTGTACTCTTCGACTATTCTTTATATATAGTGCAGTATTTCTGTTGTCCTATTCACGTATTGTTTCTATTCTTTGACTATAGGTTACAAATGACCACTTATACTCCATTTCAATTACAAAAACTCTACACGAGCATACTCTCCACGTTTCACATATATGAATAAATAAACAGGCTTTATTTATGGTAGTGAATCGCCATTTGAATTTACTGAGAAATATATTTGAGTTTATTGTAATAAATCAACATATTTTTAATTTTTATGGAACTTTTAATTTGAAATGGAGTGTAACAATGGACCTACATTAACCCTTTGGTTCCACTTACTTGGTTTTACTACCTACTGGAAACTGAAGTTCTACCTGCATTTACATTTCAAATAAATATTTAATTTCCCCAAAAACATGGAGTTCTTATTAAAAGCTTTGCATCACGGAGTTGCTTTTGGTGCTGTAAACGTCCATAGACTGTCAGAACTATTTACCATAAGGCAAACTCTACGCTTGTGTGTGACGCCTAATATATGTATATATATCTATATAATAATATCTAATAATAATACTGACTAAATGATGTAAATGAACTTGCATGTAAATAATAATATTCGTATTCGTAGAGTTATTTAAAAAAGTATATAAGCGATAATGGAGTATTGCCACTTCAATATCAATAAATTAAACAGTAAATTTAAGTAAATTTTCGTTCTGTATAAAATAGCCGTCTAGGTAAATAAATTTCCATAATGCAATTCGTCTAGACTAGACAAAGTGCGCCCGCGAACGCGTGCCGAAGCCGCCGAGACAAGTCTGGAGGTGAATCGAGACACAATGCACTGGATGTCTGCACATATGTACACTATCTTTATCTCTAGTTCAAACTGACCTTTATTACTAATGGCATAAGTACACGAGAAGGATTTGTCTGAAATCGCCTTTGCATTTTAAACAGAGATAGGTAAACAAGTTTCTATTATTAAAAGTTAAACCAAATAGGTGTACATTTGCTAAAGTCTGTGTTTTAAGTCCATCAAGACATTATTCCAACAGTGAGTCGTGAATTGAAAATTAATAAATAATAAAGTATAACAATTTTTTTTTTCTTGCTCATCTAGGTATGGTGAAAACGTATTGGATTGGCGAAGGTGTACGAAACTAGTCTAGAAATAATTGTATACAAAAAAATATTTGCATACTCCTACAAGCTATCCGTAAAATTGAACAGCATTTTTACGTGAAAGTGCATCAACAAATCTATTCTTTATCTACTTCCACTATAATTGCCATAATATGGCAGTGGCAACTTTGGTTGAAATAGCTAGCCAGGATTTCATATCTCATCTCGTTCCACCTGTTCAATCTTTCCTTCAAGTCACTTCCGGGGTAGACAGAAAGAGCGAGCGGATTACACTCGCTTACACGCACACGCATTAATTGCTGGTTTCTAGCACTCCTGATATCACTTTCTGATAACACACGACCAATTTGGTCGGTTTGGTTTTTTAATCTCCACGCCAGGTCCATTGTATGTGAGTGAGTAGGAATAGAGAACCAATTCACTCACATAGCCCGGTGCATAAAGAACCGGCCTATTGACCCCGGTTCGAATACTGACATGTGCCATGAAATTCGTGTTTTCGGATTTATGTACATATTTATATTATAACTTGCTCACGGTGAAAGAAAACATCGTGAGAAAACTTGCAAGTCTAAGAAATTATTTGTCGAAAGACGTGTGGCCTAACCTAAGAAAGATACCGGTTTCCCCTCTGGGTTGTGGAGGTCTAACAGCAGTCCCTCCCTTTAAAAATTAGTATTTTCGCCAAATGATTAGGCTTAGGTAACGTATTTCGACAATATTAATGGATTGGGAAATGGGATAATGCTAGGAGGAAGAAGAAGAGTGGTAGGTTGCATATAATCAACCCGACTGGGGAAATATATCTCCACCACAGAGAAAACTGCAGCCAAATAACTTTTAGACCTAGACCACTAAGAGTGGCCTACAAGAGAGTATTGGTTTCAAGTACTAATAATCCCGGAAAGATTCCTTATCATCTTTGAAGGGACATATGTGGCTCACTATCATATTAATAGTTTAAGTAACGACTGTACAATTCGTGGGCCGTGTGCATCCCAACGTTGTATAAAAAAAACACGTGAATGGTATCCCAGGAATTCATTAGTATCCTAAAAACATTGGAGTTGTTTCAATTCAGCCAAGAGGAACGACATCGCGTGACCTCCAACCATGGATGTGCTCGGAATAAATAAATATTGACGAAAGCATAAACATTTTGGTTTCAGAAAACCAAAGTTTAAGTTATGTCGCATTTGTTGCGCGAGCATACACGAGATAATTTATAAAACTGAATTCTACATTAGTTCAGCGGAGAATCAAACTTGGCGCCTTAGATACACCGGAAACCGACGTACTAGCCACTTGGCTACGAAGTCGTGAAAAAACCGATACGTACGATACGGTCGAAGTTGTTTAACTTGCGTGTTCGATTCGATTGACACGAGCAACAACGCTTCGCTTGAGCTTTGAGCTTTTATATATTTAAGCAACTTATTAATCTACCAATTCGAGTAGGACCTCTCGGTCATATGAGGCCGACGAGCCGCAAGTCCCTTGTGCAACCCTCTCGACACGACACTTGCTGCTTATCGGCATCGGTTGGCACCCTACAAATGATTTAATTATTTTACACAATGTCTCTGTATAGGCATTCTCCCCCTTCTGGGGCGGCAACACACACGACGTCTTCGCTACCATCCAAAGACACTTGTGGGTAATCCTGTTCTCTCGTTGCGTTCTTCCTCCTCCCGTTCTCATGCTCATTCAGCTTCTTCATCCGCGCTCATGTATAAACCCTACGTGCGAACCCTCGAAAGGCCACAAAGTTCCCCGCTGATGACATTAAATTCGTAAAATACAACGGCCCCGTTTCCTCTTCGCTACGCTGGATCCATCCATCATTCTTTCACGTAGATTCGCGTACTTAGGTGAGGACCACAGTACGTGGTCTTTGTACTTCTCACTCTCACCACACCTATACAAGCTGCTATCAAAGAATTTAATATCATACAGTCGCATCCTGAACTATTACAAACTATACGGGTGGTGTGCTGAGCGGAGAGGAGCTGGATTCCGCACTTCACTTCGCTCAGCTCCTGACAGAGGCCTACACAAACTTGATCACTGGGGACGCTGAAATATCCCCTTCAACGTCATCGTTGTCGTTTCGATGAGGAGAATGCCAGCCTGTTCCGGCCACCTCAGGCACAAACCAAGCTCAGATCCTTGTTCACTGTTCTCTCAATCGCTGCCCTCAAGTTAGCCTATAAAACGACCGTAACCTCATCTCTGTACCCCACCATTTTAACCCCATCAGGGAGAGGCAGACGCAGCAGATCTTCCATTACGACATTCCACAACGTCGGCCCAAGCATGGAGTCCTGCGGACAGCCCATGGTGGACGCCTTCCACAACACCCGATCTCCAACAATCATAGCCCACACGGCGTCGGGAGAAGTAGTCCGTCAACATCCTGTAGATGTTCACCCTCCCCTCTTCGCCTTGAGCAGTACCGGCCACCAGGCGTTGTCTAACACTTTGCGGGGTAGGCAGAGATAACCAAGCCATTTACACGACGAGCGTGCATGAAACTAGCACATATTTATAGCTCTTTTCATGCACGCTCGTCGGCTTCTCAAGCTCGTCGGTTTCAGTATATATTATTTACCCTAAAAAGTAATTCAGCTAGTAAGTAATACAAAGGTATAAAAAACAAATAGTGACGCCTTTCTATGTACATTGTCGCCTTGAGGCCTCGGGAATATCCTATAGATTATTTATTGTTAGTTGCTTACTTACTTAATGAAAACTTGTTCTTTCTAGAATCTTACCACATTCTTAGTGTTGGCGGGTTCCGTTAACTAAGCCTAAAGATTTGACGAATATACTGATTTTGACACGGAGCGACTGCCGTCAGACCTTTACGACCCGGACGGACAATCAGACCTTCCTTAGGTTAGGTCTTTCGAAATATAGTTTCTTGAACGCGTGAGTTTTCTCATGATGTTTTTTTTTATCGTCAAGCCAGTTACAATTATTTGAGATGAAGTAATTTAGTAAATATTTGACGCGCAAATAAAGACTTCAGTACCTATGTCAGAACTTGCCGCATTATTTTCACGCGGTGATAAAAAAATAAATAATGTTCACACCTCAAGTTAAACAGTTTGACTTTTGAACCATTTTTATAGCGCACGTACAAATGGCGTTGCGAATGTCTAACCTGACTTATCGTTGTGTGTACAAGATATAGGAACAAGTTCGCACTTCTTTATTTATTAAATAAGAAGTGAATAACAATTGCGTTTTATGTATAAACATTTCTGTTTGGTGTTTTTAAGAGGGTTAATTTAAGCAACCCGACTGGGGAAGTACCTCCACCTCACAGAAACCCGCAGCCAAATAAAAATTCCATGGAGGATTGTTGTATTCTTGAGAGTGAGTGAGGTTACCACCTAAGGAGTCGCTGTGTTAGCCCTAGTGTCAGTTAGGTGGCATCTTCCCTACGTTGTAAAAAAAACGGGTTGCACTTCGAGAGTGCCGGCAGAAGTGAAAACTTGACCATTAACCCTTCGAAACCCGGGTGGTCGTATACGACCACGAAATGTATGGGAAAACGTATATAACGGGTTCTGACTGCTTCACGTAGTGCATTTTTGAATATTTTTGAATGGTTAGGGAATAATATCGCATGAATTGCACACAAGAAACAAATTAATACAAAAAGAGACCAAAAAAGGTGCCTCAAAAGGCCATGTTTACCTAATCAGATTGGTCCATACTGCTATTTTCACTGTCGTCACTGCTATCATCACCTACATTAATTATAAGTTCGTTTGCTAAACCCACACCAACTCAATTGCATTATATTCACAATGGTAAGGCGGTAACCGTATAAATCTGTGCCCATGTTCTAACGCTATTTCGTCAATGACATATCGGATCTTGGTTGGTTTGTTTTCTTTTAAAAGACGTACTAATTCCGCTTTTAACATATTTATGTTTGCATCTACGCCATTTTTTTGAAGCCATGTGACGATGTCAGCTTTCTTTTGGGATTGGGCAGGTGGCTTGTCAGTTTGCATCGAGTGGTATGGGGCGTTGTCCATAATTATAATAGATGGTTCAGGGAGGCTACACAACTGGCTGGCTGAGGTAAACCATTCAGTAAACTTTTTTCCATTCATTTCTTCATGATAGTCTCCAGTGGTTTTTGACGCAAAAGCCATGAGAGAACCTTCGACAAACCCGTTGGTGGTTCCGGCGTGACAAATTATAAGTCTTTGGAACTTTGGACGTAGATGCTGCAGTGTCATCGGTCCAAGAACGGCTTACAGTATGGTTAGCATTAAGCCATGTTTCATCCAAAAATACAACATATTGCCAATTTTCAATTTCTTTCACTTGCCATAAAAAAGTATATCTTGCCATCACGATATCAAATCTTTCCATCAAAATTTGCGTTTGTTACATTGTTTGTATCGAAATCCAACGGTCTTCAAAATCTTCGTTAACGAACTTTCCCTACCGAAGAATAATCCAGCTTCCTTCAGTGATTGCACTAACTTTTTCTTGTTGGACACTCCTTCGTAAATAGTAGCCGTACACAAGTCTTCGGCATCAAAGATATCGATGCCTACGACTGGTTTTGCTCGTTTTCTCTTTTTTGGTGTGTGAAGTTTATCTTCTCTGTGCCAGTCTCGCCATATTTTTCTTTAGTTATTCGTCTAACAGTTCGTTGTCCAATATTAAGCGCATCAGCTACGCGTTCAACCACTGACGTTATAGGTAAAATTGGCCCTCCATTTTAAGATTCACTATCGAAATAGTTACTAAGGCGTCTAACGAACTCACGTGTCTGACTGTTTAGAACAGTTCTCTGCGTACGTTCGGCCATATCGACGAAATCCACAACAAAAGGCGTAAACAGAGTCCAAATTAATGACCAAGGGTCAACAGTAATGCAGTATCAATATCCGAAATCCAAAGCCAGGACAAAACTATATCACAATCGCAGTGCACTCACAGTTTGTACTTTTCGAAGCAACGTCAAGTCGAAACTGCTTTAGGATAATATATTGTAGCCTAAGGTCTGACTTGGCTAGTTCTCATATACGAATTATTATGTTCGATGGCTAGTTTCTACCAGCAAGTCAAATTTTCGGAATAATAAAATAAGAATCGACAAGTAACAGGTTTAGAACTTGCGAAGGCTATAATATAATTCGTATATGAAAACTAGCCAAGTCAGACCTTAGGCTAAGAAGTGATATTTTATGTTGTTATAAATAAATTTTAGGACTGACCATTGAACTTGGCACCCATTTAGATCTCACTTCTTTTGTCGCTGAAGTCAACAACCAAGGCATATCGCATATATCATAATATTGAACTTGGCTCTCATTTCACATTTATGTTTTTGATAGGATATCATTACTTTTTATACATAAATTATTAGTAGGTAGGTACTTATTTATAACAAAATTAATACCAAATGGTTTTTGTTAAAATACTGTATTTTCCTACCTTTACGGAGAATAATTCTCTTTTTTGTGTTATTTTCTATATTTTCATGTACCTTTGAAATGGTCGAGTGAATTGCTCATTCAGTTTTCGGATTTTAATTTACGCGTTTTCTGTTATACTCTTCTTCAGAGCAGTAAGGATCCCCGTTTGGAGCGCTAGTGTACATACTCAAATCATCCCAGTTACGTCGGTCACGTTCGCGTCATGGTTTTATCGCACCGCTCCCACCCCGCTGCTCCGTCGTCGCACCGCGCGCCGTCTAGCGAAATGCCTATTATTTAATAATTATTTATAAGTAATGATCTTACACTATTGATGTGCGCTAAATATTGAAACAATAATTAATACTAAATCCCAGTTACTAACGTAATAAATACGAAAGTCGACTATACTCTTAGTTATAAGTACTAAAACGGAAATATTTGGATTAAAAAAATTAAGGGTGGTATTCAACTCGTTATATATTCACGTGAAGACATTAAAATCCACATAAAGACCGGCTGTCATAAGTTTTGATTGCTGATTGACAGGCACTAAGTTAATAAGTGTTGCTAATAAAATCAATTAAGTGAATAATTATAATAAAATGATAATAATTTACCAGTTTCTGATTTATTCCTTTATATTCACCTAATTACCTAGATAGGTAATTACCTAATTACTAGATAGATACCTAGATAATGCAGATGCATGTCAAATTTGAACTTTCTAGGTCATCTGGAACTGGGTTAGAGTTTTGATCTATAGGTCAGTCAGTGATAAAAATGACGATTTTTGGACGTTAATATCTAAATAACCGTTTGAGATGTGTTTTTGAAATTTGGAGCACATATGTATCTCACAAGTCTCATTATATGAGCCAAATTTGACACGTTTGTATGAAATAGTTTTTGAGTTATGAGGGGGTCAAAAGTGGCTCCAAATGGTTCGTGTAATATTACACACGGTGCTGCTCGCCAGTTCTGTTACTTGAACTTAGCTTGACACTCTACCGCGTGTCTAGATGACTTACTGCACGTCACTATTGACAATGAAAAACAGCAATTTGCTCCTTTAAATGTAATTATTAATTAATACGAAACTTCATGAGTGGACAAACGTCAAAACGGTCATCATAGCGTGCCGCTACTGTAATGTTTTAGCGCTGCAGCGAACTTGGGTTCTAATTCTCACCAAAATCTTACGGTCAGGGTCACGTGTCCTGACGCGAGTTTAGCATTTTTTACTCATCCCAAAAAGTGCACAACGACGCTAAAGAAGTTTTCACTTCAAAAAATCTTTTACAACTTTTGGCGACTTACAAGAGGTCATCGGATTAAAGTGGTTATCGTAGCCTATGAACGTGAGGGATGCCTTCATACGTTATCAAGTGATTTATTGGTTTATGTGACTAAACAACCACATTAAATAACGAGCACAATGGCGCAGTTGTTAATAACGCTATTTTGATGCCAACGTCCGTGGGTTCGATTTCAGCACAGGACAATCATTTCTGTGCATGAACATGTCTATTAGTCTTGGTCTGAGTGTTTTAAAAAGAGACAGGGCGCATGAAAAGTACTTCCACCTCACAGAAAACCTCAGTCAAATAACAACTCCCTTGAGGGTTATTGTGTTCCTGCGAGTGAGGTCAGCAGTAAGCTCCTAAGAAATTACTGTATTAGCACCAGAGGAGGCATTATGTGAGCGATATTTAATGTATCTTAACCTGTGAGACCCCGTTATATACGTTTTCCCATACATTTCTTTGCGGAAAAGCGGCCCGCGGGTAATGAGAGATTTATCTACGGTGACCGCTTTACATCAGGTGGTATGTATGTTTGTATACCTCCCGACGTTCTATAAAACAAAATAGATATACATGTATAGATAGAGAAGTATATAAATCCGGATTAAGAAACAGCAAGGTACATAGAAAAAACGTACAATCGAATTGACAAGCTTCGCCTTATAGAGTTTCGCCTTCATTCGAACATCAGATCCATCATCAGTCAAGGCCAATTTAAGTTTACGCTAGGTACATCAATTGGTGACTAGTGTTTATGTAGCTAGTCTAGACAGTGAAGTGAGCTGTGAATAATAGTAGGACAACAAACGAATCGGTCCGACCGTCTGGAGGTGAGATGAAGGCCTCATGTTGCCTTTTATAACTAAACGCATCTCGTCTGCCAAACTATCAACTACACAAGTCTCCCTCTCTTTGCAACTTGCTGCTAACACGCATGTTTGTTCAGTTTGTAGATATTGATTTGTTTTACATTGATCAAGCAACTCTCGTAAACACTTTTGCGGTACAGTAAGAAAGAGCAAGCTAGAACACGAGGTAATTTATTTAAAAAATAAAATTACGCGTGAATTTTGTTCAAAACAAGACATAAACTAATATGTGTACATGATTAATGAATAAACAATTACGTAAGAAATGGAATCATTATATTTTTTAATTGAAAAGTAGCTTTAAAAAAATTGTTGTATACTCGTAATATGGGTTCGCGCTTGGTCCCACCTCACCTGATGAGGAGACCTACGATGGAGCGCGCTTACCCAGAATGTGTCCATTCATCATTGACATGAAGAGGTTGTATTTCTCAGGGAACACCGATGCGGGCAGGGCATTCCACTCCTTAGCCGTTCGCGTTATAAAAGAAGAAGCTAATCGCTTTGTTCGAATGTATGAAATCTCCATGGTATAGGGTGGAATCCGGGTGTTCGTCTTGTATTCCGATAGTGGAAGTCGAACCAAGATAAGGGACAGTTCACGGGACCGCAATCTCGCTTTCGCTTACAGAGGGTTTTCACTAAACCAAGTTTTTCCCGTATACAGGTACAAGTGTGACTTTTCTCTACTAAAGTGATCTAAATAAATACGTTTAAATATACACACACAGTTTGAATAGATCAAGAACTGTTTTCCCTTATCCCAAACTCCTATCTTTGTCGTACCATTGAAAAGTGGAATGCCTTGCCTGCACATGTGTTCCCTCCTTGCTACAATATGGGATCCTTCAAACGAAGCGTGAAGAAGCATTTTGCGGGTCAGCATGGCAGCGTCAACTGACAGGATACGGTGTAGTATTTTGTCAGTTGCCGTCGTGATCTGGGCTCCTCTTTGGCTTACCATCAGGCAAAGAGCCAATATGCTGAAATAATATATATAAAAAAAAGATCAAAAACCTTTCTACGCAAGTAATAAATACGATACAAAAATTATTATTCCACAAAATTTAAGAAAATAAATAGCAGATGTTAAAATATACGCTCGTCTGTCGCTTATATAGCAGGTACCTACGGCATATTAACTAGAATACGCTACAATAAATATTATATCTATCTATAACTTCACGCTAAATCCCGTACGGGGTAGGCAGAGAGAACTGTACGCCACGTGACACGATCCTTACATAAGTCACTCGCTTCTTTAACATTCATTGCTCTTTTCATGCACGCTCGCCGGTTTCTAGGGCTCCTGACAATCACCTTCTGAAAAGAAGAACACGACTAATTTGATCATGGTAGGTAGGTCTTGGCCTTCCTCGGCTCCTACATCCTTACACTTTTGCATTGTATATCTGTTTCGAAAAAAAAATATTATTCCACCAAATTTAAGAAAATAAATAGTAGATGTTAAAATATAATTTAAAGAGGTTCATAAAGGAAATACAACACTTTCTCTAAGACCTCAAGTGAGAATAGGTTTCCATTTCTCACTTGAGTTCTTGGAGGGTTAAAATTAAGGGACCTGGCGATTGCTTTCACTTGTTGAGTTTTCTGTGTACTAAATATAATTAAATATAGTTTCAATTAAAACTGTAAACATATTGTGGCGAGATAATAAATAATTATTATTATTATTATTTCACACTTATCCATTTCTCACTCACGCAGTATGACTGTATTTGATATCACCTTTCAAAACCCTTAATTTGACATCCCCTTGATAGGTATGGAATATTTTTTTCCTCCATTCTGCATAATGTGAATTACATGATCCTCCATATTGATTTTATTATGACGTCACATAGCCTACATTACCCAAAAGAAAGTAAGTATTTAACGATACCTCATACGTGCTATTTAAATCAATAAAAATACGGTTTTAATTTTAAATACCAGACAGGCTAGCATCTTACCATCGCAAGTTTAAGAAGATGTACCATTTTAAGGGATGCATAAAGTTGTATATTTTTGATGATTGTGAATAAATCCACAAATATACATACAGATATGAGCCATGAAAAAAATTACACAAATTTTGAGACAGCCGCGTAAAAATATAAAATGCTTTATTCTTGCCTGACTTGTCATGAAGCACTGTGGGCCGATTCTACTAAAAACTGCAACTGCACTGCTGCGCGGCGTGTGTCAAAATGCGTACATTTTGACGTTTCGGTATTCTGTTAAACGATCTGACAGCAGTGACGTTGCAGGAATGTTGCAGTAAATGAATCGCTATTCTGTTAAAAAGCCTGCACTGCAACTGCACGTTTCCTGCAATATAATCGTATTCTGATAAATTGTTTTGACATTTGTATACCGGTGACAGATGTTTTGAAGGAGTTTACTTGCAGTTTTGTTAACGTTACTCTTGAGCAACTTTTGCTAAGTGAAATTAATATTCTGAGGCGGTGAATTATATTTGCTTTGTTTTGGGAGATGTTTGTGGATAAATATAATTAAGTAAAGCTCTTTTCGGTTAGAAATACCTCCACTCCGGCAACCAAGGTCAATAGTGAAACTATAGGAGTCAACATTAAATAAAAATTCAGTTTTATTAGATTGAAATATGGCAACATTTCAGGTTTTAAGTAGTTTACTTGCAGGATACGCACAGTTGCAGCGTAGTTGCAGTGCCGTTGCAGTGCAGCATACGCGCAGTTCCAGCGCAGTTGCAGTGCAGGAAATTTTAGTAGAATACACCTATCGGCACTGCACTATTCCTGCACGACTCAAGTGACAGGCGTAAACGTGCAGTTGCAGTTATTTAGCAGAATTGACCCACTGGACGCTACACAAGGATTAAGTTAGTTATTGTTAGTTAGTATTATTTTAATTAATTATAGTATATATATAGTACGAGTGTAATACTTCTATCTGTCTATATCTTCATACCAAGTCCCTTGCTGGGTAGGCAGGGATATCCGACCGCTAAATGATCGTGTTGTGAAATGATTACCATCGCCTACAATACAAGGAATATACGTAGGTCACACTATAAGTTTTGCGTAACTTAAAAAAACAACATGTTATAACCAAAATATTATGTTTATTGCTTTTCAAAATACTCTCCTTTACATTTTCAACATTCTTTCATGCGATCGAACCATTTTTTTAAAACAGGAGGACCACAGATCTGAAGGCATGTTTTCTACGTGCTGATTGAACGCTATCACTGCCTCTTCGGAGTAAAAGAAACCTCTCATCAAATCTTTGATTTTGGGGAAAATACAGAAATCACAGGGTGCTAGGTCGGGGCTATGCGCAGGATGGGTAACGAGTTGTACTTTTTCGGAAGTTAAAAATGACTTTGTTTTGTTGGCCGTGTGTGAAAAAGCGTTGTCATGATGTAGGAGAACGCGGCTTTTTGGTCGTCTTTCGCGAACTTTTTCTAACACCCTGGGTAAACAAATGATAGAATACCACTCGGCATTAACACTCTTTTGATCTTCAAGTGGAATTGTGCAGATGGGACCCGTAGCTGAGAAAAGAAACGCGATCATTTTTTTACCAACGTTTCTCGCCTGCCTCACTTTTATTGGCCTGTTCTCATTTTCAAACACCCATTCACAAGATTGCTGTTTTTTTTTTCGGGTTCAAAACAATAAATCCACGTTTCGTCTCCTGTGACAATGTCATAAACAGCATTAGAATGTCCGTGGTCGTACTTCAGTAGCATCTGAGAGCACCATTCCACGCGAGCCCGCTTCTGCTCCGCTGTCAGTTCATGAGGGATCCAACAACAAAATTTCCGAACTTTCAATTCTTCGTGTAAAATTTTTAGAATTTGGCTCATACCAATCCCCAATAGTTCTCGAATTGTCTCATAGGTAATCCGCGGCTTTTCTTCAATTAGCCGCTTAACAGTAGCCACATTATTTACGTTGACGGCAGTTGAAGGCCGCCCTTCACGAAATTCATCATGTAAAGAAACTCGACCTCTCTCAAATTCAGCAAACCATCGCCTCACGGTGCTCAAAGAAGGTGCTTCTCTCTCAAAAGCATTTTGAAGATGAGCAGCACAGTCTTGCGGAGAGAGAGAACTTTTAAAATCTTAAAAAATCATCGCACTAAAATCTTTTCGACTCAATTCCATTTTCGTTGCGTACGTAGAATTTTGATGTGTGATAAAAAACAATTGACAAATGATTTCCCGCCAATTGTTTTTTTTTTATTACTAAGTAGGTTGCAACGTTTCAAAAAATATAACATTCGAAATTCAAATAGTTCCGATTAGCTAGAAGTGCAAAACTTTTAGTGTGCCCCATGTATAATACCTACAATACAATTGTGCTGGTGATTATTTACCTTGCAAAATTTACTGCTGATTACATTTATAGTTTAGAAGAGCCGGTAGTTTGGTCAGTAGTTAAAAAATATACCTACCAATTTATACATCCCTTAAAATGGTACTTCTTCTTAAACTTGCGATGGCAAGATGCTAGCGTATCTGGTATTTAAAATTAAAAACATATTTTTATTGATTTAAACAGCATTCCCGATTAATGCATTCGGTAAACAAATAACACACGGTTTTATTTAAAAAGCATATTTTACTAATGAAAGAATGACAAAGCAGAAATACAATGCGAAAGAAGAAGGATGAAAGGGAGCTACAGCGTAACATCATAGTCCCACTAGTTGGCAAAATTCACACAGTAGGCTGCATCAAAGCAGCCCGACTAGGGAAGTACCTCCACCTCGAAAAACGCATCCAAAAACGACTCCCTCGGGAGTATTCCTGCTAGTGAGTGAGGTGAGATGAGATCCTCAAAAGTCGCGTTGTTCGTTGCAGGGGTCGCGAGAGTTACTTCTCATATTACATGCGTTCATTAACTACGGTTACAGCTTTACATCAGGTAATAGGCATATGCTTGTAAATCTACGCTATATAATAAACCTCCCTACCTACCAACGTTGTATAAAATACCGACGTTGTATAAAAAACCCGTTTTCATAGTTCATAAAAAGTAACTGAATTGAATATGTATTTCACGAATGATTGAATAAGAAACTAGGTGGAAATAGAACAAAGGATATTAATTAAATATGTATACTAAACTGAAGCTACCAAAGGCATATAGGCCCGCAGGCGACGGAGAGCGGGCGACGTCGGTCGAACGTCTAGACTCTAGACAGCCTACGCCCCCGCAAGCGCCTACGTGTATTACACTGCAGGAAAACACCCCTTTGTTAGCTTTATGAAATTAAAAAAATACGGCCCCTTGGAGCGAATTCTCTGTACAAAATTTGACATTATATTTTTGTAAGTCTTGCCTTATGTACCACACCGTGGGGCAACTAAACACACATCCCACCTGATTTGAATTGCTTACGCAAATGTAACGATGTTTGCAACGCCAGGGTCTCGTTGCAAACTCAGCGCCTTCTTAGAGCTCTGGGGTATTCGCTGAACACAGCACTCCTTCAGGAATTTGTTATTAGGGTGCAGTGTTCTTTACGTCGAGATAACTTTCATTAGTTAGCCATCACCTTGTGTTACGAATACTTGAGATATTACTTATTTAATAAAGACGTCACATAAAAGGGACGTTTATTTATTTTATCACTTGATGTTATATAAAATAATGTATCTACCGATACTACCAATACCGAAACCGATTATAAAATCGGAAAGATGAGCGAGCGAATCCGTTGATATAATAACTAGCGATGGCAAAAGGTTCGATTCACACACAAGGCAAGCCCAATTTGTGTGCATGAACATGAATGTTTGTCTTAGTTTGGTATGTTCCTTGAATTACAATTATGTATTCATATATAAAAAGGTATTAACTTATGTTTGCTTTGCTCATTTCAAGACAAGATGGTGCTAAAATTTGTCCGAGAATATAAAAAAATATTGGAAACTAATCGGATCAAATTCATTCGTAATCGTCGCCTGTAGACTTAAACCCTCAACAGTTTCAGTGATCATAGCGGTTAGTAAGTGCTGACTTAAAATAATTACGCCTTCACCCTTGTGAAATGAAATTATTATGGCCGAGTAGAAGGCTGCATAAATAAGAAATTTGCAACCCACCCGCTTGAATAAGTAAAAGACTCCATTGTTCCTGTTTCAGGAATGTCTTTGCGAAACCGCCTATCTGTGAAACCGCAGATATACCTACTTTTATATCAAAAGCTTAGGTAGTCAGCAAAATCGTCTAGATGCGACGTAGAGGGGGGCAGGGGCGTGAAAAGGTTAGAGGCACCCTTTATAGGCCCCGTCTTTACTACTTCACATGCCTTCGGCTTCTGCCCGATGTAATTGGGTCACACCATCTAATGAACGGACTCATATTTCAGCCGTTTATGGACGTCTGAGCGATTATTATGAGAGAAATAGGTATCATACGGTTCAAGGACCCTGGAAACACGGTTAGACGTACTTAAATAAAAACAATTTACGTACTTACATATTTATACAAATAAAAAACAGAACCTGTAATAAAAAATATGTAAGAATTATGTGTATTACACTAAGTCTATCTATATAGTCCATCTACATAAGCGAGAGCTGCGTATGGCAGAAAGAGGTTGAAAGTAGAATAAACGCGGTCGATATATGAGCGTAACGCAAATTTTGTGGTGTAACGCTTGTAGATCGTTTTCGCAACGTTAGAATCAGAGCTGGTCTGAAAGAGAGTGTCGGTGTTAAAATAAGAAGAGGCATGCTCCGTTGGTTCGGACATGTAGAAAGAATTACAATTTTTTAATTGAAAACCAAGTCTTACCTACCATGATCAAATTGATCGTGTTTTTTCAGAAGGTGAAGTCAGGAGCCCTAAAAACGGGCGAGCGTGCATAAGAAGAGCAATGAATGTTATAGAAGCGAGTGAGGTTTTTAAGGATCGAGTCATGTGGCGCTCGGTTCTCTCTGCCTACATCGCTAGGGGTTTAAAGTTATAGAAAGATAGTCTATCTGTATATTATTTTCACGCTCATGTCCAAGGCCCTTGCTGCTTGTAGGCAGAGAGAATTGAACGCCACATCTCATTTGATTTCTTGGTATTCATAGACACCACCTTCTAACTGCTCACGAGGCCAATTTGGTCATGGCTCCTTGCCCTTTCATCCTTCTATTTTCGCGTCGGATATCTGTTCCGTTTTCCATTACTCTCTTTCAGACCAACTCTCTTTCCTACACCTTCATTGCGATCTCGATCTACAAAATACGCTGCAGATTTTGCATAACGCTCGCATCTTGACCGTGTTTATTCTACTTTCATGTTCTCTCTACCAAACCTAGCTCTCGATTCCATACTTGAACATATGACAGCTGTCACAATCAATTGTTCCAAAGAGTTGCAATTTATATAATCGGTTTTTGAGAACGGAAAAGAACGGACTTCAATTGATAATAAAGCTAACGTAAAAGTAACTGATATTGAAGAAAATTGATCTACTACCGCATCGACTGTAGAATCGCAGTCTGATATGTTGTTGGGATCAGTATCGGGTATATAGCTGTTAGTAGAGTTGTGCATTCAAGCTAAAGTTTTTACCGCCCAGAAGTTTTCGCAACGTTACATTCATTCATTCAACACTATTCTCTACATTCTCTCCTCTCTCCACATCAGCGATGTACCTCCCATGCTAACTAAAAGTACAATACAAGATGTACAATCTCATTAACTTTTTCCAACCCGCTATGCTTAAGTCTATAAATTATAAATCAAAAGAACAAGAACGATTTTTAATACCCCAGAATTAATTTCACGGCTTCTTCGGCACTTCATCGATTTATGATAAGAATACATCATTATGAATATTTCGTAGAGTCCCTAAAATTCATGGTAAAATTGTATTTATTTGGTTCTTAGACGTTATTCATATTGGTCGTCAAACCCCTTAGGCTTGGATCTGTGAACGTTTAAATCACAGTATGCGTCGGTGTTTCTGGTGCTGCAACGCTACGGTATTTCTTACATTCAGGAGCAATGTATGCTTAGCGATTTGCTTGTCACTGTAATAAACATAAAGTAGCAGGTTAAACATACATAGGTACTCCTATTGCTTAGCAAAAAGACACAGAAGCATAGATCTCAAAAGCCACCGCACTAGCACCATGCACCATATGGAAACTTTTAGTATTTAATACTCCTAACAATCTAAGATGCGGAGGACTTTCAAGCGCCTTTAATCACATCACATCTGAAAATGATTGAAATACCTAAATCCGTATATGTAACAGTACTTATGGCCAGACTAGTTATATATCAGAAGGATAAGGCAGTAATAAGTTCCATAATAATACGCAACATCAACCACACATAAAACAAGAAACAATATGTTGTTATTCTTTGATATGAAACTCCGTGATGGAAACGAGTGTTAGTGTAGGCATATGTCACTAAATTCTTATTTTTAGTTTTTGTATATATATATATATATATAATTATCACTCGATCGATAGTGAACGTAAACGTCGTGAAGAAACCCGCATGTTCAAGAAATTATATATCGAAAGACGTGTGACCTAGCCTAAGAAAGTTTTTGTTTTCCCTCTGGATTGTGGACATCTGACGACAATTCAATGGTAGCGGATCCGCCAATTCTAATGGATTAGGAAAACAGGATATGTCGGCTGGAAAACAGTCTAATGTCCTTATAATCTGAAGCGGTTACCATAACTACGGATTATTTCTAAGTAAGTATCTATTTTTGGTGACCTAATACACTCATAGGAATCACCTCCTCCGCCAGATACTTCCAGACAATTCTAAATACACTGCAGTTATTTTTACCAAACCGTTAACTAGATGCTACGAGTATAACAACCTAATGTTCACATATTAAATCAATCATTAATGTGAAGTAGTTGAGAATAAATGTAGAAAGTTAGAAATATGGGGATGTCTGTACTTAATAATTTCCAGACATCTTACAATTAGGTACGTATTCGTGGAATCTAAAAATGTTTTTAAGGCAATTATGTCATCGAAAACATTTTAAAACCAAACACATCCAAATTACTATAACACTACGCTTTACATAAAAGAATCCGTAAGCGTTTTGCGTCTGGTATCAAAAATAATATTTCAGAGCAGAGAGTCAAAGCTCTTAGTGAAAAAATAGCCGAATTATATTTGCTGTAGAAATACATAATTCAGAAACAGAGGAAATGAGACCGTTTCATTCATTTCGTTTGCTTCGAATGTTGAATGAAAGTATCTGAGAATACAGAATATTCGGTACGTATTTGCGAGGATATCTTCCGGAGGTATCGCCGAGTAGCTCGTAAATTATATTGCAGCGCAGGTTGGTAGGCGGGAAGCCAGGAAGGCTACTGTCAGCTCAACAGTTATTTGTGTGTGTCTCTTCCTTTTACCGTTTAATTTTTGTCTGGAAGACCACTAATTTATTAGCTTCATTTATACTTGTTTTATTTACGGTTTAAAAACTCTTTACTCCTCCACTGTATCGATGATATTTTGTAGCCGCTGTCTAAAAGGGTATATTTTAAAACATATTACACTCGTAACTTTAGGCCACCCGCAAAGGTCACCCACGAGTGTTCGATTCTTATACAAGACAAACATCTGTGTACGTTTTAAGAGAGGTGGGACGCATCAAACCAGCCCGATTGAGAAAGTACAATAAAAATAGTAAAGTGAGTGCCTTTTTCCTCATTCCAAAAATGCTCATCGTGTCTAAAGATTTTACTTACACAAAAATATAAAAATCAATAAGAAAAGTAAAGTACCTATCCTCACGTTGTGTAAAAAAGACTGTCAGTTGTAAACTGCAAAATTGAAAAAGCTGTAAAGGCGTTTGAGTAAATAATACAACTATAGCTATACTAATATAAATCGGAGGACTTTGTTATTTTGTAAAATTATATTATTTTTCAAATTGGACTGCTAGTTCCTGAGGTGCTGGTTATAGACTATTCAACGTCACTATAAGATCCTCCGAGATCGAGGAAAAATAAAGTAAATAGGTTCCCACGGGATATCCGGGCAAGCGCAGACGAAATCGCGGTGTGCAGCTAGTATTATATAAAACTAACACACTCAAACGCCCACACTATCAAACGATTCAGCTACTAATGTTATGAATGAAAGCATCATGAAAATGGAATAGAATTTATTTATTCATTGTTAATGAATATACCATTATACATACAATACGTCTGTCGCAGATATACTACTCCGGCGGCAGATCGGATGGCAGTGAAAAATAAACGGTCATATTTTTAAGAGAGGTAGGGCGCATCAAAACCCGGGGAAGTACCTCCACCTCACAGAAAACCGCAGCCAAATAACAACTCCCTAGAGGGTTGTTGTGTTCCTGCGTGTGAATGAGGGCACTAGTAAGCTCCCAAGAAATTGCTGTGTAAACAGCGGAGGAGGCATCACGCGAGTGATACTTAATATATCGCAAGCGTTAATAGACTACGATACCCGCTTTACATCAGGTGGGCCGTATACTTGTATGTCTCCCGACGTAGTATAAAAAAAATACATTGTGGAATAAAATAAATAATCGGCGCCTCAACTCAGTAGTCTTCGCATCTGTATACTGCATTGTGGATTGTGGAGGAATACCTTTGGCTAGGGCCCCTGGACTGGACGAGTAACTGAAGAGTAGACTGATGTGAATTGTTAACACGTTAACGTCTAGACGCAGCATCAGTTATGTCTCGCTGTAGCTGTAAATATGTATCATCGTAGCGGCAGTTACGTGTTACACGTTTGGCAGTAGTAAAAGTTACGTCTTCACGTAGCTGTACTTTATTTTCGAAACGGTAGTTAGGTATCACTGTAGGTTACGTGTCAGCGTAGCAGCAGTCGCGTCTCGCTGTAGCTGTGAATACGTACCGCCGGCATGCCGTAGCAGCAGTCGTGTCTCGCTGTAGCTGTGCATACGTACCGCCGGCATGCCGTAGCAGCAGTCGCGTCTCGCTGTAGCTGTGAATACGTACCGCCGGCATGCCGTAGCAGCAGTCGTGTCTCGCTGTAGCTGTGCATACGTACCGCCGGCATGCCGTAGCAGCAGTCGTGTCTCGCTGTAGCTGTGCATACGTACCGCCGGCATGCCGTAGCAGCAGTTAGAATATGCCAAACACGTTTGCCTTTCGTAACGACAGTTATGTTTTACCGTAGTTAACTGTAACATCTTGCCGTAGCTGCGATGCTAGCTATTATTTCAAAATAGCTGGGTTTAGCAAACGGTGGCTTTTCTCGAATAATACTTAATATGTTGCAAGTGTCCATAGGCTGCATGGTAGCCGCTTTACACCAGGTGCGCCATATGCTTGTTTCCTCCCGACGTTGTGTAAAAAAGGCTCTCAGTCATAATACGCCACGTTAGAAGTCAAAACTTCTTAGCTTTACAAACTTGTAAACATTATATTTGGGTTGTTAAGAAAGAGCATACTAATCACGCGAAGTTAATGCATTTTCCTCATTCCAAAAATGCTCATCGTGTCTAAAGATTTTAATTTAAAATTATAAAAATCAATAAGATATCCTTAAAAACACGAAGTATACACGTACACCATAACAACCTATCTGTACGAATTAACATCTTTAATCAATGAACAATCCCTACGTATCTAATCGGCATATTATCTAGAAATACATTGTATTGTTTAAATTGTAAATATCATTTTATTCTTTGTGTAATGTTAATGCCGCCGCCGCCGGCACTGCGGACTGTCTGCCCTTCCGTCGCCCTTTGCGTACGTTCTGTATAAATTTTCTAGACTAACTACAACATCTACTACTACAGCGCTAGACGAACTCCCACTGAGTAAAGTTTTCACAGACCGTTCCACACAGAGGTTTCAAGTGGTAAATGTTTAACGCTCTCTCAGAATATTAACCTCAGTAATTATCGGCCTGTTTTTTTTAAACAGTTTTTTTATTACTTTCATCACTTGCTCGGCTTCTTTCTCGAGAATTGGGCTATCAAATGCAAAAATATTTTTTCAAATACGACTAGTAGTTCCAGAGGTTTGCGACTTAAGTTAACTCTTTCGCTTTATATATATTTAGCGATTGAAAAAAGTGAGTTTAAGGACATATTCAGCCTATTTGTGTGTTCTACCGACTGTACAATGAATTGTGTTCCGAGGTAGTATTGTATTGTATATATGATACCAACGACCTCATTTTACAATCGCAACGCTCGCCGACGGCTGGGATTCATTCTCACATACTGCAATCATTACTGTGTGGTTCCAGAGAAGTTTTCTACTGATAACTCATAAATTGTGAAATTAACTACCTACTGAGGTTTTACCTATTTAAATAAAGTAACTAAATATGCAAAGGTATATACAAAGTGGAATAAAATATACGACTATCCAGAACGCATTAAACACATAGGCATATGTGTTTATATCTTACACACCGCTGGGCTTTGGCGATAGAGAGTCAAGGTGAGGCATTGGCTGTCAGCCTAGATATGGCGAAGGCGTTCGATCGGGTCTGGCACCGGAGTCTTCTATCGAAGTTACCATCATACGGGCTGCCCGAGGGTTTGTGGAAATGGGTCGCCAGCTTTTTATCCAACAGATGCATAAAAGCCGTGGTTGACGGTGGATGCTCCGATAGTATGGATATCAATGCTGGCGTCCCTCAGGGTTCTGTACTGTCTCCGACGCTGTTTCTGCTGCATATCAATGATATGTTGTCAATTGATGGCATTCATTGTTATGCGGACGACAGCACCGGGGACACTTATTATACAGGCCGTGCAAACATCCCTCGTTCCCTTGTGGAGGAAAGCCGCGACAAACTTGTGTCTGAAATGGATGGTACTCTGTCTAAAATATCCGACTGGGGGCGGCTTAACTTGGTCGAATTCAACCCCAAGAAGACACAAGTTTGCGCGTTCACCGCTAAGAAAACTCCATTTGCTGTGGTTCCTAAATTCCAGAACACACCTCTTACCGTCACCAAAAGTATTAGGATGCTTGGCGTCGAGATCTCCAGTGATGTGCAATATCGAAATCACCTGGAGGAGAAGGTCAAGCTGGCGTCGAAAAAACTTGGTGTGCTTAACAGGGCTAAGCAGTACTTCAGTGCGGGGCAAAGACTTATATTATATAAGTCTCAAGTCAGACCGCACTTGGAGTACTGCAGTCACCTTTGGGCGGGAGCACCTGAATACCAGCTTGGACCGTGTGATTCGATTCAGAGACGAGCTGTGAGAATTGTCGACAATCCTGAGCTTACACACGGTATTGAACCCTTAAGTTTAAGGAGAGACTTTGCCTCCCTTTGTGTGTTCTACCGATTGTACAACGGGTTGTGTTCTGAAGAGTTGTTCGAAATGATGCCGACGGCTACTTTTTATAACCGCACCGCTCGCCGACGGCGGGGAGTTCACCCTCACACGCTTGAACCGCTATGGTCGCGTACGGTGCGGTTCCAGAGAAGTTTTCTTCCGAGAACACTCAAGCTGTGGAATGAGCTCCCAGCCGAGGTTTTTCCAAGGAACTACAGCATGGAGTTCTTCAAGAAATGCGTGAAGAGGTTTTTAGAGGGTCGGCAACGCATGAGTGACGCCCCTGGTGTTGCAAATGTCCATAGGCTATGGTGACTGTTTAACATCAGGCAGGCCGTATGCTTGATTGCCACCTTAGTAGTATAAAAAAAAAAAAAATATGAATATTAAGTCCACACCCGATTGACTTCAATATGGCGATGTAATTTATGAACTAGTAGGTAGGTGCAATTATGTCAATGTCGTTATAATCTAAAGTTTTCCTTTTAAATTCACTATATGGACTACTACCATTTTTTTACATTTCCAAACACAACAGTTTCGCTGGCGTGTTAACTTGAGTTTAACATAATTTTACACTTTTAATACAATTATTTCACAAATGGATCACTATATTGAAAAGTGATCTTTCCACACCCTCAATGATTTACCTACCTATACTTCTATACTATCTATATCTATATACTATTATTATAAAGAGGAAAGATTTGTATGTATGTTATGAATAAACTCAAAAACTACTGGGCCGATTTCAAAAATTCTTTCACCATTAGAATTCTACAATATAAATTCTTAACATAGGCTATAAAATATTTTGAAAATAGTTAGGGATCCGTATGAAAACTTCGACAATGTGTGAAAAAGATACCAAAAAATCCTTATACCGCGTACGCTCCTGAAACTATTGACAATAGAGCAAAGTAATGTACTACAGTTTTATAGAGGACATCAATATCTACAAAAAAATCTGGAATACCATATGTCTAACTATTACAGTTAGGTACGTCACAATAACTACTTTTTCATGTTAAAATATGCTATAGTAACGCCGGTACAAACTAGGCCACATTATTCGTACCTTGGTATTAATCCTTATCCAAATAAATCATTTCGTATTCAAGACTGTTTCAATGCCTGTAGGTTAGTCTTTGAATTAACGAAATCGGACATTGCATTCCAAAGATATTACGGATTTTGTTCTGTGTTTCAATCCCTTGCTTGCGACACCGGCGGCCACGGCGCTTAGGCAGCGGGCGGCGCGGCGCACATCTATGAGATAGGTACCCGCGCGGCTCATTCGCGCGCTACCGACATTTAATGTTTTGACTTTTTCATACCACATTTTTTCTGTTCCAGTTAAAAAGTTCTTTTCAGAAAAGCGTGCCTCAAATCATCACCTTTGTGGCAATCAATTGAAACTCTCAATTTGCGCACGAATATGAGATCACGTTTAAGTAATGACGGCAACGACAATTTCTCATAAAAATTACTTAAACTTGGAAGCGGAAAATTACCATCTCCAATTGCACATAGCATTCGTAATGCACGTTTGCACGTTCGTAATGAAGGCGTGAGAGAAAGAGTTGGTCTAAAAGAGAGTGTCGGTGTTAAGATAAGAAAGGGCATGCTCCGTTGGTTCGGACATGTAGAAAGAATGCGGGACGAAAGAATGACGAAACAGATATGCAATGCAAAAGTGGAAGGATGTAGGAGCCGAGGAAGGCCGAGACTAACCTACCATGACCAAATTGGTCGTGTTTTATCAGAAGGTGATGTCAGAAGCCCCAGGAACCGGCGAGCGTGCATGAAAAGAGATATGAATGTCACAGAAGCGAGTGAAGTATGCAAGGACCGCGTCTTATGGCGCTCGGTTCTCTCTGCCTACCCCGCAAGGGACTTGGTGTGAAGATATACAATTGCACATAGCCTCCAAGTATTATTGGATAATGAATTGGCTCAAACTGTTCACAGTCTAGAAATCCTTATAGAGACAATCTATCCTGACATCGAACATCTTACAGAAAGAAATTTCGATTGGCTCTATTCGAGGGCGATCGTCTCACCGAAAAACAGCTCAGTAAATGAGATAAACAAAATGATCATTGAAAAAGTACCAGGTGATTTTAAATGTTACAAATCTATTGATAACGTGTGCAACATCGAAGATACAGTGCACTAACTACAAGAATTTTTAAATTCTCTCTATCCCGCCGGCTTGCCACCACACGAACTGAAATTAAAAGTAGGTACTCCCATTATGCTGTTGAGAAATTTAAGCCCTCCCAATATGTGTAATGGCACAAGGCTTTTGATAAAGGAATTACGAGACAATCTGATTATAGCAACAATCATCACCGGCTCCACGGCCGGACAGCTAGCTCACATTCCGCGGATCCCGATGATACCAACAGATTTGCCCATGTCTTTTAAAAGGTTACAGTTTCCTGTAAAGGTATCGTTTGCCCTTATAATAAATAAATCCCAGGGACAAACTTTCTCGATCTTTGGCATCGACCTAAGAGAAGAATGCTTTTCTTATAGCCAATTATATGTTGCACTTTCTCGAGTAGGATTCCTAAAAATCAATATATTTTGTTGCCATCTACGAATGCCACAGCCATTATAGTATACAGCCTTAAGGTAGACATAATGGAAACTAAAAAGTAAAACCTATTAAATTAAATTAATATAAAGTCTCGAAATATGTGTTATATATATTAAAATAAATGTAAAAAAGAAATGTAAAAATAAAACTAAAAACAATATAAATAAATAAAAAATAAACGTTACGATTGTAATTAGGGTTATGGATAAAAACTAATAAAAAATTAAATACCACTAAGTACGTACCACTTAAAGTAATTTGTCTGAAAAAAAAAGCTACTTAAGAAAAACTATTTAAAAAACTCTCTAAAGATACATTTATGTACTCTTCGTTTATCTCAAAATGTTTAAATAATAAATGTACACCCGTGCGAAGCCGGGGCGGGCCTCTAGTATAATGATATAACTCGATTCACGTTTAAAAGCTGTTGTTAATTGCGACGTTACATACAATCAGCTTCGGTGTTCGAGCAAGGTAACCATGCTAAAATAAATGCTAGATTATACCATGGCTTTGAATTTATCGTTATTGATATTCTTTTCTAGTCGACTGTGATCAATATTTCCAGAACAGAAGCGATCGCACTAAAATCATTGTAAAATCAAATAAGTAGGTTATCTTCATAGATACGCACCGCGTTCGGTTTGTATGTGTGTGCGCCCATACCATCCCGTACGTATGCGTCGTCGCACGCACACACTGATAAAATAATAATCGCTGTTAAAGGTACTCCAGTCAGTCGTGGCTACGCCGTACTTAATACCGCACGCGCCCAGGTACGTACCGCCCGCTGCGCTCCCGCTCGTAATAATTTGTACGTGTACCTTTAACTACAAATTCGTAAAGATGGCCTAAAAAATATTATTATTTTTTGTATCAAATGTGTAATTTTGTTATAAAATCACAAATTTCCTACAGAAAAAAGTACTTTTAATGCCTATCATTTTAAAACATTAAATTTCCGAATATAAAGATTATAATTTTGATAAGTGTAGTAAATGAAATAGTAAAAAATAGTAGTGTAAAAAAAAATTGTGCGTGTACTTATGTACGCGGGTGAGAAGTTATACTTCTCTGGCATCATTAAATAACAAATTCCTGGAGGGATGTTGTGTTCATGCAAGTGAGTGACGTTACTACCTCACGGAAAACTGCAGTCATATAACAATTCCCTGGAGGGATGTTGTATTCATCTGAGTGACGTCACGAGTAAGCTCCAAAGGAGTTGCCGTGTTAGCGGCAGAGGTGGCAATACGCGAGGCATACTTAATGTATTGGAAGCGTAAACAGCTACTGTGACCGCTTTAAATTGGGTGGATCGTATGCTTGTTTGTTCAGGCGAGTAAGTGACGTAGCTACCTCACGGAAAACTGCAGCCAAATAACAATTCGCTGGAATGATGTTGTGTTCATGCGAGTGAGTGACGTTACTACCTCACGAAAAATATGCTCAAATCTGCAGCCGAATAACAATTCCCTGGAGGATTGTTGTGTTCATGCGAGTGAGTGACGTTAACACCTAACAGAAATCTGCAGCCAAATAACAATTCCCTGGACAGTTGTTGTGTTCAGGCGAGTGAGTGACGTTATATGGCTGCAGTTTTCCGTAAGGTAATAACGTCACTCACTTGCATGAACACAATAATCCTCCAGGGAATTGTTATTTGGCTGCAGCTATGTGCATATTTTTCGTGACTTAATGAGCGGTTTAGCGGGCAGCTTCAACCTGTTACTTTTGTGTTACAGTATCTTAAAATTTCACTCATCATTTTTTCATAACGCGCCTAAAGGAGTATATAACTTCAATACAATAGTTAGCTCCTGGTCTATCTACAAAAAATAATTAAAGAAAAACTTTGTATTATAGATCCCTGATGATTCACCTACAGGGGAAAATTGTTTTGTATATAGATAGACTATGCATTTTTGACGATTGTATAAACTATAAGCGACAACCCTACGTGTTTAGGCTATTATCCTTCGCTCAGGGGTCGAGTCGGCCTACTTATTTGATTTTACTATGCTAAAATGCACCATGCGTTCACTTGCAACAGCTGGACCATAGACGTCCTTTATATTACATGCGGTTGTAGTGCGTTGATGGCATAGCGAACTTGTGAAATGACGCGATATTTCGAGTTTTCCATGGTCACGTAAACAATAATATAAATAAAAATCGAACGGCGGTAAACAAATGACCTGATTTTTAATATAAATGTCAAGGATATACTATATTAAAATTATTTGAAATTCGAAGTATTCAAGATATCGATCTCCATATCTAAATCTAGTAAAATATTATCGAACTCACATTGTTAAATAGTTGTTACTCGACATGGTAATTGTTAATTGAGGTAAGTACCTTGAGGGAAGTCCCCAGACGAGCTGCTTTGATGCGCCCTACCTCTCTTAAAATAGCCAGACCAAGACAGATATGTTCATACACACAAATGTTTGTCCTGTGTGGGAATCGAGACCACGAGCATTGGTGTCAAAGTAACGTAACAGCGCGTTTCGCCACTGCGCCACCGAGCTCGTCAAAATATATATTAACATTTCTTTAGCAAACCACACACAACAACATTTCTTTTTAATCTTAAATTGGGTGAACTGCATAATGCCTAATTGATAAAGAAGCTGCACTACAGAACCACTCTCTTATTTTCTTGCATATTCAATACAAGTTACAATAGTATTTTTGTAGCAACGAAATTTACTTTTAAGTACCTATATAGATATTCATTACAACAGTGTTCTGCAATTTTTTTTTTTGTTACACCAAACAAATCAAGAAATTTAATATGTACGCCATAAAAGAAACATAATGTTTATTTGATTATAGTGAAAGCGGTTAGTTGCTAATAGCGATTAGGTTTTGTTAACAAAAGCTCACAACAACATCGATGTATATCGATGCACAGCAACGACTAAGTGTCGCTGCGCTTTGCTACAGTCCGCGTGTTGACCTAATTTTTCTCGGAATACTTTTCTGCGGCACGCCGACTAATGTCCACGGTACATCAATTTGCCACGGCACACACTTTGCAGTACACTGAATGAAAGTTCCCAATCAAGTACTTACCTTGTACTGCAATACTTGTCTCTTCATTAATTTTTAGGTTTTTTACGACATGTTCGAGAATCACGACGTCTGGAATCACATAGGGTTGAACAGACTGTCAGATCTTTTGATAGAAGACTGTGTCTCTTAGATATTATTTATTACTTACTTATTAGATATTATTTACTACATATTTTTTAAATCCTCGACTTTCGAAAAATGTTAACCTTTTTTTTTATTATTATTCTTCTCAACGACATCTGTTCATTTGGCGTAGGAGCACTTACAGATTTTATGGTATATTATAATTAAATTATTATTGCATTAACGTGTAATAGTTATAATTCTTACATTGTATAGGTATGTTTTGCAACAGCTATTTAGGCGGATACACTACAAATTATTGTCAATTGAAATACGTTGGTTACGTAAGTATTTCATACACATTATAGTAGCTATTTACACCATATAATTTAAATGAACATCTTAGGAGTTATCGTAAATAAAAATTACGTGAGAAAAATAAATTCCAGCGGTCTCGCGATGCGACGGGGGATGAAAGTTACTGGAATTGACTTGCCCACTCAATGCTCTTCACACGGATAATTGTATGTGGGCCCCGACACGTGTAACGCCAAAACATGTTCGTTTTTACACGTAATCCGTCAGAAGTTATCAATATTGTATACAAAGATATTTTTTTTTTATCTTTTTATGTATTTTCAAATATTGAATTAAACAATTTTTAACGGAAGTATCGCGTTTTTTATTCATGTCGTTGAACCTGACGTTTCGAACGCTTTGCAGCGTCCGTGGTCGCAGGAAGACTAAGAAAATTGTTTAATTCAATGTGTAACAATCGCGAAAACCTAAGGTAATATTTTCAAATACTTGCAGGATAGGAAATAAAAACCTTATTAACACTCCCAAGTAGTGTGGTAACAGGTTACATTTAAATCTAATTCATACTCGACGATACATGCTGATTCAAAACGTGTAGACATATCCTCTACTACCTACTACTTTGTGAAAGAGAGACCAAGAAGAGGCAAACAATATTTCAAATAAATAATAAATATTGTGCTTAGGCATATATATATTGAATTTTTAATATCTGAAGCTTTAAAACAAAAACATATTAAATTGTCTTCTTCGATTTGCCTGAAATTTGACGTATGAGTATGGTAGTGGTTGTTATGAAGGCCGTGCGGCCAGCTTTGCGTGCATGTTATAAGGCTGTTTATGAGTAAGTGTGAGGAAAATATAATAATAAATCGACTTTGCAGAACTATGGGTATGTAATTAACTATATTCCTGAAAGAAATCACCTACTGCGAGGTATGATTTATGAATCTTTATAGCAAGTCCAGTCTTTTAGAAATTAAACTCACAATTATTTTTTTTGTGTAGTACTCTTTCAAATGACTATACGAAAATGATTAATTTATTGATATGACATTGATTTTTTACATGGAGTAACTACCCTCCGTCAGACCTCCACAACCCACAGAGAAAACCTGACCTTTTTCAGGATAGGTCATACGTCATTCGAAATATAATTTCTTGGGCATGCGGGTCTCCTCGCGATGTTTTCTTTCACCGCCGAACAAGTGATAATTTCAATATATGAGCATAATTTCGAAAACGAATTTAGTGGTACATGCCAGGATTCGAACTGGAGACCAGTTGGTCAATAGGTCGGTTATTTATCAACTAGGCTATCACAGCTCTATACTACAATAAAGAATACTAGTTTGTTATACAAGGGTCGAAAGGAATCAATTCCCATACGAGGCAATAGTCTGAGTAGGAATTGATAACTTTCACCCGTGTTAAACACTCTACTTTTCATTTCGAATATAAGGAAAGTAAAAATAGTAGTTTTTCTAAAATATTTATTTATAATAATACCATGAGTAGTGCCTATGTAAAATTAATTGAGAAGTTAGAACAATTTGTGAAATTGAAAGTTAAATTTTTGTTTGGAATATTTACGCTATTTGATATATTATAACAAATTTGGCTGTGCTGGATGTCTGTAAAAGTACGAGACTCTGGTATTTGATTAGACAGTGGAATCCATGGCGGAGATTCCCTTGAAGTAGTTGGTTGAGGCGAATTAGAGCGTAAATTTATAGTCTCAGTTAATTTATTAGATATTTTAGTCTTACGAGTATTTTGGACAGAATCTTCAATGTAACCTTCCGCGACTGTGCTGGATTTCCATCCTCCATGTCTTTTTAACATAGTCAAATTCGACCCAGAATCGGCTAACAGTGTCGCTGACGATTCTTCTATAACAATGCCCTGTATACTGCTCACAGTTTGGTAAATTCAAATATTGAATTAAACTATTTTTAACGGAAGTATCGCGTGTTTTATTTATTTTGTTGAACCTGACGTTTCGAACGCTTTGCAGCGTCCGTGGTCGCAGGAAGACTAAGGTGATATTTGTCTTACATTAATTATTCAATTATTACATCTACCGACATTGAATACCTGCTCCATAGCGTAGAAGGCTGTATTTTGCTAGATAGTCTATTAAAGTATGTAAGAAATACACTTTCGGAAAATGATTTTATATTCTTTTCTGCTCGCCACTTCATAAAATCATTATATGTATTTAAGTATCTTTCCTTTGAAATTTCTGGTAAAAGATTTCCGATTGCTGTATTTGCCTCGCCTTTAACCGAGTCTGGGGTCAACGTTTCAGAATCAGTTTCTCGTCGTTTCAGAATGAGTTCAAGTCATTTTTAATCAATTCTACAAACCTTCCTACAAAGATTTTGAATTTCGGCACAGCTTACATACTTAGTATCCCGCCAAATTATAGTCTTTTTAAAAATTTTAATATGGAACACACTTTTCACTGCCGCGGGCCTTCACCTTTTTTTTAATTCACACTGGCTATTTATTTATACACTCACAGGCCGATACATTCTTTTTTTTAATCGATATTTTTCTTAATTATGTAAAATTTTTCGTAGTCGACTACGTAACCAAATTTAGTTCTATTTTTAAAATTCATTCCTGCCCTAGAGAGGGAAGCAATTGCTATGAATCTTTCCCGCCCTAGGGTGGGGAGCAGCGTCTTCCACCCGCTACTCGGATCAAACAAACACTACTTTCCGAGTATGAGAAATGAAAATATTTTTTCAGAGGTCATATATATATTTTTTTGTATTATGTATTAATACCATTATTATATAAGCCGCATTCGCGTATACTTCCTTATCCTAAAGGTTGTCTGGTAGACAATGATCTTAACATAACTACACCTACAGCACTCTTATCTCGTGATTAATTAATTTAAAAAATGCTCTGGATAAAATAACATCCACTGTGTAACTAATATCGTTAATTAAAAATACGATAGGTACTGTTTACTTGAGAAAATTTATAGGCCGTTTTGTCTAGACGAACTCGTCCGCCTTTCCGTCTATGCCATGTAGACACAACAAAGAACTTGTAAATGACATCGATCTAGAATTGAAGTATGCTATTTGATACCTACTTAGGTATTAAGAATAAGTACCTATGTATATGGTTGATGTCTCCAAATGAAAAGCTATTTTATGCATGTCTGTACATGTATATACACACGCACACGCTTCTATAACATTCATAGCTCTTTTCGTGCACACTCGCCGGTTCCTAGGGCTCGTGACATCACCTTCTAATTCAACACGAACAATTTGGTCATGGTGATGAGTCTTGATTTTCTCGGCTCCATATAGCCTTCCATTTCGTCATAATTTCATACCGCACTCTTTTTACCTATCCGAACCTATGGAGCATGCCTCTTTCTTACATCATCATTGCGAATCTATCTTTTATGAACGTTTGATTATACCTACACTGAGATACAATTTATAAGTTAAAGTTTACCGGAGGTAAGAATACTTATGGTTTCTACTTTGTAACATTATGCCGCTTTTACCTAAGTCTAAAAGTTGGGATAATTTTGTTACGTAAGTACTCGTACCTACTTTACAACCGCTCGTTCAATCAAAATGTAAATGTGATTAAACTAAAGTAGACGATAGCTCATTTATCTTATTTACTTAGTTTATGTTACTATGCCGTAGTTAAGATCCCTTTCAAAGGTTGTATAGCATCGCTTGATCAATTTGTAATTCACTTAGCAACGTCTTTGTAAAATCAACAGGCGCGCATATTTACTGTTTAACCTCGAAATTATGTTGTTGAGAATAACGAACAATAAGTAACTTTGTAACAAAAATTTGTGTACCTATCTACTTTTAGAATGGAGAACACTGCACCTGCTCCCGCGCCTGCTGGTAGTCGTCGGGAACCTTCTATCGACCCTGTCAAGGCTCAAGGAATCCTGTACTTACTATTATAATTGTTTTTTACTCAATATCACGTTTGGCGGCAAGAAAGCATACCTACGACCTGCTATGTGTGAAGTAGATACCGTAATCTATGGACGCTCGCAATACAAGGTATAGGTACTCTTATCGCCCTTACTGTTAACGTTGCAACACCTCCCTAGCTTGCTGGTGACCCTACTTACTAAAAGGAAAATGCTAACACTCCAAGAAAAAGATTTTTCCATTTGACTGCAGTCCATCGCAAGTTCAAGGTATATAAGCTGTTGCTGTTATACCTTCTATAATTTTAACTCTCGACGTAAGCAATTTCGCAAGTAAAATTTTGGATCTGCGTGTTCAGTAAACGAAAGTTTGCAATTGCTAAATGACACATGGCAGAAAACCTGTTGAAATCATTTTTGTATAACTGTTGTCTCGAGCAAATTCGGATGTAATATGTGTGAATATGCGGAAGGGCCATAGCGTAAGGAACAAAAAAAGGGCATTTGCGTTAGTCATCAGTCATAGTCCGTGGTATAGCACACAAACTGCAAGAGCGTCGCCGACGCTGTTGTCTTACGGATACTGATATGTTACGTGTATTCGTGTCACCTCCGCTGCGTCACCAATGGTCTCACTACAAGGGATGCCGAAGAGCGTACGCAGTAGAAGTGAATAAAAAGCCGGAAAGCTGTCACCGGGTTCCGAAGCGAAAGCTTAGGACGCGACTGGAATTAACGGTCGGATGATGATGACAACTTTCTTAAATAACTCTCTAACCCCCCGATTTTGATGAAATGTGTTAGGTACCTATCTAAGAAGCTTAAATTTCAGGTGTAAAGAAAAAGTAGTCGGTTTCTGTTATTGTTGTAACAAAAAAATGTATTACGACCACCACCCTAATTAATAATAAACTTTTTGGACTTTTATTGGAGTTCTCCTAAGAAAACGACTTTGTTGAATTCGTCGTCAGAATTTGTCAAATTCAATCAAATAAACATAGACTTTAGCTGAAGTACATTTTCTTATAAGACCTTAAGTATGTATTACTATAGCGTATATGTGGTAATTACGACAGAGTGTAAATTTGTTTTCCGTTAATCAATTAATCAGTATATTTTTTTTGAACTTTTGACTAGTTTGGTGGCGCTGTGGTTTTTTTTTTCTTTTTATATACTAGCACCCCTGCCGTGGGCAAGGCTATTTTATTCCTTTAATATTTGTATACAGATTTTTAAAATAAATAAAACATTTCACATATAAATAATAAACACATTCATACATCACTCTCTCTTTCATTCCGCAATTCATCTTCCATTCGTCATCTTCCAGTTTTGTTTCCGAAAAATTTGATTTTGGCCCATTTTAGAACGCCGGTGAAGCTATCATGACTACATATTTCCAGTGTCCCTCCCTATACTGCGTCAGTCCAGCCACGGGCGGCAGCGAGCTTTGCAGCTCCACCTAGCCACCGCGACCCCATCGACCAAGGCGCTGTGGTTAATAACGCTACTTTGACACCAACGCTCGTGGGTTCCATTCCCACACAGGATAAACATTTGTGTGCATGAATATTCGTCTCGGTCTGAAGGTTTTAGGATAGGTAGTTCGCATGAGAGCAGCCCTTCTGGGGACCGCAGCCAAATAGCAATCCTTGTTGTGGTCTTGCGGGTAAGTGAGGTCACAAGTACGCTCTTGAGAAGTTGCTGTGTTATCAGCAGAGATGGCATCGCGCGAGTTATACCTACTTAATGTATTGCAAACGTTCATGGGCTACGGTAACCACTCTACGTCAAGTGGGGCGTATGCGTGTATGTCTCGCGACTTTGTTTTAAAACTATATAATGTACCTACCGAAATTTCAGGAGAACCATCACTCGCAAAGAACGAGATGCAGCGCGGTTATGGCATCAAAAATGGGGTTTCTACACACGACTACGAGAGGTGCAAGAAGAAGAGGCTCAAAGAATCGGTGAATACAGAGTCCAATGACATTTGTTAAAAGTCATACTTATTTTATTTTAAAATTATGATGCGGCTGGACTTTATCAACACAGATCGATAGAGTTCAGAGATGTTGTGACTTATTTTAGGTATAAGTATTTGAAATACAAAATACGAATTTTAATTTTGTAAGTGCAATACTTTTAAAATTTTCATTTTCTACCTTATATTTAGATACGTTCTGTTGGTATCTTAGTAATTTGTAAATAATAAGGTAAGTCTGCTAAAATGTTTTTCCAGAGACATGAATTTTTTCGTTACGGCTCTGTAAAGACAAAATTGAACGCATTGTTTGCTAGTTATGCCCTTGTGGAATGGAAGGGATCAATTTTGGAGGCATGAGGGCATGACAGTGAGCTCACTAAAGAAAAAAGCCGTCAAGTGCGCGTCTGACTCACGCACTGAGGGTTCCGTTAAATAATATTACTTGAACTTGGCTTGACACGCTACCGCATTTTTTTTTTTAATTTTTTACTTGTCCTACATGTACGTTGCTTCTTACCAAATTTCATGATTCTAGGTTAAAGTACCCTATTAGTTTTGATTCTTGCGAGTGTCTTCAAAATATACGCATAAACGAGGCATAAACAGCCGCATCCTTTGATTGTGTTGACTTAGATGTTTGATTTTTTCACTTGATGCTTGAGCTTGATGATGATATTGATAGCTCACCCGTTCCATAAAAAAGGGTCTTGATAGAGAGACAGACAGATCGACGGACAGACCGACGGACAGACAGACAGACAAGCGGACGGTCAACAAAGTGTTCCGTTTTTCCTTTTGAGGTACAAACCCCTAAAAAAGGAAACTTATATATAACTTTTTTAAAAATTCATAGGTATGTCGTTAGACGAATATCGAGCCGCAGTTCGCTCAGTGAGCTGCCAAGTAGAACCCAAGGAACATCCAATCGCAGTGGATCCATCTCCACAACCGCTACCCTCTACGTCATCTGGTAAGGTCAACCAATCAACTTCTACTTCACCGACTCTATTTTTTTTATACAACGTCGGGCGATATAGAAGCATACGACCCACCTGATGTAATGTGATTACCATAGTATCGCTCGCCCGATGCCACCTCTGCTGCTAACACGGCAACTCCTTAAGAGCTTACTGGTAACATCACCTACTCGCAGGAACACAAATACCCTCCAGGGAGTTGTTATTTGAATGCGGTTCTCTGTAAACTTGTTTTGGAATGCTTTTTATATGATAACTAGCTACTCGACCCAGCTTCGCACGAGTGATCCAATCGTTACCAAACTTCACAGGATCACCCGCTGGGCTAACCTGAAGATTCACTGAAAATTTCATCAATATCTGCCCACCCGTTTTTGAGTCCATAGAGGACGTACAGACAAACATTCCTTTTTATATATATAGATGCAATATTATACCAATTTGTGGCCTGAGTGAGAGAGAATAGGAGAGAGAGATAGACACCTAACATAGGGCGCATCAAAGCAGTCCGTCCGGGGAAGCACCTCCACCTCACAGAAAACCAGCAAATAGCAACTGTTATTATTGTGAGTGAGGTCACCAATAAGCTCCTGTGTTATCGACAGAGGTGGCATCGTGGGAGTGATATTTAACAGGTGTGCCGTATGCTTGTATGCCTCCCGACATATATAAAATAACTAAGTGTTGTAAAATAGTTAAACTTATAAGACTTTTACCATTGATTATTTCCGAGTCGTATTTATAAAACTAACAGCGATATGCTCGTAATATTTATTATCTAACGGTTATGACCTTCGGTAAATTGGACGATCATCAGAAAGTTCCTTACGTATGTAAAATAGTAAATTTACTAAACTATTGGGCGCACTAAACCACACGCAACTAAGCAAACAAGACGAATATTCGCAACCAACCAACAATTGATAACTAAACCAACCGATGTGGTTGTTCGACTTTATAAAGAAGATGGTCAACCACACACAAAAATGGCATAACATTATCCCCATCATGTCAAAGTTTCTTCGTAAATTGTTCGAGCAGCTTCATATGAGGATTCTTTTATAGCGATTTATAGGTAATCCACGTTCCGAAAGTAAAAAGAAGCGCTTTCCGCGTGATATTTAACCTCTTTCCACACTTATTTATGCCTCAGAATTTATGATTTTGAACTAGAAACATCATCCAACTTTTACAGTTATATACAGATACTAGTCTTTTCAACTAAAATTATTCTAAGTTTTTGGTTTGCAAACATAGAAAATAATGTGGGGAAAATGTATCATTGTTTGATGATTCTCAATAGAACTATGCTAGTTTCTATCATCAGATTTATCATTTTACACACTTAGAATCTGGGGTTGATATTTCTTTTTGTTTTTGATAATTTGAAACACAATATTATTCCTGCACTATTTTTGTAACCCTTTATTAAATGGAATTATTTTCGAATATTCTTCACTTATAAACTTCAGATATTAAAGGGGGAATAGATATCTGTTACAGACTGGCGGACGGAAGGACAGAGCGGTATCCTTATATAACACCCTAAAAAGCCGTACTTAGAAGGAACGTATTCTACATAATTTAGTTAACATAATTTGTGGCAGGCGCCGTCGGCCACCGAGCACGGTGTTCCCTTGAGCGGTACGGACGATTGGTAAAGACAGCCCACGACTACCCAACCAGGCCACTACTTCCACCAGGACAGATCTACGATCCCTATAAGCAGACACTGGTGTTTCTAGGGTACGCTGAACATAATCGTTATTTTTTATCCCAACTCTGAGACCAAATACTTTGGTCAAAAGACACAGGACAAAGTCTTTGGTGTTGCGCAGTTGTTATCTGTTATTAACTAATGTTATTTCTATGTGGCACATAGATAGAGATAGACTTTTTTTGATAATTCAGTTTTCATTGGGTTTGTCGTGATTTGACGTCGCAAATGTCATTGGTAATTGTATAAGTTAGCAAGACAGTGATGACACACGATTTTTAACTAGTTCTATTAAGACGTTATGAATTCAACCCGTATATGTTGTTCGATTTACATACCGTATTACTAAAAGTTACACCTAGCAATACTCACTTACCACATGGACTTACTGGATGTGTTTTACGAGTATGTCAGATACAAGGGGAATTTTATATGTCTTTCTCCTAGGGCTGCCGAACAGTTCTATAATATCTTATAGTAACAGTAAAAAATAATCTTGAATAAATTTTCAATATGCACGTTTCTGCAAAGAACTCGAAAGACCAAATTTCACAGCCACTAACAGTAGTTAGTCACTACATAATTACATATTATACACAATAGTCCCACGCTGCGTCTGTCTGTTCGCGATAAATTCAAAACTACTGAACGAATTTATTTTCATGTGGTTTTCACAATAATAGACAGAGTGATTCTAGAGGAAGGTATTGGTTTATAATTTGTTAAGGTTTCGTGTAAATCGGTTGAATCATTGTTGAAAATGTCGGAAAAAGTTAAGCCGCCTAGGCTCTTTCATCAGATATTATACGGATATGCAGCATTCATCCTCATCAACTTAAATACGTTAGTTATCTTAAGCGTTTCATGCACATTATGATAATCAGCAGCAATTGCAGCGCCACGTACCATCCAGGGGGTACTCACACACACACAAAATTTAATCAAAATCGGTGGGCATAATATTCTCTACTACCTGTGCGAAGCCGGTAAAGGCGGTACGCTAGTATTTCTCCAGTTGGGCCACTGTTTATTAATAAACAGTGGTCCAACTGGAGAAATAACTTGCAGCCAAAGAAAGTTGTTGTTTCTGTAAGAGTGTAAGGTCTTCAAGGAGCTACTTATTTGATTTGTTTTAATGAGATCTTCAGGGATCCAGCGTAGTTTTAATCGTGTTGGACTATGAGTATTTACATGTATTATTATTAAAATAAAGTGATAGCGTTTTTCCTGTATCTCAATTCCTTAATATTACACTAATTACTAAATTCTATAAATTATGCTTGATTGTCACTTTAGTGGTATATAAAAAAAAATAACTTGTAAATTATAAGCAAAAAAACTACAGAGATATACACACTATATCGCTGAATTCCTCTTAAACGGTTGGACCGAATTTGATGTTTTTCTCAGAAGAAACAGTTTATTATGTACCTATATAAAGATAATGTAAAGATATCGACTACGTTAGGGCCTTTCAACTGCCGCGGGTACATATATAAGATTCCATTGTCTTGTCTTCGCATTCTGATATAAATCACACCCAGTACCCTTACTACATCGCTAGGCATAACTTACAGAAATATGGTATATTTGCCGTAGTAAATTAGTATACAATTTATTTGCAGAAGTGTCGACGGCAATCCTATCTCGTACAAATTGCCGCCGGCGCGGTGCGAGATACGAGACGAGATGTGGGCCCAACCGCATCAAGTACAGATAATGCCGTTCAGTCTCGACAGTTTAGAAAAATTGTGCTAGATTCCAAGAGCAAAACAGTGTTTGTATTGATTAACCGGCTTTCTTTTGTATGCAAGTATATGATGAAGATTGTCAACTTATTTTATGGAATTAGGTATTGTGACATCGAGTAAATACAATTAAGAAAAATTTATTTTAATTACATGTAGTTTAACTCAGCGAAGCGAAGCAAAAGGTAGACACGTTATACACCAATTATTAAATTTTAAAATGGCGCAATAAGTACTGTATCTACGTACAGTTATTTATTATGACACTTTGCTCTAACAAAGAGGAGACAAATTATAAAGCATACCTATCGATAGAAAGAGATGAATATACATTATAGATTTACGCTTTGTGGCGAAGTACGTATAGCTGCGAGCCGCGAGGGCACGCCTGACTGAAAGCGAGTGGGACAATTACCTTACTTTCGTATGGCCATTCTAGAGCCTATACGACGTATCTATAACTATAAAAACATCTTAGATTTAACTCCCATTAATAATGCAAGAAGACAGCAACAGTACCTAAATAAAAGTACCTAACTACTATTAATATTGAAGATACGTTAATATTGAAGATCGTCTTTGTTTACCTCGAGTTTACGTCGCTATGCCTGTATATACTCTGCCCTAAAATGTATTCAGTCTTAACTTACTCGTATTTGGTCTTAATCAGAAACTTGCACATTCTTATGCGTTAAACTACATGTAAAAGTACTTTTCTTCTTAGCGTTATCCCTTTTCCAGTTCATTAGGGTTGGCGGGAACCACTACTTAAGCCTAAGGATTTGGCGAAGATACTGGATTTTTCCATGGGGCCTTCAGAACTCCACAACCCAGAGGACACTCCAGACCTTGATTTTGTTATGTACCACGTCTTTTAAAATATAGCAATCCATCCAAGAGCAAGCGATAATTACAAATAATTAAAAGTACATACATAATTCCTAAAACACGAATTTAGTGGTACATGTCCAGGATTCGAACCGGTGACCAGTCGGTCAATAGGTCGCCTCTTTATCCACCCGGCTATCACTGCTTTATATGTAAAGACATTAGAACAGTTAAATATTAACCTCATCTCATTTACTTCTCTCTACTCTACTCGAACTCTTTAACTTCACGCCAAGTCCCTTACGGGGTAGGCAGGGAGAACCGAGCGCTACATGACTTCATCCTTACAAACCTCACTCGCTTCTTTAGCATTAACTGCTCGTCTCATACACGCTCGCCGGTTTCTAAGGCCTTCTGATGTCAGGAACATCAAATTCTGATAAAACACGATCAATTTGGTCATGGTAAGTCTTGGCGTTACTCGACTACATCCTTCTACTTTCGCGTTGTATATCCGTTTCGTAATTCTTACCTCCTGCGTTCTTTCTACATTTCCAAACCAACGGAGCATAACTCTTCTTATTTTCACATCGACACTCTTTCAGACCAAATCTGTTTCTAACATCATCATAAATAATGTATAACTGTAATATACCCCAAGTTAACATTTAGGCTATTTTATGTCCCGGGAAGTTTAAGATTACTTAAAGCTTGCTACGGTTAGAAACTAGTATAATAAATAGCACTATGAAACACTGGTTTGATGACCCAAGTCGAAGGTGACCGTAGGACCGTAAGACTCCTTGGTGTAACCGTAAGTTCATTTAGTTTGGACTAGTTTGACATGTCCTAGTGAACAAAATATACGAGGGGAAGTCCAAAATCCGCGGAATGGAGGGATAGGAGTGGAGATAGTAGTAACTCATTATTACCATACTAATTAGGCACCCATTATTAGTATACAAGCCAAATTTCAACCCCGCAACCTCATTCGTTTACGAGTTATCACCCAACAAACGGGAAGATAACTGCAACTATGGAGAAAATCGAACATCGCGCTGTCATCAAGTTCCTAGGCAAGAAAAAACCGCTCAAATCATAATAAGTGAAATGGACGCTGTTTATGGTGATCATTGCCCCGGTAAAACCATGATTTACAAGAGGCATGTTCTATTTAAACACGAAAGAGAAACAATTGAAATAACTTATACGTTCATATTTCGTACGTTTTATTCCTTTTGAAACCTTATCATTCCGCGGACTTTTGAACCTCCCCACGTAGTCTTTAGTAAACTAGAATGTATTTAAATGTAACGCATTTGAAGAATTGTTACTAAAATGCATGTAAATATTCACGCCAGGTCCCTTGCGTGGTAGGCAGAGAGAATTGAATGGTATACGACGCGATGCTTACTCACCTCACTCGCTTTTTTAACATTCATAGCTCTTTTCATGCAGGCTCGCCGGTTCCTAGACATTTTCTTGACATAACCTTCTGATAAAACACGGCCAATTTGATCACGGTGGTGAGTCTTGGTCTTCCTCGGCTCCTACATCCTTCTGCTATAGTGTTGTATATATATGTTTCGTTCTTTCATTAGTAAAATGTGTTTTTTAAATAAAACCGTGTGTTAAATGTATAATTTATTTTACACTTAATTGATAATATTTACACTATTTACGCATAATTATCGGCGGCAGCTGAGCCACAATATTTTCAGGCAAAATTTCTATAATCACACCTTCATTATCATCGACCCAGTGGAAATCAGCTAAGTGCTGAAAAAAAAAGAAGATATAAGGGAAAAAAATATTTATACTCTTCTATTGAAACTATTTCGTTTAAACATGTAAAAACAACGATTCGTGAGACTCAAAAGAGGAATAAAATAAAGAACCAATAAGACATATAATAAATTATACGTTCTCTTTTTATGAAGTTTAATGTTTGCAATTAGATTTTGCCACGTTTTTGTAGTTTTTGAGTCTCACAAATGTGACCAGCTGACTATGACAAGGACTAGGGGTCAAAAAATCACGTGTGACGTAATTTATGGATGACCTCGCTCGCTTCTTTAACATTCACAGCTCTTTTCAGCACGTTTGCCATTAATAGAGCTCCAAGAGACCTTGTAATAAAACACAACCAATTTGGTTGATCTAAAGGTGATAGGTGTGTCTTGGCCTCCCTCTGCTCCTACATTTTTCCACTTTCACATTGTACATCTGTTACTTTAACATCCTGTAGCACTCCGACAGTATACTGGCTGCGAACTACTGGTTTACTAGTTATGAGAAGAAATCCCTATAAATAGTGATATGCAATGCTAGTTACCTTTATGGGCACTACTTTCAGCGAAACATTCTTCGATGCACTATCTTTTGATTTCTTTGCCGATGGTTCATCTTCTTCACCCTGAAAACAAAAAAGGCATGAAATGAAGTATAAATTAAATTTCAATTTGAATTTATTTGCAATGACATACCAAGATCGATATTTGTTAGTTAAATAGAAACAGTCTTATGTTAGTAAACACAAATCAATGATTATTTTGATAGAGTGGTGCATTATCGAAATTTGTGCAATTACAGCACGCATAAGGCATTACACGTACGGGGGGGTAACATTTCTTCTAGCTACTCTTAGAATGCTGTTGGATCTACTGCGCACTCCTGAACAATGATGCGGAGCTTTTAAGTAATAGGGAGCTATTTCTCAATGTTTTTTAACAAAAAGATACACTTTATTAGCCGCCCGTGTCGTTTTCTTTTTTTAGGATCCAGAAGAGGGGTACTAACGAAATCCTATTACTGAGACTCCACTGCCTGTCCGTCTGTCAATCCATCAGTCTATATACCTGGCTGTCACAGGGCTGTATAAGTTATCTTAAAGTTGAATATAACCCATCATTTTGACCTCAATTGGATGAAAAGGTTTATATGTGAGTAATATTGAAGTGAAGTTATAGATAGATAGAGGTCTATATTATGGCGGTGCTTTACCCGGATGGATATTTAGAGTAAAATGTCTTGCTATACTCTACCGCTATGAAATTTAAGGGCTGCAGTACAGAACAAGCTCTCGCTGAGTTCTGTCTATCATGAGAAAAGTGATATAAACATCTGGGCGTTGTTGTATTGTTCATAGGGATGGTGATTTTTTGTTGGATTAAAATTAAAAGCGTCGTTCAAGCCGTAGCAACCATATAAGGAATGTCAAATATCAAGTACAAATATTAGACGTCGTGACATAAAACAGCATCGAACTGTCGATAAAACTTATCAAACTTATCATCTACCGGCAATACCGTGAGACATTTAATATTATGTCAATGTGCAAAGAAAGAATATTATGTCAATGTGCAAAGAAAGTTACTCATTATAAAGACAGAGAGCGCTGGAATGCGGATTTTGTCCAACATCCACAAACAAACGAAAAGCGTCGTTAAATTCATACGCATTAAGAGTTAAATAAATGCACTCTTACCAGTTTCCTCTCCATTATCGACAATGACGTTTCGTCTTTGAATAGAAGCGCATCCCTGCGCGGATGCACTGTGATGGACGTCACAGCTGAAGTACGGGCGTACCACTCTGGCGGAATCGCTGTATTCAACCATTCCGTGAATTTCCTGTTTATCAGCTCATATTCTACTACCTATAAAAATGTAATTGTTGTTAATGCAAATTCATATTATTGACCAAATGCTGTTAGGCGAGGAGTACTAAAAATTGCGCACTAAGTTAGTCACTTGAACCGCAACTCCTTTAGTCGAATACCAGCTACCGACATGCACATGTTGGTAGCTTGCATTAGTTTAAATACACATGAAAACAATGATTATGTACTTTTCTAAGAGATAATCAGCGCTAAGGCAATTGAAGGGTTGTTGTATTCCTGCAAGTGAGGAAGATTACTACCATGAAGGAAATAAACTATGGACACCCAATGACGCGATTTTGCATATTAAACAAAATCACCGCTACGGGGCGGGCGGGGGGTAAAGTAGAACGCACAGCTCTTATTCTAATTCACCGATCAACATAGCTGCACATATCGGCTTGTTGGTTAAAATATTCTCCCATTGCTCAGCAGGTTCGTATCGCTGAGATATTTAGGCGCTAAAACACTACGTTTTTGGTGAGTGAGGGGGCCTTCATGCACAGTGAATAGGTTTATTGATTTGTTATTTCTACCAACATCCTTCTAAGAGCTGCTGTCTTAGCAGCGGGGTTCGCAACACGCGAACGATACTTCGTGAATTGCAAGAGTTTATAGGGTACGGTAACCACTTTACATTCGCTGGATCATTTGTTTGTTTAACTCCTGAGGTTGTTACTAATATATCATTTACAGTTATCAAATATTACAGTAATTAAACTATATAAGGATGTGATTCTACTCATTATATATAATTTGTACTTTGGAACTGACACCCTGTATGAATTTCTTCACGTTTACTTTTAAATTACAAAGAAAATTTTGATTTGAATTCCTTTCGGTTTGTTTGATTCACAAAAAGCAAAAGTAGCAAAGATCTATGGTTGTTAAATGCCAGTAGACAAATGAAGGGAACGCACATATTGGTGCTTAGCATTGTAAAACGATACTTTTTATTACTTAGTTACTTTTGTGTCATGGCATTCAGACGCCCCGATTGAATTTTGTTTGCAATCGAATATAACAGCTGATACTCGTATATTTTCTACTGTTACTACCGTTGGTAGATGCAACATGCCGTCGCTGCCATGGCCGCTCCAGTAATGTTCACCTCGATTGCTGTGGTCTTCCGCCATCTGGAACAGAAACCGCACGCACCCGCCACAATCGCTGCCAAGTCTATCCTGGCTGCGACACGTGTTTCGCCTCTCCACCAGGCATCCTCAGGCGCTGTAGATGCTAGTTGCTAGAACGACGTAGTGGGTGGGTGCCGGCCGGCGCCAGTTCGCCAATTGATCAACCAATTGATGGTGGAAGCACACAAAGCAAATTAGATCAAATTGCAAACAATTATTACCTTTTGGTCCACGTATGCGACAATCAGATTATCCCTATTGCTGTCAATAGTTAAGGCGGATGGTACACATTTATAAGTGGGCAGTATGGCATAGTGTTCAAATTTTTTATTTCCTTTGGTCCACACCGATATGGCACCGAGGGTATCTGCTGCAACTAGATACACCGCACCCGACGCCGTATTATTAGACAGGTACAGATGTAAAATAGACGTCGTTTTTAAATCTGAAATGTAAAATAGTAGGATAATCTATTTATTTATTGGCGCTTCAAGAAGTAATCTTGTAAAAATGAGAATATCTAATGTAAAATGCATTATAATACTATTAAAAAATGTGGATAAATCTCTCAAACTTTTTATCAATACGTTCTTTTAGGTCTTAATACTTAGTTAATATAAGTCGCGAGTCGCTAGTGTATGTACATAAATGTAAAAATGACAATAATTGGGCGAGTCTACGTTTGGACGGATACGGTATATTACTTCAAGAGTCGGGAAGTTAGCGATAGATAACGTTATATAACTACCGAATAGAGAACGTATACATCAGGAGTTCGAGTCCCAGGCGATAACGGTTATAATACTCCACCGCAATCACATCGAGGCATGTATAAAATTTTTCTCAGACAATGTCAGGAAATAATTACATACTTTTAGAAGCAGCTTATTTTAACGTATATGAAAATATATGGTATGGCAGTATTTTCATATTCTCATTAAAATAGAAAGGCCGATTGTTATGATCTCGCTTCATTTGTACTATCATTCATTAATTTGAGATGGTTATTATCATAACGCATACCTACGCTAATACGCAGTATACTTACATTTTTCTAAATTTATGTTCTGTACAAGCGTTGCACCCACGAGTGGATCTACTTGCAAAACTAACAGCGTAGTAGCGCTTTTCACGACCATGGTATGGGAGTCTTGTGTGAACACCACGCGATCACAACTTGCGGGCACGCCATTTATCATCATTTTGGATATAGATACGTTTGATTGATCTTCATCCTATAATAAAATAATTAAAATAGTTAAAAAGTTTACTTTGCTTTTTTAGCTCGGCGCAGTGACGAAACGCGCTGTTACGTTACTTTCACACCAACGCTCGTGGGTTCAACACATACTCAGAACAAACATTTGTATGCATGAACATGACTGTTTGTATTGGTCTGGGTATTTTTGAGAGAGCCTACGTCTCTTAAAAATACCCAGATGCATCAAGGCGCTTCAAAGCCTGGGTAAGTACATCCTCGTCACAGAAAACCGCAGCCAAATAACAACTTTACAACTCTCTAGAGGGTTGTTGTGTTCCTGCGTGAGAGAGGTCACCAGAAAGCCCCTATGGAGTTGCTGTGTTAGCAGCAGAGGTGGCATCGAGCGTGATACTTAATGTATTGCAAGCATTTATAGGCTACGTAACCGCTTAACATCAGGTGGGTGGTATGCTTGTATGCCTCCTGACATTGTACTTTACGTAATAAATAATCCATTACTGCAGAGATCGGGAAGTTAATGATTGATGGACGAGTATACCCGATCGGTTATAAAACACGAGTTCAACAATCATAATCCCGACCAGGGCATGTATAGTGATTTTCTAAACCATGTAAGGAGATAAATAAAGAATGCATGAGAAAAAATTCCAAGATTTTCGATATTTTTAACCGTATCCAAGGTGATAATCTTCTAATCTGAATTTGTCTCTTCTATGTAATTGAATAAGGTATTTATTTTATTATTTACGACCACTCATGAATTAATTTCCACGTCAACAAAATCTTGACTGACTGTGGCAATAAAACACAAAAAAATAGTAACAGCGTGATTCAAAGTATGCCTAACGTTGAACAGTAACCATGTACATCATTTTATTTAATTATTGCGAAAATTTCTGAAAATGTTTAAGAAAAAATATATACACTAATAATAGGTTACTGTGGGCAAGCAATCACATGACCACCACGAATCCATCTTGACTTTCAGAAGTGCACGAGTTCGTAAACGTGACGACTAAGCTATTTTGATTCACGCATCATAAAATGATATCTTTACGGCTTAATCCACTATAAAAGATAATAATAAAAATGGTTCACTTGCCATTAGGCCCTCACTTGTACTTAGATACGTCTTACATTCTTTAAATCAAAATGACCATTGGCGAAGGAGAAATGCCAAAGGGAACTTGCCAATATAGGTCTTTTTTCAAATCGTCAATGTCTATTACAATAAATTTATGACAGTGTTATAATATAATGGTGTCAAGTGGTACAATTAAAGATATATTAATGCACGTACTGAATCATTTCCAAACATCTCTGTCAGTCAGATATTCTTCGATTCTGTTGATAACCCTTCTTAGATAGAGCATTTTGATGAGCCTTTTGAACATGCTGTCGGGCAAGGACAGAACTGTTTCAGGTAATTTATTATAGGATCGAATACAATTTACAAAAAAATGATCTAATAGTCTTAGCAAGACGATGTATCGGCATACACAATCTATTCCTGCTTCTAAGATTTGATTTTCACTACATTTTAAAAACGACTTTATTAATAATTGTTAATAATTAAATTTATATTTTCACGAGCATGTATTATTGTCTCATAAATATACTGAGAGGTAACCGTGAGGATATTTATTTCTTTGAATAGTTGTCTAAGTGAGTCCCTGACGCCCATGTTATAAATAGAGCGGATGGCTCTTTTTTGTAATATAAAAATAGTTTCAATATCACCCGCTTTTCCCCACAACAGTATGCCCTACGACATAATTCTGTGAAATAAAGTAACTGAAATAGACAAAGCGGGCAGTAGCAACATCCATCAATTGTCTTATTCTCCTAACAGCATATGCGGCAGAGCTGAGCTTACTGGCAATCTTTGCAACTTACACTGCAACTTTGAGTCTATTGTAATTCCAAGAAATACAGTATTATTAAAAAATTCTAGTCCATTATTGTCAATAAGAACTTATGTATTGGCAGAAGCCACATTTGGACGACTGTTTTAACCAACCATAGTTAATCCACTTACTTACTTGTATTTCAACAGTTAGGTCCAAGATAGACACGATAATGAGATTTGCGCGAGACGCGGTAACCATGGGTTACCATAAGGACCGTATGGACCATAGGACGTCACTTACTTTTAATTGAAAATTACATGAAATATCATTAGTTTTATATAGTTATTACTGGTGACATTAATATAAACATAAACATCACGGAGAAAACTACTGAACATACTTACGAACGTGCAAACAGACTGTCATATCAACATGCTTGTAATTCATGGCCTCCTATCAGGCCACATATTATCTACAAGGGAGGTAAGTTGCTTGGACCACTTTATGTTTAAAATGGATAGTAATGTGGATTCGGTGTCTATAGTAGTCTTTGATAGCACTATAACTGTTCATCAAATGACATTCTTAAAATTGACCTATTCTACAAAACGAATGGAAAGTAAAACGAAATATACGACGATTATAAATTATGGAAAAGCACTTCAAAATCTAAAAGAAAGTAATCTAGATAAGCTCAGTCGACGATCCTACAGAACTAACTAATACTCTTATAACTACAATACAGTAGTATTTAACAGATAATACTATAGTAAAACGTATTTACTCCAAGGAACGTTTAATCAAACCTTGGATTACACCAAGTATTTTAAAATGTATCCGAAACGGAAATCATATACAAAAAAGTTACGAGCTTTAATGATATCCTAAAAATAACTTACAAAAGGTACCTACAGATACTTTTGTAACAACTTCATAAATTCAAAACCAAATATAATAAGGAACTTTTAGCTAAAAATAGTAAAAATTCAATAACTCTATAGCGAAAAATAAATGACAGAACAAGCAGAAACTCAAGAAAAACAAATAGTTTACGAGTTATTAGATTTGCAAGCTACCCCTTATCTGTTGAGCATGTGAATAAGTATTTTACTAATATTGGCGAAACTTTAGCTCGGGACATATTGGCTAACTTTTCTTCACAAGCAGATAATGCTGATAATGAGACGCAAGCATCGCTAGCTACGTCTTTTGCTCTTCTGAAGACTGATTCTGTAGAGATATACGAAACTCTAATAAGTTTAAAATCCGAAAGCTGGCTCGGAAATCCGCTCCAGGCTGGGATAATATACCGACGCGGTTTATCAAAATGGTAAATAAAATAGAAGTCCCCATAATATCTCACCTCGGAAACCTATGTTTTGAGCAAGGAGTTTTTCCACCTGCTCTTAAAAAATCAATAACTACGTCTGTGCACAAGTATGGTGACGCCGTGTCAAACTATAGGCCAATTGCAGTTTTAACCACAATATCTAAAGTATTAGAGATATTTTTAAAAAAAAGTACTAATTAACTATCTAAACAAAATTAATTTTCTATCTAAATCACAGTATGGGTTCCGTCAAACCCTTTCAACCGAAGACGCAGTCATGGCGCTGACTTCACATATTGTTCAGAATGATGTCAAGGGAAAGAAATATATTGCAGTGTTTTTAGACCTAATAAAAGCGTTCGATGCCGTGTCTATACTATAGCGTATTATGCCGTATATATATTCTTTTACAAAAATTGGAGAATATCGGCATAAGAGGAGTTGCCTTGGGAATGTTTGCAGATTACCTCAGTGAACGCAAACAACACGTTAAATAGGCCAACATGTTAGTAAAGAATGTGGCGTGACATATGGAGTCCCACATGGGAGTGACCTAGATCCAACCTTGTTTTTAATACATATCAACAGTAGTATGAACATCAATTCTGGACAAGTGTTCTCCTATGCTGACGACACTGCCAATGTTTTTACTGGCAACACGTGGGATTCTGTACATCACGCCACCAAGGTGGGTATTGCTGAGTCTAGTCTTCTGGTTACAATCAAATCTTCTCATACTAAATACAGCGAAAACTAGTTACATAGCATTCACAAATTATAAATCGACACAGCCTAATAATACTAATTATAAAATTCGAATTCACAATTGACACAACGAAGACCTGACTTGTTACCTAAGTAACTCATATTAAATACTTGGGAATCATGATTGGCCAGACGCTGTTTTGACATGCTCATCTTGAAATAATGATAGGGGAAATCAGGAACTCGTGTGAGTTTTTAAAAAAGTGAGGCATGTTGCAGACAAAAAGCTATTCAAACTAATGTAAATTTCCCTGGCTCAGTCAATATTGGTCTATTGTGTCCCGGTCTGGGGTAGTGCTAGTAAGTTTCTTGATCTAGAAAGAGCACAAAGAGCACTCCTAAAAGTAATGAACTTTAAACCGTCAAAGTATTCCACGGAAAATCTGTACCAAATTAGTGGCGTCCTTTCAGTGCGACCACTTCACATACTGTAGATAACATTTAAACTTCATAAATGTTGCCTAATGATCCTTCTAAAATATCCAGAAGACGAAAGCATAATATGGCTCCAATGGCTGTAATTAAAACACTATATGCAAAGAGGCAGTTTGTAACACAGTCTGCATATTTGTATAATACAATCAACAAATTTTTAATATTTACCCGATGAATAAATATACTTGCAAAACAACCCTTACGACATTGCTAAAAAGTTGGAATTACGAAGAAACTGAGGAACTTCTTGAACAATAAAGAAAATGATAATAAAATTTTACATACATATACACATCAATATTAAATAATTACTACATAACACACATAGAGCGCGAGCACCATCACATAGACTCACAGCACACACATAAACACACACATATCAATTTAAAGTAATCAAATTCAGATTATGTACTAAGTATCCTACTAGTTAATAATCTAATTGATGTAAACAATTGTAATGGAGAGGCAGGAATTTCTGACACAAGTATTTTATTTACTTAAAAGAATCTCTGGAACATTTTGCCCAGATATGGGGTTGACGGTGACCTGCTCCGTGCTGTGCAATCCACTTATGAGGATTGTACAGCATGTGTGCGGGGTGACCGGCAGCTTGTCGTCCTGGTTTGATGTCAACATTGGTGTCAGACAGGGATGCGTGCTGTCAGCTCGGCTATTCATCCTGTATCTGAACAGTTGACTTCAGAGAATAAGAAATATGAATGTGGGAATGCGAATAGGCGACTTAGTCGACGTCAGACGACGCGGTATTAATAACAGAATCACCATCCAAACTGCAAACACTAGTTATAACAATGAAAGATGATTGTATGAAGAAAGGCTTACAATTGAATATGAAGAAAACCAAGATAATGGTATTTAAAAGAGAGACAACCAGAATGAATACAAGGATTACGATTAATGATGTAGTGTTGGAGCAAATGAATGAGATTATATATCTTGGAAGTTTAGCAGCAATCGAAGGTACACCGCTGGTGTGGAGAGACGAGTGAGTGCAGGGAATAGGCCCAGAAGGCACAGCTCGCTGTACACAACGCGGTGCTAATCCTAACGCTAGCTGGGTATGGCAGACAGAGCATGAAAGTAGAATAAATGCGGTCGAGATGAGAGCATTGGGCATTATTTGAAGCATACGCTTGCTGATCGCGTTTGTAATGAAGACGTGAGAAAATGAGTTGATCTGAAAGAGAGTGTCGGTGTTAAGATAAGAAAAGGCATGCTCCATTGGTTCGGACATGTAGACAGAATGCGGGACGAAAGAATGACGAAACTGATATACAATGCAAAAGTGGAAGGATGTAGGAGCCGAGGAATACCGAGACTAACCTACGATGACCAAATTAGTCGTGTTTTATCAAAAGGTGATGTCAGGAACCCAAGGAACCGGAGAGCGTGCATGAAAAGAGCTATGAATGTTACAGAAGCGAGTGAATTATGTAAAGACCGCATCTTATGGCGATCGATTTCCTCTGTCTACCCCGCAAGGGGTCTGGCGTGAAGATATACATACATACATAAAATAAATCCTAAATCGCAACACAGAATTGTAAAAACCTGATACTTAATAAAACCTGATTTGATCATTAATACGTTAAAGCCATAGTTCACATGCAAGGTGTTACGAGTATTATACATAATATTAAGTCAGACGACTTCTTGAACCATTTGTTCGTACATAAAAACGTACTCCGTTCTCTTACAAATACCGCAATACACGACCTCTCACATTATCTTATTACTTTCTCGCCCGACAATTCAGCAGCCACATTACTTTAAAGTCTCAACAGGGTCACAACAATAAGAAACATTTCTACACAAAAAAAAAATATATACTCACAATTTCTAATTTCAGCATTCTAATGTGTGTATCCGTCGAATATATAATGAACTCTCCACTGGGCGATAATTCACAACAGCGCATCTGCTTGCGTCCTTTACTTTGTACGGAGACCAACTTCACAGGGTTATCACTCAGCTTCAATGTCGTATTTTGCTTGTCTAAAGCCATGTTTGCTGCATGTATTATGCTCCTTTTTGAGTCCTTCGTCAATATTTTTTTAAACTTGTGATGTATAGTTTCTAGTTTGGACAATTTGTCGTATACCTCTTTCCCATTTTCAATGACACAAGAGCCCAATTTCCAAACTTCTAAGTAATTACTGTACCTATAATTAGAAAAGTAAAATAAAAAAACATGCCCAAAAACTTTAACAAGAAATTTTAGTCATATTTAGTGACATAATGTAAACATACATAAAACCACCAAATGTGTGATATTTTTTACTCGGTATGGTTTTGTATTCTAAGATATTCGTATTTTAATTTTATATTGTAGTCATGATAGTGTTAACATTATCATTAATTGTGATTTTAGATCATTCGGTAGAATCAAAAATATTTCATCTATTTACAAAAGAAGTTGAATTCGTTAGACTCAATAATTCATCATCATCGTCTCAGTCTGTATTCGTCTACTACAGAACATAGGCCTCCCCTCTAGAGTGTCACTCGTCTCGATCCTGTGCCATCTGCATCCATCGACTTCCTACAAACCTCTTGAGGTCATCGCTCCATCTAGTGGAGGGTCGTCCTACACTGCGTGTACCAGTACGGGGACGCCATTCGAGAACCTTTCTTCCCCAGCGGTTGTCCCAGGTGTTGTTGGTTCTAAGAACTATGCGGCCGGCCCACCGCCAGCAGCTTGCTTATCCTGTGGGCTATGTCGGTTACTTAGTTCTACTGTGGATATCCACATTTCTGATTCTATCACGCAGAGATACCCAGAGCATAGCTCTTTTCATATCACACTGAACGACCTTGAGCTTCCCCATACGGCCCGCAGTGAAGGGCCACGTCTCAGCACTAGCAACACACACTGTTCGAAAGACCTTGATCTTTAGGCGTTGAGATATTTTGGACGAGAAGATGTGTTGAAGTTTCCCGAACGCCGCCCAGCCGAGTTGGATCCGTCTAGTGAGTTCTCGGTCGAAGTTGGATTTACCTAACTGAATAACCTGCCCTAGGTAAACATATTCGTTAACAACTTCGAGCTTAGTGCTTCCAACCGTAACCGGCATAGGTGTAACATGGACATTCGACATGATCTTATCCTTTCCAGTCCAAGAGTTTGAAGACATCTTCGAATGCTGCGGTGAAGAGTTACGGGGATATAACAACGCCCTGTCTTACACCTTTTAGCACTTGGATCGGTTTCGTACTCTGGTCCTGTACTCGGATACACATGGTAGCCTTACTGTATAAGCACTTCAACGCTTCGATGTGCCAATAGTCAATTCGGCATCGCTTGAGAGACTGCAGCACCACCCATGTGTCAACGGAATCAAAGGCCTTTTAGTAGTCCACATACGCCAAACATAAGGGCAGATTTTGCTCCCGTCTTCTGTATAATCTGGCGGAGGGTATGTGTATGTGATCCACGGTGCTACAGACTTCGGAATCCGGTTTGTTCGGGAGGCTGGAATTCATCAATTCTGCGTGCGAGATGGTTTGTGAGGACTCTCGAAAACAGTACATAAACGCGGCTCAGAAGCGATATCGGCCTTATAGTTCTTCAAAAGGGTTCTATCATCCTTTTTGAAAAACAACACGACTAGTAGGTCAATTCTACTAAAAACCTGCAGCTGCACGTTTACGCTTGTCATTTGAGTCGTGCAGGAGTAGTGCAGTGCCAATACGTACACTGCTAATACCTGCACTGCAACAGCACTGCAACTGTGTGTATATTGCTAATGAACTACTTAAAACCTGTCATGTTACCATCTTTCAATCTACTAAATTGGATTTTTACTTAATATTGACTCCTATCAAAACCCCATTGCCCTTGGTTGCCGGCGTGGAGGTATTTCTACCTGAAAAGAAGGTTTACTGAATCATATATTCCCACAAACATCTCTCAAAACAAATAAAATATTTTATAATATAAATCACCGCTTCAGAATATAAGTTGCCGTTTTTTAGTAGAATTGGCCTACAGACTTCTACTACACGCTTCCGGTGTTTCACCGAAGTGTATGACGGAATTGAATAGCCTCTGGACTACAAGTATCGGCTTACCGCCCGCTTTCAGAAGCTCCGCCGTAATTCCGTCCTCACTCGGTGGTTTGCCATTTTTAAGCTGTTTGAGAGCCATACGAATCTCGTGCAGACTGATATCCGGGATACCTTCAGTATAGAGTCGGGTCAGTTTAGCTCTTGGGTCGTTACTAGCACTTTTGCCCGGTTGTAACGACGATATGTACAGCTATCAATAAAACTTCTCCATCTCACTTAGAATCTCAGCTAACATAGAAATAATGGCGCCAGCGTTTGTCTTCGGCTTCGTAAGTTGACTTTGCCCAACAGACAGATCTTGGCGAAGACTTTGGAACCTTGGTTCCGCTCTATCGCCTCTTTACGAATACGAATTGTATTAAATTGGCGTATGTCTCGCCGTATGCATTTAGAGATCTGCCTGTTCAGCTGCATGTACTCTAGCGTATGAGCTGAAGACTGCAATCACATTATACGTCTGACTTGCATGAGATTCTGCGTGTGAGTCGAAAGCTTTTGGCTATTTTTTGGACAAGGTTTTAGAAAGTGAGTTCCCGCTGCATCGACAGTTTCCACGAACTGGCTGTTGATATCGTCCTGTGTTATGCAATCATCTAGGCACTGAAAACGAACGAAAGGTTTCGGGGTTTTGGATCATAGCACGAGATGGACGAAGCGTAGACTTCACCAGCCGAGACCTTTCCTGCTTTATGTTAAGGTTTCAGATGCCTCTTACCATCCGGTGATCGCTCCCGGTTTTCACCCTGTTGATCACAGAGACATCATTAAACAAATGCAGGTTGGTCGTCAAGATGAAGTCTATATTCATCATCAGACTCAATAATTAGATATGTGTTATTGTTATTTCTTTTTCACTAGGCGTGATTTTTTAAATACTCAAATTTTAATTTAATCGTTTCAAATTGAACAAGAAATCTAGCTTTGGCCTACTTTTCTGTTATGCTATTATTTGTGTAATATTTGCTAATACAGGTGGACTTAATAATGTGGAATAATGCAGGGAAGTTAGCGATGGTTACGAAATCTCTGAAACCAAGTCCTCGGCCTTGAACCGTGAAACCAACTTAGAGAAGACTCAGATTTCATGTTGTATGTGTACAAGTAAATTTAGTGAATCAATATTAAATAGTAGGATGCAACATATAAAAGAAAGTAAATAAAGGTTTACCTTAAGAGTAGAAGTTTTTTTCTTGGACAAACTGATGATCTTGGTGCTGGTATCATATGTGGAACTCTCTTCACCCATTTAGGGGGATAACTAGAAAGTGTCACGTAGCCGTCGACTCCAACTGACACTAATTTTTCACCATTTAATGCTAGACCCCTGAAAATTATTATTAGTTTTATTTTTTACAATTACTAATTTTTAGATACAATAAAAAATAATATCTATAATTATAAATAGAATTAATAAATGGGCATCTGCCGGCGGATGGGCGGAGCGATCATTTAAACTAACTGTGTTTAGAGCTCGTCCTCACAATGTAGACCGTGTCCAAAAGAATCGCCTTCTGAATCTATTAGGCGTAATCACATACCATCAAAACACTATATTCGAATCGGAATCGAAACGTTATCTACTCGTATCAAAATGTATGGAGTCTCTGACAAACCTTATCGAATCCGTTTTACATTTGGCTTTCCGAATACCTTCACTGCAGGGGTTTTCATATTGCCTCGAAACACTATATTCGAATCGGAATCGAAACGTTATCTATCAAAATGTATGGAGTCACTGACAAATCTTATCGAATCCGTTTTACATTTGGCTTTCCGAAGCAATGTGAATACCTTCACTGCAGGGGTTTTCATATTGCCTCGAAACACTATATTCGAATCGGAATCGAAACGTTATCTGTCAAAATGTACGGAGTCTCTGACAAACTTTATCGAATCCGTTTTACATTTGGCTTTCTGAAGCAATGTGAATACCATCACTGCAGGGGTTTTCATATTGCCTCGAAACACTATATTCGAATCGGAATCGAAAGTTTTATGTCCGTTTGTATGGAATTTGAGTAAAAACTTATCCAATGCGTTTTGAATGTGGCTTTTCGAGGAAATGTGAAAGACCCCCCCCCCCTAAATGGAATATAATAAATTGAGCGACAAAAAATACCAACTGGTTCATCTAATACATGAGATATTAATTTGATGTGCATTTCAGTATTTTTAGATGTGAACATAGTATTTTCGTAGTTAGGGTTAGTATGTTTTACCAATTAAAACTATCTATCGATAACTTCACGCCAAATCCCTTGTGAGGTAGGCAGAGAACCGAGCGTCATAAGACGCGGTTCTTACATACGTCACTCGCTTCTTTAACATTCATAACTCTTTTCATACACGCTCGCCGGTTTCTAGGACTCTTGACATCACCTAACATGACGACCAATTTGGTTATGGTAGGTTAGTCTTGGTCTTCCTCGGCTACATCCTTCCTTTTTTGCATTGTATATCTGTTTCGTCATTATTTCTACATGTGCGAACCAACGGAGCATGCCTTTTCGTAACACCGACACTCTCTTTCAGCCCAACTCTCTTTCTTACGCCATCACTACGAACGCGGTCAGCCAGCGTTACGCCACAAATTTTGCGCAATGCTTTCATCTCGACCGCATTTATTCTACTTTCATGCTCTCTCTGCCATACCCAGCCTTCACTTCCATAAATTAGCGTTGGGATTAGCACCACGTTGTGTACAGCGAGCTGTGCCTTCTGTCGTAGATTTCGGCTCCCTAGAAGTTTACCCAACGCTCTATTCACGCTGTTCCCTGCATTCACTTGTCTCTCCACATCAGCAGTGCTCCACGCTAAAAGCGCTTCCAAGATATACAATCTCATCCACTTGCTCCAACTCTACATCATTAACCGTAATCCTACTGTTCCTTCTGGTTGTCTCTATTTCAAATCTTGGTTTTCTTCGCATTCAATTTTTGCTGTAACTAGTGTTTGCAGTACGAATGGTGATTTTGCTATTGAGCAGTCAGAACCCGTTATATACGTTTTCCCATACATTTGCGGTCGTATACGATCACCCGGGTTTCGAAGGGTAATACCGCGTCATCTGCATGAAGTAGACAGTTGACCACTGAGTCACCATTCGCATTCCCACATTCATATTTCTTATTCTCTGAAGACAACTGTCCAGATTGTATAGTCGAGGCGACAGCAGGCATCCCAGTCTAACATTAATGTAGGTATCAAACCAGGGCGACAAGCTGCCGTTCACCGGCACACATGTTGTACAATCTTCATACGTGGATTCCACAGTACGGAGCAAGTCACCGTCAACCCCACATCTGGGCAAAACGTTCCAGAGATTCTTTCGCACGATCCTATCAAAAGCTTTCTCAAGCTCCCCAAAACCGCAAAGAACCCTCTGGGCCATAGCATGTTTCCACACGATGTTGCGGAGTGAAAAAACTTGATCCAATTAAATACAATCCATTTATAATTATCACTTGACGTGTGACTTAAACTCAGAAAGTTCTGTAAGCCGATTCTACTAAAAAACTGTAACTGCACTGCAGCGCAGTGTGTGTCAAAATGCGTACATTTTGACGTTTCTTTTAGCGATGAGCAGCGACGTTTAATGAAACGTCAAAATGTACGTATTTTGACACACACCGCGCTGCAGTGCAGTTACAGTTTTTTAGTATGATGGCGTTACAAACATATCCTGAACAAATTAGTTGTTCAAAAGTATGAAAAAGATAAAAATATATTCGAATGTTCTATGGAAATACCAGACTACAGACTCTTGTTCTTCCTAATGTACACATTTGATAATCCAATAGGACTAGCGGGATCCGCTACGTAAACTTAAATATTTGACAAAAATTCGGACTTTGACATTGACCGACTGCAGTTAGACCTCCAAGAATCAGAGAGAAAACCAGATCTTTCTTAAATCAGGTCACACACGTCATCCGAAATATAATTCTTAGCCGTGCAGGTTTCTTAACGAGGTTTTTTCTTCCCCGCCGAACAAGTGATAATTACAAATACGAGTATGTACATAATTCCGAAAACATAGCCAGATCAGAATTCGAACCAGGGGCAAGTCGGTTAATAGGCTAATTCATCATCCACTAGGCTATCACCGCTTTTAAACCGGCCAAGTGCGAGTGGGACTTGTGCAGTAAGAGTATGTACGAACTCGTAGGTATGATGAGTAAATCCATCACTGGAATAGAGTCTCGAAGTTAATTTTATTATTGGAAATCTGTCGTCCCCAAGCATCGATACGGCAGCGGGTAGTTTACAAATTGCAAATTAGTTTGTAATCTAAAAAGCGCCAAGTCTTAAGTAAAAGTGCAAACTTAAGTATTTGATATTAATTTCAACTAGATAACCGTGCGTCCCTGAGAAAAAGGATCTTGACAGACGGACAACAAAGTGATCTTATAAGGGCTCCTTTTCCTTTCAAAGAACGGAACCCTAAAAAGCACTGTATGTACATTACCTGACATCATGTTCATGGATATGTCTTTGCACATTCTTCACCCACTGAGCTTTGTTATGTTTCTCATCGACGACTTTGATGAAGTTGGTAATGACAGGGTCCACTCCACTGAAGTAAATGCTCTTTTCGTCATCTGACACTGTTAATGATAATATGTCAGCCTTATGCGTTGAAAATGATTCAATCTGAAAATAATCACCACAAATTTTACTGTTTACGGCGTAACTGATATAAGAAATATGTGTGTGACAAAGTATTACAAATTTAGTAAAAGGCAATGCAAGTAAGGTGTATCCAGCTTTCCATGGTAAGCTGTACGTAAGTAATAAAATGGTTATTATTTAAGACAAATTTGTAATTCTGTCCTGTCTTACTATTATAAAGTTTTAGTTTTAGTGTGAGAATTTCCCTCGATGGCCATTAATGTGGTCGTAGAAGGAAGATAGGGCACAACTCCTCGTAATACAATCCTTTGTGCAATCGGTAAAACACACGAAGGGACGCAGTCTCTCTTTCAACTTATAGGCTCAATAGAGCATGTACGCTTGGGATCATCAACAATTCTTAGAGTAAACTCTGAACTGAATATGTCTCCAGCAGGTATCCAACTCCTTCCATCTAAAGATGACTAAAGTACTACACATGCGGTCTGACTAGAGACTTGTAGTCTATGTCATTCCCTCGATATGTTACTTCTCTCCGTACCTGGAGATGTCAACACCAAAAATCTAGGTACAACTTTCTACCCTAGGTAGGAAATAATAGTTTTGTAAAATAGATAATGTAAAGCTAACTTTTTGAAGACGCAAAAGACGTGAAAATTAATTTTGTTAACTAAGCTACTTACATTTTCATTGCTGTCAAAATGATAGTCTCTTTTGCAGTTAAATTCATCAATATCAACATTGATATTCAACTTGATTGCTTTGTTTTTCACAAATGTAGGTAGGTAAATTAAATTTGATCAGTATTTTGGCAACAACCCAACTCATGTAGATACCTATTACCAGGAGCATTTGACTACCAGCTAGTTTGACATAGCTAGTTACCTTGTGATTCAGTGCAAAGACGAGCTATTAAAATTGTTGATAATCCTAAGCATACAAACACAAGTTAGAGAGCAAGTTTTAACTTTGTACTGCTGTTAATTATTTATCTAATATGACATTATCAGTGAAGACCTATATAATTGACACCTGCTATATTAATATCTTACCAAATTCATCTATTTGCACTGTATGTTTTACATAAATAAATAATTAAATAAATAGTACTATTTTACATTTTCTTCATGTATTTTACCTGCTCTCCAAGAGTTCCATCCCAAAAAGTAAGTCTGCCACAGCTGTCCCCCGACACAAGAGTATTGTCTGCGAGGACTGCAATGCACCAGACTATAGTTTCGCATCCTCGTCTACTCACAGACATACGGCTTATCGCCTGACCAGTCTGTACCTGCCATAAACGGATTGAATCTACTGATCCTGAAAGTTACGCTGACATGAATAAAAGTATTTAGCTCATCAGATAAAATAAACAAATATTATATTTTTGCATATGTATCTCAATAATACCGTTATTTGAATATTTTATCCATTTTACAATACCAATAATTAACCCTTCGAAACCCGGGAAAACGTATATAGGTTCTGACAGGTCACACATTAGATTTTTATTTATAAATAGATACAATAACCATACACACATAACCTCCTGAAAACTTACTATTTTAATTGCTTTAAATTTTTTTTTTTGAGAATGACCATGCATAACAACATTATGAGCAGTGATTGGCAGTGGAGAAGAAGCAATAGGTCCCTGGTTTGAATTCTGGCACATACAACAAAATTTGTTTATGTAATTATCAGATTTATGTAATTAACGCTTGATTGGCGGTGATGGAAAACATTGTGAGGCACCGCACATCCGCACACATAAGATGGGTCTGGCTTTCCCATTGGGTTGTGGAATTCTGACTGTAGTTGCTCCATGTCAAAATCACTATCTTCACCAAATCTTTACACTTAGGTAGCAGATGCCGCCAATCATAATGGATGAGGAAACAGGATAACGCTAGGAAGTAGATGTGTAAAGGATAAAATTTACAATATAGGTTCAGACACATTGTACGAAAAATATGGTATGCTGTTATTATATTGCAATAAATACATTTTAATTAAGTACAACAAAATAAATTATTCAAATGTCTCAAAATTTTAACATTTTAAAACAAATTGAAGCTGTCTATAATTATATTAATAGCAGATAATAATGATCAAGTACAAACAACAAATAATCATGAATGAGATAAGATATTATGTCAGAACATGAATAAAAATATTAGTATTAAAAAATGTTTGCATTTTTAAATATTTGTTTTTAAATATTTGGCTTAGGAGCATAACAACATAATCAGGCAATGTGTTATATAGACAACTTGTCTAAGCATACAGAGTGCATAAGCATAACAGTCATACGTTTATACAAATGTTTCCATTATGTGCCTTGCAGTTCAAGTACTTAACAATTGTAGGTCCTAAAAATTTTGTAATTATCGACTTCTACAATACAAGTTCCCAAATAGTCAAAAATTGCTTACTACCTCAAAATGTCTTAAAGATTAATTTATAGGAAGTTTTTTTAAACCATTATGCAATGTCTATCAATAATGCATTTACTTTTTTATTATAACAACTTTATTCAACGAAAGATAACAATCTTAATAAATGTATAAGAGCAATAAATGATAATATTGAGTCCAAGTAGAAGTAAAATATCATGAAAATTTACAATTTAAAGAGTACCTAAAAATGTATTTACTTTTTGTTTCAACAACTGTACTATCTTCTATAAACATTATATATATAAACATTCTATTGGTGATGTTACGGAAATTGAAAAGTCTATTATTTAACCTGTCACTAACCGCGGGCCGCCTTTCCGCCAAGAAATGTATGGGACGTATATAATGGGCTCTGACAGGTTAAACAAGTTTTTTTCTACAATGTTGGGCACTCATTCAAATTTAAATTTATTCATTAATCTCTCATTACCCGCGGACCGCTTTTCCGCCAAAAAATGTATGGGAAAACGTATATAATGGAGTCTGACAGGTTAAAGATAAAATACACAAGCTGTTTGGGTTGATTGATTATTTTTTTAGCCCAACCCTAATGCAACAAACACCATGCAGAATCCTGGCTGCTAGAACAGCCACTGACTGTTCTTACATTAAGTAACTAAAGAGACTAAAGCAGCGAATAACTTCACTGTGGCCATGAAAACATACACATAATTATCATTACTAATAGTTACCTGTGGCAAGAAAACTTCCTGTTGCATTAAACTTACAACACATTATTCTTCCTTCTTGTTTATCAAAAAGCTTCAGGTAGCTTATTTCTTTATTTTCCAAGCTGAAAAAATTGACATAACCTTGTTCTGTCCCTACAGCAACTGTATGATTAACAGGATCAATATCAAGACACCATGCTGCATATCCTGTGAGAAGAACGGTGTTTTTGACACATAATTTTTGCAGATCCCACTCAACCAGGGCACCTCCGAGACCAGTAGACACTAATCTATCATCCATCCACCCAAGTGCTTCCACCGAACCATTTTCTATACCGGGAATAAATTTCAAAAGATATGGTGCGTAACTTAAATCCCAGATCTCAATAGAAGCGTCCCCTCTAAAAATAAGAAAACGAAATAGAATAATTAGAAAGTAATGATTAATAAATTTATAAGTTCATACAACAAAGTAAAAATTACTAACCTCGCGAGAGCAATGTGTTTATTTGTTTTGTTAAATGAAATACAATTAATGAGCTTAGGTTTTGGATTGTAGTAGCGCACCCTGTGCACCTTGGTGTCCATATTCGGTTTCTAATTTAAATTAAGTACTTATTAGTAAAGATATGAAAATTAATATAAAAGTATGTAAATACACGAAAAACAACGTGAATGTGACATTCAATTCATTTTTTTTTTGGTTCTTTTTATCCCCGAGGGGAAAGGCAAAGGGATCTAGCCCATACAGCCAAGTCATCAGTTTAGAACCATTTGAAAATCTTAATTCTATGTTGCAGCTTCAGAAATTGTGCTCAAAAAATACTTGGGAAGTGTACTTCGACACAATCAACTCAGTTTAATACCACCCGTAAAACGATAGGAATTTTACAAGGTTTTCTTGATGAACTTATTCACGTCTTCCAAAAAGTGCATAAACGTGTTATATTTGAGTTTTTTCATTATTGTATAATTGCACTAGCACTTATGTTACAAAACACTACCGAAATTGTCACTTTGTAACCGAATTGTAAAAATTTCAAGTATAAGAACAATGTCACTCGTCAAAAGCGCGGGAAGAAGTCAACATTCAATTCAATTAATTTTTTTTTGTTCTTTTTATCCCCAAGGGTACAAGCAAAGGGCTCTAGCCTATACAGCCAAGTCTTTAGTTTAAAACCATTTGAAACTATTCATTCTATGTTCCAGCTTCAGGAACTGTGCTGAAAAAATACTTGGGAAGAGTACCTAAACCCAATCAACCCAGTTGAAATCCCACCCGTAAAACGATAGTGATTTTGACAAGGTTTTCTTGATGAACTTATTCACGTCTTCCAAAAAGTGCCTAAACGTTTTATAATTGTTCAAACACTCGGATTGCAATTCTAGCCCGAAGGCGCACTGATTTGCGGCTTAGTTACAACAAACGCCCTTTTCTCGCAACCACTTCTGCATTTCAATTTTTAAATTTGACATGGTCGGGGCTTTGTTTATTTGGGTACAGTGTTATGGAGCATTATCCATAACCACAAGAGACCTCTCTGGCAGATTAGGTACCTACCACGTATTTCGTCATCCACTTTAAAAAATTCGTAGAATTCATGAATCATAGAATTCATCGTCATAATCAGAGGACTTTGGCTGCGATTTGAAAATTAATAATCCTTTATTTATGAAACCATCTTTAGAACCGGCATGAGCAATTATCCACCTACTTCCAGCTGAATCGGAAACTTAAACTCCTGGCTCTTCATCACTTTGCCAACAACTTTTTGTATTGTAGGTGTTGTGAATGTATGTTTTATCCAGAAACACCACAGGTCTTTTATCAACTGTTCTGTTTTTGCGCATTTTCTTGATGTATTTAGCACGCGACGCAGTTATGTCATAGCGCTCCCTAAGTATTTTTCTCTTGGATTGACATCGTTTGTATCTAAAACCAGTTCGATGCAAGATTCTATGCAGTGTTGTAATGCTGCCTTAAAAATCAATATCCTGTTTTAACACTGCCAGCAACTTGTTTAGTGTAGGCTGTTCTTTCTTAACAGTATAAAACTCTTGAATTTTATGACGGATGGCGAAAAGATCAAAATCGTCTAAATTATTATTTTTTGGAAGTGGTCGACTTTTCCCCTGGTGTAACAATTTTCTTAGCCGAATTTGAAGCTGTTGTTCCTTCTTGAGTTACTCTTGACACGGTTTTCTCAGAAACACCTGCAAAATATTTTTAATATTATAGCTATACGAAAATGTAGTCTCATTTTACATTTTAGAAAAGAAATGTAAAAATTGAAAAATTAATATTTATTTAATTTTATAAAATATAATAAAATTTAGCATTTAATGATTTTAAAGTTAACATAATAAAGTGAAATTTTACACTAGCGCTGTAGCTAACTTATAATGCCCAAGCAAAATAAATAAATAAATATTGTCGGACAAATTACACAGCGCCATCTAGCCCCAAAGTAAGCGAAGCTTGTGTTATGGGTACTAGACAACTGATAAACATACGTAAATACATTTTTTTTTTGTAAATACATTCTTATTATACATAGAAAATACCCAGACCAACACAAACAGATATGTTCATGCATACAAATGTTTGTACTGTGTGGGAATCGAACCCACGAGCGTTGATGTCAAAGTGGCGTAACAACGCGTTTCACCACTGCGCCACCGAGCTCGCCAAGAAGTATCGCTTTCGCGTTGCCGCCGCTTCCGCTAACACGACAACTCCTTAGGAGCTTAAATACATACTTATTATACAAAGCAAAATGGTAAATATCACTTAACTAGCAACCCCAAATCTATACCATATCATGGCGACAACTTTCTTTCGAACATTGTTCAATGGTATTAAAACGTCTTGAATCCGCTTTTCTTGTTCACAAAATTCCTTCACTTTATCATCATGTATTATTTCCCGGGCAGCACTTTTTACAACTTTAGGCATTGTAAATAACACTTCTACTACTACGTCAAATCAACAATAATCTCACCAGCGTCCGAACACAGTAACAACATATGACAATGACATATGGGCGATCTGTCAATTTTAGTTCCACATTTTGCCGTGGGACTTCTTTCGTGAAAAGCACTTTACCCGTAGGCAGAGTATATAGATATAGACGGGCTACTAAAAGAATAATACCTACATGAAGAGAGATAGAAAATTCTAAAATACATGTGCGTGAGCAAGATAGACCATGAGTGTTTTGTCTCTATCTGCGTATGCGATTTTTATGTCTGCCACCGGGATTGTTCTGGTGTCAAACAAATTGTTCGTACTGACGCAATTTTGTTGATTTAAGTGTAAACCCTATGTATTTTATTCCCTTGTGATGTAGTGATTATTTTAAAAGATGCATTGATCGTGCAGTAATGGTGAATTGCTCTATAATTGGCTGTAAAAGCCGAAGTGAACGACAAAAACCCAACATAACCTTTCATCGGTAAGTCGCTTATTTGTCACAATATAATGATGCATGTTCAAGGATTATTAATTTAATGTAGATTCATACTCAATAGTAAGCAATTTTTATTAAATTAAAGTACAAATAAACATTTTTTTGTTGATATTAACCGATCAAATAAAAAGGTTATAAACATTACATTTTTAGAGATATCACTATATGTCGTCTGTAATCAGCAGGATTACACTATTTGGGGTTACCAACACTTGACTTAATTTACCACATTTAACATATTGCGTATCTATTGTTTCAGTTTTCCTAAGGATTTATTTTTGAAGTATAAATGGATTGAGTGTACGGGTCGTTTAAATTGGCATTCAAATGACAACTCCCGGATCTGCTCCAACCATTTTGAATCAACTGGCCTTCAATCAAAGAAAAGAAAAATATGCTTAAATAAAGATGCAGTTCCTACGAGTTTCATTCACGTAAGTTGAATTAAAAGTAATGGCATAGGTAATTGAATATGTAACTAAAATATTTCAATGACTTTTCGAAATTAAATATAATAAAAGATATTTCCTGTTACAAATTAATAAGCTAAAATATTTGAAATATAATTATTACTCAATGTTTATGCTACGTCAGTTAGAAAACAAACATAAGGCCTGCGTAATGTGAAGCCATTACCGGGGCCAAAACTCACTTGCGATATAAAGTATCGTTCACATGTCGTCACCCCTGCTGCCAACGCAATGACTTCTTCCTGGTAACCTCAGTGACGTGCAGGAATCTATTTGGCTGCGGATTTCTGTAGATGGTCCTTTCGATTAAAATTAATTCTACTGAAGTCGTAAACATGTAATTTAGATATAAGATTTGAAGAGAAGAATTTGCTTTGATGTGTAGAGAAGAAAAAGGATATGTGTGCGATGGGGGGGGGGGGGGGGGGACATAATATACATGCATTTAAAAGGGAATATATTTATATATTTGTTTTAGAGCTCACAGACCCTTGATCGACCAAGTTCTTCCAAATAGGCACAGTTGCAGCAACAAATGATGCTGTGGTATCCTAATATATTAATAATTTAGTTTTTTATACACCGTCGGAAGGTATTCAAGCATACGCCCCACCTGATGTAAAGCAGTTAGCGTAGCCTATGAACGCTTGCAATACATTAAGTATCACTCACGCGATGCCTCCTCTGCTGCTAACCCAGCAACTCCTTAGGAGCTTACTGGTCCTCGCTCACACACAGGAACACAACAACCCTCTAGGGAGTTGTTATTTGGCTGCGGATTTTCTGTGAGGTGGAGGTACTTCACCAGACGGGCTCCTTTGATGCGTCCTACCTCTCTTAAATGCTTGTATGATGAATGTTACTAATTAAGTGTAACTTTCAGATTGACGACTCGGACGTGAAATATGACCAACCGTCGTCAGAAGAAGTAGCTATGGAAATAGAAATAGAAAGTAGTTCGATAAGTTTAATCTCTTATATACTCGTGGCGTAGTTAGAGAGAGCATGAAAGTAGGATAAACGCGGTTGAAATGCGAGCGTTGCGCAAAATCTGTGGTGTAACGCTTGCCTGTATTCGCAATGATGAAGTTAGAAGCAGAGTTGGTCTGAAAGAGAGCGTCGGTATTAAAATAAGAAGAGGCATGCTCCGTTGGTTCGGACATGTAGAAAGAATGCAGGATGAAAGAATGACGAAGCAGATATACAATGCAAAAGTGGAAGGATGTGGGAGCCGAGGAAGGCCAAGACTTACCTATCATGATCAAATTGGTCGTGTTCTATCAGAAGGTGATATCAGGAGCCCTAGAAACCGGCGAGCGTGCATGAAAAGAGCAATGAATGTGAAAGAAGCGAGTGAGGTATGTAAGGATCGAGTCGCGTGGCGCTCGGTTCTCTCTGCCTATCCCGTAAGGGATTTGGCGTGAAGTTATAGAGTAGAATAGAAAGGCGTAGTTATATCAGATGCTTGAATTCTACGCTCAACAGAGAATCTATTGTTTAATGCGCAGTCTGCGTTAAACTATATTGTTTTTTTTTTATACTATGTCGGGAGGCATACAAGCATACGGCCCACCTGATGTAAAGCGGACACCGTAGCCTATTAACGCTTGCGATATATTAATTATCACACGCGCGATCCCTCCTCTGCTGCTTACACAGCAACTCTGGTGACCTCACTCACGCAGAAACACAACAACCCTCTAGGGTTGTACTGTACCTAGAATGGGTGCATAAGTGGTCAATATTGTCTAAAAAGTAAAGCGTGAGAGCTCAGCACTTTACAATGTACCTGTTATATCAATCCAGCTAAAAATACTTGTCATAGGAATGTTTATTTTTATATTTAAGTATGTATCTATTTCAGAAAATAGAAAAAGGATCTGTATTGTCAGCCACGCAAGTTGAGATCACTCCACGAAAACGAAAATCAATCAAGAAACTGCAGACTTACTATGTTCGATAGAGTCAACAAATCTAGACTTTTTTTGTAAAAATATAACTGCGCGCAAGTGTACCCCAGAATTATGCATTAAGTAATTATTAGATTTGGTGGCCGCGGCAGTCTTAGTTTGGAGATATACGTGCATATAGATTAAGTAGGTGCCTATATAACGGTTAAATAGCCGTAAGTTAACAGTAAGTGGTTGAATTAAATAGTTTTTCATGTGTGTTGATTATTGTCCCTTACAGTATATAGATTTTAAGTTTTTGTATGATAAAGGGTTGAATGTAAGAAAAAGTAGTACATCTTGTTGCGATTTTGATCCAATAAAGTGGTCCCAATATGGTAATGTTTCCAGGGCTGGCTAATTTTTATCATGCTTTCTCGGTTGCATAATCAGACTGCCTCGCTCGCACCCGGCGTGTATAAATATGGGCCGGGGCGCGACGATCGACACAGTTGTAACCTGCAGTCATTGGATAATCATCTCCCGCTACTCTGCAAACAAGTCATCTCCTTTGATAGCCATCGCTCTCTGGAAGCATTACCTCTGGCCTCATACTACAATACAAGCCTTTCATTTCTCCAGCCAACACGTGGGAAGAACTAATCCGCCAGTACCTACCTATATTATTTTATATTCTCGTGTACGGGTCGTATCGAAGGGGCCCATACAAAACGATAATGCTTGATCAATTGTAACTCTTTTTTAAGACCAATGAATTTGTCATGATGCGCAATACAGTTTTACAGGTAGTAAATCTACTACGGATGCAGAATTGGCATTGGTTAAGCATATCCTTAACTCCTGGGAGAGATCACAGGATGCTTTTTTAGTTTTCTGTAATCTCTCTAAAGTTTTTCATTGTGTCGATCATCAGACAAGCTGAACTATTATGTAGATAGGGTTAAAGCCCAGAACTTAATTGCATTTTATTTAAATAACAGGCCAGACACTTGATATAAACAGGGTTAAATCTAAAGGCAATAATCCTAATATCGTGGTGCCACAGGTTTCTATTTTGGGACCCTTTTTATTTTTAGTATATGCGAATGATCTGCCTTACGTGGTGCAGAAAAAGGCGTATATTTACTGATACTGATATATAAAATTATGTACTGATGATACCTCTCTAATTTTTAATGTCACTCGCCGGTGTGAAAACATTGACAAGGTAAATGGTGTTATGTCTTCTATTTTAAACTGGTTCACATGTAGTAATCTTTTGCTAAACTCGACTAAAAGCAAATGCATCAAATTTAGTCTTCCGAATGTGATTTCTCCCAATACAGAAGTGCTCGTTGGGAATAATAAATTAGAATTCGTTAATAATACTGCGTTTCTTAGAATTACAGTAGACTCCAAATTACAATGGGGCCCCACATAAATAAATTTGCCGGTAAGCTCAGCTCCGCTGCATATGTAAAATGTATAATAATTTTACAAAGAAAATTTTTAAAAATCACATTAAAAATTTTCTTTGTAAAAAGAGCTTATTATAGAACTGGTGAATATGTGATTGACAAAGATGTCTGGAAATAATTCAGCACAGACTATCATTCCTTAACATACATAAACTTTAATTCTACCATTTAATATCATTATTGTACCAATACGCTGATGTCTAAGTATCTACGAGGGTCCAATGGCAAATAAATAAGGTAAAATTGAAACATTACAATCACAACAAGGGACCGGACATTTCTAAAAGTAATTCAAATTAATCTTTTATGATTGAATTACTTTTCGAAATGTCCGGTCCCCTGTTCTGATTGTAACCGATTATGTTCCAAGTTTACCCCATCAATGAGGTTAAAAGTTGCGTAGTGGCAATACTTATTGTGTATGGCATGTAGATTACAAAGTTATGTTTATTATCTCTATCTCATACCCCTATACGCTGATGACCCGTCTATCTATATACTCTGTCTACGACTTTACCATACTTGCTCTGCTGTCACAGTTTTTTTTTCTGCTTGGGTTGGATTGGAGTACTTGTATCGGTATTTTGTGTACTGTGAACGTCTTGAGGTCATTCATAACTAATAAATAACTCTTCCTTTTGACGTTGGTCCAGTGTGTATAAAATAATACATGTCAATGAGTGATTACAATGTAGAGGACATTGTGATATTTAGGAATTACAATTGTATGAACATATTATACTCACTCTGTAGACAAAGCTGAAGTGCGCCTGACTAATGAAAAGTTAAAAAAATATCTGTGACGTTGACGTACTATGATACAGTCGAAGGAGTAGAATAGAATACATACATCCTCCATTGTATTATTTATATTGGAGAATTATTTGCTACGAAAATAAATATTTTCCGTTTCAAAATGGGTGATGGGCAAAGTGAAAATCAACCCTTGTTGAGAGATGGTGAGTACACAAAATAGTTCATTGTTTTGACAGCTGATGATTCAACTATAACTCAATTGTATTATCATTGTGCAAAATAAATAGAGCTTTTCTTATGAAATGGATTGTAAATTGATGATAATAAGAATTCTTAATGTTGTGTAATTAAATTCGATACATGTAGCTTGTCTATTACATGATTATATAGCGTTACGTATCTATCAGTTTGTATTACGATTTGGTTTTGCTTTCACAGAGGAGGTAAACAATGTGAGCACAATTTCGCCGATCGGACCCGACGAGCTCCCACCGCCATACCAGCAGTCTGGGCTGCCTATGGTGACGTGCCGTGTCTGTCAGGCTATGATAGATATCTCTGGGAAGAGAGAACAACATGTTGTAAAATGTACTGCTTGCAATGAAGCTACGGTAAGATACTTCAATAATACATGTATCTAAATAAGTCAGTATTATTGTCTTTTTAATAAAAATTGATAGGTACTTATATTATCCACGGTCCTTAAATCGTTTATCTAGTACTATCTACTAAAACTTATGTGTGATGTTGTACACAGTACTGGGAAAGTTAAGAAAGTGCCAAAACACAAATAGAAAAATAAATATAGCAACTATAAATGTAATCAGGTTCAGCTGTTTAGTAAAATATACCAAACCTATAGAATGAACCTACTAATTGAATAACTGGCTTGGCATGTACTATGTATGTCTTCTTTTGTACAATATATTATAAAGTTTCTCTTTATATTCATTATCACATTCATACAAGAAGTAATTCCATATCTCATTCAGTTTTTATCAACAATATGTGACTTATGACAAGCATAATGTACCAACATAATATATTTAAATTAGCACAATGTTTGTTTATTATATTTCCAATTGCATTACCAGCCATGCCTTGCAATGTATATACGTATATATAAATATATTTCATCATAGCGATTCTACTTGCAAGATACATAATTTGTATATTTTTTTTATGCTATGTCAGGAGGCTTGCAATCATATGGCCCACATGATGTAAAGCCGTTACCATAGCCTATAATGTCTATGCATGTTGGCACCCTCACTGATATCACAGCAATTTCTTAGGAGCTTACTGACAAACTACACTCATAACAATACTCCAGGGATTTGTTATTTCGCTGTGGTTTTCTGTGTGGTGGAGGCACTACCCCGTTCAGGCTGCTTAAATGTACCCTACCACTCTTGGAAACATCCTGACCAAGAAAACAGACATGTTCATATTCACATATGGTTGTCCTCTGTGATAATCAAACCCACAATGGTTTTTATAGTAGCATTGCTAACCAGAGGGAGATTATGTACAAAAGTCGTCTGGAAGGGTACCTCTGTCTCACCTATTTCTACCGCCGAGCAGCTATATTTATATAGCTGTGTTCCAGTTTGAAGGGTGAGATATGGCAGAGAAAGTTGCTTTTTACTTTATTGATGATGGTTAGCTACTTGCACTGAACTAATGCAATAAAATTTAGTAGAATATTTATTTCTCTGTTTCTGGTGTTACTTGATAAGTTTCTCATGCAAATTAAGATTTTTACAGTTTCTATACAATCAGAGATTGGTAGTATTGGTACTTGAGATTTTATATGTATTTGCAATGATTACAATTCCAAACCATGGCTTGATGGAGCCCATCTGGGAGCCCAGTTTAAGTTTTGTTTTCAGTAAAAGCAGCTCTATGATTAGAGAATACAGAACTGGTAGATAGGTAGGGTAGGTTATTTTATGAAATGACTGGGTGTACCTAGGTATTTCAGAACCTGGGTGAACTGGCTGCATGTCCTATCTACAAATCATAGCCTGCGCTGTCAGGGGAACTGTTATCTTGCATGATCTGAATGAGAACTGTTACTATTACAGCACAGGTTCTGGCCCTTATGATGACTTGTATAATAGCCCCTTTAATTTTTAGTTTTAATACAATACTGTTTGTCCGACAATACTATTACTTGTGATTTTTGACTTAGAAATTGTTGTTTGCAGCCTATACGAAATGCTCCACCAGGAAAAAAATATGTACGTTGTCCTTGCAATTGTTTGTTGATTTGCAAGTCCTCATCACAACGCATTGCTTGCCCTAGAGCTGACTGCAAGAGGATCATAAACTTGGCACCTTCTCCTGTTACACCTCCAGTGCCTACATTACCAGGCATGTGCAGAGTCATCTGTGCTCATTGCCAAGACACATTTCTGGTTAGCATCAATTTTATATTTGATATAGATTTAGAATTGGCTAATTTTGCTTGCTGTGATTTTAAGATGGAAACAATTTTAGTGATGGATAATGCATATGTCCAAAAAATTATCAGTTTAAAGTTATCAGGTTACAGCTATGGATTTTTACAAAAATAGTTTGTAAAAGGAATTTAAGTGTATTACACAAATTACAGAAAATAACAAAAATACAGAAATCCGAAGAAGTTTTTAAAGTGAGAAAATAAAATCTGAAAAATTTTAGTATTGATTTGGGTATTGAAGTAAAATTGTATAATAAATATAGCTTGGTAAATAGACTACTAATTTATGTGACTTTAACAGTTATACAACTTAAGTAAATGAGCATTCTTTTTATATTGGCAAATTGTTAAACACATATAATATTAAACTAATTTATACAATGGTATATAGAACACATAATGCTCAATTGTATCTTAATCCAATTTGAACATGAGAACTTATTTTATTGGTGATAAATAGCAAAGTTTATATTAGCCGAATCATAATGTTTTTTGTCAATACAAATTTAACCATACATAGCGTTAAATTCAATGTATAATTGAATTTCTGCTTAAACATTAATTATCTAATGACAGTTATTGGTGTGTTGTTGGTTGTAGCTATCACTCTTTTGTTTACATTCGGAATTGATATTGTGTATTAATTATAACAGAGAAAATTATTTGTTGATTCCAGTATCAGTTGCTGAAGAATGCCCCAGTAAGATGCCCTCATTGCCGCAAGGTGTCTTCAGTCGGCACACGGATGGCCAGAGTCCGAGGAACAGTGTTTGCAGTACTAGCACTCGTATTTCTGGCTATAGCACTTGGCGTCACCCTGGGTACTCTGTCATCAGTTAAAAGTCACGGAATCTATGTTGCCTATGTTGGGGCTTTCTTGACTGCATTTCTCTTGGGTAGCCGTGCAGTCTACTACTTTGCTATGAAAGTAAGTACAATTGAGGGTCCCATGTAAGGACAAACCCACCATTATTGGCATAGAAAACATAAATAGTAGTTAGGATGGCTGTGCAGATGTATTGGTCAGGCTTCATTTGTGATCAAAGCCTTCTAATTGACTAGGTTTAGTAATGGTGTACGTCAAATAATCATTGCTGATATTATGTATGCAATTATGTGCATGTTTCGTGTTTTTTATATTGCAATGTACTAGTAGTAGGTATGATATTAGTTTTCCTATAAATTTTGACGAGCTGGGTAGCTCAGTTGTGAATGATACCGACTTTGACATCAACGCTCATGGGTTCGATTCCCACACAAGACAAACATTTGTGTGCATGAACATGTCTGTTTGTCTTGGGCTGGATGTTTTAAGAGAGGTAGGGCGCACCAAAGCAGCCCGCCTGGGGAATATATAGTCTCCTATAATATCTGTCTCCACCTCACAGAACACCTAGAGGGTTGTTATGTTGCTGCATATGAGTGAGGTCACCAGTAGACCGATTCTACTAAAAAACTGCAACTGCACTGCAGCGCGGCGTATGTCAAAATGTGTACATTTTGACGTTTTATTAAACGTCGCTTCTGTCAGATCGCTTAAAATGCGTACATTTTGACGTTTCGTTAAACGTCGCTGCTGTCAGATCGCTTAACGAAACGTCAAATTGTACACATTTTGACATACGCCACGCTGCAGTGCAGTTGCAGTTATTTAGTAGAATCGGTCTACAGTAAGCTCCTAAGGAGTTACAGAGTAGGCATCGCGTGAGTGATACTTAATATAATTACAAGCGTTAATAGGCTACGGTAACTGCTTTACATCTGGTGGGCTGTATGCTTGTATGCCTTCAGACATATAAAAAAAATATATAAAGCCTCTATCTGACTACCATTCATGTTGTCTATGGTTATTGTGATAATCTTTGTATGACTAGAAATAATATAAATGAATTTTTCAATTCCATATATCTAGCGCATTACTAGAATAGATATTTTCGTTTTATACCAAGCGAATAGCATAGTTGCGAGATATACGCAGTAGGTTAACTAGTGCACTTAGGGCATTTTTCACATCAGTTCTGTTAAAGCCATATGGCCCGCTACACACTATGTGAGACGTGACCAGTCGTCTCGAAAGCAGCCGCGGCGGATTTAACTTCAATCCTGTCCATATGTGTGAGTGCGGAATAATCCTGTCCATATGTGTGGATGCGATGATTCGAACTTTTTTTGAAGTTATTCTACTGCTTATATCTGTACAGTCCGAATAGGTATATAAAATATAATAGCACTGCATAACAATATTCATGGTATGTAGCCACATAAGCTGTTATATATTAAATCTGACTACGATTAATATTATATTTATGTGTTATTAATATCTATGTTTCTTTAAAATAATATATTCCACAAATATCGAGATTCTAGTGTTGTATTGCATGAGTAAGAAATGCAGTGAGTAACAATAATGTGTATATGTGAGTAGTCTATACTATAATACATATTTAAATACATGCTATTATAATTATGTATTATAAACTTATGCCTATCTTAAGAGGACACTGCAGAGTAACTGCCGTCCTCCACATTTAGTAATTGCGATGAATTTAAGAATAACATAAAAAAATAAAGTTTTATACTGCATTAAAGTGAATTAAAAATGTTATATAAATAACTAGATGTTGCTTACGTACAAGCGTAAAACCCGTCACAGACGTAACTATAATATACCTAGTCTTGCCATAAATACTGAATAAAGAAAAAAAAAATTCTATTGCAAATAACATTTATTACTTTTACAGTGTGTTAGTTTAATACATAAATATAAAACAATTTAAAATATAAAAAGCTTATTCGAAGTGGTCTCCATTGGCTGCCATACAGTCCTTTAAACGTTGAGGCCAGTTATCAATAGAAGCACTCACTCTTTCCATGAAAATTCTTCACTGCCAATCGTACGGATTGTTTTAGGGACTCCAAATTATCATGGCGTTTAGAGCAAGCCATACTCTCTAAAACTGACCATAAATCATAATCCAGCGGATTAAGATCGGGACTAGACGACGGCCAGTCTTCAGCTCTGATGAAGTCCGAAACGTTCGTTTCCAACCAAGACTGCGTAGACCGAGCTTTATGACCCGGCGCCGAGTCTTGCTGGAAGGACCATTCTTGGTTATTGAACATGGTGTTGTTAAGGGGCTTCACTACCTTCTCAAGAATGGTATCTTGATACACTTGTGCCGATGTTTTGATACCTTTTCCACAAAAGTATGGCTCAGTCACTCCTTCATAGCTAATATCCCACCAAACCATCACTGTAGTCGGATAGTGCCCACGTTGCACTCTGTCGACTAATTGGGAAGCTTCCTTAGAACTTTGAGCAGAAATACGGTCATTTTGTTTGTTAAAATGTTTCTCAATTGTACAAATTTTCTCATCCGTAAACTAAATTTTTCTGTGACCTCCCTTTGCGTACGGCTTTAGTAGTTGTTTCGATTTTACCACCCTATTCTTTTTCAAATTATCAGTTAAAAAATGACCAGTACATCTCTTATAGGCTGTAAGTCCTAAGTCATCTTTTAAAATACGCGAAATGGTTCTAGGTGCTATCTTCATCTCCCGAGATAAAATCTTTTGCTTTCGGACAGGATTTCTTCGAATTCTTTCCGTTACTGCTTTGACCACCTTTTTCGTACGAACACTACGTGGACGGCCAGATCTTTTTCTGTCACAAACAGAGGAGGTCTCATTGTACCTATTAATAGCCCAATACACAAACATTTTACTAGTACCAAGCGTATAGAGAGTTTTAAAAATTGCATTTGGCTCCATACCTACTTTGTGTAATGCAATCACAGCGATTCGGTTCTCTTTTTCACCCCACTCCATTTTAATATCGCCAAATATTGTACAATGTATTAGCGCCAAAATGAGAAAACCAATGAACAATCATATAAAAATGACAGATTCCAAATTCAAATGTAATATTTTGTTTATTTTTAATTGTAACAGTATTTATGGCCAGACTAAGTATAGTAAGATAAAATACTGTCTCGTTCTAAATATATGAAACATGGTGAACCTGTATTTTTCTTGTCTCATCATGATACTACTTACTTATAGAGTGAGACAACACGTTATCATTACGATATATTATAGCTGCTTCTGTGACTAGTGTTCTATTTTTTTCATTTGCATATTGCATGTCTTCGCCTTCGCCATAGAAGGTGACCCGAGGTGATAGAGGGTGAAGACCCGATAGTTTTGTATTCAAGTATAAGTCAGCCAGTTTCTCCTAAAAACAACTGAAATTATATCTAAAATATATATTTTCCTACATTTTCCGACAATATTTTTTCTTAATTTCATCGTAATAATAAATATACAATTGAGACGTCTCTTAAGTTGCTGATACGCCTTGACGCAACTTGAGCACTTTCGGCGCAAACAAAATTATTCATGCTATATATAGGTAATTAGCTAACATTAATATTATGTATTCTGGTATTGCTTTAAATATTCCGAATAAATTGGGTTTCATTAATTTTAACATACTTATAAGTCAGGATCTTATAAACTTTTGCTTGCACATATTGATTACAAGTGGTGTATACTTATAATTATAACTTGCAATATGTCGTAGTCTTCTGTAGAGTTTATACATTAGGTGAAAAGCAATTTGTAAACACAAATTTATAAATAACTTAAAAAGGTTTAAATAAAAAATCGTAAATATTGGTCGAAATTATTTAGTTTTTATTACTTCATATCCATTTTTGATATTTCAAAATCGTTAAAAATAAACTCATCTCCATACAAAATGGTCGATTAGCTTTGTATGGAGATATATTTATTCAACTTCAATGCCGATCCATAGTGAAAGTTGACCCATTGAGTACCGAGCGGTTTGATCGAACCATGCGCGTTATGGCAACAGGTATACTACTCTGTGTAAAAAGTATCGGGAATATGTCAATAAAAAGACCCGCGTAAAAGAGGTCGTTCTAATTTTTTTACTGCATGTTGGTAGCACTGTACTGATTTAGCGCGCAAAATTTGAGCGGGATCTGTCATTTAATTTGTTTTAAACTACACTTTTTGTTGGTCATAGTTTTGAGTCCTCGGCGATTTTTACAATGGAAAATATTGTTGAACAAAGAGTGTGCCTTAAATTTTGTGTTTCAAATGATATTTCATGTGGTGAATCACTAAAAATGTTGCGAAATACCTACGGCGAATCGTGTATATCGAAAACAAGGGCTTATGAATGGTATAAGGCTTTTAAAGAAGGCCGAGAAGTAGTAGTAGACTTGCCTCGTTCTGGTAGACCTTCAACCGCTACGACCAGAGAAAACATCGACAGAATCAAGAAGCTAGTGCTCGAAAATCGACGTATGAGTCTGAGAGAGTTGGCTAGTGAGGTGAACATATCTTTTAAGTCCGTCCACAACATTCTCATTGACATTTTAGGCATGAAACGCGTCGCCGCTCGACTAGTTCCAAAAGAGCTCAATTTTGTTCAAAAAGCGCAGCGAAAGCATGTCGCTGAAGACATGGTTTCCCGAGCTTCTACGGATCCGACCTTTATGAAACGTATAATAACTGGCGACGAGACATGGGTTTATGAGTACGACATGCAAACAAGCCAACAGTCTTCAGAATGGCGTCTCGAAAACGAGCCGAAACCCAAAAAACCGCGGCAAAGTCGCTCCAAAATCAAGGTGATGCTGACAGTTTTTTTTGACTACCGTGGTGTGGTTCACTCCGAATTCCTTCCAGAGGGAGAAACAGTGAATAAAGAATATTATTTAGGCGTCATGAAGCGTTTGCGTGAGAGTATCCGCCGAAAACGTCCAGATTTGTGGCAACACAACTCATGGATGCTGCACCATGATAATGCACCATCACACACAGCCATTATAGTGAAAGAGTTTTTAGCGAAAAATTCAACAAAAGTTCTCGACCAAGCACCGTATTCACCTGATATGGCTCCGTCTGACTTTTTTTTATTTCCCAAGTTAAAATTACCACTTCGAGGAAAACGTTTTGAGTCGATAGAAGCCATAAAAGAAAATTCGCTGAATGAGCTAAAGGCCATACCGCAAATAGCCTATGAAAAATGTATGGAAGACTGGGTGAAGCGGTGGAGATGTTGTATTGCAAGCGATGGGGCCTACTTTGAAGGCGATAAAATAAATTTAGATGAATAATTTGTATTTTTTGTTTTATTGACAAATTCCCGATACTTAGTACACAGAATGTATAACGGCGTTTGACTGGTTAATATATTGATAATTAAACACTCCTCCATGTTTTGTCCGTTAGTTATGAGCGATCCTGTCTGCGGGAATACAACGTTTTAACCATAATGCTAATGCTCATAGTTTGTTGTTTTGACCCACAAAATTAATATTTCATCACATTTGATTGTAATAAGTCTCATAACATGCACGTAAAGCAGGCCGAAGGGCTTCATAAACGCCTATTTGTGTAATAACTTTTTTCTAATTTACATACATATCATCTTACCGATGCGTCAAATTCAGGCAAAGGATTTAAATCAAACAATACTTAATGTTCTTTAATTTCAAAGTCAGCTTTTTGAAAAATTAAATACTGTATGTTGATGTCATATATATTATCTGCTTGAAATAGTTTCTATCATTTTTACAGTATTATGCATACATCTGTTATTTAAAATTGATGAATTTTGGCTGTATATCGGTATTTCATTAGCCACATTATGAAACCAACCATTTACATTATCTGGGCGATAAGTTTGCCGCCATTAATATTTTTTTGACATTGATTCGAGTTTTATAAGAACTCTCTTATAGATATCTTATAAGAATGTTTAGTCACTATCACAAATGATTATCGGACACCAGATACAAATTTAAACTTGTACCAGAGAAGTCTAAAGATAGGTACAGATAGCACCAAACTTCTGGTTAGCTCTAAACACAAAACGAGTGGCTTTGCAAAAGCGAATTATGGGTATCGGCGGGGCGACGCGGTGAGGGACGGCCGCCACCGACACTACACTGCTCGCAGCCATGTCCATAGTAGCACACGCGCGTTATTTTGATTACAGATATGCTTATTATTTTGTTGTGAAAAATCTATCTAGTAAATGTTGTTTCGTAACAGCAGTAAGAAAGAGCAAATAAGCAACCATTTTAATAATAGCGGTAATATATTCATAATATGAAATTTATACCGAACTCTATTTTTGTTGAAATTCTATTGACACGGATTTTTATACCAAGTGTTTTAATATATAAGATCACTTACACCTTTTTAAGTTCTGTACTTACTCAAAAGGTGTTAACGGGGCGCTAATACATGCTGTCTGTCCGTCAGTCCGTATTCGACTCGCGCTTGGCTGTATGATTAAATTTGAAATGTGATTTTTTAATAAGTATACACTTTCTGTTTATCTGTCCCCCTGCGTGAAACCACCCGAAACAACTTCAGAGCTAACTAGACGTTTGGTGAGAACCTTAACCGTCTAAAAGAGTTTTATTACTTAAATGTATTTCTTAATGGCTTTAAAGTAATTCCTGCTTTATATTTTTTTATTTGCAATTTCAAATGTGATGGAATAAGATTATGTGTAACACGGGCGGTGTAGGTATTGCAAAGGAGAGGCTATATAGAATTTGGGTCTGAAAAGAGACAGCTTTAATGACAATGTAGGTACATACTATTAAAAACCCAATGCTACGTCTTTAACACATTGACATAATTAGCATAATTATTAAAACGCAAATGTTGTTCCATTACTTTATATAAGTAGACTATTAAAATTTTTGTTTTAGGTATCGCAGCGAGACATAAGTTGCACGAGTGAGTAATATTAACATAGCTTGTCGCGTGTGTCTCGTGCCATCTTTCACTCGCCGCATCCATTACCTTTGACATCCGCTGTAATTACAAATTTCTCGCTGCGAGTATTGTAATTTGCTTTCTAAGATTTATTTAAGAAAATAATATAATTATTTTACGATATTAAATACACGTGTAAACAAATTCTAGTTATACGTCACTATTATATTATTTCAGTAGGTTAGGATTCATTAAACATGTTTACATCCAAATCTACTGCAATAGATACCTACATATATTTTATTACAATTTAAATGGTTTCATAATGTTAATGGAACTTTTATATTTCTCAAATAATGTAATAGGGTTATAATTTTAAGGCATATTAAAATTAACATTCTTTGGGATTACCTATTTGTGTACATCAATGCCATTGTTAGTTCGTTTCCTTTGGAATGACCATTGCGATCTATTTGTAATATCAGGTTCTTTCAATGTTCTTATTTTGAGCCACTGATTACTACAGTATTACTACTATACGGTACTAGCGCCGTCATTGAAATATAGTTCGTGAACGACGAGAAAGATTTTGATCTTGAGAAGACAGTACATATTTATTATTGTTACGTTGATCACATGAGACCAGTGTCGGAAACACGCCAGTGATGTATAAACTAACATATAATAAATAAATATAACTGCTTATATAGGAGCTATCTTTTTTGGTTTCAATGGCGGCGCTAGTGTTGCGATTCTGCTTCTTTAATACCGATATTGTAAAGTAAGTGGCCTTTCCCGCGGCAAATGCAAATGATCTGAAGCTTATTGTCGGCTTTGCACTACGAGCGGGAATTTACGGGTCTTTGAAAAGCCCGTAGCGTACGTGTTTGGCAATAAAATTTATTAAGAAAATGCAATATTTTTTTCGGAGGTACCCGTACTTCACAAAATTTGAAATATCCTATTTATATCTTCACGCAAAGTCCCTTGCGGCGTAGGCAGAGGTAACATTTTTACTATTAAAATATTGCTCGTGTAAAATCGACTACACTCGACACTTATGAGTTCAAAATATATATAACATGATACAATGGCACAAGACGCGATTGTATGCAGAAACTATGAATACTTGAATGTAGGAAGGGCCGCATTATGACGCCACTAGCCTAAAAGCGGTGCCCAATTAAAAAAAAAAGCATCACAAGCAAAATGTATGTGGATCATGCCAGTCCAATGAAGCGATAATTGCCAACATAGGATAAGTTTTTAAAATAATTATCTATCTTATAATTCATTTCCTTACATAGTTTGAATATAGGAAGTATCGCTCGCGCGTTGCCACACTGCTAACACAGCAGCTCATTTGAACTTACTGATAACCTCACTCCATCGCAAGGACTCAACAACTCTCCAGGCAGTTGTTTTTTACTGTTGTTTTCTATGAGGCAGAGGGGCTTCACCAATCGGGCTGTTTTTATGTGCCCAAACATTCTTATATATTATTCCACAAACGCGTTTACTAATACACTTTTACCATAGGGAAAGGTAAATTATATTTCGTAGAGTGTGTATATACTAAATATTTATTAACATAAAGCATTCATTCATTCATTCATGCTTTATATGACAGTAATACCAATTTCGTTGGCGCTGTTTCATAGGCTACTGGCGTTATTGCTATGTCTTGTAGCTAATAAAATTTCTAAATTTATATATATACACAGCGTTGCCAACGAAAGATTGTGATTCTGACAGGTAGTGATCGAACGGACGACATAACTTTAAGGTGGCGTTGAATTAAGATTAAAAAAATAAATATTTGTTTGCCATACTAACGGATAATTCTCTTAAATCTTTAAAAATATATCATTATGTCAACTTAAAACAAATGTTATATCTTTGCGCTAAATTTAATGTCAAATAAATAAGAAAACGATATTTTTTTAAACCATACTACGCTGTTACAAGGATAGATCAACTGTTTATTTTTGTAGTGATGTGCCAAAAATAACAGGTAAAAGTTGCCTTACGAAATAAGAATCCAGACAAACAGTAGGTAAAGAAACTTAGATTTATTTTGTTATTACTTATAAGTTTTTATTAGGTCAGTTAAAAAGTAAACAATAGTGTTAATTATTTCACATCACTAGTCATGACCAACTGACAGACTTCACAATTGCATTCTTTCGTTGACCGCACTGTAATATATAGTTCGTACATACAATATTTTTTAGAACTAGCAGTGAAATTGGATCTAATATAGAAACAAAACAGACATTTTTATTGTTTTGTACCTTCTGCATTGAACCCAAAAAACTATAGAACGTTTTAGCTTTTATCTTGAAATATTTATTTTCTACAAAAAAAAAAAAACAAGTTCAACGCGGGCAGGGCCGCGGGCAGCAGCTAATATAATAATTAAAGCAACTGGGGATGTACACACAGCGATAGCGTAAGCTATACAGTTCCGTTCGAATGTAATCTTTGCTGCGATAACGTAGGGTTGCTGCTATGGCAGTCTAGCTCGATCTCTTTAGCCGTCCGTAGCATCACTTTACAGAACACCGCGGGCAAATAACAATTCTAGAGGCTTGGTGTTCCTGTTATGTAGTATGTTTGTTTACCAAGAAGCTAGCGAGAAGTTATTGTACTCATTAAGTTACAATCGTTCGGGCTACGATATACCGTAATATTGTATCATAATCAATTCGTTTTATGATGTATAGTTAATAAATAATAATTTCCATTACTTGATTTTCAAAAAGGCGCTCTGGAATTTTGAGACCATATTTTCAATCATACTTTCAAAAATAATTTCCGAACAAATTATGGTCTATTTCATATGAACATGTTTACATACATGAAAACTCGCTGATGTACCTACATGTTATAACATAAATCAACGTGTTTTCATATATAAAAAATAAAGTGTAACATTATACCCGTAGAATTTACATTATTTAGAGCATGCTCAGTACGATAGTCTTTTTTAATACTCTATTTTAGAAATGATTACATTTCTCCACTTTATATATAAGTAAATAATTACATACGCGTTATATGATTAAACAATATTATTATAATTACTGTTATATGGTAGGTACGTAATCTGTTTGCACGTGCGCTTTGTGCCCTTTCTAAGTATAATTTTACGGATATTTATTATCAATTAAAGGGACATTGGCGAATGTTACCGCAATAGAATTTTTGTGGCATCTGTTGTATACATGTTACAAAAATAGCATTCAACGACACCGCATAATTACGACGACCGTTGCGTTTTATTCTGGGTGCATTGGAGTCTTATTAGGCCCCAGTATAAATCGCTTTGCATTTTCACTATCCGTTTCACTGATTTAAGAACTAATGAATTGTCATGACAATGCATAGTCAAACGTGTTTTCTTTTACATGATGAATATAGGAACCCTACAAGTTTATGTACGGGGAAAAGTATTTTTATGAACTCAGTTTTCATTTTCAGTTTGGTTTTTAGAGATTGCAATCGGGTTTGACCAGGGCTTTGGGATGACCACACTATTGCTGAGATTTTGACTTGCAACTGGATATGCCTGTACTGTCTTTGCATTCTCTGGTACAAGTTGAACCAGACTGACTGATATATTAATGCACAGCCCAAACATAAGGGAATCCGTTAAAAAAGGTTTTGAAAAAGTGTATGTCCAATCTTTTCTCGGTATAACGTCTTGGTCTGTGACTACTTTTCTAACGATAACTCAATTAAGACAGTCGAACTATGCTACTAATCATTGGTATTGACGCTACTAGCATTGATAACTTTAATGTTGTGTAATGGTAGTGTTGTGTTGATAGTGGGTAGGTAATTTAAAATCTGATACTCGTACTATTGGCGTGCCCAAAAGTATCCTCTACCTACATGGATAAAGTATTTAGAATTGTTTAAAAAGTTATGAACTTGTGAGCCGTCAAAATACTACAAGGTGGAGATAGGTAGGCTATTAGTACTACTTAGAAAATGTAGTTAGGTGGGCCATTAGATCCAGCAATCCTCTACTACATTGATACATAAAGCATTTTTTTTTAAATGTGCGTATTTAGAAAAACATGTGTCAGTCCTAATCCAAATGTAAATCACCACTCACGTGATTAAGATACCCAAAATTGTCTTAATGCTACTTACAAAATCTATTTATTTTATATTTAATATAAACGTGACTTTGGGCACAAATAATTAGATTAAATATTGACAAAAATAAAAATACATCTACCATTATACTAATATTAAGGGGAAATATTCTAACTTGTGGATAATTTGTCAGTAAAACGATGTATTTTTCGTCTGTTATTTAGTATTTCAAATGTTTCAGAGCGACAGTTATAGGTGGAATTGTTGCTTTAGAAATGTTTATATAACGTTCAATTTTTATCTTTGTTCCTAAAGTACATATTGACGATTTTCGACAGTGACGCTTTTTTTGAATGAAAAAGGTAGCTGTTCTCATTCGAGATTGTCAGACAATGATAAGAATTGACTATTCTCTATTGACGTAACGTTAAATTATTAGGTAGGTAGTAGCTACACGTTTTTCCTTGTAACGATATATGGCCAATATAGTAGAGTTAGTTAACTAAATGCAACCTTCTGAATATAGGCTTGTGCCGAAACATTTCTTTTATAGGGTTCTCTTTACCTTTCGTTATCCTGAGAATAATCACCACCCAGTATTAAAGTTACAAGCGCAATACTTGAGATAGTTATAACATGTTCACTTACCAATCGTAACCTTACTGATGGAGTGTAATTTGATTTAAATAATTTTGTCAATTTTAGTCCATTGTTAATTGTGCAAAATTACTGCTTCACCCCTGTCCATTTTTCGTCATCGATACCAATAATTGATAACAACACAACGACAAACTGGATAATAGCAATTTAAATTAGTGTATTCAATTATTAATAATTTAGCCATTTAAAGATAAGCTTTATTATGTTAATAATCTGTGCCCAAAAAGTATTCACTACCTACATGAAAAAGTAGGTACTTGAAATTCTTTAAAAAGTTATGAACTTGTAAATCGTCAAAATACGAAGATAGGCGGGTATTAGAAATACTTAGAAAGTGAAGTTATGTAGAGCCTGAGAGACACCAATTAATACACCAAAGCATAAGCAAAGCAAAGCTGCATTATTACACGAAGATATTTCTTTTTTTTTGTATGTCAAATGTGCATGTTTAAAAAAAGACCGCGTCAGTCCTAATCCAAATGCCCCTCACGTGATTAAACAAACCTTTACAAAATTGTCTTAAAATTACTTACAAAATATTAATATATATCAAAATCATGTTTATATTTTATACAAAATAAACATTTATTTTATATAAAATATAAAGATGATTTTAGTAACAAATATGTTTAAATAACACGCTACATGAACATTAATGTAAAGATCTACAAATGTTAAAGAATCGAGCGAAGTGTGTAAAGACCGAGACATGTTGCGCTTGGTTCTCTCTGCCTATCCTGCAAGGGACTCGGGGTGAAGATGTATGTATGTATATATAAATTTTACGCACACAAGAAAAGTTGTAACAAAGATTTAAGTTCCTTGCATCTATATATTTTCAAAGGGAATGTATAAAAAGATTTTCACTTATTCATTGACTTGGTAGCTGTGCCAGAGAGTGAGCTTACTCATTCCACTGCAGGAATAAGGGTCTCCCTTCAACCGAAGGCGTTTAGAGCATACTCCACCACGCTGCTCAAATGCGGATTGGCAGAGGCCAGTGTTTTCAAGCCGCCCGAGGGCCACTGGCAGTATGTAAGTCTAATTACGCAAAATTCTCCATCGCTGTATTTTTTTTTAAACGTATCATTTTGTATCTGATACGTAACGTAAACAATGCTGTTTAATGCTGGGTTGTAATAAGCTTGAAAACTATGTCCTCAAATTTATTGGATAAAACTCAATAAATGCTACACTAAGGTGCCCGACAAGGTTTGAAACAAAAAGTGGTTAAAAACGACTTTTCCATTTTGGTAAATATTTGCATAACTATGTACGGGCAGGTCTGAGTTAGAAAACAAGGGATTCTCACATTTTAAAATCTCAACGACATTGTGATTTTCCCTGCCACATATGTGATATTGATTTTATATAATTTATCTATAGGTTTTTTATTTCAACATTTCGTGGAGTTAAGACTTGAAATTTTGGGAGCATTCTGTTTCAATATGTAAAGTTATTAACTAGCTATTATCATGTATTATAATTATTTTAGTTACGATTTTATTACCATGTATTTTAGTTATAAGTTGAATAAAAAAATAAACGAAATATTATGAAATTTATTCTGTTTTAATATTTTATTCCATCATGACAGCACCCGGAGAAAGTAAAAAGGCAAATTCATAGGATTAGAATTTTTATTTAATATTTAAACAACAAAAATGCCGATGTTCTTATTGCTGCGACTATGGATACATACGTATCATCTGGTTCCTGGGTCCATAATTTGTAACAAATTCACTTAAAAGTAAATTAAAATATTCATTGAATCAACAATTTATATTCAAATAAGCAAAGCATAAGGGTAATATGATTTACAACAAATATATGTTCGGTTTAAGAAAGATTCGTACCATCTATGATCAAATTTGTGTTAGTACAGTGCGAAGCAAATAAGAGAACGTCATTTTGTTCGTATTTCGTACTTTCTACCGAAAATCTGAGCCTATTTTGTCCTGGCTCGCCTTTGTACTGATAATTGCATTGGACACAAAAATACGAATATCAAAACTTGGTCAACTATTTGGTATTATTATTATTATTAACTGTTTTAATAAGAAAAAATAACAAATAATAATATAATAAACAAATGTTCTAGTTTCTGCCGGAATCATATTCTGTTTAGTACGAAACTGTCTCAGACCGAACAAACTAAATAATATTGACAAATATAAAAATAGGACTTTTTACATTAAGAGGAAATATTCTAACTTGTGAACAAAAATAAACGAGAATAATTTGTCAGAAAATCGAAATAGTTTTCATCTGTTATTATATTATACATTACAAATATTAGAGAGTAACAGTTTTAGACGAAATTGCTACTTTCGCGATCTCTATGATGATAGGGTTAATTTTTACTTTTGTTCACAAAGTAAGTATTGACGTTCTTCGACAGTGACGCTATTTTTAGCGAAGAAGGTAGCTGTTCTCATTCGAGGTTGTCAGACAAAGTTAAGAAAAGACTATTCCATTTAGACGTAGCGTAAAGTTATTAGGTAGTGTAAGTACCTACACGATACGAAATATATCAAGCATAGTTGTTAATATAACTTTAATAACGTATTACTAAACATTTTATGCCAATATTTTGTACATTATATTAAAATGGAGATTTAATCTACATTCTACTCGCACGACTAGACATCAAAAATTTTACGACAATCAAATTGATTGATTTTCTTAAAAATCGTGTTGCAAAAATATCGAACCTTACAGTAGATTTATAAGTATTAAAATAATTTATTTCAAAACTACATATACATATGAAGGAATGTCGTTACTTCACAATATATAAAACTCCTATTAATATAAATACAATAAATCATGAGCCCGTTAACTGGTACCATTAGAGATCGAATATATTTGGTTGCATATTTACCTAATTCAGTGAGGTTCACATTGCTTAGAAACGCTATGTTCGAATCGGAATCGAAAAATTATCTTTGAAAATGTATGGAATCTGAGTGAAAACTTTAAGAATCCATTTCGAATATGGCTTTCCGAAGCAATGGGACTACCCCCACAGGTGTTAATTAATACGGAAATATTTGTATCGAAAATTCCCACCCACCACTCTATCTGACTTATAGATATATAAACTCCTGTGATAGTTATAAACTATATATATATATATAAAATGCATCCGATTACTTAACGCAAACGAGATTCCGTAACTTTCATTATTAAATGTGTCATAAATGCCGCTATTATTTTTAGAGTTCTATGGAGTATAATGAAGTTAAGGTACGTATGCATTCAATTATCAGATCACTGCATCTATATACTTAGGGATGCGACAATTTCTATGAACATTTAGCTGCGTATATCACAAAGTCCATGAGCGATTCGGAGTAAAAAATTATCGTGCTAACTAAACGGTTTAATTCAATTCAATTCTCCTTTATGACGATCCTGATGTTGTTCACGCCAATGACAGTGCATCTCCCGTTTATCCTTAGGCCAATCGACATTAAGATATCAGACTGACAGGTAAGCCGCGTCGCTACAATTTTCGTACAAATTGCTCTACGGAGCCGAGCACTCTGGCCGCTTCGTTTATTCATTTCACTCCTTGGTGTGGTCGGTTGTATCATTTACGATGTCGTCGGGTAGCAGCGAGGCGATTGTGGCGAACGGTACACCTGTACGGTGCGGCAAAGGCGCGCGTGCGTCGCTTCATGAAAGGTTCAATATAAACGTAGATACATATTTGACTGACCCGCCACCTCCGTCGCCCTGCCTGCCCGCTGACATTGTAAAAGAGGCTTAAGACCAAACATCACAGCTAGTGCCACCAGTGGAAAAAGAAAATTCCTGAACGATATGAAGGATTGCAATGAGCATGTTCTCATTAGATTATACAATGAATAATTTTTACATCACAATATTAAAATAAAGTGACAAAACACATGACCTCAAAGTGCTAAAAGCGTTGTGAAGAGTAAAAATATTTTACAGTATTTTTGAAAACGTAAGCATTAGGTGCATTCTTGTCTCATTGTAGAATTCGTTCAGGAATTATGGTGTTCCATGTTGACGCTAGTGAAATGATACAATCGTCTTCCCTTACCTGTTCATGTACCCGCAGCTGAGGTATTAAACAAAAACCGATATTCCACAGATTATAAATCGAATGCTGTCTCAGTGTTACGGTGGCGCCATTTACGGTGGTGGTATTTACGTGGTTGGTGGTACACCAATTGACAAGTAATGGCGAAGACCGTAAAATCATAATCAAGAGAAGTGTTGCTGAGAGTTATGAGTATGAGTGATATTTTGTAGAAAAAAATACATTACTCTATATTGGTACAGGCCAGTTAGATACCAAAATGTGCTTTGTATTGATATGTAACGGGCGCCTCCTGTGGAACGTATCAAAATTAGTTTTCCGTTATATTATTAAAAAACCCAACAGTAGAAATGTACAATCAAGTGATTTATGCACTTGATTGCACATTTGTAGCTTTCATAGCTACGTTATCTTTAACTACAAAACTCGTGTTTGTTTGTTGAATATTTTCTTTGCCTTTGCGCATATTGCACATTCAAGATAGCACTTCTTTCTGAAATTACTTTTATAAAAAACATATTACTTTAAGAAAAAATATGTATGTTAAAAAATGCTTATTTTTTTCAACATTAAAGATAAGGTACATTTGATTGTTGGTAGGAATGTTGATTTTCATAAAAAACTTGATCGCGAAGCTATGGATATACAAAGAAAATTTTTTATGTACTTACACTAATACTATCATGGAAATTTTATCATTGCATTTAGAAGGTTTCGGATATTCAGGTTCCATACAAAATATCGCGAGGAACTAGCAATGTTTAACTTTGTACACACTAGGGGATGTCCTCAACCCAGCGTATCTATCCATTTCATATCCCTGTTGTGCAATTCGATACCATTAATAAAATTCACATGTAATATACAACTTAAAGGGTAAATGGTATATAACCGATATTATCTGTGCCACCAAGGTATGGCTAATGAGATTTATCATAGGTATCCTTGTGTTGGTACCCGCTGACATAGCCCGAGCCGTCGACGAGGTCCTTCCTGCCGGCCATGCCCTTGCCTTTGCCGGAATCATCGAAACGCTGCTTGTGGGAGCCGGTATACTTGCTGGTGTCGGTCAGCCGATCTACCGCTGCCGCAGCTGCAGGGGATTTAGTGCCTGGCACCTGTGATACATTTTATTTGTTAAAATATGTGTAAAGGTCAATATTTTAGTGCGAACCAAGTTGGACAAAATCTGCACTTCAGCGCGCACTGTCTTAATAATTTATAACATTTTAATCAACTGCCAACTTTTTACTTTGGTATTAGATATTAAATTTCTTTCTTTGGTTCTTTTTATCCCCGAGGGGAAAGGCAAAGGGATCTAGCCCATACAGCCAAGTCATCAGTTTAGAACCATTTGAAAATCTTAATTCTATGTTCCAGCTTCAGGAACTGTGCTGAAAAAATACTTGGGGTAGGGTACCCAGACCCAATCAACCCAATTTCAATACCACCCGTAAAACGATAGGCTATATTAAATTTCTCATGGTCAGGGTTGCCAGGTCTTTTTCGAATAAATACCGAACAGTGAGCAAAAAAAAACATGTTTTAATCATTTATTTATATTAATGACTTAAAATACAAAGTACCATTATTAGCTAACCTAAGTTATAAAAATTATATTTTTTCTCACTAATGCACGCTTCCAGCAATGTCTGATTTGCTTTCACTGCCCCATGCATTTCGCGACATGTCAGACTGAAATTACATCGTATACATAATTCAGCCTTCACCATGTCCAGTTGAAAAAAAAAATACCGAACCGCCCATACTTCGGTATTTTTGTTATACCGAACACCGAACACAGTGCTAAAATACCGAACGGTTTGGTAGAATACCGAACACCTGGCAACCCTGCTCATGGTATTGCCAAAATAAAGTGTACATACTATAAGTAAGTGGGACTTCTTCCCGCGCTTTTGACGAGTGACATTGTTCTTATACTTGAAATTTTTACAATTCAGTGTAAATTAGTTTTATGTGACAATTTCGATAGTGTTTTGTAACATAAGTGCTAGTGCAATTATATAATAATGAAAAAACTCAAATAGTGTTATATTTTTAGTTTATGCACTTTTTGGAAGACGTGAATAAGTTAATCAAGAAAACCTTGTAAAACTCCTATCGTTTTACGGGTGGTATTTAAACTGGGTTGATTGGGTCGAAGTACCCTTCCAAGTTTTTTTTGAGCACAGTTCCTGAAGCTGGAACATAGAATTAAGATTTTCAAATGGTTCTAAACTGATGACGTGGCTGTATGGGCTAGATCCCTTTGCCTTTCCCCTCGGGGATAAAAAGAACCAAAAAGAGGACTTCTTCCCGCGCTTTTGACGAGTGACATTGTTGTTGTACTTGAAATGACCGCTTCCCGCGCTTTTGACGAGTGACATTGTAGTTATACTTGAATACTTTACAATTCAGTATAAAAGTAGTTTTATTTGACAATTATGATAGTATTTTGTAACATAAGTGTTAGTGAAATTATACAGTATTGAAAAACCTCAAATATAACACGTTTATGCACTATTTGGAACCCGTGAATAAATTCATCAAGAAAACCTTGTAAAAATCACTATCGTTTTCCGGGTGGTATTTAAACTGGGTTGATTGGGTCTAGGTACCCTTCCCAAGTATTTTTTCAGCACAGTTCCTGAAGCTGGAACATATACTTAATATTTTCACATGGTTCTAAACTGAAGACTTGGCTGTATGGGCTAGATCCCTTTGCCTTTCCCCTCGGGGATAAAAAGAACCACAAAAAAGAAACTTGAAATTTTTACAATTCTGAATAAAATTATTGCTTTGAGTTTTTTAATAGGTACAATATGCTTAAAGTTGGAATTAGCATCGGCAGCTATATTACACCTAATCATCAATCATTGCCAGAAAGGCTCTAAACAGTTCGTGGAAATGCTTATTAAATTAACAGTAAACCACTTTATGCTTATAGTATTAAAAACGCAATTTAAGCAAAAATATCAGGAGATATTGACACTTCATCGTTGTATTAAGATTTAAAGACTAGTATTGTTTTTATGCCACATATACATATATCTTGGAAAGTAAGATAAACAGAAAACACGAATGGTCATAAAATTTTATTACATTTTTGAACAGGGAAGGCATACACCCTATGCCTTCCCTGTTCAAAAATGTAATAAAATGTAATTTTGTACAAACTACTATTAAACTTTCCTTATTAGTACGATTTTTTTTTACTTTCCCTATTAATATAAAGTAAGATAAATAAAGTTCCCCGGTTACATAAGCTTGATGGATCAAATTTTTGATTAAGCTTAACCTTTCACATTTGTAAGTCGGACGACAATGTAAAACTTAATATTATATCTGCGTCCATGCGTTGACGGTTATTATGCGTCGCAATACGAAACAAATTAGCCGCTGAACTTTAACTTCGACTACACTTTAACTGCGCTCCGACTTCTACGTACCTATTTGGCGCAATAGACCCGCTGAATTGATTTACTTTACCTACCTCGGAAAACTATATTCAAAATGGATTTGAAACTTTTTCACACATATTTCATACATTTTGAGTGAATACTTTTCGATTCGGGTTCGAATATGTGTTCCGAGCCAGGTAATTCGAATATTATGCAGCGAGGCTTCTCTCTAATATATTAAAAAGAGTAATCCTCAAAGTTACATAGTAGCGACATGAAGTCTTTTGATGCCCTTCGCAGTAGTATATATATATATATATAGTAGGTACTCACACTTTCTAAAAATTATTTGAACAGACGTTGCTTACTTACGTTGGTCTGAAGATCTTTTCGTATCTTTGACGTGCTATTATTACAGAAATTCATTTTGCACACCTTACAGGTTCTCGAGAAAAACTGAGCATCAGTATAATTTCTTACATTATTGTATGTATATAGAGATAACCGATCGCAGTAAGCCCTCCTTACACATTCCACTCGCTTCTTTAACATTCATTCTTTCGTTATTGTAATACTGAATAAACATGTTTATAAATATAGGAACGTAGGTATAATATAAACGACATTAAAAATAAAAATAAAATATAACATAGAAATACTAACAATAGCAACTCCTATCTAACATGCAATTTAATCTAACCTGCTTTGTGTGCAGGTTAGATCAAATTGCATGTAAATTTGACTTTCGCAAATTTACGCCTGAATCTATTAGCTATCCTATCTAACAATTAGGACAGGCATTGTGTAAACCGACCAAATCAGTTACGAATGCGGTCATTAAGCGTCCTTTCAGTTGTATCGTGTTAATTTTATCAATGTAAACAGCTATTTAAACTAAACTTATGCCCAAATAATCGGTATTATATTAAACTGGTATTAATTACTTACTTACTGAAAATATGAAACGATTTTTTAACTTTCTAGGATTTAGGTGGATTTCGGCAGTTTTTAAGGGAACGCCGTGGCATGTTTAGATACTGTTTGAGCGACCAAATGCTACTAATTTCAAAAGAGAACCCAATTCTGGGTCTTCTTTTAATAAGGACGTATGTTGGGCGTTGATTGTGTATCTAGTTTTATATTAGTGATCGATGAATTCAATTAATTTCCTTTAAACATCATGGCTTCTACGACTTGAACGACGCATACATTTTAATCCAACAAAACTTCATACATCTCTCCGAGCAATACAATCATGTCTTTATATACTCGTACCTACAAGTAATATAAGTAAATATCTCTTTGTTACAATCTTGCAATGTTGTAAACAAATAGGGCTGACTGGCATTACCACCGGATTGTCTCTGTAATTTTTCTCCAGAAACTGGTGTACGGGCTGCCTCATTGTAAGCAGCTACCGTAGCCTGTGGACATTTGTTATGCATACAACATTATCTAATCGCGTTAATAAGAAAATCCTACGCGTTGTCATGGTAGCACAACACCCTTTTTATGCAACTTCACGAAGTAAACGAGCTACGTGCTTTCTGCGTATGCTGATGTGATACAGTCACCACAGCCTATGAACACCTGCCATATAAGGAATATCGTTCCCGTATTGCTCTCCCCACTAAGCTAACGTAGCAACTGATGCTTACTTATATGGGTGCTCACTCACAGGAACACAACAACTGTCTATTGAATCGTTATTTGGCTGCGGTTTTCTGTAAGGTGGAGTCAATTTCGTAATTCTTGTAGTAGAGTTGAGAGCGGATTCTGCATACTCAAAGTGCGTTTGTAACTCTTATTCCATGCTACATAAAAACAGTGTAAGGGTCAAAATGTTACATACGCTTGACGTGCAGTTTGCTGTGCTATATTATTACCATTATAGTACTGTACGTGAATATTTTATATAGTTCTAATGTGTTATTATAATTTACCAGACATCGCCAGCGCCACCTGATCTGTGGCCGCTTACCTCTTTTTAGTCAGCACCGTGCCGTTGAAATTGGTTTAAACTTTAATGATGGTTGTGAGTAGTGTACACTTCTTACCCGACTTAGTAAAAGCATTTTAATTTCGGTACATATATTTTCCAAATAACAACTTACGTTTGATGATACTCCAGGCTGTCCACATGTAGTCAACTTCTTCTTTATCTCTTCCAGCTCCACTTTCTTGCTCTTCGCGAGATCGTCGAGGAACTTTTGGTAATCTTCTATGCCTACTTTCAATGACTTGAGCTTCTTGAAGTGTATAGCTGTGTCGGTGGTGGTAATCTTTTTACCATCTATGACCTTTGCCTGTTTCATCCACTTATCGCTTTGGGATAGTGTGATTTGTTTGCCATCAGATTTCGGATCACCGAATTTTGAAAACGCCTTGAAAGCATCCTGAAAAAAAATGAAAGGGTACCCACATGAGCTTAAGCGTTTAAGTAAGTTTAAGCGTAATCCAGAACAAATATCTACCTATTTACTTTATACAGCTAGACATTCTAAAGTGGTTGACGTTACGACAGTATGATCTCGTGTAGGTACTTTAACACCAAGGGTGGATTCGATTCCGCGACAAAAAAAATTCCCAAAAATTTGTGTGCATGTACAGCTAAGTGCAGCTCAAGCTTTACACTTTGGCCTTTGTACCGTTCTTATGACGTTCGTGATAAGAGTTATAATCCCACTTCGAGTGTTAAGCGTGATCTAGCTCTTAGCTGTACATGTCTGTTTCTCTTGGTCCTAATATCCTCACTGTTACTTTATGTTTATTTATTAAATTCGCTGTACTCGTAGAATGTATATGATTTTTTAAATTTAGCGATTGTGCAACGGTAATTTGTGATGCATAGTTGCATATGACGATGCATCGACTTACTTAGACTGAGAAATCTTTAGTCGAAAACTAAAAGAGTTTGTATTAGATCCTATAATAAATTGCCTGAAGTCGGTCATCATCCAAAACCATATTAAAATTTATCTTGTTCATGGCTTAAAGAATCTATGAATATCTAAATGAAAAAGATGTCGAAAATGATTCAGCGCTGGTACATATCCAAACTACTTGGTATGATAAATTATCGAATCGACATAATATCAATTGTATTATGTAATTGACAGTTTGAAAAAAAACCAAGTGAAGATTGATTGGCAAGTTTCATTCGGCATTTGTTTTTCGCCAGTGGTCAATGCGGAAATCCTGCGGTTGACTAAAGTAAAAGGATATATAAAGATAAGAAAATAATTATAATATAACTATTGTAAAACTTGTCTAAGTCTAAATAAGGCCTAATGACAAAACAAAGAACTATAATTTCACATTTGAGTAGTGTCTTATTCCCTAGTCCATATGATTATTAATTATAGCTGTGCCGCTCTTACATGATATAAGTATATGTGGTACAAACTATACATATATATTCGGACGATCTCGGTGGCTCAGTCGTGAATGACGCGACTTTGACACCAACGCTTCGATTCCCACACAAGGCAAACAATTGTGTGCATGAACATGTCTGTTTGTCTTGGTCTGGATGTTTTAAGAGAGGTAGGGCGCATCAAAGCAGCCCGTCTGGGGAAGTACCTCCACCTCACAGAAAATCGCAGCCAAATAACAACTCCCTAGAGGGTTGTTGTGTTCCTGCGTGTGAGTGAGGTCACCAGTAAGCTCCCAAGGAGTTGCTGTGTAAGCAGCACCAAGTGCACCAAGATCTATCTTCACAGGTATACTAAATATTAAGAATTAACAAATTATTAACATACATGCATTACTTTAGTACATTTATATTTATTAATTATTTATTTATTAATTAATGTACAGCATTTATATTATAATTAAACCATTATTATACATTTAAGATTAACCATCGAAATATTTTTTACAGTAAAAATATGGATAGGTACATTTTACAATTAATCATCCATTCGAAAAAAACTCTAACTCTATTTACTTTATGATAGATGTTGAAGAGTTACTACTCCAACTCCACGATACCATATTATTGTACCGTCATTAGAACTAGGTACGGTTTAGTTCCATGGCCTAACTAAACTAACGGAAATGGCCCATAATACGTTGCTCTGTACGTGTGTGTGATTACACTTTAACTGTCTATCTATCTATATATTTACTCCAGGTCCCTTGCGGTTAGACAGAGAGAACCGAGCGCCATAACATGCTGTTCTCACACACCTCGCTCGGTTTTTAACATTCACTGATCCTTTCATGCTCGCTCGCCTGTTCCCAGGATTTCTGACATCTTGTGATAAAACACTCTAACGGACGCTATTTAATCATTATTTCTTTTATTTGACTAGAAATTTAAGGCAATGTAAATAGGTCAAAAAAATATGGCTAGGGTTAGCCTAAACATATTGTTTTTCAGAATGATTTACCGCCTATTTAATTGTTATTAACAATAATTTTTTTTTTTAAATGATAAATTCATAAGTAGGTATAACATGTATGTCTGATAAATGATTTTTAACCAAAGAAAATATGTTGGCTATATAATAAATAAATAAATATAATAAATATTGTCGGACAAATAACACAGCGCCATCTAGCCCCAAAATAAGCGAAGCTTGTGTTATGGGTACTAGACAACTGATAAACATACGTAAATACATTTTTTTTTGTAAATTCATACTTATTATACATAGAAAGACCAGACCAAGACAAACAGACATGTTCATGCACACAAATGTTTGTATTGTGTGGGAATCGAACCCACGAGCGTTGGTGTCAAAGTAACGTAATAGCGTGTTCCACCACTGCGCCACCGAGCTCGTCAAATATCGTATATGTTTTAAGTGTAGCCAAGATATTCAACAACGATTGTATTACTATTATACTTATTGACTTTATTTATTGAATGTACTATTGTAATTTTTAATTGAAACTTAGTAAGAATATAGGCACTAAATTTCTTAATCTGGGAGAAACTATACCTTAAAATGTCACCCACAAATAATATTGTTGGTAAGTAAGTACCTTGAATGAGACGGGGCCGTCGTCGCTCTTGCCTGCCGTTCCGTTGGCTGCCCCCGGCGCGCTCCCATTTTCCAGCTTGACGTCCTTTATCTCCTGCGTCACTTGCTCCACGCCTGACATCTTCACTTTTTAATTCTGAAACAAATCATTATTTTTGCTGAAATCAACTGATACTCTGAACTCTCTCACTTGTGTAGTGTTAGTCCAATGGACAAATGATCAGCTTATTAACCGAATGATCAGCGGTTCTAATCCTGGTGTGGATTATACAAGAATTTAGTGATACGTCATATATATCATCATAGAGAGGAAATTCGCACATTCTACAAATCAAGTTTGGAAACAAATGCGTGATCTAACCTATAAAAGGCATAGTTTTCCCTCTGGGTTGTGAAGATCAGATGGCAGTCGCTCCATGTAAAAATCAGTATCTTCGCCAAATCCTTAGGCTTAGGTAGCGGGCTCCGCCTTTCCTGGTGGATTAGGAAAATTGAATAATGCGAGGAAGAAGAAGGAATCTAATATGATTAAAATTACTTGTAATGAATGTGTATAATACGTCTCAAACTTTTTATCTACTTATACACTATTATCAGTCTTAATATTTAGTTATTATAAAAAAGACTTGTGGTATCCACATGCCAAAATCTAACTATTGGCACATGCTATACAAAGCATTTTAATCTTATTTTTTGTCTATAAATGTAAGGATGCCAAAAATTGGGTGGGTGCCAACGATAGGACAGATTAGGCGCTTTGCAAACGGAGGGGCGGGCCGGGCCGGTCAAATTCCCCGTGAACGATAGAGCAAAGGGACTCCTATTTACTATCAAAACACACAGAATGCAAAAAGACCACGCCACCGCCGCCGGTGCCCGGCGGTTTATTGCTTCGCGGTCAAAAAGACTGCCCTGCCCTTCCGTTTGCAAAGCGCCTTATGGTATGTAAAATCACACCTTAATGGATAGTGGAAAATCAATAAAAAACCGCTCCCAACTTTGACCCGGATAATATATTTGTTACCTGTTGGGGTGTAAATCGCTCGCTATCATCTTTAGAGACAAAATCACCCTCACCTGCACGTGGTGTAACCGGATATTAATTAACAAACGGGGCTTTGTTTTCATACAACGAAGGGAGGCATACGGGCCACCTGATGTAAAGCGGTTACCGTAGCCTAAAACGCTTACAATACATTAAGTATTACTTGCGCGATGACACCTCTGCTGCTAACACAGCAATTCCATAGGAGCTTACTGGAGACCTCACTCACACGCAGGAACACAACAACCCTCTAAGGAGTTATTTGTCTGCGGTTTTCTGTGAGGTGGAGGTACTTCAACGGTGATCCTCTACTTTTTATGAATATATAAATACAACGGCTATCAAAAACGGTTATACAATAGTCAAACAATTAGGTACTTATACGTGATGTAACAACTCCTCAGGAGCTCATTGGTAATCTTACTCACTTACAGGAACGCAACAACGGTCCAGTAAATTGTTATTAGACTGCGGTTTTCCGTGAGGTGGAAGTACATTCTCAGTCACATAGTGGAGCTGCTTTGATGCACCCCACCTCTCTTAAAAACCCCCAGAACAAGACAAATAGACATGTCCTGTGCGGGAATGGAGTCCACGAGCGTTGATGGCAAAGTAGCATAACGGCGCATTTCACCACTGCGACGCCGAGCTCGTCAAAATCTGCACATCGTACACGCTGATAATAATTGACAAAAGAGGCTACTGTAAAAGAGAGATGGAGTGCATCAAAGCAGCTCCACTGTGTGACTGAGAAAGTACTTCCACCTCACGGAAAACCGCAGTCTAATAACAATTTACTGGACCGTTGTTGCGTTCCTATAAGGTTACCAATGAGCTCCTGAGGAGTTGTTACATCACGTATACCTAATTGTTTGACCATTGTATAACCGTTTTTGATAGCCGTTGTATTTATATATTCATAAAAAGTAGAGGATCACCAGAGTCAAGGCAACATACTAACGATCGGGACCATGATGTCATACAAAAATATTCATACAGTTTCTATCTATCTGTGTAGTCTACGTATGTAAAACTCGTAGAGTTCGTGTTTGAACGCTAAAAGTGGCAATTACATCACCGGCCTTGCCGATGGAACGATCTGCCGCAAACTCGTTGTAAACATCAGCTGAGATTCAAAACTGTTAAGTTATTCAAAGCTTTTAAAATATGCCCGTAATCGTTGTCTGCTTTTTATATTTTTCTATTATCACGTATTGCGCGCTAGTTTTGTCATTGAAATCTAAGTCAATGACAAAACTAGCTACATTGTAGGGAATTTCTAACAAAAAAATTTTTAACGTACCTACCTAGTTCTTTGTATAGAATGGTCTTATCTAATTCCGAATTAAATATATAATTTATCTATGTATAATTTGATCTAAGCTACTTTGTGTGCTTTCGCCACCAATTAGTTCATAAGAATTAGCGCCAGCCTACACCCACCCACTATCGTTAGTAGATGCGACATGCCGTCGCTGCCATGGCTGCTGCAATCGCGAGGACGACCGCCGCAGCCGAGGCAGAGACTACCGAAGTGGGTGGGTTCCGGTAGGGGCTAGTTCGCATGAACTAACTGGTAGAACAAGGAGCACAGAAAGCAGGTTAGATCAAATTTATAGGTCACATTAATTTGATTTTCGCAATATAACGCTTGAGTCTATATTTTTTAAGGGTTCCGTACGTCAAGAGGAAAAACGGAACCCTTATAGGATCACTTTGTTGTCCATCTGTCTGTATATCAGTCCGTCTGTCAAGACCCTTTTTCTCAGGGGCGGGTGGAGCTATCAAGCTGAAATTAAAATCAAATATTCAGATCTGCGATCTCTTAGAGCAGTGGAAAAATCAAACTTCTAAGTCGACGCAAAAGACACGGCAGTTTATGCCTCGTTTATGCGCATATTTAGACACTCGCATGGGAATATAAACCTATAGGATACTTCTCGTTGACATAGAATCATGAAATTTGGTAAGAAGTAACGTCATGTAGTACACGTAAAGGAAAAAATCCGAAAACCGTAAATTTGTAATTACGAAAACATTTTTTTACTGAACCCTCGATGCGCGAGTCGGACTTGCAGTTTACGGCTTTTTTTTATCTTTTACAACGTCGAAAATATAGAAAATAAAAAAAAATACTAAACGTTTTCGGTATATTAAAATTCGTACAAAACCTCTTCGCCTTTATGATAGGTAACCGCAATAAAGAATATATCAAATTGGTCTTTTAATATCGTCTACAGAAGTATATTGTAATTGAAATATGAATTTGCTTAGAATTATGATATCAACTACGATTATCGTATTAACGACTGAATGCATTTGATTTTTTATTCCGGAAACATAACTCCTGTAGGACAGCTAGCTTTGTATAGATATTGTTTATGTGGCGCATAAATTGATAAGTTAAAACATGTGTCACTTATTCCGGGGATGTTACTCACGCGCTGCCAATCTTGTGGCCTAAGGATGTATCGTCACAGTACCCAGTAATTTTTCTGCCACATCTCACCCAAACCGCATAGCTATATAAATATAGCTGCTTGGCAGTAGAAATAGGTGAGACAGACGTCTTTTATACAAAGTCTCCCTCTGGTTGTCGGTTAGCCCTTTTTTCAAATCAAAACGGAGCGACGGATTGCTGTATTTTTTTTTGTATGGAGATTTATTTTGTATGGGGGGCCCGACAGTGACATAGGCTACTTTTACCGCGGCAAAATATCTTACTCCCACAGGAAAACACGCTTTGTTTTTTACCACGCAGGCGAAGCCGCGGTTAACAGCTAGTATAAGATAAACTAATGTATTCTTATCTTATATATCTTGTTTGTTTGTTTGTCAACTTATATACGAGAATTACGTAATCATTATGCATGAGAAGAGCACGATAATTATTGTGCAGAGAGAAGAAAACAAATACTTACAAATTGGTAGAAAAAACAGAAAATATATAAAAAACTTTTTAGACTATTTTTAAATATTGTTTGATATTTTACACTGCACAATTTTGAATAAGCACATTTTTATGTCAATAACTACGTTCCTATATAGATTTTTTGAATAATTTAAAATTTCACTGAACGATAATTAACTGACACGAATGCGACACAAAATTAAAGTAAATTTGATATTCAAGCGTCGTGTTCAAGGAGGCCAAGCTACTCGTAAATGCAAACTAGGAAATGACATCAAGTCTAGATTTGCGCGTAATCTCTAACCTTGGCGTCCACTTCTTCGGTCTAATACTGAAGACAATGAGAAACCAGAAATAAAATAAATTCATCAAGCTTGACATATCGTGCGGGGGCTTTAACAATACGCAATTACGTACACCTTCGCTTGTAAAACCTGTGGGTGCTCTAACTATTAGTCGGGGACTAAATGGTCTGACCTACAGATCAAGGTAGGACTCATAGAAGCACGAACGAACCAATACACGTTCAGTCACATAAACATGCACAGGATATTATAGACCATGGCCGATTCGAGCCTTAGTCGGAGACTGCAGTTTATTAAGCCTTTTACATCTCTGTACTGTATATTTAATCTCAAAGGATCAATTAGAATGAACCTTAACCCCTTCATATCATATCATAAACAATAATCGACTACATTTTATGAAAGGATGTATTTGATTTTTTATAATTAGGAACTGTCGGTTGTATTTAAAAAAAAGTAAATTAAATTAACATCTGTTTTTAACCTTACCTACCTTAATGTTTATAGTCCTTAATATTTTTACCTCTGATCCGTTTGGAACGCAATAGATTTTTGTTTAGAGTGAGTACGATTATAGGAAACCCCAATAGGTTACAACCCAGTTTGTAACGTACAAGTGCTTAGTTACCCAGTCAGGTACTGATTAAATATGAACTTCTCTGTCATCACTGTTATCAGACCCTCATTTATAGCTCTAAAATAATATTGAGCTACTGACATATGGAAAATATTCGCTTTCAAAGTTTAAACTCTAGCACAAAAGGTAAGTATGAAAGCAATTCAACCCTAACGTAGCAAAAACCTAGGTGTATTTATACAAACTGTACATTCAATGTGTACTGACGTTAAATTACTTCTTGTACAAAGAAGTTTCCTTTGTCTACTGCGATGAATAAAAGTCGCACTGCGTAGTTTCATTTAAGGTTTATTCCAAGGGCAAGAAACGTTTACCTGTCTATACAAGGGTTGTCTAATCGTGTAAGTACTTTGGCAGTATCTATTTGCAAGTGAACAATCGGTTTTGTTTGAGTGTTTTTGAAATGATTACCTAAATAAATAAGGAAAGAATGGTGTTTTTTTACAAATCGTCGGGAGGCATACCACCTCTGCTGCTAACACAGCTCCTTAGGAAGTAACTGGTGATCGCTCAGGTACACAACAACCCTTTAGGGAAATGTTTTTGGCTGTGGTTTTCTGTGAGGTGGATGTACTTTCCCAGACACTACCTCTCTTAAAACATCCAGACCAAGACAAACAGACATGTTCGCGCACATAAATGTTTCTCCCGTGTGGTAATCGAACCTACGAGCGTTAACATCAAAATAGTGTCACTAACCACTGCGCCATCAAGCTTGTCATTATTATAGTCGTAATTAAAACTTTCGCAGAACGTCTTATGCCATGACGCATGCGCGGTATAGAGTCAGTTATCTATGAATTGAATGAACATATTTGTTTTTGGTACAAATGACCGAGATTCAATGTATATGCTTATAATATCTATCTATATTTTCACGTATCTTCACCCTTGCTTAGCCAAGCGCCACATAACTCGCTCCCTATACTAGGAATACTAGATGCAGCTCACAACTTCGCCCGCGCAAACCTCGGTATGCTGCGGAGACCGCTTTTTCTTAGACTTCCACTAATATATAATAAGTATGTATTTACAAAAAAAAAAATGTATTTAAGTATGTTTATCAGTTGTCCAGTACCCATAACACAAGCTTCGCTTACTTTGGGGCTAGATGGCGCTGTGTAATTTGTCCGACAATATTTATTTATATTTATTATTATTTATTCCTGTATTGCAAGCATATGGTAACAACTTTATATCAGGTATGCCTGGTTGCCGGACGTTGTATAAAAAAAGGAATTGTAAATAATAAAAGTCAATAGGGTTCAGGGATAATGTAGTTTCCAATTAATGAAAGAATTTTCGGCATGGAATCAGTAGTAGTTCAAGAGATTTTCCCGTACATTTTTTTTATACAACTAGATCGGCAAACAAGCATGCGGCCCGGAGATGTTACTCGCACGCTGTCAGTCTTGTGACCTAAGGATGTTTCGTCACCGTACCCTGTAATTTCTCTGCCATACTCACCCTTCAAACCGGAACCCAGCTATATAAATATAGCTGCTTGGCGGTGGAAATAGATGAGATAGAGGTACCCATGCAGACGACATTTTATACGAAATCTCCCTCTGCTAAAAACAATTACGTGCTATATCCCGCATACATAATCTATCACACTCGTCTCATTTCCACATAGCAGCCATACACTCCTTCACTCCTCTCAATTGAGTCCCTCTTATATTCATTAACACATGTAAAACAAGGGAGTAGTGATAGCCTAGTGGATACGGAATCGGCCTATTGAGCAACAGGTCCCCGGTTCGAATTCCAGCAGGTTAATGTACCACTAAATTCGTGTTTTCCGATTTATGTACATATTTATCACTTGCTCGACGGTATAGGAAAACATCGTGAGGAAGCCTATACGTCTAAGAAATTATATTTCGAAAGACGTGTGACCTTGCCTAAGAAAAATCCGGTTTTCGCTCTGGGTCTGACGGCAACCGCTCCATGTAAAAAACAGTATCTTCGCCAAATCCTTAGACTTAAGTAGCGGAACCCGCCAATCCTAATGCATTAGAAAACGGAAGAGCTCTAGGAACTTAAGAAATACTACTTAAGAATTTATTAATTTATCATCGGCTTTCAATAAAAGGAACATTAAAAAAATTGTTACTTAGACAAGGTATCATAAATGCATGCAGCATTCTCTCGCTGGATTGTTAGGAAAGGGTTGACACATATTTAGATTTACAAATTTGCTCTAAAGTCTCTGAACAAGATTAGTACCAGAATTAAATCATTATTGATGTGGGAGGTCAAAACAAGCTAAATAGCAGATTTTCACTGGTCTTTGAACATTACTATATCCGTAATTAAAGTATGAACATCGTGAAAAAAGGACTTGATCATATTTGTAACTTTATGAAAATTAAAAAAAAAATGCTAAGTCGAGCTCAATAAAAGAGAGATTTTTTAAAATTAATGACTAATCGAGAACCTCCTCCATTTTGACGTCGGTTGAAAACTAAAATAAGGGAACATTATATGTGTATGTATATGTAAGAATGAATAGATTTAGGTGTTATTTTACAGCATTATACTAGCTATCCGTGCCGGCTTCGCACGGGTAATAAATATGCTATCAAACTTCACATGATCACCGCGGAGCCAATCTGAAGAATTTTATGGAAATCGGTTCAGCTGTTTTAAAGTCTTTACAAGCAATGTGATCGGCCGGCATACACCCATATCGTCAGCAAATCCAAGTCGCTACAATGGCTGATCTGGTCGTAAAAACACATAAGTTGTTTAGATCAGTTTGCCTATAAATATGTGTCTTAACATCAAACATTACAAAAGTCGCAGAACAAAGTTGAAAGTCTGTTTTAGCCATGAAGGAACACAGCAATATCCTATGGAGAACCGACGAAACGATTTTGCATAGTAACTCAACTCACTGCTACGGGTCGGGGGGTAAAGTTGAACGCGCAACGCGTGGTAGGTGGAGAGGGGATAACTCCCCTATTTGATGTATTTAAGAAACAAACATGGAGTCTAGCCTCAAGGTCAGTCGGTTGAGTTGTAAAGGACAGTAAAAGATAAATTCGATGCAACTTGCACATTTAGTGACGTTATTATGGTTATCAAATAAACTTGATACAGCTAGTCGAATTATCTACGTAGTCTAATCTTTCAATATAAACTGTAGATTTTAAAAAAGCATGGTAGTAAAATACTTCGTTCTATATCACAGGATAATGTTACCTATAAAATTATTATATTGCAGAATATTTTATATTGCACACATGGAATGCTGAGATAGTTCGGACATTTGGAAAGAATGAACGGCAAAATAGTTACGAAAGAAGTGAATCGACTAGTAGTGAATGGAAATACCAGATGATAATGTGATGAGAAAGGGTTAAATCAAACGTATCCAAAATTGAAGAGCGTGTATGAAGAGGTCGATGAGTGTGAAAGAAGTGAGAGAGGTATGGACCGGTGAGCCTCGCGTTCTGTAATCTCTGCCTACCCCAATGGGAGACTGGTGTGATGATTATATATTTTAGTAGATCTATTACAGACATTTGTAATACTAACACGAACTGTGTTGGGCACAGCAAAAGCATGATAAAGTTACATTATAAATTAAATAAAAATAAATCCTATTAAAATATTATTTCAATCTAATCCATAACAAACAAGACTGTAAATTGTTAATATCAATACAACTTCAATACAAGAAAGGCGTGAAGAGGTTTTTAGAGGGTCGGCAAGGCATGAGTGACACCGCTGGTGTTGCAAATCTCCATAGGCTACGGTGACAGTTTACCATCAGGGAGGCCGTATGCTTGTTTGCCACCTTGGCGGTAAAAAATAAAATGTTGCTATAATAGATTGTAAGATATCATATAAGATATCGTAATCAATGAACCCGGTGGCTCAGTCGTGAATGACGCGACTTTGACATCAACGCATGTGCATGAACACGTCTGTTGGTCTTGGTCTGGATGTTTTAAAAGTGGTAGGGCGCATCAAAGCAGTAAGTAGGGGAAGTAGCTCCACCTCACAGAAAACCGTAGCCAAAATAACAACTCCCTAGAGGATTTTTGTGTTCCTGCGTGTGAGTGAGGTCACCAGTAAGCTCCTAAGGAATTGCTGTGTAAGCAGCAGAAGAGTCATCGCGCGTGTTATACTTAATATATTACGGTCGAATGTGAACCATTAGTTGTCCCATTAGTATACTAAATTGAATGAAATTGATTATAGAATCTCATAATAAATGAAATGTTGTTCATATTTCCTACACATAACAAGAGATTTCAATGAGAAAATGCAGGAATAAATGTAAAACGAACGTTTAGGTCGTTGCCATAGTGACACCTCACCGACCTAGTTCTCTACATAGCACGTAGCCCATTATGCGATTCCGTACGTTGCTTTCGCTCGGTGTGTCGGCCCTATGCATGCAGTTCTCACACCTACGAATTATTAATTGCTACTTGAGTCGGTCAGTCGTTTAGTCGTTAAGCTAACTTAGTTGGACTCCGCGTGACTTAGTATCATAGACTATATGAGTAAGATACGCCATCTTTAAACGTCAAGAAACTCGCCTGCTCGTAATGCGAACAAAGCTCTAGTTCTAAAGAGGGCACAGCGATATTTAATATAAAGCAGCTCTTCTGAGGAAGTACTCTCCACTTTTCAGTAATAATTCCCTGTAATGAGTATGTCATCAGGAAGTTGGTGAACACTTATTGTGTTATACCGTATTTATTTAGTTCATACCTTGAATTACAAAGAGTGCTAGTCCAGCCTCTTTTGGTTGTTATAGAGCTATACTATACATCTATACTAATATATACATAAAGCGGTAGCGTTTGTTTGAATGCTTCAATCCAGTCGTATTTGAAAAAAATCTTCGCATTTGCTAGTCCAGTACTTGAATATACTATTATTAGAAGCCGAGGAAAAAAAAAGAAAGTAAGAAAAGGCGGTTTCCATGGAACAACGGGATACGCGCAGACGAAGTCATGGACTGCAGCTTCTTGTCATGCAAGCGTATAGTATAGCATACTGCGGTAACCGCTTCACATCAACAAACCGTAGATATATTTGCTTACGTATTATATAACAAAACTAGTCTCCACCAAGCCCCGGGGAACAGCTATGTGTCGCAGAGTAGTCTTGACCTCTTGCTATTAAAGATATATCCATTAGCTGACATGTACAAGATAAGAAGAAGCAGAAGACCGGCTGATATAAAGCGATTACAGTGCTTATAGGCGCTTACATCTAATGAAAAACTGCTAATTAGAATGGTCGCGGCAGGTTATTATAATAACGTCATAGACCTACAATGTTTACTTATGATACTAACATAATAAAATTAAAAAGTTTGTTTGAACGGGCAAATTTCTGGAATTACCTATCGATTGAGGAAGGTTGAAGGGATTCTACATCACGCTAGAATCCTTAGGAGTCAAGCAATAAGCAAACAGCCCGTGAAAATGTGGTGCACAGCTAGTGTATTATATTGCTAGTGTAAACAATCGAAATTCTCCACCTTCATACGAAGTTATGCAACTCATTTACAGACAAAATTCTCACGATGATAATTACCTCGTGGTGCTCCACTGTCTCTGTAGATATAGATCAAGAAACGAATCAAAAGTGACAACGGCGTGGCTACGCACTCTACGAACAACTTGCATTATGAACCTATCTACCCAATGCTAGATTTAATCCCATTTTACTTCCTAATGCTTTCCATCAGGGAGCCTGCCGCCCAAGTAGAAAATTACTTATGGAGAACCAATGAGACTATTTTACAATAATATCTCAATTCCCCGCTACGGGTTGGGCGATAAAATAGAACGCGCTGCTCTGATTGGCCAGTTCATGGACCGAGATCGTGCCACTTATCGGCTTATTGATTAAAATATCCTCCCATTAGCCAGTAGGCTTGATATTTAAACGCTAAAACACTACTTTCTTGGGATTGAGTTGTTCCCCTGTGCGTCGTCAAGTGATTGATTGGTTTGTGTTTATTCGTGTTGCCGCCTAAGGTGAATAGGTTTCAGATCGGATTTTAAGATATCTAAAATAGAATTTTGGTTTAGATACATGGCGATCGTATTCAGTTAAGGCGATATGAACCCTGGAGCTCTACACAAGAAGATTATCACTAAACTAAACCGAAGTGCGATATTCAGTATAAAAAAACGATCAAAAACCTCAGGTGAGATTTTCCGCTTTACGATAGTGAATGAATGCAGAAAGCTAGGTGTCCTACAAGAGGGGGACGCCTAACGCCTCATCATTATGACGAGCTCGGTGACGCAGTGGTTAATAACGCTACTTCAACACCAAACGCTCGTGGGTTCGATTCCCACACAGAACAAACATTTGTGTGCATGAACATGTCTGTGATTGGGTGTTTACTATATATCGTAAGTATGTATTTACAAAAATAAAATGTATTTACGTATGTTCATCAGTTGTCTAGTACCCGTAATACAAGCTTTTCTCTCTTTGGGGCTAGTGGCGTATACTATTTTATTTATAATTTATATCCGTCATACGCGACTTCCACCCTAGGACCTTTTTCCTCCAACTTGTCCTCTAACTCTCGCCTAACACCACTTCGAATGGTTGTCGAATTTCCTCTTTTATTACCTTTTTAGCAGGTTAACAACCATACGGTTCAATTGATGTAATTTTTTTTTTTCGCCCATGAAAATTGAAGACCCACAAAAGAAGGACTAACCCACACACGCGGGTGTGCATTGGCCATTCTTCCGTGAGGGGCATCCTCCGAAACACGGGAGGGAGGAGGTGAAATCTTGCATAAGATACTGTTTCGTGCGAACGAACCTAGTTATGTCAGATTCTTACTGACTAAAACATCCCCTGGGACCGCCTCTGGCCGGGAAGACCTCAAAGGCTCCATCTGATGCGATCGCCCCAAGGGAACGGGACGACGCAAGCGTCACTCTAATAAGAGCATACGCTTAGAAAAGTGCCGACTCTCCTCTTGAGGAGGTCGACACTAGTACCTAACTACGCGACTTAAGCGACCAGAAAGGTGCTTATAATTTTAAAAGGGTTCAGTAAACACAAACAGGAGGGAAGGAACTGGGAAGTGGATTGAATATAGGTAGGACTAGGTAGGTACCTACGAGCGGGCTGCGCTCTACTCGGCGCGAGCCGCTAACGACTCGCTACCGGGGCAAGTGATAAGCTACAAAGAGCTTAGAAGTTGGTTGATGTAAAATGGTCATCATACCCTATAAACATCCACGATACATGAAGCATCGCTCACGCGTTGACAAACCTACTGCTGAAGGTCACTGGTAACTTCACTTACCACGTAGGAAACCATTCCCTCTAGGGAGGTACATGTATTTCTCCAGTCATACTGTTTTGATACGCCTTATCTCTCTTAAATCTTGTTCCGGGTTCTAGCCCTTCGAGAAATCTCGACCATAACTTTCTCCGTGGTTAGATGTGTGACTTTCAATTACGCAGCTCATTATAACTGCTTACATCAAACTTATCTATTTTTAATGTAAAGTAACTTTCCTCCGTACTTACGCCCAGGTGATAAGATTAGATAAACATATCTCTAACGTTGATATCTGTCACTAACTCATGAAAGTGCAAGTTGCATTATGTTAAGTCTTCTCTGTTAAGTCGTCATAAAATCGGAGTAATTCCATTGAACCTATAATCGTAAGAGCGTTAACCTTCTTAACCTAACGTTGTTTAAAACAGAATATTTATCTATAACTTCACGTCCCTGCGAGGTAGGCAGTGAGAACCGGATCGCCATTTGACTCGGTCCTTACATACCTTATTTACTTCTTTCACGTTCACGCTCGCCGGTTCCTATGGCTCCTGACACCATCTTCTGATAACCCACTACCAATGTAATCCAGTCTAGACATATTTGAAATGTAACGCAGCGATACAGGCACATTATCAAGTGGACCCAATTTTATATTTTTAAACAGATTATAACAGAGTAATTTGGTTTTAGTTGTTTTTATTGCTCTAAGTAATTTTCTTATTAATCTATCTTTATTTTAGTTTAAAATTTTGACACTAAAAATATTCACCCGTATAGTTTATGTACGAAACAGACATAGAAACACTTGAAGAAATTTTCTTATACCGCAGTAAAAATAGAACGGGATAGCGTGTGACCCAGTCGCTAAAGCTGACGTCAGCTTGCTTACACCATACAATAATACACAGCCATGACTCATACCCGCTAAAATATTACATCCGTTGTCCATATCATTTGTAATACTGCTGTTATGTTACATTGTATTTATTTGGACGATTGCGATATGTGTCAATACAGCAAGGACTATTGCTGCAAAGTAGTGACATCAGTCAATGTCTTGCTTGTAAACTGTAAGTACCTCGATGTGAGGGGAAGGGTAATGTTGCATACATTACATACAATGCACCAAAAATATTTACACTTCGTCAGCTTTACTATTTTGCGAAGGTGACGTAATACAAATATTATGGGTTCTCCGCTTCGATCTATCGTGCAGAGACATGCACTGTAGGGTTGGGTTGGTACTCAAGTCATACAGTGACCGTGAGCACTGAATAGAGTTATGCTTGGAATGAAGTATCGATTGTTAGGTAGGTCATAATGGGATAGCAAATTGAATTGGAGGAAATCCTATTTAATTAATGTTAGGATAAGGGAGTAGGAACTACTTCTAGAGTACGGACTGGCATGTGGTAACCTATAATGGTCTAGCTCATAATATAATAAAAGAACATAGTCATATAATAAAATAATTATATGGTTCTTTACTTTTAAGACGAAGTACTTGTAAAACTAATATTACTAATAGTTATAAACAGAACAAAAGGTATGGGCGAGTAAAGCCTATAGAGTTCAATTATTAAAAAAACGGCCTAGCCCTGAGTACGGCGCGCAGTATGTCTCCAGGTGCGGTACTCGGAACGCAGGATCTTTAGAAGGATTTGTGGCAACCCTCGCCAGCGCGGTCCCGAAGATAGTTCCACCACATATTCGAGGTCACAAACAGTGAATAGCACGCTACATATGTCGTAAATCGACGTATCAAAGGACATTCTGCGACTGATTTGACTGTAAAATTTAGATCGAGTCGTTGCAGTCACACAGATATCTGTGTGAGTTTCGAATGTTTCTTAGAAGTTATTCTACTGCTTGTGTATATGTACCTAATGCTATTAAACAAGGAGCAAGCCTACTATACCTAGGCATCGACAACTTCGCCATAACAATGCCGTCAAACAATAAATAAATGTCGAGTCGAGGACGTGCCCATCATGGTAAACAGCACGTAATTAATTTGTCTTTGGGTGTTACTATCGCCCGTTATCGTTAAATAACCTAAAAATAGGTATGTTATCCAAATAAATGGGTTGTTTGTTTGGGTTCAGTATTTGTTATAAGAGGTAGATACTTACTCCATCAATCAGTAGTAGTGATAGTCCAATGGATAATGAACCGCCCTATAGACCAACTGGTGCCGGTTCGAATCCTGGCGGTGGCATGTACCACTAAATTCGTGTATTCGGATTTATGTATATGTGGTACTTGCTCGGCTGTGAAGGAAAACATCGAGAGAAAACCTACAGGTCCAAGAAATTATATTTCGACAGACGTGTGACCTAACCTAAGATCTGGTTTTCTTTCTGGGTTGTGAAGGTCTGAGGGTTGTCGCTTCATATAAAAATCGGTGTCTTCGTCAAATACTTAGGCCTAGTTAGCGAACCCCGCCAATCTTAATACTTAGATTACAAAACGGGACTAACATGAAGAAGAAGAAGACTCACTCTACCAATGATGTTTTAAAAAAAAGATTTATTGTTATAATAATGCAGCGTGATTATAGATACAAAAGTAAACACAGCCATTTTAACTTTTTGTCTCTCTGTTTGTTGTGCATACATCACGATAAAACTACTGCGGATTTTTATAAATTTTTTCATGGAGTTTACTAAGCATATCTCAAGACAACATTTCGCCTACTTCTTATCTCGTTAGTATTTAAGGCGTAAACCCGCGGGCAATGACTATTTCATAATAATGACAAAAGTGTAACGTCTTTGAACACGTATAACCTCAGCGAACTTCTAAGTTCGCTGTAGAACCTATTTATGAAAACGAGAACCAAAGGATTAATTAAATTATCATATTTCTAGTTATCCACATAAATTAATGTTTTAGGATAGAACGAATGACGAATGGCTTTACGAAAACTACATGAATAGCAGCTTTCCTCGTTTAATAGGTCACTTTTATGTCCTAATGTCAGTTCGCCTGGGGTCGCTTTTTCACCATTCGGTCCGTCGTAATCGAGGGTCGCATCGCCTGTAACTAATGCGATGCGCATGCAAGTAGTATTCTTTGTTATGTATATTACTTTTGTCTGTGAAATGACTTTTTAATGTCAAGGTTTAAAAATGACAAGACTGTTCTGCTAGCATGTGTAAAACGTCCACGGAATGAAACATTCGGACCGGAACGGAAGTTCTATGTAGATACCAAGTGATAGTCCAATGGATGGAAGTCACATCACATACGCATACGTAATGTGTGAATTTGCAGTCACGGCTGCCTAACAAACCGGCCGAACTTCTACAATCTCTGTACTCTGCGTCGAAACCACAGAAAATGCAATGGCGACCTCACCGACGTCGAAGAATTCTCTCGTTGACCAGTGGCGCTCCTGCAGTCATACAGCACGACGACACTCGGATATAAAAAATATATGTACTTGTAACTGAACGTGAAGCAACGCAATAAAATATTGTATTAGTTTTCGTACTGATCTCAAAAATATGTAAAAATTCTCAGAGAATGCCATGTCACACACGGTTTCGTACCTTCTTATGAGACGTATGATATCTGTGGTGCTACCTACTTTCCTGCGACGGAAGTGCGTTCTTTTTAATTTATGGTAGGTATTAATTGACATCAGAGAAATTCTCCTCTACAAAAACTTCATTAAAATATGTGCTTATTAGGAATCATTTTTAATATGATACAAAATCGGAAGCATAAAAGCATATCGCCTGCCTAATGCGAAGCGGTTACTATAGGTATGAACGCTTGCAATGCAAGGATTAATGCTGACGCGTAATACAGCAACTTAGAAGCTAGTAACTATTCAGAGAGTTGTTATTTGGCTGAGATCTCTGTGAAGTAAAGGTACCTACTTTCCGATTCGAACTGTTTATATGTGCTCTACCTCTCTTACGTCAGAGCCTCATTTGATTGATGGATGATTACTTGCACCGTCGAAGTCTAAAGCAGGCGCATCAATCTATATATACAAAAATCAATTGACGTGCGTTAGTCTCGCAAAAACACGAAACTGGTTTGACCGATTCAAATAATCCTCTTTTGCTATGCTCAACACATTACTGGGAAGGTTTCGGAAGAAAAACAAACGCGGGCAAAGCCGCGGATGTCAGCTAGTCAATAATAAAGTACACATCCGAGGCGCCAGGCATCAATCGCATCTTGATTGCATAAACATATGTATAGGTCACATAACTTTAACTAGGCCGGGGATCGTTCACGCTTGTGCTCGACTCTGGCTGGAGCAAAACTGCCGCCGTTTTGTACCTTCAAGTGCATTGCCATACGAATTAGCAGGCTATAATAAAAAGCGAAAGGAATGAACTGCTACAATTGGAGGGAAATCGGGAAAGCGCGATAGCGTGCGAAAAACTAGACAGAATGTGAACGGCCTTGCAAGTTTCTACATTCGAGTTTATAGCTAATGGGTTTATATAACTTTCCCCGTTACAGCACCTTTGCTAGCGTTATAAGGAACATAGTTGTCATACAAGTGCATCGTTTCTGTGAAACTCTATTAATGAATGATCTCAAAAAGGCATATTAGAAAAAAAAACTTGAGAAAACTACGCTGAGGTGGGGCACATCCAGGGAAGACCTCCAAGAAGATCACGACTCGCTTCTTCTTATACAAGTCACGTAGCCCATGAACACTCACAGTATTGTGAGCGTTCATGGGCTACGTTACATCAGATGGGACGTATGTTAGATTTCCTGCTCATGCTGTATGTAAAAAAATGTTGCTTTAAGTCTTTGTAAAATTACCTATATTATAAAAGTATAATTTGTTAAAAGGTTTTGTGTAAATCGGTTGAAATATGAGGATAATTGTTAAAAATGTCGGAAAAAGTTAAACCGCCTGTGAGCGATATGAATACGAATATACAGACAGTATTAATCCTTACTGTATGTATGTATATATATAATATGCTCTACTACCCGTGCGAAGCCGGTGCGGGTCGCTAGTGCTAAATAAGATTCCTTCGTTTCCGTTCGACTGTGCCATCAGTGGAAATTGAGCCTAATACTACACAAGCGTAGTCGCAGGAAAATACATACGACATACGAACGCCTCAGTGTGGCGATACCACATTTATATTTGACAGTCAAGCACGTGCCAGGGTTCCTTCCTTATGTACACAGAATATCTATACGTATATTTCAATTTGTTTAACGTGGCCTCGAATAACTCATCCGCGTTATTGTTTTATGATATGTAATGCTCATACGCAATTAACTAATCTCGCCGCTCCCCATCGTCTGGGAATTCACTCTAACAAATAGTCGAAAGGCTATCTGCCGCGAAATTTACTTTGCCTAGAGACTGCAGCATAACGTTCTTCATAAAAGGCATGAATAGGTTTTTCAAAGTCTACGGTAGCTGCTTAACATCAGGCAGAAGGCATATTTGATTGCACGTTAAGTAATACAGTATAGGAAAAGGAGGTTTCTTTTATGCGCCCGACCGCTCTTATTTCGCTCGGTATGTGCTTTTATTATTAAATAATATACCTATTTAGATATTATAGTAATAGATAATTTTAGTAGGGAACATGGGAAGTAGGTACCTTCTCAGGTAGGTAACAATTTTCTGGAGGGTTGTTGTGTTCCTGGAGTCAGAGTCTCGTTTAGCAGTTTGAAAACTACGGGTACATACTGATGTTAAGTGGTTACCTAGTTGCCGTAGCTTATAGCGGCTAACACCCACTGCTAACAGAGCATCTCTTCAAGAGTCTACTGGTAACCTTACTCCCTCGCTGGAACACGGTAACTTGTTTTTGGTCTTCTGTGTGGTGGACGTACTATATCACAACAACCATGACATGACACAGAAGACTAAAAACAAAACCTATGTCCCTAGTAAGGCTGTGCTGATGAGCTTATTTGATACTTTTCGCCAGAGAATCGTTAGACAGAAGTGTGCATATCCATATTTAAACCAATAAACCACTTTGCATGAAAGCACCCCGTTGTGTTTTAGCGCCTAAATATGTTACCTACTCGAGCGTACTGACAAGGGGAGAATATTTTAACCAATAAGCCAATAAGTGACGCGGAACCAGGCAATAAGTAGCGGTGAATTCAGTTATTATATTACGTAATAACGGTCTCGTCGGCTGTTTCCTTCCTGTTATAAAACGATAATACCCAATTAACTACTCATTAAGTGGATGCTACCTCCCTTACAAGAACGCCCCTGTAAGTATATTGTCCAGTCAGGTCCTGAGGAGTTACTGCGATAGCAGCAGGGTCCGGGTCTAACACTCATTATATAGTAAGAATTTATTGGCTATTGCGACTGCTTCACATCAGCCGGAATGTATATCGGTGTAGTATTAAAACGAAGAGATATTAGATTTACAATAGTAGTATACGAGTGGTTTGTAACGCTACCTTTAAACTAATGTTCATACATTCGATTCCCACATAGGACAAACATTTGTGTGCATGAACATATTGAACATGTCTGTCTTGATCTGGGTGTTTTTATAAGAGGTAGGGCGCATTAAATCACCGGTCTGAGGAAGTACTTCCACCTCACAGAGAAACCCCATCCTAATAACAACTTGCTTGAGGGTTGATGTGTTACAGGGTGTGAGTGAGGTCACCGGTAAGCTCCTAAGAAGTTACTGTTAACAACAGAGGTGGCATCGCACGGGTGATACTTAATGTTTTAGAAGCATTCATAGGCTACGCTAACCTCTTCGCATCAGGTGGGCCGTATGCTCGTATGCCTCCCGACGTTGTATAAAAATATGTATATACTAGAGTACACGAAGGGTAGATGTACATGCTATTTGATTATGCCACTCCAGATAACATGAATTTATCTGAAACATATTGAAAATACTCAACGCATTATCTCTATAATACAGGTTTAATTAAAACAGTTATGTGCTGAAGGTTATTTGTTTATATTTATATGGACCGGACCTATAACTAAAATCCACACTAATCCATATAGGTACTAACTTTATCCCGCACTTCGTTCAAGCGTATCCCGTGGTAACCGCTTTTTTTACTTTCTTTCTTTTATCTCGGTATCTAATGATCGTATGGTGATGTTGTGAAGCCTATAACCTTCATCTAGCATTGAGATATCAATTGCGAAAATAATTTTTCAAATCTGACCGGTAGTTATAGAGATTAGCGCGTTCGAACAAACACAATCACACAAAAAAACCCTTCCGCTTATATATTAGTTTTTTTTTTTCAGAAAACGTCGGGAGTCATACAACATACGGACTACCTGATTTAAAACGGTTACCGTAGCCTATGAACGCTTGTAATACATTAAGTAACGCGTGCGATGCCATGCTGCCACAGCAACTAATTAGGAGCTTACTGGTGATCTCACTCACACGCAGGAATACAACAACCTAGTACCTATAGATAAATAAACCGAAAGTGTTTGTTTGTTTATAAATCTGACTTGTAGTTCCAGAGATTAGTGCATCTCTGGAACTACAAGTCAGATTTATAAAAATAGTTTTGCATTAGATAGTTCAATTATTGAGGAAGATTATAAGGCTATTCAACATCACTATACGATCCTTAGAAGCCGAGAAAAAAAAAGAAAGTAAGGTAAAGCGGCTCCCGCGGGATACGGGACTAAGCGTGAACAAAGTCGCGGGTTGTAGCTAGTATAAATATAGTAAGCGGAAGAATTTGATTGTTTGTTTGTTTGAATATGCTAATCTATGGAACTACAAGTCGGATTTGAAAAAATATTTCTGCATTTGATGGCCTGATTCTTATGGAAGGTTATTCAACGTCGCGTTAAGTCCCTTAGAAACAGAGAAAAAAGAAAGTAAGAAAAAGGAGTTTCCACTGAATAGTGGGATACACGCGAACAAAGTCGTAGAGTGCAGCTTATATATATATATATATAAATGATAGGTACATGTATATAATACGCTTGCTATATTTGTACTTAAGATGATATTCCGCTATAAACATCAAAATAAAATGTCCCATAAGAAGTATAATTTTATGGGACGCAAGATTAGTTATCTACTCTACAAATAGGGGAGCGCATTGCCATGGGGCAAGTCGCGGGGTGGCATTTCACCCCGTTGCCTTTTCTTTGTTTTCGGTACCCAAAATTCTACGGTAGCGTACGATTTTCAGTATGTTGTACATCTGTCTACCGCTGAAATGAATATTATTATGATAGATATCTATAATATTATCTTAATTAATTATACCTACACTTATCACCATAGATATTTACTAAATACATGCGCTCGAGATGAATCTATTCAATAAAATATAACTATTAGAATACCATATTTTGTTTCTGAACACTTAATAAACAACTGTTAGAAAAATTAAATATTGACTTACAGCAATCAGGATATTCAGATCCAATGAGATCACTCGCTGCGTGCGGTTACGAGCGGGCGCTGGCAGTGGCGCTTCGCGTCTATCGCAGTTCCTCTGATACTGGCGCGAAATAACAGCTCAAACGCCCGCGAATTGTTCACACAACAAGCCAGCGAGATGTGCGGCGTACGGAGCGAACCGCACCTATCAACCACGCATGCGCGCAAGCCACCTCCCAGCGTACTGTATAAAACACATACACCGCGAAACACAAACACTATGTATATTGTATATGTACACAAGCAACCTGTCTGTCTTAATCACGTAGTGATAACAAATCATCACAAAACCTGACTGAACTTTATCTAAATCCTCTAACATACGGTTTGGCTATGACGTAACATGCTGTACCTATCGGTATCTTAATCCAGCACGATTAGTTCAATGAGTGAATTCATGAATTATGCATTTATGATGCATGAAGAATCCTTGCGAGTCAACGTTTGTTAACGACAAGTGCCACCCTAAATAGAGAAATTCAATCGAAGAACTTTAGAGCATTCGCCACGCTGTTCAACTGTAGATTGGCGGAGGCCAGTGTTTTCAAGCTGTCCGAAAGTCCATCGATTTAGCTTAACGATTGATTGATCGACATGGCTTAACATGTTCTCCGAAACATGGACTTAACTCAGTAAAGATGTTCCTCGTTTTACGTGATGGTTTTATTATCTCTGAAACCACTTTTCGTCTTCAGTATATGTGATAAGTACGCACAAGCGTGCCATTAATGGTGGCCCAGATTTTTCAATGATCGATTAGGCATTCGACTATGTATATTAGGTACTCACTAATTTTGGATGCCATGCTAAATACCTGCGTCAATGGTGTTGAATAACATTGGGAAGAGGAAATAGAGACAGAAATGTTAATTAATAAGTGTTTAATTAACATTTACTACGTTTAGATAGCCGCACCAGCGGTTTTGGATAGGTACCTATAATAAATTACCGTATCTATAACAACGGTATCTATGCCGAGAAAAAGCTTTTCTAAAGCGCGCTTTTCCGTGGACTTGCGACCCATTGACCTATAAATCGGTGCTATGGGGACTTAAAAGTATAGCATACGAGTATATAGGGTGAGGCTAGGCTTTAACTCTGGCCCAAATTAAACATCACCGTGCCTAGATCTCTTCCACCTGAGCTTCATTTGTTAGACTACGTGGAGGTGAAGTTGAATTTGGCTCCAAGATAATTGTGACGGATCAAATTATTGTCGTAAGGATTTTTTTACGTATACTTCTTCTTCTTATACTGTTTCCTAATACATTAGGATTGGCAGGGTAAGCCTAAGGATTTGCCTTAGATACTGATTTTTACATGGAGCGACTGTCGTCAGTCGTTCACAACCCAGAGGTAAAATCAGGTCTCTCTTAGGTAACTTATTACGTGTAATTGGCTAAAAAACGGGATATGAGCATATCCCACTTTTGGCCAAATCATTTCTCCTATTCAGATTCGTGGAAGAATTTACTGTTGCGACTGTACCTACTCACAATTAATTCTCAAACTTACTATACATCAATTTAATTACAGTTCTATCTACAAAGTTATTCGCTTAAAGTAACTTGTTGTAAAACAAATATATATATATATATAGTAGGACATGGAGTCGGGTAAATACTGTTATGGTTTTGTCACGTCTGCCAGTGTATCAGCTACTTTACTCGCGCACTATCTAAGTCAGCAAGGTATTTCTTTTTATACAACGTCGGAAGGCATATGACCCAACAGGCTACCGTAGCATAGGTTACGCGAGTGATAGTTCATAGGAACGCTTGCAACACATTAACTATCACTCGCGCGATGCCACCTCTCCTGCTAATACTTAGGAGCTTACTAGTGACCTCACTCACATGTAGGGGCACAACAATCATCCAGGGAGTTCTTATTTGGTTGCGGTTTTCTCGGAGGTGAATATGTTGCTTTGATCCGCCCGAGCTCTCGTAAAACACTCAAACCAATACAAAGAGTTCAAGCACCCTAATGTTTGTCCTGTGTAGGATACGAACCCACGAGCGTTGGTGTCAAAGGAGTGTTAACCACTGCGCCACCAAGCTCGCCGTTGCTCATTTACCGAATACTAATTATTCCTTAAGAAATGGCATGCATTACAATTATATCCTGTACCTACAATGGTAAGATTCCAACAGCTTCGTGTTCCCGTGAATATAAAAAAAAACTTTTTAACGCATACCATGGGAATATTCGACTTAAGCTTGATGCGTCTGCATCCAGCAGCTTAAACTGTCAAGATGTGTACTGTTTTATAAGTACTTAATGGTAAACATACATATTGTCGAATTAAAACTATATATATAAATAACATTGTCATGAAATTACAAAACTTTATTTAAAATGGCTTTATTTTGGACATTTGCCCTACCGTATTGTACAGACCATGCTTAAAAAGTATACACAACAAGTATCTGCGCTACAAACTTCGTTAAATAAAAGCAACACAGCAAATAAGCAGACTACTCACACAGTCGAGAAATATAAACAATAGACAATGCACTTAAGATTTTCTACTTTATTGCCAACGCTCATATTAGATGCACTACGGTTGTCTTTTAAGATTCAATATCAAAAGAGCAGAAGTAATCTAAGAAGAGAAAGAACAGCTCGCTACTCAGTAAAATAAAGCGTGACCAGTTGCTTCGAAGGACCAGCAGCGACTGATTTGACTGTACCTGTGAATACAACTATTATGAACGTTTCAGTAAAGTTATTCCCCTGTTTATTTAGCTCGACTGTACTGCTTAAGTAGGCACATAAATCACAAACCCACGAATTAATGTACATTTTATATTCCGGTGTAATAAAAATCTCACAATGAATAAATAATAAAAAATAAATATATTATTAAGATTCTCAATACAATACATTATGGTCACTTTATAAGTAAAATACAATAAAATACAAGGACACAACAACTCACTAGTTGTTTGGCTGCGGTTTTCCGTGAGGTTTAGATATTTGCCCGATTGGGCTACTATGATGCACCTTATCTCTCTTAAAATCTCATATTTAAGCAAGGAAAAATATTAGTATGTTACAGCCAAGCCTGTTTTTGAAGATAATTGTTATATTATATAAAATAAAAAATGCCATGTCATAAAACACATTTTCAGTATATTTTTTTTTATACAAGCATTGAAATGGCCGTTACAATTAAAATAAAATTATTTATTCTATTAGGCCTCCTGGGCACTTAAACACGTCTTGCACATTTTATAACACTGCAATAAGAAAATATCTTTACATACTTATTATGTATTTTTAAATTAAAGTAATGGCTATTGTTAAAAAAATAACTATTTTTTTTTCAAACAAACTGAATAGTATAGTTAAAACCTTAGGGTATACATAAGCAAGCTGTAAAGCGCGCGTCTCTCCCGAGTTGGTTGTGCCGATCCTAAGCAAATTTATATAAATTTATGGTATAGAGCTATTATAGTGATGTTTTATACGTGTAGAAATTTCTAGGCTATCGATACTTGAAAACAAATATTACTAGAAGTCTCAGTGCCAAAAAGACTGTTATCTCTGGACCAGAAGCACATTTTACTACTGATCGACAGATCTTACGGTTCATACTTAGTAAAGCGGCGCGATATATAGTTTGCTAATGTATACTCTAAGACTTCAGCAAATAGAGTGTAATTTCACTTGCAGGTACGAAGGTCCATGGGCACAATCAGGTCACTACCATTTTCATTTTATGTATATATTGTTACTGCTTATCACCTGCAAATACTAGTTTGTGCTTTTGTACCATTAATACTCTTTCAAAATGATAAACGCTACTAACGTTTTAAAAGCATGCAATTTGATTTAAACTGCTTTGTCTGCGTAGCTGTATATTAAACGGAGTCGTTTCACTAGAATGCTCGCTTTGAACCCTCAAGGGTTAACTCCATCCATTATAGAAAAAGAGACGTTAAAATATGTATTTTTCAAATATTATTATTCACCAGTTATCATAAATAATATGCTGAATATCGTTCTCGAACGTAAACGTAAGCAATATCAGGGGAAATTGTTGTTACTATTTCAAGTGGTACGAAATAGGAGTTTAGAAATTAGCTGGCAATAATGGGATTTTGTTTACACTATTTTTTTACACAAAAGAGTTACACAAAAGTTCTAGTGAAACTACTCTTATTAAAGTAACAAAACTCCACCTTATTACCATTCAAAATCTCTGGTGCAACCAATAGTGTAAACAAAATCCCATTATTGCCAGCTAATTTCTAAAAATAAAGGTTTCATCAAATTGCATGTAAAGGACCATGAGCGGAAACATCCCCCCCCTCACACCGACAAAGTATGTTGATACTGTTGATTGTAGGCGCTTGGTGGAATTTTAAAGACATCTCGTTAATGTTAATTGTTGCACTTGTACAGATTCCACTTCACAATTTTATTTAATAATTATTTTTTCCGACCGGTTTCACCTTTAAAGCTAAAAAGTTAAAAATCAATCTGTACAAGTGCAAGAATTAACATTAACGAGATCAACAAAGTAGTAATATGTCGCAGTTTATACATCTTGGTAAGTCAATCAATAAATAAAAAAATATCGTAGTTATATGGGTTATTTTCAGCGTATTTTTATTTGTATTGTATGGATTTATACCACGAAAGTGGTAAACAAGCATGAGATTGCGCTTGATGGTAAGCAGTTACTTCAGCTATGAGCTTTTGCTAAAGACCCCTATGCCATATAGACAGGAAAATTTCGACAGGGAGCATGATGCACTGATGATATCCTCCATTCTTTGGAAGGCACATTAACCCGTCAAACGGCGTTATATACCTATTGCCATAACGCGCATGGCTCGATCAAACCGCTCGGCACGCAATGGCTCAATCCGGTTGTCTTGTAAGATAATATAATCTTATGACCAATCACGATGTTCTGTAGCGATATGTTAGTTCGGTTGTTTATTGTGGTGGGAATCGAACTTTTAACTTTCTATTTACTAAGATTGTATGATGATAAGGATCTGCACTTATAGATACGTACTATATTAATGTCATGTTTTGTATAAAAACATTATTTTTTCTGAAAAAAAGAAAGTAAATAGATGTTGATTTCATAACTACTCGTATTTAAAAGTACTTACATTAAGTAGTTTACTGAAAAATATCACCGCTTTTTAGTAACACTAGTTAAAAATAATAGCGAACATTAATTTTGTGTCATCACTATTATCTAATAAATGTAACATGATCATTTATCAGAAAAGAGGAGACGAGAAATAATTTACCTTCTGCACAAATATCATTTGAACCCACGACCTTTAAACAGTAAAGTGCCACCAGTGTGATGTGACGCCACCTTTTTGTATTTCGACTCTGCTGTACATTAAGTAAGTAGTACTGAATAGAAGCAGTTATGGATGGCTGATCCATACAGATACAATTCATTCATTTACAATAATATCTAGTAAATACAAATAAATATTATTACAATATTAAACAATATTAGTTAACAGAGCGAGGCACACAACTCACACTGATAATAAATAATAAATTAAAGTCAAATAATATACACATACCGCTTATTTGCGAGAGGGTTTTTAATACAAAAATGTAATATTTTAGTATAGTTTTGATTAATCTAATTTCTGAATTGCCTCCCACTATGGAAGCAAAGGCGAATGTCCATTCATGGTTTCAAGAGTTAAGATTAACATTAAAAAACATATCATTATTTTTCACTACGTCTCCCAAAAAACTAAGCCATAATTTCCCCGGAGAATAAATTACATAAAATTAAAAATACTTTCAGTCAATTCAGGCAGCCAATTGAAAATTATTACAATATAAACTACCATTTATTGCGCAAGACTTATACGTATATTATGTATATTTCGATGATAATTAAAAACCCTGCATATACATTTTTACTAATAACAAACAAACTCGTAGAAACCGGCGAGCGTGCATGAGAAGTTCAATGAATGTTAAAGAAGCGAGTGAGGTGTGTAAGGATCGAGTGACGTAGCGCTCGGTACTCTCTCCCTACCCCGCAAGAGGTTTGGCGTGAAGTTATAGTGCAGTAGTAGTAAACAAACTCGTTTGAATCAATATACGGCAACATTGATGGGAGTTTTGAATTGACAGATGTAAAATATGTTTGATGTTTCCACTTTTGTTCTGTTCTATACAATATACCTATATTTCGTTTCGGCGGTGTTTACATGCTTTAAAACATTTCATATTTCTTGTCGTAAATCGTAACGCTTCTCAAAATATAACGATAATATCAAATAGTAATATGGCTACATATTTGATATAGCTGAATTATGACGATAATTTTTTTTATACAACGTCGGAACACATACAAGCAGCCTATGAATGGTTGTAATACATTAAGCATTAATTGCGCGATGCCTTCTCCTGCTAACACAGCAACTTAAGAGGTTACTGGTGACCTCACTCACACGCAGGAACACTACAACTCTCTAGGGAATTATTATTTGGCTGCGGTTTTCTGTGAGCTAAAGGTACTTCCCTAGGCGAAAACCAACTCCATACTACAATGTGCATTCTCCTTTAAAGACATATTCACGTTAATAAAATAATAATAATATAATTATCAAACAAAGTTTTAAATTGTAATAAGTCGTTCGTATGTCCCACATCAGCGCCGCTGTAAAATTTTCGCTAAAATCATACTAAGTTTCTCGCAAATAAGCAGCACATTACTTAGTTTTGAACTTATAACAATGGGATTGTTAATTATAAATTGCACTAAAAATTTCACTAATACGATTCTTCTTAAAGTGTTCTTCCGTTTCCTAATCCATTAGGATTGGCGGAGTCCGCTACCTAAGTCTATGGATTCGGCGAAGATACAGATTTTTGCACGGAGCAACTGCCGTCAGACCTCCGCAACCGAGAAAGAAAACCAGACCTTTCTTAGGTCACACGTCTTTAGAAATATAATTTCTTAGACGTGCGGGTTACCTCATGATGTTTTCCTTCACCGCCAAGCAAGTGATAATAACACAAATATGTACGTAATTCGGAAAATACCAATTTAGTACTACATACCATGATTCGAACCGGGGACCAGTTGGTCAATAGGCCGGTTCTTTATCCACTGAACTATCACAGCTCACGCTATCTCTGCTTATAAAAAATTCACTAAAGTGATTATTAATAACGAATATTGGGTGAGGAGCATATTACATAATTATTCATCCACAGTATCGCTATCACTAAAACATGTTATCATTAAAATAAAATTCCATAAATACGATTTTTGATTTTTAAATTTATTGAACAAATCTATAATATCAAACACACCTTGTTCGCTTGAATAATTATGATGATATCATGTTTTAATAAATAATTATAGTACATACACGTTTATTTCTATTGTAGCTATGACTAGTGCATATTGATAAATACAAAGAGTTAACGCTTATACATATTTTAAAATAACGCAATATAAACACAATAAATAACTTTTATCACAAATGTATTAAAATTGACCTATAGAGTTACAGGTGACTTGGTAATTTAAAGCCCTCACAGCCACCATTTGGTTGATGCGAACTAGCGCCAGTCGGCAGCATTTTGCTTCCGCTATCATTTAGTATAACCGAATTAGGGCCGGCTAGCAATGGCCTACTATTGTTAGCTTTTCACTCATCATCTGTAAAAGAAGATACATGCAACCTCCACCACTATTGTTCCAGTTGCTATGGTAGTAGTAGTATGCCTACCATGTCGAGTTCAATATGCACCGATTGCTGCCCTGGTTGCTACGATTGACAGGATTCTCCTTTTCTAGACGCATGAACAGGGTCAACACCATTAAACACTATAGAAATTCATTACGACAGGCTACTAAAATGGCATTTTTTTTTTGCGAAAGGCGGCGTGGCATACAAAGTTTATAAATAAATATTTTCAGGGAAATTGCACAGCGCCATCTAGTTCAAAACTATGAAGCTTAGTTTGTAACATATGTACCTTACGCTGATAAACATATGTTTATATACCTGGTGAACATAGGCTCTCAAAGCCTACTTCAGGCACCAGCTTCTCATACTACAGCAATCTGTATTATAAATGTCGTTTATATAAAACTTAGATTCAAAGGACATGCATATATAGTGATATGTGTAAAAGAAGTAAATATAAATAGAAACACCCATACAAACAGACATGTTCTTGCAAGGGAAACGGGCCCACAGACCTTAGATTCTAAGTCGCCAGTTTTTAATCACTAGACTACCGTGCTCGTTTATGTAGCGGCTGTGGCAGAGATGACCACATCATCAAAGGCAGAAGCATAGCATGCAACAACGGTGGGCCAGTGGCGGCCAGCGCTATTTCTGATGAAATAAATGGTGGCGGAAGCAAAGTTGTGAATCAAATTGACTATTAATGTGACTTCCGCAAAACAACACCAGATTTTTTTATTTCTCTACACGGATTTTTATTCTTTCTATTGCATAATTTACCTATGGATACACCATTAGAGAACAATGAATTGTACTACGATGGTATAAGACCAAGTATATCACCTAACTTCGACAAGACTACATCAGGTAGAGGAGCCTTCTTCTCATTGCGAATTTTTTCTACTTCCTTACTCGATGTGACTCCTGTTAGCACCAACAATGTTTGGAAACCACAACGTACACCCAATTCTATGTCAGTGTTGCACCTGCAAAAAAATAAAAAGTTCCATATTTGCTATTGGGCCTTGGGCCTATTAGTAGATATACGTCTTACGTTTTTTAAACATACTCTCAATTGTATCTTCTTTCTCTGAGCTATAATTATTTTTTTGTTTAATCTACTGGCATTTCAAAATAACTATTGGCGAATAAGAAATCCAAAATAGGTTTCTTTTCAAATCACCAATACAATAATGATGTTGTGGTAAATTTAAAGGTGCTAAATAATTTCCAGAGATCTCTGTCAGTTAGATATTCATCTACAGATTATTCACAGTACATATATAAATACCACAGAGTTTTAGAAAAGTGTCTAACTTATGACTGAGAACCGTAGTTTAATACAAAAATAGTTTTCTATTCCAATAAAATATTGTGTAAGAATGCAAAGCAATAGTCGAGACCTTTTTATACAATGTGGGGTGGCATCCACCTGATGTACAGTGGTTACCCATAGTCTATAAATGCTTGCAACACCAGGAGTAACGATGGCGTGTTGCCACCTCGCTGTTAACACAGCAACTTCTCAGGACTTACTGGTCGTCTCACTCACTGGCAAGAACACAAGAAACCACCAGGGAGATGTTATTTGGCTGCAGTTTTGTGTGAGGTGAAGGTGGTTGCATAGGGGCGAAGGTGCTAGCAGAAGCTATAATAAAAAAAATTGTCCATCTGATCAAATTATAATTTTTTTAACACTTTCACTGCTGTCACAAATGCGAAAGTTTGTATGTATGGATGGATGTTTGTTGCTCTTTCACGCTTAAACGGCTAAACGGATTTGAATGAAATTTGGCACGTAGATAGATTATGATCTGGATTAACACATAGGCTACGTTATTTGACAGCAGCTAAGCTGCTAATAAGAATAGTATTGAAGAAGTAGAAGAAAATTTACGACTAAATACATTTTCTGTTTTTCATGTTAGACTTGGTTACAATCATTTCTTCTATTTTTGTAATATTTTTTTTATATGAAACTGTTGATGACCATTAATTTTTTTCAATGGCCGCCTACATCGTGGCATTGAACAATGCCTTTTTAACACATTCTTTTAAACCTCGTAATTTTTGCCGCCAACATGTATATTGCAGTTTATGACGCGTAAATACCACTGACGAAGTTTTAAAAAAAGTTATAACTTTATTTAAGAAATTTTGTAAAAAAAAAAGACATACAACCTGCCAGTCGGGTCTCCGGCATTGAATGTGTTAAGAGATTTTCGAATTTTAAAAGCTTTCGAAGAGGTTATAAGCGAGGATGGGTGCATAAAGCAGCTTGACTGGAGAAGTATCTCCACCTGACGGACAACCGAGCCAGATAACAATTACCGGAAGGATTGTGTGTCTTCCTACCTGGTGGTTACCAGTAACTACGAATGAAATAGCTCATGGAGAACCGATGAGAGTGATTTTACGTAGTAACCAAATTCAACGCTACGGGTCGGAAAGTCAAACAGAACACGTAGCCCACGTTGGCTAGTTCACGGATCAAGATCGCGTCACTTATCGGCTAAGTTAAAAAATTCTCCCATTATCTAAATATCTCAGTTATTCGAATCCACTAGTCAGTGGACTCGAATCGCTGTCTTTAGGTGCTAAAATCAAGTGGTCTATTGGTTTGTGCTAATAACTTCTAAGAAGTTGCTGTGTTAGCAGCAGAAGTCAAATGCGCAAGCAATACCTCTTGTATTGCAAGTGTCCATACTCTTGAATAACAATATCACATCAAGTAGGCCGTATCCTTATTTGCCTCCCGACACTTTCTAAAAAATATCAACGTCAATCTCACCTTAATGTGGAGCACTCTAACTGACAAGGCTGTGGGAAAACGATATTCAATCCGCAGCCCTACTGGGAGAGTAACCCCCACCTTATAGAAGTTAGGCAAATAGCATGTTCCTGTAGGGCTATTATGTTCCTGCCAATGAGTAAGAAGAGAGTACCATTTACTGCTTCACGTCAGGCAGGCAACACAAGCATAAGGCTCATTTGCCACTCAATGTGTTATAAAAACACCACCAAGATGTACATCAGGAAAAAGAAGAAAGAAAGAAGGTATATTACCTGTCCCCGATCATTAAAGTTCTAGCTGGGTTAAGTCCACATGACTCCAAGAACTTTCTGACATAAGCATGAGGTTTTCCAAGAACCAAGGCTTTTCTTTCTGAACAGGTTTCAACAGCTCTCACTAAAGTGCCAGTTCCTGGTACTACAATAGATCCTCCTTTGGGAAACCTTTCATCAGTGTTTGTTGCAATAAATAGACACTCTTCTGATGCAAGGTATGAAGCAGCCTTCATGAATTTTGGATAGCTGACATGCTCATCAAAGCCCACCACTACCGCTCCAACTTCTGGGTCCAATTCTGATGGTTTCATAGATTTAAAATCTGGTTTCACATGGTCAGGCTGCAAATAAAAGATTAAAACATGAAGTAAATAGATGCAGATGGCTCAATACTAACAAGTCTAAGAGCCAAAGCCATCCTCACAATGTAGTGGTCCTTTTTGAGAATGTGACAATTGAGAGATAAGGCACAACAATGTTTGATAACAACTCATCTTGGGGAGTACTTCCACAATACAAGAGACCCACGCCATGTAACACTTGCCTGTAGGTTTGTTGTTCCTATGAGTAAGCGAAGTTACCATCAGTTTCCTTGGATAAGCATGGAAGGGATAGCTATGCTTCTTGAAATGCACATGTTCTAACACTATGATATTCTTTTACCATCCTTCATGTTTTCCTTTTCGGACATACTACAAATATACAAAAAAATCGGCCAAGTGCGAGTCGGACTCGCGCACGAAGGGTTCCGTACCATTATCTATAAAAAAGGCAAAAAAAATCACGTTTGTTGTATGGGAGCCCCCTTAAATATTTATTTTATTCTATTTTTTAGTATTTGTTGTTATAGCGGCAACAGAAATACATAATCTGTGAAAATTTCAACTGTCTAGCTATCACGGTTCATGAGATACAGCCTGGTGACAGACGGACGGACGGACGGACGGACGGACGGACGGACGGACGGACGGACGGACGGACAGCGGAGCCTCAGTAATAGGGTTCCGTTTTACCCTTTGGGTACGGAACCCTAAAAACTGTAACAGAACTCCTCCAGCCAGCCTGGGGTAAGTTTTACACCTCATATGAATTTATCCAGACTTTCAGCATTCTATAAGGATCTCCAGTGTTCTCTATGGACTTTGTCCGGCCTTTTAATTATTCTGAAGGTTTCCCTACCTAATGTAAATTTAATATAATAGACTTAAAAATATAACAAGTATTACAATCAGTTATTCATCTTGAATACATGTGTACATGGAATTGATCATAATTTATTATTTTGTGCTGCACCTTTTTCAAAATATCTAATTATTTTAACTGGATTTCAAAATGGTAACCATAGCTGGAGCTGATTTCAATTTCAAATTTAATTGTCTTATTTGGCAAAATGTATGACACAAAATATTATTTCACATTAAATGTTAGAAAATTTAAAAACTTGGAAAGGATATATGAAAGCTATAAAAGAAACTAGTGTAGAAGGACCAAGTCTTGTGGCACACAGGTCTGTCTTTCCAGAAGGGACTTGGCTAGAAATACAGGTAGATAAATGTTGGATGTAAACTCTGATTTTTAATTAGATAGACTAAAATGACACCTGCAAGCAGCCTATTTTTAATGTTGCAAGCTTTGGGGCATAGTGTTGTAATATGACTGATTCATAAGTGATTCATCGAACCGTTGTGACATAACTCTTTGATTTAATTATATATAAACGTAAATTTAATAAGTATCAACAAGAAAATAAATGAGATTGATACAGCATAGTCTGATATAAGTGAGTATAAATAAAGTAAGGGCGATGAATATGACAACAAACATGTATGAAAGATGTTAATACCTATTGTATTCACTTTTGACTCTTTTTGTCCGTATATGTACGGATTCTATCGTCTTTAATTAAGAATTATTAATATGGCAACACTGTAGGCATTCGCCATTTTGTGCATCATGAAATTTGTAAGCGTCTGTCATAGAGTATAATCAGCATCACGTCATTTGTCTCCCTTCTTCGCTTGCGATTGGTTGTATGAATATTCCTTGCGCTCTTACGCCAGTCCTTGTTATTATTTGCTGTTAAGTAGTTTTTTGTGTCTTTTCTTGTGTTACGTTATTTTGTTTGAGTGTTAAGTTATTCCTGTTTTTTGTAAAACGACATGGAAGAAGCTAAATGCGAACCTGGGGTGCAGTTATGTTTCCTAGGAAAAAGAGACGAATATGTGATCACCATCCTGAGACTGCCATCTTACCACTGTGAACTGAATCCTATAGAACTAGCATTAGCACAGGTAAAGAGGCACATCGCACGAAATAACAAAAGTTTTAAAATCGCCGAAATTAAAGAATTGTTCACTGATGGGCTAAAATTGGTGATCCCACAATGGTGGTTGAGTTGTATCGAACATGTTATAAAAGATGAGAACAAAATGATGCAACTCGGCCACCTTATTGATGATGCAACAGAAAGGTTCATAATAAGTGTAACAGAGTCACATTCTGAAAGCAATTATTCAGAAATAGTGAATAAGCAAGTTTGATTTTTATTTATTTTTCCTATAATACTAATACTACTCCTTTCCTCAGCAATTCAAATAGATATTAGTTTTCATATTTTGAAAAGTCACTACCATTATAATTCCACACTACTTGAGCTTCTGATAAATACAAATTCAAACTAATAAACTAATTGAAACTATTTAGCAACAATCAGTTCTACAGTGTTAAAAAGAAAACAAAAGATTAAATCACAATGTATTTTTGAAATTTACTCTTTGTAATAATTTTCTCGAATTTATTATAAAAAGAATTATGGAAAAAAATACTTGGATGCACGTCACTATTTTTTCCTTACATTATGATGGTAACTCACAAAATATCATTTTTAGTCTAACTAATTAAAAATAAGAGTATAGGTTATTTATTGTGATTTCTACTTTGCAGTAGCAGTTTGTAAAGTTAGACCTGAAAAATAATAATATCCCACATTGTAGATTGTTGTTGCATGAAGGTTTTTTTTTGAGGGACAAGACTAGAAGGATACTTAATATTTCTGCTACCGCTTTAACAAAATTTATACTACTAAATTTAGACAAAACATCTCTGTAAACATTTCTGGTTTAATCCTAATAATAATTAAGTTTGGTAACTTAATTAACTACACTTGGTTAATGAATTACATTTGCAACGATTGGTAGTGTAAAATTAACAAAACAACAATGAAAATCATAAAATTTTTGAAAGCTAATTTACAGCAATACTTACTCCAACACCAAAACTTCTGATGCCAACTGCCTTCAGTTCTTCAGAAATGCCATTAGATCCCAATAAATACACTTTTTTAGTAAATCCTATACCTTTCAGGTAATGGGCTACTAGATATGCTGTAGAAAGGATTTCATCCTGTAAATATATATAAGTAACATTTGTTAATATTAAGATATAACTACTTTCATTTCTTAAATGTAAACTACAGACTATGCTAACTATTTTTATGTAATATACTTATTACTTAAAAGAGGTTACCATAGTCTTTCAATACTTGCAATACATGGAGTAATGTTTGCATATTACCACGGATGCTTCTGGAAGTTAGTCGAAGGCGCAACGCTCAGCTATTATTTATACAACAGCCCATTTTCATGGTGCAGACAAAAGGGATCAGTTGGCATGGCGTGCAACTAGAATTTCAGTTAGCATATTAGGGTTTTGGCACATTTAATAGGCACTTTAAGTTAAGACTGGCATGTGGCCGACGACAAAAGTGAGTATCAGACAGGCATTTGGAATTTTGTTCCCACTGCAATAGACTCAATATAAGCAATACAAACAAATGGTCGCCCTAGTCCCAGTGGGTACTTTGCTTTTTGTAAGTATTACAGGTATAATAACAAAGTAGATAAGATCCGAGGAAGACCAGGTTATGTTTTATCAATAGGTAGTGTAAGGAGCCCAATAAACAAATTAGCATGCATGAAAAGAGCTATGGATGTTAACAAAGTGACTGAGGTGTGCAAGGACCAGGTCATGGTGTGTTCAGTTCTTTCTGCTTACGCTGCAGGGGTTTTGTCGTGAGTAAGTTATAGACAGAACAACGTAAAACAAGCTATAAGGCTAGTTAGGTACTCAACCAATAGTGCGCAATGCCAAAATAGACAAACTTATACAAACCTGTGAAGCAATAAAACCCAATTGCTGTGCTTTCGCTGCGAAATCACTTCGGATTTTAGTGGAATTATTTGTAACATAAAATATTTTCTTTCCTATCTTTCGGAAATAGTTCATAGCATCTGCTGATCCTTGAATAGCATTATTGTCAATCCAAAGAACACCTGTAATATATAAGTATAGGGCAGTTCAATGTCAATGTAGCAGTTACAAAAAACGATTTAGCCTTTGATGATCAATAACCAAAGAGTCAGATTTGGTTTTTACTAATCTTATTGTGATTCAATAGTACTCACCATCACAGTCTGTTAAAACAGTATCAAACGAATTTAAAAAATCTTGCACCTGTTCTTTTGAGGCTTCATTCAAGTTAAAAACGGAAGACTTAAACATTTTGATACTAGTACTAATATTTGTTAACTGTGGCAATCCTAATGTTTTATTGAAAAAAATAGCTTGCTGGTTAACACATAATTTATTGTATTTAAGTACAGCTGAAAGAATTTTTATCATTACGTTTTCAATTCTGAATTTAGTGGTTAGTGGTTAAAGATGTAGTGTACTATACTCAGTAAGTACTGCCTTCACTAGTGTCACTACTCACTTCTGAAGAGGAATGACAGTGACAGTCACAAACTATATACAATGCTTTTTTTTTTTTTTGGTTCATTTTATCCCCGAGGGGAAAGGCAAAGGGATCTAGCCCATACAGCCAAGTCATTAGTTTAGAACCATTTGAAAATCTTAATTCTATGTTCCAGCTTCAGGAACTCTGCTGAAAAAATACTTGGGAAGGGTACCTAGACCCAATCAACCCACTTTAAATACCACTCATAAAACGATAGTGATTTTACAAGGTTTTGTTGATGAACTTTTTCACGTCTTCCAAAAAGTGCATAAACGTGTTATATTTGAGTTTTTCCATTACTGTATAAATTCACTAGCACTTATGGTACAAAATACTATCAAAATTGTCACACAAAACTAATTTTATACCGAAATGTAAAAATTTCAAGTAAAACAACAATGTCACTCGTCAAAAGCGCGGGAAGAAGTCCCTATATACAATGCTATGACAGTGTCTGTCATTTTTCGCAAATTTGCGTAGACAGATAATGAAGTAGACATAGACGGGCTACTAAAAGCATATCTCCGTAAAGAGAGATAGATAGCATACTCGCGTGAAACACGTATGTGAGAGCAAGACTGATCATGAGATTTTGCCTATATTTGCGTATAGATACGGTATTGGTATCTGCCACGCCACTAAGATTGTCTGGTGGCAAATTAAAGTTTTTGTCCTCATACTCCTCACGGAGTTTTGTCGGTAAAAGTGTAAATCTGTATATTTCTTTCATTAGTGACCTACTCGTTAAGATAAAAGGTACATTGAACACGCAGTCAAGATGAATTGCTGCATGATCGTTGAGGCAAATGTCTGTATACTTCTCTGTAGTGAAAGAAAACAACCCAACATAACTTATCACTGATAAGCCGCTTATTTGTAACAATCCAATAATGTGTGTTCTATTTATTCATTCGATTATTAATTTTAATGCATATTAATAGCATGCAATCCCGATTATATTAACATCTAAATATACGTATTATTTGGTATTAATATGCACCGGTTGTGTACTTAACCACTGAACTACCTAACCGATAACTGGGGTTGACGAGGGTAACTCCCAATGCAAATTGTTCCAGACTCAGCCCTTGCCGTTCCCAGAGGGGGATAGACTAACGTCTGGGTCTACGGCTTGCTTCGTTGGCATGGTTACGTATCCACAAGCCGACCACCACTAAAAGCGCGGATTTGCAGACCGCGACTAAACTTTTTCTACCAAGATAAGTTCTGAAAAGAACTTGAACCTCGTTGGGAGCAACGAAAATTAGCGTGGGCTAACTTCGTTGACCCCGGGAGTTAGGATCTTGAAAAAACCGTATACCGTACCGTAACCACGGAACTAGGGGTTGCGGCGGGTCTTGAAAAATATCGCACAACGCCATGTACGTAAGGCGAACGCCAAACGGAGAATGAGCAGAGTAACGCACAGATCAGAATCGGTAAGCGGGAGTGAACCGTAACTGTCACCGTGCGCTACTCGGACCCGATCCGGAATGATTTTTATAGATACTATTATGACATTTTATAGAGACATTGACAATATTATAGAGCTCTTATATTGATGTTCTATGCGTGAGGTTTTTTGTAAGACCATCGATACTTCAATACATCATATATCTTAGGGTAAAACTTACAAGTCTCACTCCCAAAAAGACACATTTCTTCATAATTATATACCAAACCTAATAATTACGAAACTTGGCTTTATTCAGCTAAAAATGTTCGTAGAAGACAAAGAAATAATTGACAGTAGTTGTTACAAAATCTGAAGACAATACTATAGAGTATACAACAATTGTGTTGACCTAATAATTGACTTCAATTGAAAGCTTCAGACAGAAAAGTTTCTAACAAAACAGCCAAATTATCGTCATTATTAGCCGTGATCACTCGTTTCATTAACCGTATGACCTGTATCCTTAGTTGGCAAATTTTTGTTATCAATAGATGGTGAACAATAAAGCATATTTATGTTTTCTGAAGGAAAGCAATTACCATTTAGAATTGTCGTAGTTCTATGTGAGTCAAGGGCTTTTGGTACATTATTTTGAACTGTAGGGTAGATGGATTGTTACAATGAAACCTTATTGCTGGAAACAACAATTCTTCGTGATCCTGACTGATCCTAGCCATAGTCTATAATAAGGCTGGAAAAAAAAACGTGTGCGTCTCGGGACGCCCGACAGAAGTGATAACTTAAACTAATCCGCTGCCTTATGCGTGAGAGAAAGGGAAGCCAGACAGACTGGCGCCGTAACGCGTTACGTAACGAAGCGGTTTACCCTCCCATAAGAAGTTATCACATCAAAAACTGTCGTAACGAAAAATGTACACAGTAGGTACGATACCAATTAACCCTCTGTCATTACTAAGACACTATACCTCGCGTGTCTCTAGTCCTCTTTTGAGACTATTCCGAATTTTGCTGAAATACCCTATTAAAATATTACTAACTGATGAAGAAATGTTGCTATTCTTTTATAATGCTTTCGGATTTTTTTTTGGAAATTGGCTCTGCACATTTCGCCATTATTATCACCTCAATAAAATATTGCTCGTCGACAACGATCACTACGTATTGTTTTGCTTCTGATCCACAACAACGTTTACACGTAGTTTGTAACATACGGTTACGGTTCATACATATTGAGGTGCGTTCTCTTAGCTTGCATAATTTACTCTAAGACTGTCAACAAGAATAAAAAAACACCTTCATAAAGTGTTTTGTCCCTAATCATGTTCAGTTTGATAGTGGTTGCTAGCAATGAAAAAAAATAAAGAAGTAAAATTTAGTTTGTCAACAAATGTTTTTATGTTTTATTCAATCATGACAAACTTATCTTATCAATCACCGATAAAGTAATGATAATATATGTTAATTTGTAGCAGGTAAGGTGACCTCTATTTGTTAAGTGCAGTGTGTGACTACAATTATATAGCTTGTTCGGTTTGGTGCCAATGCCAACTACCCTCAGTCATAACCAACAAGTGAGTGGTGTATTAAAAACAACCACTATGTAGATACTACCCCGGCCCACTACTAAGAAAATATAGTTTAAGGCGGTTCCCACAGTGCTCTGTCCGTGCTACGCGCTGGTGTGCGGTGCAGTCTTTTTTATGTTGTGCCGAAATATCTCGGTTTGTATAGAAAACATGAAAACCACACGCTTCAGCGCGTACAGCTCGCAGCGTCGCCTGGCGCAGAGCATTGTGCGAATCGGTCAGACTGTCGCCTTAATATCACTGCGTTTTAGGCCATAAGCCACAACACTACGTTCAGTGACTAGTTCGGTTCGGTGCTCGCTGTTGGGTGGTTAGGCTGTAATAGTTGCATATAAGGTTATCTACCCTTAGACATCGCAGTAGCTTGATAAAGTTCCTAGAAATAAGGTCAATAAATATCATTTTATTTTAGTTATAACAAAATAAAGTATGAATTCTGGAGAAGAAATTATTGAATATCAGAAGGGGTCTATTAAGATAGTGCAGTACAATAGACCAAATAAGAAAAATGCGCTGACTATACCTATGTACAATAAAATTGAAGAAATACTGACAAAAGCGGCTAACGATGATGAGATCTCTGCATTAGTTCTTACTGGCACTGGGGATTTTTATAGTAGTGGCAATGATCTCTCTCAGTCACTACAAGATTACATGAGTTTAATGATTGCTTTAAGAAACTTTATTCGAGCTTTCATCTTGTTCCCAAAGACACTAATTGCCATTGTCAATGGTCCTGCAATTGGAATAGCAGCCACTACTCTTGCTTTCTGTGACCTGGTATTTGCATCAGAAAATGTGAGTAAAATTTCCATAATTTTAATCATTGCACAATGGTGCAATTAATCTGAAGTAGTACTTAAGCTAAACAGAAATTGGGTTGGTATTTTGCATGGCCAAACTAACAATGTATTTGATGATATTCCGGGCTTGTAATATTAATTATAAACCATAGTTGATGATGTTGCAGATAGGTGGAATTTTAGTAATAGGAAATATTACACTATAAAAGTCAGTAATGCTATAAGAAGATTATATTAAACTAAATCAAAAGTTCGAATAAAAATTGTATTCCATTCATATTGACGGCTGTAAAATAAAAAAAATATCTGGAACCTAGTTACTTTACATGAGAACACATAGAAGGAATATTTGTGTTATTTTACAGGTGCGAAGTAAAAAGAGCTATCTGTAAAATAGTAACTTTACAGGAGAAAATATATATTTTCTTTTAAGAATTCAATCAATTGGCCTGGAAATTGTAGCGCATGTCAACTGAGTAATGACGTTTTGTAACTTAACAGGTTAAAATCTATGTATCTGTCTTTATGGATGATAACTAACAGAAACACCTAAGGTGATATTTGCAGAAAAAAATTTCAAATTGTAAAATGTTGTGTATTTAACATGATAATGCATAAAACATAATTCAATAAACATAAATTTGTTAATATTGTACTAGACTTTTTATATTTTGCATGTCCATGTACCAGATAATATTTAGGATACATATACTTATACAGTTAGTTAATAATCTTGTTATTTTTTGTTTTCATTTTCAGTCTTATTTTTACACTCCATTTACAAAGTTGGGTGTTGTGGCTGAGGGTTGTTCGTCAGTTACATTTTCGAGAATAATGGGAGAGAGAAAGGTAAATGATAGTGTGCTGTGGTTTTATTATTATTATGCTTGACTAATGGAATTAGACTTTGTAGTAATAATATTCAAATTCACATTATAGTTTTGCAATCACATTACTATTGCAGTCTCTCAATGATGTTTAAAATGATTATTTCTTTTTAAGTAAGCTCATTATTTAGACTATGAAGACCTGGTGTCTTGTAGCACAGGTTACAACCTATTTCAAGTGCCAGCCTTCACATTTAGTATAGATAGTTATAGAAATTGCATGTAATTTTACATGCAATTTGTATTTCGTGTAAAAATAAACAAATTTTAGATTTTTTTTTAATATTACAATTTTAAACTTTCAGGCAAAGGAAATGTTGCTGTATAGTCATAAAATGTATGCAAAAGAAGCTTTGGAATGTGGATTTATTAATAGAATTTATAAAACTGACGAATTGCAAAATATGGTGTGGAACAAAATAATTGAATTTGCAGAATTGTCCCCTAAAATAGTTGCAATGTCTAAGAAACTTATTAGAGAAAATATGCAAGAAGAGTTATTGAGAGTAAACGATAATGAATTGGATGAAATAATTAAGATCAGAGCCTCACAAATGAATGTAAAGTTTGAAAGCCTGAGAAGCAAATTATAACAATTATTTGTTGCGATTGTTTTTTTATAAATTTTGTAATTAATGTCTGTTGAGATTATTGTAAGGTAATTTTTTATGAAGGGTATGGATTAGGTATTTAAGAATAATATAATTTTTATTTAACTTTCTTCAAAATTTATCGTTTTTATTACACGCTTTTTCCATATGATAGAACCTAGCCCAGTATTCATTTATTACTTAAACTTTTAAAGAACCAGTATATAATAGAGAACTTGGTGATTATATCTTGGTGAGTATAATCACCAAGTTGTCAATGTCCATGTACTTTGTAGTATTTATTCTAAAAATAATATTTATTAATTTGGAATGCAAACAAGCATATGATTCTGACACATGTTACATTCTAATCGACAGAATGACACATTGCTTTCCAGGGATTTTTATGGTTTTTCACCTGCAGTCTCATAATTTTATATTGCTATTACCTATCCTACTGTCCATTAATTAATATTAATATGTGAGTAAGAAAAAATGCACTACTTAGTACATGCGATTAAGTTTAGCATCTTTGGAGCCAATCCCACTTGGTGCACCCTGCCAACTAGCAAACAAGGCTTTGGAAAAAGAGGGGTAGAACTTAACAATATTCAATAAGTTGCCCAATACAAAAGAACTTCCTGCGGAAGGAACGCATTCAAATAACAAGTCACTGGAGTTTTGTACATGGCGGCGTCAACGCGCATGCGATATTTGGTTTGTGTTCCCATTGAGGGACCACATTAATATTATATTAATTCGACGACTCGTATGGCTAGCGTGTTAGTTGGTAGTATTATCTGCCTTCTTCGCCGAGGGTTCTAGGGTCGATTCCCGGTCGGGCAGATAGTTTCATAATGATACATTTAAATATTTGCTCTGGGTTCGGTACCTGTTTTGACAAACTATTTTTAGTTTGGTGGCGTACATAATTCGCAAAAAAAGTTTGAGAAAAAATAACCCATTGTGTGGTCACCTCGATCGTAGTATTTCTTCGCAGCAGTTGGATTGGTTGGAAACTGTACATTTTTTGATACTGTACGGTAAAGTAATAGTTTGTAAAAAAAAAAGGTTCGTAAAGGATACTATAGCATTCGTCTATTTAACTTCCAAAAGCTACGTAAATTGATTTATTATTATGATAAACGTTTCAATTGACGGACCACCTTTAATTGGTTGTAAATTTTGAGTGCCTATTTTTACAAATTAGAGGTTGAATTTACAATAGTATGAGAAATTTTACTATAGGATGACTCATTCAAAAGCTCAAAATTCCAATGTGGTCCCTCAATGGGAACGCAAACGATATTTGTATTGGAAGCGCTTAGAGGCTTTAGATCAAATTTCGTGACGTATATAGCACTACTAGTCGTAATTAAGTAAATTGAATGGTAAGCTATCTTTATTACTTGTTTGCGAAAACATACTATCATTTGCAGATTACAAAAGAGTTGTTACTAAAGGTTTATCACATATTCGAAATGTGTTTGTATTTCTAGTGCCAAAGTCCAAGGTACAATAGTCACAAACGAAAATAAGAGATTAACATATTCTAGAGGGTTATGGTCGTGCGATAAGTACTAAATACATTTTACGATGATTACAAAATATATTCGATGGAACTAATTTTATGCTTATTACAAAATGAATTCTAAATCAACTAGCCTCTCTTCTATCGTCGACTTGTTCAGACCTAACAATCCTAAGGGGTTGAGATCCAGAGACTTGAGCAGTACGCGGCTTAGTGTGTTGAAGAAAGAAATCCATACAGATTTACATCTTTTGCCACTGCGTAAGTATTATTTATGACGTTAAACGTAGCCCAGGTATGGTTGTGTTGAGTGACCTACACTGAGATTCTCCGTGCTTCTTAGGACGCCTCCACGCCGTCGCTCGCAGCCGTTTGTTATTTTTATTTATTTATTTATAAGGTCTGCCAACATTTTTACACTAATAAATTATGTCTAGGAACATTACATAGTTAAACTAAAAGTACAGTGTAAAAAGAATAACAGGCAAACACAACATAGTGATTACAAAGTATGATCCGCAATCAATACAGTTATACAATGTGACGTAAAGCAAAATAAAATATTAATATAGGTACAAACACCGAAGCCTCATACTTCCATGCCTCTCGACGGCAAAAGAGAGATAGTGAGTGATATTCTCGGTTCCGAAAAGTACCTAGTAGCCGGTAACCTTATCATTGCCCCTCTGAATTAGATCATCAGACTGAATACTGATCTAATCCGCAGTAGCGTGGAAGTAATTTACAAACCGCTTCAATATAAGAAAGTATATCTCACCAGTGAGATGAGTAGGTATGATGATGCAAGAGTATGAAGAAAACAACCTATGAAGAAAGTAAAGTAGAACGTTCAGCGCTTATTGGTTACGTACCTAGTTCGCGGATTAACATGGCGGCACTTATCGCCTAATTTTTTTTTATACTACGTCGGGAGGCGTACAAGCATACGGCCCACCTGAAGTAAAGCGAGTACCGTAGTCTATTAACGCTTGCGATATATTAAGTATCACTCGCGCGATGCCTCCTCTTCTGCTTACACAGCAACTCCTTGCGAGCTTACTGGTGATCTCACTCACGCGCAGGAACATAACACTCTAGTGAGTTGTTATTTGGCTGCGGTTATCTGTGAAGTGGAGGTACTTCCCCCCAGACGGGCTGCTTTGATGCGCCGTACCTCTCTTAAAACATCCAGATCAAGACAAACAGACATGTTCGTGCACACAAATGTTTGCCTTGTGTGGGAATCGTATCCACGAGCGTTGGTGTCAAAGGTGCGTCATTCACGACTGAGCCACCGAGCTCGACAATTGGTTAAAATATTATTCTATTGCTGAGATATTTAGGCGTTAAAATACAATGTTTTTTGAGCGCAGGGTTCCTTCATGCGCAGACAAGCGGTTTATTGGTTTTTGCGCATGAGCGAGCAGTAACGCATGTGTGTAAGAAATGTTACGCTCTTATCTTCTTTATTAAACAAATGTTATAACTCTTCAGGTGATTTATTTAATTTGCTGGAAACTGATCCTGTAAATGGTTTGTCAAGTGCAAAAGCAGCAGAACTTTTAGAATATTACGGCCCCAATACACTGACACCGGCAACGCAACACGGTTGGATCAAGTTTCTGTTCACATCCTTATGTACAGGTATTTAAAAAAATAATGAATGTGTGTATTATTAACTAGCTCTTACCCGCGGCTTCGCTCGCATTGATAAAATATTGATTAATTAATAATTGATTAATAAAAAGTATCCTATTTTACTTCTGTAACCTCCAAGACTATGTGTACAAAGTTTCATGATGATCGGTTCAGTAGTTTTCGCGTGAAAGCGTAACAAACAAACGGACATTCACATTTATAATATTAGTAGGATGTATTATAATTATTACACTGATCACGTTCAATATTGGAGAGCTGGATGGCGTTGTTGCGCGGGTCATTCTAACCGGACACGCAGGTTAAGCGACGTCGACCGCAGCCTGTCTATGGATGCGTTTAACTATCTCGAGCTTCTTCGTGCTTCGGAGGGCACGTAAAGTCGTCGATCCCGGCTGTTGTCGATAGATGGCAGTCGTTAAGGTCAGTTAGTGGCCTAAGGGCTGCTTGAAAACACTGGCCTCCGACAAGCCACAGTTGAGCAGCGTGCTGGAGTATGCTATACACCCCTTCGGTTGAAGGGAGACCAGTATAACTACAGTGGGATGAATTAGGGTTGCTGTCAATTTTGTTCTGCTTTCAAGATGTTTATAGAAGTGAGTACAGCAACTGTGAAAATTTTGGGCATGTAATTTAAAATTGTTTCAAGATAATTTTATTTAAAGAGATAACTACTTTAAGTTAAACTACTGTATTAGGGTTTCGTAACTAAAAATTAAAAATGAAACCCTTGTAAGATCATTTCGTTGTCCACCTGTCAAGATATCCTGTTTCTCAGGAATGCGTAGAGGCATCAAGTTTATATTAATAACAGATATTCAAGTCTGCAATTCCTTGGAGCAGTGAAATATAAAACGAAGTAGAATATGATGAGCTCGTAGGCACAGTGGTTAGTACCTACCGTTGTTTTGTTTGACACCATCGCTCGTGGGTTCGATTCACAAAAAATTGTGTGCAAACATCTCTGTCTTAATCTTTTTGTTTTTAAGAGAGGTAAGGCGCATGAAAGCAGCCCGTCTGGAGAAGTGCCTCCACCTCACAAAAAACCGCAGCCATATAACAACTCCCTTCAGAGTTGTCGTGCTCCTGTGACTGAGTGAGGTCACCGGTAAGCTCCTAAGGGTTGCTGTGTGCAGCAGCAGGGGTGGCATCGTGCGAGTGATACTTAACGGATTGCAAGCGTGCATGCGGTACCATTTTACCATTAGGTGAGCCGAACGCTTAGCTCATTTAAAGCAAGCTTATAACATACCTACTTACTTGATTGCGCTCTAGTACTTAAACTGTTATAGTCATAGAAATAATATAAAAAGCAAGCTGCAAGCTTAGATATTCTGTTACTCTTCTTTGTAATAATATACTATTTACTATTCCATTAGGATTGGCGGTTATCTATTACCTAAGCCTTTCCCTAACGCAGTAATACTTTACTAGCTTATTAGAAAACTAAACGTAAATATTGAACGAAGATTTTGACATGGAGCGACTGCCGCCGGACCTCCACAACGAATTGGATTGGTTAAAACCTTTACTTAAGAGGGTGCACAGAGCTAAGTGGCGCCCTCATTTTGTTTTTATTAATAACGCTGAATTTAAGACCAATTATAAAAACGCTCAATACAGGCACTAAAGAACCATATTTATGATTTATTGAGACATATTCTGTATAATTATTAACGTACAACTAGTCATAATTTATATTATTGCTATAAGTGGCCACAATGAGCAATAATTAAAATTTTGGTTACTTGTACATAGATAATAAATACAAAATACGTTTCAAAAAAATATAAATGTGGTTCTTCAGTGGCTGTATTGAGCGTTTTTTTTAAATTGGTCTTAAATTAAGCGTGATTAATGATAACAAAATGAGGGCGCCACTTAGCTTTGTGCGCCCCCTTAATTTGCGTCATAAGTCTTTCGAAACACAATTCTTTGGAAGTGCGAGTTTCCACAGGAGGTTTTCCTTTGCCGCTGAGCAAGTGATAATCACAAATATGTGCATAAATCAGAAATACGAATTTAGTGATACCTGCCCATACAAAGATTTGAACCAGGGGAGAGGAGATAAAGCTAAGTGGCGTCCTCATTTTGTTTTTATTAATAACTCTCAATTTATGTCCAATTCTAAAAAACGTTCTATACAGGCACTGTAGAACCATATTTATGTTTTTTGAGACATATTCTGTTTTTATTATTTATGGTTAATAGATTCCGGCGTTATTTTGCGAAAGTCAAATTTACGTGCAATTTGATCGAACCTGCTTTATGTGCTTCCGCCACCAAAGCTAAAAGTCGGTGGCGGAAGCACACAAAGCAGGTTAGATCAAATTGCATTTATTATTTATGTACAATTTGTCATAATTTTGATTATTGCTATAAGTGGCCACAATAAGCAATAATTAAAATGGTATGGTTACTTGTATATAGACAATATATGTTAAAAAAAAAACAAAAATATGATTCTTCAGTGCCTACATTGAGCGTTTTATGGAATTGGTCTCATTAATAACACTGAATTTAAGACCAATTCCCGAAAATCCTCAATACAGGCACTGAAGAACCATATTTATATAATATAATAATTATATAACCATATTAGGCATAAGGTCCACCTGATGTAAAGTGACTACCGTTACTATTACGCTTGCATGAAGTATCGCTTGCGTGTTGGTAATCCTGCTGCTAACACAGCAACTCCACAGGAGCTCCTGTTTCCTGTGAGGAGGAGGTACATCCCCAGTCGGGCTGCATAGATGTGCCCTACGTCTCTTGTGTTGGTTTAGTGAATATAAAAAATGTTTTTTACAGGCTTTTCCATTTTGATTTGGTTGGGTGCTTTATTATGCCTACTCGCATATCTTATCGAGACATCGACGAAGTCCAATCCAAGTAAAGACAATTTATATCTGGGCTGCGTGCTGATTGCTGTCGACGTCATCTGTGGGCTTTTCAGTTTTTATCAAAATTTCAAAAGTTCTAAAGTATGTGCACATAGTCATTTCATTTTACATATTATGGATAAGTGACTTGGTGTCATCTATAAAACGAACTGCACCTACGCATGCTGAAGCTATAAAGATATACTGCTGGTTATCATACGACTCTTAAAACACTTGACTTGCCGTACCTACGATAAACCAACTGACTAGGTTCTAACGCTTACCTGTCTATCGAGGAAATCATGTTTTAAGATATAAGATTTGCTTCTATCTCGGGAACTACACGAGATACCGACATGAAAGTTGTAACATAACAAAGAGAATGATGTCACAAATAATATTTGTATTTGTGTATGTATGTATGTATATCTTCACGCCAAGTCCCTTGCGGGATAGGCAGAGAGAACCGAGCGCCATAAGACGTATTGTTACTACATTGTTACTACAAATTTTTGCATTAATTAACAAAGTATTAACTAGTAAAATAGCCTACCTTTGCTTCTTTGGTAAATTCAACTAATCTTTTTTTTCAGTGTACTTTACAGTAGTAGAAGTAGTCCAATAATAAATTCCTTTTTATACAATGCTATGAGGCATACCTGGGTGTGATGTAGCCGCTTGCAATACGGCAAGTGTCATGGCCAGCTCGTTGGCGCTGTCGTGAATGACGCGAATTTGACACCAACGCTCGTAGGTTCGATTCCCACACGAGACAAATATGTGTGTGCATGAACATGTCAGTTTGTCTCAAAGCAGCCCGTCTGGGGGAGTACCTCCACCTCACAAAAAACCGCGGCCAAATAACAACTCCCTAGAGGGTTACTGTGTTTCTGCGAGTGAGTGAGAATACCAGTAAGCTCCTTAGCAGCAGCGGTGGCAACGCGGAAGTGATACTTCGTAAGTAAGAATTTATTGGCTATTGCGACCGCTCACATTAGGCGAGATGTGTCATTGTACATCGGCGTAGCATTAAGACTCCGTGGAAAAGTCTAACAGAAGAGATAGATTTATAATAGTAGTATTTGAGTATATAATAGATATGTATTGACGAGCTCGCATGACGTGGCGCAGTGGTTAGTAAAGCTACTTTGACATCAACGTACGTAGGTTCGATTCCCACACAAAAAATATTTGTGTGCATGAACATGTTTGTTCTGTACCTTGGTATGGGTGTTTTAAGAGAAACGCATCAAAGCAGCCCGTCTGGGGAAGTACCTCCACCTCATAGAAAAACCGCAGCCAAGTAACAATTTACTTGAGGATTGTTGTGTTACTGTGTGAGGTCACCGGTAAGCTCCCAAGAAGTTACTGTGTTAACAGCAGAGGAGGCATCGCGCGAGTGATACTTAACGTATTACAAGCGTTCAGAGGCTACGGTAACCGCTTTACATCAGGTGAGCCGTATGCTTGTATGCCTCCCGACGTTGTATAAAAAAAAAGTGTAGCTCGCGCATTTACACCCCTACTACTAACAAATCACAAGTATGAATCCGCTAGTGAAATTGGTATTTGGCTGCGATTTTCTGTGAGGTGCAGGTACTTCCCAGTCGGACTGCTTTGATGCGCCCTACATACCCATCTAAAAAAATCGGCCAAGTGCGAGTCGGACTCGCGCACGAAGGGTTCCGTACGATTATCTATAAAAACGGCAAAAAAAGCACGGACGGACGGACGGACCGGACGGACGGACAGCGGAGCCTCAGTAATAGGGTTCCGTTTTACCCTTTGGGTACGGAACCCTAAAAACATCCCGATGGGTTGTTGTTGGATTAAGTTAAGTAAGTATGGTCATCAGTAAAGTGGTAAGTAAGGTTAAAAGCGCATGTGGACTTGAGAGCAACACTAATTAATCTAATACACTAATCATACTGGGTCACAAAAAAAAACGGGTCAGTAAAAAATCCTCAATATTTTCTAAAATATTGCAACTAGGTTTATGAAATAATATGAGAACAGTTTTAAAAATTACAATGCTATATTTTGAAAGATATTGTGGTGCTCCTTACTGACTCGTATTCTTTGCGGCCTAGTGAGAAGCCAATGAGTCTAACCGCTTTAGATAAGGCGGGCTGGTTGTTTGTCACAAAAAAAAACAATAGATAACTTTGATTTGAAAAATCTTTCATCGTCATTACCTCTGCTCAGTTCAGCTCTGGTTCTGGGTCACCTGCAGTCAGCGCAGCAGGCGCTGTCATTCATCTCGGTCGAATTGAGAAATTCTTTTCATTTTTGTCAAGTGCACCAAATTTCAATTGCTGAAGTCAAATATAAGAGTAGTGAACATATTAAGCAGAGGTAAAAATGATGAGCCCGTTGGCCGAATGGTTAGCAATGGCTATTTTAATACCAAGGTTTGTAGGTTCGATTCCCGCATAAAACATTTGTGTACTTGACGTACGTACGTATTAAATAAAATATTAACTATAAGCTAGGCCGCATGAACTAATTGGTGGCGGAAGCACACAAAGTAGGTTAGATCAAATTGCATGTAAATTTGGCTTTCGCAAAATAACGCCTGAATCTATTAAATATTAACGTATGTTTATTAGTTGTCTTACTACCCACAGTACAAGTTTCGATTAATTTGCAACTAGATGGCGCTGTGTAATTTGTCAGAAAATATTAATATTTGTAATTGCAGATAATGGCTACCTTTAATAGCATGATACCGTTGTTTTCGTGTTGCACCCGAGACGGCGTGCTCAACGTGGACACGCCCGTACACGACCTGGTCAGAGGCGACTTGGTGCACGTGAATGCTGGCCACGTCGTGCCCGCCGACATTCGAATAATTAACAGCAAAGGATTCAAAGTAATCTTCTTTTTACGTATGTATAAGTGAAGTCCCTTGCGGGGTAGGTAGAATGGATCTGTCGCCACAAAACTCGGTCTTTACATCATATTTGTTCATCGACATAGATTTATTGTAATATGAATTGAAAAAATACCTATATTAGCAAGTTTCTTTACATATTTCTTCTTCGCCACAGGTTATATTTGAAATTCTGGTAAATGAGAAAAGTAAAACGAAAACTATGAGAAATTAATAAAATACAACAAGTTTTGATTTTAAAAATGTTAGACGTGTCTAAGGGCACGCGAGGGCGCAATGGCAAATAAAGAATTTTCATCTTTATTATTATGTATCGTTTCAAGAAGCCAGTAGGCCGATTCTACTAAAAACTGCAACTGCACTGCAGCGCGGCGTGTGTCAAAATGCGTACATTTTGACGTTTCGGTATTCTGTTAAACGATCTGACAGCAGCGACGTTGCAGGAACGCTGCAGTAAATGACTAGTTATTCTGTTAAAAAACCTGCACTGCACCTGCACGTGCAATATAATCGTATTCTGATAAATTGTTATGACATTTGTATACCGGTGACAGAAGTTTTGAAGGAGTTTATTTGCAGTTTTGTTAACGTTAGTCTTGAGCAACTTTTGCGAAGTGAAGTTTTGTTTTGGGAGATGTTTGTGGATATATATGATTAAGTAAGTAAAGCTTCTTTTCGGTTAGAAATACCTCCACGCGCCGGCACCCAAGGGCAATGGGGTGTGAAACTATAGAAGTCAACATTAAATAAAAATCCAGTTTATTAGATTGAAATATGGTAACATTTCAGGTGTTAAGTAGTTCACTTGCAGGATACGCTCAGTTGGAGCGTAGTTGCAGTGCCGTTGCAGTGCAGCATACGCGCAGTTCCAGGGTAGTTGCAGTGCAGGAAATTTTTATAAAATACACCTATAGGCACTACACTATTCCTGCACGACTCAAGTCACAGGCGTAAACGTGCAGTTGCAGTTATTTAGCAGAATTGGCCTACAGTCCCGTCCTTCTATATCTTTTGATTGGCACATGCTTATTTTACAAGAATTTTATGATGCTCTGCTTATACAAATTGCCATTTGTTTGCTAAGTTGACCGTTAAATAAAACTTGTGTACGATTCACTTCTTTAATAGGTGGATAACTCATCGCTGACAGGAGAGAGCACAGCCGTACCTCGCAGCAACGTTGAAGGCACCTCAAACATATTGGAGTCGCCTAATGTTGCCTTCTTCTCAACTCAATGCGTGGAAGGCTGGGCGACAGGTAAAGTTGTATACATATGTATATCCAATGCATCTATGTATACAGACAGTTTGAAAAGCTATACCATATAAATGTGAAAGAACACATGTCATACAGTGAGTCCGGTTTGAGCAGCGCTCGGAGACGGTCACGGTTCGCTCCCGCTTACCGATTCGGATCCGTGCGCTACTTGTGCCATTCCCCTACAGGCTTCCGCCTAATACACACGCTTCGTTGTACGGTCTTTCTCAAGACCCTCTGCAGCTCGTGTCCCGAGGTACTGTACGGTCTAGTATAGACCCACTGCAGGCCCGTCTACAGCGGATATTAGCCCGGCTAATTTTTCGCTGACTTCGAGTGAGGTTGAAGTTCTTTTCAGAACTTGCCTCAGTAGAAAAAGTTTCTAAGGAGCGGTCTGCAAATCCACACGATTTTAGTGCGGTCGGCTTGTGGAAAACGTGTCGGCAATTCACGGTGAGTTTGTCGTACGAAAGTGCGGCATCTCACTAGGTTAGCAGTCAAACGTGAGGTACTCGCCTTGTGAGCTAGCTCCAAGGCAGAGGAAAGCGTAGCTGACCACCTCGCTGCTTCGGCAGTGGTGAATTTGCGAACGTGCCAACAAAGCGAGTCGTAGCGTTGACCCGTACGCTAGCCTTTCCCCCTCTGGGAACGGCAAGTCATTCGGCTGGGACTGGGACCACTGGCCTTGGGGGCTACCCTCGTCAACCCCAGTTATCGGTTAGGTAGTTAAGTTTCTTAGTTTTAAGACTAGGTACTCAAACCGGTGCACAATAAGACTGGCACCGGTCCACACACACTAGGGACTATACCCGGCCGGGAGGTTAGGTTTTCCACGCAGGGTACACACCGCCCGAGTGTACCCCTCGGGCGGCCCTTCACCCCTCAGTTGGCAAATGTCTGCCATGGATCCCCGGCTAGATCCAACTACGCAGCTTCACATGCTGCGTAGGTACGTGGCCTCGATGGCCCCCGACCTATTAACGGGGTTCGGCACCTGGTGCCGAACAAACCCCGCACCCCCCGCCCCTCAGGCAAAAACCCCATCGACCACTAAGGCCGCCCCCCCACCCCCGCCCCCGGCCCCTCAGGCCAAATCAACCAAGGCCCCTCAGGCAAAATCCCCCAAGGCCCCTCAGGCCTCGCCCGCTAAAGCCACTCAGGCTAAAGCCGTTAAGACCCCTCAGGTCAAACCCAAGGAAGCCGCACCTGCGACTACCAAGGCCCCTCAGGCCAACCCCGCTAAGGCCCCTCAGGCCGCTACCGCTGTTGCCTCTTGCAGCAGCGCCACTCCCGTCCCTCCTGCAGCACCTTCAGGACTACAGGAGATGGACATAGACCAGGGTGCAGCTGCAGCTGCAATCATAACGGGGCCCACCAGCTCCTTGTCCGACGACGAGTCAGACCTAGAGTCCATTGTTGATCCCCTTACGGAGGCCAACTGGACCGTTGTCCCGGAGAACCGGAAGCGGAAGCCCCGCTCCAGTGACTCCCGTCCCGCAAAAGCCGCAAAGGGTAACACCGGAGCGGCTCGTCCCTCTTCGCCAACGGTGCTCTCGCAAGAGACACCGAAGGCCAAACTCCCGCCGCCGATCACCATCCGTGACGGAAAGGTCTGGGAGAGGCTCTACGCGGTCGATCTCCCCGCGAAAGAGATTCGCCTCACAAGGGCAAAGTCGACCCACCTTGGCATCAGCGTCACGGTGGCAACACCCAACGACCACCGAAAACTCACGGGCCTCCTCCGAGAGCGGCGCGTGGAGTACTTCACGTACGCTCTCGAGGAGGAGCGTGAACTTCGCGTGGTGGTTAAACGCGTCCCCACGTCGCTGTCACTAGATGGCATAACCGAGTCCATTAAAGGACAAGGAGTCCCCGTCCGGTCGGTACACCGGATGACCCGCAACCACCGCAAGGATGGCGAGCCATATAATATGGTTATCTGCCACCTTCCCCTTACCCCCGAGGGTAAGAAGATCTTTCAGATCACAAATATTTGTGGTCTCTTCGACATCGAAGTCGAACTCCCCCACAAACGTGGACTCCCAGGGCAGTGTCACAACTGCCAAAATTACGGGCACTCTGCCCGTAATTGCTTCTCGCGGTTCCGTTGCGTGAAATGCTTAGGCGACCACGAACGGGGCAAGTGTCCGCGCGACCCAGCGGTGGAGCCGCCAGCGTGCGTTCTCTGCGGCGCCGTGGGGCATACCGCCAACTATGGCGGCTGCCCTAAGGCGCCGAAGAGGCGCACGAGGCCGGCACAAGCCAAAGGGCGCTCGCACACGCGCCTCCCTCCGCCCTCCCAGAGCCAAACGGCTTACCCCCAGCTTCGGCCCACTCGGGTCCCCCAGCCATTTATTCCGGCACCCATCCCCGCAGTGTCTGCATGGGCTTCACCCAGGCAGCCTCTTGCGCCCCTACCCACACCGGTCGAACCCGTAGAGACTGCCCCAGCAGCTGCACCCCAGCAGACTCCCCCTCTGGGAGGACGCAAACCTCATTTGACGGACATAGTGTTTGACATGGCGAGTAAAATCGACATGTCAGAGCTATTCGTCCTAGCCCGCGAGCTACATGACTTCCAAGACACTGGAGTGGGAAACCAATTCCAGATCGTCTGCAAACACATCGCTGTGTTTGAGTCCATCATGGACTATCGCGTGCCTGCCCACCTTCGGCGCACAAATCTCTCCCAACAATAATGGGTTCACGGAATCAAAGAGTGAAACCACGCTCCCTTTCCCTTGCGTTCTATAACGCAAACGGCCTTGCGTGGCAACGGGATGAAGTACGCCAGTACCTAACCGACCACCAAGTTGATATCCTCCTAGTGCAGGAGACCCTTTTGAAACCATGCAATCGCGACCCGCGCATTGCAAATTACAACGTCATCCGTAATGATAGAGAGGGCCGCGGGGGCGGAACCCTAGTCTATTACAAAAGGTCCCTGCACTGCATCCCACTAGAACCCCCATCTCTCGAAAACCTCGAGGTCACCATCTGCAGGCTAGGGATGACCGGCCATCAGCCGATCAATATCGCGTCCGCGTACCTCCCCCCGAGCAAGCGTATCCTTCAGAGCGACTTGCAAGCCCTCTTTGCCCTAGGAAACTCCACCATTCTGGCTGGAGATTTCAATAGTAAGCACATCCAGTGGAATAGCCACTCGTCTTCACCAAACGGCGTAATCCTAGAGAGCCTACAGGACTCCCTAGGATTCGACGTCATAGCTCCCATGTCTCCCACCCACTATTCCGCAACAGTGGGACACCGCCCGACCGTTCTGGATTTTTCACTTCTAAAGAACGTAGCCTTACGGATGCGTTCAATCCAAGTGCACACAGAACTTAGCTCTGACCACCGGCCAGTTCTGATCGAGTTCGGGCTACCAACTGACTTACCGACAGACGAGGACACCAGACGGGTAACGGACTGGCGAAAACTTAAAAGAGTGCTCGCACAGACTTCCACACCCGAGCTGGAGCAAGTACCCGAACAGATTCTCACAAATGACGAGACCGACCTTGCGATCGACGCCCTCACTAGCCACTTGCAAACGGCAGCTAACAACTGCTCCAGAGAGGTTTCAACGGCCGACTTAGCTCGGCGTTGGGAACTCCCTGCTTATTTGCGAGAACTAGTGTCGGAAAAGAACGCAGCGACACGCGCCCATGACTCTTGTCCCACCGAACAGAACCGTTCTCGGATGCGCTATTTACAACGCCAAGTAAAGAAGCGCATCAAAGAGTTCAGGGATGAACGGTGGGCCAACTTTGTTGGAGAAATTAAGCCCTCGCACACGGCGTACTGGCGAGTTGCTAAATCTCTCCGTTCCGACCAAATAACCCAATGCCCTCCCCTGACCCGACCAGACGGTACGACAGCGTTCGATGATGACGAAAAGGCTGAATGCTTTGCAGACAGCCTGGAGAGCCAATGCTCTCCTAGTCTAGAACCAACCGACGACGAACACGTCCAGATGGTTGACTCCGAGGTGGAACGAATCCTCGCGACACCTCCCACGATCCCCCTCGAGCCTACAACGGTTGAGGAGGTCCAAACGATCATCAGGGACCTTCGGAGCCGGAAAGCTCCCGGAGCTGACGGCATCACGAACTCGGTCCTCAAACTCCTCCCAGGCCCCCTGATAGTCCTTCTCGTGGCGATATTCAACGCCGCTCTCGCAAACTGCAGATTTCCAGACTCCTGGAAAGACGCAGACGTAGTTGGCATCCCCAAACCAGGCAAATGCCTGAAGAACCCCGCCTCTTACAGGCCCATTAGTCTCCTCAAATGCCTGGGGAAAGTCTATGAACGCATCATAGCCATTCGCCTCAAAAAGTTCGTTGAACTTAGAGGCCTTCTCATAGACGAGCAGTTTGGGTTCCGTCCCAAACACTCGGCAGTCCACCAAGTGCACCGCATCACGGAGCACGTCCTCTCCAATTTTCAAACAGGGCGCCATACCGGTGCCCTGTTTTTCGACGTCGCGAAAGCATTCGACAAAGTCTGGCACAATGGCTTAATATATAAGCTACACCAAATGGAAGTGCCAGACAGTCTCGTGCACATCTTACGAGACTACTTGTCGAATCGCTCCCTCCGCGTCAGAGTCCACGGCACTCTCTCGAGGCCGCACCCTATCCGAGCCGGGGTCCCTCAGGGCTCCGTGCTCGGTCCTATCCTATACACGTTGTATACCAACGATGTTCCCAAGACTCCCTTCGTGGAGCTAGCCCTCTTTGCCGATGATACGGCACTTTACACTTCCGAACGAGCCAAATCCAACATATCGGATAGGCTCCAGAGAGCGGCTACCGCTCTAGGCGAATGGTTCCGACGTTGGCGAATCGAAGTGAATCCGGAGAAAAGTGCCGCCGTGTTCTTTTCTCGGGATCCACGAGGTCTTACGAGACCAGATTCCCAACATAGGACCGTGCGCCCCATCTCATTGTTCGGCCGACCCATCCCATGGGTCGAGAAGGCCAAATACCTAGGTGTCATCCTAGACTCCAGAATGACGTTTGGACCTCACATCACCGCTGTTAGGAACAAAGCCGCGTTCTATCTAGGCCGGCTCGGTCCGATATTCAGGAATCGTAGAATGTCACTTAGAAATAAGTGTACACTCTACAAAGCCTGCATCCGCCCCGTTCTCACATACGCCAGCGTAGTGTTCGCACACGCTGCGCGCTCCCATCTGGCTAAGCTCCAGATTATCCAAAACCGGTTTGCCCGTAATGCAACCGCTGCCCCTCACTACCTCAGGGTCGCAGATCTCCATCTCGACCTTGAACTCCCTTCCATCATTAGTTTCATGAAGAAAGCGTCTAGACGCTACTTCGAAACTGCCTCTCAACACCCCAACCCATTGATAGCCCGGGCTGTCAATTACACCCCGCGGATCGACGCCCGGGGGTTCCGGCGCAGACCGCGGAATTCACTCTTTGATCCCGATGATCGCATTACTGTTGCGAACGCCCCCTACCTCTCCCCCTCCAACCCCAACACTCCAGACACACACCGCGCTCGGCGGCTCCGGGCGCGAAGAGTAAGGACTTCTGCGCGATACACCAGGTACCGGTAGCCCACGGTACCTGGGCGCCTCTCTCTCCGACAGGCCCTTAAGGCACGAACCCGCGTGTTCGACTTGTTTCGCCAGCGACGTCCTGAGCCGAGGTCCGACCCCTCTCGGGGGCCCTTAGGCTGTCGCTTAACTTTGTTTTTTCAGGCTGTGAGGCTCCCAGAAAACAAGTAGTTACCATATGATTGTGGTCAATGGCACTCCATTTAAGCGATTGTCACATCTTAAATATCTTAGGCACTACGTCACTGAGGAGCTTAAGGACCAGATGAACATGGAACGGGAGCGCAGGACATTGACGGCCGAAATTACTTTATTCAGTCTTATTCTCAAATCTTTTACACGGGCTGGCTGTGGGCCGACTATACGCATAACACAGGCAGCTTACAACTCCTTGTGGATGTGGAAGAGCTGTCGTGTTTTGTAGCGCGGCTGGCATGTCCGCGCTGACACGAACAGATAACTTTTATGCCATTATAAGGGGATAAAACGGCATCCATTATTAACATGAAAGCGTGGCAGCTCCAAATATATTCTGAAGGCATTAATCATTCAATATTCGCATATACTAGAACACTTCATTAGTGTGCTTGTAAGACAGACTTCGACGAGTTCGGTGGCGCAGTGGTGAAACGCGCTGTTATGTTACTTTGACACCAACGCTCATGGTTCCTGCGTGTGAGTGAGGTCGCCAGTAAGCCATCAGCTGGGCCGTATGCTTGTACGCCTCCCGACGTTGTAAAAAAATCGGCCAAGTGCGAGTCGGACTCGCGCACGAAGGGTTCCGTACCATTATCTATAAAAACGGCAAAAAATCACGTTTGTTGTTTGGGAGCCCCCCTTAAATATTTGTTTTATTTTAATTTAATTATTTATTCTTAAAGTATATAACTAAATATTCTTTGAATATTTCAAGCGTCTACTTGTTGCCGTTATACGACGAGCTCGGTGGCGCAGTGGTGAAACGCGCTGTTACGCTACTTTGACACCAACGCTCGTGGGTTCGATTCCCACACAGTACAAACATTTGTGTGCATGAACATGTCTGTTTGTATTGGTCTGGGTATTTTCTATGTATAATAAGTATGTATTTACAAAAAAAAAATGTATTTACGTATGTTTATCAGTTGTCTAGTACCCATAACACAAGCTTCGCTTACTTTGGGGCTAGGTGGCGCTGTGTAATTTGTCCGGCAATATTTATTTATATTTATTTATAAATATCGAGCAAAAAAATCACGTTTGTTGTATGGGAGCCCCCTTAAATATTTATTTTATTCTATTTTTTAGTATTTGTTGTTATAGCGGCAACAGAAATACATCATCTGTGAAAATTTCAACTGTCTAACTATCGCGGTTCATGAGATACAGCCTGGTAACAGACGGACGGACGGACAGCGAAGCCTCAGTAATAGGGTTTCGTTTTACCCTTTGGGTACGGAACCCTAAAAAAGACAGAGGTAGCTCGCTAGATAAAAAATCTGCGGAGCACTTTTTTATCTTTCACTTATTAACGTTTTAAATGTCCATAATAGAATGAACATTTACTTATTACGAGTATTAAACACTAAAATACGGGACAACAAAAGTAGGAAAAAATCAATTCTATGATATCTTACTGTGTTATGTTTGTTTTTAGGTGTGGTGATGTGTTGTGGCGATTTGACGGCAATGGGGCGAGTGGCGGGTCTGGCGGCAAGGCTACGACCCGCCACATCCCCGCTGGCGCGTGAGATTAACCGGTTTATGCGCTACGTGTCCATCTGGGCACTTTTCTTGGGGATTTTCATAGCTTGCGCCTCCCTCATACTGGGCTATCCTTTTATGCAAACTACTATATTCGTCATTGGAATTATAGTCGCAAATGTCCCGGAAGGTGGGTAATAAAAAAATGTGATGCCATCTGATAAATGTTTTATCCGATGGCATCACATTTTGTTTATAACGGCTTACTTTCTCCTTTTCCTTTTGGAGAAAAGGATGTCCATGTTCAGCAGTAATAATAGGCTAAGGCAAAAATATACTTATTAGAAAAATAAAAGTTATAAATTCGCATGAATATACACTTTCTTCCAAATTTTAGTATCGACCGATTCTCATAGACTTGAATTCGCTATGTAAAGTTACGTTTTCTCATAGAAATAATAATTAAAGTTAAGTATATTTCAAACACAATATGCCTATTGTTTAAAAGTTTGTATGTAGGTACCTATATTGAGACATAATTGCACATGATATATATTTTACTAAAGTAAATACCCGTTGAAAATAGCTTTCATATTGTTTTGTTACTAATTATAAAGTATCATATTATATATATCATTGCAATATAATATATAGATCTCGATTTTAAATAAATATTTCCATTATCGAGCAATGAGAACCCCCTTGCGCCCATTTGAGCTTCGGTGACTTTTGACTTTTAACAATTTTCATAAGTGTAATCACATCAAGCTTTACTCATCCCACGGCAACCCTCCCTTCAACCGAAGGGGTTTAGAGCATACTCCACCACGCTGCTCAAATGCGGATTGGCGGAGGCAGTGTTTTCCAGCCGCCCGAGGGCCACTGACTTAGCTTAACAACTGTCATCTATCGACGACAGCCGAGACCGACGGCTTAACGTGCCCTCCGAGCACGGAGAAACTCGAGATAGATAAATCCATCCATAGACAGGGTGCGGTCAACTTGCTTAACATGCGTGCTCGGTTTGAATGACACGCTCACCTGACTCGACACCATCGAGCTCTCCATAAGTGTAATATAAAATATTAAATTATAAGTGAGTTTGAGCTATATGCGACACCCCAGGATATGGTCAGAAAAAAATTCAAACAAATTGCCAGCAAAGTGTACACACAAACACGTCTTAAGTCATCTACGATCAAATTTATTTTATATAATATTTCTTTGTTTAAAATGAAAAAAATATATATATGTTTACGCAAATATGATGAAAATCTTTGAATATTTCACGGGAGCGCAAACCAATAAATCACTCGACGGCGCGTCAAGGATCTCTCACTCAACAAAACGTAGTGTTTTAGCGCCTAAATATCTCAGCTGTTCGGGCTAATAGATAAGCCGATAAGATACGCGATATTGATACGTGGACTAACCAATAAGAGCTACGCATTCTACTATATCATCCGCCCCGTATTAGTGAGTTTATTTACTACGCAAAATGGAGTCATCGTGTCTCCAAATGTTATTTCCTTCATGTACGGAAATTACTCAGCTACCTATGTTTCTAAATAGCATCTCGCTTGTAATTCCTTTCAAATTCATATAGATACCTACATACATTTAGTGACATTTCCTTATAGACACCATAACATGAAGCCAAAACTGCTCGCATGGCCTTCATTAGCAACGAGTTAAAGAGGTTTCGATGAACTTTATAACTGCACTAACCTTTAATAGCAAAAAAACAAAATATTTTTAATTTCATTTAAAATTTTGCTAAGCCGTTCAGCAATATTACTTACTATAATTTATTAATGTTTATGTATTACAATTAGTACCTACTTTTGGCTAAGTAGATAAAGAAATTGATATTGTAACAGGTCTGCAGCCTACAATTACCGCATCGCTAACACTCACGGCGCAGTACATGGTGAAAAAGAACTGCTTGGTAAAGAATTTGGAAGCTGTAGAGGCTTTAGGAGCCTGCACTGTCATTTGTTCTGACAAGACGGGAACTCTCACCGAAAACAAAATGTGTGTTCAAAGCATTTGGGTGGACAATAAAACTGTTGCTGTTTCCGATCCAGAATTTACAAGTATGTATACTCTTCAAACTACTCGATTTCACTATGTCTGTAGGTACCTACGCGCAAAACCTAAATGCCTATCTGAATTTCATCAAATAACATTTAGCATGGTGTAAAAGTATCTACTCTATATAGCCTTCCGTGTTACGTAATTGATTTAGATTGTTTTTTTTATGCCAAACCCCGAAATCCCCCGAATCTCGGTTTAGGTTAATAGCCATTGTCATGAGAAGAGAGATAAGAAGTTAAAAAAATAGGAAACCTTATCATCTACCGACTGAACTTGATAGTTATCTATAAGGTCGATTTGGGAATCAAAAAATTGATCTGAATCGTCTACAACATTAACACATTAGATAGGAAACCAACAAGGTGCAACAAAGAAGTAATTTTTAAGTATATCTAATATTGCATTTGCAAGCGTTCCTCCCAGAACGGCGCAACAAAATAACAACTCCCTGGGGTGTTGTTATGTTCCTGCGATGAATGCGGTTACCAATAAGCTCCTAAGGAGTTGCTGTCTTAGTAGTAGGCGTGGCAATGCACGAGCAATACTTTCTGATTTGCAGTTCATAGGTTATGGTAACCGCTTTGCATTAACTACCTCTTCAATAAACAATCTTATATATGTATCCTGCGCTGACCGCTCAATTTACATTCCCTCATTGTTGTGTGAAAGTTGCGCGAATTAATGGTGTACGACGAAAATACTCGCCACTGCGCGTTGAGGCTGTATAGGTGTTCAATTATCAGAACAGAAAAAACACAGAACCTATTTCGTACACACATAACGGTGCCGCATATGGTAGTTGCGGAATAGATTAATTAAGTAATAGTTACTAGTTGCAGGAATTTCCGAGATTGCGTAAAATTCCTCTGGAAGACGCGCGAGCTATTCTTCGTTTCGTGTCTAGTTTGTTCGTTAAACGATTTTAATAAAGTTTCTTGTATGTACTCCGTTACAAAAATTCGGTTATTTTCCGTTTCGCGGCAAAGGAAATTGAGCCTTACACTCTTGTGTTCAGAAGGATGAAGGTAAAGAAAATGTGTGAATACATATACCTACTTTTGTTATGACGAGCTCGGTGGCTCAGTCGTGAGTGATGCTAATTTGACACCAACGCTCGGTTCGATTCCCACACAAACCAAACATTTGTGTGCATGAACAAGTCTGTTTGTCTTAGTCTGGACGTTTTAAGAGAGGTAGGGCGCATCAAAGCAGCCCGTCTGGGGAAGTACTTCCACCACACAGAAAACCACAATCAAATAACAACTCCCTACAGGGTTGTTGTGTTCCTGCGTGTGAGTGCGGTCACCTGTAAGCTCCCAAGGAGTTGCTGTATAAATAAGCAGCAGAGGAGGCATCGCGCGAGTGATATTTTATATATCGCAAGCGTTAATAGGCTACGGTACCCGCTTTTCATCAGGTGGGCCGTATGCTTGTATGCCTCCCGACGTAGTATAAAAACAAAGACGGACTTAATAGAATGTCAAGACTTGACTATCACGACTAAATTGGTCACTTTTAACAGGATCTCAGGATTGAGCCCTAAGACACGCGAGTGTGTATGGTGAGAGTTATGAATGTTACGGAGGTGCGTAAAATCTGTGTCGTGTGTCATTGATTCCGTCTGCCTACCCCACGAATTACTTGGCGTAAAGATATTTTTTTACGGCGACTCTACATTTAAATGACATTTATATAATTATATAAATGTCTTTTAAATATAATATAATTCTAGTCGTAAACATAATATTTCTTTATATTTCAGGTATCCTACAAAATAGCCAAGGTAAACATAATTCTAAACTATTTCTGAGTAAGTAGGTATGTATATTGACCGTATTCAAATAAAATATCTAAATAAGTACAATGGTTGTCGGGTTATCATTTAAATAGTTCTTGTTAGTTCCAATATGCTTCTAAACGACTACTGAGTACAAGAGGAAAGCCAAACGTTCCAAAAATTAAATGTTTTCTAATGTACAATAAAAATTTATGTCACCTCTTCATACAAATTAAATATATACAAATTAAAATAATAATTAAATCTGAAGATAAGTAACAATTTTATTTATATATTTCCAGGAGTTTCAAAACAGTTTAATTTATACATATATTTCATGGAGCGCTTTATTTTTGTATACCTACTCTAAACCCAGTGAAAAGAAGTTTTTTTATTTGTTGCATAGTGTATCTTTTCTAGATAAATAAATAATATGTTTTCGTACAAAGTACGCAACTCCATCTAGTCCCTAACTAAGCAAAGCTTGTACGTATGGATACTAAACAATGTGTTGTAAAGATTGAGAAATCAACTTTGTAGATAAGCTCGGTGGCGTAGTGGTGTAACGCTACTTTGACATCAAGGCTCGTGGATTTGATTTCCACACAAGGCAAACATTTGTGTTTATGAACATGTCAGTTTGCCTTTGTCTAAGTGTTTCTAATAGAGGTAGGGCGCATTAAAGCAGCTCATCTGGGGAACTACCACCACATCACAGAAAACCATAGCTAAATAACATCTTTTTGGGGGGCTGTTGTGTTCCTGCAAGTATGTGAGGTCACCTGTAAGCTCCTAAGGAGTAACTGTGTTAACAGCGGACGTGGCATCCCGCGTAAGATACTTATTGTGTTGCAAGCGTTCATAGGCTACGGTCAACGCTTTACACCTCATTACTATAACCTCAATCACTCACAGGAACATAACCCTCCAAGGAGTTTTTATATCTCAAGCCTGATCGTGCGTGTTCTAACCTACTTTGTCTAAAGTTAGCAAATGACGATGTAAAATTAAATTTAAAGTTTAATATAGTAATTAATTTCAGCTTTTATCGCACTGAAAATTTGCGCCACGTTATGCAACAGCGCGATTATCAAAACAGGAAACATAATCGTAGGGGATGCATCTGAGACGGCCATTCTTAATTTCTTTAATAAAAACGACGACCTTATATATATTAGAAAGAAACACCCCATAATAGCGGAAATACCTTTTAGCTCTGTCAATAAATATCAAGTAAGTTATATTTTGATGAATTTGTACCATATAAAATTTTGTCGTTAGAACAGCGTAGGTTAGCAAATAGTTAGACGTCTCTTCTGCTGTACTATAATTGACAATTGAATGGAATGAGTAGGATTTATATTGTAGTATGCCATGCCCTATGAATTCATGCAATACTTCTGGTTTTCAGGGGCTTCTGGTAACCTTGCGCGGTCTTTCTTTCGTCACAGTCCCATTTGGTAATTCGCAGACTGTACCACGTGCAGTTGAGATTAGGTTGGACTCTAGAGATGATAGGGGAGCTAATTGAAGAAGAATATAGGTGTCGAAGATGCAGAAATTTACATTTTTCCGCTATTGTTCAGGTTACCGTTAACTTGGATACGTCATTATCAAGATATATAGTGTTGATGAAGGGCGCACCAGAGTTTATCATCCCTAGATGTTCGACAATTGCATGTGAAAAGAAAAATGCAGACTTGACTGACGATTTGAGGACCGCAGCCGATGATGCATGCCAAAAACTGGCTAATGCAGGTGTGTTACCCACCACATTCATCCATACTAGTGGATCGTACATCCCGTTGTTGGGATACCAGTATCAGGTGGCCCTGTATGCAACAGTACGCTATACTCTAGAAGTCTAGAAGGATAAAGTTTATAAGTATCGTTAGTAATTTGGTCCAGACTACCGAAAAACATATTTAAATCATTTGTATGTATGTCAAATTATAATATTTTTTTATTCTCGATCCTGCAGAGTACGCATTTTTAGGGTTCCGTACCCAAAGGGTAAAACGGAACCCTATTACTGAGGCTCCGCTGTCCGTCCGTCCGTCCGTCCGTCCGTCCGTCCGTCCGTCCGTCCGTCTGTCACCAGGCTGTATCTCATTAACCGTGATAGTTAGACAGTTGAAATTTTCACAGATGATGTATTTCTGTTGCCGCTATAACAACAAATACTAAAAAATAGAATAAAATAAATATTTAAGGGCGCTCCCATACAACAAACGTGATGTTTTTTGCCGTTTTTATAGATAATGGTACGGAACCCTTCGTGCGCGAGTCCGACTCGCACTTGGCCGATTTTTTATTATACCACTAAGATGGTAAACAAACCTACGGCCTGCCTGATGGTAAGCTGTCACCGTAATCTATGTACAGCGGGCCACAAAGAAAAGTACCTATACCACCTCGATCTTAGTGCGAGAGCAATGTTATCGTGTGTTATCGGGTGTCATCGGGCCTAATCGGCAATTATAAAGTGCAATCAATTAATTATTATTCAAAGTCAAATCAATGAATTATAATTATTATTCGGGGTAATGGATGGCTGTTGAAAAGGTTGTAAATAACAAACAGTTTATAAAATTGAGAAAAATAGAAGCGCAAAGTTGCGCATGTCGTGGGATTTGTACCCAGGATTATGATAAAACGAGTTGCATTACGCAGTTTGGTTTCCGCTAGGCTACGAGATACCATTACGAATATTTTAACATTTAGTATCGGTATCCGCAATACAAAAATACAAGTGGCGGGAAACGAACATGTTAGTGCTGTTGCGTATTTAAATTCGATTGCTGTACATTTAAGTGAAAACCAAAAGCTGGAGCTGCAAATACAGCAACTTATAACGTAATATGAATTATGTCGATTTTAACAGATGGTATACTTTTCTGTGTGGCCCACTATACATTTCCAACACAAGGGGTGTCGCTTTTGCGTTGACGACACTGTAAAAATCACTTCGGAAGTGATCATCGACTTATTGGAGGCAATCGAGACTAAATAAATCGAATATACGTATGACCCCTTACCAAATCGCTTTATCTTCCACAAAATTACAAATTGAGCTTTAAAACAGATTTATTATGATGGAAATCTCTATGAAGGACGAGGCTAAAGAAAGAATAACCGGTATACAGCGCGATATATGCGAATAGTACTCGTGTTTTGGACGGCAGTGTATGCAAGTCCGAAACGCCAAGCTGGTGTGACTCGTGGTTTTATGATCGAGCGACGAGAGACATCAGTTTCAAAAAGCTCGGCAATGACAGAAAGAAATATACTTAAACACCTGTGCTCGTGCGAGTGAGCGAGGTTACTAGTAAACTTCTCAGAAGTTGCTCCGTTAATAGTAAAGGTGGCGACACGTTAGCTATACTTTGTATATTGTGAGCAAGTAACCAAATTAGCACAGTTGGGTCAAACATTTATATGACTCCCGACGTTGTATAATGAAATAGAAAAAAAGTATTATAAAAAATTTATTAGTGGCTGTTGGCTGCGATTTTTACAAGTGAAAACTATTATTCTAAACTTGCTATTATTTGAAAAACAAAGAGTAGCACATGCAATAGAGATTTATATAAGTACAGTAAATGTTATTATTTTGAAATTATCTACGAGTATCTATCTATAACTTCACGCCAAATCCTTTGCGGGGTAGGCAGAGAGAACCGAGCGCCACATGACTCGATGCTTACAAACCTCACTCGCTTCTTTAGCATTCATTGCTCTTCTTGTGCACGTTCGCCGATTTATAAGTTGAAAATATGAATTTCCTAAAAATGTTTTCAGGTGAAAGAATTCTGGCATTCGCCGATCTAATATTAGATCAAAGAACGTTCCCCGAAGATTATAAATTTGATACGGATAACTTGAATTTTCCACTGGAGAATATGCGACTGCTAGGTGTTATGGGCCTTATGGATCCGCCCAGAGAACAGGCAAGTACTGCAAACTGCCAAGCTCACGCATAACTTGCTATCCTATTATGAGGGACTGAGATAGTATGTAATGCGTGAGCATGGCAGGATAGATCAGGGGCCTAGAGGCATTTTTGGAACTTTAAGATATAAGCTCAAAGTTTGTCGTTCAGAAGGCAAACTATACTATAATTATACGACCAATACACTGCATTTATAGGTCCGGGAGTCAATCCGCCGTGTGCGGGCGGCAGGTGTTCGTGTGGTGATGGTGACCGGTGACCATCCGGCCACAGCGCGCGCCGTCGCCCTGGAGGTAGGCATCGCCACCTCACCCCAGTGCCACGTCGTCACCGGTTCGGACCTCAGAAATATGACTCCGGATCTGCTGTATTTGACCCTTGAAAAACACTATGAAATCGGTAGTATTACATCTTTCTTATTTGCAATAAGTCCAGCTATGGGCAATATTATTATTATAATTTATTATTTTACACTTTATTGCACCAAAATAAATACTTTTGACAGACACGAAATAAGAAGAGTACAATAGGCGGTCTTATAGCTAAAGGGACCTCTTCCAGACAACCTTACAAGAAAGAGAAATAATCGTTAAAAACAAGTAGGTAGGTGACGGATTTATGATAATATACATATTTATGTATATGTAGGAATAATTGGTAGGAATGTATGTTGTATACACGCATACAACATACATTCCAACCAATTACATTTCTACTCGAATAAATAATTTAAATGACTTTGATGAGAAAGACCTGACATAATGGTCAGCAACAGGTAACAATATCAACGTAAGATTTATGTATCGGCGGTGTAGGAAAACATCGTGAGGAAACCCACACGTCTAAGAAATTATATTTTGATAGATACCTACCTAAGAAAGGTCTGGTTTTCCCTCTGGGTTGTGATTTTCATGTCAAAATCTTTGTCAATTCTTTAGGCTTAGGTAGCGGACTTCGCCAAAGTGGAATGGAATCGCTTAAAGGATTAGGAAATGAGATAACGCTCCTAGCGTTATGAGCGTTATCCCATTTCTTAAAGAATACTAAGATTTTTTTTAAATACAATGATAGGAGGCAAATATGTAGACAACCTGGCTGCCGTGACGCAGTTACCGCTGCGCATTGCCACTCTCGATGTTAAAGCATCAACTTTTAAGGATTTCGCTGGTAAGAGAATTGTTATTTGGTTGGCTTCTTTTGCAAGGTACTTCCCCAATAGTGTTGCTTCATATTAAAGCTGTGAACTTTTCTGCTTATGTACTAGTAGGTCTGTACCATTTTCATGTTATTACAAAAGAATTGTATGTATGTATGTAGTTCACGCCAGGTCCCTTTCGGGGTAGGCAGAGAGAACTAAATTCATCAACTGAAGAATAAATAAATAAACAAATCTACTCAAAAAAATGATGCATTTATAACCACAGACATATCGTTACATCTGTTGTATGCTTTTTTGCGAGTTAGTGTTTGCAAGGACCTCGCCGACCCAGAAGCTCCAGATAGTGGAGGCGTGTCAGCGACTCGGCGGGGTGGTGGCTGTCACCGGTGACGGGGTGAACGACGCGCCCGCGCTCCGGCGAGCAGACATCGGTATTTCGATGGGTATTACCGGCTCGCAGGTATATTATTCCAAGTTCTATTGGCTGGACGATTTTTGCTTATAGGTACTTATGTTTTCTGGTATACCTAAGTCAAGTGTATATGCTTTGACAGTACCGGCATGACCTATGTTTTATGCATGATCCTTTTTTAATTATATTTTTATTGGACAGCGTAAATTTTGAAGAGGCAAAACACTCATTTATAAGGCTGGCTATTTACTCAATACATAATAAATTGCATTATTTGTTTGCATGCATTTGCAATTGCATGTTTGGCTACATTTACCTTTTCTTATTTCTCTTTATAGGTATCAAAACAAACAGCCGACATAATTCTAATAGACGACAATTTTGCGACCATAGTTACAGGAATTGAAGAAGGAAGAAAAATTTTTGATAACCTCAAAAAATCTGTGTGCTACATATTGATATCGAATGTGCCAGAAATTCTCCCCGTTTTGATGTTCATACTGTTTTCAATACCTTTACCACTAGGTTAGTTTGATTCTAATTGTATATAAATATAAGTGTATTACAGCGTATTACGGAATAATTGGTCTCACGTTGGGCGCCAGTAACACGTCAACGTTAATAGTAAAGAAGAAAAGTAACTAAAAAAAGAAAGAAAAGTTGGCGTCATGATTTTCTATTTTCATCGGTAAAACAATACTTAATTTACTGATTAAAGCTGAAATTAGAAGAGAAGGGACGTTGCAAATATTGTAAATATTAATATATTATCTTTGACTTTGCGGCCACCATTTAGGTAATGATAACTTATAAACAAGACTTGAGATTCGGGTACACTAGCGGTGGCACCTGCCGGGAGCATACACCTTTGGAAATAAATGTAAAAAAACAATATTGTAATAACCCTCACAGGACAGCTTGCGGCGAGCTGTTGGTGAGTAAGCTCCGGCGTGTTTTTGTTAATCGGAGTGGAAACCCATGAAGGGCTGCAGGACTCTGGCTTGCTTTCATTGGCCGCCCAGAGATGAGGCGATAGAGCAATATTCTCCAGGGGTGGAACTATTAAAGGGCATAACGCAGGAAGTAACTCGAAGCACGCCTTTCTCGATACCACTTAGTCACGCCTGTATTGCCCCCGGCCGAATTACTCTGTCATTAGAGGGATAGGGGTTAAAGTATGAAATTGCCATTTTATAGTAATAGATACTTTGAATTGACATTTAAACCTTCATGGTGTGAGATTTTCGAGGGAAACCTTATTTCACATGATACTTATACTTATGAGGTTTTTCTTTTATAAAATGTGCAACATTTGATTTTCGATTTTCAATTGTTTTTTTTATTTAGCTTAGATGGAAAAAGGGAAATGGATACTTCGAAAATCCGAGTAATTTTTGAATACGAGTTCCGACACGGAACTAACGCGGCAGAAACGGCTCGCAATATCAACGCTGTGTTTGGAGAGGAGACTGCTAATGAACGCAACGTGCGTTTTTGGTTTAAACGCTTTCATAATGGAAACTTCGACTTGAAGAACAAACCACGTTGAAGACCGCCTACGCAGGTGAATAACGCGGAATTGTAGGAGATGGTGGAAGCCGATCCGAGTCAAACTACCCAGGAATTAGCGGTATAACGTTTAACGTTACCTTACGTACAATACTGACTCATTTGCATCTAATCATGATTTGACTGATCTGCAGAAAGGAACGCGCTTTGAAACTTGTGTTGCCTTGTTGAATCAGTACAGAAATGAAGGAATATTGGATCGAATTGTGACATGTGACGAAAAGTGGATTTTTTACGATAACCGTAAGCGAAAAATCGAATGGCTCACCCCAGGTCAACAACAGCCGCAACAGTGCCCTAAAGCAAATCTTACCAACAAAAAGGTAATGGCAAATGTTTGGTGGTCTCTTCATGGCGTTATTCACTATAGCTTTCTTAAGTCTGGTCAATTGAGCAGTCAAAAACCGTTATATACGTTTTCCCATACATTTTACGGTCGTATACGACCACCCGGGTTTCGAAGGGTTAATAACAGCAGTTGTTTACTGTGCCGAACTTTGAACAATAATGGCGAAACTGGTAGTGAAACAGCCCCGACTCGTGAATCAATCTTCACCATTATTGCTCCATGATAACGCAAGACCCCACATTGCACGAGAAACTGTTTTAACACTACAGGAGCTGCAGTTAGAAACCATACGTCATCCTCCACACTCATCAGACCTTGCTCTAACTGACTACCATTTTTTTTCGTGATTTGGTCAATTTTCTATATGGTAAAAAAATTTCTTCCCAGGAGGCAGTACAAAATGCTTTCACACAGTTTGTTGAATCCAGATCCCCAGAGTTCTATCGCAAAGGCATAAATAAACTTTCGATTAGATGGCAGCAATGTGTAGATAATGAGAGTAAATCTTTTGATTAAATAAATATGTTACATCTTAGAAAAAAACGAGTTTTAATTTTTCGGTACAAATCGACTACTTCGTCCTTTAATATTATTGATCAACAATATTATTTGTATAGTCTTACTACTACTACTATAACTTCACGCCAAATCCCTTGCGGGGTAGGCAAGGAGAACCGAGGGCCATGTGACTCGATCCTTACATATTTCACTCGCTTCTTTTACATTCATTGCTCTTCTCATGCACGCTCGTCGGTTTCTAGGGCTCCTGGCCCATCACCTTCTGATAGAACACGACCAATTTGGTCTATAGTCTTACTGAATGTCAAAATACTTTTGTATATGGTTGAAGTCTGTGGACAATCTGAAAAGAGATTAATATTATTGGTTTTCAGTACATATTATTTGTCTATAGTGTTACCGAATGTCAATAATAATCATAATTATGTATGTATGTATATCTTCACGCCAAGTCCCTTGCGGGGTAGGCAGAGAGAATATTATGACAATGTTATATTTTGTCTAATATATATTTGTGCTTATATATTAGTTATTCAAATGTTCAAACTTAAAAAAATAATTAATTATTGTCGAAGTTGGGCGGCGACTAGTATTAGTTAATAGATTCGGGCGTTATTTTGCGAAAGTTAAATTGCCTGGTACTGATACTTTACTGTAAAGTGACTAAATAATAAAAAGTAAGAATATATATATAATATATTTGTTTGTTAAAATTACCCTCTATATATAATTGATATAATAAAAAAAGTAACTGTTGACACATAGGTACATACTCTAGTTAATGCTAGGAAGAAAAACTGGCAAATTGCAAGTCGGAATCGCACACAAGTAGTTCCTTATTTAAAACTAAATTGGGAGACCTATTTACGAATAATTATTATATTTATTACTCACTTATTCATTTATTTATCTTTTTTGTATATTTTTATATTTACGATATATATATAAATACAATATTTTAAATATAAAAACATATAAAAGAATAACCGCCATTGTGAAACGTGATATCTAAGACGTCGGTGGTCAGAGCGATAGACTAAGGAACCTCCGCACAATACGTGCAGTTCCCAAAATTGCCACCTTCTGTATCCGGCTCTTGATCCAGTGACTTAGCGTCATTGATGATTGATGACTCGATCTTTACGTAGACGATAGTGATCAACTACACACATATTATAAAACAAAGTCTCACGCCGTGTCTGTCTGTTTGCGATAAACTAAAAAACTACTGAACGGATTTTCATGCGGTTTTCACCAATAGACAAAGTGATTCTTGAGGAAAGTTTAGGTGTATAATTTGTTCAGGTTTTGTGTAAATTAGTTGAAATATGGCAATAATTGTTGAAAATGTCGGAAAAAGTCGAGCCACCTTTCATCGGCTATACAGTATTAATCCTTAGTGTATGTATACACGTAATATGCTCTACTATCCGTGCGAATACATATAAAGACATATAAAATTATCATTTATCTGATAAGCATGTTGGGGGATGTCTTGGGAATGATAATATCATGGAATTTCCCTAAAATATGTGTTTACCTCTTGTTTCAGGAGTGATGACAATATTATGTATTGACCTCGGCACTGACATGTTTCCTGCAGTGGCATTGGCCTATGAACTGCCAGAGTCAGACGTGATGGCGCGCCCACCCCGGATCTCAGATCCTCTCGTGTCCGGCCGCATGCTGAACGTCGTATACGGACACCACGGTCTTATCGAATTCGCAGCTGGAATGTTCGCCTACTTTATAGTCATGGCTGAGCATGGATTCTATCCAGCAGATATATTTGGTGAGGGTTTAAACTGACTACGTTGTATTATGTACCTTTATGTATAAAGCAACTCTAAAGTGAAAGCCTATCTATCACTCATCGTACATAATTGTTTTAATCATTATTATGGAGTCAGGTATACAATTAATTTAACAAATTTTTTTTTATTAAAGGGAGACTTTGTACAAAAGTCATCTGCGTCGGTACCTCTGTCTTACCTATTTCTACCGCCAAGCAGCTATATTTATATAGCTGTGTTCCGGTTTGAAGGGTGAGATATAGCAGTGAAAATAAAAAAAATACTGGGTATTGTGACGAAACAGCCTTAGGTCACAAGATTGGCAGCGCGCGAGTAACATCCCCGTGGTGTTGCGAGCGTCAATAGGCTGCGGTGACCGCTTACCATCTAATGCGGGCAGCATGCTTGTTTTCCAATCTAGTTGTATAAAAAAATCATAAAGGGCATAGAATGAAGTATGAAAGGTTATTAATATAGTGAAGTTCGATGGTCTTGGTGCGCGTGCCATTCTAATCGATATGTAGCATCGACCGCAACCTGTATATCAATGCATTTAATTATCTCAAGTCCCTCGATCGGAGGACACGTTATCCCGTCGGTCTAAGTTGTGTTCGACAGATGACAATCGTCAAACAAAGAGAGCCAGGGCCTTACAGAAAATCGTAGTCAAGTAACAATTTTCTATTTTGGTGTTGTGTTCCGTCGAGCAAGTGTTTTTATTATTAAGTTCCTGAGGAGTCACTGTGTTAGCAGCGGACGTGACAATACTTTCTGTATCGTAAGCGCTCATAGGTTACGGTAACTATTTTTCATCGGATGAGCCGTATACCTCCCGACATTGTGTAAAAAAAATCATCACATATTTTAAAACAAAGTCCCACGCCGCGTCTGTCTGTTCGCGGTAAATTCAAAACCTACTCAACGGATTTTCATTCGGTTTTCACCAATAGACAGAGTGATTCTTGAGCAAGGTTTAGGTATATAATTTGTTGAAAATGTCGGACAAAGTCAAGCCACCTCAGAGCTTTCATCGGATATTATACGGATATACAATATTAATCCTTATCAACTTAAATACGTTAGTTACCATACATTTCATGCACATTATGATAATCCTTTACGCCATGGAATTTAAATGATGGACCCACGACATTGTATAATCACCAATAGCTAAACGCTTTTTTATTCAGGCGATCACGCATAGGGAAGGGGCGCACTCACGCTCTGAACGAATACATACATATGGGACAGGGATCAGAATTTAAAACAGGATGTTTACTACTGTGTAGGTATAAGAGCAAAATGGGATAACGAGGCTGTCAGCGATGTTCGAGATTCACTAGGCCAAGAGTGGACTTACGCAGAACGTAAGGAGCTGGAGCGAGCGTGCCAAGCCGCTTTCTTTGTCGCTGTCGTCGTTACTCAGATGATGAACTGTGTCATTTGCAAGACAAGATACAACTCTATTTACCACGTCGGTAAGCCTTATTATTAATTCGTGCTACATATTTTCCATTTTAGCGGCACCAGCAGATAAATTCGATAATCTAATATTATTGGTACATTTTAGATCCCTTATCCGTTTTGTCGTGAAACGTCTTTCATTTCTGTTAGTAAGGGGTCGCTAGCAAAAGATCATATAAATGAAATAATTGGGAGTGTATGCCGCTGGCGTAAATGGCGATGTAAAGTTTCGCTAGCACGTTGCTGCTTCTGCTAGTAACACAGCGGCTCCTCAGGAGTTATTATTTGGTGGCGGTTTTCTGTAACGTAATGGTACTTCTCCAATCGATTCGTGCCGTACTTCTTCGTATACCGTACTGTACAATCTACGTGAACTGCACACGGTCTAGGGGTTTTTATGTACAACCCAGTTTTGCAAAGGATTTGTGTCATATGCTTTCTCAAGACCCATAAAACCGCTGAAAACCTTCTGATCTTCCCTCCGCCACCTACAGCATTCCATCATCAGCCTAATTCACCGCTCGTTTATTTTTCCATACACTTTAGCTGTTAAGCTGATCAAACTAATCGTATAGCTAACGCATTTCATGCGTGATTCCTTACCTTTACACAAGGGCTCGATGATCATCTATCTATCTACATCTTCGCGCCCAGTCCTTGGCGATGAAGACAGAGAGAATGGCAGTGTCTCTAACCAGTTGAGACCCTTCTGGTTCTCCGGCATAAATTGCTTATGTGGCAGAAAGCATTTCGTCCGAACGTAGTTTGATCATCACTTTACGTTACAAATATACTTACATCAATATTAGATGACGTAGTTGTGTAATATTTGATTATAATGTACAATGACTTTTGTAAAGTTCTATGCTAAGATAGTTTTAAATATGCTAATGTTAAGCGGTTCTTTGCTGATGTTCATTGAATTTTGACATTAATTATCCGATTCGGACACTAATCTTGTTCTGCAACTTATAAATGTTACGCTGTATAGGAATATTGTAAATGTGGATATGATAGCGATTACTGGTGCGGAGATTATATCAATAGACTCCACTCAATTACAAAATTTATCTATCTATATACTAATGCCAGATTCCTTGCTGGGTCGTCAGAGAGAATCGAGCGCCACATGACTGGGCCATTACGACTTGGCTTGGCTTCAAATCTTCGTTATAGTACAATAGTAACGGGCAATTCAAAAGATAAGCATAGTCTTTATAGCACAGAAATAGTGCATTTTGTCACACGTCATATCTTGTATCCAGTCTTTGAATGCCAGTTCGCAACCTTAAATGTTTGCGAAGGTGTGACAGAAACGAAGAATAAAGGCTGTACAACGACCACTCATGGGCAGTATTATGGATACTGGTCTGGTCCGGAGTTAACAACTCTGAGAGGTTTAGCCAAGGAGTGGGAGATGTATTGTCAAACAGAATGAACGACTGCGTGAAAGGTTATGAATGCATGAGCCCCAGGCTCCTCTGGTTGAGCTTAAAACTTGGCATGACAAAAGTATTGCATTGCATTTACGCTCCGGATATGTTCAAGGCACAGAAAGTCAGGGAAGAGTTCTAGGACAATGTTAGAGATGAACGTGCAAAATGTGAGAATAATTATGTTAGGTGACTTTAATGGGTGTACTTCGTGACGGATATGAAAGGAATTTAGGAAAGTTCGGAGATGAAAGGGTGAATGTTTGTTAAATATATGTGTGGAGATGATGCTTACAGTGACTAACACAATTCAGTCACAAAAATATCCATATGTATACATGGCAAAGGTATGTAGTGGAGTAATAAATTTTGTGATAGTTGATGAACGATTGACAGCGAAAGTAAAGGATACACGGGTATACCGGGTTGTCAATAACGGAACAGATCACTTTCTTGTAGTCACAAGAATAGGCGGGTTGTTTAAAAAATGGCGACATCCCCCAAGTGTACCCATGACCGAAACAGAGAGAGTGAAAGTCGAACGATTGTCAGAAGAAGATGTATTCGGTGAGTATAAGAAAATATTGAATGAAAGATTTGAAAAGCTGATTAATGAAGAGTAAACTGATATAGAAGAATTTTGAAAGAAGTTTAAAATTGATGTGATCGAAACTGCGGCAAAAATATGTGGAGTTAGTAAGAAAAGGTATGGTAGGAAGATGAGGAACGAATGGTGCGATGTTGAAGTGAGAGATATGATAGCACAAACGAAGAAAGCGTGGAATGTTCTATTCGCTACTTGAGCTAATAGAAGAGTTCAAGGTGATGTAAGTGACAGTACTGAACGGATAGTGAAAGAACGATATGATATTTTAAAAAGGAGAGTTAAGCAGATAGTGAAACAAAAGAAAAAGGAATGCAAGGACCAGACTAACAGAAAATTTTTGCATTTAGTCAGAACAGCCCGAGGCAAATCTGGAGATTCGAGAGTAGGTATGATACAGAATTCAAATGGAGATGTAATTAGGATACTATAGAACAAATTTAAGGAATGGCAGGGATATTTTGGAAGTCTTTGAACGAGGCAGAAATGAAATAAATAGAAACGAAGATGTGAATGAGAATTTTAACTGTGAAAATGAAAATAGCATGGAAGAGATAGTGAATGCAAGAAAGAGAATGAAAATGGGTAAAGCTGGAGGAAATGATAGGATATCTGCCGAAATGCTGTGTGGCTGTGTGTGTGTACCAGGCGACTGGGTTAAGGTCATGATTGTGCCGCTGTACAAAGGTAAGGGTCACAGCAGGAATGCGAGGATCATCATGGTATAAGCCTCCTGAGTGTAGTAGGCAAATTGTATGCAAAGATTGAAAGAGATGTTGATGTCTGTAACGAGTGGAGTCTGGAGTCGAAAATTTGGGATTTGCCAGCGGGGTTTCGAAAGGGGATGGGATGTGTGGATCAAGTCTTTTCCTTAAGGTGTATAACGGAGAAAGCTTTATAGCAAAACACAAAAAGGTTTTACTGCACGTTCATTGACTTGAAAAGGCTTATGACAGAGTGGCGAGGGACGGAATTTGGACTACGCTCTCCATGTATGAGGTGGGTAGTATTTTTATACGGGCACTCGAGTCCTTGTCTAAGGATTCGTGTGCCCGTATGCCTGTGTCAGAGTAGATGGGTCTATACACACTGGTTCAGTATCGAATGTGGTGTTAGGCAGGGCTGTATAGCATCTCCTTGGCTGTTCAATTTATTCATGGACAGTTGTTTGACAGATTTTAAAGAGTATGACTATGTAATAAAAATGAATGAGTCACTATTTAAAACTCTGTTGTACACCGACGATCAGGTTCTCCTTGCATCTTCGGTGGAAGAACTACAACAAATGGTTACTGTAATGAATGAGGCCTTTAAAAGGAAAGGTATGAAAATAAATGTAATGAAGACGAAATCGATGGTGTTTGAAGTAATGAAAGTGTTACAGATTGCCAGATAATGATCGAAGATGAAAAAGTGGGATAAGGGAATGAATTTGTTTATCTAGGTTCTACGTTTACGAGAGATTGGAAATATGAGGGCGATATAGAAAGAAGAGTGATAGCAGGAAACCGTATCATTGTACTCCGTGGTGACAAGCGATAACATATCGAGCAAAGCTCGCATTGCTATTATTCGGGGTGTATTAACGCCAACATTGATATACGTAGTGAAACATGGGTGTGGCAGAGGAAGCATGAAAGTGGCGTGAACACCGTAGAAATGAAAGCGCTGAGGAGTATGTGTGGAGTAAGAATGGTTGATAGAATAAAAATAGCAAGATACGAGAACTTTGTGGAATGAAAGATGATGTAGTGACCAAAATTGAAAAGGGTATGCTGAGATGGTTAGGTTATTTAGAAAGAATGAATGACAAAAGAGTTACGAAAGAAGTGTATCAGGCAACAATGATTGGTGATATCGGGAGGGGCTGCCCTAGACGCACACATATAGATCAAATTGGTGATGTGTTGAAAAAGGGCCATATGAAAAGTATCCAAAACCGAAGAGCATGCATGAAGAGGTAGAAGAGTGTGGAAGAAGCGAGAGGGAGAGATGTGTTCCCCACTTCCTGTAACCCCGGGTCGTTTAGACGTGGCGTGAAGAGGCACCTTAGCGGGCCGTCAAGGGGGGGACAGCCAGCACCGCGCTAATCACTGAGATGGCTGTTCTCGCATCTGGTTCTTATTGACGCTTTCCATCAGGCGCGATAGGGACATTTTGATCGGCTACATTAAAAAAAAAAAAAAAAAGGGGTATATTTGGATCAGTGCACCTGGCGTTCCAGTCTCTGCCTACCCCAACGGGAGACAGGCGTGATCATATATATGTATGGATGTATGTAATATAGTAATTTGAAGCAAATAAATTTATCTTTTTGCTTACACACCAGACTTCTTTAAATTCGTAGATCTTTTCAAGCACGTTCGTTGGTTCCTAGGGCTCCTGACAATGACTTGACCGCGACATTAGTCCTGGTGATCTGTCATGAAAACCCAATATTTTTCCAGGTATGCGTAATAAGATGTTGAACATAGGGTTGGTATTCGAATTGGCGCTGGCCTGCGTGGTTTGCTATGTCCCGGCTGTGAGCAACTTCTTCCGGACGTACCCACTGCGGTGGCACTGGTGAGTGGTTTGCTGTAGATATTTCCTGCGCAGTTTGGTACGAATATAGTTTTATGGTGTAACAGGTTCACCTTGTCTTCTGAAGCTAAAGCAATATCTCCTGCACGTGGTGTATCACGTAGACTAGCAAAAGTGGTGCTGAAATAAACTGGGAGCCAATGCTTTAGTATCAGTATTTGAATTTTGTATAACAATTTGTAATGACGTGTATAAATTTAAATAAACAATACCGCAACCAAATAACAATCGAAGTGTTTTATTCTGTTGTTACCAATAAGTGAGATCGCCAACTCCTAAAGAGGTGCTGCATTAGAAGTGGACTAGCAAAGCGCGAGTGATATCCTTGTATTAAAAGCGTCTATAGGCTACAGTAACCACTTCACATGAGGTTTGTTTTTATACTAATACTTGTATACGGCCCACATGATATAAAGCGGTTACCGCGGGTACCTATGAACGCTTGCAACACACCGCGATACCACCTCTGCTACTAACACAGCTACTCCTTTGGAGCTTACTGGTGGCCTCACTCACTCGCAGGAGCACAACAACTCTTCAGGGCTGCGCTTTTTCTGTGAAGTGGATACTTTCCCAGACTAGTTGCTTTGATGCGCCCTACCTCTCTTAAAAAGACACAGATCAAAATAAATAGACATGTCCATGCACACAAATGTTTAGAATTGAACCCGCGAGCGTTAGTGTCAAGGTAGCGATACTAACCACTGCGCCACCGACTTCGTCAAACCACCATAATTTGGTTTATGTCACCAAATGTGTTATAAATATTATTATTAGATTTGTAATAAATCTTGTCGTTCCTTTGTTTTTACAGGTGGTTTTTGGCGTTACCATTTTCAGCATTAATGTTAGTGTTTGACGAATTCAGAAAGTACTGTATCAGAAGAGAGGCTTTCGGGGGTTGGTACAATAGTCTAACGTACTACTAACATATATTACATATAAGAATTTTATATAATAAAAGCTATTTTCCAGAAATTTTATTTTTATTTGCCACATTACTTTGATCCCACAATAACATCACCCCACTTGTAATAAATATTCATAAACATAATATTAAACATTTAAATGAGCTTAATGAGCAAACAATGACAAATTCACATTACCAGGTCACTGAGACACGGTCACCAAACATGGGGAAGTTTGTTTGAGTAGTCAGCAAACTTGACCTCAATCTTGCGTATTTGTAGTCATGATACAAATTCACTGTTTCAGAATAAAAGTCAAAACCCACAGGGTAGGGAAAAGCGGGTGTTTGACAGATTGCATACAGACACGGAATGTTACAAAAAACTCATCCCGGATCACTGTCGGGTTCCCCACTTTTCCCGCCCCTGTGGGTTGGCTTTGAAGCGTGATCACATCACGCTATCACCGCTGACTTTTCACGCAAACATGTATATTATATACTTATGTACCAATTTAAATAAGGCACAGTTAAATGAGATTTCACAAAACCCTTCGCTTATTATGTCTCGTGCACACAAGTAGAATATGTATAAATTTCACTATAATAATCTAATAAATAATTAAAATCTAGTAAAAATAATTACATTAGAACTATAGGATCAGATTTTGATTCAGTAAAATTCTTAACCTACATCAGAATCATTAAAATTTTCGTAAAACCGAAATACTAAATTGTATCTACGTACAGAAAACAATTTTGAATTATAAGTAAGAGGGTATTATTCGTTCTTATATACCAAAAGCATTGACGCGAATGGAAATGGTAGTCTAAAATAGAAACAAATATACAATAACATAAGTAGGTATGTATGGAATTATATTACGCCAGGCTCCTTGCGGGGTTAGCAGACAAAACCGAGCGCCAATAACAGTCATAGTTCTGGTTCATATACGCTCGCCTGCTCCTAAGGGATAAGTAGGTATACCCACAAAAGAAATCTCCGGGGCATGGTGGTAAATTTTTGGAACAAGAAATGTATTTACATATTCCCTTGCTATTTCCTGCGATATTATTATTACAATCCACATATGCGCTGTCTACGTAAAACGTCCAAAGTTTTTGGTGACATTTTAAATCTCGATTAAGAATGATTTTAAATGAGCAAATCAAAAAAACGGTAAATGACTTCCATGGAAGGATATTATTTTATTGAATGAGCACGTTTTCAACGCTGGCATGAAAGCAGCGCAATTCGAGTTGTGAAACGGCGAATGTTTGTTTATGAGACACATACCCACTAAGAAAATGTCACGTAAAGGAGACTCTTGGTTATTCAAATCATAGACAATTTCGTCACTCACGGACTTATTGCATAGCAAGTTCTGCTAACTCATGCAGTTCACAATTATTTTTAACAATTTGAGAACATTATTTTAGCATGTCTATTCATGGTAAGTAATGACAAAGAGCATTATCTGCTCTCTATAACATTTCATCATCAACAGTAAATTTTAACCGCCACTATAAACACAAGTACCGAATTGAACATGTAAGATATCCAATCATCTTAAAGGTATTTTAATGTTTTTAATACATCGATATTTACAAGGTTTTCCTTATTCCGGTTCGACAGCTTTTGCCTAATTCAGTGTTGATGAAACAGCAAAGTTAATCTACTAAAAAGACAAAAGTCTATGTCTATATACGAAATTATAAAATGTCACATTTGTTCAATTTCCTCACATGACTTTCAAACATCAACGCACTTATTATTTTTAACATATCATTTTACAAGTGCATATTTTACACATGTCTGATTAAATTGTTAAAATAGAACCAGAACAAACAAACAACTTGTCTCGATAAGTCGATCTTGGCTGTAGATCGGACGCTATCGTATCTCACCTCACATTTATTTATTTAGTTTTTGAATGTTATAATAAGAATATGATTAAGGTTTAGATTTTTACAACAAGTGTTTTTAAAGACATTACTGAGTTCTGACTGTGTTTGTGGGTTGCTAATACTCGTACTGTTGCTCTACATAGGTGTGTAGGTCAAATTACATTATTTAATAGGCAAAATTTGCAGTTTTTCATAATTTAAGAGTGTTCTACATAGAATTACAAGGACGATAACATAACTTGCATGAACTTAATGCAAGACAGATTTACTATACAAATAACAGATTATTAAAAGTGACAACTGCGTGCAAGAATCAACAAGAAAGAATGCAAGAATTTCACACCACATTCCACAGCCAAATATTACTCAATATAGAAATAATATTTACATTATTTTAACATAGATAAAAGTAATAATGAATTACTGACTAAACCCTCACAAACGCCAAAAAAATTAAATATGTAAAATCATTTTATAATATAAAACAATCAAATAGTAACAACTTTACAACATAATTTGTACGTTAATCCTACAGATATATTATTCTAAAGTAAATAGTTTTTAAATTTATGTTTGAGGCAAGTATTAATCTATTTAAATTCATAATAGTACTAAAAGAGATATGTCTTTGATCTAACATTTTTTAAATTACCTTTAGATTAAGTAGTAAGTAAGATGAAAATAACATCAGTCAAGAACTGAAATGTAGGATTAAAGTTATAGTAATATAATAGATTAGAAATCTTTTTATATCATAAATAGATTCTGAGATCTAATCTACAATGAAGCTCTCAAAATGTCAGTACACGTGGTATAGAATATTAAAATTTTGATAAGAGTTCAATTATCTAACCACAACACCTATTTATAAAAAATCATATATTCTCTACAAGGTATTATTATCATCACAGGATCCATTTAATTTATTATTATGTAGTAAATATACAATGAATCGATATGATAAATATAAAATATTCTGAATCTAAGTAATTTGTTTCTGTCTTTTGCATTTTGTTTTTTTCACATTACTTTATAATGTTTCCACAAGTCTTACTTTGTTTAAAATTTAAACAATGTTAGTTGACACTTATTACTATTATGTAACATTACATTGTCATGTTACTTAATTCGGTTAAAAGCAATGATCGTTCTTAACTGAACTTAGTTTAGGTACTTACATAACAGATTTGTCAAAAATTGCTAAGTAACATTTTAAAGTACATTATGAGCTTGTTATTGCACATAGTTTGTCGAACAACAAAAATAGAAATATATTGCACAAAATTAAAAATAATATGCTACTGTAACAGTAATGGAATTACATGCAAAATAATATACAATAATAATCGAATGCTATGGAAAGCCTCCTAAGTATAAATAAATCGAGCGGCGGTTGTAACCTACTATAGGTACCGGTTAAAAGAGATGGCAAGCTCAAAATAATTATTAAAAAATATCTAAACTGATCGAAAATATTAACAAGTAATGTTATTTTACAGAAGACTGGCAGTTTCATGCTGCCGAATACTCCTCCGGAAGATTGTTGTATCCCGGAGAGTAAACTAACCAGGAAACTTTGTGTAGGTAGCAGTGGTAACACGCAAGCTAGTCTTTTGGCTACGGTAGTTTCTTATTAGGCGATCCTTATACTTGTTTATCATCTGTGGTAGTACAAAAAAAAAAAGATTTTTTAGTTCTGATGAAACTAAGCTAACGGACTAAGCACAAAAAGGTTAAATTTGCATGGTTTCTTTTACTTTAAATATTGATGAAAATGTGTATTTCTCATGTAATAATATATAAATATTGACTTCTCTGTGGGTTCAAATATTATCCTTTATTGCACAAAAACACTATATAGATAAAGAAGATAAATACATAAAGATTTAAAGTATTTCGTTCGCAAAGGCGAGCTTATCTCTAAAAGAGATCTCTTCCAGCCAACCTCCAACAGTGGGATATATTGTTAGGTACGGAATAGCTGTAAGTGCCTGATAAATGTTATGTACACAGATACTTAACATACATACATATACACAAACAACATATATATATATATATATACATATACATACATACACACATACACTTATTTCTGAATAGATAAATAATAATCTTTCAATTTCTTTTTAAATGAGAATACAGATGAGCTTTCACGAATTCGAGTGGGTAATTTATTTCACAACTGGGCAGCATGGTAAGTAAAGGAGTTATAAAAAAAACAGTTTGCGCAGCTGGGAGCAGTAGCGTCTTGGTATGGCAGGGACGACGAGAACGGGTAGGGGGGAGGAGGTTGAATCGGAAAAATATCTATTTTATCAAAATATTTAAGCCCTCATATTGTTTCATATAATAAATATTTTTTGTAAATATACATATTTATGATACATAGAAAACACCCAGACCAAAACAAATAGACATGTTCACGTACACAAATATTTGTTCTGTGTGGGAATGGACCCACGAGCGTAGATGTCAAAGTAGCGTTACCGAGGACTGCGCCACTGAGCTCGTCGTTATATCATATAATAAGAACATTATCAGGGGATATTTATTTAGCAAAAAAATATTGGAGATTTTGATTTGAGATTGATTTAATTTAATTTTAAATTTTAAATTTAATTTGATTTGATTGAGATTTTGACATTTTTTTTTTGTAGTAACATACTCGTAGTAATTATTCTGGCCTTGGCACCACTTCCTTGTGTCAACGGTAGCATAGTAGTAATAGACGACAAAATATATTTGTGGTCGCGGCTCGAACTATAATGACATAAATGACATTGTGCATAACATTTGCGGGAATAAACAAAATAACTTCCTTCCTGTTTGTCTCTTCCAGAGAGTACATATATATTATAAGCATACAACAGTGCCTAATGTAAAAAATAAATTATTTCACTTACCAACAAAATTATCGGATAAAGTAATTTTATAATTGAACATTGAATAGTTTTCTTTGGCCAAAATATTTATTAATTGGCGTATTATTAGTATCATCATCACTTCTGCAGGTCAAGCCACTATCGTCACAAATCGATATACATGGTACATATCATTAGTGTTGCCAAGGATAATAATGTTTAATAAATAATGGAGATGTCTTTAAACTGATATTCAAGTACATTACCCAATGAATAAAAAGAATTTGATAAAAATAAAACGATAATCATCCAAAAGTTTAAAATAAATGCCACCGTACATATATACGATATATCACTTTTGCAAATAGTTGCTATTTCCCTATTATAAGAGGTAACAACAAGTCTACTGATTCAACGAAAGTGCTATAATTAATTAAGCAATAATATTATCTTTTAATTTATTAAGAACAAAATGATGTTACTCTTAAATAAGTGTGAAATTTCGTATTAAGACAGTTCTATTTTCATAGATATAGATATTATTCTTAATGTGTGATATATTGATAGCTCTTATTTAGTTTCACAGGTGCTTTACGACGTCGTTCGCCTTTCCACAAGGTTTCAGGTAGCGGGCAATCGCGTAAACGAACGCAGCAGCCGAAGTAGAAACAACCGGAGCAGCCATTGTAGCGGCGGCATGCATCTACTAACGGTTGGGTGCCAGCCGCTCTAGTTCGCATTAACTAATTGACAGCGGAAACACACGAAGCAGGTTACATCAATTTTGACTTTCGCAAAATAACGCCAGTATCTGTTAACTACTTTGTATGCTTCTGGCTAGCTGGTTAAGTTAAGAATTTTGCAAAATAACATCTGTTAATGTATTCTCCATATAATTCGATTTTTGAAGGTCAGCATATCATACTATAAGCGAACTTGCCTTATTTTCGTAGTAACTAAAACCAATCCACGTGTACACAAATCTCTCAGCGCAGCGCATCCTTTCATAGCGCAATCTCCTTAGAAGGTTCGCAGGTTGTGAGACCTGGCGATCTACGAGCGATTATGGAAGCGTATGATGATAAAATTAAAGTTATCGTTTTATTTTTAAAAGTTATTGATGTCTTAATATCTTTATACTCGTTTTGCAACATAGTTTCGATATTAGTTTTAAGTTTATTGAAATCTCTTTATTTTTACATAATAATCGCCTGGGCATACGTAATAACGTACACTCAGTACATCGCCGATTAGTTAATATATTTCAAACTCAACGAATTAACTAGGTAATGTACAGCGACTTGTGGCGATGGTAACCAAACATCCTAGTAAGGCCTTTACTGGTGCCGCAAACGCGACGCAAGTAATGAGTACGCAGTGGGTGGGGTGCGCATATCTGCGATGGAATGGCGGGCTTTCATGACCGCCTCCTCACGGCACACATCATCATTCAATATACACTCCATTATTTTAGCTACAATTGTCGACGGTGGAACATGAGGATTCCCTGTAAAATAGAAACCAATGGAATTACAAGCTCAACAAAATGGAAGCACAAGGGCGTCGTTCCTTGCGCCAGTTTAGTCTTAACACGCAAGTTAAAGACGTCGACTGTAGTTCGTCTATGATAGGCATCAGGTAAAAATATATTTCTAAAATTCCCTTAGTATATAGGTGTATTGTAGTCACATAAATTACGTGTAGTTGCGTTCAACCTCTCGCCTGACAAGAATCCATTTTCCTTACTTCAGAAAATGCAAGATCTCTGTTCATCAAGTACGCTTTAGTACTTGTGGTCACCGGTATCTCAAAAGAGCATGACTGATTTGGATGGTTTACATCGTAATACCGATGATGATGATAAACGAAGCCAGACAGATTAAAAGAGTCAATCGACGTCACTCTTTTAGGTGAAAGATTTTATTGTTAAAATTAACACATTTTTACGAATTTAAATAGACATACATATGTTCGTAACGCACAAAGGACTTTGTGCGTGGCATCACATGTTAATACTCGTACTTATTTTTCAGATGATTAAAATGAAAGAGTATCAACTTGTTAAAATGGACAACTGTTCTTAAATGACTGACATCGAAATCGAAAAAAAAATACTTCACTGTTATACAAGAAGATTAATTGAATACGCAAGTTAAGCAATACCAACATCAGTTAGTCCGTGGACGAACCTATTTATCTGAAGCGAATCCGTTCGGAAGGCACATTAAGCCATCAGTCCTGTCTGCTTTTGATACATGACAGTCGTTAGGCATTCAGTCATGTTAGTGACCTAAGAGCGGCTCGAAAATACATGTCCCTGCTAATCCGCAATTAAGTAGCGTGACTGAGACTTTCATTCTAGCAGTGGGGTGAGTATGGGAGATGTAGTGGAGTGGTTACAACGGTAATCAGGTAATGTACCGTTTTGTATGAGTTGTTTATATTAGTAATATAAACAATAATCAGAACACACAGGCGTACTCACATTGCCTCGAAACACTATTTCGAATATGACTTTCCGAGGCAATGTGCATACCCCTACAGGAGGGACATTCAAAACATCGCCGAATGTTCCTTCTGAACCATCTTCTATTAGATTAACATAACTACTGTTAATAATGTTAGTACTTACTGGACAGCGATCTCAGGAACTTGATATGATTTATGATAACTCGACGAAATTGGTTTCATAAACCGGCAGACGGGTGTGCAGTGTTCTGTTAGTAAGTTAATCATACCATTTGTTAGTACGCACCTCCACAATGAATTAGTTTAATAAATATATTAATAATTTAATAAAATAAAAATGAAGTAAAAAAATATATAATACGACAGTGAAAATATAATATTCATATTAATAAATTATAAATCATTAATTTCCAACACATTCACAGTTGTCCTGCCCGAGACATTGAGTTATTATGTACTAGAGGAGCTGTCCTAAATAAAAGTCTTGCTCCATTTTAGTAATAATTAAAACTAATGTCCGCTGCAGCGCTGAAATAATTTAGATGTCTATCCCAAAGATTCAGCACTAAATTGTTTCTAAGGGGTATTTTTCTGGCGACCAAAAGATAAAAAGTGCCGTAATTTTCATGCTTACGCGTTTCGTTCAATGTTGTGATGAATGTGAGTTGTTGCCAATCGGCAACAAAGCACGGCGCAAACATTTGGCTCGCGGTGTCGGTTCTAGTACATAATAATTCAATGGCCTGTGACCTGATTATGAGTATATTCCCCAATTGATATCCCCTGGACCAGGCCACGGCGGGTATACATTACACCAATTTTCCCGAAGAAACCGCTACGCGTTAAGATCCGTATCTCCGCGCACGCCTATCAAGTGACCGGGATTAATATAAGGATGTCAGAGAGAGACATAATAAAAATAATAATATTATATTTTATTAATATTAATGTACTCGCATAATCATAAAAAATAAACTTCATTACTGTAGGCATATTAGTGACACACATAAGCGTTTTACAATTAAGTAGTAAATTTTTGGCACTCACACAATTTTCAATTGTTAGGCAGGCAGTTGAGATAAGCGATTAGCTTGCTTATGTATATATTATAAGCAAGCTAATCGCTTATCTCAACTGCCGGTTGTGATGATCGTAAGCATTTTTTATAAGTACCTATCTATCTATAATATAGAACTATTATAGTAATGTTCTATGTGCTATCGATACTTCAATATAGACATTCCTACAAGTCTAATTCCCAAAAAGATTGAAATGTCTGAATAGAACGCACATTTTACACGTGGTTGTTGTTCATACGCGTGCTTACGGTTCATGCTTAGTAAGGCGCGCCCTAAGGCTTGATTATGTATACTATTAATACTATATGTGCCAATTAAACAAGTATAAAATAGTAAATACGTTTACTGTCAAATATCCGCGTTCAACATAAAATAAAGATAACTATTACTAAATGATTTTAGTCAATAAATTGTATCATTATTACTACATTGTTATTGTGTAAGTACAATTAGTTATTTATGTACCAACTTAAGATACTTAACAAATAAATACACAATAACTTATAAATACTACTTACTTATAATTTAATACTATTGTTGATGCATCTTCATCACATAGCAAACTTCATAATATTTTTAATTGGAACAGGTAATAGATGATTTGTCAGTGATCAATAAGAGATAAGAAGCATAACTTCTTACGAAATAAATTTTACAAAGAGGTCATTTTTCGACACACGTCCAATTTGCTCTCCAAAGGCTTTCTTTGTCTCTTCGAGTATAAAAAAAAACAAATATACCGGCGAGATGAATGTCTCGCCTACTAAACGTAGTCACTTAATAATGATAATCACTTATAACTAGTCAGGTCATAGGTTCGGTCAAAAACTTTTTATGTAATTAATGATACACTTTTTGATAATTATGTAAAAGTTATGAAATGAAAGGTAATTAAATGTACAATAAAATTTTATTAACATTATTCGAAATGCCCTCCTGCATTTTGAGTACATGCCCTTAATCGACGTGGCCAGTCATTGATCGCAGCACAAACCACATTTATATCTATTTCTGCCGCTGTTTTAACCAGAGAAGAACCTCTTAAAGAGAGAAGAAAAGATGTTGTCATCTTGTAGTCCAGTGTCCTGCCAGTCTGCATGCCCCATGAAGTCAACTCCACGGGCGGTCAACAAGTTTTGAGTGCTTCGTACGTTATGAGCTGGTGCAGAGTCCTGTTGGAATATCCAGTGTCTGTTTTTGAACATTGTTTGAGAAAGAGGTTCTACTATGTTTGTTAGGACGGTATTTTGGTAAGCCACGGCACTGGTTTTCACACCATTTTCACAGAAAAACACTTCAGTTAAGCCTGAATATGAGACTCCAAGCCAAACCATGATTGATGAAGGATAATGCCCTCGCTGGACCCTCGGAATACGCGCGCTCGCTTCGTCTCAACTGTGGGCATACACCTTATCATTTTTTTTGTTGTAACTTTCTTTGATGGTAAAAACTTTTTCATCCGAAAACAAAAATTCGCGGTATTTTTTCCTGCGTACCGCCGTAACAAAGCGCGGGATCTTTCCATTCCAATTTTTTTCAAACGCTTGTTCAAAAAATGACCGTTTTTTTACGACAAGCTCGTAGTCCCAGGTCTTCATTTAACACTCTTTTCACAGTGGTTCTGTTTAATCCGACCTGAAGACCTAAGATTTTTTGTTTACGCACGGAATTTCTTTGGATTCGCGCCTTCACTGCTTTGATGACCGCTGGTGTCCTAACTGTGCGAGGTCGGCCGCTCCTCTTACGATCTTCGAAGCTTGAATCTTTAGTATATCGTTTGATAGTGCGATAAATAAACCGTAGTGTTAGTTTCAATTTTGTTGAATGTTGAAAATCTCTTTTGGAGCGTAACCACAGCGGTGCAACGTGATAACCGCGACTCTATCTTCCTTCTTCTAGCACTCCATATTTGAAAATGAATATTTTTTTTATTTTCGGCAAGCGGGAACGTTCTTTTTTCAAAATTAGTCCAAGTATTTCTGGCCAGTATTGCAAAATTAAAATAATAAGGTTTTGACAGGACTTATGACCCGATTAGGTATATATACCTGCGTTAAGTTTTATGTTATACAATGTCATTGGCGAGAACAACAAAGAAGAGATTGAATTGAGATGAATGTTACTATGCGATTAAAAACGTTAATCGCATTATGTAAAATTTGTGGCATTGACAACGTATGTGAGACATTGAACGAACTGATCGCCCATTTCGACATATAACCATTTATTTATTTCATTTTGGCATTCGGAAAACCATTTTCCCAGTATTTTAAAGGCACTTCGTATTCAAGATTATTTCATACGTTTTTGAGTACACAAGTAGAAACTAAAGACAACAAAAAGCACGGGCAAAATGTTGTAAATTCCTTCAAACAAGTGGATTTTGGAGGCAATATGAAGACAACTGTTATTGCGACTCTGAGCACAAATTCCAATCACTGTACACTTTATCACTCGTTTGCTTAATTTTACACTATAAATACTATAAATCAAACCGCGAAACATACAAAAATGGAAAAAATACTCAGTTGCAAACCGGGCCCGTACAGTGTTCCCGCCAGAATCCTTCGTAATCAGTTATACAATCTAAATTGTTGCTCTTGCATCCTTTAAGCCCATTTTATTTCAGTTGTTTATTTATTTACCTAAAGTTTACTGTTTATATTTAAGTTATGGACTTACCTGTTAAGCCTCTGTATCCAAAAACCCCACAGTCATGCATTCTCATTGAATGTTGTTCATTTTTTATAAACTGTTCAGTACTTATTCCTTTCAACTGAAAAAAAGAAATATAACATATTTTATTACTTCAGTACAATCATTTGCATGCAGAGTACGACCTAATGTGCAAATGTACAGTGAATATTTCACAATGACTCTTCCAACAATGGATACTGTGGGTAGGTGCAAATCCTACATTGTCTGTTGTTGATTATGAAATAATTTGTTTATTATTTTTGATAAAAGAACTGACTAGCCCAACAGCCTTTTGACATTTTGATAATTTCAAATTTAAGTTAAGAAGTCGATATACTGAATTCATTATACATATACAATTAATTATATAAATAATTGTATATCACAGATGATGAATGTATCATCACAGATAGAAAGAAAACTTCTTTTCATTGGGACTACATTTCAGATATATATATATATATACATTAGTCTAAATGTGTATGATATGAAAAAAACACACAGCAACCGCAACAAAAATATCTATATATATATATATATATATATATATATCCATCTGATGATGCAAATTGGGACTAAAATTTTAAATGGAAAAGTGTAAAATATATGTGTTTACAACAATAACATAAACATTTTTATTATACAACGTCGGGAGACATATGTCACACCTGATGTTAAACGGTTACCGTATGCTATGAACGCTCGCATACATTAAATATTACTCCCGCGATACCACCTCTGCTGCTAACACAGCTACTCCTTAGGAGCTTACTGGTGACTTCACTCACATGCAGGAACACAACAACTCCCTAGGGAGTTGTTATTTGGGTGCGGTTTTCTGTGAGGTGTAGATACTTCCCCATACTGTTTTGATGCGCCCTACCTCTCTTAAAAACACACAGACGAAGACAAACAGACATGTTCGTGCACACAAATGTTTGTCTCAAGTGTGGGAATCGCACCCACGAGCGTCGGTCCAAGTAACGTAACAGTGCGTTTCTCCACTACACCACCGAGCTCGTCAAAGTAAAAAATACGCTATAATAGGACACTCAATTAAAGAATATATATAGAATATTGATTCCATTTCAGTTTTGTTTATAGCACCATACCAACCCTTATTCATCCCACTGTTGTAATATGGGTCTCCCTTTATCCAGGAGTTTAGATACTACTCCGCCAGATTGCTCTACAGCGAATTGGCGGAGATCATTTAGATTTTTATACCATGGAGTTGGTAATCTAACATATGGTCTACCTATAGTAAGGAGCCTATACACGCTCGTAACATTAGTCACGATTCTGTAAAAATCTTTTCACACCTTTTTTGAAGAATCTTTGGGACAATAGCCAGAGAGATTTCATACCTGAAGAAATCTCCCTGGAACCACACAGTACGTACGAGGATGAATTCTCTGTCAATAGAATGCAGTGTGATTGCAGAAGACTGTAGGTATCATACCAATCAACTCTCAACGCAATATTGAACAATTGTAGAACACTCAAATACGAGTACTAATGTAACTGAGTTCAGAAATTAAATATTCTCGCAGCTCATTACTGAACTGAGTTAGAAGCCTCAAGCTCCAGACGTTAGTGCCCATTAGGCAGTGAAAACAGTATATGTGCGGTGGTACTTCAGATTTGTACAGGAAAAATCTTTGTGTTGGTTTAGAGATGGACATTCCGCCGGGTTTAAATCCATGATTGGGAATAAACCCGATTTATGCCCATTTGTTTCCGCCCTCTGGGTATAAAGTCGGGCATTTATTCTGAGAAGCTATTAAAAAGTATTTTTTTGTGTTTAGTAATATTGTAACCCATTATTTGTCATGCTTTTTTTTTAATTTCATTAATGTCTGTTTAGTAGGATATAAGAAATAGGCCATATTTAAAAACCATTAAAAAGTAGGGATTTCCACTATTTGCCATTAAATTAAGTGATGGAGTGTGGTGAAAAGGAAGATAGTTTCTTCCCATTCTCTCCTCAAAAGGAAAAATCCCTAAAAGTATAGTTTTCGAGAAAATAAAAATTAAATATCGAGGTTATATAAAAAAATCAAAAATAATTGAGGTTAAAGTAACCCAAGTTCTAGGAGGAGCCTCGCTCGCTCGGCTTTAATACTCGCGTTCGTTAGGTAATCACGGTTTGTGTAGGCTTAACCCAAAAATAATGTATTTACGCAATTTCGATAAACATTAATGAATTACAAAGCTATCTCGTTCTTTCATTCACTGAACCATTCAAAATGGAATATCAATATTACGTCAAATTCCCATCTATACAGAAACGCACGATGAAGAATGCATGAAAATAATTCTTTTATACATTTTGTTTGATTCCGAGTAAAAAAATTCGTAAATGTGTGTTCGTAAAAAAAATTAAGCTAAAAAAGTAATCTGAGCCCTAAAAACATCCAAACCATTAGGGTTTTCTAGGAGTACTTGTGCTTGTTTGTCGCATCTGCCATCACCAGCCAACCTGTTTTGTTGAACACATGATCAAAACAAGTCAAGTCAACAATACGACCGATTCTGAGAATTTCTTTTATCTAAGGCAAGAATGTAGAAACGGGAAAGGGTTCAAAACTAGTTTTTGAGTGATTTTCGATTACATCGAGTACCATTTAGCATTACTTTTGTAAATAATAATAAGATAAATCCTATACAAATCGTATCAAAGATGTGATATAGCGAAATCGAGACTCCAAAGTCTTCGCCAAAGTACGATCTGTAGGGCAAAGCCAACTGACGAAGCTACCTACACTGGCGCCATTACTTCTACGAAGACTGATATTTAAAGTGAGATGAAAAAGGTCTATGGAGAGCGGCACACATCGTCGTTACAGAGCAACAGTGCAAATAATGGCCCAAGAGCTAAACTGACCAGACACCATACCGAACATATCCATATTACCATCTAGGTCTCTCAAACAGCTTAAAATTGGGAAAGCACCGGGTGAGGACGGAATTACGACAGAGTTTTGAGAAGGCCGATACTTGTATTGCATGCTATTAATTCCGTCATACACTCCGGTGAAACACCAGAAGCAAGGAGCGGAAACCTGGTAATGACGTTCTTCAAAAGGATGATGAGACCGTATTGAAGAACTATAGACCGATATTGCTTCTGAGCTGCGTTTATGTAATATTTTCGAAAGTCATCACAAACCGCCTCGCACACAGACTTGTCATCAAGTCTTCCGAACACGCCAGATTTAGAAACGGCTTCAGCGCCACAGATCATGTACATACCCTATGCCATACAAATTACACAGAAGACTAAGGAGTTTAATCTGCCCTTATGTCTGGCCTATGTGGACTACGAAAAAGCCTCTGATTTGTTTGAGACATGGGCGGTAGCAATCAAGAATTAAAACAACCTACACATTGCCGAATATATCGCGGACATCAGTCTGTACGAAATTAAAATGGCACTCAAAGAGACTGAAATGGGAAAGCATCGGGTGAGGGCGGAATTACGGTAGAGCTTCTCCGTTAGATTAAACCTCCGTTACTAACTGCTCCGTTAGATTGACGAGCTCGGTGGCACAGTGGTGAAACGCTCTGTTACGCTACTTTGACACCAACGCTCGTGGGTTCGATTCCCAAACAGTACAAACATTTGTGTGCATGTCTGTTTGTCTAGGTCTGGATATTTTCTATGTATAATAAGTGTATTTACAAAAAGAAATGTATTTACGTATGTTTATCAGTTGTCTAGTACCCATAACACAAGCTTCGCTTACTTTGGGGCTAGGTGGCGCTGTGTGATTTGTCCCACAATATTTATTATTTATTTTATTTATTTATTAAACAGAAGATGGAGGAAAATCTGCCCTTATGTCTGGACTATGGAAAAGCCTTTGTTACTGTTGAGACGCGCGCAGTGCTACAGTCCCTCCTGCGATGCCGAATTGACTATCGGTACATCGCACCGTTCAGCAGCTTGTACAGTAAGGCAACGATGCATGTCCGAGTACGGGACCAAGGTACAAAATCGATCCGCGCACAAAAAGGTTTAAAACAAGGCGACCTCATATCCTCGAATGTAGTATATAATATATGTATATACTAACCTTAGAAGGTGCCAAAAACCTGTCAGGTATTCTCTGTAGTTTTTGCTGTTTTTCACTTGGTCCAAATCCTAATGCTAGTAAAACTGATTCTGCATCTACTTTCCTTGCGCCCAAAACGTTTAAGACAGAACTGCTGCTTGAACCGCTGCCATCAGACTAGAAAATATCAGAATAAGAAAATTTCTTGTGTATTTTAAGTGGTAAATAAAGCAGACTTTGTAAGCTGAAAATGTGAATGCTTGATACTGGTGTAGAGTAATGAACTTGCATATTTAGAAATAAGTTGTTATTCCTAACAAAGTCATCAAATACACGAATCTATACATTCATTATTAAGTGTACATTAATAAAACAAGGGTGCAATAAATACATTAATATTATAGTTTTGGTTCATTCCTATAAAATTTGGTGAATAAAAATGATGCATACATCTAAAACATAAAGGCTGCTAACAGAATGACAACCCTGACAAATCATCACCATCGCGGAGCGTTAGGGACGCGTACCAAGTTTTTGCTTCGGAGCCCGGCGTCCGCTTTTCAACTTCTACTTCTCCATTTCGCGCGGTCTTCGGCATCCCTTACGACGTCAAACCATCACTTCTTAGGCCTTCGGCACTTCGGCGGATGTAGCATGGCCAGACTTTTGTTCCCTACGTAACTTGCCGGTTTTTGTAAGACGTGGCCGTGCCAGCGTACGTGACACTCTTGTAGTTTGTCTGCTTATGTCACGGACATGAAGGCTACCGCGAATGCGGGAATTCTTTATGCGATCCTTTCGCGTCACTCCGCACATCCAGCGCAGTATATTCATACGCGTGACACGCAGCTACTGCTCGTGCCGCTCAAGTACCGGCCACACTTGGCTGCCATATAAAAGGGCAGGTCAAATGATGGATTTATAAACCTGTCCTTGCAGCTTAACCGGCACTTTAGGGTCACAGATGACACCAGCCATCTCACGCCACTTAGCCAAAGCCGCTGAAATACGTGCTTTGAAGTCACAATCAATGCCACTGGACGCGTGGAGGACAGATCCCAAACATTTCACCGTTCCGTGCGCTCGACCGTGTCTTCGTCAATGCGGACGAGTGTGAGATCTGTGCTATTGCAGGCCAAGTACTTGGTCTTTGCCACATTCAATTTCAGACTACCATTGTACCGTTGTCATGTGCATCTCTGATCTGTCCGACACTAATGTTACGTTTCAGTGTAATATTACACTGAACGTAAACAGACCCTGGTGGTAACTGCCACCCTCGACTTTTTTGAGCATGCTTTCTTCCACCAGACACGCCCCCCCCCCCCCCCCCCCGTTACCGTTAGAATCACCACTCAAAACTATCCCCTGTGACAAAGGGATACCACGTAGCGCTGTCCCAAATTGATTCCAGAACGTTATTCTGTCGGTTTCGCTACGCGCTACTGTCCAGTGGCGCGTAGGCACTTATTAAGTAGGTTACAGTTCCATCAATAAGCACTCTTACGTCATAAGCCGGTCACTGAAGCGATTTACTTCCACAACGTTATCCTGAAATTCCCGATAGAGCACTATAGCTACCCCGGTAGATCAGTGTGTAGCCAGGATCTGCTGCTTTTTCACCGAGTCTCCTAAAGGAACGCCACGGCCACTTTTCGTTGGGAGAGTACGTCGATCAGCTCCCTCGCGCGTCCAGTCAATATGCCAATGTTCCCTGTCGCCAAACGGATTTTCCTTTTGGCTTGCATCTTTAGCTGTGCCCACCCATTGCACGGTAGCTCTTGTCCGCTCCTGCGCGCCGTTTTACGGCGCCGCCCTATCCGTGGCATAAGAACTTTTCCTTCTATTCATGTTTATAATTTGGCTTTTAATGTAGCTTTTACGAGAGTGAATGAAGTCTGACCTCACAAGTCCTAGAGCAAAGCCAGCGCCAGAGCCTCGTATGTCAATCAGCAGGTGCACCAACTTCCAGGTGATGTTGACTGGAGCTCCAAAGATGTTGGTAGGACTCTCTGTACACCCCAATCAAAAACCCAAATATACATGTAAAATATATCAATAAATAAAGATGCGGGCATGAGCAGAGCAATGAATGTTAAAAAAGCGAGTGAGGTATGTAAGGATCGAGTCACATGGCGCTCGGTTCTCTCTGCCTACCCCGCAAGGGATCCAGGATGAAGATATAGATAGATAAATATTTCTCCAGTTGATTGTTTCCATCGTAAGCTACTTTTTATAGATACCTATATATATATATATATATGTATTTCTATTACATGTTTCTGTAATAGCCATTTGTACATGTCTCATTCCCAAAAATATTTTTATCTCTGGATAGAAGCACATTTTGACATTGCACAGAAGTCATTGTGTTGAGAAAATAACTGACCACAATCCAGCTATGTACGAAATCACTTGAGATGATGTTCGGATAGAAAGATATCTCATAAAACAGCAAAGTTATCGTCACAATCAGTCTTGAATTGTGTGTCCGTCTTATCAGTTGTTTCATCAACTAGTGATGTGATCTACTTATATGTGAGATATTCCCTATTTGTCAAATTTAAGTTAGCCATACATGATGAACGAAGAAGCAAATTTATGTTTTATAAGGAAAGTTATTACCATTATCAATTTTCTCAATTCAAAACTTTATATTACTCACCTGAAGTGAATGATCTCTAAACAATGGGTTCTTAAATCTGGGTGAGCAACCTTCAGATTGGACAGAATGATCTCTCTGCAGTCTTTTCAAGCTCGCAGCTCGGGTGGTATTGGTCAAGATTCCACTCTCCAGTGACTTCCTTTTCCATGATTCTTTAGAGTTAGGAACATCTAAATTTTGATCTTCATGCAGCTTTTCTGGAGTTACCTCTACAACCGTATTCTCTGTCACTGTTTGTTCCAATTTACTCTCATCAGATTTTATCTCAATGGTTTCTCCTTCCTCTAATTTCGTAGCATCTGCTTCACTATCTGCAGGAAGGGAGTCCAGCCACTGTTGAACAGGACTGCTGCGTCTCATATCGTCAATAACTCCACTAAGCCAACCTCTAACTTTCCTCTCTAATATGGAGGACACTGATTCATTAAATGTATCTGTAAACAGTACTTGGTGCTTATTAATAGTTTACAAGACCAAAAACAATAGAGAAAGACAAAAAAACATGAAGGATAATGTACTCCTCGTCATGTTTATATTTTATTCTACTCAATTGCTAGTGTTAGACATCTATCTATTGTAAGCAATTATATAATAATTAATAGAATATTTATGTAAGATATGATAATTTCTTATTATTAAGTATAGGTATATTATTTTTAATTATCTTCAATTCATTACTAAAAATGTGTGTGCTCAAATTGTAATATATTGTAAAACTTAACAGATTTAACCTTGAATTGAAAGCCATTGAAATGAACTTCATATTCTTGTACAATAATGGAAATACAATGATAAAGGATAATGTGAACAATAAATTGCACGCTAAACAAAACGCAAGGGCGCTTGTTAGTTACGGATGAGATGGGTATTTGTATATGGAATCTACGTGATTAACACATCTACGTAAATTTTGTTGGCTGAACCAACCTTGTTTTGGATCCATCTTCAACTTTAGGTAACGCTGCATGCAATACGAGGAATAACATGAAAACAACGTGCAACAGGCTCACAAAATACTTGTATTTATTAATAAATGCAAAATACCTAACACAAATTCGATAAAAACTTACCCTGCTACAACAACATATAAGTAACAATAGGATAATGGTCTCAAAACACTGGTAGAATGTTAACATGAGCTAACTAAATAGAACTTTGTTAGTATCGCTGGTCTAAACTACTAAATAGTGATCCTTATTGACTCTTAAAATAAATAAATTTACCCAATGAAAGAAATCGTCCAGCGAGATCAGTCAAATCACTTATTATACCATCTGATCGAATGACAGTAGCACATCTTCTTCTTCTTCTAGTTTATGGGCGCTGGGTCCTCATTCGGTCAAATCATATTTTGAAAATTGTTTAAAAAAATATTTCCTTAATCGTGTATATAATAAAGCTTTACTGTCAATATGTATTCGAGTATGTTTCACGTACACAAACTTTTTCCGTAGAAACTGGTAAACCAATATTAATAATAATTAGGCGATCATCAGTGGGTACATATTGTATGTAGGTACACTATAACCGATGGTTACACCTTGTTCACATTATTGTCAATACACTTTATAAGTTATTAAAGAAGGGCAGCCCTTCTTTAATAACTTATAAAGTGTACGAATGAATTAGTGTATCTTAATCTGTCATGACATGTATGAAACTGGCCGCAGAACGGCTTTATTATTATTGTTATTTCTATTAGGTATCTATTGCTGTGGTGTCAAGTTAATTATTATCCCAAAAAGATAGTTACATGTACAACAATGTGTTCCCAATGTCTTTGTTCGTCGGCACCAGAGAGAAAACAATAGGTACCTACGTAGCCAGTTCTTTGAGAAAAAGGTAAAAAATGATCTTTTTATGCTACAACGGATGGTAAACAAGTTCTGCCTGTTAGCCGATCTACTAAAATGCCGAGTACCTACTCTTGATAATTGAGCTCTGCGGGAGCAATGTTGTACCACAACGCGTAGGTATTGCATTAATATCTGGATGCAACAATGTGTTTTCTGCAATATAATAAATAGCTGTATTATGGCCATACTCGTTAATAAAATCACTGTGGGGCATGAAATGATGCCTTAAAGATTGGCACTTTTATTCGTTTGACAACTTTATCCAAGTGACGTCTAAAAATTGAAATAAATATGTTCTAAGACCAACCGCCATCCCTTCAGCCTAAGTCTTATTTCAGGAAGAAAGACTAAAGGTCCAGATATCACTTGATCTTGGTTACTGGCGCAGGTGTATTTGAGACTTAATGCATGACTTCTTCCATCGTTCCTCTTCATTACGTTTTTCCCAATCAGTTATCACTAGTTAGTAAATATTTGTCTCACAATATTAATTTTAACGTCGAAAAGTTACTTAAACAGCGTTAGAAAAAGTGTCAACAGAATACTTTTGTTTGGGTTAGCTAATAATAAAATAATTTAACAGAATACAAGTCGTATGTACGGCATTTATTTAAATTATACACATATACATACAATTGTAGACAGCAGCGCTGCTTTATTACCAATTGTGCTAATACCTCCTGGTGACCTCGTAAACCGCAGGAACACTGCAATACAAGTACCAAAGGGAGACTTTGTACAAAAGTCGTATGCGCGGGAACCTCTGCCTCACATATTTATACCGTCATGCAGCTTAATTTAAATAGCTGTGTTCCCGTTTGAAGGGTGAGATATAGCAGAGAAATGACTGAGTACTGTGACGAAACAGCCTTAGGTCACAAGATTGGCAGTGCGCGAGTAAGGAGGAGTGGTGTTGCGAGCGTCAATAGGCTGCTGTGACCGCTTACCATCTAATGTGGACCGCATGCTTGTTCATATATGTCAATATATAAAAACAGTTATATATTGAAATATATATTGACATATATGTCAATATAGTTGTATAAAAAAAAAACAAAAAAATGAGTTATTTATCTTTGCCAAGCTATTGTTAATTAATGACCCCTGCATGGCCGCGGGTAGGTCGTGGCCTTTGAATGACAATAGCTCGTAATTGGGCCGGCTTGACCAGGGTAGTATCACTGTACAGTACCACTCTCTCACAGAAAACCGGCGTGAAGTAGTGGCATGCTGATGTTGCTGATAGAGCATGCTATTACGTTTCGTACGGTGAGTGAAAGATCCGAAGACCCTCGATATGGCAACAGTATTAGTAAATCAATATAATATAATCAGTTACCGTTACCTGGCAGTGTATTTCTGCATTACAGTATTTCTGCAGTAGGGGCAAACGGAACAGGATGCTAATGGCACCGCCGCCTGTGCTCTTCCTTGAGCTATGTAACATCAGGGGACTTCACTCTAACTTCAATACTGTCCACTAGCACCTAGAAACAGTTAAGCCAGCCTTGTTCTTTTTGACGGAGACTCAAATCATCATCATTATCATGATCATTTCTGCCGCATTCGTCCACTGTTGAACATTGAGCTCCGCTCTAGAGTCTCGTTCCTGTGCCACCTGCATCCATCGACTCCCTACAAGCTTCTTGAGGTCGTCATCCATCTAGTGGTGGGTCGTCCCACACTGCATGCACCAATATGGGGACGCCATTCGAGAACCTTTCTCCCCAGCGGTTGTCGGTTCTAGGAACTATGTGGCCGGCCCACTGCTACTTCAGCTTGCTTATCCTGTGGGTTATGTCGGTTACCTTCTTCTACTGCGGATATCCTGTGCGGTTCACAAGAAGTTTTCTACCGAGAACTATTAAATTGTGGAATGAGCTCCCTGCGGAGGTTTTCCCAAGGGACTACAGTATAGGGTTCTTCAAGAAAGGCGTGAAGAGGTTCTTACAGGGTCGGCAACGCAAGAGTGACACCCCTGGTGTTGCAAATGCCCTTAGGCTACGGTAACTGCTTATCATCAGGCAGGCCGTACGCTTGTTTATTACCTTAGTGGTTATCAAATCTCAACAACCCTTGAAGGAGTTATTATTTGGCTACGGGTTTCTGTGAGGTGGAGGTACTACCAGAAGGGCTGCTTCTAGCGCCTGCCCTCTTTTAAAAACAGCCAGACCAAGACAAAGTCAGATGTTCATAAACACAAATATTTGTCCTGTGTGAAAATCGAACTCACGAACATTGGTGTCAAAGTAGCGTTACTAACCACTGCGCCACAGAGCTCGTCTACGTAGGGTTGGCTCTGCAGACCATTAGGTGTTCTATAAGCTTATTTGCCCCACTCTGATATAAATAATAATACGGAAGCACTTTACGGCGTTGTTTCGTATAGATCTTGCATTCTCTCGGTATTGGACTGTTCATGTGGATTTCATTTTCTTTTTTCAGATTCTCTGCCGTCTCTTTAATTTCAAGCATATTTACGAGACATAACAGATATTTATCTCACGTGCTCGTAAACACAGCATGACAAACAACATGCCGCATGACCCTCATCAGCGCTCGGCTGGCCTAGCCTCTGATCATGTTAGCGCGGCATTGTTTTTTGGTGCCATTCGGCCGACGCTTTCACGTCACATACCTACCTGAAATATTATTGTAAGTACGGTACTTACCGCGATTTGTTTTTATATTTCCCGATATTTCGGCGACGTTGCAGCCGCCGGGGTCACGGGGTGACTGCAGCCGACGAGTAGATAGATAGATAATCGTTTATTAGCTGCTACGGTCACACACATACAAATATAATATAACAGTACAAGAAGGAGGCGTTGCTCAAAATTTTCCAGTAATAGGTGCGTGTGTGTGCTGCAGCAAGCGAATAGGCCATAGCTCAGTGTGACTTTTGCACAATGTGCAAAAAACACCGATTTTCAGCTACTGCCTGAGGGGCGGGCGCGCTCAAAGTCTTTACATAGACATAACTGTGTGTTTGTGGTGTGAGTCAGGGGTATTATACTAGTGGAAAACTCAGGTATTAACATAGCAACAACGATACTCATGTAATTAGATAAGTAATGTAAGTGAAATTGAATTTGCAAATGTATTGATATAATAAATTAAGATAAATTAACATTAAATACAACAGGTATTTTTATATAAAATAATAATAATAATAACCCTAGGAATACGAACGGGTTAAACATGACTGTCGTATACGCCAGTACTAATTTTTTTTTGACGACAACCGTCGCTACAGGAAACGCTATGGAATCCCTAACTTTTGGTTTTCTAAAAGGAAAGACTTGAGATGTTTTTTGAATGTAATACGAGAGGTGAGAGGATCAGATTGGAGGTGGAATATTGTTCCAGCATTTCGGCGCCTGGTAGCGGAAGCTGCCTGTGAATGCCACAGTTTTATGTGGTTGAACAGACAGGTGAGTCCTGTTATATCTGGTGCCATATCAGTCATGAAAAATTTGGAATAAAATCATTTCGGCTTCTGAAATTTGACTACCCCGAACAAGAGGCAAGCTAAATGGAGTTGCCTACGGGAGTCCATATTCAGAATAGAGGCATCGTTCAAATAGTGAGAGATATGACTTCGAGCAGGAACGTCAAAACAGTATCGACAACAAGCATTCTGCACACGTTGTATCAATCTCTGAGTTCTACAAAGCAGACGCGGTCCATATACTACATCACCGTAGTTAAGTTTTGACAAAATCAAAGAATCATAGATAAAGCCGTTAAGACATATTTGTCTAATCTCTTTCTGCGCCGCACGGGGTCCTGTTGGAGATTGCTATTCGAAGCCCGCACATAACGTTTGCATAATTCAACCGCTGGGTTCAATATATAAAAACAAATCGCGGTAAGTAACTACAATAATAGTGGAAACAATCGTGAAAGTTTAAAATTATACCTAAAATATAATATAACTTTGTTAATACATAAACACTGTGTTACCAACATTATCAAAGCGACGAATTTTAACTACCTTCGCCCGTGACTGGTCTACGGAACATTGTTTTTGAAAAGTAAACAAATACGTTATTGAAGTTGCCTACGCTTGCTACCTACATAGAGTTTTCTGCGCGAGAACAACTGGTGATCAGGTCCATTTCAGCTAGCTCCAGCGCCTTCTTTAGTAATAATATTTATAGTTTCAGCGTGAATTGTACTCGTTCCATCGTTTTTGTATTTTTTCCGTGGATATGACACATTTTCTCACAATACATATAACGTATCCTTTGTTGCCCCAGATAATCAGTTATCACTATATCAACTTTCCTCAAAATCTGTTCAATGGCCATGGGATTCAGTAACAGATAGATGGACAGAAAGACGGACAGACAAAAAAATAAAAAAACGTACACTTCACCTCTATATTGATAATAAATGACTATCACAATAAGATTTACCAGAAAATATTCAATGTACAGATTCTGCTCCGCTACAATATTTGATATAATATTTGATATTTGAATTTATATTAAATCATGCCAACAAAATTTTATTTTTATCGTTTGGCATTTTAGTGTCTCTTGCCACCTGGCGCCTAGAACGACCACACCACTCGCTCTGCTTTAAAGCTGGTACTGACCCTCATTAATGTCACAGACGGTTATAATCGTTATTTCATTAGATCCCATCTCACCCGTAAATCAAAATGCTCGTTTAATCGAAAAAAAAATCTAAATTTCGCCATTTTGTAATTACGTCTGCCAGATAAAAAAATGATATTATGAAACATGAGGCACACGGCAAACCTGATGTAAAGTGGTTACCGTAGCCTACGAATTGCAATAAAATAAATATCCTACTGCTAACACAGCCACTCCTTAGGAGTTTACTGATGACCTGTGAGTGAGGTCACAGGAACACAATAACCCTCCAGGGAGTTGTTATTTGGATGCGGTTTTCTGTCAGTTGGAGATACCTACTTCTCCTGCGCCCTACATCTCCTAAAAACACACGGGCTAAGATAAACAGACGTTGGTGTCAAAGACGCGATACTAACCACTTCTATCACCACACGAATTTTTCCCTCGATGGCAAATAAACTGGAGTCATCTTGATGAGATCATTGTTGTATAAATTATTGTTGGGACAAAACATTTTTTTTTGTATGTATATTATGTATTTGTCAGCGTAGCGTTAGTCGATCCGTTGTTGACTTTGGTGTGTGGTAAATAGATAAAATGTAAAAGACAGGTATCTCAAATGGTGGCCCACCCTGACAACTATCGCAGCAACTTTTAGCTTACTGGTAACCACACACACTCGCAGGAATATGAGACTTTTCCAGGCATTAGCGTTGGTCTTCTGTTAGTTGGAGGGACTTTCCCACTCGGGTTGCTTGTCAATTAACGCTTTACGCTACCTCTTTTTTTAAAGCATATTTTGCTATCTGTGTGCAAGGTTGGCTTTAAAGATGAAGACGTGTCACTTACACGTACCTATTAATTACGTGTCGTATGTAATAACATTCCCACAACAAGGTCATAGATTGTGGCGCGTTTACAACCTGACATCATAAGAGGTTTTACTCGAATTCTGCTGATACTATGTCTTTATTAACTTGTCTCGATAAACATTTTGTTTATTTGGGTAACCGTGGATATTTCAAGCTCCAAAACCACAATTTATGCTGTTTGCATGGTCGACTGATCCGCATTATTATAAGAAAAGTGTTACTACCGACTTCAAAAAAACCTCTCATTTGAAAATTCTATGTTCGTTGCGTATGTTTCTTTCATTAGCACTTTCACCTCAAAGAAAACCGCAACCTACTGAAAACTAGGTACTTGAAGTGTAGCTGTGTTCCCGTGACTGAGTGAGGTTGTATGCCTCCCAACGTCGTATAAAACCAAATGTTCACGGATATCTCGTCTTCTATCTATCTGATGATTATTTTAAAACGTATTCAACAAAAGTTCCAAAACCAACTGTTTATTTTGTTTAGGGTCCTATTTTGATTTTTCTGTCATGAGTCATGATGAAAATATGACGAACATATGATAATAAATTAAAAAAATAAAGAAATAAAATGATGAAACATATTTCTTCGAACTCGACGCCAATAAAGATAATGCAACTATGTGAATAAGCGTCAAAATGAATGAAATCAGTGTATGTACATTGTATTTCTGCGTGAAATCACGTAGTGTTTTTCATACGCGATGCGTAATTATTTCCCACTAGATTTTGCCCGCGTCTTCGCACGCGTAGATTTTGGTTTTATTTATTTTTATTTTACTTCTTATTTTTAAGTACAATCAACATTAAATAAATAGTCAAAGTACCCAATATCCTTCTTTTTGTAGTAATGAAGATATACCACGATCTGTTCGGTTTTCATTAACTATTTGATACTGACTGTATACACTCAAAGAACCTCTTTAAAAAGTTTCCAGTCACTATCTTGAAAAATTGTCTGTAAGTGTTGAAATTCAATTTTTTTTGTATTCTAATATAGAGTATATTATATACAAAGTTTTAAGTCACTAACTTCAAAAATATTTCTACTTCATACGTCAACCTCCTTTTCAGCCCCCTAAGGGTGGAATTTTGGAGTTTTGGAAAACACTGAAATTACTTTTTTGACGACTTCATTGAGAGTATATTTATAAAGTCTAAAAGTTACGTTAATAAAAATCAATTTGTTTAACAGTTCAACTTTTAATGCAAGAAATACTTTTGACCCCCCATTACACCCTACCCTATAAGGGGTGAAATTTTTGAAAACGCTGAAATCACTTTTCTTGAATTGTAATAGAAAGTGTCTGTACAAAGGTTCAAGTCACTAACTTGTAAAAATATTTCTACTCCATAGAAACTGTCAAGCCGCTTTTCAGCACCCTAAGGGTGGTATTTTGAAAAACGCTACAATTACTTGTTTGACGTCTTCATTGAGAGTATATTTACAAAGTCTAAAAGTTACGTTAATAAAAATCAATTTGTTTAACAGTTCAACTTTTAATGCAAGAAATACTTTTGACCCCCATTACAAATTTTAAGGGGTGGAATTTTTGAAAACGCTGAAATCACTTTTATTGGATTCTAATAGAGAGTATGTGTACAAAGTTACAAGTCACTGACTTGAAATAATATTTCTGCTCCATACAAACTGTGAATCACCTTTCCACGCCCTTAGGGGTTTAATTTCAAAAAATCCTTTTTTATCTCTCGTGAGCATTACAAAAGTAACCTCTTTGAAAAATTTCAGCTTTCTAGGTTCAAGGATTTGGCCTGGCCGTTGATGAGTCAGTGAATTAACCAGGAACTCCATTTTTATTAATATAGATTTATTTAACTAGTGGGATTTTAGACATTAGATTTTTATTATTTTTGATTTTTTGGATTTTGGACTTTAGAACTATACCTATCATTTCCTCGGAAGTTACAAAAAGCAACTAGAGGGTGCGTCGCAAACTTTTGTAGTGGACTAAAATATCACGGTGAAAGAATGGAAAAGTACGAATAGAAGCAGTTTTCAATTATCGTTATACAGCATTGTCCTTTAAGAAATAAAACATGTTGGTATTATAAATAAAGAATATTTATTTTTCTATAAACACATTATTCCTTTTATATCTTCAATGGCTCACATCATATAAATCGCGGGTCGCATTGGGCTTTCGTCAACGAAGTCGTGTGCATGGATGGAAAAGTTCAGCGGGGCCGACGCCGAGACGAACACCCAGCGCGGGCGGCTCCTTAGCTAAACAATTTGTGCATCGAGGTCAGGTAGAGATTACTTTAATCGCTAAATCACATTTGGACACTAATATACATGTATAACTACGTTCAACAAGTGTCAATATTGAGCAGTACGAGGAGGGCCGCGGGTGCGCGCGGCGCGCAGCCTACGTCACGCGGACCCGTACACGCATTCGCCGCGGCGCGCTCCCGGCGTCTCCTCGCCCGGCAGCACGGCGGCGCGCCGCCACTGGTCGCGCACGCGCTCTACGTGCTGGAGCACGCGCACCACGTTCATGCCGGCCAGCTTGCGCACGTCGTCCTCGCTCCAGTCCGGGTCGCGCAGGAGTTCGGCCAAAAGGTGCGGGTACCGCGATACATCCTCTAAGCCTTCAGGCGGCGCATCGATTCCATCGTACCCCGCACCTAGACCTACATGCTCCACGCCAGCCACGCGCCGCACATGGTTTATATGCGCTACAACGTCTTCTACTGTCGCCTTTTCACCACACGTTACTAGTTTAGCGTAGAAATTAATCATTACAACGCCGCCGTTAGCTGCGATCATACGAAGTAACTCGTCTGGTACATTTCGGCTTGAGTTACAAAGTGCCGCTGCTCCCGAATGAGAAAAAACTACAGGGGCTTGAGACGCCTCTAATGCGTCCCTTGCAGTTTCTTCTCCAGCATGCGATAAATCTACAATCATACCGAGGCGATTCATTTCACGCACTACAGCTCGCCCGAATCCCGTGAGCCCACCGACAGTTCCAGCGGACCGGGCCCATCGCGTGTCGCAAGTGTGAGTAACTGTAAGATACCGCGCACCGAGCTGGTAGAAAGCGCGGAGCACTGCTAGAGAGTCCCCGAGTGCATGCCCTCCTTCGACACCGATCAAAGACGCTATGCGCCCGTCGCGATGTGCTTCAAGTAGCTCCGTTGCGTCTGTGACGAATGCAAGGTGAGCAGCATTCATTTCCACAATTCTCTTGATTACATCCATTTGCTCGAGAGCAAGTTGAACGGCGTCTCGGTCCCGCGCGCCGCACGGTACGTACGCCGACCAAAACTGAGCACCGACCTGGCCGAGTCTTAAACGTGGTATATCTGTATGCGACCAGCGCGACCGTGCCCAAGGCTCAAGTCCTTCGAGACCAGCACTTAAATTGAAGTCACCGATTTTATTATGAATAAACTTTCTAACGTTCCAGGCTAGATCATTGTGTCCATCGACGAGCGGCGAGTCCCGGAGCATGCGGCGTATAGTGGTGAGGCGTTGTTCGGGCGTGGCCCGACCACCGCCACCTAAGGCGAGAGGCAAAGCCAGTGCAGCTCCCAAAGCGGCCAAGACGACCAAAGCCGCAAGAGCGATACGCCAGCGAGGTCGGCGGGGAGTTGGTTTTTCGTCGGAGCTGCCTGATGCCGAAGCCGACAGCGAGTCGGGTGCCCAACGCCCGCACCGTTCGGCTACATCTGGTAGAGGGCCGGGGAACGTCATGCCTTCTGGAACTGCAGCCTGAAACAAAATGCAATGTGACGTTATGGCACCTGCTTTAAATTTTCTATAAAAACGTGGTAGATTCAATCAAAAATAAAAGACAAAAATCTTTATTTGCCATTGGGCCCTCGCGGACACTTAGACACGTCTTACAGTTTTTGAAATATTATTATTCGCTTATATTACTTTATCCTTTTTTTAATCTACTGGCATTTCGGAAATGACCATTGGCGAAGAAGAAATACCGAAACAAACTTGCCAATTTAGGTCTCTTTTGAAATTGACAATTAGACATTACAAAAAATTCACATGAGCACATTGGTACAATAATGATATCAAATGGTAAAATTATTAATGACAGTTAGTCTGTGCTGAATTATTTCCAGACATCTTTTTCAGTTACATATTCATCAATTCTACATATATTACAGGTATTTTAATGTGCTTTTTGAATACATTATAAAATCGAATACAATTTACAAGAAAAGATCTACCAGTCCTAGCAAGCCGCATACACAACTTATTCTACTTCTAAGTTTTTCACTGAAGTTTGAAAACGACTTTAAATTTTTACGGACATACATAATGTTTTCATAAATATATTCAGAAGTAACAGTGAGGACATTTATTTTTAATTTATTTTTTTAAACAGTTTCCTGAGTGATTCTCTGGAGCCCATGTAATAAATAGCGAATGGCTCTTTTTTGTAAGATAAAAATTGTCTCAATGTCAGTCGCCTACCTATACCATACCATGTTTTTTGATAATTATTATATAATTGATTGGAAATGTGTCACAAAAGTGTCTTCTGAATGTTTTATTGACTCTTATTGAAGATGATTATTGTCGATGAATTACTCGGTATAAATATCTGTAACTAATACTTTTCAATTTACCCCCGATTTATTATTTATTGAGTCGTGAAGTAGGGGTTTTCATATTTGAGATCTAATTCTAGTGATCAATGTGAATTCACCTTATTTTCAACATATTTATCATATCAGATATTCTTTGAATGCCATAGTACCTATATTACATAATTACAATTAAAGGCTGGCAAATTAGCTTATGGTGATCCGTTTATAAGTACTGTACTGCAAAGAGAGTAGCCTTCGTATTTGGCATAATTTCTTCGGTCAGAACTTTGGAGGAAGCGCAATATACTTTCTGTCACCTCTGACCCACACTTCGTCGTCCTTGGTCGACTCGTGCTACTTGCTAGCTTGAAATACGTGGAATGATCTAGTGAGCCATGGACCACTGCTTGCCGCCAATAGGCAATATGGCAGGTGTCCATTCGTTCACAATAGTAATCGAATCTAGTCCACTCAGCTCGATATCTAGTCGACCTAGATTTAATATAGCCTAATACATTTCAATAGATTTCGCAACAGTCCCGTCCCAATCGTATTCCGGGATCTGGCTCATGGATATATTGTTTCAGTGATATATCCAACATCGGGTTGCGGTTTCGGGGAGGGTGTAAATCAATTTTCCTTCCTGAAGGGCACTCTGCGTGTCCCCGCAGGCCTATCAAATGACTGGGATAATGCCCGCGATTTAAAATGAGATGCATAATTTATTACAAATACTGCGCTGCTACACATTGCCGTAGTAGATTAGCGATCATTAAGGCTTAATTGTCGAGAAAGTTTATTTATATATTTATTTAACTTGTTTAACGAGCCCGGTGGTCGAATGCATCGCAATAGCTACTTTCACGCATGCATGCATGTGCATGAACATTTGTTTTATTCAGGATGCTTCTATGTATTATCTATCCATCTATCTATAACTTAACGCCAAATCCCTTGAGGGGTAGGCAGAGAGAACCGGACGTCATAAGACGCGGTCCTTACACACTTCACTCGCTTCTTTAACATTCATAATTTTTTTCATACAAATTATACAATTTTTTCTTGTCTCCTGAGCGGTTAGACATGAGAAAGTCTTGAGCGTGTTTTCCTTCACCTCAGTGCAAGTGATAATTACAAATTTGTACATTTATGTACCTATAACTTCACGTCAGATGTCTTGCGACCGCTATCAGACGCGGTCCTTACGTACCTCGCTCGCCTCTTGAATAGTCATAGCTCTTTTTATGCACGCTCATCGATTTCTAGGACTCCTAATATTACCTTCTAATAAAACACAATCAATTTGTTTGTGGTGGTCTTGGCCTCCTCGGCTTCTACATCCTTCCATTTTCGCACTGTGTATCTGTTTGTGTATTGTTAAAGCGCTTTCAATATTATACAATCTCATTCACTTGTTCGAGCACTACATCGTCAACCGCACTCCTCGTGTTCGTTCTGGTTCACCAAGATAATGAGAAAGACAGGATAGATAGATAAAGATTTATTTGTACCAGGACACACATGTTTACAATAAACTAACGAGTTTTATAGAGGTGCAGGCAGATATATCTCGTTAATGTAGAAAGAAAAGTGCATATGTGTAGTACTCCACTCACTTCACACATACACGGGTGTAGATTATATATATTACATATAAATATATAATATATATTTATATAATATATAAATATATAATTTCATCATAATTAAACACAGAGGACTCTATTAAATATTATTGTCTTGGTTTTCTTCGTATTCAATTGTAAGCCTTTGTTCATACAATCATCTTTCATTGTTGTGACTGGTATTTGCTGTTCGGTTAGAAATTCTAATGGTAGAAATACTAACCGAACAGCAGAAGAAAACCAAGTCATCGATATTTAATATGGCATCATCTGCGTACAGCAGACAGTTAACCACTTAGTCGCCCATTCGCAATCCCATGTTCATAGATAACTACTTACACTACGTTCATAGATAAACTAACAGAGCTAAATTTATAACTTCAACAATAGAGCTAAATATGTACTTAAATATAAAAATATGAATTCAGAGGCACACGCCTACACCAGGATTCGATCAGGGAACTGGTCGCTTAATAGACTGATTCGTTATCCACTAAACTATCACTGTCCTACTAAGTATCGCTCTTTATTTCTATCTGTCACTCCTTTGCCTCTAGAGAGCTATTGTATTTGTAGGGCGCATCAACGCAAACAGTCTGGGGAAGTACCTCCACCTCACAGAAATCGCAGCCCAATAATAACTCCCTGGAGGGTTGTTGCATTCCTGCAAGTGATTGAAGTCTTCAATAAGCTCGTAAAAAGTTGCTATGTTAGCAGCAGGGGTGGCATCGCACGAGCAATGCTTCCTGTATTGCAAGCATTTATAATCTACGGTAGACACTTTAAATCAGGTAGAGTATGTACTTGTATGCCTCCCGACGTGTTTGGAGAAGGAAATTATTAAAATAACTGCATATAATTACAACGTAAATATCGTATCATAGTTATATAAACACTTTAATAACCGTAGCCGCTTACGGAGCACTTACGTGCTTAACTCGCATCTTAAGTTAGTTTCGTATGCTGTAGCGGTGCTATAATAACCATTATGCAACTCACGCGGGAACGAGGTGAGACTTCTAGAGTTACAGAAGTCAGCCGTGACGATAATTTCCCGCATGTTCAATTATGGAAGGAGCACACACGGGGTGGGGGTAGAACGGGCAGGGGGTGAATCGGGGTGAGCCTGGATAGCCTCTGACCCATTTACAGTGGGAGCTGGCACGGCGCGCCGGCCCGGTCGCTCGCCGGGATTTCAGCCTTCAGCGACATGACAATAGTCATTGAAAATTATATCGTTTAAAGATGCACCCTGTTATGTTTGTAAGTTTATGGATATGGATGTGTGTTTACCGACACATTTTTTTATTATTGCTGTGTTTTGAGTTCTAAGCAACTAATGTACTTTTTACTGATATATTTTGAGTCTTTATTAGAATAGAGGTCAATATAGGAGTCTCAAAGTACAGTGCGAAAGTTTGCTCATGTAGGAGCCATGATGAACGTTGAGACACCTGACACTACTAAATTGCCCATGTTTTATCAGAAGCCCTAGTAATCAGGGAGCATATATGAAAAGGCATTCATAGATTGTTAAAGAAGCGAGCGACGTGTGTAAGGATTGCGTCTTGCGACGCTCGAATTACTCTGCCCACTCCGCAAGGATTCGGCTTGAATATATAGATAGATAGATATAGAGATAGATACGACAATATGTAAGTAAGCGGTAATTGTATTTGTTTAATGATACATAAAACAAAATAAGGGCCACAACTTGCGTTTTTAATAAATTCTTCCGGTTTAATAAAGAATGGGAGGTAGCGTAAGAGCAGTGATAGTCCAGTGGATAAAGAACCGGTCTATAGACCAATTGGTACCCTGTTCGAATCCTGGCGGGGGCATGTACCACTATATTAGTATTTTCGGATTTATGTACATATTTATCACCGGTGAAGTGAAGTATCGTAAGGAAACCCACACGTCTAAGAAATTACATTTATTTACGAAAGACGTGTGACCTAACCTAAGTTCCATGCAAAAATCAGTGGTAAGCCACTGATTTTAGCTGCCTAAGGGCAGCGGACCCCGCCAATTCAATGGATTAAAAAACGGCATAACGCGAAGAAGAGGGCACAACAGAGAAGCTCAACTAGGGAAGTACTTTCAACTTACAGTAAACACAGCCAAATAACAATTACCTTAAATGTTATTGTGTTTCTACGAATTAGTGAGATTACTGGTAAGCTCCTGAGGAGATGCTGTGTTAGCAGCAAAGGTGGCAACGCGCGAGCGATAAATGAGGAGATCCTGAATTCCACACGTACGTTTTTTGGTGGTGTGCTAATTTATTGATACAACATCGGGAGGTATAAAAGCATACGGGCCTACCTATAAAACTGTGAACCAATTATGTAAAATCTTTTTTCTTTCGTAGGGTCTAGAATCCCAACGATACCATACAATCTTTTGATGAAGATACTTCTTTACTTAAATTCGTTATAAAGGTAAAATATTTATAATTTTGAAAATTCACATTTAGCTGTAAGGTTCTAGCATATAAGTTACAAGTTATGACTTCATTAAAGTCTGTTTTTTTTACTTTTGTAATTTTATTAAGTCTATATGGAAGCAAGTTAGTGGAAGGAAGCAAGAACACTAAATATATACAACTTTTGCTTCTGTAGAACAAAAAAAGAAATATTTATTGGCAGGAACCACTAACAATACACACCATATATCATCCTAAGAGCGAAAACCGTGTATGTGGTGTACCTTGCCTGATTCCAACAATGGAAGAGAGGTACAGTGAAATTTTATAAGCTGTCGGTCTGGAGTGGTTAGCTCTTCATTACAAAAGACCGCAGTTAAATAAAAAGTCTCTAAAGGGTTGCTGTGTTCCTGCAATTGAGTTTAATTATCAGAAAGCTGTTAACGCAAACGTCGAATATAAAATGTTTATACTTATGAAACTGGACTAAAATACCTGTATGAATCTAATTTTTGTCCCACGTCGGGTGTCAAAAATGAATACAGCTCATTTGATTTGAAGTAATTACGGTGTAGCGCTTCCATTACATGAAACCGTGCATTGAAATCCCCGCTACTTACGTAGCCTATTGACTTCTAATATAGCTGTGTGTTTTTAAACAGGAGTGCAGGGATGTCAGGTTTAACTTCAAACCTCTCCGAAAAAAGATATCATGATAAACAATTATTAAAATGTAATCAATATAATCTAATCGCATTTTTCACTGAATTGATTTAATATTTCCTAAGTTGTGAAAAGCAAGCTCATTTTAGTACTAGGTAAGTAACATGAGACATACAAGCACAAACTTTCGAGAAGAAACATTTTTGTTATTGTAGTGTCTTCCTCATAAGTCCGGTCGAGTCTAATTGAGAGCAATATAGCATATTAGCGGGGACTTAGTGGCCCCTGTTTCCGACACATAATACCTTAATATGATCAGACTGGAGACATGAGTGGTGCGCTGTGTCGGCAGGCACGTGCGCCGCCAAGCGCCTGCCTGACTACTAACTTCTCATTTGGATTCCTATAGGAACTCGACTCCTCTGTTAACACAGGCTATTGCGTTTACATAGGAACTTGTTATAACGTCACTTTCTCATTGCTCACTAACCTTTTACAACAATAAATAGAGAAAGAAACTAAATTTCATCTAAAATTAACTGTGTACTGATATAAAAAACATATAAAAGAAACTAATGATTACGGCCGCGTAAGCATTTTACTAATCATACTGCAGTGTAAATATTCTGGAGTTTATACTGTCAACAATGAGCCAATTATAAACGACTTTTTCGTAAACTATATTTGTAGTTGCAGATTTCTGGGTGCGTATCGGACAGGCTGAATCGCAATGGTAATACGTTGATCGAGGAAGCTACCAGCTCTTTCGTCTCGTCTTACGTCTCGCTAGTTGTTTAAATTGGGTGTAACTGATTGATATTTTTATTAATTAGAATTTTTGTTAGGTTTTTTTTATTAGGAAGTGTCTTGTCTAAAAGAGTAACTAGAAGAATGTGTAGAGAAGTAGAGGAAGTACGTGGCCGTGATGCTTGCCATTGACAAAGGTTCTGTCTGGTGGAAAAATCTCATAATGAATGATGCCCTTCCAATCCCGCCATACACACAGCATCACCTTATTGCGAGTTATTCCGGGTTTCGCTATAATCTGTGGAGCTTGTCAGCGCTTTGCCCATAATCTTTATCGCACGTTATTGTCTTAATTTACTTTTCATCATCAGTGATCAGTCTTATCAAAACACTACGTTTCAATAGATAAGTGAGTACACGAGTCATGGGTTTCTTTCAGACCAAATATCGAGCTTTTTGTATATCCTGATTTTTTCAAATGGGTCTATACTATCGTTTCGTTGTCAACCCGTAGGTCTTCAGTTATATCGTAACTACTAATATACTGATCTTACTACACTTTTTAAAAATGGCAGCGACTTTATCCTTGTCAGGCCGACCAGAGCGAGCTTCATTTTTGACTTGCGTGTGCTACTCTTACTGACACTGCGTAAGTCCATAAACGTCACAATTATTTTTCCGCGCTTTACGTCGCATTTTGCTATTTTTTGTAATAAAATTTCGAAGTGTATCGAATTTTCTCGTTAGGTTAACTCATTTAACCAAATAGAAAAACAGTAGGAAAATGGCGGGTCAAGAAAGTCAAGAAAAAATAGGAAAAAGTAACTTTCCTCGGGAAACAAGCAGGTCACTCTGATTTTAGATCTTGGTTCTTTCGAGATGATTGAGAAGCTATGTTCTAAATCACCATAAGGCTTAAAGGATGAGAAGAAATTGGATAGCAAGAAAAATGCCAAAGTCAAAGTATTAAATGCACTTGTAAAATCAAGTAAAACAAACGGAGCAATTTCTTTACCGTCAATATATTTCTTTAATTTATCTGTGACCTAGTCAAGTGCAGAAATAGTGTCTCGCTTATAATTTTATTTCATTGTAAAAACAGGGCATACTGTTTTCACGTTGAAACCAAATTTCAATCAGTCCTACATCTTGTGCTATTAAGCTGCAGGTATGTGCGTGTGACAGATCGATATCACTTTTTTTCAATTTCGACCTATAAAAATCAAAATACTAAGAAATATAAATAAAAATGCATTTTTTTTTAATTTTGAAAGTACTTAACCAATTCTTTTTTACACAATGTTGGGGGGTACACATATACGTAAATGCTGCCAGCTGATGTAAAGTAGATACTATAGTCTATGAACAGGAAGGATCGCTTGGTCATTGAAACCTCTAATGCCAACCCCTGTAATTCCTCAGTAGCTTATTGGTAACCTCACAAACTAACCAAAGAAATGTTATTTGACTGCGTTTTTGCAGAGAGCTGGTGGTATTTTCGTAGTTGGGTTACTTTGAACCGTCATATCTGTCTTTATATTACGACATACGTTTAATATAAGAATCAAAGTGTTTTTGTTTTAAAAGTCTGAGCAAGCCAAGGCGTCGCCGGGCACAGTTACTAATAAATAAAATTCATTATAAAATAAAGTAAATAAAAAGCCTATTTTGGCACAACACAAAATATTCATAGAGGCTCAGAATGTTCCACACTACGCTGCGAGCATGCAGGGACATTCAGATTGTAAAAGATCCAAACAAGCGAAACAACGGAGGCAACAGTTGGCATGAAAGGCAGAATTTTATTATGTTTTTTATTACCATTTCTATCTGTACACCCAACATCCCTTTACCACAGTAAGAAGATGTAAGTAGGACAACTTCAAAGAAACGTTCGAAATTGTAACCACCCAAATATCAGTTCTACTAAGTTGTAAGCAAAATTTGTAAATAAAAATAAAGCAGTTGTAACTAGCAAATGGTACGTTGCTAGTTACAAATTATTTATTTTTGATGATCACAGAACCATTATAGAAGTATACCCATTAGGGATTAATTCAATGAAAAAAATCGGATATATACACAACAATAATTGTAAGAAACATTCATAACGAAAGTTTTTATTAAATTACTTTTTAACAATACATCAATCTTTTCCAAATTTATATTTTTATACAACATCGGGAACCATAAAAGTATACGGCCCGCTCTATGTAAAATGGTTACCGTATGAACGTATCCTCTAAAGTGTTGTTATTTGGCAGCGGTTTTCTGTACGATGGAGGTATATACTTCCATAGTCGAGTTTCTTCATGCCTTTTACCTCTTTTAGTGACTGTCATCTATTAAAAACAGCTGGAACAGCCGTCGTTAACGTGCCCTCCACTGAAGTACTCGAGACGACTAAACTTATTTACAGACTGGCTTTGGTCGTCGCTACTTGACGTCGTATCGAGTTTCCTCCTCATATTTGACAAAATTTGGATACACCATAATAGAAAACGGTTTAAATCTGCTAACCGTCGTCCAAATACATGCAAAAAAAACTGCTAGTTGACATACTGTTTATCTTGCTACTGTTGCTTCATATGTATAGTATCGGTACATTAGCCTTCTGCGTGTCGTGGAGAGGGTATAGCGTAAGGTAAAATGCAAATGGCTGGCTAAGCGGTTTCCGGTAAAGTAGATGTGCCCCGACTATGCACACGCTTTGTGCTCCAGGTGTGCGCGGTCAATCCATTCACCCGACCGACTGGAATGAACATTTAACACGTCTGTGAACCCTTGTTTTACCTTTATTAAGCTCTGGTTCGCTTCATTCGTCCGTTTATGTCCTCGTATCTTTTTTATTTATCGAAAGTATAAATATTTTCATTATAGTTTGAAACTATATTAAATATCATATAACGATAGCAAATAAGTGATGCGACAACCCATAGGTATCTTTTATATATTTCATGGTTCGTATTTTTTATATCAATGTGTGAAAAAGCTCTTAGATCCCAAGTATAGAGCAGAAGCTTCTATCGCTCCTATGGTTTTCGTACACAGGGTGTGCCAAGTGCCAACAGTATCCTAATACTGAGGAGCTAATCCCTTACGTCCCCTTATGTAATTATATCTCTGTCTCATATCGTGGGGAGAGAGCTGGTGTACTGAGGCATATGCTTCGGCTTAGTTTAGACACCGGTCTCTCACAACCTTTACTAATTATTATATACTGTAGATCTAAGTCATCTATAAAGACTGTAAGAGTACAAATAAAGAAATATTATTATTATTACTAAAGAGAGAACAACTGTCCCTCTGTACTACCTTTGTACTTGTATTTTCTAACTATTTGAGCAGTGCATTGAAATTTTCACAGAATATGCATTGTAATAATATTTGTAGAGGATTTAAATAATAAAAAACCGGCCAAAAGTGAGACTGATGCATACACCGAGTGATAAGTACAAACTTTGACAATCACCAAAATAATTAGGTAGGTAATATCATTGAAGTTCAAAACTATGAAAGCAATGTCAGGTAACATTGCTCTAACGAAAAAAAAAACTGTATTGAGGGAGAAACTTGACTTTACCGTTAGAAAACTGTTGTTCCCATACATCGGCATTGGTCCCGTTCAGTTTATCAAGTGCAAATAAGTAAAATAGTATATTTCATTACAAGTGCGGAAAGCCTGTCATTGCAAAGAGTTCCGACAAATGCCTACCCGTGCCGAGGCGCAGCCGAAGGTGATGGTTGACAGTCGGAACTCTTTGCAATGACGGTTCCGCACACGTAAAAGAATATAAGCAGAGATTTTCTTTTGTTTTCTTCACTCATTCTGGGTAGGCAAAGGGAACTATGCCCATACAGCCAAGTCATCAGTAGATTTTTTTATTGATATGAAATGAAAATGAAATTTAATGAGATGAAATGAAATGAAACCTAACCTAACTCATTGAATTAAATCATTAAATCTGATATTGAAACAAATTAGTAGCTTCTTTTTAGAAATATTTGCATGAATCATAAAAACTTTTTTTTAGTAAACACTTCGTGGTTGGTTTTAATAGACATTATTTTGACAGTTAGGAAAGCGAACGCACGAGTTCGAAAAGGTAAAGAAAAAACTCGAGTATGTAATAGCCCACATCCCGAACGCTATACGTCCCTGCAATACTGCTTTTTGAGCAACTGTATTAAAAAATCTTTTTTGTGATGTATTAAAAATTTACTGTTTTCCGATTTTTCCATTTACTTGTGGCATGCTTCATAACAAGCACATGCTTCTTTCTTGCCAAATTTTATGAATCTAGGTCAACTGGAAGTACCCTATAAGTTTTGATTCCCCAACGAGTGTCTAAATATGCGGCATAAACTGTCGTTTCTTTTGATTGTGTCAACTTCTAAGTCATATGTTATTTCACTGCTCAAAGGCTGCAGAATGAGTATTTCATATTAATTTCAGCTTGATCCTATAATATTTATATTATAATATAAATATAATAGGTCCCGTTTAAATGTGACCGTATAGTTCAAACCCTAAAGTGAAATAACAAATAATAAAAACCAAGTGTAAGCTGCTTTGTTTCGGCTTGTGTTAAGCATTTTTGATCATCAGTAGACATCACCAGTAGGGAACATGAGCCTCAACCAATCTTTTGGAAATACATATAAAGATATTTATAATTATATCTTGTGGTAGTAGGGAACCCTCGTTGCGTGAGTTCGACTCACATTTAACTCACTTAATTTCAAATTCCTCTCTGTCTGTCGCCTTGATCAGTTATCTGTTTGTACACCAGTACATATGTGTCTATCTGTTTGCTGTCGATATAAAAAGGAAGAATTTTATTGTTTTTACTTTCAAAGTTTTTTCATCAGTGCATATCAACGCTGGGAATTCTCGGGAATAGCTTGTTCTCTCCTCGCCATGAAGCAAGGACCCAGGGGCGTAGCTACCGCCGTATTTGCCGTATCAATTATACGGGGCCCCCGGGCCACGGGGGCCCCCAAAGTGTGTAAGGAAAAAGAATAAAAACTTTCTAATTTATTTTATTTTACAAATGACAAAATTCTATAAAGCAATTCCTTTTTTTCCCGCCTTAAGCGTGCGTTCAAAAGTTGGCAACACTACATCGTTATGGCGGGCTGCGGGACTTCCCCGTTTTACTTACTTCATCTTCAACTCAGCGGGGAATCCCCGGGAATCCTTCATCGATATCGCGATGTACGTGTACGTTGTTGTACTTTGCATTGGATGTTAAACCACGGAGTGCAGTGCACTGTTTATTTACGCGCTTTATATAAATGTGCATTACATTGTAATTCAGTACAAACAATATTGTTCTTCTGGTTTAGCAGTATTAGTAGCGATTTGTAAAAGAAATGAGTGAAAGGAAAAGAGATTATCCCAGCGGCGCTGAGAAAAGAAAAATTAAACAGAAAAGGGACGAGGTTATAAAAAAAGTGCCCAAAATTTCTTCATTTTTTCAGAGACAAGATACTGTGAGTGATTTAGATTAGAAAGGTAAGTACTACACTACTACCCAACCCATTTATTAGGGGCCCGTAGTGATAAACAAGGAAATCTTTTAATTTCGGTCTGTCCATCTGTCCGTCACAAAAAGTTGTCTCCCCCCTCGATTTTCACAATTATACTGTTTTTAGGGTTCCGTGCCTTGATTAAAAAAAAAACAAAATTGTAACTTATCTATAGGATCGATTTGTTTTGTTGTTTGTCTATCAGTCCGTATCGTATCGTTAATTGCGTGTTGAGAACTTCAGATGTGCAGACTCGCTTTCGGGTTCTCGTTTTGTATGGCCACTACACTACGCGCTGCGTTTAAATAGCACGCAGGTGTATAGTAATGCACGGACGGGCTGCAGGTGATTTTGTATCTACTAATAGGTACGAGCACAATCCGCGTAGAGTCTGTGTGCGTCTGAACTGAACACTCTCTAACTGTCAACCCTTAGTAACGTTATTTATTTATATATAACTCTTTTTAGTTTAGTATCAAAGCATTCGTATTTATTTTTTAACAATTACTCGTTTATTTTTAGATTCTTCTGAAGCATGTTCTTCGTCACATATCCATCCGGAAATAGAAGAAAGCCAAGCACATACTTTATCGGATGTCCATCCAGAAATCGAGGAACCCCAAGTCAACGATTCTGATATATCTGCAGATAATGCAGATTGTAATATAATTTCATCAGATAGAGGAAATTTTGGTGACAATTTAACTGAATGCGAACGAAAAATAATTTTTAAATTGGGTCCATTTAAACCACAAGGAACATTTCCAAAAGTTTCAGAAAATAACCGACCTTTTTCGGCTTATTATTATTCATATTTCAATCAGGCAGGCATAAAAATTATAAGACCATGGTTATGTTATTCTAACGTTTTAAACAAACCGTACTGTCACTTCTGTTGGTTATTAGCAGATCGTCAAAACAAATCGTACTCCTCTGCTTGGGTTAACGGTGTTTCGGTTAGAAGCAATTTCACACAAACTATTCTTGACCATGAAAAGTCACAGCAGCATATTAGTGCCCCACTCTCTTATAATAATTGGTTGCAAGGAAATACCATCGATACTCTATTGAAAAGTGAAATCGATAGTAAAATTACATTCTGGAGAGATGTACTGCATCTTATAATTAATGTTATAATTACTTTAGTATCTTGTAATCTACCTTTGAGGGGGCATGATTCTGATTCTGGCAATTTTATGGCAATTTCACGTCTGCTATCTAACTATGATGCAACTTTAAAAGAACTTCTTCTAAAACCGAAAGGTGAAATAAATTATTTAAGCCCTACGATTCAAAACGAAATTATTAGTTTGCTTGGTACTAACGTTAGGAACAGTATTATCTCAGAAATTAAAAAGCTCCATTTCTGACAATAATTCTGGATACAACACAAGACTTATCAAAAATTGACCAACTATCTGTAGTTTTTCGATATATCTCGGTTACAGAAAATGATGATAATGTGCCTAAAGAAATAAAAATCTGTGAGTCCTTTTTAGGATTCATAGCAGTAACCGATTGCAGTGCTGCAGGTCTGAAAACTGTCATTTTAAATTTGACTAAAGAATATGGAATTAATCAATTATGAATGATGACTAAATGTAGAGGACAGGGATACGATGGAGCAAATGTTATGTCGGGTGTGTATGGAGGATTACAAACCCTAATAAAAGAGCATGCTCCAAATGCCTTTTTTCGATAATTTAGAAAAAATATATACTTTTTTTGGCAATAGTATAAAACGCTGGGCTATGCTAAGTGACGATTCATCTGAAAAATATTTGATTACCCTTAAAAAGGTATGTCCTACCAGATGGTCTTCTAGGAACGACGCTTTATTAGCAGTAAAGAAAATTTTTTTACTAATCATGAAAACTTTGTACCAACTAAATTTAATTTCAAATAAAAAAGATGAACGTGAAGAATGTAAAAGTATAATTAACATTTTAGAGAGTTTTGATTTCTTAGTGCTCGTTACATTTTTTTCTTCACTATTTGAAATTATTAATCCTGTTTCTAAAGCTCTACAGCATGAAAATAATGACTTACAGAAATCTAGTATTTTATTAAGTAATCTTTTAAATAGACTGTGCCAATTAAGAAATCAGAATTCATTTAATAGTTTGCTAAATGAATCCAAAGATTTAGCAAAAGAGTGGGGGGTAACAACTGTTTTTAAAAACAGTAGGCGAAAGATAACGAAGCGTTTTTTTGATGAGTTATCACAAGATGAGAGAATTTCCGACCCGGAATCCTATTTCAAAGTCAATGTATACTATTGCTGTTTAGATATATTAATTTCTCAAACTAAAGAAAGATTTCAGAGCCTTTGCAACGTGAGTAGTATATTCGAAATATTACAACCGGAGAAACTCCTATCTTCTTCAAGCGAAGAGATATTAAATGCTTCCGGAAAACTGTCTGCTAAATACAGTAAAGACATCTCACTTAATCTTTGTGACCAATTAAAGGCTCTAAAAACATGCTTAAATTCTGAAATTAAAAAAATTTATTCCATTAAAGAACTCATTGAATTATTGCTAGTAAAATTCAATAGTCTTGCATCCAGTTTACCCGAGGTAATCACAGCATGCTTTTTATTCTTGACCCTTCCAGTTACAACCGCAACGGCAGAAAGAAGTTTTTCAAAATTAAAACTAATAAAAAATTACTTAAGAACTTCGATGGGACAAGAACGGCTGTCAGACATCTCACTATTGTCCATAGAGGCAGAAACTTTAGAAAAACTAAAATCATCATCAGCCATAAATGATTTAATAAATCAGTTTGCCGAAAAAAAGGCAAGGAGAGTGAATATTTAAAATTCGATTTTTATTTGTAAAATGGGTAAATTATGTGATAAATAAATATTTCTTCTCACAATATTTTTTTTCTTTTGTGAAAAATCTTTACCTCCATATAAGGGCCTCCAAAAAACTTTTTATACGGGGCCCCGACAAGGCACGCTACGCCACTGCAAGGACCATAAGTATTCTGTCCAGAAGGACTATGCTAACATTTAGGAAATTTTTAGAATACCATTATATGGAATATTGAATGAAATAGCGATGCAGATGGGCTTTAATATCATTTCTGAAGCCAAAACTGTTGCACAACGGACAACAGACATCCAGACAGAATTAATTTATTTCTGTCTAGCTATCTGTTGTCCGTGGTGCATTCATCAATCATCACACAAAAACTATTGATCGGATTAAATAAAAATTGAATACGTTCATAACTTAATGTATGTTAGTAAAGATTCATATAGAGCTAGGTTCTCTCTGTCTACCCCGAAATTATAGTATATTTGACTTATAGTAGTATTTGATAGACAGCTTTTATCCAGAGTCCATATTTAAACATATTTATATTTATTTGTCTTGAAAATGTTTAAGATTCCTGAATATAGCTTTAAGAGCTAAAACTTAAATAAAATGACACTTACATGTGTTAACCATTGATTTTATACAGAAAAAAAGGTATGTCGTAAATAAATTTACAGACCCAGTTTAGAAGTTAAATGGGAATTGTTACTAGAATCAAAGTAGGATTTCTAGTTGCTACTACTGTGATTTGATCATGTCGTTTTTTAAAACTTTTAAACACAAGTTCAAAGTGGACGAATATAAATGTAACTTGGGCAACGTTTGCGAATGCAACGAAGTTGAGAGTGGTGGGTTGGTTGGCCCACTGAAGGCTGCGGAGAATAAGAAAGTTGTGTTAACATAGCGCGGCGGGGAGGTGGCTGGGTGGAGCTGCATCGATTCTCTGTCCGCTGCACGGCAGACAGCGGGTTCTCACGGCTGACGCTGACGGCCCACCGGCCGGCCCTGTGCTGCCTGCCCCCACGGCCGGCATAATGTTGCGTGAAATTTGCGCCCCCATTGTTACCTTACAACTAGCCAGCCGCGCACCGCTTTTATAGAGCGAGACCCCAATGTTATATGAAGCGAACTTCGAATAATACCATGAATCACGTTCTCGCAGAACATTAAAGGAATTGGATGAAGAGTATACTGAACACACAGGTATTGTGGCCGATGAAATATTTATGGGCGCCCCAACGTCCCTTTAGGGCAAATCCCGAGGACAAGCCTTAAATGGTTTAGTTTAGTTTTGCATCTGCAATAAAATAATAAACTTACAAAAAGATAAAAAGACGAAAAATCTTCATTTGCTATTAGGCCGCCGAGGGCACTTATTGTAACTACTCGTATGTATATCATTCAATTCTTAGTTCTACGCCTTAGTTATTACTTCTCTTTTTAACTAATACTTTTTTTTTATACCACTAAGGTGACAATCACGTTTATGGCCTGCTTGAAGGTAAATAGTCACCGTAGCCTATGGACATTTGTAACACCAAGGGTGCAATGTGTGTACTCATGCGTTGCCGACCCTCTACCTCTTCCCCATGCTGTAGTCGCTTGGAAAAACGTCGGCTGGGAGCTCATTCCACAGCTTGAGAGTTCTCGGAAGGAAATTTCTCTGGAACCGTATAGTGTGCGACCATTGTGGTTGCAGCGTGTGAGGGTGAACTCCCCGCCATCGGCGAGCGGTGCGGTTATAAAAAGTAGCTGTCGGCATTATATCGAACAATTCTTCAGAACACAACCCGTTGTACAATCGGTAGAACACACAAAGGGAGGCAAAATCTCTCCTTGAACTTAAGGGTTCAATACCGTGTGTAAGCTTAGGATCGTCGACAATTCTCACAGTTCGTCTCTGAATCGAATCATATGGTCCAAGCTCTGGATACCAGCTTATCACGATGCTCCCGCCCAAAGGTGGCTGCAGTACTCCAAGTGCGGTATGACTTGAGACTTATATACCATAAAATTACCCCGCGCTTAAGTACTGCTTTACTCTGTTGAGCACACCAAGTTTTTTGGACGCCAGCTTGACCTTCTCCTCCAGGTGACTTCAATATTGCACTTCACTGGAGATCTCGACGCCAAGCATCCTAATACTTTTAGTAACGGTAAGTAGGTAAGAGGTGTGTTCTGGAATTTAGGAGCACAGCGAATGGAATTTTTTTTCTTAGCGTGAATGCGCAAACTTGTGTCTTCTTGGGGTAGAATTCGACCAAGTTAAGCCGCCCCCAGTCATATACTTTAGCTAAAGTACCGTCCAATTCATACACAATTTTATGGCGACTTTCCTCCATAAGGGAACTAGGGATGTATGCTCCGCCTGTATAACATGAGTCCCCAGCGCTGTTGTCCGCATATCAATGAATACCGTCAATTGACAACATATCATTAATATGCATCAGAAATGGCGTCGGAGGCAGTACAGAACCCTGAGGGACGCCAGCATTGATATTCATACTATCGGAGCATCCACTGTCAACCACGGCTTTTATGCATGTTGGATAAAAGCTGGCGACCCATTAGCATAAACCCTCGGGCAGCCCGTATGATGGTAACTTAGATAGAAGATCCCGATGCCAAACCCGATCGTAGGCCTTTGCCATATCTAGGCTGACAGCCAATGCCTTACCTTGACTCTCTATCGCCAAGGCCCAGCGTTCTGTAAGATACACTAGTTAATCATCAGTCGAGCGACCGTGACGGAAACCCGTATTGACAGTCGCTAATCAAGTCGTGATCTTCTAGGTATCCTAGGAGTCGTGTGTTTATCACACGCTCCATCGCCTTGGAGAGAAGGGAGGTTATAGCAATAGTCCTGTAGTTCGATGTATCATCCTTTTTGGGCATCTGGTGCACATTGGCGGTCTTCCATGAATTCCGGACTTGCCCAATGGAGTCGGGAAAGCACGAAAAGGCGCGTTAGTACAGAACAAATCTCAGGAGCACACAGCTTCAGCACCACTGCCGGTATACCATATGGCCCACTCGATTTATGAATGTCGAGAGAGAGTAATGCCCGCCGGACATCTCGCTGGGTAATAGCATTGAGCTACCGCACCACGGAATGGTAGGTGGCACAGTTACCCCGTCATTCATATTCGAGTTAGACGCTAAGAGATTACCGAGTAAATAGGCTTTCTCCTTAGCGCTATGAGCCAAATAAAGCCAAATACACATAAAATAATCAACCAAAACTTCTTACTTTTACTCTTAACTTTAATCACTTTCAATATAATAATTGATAATTGGACCACATACACGTGGTACACTTCGCCAATCAACGAACAAGATATTAGTGAAAGAAATGTAGAGTATATTTAGTATTACAAGACAAGTTATTCGACTGGGTATGTAATTGGATCTTACTGAACATACAGTCTAATACCCATTTTCTTAGAGGTTCTGTTCTTGTAAGTCAGTAAGGTTACCAGTAAGCCATCTAGGGAGCTGCTACATTGGTAGCAGGGAGGAGAAGTGCATGTCGCAAGCTTTTATGAGCTACGGTAATGTATTAATAGAACGCGGGTTGTTTACTTGTTTACACCTGAGTGATATGAAAAGAGTTTCTAAGAAAAACTTTTCAAAGTCCACAAAAGTTAGATTAACTTTGTTTAGATAAGACGGTTGCTTTTATGTACGTACATGTTTGTTTGAAAGCGTATGTAGTGAAGTACAGATAGGGTAGTGCTAGTAGTATAATGCAAAACAAATTACTTTTGTTTTAAATAATAATTGATTACACTCTACCGTTGTATAAATTTTGATCAATATCGGTACAGTAGTTTTCACGACATGCGTGCACAATCCACAAACAATGTAGTAACAGAGAGAAGCAACAAAAATAAAAAATAATTTTTGACCTCTGTATTTGACAGTGGAGTTCCTCTGTATCATTTTCCATGTATACGACCGGCTTTGATATTAATTTATGAAAGTATATATATGGTAGTACGGTACGGTATATTTTGTAGTGTTCTATCAATTATCACAACCGATTTCATTTACACGTGGAGGGCCCTGATAATTTAATAAACAAGGTACTGATGACAGAGGGGTTGGGCTCATCAAAGCAATTCGACTGGAGAAATGCCCATGAGAAAACTAAAACGAAATAACATCAACACTAGATGGAGATTTATTGAAAGTGAGAGACTCTCTTCGCGTACTCCTGCGAGTGCTGTATGATAGCAGAGAGTGTGGTAACGCGCGAGTGATACTTTTTAATCATACACTCGTAACTACTCCATATCAGGTGAGCCGTGTCTTGTTTGACTCCGGACATAGTACAAAAAATATAAACCACCTAAACACACATTGGATTTTTCAGCCGCATCGGTCCTCTCATCCACTACACTTGCTGCTATTTTTTTAACACATTCTTATTTGGTTGACCAAATTTTTCAACTAGGTCATCCCTTAAAATTAGATGGTCCGAACGCTTATGAGCACACCGCTGCCTCTAATGGTCCACAAAGATAGCACAGATCGATATCTCATCGGGTCGTCTGTTCGAACGGCGAAAATAGCTGGCCGACGACAAAAAAGATAAAACTTGCGAGTGAACCAACAAACACTTTGATGTTGTACACAAACACCGATGCGTGAACCGAGGCGATATTTCGGACGTCAAGTTTCCCCTAATACCAACTTAAGTACCTACGCCAAGGGAACTCATAAAATGGTTCCAGGAAAATATTTGTTAAAAGAGACGAGCGGGAAGAGTCGTTTATTCGCCATGATTAAGGAAGAGATAACTGATGTTTTCCTTCCTCGACTTACCTGCGAAACTACGCTCTAGCTAGTAATAGTAATACATAAAAAAATAGCACAGATCTACTACAAGTACTACAACTGATAAGTAAGTACCTACATAGACAAAGACAAAACAGTTGATTACCTTTTTCTTTTTTGAATTCAATTCAATTTTTCTACTTTGTTTGTCAATCGATTTTCCTTCTTTTTCTATAGTTTTTATTGACGAATATTATCACTTTAAAAAATTGTTATCTATCAATAAGAAATTATATGCTTTATTCTAATTTTCAATAATGATCGACCATAAGGGCGAACAAGAGATACAAATTAGATCTTATGTTAGGTTAAAACTGGATGTGGAAATGTATTTCATTATATCGAATGTAACATTTCAAAACATAGGACTTTCTTACGTCTTACTCTCCATTAATTCCATTGGCATTAGGTTTTCATAAATAATATTGGATTGACTTCGACTGTCTTCATTAATATATCAATACACTAAAAATATATATGTATATACTCGTATATATCATAAAATCTTTATATATAGAGTATTTAGTTCATGTACGAACCTTTATTACACGACTGCCCCAAATAAGAAGGGCTTGCTTTCAGGGTCCAAGTATCTAGGTAGGTATAATTGTGATGTGACGTGATCGTTAAATTGTTTGTTATTTCGGGTAACGTATATGTGTTGTTATAATAAAAACAATATGGCGCGTTAAGCACTCCATATTGGACAGATTGAAGAAATAATCTTTCAAAGCTATCGTAGTGGGGTAGGTACCAAAATAAAAGGTTTTGAAAGGTGTTTTTTTATATAACGTCCGAAGACATATAAGCATACGGCCCACCTGAGGTAAAGCGGTTACCGTAACCTATTATCGCTTGTAATACATTAAGTATCACTCGCGCGATGACTCCTCTACTGCTACCAGAGCAACTCCTTAGGAGCTTATTGGTGTCCTCACTCATACGCAGGGACACAACAACCCTCTAGGGTGTCGTTATTTGGCTACGGTTTTCTGTGATGTGGAGGTACTTTCCCAGACGGCTGTTTTGATGTGCCCTACTATACTATATTGGAAATAATCATTTATTTTTTCGCCGCCTCATCGAATTTGAATTTCCCTGGTGAAAAGATAGAAAATAGAGAGTGTAGCATAAACGCACCAAAAAATATGTATTTTATTTTCTAGATAAAATAAAATGTTAATCTTTTCTAGTGTCTACTATTTCCATTGCCAGATGGTTCAACTTACCATCATTTCTTTTGAAAGGCGATAATCGACACTATGTTTTGAAGTGACAAATGAACAATTTGACGATAGTATATTTTCTTATTACCACTTGAAGCTGAGCGTATGCCAATATTTTTTTATTAACAAGAACAGGTATGCGGAAACACATTGTTAATACGTAAAATTCTAAGGGGTAATCTCACAGGTGGATCAAGCGGAGGCTCGAATACCTAAATAGGCCTTACCTCTCTTTCACCTGAACCTCTATTATTAATTATCAGGGTGCACCACGTGCAGATAAAGTTGGCTTTGATTGACACTAAATACGATTTTGAGCCACTTACATACAAGAAATAGATAGAAAGTAAATAAATATACATATTGTATTGTCTACATTGTGCTGTATAGAAACAGCAATATTGAAAACGGCGATTCATATCTCCCACTCGAACTGTGAACACCTGTGCATTGATTTTCAGTCAAACACCTATTGAGTTTTATTATTTAGAATAAAACTGGCTACGTTATAAATTGAATACCTACAGAGGAAAGCAACAAAGTTTCATCGAAATGAAGTACTTTGTACGTTATTATTGCTATCATTTTTAGGGTTCCGTACCCAAAGGGTAAAACGGAACCCTATTACTAAGACTCCGCTGTCCGTCCGTCCGTCCGTCCGTCTGTCACCAGGCTGTATCTCATGAACCATGATAGTTTGACAGTTGACATTTTCACAGATGATGTATTTCTGTTGCCGCTATAACAACAAATATTAAAAAATAGAATAAAGTAAATATTTAAGGGGGCTCCCATACAACAAACATGATTTTTTTGCTCGTTTTTATAGATAATTGTACGGAACCCTTCGTGCGCGAGTCCGACTCGCACTTGGCCGATTTTTTTAAATAAGTGATATGGAACTTGGTACTAATTCAGAGACTAATTCAGATGTCTTTTATTGTTATTGTTGGGATATTATTACTTTTAGAAAAGGTTAACATTTTATTTTATCTAGAAAATTAAATACATTTTTTGCTGCGTTTATGTTACACTCTTCTTTTTCTATCTTTTCACCAGGGAAATTTAAATTCGATGAGGCGATAAAGAACACCTTCAAAATAAATGAATAGTTCCATCCAAATGAGTTCTAGACTTATAATAGCAGAGATGTTAAAGAACTTTCATTAAACATAAAAATAACAAAGTGCATCGATAATAATACATTACAAAAACAACACAACTATGAATATAGCAAATTTCAAAACGTATTGTAAATTAATAAAAAAATGTATACTGGTATCTCAAAAAACACTAATATCATGTACCTACCATGACGAATTCTAAAAATAAAATAAAGAAGCGTGGAGTCTTGTAAACGACAACATAAAGACACCGAACATGGGCTACTTGAAAGTAAATATTAAACTCAACTACAAGTACACAATATTACAAGTAAATAAAAAACTAATAATTCCTTCCATTTTTAATGACCATTTCTTGAATATTAAACACAATATGACTAACTGCGATAATAGGTACTAAGCAAAAGCTTAAGTTTAGTATATTTCTAGAGACGACGACGAGCTCTCTGATAAATTTGTCTTTGGCTACCGGCATCTTTCCGACACAACTCTGTCTGGAATCTGTCGTCTAATCTTTATAAGAGTGGAAGGAAAGATGATATTAATAATTATCGACCCATTACGCTGATTTCGTTTCTATCAAAGGTTGACAAAAGACTGACTTTATTTCTAATAAAATATGACATCATTAAACTACAACAATATGGCTACCAAAAAGATAAGTCCACAACACAAGCATGCTTTTCACTAAATAAAGAGAAATCAAAACATCTACGATAGGAAAGACCCTGTACGTGCAGTCTTATTTGATGTGACTCGATGATTTGACTATGGAAACATAAATATGGTTCTTCAGTGTCTGTATTGAGCATTTTTTGGAATTGGTCTTAAATTCAGCGTTATTAATAAAAACAAAATGAGGGCGCCCTAGCTTTGTGCGCCCGTGCGTGCGTTGAATTACTCTATATAACACTTTGTATACAGTCTGATATTTTAACAATCTGATTTTTTACATTTTTGACATAAAACGATGTTATCGATTATCTAATATTATAAATTATCATTAAGTATTCTTTTAAATTAGTCCGATGATATTAATTAGTTTGAAATTTAATGTTTTGCATGCCAATCACTGGCGCGACACACATGTATGGATCAATCGTTATATTGTGCACATCTTTACCGTGTTTGCCTGCAAATAAATTATTTCTATTTGTAATAAGGCTAAATACTTTGATTAACTATGTAATTAGAAAAAATAAGGATTTTTCTCTATAAAACGGCTATTCAACCGCAAGGCAAAATTGTGAATAGTTACACTATCACACTGTACGTAATGTTTCAATTCGCGGCTGCATCCTGCATTCGTTCACACATTCTTTATATTGAGGTACATAGACGGTAAAAAACTAGTTCAAAAGCGATCGAAACCGGTTTACTCAACGAAACTGATTTTACAAACTTTCGTGTCTAAACCGTATTATACCGATTGTAGTTAAGGTTAGGTAGTAAGATATTCAAGCATTCCTAAAGAATATATTTACTGAGATGCGTAAACATATTTTCATACAACCGTAAAAGCCAGGTTTATCCAATAAAACTGATTTTATAAATGTTGGTCCCTAAACCGGTATGATTACTTAACTACGTTAAGGTAAAACGAAATCGAAAAGTTCTCTAATATCTCTAACGTCATCCCGTCTGTTTTTCCGAGCATTGCTAAAGAGTATATTTAACGTGCTTCGAAAACATGTTTTCATACATGAAAGAACAATTTGAGGCACTTTATTATAGAATGAAATGCAATTTACAAACAAAGAGCACCCGGTCCTGGCAAGTGGAGGCAACGGCATACGTAACTTGTGCCTATTTCATTTAAGAGTACAATCCTTGAATTTTATAGATGAGTACATCTTATACTTCTTTTAAATTTCGCTTTTTCGTATACTGTTCGAGTTACTTCTTCTGATATGCATCGTCGTCGCCATGAAAAGAAGCAGAAGAGAAGCGTTATATGCTATGGCTTCTTCCAAACTTACCCGATTGTCGTATTGTTCGTTTTATTTTTATATAAGTTTTTATATAAGTAGTTTTAAAACAGTCAGTGTAAAACTTAAACATTGTGTAATATTCTTATGGTTTGCCAGTATATTTTACAACTGAACGTCCCTTATTCACTACTTTTCTCTATTGGGATTTTAGATTATAATAAAAAAAAATATTTTACACTTTTTGGTAGGCAACGGATCTTTGTAGATGGAGATCGACGAGTAAAATTCATGTTTAGTAGCGAATAGAAAAATGCTAAGATAAACACGAGAAAGTGATAATAATCGCAAAACATACTGATGTGTAACATACATAGCTACATACCATCACGCTTGTCTCTCTTTGATGTAGGCAGCACGCCAGGTGCACCGATACAAACAGACCTCTTTTGTTGCTTCAGCATTCACTCAAATATTCATGTGTGTTCCTCGTTTTCGAGTGCTTTTATTCGGGGACCTTTCACATATCGGCTATTTAGTCGATGTGTTTGCGTCTAGGATGCACTCTTGTTCGATACATGTCTTTCGTAGCTCTTTTGACATCCATTATTTTTAAATAGGCAAACCATCTCAGCATACTTTTCTCAATTTTTGCCACTACATTTTCTCTGGATGGTTTTTTAATAGAACTTAATAAACTTAAGCGTAAACTTAACTTCTTAAAATTCATACATAGCGTAATAATGTAAATACCACTATTTATGGTGTTCTCTCCATTTTTCCAAGTTATTTTCAATCACAAAAACCTATTAGCGAAATAGACGTGAAACTGAAATTTAGATTCAATTGTTTTTTTAGTTGTGACGATAATATAAATATTAACTATTTATGTCAGGAGCAAAATGATTCCTACTTCGAATATCTCCAAACTGCACACACGGATATATTTACCCATGTGTTAGAGCCTGAGCTACTTTATGCCTTTTTTACCTAATTACCCGCGCTCGCGTTAGAGACGACATGTGACCACTCAGTTCGAATTAAAGTACCCGCCGTCACTGGTTTGACTGCGAGCTCGTCTTAAAATTGTATAGCGACACGTTTTGTGCAGGTGCGATGATTTCCGAGACGGTTTTTAGGGTTCCGTAGTAAACATGAAACCCTTATAGTTTCGCCATGTCCGTTTGTCTGTCATCCGTCTATCCGCGGCCTATCTCAGAGACGCTTGATACTAGAGCTGTAGTTTGGTATGTATATACATATTAACTGTGCCGCCAGTGGTAGAATAAAAATATAAAAAAAAAATTTGGTGGTACCTCGCCTACACGTAACGTGGCGATGATATTTTTTTTTTAATCGCGCCTACTTCATGGTGTGGGAAGTCGTAAGATAGGTTTTTTAAAAAACATTGAGAGTGTGGGAAGATCATTTTTCGATATAGTGATCCGTTTGCGAAATATTTATATTAAAAGTGTTAATTTTTGTTACACTCAAGTGTCCTCCCCCCATGCCAGCAATCAAGTGTCCCCCCTATGCTATGCCAGCGAAACTGTTGTATTTGGAAATGTAATAAAATCATGGACCATAGGAGTAGTCCATATTATAGTGAATTTAAGAAGAAAACTATCATGGCTAAGCAGGCTTTACAGGTTAACGTTAGTAATAGTTGACGAACTTATAAAATGTATTTTCTTTTATGAAAACGTACAAATCCCATAGAATTGCTCCCCTGCGATACATACGTAATTTCATAGTTCATTTGAATTTCATACATAATTTTAGTTTCGTCGACATTTTACACTAGCTGCCGCTGTTCCAAATTACATTGCGCTATGGTTTCGTTTTGATCAATCTTATAGAAGTCAACCGATTGTGTTCATAATATATTAGTCGCTTTTTGCTTTTTTAGGCTGTGGCGCCTTACGCTCGCCTCTGCCTTCCGTTGACGTAGCAACGGCCCACAGGGGCCAACTACGTAGTCGGTGTCAAAAAAAAGTCTTTACTTTAATATTGATGTGCCTAGTTATAAGTAGTGAAGTATAAATAAGGCTTGTTTCACACGTACCACAACCACAACACGTGGGCGGGCGCTAATTTGTATGAAAATGAATAGTAGACGTGTGAACACACGAACCACATTTTGACGTTATTATCGCGTGGGTGAAAACAAACACATCGCAGCCACGTCGCAACCACCGCAATGAAGCGGCCGGCCACATCGCAGACACAATGGTGCGTCGACGCAACGACACTGCGTTCCCTCTACGAAAGCTGGAGTGAACTGTTTGTCTGCACACTACGCAACAACATCGCAACAACTTGCGACAACTCAACCAAATCCACATTTTGTAGGAACCACAACGCAACTGGAAAAAAGCTGCAGCGACACTATTCACACGTAACCACTGCTTGACCACTTTTTGACGTGATGCGGTGGTGTTATTGTAGTACGTGTGAAACAAGCCTAAAATAGATATAATAGCATTTATATAATAGTTACTAATACGGCTCGATTTTAGAATGTATGTATACCCTTACAATAATTGACAATGCTCAGTAATTTGGTTTTGAATGTTAAAAAAAATCCAATAGGCTCGATTTCCTATTATTTTTGGCAGCTATCTAATTTTAAAAGAAAATCTAATTTTAAAAGCAAAGCAAATACGGAATCCAACAATTGTACGTGGCCCGACATGCACTTGGCCGGTTTCTTGAAAGTCGATCCACTGTGACTATATGTATATCTACCGCACTGTAATTTTAAATACATTGGGGATGCTCTAATTTAAATTGAAAAAAATGTAATTTATAATTGTGAATATTAATTTCTTTTTTGGAAAGACTAATTTTGTTATATTTCGTTTCTGATGAATTATGTTTTACCGCCTTAACCATACCTAGCAACCTGCAGTTAAACGTTGTTCTCCTAATTATACCTCGTATTTGATTCCAACATATGGCAATGCGGTGTTGAACTGGCCTATTTTACCCCCTCCACTTAGAGTATGCCAACGGGACCATATTATTAGGCACGGCTGTCTGTCCGGCCGCTTGCTACAATGGTGTATATTTTAATCGTATTAGGTACATACTTGAAATATACACACCATGTGTATTGCTATGGTCGCTATAAATACAAATAATAGGAATAAAATACAATTAAAAATAACAGACAACTAGTGACGTATGTGGTTTATTCGGCGTATTTCTTTCCAAGGTAGTACGGAAGCCTTCGTGTAGGAGCCGACTTGCACTTGACCAGGTTTTTTACATCACATAGTCGAAATGATAGAGGTATACCTACTATGAATTTATTTAGAAGAGCAGATAGTATTTGCATTAAGTTTAATACTAAAGTTCTACCCCTACTGCAATACTTTGGTTCTGCTAGCTACCGACATATTATATTGTTTGATTATTGATATACGAGTAAATTTATTGAGTCAACAACTGAGTCCTTGTTTATCCTCAGGAAAAACAAGCGCCGACAACTGTTATCTGTTTGACTTCCGTTCCAACAGCAAGAAACTCAATTCATTTAAATGTTATCCTTGAAAGTTCTATCTTGGCATAAGGTGGGCACTGTCCCTAAAGATTACAAAAGCTTTTTCATAGATACGAAACAAGAAAGCTGTAATTGAAATGGAGATAAAAAGTGCATATTTTTATAAAGTATAATCTATATTTTTTATACAACATCGGGAGGCATTCAATCATACGTCGAACCCGATGTAAAGTGGTTAACTTAGCCTTTGAAGTCTTACGATACAAAGAATTTATTTTCCACCCTCGTTGCTAATACACCTACCTTTCAGGAGCTCACTTCATTCACTTGCAGGGACAAAAAGTTCTTTAAGGAATAGTCATTTGGCCGCGGTTTTTTGTCAAGTATCTGCCCCAGTAGGAATACGTTGATACACCCTGGCTCTCTTAACGTAGCTTAATGACTGTCTAATCTATCGAAAACAGCCGAGGCCGATCGTAGACGTAATAAAAATAGAGTCCGATGGCCTAACGTGTCCTGAAGAACTTGTGACCCATCTTCATAAAGGCTGAGTTCTAATTAAACAGGCGCAATTATACCATAGAACTCTTCAAAATTAAACTATATTGTGGTATGTATCGTAAGAATAAACGAAAGGTCGAAAGCTTTATAGACTTAAGTCTGTTTTTTTTATACAACGACGGTAAGCATATGACCATACGGTCCTTCTGATGAATCTCGCAATACATTAAGCAATGCCTCTTTTGCTGCTAACACAGCAACTCCTTAGGAGCTTACTGATAACCTCACTCAATCGCAGGAAAACAACAACCCTCCAGGAATTTGTTATTCAGCTGCGGTTTGTGTAAAGTGGATGAACTCCAGACAACACGTACTGATGCGCTCTTCCTTTCTTAAAAACATGAACACCAAGACAGACATGTCCATGCACACAAATGTTTGTCTTGTGTAAGAATCGCACCATCATGAACCTTGGTATCAAACCACTGGTCAAAATGATGTACCAATTATCATCATATTTGCGAGGGAATAAAAAAATATATATGGCGAAAATACTTTATATGAAACATATTTAAGTAATAAAATTGTCGTATACCGCTAAGTGCCTCTCTTTAAACGTCGCTGATAACAAATTTAAATTCATTTCTGGCGCCCCGTGATCATTAAAAATCCACCGTTTAATGTTATATGGCGGAAACCTTATTGGACAGATAATGTAAATGATTCAAAACGCGAAGAGAAGGCCAAAGACTTATTAATTATAAACAATATAAAAACGGAATGTACTATTTCTAGCAGATAACAATGCTACTGGTAAATTGATTTTATTTTCTTAATTAGTGAGATTTGAACGGAAATATATATATATATATATATATCATCGGGAGGCAATAAGCATATGGCCCACCTGATGTACAGTGGTCATAAGGGTTTGCTAGGTTATTAAAATGATATCATGCGTGGAATTGCACACTGAGGTTAGTAAAAACTAAACTGCTCTGTACTATCTGTCTATCTATAACTTCACGCCAAATCTCTTGCGGAGTAGACAGAGAGAACTGAGCGCCACATGACTCGTTCCTTACAAACCTCACTCGCTTCTTTAGCATGAATTGCTTTTATGCATGCTCGCCTCTTTCTAAGGCTCCTGACAAAACACGATCAATTTGGTCATGGTAGGTAAGTCTTGGCTCTCGTCGGCTCCTACATCCTTCTACTTTCACGTGCTATTTCGTAATTCTTTCTTTCTGCATTCTTTAGCTACATGTCCGAATCAACGTAGCATGCTTCTTCTTATTTTAACACCGACACTAACACACTGTTTCTCATCATCATTGCGAATACGGACTACAAGCGTTACGCTACAAATTTTGCGTTGAAACGTTGAAATTACGAACTGTCGGTCTAGCGTCATCGGGATTTTGTCTGTTAATTAGGTGGTAGAAAAAAAGAATATACCAGCGATATTCTGACAATGTCACGAACGATCACCAATTTTCTGTCAAACAAAATAGCTCTATCGTCTTTTATACAAAAAGTTTTTAATGTAATAAAAACAGTTAGCACGTGTTGGCTACCACTAGGGGTTCTAGTGACTACGATCCTCAGTAAAGAGGGACCGATTCAAGAAGAAGAAAAGTAAAGTGAAACATATTAAAGTAGAAAAATCTCCACGCTATGGAAGACTGCAGCGAAATAAAAACTCTCCAAAGGGTTGTTGTACTCCAGCGAGCGGGTGAAGTCACCAGCAAATTCCTATTGAGTCGCTTTATTGGTAGCCGCGAACGATAGCTCCTTGGATTGTGAGTCTTTAAAAGCAGCGGTAATAACCATTTCACATCAGAAGGGCTGTATGTTTATTTGCCTCCTGGCGTATTATGTAATTTTGATAAAAAACTATAGTGTGTATTCTATGTAGTTTTTAAAAAAGGAGGTGTTTAAAATTTATCTATACTATTATTATAAAGAGGAAAGATTTGTATCAAAAACTACTCGGCCGATTTCAAAAATTCTTTCACCATTAGAATGCTACAATATAAATGATTAACATAAGCTATAAAATATTTTGAAAATAGTTAGGGATCCGTATGAAAACTTCGATAATGTGTGAAAAGATACCAAAAAATCCTTATACCGTGTACGCTGCTGAAACTATTGACAATAGAGCAAAGTAATGTACTACAGTTTTATACCTTAGTATTAATCCTTATCCAAATAAATCATTTCGTATTCAAGACTGTTTCAATGCCTGTAGGTTACTCTTTGAATTAACGAAATCGGACATTCCATTCCAAAGATATTACGGATTTTGTTCTGTGTTTCAATGCCCTTGCTTGCGACACCGGCGGCTACGGCGCGTGGCAGCGGGCGGCGCGGCGCACATCTATGAGATAGGTACCCGCGCGACTCATTCTCGCGCTACCGACATTGAATGTTTTGACTTTTTCATACCACATTTTTTCTGTTCCAGTTAAAAGGTTCTTTTCAGAAAAGCGTGCCTCAAATCATCACCTTTGTGTCAATCAATTGAAACTCTCAATTTGCGCACGAATATGAGAGCACGTTTAAATAATGACGGCAACGACAATTTCTCACAAAAATTACTTAAACTTGGAAGCGGAAAATTACCATCTCCAATTGCACATAGCCTCCAAGTATTATTGGATAATGAATTGGCTCAAACTGTTCACAGTCTAGAAATCTTTATAGAGACAATCTATCTCGACATCGAACATCTTACAGAAAGAAATTTCGATTGGCTCTATTCGAGGGCGATCGTCTCACCGAAAAACAGCTCAGTAAATGAGATAAACAAAATGATCATTGGAAAAGTACCAGGTGACTTCAAATGTTACAAATCTATTGATAACGTGTGCAACATCGAAGATACAGTGCACTATCTACAAGAATTTTTAAATTCTCTCTATCCCGCCGCCTTGCCACCACACGAACTGAAATTAAAAGTAGGTACTCCCATTATGCTGTTGAGAAATTTAAGCCCTCCCAATATGTGTAATAGCACAAGGTTTTGATAAAGGAATTACGAGACAATCTGATTATAGCAACAATCATCACCGGTCCCACGGCCGGACAGCTAGCTCACATTCCGCGGATCCCGATGATACCAACAGATTTGCCCATGTCTTTTAAAAGGTTATAGTTTCCTGTAAAGGTATCGTTTGCCCTTATAATAAATAAATCCCAGGGACAAACTTTCTCGATCTTTAGCATCGACCTAAGAGAAGAATGCTTTTCTCATAGCCAATTATATGTTGCACTTTCTCGAGTAGGATTCCTAAAAATCAATATATTTTGATGCCATCTACGAATACCACAGCCAATATAGTATACAGCCTTAAGGTAGACATATTGGAAACTAAAAAGTAAAACCTATTAAATTAAATTAATATAAAGTCTCGAAATATATGTTATATTTATATTAAAATAAATGTAAAAATTAAACTAAAAACAATATAAATAAATAAAAAATAAACTTTCCGATTGTAATTAGGGTTATGGATAAAAACTAATAAAAAATTAAATACCACTAAGTACGTACCACTTAAAGTAATTTGTCTGAAAAAAAAGCTACTTAAGAAAAACTATTTAAAAAACTCTCTAAAGATACATTTACTCTTCGTTTATCCCAAAATGTTTAAAAAATAAATATCCACCCGTGCGAAGCCGGGGCGGGCCGCTAGTATTTAATATTAAGCTCTTTTCAGTACTCTACGTGCGTGTGTGTCGGTGTACTCGTAGTGTTTTGTTGCCTCATCGACATCGACAGTCGCGACAGCGTTTAGTCGAGATAACCTGTGTCAGTTTAGTCTTGTGTCGATCTACTGCACGTTGACGAGCTCGGTGGCTCAGTCGTGAATGATGCGACTTTGACACCAACGCTCGTGGGTTCGATTCCCACACAAGGCAAACATTTGTGTGCATGAACATGTCTGTTTGTCTTGGTCTAGATGTTTTAAGAGAAGTAGGGTGCATCAAAGCAACCCGTCTGGGGAAGTACCTCCACCTCACAGAAAACCGCAGCCAAATAACAACTCCCTAGAGGGTTGTTGTGTTCCTGCGTGTGAGTGAGGTCACCAGTAAGCTCCCAAGGAGTTGCTGTGTAGGCAGCAGATGAGGCATGATACTTAATATATTACAAGCGTTAATTGGTTACGGTACCCACTTTACATCAGGTGAACAGTATGCTTGTATCCGTCCCGACATAGTATAAAAAAAAACGTAGAAATTATGAACTGTCGGTCTAACGTCATCGGGATTTTGTCTGTTAAAATTTTAGGTGGTAGAAAATTCCTTTATTTTAATTTTGTCTATTTTTGTATAAATCGCGATGTGTAATATTATTTTGAAACTAAAGAGAGTAGGTTTAATTTGTCAGATATTTCGGTTTCATTGACCTACTTTGAGATAAAAACACTAGTAGTCCCATGATGGAACTGACAAATAGAACAGCCGGGGTCGAAGGGTCATTTAGAGTAGCAAAAAAGCTTACAGGCTCTAATTGCTAACCACCGTAATGCGGTTCTTGTGAAATCATAAATAAAGTGGCTATACGGCAAACCGTAACTTTTCCTCTCAATTACTGGCGAATATGGAAACCTTTTATGACATAGTAGATTTGTATTAAATTTAATGACATAATAGATTAAATGAACTGTCTTACAAAAGTAAACATTATACTATATAAAATATTATACTGGCAACTATTGTTTAACAGTGGCTACCGCATACTATGGGCGCTTAAAATTGCCGCGCTTAATACAGCAGAATTTAGAATCTACCTGATGAACCTGAGATCATTAACTTATCATACCTTCAGGGACTCGTTATTTAGCTGTAGTCTTCTGCAAGATTGAGGCACGAAAGAAGGAGGAAATACGTTTACAGGCTATATATACGAAAAGAACAGCGTAATTTATTACCACTATTGGCGTTAGCAAAAGTGTGTGCTGTGAACTAGTGTGCAGAGTTAGCGTTTTTTAAGCATAAAACTAAATAAGATACAACAAAATATATGACTATGTTATTAATATTTGGTCAGTGAAGTTTGTAGAAGAGCAAATTAACTGTATAAAACAGTAGTATCTGTCAGTAAAAATATTACAGTCAGTCTGTCAACAGAACCGAATTGATTTAGTCTAATCTAGAAATAATATATTTTGGAAATTGTATCTAAAATAAACTCTATGAGGAAATCATTACATTTGCACCACCTTTCCATTATTCGATCTTTCCCTTCTCAACTACACCAAATGACTATTAAATGACTTAAACATTGTCAGAACTTAACTGGCAATTTGTAGAGAGCAATACTTGGCTGATAATATCCACACGTCGCGTGTAGTCATATCTGATGTAAAGGTAACTCAAAGTTACTGTAATTGTTCCTAAAGTCGAAATTAAAACTTCGTTGATATAATTATGTTTTAAAGCTACCTGAGTCGTTTATTATTTATTTGATGCCATGTACATAAACAAAATTTGGCGCTCAATTTTCTACCGAATTACGGAAGCGTGACGTAAAGTTATAGCCCGGTCGATAAGGAACCGGCCTATTGACCAACTCGCCCCCCGGTTGGAATCCTGGCGGTGGCACGCATTCGTGTGTTCGGATTTATGTACATACGAGTATTATCACTTGCTCGGCGGTAAAGGAAACATCATGACGTGCGATCCAACCTAAGAAAGATCTGGTTTTCCCTCTGGTAAGGTCTGACGGCAGTCACACCATGTAAAAATCAGTATCTTTGCCAAATCCTTAGGCTTAGGTAGTGGACCACGGACTCCGCCAATCCTAATGGATTAAGAAACGGGATAACGCAAAGAAGAATAATAAAGGTATATCTTTACGTACGTATCGTTACTGTTCTAGACGAGCCTGGTGGCCGATTGGTTAGCAATTATGGCTGCTACAAAGGTTCAAAACAAGTGTTCGATTCCCACCCATAGCAAACATTTATGTGCATGAACGTGACTGTTTGTCTTAGTCTGGGTTTTTAAGACAAGTAGGGCGCATTAAAGTATCCCGGCCTCACCTCATAGAAAACTGCATCCAATGAACAACTCCCTGGATGGTTGTTGTATTCCTGCGAGCCGGTGAGTATGCCAGTAAGCTCCTAATGAGTTGACGTGTTAATCTGGGGTTGTCACCCTGTATCAACCCCAGTATTGCGCGATCCTGTATTGCAAGCTTTCGTAGGTTTACGGTAATCATGCTCCCGATGTTAAATTAAAGAAAATGTGTGCAGTTCACACGCGATAGAAGTGAAATCTTCAAAAATGTGAACTTCAAGATAATGAGACGAATGTAGAATTTCAGGATTAGGATAATTGTAAGGTTTATTTATGGTGATAATGATCATACTTGAAAAACGTTTTTATTAAAATAATGAAATATTTATGTAAACAATACACGTGTACAATACACCACGGTTGTTTTGACGCCTTATCCCAAGCTTCGTAATACGCAGGCACGCCCACAAACGTACTAACACACGTACAACGCTCGGACCCTGTAATAAACACTGTATACCTAATGCCTTAGATCTCATTCTCTCGCATGTTAAATTCTATAGATGTATGTGGTTGTCTATTTTTCCTGTCTTTTTTCTGTTTCATCGAGTTTCAAACCACAACGATGCTAAAAAGTTTCCACTTCAAAATAAAGCTATGACCACGACCATAACCTACCAACTATGGTAGAGAAGTCTCATCGAATCTTGTCCACTTCCACGCAACATGAATCTACAGTCAAATGAAATAGAGTAGCGAAATTGACCTTATTATTATCAGAGAGTAAAGGAGGACAGAATAAAATTTCCATTTACTGCTCATATTGTCAGACATCTTCACGAGATAAGTAGGCTCTTATATTTATCGCTTTGCTGCTAGTTTTAGGAATCTTCACCCATTCATAAAGTTACATGCGCTAATAGTTTACTGCCGATGTTACTGTATTCGTCACTGAATCACATTATCTTCATTTACAAGCATGTAATTTTCTAGAAGAGTAACGTAATATCGCATATATACATTTGATATTATCAATTATTATTTGATTTCTTCTATTTACACTAATAGAAATAGAATCTTGGGTACAATTTCCGTTTCTAATTTTATTAATTAAGACACCGGCAGCAAAAGTAAATCAATAATATAAGTATATGGTTCACCATCATGTGGTATAGTTTGTGAAGTGGTTACCTTAACATATCCCTGTAATACAAGGAGTGACACTAGCTTGTTTCCATTTCCGTTGCTGTCCGAGTTTATTTGTAACCCCACTCACCCAAAGAAATAATAAACTTTACGGAATTGTTGTATGAATGTTAAGGAAGCGAGTGAATTGTGAAGTGGGTCTTATGGTGTTCGGTTCTCTCTGCCTATCCCGCAAGGGACCTGGCGTGGAGATATACATACACATATATTTCTCATCACTTTTCTTCTTTAAGATTTTTTTTTCTGTTAAGATATTAATCCAACTTTTGAAAACGTTTCCGATAATAATTTATTTAAACTACAAACTTTAAATTTAACCTGATTTATTATAACCGTGTCACGATATATTAATGTCTCTTATTTTGAGTATGTACTGGCGAAAGGTCTATCACTTAATTTCTAGAAAGCTTATATATTTTTCTATATACAAATGTTATTCGGCGCGTATCGTTATTTTTATCGGCTATAAAACAACAGTTTATTGTTTGTAAAAAATTTTGCATTTATTTTAATGTTAAAACATTTAGAAGCGCATATAAAACTAACGATAGAACATACTTTAAATTAGTATAACACAACTTGATAAAAGTTTCTCTTGATAAAAAGAAGACATGCAGAACAAAATATATTACGTAGTACATATACAAAGGAATTTTAAGGTAAATTAAAAAACTCTGTAATGTATCTACAGCCAATATGAGAATTCCGAACCCGGCAGAAAGAATCGGCAGGTAAAATCAATTCAATCAGTCTTGAAATGACCTTTGTTCCCGTACGAGTTTTCGACGATTTTGATTATATTTTCAGGACAGCATTAAAAAGGGTCGTTGGTTTGTAATAATATATGGGTGTAATGGTCTAAAAGGGTATTTAAATCGTTTTTTATGCAAAAGTTCACGGTACGATCTCCGTTCGTGTCCCGCCCATTTTTAACAGCTACTGCGTATAGATTATTAAAACAAGAATCGATTTGTTGGATAACTTTTTTATTACAATAATTCTAATGGACGGAATCACGAAGTATCAGTTTTGGATAAAATACTTGATTTGTTTCATTATCTCTAAGCGGCTCCCTTGGAAATTCAGAGTATTTTAACCGTTAAGTATTAATTTCCCAGTTAATGTTAACATTTAAATTTATATTATTATGCCACTTAATGAGTAAACAGTAAATAAAAGGAATAACATATGTATAAACGGGAACAATAAACCATTCCACTTGAGAATAATATATTTACATGCGTCCTAAAAGATCGACGGTAAATCCTTTTATGGTTATAAAATTTAACAGTTAATATTAAAATTCAGATTCTATTTTATTATGTCATAGTAGTAATCAGTCAACAGTGTATAAAAGTAATAATAATTTAATAAAACGCCATATTATATGTCAAGAATAATACATAAACGGGGACAAGAAACCAATCCACTCGAGGACAATATATTTTACATGAGTCCTAAAAGATCGACGGTAAATCCTTTTACTGTTATAAAATTGAGTGCCGACTGAAAGGAGTTGTAAGAGGACCGAGTCGGTCCGACCGACATGAGTGCACATGGTGTAAAATTTTATTACTGCCCGGCCTAATAATGTTCTTCGATATGATTGTCAGACCACGATATTTTCATTTTATAGTAGCAAAAAAATTCTACCGGTGCCCGAGTAATTTAACGAAACGCGATTTCTTTGCATGTTTTTTTTATACAACGTCGGGATGCATACCGCATCATGAGTACCACGTGATGGGAAATGGTTACTGTAGCCTATGAAGGCTTCCAATACAAGTAGTATCTCGTGCGACCCCGCTGCAAGGAGTTAAAATAGCGTTCTCTGTTCTACCTGTGGTGCAATGTCTAACAGAATCCATAGCATCCATAGCATTGTAAGAGTACCATACATAATTTTTTTCTTTATTTATTGAACGTCGGATGGCATACATGTATACGGTCCATCTGTAAAGCTGTTACCGTATAAACGCTTGCAATACATTATGTATCACTCGCGCGACGCTACCTCTGCTGCTAACACAGCAACTTTATAGAAGCTTACTGGTGATCTCATTCACACGCACGCAACAACCCTCTAGGAAGTTGTTATTCGACTGCGGTTTTCTGTGAGGTGCAGGTACTTCTCCAGGCGGGCTGCTTTGTTGCGCCCTGCCTCACTTCATACATCCAAACCACGGCAAACATACATGTTCACGCGCGCTTGCATTTTGCACACTTCTATGTTTGTCCTGCGTGGGTCGTGGTCCTGTGTGGTCGAATCCACGAGCGGTGGTGTCAATGTAGCGTTTACTAACCACTACACCACTGGCTCGTCAAATAGTCTTAAGATATCTCTCTATATTACTATGGTGTAAATTTATTGAGTTGGTATTTAGCTATGGGATTCAATCAGGTTAAGGATTAAGTAATGAGACTGGGGAAGTACCCAGTCTCATTACTACATTACTAATCCTTTATTGCAATCATAGTGTAGCGCATAGAGTATAAAAACAATTTCACACATCTCAAATATCTTTCATACCTACCTTTCAGAGCTTAGTTAGTTATTAGCAGGGTGCACCACGTGCTGGCTAGGTGGGCTTTCACTCAAGATATTAGTGAATCACTTACATACCTACCAAAAACCATGAAATTGCACATTTGCAGTGTATTATATACAATTTGGTAAAATGACCTTTATATGCAAGAGCAAAACTATGCATGAATCGGGAGAAAAATAATAACTTGATTTGGCATAAAATACTATATTATACATTATAAACCTAATTGGCAAAGTTCGACCCTCCACTAGATGGAGCGACGACCTGAAGAAATATTAAAGAGTCAATAGATGCAGGTAGATCAGGATCGCGGTGAGTGGCTCTCTAGAGGGGACGCCTATATCCTGAAATGATGACAATGGTAAAGGCCTATTATGTTTATGTGATACTAGCTTGTTAATATGCCAATGGATTCACTTCGTTGGAACTTGGATTTTAAGTCGAATACTCGTATGGCCTCAATTTTAAGTAGTGTACATTTTGATGTGGGGTAATATAAAACTTTTAGGTTGCATAATTTTATTTAAAATTCATTTTACTTGCTCAATTTTTTTTATGTGCTCAACCTCCTGATATTTTAATATTAATGTTTTGGCTTCAGTATTATTAGTAAAGGCATCTGTATCGATCTGCAGTTCGAGCGAATTTAATATACATAAAGATTTTATCTTGGTGTCTATTTTGTAAATCAGAATTATTATTCAGCTAATTTATAGAACAATGTGATTATCAATCGTCTGAGATCAACCTTTTTTTATTTATATGTGCATTTTAACATGAATAAATTAATCAAGTTAACGATCGATCGATTATGTCATTGTTACGAGTATATTCGCGGATACTTTTGAGTAACTATGTACAAGTTTGTTTTTCTTTGGTGTATTGAGCAGAGTATAGACTATACAGTGTATAGACTACATTGCTCTGTACACCTATAGGTACTTATAGGTTTTTCATATATCTAGATTGCATTCGATTCTATAATAAATTGTCTGAATCGGTTCTGTTTCCGACAATATCTTCAAACGGCACCTCAAAAATACTCTCTGTTAAAAGTCTTATTGTAGAGAATATGTAACTAACAGAGATGTCTGGAAATGATTCAGCACAGGTTGAAAAGGCTGAAAAGTTTGACATATATATCTTTAATTGCTCCATTATTATTGTACTCATGTTAACATAATTTTATTATAATGTTTTATTGTTATTAATATATATTGAAGTGACGATTTGAAAGAGATCTATATTGGCAAAAGTAAACTGGAATTATTGTCGAATCAATATTCTCCATAGTATGTCCGTGGATTATTTACCATTGAGCGACAACTAAAAAGCTTGCAATTATAAAAATACATATTTAATTTTGAAGTACCCTTTCGCTATGCTTTTAATTTTATCTGTCTATCTATAATTTCACGCCAAATCCGCGAGGTAGACAGAGAGAACCGAGTGTCACATGATTTGATACTTTCACGTCTTACTCGCTTCTTTAACATTCATAGTTTTTCTCATGCACACTCGCCGGTTCCTAGGATTCCTGACATCACCTTCTGATAAAACACGATCAATTTGGTCATGGTAAGTATTGGCTTACTTTGGTTCCTGGATCCTTCTACTTTCGCGTTGTGTATGTGTTTCGTAATGCTATCTTTCTGCATTCTTTCCAGATATCAGAATCAATGGAGCGTGCTCTTCTTATTGTAACACGGACACTCTGTTCAGACCAACTCTGTTTCTGACATCATCATTGCGAACATGGTGTACAAGATGATTTGATTTTGTGTATGGATGTACGTCTTTACGCCAGGTCCTATGCAGGATAGACAGAGAGAACCGAGCGCCATAAGACGTGATCCTTACACACTTCACTCACTTTTACATCATCCATAGCTCTTTTAATGCACACTCGCCGGTTTCTAGAGCTCCTAACATCACCTTCTGATAAAACATTTTATCAGAAGGTTATTTAATTTTTATCATATTTTGATTTTATGATTTGTTAAAAAGCATACTATAAAACACACGTTACTACGAGTACAAAATGATAATTTCTGTTTCTGTGCGACCTTGCTTCTCGCCAAATTTAATTTATCTAGAACAGATGTGTACATCGTACAGGTTTTGATGTATTATTTCTTGATATACAGACTGATAGCGAGGCAGACAACAATATAAACATTAGGGTTTATTTTTATACTCTGAAGTACGGCACCTTAAAAAGGAGTTTTAGTTCAAGTGCTTTTGAAGTGGCACTTATACAGAATAAATTTATTTGTGGGGAACGAAAAAAGCCACCTGTGGATTGAAAAGAGACAAAAATATCCGCGCCTCCTTCTGGCAAATCGAAGAGGATAAATAAGTATCAACCCACCTGTGCACTTAAGGAGAAAAAGTATCTACGGCTCTACATTTCTAGCGAAACTGTGAATCCAAGTGGACGAAAGGATTAATGAGAAGAGAGAATAGAATATTTAATTTCAACCGTGTTGAATTGAGATGTTGAATTCTTAAAATGTTGATTCAGTAGGAGCTTATCATGCACGTGTAATATTTGTTATTTATATTTTGACGAGCTCGGTAGCGCAGTGGTTAGTAAGGCTAATTTAACTTCAGACATTTGTGTGCATGAACATGTCTGATTGTCTATTGCGACCGTTTCCTATCAGCCGGGATGTATCCTTGTATATCGGTAATGCAGTGGTTAGTAATGTTACTTAGACACCAACGTCTGTAGGTTTGATTCCCACACCGGACAAATATTTGTGTGCATGAACATATCTGTTCGTCTTGGTCTGGGTGTTTTAAAAGAGCTAGTTCGCATGAAAGCAGTCCGTCTGGGGAAGTACCTCCACCTCTCATAAAACCGCAACCAAGTGTTCCTGCGAGTGAGTGAGGTTACCAGTAAGCTCCTAAGGAGTTGTTGTGTTAGCAGCAGAGGTAAGTATCGTGTAAGTGATACATAATGTATTGCAAGTGTTCATAGGCTACGGTAATAGCTTTACATCAGGTGGGCCGTATGTTTGTATGCCTCCTAACGTTGTGTAAAAAAAATAAGTGCACTGCTGCCACTATTTTATTCTGAATAAATTCGTTGTGAGTTTTCACAGCACCTGAGACTCTAATTAATCACACTATACATTGCCATTTCGGTGTTTACCGCTGTTAATTCACCTTTCACATGAGATGTATATATAGATTGATAAAATATTGTGATGTGCATGCATACATGCTATTACGGTTTATAATGTTCAAGTAACGAAATGTAAAGAAGTACAGTAAACAAAAGCGCTGCGTTTCACTCATTCATGAGCAAAACATTGTTTTCTGCCAACCCATTGGACTAACTAAAATATTATGAACAGTTTGATGAGCTCGGTGGTGCAATCGTGAATGGCGTGATTTTGTCACTAACGATCATGGTTTCGATTCCCACACAAGACAAACATTTGTGTGTATGAACATGTATGTTTGTCTTGGTCTGGATATTTCAAGGTAGGTAGGGCGCATCACAGCAGTCTGAGGAAGTATCTCCACATCACAGAAAACCGCGGCCAAATAACAATTCGCTAGAGGGTTGTGGTGTTCCTGCAAGTGAGGCGGTCACCCGTAAGCTCCTAAGGAGTTGCTGTGTTAGCAGCAGAGAAGGCATTGCGCGAGTGATACTTAATGTTTTACAAGCGTTCAAAGGCTATGGTAACCGCTTTACATCAGGTGGGCCGTATACTTGGCATACACGACCGTCGTTGTATATATAAAAAAGCTGTGACAAATAAATAATTAAATTGAATTGAAATAATATATATATATATCACATCTTATATATTTATAAGATGTGATAAGCTTTACATATATCTATATTTATTGATATAAATAAAACCTTCAAATTAAAATGAAACAACTCTAGAAACAATAGATATTGAATTCTATGAAGGTATTTTGTCTTTATTAACCAACTTCAAAAACAGGAGGATGTTTTCAATTAGGCGGTTGTTGTTAAGTACCTATTATTCAATGCCATCTTAGTAGTTAATACTTCATTAGAATAAGAGTAGGCTAATCATATGTTACTACCTACCTCGGAAGTATATCCTTATTAAAATTGGGTCATACTGGTATAAGTTATGTCCGCGAACTTAATGGGAAGGTATTTGATTTCTTATAAAGTATTATATTCTTGTATTCTTACGAGTATAATGCAAAATGGATGTAAGAGCTGAGGAAGGCCAAGACTTACCTACCATGACCAAATTAGTGTTCCATCAGAAGGTGATGTCAGGACCCCTAGAAACCGGCGAGAGTGCCTAAGAAGGGCAATTAATGCAATAAAGGAGCGAGTGAGGTATGTAAGGATCGATTCACGTGGCGCTCGGTACCCTCTGCCTACCCCGCAAGGGATTTGGCGTGAAGTTATAGATAGATCGATAGATATTCTGTTCTTCTTGTAACATTTATATACATTTTTTTCAGTGTCACATCACACATTGTGGGCTATTTTTATACCATTTTAGTACAGAATATCAGAAAAATATGATTTATACATTAAATTCAATATCTACCGTATATACCAAATTGGTACCAAATAAGGTAAAGTAGAAATAAGTTAATGTCATTTTAAATTTCGATTGTCATTTTATGTATTCGTATTTAATTCTTTTATCAATAAATATTTATTTTATGTTATTATATAAATTCCAAAGATAAACATTAAATAAATATACAGTATTTACATACATAATAACATTGAATATTGTTTATTAAAGTAGGTTATGTAATTCCGATTATTCGTTAGATAAATAATGAATTTTGAAAATGGTAATAACTACATTCTATCTAACCTTCCCAACCAATAACTATTCAAATAACTCGTTTTACGAATCTGATAAACTTCACGATATACGTAATTATTCGAGTACGTAAAACACTACCTAATATATGCATTTGGATGAGTGAACTTACGCGAAATCCTTGGAGTGAAATCAAGTGTGTAACCGGAGATAGATCTAAGCGAAGAAATGTAGCGTTTGCTTTCTGGCACGAACGGGAAATGGGGCCAAACTGGGTCGTTTCACCTGCATTTAAGTCACAGTACGCCGTAGGTTACTATTATGTAATCTAGAATGTGGAATAAGTTAATTTACTCCTATCCGCAACGAAATTTATAACTTCTAACATATTTGCAATATTTGTTTTCTTTATAGATTTATCTATTTAATTGAGATTTCCTTTACATTGGTTTGCACTCCCATGGGCATTTTAAATACCTTTTCTTAATTTATTCTTAGGGTATACAAGATGTACTCGCTGTACAATGTTCAAAAGTTAATGCAATTAGTGGTGATATTACCTTACAAATACTCACAACATTTTATGCAATTTTATAGATTCATGAACGTACGTAGTAGCTAACGTAAACCAATATTAATACTCTTTCTATATTTCAAAATATTTAGATTAGACTCACCTACCTGACCGAATTGATCATGTTTTATCAGATAGCTATTAGGACCCTCGAAACCTGGCGAGCGTGTATAAGAAGAACTATGAATGTTAAAGAAGAGAGTGAGGCGCGTAAGAGCCGAGTTATGTGCCGCTCACTTGTGTTTCCCTGAACCGTAAGGGACTTGGCCTGAAGATATAGTACTATTTTAGTGTATACGATTAATCGAAAGTGAAAGCACTGTCTTAAATTTCTTTTTAATACGTATCAAAATGGAGACACTAAAAATCTATATAAACCGTTTAAATAATATATCTGTCGCTATGTAATAAATAATTCCTACTAAGTTAGCACAAAAATGGCTAGACTGCGTAATATCCTTATTATTACAAAAAGAAAACAAATGGGTTTTAGTTTCTTGTTTAAATAACAGACATGTCTGTATCGTTCATCCATTCATGATCGAATCCACAATCCAGCAATACAGGTACCTCATAATATTATTAAGTCTATTCAGAAATTGAACCCATTTTACGTTGGCATTCTATATGATATACTCGTATGTTATCTGTTTCATTTTATTTTGAAATATGTTATTTTAAAGTATGTAGCTAAGTTATAAAATGATTAAGCGTCTCTGTAAATAAACATCTATAAAAACATTTATACTCTACATGAACGAACACATCGAAATTAATAAGGTTCAATGGTCGATGAGCGGATAATTTAAATTTAATATTTTTTAACAGTATGATAAAAACAAGCATGTAACCCTCTTGATAGTAAGCAGTCACAGCAGTTCATGACTTATTATATTAAACATATAAAATGTCGTTAATGAAGGAGACTAACAACAAACTAAAAAAAACAGACATAAACTAAGTTCAAAATACTTTATAAGTATAAGAGGACTATTTTGCTATACACGAACAAACATGGCATGATTATCACGATGAAACAACAAGTTACGAAACAAAATTACATTTGAACGGGAGGTACTACAGGTTACAAATAGATCAGCGTGGATGCGGTCCCTAGCGGACGCCATAGGTCATGCGGGAGTGGAGGTCAGGTGCAGCGAACGGTCAACACACGTACGTGGGCGTGCGGAGAGGTGATCGCGCGGCACATGCATGCGTGGGCCGCCGGCGCCACCTGATAGTCCATATAGTTCCCGTAGCCCATGTGGTCGCAGGTGCAGGCGCAATTTTCGATGTGCCGCCGCAGCTCGAGCTCGAGCTCCCACGGCGACTCCATGAGCGCGACGAGGCGGGCGGCCGCGCGCCGCGGCGAGCCCGCGCCTCCGCGCGCTGCGAATGCGGCCCCGGGCCGGGCGCGGGCTGCACCTGCGCGACGCCACCTGCCTCCCCGCCCCCCGCCCGGCGTGCTCCACCATACAAATCAGCAGTTAGAGCGGCCCAGCGCTGGTGACGCAGCCCTCGTTCTCGCAACGGGCCCGGGACACTCGGGCTGGAGAGCAGCGAGCCGCGTCGCGCGCGGCCCCTCGCGTGTCGGCTCGCATAGCGTAGCGGCCAGCTGCCGGCTGGGGAATGCCGCGCGCTGGCTGCCCGGCCGAGCGGCGAGGGCCCGGGCGGCCCGGCCGCGCCGGCGCCTGGAGCTCCACGTGACAGCCCCCTCCTCAGCACGGCCCACTGCGCTGCCTCTCCTCGCTCTCGCCGCCGAGTCGGACAACATCTTTCAGATGCACAATCGTCAGTCATCAATTAACTCTTCGACATAGGTACATTAGTACCAAATTGGAACTCGGATTAAGTAGATAATCTTTCGGTATCTTTGTTCTCTAGAAACATGTTAACTGAATGTAATATTATAAGCATTTTCCTCCTTTTTATAATTATATTCCGTATGACACCTTATCGAATTAATGAATTATTGATAAAACTAAACTGAAAAGCTAAAACTGCTATCGCAGTGCCAAGCTTTTCTACAATTTTTTGACTTTGCTTTTTAAGTTAATTAGTTCTGCACTTATGTAGAAAGAATCCGGAATCTTCATTTTATGTTTCAAGTACATATATTTATAATTTCATTGAATTAAATTACACATTTTCCTCTTTCTGATTTGCTTAAAAATGAAGGTTGCCAAATATCAAGATTTCCGACGTACAGGATATAAATAAGTATCTATTATAACCGGAGAGATATTTGCTTATCTCTCCGGTTATAATAGATACTTATTTATTGATATTTTCACATTGTAAAATTAATGAATGAAGAGCTCGGTGGCACAGTAGTTAGTGACACTGTTTTAACACCAACGCTCGCGGGTTCGATTCCCACACAGGACAAACATTTGTGTGCATGGACATATCTGTTGGACTTGGTCTAGGTGTTTTCTATTTATCTTACGTATGTATTTACAAAATATATTTAGTATATATCAATTATCTAGTACCCATAACAAAATCTTCGCTTACTTTGCGGCTGCATCGCGTTGTGTGATTTATCCGACAATATTTATCTATTTAACTTTTTATTAAATTGAGCTTTAATAAATATGTTTATATTCCAGAGTGGGTCACCAATTTCATTATAGTATACTATAGAGTTATCTACCCCTCTAATACTAAGTACCTATCTTCTGTGGTTCACAAATACATGCTACATGAGAATAACCTACAAGTACATTATCTTCGTATAAATCGAAGAATTTTGCATACTAAAATAGTTATAATTTTACGATATTATTATATTATTACAACATAATTAAATGCTAGTGCTTGTAGATTCGTAGTCATTTGTAGCTTGCGCAGTTTACACTTATTATCTGTAGACTGGAGCTACACAATGCGTAAATGAAACCCAGCGTAGCGTAGGATTTAAGCCGAAGCTACGTACCACATATGTGGTGCTTAAACTGACTTTCAGAATACTATGTCTTAAATAGAAATGCTTTATGATCCGCTTACCTTTCCTTTACGTATATATTAATAACTAAGGCGTATGACACATTTTTTTTTCAATTAAATATTGAGACATACAGTTTCATATTTATACCTTTCATATTTTAATTATCCCATTGTTATTGAGACATACAGTTTCATATTTATACCTTTCATATTTTAATTATCCCATACGCTTGTTTACCAATTTAATGGTACAGTAATATGATTTCAGAAAAAACTCCGATCATATACGATCGGAGTTCAGCTCTATAGTATTACTATCTACGGTTGATTTGTTTATAACAGTCTACACAGCGCGTAACGCTGCCGATGTAGCACCAGCCTACGAATAATCGCATCTAGCTGTAGGTCTGTCTACGGCTGCTACGACTTCACAAATACTAGCAGTAATAAGGAATATTACGCGCTAGCGGAAAATTTATTCTTCTTCGGGATGATGTTTAATTAAACGACGAGTCCTACAGTTTTAGAGTATATTACATGCTATAAAATCGGGCAGTATCAGCAGCAATCTAAAACGTTGGGTTAGTACATAGAGTATTTTTTGAAATAAATATTTGGTTTGTTCTTTGTACACACATTATGTAAAAACTAGTAAACGGATATATTTAAATTTTGTTCGTTGATTGTTTATATCCCTGGTCAAAATTTAGGCAACTTTATCTCAAAAATATTTAGGGTTGTCAGCTTGACGCGAAGCCACGGGCTGCAGCTAGTGCAATACAGCGCGAATCACCGTTTCTTACAACATGTATATACATTCACCTATAATTGGAATAGAATCGGCCAGAAAAGCCGAGTGCAGATGAGAATAAACCAAAACATTATGTACGAAAGCTGCTTTTGCTTTGTATGCCATAGCATCCGTAGATATCCGTAATGTTGCAATCGTGAATTTTGTATCACGTCACGTATATTGCAAATTATTAAGTAGATCAGGTGTACATGCTGACCGTAAGTGAAGTAAAATGGTCACTAAGATATATTTCACATGTATAGTAGGGTTGCTGGGTCAATCTTAAATTACTTAATTCTCATAGCGAATTTAATGAAAAACCCTAATCGTGAACGTTGAGTAGCCTTAAATATACTTATAATTTGGTCGTCATTAACGAAAAGATATCTATGAACATCTTGTTCAATTTATCGTATAACATTTAGGTAGGTAACGATCGTCGCAGTATCCAATGCATATATCACTTGTCACCACTATACACTGTCATAAATTTATTGTAATAGAAATCGACGATTTGAAAATAAACCTATATTGGCAAGTTTCTTTTGACATTTCTTCTTCGCCAAAGGTCATTTTTGAAATGCTGGCAGATTAAAAAGAAATCAAAATTATGAATAATTAATAAGATATAATATTGAGAATGTATGACGTGTCGAGGATGCCCACGAGGATGAGGGTGTAATGACAATTAAATAATTTTAATTTTATATTTTTATATATCGTACATAATACGAGGGTCATTTGAAAAGTTCTTAGCCTAACATGGTTAAAGTCATTGGTTTTTTTATAACTACCCTCATTTTGTAGTTACATTATTTAGCAACAAGTATGCACAGTTTAGTTTATTCACAGTAACTCATTGTTCGTTTACACGTGATACCGTAAGTCAAGTCAGGGCTATTTTTGAAAATGGATAAAATTGAACATCGTGCAGTGATAAAATACCTGAATTTGAAAGGTTTAACTCCAAAAGCTATACATGAAGACATGTCTGCTACTTTGAGTGAGTCTGCTCCTTCGTATGCGACTGTTAAAAACTGGGTGGCAGAGTTTAAACGTGGTCGTGAGACCATTCAAGATGAGCCCCGTAGTGGCCGGCCTTCGACTGCTTCCACTGATCAAAACAAAGAAAAAATCTGTGATTTAATTTTATCTGATCGAAGATTGCCTGTCGAGGAGATAGCTAAGACTGTAGGCATTTCATCTGAGCGAACACATCATATAATTACTACTGAACTTGGATTCTCTAAGGTGTCTGCGCGGTGGGTACCGCGACTGCTTTCAGTGGAACAAAAACGCAACCGACTCACAACTTCTCGCGACTGTTTAGAGTTATATGAAGCTGACCTAATAGAATTTGTTGAAAGATTTATAACCAGGGATGAAACCTGGGTTTACCAAAACCCGAGACAAAAGAACAGTCGAAACAATGGAAAAGAGCAGGATCGCTCATCCCAAAGAAGGCAAAGGTTTTATCGGCGGGCAAAGTCATGGCATCCGATTTTTAGGATGCAAAGGGTATAATTCTCGTGGATTATTTAAAAAAGGATGAAACAATAAACTCCGATTACTATTGCAACCTGTTGCGTCGTTTGAGAGAAGAAATCAAAGAAAAACGTCCAGGTTTATTGAGAAGAAAAGTCTTGTTTCATCACGACAATGCGCGCGTTCACACCTCTGTACAATCCATGGCAGAAATCCATCAATGTGGCTTCGAATTGTTACCTCATCCCCCATATTCACCGGATTTAGCACCGTCCGACTTTTATCTGTTCCCAAAGCTGAAAAAATTTTTAGGTGGTAAACATTTTTTTACAAATGAAGAGGTCATAGCCGCCGTGGACGCTTATTTTGAGGAGTTAGACGAAGATTTTTTTAAAACGGGTATCGAAGCCTTGCCGGGTCGATGGAAAAAGTATTTTGAGCTCGGAGGAGAGTATGTTGAAAAATAAAAATAAACTCAAAATCGTGTGGTTTCATTAAGTATGTTAGGCTAAGAACTTTTCAAATGACCCTCGTACCTGCAGAAACCTGCATGAAACGTGTATCGTTGCAGTAGCCATGAGGATGGCTACAATTACCAATTAAGATTTTGCTTGCACTTTTGAAATAATATATTTTATAGTGACTTTCAAAGTTTTTACTTTTACCTTATCATAAAAAGCAGTGCCGCAATCATTACTTTCAAAATTTTCAGTTTAATTATAGCTAGGTATATGCGAGTCTTATCTTATAACCATTTTCTTGAGTTTCAAACTTGCATTCAATGAGATTGGTTTAACTTGAGCCATAAAGAGTAAGTAACCTTGTGAAAAAAAATTAGTATATTTCTACTTAAAGTAGTTCGTAGTAAACGAAAATAATAATTAAAAAAATAATTTGCTTGTAATATATTTTCTTATGTAAGAGGCTCTTACTAAGAGCAGATTGATTACGATAGCAGTGACGTCATTTTTGTTTTACTTTATCAAATCTTTAATTCTCAAGTTGAAAATTGATATTGTTAAACAATTTACACACGTCTGAGCAGTGCAAGAAATCTTGTGTGTCATAAAGTTAAAGAGATCGTAAAATCGAGCTTTTTTTATACGTCGGCAACAACGCCAAACAGACGTGTTCATGCACACAAATATTTGTCCTGTGTCGGAATCGAACCCACGAACGTAGGTATCAAAGTCGCGTCATTCACGACTGCGTCACCGAGCTCGCCAAAACAACAAACGAGCTTAACAAGTAGGTACTTCTTGATAGACTTAATGCAATCCTGCCTGAAACAAACACCGTCATTAGCAACACAAAGAATTTGATTTCATTAAAAGGTTTGCATTAACAGCAAAATATTTCCAAGAATAGTGCAATGTGCGGCGAGCACATATACAAGTTTATTATTTATAATTATAATGTGAGGATCTTTTTCGTTAATATAAAGGTTTTCCAGAGGTTTCAGTGTATTTTATTCTCAAATCTGTGGTTTATGGAACACAGTAGTAGTAGTAGCTATTACTTATTTTATTTCTGTTATATTTATCACCTGCCTAATAATATGTGATTTGCTTGTTAGGAGAATTAACAACTAGATATCGTTCGAAGCTTTAAGTCCATCATCGTCTTGCTAAGATTAAAAATGTCTGTTTCGATAATAGCCGTATCTTCCTTTTACACTTGACTTTGTTTTGTATTTGTAAAAACGTGAGTAAACTATCGATTTCAAAAGCTAGTGATTACGCATTGCACACAATAATGAATGCTAACTAACGAAAAAGATAAAAATGTTTCACACTTTTTTGACGAAAATGCAGAAATTTCATGCGGTATTCATACTGATCAAGAGAAAAACTGTTTTGATGTTGGATTGCACAAGCCGCGTTGATTAACAAAAACTTGTTAAAACTTAATTGCTTACTGGTTCTGGTACTGGTGGTACCTACGAAAGCTTGATTTATTTACTTTGTAAAATCTAAATTTAATTGATATAGTATATAATAGAAGTAGAGTTACTAGTTACGTAGATGGTATTTACTAATCGATGTAGTATAGTGGATAGCATTTCGTTTACGTTGTATATAGTGTAATTAAGATTTTATACAAACACAATTCACGCTTCATATGTTCAATGTCCTGGAACTTTCATTTACATTTATTTTTCTTCGCAAACTACGAATGATTCTATAATCTTTGACACTAGATGAACCAAGCAGCATAGTATCATAGGGCGAGACTTCGGATAACTGCAGCATATATAATTTTTCCTGAAAGATAGTTATTCCTAAAAGATAGTTTTTCCTAAAAGTAGTTGTGGACTTAGAACGGTGTTTTTCTGTTTTTTCTGTGAAGTTAATGTTGGTTATTAAATTTAAGAAAAACACCGTAACGCAGGTTACAGTTAAGCGTAGAATGCAGATTTTTTTCTACTGGTGATACGTAAAAGGTAAATACACAAATATTAACATGAAAGGTGCTAGTTTCGACGAGCTCGGAGGCGCATTCGTGAATGATGCAACTTTGACACCAACGCTCGTAGGTTCGATTTCCACACAAGATAAACATTTGCATGCATGAACAAGTCTGTTTGTCATAGTCTGGGTGCTTTAAGAGAGGTAGGGCACATCATAGCAACCCGTATGGGGAAGTACCTCTACCTCACAGACAACCACATCCAAATAACAACTCCTCAGAGGGTTGTTGTGTTCCTGCGCATGAGTGAGGTCACCAGTAAACTCCTAAGGAGTTGCTGTGTTAGCAGCAGAGGAGGCACCGCGCGAGTGATGCTTAATGTACAAGCGTTCATAGGCTAAGGTATCCACTTAACATCAGGTGGGCCGTATGCTTGCATGGCTTCCAACGTTGTATAAAAAAATAGTGTAGCACCGAACTACAGTTACTACGAGTACATAAGAATCGTAATAACATTGTACTAGACTATGTACAAGTGTAGCATGTAGCTTTTCTGACAAGAATAGCTTGATAGCATCGTTTTGCGTATCAGAAGTAAAGGTGCGGGAACGTATTTTTAGACCATTGTTGCATTTGTCATTGTCAGTATTTGTTTATGTCAAACTCTTAGAAACTTCGGAAGGTAGGATGATATGAGAATGTCGACGTCAAGTGACATTGAGAAATATAGCAGAATAAAAGTGATGAGCGTACGTTTTACGGACCAGCAACATCACAGACGAAACCATTTGACTGCTCATGAAGGCACCGCGCACTCACAAAAACGTTGTGTTTTAGTGCCTAAATATCACAGCGATCAAATGGGTGAACATTTTAACCAATAAGCCGATAAGTGATATGATGTTGATCAGTGAACTAGCCAATAAGAACTGTTAGTCATACAGGCATGAATGATACAAAAAAATCCCGTTCCGGGTCGCTGCCGCTTTTCCCGCCCGTGTGCGCGGCGTGTGGGTGGGCGCGGGTTTTGGCTTTTTATTAATATCCAAATAAGAGATTTGCTAGAAAACATGGCATTGTAGGGTTAAGCAACAAATTAGCGGAGCGCGTAGATTTCTCGGCTCAAACTAAGAATTAAATTAGGAACTAATAAAACATACAAACATTACCGTGTCAGCAAATTAAATGATATATAAATATTCATGAATTAAATAAATATTTTATCAATAAATGTACTTAATTTCTATTTATTAAAAATATAATTAATACATACGGAAATATACACGTCTATTTATTTATTCTAGTCAAAAAATCCGCCCCGAATTGTACCAGGCGCAAAAGTGATCATAAAACTTGCAGCATTCCTCCGCCGATATGCGTTGCGTTAAGTATGTCTCAGCGCTAAGGCAGCACCTCTATTCTTTAAGCGCCTTCCCAGCTGCCGCACAAAGACCTTGGCTTCCTCACACCAAGCCCCGCCAAACTCCACAGCGAAGGGGATAAAAGTATAACCCGACGTAAGGGGCGCGTATTTGACGTGTTTCTGGGTGCACATACCTCACCTCACACAGTAGGCCGTCCCATCGACGCTGCACACCTCTGTCTTCTGGGGGCTCAATGGCGGAATATGCTGAGGACCAAGCGCTCAAGGCTTCCCCCGCATAAGATATCTCTAGATCATCACCGTGCACTTAAATAAATTGTCCAATCCAGTTTCAGCTGTAATAAAAACCATGCGAACCTAGCGCAGGGGTTTTCACATGAATTTTCTTTGTAAAGCCAAATCAGTCTGCTCTTTGTAGTTCAAGCTTCTATACGCCACAGAGACCACTTGTAATCGTATGCCATCATAAGTCGAGCTCGGTGGCGCAGTGGTGAAACGCGTTGTTACGCTACTTTACACCAACGCTCGTGGGTTCGATTCCCACACAACACAAACATTTGTGTGCATGAACATGTCTGTTTGTGTTGGCCTGGGTATTTTCTATGTATAATAAGTATGTATTTACAAAAGAAAATGTATTTACGTATGTTTATCAGTTGTCTAGTACCCATAACACAAGCTTCGCTTACTTTGGGGCTAGTTGGCGCTGTGTAATTTGTCGGACAATATTTAATATTTATTAGGTCCATATACGCTGGTTTATCACATATGTCGCAAAAAAATTAAATCGCCAATAACATACATATATATGCTATACTGATTTTAGTATTAAAACACGTATATGTTTAGTACCTACGTTAAGTAGGTTTTAGGTAGATACATAGGCAAGAAGCTACTTATTAGTGGAATTAGATTGTACTAGTCCTGGACACTTTAAATAGACATATCGGTTATTTTAATCAACAATGGTTCCTTAGTAATACTGTACTCTAAGCTAAATACGAGTACCTATATCCTTTTGCTTAATATATCGATCCACTTTCGATTATTTTTTTGTTCAAGTATATTACATCTTGTGGGTCCGACATGTGTAAATACGTTTCGTCGAACCGAGACCAAAATAGTTTCGTTGAACCTTATTAGCGATAAAAAAGAATTAGAACTTGGTACACAATTTTAACCACTGTTGTTACAAGTGTTCATAGGCTACTATTACTGCTTACTACGTTTGTGTAGACCCCACGTTTGTTTTGCTACCATGGTTCAAAAAAAGCCAATGCCCTGAAAGTATACTGGTTGCACAACCTCGCTGCATTGTTATATAGTCGTTTTGTTTGTGTACTTATTGATTATTTAACACATGTGAAATCTATAAGAAGAGATAATATATATTGTACAAACACATTGAAATACTGATACGTGTTCATAATTTATTAAGAAAGGATATGCATATGAGGCAATTAAGTTGACCGAATTTGTAGCATGATACTATTACGCTACGATTAAGGTTCGATTCGTCAGCAGAATTGGGACGCAGGTGGCCTGGAGCAAGGAGGCTGCATGCGTGCGCAGGGGGCATAGAGCGGACGACGAGCGTGCGGCAGTCGGCATGCGGCGCGCGCGGAGTGTTACGGGGCCCTTACGGCGCGCCCACCCCGCCTCGGGCGCCACCTGGAACGTCCAGGTACACAATCAAACCATTCTATTATGATAATCGTTGTTATTAGCACCAATATGCTGGCACTCCCGCATTCCATACGGCACATTGAGTTATACTGGTTAACTACAATGAAGAAGGAGAAAATAGTTAATATTAACGTATTGTAGTGTTTATACAGCTCGCGAATGCCATCAGTGGAGGTTCGCGACTCAACAGTTGGCAGAGGACTTGTTGCGCACGCACTTCTACTTATGAATACACTAAAAACTATTGCTAGAACAAAAAGAAACATTTAATTACAATATCCTCAATAGTTATAACAATAAGATATTATTAATATATAACTATTATTACGCTGAAACGAACAGTTATATCGAGCGTGTATCAAAATGTATGCCATAGGATCTGTGGCTTTGTTTACTTATACTAGTTTAATTATATAGTATTTTATCTGAATTTATATGATATCTATGTACTTATAAAATATTACAAACGTAGCGTAGTACGTTTTTGTATTGGTATAACGGGTAATTGTCAATTATATCAGAAAAATATTGGCTTGGTCAATCATACTGTATGTGTGAAAACTTTTGCACAACATGTTTTTATTATAATTGCAATTCAATATATAGGTACGAGTATCTCGTTGTATGTAGGTACTGTGCGATAAGAAGTAGGTACATTAACTGCATCATACACGAGAATATGTACTAAGTTAATAAAAATATTTAAGTCTATTTACATATAAACGCGATATTAACATTTACGAAAGTTTTCGATTTGATGAATAAAGTCTAATTAAGTTAACTTATGAAGTTATAATGCGTGATACACGCATTAACCACGATACAGCTAGAAGTTACGAGACAGTTTTTGTTTCAAGATCAAAGTTTCAGATAAAATGATGAATAGGGTTGGAATTGGAATGGAATGATTGCTAAAAGTTGCCGAATCAGTTTACCTACTATTCGAAGTTTGTAGCTGCAATAAGGTGTAAAAATATATGTTATCTTACCTGTCCATTGAACAGAAACTGCCATATGACTTCTAACTATAATTGCAATAATTTGTTTCTCAATAGTATTTATTGTGTAGGTGGTCCGAGGCAAGATGTCATCACAATGTCTGTGGCATGCGTGCCGGGCGCTCTCCGCCGGCTTACTTCTCATGTTGCTGGGAGCTGCCATGGCAGTCATAGGTAAACGTTTACAACTAAAATAGTATGTTTACCGTGATAAGTTACTATGTTCGTAACTTAAGACTATACTTACTGCAAACATGTAAGTACGTAGCACCGAGCTTTTCTCGTGTTTTTTTTTGTAATCGCGTTTACTCAGAAAAGGCACCTATACACTACACTTAGAAAACCAGACCTTATCTAAATACAAAATTTGATGTAAATCGTTAGAGCTCTGTCCGTGGTGCACGGAGTATATTTATATATATACAAGAATTCCTCCTTTAAAGTTATAACATTACCTCCATTATCTTATTTTTGAATTTTAATCGACCTAAGGTTTGACGAACGCATTTCCCACCTGTGGTATTGCAAGTGTCCATAGGCTACAGTACCTAAGTGTTTGCCATCAGACAGGCCATCGTATACTCATTTGCTCCCTTAGGGGTATAATTCATCTGTCTCGTATCTATAAAAGTACAGTAAATTTTTCTCCTCAGTTTGTCAACCGATTTTCTTATTTTTTGTTTTATTTAGTAGCTGTAATGAGCTTGAATATTGAGTAACTATTTCCTCCCAGCGTTCTCCCGTTTCCTTATTTAATTGGATTGGCGGGGTCCGCTATCTAAGCTTTAGCGAAGATACTGATTTTGACATGATTACCCATATTGACGAGCTTTATTGTCATCAATAAAAACGTTTTGGAAATAATAGAATAAAATGAGCGAGCCTTATATTAGTCGCATATGATGTGTAATATCTGATCTTTGTAATAAGCAACTAGAATTTAATAAAATTGTAATTATTTAAGAAATTATTGATATCAAAGAAATTATTGATATCAAAGAAATTATTTGTGTAATTAATTAATTTGTTTTAAATTAAAATTCTTTAGACGCGATATGACGAGTAATAGAGATTTTTTTCGTACGGAAATAACGTTTTCAAATGTAAATGACATTCAGAAAAAAATATATAGTTCGTTTACAGCAGTAGTGTAACCAATTACATATTCTACAAATTGAGAATTCAAGTAAATACACAGAAATACGTATTTATTTCATTAATACTTTTACAAATGCAATAAAGTATTAGTTTCTTACTACTGATATTCGTTTGTTGTCTGTGGCATTGTCTGTCTCGTTTAGAGTGATTATGGACATACACACATCAAAAGTGTCTAGGGATCAACATATATTTTTGCAATAACTTTTCTCCTGATTGATATTAATTAAAATTTTCTTTAAGGATTCATCAAATAAAGTGTTTTCGTTTGTCTACAGTAACGATAAACCAAGTCACCTTTGCATTAATAAAGAAATTTGCCATTTTCATAATAAAGGGATTTTTGACATTTGAACCACTAACATTAAAGTTCGAAAAAAAGACTGAAATAACAGTTTTCTTTAAAATTTTATTGGGTAACTTAAACAATTAATAATCCGTGTTTCTACCGCGAACACTAACAACACAAGAACATCGGTTTGGCATACTCAAAATGAGTTCATCCAAATCACGCTCTGGAATGGCCGCCCATGTTCGTTGCAACAACAAAAAAAGGTCTTCTTGCGACTGGATACCCTCCATATTCGGCAGAGCTCTTCTCTGTAGCATATCCCATGCATGGACACGGAGACAAGACCGATACATTCAAATCACAACTCGAAAAGCTCCAACAATAACCGCCATGATGTTAGCCGTGACGCTTCATCACTCTTCAGGGAACTTAATTAGCGACCAAACAGTCAGAAACCGCTTGCATGAAGTGAACCTTCATTCCCGAAGACCGCTAAGGGTACCACCTATAGCAATGCACAATCGTAGGATTCGATATCAATGGGCTCTTGAACACAGAAATTGGGCAGAAGAACAATGGCGTTTCGTGTGCTTTTCTGATGAGTCTCGTTTTGGTATGAGACCGGATACGAGACGTATACGACACTGGAGAACCCCTGGACGCCAACAGCGATTAAAATCCTGCCAGGAAGTCCATCCTTATAGTGGTGGAACCATCATGGTATGGGCGGGTATTTGGATCGGCGGAAGAACTGAGTTGATTTGGATCAGAGGCAACCTCAACGCTCAAATTTATGCTGAGACGATTGTATCAGACGTCATCGTTCCTCTACAAGTGCAAATCGGTCCCTTATTTCAGTTAATGCATGATAATGCACGACCGCACACCGCAAGAGTTGTAAGACAGACTCTCGCCGCAGCTAACATCAATGTCATGCCCTGGCCTGCTCAGTCGCCAGACTTGAACCCGATTGAGCATGCATGGGATATGCTACAGAGAAGAGCTCTGCCGAATATGGAGGGTATCCAGTCGCAAGAAGACCTTTTTTTGTTGTTGCAACGAACATGGGCGGCCATTCCACAGCGTGATTTGGATGAACTCATTTTGAGTATGCCAAACCGATGTTCTTGTGTTGTTAGTGTTCGCGGTAGAAACACGGATTATTAATTGTTTAAGTTACCCAATAAAATTTTAAAGAAAACTGTTATTTCAGTCTTTTTTTCGAACTTTAATGTTAGTGATTCAAATCAAAATCCCTTTATTATGAAAATGGCAAATTTCTTTATTACTGCAAAGGTGACTTGGTTTATCGTTACTGTAGACAAACGAAAACACTTTATTTGATGAATCCTTAAAGAAAATTTTAATTAATATCAATCAGGAGAAAAGTTATTGCAAAAATATATGTTGATCCCTAGACACTTTTGATGTGTGTATTTTGATAATCAATCCGTCAAATTATTAGGATAATAATTGAATGGACTTTGTAATAAGTTATATAAATATGACCTTTTATTACTCATAGGTATGTACTGTAAATTATATTACTCGTATCAATAGTACCGGCTTTCGGAAAATGGGTTCAAGTTCCTATTTTTGTATCTTTATGATCTTACATAATTTAAATTAGGTATCAACTTAATCAACTAATCGAGTCCTTTGTAGATATTATATATTTGAAATATATTGATCTTATTACATTTCGTTTGCCTCCCTCCAATATAAAGAAAATGGAGTTAATTGTTTAACTTGATGTTTTCTTAATGTATTCATCATTATCATCTCAGCCTGTATTCCCACTCGTCTCGATCCTGTGCCATCTGCATCCATCGACTCCCTGCAAACCTTTTGAGGTCGTCGCTCCATCTAGTGCGGGGTCGTCCTACACTGCGTGTACTAGTACGGGGTCGTCATTCGAGAACCTTTCGTCCTCAGTGGTTGTCGGTTCTACGAACTATGTGGCCTGTCCACTGCCACTTCAGCTTGCTTATCCTGTGGGCTATGCCGGTTACCTTAGTTCTACTGCGGATATCCTCATTTCTGATTCTATCACGCAGAGAAACCGCGAGCATAGCTCTTTCCGTGTTCCGTGTAAGAACAGGTTTGCTTCGTTCAAAAGCATTATTCGATATTTAGTTTACTATATTATTAAAAGTATATTTAAGATTAATTAGTAGCATTAAAATATTAAAACCGTATAAGCAAATTGTTATCTCCTGTTGTTGTCAGTTAATAAATTTATCCCGAAATCGGGGAAATATTTTGTATAGATATGTATTAGCTTTATTTAAATTTATTCTATATTTTTGGTATTAAGTTCGTTGTTATTATAAAATGTCGAGCAATGTCGATGATTCTGTTGGTACGACAAATAAAACACCGATTTTTGGCCTTAGCAACTTGACGCCGCGCTCGCCGCCCTTAACAATAAGTAATGTCAAAAGACTACTAGGCGATATAACACCCAATAATTTGTCACCTAAAGAAAAACGGCTACAGCGGTCGTCAAGCTTTGAAAATATGGCCAATTTAAGTCGTAATAGCTCGCTTGAAGTTGTGGACTCGAACGGTGACAATATCGAGTTCGTCCGCGAATCGTCACAATGTTTGGCAAAAATGTATGAAATTATTAACGGGCTGACCGCATTTGTGTCGCTCATAGATCGGCAATAATGGATGCGACTCAGCGGGGTACTTCTCTAGTGTCTATGATGGCCATAAAGTCAGCAACAACGGAAACGAGGCTTGCCGTAACAGAACGCGATTTGCTAGCACCCAAATTAGAAGCAAAAAATAACTCAGATAAATGGAAACTTCGTCTGCCCAAGCAAAGTAATCCCGAACCAATGCAATGCATTGTGGCATATCCTACAGAGACACGATCCGCAGAATTCAAAATGTCCGAAGCTACAATAGAAGCTCTCATGAAAGCCGTCAAGCCATCCTATGATGGTTTTCAAATTGTAGGCGTTATGAAAACTGCCAAATCGGGTATAGTTTTACGTGCGTCGAATGATAGTCAAATACGGAAGCTACAATTAGTAGAAGCCAATCGGCTGGACTTAAACTCGAAACGCCCAAAGGAAGCCGCGCCGACCGCGTATTATTATAAAAGAAATTCCCGATTAAATGGACAAGACAAAGTTTTTGTCAGCGTTATATAATCAAAATATAAAAAACGAACTGAACATTACATTGTCAGAGTACTTGAAAGATGTAAAAATTGTGCGTCGTGGTTCTACGTTACAAAATCGATGGGTATCGAACTTTCCCCGGAAATACGCAAGCACCTTATTTTAACAAAAGAAAAAAAAATCTACTTTGCCACATGTAGATTCGTGGATGACATTGAAGTAGTACGTTGTTTACTCGCGCTCGCTCGCGGGAATGTACTAAGAAGTCTGAAAAGACTTTAAACGGACATGCGCACCATGTAGTCTAACGACTAGACCGGGTCAGAATCTTGTCCAACTTAGGCGGCTAGGTTGGAGTACAATATATTAAATACTACATATGGATAACACCGTGATTGCTCAATTAAAAAAAACACGCTGAGCGACCTTGAGCTTCCCCATACGGCCCGCAGGGAAGGGCCACGTCTCCGTTCCGTATGTCATCACTGGCAACACACACTGTTCGAATACCTTGCTCTTCAGGCGTTGAGGTATTTTGGACGAAAAGATGTGTCGAAGTTTCGCGAACACTGCCTAGTTGCCTAGTTGGATCCGTCTGATGACCTCTCGGTCGAAGTTGGACTTACGAGTACCTAACTGAATAACCTGCCCTAGGTAAACATATTCGTCAACAACTACGAGCTTTGTGCTTCCAACCGTGACTGGCATAGGTGTAACATGGACACTCGACATGATCTTAGTCTCCATGTTTATCTTGAGACCTACCTGGTGGAACTTAGCGCTATGCTCAATGATCTCAATAGTGTTTCTAACACTATTGAGATCATTGAGCATAGCGCTAAGTTCCATCAGCGATTTCGCGATGAGAACTATATCGTCGGCAAATCGAAGGTGAGTAATGTATTCGCTATTATGTTTATACCGTATCCTTTCGGGGAAATAACATCGCCCTGACTTACATCTTTTTGCACTTGAATCGGTTTCGTACTCTGATCTATACTCGGATACACATCACAGCCATACTGTATAAGCACTTCTACGCTTTGATGTATCGATAGTCCATTCGGCATCGCTGGGGAGACTGTAGCCTTTTGTAGTCCACATACGTCAAACATAAGGGCAGAGTATACTCCTTAGTCTTCTATATAGTCTGGTGAAGGGTATGTATGTGATCCGCCGTGCTAAAGCCTTTTCGGAATCCAGCTTATTCGGGAGGCTGAAATTCATCAAGTCTGCGTGCGACTCTCTTTATGATGACTCTCGAAAACAGTACATAAACGCTGTCCAGAAGCGATATCGGTTCTTCACAAGGTCTTATCACTCCTTTTTGAAGAACGACAATACCAGGCCTCTTCTCCATGCTTCCGGTATTTCACCGGAGTATATGACGGAATAGCCTCAGAAGGATTATAAATATCGGCTTTCGGCCCGCTTTCAGAAGCTTCACCGTAATTCCGTCCTCACCGGTGCTTTCCAATTATTAAACTGTTTGAGAGCCATACGAATGTCGTACAGACTGCTGTCCAGGATTTCTTGGCTATAGTATCGGGTCAGTTAGCTCTTGGTTCGTTGCTAGTAACTGTTGCCCGTCCTGTTTAAAAAGTGGAACATGTGAATAAATTTGTGACAGTGCATCTTCCGGCGACAGAAATTGTATCCCTTTGAGCTGATTTATCATTTCCGGGAATAAAAAGAAGTCACACAGTGCTAGGTCACGGCTGTAAGAAGAGTGACCCAGGACTTTGACCGGCGTGCTGTCCAGGAAGTCCCTCGTTTTGAGCGCGGTGTGCGCAGGCGCGTTGTCGTGGTGGAGCCGTAGCCCGTGGAGCCCTGTCGGTCGCGTGTTGCTCACAACAGAGAAAACTTCTACCAAGCATTTGGTAGTATACCATTCGGCGTTGATGTTTCTTTGAGCCTGTAAAGGAATAGCCTGTCAAATTGAAAAAACTCGCGATCAAAATCTTCCCCCCGCTTCTAGATCGCTTCACTTTGGTAGGCGTTGATTTGTTTTGAAACGCCCAAACCGTCGACTGGCGCTTCGTTTCTGGATCGTATCGATAAATCCAGGACTCATGGTTCCATGATATCGTAAACACGCCGTGGTGAGCCTGCTTCAAATTTGTTTATCATATCACGGCACCATTCCACCTGAGTTTGTGCGGCACTCAGTGTGAAACTATCCTCCTCACGCAAATTGCAAATGTAGAATCTCGTGCGACGTGCAGTGTGTGCTGAATCTCCTGATACGTAACTCGCCTATTGTCTTGGATTAAATTTTTCATTGCTAGCACGTTTTCTTCCGTAACAGCCGTGAAAGGGCGACCACTTCGTTCTTCATGCTCTAAAGTTTTCCGACCGCGCTTGAATTCGTTATACTAACGATACACGGTTGCCTTGGAAGTTCCATCATCAATGAATGCCATTTAATGTCTATCCTACAATTCGTCCGGTTTCAGGCGAGACTTGAACTCGTAAAAAATCATAGCGCGAAAATGTTCCCGGCGCAGATCCATTTTTCAATGAAACACGATAATTTCAATTAGCTCGTAAAAAATGGGGAGGAATATTTTGAAATTATTGATTGGTACGCCTGGAGTTCAATAGTTTCTACCTAGCCCATTGAGAGACAGACGTGACGATATGTATGTATATAGAGATGATGATGGATGTAAAGAATATTTGTTTTAAAAAAAGCACTTTAATACAATAAGAAATAATAAAAATAGATACAAATACACTTTACGTCTATCTATTGGGAGTAAATACATTTCCACGTCCACTGTTCATTTTGTTTGATGAACACGATGCGCGGCAGTAGCGGAGCTGTGGGGCCGTGTGTTTCCTGTCGGAGCGGGGTATTCCGGACCTGACACATCCGGCTTCAAGCTGCCGGCCCCATTCGCTGATGGAACCTGCCACATATGCTCTCGATAGCACTGCCATTATTATTGTGGTGCGAGTTTCATTTTTGTGAGGATTAACAAAAATATACAGGGTTATTTTAAATAGATATCTACTGAGACGTAAAAAGTGGAACTAGTCAGGAATTATATTTCTTTTTAAATAAGAGAGATTAACTATAATTTGCGAAAATAAATCAACTTTTACATTCCTTCAATTTAATCATTTAATACCGGCTACAATAATGTCGTATGTGAAATACGAGTATCAGACAAAACAAGAATTTTAGCAAATCTCAGTTTTGCAATTTTTCAAAATAGCTTCCCGTGAAGCAGGTCACATCCTCCTTGCAAAATGTTAATGACAACTTCCGTATTTAAAACGGTACATCAATAGCTAAAATGTACACAGTTTTTCTTCAGGTTTAAAAATATCAGTTCAGCAATCAAAGAATCAAATACCCTAGTAGCAATGACCCACGCATATTAAGAGTACGTATTTCCATATGCTAACCAGGAAATAAAATAAATAGATAAATAAATGCGACCCATGAGATTTCTTTGAGTTTGTAAAGGAATAGCCTGTCAAATTGAAAAAACTGATTAAAATCTTCCCCCCGCTTCTAGATCGCTTCACTTTGGTTACAGGAAGTAATAAGTCACGCACATTTTCTAGAACTGTCCTATTTTGTAGGAAGCCTGAACAGAAACTGCCACATTCTAGGTCAAATAGAAACCCTCGAGTTCCAAAATAAGAATCTTGTTTGGCTCCGTTGTCATTTCTAGTGATAATAATTTCAATTTACTCATTAATAGTGGCTACAATAATGTCGTACATCATGTACAAATACATAGGGCACCTTAATACGCAATAATAACAATTTCGCTCTCAGTTTTAAGCAATTAAGTTCATTTAGTTTTAAAGTGGTCGAATTTTGTCGGAAATCAACCTTGAAAGGTGATCAGTTTAACCGTACCAATTGTTTCTTAATACATACTTAAAAATAATTGGTGGGGCAAAAGATTTTCGTATTTTACAAGTAAAAATTTGCAGTAAACTTTAGTTGTAATTGTATCTGGATGGTTTTGACATCATTAAATAGATGGCATTTTAAAATTAGAAAAATAAAAAGCAGAAATGATTTCCTAATATTTTTCTATTGTTTATCTATTAAGACAAGAAAACAATTTAATATCCCATTCATTCACACTTACAAAACATTTGTACGATTATGATTTTCAACGCTTGATGAATGCCAATCGAAACGAACTCGATGGTGATGCGCAAGACTGTCAGTTAATTACAGTCTACAAATTTTCAGTCAACATTTCGAGCAGAACAACTGTTTAGTCTTAAAGTCATAAAAATCACAACGTATAATGTTTCTTTATCGCTCATATTTCAGGCATAGACGTAATAAAAATAGCAGACACCGTCTCCCGAACTAAACACTGAAGCACCGCCATAGTAAGTCAGTCGCTATACGTACGAGCCGACACGCACACATTCACACCATAGTAAGTCTACCGCCCGCCATTACGCAACGACATCTCGCCGCGTGATAACCTTGTCGAAAAAAAAAAATAATGCCGTCGTGCGTAGTGAAGAACAGTCGAAACCATAGTGGTACTATTAAAAAAAGCCAAGGGATTACTTTTCACAGGTAAGCAAGTAATTTTTCACATTAACTAGTTGTTTTCACTTAAATTAATTTTTCATAACAATAAATCGACCGGTGTTGCCATAACTCACATTTCCAAATTAGCGTAAATGTGGGAGATCATTTTTCTTTTGTTCTCTTGTAATTTACATGCAATTTGATCTAACCTGCTTTGTGTGCTTCCGCCACCAATTAGTTCATGCGGCCTAGCATCTGTCGCAAAATAACGCCTAAATCTATTAAGTCTCTTACCAGTGGCGTAGCGTGCCTTGTCGGGGCCCCGTATAAAAAGTTTTTTGGAGGCCCTTATATGGAGGTAAAGATTTTTCACAAAAGAAAAAAAATATTGTGAGAAGAAATATTTTTTTATCACATAATTTACCCATTTTACAAATAAAAATCGAATTTTAAATATTCACTCTCCTTGCCTTTTTTTCGGCAAACTGATTTATTAAATCATTTATGGCTGATGATGATTTTAGTTTTTCTAAAGTTTCTGCCTCTATGGACAATAGTGAGATGTCTGACAGCCGTTCTTGTCCCATCGAAGTTCTTAAGTAATTTTTTATTACTTTTAATTTTGAAAAACTTCTTTCTGCCGTTGCGGTTGTAACTGGAAGGGTCAAGAATAAAAAGCATGCTGTGATTACCTCGGGAAAACTGGATGCAAGACTATTGAATTTTACTAGCAATAATTCAATGAGTTCTTTAATGGAATAAATTTTTTTAATTTCAGAATTTAAGCATGTTTTTAGAGCCTTTAATTGGTCACAAAGATTAAGTGAGATGTCTTTACTGTATTTAGCAGACAGTTTTCCGGAAGCATTTAATATCTCTTCGCTTGAAGAAGATAGGAGTTTCTCCGGTTGTAATATTTCGAATATACTACTCAGGTTGCAAAGGCTCTGAAATCTTTCTTTAGTTTGAGAAATTAATATATCTAAACAGCAATAGTATACATTGACTTTGAAATAGGATTCCGGGTCGGAAATTCTCTCATCTTGTGATAACTCATCAAAAAAACGCTTCGTTATCTTTCGCCTACTGTTTTTAAAAACAGTTGTTACCCCCCACTCTTTTGCTAAATCTTTGGATTCATTTAGCAAACTATTAAATGAATTCTGATTTCTTAATTGGCACAGTCTATTTAAAAGATTACTTAATAAAATACTAGATTTCTGTAAGTCATTATTTTCATGCTGTAGAGCTTTAGAAACAGGATTAATAATTTCAAATAGTGAAGAAAAAAATGTAACGAGCACTAAGAAATCAAAACTCTCTAAAATGTTAATTATACTTTTACATTCTTCACGTTCATCTTTTTTATTTGAAATTAAATTTAGTTGGTACAAAGTTTTCATGATTAGTAAAAAATTTTTCTTTACTGCTAATAAAGCGTCGTTCCTAGAAGACCATCTGGTAGGACATACCTTTTTAAGGGTAATCAAATATTTTTCAGATGAATCGTCACTTAGCATAGCCCAGCGTTTTATACTATTGCCAAAAAAAGTATATATTTTTTCTAAATTATCGAAAAAAGGCATTTGGAGCATGCTCTTTTATTAGGGTTTGTAATCCTCCATACACACCCGACATAACATTTGCTCCATCGTATCCCTGTCCTCTACATTTAGTCAAATCAATTCCATATTCTTTAGTCAAATTTAAAATAACAGTTTTCAGACCTGCAGCACTGCAATCGGTTACTGCTATGAATCCTAAAAAGGACTCACAGATTTTTATTTCTTTAGGCACATTATCATCATTTTCTGTAACCGAGATATATCGAAAAACTACAGATAGTTGGTCAATTTTTGATAAGTCTTGTGTTGTATCCAGAATTATTGTCAGAAATGGAGCTTTTTAATTTCTGAGATAATACTGTTCCTAACGTTAGTACCAAGCAAACTAATAATTTCGTTTTGAATCGTAGGGCTTAAATAATTTATTTCACCTTTCGGTTTTAGAAGAAGTTCTTTTAAAGTTGCATCATAGTTAGATAGCAGACGTGAAATTGCCATAAAATTGCCAGAATCAGAATCATGCCCCCTCAAAGGTAGATTACAAGATACTAAAGTAATTATAACATTAATTATACGATGCAGTACATCTCTCCAGAATGTAATTTTACTATCGATTTCACTTTTCAATAGAGTATCGATGGTATTTCCTTGCAACCAATTATTATAAGAGAGTGGGGCACTAATATGCTGCTGTGACTTTTCATGGTCAAGAATAGTTTGTGTGAAATTGCTTCTAACCGAAACACCGTTAACCCAAGCAGAGGAGTACGATTTGTTTTGACGATCTGCTAATAACCAACAGAAGTGACAGTACGGTTTGTTTAAAACGTTAGAATAACATAACCATGGTCTTATAATTTTTATGCCTGCCTGATTGAAATATGAATAATAATAAGCCGAAAAAGGTCGGTTATTTTCTGAAACTTTTGGAAATGGTCCTTGTGGTTTAAATGGACCCAATTTAAAAATTATTTTTCGTTCGCATTCAGTTAAATTGTCACCAAAATTTCCTCTATCTGATGAAATTATATTACAATCTGCATTATCTGCAGATATATCAGAATCGTTGACTTGGGGTTCCTCGATTTCTGGATGGACATCCGATAAAGTATGTGCTTGGCTTTCTTCTATTTCCGGATGGATATGTGACGAAGAACATGCTTCAGAAGAATCTAAAAATAAACGAGTAATTGTTAAAAAATAAATACGAATGCTTTGATACTAAACTAAAAAGAGTTATATATAAATAAATAACGTTACTAAGGGTTGACAGTTAGAGAGTGTTCAGTTCAGACGCACACAGACTCTACGCGGATTGTGCTCGTACCTATTAGTAGATACAAAATCACCTGCAGCCCGTCCGTGCATTACTATACACCTGCGTGCTATTTAAACGCAGCGCGTAGTGTAGTGGCCATACAAAACGAGAACCCGAAAGCGAGTCTGCACATCTGAAGTTCTCAACACGCAATTAACGATACGATACGGACTGATAGACAAACAACAAAACAAATCGATCCTATAGATAAGTTACAATTTTGTTTTTTTTTTAATCAAGGCACGGAACCCTAAAAACAGTATAATTGTGAAAATCGAGGGGGGAGACAACTTTTTGTGACGGACAGATGGACAGACCGAAATTAAAAGATTTCCTTGTTTATCACTACGGGCCCCTAATAAATGGGTTGGGTAGTAGTGTAGTACTTACCTTTCTAATCTAAATCACTCACAGTATCTTGTCTCTGAAAAAATGAAGAAATTTTGGGCACTTTTTTTATAACCTCGTCCCTTTTCTGTTTAATTTTTCTTTTCTCAGCGCCGCTGGGATAATCTCTTTTCCTTTCACTCATTTCTTTTACAAATCGCTACTAATACTGCTAAACCAGAAGAACAATATTGTTTGTACTGAATTACAATGTAATGCACATTTATATAAAGCGCGTAAATAAACAGTGCACTGCACTCCGTGGTTTAACATCCAATGCAAAGTACAACAACGTACACGTACATCGCGATATCGATGAAGGATTCCCGGGGATTCCCCGCTGAGTTGAAGATGAAGTAAGTAAAACGGGGAAGTCCCGCAGCCCGCCATAACGATGTAGTGTTGCCAACTTTTGAACGCACGCTTAAGGCGGGAAAAAAAGGAATTGCTTTATAGAATTTTGTCATTTGTAAAATAAAATAAATTAGAAAGTTTTTATTCTTTTTCCTTACACACTTTGGGGGCCCCCGTGGCCCGGGGGCCCCGTATAATTGATACGGCAAATACGGCGGTAGCTACGCCCCTGTCTCTTACTTAATTCAGATACCTAATTTTGTTTAAACAGACATATAAACTTACATCCTATCATTCTTTTACTGAACAACTATTATTCATACCTTTAATATTTTTTAGATTTCCATCGTCAAACGATGCATGGAAGAATGATTGGGTACAAATCATAAGAGAGTCCAGAAAAGGAAACGGCTGGATTCCATCTAGATCCAGTGTAATATGCAGTATACATTTTGAGGAGAGTGAGGAGTGGCTGCCGTCTCCTGTGAGGTGGAGGTACTTCCTCAGTCAGGCTAACGTGCCCTACCTCTCTTTCGCCAGAGCCTCGTCTGGTCATTACAATTGGTGTATTTGTTTGGGCATTTTTTATTTCAAATAAGTATGCATCTGTTTGTCCTACATAATAAAAGGAATATATAATGTTATATTTCATGTGTTTAATTTATTTTCATCAATATCTATTTTAAACAACACAAGTTACAAATCAACGGTCCATAAAATTCGAGTTCCGATGACAGTAACGAATCATATATATTTTATGTTCCGTTCAGTTTGTCCAACTATAGAAATAATTCATTCTTTGTGCGATCTGCAAATAGTTTCAACAAAATGGTGGACGATTTCGACCTAGATCTTTTCGTTAGCAAACCCAATACATTTAAAAATGTCCTAACTTAGGCGTGGTTTGATACGGCCCCTGCGATTCCATAGCCATGGTTAATAATTTTTACAGCAGTGCTTGCAGTGGAACGCATGAATTTAGTTAATTTTGTATTTTGTTGTCACCTACTCATTCAAAACTTACTAACATATAAATTTAGTATCAGGTTTTGAGATCTGCGACCGATTAATGTTTAATTTCATTTTTTGTCATAAAAACAAACAAGATTTTTCAGATTGTATGCGAAAACAATGTAAATGTGTATTATTCGTTCTTAATCTGTAATTAACACTATTTAATAACATTACTGTATGTTTTCCTAATAAAATAAAAATAAAATATAATTTTTTATTTCTTTTTAGTTAAAGAAATGGGAACTTTTCTTCCATCTGGCAACCCACTTGACACTCACAATAGTTACATGTCGCCATTGTGGTGCTTCAGTTGTTTCCAGGCGAGATTCCGTCTGACTTTTTTATTACGTCTATGATTTCAGGATACTACGCAGACACGTTGTCGGTGGCACAAGAGATCCGCGGCAATGCTACCATCTCCGTGAAAGACGAGGCCCGTGGTTTCCATCTCAACAACCTGTCATATGCCGGCCCTATCGTAATGGGATTCGGCGGTGAGTTTCTTGGTGTTTGTACAATTAGAGAAAAATAATTATATCACTCGGTATTCTTATTTACTTCCTACTTCTGCTGGCTCAGCGAACCAAAGTGTATCTTGGCTTCCTGATTGAGAGAGAGCCAGAGTTTTCTCAATTCTACGCGTTTGTTTACCAGTTGATAGGAAGAGCAAATAAACCTGTCAAATCTTAGGACAAATCTTGTTTGTATAGGGCCAAACTTACAGTTTAGCAATGAATTATTTGTTTTTTCAATGCGTGGAGTTCATTCAATTCGCTGTGTACTTACTACTCTACGTACAATAACAACGTACTAATTGCAAAGAAGCGGGCAAATGAAACTTCTATGTAGGGACTATGCCCGATTTCTCTTTGAAATCTAAAAGTCAAGGTTTTTAGATTTCAAGCGTAGTAATTGCTTTTAAGCGTAGAAATCTCAAGAGCGGGAAGCCGGTTTAAATGTATATTTCATTTATAATTCGCCACCTATATTGCGAATTATACACTGTATTATACTAGTAACTGTACTGTTTTATATCCCCCTATTCGCTCACATTTGCTATTCTACTAGTTTTCTTCATATGCCACTAAGGTAACAAATAAGTGTGACATTTGCAACACCAGGGGTGCAATTCAAGCGTTGCCGAGCCTGTAAGAACCTTTTCATACCTTTTTTAAAGAATTCCAGACGATTCTTTGGGAAAACGTCGGCAGGGAGTTCGTTCCACAACTTAAGAGCTCGCGAAATATTTTTTTCTTCTGGAAACGCACAGTACGCAAACGTTGCGGTTATGTTGTATGAGTATGAAATCCCAGAAGTGTGCGGTGAGGTCGTAGAAGAAAGTTGTAGGTATATCATATCGAACAACTCCTTGTATAATCGGTTAAACACATAAAGCGAGGTAAACTTTCTTCTTAAGCTCAAGAGCTCAATAATATATGTAAGTTTACGATCGCTGAAAATTCTCACAACTCATCTCAGAACCGAGTCACAAGGTTTTAGACTGGTGTCCAGATGCTCCCGCTCAAAGGTGACTTCAGTGATAATAAAAACAAATAAGTAGGCCGACTCGAGCCCCGAGCGAACGATAATAGCCTAAACACGTAGAGATGTCGCTTATAGTTTATTAAATCGGCAAAAATGCATAGCCTATCTATATACAAAACAATTTTCCCCTGTAGGGGAATCATCAGGGATCTATAATACAAAGTTTTTTAAAATTATTTTATATACATAGGCCAGGAGCTGACTACAATTTTTTCATTACCTACGTCATGTTACCTGTTTAGTGATTTGAAAAATTACGGTCGAAATAGGATTAATTCAAACGTGGCTTTACTGAATCATGTATTTATTCAAATAAAATTAAATAATTATGAAATTTTCTTACAGTTATACTTTTTTAGGCGCGTTATGAAAAAGTGATGAGTGAAATTTTAAGATGTAACACAAAAGTAACAGATTAAAGCTGCCCGCTAAACCGCTCATTAAGTCACGAAAAATATGCTCAAAACTGCAGCCAAATAACAATTCCCTGGAGGGTTGTTGTGTTCATGGGAGTGAGTGACGTTACCACCTCACAGGCAACTGCAGCCAAATAATAATTCCCTGGAGGGTTATTGTGTTCATGCGAGTGAGGGACGTTATTACCTCACGGAAAACTGCATTCATATAACAATTCCCTGGAGAGTTGTTGTGTTCATGCGAGCGAGTGAGGTAGTAGCGTCACTCACTCGCATAAACACAACGTCCCTCCAGGGATTTGTTATTGATGCTAGAGAAGTACAACTTCTCACGCGCGTACATAAGTACACGCACCTAATTTTTTTTTTTACATTAAAATATTTTTTACTTTTTCATTTACTATACATCAAAATTATAATCTTTATATTCGGAAATTTAATATATTTACAGTAGCCTAAAATGATAGGCATTAAAAGTACTTTTTTTCTGTAGGAAATTTGTGATTTTTTAACAAAAATACACATTTGATACAGAAAAAAGTTTTCTTTTTACTTTTTAGCCATCTTTACAAATTCGTAAAGTAAAGTAAAGTTAAAGTAGGTAGGTAAGTACACGTACAAATTATTACTAGCGGGAGCGCAGCGGCGCGGCGTGGCGGTGCGTGCGTGAGCGCGGGCGGTATTACGCACGGCGTAGCCACTACTGGCGCACCTTTAGCAGCGATAAATTTTGTCAGTGTGTACGTGCGACGACGCATACGTACGGGCAAACGCATACATTACAGTGTCAACGCGACAGCCATCTAGCAGTCCGAGGTGTGCTGTAGCTGGTGCATGGCATTTGGCATCGAATGATACAACAGAAGATCCAGCAGAAAGCTTCTATGGTCTTCTATATCCACTATTCGCGTTGAAAAAAATAATCATTTGAGAGGAACTATAGGACCGAACTCTCCTTAACACCAAAAAAATACAACTCCCTCCAAAAAAAAAAACAACTCCCCGTGTAGGCAGTGTAGTAGTCAGTGAGCTTAAATAAGCTAGTTGTGTCTGTATCACCGCTATGGGACCTGTAAAGGCATGCGTGGATCTGGGTGGTCGCCTTAATTTACGTGCATACCAACTGGTCTCTGTCTTCTAGGCTACAAACAGACAACAAATACGGCCGGCGAGGACATTTATGTCTCAGTCAGGAAAACAATAGTCAGCCGAGACCGCTCCATGTTAATATACTACGTTGATATTCACACACAGCAACTGATTAGGAGCTTTCTCACACACAATATCCCTTTAGGCAGTTTTTCTGTGAGGTGGAGGCAATTCCACAGACTGTCTCTCTTAAAAACACGCAAACCAAGACAAATATAGATGTTCATACAAACAAATGTTTATCATATGTGGGAATCGAACCCACGAGCATTGTTGGCAAATCGCGTTATTAACCACTGTGCCACTGAGCTATGAAAATTAAATTAATTACTAACACAAATAATAAGAATAACTTACTATATAACATTATTGAGTTGTGTCTCTATGACAGTTATGAAAAAAGTAATTTATTGTGTGTATATCTGTGTGTGAGAGGGAGAATGATAAAGCGATTGTGTATATCTATATCTATTAATTACATATCATCTATACGTTCTATACGTCTATTTGCAGGTTTCATTGTTGTTGCGGCGTGCGTTATGACATTCGAGGCGAGGGACAGCGCAGCAAAGGTGACGCCAGCGCGGCCGCAATCTCTGCCTCGACCAGCAGCACGTCGCGGTCCTGGATGCGCCGCCCCGGCGCGCTTGGACCAGCTCGGTGTGTACCGACTGCCGCACGTATTGCCGCTGCCGCATGCCTTGCCACTAGCTCCTATGCACAGACATCGACCACCGCACGCTGCTATCAGGTAAGCTCGACAACTATTTTTCTAACAAATAGTAACGTTGGACCCAGTAGTTACGCAACTTTTTTGCTTATCGAGTAAAGTTCGCATTTTCGTATTATACTATCATTATTTTCACGTTATCACAGTCAATTCTCATTGCGCAAAGTTTTAAGACAATGAAACATGGACACCAGTAAAATACTCATTCCAATTACACACACGGAGGCCCACTGTCCACAAAGTGTACCTTTCCAAATTCAATATTTCTGATACCACTTTACATTCTTATATATTTTTACTTTTCTTTTTTGGTTTTGTGACTTGTTGAAAATTACAAATAGTACATTAAGTAAGTAAAGATTTCTAATGTAGAAATCTTTATTCTATTCTGATATTACTTAATGTAATTTATCCATATTTTTTGAGACTACACGTGAAAACGAGTACGAAATCGTGGAAATATTCTCCCATTAGACAAGTATAGCTCGTGCAACTAATCAAATTCAGAACGACAAGATTTATTTACTAAGTAAAATAGTTAAGATCTGTAATGTCTTCGCCTTACAAACCTTGACATTGAGAGATTAAAATTAAAGATAAGTGGACATTCGTTCTCAAGAGATTTCACAACGAGTACTCTCATTTGCCAATCACATCACCAAGTCAGCGAAATACGGAACCAGCTTCTGCACAAGATTTTTCATTTAAGTGATTGTTTCGCTACACGCGCTGTATGGAGCACAGGCCTTCGTCATAAAAAGTACAATATGACGAGATAAACCATGTCCGTCACCCGTTACATACAGTCCAGTTGCAAACAAACGACATGTAATACTAGAGTAACATGCACCTTAAGGAAATAGGCCAGTGAGTGTGTGTGGCACAGAACTGGTGATGACAGAGTGAAGGGACGGGCCCGATTCGGCTCGGCGCCGGACTTGCATAGCAGCAGCGCACGCGCCGCGCTCCCAGCGACGGCGCTACGCCGCCCGCTACGACGCTACGCTCTCTCCGTAGACGAACCGCCGCAGTCCGCACTCAGGTAACACAGACCACCCCACTGCATCTCCATTTCGCTACTTTTGCATTAAAATTTTGCTGTCCGATAGTTAAGTATCCTTTAGTTTATTGGAATTTTTGTAGATATACATGGAAATTTTTACATATCCTTTAAAAAATATATTATGCACGTTATATTTAATTTAAACTGCTGGACTATGTGATGCACTGATTTATATATTGAATATATTTTTAAAGTGCCTAAATATTAATTGAAATTAAAATTGGGAATAGATATTTAAGCTATGAGGCGCTGCAATTAATAATTAGTTTATAAAGTTAAAAATTGATACGTAGTGCTAGTGCTGCGGAGTCGGAATGCGGTTCGCAGTCGTCATTGGCGCTGGATCTGCACGGCAGTGGCGCATGCGCCGGCGTCACGCTGCGAGTGCGCGACAACACGCGCCGTCGCCCACTGGCCCGCCAACAGAGACTTCGCGACGACACCATTCATCGTAAGTAACAATTTTAATGATTATTAAGTAACAATTCTAATGATTATATTATTATAGTATGTTTTTAAAAGTACGTCTGGACTTAAATCCTATTGAAAATATGTGGCGTCTAATGGTGCTCAACTGGAATTCCTCGACGGTTAAAACCAAAGAAAACCTTTGCCAATTGGTGAGCACAAAATGGTACTTATGCAACATATGCTGGAGAACTGGAAGGGTCCCAATGGACTGGGGACGCGCAGTCATCGTACCCTTGTATAAAGGCAAGGGATCACGCATGGACTGCGCCAACTATAGGGCCATCAGTTTGATCAGCTTAGCAGCAAAAGTATATGGAAAGATAATTGAAAGGAGAATGAGGGTGAAATCTGACGAAATGCTGTGGGAGGCACAAGGAGGATTCCGAAATGGAAGGGGATGTACGGATCAAGTTTTCTCGCTTCGCAATATCGTTGAGAAGCATCTGGCCACAGACCAGAAGGTTTTCTGCGGTTTTGTGGATCTTGAGAAGGCATTTGATAGGGTTGTGCGAAAGGAACTGTGGTGCATATTGCCGAGATATGGGATTGACGGCTCACTGCTCCGTGCTGTGCAGTCCACCTACAAGGATTGCTCAGCATGTGTGCGAATAGATGGCAACATGTCACCCTGGTTTGATGTCAAAATTGGTGTCAAACAGGGTTGCATGTTGTCTGCTAGACTGTTTATTCTGTATCTCGATAGTTGTCTACAGAGAATAAGCTCGACGAATCGTAGGATTACGCATGGGTGACCTAGTGGTGAACTGTCTGCTGTATGCAGACGATGCCGTCCTGTTAGCAGAAACACCATCTGAGCTGCAAACACTAGTCACAATGATAAAAGACGAATGTATGAAGGAAGGCTTACTATTGAATGCGAAGAAAAGAAAGATTATGGTATTTGAAAGAGAAGAAACCAGAACCAACGTAAGAATTACGGTAGATGATGAAGTGTTGGAACAAGTGGATGAGTTTGTATATCTTGGATGCGCTTTCAGCAGGGATGGAAGGTACACCGCAGATGTGGAAAGGCGAGTGAGTGCTGGGAATAGTGTGAATGGAGCGTTGGGAAAACCTGGCAGTAAAAACCTGAGCCAGAAGGCGCAGCTGGCTATACACAATGCAGTGCTGGTCCCAACGCTTACTTATGGAAGCGAGAGCTGGGTATGGCAGAGAGAGCATGAAAGTAGGATAAACGCGGTTGAAATGCGAGCGTTGCGCAAAATCTGTGGTGTAACGCTTGCAGACCGTATCCGCAATGATGAGGTTAGAAGCAGAGTTGGTCTGAAAGAGAGCGTCGGTATTAAAATAAGAAGAGGCATGCTCCGTTGGTTCGGACATGTAGAAAGAATGCAGGATGAAAGAATGACGAAGCAGATATACAATGCAAAAGTGGAAGGATGTAGGAGCCGAGGAAGGCCAAGACTTACCTATTATGATCAAATTGGTCGTGTTCTATCAGAAGGTGATGTCAGGAGCCCTAGAAACCGGCGAGCGTGCATGAAAAGAGCAATGAATGTGAAAGAAGCGAGTGAGGTATGTAAGGATCGAGTCGCGTGGCGCTCGGTTCTCTCTGCCTACCCCGTAAGGGATTTGGCGTGAAGTTATAGATATAGTGAGAGTGATGCTATTGCTATAAAAGTTAGGTTTCCTAACTACATAGCATGTTTATTCACTAATGTCATAATCAACTTGACCTCCTTATCTGACTTAAAACTAGACTAATAGATAATTTTTACTTAGAAACGTACATATAAATATTTACTCCGCGAACAAGCCCAAAAGCTTTCGTTATATTTTTTTTAGATAAGATTAGGTGTAATAGTGAAAACTTCTGAAACTTGTACATAAAAATAATAATGCCTGTTTCATATGTCACATAATTCTTGGCGAATGCCTTGGATTGGCTTCTAGTCACCCAACAATGATACCGAAAATTTCGTGACAATGAATTTTCATAATAATTATATAGGCGTAATAATTACTAAATTTAAATGTTGAAATATAACATGTTTTAATCTGTGTAAAATATTTCTGGAGCATACATGCAGCATTTCCTCTGCGAATGAACCCAAAAGTTTCTCTTTTTTTTAGAAAGAGGTGAGTAATGAAACCTTCTGAAATTCATATATATAATAATGTCAGTTCTATATGCCACATAACTATGTTTGAAGGCGTTAGAAAACCGTCTTGATTTTCAACCATGATATCCATAATTACGTGACAATAAAATTTCAGGCCGTAATAATTACGAATGTAAATGTCAAATTATTATGATCAAATCATGTATCCTTCATTATTGTTGTATTTTGTAGTGTATCTTCTCAGGTTTTAAACTCAATTCACCGGCAATTTTACTAAGTACCCTCTATATCCCAGTTCATGCACACAAGGCACATATATGACAATTTTTTATTCAATACATACAAAAGACTCACATACTACTATCTCAAACCATGCACATATTAAATAATTACAATGCTACAAATTTAATATACTAGAATAGATAGAAAAATAATTCTTACCTTATATATTTTGAGACCTGCACCTAAAAACTATTACCAAACAAAACATTCCATACAGGAACTCTAGGATTTTCCTAGTCTATTTTTACTTTAAATTTTTAACAAAGCACGTAATATTATTGATGTAACATTTACTATAAAACTTGACTGCAACTAAAAACTTACGCGAAACTTTGTACGAATTACCGAATTTGTTGTTAATTCACTAATTGTTTTACAAACCGCGTATAACAATTCCTGACCCTAAACGCACCACATCTCACTATCGACTCTCCTCAACTCTTGTCTCGTGCCAACTGTTCGGTCTACTCTCTTTACTACCCTTTAAATTCTATAGGTTTTTTATCAACCACACTTTGCGGCACAAATAAATTGGTTAATTTATTAGGCTTCCTACTTACAACTGCAAACTCGTAAAGTACTTTAGGAAAGAACTCGTGAATATAGCAACTGTACTTATAGAGTCACCATTCACCAACTTTTAAATAAAGGTATGTTTCGATGTCATGGTGTTTGCCCCTAACCTAGAGATAAATATCCCATTCCAATACTGTAAAAATCACAATAGTATGCGGTGACACAAGATATTAGAACTGTCGAAATGTCCGATTATTAAGGAAACATACTTCAATAGTTACCCAAGTAACATTATATTTATTATTTATTTAGCTTCTATACTAGTATAACGAAATAAAATTACAATTTATTAAAGTAAAGTAAAATGTACCCGGTATGCCACAGTACAATTCAAACTTAAGTTCAAAAGGCACATCAAAAATACTCTATATAAGAAGGCTTATTACAGAATCGTTGAAAATCTGAATGACGGAGATGTCTGGAAATGAATACGCACATGTATTAATATATCATTATTTTTATCACTTAACATCATTACGACGTATACACTTATGTATAGACGAGCTCGGTGGCGCAGTGGTGAAACGCGCTGTTATGCTACTTTGACACCGACGCTCGTGGGTTCGATTCCCACACAATAAAACATTTGTGTGCATGAACATGTCTGTTTGTCTTGGTCTGGGTATTTTCTATGTATAATAAGTATGTATTTACAAAAAAAAAAATGTATTTACGTATGTTTATCAGTTGTCTAGTACCCATAACACAAGCTTCGCTTACTTTAGGGCTAGATGGCGCTGTGTAATTTGTCCGACAATATTTATTTATTATTTATTTATACATTGACATAAATTTATTGTAATAAAAAATGATGAGCCACCGAGCGCAGTCGTGAATGACGCGACTTTGACACCAACGCTCGTGGGTTCGATTCCCACACAAGACAATAATTTGTGCGCATGAACATATCTGTTTGTCTTGGTCTGGATGTTTTAAGAGAGGTAGGGCACATAAAGCAGCCCGTCTGGGGAAGTACCTCAACCTCACAGGAAATCGCAGCCAAATAACAACTCCCTAGAGGGTTGTTTTGTTCCTGCGTGTGAGTGAGGTCACGAGTAAGCTCCTAAGGAGTTGCTGTGTTAGCAGAGGAGGCATCGCGCGAGTGACACTTAATGTATTACAAGCATTCATAGGCTACGATAGTCGCTTTACATCAGGTGGGCCGTATGCTTGTACGACTCCCGACGTAGCATAAAAAATTTGAGACCCGACGATTTGAGAAAAGAAAAACATTGGCATCACCAAAAATATTGGTGTCTTTTGGTATTTTTATTTTCGCATGTCCGATAAAATAATAAATAAAGAACTATAACTATGAAAAATTAATAAGGTACAGTCATATTTGATTTAAATAATGTAAGACGTGTCTAAGTGCCCAATGCCAAATACGCATATTTTATCTTTTTTTAATCAAAGTGTCTGGCATTAGTTGACGTAATTTCTAATATTATACCGAAGAAAATATAACGAACCACGATGATCCAATGATCCAAACTTCATAATCACCCATTGTTCCTACCTCTGTTTGGGGCTGCGTAGATTATGCTATAACGAAAGTATAACGATCCCCGGCTCTTGCTCGATTAGTACATTTCCCATGTTATATACTTATTTGTACATTTTTTAACAACTGTATAGTTAGTTCTTAAGGAACGATAGTGCATCTTAAGCAATAAAAAGCACCTGTATTAACATATATTTAATCCTTCACAACTTTGAAAAATACTTATGTTTGTCGGCAAGTTTCTTTCGGCAATCGGCATTTCGCCAGTAGGAATATGTACAAAAGAAATGAAAAAGGAACATTAATATTTACATGTAATAATATTTTTTTAATTACAGCAACCCCAAGGGAAAGCATTAGCAATATAAACAACACAGGCGATTCTGAAATTAGGTAAGTATTTATTTAGTTACATTTTTTTTAATTTATGTAGACAAACTACAAGATTAGATTTATTTATAATAGTTATGATACTATTTGGTAGGTCTTTGGAACTGTTTCCATTGCTTTGGAGCCATATCGTCGATGAAGTGCCAATACCTCCTATCTGACATTTTTGCTTAAATTTAGTTTTTGAGAATTGAGAGACTTAAAGTGGTTTATTACTGTTATTAGTAATTTAATAACCATTCCACAAACTGTATAGAGCCTTTCTGGTAATGATTGATGATTTGGTGTAATTGCTACCGATGCAAATTCCAACTTAAATCTATTGTATTAAAAAAACTCAATGTAAGTATAAATATCAGATAGGAGGTATTGGCACTTCATCGACGATATACGAAACGGATTCAAAAAGTTTTTACTCAGATTGCATACATTTTGACAGATATCTTTTCGATCTCGATTCGGATATAGATTGTAGTGGGCATTTTGTAAAATGTATACCTGTCATACTATTAGTACTTCAACAGTTTGACAGTGTGCTGTAGTGGTGAATAATAGGTTTTATAGCAACCCTTTTAAAATCCGCCCATGTGTATATTTCGAGCTCCAGCGCTATGTATGCATGTATGGTTGTCTGTCACGACATACGTTCTAATCTAATTTCTTGTATATTAATAAACTAGCTGCTGCCCGCGGCTCCGCCCGCGTGGAGTCAAATAACGTAGCCTATGTGTTAATCCAGATCATAATTTATCTACGTGCCAAATTTCATTCAAATCCGTTCAGCCGTTTAAGCGTGAAAGAGCAACAAACATCCATACATACAAACTTTCGCATTTATAATATTAGTAGGATTAACCCTTCGAAACCCGGGTGGTCGTATACGACCGCGAAATGTATGGGAAAACGTATATAACGGGTTCTGACTGCTCAAGAATCATCGGACTCCATCATGCCGTCCCGCTAGCTACAGGCTATATATGACGTCATAGAAAATATAATAGTCTATTAAAAATAAACATACAAATTAGAATTGTGTTTGTTGTAAATGTTTTAATGAGTACATTACGTAAATATATAAGTTACCTATACGTTTTTGTAGAAATTTACAAAAAAGGTAATATAAATTACGCCCGAGTCATACGTAATAATACCCTTCTAAAAAATATAATTTTAAAAGCAAAACCATCGCCTTTATTAAAAATGCCTTCCCTCCCCTACACCAGAAAAATCCGATTGCGACAAAAATGAAAATCGTTGTTTTATGTAGGCATATAATAACACTAATGTAAATAGAGGGCGAAATTTTATTTTCATTGTTTTTGTCCTTTCATGTAACGGAGAAATAAGTAGGTCCCAATATAACCTGTGGCACACTAAATTAAAGAAATAGTGGTGCATCAATAACGAGATTGTTGTAATTTTAAAAGTTGAGGAATACATATCGTCTCTTTGACAAGGTTCAAAATATTATTAAATACTTTCTTTTCAGAGTCAAATTGTTTTAATAGAAAATTTGTAAAGTCTAGAGCGCATATTCCGTTGTAAGCGCATATTCGGGTGTTAAAATAACAAGAGTCATGCTCCGTTGGTTCGGACATGTGGAAAGAATGCAGCAAGAAAGAATTACGAAACAGATTTACATCGCAAAAATGGAAGAAAGTAGGAGCCTAGGAAGGCCAACACTAACCTACCATGACCAAATCGATCGTGTTTTATCAGAAGGTGATGTCAGAAACCTTAGAATCCAGCGAGCGTGCATGAGAACAATGAATATTAAAGAAGCGAGTGAGGTGTGTAAGGATCGAATTACGTGGCTCTCTATTCTCTCTGTCTACCCCGCAAGGGATCTAGCGTGAAGTTATAATAAAAAAATAAAATTTAATGTTATTGATGATGCGCCTAAATGCTGAGCCATATAAAGCTCTCTGGCCAAGTGTTGCATAGGCACTTAGCTCATCTTAGCTTAACATCATACCTATCCAAAAGTATAATCCATAATCATGTTGACTTAAATCAAATAGATTTCACCACTTCTCATCGACATATCAATCACCATGAACTAATTTATTTCAGACCAAATAATGAAGATGTAAGTAAAGATTTAGTAGAAATGGTGCATCTGTCGACGGAACGGGAAGAGCGCGCGAGTAGTGCTCCACCTCCCGCCGCGCAGCCATCACCGCAGCCCTCGCCCCCGCAATCACCACGGCTTGTAGTCACCCCATGCGCGCTGACCCCTTCGCCAAATACCTCTGACACACACATACTTATAGAAGAAACCGGAATTGAAGAATCAGAGGAGCCGCCTCCTCCCGATGAATGAAAACAAGCCACGTCTCGCGTCTTTGACATCCCTGAACCAGTATTGCTAACAGGGGAGAACCCATGATGATATTTTGTATAAATTATACAATTTTTTTAAGTTACTCTATGTACATATGTTCATTTTAAGAAAATTTCGATGTGTCTTCGAAAACGAAGATAATTGTCTATTTTTTAGATCGGCTGTTGTAAACCTAATGTATATAATGTTGATTAGGAATTGTTTATGACCTGTATACATTAGTTCGTAAGCAAAAGCGTCTATTACGTATAGAAGTCTAGCAAATAAATATTAATTTCTTATTCCCGTATGTGAAGAACCAAAGATCATTGGTAATAGTTGCTACACATAGTGGTATTTTTTGCATTACCTATCACAATATGAATGAGGCAAAAATAAAACAATACAGTATATTAACTACCATAATTCGTCATTTTTCCACTGTCATTTTTTACAAGAAAATTTTATTTGTTAAATGAAATGGAATATTTAATAGGAAAGTTGGCACCTAAACTTATTCGCGGTTATTATGCAAAAATCAATTAACTTGGTGAGACATTAAGAAATATTTTCTTACTAAACATTTATTTTGTTATCTCGCTTTTTCGGGCATTTTCCTATGTTAGCGGCCTACACCTTACGTTCGTGACAAATTTGTATATCTGTAAATTAGAAGTGGCTTTATGATGATCGGCATTAGCAAGTACATGAATGACGAAAATGTCAATTGTTGATTGATGACTTATATTTATATGAATTTGAAGATATAGCCAGAATATTAATTTTATTCGGGGATTCAATAAAATATAACCTTTGATGGTACTAGATTAGGTTTTATCCTTCTCTATTAAAATATTTAGGTGACGTAAGGGGCGTGCTTGGCAAAGGCACTCCCGTGCCGCTGATGCACCGACCGTGCAAACTTTTTCGATTTACATGGGGCACTCAGAAAGTTTTACGTAACTAAAAGAAAAAGTATTGATACTTTTACGGTTAAAGTTTTTATATTAAATCTTTTCAATGTACTCTACCAACCGTACCTATACAAAGTTGCAGGCGTAAATTTCGAGACATTTTTTTCAGTTTGTCTTAGATACTTCTTTGTCTTAGATTCTACAATTAAATAATTATTATAAAAAATATATTTAAACAATGGTATGAAAAAAACGCGGACAGTATAAATCTCGTCTTTGGCAGGTCGAAATCCTTTACGCCTTCAAAATTGTTTTTAAATACGATGTTAAATCAGGGCTGTAAAGATGGTGATTCTAAAATTAACTGTACTGGCCAGGGAACCACTTATTTTGAACTCAAGTGTCATATTGGAGAGATAAATATCACGTTTTGACGTGACGTTTCTCAATTTCACTTTTGTATGTTTTACTTTATTTTAAAACAGCCAAACCGTCAACTGATGCAATATATCTAGATTATATTGATAAACCCAAGATACATCGCCTGTAGTAACGCCATTGAGCAAGCCGTGACGAGTCTATTATAAATTTAACAATAATTTCACAACACCGTTCATGGACATGTTTCTTAAAATCGATCGCCAAAATCTATCCCCCTTTTTTATCTCTCGATGTTAGTCAGCGGCGAAAAACATGATTTATTTCGATAGTCACAATATAAATATACAAAACGGCTCGTCATAAGAATATAGGAAAATTCATACGAATATAGAAAAGTAATTTGGTATTTATACGTGAAGTTTCATATTCTCTCTCGACCGATTTAAACTGTCAGGTATATTAATTTTGAATAATCAACCTGTTATTATTATTTTTTTAATTTATGGCTCAGTGTCCTCTTTTTTATTAAGGAATTTAACGAGTTTGCATATTCGATAAATATGGTTAAGTTTCTCTGCTCGTCAGTTATCAATAGCGGCTACAGTTAAAAGTCAACAGAAGAGAATAGAAATATATATAATAAATAATTACATCTAATAAGTAAATCTAAAACATCACTACCACACATATTGTATACTTACATCTTCATGTATATGTATATCATGATAAATTATTGAACTTAAAACTATAAAATTGTAATTTTAAAATTAACTTAAAATAAGTTTTTATTTAATGATTTACTAAGTAATATTTCTAAAAATCATTCCATTAAAATGAAGACTGATAAAAGCGAATTTTAAAAAAGTACGGAAACCACACGCGTTTCAAAACACTCACACGGTTTCGTTATCATAACGCCTATTGTTTGCATAGTTACAAATCTTTTAAAACATGCCAAGGTTTTATACCACTAAGTGTTTCTGAATCTTTATTTATTTCCTTATATAAACGAAGATAATAAATAAAGACATTCGACAAGAACATATATATACCTAACAGGATATATGAAGTCACATTTCATAGAAGATTTTAGGTTACCTACCTACCAGAGATTTTCTGTTCTTCTGATTAGTTTTAAACTGATATTATCTGCGTCACATAGCGCAGAAAATTACAGAAATAAACAAACACAATCCGCATTTGAGCAGCGTGGTGGAGTATGCTCTAAACCCCTTCGGTTGAAGGGAGACCCGTATCCCTGCAGTGGGATTATTAAAGGATTCATGTAGTGTGGTGGAAACAAGCACACATATGCTCTCAAATCATTGTTATCTAATATACATAATACATAAATAACTAAATGTTAAACGTGAAAATGATATTATTTATTTTCTAAGATTCTGCATGGACAAATTGGATTTCTATTTGAGAGTAATGGAGATATTTTTTTTTGTTCTTTTTATCCCAGAGGGGAAAGGCAAAGGGATCTAGCCCCTAGAGCCAAGTCTTCAGTTCAGAACCACTTCAAAATCTTAATTCTAGATGTTCCAACTTCAGAAACTGTGCTAAAAATTACTTAGAAAGGGTACCCAGACCCAATCCTCCAGATTAAATATCACCCGTAAAACGATAGTGAATTTTACAAGGTTTTCTTCATAAACTTAATCACTTCTTCCGAAAAGTGCATAAACATGTTATATTTAATTTTTTCTCATTCCTGTATAATTTCACTAGCACTTATGTTACAAAGTACTATCAAAATTGTCACATAAAACGAATTTTATAATCTATTATAAAATGTTCAAGTATTATGTACAAATAATATTAGTATACATATTCGTATAGTATTATTTACAATGTCACTCGTCAAAAGCGCTGGAAGAAGTCGCCTTACAAGTTTACTTACTGTGTACCTGTTCAGTTATCATTACTGTCTTGTCTATGATTTGGAGTTTTATTGCTATGTATAAAAATAAAACGATGAACTTAAATTCGAAATGTGATAAATGTTTCTAACATATTGTTAGAAGCGCTTGATGATTGTCAATATAGTATGAAGTAGGAATTAAGTTTTAAGATAACCTATGTGTATGTATAGATTTAGATTTGTATTATAGTTAACCCTTAATTATATAAATGTAATGACAATACCCACTCGTCATGACCATTCATAACAGTTAGATACATGTAGATAGCTATTATAATACTCGTAAGTTCATGAATGTTAGCTTTCTCCGTATTAATGTAGCAATAGAGCAATAGTAGTGCTGTATTTGATTTATCTTTGTCTAAGGACATAAGAATCTGTTGTCGTATTATACTCGTATGTTCATAAAATAGTACGACATAACTTAAAAGTTACATGTCAGTACGAGTTCCGAGATCAGATAGATTATTTAGACAAATAATGCTATAACTATTTTTATATTCGCTTTGTAAGCCCTCACAAGAATATTACAATCATAACCGTCAACAAGCTGTGTTTATTATTTTATGTATGTTTATGCTATCTTTGAAGTATTTTTATTGTACGTAAAAAAATAACAATTAAATTAAAGCTATGTACCTTTATAAATATACATTATTCGGCGGCAGATTTATTCCTTAAAAATATCTCTTCTAGTCTACTTATAACTTTCGAAAGAAGTACATACAAACGAGAGAAAGTACACGTACACTACATTAATTATTATTATTAATTAGTGCTTTAGTTACTTTGTAACTTTAAAGTTGAGCTGCCTGAAGGCTGACCTGAGGCGCGCGCGCCTTCGGTACCTGGCTATCGACTACGTAACTCGTCTCGTCCTCGCCACATGAGGGGCGGACGAGGCGGTGTTATCGGTTTCTATGTTAAGCAAGATCTGCGCGTACGCTATCTGAAACATCTCGATGCAGATAATTAACAGTTATGGCTTTCGACCCAAATTAACGGCCTCCGTGTAATCATAGGCACGGCTTATAGGCCACAATGGATAAGCATAGACTTATTCTTTGACGCATTAACGGAATCAGTCGCTTGGTTTTCTAATTAGGATGAACGATTACGTTGTACTAATGGGTAATTTTAATATCAATATGCTCGGAAACTCAAATTCTAACGCGTCTAAAATCAATGAGTTCCTGAAATGAAATGAAAATCTTTATCAGGCTTGGAAAGACCCTACGAATTTTTCGTTTGGTGCTGATACATTGATAGATCTTGTGTGCACTAACTGTAAAATAAATGATCTATCAGTTACTAACATTACAGGATCGCGTGGTCACGCAATCTAAAAAAACCTAAATTACCTACAAGATTCGTCACATATAGGCCAATAAAATTATTAACATGGCAAAGTTCAACAAAGACCTAACGAACTAGATTGGGAGTCCGTATCGAAACCACTGTAGATGATATGATTGACAGGTTTAATGACCTTTTTCTATCGCTTTTGAATAAACATGCGCCGCTTACTACTTCCAAATTCAAAAATAATAAATCGTTACCATGGATAACTGCTGCGATGAAAATCATGATCTAACTACGGAATAAAGCTCACGATAGGTACCGTAAATCGAAAACTGAAGTACATAAAAAATATTACACAGATCTCAAGAAGTTAGTGGTAAAAATTATTGACAGAGAGAAGAGTGCCTGTTACAATTATTATGTAAATTCTACTATCAAAAATAGTAAAACATTTTGGAAGAATTTCAAGGAATTTTTTTTTGTGATTCCATGCAAAAGTGAGTGTCTGCCGGATTGTTTTAACGACTCTAATAAAATTAACGAGCACTTTTCGAACGTGCCGAGTGCTGCCACAGTGATCTCTGTAAGTGTGTCTTATTTTGAACACCACCGATTCAATGAATCTGCCAACACTTTTAAATTAAACCCTGTTAGTGAAGAGCACGTTGCGAAATACATTTTGTCAATTAAAACAAATGCAGCTGGAAGCGACGGCATTACGCGAGATATGGCTTTGATTAAACTTCCACGAACCTTATCCGCTATAACAGATATCATAAACCGGTCAATAATCACTGGCGTCTTCCCCAAACAGTGGAAAGAATTGTTAGTCACTCCCTTACCCAAAGTTAATCAACAAAGTGACTGTCAAAATTTCTGGAAAAGTAACTTCACGATCAGGTAATTAAATACGTTGAAGCCAATAATATACTGCCACCTGTCCAGACTGGCTTTAGAAAGACCGTGGCATGGCAACACTACCTTACTAGATGTAACAGACAATATACTTGACGATCAGGACGCGGGACGCAGCACCCTCCTTGATTTCTCTCGTACATTTGACTGTTTGAATATTCCTCTGCTACTGTCCAAGTTATCTTATTGTGGTTTTGACCATCGGACAGTGCAGTGGTTTTACAGTTATTTTAATCATCGATATCAATCAGTGAAATTGTTAAAAGATAATGATTCCTATGGTTTATCAGCTCCCAAATTATTGAAAAGAGAAGTCCTACAAGGCTCCATACTTGGCCAACTTCATTTTATTATTTATAGCGCGAACCTTCCAAATGTAATTTATTAAACAATGTAATTATCATTGCTACGCAGATGATGTGCAGCTGTATATATCAGGTACGCAGACAGACCTTGCTGTATCTCTGTAGAAATTAAATGATGTAATGAATGTTGTTGCTACTTGGGCTACTTATAATGGTTTAGTGTTAAATCCAAATTCATGGTACTGGGCAAAACAAAACAGACTGCACTAATAGCAAATAATCTACCTATCTAGTTCTCGGAACAGAAATCTATTGTCATGAAACTTCTAAGTCGTAGGCGAATTTCAGCTTAGTTTTGGGCTTTCTGTATTGTGCAGATGTCCTCCCTCCCCCTCAAGATCTAAGACCTGCCATTTTCTTAAATATTTTGTTATATTCACTGCAGGTGATGTCTGCTTGCGAGTTGAGGACTTACTATCTAGAACTAAGTTATAGGTACTATATAAATAGTATTTACGGATTTGACATGTGATGTAGGTAGATATAAAAAAAAATCCTTTTATTAATTATTTAACAACATAATTATCAAGCAACATGGATTTGCACTTTTAAACTCGAATATTGGATGTTCTTAACTAATAAAGTGGCGAGGATCCATTGCGAAGACCCATATTTTCTCCTAGTTGCATTACTAGCAGCTGAACGAATAAAAATCCTGATATATTCAAAATTATTAACTATAACTGTTTTATGCAACAATTTAATGTTTATGTATTGTTCCGTTTAATATAATTAAGAAATTATTTAAGTAAAAAGGTAGGTTCTGGCTACGATACTGATTTTTAAGTGGAATGGTAAAAATCAGTATCTTCACCAAACCCTTAGACTTCGGTAGCGGACTCCGCCAATCGTAATGGATTAAGAAACGGGATTACGTTATGAATAAGATTGAGTTTTACTATATGTAGCGAATGCCGTCTGGTCTCCACAAACCAGAGGAAAAATCAGATCTTTAATTGGTTAGGTGAAACGTCTTATGAAATATAATATCTTGGACGCGAGGGTTTCCTCACGATGTTTTCCTTCACCGCCAAGCAAGTGATAATTACAAATATGTACATACATCTGAAAACACGAATCTAGTGGTACCTACATGCCAGAACCGAGGAACAGTTGCTCAATTGGCTGGTTCTTTATCCACTAGAAGATAGTCATCACTGCTCTTGAAACAATGTGTTATTATTTATTTTTTAAATATGGCTTAGCCAAGTAACACTTCATTTTTCTTTAACATATTTGTACATGCTCGAAGCTTATGTAATAGAATAAAATTAAAAATACATGTATACGCAACGATAATAGACATATACTCTTTGACAAAAGAAACCTTCATAATTTCCAAACTTAAAAAATAAATGAATTATGGTCGAATATCGACCACTGGGCGACAACTAGTCAACAAATTAATATGTAAAGAATAATTATATACCCCTTTTATGTACTTTACGCGCACGGCGAAGTATGAGCTTTGGCATAATAATATAATAATAATCATACGAAGAGTGCAGAAATTGAAATATTATATAACTAGTCTGGCCATAAATACTGTTATATAGAGACTTTTATGCGTTTAATTTGTTAAAAATTTCTTTCGATTTCTAGCTATGACTCTGTCGCGTATAATAAAACAAGACCTGACCTCAGCGCTTATCGTCGATATACAGGACATGCCCTAAATCAATCCCTACGGTCGAAGAGAGTGGATCGATCAAAACGCCTACTACAGTCCCTCAGTCTTTCATCGCAGGTGAAAGACACAGAAATATCCTCTTTACTGATGAAATTTTTTCACGATGGAAGATCACTACTACAAGCAAAATGACAAAGTGTACGCACACAGTTCTAAAGAAACCGCCCACATGGTCGGAAAGGTACAACGTAGTCATCATCCTGCGTCTGTAATGGTTTGGTGGGGGTTGTCGTATCAAGGAGTCCCAAAGCTTCGTGTTTGTGAAAAAGGAGTGAAGACTTCAGACAAAAAATCAAGAGTCAATCTTGGATCGTGCTGTGAAATAAACTTTTTAAATATGTTTCATGGACTTTCCAGCAGGTTTCTGCACCTAGTCACAAGGCACGAACTACCCAAGTCTGGCAGTAAGCTCGAAACTAACTATGCTGAAGACTAGCCCAGATCTGAACCCCTTAGAATATAAATTATGGTCAGTTTTTGAGGCCATCGCCTGCTCGTAACGACACGCCGACGTTGTGTTGTTGTTGTATCTTAAGAAATCTCTGGAGCAAGCAGTGGCTAAATTTCCCATGTAAACAGAGCGTAAAGCCAGACAAATTAAAGGCCTGTATAAAAGCCAAAGGTGGCCATTAAAAACCTTTTTTTTGCGACTTCCATAAATATGTACATATAAGTATTACTAAGATTACATTACTTCATAAAAAAATAAATGCATATTCATTTATAGCAGAACTTATGGCCTGACTAGATATATAGACTTCATAGCGACAATCTGTGCTTAGTTTAAAACTGCAAAATGGTTAAAAAGGGGATACAACCTTTTTCTTCGCGTATTAATGTAACGTTAAGTAAAAACTTGTAAATCTATATGATATCTGTAACAGAAAGTAAACATATTATGTAACGGTATAAGTAGGCCTAAAGGTTATAACCAAAGACGTATAACCTACAAAATTTAAGGTCTTTTTCATTATACTGTTCACATTTTAAATATATTAATGTTTGCAACGTCTAGCAGACGAGTAGGGAAGCATATTTACAAGCGACTGCTAGGGCACTCTCTAATGCACAGCGTAGCGGTTTCGATTTATGATCCGATTTCCATTCAAAAATTGTAAAAAAAAATATAATTTGTCTAAATAAACCGTTACAGCTACCGGCAATAAGGCAATTTTTAAATTTAAAAGGATTTGAAGGAGCAGATCCCGTAAAAAATCCTGAGTCTAAATCTGCCATTCCCCTGTGTACTAATTACTCGACGCGAGTGAGATAAGTCATCTATATTAATTAAGAACATTTACAATATGTTGTCATTGAATCAAAAAACTGTGAAAAACAAAATGTTTTTCATGCAATATTATTCTAACGACTCTAGTCATCATATGCAATTTATTACAAATTGCATATAGATGAATTAAAACTTTTACATAATAGGTATACTTACGCATTTTAAAAATACATTTAACATTTTTTATGTTCTTCGAAATCTTTATATCTACCTATACACAAATACTCGCATACGGCCTAGTTTTAATGAATGCCTATTAGAAATCGTAGGTACTTAGTCACTAAAAGGAGTAGCTAGGCATAAAGCGTACATTCCTATTACCCTAGTTGTTTGTTGCCATAAATGCTTGCAAACAATAATAGGTACCAATAATGCATCTATACCTAGCAAAGCTAATTTCATTTTCCCTAATCTAAAACTACACTATATCAATGTAACTATTAATTACGCGATGTAAAAATACTTCGCTTTTCAGACAATAGTGGCACTATCAATATATTACAAATTATCGTCAATATTTTGTCTGTCTGGACCTTTGCTTCTAAACTATCCGTGCAGATGTCACCATCAATTTCTTCTTAACGACTTATATGCACTGTATCAACGTAGTCAGAGCGTATGAAGTCGGGAGGAATCCCTATTGGCGCCAAAAACTTGGTAATATCAGTCTCGGGAGTCTATCAAAATCAAGACTGATGAAATGAAATGAAACGAACGCATATATTTTGACAAGCACGATGTGCAGAGTTATCGTATAATGGGATTATTTATTCTGCATGTGATCCGTGACCGCTCATATTGTCAATCATACTATTTTATTACTACAGCACTAAATTATCTATATTGCACTATAATTTGACAATCGCAAGGTAGTGTAAATTCCACTTATTTATAATATATATTTTATTGTATGACATTTAGTTTCATTTTCATTAATTAAAAACATATCTAAAGTAATGAAGATGATTTAAATAAAACTAGAGGTATAGTTGTGCCTGATGTCGGTAACTAGTTGAAATCAAATACACTTTTTAGATCAAGTATGTGAAAGCTCAATTTGTTTTCTGTCTGGTCGGTAATTTACCTTGTAGGTATTTGGACTTAAGACTATCACTTCTAAAAATATTATTAAGTATTTAACTAAGAGTAACTATTTAATCCACAGGACTATTATATATAATATAGTTCTGTGAATTAATCTAAACATCAAAGTGTCGTCCCATCGCGACTTTGTCATTATCTGACTGATCCGCCAATTCGTATTACATTTTTATACAAACTTAAAAATGTTTATTGATGGTAATTATACAGAACTCTTGTATGTAATATTATGTAAGTATAATGAATATTTATAATGAAAAAATAATGTGTACTCGATCCAAATGGTTGTTGTGATGTCTATTAAATTTGTTGATAAAAAATGATAAAAACAATTTATTTCTTCCTGCGCATCTAGCTACTGCCAAACTGAAACATACTTATATAAATTAACTACTTTACTTTCAAGACAGATTTATTTCGAATCGTCCCTATTGAAAATAAATACTACTGGAAGCAAAAGACTAACTACACATACGTATTCAGTGTTTTGACATTACTTGATCATCAAATTAGGTATGAGTCAAATATTCGGAAGGGTTTTTAGTATGCACACCTGTACATGGAATAAATTTTAAAATTTTATCTAGCTATACCTATATATCTTCTCACCATATCATCTCATGACGAACCCCTTATGGGATAGAATGAAAAAACCGAATGACGCATTCCGTACACACCTAAATCGTCTTTTTTAACATTCACAGCTCTTTTCATACACACTCAGTTTTTACAGTTCCTGGCCTCATTTTTACATGCTCGAATCAAAAGAGCATAACTTCTTTTTATTTAGTCTTTTATTGACACTGATAACCTGTTTTAATCCAATTCTTTCTTACATCAATGTAGCGATCGCGGTCAGCAAGCGTTACTCCACAGTTTTTTGCGCAATGTTTGCATTTTTTTCGATCGTGTTTATTCTATGTTAAAGTCCTCTCTGCCTATATTTTGATAACACCGTTGTATATAGCGACCTGTACCTTTTGGCTTTTGGTTTCGACTGTCAGGGAATTTTCCCAACATTCTTATGATGGACTCTGCTCGAAGTAGCTAGTAACGCTACTTTACACCAACGCTCGTGAGTTGGATTCCCATACAGGACAAACATTTGTGTGCATGAATATGTCACTTTGTCTTTGTCTGGGTGCTTTTAAGAGGGATAGGGTGCATCGAAATAGCTCATCTAGGGAAGTACCTTCACATCACACAAAACCGTAGCCAAATACTAACTTCCTGGAGGGTCACTGTATTTCTGCGAGTGAGTGAGGTACCAGTAAGCTCCTAAGGATCTGCTGTGTAGTAGCAGCAGAGGTGACGCGAGTTAGAGTAAGTATCAACTTAATGTATTACAAGGCTACGGTAACCACTTTACATCAGCTGATCCGTATGCTTGTGGAGACATCTACGTCGACGTCGTATAAAAAAGTCGATAGGTGATATATAACTAAGTCTTCAATCTTCCTCCTTGTGTTCTTTCTGGTTGCTCTTTCAAATACAATTATCATCGTTTTTGGCAGCCTTGCCTGATATCAATATATTATACTAGACCGGCAAGCTGCCATTCACCCATATATATTTTATATTACGTTTTCTCGAAATCCACAAAACCGCAGAAAACTTTTTGCCCACAGCCAGATGCTTCTCCACAATATTTCGGAGTGAGGGAACATCTTACTTTACATTCTTCTTCCATTTGGAAATGATTTTCAAAAGCATTCCATCGAATTTCACTCTCATTCTTTTTTTTCATCAATAATTTTTCATACTTTCGGATGTTAGGTTTGTTCAAAGTGGTGGCCTTATAGTAGGCGTAGTCCATGTGTCATCCCATGCCTTTATGCAAGGGTACTAACCTACAAATAAATAAAAAGTCTTTATTCGTAGATACTAACTGACGGATGCCTAGTCTCTGCCTCGACTACTGCGGTCCTCCTCACGATTGCCCGCCATCTGGAACCGAAACTGCATGTACCCGGCACCGTTGCTACCATGACTGCCCAGGTCGTCACTGCGATATGTTTTTCGCCTCTTCACAAGGCATCCTCAGGCGCTGTAGATGTTAGTCGTCAGAATAACATGCTACAAGTCTTCAAGTCAAGAACTAATTGGTAGTGGAAGCACACAAAGCAGATTAGATCAAATTACATGCTAACATATTTGTATTTTTTTGCTCGGGCAATATATCCGGATATTGTGTGTATAGTTAGTTATGAATATTTATTATATTCTTATGTATATAATTTATTATATATTGCTTGATTTATTTTCGGTTTAATTTATACTTAATTCAATAACAAGGCTATTTGGTATAAAAAACGCAATTCTAGTGAGATTATTTAGATATTTCTATTACGAAAAGTTAATACAGTCACTAAAAATTTTCTGTCAAAATCAACATCCTATTTTTAAAAGATATTTCGTCTATTTTCTGATTATTATTTTAGGGAGTTGGGGACGTGCAAGCGTTTTTCCGTTTTCATTTAGACATATCTTGAATAAACATTTTTTTACTCAATTGCTTCTTAGCCAACCCCAATTTGTAGAATATTTGACTTATAGACTTTTATAAATAAGAAAGTTAGGTCGCATAAAAGCAACTTCAGAAAGGGTACAGAAAAGGTACTTCTATCTTACAGAAACTGCTGCCAAATAATAATTCCTTGAAGTTTTGTTGTGTTCCTGCGAGCGAATGAGATTGCAAATAAGCTCCTCAGAAGTCCCTGCGTTAGCAGTTGGGGTGGCAAAGCGTGAGGTACACGCTGTATATTCTTATACTGCAAACTTTCATAGGCTATTGTAACCACTCTACATCATGTACCGTTCACTTGTACGCCGCCCAATGTTGTCTAAAGAAAAATACACCACAATATTGGATTATAACCTGGTATAATTTATTATTCTTCAGTCTTTATGGTCCAAATATAATCGTAACAGAACGGTAGACTCTACGAAAAACCCGACGCATCAGTCACACGTTCAGACGCCTAATTATGAGGTGTCAAAAATGGTATTGATGTTGATTGGCACCAGACGGCGAGGTTTGCTAAGTACTCGTCTCGACATCACACCGAATTTGCCTTGGCTTTGGTACTAAATAATGAAGAAGTACTTGGATCTTTGAACATATTCATAATTCCCTAGACATAATACCTACATATTACTAAATAAGAAAGAGTTCGATCGTGTAAGAATAAATAACTATCATTGGCATTATAGGGTTTCAAATCCTACACCTTATATACTTCTAGTTTTGTAGAAACAATTATTTGATCATCATAAATCTGTGACCCTAATACCTTGGGTTAATCCTATCAAAGGCGTTCGCATGGATAATCTACAAATCTAGTTAGTGTATACCGAACACGTGTGATATAAAACTGCAATGCTCGATGAGAAAAGCAGCAGTCAGTCAGTTCAGTGAGACCGAGGACTGCTCACTAAATATTCAAATATGGAGAATCACAGCGTTGAATATTATTACGGCCATCAGTTTGCTCATCTCAGGTACATATCTTTGCAATAGCCGAATTTACCTTGAAATTATACGTTATATAAGTACTTATAAGAGCGCGCCATAAGTCATGGCTATGTTATGAGAAATTCCTTAATATTTTCGGAGCGACAACTTGGTCCTATCATTGACCTGTTTAACTAGAAAAGTTTGAATACATTAATTTATCGAACATGCAAAAACATCCATTCCGTATGTATTTCTCGACGGACGAGCTCGGTGGCTCAGTCGTGAATGACGCGACTTTGACACCAACGCTTGTGGGTTCGATTCCCACACAGTACAAACATTTGTGTGCATGAACATGTCTGCATGTATTGGTCTGGGTATTTTCTATGTATAATAAGTATGTATTTACAAAAAAAATGTATTTACGTATGTTTATCAGTTGTCTAGTACCTACCCATAACACAAGCTTCGCTTACTTTGGGCTAGATGGCGCTGTGTAATTTGTCCGACAATATTTATTATTATTATTTATTTAAAAAAACTAAGTCGTGTAAGTAATTACAAAAAAAATACGAAATAGTGTGTTCGTAAACCAATGTTGACTATTATTAATATGATCGGATATTGGCTCTACATCCATGTATGTTTTTGGTTTTACGACTACCTAACTTATTTACTGTAAGCTTAGTCACTGTAAACGTGCCTTAGTATTATGTTCTTCTGATGAGGCACCCAGTGGACAATTGGAGCCAGGGAGGTGGTGAATTCTCATACATACCCTTACGAGAGTCTCTACTACACCTACGAAATATGATTCAACACCACCTTTAGCCGGGAAGATTTTAAAGGCTTCAACCATGGATTATTAACCAAAGAAAGAAAGAGTGTTGTTGTTGTTGTAGAAAACTTTATTGTACAATAACTAATATAACAATATATATGTACATTGTTTGGTTAAAAATAGTACTGTACAATGGCGGACTTATCCCATTTGGGATCTCTTCCAGTCAACCATAGAGAACCTGAAAGGAGATATAAGCTTGGCGAGAATTTAAGGAACAATGTAAGTAGATACTAAGATCGACAAAATAGGTACATAGATAAAAACACTCGTATATACAAGAGTGGTATAGAATGTATAACACACACATATAAGATATAGTAAACAATACACACAATAAATCAATAAAATACGAACGTAATACATAACATTACTAGGTCAATGTAACGGGAGTATTGACCACGTGCTTTATCACGCTGAATTTGAACGAATTAATCGTTTGTGCCTTTTTCACATCTATTAGAAGCGAGTTCCATAAACGTACTGCAAACACACTAAAAGATTTGGTATAGTTGTAGGAGTTGGGAACAGGAACATGTAGAGATGGATTGTTGCAAGACCGCGAAACGTGAATCTTTCCCGTAGGTAATTTGGAGCCGTAGGATGAAAAAGGGCATAATAAAGCAGACTAAGGATATGGAGAGTTTTGCGAAGACGCACCGGTAACAAATTAAGGCGATTGAGATATTCTGTAACATGATTGAACTTCCGCAAGCCAAAAACATACCTTATACACAGATTTTATATACGCTCCAACTTATTGAGTAATTCCTCAGATGGGTCCAGGTAAGCTAATCCAGAACAGGAAGCAGAAGAGTCTGCATTAGTAATGCTTTGGTACTGATAGGAAGAAAATGTTGAAGTCTTTTCAAGGAGTGCAGAGAAGATCTTGCGGCTGATTTCGTCAATCTGAGATGTCCAGGACAAAGTTTGGTCAAAAATGATACCTAAATTTTTGACTGTGGAGTAATAAGGGATAATGTTTCCATCAAATACAACATCAGGAAAACCTTACAGATTCTGAAGACGTGATATGAAGTAAGGATTGCTAATGATAATTGATTGTGATTTGGCTGGATTAACCCTTAAACCAAAGTCATTAAACCATTTCGCAATAAAAGATAGATTTTGATTAATTATGTCGATGGCATCATTCAAATTATCGAACGAAGCACCCGCATATATCTGAAGATCGCCAGCATTGAGATGATGAGAGGAGGAGAGCTTGGATGTTATAAAAATAGAGAAGAGAATAGGAGAAAGTATCCCCCTTGAGAAATACCCGAGTGAAGCTGATTCCAGTCAGATCTAATTTCATCAATCTTTACCAATTGGCGACGATTAAGTAGATATGATCTAAACCGCAATAAGGCCAAAGGAGATGGATTTACTGCACACAGCATGCCAAGCAAAATAACAAAATCGACCGTGTTAAATGCGCTTGTAAAATTAAGTAATACTAATAGAGTTAATTTTTTATCATCAATGTTTTTTCTAATGTCATCGGTGACCTTGACAAGTGCAGAAACAGTGCTGTGCCCAGCGCGAAATCCGGACTGGTATTTACTCAAAAGGTTATGCTGACGTAAATGAGTAGATAAGCGTTGGTACACAAAGTGTTCCAGCACCAAGGAAAGAACAGGCAAAATATAAATTGGGCGATAATCCAAGAAAGAAGAGGGGTTAGGTTTTTTCGGCAGAGGAATTACATCAGCATCTTTCCATAATGAAGGAAAGACCCCAAAAGTAAGAGAACAGTTAAGAATATTGGCAAGAACAGGAGCAATTTCTTCCTTTATAGGATCAAACATACTAATGCTAATCTCATCAATCCCAGCAGCCTTAGACTTAATAGTACTTATCAGTTTGATCACCTCTACTGATGAAATCTGACCAAGTTCAAGCGGAGCTATGTTCGGGGTAAGTGAATTTAATTGGGCTAATATGAATTGCTTACATAGAGGGTCAATATTAATGGGGGAACGGCACAAATGATTATTTAACGCGTGTAAATCTAAATTGCAGGGAACATTGGAGTTATTCCTGCCAATACCATTTGATTTGATAAAATTCTATAGCTTGTTGGGTGGGCAGCTCTCAATAGAGGTATGCCATATATGCGCGCCTGGCCTCCCTACAAACCTTGTTACATTAATTTCGGAGAACTTGTTACGTTTCTCAGGCGAGAAGTCATGACGTAATTTCATTTTGGCTCTATCCCTACGCGACATAAGATTTTTATGTCATTTGATAACCATGGCGCATGGCAGATGTTTTACATGAAATAGTATCCGAGATATTTAAGCGTATGAGCGAACGTAGTGAGCGAAAGCACTTATGTGAAGTAATGCTTTGCTCTTTTGAATAGGTACTATATATTCATTTTATTTCAATTCAATTTATTTCTTTGCAAACGTAGGTAACAAATGATGGTAGGTACACATCATTCCTACTTCTACATTTTACCTTTCGACATGCAAAATTTCAGACATTTGACAATGTAGACATCAATAAATTAAGTAGTCAACATCAATAAATAGGTAATTAAGGCAACAGACATAGTGAAAAAAATAAAAAATCGTGTTACAATAGTCAGCACGTTCAATTGAATAGTCACGAAATTCAAAATATTAATTTTTAATGACGACGAACAGAGAATAGCGTACGGATGTCATCAAATATAAAACATAAATAATTAAGTAATGCATAAAATTATTATAAAATGTCAGACAGGTACTAATTTATGCTATATTACACCTTCTCCTTGAGCAAACTGATGACGCTATTACAATTGCGTTGGATAAATGATTATACAATTAAGGCCCCATAAATATAAAGTTTCGATGAAATGGTGCGGTTCTACATGAAGGATAACATACTTTATCAGGGTATCTACTACTTACACGGGTTCTGTAGGTATAAGCCTAAATTTTTTTTAACAAATGTTACACTTTCAAGTATATATAGACAGAAAACCATTAATATTGTAATTTCCTTGTCAGTACAATTTCCCCAAAACATAATACCATAGTGAAAAGAGGATGATAATCAATATTCTTCCCATTATCATGAAATCGTAAAATGTTAGTTTATCCTATATTTATAGTCAAATTATTAGATGTCTACCAATTTACTATATTTTCTAGAGATTTATTTATTTCGACTCACAAGGTGGGAATAATCTTTTCCATCAAAAACAACTGTACTGTCATCAGTAAACAAAACAAGCCGATGGTTAACTATTTGTAGAAAATCATTTATGTAAATAATAAAAAGCAAGGGTCCCAATAGGCTGCCATGGGGGACTCCGCATAACAGCGTTCTAGTCTTCGATGAGTATGTAATTTGGATCCTTGTCCTGGTGCATATATTGTTTTATTTGCGTCAACTGTTTTCTATTATTTAAATATGACCGTATCAGATCATACATATTGCCTCTTATTCCGTAAACTTGTAGTTTCTGCAAAATAATACTATGTTTCACGAAGTCAAAAGTCTTTGAAAGATCCATATATACGCACATACAGATTTTTTAACATCCAAGTTTGAAATTTTTTTATCAAGAAATCTATGAATCGCGTCATCTATTGATTTATTTCGTCTGAATCCCACCAGTTGCTTCACAATTTTTTTATTTCAATATTTTTTTTTTAATATTGTCGGTCAAATTACACAGCGCCACCTAGCCCCAAAGTAAGCGAAGCTTGTGTTATGGGTACTAGACAACTGATAAACATACGTAAATACACTTTTTTTTGTAAATACATACTTATTATACATAGAAAATACCCAGACCAATACATACAGACATGTTCATGCACACAAATGTTTGTACTGTGTGGGAATCGAACCCACAAGCGTTGGTGTCAAAGTAGCGTAAACGCGTTTCAATAATAACCTTTACAACAATCTTTGCAAATACTATAGTAATTGGTCGATAGCAAGAAATATCCTCACGATCATTTTTCTTGAAAGTCGGTATAACAATAGAGGTTGGTAGTTTTTCTGGATATACACCAGCTGAGATGCATAAATTATTGATATACCCTAGTACCGGGCTGATCATATAAGATACCTGATTTAGGACTTTAGTACAACATTCATCATATCCTGTACTATTCACATTATTAATTGATTGAAGTATTATATTTATTTCATTAGGGGTGGTTGGAAGAACAAAAATTAAATTTTTCGTTGTTTCGATGTATATTTTAGTTGTAGTTCGGTGTAGAGAGCTTTTTAATTGATATATAAAACTAATATATGCTTCTACAATTTAATCTGGACGACTCAGGGCGGATATACCAATTTTTATATTCTATATTTGTTCTTTAGTGGTCAACTGTCTGCTTTAGGCAGGCAACGCGGTATTAAGCAGAATGATTATCCGAACTAACTAACAAACACTAGTTACAATAATGAATGATGATTATATGAAGAAAGGCTTACAATTGAATGCGAAGAAAACCAAGATAATTGTATTTGATGGAGAGACAACCAGAACAAACACGGTTGATGATGTAGTGTTGGAGTAAGTGGACGATATTGTATATCTTGGAAGCGCGATGGAAGGTACACCGCTGATGTGGAAAAACGAGTGTGCAGGGAATAACGTGAATGGAGACAGTCGAAATCTAATCCAGAAGACACAGCTCGCTGTACACAACGCGGTGCTAATCCCAACGCTAATTTATGGAAGTGAAATCTGGGTATGGCAGAGAGAACATGAAAGTAGAATAAATGCGGTCTAGATGAGAGCATTGCGCAAAACTTGTGGCGTAACGCTTGCTGATCGCGTTCTTAATCATGACGTAAGAAAGAGAGTTGATCTGAAAGAGAGTGTAGGTGTTAATGTAACAAAAGGCATGCTCCATTGACTCGGACATGTAAAAAGAATACACGATGAAAGAATGGCGAAACATAAACAATGCAAAAGTGGAAGGATGTAGCAGCGGAAGAATACCAAGACTAACCTACCTACCATGACCAAATTGGTCGTATTTTATCAAAAGGTGATGTCAAGAGTCCTAGAAACCATCGTGCATGAAAAGTGTTATGAATGTTAAAGAAGCGAATGAATTGTGTAAGGACCGCGTCTTATGCCGCTCGGTTGTCACTGCCTACCCCGCAAGGGATTTGGCGTGAAGTTATAGATAGACATATTTATTACACTGGTATTCAACTGTTATTACAAAATCTATTTGAAAAAAAGACTTCTTACATTTTATGGAAAATTAAATCACGGAGCGCAATGTTTACACGACGTGGGGTGCGCGGGTATAGGTATGTAAGTTGACACATTCGGAAATCAAACTATTTTTTATTATAACCAGGTCCGGTGAAATGGAAATGTTAGGCGACGGCTTGACAGGCGAAGACCTAGCTGCAGTGCCAGAGCACTGGCTCTCATTCCCAGCGCCACCCGCTAGTGCCCATACTGCACTTGCACTTCTCTACATATTCTTCACCGCTGCAGCGTTACTTGGGAATGGCCTCGTCATATTCGTATTCTCTACGTAAGTGGATTGAACAGTTAATAAACGAAAGTAACATATGTAAAAGTAAGGTCAATCAATAAGACATAAGTACTTTTTATTAAAAAAAACACTATCTGGACGATCGACCTTTGTTCGGCGTTTTTAATGTTATTTATATGATTACATTTACAATAATGGGCAAAAATGTGTAAAAAGAAAATAATGTTAGCGGGGTTTGAATCGAACCGGGCACCTATGTGACCGTAGAAGATATACCGTACATACGGTGAAGCCAAATACGCAATAATAATACCTAATATAGAAAAGCTGATATTATTGTTGGAGTCGTCTACGAGATGCATGATATATATATATATATATATACTTGTTTAAAATAATAAGAATCCGACATTCAGGCATACGATATTAACAATTATCCCAAATTTTAGTTGTTTTAGTGTTACAGCCTAATGTTAGTTCACTATTTCTGTGAGTTAATCAATAACTGTCAAATTTATATTGTGAATTGATCTATAGAAACCATATCTTTTCCAAGTCCGAATCATATTTTTAATGTATCAACTCCCAACTTCAGGAACGCATATCAGCAACTGTAGTGTAGAAGTGTTGAGATGTGAACCGCGAGTATTAAATAGGAGTGCTATAGCGAACATATTTGCAAGTAGTGGTTGGAATTAGTGGAAATCACATGATTTTATATGATCAAAACATCGGCTGCATGCAAGTTTCTATTTACAAAATCTGATTATTATTTTAAGTGTAGATTTATGTGCACGTGATTTTGGGCCCTATGGAGATGAGAAGAGATTATTCACGGATTGCCATTCTACCTCAAAATTGCACCGACTCCCGTCGTAGCGAAACATAGCGTACTTATGTGGCGAAAGTTGCCTCCACCCTTTACGCAGGGCCAATTCCGACAGGTCAAGTAACGAATGAGTGAGTGCCACACAGTGAGAGAAAGTTTGGTAGGGCCAAGAATCTCTGGGTTTGCATAAAACTACTCGATTTTTTGGTTGCAGCATAGATATGCTTTTATGAGATCAGCGTATGCCCGAGAATTTGCTGAGTATTGGAAGTCTGTGTCTGTGAGAGACATTCCAGATTTCACGAAATGGTGATTAAAAACCGGCGAGTGGTTACGAAAAAGCTATGTTAAAGAAGCAAGTGAGAGGTGTAAGTATTGAGTCATTTGCTATTTAGTACCCTTCCCCTACTCAAGGGTCTTGACGTGAAGACAAAACGAACGCACAAGCTTGATTTTTATTTCGTTTTACACCTGTACTTATTTTCAGTGAACAGCCACATTAGCTTGTGGCTCTAGCCCCTGTGTAATCGGATCGTTGAACAAAAACGGTTGTTGAAACTGCTGATACTGTTTGATGATATTGCTACTATACGAGAGAGAGAGAGAATCTCTCGTTTAGAACTGTTTGTTTTAGGACAAAGAGTGTTAGACCGTCAAGCAATCTCCTAATTCTACAGCTTGCAATATTGGATTTCATTATTTTTACACGTGGACTTTTTCAGTGAACAGCTGTCAGTTGGCTGACCGGATAGTTGAAGATATATGGTCATTATAAAAGTTGACAACACTACTGCTTTGCGAGACAGGGAAACTCTTGTCTGTATCAAAATGCTTTATGTCCAACTAATTTACAACTGTTTCTTTTAGGACCAAAAGTCTTAGAACGTCAAGCAACCTACTAATTCTACAGCTTGCAATATTAGATTTCATTATGATGGCCAAAGCGCCAATATTTATATATAATAGCGCTATGCGAGGCTTTGCCACCGGCGCTCTTGGCTGCCAGATATTTGCACTAATGGGCGCCTATAGTGGAATTGGTGCTGGCATGACCAACGCGTGCATTGCATATGACAGGTAACGTTAACGTTTTATATTATCTAAATGGAACTAGCATGAACTGTGGAAATAGCATATTGTTTGCGTGATAAAGTAACGCTGCGTGGAACTATTGCAACTACAAGAATATGACTGCCGCGGAGCAGGCCCCATACAGTGACGTCCACTCGAGCTTGTTGGATTACCAACAAGCTAGTATTGACACTACAATCTTCCAGGGTAATATATATATACACACACATATATCTATATATACGAGCACATTGTTTGCTGTAAAATGAAAGTACTTACCCACACATGGCATGTTATGAATTAAACAAGAAACGCCAACGGAAAACTTGGCTTTATTCTGCTAAAACACAAGATAACATTTTATTAACATTCAAACAGACGTAATAATGACAAGTATCAAAGACTACAGTCATAGACACACCACATTCACCCCCTCTAATTTATTTAGTGACGTAATCTTGAAAGTGAGCTGGTGTCCGCCTTATTCGAGTAGGCCGACTTATAGGCGGTGTTTCAAGATTGAAAGAATCCTCAGGATTTAGTGACACTTGGCGTATATGATAGTTGTCTGAATCTGGAGTGCTATTCACTGAATCATCTTGGGTTTAATTTTCCGGCCAGGATTCATCGGATTCCAGATCTTCTGTAGGAAGCGGTGCTAGGTGTCTATTAGAAATCGTGGACTCTCGTCCATCAGTCAAGCGTACGTAGGAGTAAGTTGGGTTGCTGTGCAATAGCTCAACTTCTTCAACGAGAGGATCATATTTTGAATTCCTGACGTTTTTCTTCATGAGGACTTGCCCAGGTGATGATTGGCAGATTTTCCTCAACTTCCCCTAGCAACGGCTGCCACTAGACCCACTTTAATATTGCTAAAAACTAAATACATTTACTATGTTTTTAATAAAAAAAAACTGTACTTACAAATGAAATGGCACGCTTTCCTTGTCTTTAGCAGTTGCCGTGTAATTTGTGGACCATCTAAAAACACAGGAAGGTATTTTTGCCAGAAATAACTTATTTACGCTTTGTGGCGAAGTACGTATAGACGTGACGCGAGAGCGTGCCCAACTGAATGCGAGGTGGGCAATTACCTTACTTTCATATTGCCATTCTAGAGCGTGTACAACGTATCTATGACTATAAAAACATCTTAGAACAGGACTAACCAGCAGTTGGGAAAGTTGATCAAATCTGCGATCAAGCTCAGACTCTGTCGAGAAGGCGCGGGCGGCTGGAGTACGCGCGCTTGTTAGCAGGCGCACTGTAACTCGACGAATTCGAATATCTCGAATGTGATCGTTTCCGTTTTGGTGGTGCGGATTCATTCGCGTTATCCATCCCGAAAAACACGGATTCACGCAACAACACAAAAAAACACTTTTTCCTTTTGAATCTCAAAGTTCGAATAAAAATAACCGTTTTTTTTTGTATGAAAACCAAATTTTACATTGGCAACCGTGCGCACGGTTTGAAAAATGGCGCAACAATGATCAAATATGGCACCTTCTTTCGCGGGAAAGATAGTTTCACACAATTGCAGCAGGAGGGCGCCAGTTTGGCGCGGTTACATGACAGGTAAGTAGCGACATCTAGCGGCCAACGGCGGTAAGAAAGCTGTGTATGTACTCTCTCATAATGGACTTCAGACGTCAAACGGAGCACATAATAACTAACTTGCGTAAGATACTTATTTGTTTCTAAACGTTTGCATACAAATAATGCAAAGACGGATGAGCGTTACTATGGAAGGCACGCTTACTGATCAGAACGTCCAAACGAAACATTTTTTTTTATTTATATATATACTATTAAACACAGCTCTAAAATAGTTTATTAATAAATAATACATAATAAAAATTTATTGATTGATACCGTTTTACAGGCACTCGACTATTACACGGCCCCTAGATGGTCGTCTGTCAAAAGGGAAGGCCCTCCTGATGATCGCAATAGTCTGGATATATGCAACGCCCTGGGCCCTGTTACCACTATTAAAAATTTGGGGCCGTTATGTTCCCGGTAATAAACTACATTTTTATACCACTCGGATAGTAAGCAAACATTCCGCCTTATATAAATAGATATAAAAATGTTCCCGTTGCCTATAGATAGGTACTTGCAAAAAGGAGTCACGCTCTTGCATTCTTACTCCCGACATAGCATCTCCCCGGAATTTTATATTATTTAACCATATGTACGCACACATAAATAAACACAAATTCCTGGACAAATAACAGACCGCATCTCGTCCCAAACTAAACAAGGTTTTAGGAACCATGGCATGGCGCCGTGCTTTATAAAATACTAGCTTTTACCCGCGGCTTCGCTCGCATTGATAAAAAATATACATTTTTTAAAATAAAAAGTATCCTATTTTACTTCTGATACCTCCAAGAATATGTGTACAAAGTTTCATGATCATCTGTTCAGTAGTTTACGCGTGAAAGCGTAACAAACAAACGGACATTCACATTTATAATATTAGTAGGATTGTGCATTACATGTTACCAGTAGACAAAGTTCAAAGATATAATATGCCAGTGACCGTAAGAATTATATATTTGACGCTATTTTCAAATATAAAATTCTTACGGTCACTGGCATGATTCTCTCGGTTCCGTAAATGTTATGATCCTAAGGTAACGTTTATGTAGGATAAATACATCTTTCACGCCTATCGAGTTGCCCTAGAAAATGTATGTAACGTTTATGTAGGATAAATACATCTTTCATGTCTATCGAGTTGCCCCAGAAAATAACTCCATATCTCATCCAAGACGCGGCATGACTATGGTACGCATTGAGTGCGCATTCCTCGTTAGTACTTTTTCGAAGCTCATACAACGCATATAAAAATTTACTCGGCTTAAGTACTCACAACTGCATTTACTAGGGGTTTAAGGTACCCCCTAGACTTATTTAATTTATAAGTATATTATTATTAATGTAAGATTCACTAAAGAACGTATATTTTTATTTTAGCTTGCATTAATATTAGGCATCATTATGCCACCCTTTGGAGCCTGCCATAGGCAAGAACTGTACAAACTAAAGATTGAAGACGTGAAAACTCTTATTTAGATCAAAATAATGCACAAACACAAAAATAAAAAGACAGCTCCTTTACTATTACCGGCAAATACTATGATTTATGTAAACGATATAATATACAACTGCGTCCAAATCCTTGTCAATACACGGCTTTTTTTCTTAATTACATAGCCGGCGAATGTAGTCATGTGGGGTAAAAGTACGCGGCGAATAAGTGACCGTTGTGAACATCGTGCGAATGCCACGGATGACAGCAGGTTGAGAACTGACGCGTTGAGTTCGCGCTTGATCACCGAGCGTGAGTACTGCGTCACAGGTTTGCTGCACAATGCTATAGAAACTTACACAACAATATTGCTTTTGCACGGATATGTTATTTATTTCTTTGACATTTATTTTCAATACTAAAGGCATATTATTAGTCTGGTTGAATAACAAAGTGACAGGGAACAGGAGAAGTTAATCAATATTTTGTGTGAACCAAAGAAGAAAAATTATATTAGGAAAGATCTACCGACCGACCGAGAACTACCGACAAAAGGAAAGAAAATTCTTCAAAACAAGATTACTACTGTCCGTTATGTCGAGAAAAGTACGGAGATACGACTGGGGTGTAGATTAAGTGTTCAATTTGTAAGTCTTGATGGCACGACGCCTGTACCAGTTACGAGGAGGGTACATTCACCTGTGATTTTGTGCAATAGCAAATTAAGTTTACGTGCGTACACTTAACCGAAGGCGTACGGATACTTTCCCACCGATGCGGGTAAAAACCCGCATTTCCCTTGTTCATTAAATGATTAAGTAAAACTAATAATTACTGTTACTCGTAGAATTGAAATTTTATGATTTGTTTTTCTTCACAAATGTTTATAACGTTAAATAAAAGTTTTCTTCTTTTCAATCACATGACTCTATAAACCAAAAGCATGGAATAAATAAGCTAGTAAGCCTTGGTAAAATAATAGCCAATTATCTCAATCTACATAACACAAAAGAAGCTTCCGCACAACGTCTGCAACTTTGTTAGTGGAGGCCGGTGAAAATATAATTAAAACTCCATCCAAAACAAAGTCAACGTTTCTAATAAAATATTAAATGCCGTTGAAAACAAAATTTGAGGGAGATGTAATGAAATTAATATTAGGTAATATGCCTTCAAAAAACTCTCACGCCACTCATAATTTTTAATAATTGTAATGTACAAAATGTGAACAGCTATCCTCCTAATAAATATTTTTCCTATCTTATTTCCCATTTTTATGCTGGTAATTAAAAATTAATAGTTGATACAATTTTGTGAAATGGAACGACATGTTAACAAAATGTCAATAAGGAGTGGAATGGAATGATCATAATTTCTCTAGGTATTTATCTATCTATAACTTCACGCCTTTTTAATTATTTACTGATTTTATCATATCCCTTTTATGCAGTTTGCATTATTGAATGACAGTATATGTATGTCAAGTTTGCCTAATGGAAGGTGGTTACCGCAAGTTGCAGACTGTGAGCTCACGTAACGGTAGTTGTGCGTTGTCTTACCATCTCCCGCTACCAGCAGTGTTTCCCCAAGATATCTGGCTGTTAATCTTTCCATTATGAAACACAAAAATACACATGCTATTGTTTTTTGGCTATGGTAACAGGAAGCTTACTTAGAGTATTTGGATTTGAACAAATCTCATGTTTATAATGTTCTTTCGAATGTCTATTATTCTTTCCCCATGTCACATCAAAGACATTTTCAGTAAATAGGGAGAGCAGAAATGTATTTAAAGTTAGTTCGTAACGGTACTTGAACATCTAAAGAATAAAAACAAATGGAAAAACCGGCCAAGTGCGAGTCGGAGTCGCACTTGGCCGGTTTTTCCATTTGTTTGGTTCCGTACCATATCTATAAAAACGGCAAAAATATCACGTTTGTTGTATGGGAGCCCCGCTTAAATATTTGTTTTGTTTTAATTATTTATTTTTAAAGTGAATATATAACTAAATATTCTGTGAATATTTCAAGCGTCTACCGGTTGCCGTTATCGATATCGAGCAAAAAAATCACGTTTGTTGTATGGGAGCCCCCATAAATATTTATTTTATTCTGTCTTTTAGTATTTGTTGTTATAGCGGCAAAAGAAATACATCATCTGTGAAAATTTCAACTGTCTATCACAATTCATGAGATACAGCCTGGTGACAGACGGACGGACGGACAGCGGAGTCTCCGTAATAGGGTCTGTTTTACCCTTTGGGTACGGAACCCTAACAATCGAAATCCGCTGACTCCGCATTATTTCACACTTCAAAAATATGTCATGTAATAAATAATTAATGTGTCCTTAAAAAATAATACAAAAATGGTCAATAATTGTTGCAACATACAAACTACTCTAATTAATCCTAAATTGCTTATAGACACGATCAGTTCATATCAGGTCCAACCTAGTACGGGCCGATGTCTTTTGCTTCACCAATTTAACACCGTAGTAAGTTTATCTGGCCTAGGATAAGAAAGACACTTACATACACATTTATAGGAACTTCAGTAAGATTGGCTCTGATTGATCGATGAATATATCAGATCAACGTTCTCTCTTTATAAATTTAGTACCTACAGATACCTATAGATAATTTAATTTACTTATCATCGGTTGCAGAGGGCTACTTGACCTCGTGCTCTTTCGATTACCTGACAAACACTTTCGACACAAAACTGTTCGTCGCATGTATCTTCGCCTGCAGTTACGTGTTCCCGATGACAATGATCATATATTTTTACAGCGGCATCGTGAAACAAGTGTTTGCTCATGAGGCAGCATTGAGGTAATTTATTCTTCCTTTTGTTTGTTTTAGAGTTGATGAGGATTCCGCTCAACCTTTAACGCTTTCCCATAAAAAAATCCTCTTCCGCTTCCCCATAGATTAAGAGGAGAATAAGAAGAGCTTTTTGGCTCATGCGCTTATTCTTTTTTATTTGACGCTACAGGTCATAGTTGAAATAGTTTCTGATTTTGCGCGTACGCATCGTACACATAGTACCTACTTAGGGTCGGCAACGCAAGAGTGCCACCCCTGGTGTTGCAAATGACCATAGGCTACGGTAACTGCTTACCATCAGGCAGACCGTACGCTTGTTTGTATAATGTACCTTAGTGGTACCTTAGTAGTATAAAAAAAAGTATCATACTATAGACAATACCTTTCTCCCCCTCTGTCAAATGTCACCAGCAAGCTCCTTTTTAGTAACGCTGGATTAGTTTATGACCAGTTAAGAAATCGCAGGCGTTAAAAATAAATTTCATTAAAAGTAAAAATAAATTATATAACTCTCATTCTCCCGCTCTCATTCGCTTTCTATCCTCAACCGCATCCTCTTCCTCACAAATATATACTCATCCTCCTCCGTATCCTCCACCTTTGACCTTGACATTTCCTCGTCCGGCTATTCTTCCACATAACCACTTCCTCATCAACTCTAATTTGTTTGTTGTTGTAATCTGTTTATTTACATTTTTTATACGACCGAGGTAGCAAACAAGCATATGGCCTGCCAAATGCTAAAGATTTACCGTAGCCTATGAACAATTGCAACACGTGGGATAACACGTGCGTTTTCCAACTAAGGAACTATACCTATACCTCGGCAGGGAGTGTACACAACATTACGCATTACACCACTTGAGAGTTGTCGGTAGAAAACTTCTCTGGAACCGCACAGTATGCGAACATTGCGGATCCAGTATGTGAGGATGAATTCTAACGAGGCTGTTGGCATCATATGGAACAACTCCTTGTAACACGCCCCATTTTACAATCCGTAAAACACACAAAAGACTCAGGGGCTCAATACCGTGTGTAAGGTCAGGATCATCGAATCGCTAGTAACCAGGTAGGTACTCTAAGTATCCTACTTTCTGTAGAGGTGGTTCCTACGTTGAGAAACTACTTATAAAATATCGCTATCTTTAATAATTCGTTTGTTAATTAGAAATGTGCATCACATGCTGGTGAAGTGACCTTCGGCTCTAAAGCACTATAAAGCTGCTTACACCGCATAAATGAATTAACTACTTGAATGTGTCATCTAATCCTATTATCTTCACAGGGCACAAGCTAAGAAGATGAACGTCGAATCTTTGCGAGCAAATCAAAACACCTGTTCAGAGACAGCAGAAATCCGAATAGCAAAAGCAGCACTGACTGTATGCTTCCTCTTCGTGGCCTCGTGGACACCATACGGTGTTATGGCACTTATCGGTGCCTTTGGGAATCAACAACTCCTTACTCCAGGGGTATTCTTTTTTGATTTAAGATTTACTATAGGCAACACTAGAAAAGTAGCTATTTTAAATTGATGACTGTGGACTTTTAGCTGGCTTTTCAAAATCTAATTGCTTGGAATTGAAGGTCGGACTTAGATAAGGAAGCTATAGAGGGCGCATGTCTCTTACGCCCCGTAACACCGCAAAACAAGTTGTACACGATGTGTATAGATGCACCTCCTATATATTATTACATTGGTACACGAGCAAGCACTAGGGCTGCGCGCGCGCTTTATGTACTCTAAGAACTTTGATGAGATTAACCTCATGGTATATTATTAGGCAAGTCGAATGACGAGCCCGGCGGTAGAGTTAACAATGGCTGCTTTGACAGCTAGGGTTGTTGGTTCGCTTCCCACACAAGACAAAAATTTGTTTGCATGTATATCTTTGTCGGGTGTTTTATATGCAGGTATTTCAAAACAAAAAATTGCTTAATTTGAGCCTAGATGACTTTGTGTAATTTGCCCGGCGATATTTATTTATTATTTAGTCTTCTTCTTCTTAGCAGTATTTATTCCTTTTCCTAATCCATTAAGATTGATGGGGTCTGCTACCTAAGCCTAAGGATTCGGCGAAGATTCTGGTTTTGACGTGGAACGACTGCCGTCAGAGCTTCACAGCCCATGAGGGGAAAACAGGCCTTTCTTAGGTTAAGTCGCAACTTACGAAATATAATTTCTTAGACGTGGGGTTTCCCGTCACCGCCGAGCAATGATAATTACACATACGTACATAAATAATTATTTATTAGGTATTATTATTATATCATGATATATTATCATTGCATGCAGGAGTTCTACCTGCATGTTATAACCGTTCACTATATTTGTTCACAGGTTACCATGATTCCTGCCGTGGCTTGCAAAGCTGTTGCATGTATAGATCCCTGGGTTTACGCTATTAGTCATCCAAAATATAGGTACCTACATAGCATTTTCTTTTACATAGAATGCCAAGCAAGCACAGTCCGCCTGATGTGATGTTTACCGTAGATAATTAACGCTTGTTACACAAGGAGTATAGCTTGGGTTTTGCCACCCCTGCAACCAGCGCAACTCCTTAGGAGCTAATTAGTGAGGTCAACAAACTACAAAAATAATAAATCTGTCGATTTCTATAAACTTATGGTGTAGCTAAGAGAAACCTCACAGAAAACCGTAGCCAAATAACAACTACCTAGAGCAGAGGTTCCCAAACTTTTTCAGTTTAAGGCGTACTACATGTTTAATATTTTGTCTCAGCGCCCCGTAGTAGTTAGTACTCGAAAGATTGATTCGATGTGTTTATTTGTGGGTAAACAAGAGCGTCTCAAGGCGCACCACTGTTCACTCTACGGCGCAACAGGGCGCCACGACGCACACTTTGGGAACCCCTGCTCTAGAGGGTGTTTGTGTTCCTGCGTGAGTGAGGTTACCAGTAAGCTCCTAAGGAGTTGCTGTGTAAGCAGCAGAGGAGGCATCGCGCGAGTAATACTTAATATATTATACAAGCGTTAATAGGCTACGGTAACTGCTTTACATCAGGTGGGCCGTATAGTTACTTCGCAACATTCGAAAGCCTATACGATTATTTCACAACCGTTTCAAATATGGCGAGGCAATACACACTATCCAATGTGCATATCCTGCTTCGTTGCTTTTATCATAGTCGGATATTTGAATTTTTGCGGTTCTGTGACCGTACCAACGAAACCTTACTACTAACTACTACGCTGTCTATAGTGGGTAGTGAAATTTTCACATAGTGCGTATTAACTATAGCTTATAACAAGAAATAAAAAAAATAAAAAAAAAGCCGTCTGTTGCGAGTCCGACACGTGCTCTGAGGGTTCCGTAAAAAATATTAACGTAAATTATTGTCGCAAGTTTTTTTTTGTGATGGAATTACAAATTTACGGTTTTCGGGTTTTTTCCTTTACTTGTGCTACATGACATTGCTTCTTATAAAATTTTATGATTCTAGGTCAACGGGAAGTACCTACCCTATAGTTTTTGATTCCCTTGCGTGTATCAAAATATGCGCAAAAACAAGGCATAAACAGCTGCAGCTTTTGAATGCATTGACTTAGAAGTTTTATTTATCCCCTGATCGAAAGGATTACAGACCTGAGTATTTGATAATAATTTCCTGAGAGAAGGGGTCTCGACAGATAGATTGACGGACAACAAAGTGATCCTATAAGGGTTCCGTTTTTCTCTTCCTTTTAAGGTACGGAACCCTAAGGTTAACGTTGAAAGAAGTCGCCGTACACGAAAAATATTATTTTTGTCGCTTTATATACACACACTGTGATATGCAACCCCCTTTGAATCCTTGCACTTAGCTTGTTTTTAAATATCAAGTTGCCGCCATTTTTATATACCTGTCATATTTCAGACAAGAACTGCAGCGTCGGATGCCATGGCTGCAAATTAACGAACCTGACGACACTGCCTCCACCACAACAACGAACACAGGCAACAATGCACCGCCGCCTGCGGCGAACGCGTAGTTTTACATGGGTCACGATTAATATTATGAGCTCAAAAAGAGAATAATTTTATTGTATAGGGTACCTTCACTAAACGGCACGGCTTTGTTAATGGACTTCGAATCATATAATCATATTGTAACGTATTTTGCAACTGAATAAAATTCACTGTCAATAAATTATAACATCTCTTTACTACGGACTCATAATTTGGGTCCAGGTCCGTGTATTAAAGTACCTAACGTAATATTTGTAAAAAAATCCAGCATTCAACGGATTAACGAGTTGTTCGAGCTCGATGGCGCAGTGGTTAGTAACGCTACTTTGACACCAGGGCTCGTGGGTTCGACTCCCACACACGGCAAACATTTGTGTGCATAGAATATGGTTGTTTGACTTGTTCTGGGTGTTTTAAGACAGGTATAGGGCGCATCAAAGCTGTCCGACTGGGGTTGTTGTGTTTTTAAGGAGATGCTGTTGTTGCTGCGATGGCATCACGGCATCAATGTATTTCAAGCATTCATAAGCTACGGTACATTTTGCATCAGGTGGGCTGTATGCCTGTATACCTCCCGACGTTGTATATAAAAAAAAAGATTAACGCAAGCGATGGCAGTAGCACAAGCTATGAATGTAACATTTGTATTGCCGTCCACATGTAGAATACGATTTACATTACCTACACGATACATTATATAATACACATCTCTGGATCTAATCTCTGTGAATTATGAATCTACTCACATATTGTTTCGTTAACTTCAAATGTAGAAAAGGGGACAATTTACATTTTACATTTTGATGTTAAAGAAACATACAAGAAAGTTGGTGATTAAATGTACATGAATGATAGCCAGTTGAGAATGCGCAAGCTTGCATTGCCAGAGGAACACCTGGCTCCTCAATTATATAACAATAATTTTTTTTTTTTTATTTGTTGGCTATTTTGACCATGTTCCTTACGAGATAGGAACGGTGTTCCTGATCATTCCTATTCTACTTTTTTATGCTGAATCCGAATCTGAAGTCAAAATTCGAATATTCGAAAAAAAGCGACAGACAAACACACAGGCAAACGCACAGACAAACATATAGATTTCATATAGGAGTGGTGTTCCTGAAAATAATAGCTCCATTCCTTCTGTGAAAATCTATTTAAGACATAACAATATAAAGTCGTAGTCAACAGCTTCTTCAAATAAAATTATGAAACAATTATATTAATGATAAAATTTTAATCATCATCTGAATCCAAAACATCGAGCTTATTAATACCTATTGTTTTTAATAAATTACTGGCGGGACCTGATGACCCTTCTTCTTCTTTCATACTGTTTACAATGTTTTGAATTGAACTCTCTTTACCCTCTCTTCCAGGGACAAGTTTCTCAGCAAGCTCCCTTTCTATGGACATGCCTTCATGAGAGATATCTATTTCTCCATTTAGCTCACTATCACTATCTTCATTGTCATTATTATTTGACATCAAAAGATTTAGCATCTTTTCTACTGAGTTAACAAATTCATCACAGTCAAAATCTATCGTGTCTGTTTCCTCATCTATTTGTTCAATGCCCTCAAAGTCAGATGTTTTTTTTAAGAAATCAGATATTTTTGATGTCACTGTTTGAGAATTAATCATATCATCGTTTTCAAATGTACTCTTCTTGCCATAGCGCTTATTTAATAGGTCATTTAACTGTTCTGGGTGAATATTTAACCAATCATCTGTATCCTCCTCAAAATCTTCTTCCTTTTTATTCTTTATGATTTCCTTAACTCTCAAAAAATCATCTGATGACATTAATTTTGTAATACTATTAGATACACATGAACTTATTGGACTTTCCATGTGAAGAAAATATGTTTGGGCCTTTTCTAGTAATTTTGAATAAGCATGTGATCCTTCAATATTATCTCTAAAGTAGCCATTATCTTTTAAACTTTTTAAATACTTATTATATTCTTTTGAAGAAAATAAATTATCTGATGTTTTACTCATGATCATTTGAAATCCACAAGTTAGCTTGAAGCCAAGAAAAGTTTTCCTATCTTTTTCAAAATTCACATTTAAATGTTTCTGGCTGTTTATTGATTTAGAATGTACAAGCATTGCATACAGACATTTAGTGAATTTAATTTCAGCACTTACACAATTGGTGTAATCAACCTTTTTACAAGACTTGGCATCAATGACATCGTGACTACAGTATGTAGTTACGAAAGGAGATATTAGTGAAGGATTCATGGTTAACATTGTAGCAATGTCAATGGGCAGCTTTACTACAGCCTGGTGTAAACAGTCTTTAATTTTTTGTGGATATCCAGTAATACGTTGAAGAATTGTTTCCTGAATTTGTGGTGCTTTCGTACTATTAGGTTCATTTACCACAATATTTATTGCTTCTTTTATACTTAATTGTGAGTTAACATTCTTTGTGACTAGGTGAATGTGATTATTGTAAACAAAAACCTAAAATAAAAATAATTTTCATTACAAACTGAACATTTGTACCTTTTCAGTTTTGTTTAAACATGTAAAGTAACATAAACTATGACAACAAAATAACATTTCAGTATATTAAACATACATTTAACTAAAAATATGATTTTTTTAACTACACTTTTTGGCATTGTGCTTCGACTCCAGCAGGTCATAATGTAAAAATATTTTTTACTTACTCTATTTTCTGTGTTATCAGGCTTTGCCCAAAATGGTAAGCAATCAGCAGCTTCTATAAGGAGAAATTCACCATCATTATCCATAATTTGAACTATGATGTTAGGAAACTGCTTTGTCAGTTCGAATACAAGATACACAATAAACCACTCGTCTTCAATGTTATCACCAAAACAAGTGGTGCTTTCCAAATGAGATGGAATATCTGCAAAACATACATTAATGAATTTAATTATAATTACTATTCACTAGTTAACATTTATAATAACAAATATATAATAAGTATACATTCATAAAAACATATATTCTAGGACTATAAAGATATTCACAACAGTTGTTAAGCTAAGGCTCGGCGCAAACGGGCCACTGACCCCAGGAACTACATTTCAAAAACTGCTGTGGATGTTATCAGATACTCTATACCCCTACAGAAAGACTCGCAATCACATTAAGGTAAGTAAACACATTATAGTAATCATAAATCTTTATTATTATAATGAATAAGATCCGTAATATTTAACAGCTTTTGTATTTTGTAATGTTTAATTAACTTAATACTGTATACTTAACTAAATTCTGACGAGCTCGGTGGCTCAGTCGTGAATGAATGACTTTGACACCAACGCTTGTGGGTTCGATTCCCACACAAGGCAAACATTTGTGAACATGTCTGTTTGTCTTGGTCTGGATGTTTTAAGAGAGGTCGAGCGCATCAAAGCTGCCGGTCTGGGGAAGTACCTCTACCTCACAAAAAACCGCAGCCAAATAACAACTCCCTAGAGGGTTATTTTGTTCCTGCATGTGAGTGAGGTCACCAGTAAGCTACCGAGAAGTTGCTGTGTAAGCAGCAGAGGAGGCATCGCGCAAGTGATACTTAATATATAGCAAGTGTTAACAGGCTACGGTACCTGCTTTACATCAGGTGGGCCATATGGTTGTATGCCTCCCGATGTAGTATATAAAAAAAAATCGTCCTTGAAATTATTTTTTAAATCATCATGAATTTATAATTCAATACCAAACATATCTTCTATTATAGAATTATCGTCCATAAAATAGTTTGGATTAATTTGACAATGTACATGGAAAGGACATTGAAGTTGATGTAGCAGTAGCTTGGTTTGTTATATCATTATTTGTGTTTTGTGAAGAATATCCATAATGGGGTGATGAGTAAGATCTATAATTTTGAAGAGGTTCATTCATACATATTCTATTTCTTATTCAACTGTAGCATTTCTCTCTTGAAATCAATTTTAAAATCATTACGAATTTTTCCAATATCTGGCAAGATTGACATGAAGAAATCTTTGCCAGGATCCATATGTTCACCTTCTTGTCTTACATATTTATTTTTTAAATTGTTAGATAGTTGTTTAATAATTCGTTTTATGATTTATCAATATTCCTTTTCCTTGCCCTTCTCCAGGAATTGATTATAGAAACATTTTCTTCTTCATTTTGTTCTTTTTACAGCAGGAAAAGGCAGATGTATTCGCAGGACATTTGAGAAGTGTTTTTAGCCCGAATCAAACCAACGACACACTGTCCAGGATGGATGTGGAATCTGTTCTTGCCCAACCTTTGCAAATGTCACTCCCACCTAGGCCCGTTACTGTACGAGAAGTTTGGAGGAATATTAACGACCTCAAAGATAAAAAGGCCCCAGGATATGATCTTATTACAAAAGAAATTCTGAGAAAACTCCCGAGGAAGGCACTTGTCTTTTTAACAATGCTTTATAACGGAATACTAAAGGTACAACACTTTCCAGACCTTTGGAAGGTATCACAAATTATTATGATACACAAGGCAGGGAAACCATCCCATCAAATAACCTCGTACAGGCCAATCAGCCTACTACCCATTTTGTCAAAGGTCTGGGAGAAACTAGTCCTTCACCGAATCGAGCCTCTACTGGACAGTAATAACACCATCCCTAATCATCAATTCGGTTTCAGAAAACAGCACTCTACTATTGAACAAGTACACAGAGTAGCCGAAAAAATAAGAAAATCGCTAGAAGAAAATGAGTACTGTTCAGCAGCCTTTTTGGATATACAACAGGCATTTGACAGAGTCTGGCATGAGGGTCTGCTGTATAAGATAAGGATGAGTCTTCCGCACAGCTACTATATTCTTTTGAAATCTTATCTCATAGATAGAATATTTCAAGTAAAAGAATCAGAAGCAACTTCCAATCTTTACGAAATAAAGGCAGGAGTTCCTCAGGGTTCGGTGTTGGGGCCCATTTTGTATAACCTATACACATCTGACCTACCCCAGGTAGAAGGAGTGATGACTGCTACTTATGCTGACGACACAGCCATAATGGCGAGTAATAAGCACCCAGATGCAGCTACAAAACAACTCCAGAAAGGGCTAGATGCGACTACAAAATGGCTGCAAAAATGGAGGATCAAAGCTAATGTAACAAAATCAGTGCAAGTCACATTCACACTGCGGAGAGGAAACTGCCCCCCTGTACATCTTGAAGGCAATATCTTGACACACCAAGACAATGTAAAGTATTTGGGTCTACATCTGGATCGTCGTCTGACATGGAACCAACATATTAAGAGCAAAAGAGAAGAACTCAAAATACGGCACAGAAATCTATACTGGGCACTTGGACGAAACAACAAGTTATCTATAGATAACAAGCTTTTAATATACAATTCCATGTTAAAGCCATGCTGGATGTACGGCATTCAACTCTGGGGAAGTGCAAGTAACTCGAGCGTTGCAATACTGCAGAGGATGCAGAATGCTATACTAAGAACAATAGCGGAAGTCCCGTGGTTCATTACTAATTCAGAAATACACGCGAATTTAAGTATGACCACTGTGAGGGAGGAAATTCAGGTTTCCAGAAAAAAATATAAAAAGCGGCTGGAAAAACATCCGAACATACTGGCGGCGAGTCTGATCAGACTCAGCTATCATAAACGTCTAAAGAGAAAAGACATAATGTAGTGGAACCCCACTCCATGAATAAGAGTATCTGCTCTCAATGGAGATAGAGCTCGACCAGACACTGATCGTACATATTATCTGCTTATGGTTGTCTACTGATTGCAGATTTGATTTCAAAAAAAAAAAAAAAAAATTTGTTCTTTTTGTTGCTCTATCTAGTCCTAAATATTTTTTGGTAATCTCTTCATCTGTTGTAGGTCTCACGTTTTTTAGACGTTTCAAAAAAGACAGTTGATTAAAATACACATATTCTTTCCTGCCGGATGCTCCAGAACCTCTTTTTTTCCTTCCCAATTTCTCTGTTGAAACTATAGCGGAGACTCTATCACTTTCGTTGTAATTTAGCTGCTGTAACAAATTATATTATTATTCAACAATTATGTTTTAATATACACACATCAAAAGTGTCTAGGGATCAACATATATTTTTGCAATAACTTTTCTCCTGATTGATATTAATTAAAATTTTCTTTAAGGATTCATCAAATAAAGTGTTTTCGTTTGTCTACAGTAACGATAAACCAAGTCACCTTTGCATTAATAAAGAAATTTGCCATTTTCATAATAAAGGGATTTTTGACATTTGAACCACTAACATTAAAGTTCGAAAAAAAGACTGAAATAACAGTTTTCTTTAAAATTTTATTGGGTAACTTAAACAATTAATAATCCGTGTTTCTACCGCGAACACTAACAACACAAGAACATCGGTTTGGCATACTCAAAATGAGTTCATCCAAATCACGCTGTGGAATGGCCGCCCATGTTCGTTGCAACAACAAAAAAAGGTCTTCTTGCGACTGGATACCCTCCATATTCGGCAGAGCTCTTCTCTGTAGCATATCCCATGCATGCTCAATCGGGTTCAAGTCTGGCGACTGAGCAGGCCAGGGCATGACATTGATGTTAGCTGCGGCGAGAGTCTGTCTTACAACTCTTGCAGTGTGCGGTCGTGCATTATCATGCATTAACTGAAATAAGGGACCGATTTGCACTTGGAGAGGAACGATGACGTCTGATACAATCGTCTCAGCATAAATTTGAGCGTTGAGGTTGCCTCTGATCCAAATCAACTCAGTTCTTCCGCCGATCCAAATACCCGCCCATACCATGATGGTTCCACCACTATAAGGATGGACTTCCTGGCAGGATTTTAATCGCTGTTGGCGTCCAGGGGTTCTCCAGTGTCGTATACGTTTATATATTTTTTTATTACAAAGCCACATCTCAATCTCAAGAAATCCGCATAAAAATGCGTGATCCCTAGACACTTTTGATGTGTGTATATACATAACTTGTTATTTGTTTCATGTACCTTGGCAGCAGATGTTCATTTGGAGATTTCGAAATAACTTACAATTGTTGTGCATCTACAGTGAGTATGATAGTCAAGGAAACATACCATCTAATTTGGAACATGTTGTAAGCCCTATGTATACCAGAACCAGTAAGAGATATGTGGAACGAAATAGCTAGTGGGTTTCTACAAAATACTAATTTCCCAAATTGCTTAGGTGCTATCGATGGGAACATATAAGAATTATTCATCCGTTTGACAGCGGATCCTTTTACTACAATTATAAGTATTACTTTTCGATGGTACTTTTAGTGGTGTGTGACTCTAATTACCTTTTCACATTCATGGATGTTGGTTGCTATGGCAAAGCATCAGATTCGACTGTATTTAAAGATAGTGAATTATTTAAAAAGATTGACGACAATTCTATTAACCCGTTGCGGCCCGTTATATACTGTTTGCCGTAACGTGCATGGCTTGATCAAGCCACGCGGGTCTCGACACGTTAATATACCTCAAGAAAGATCAGTTGGTAACCGTCAAGCACTAAATTATTCATTTGCTTCCAAACCAAATGCTTCATCACCAACAATGAAGCATTTGGTTTATCCCAACACATGTTGAAACCTTATGCTGGAAGACATGTGTCTTCAGATAAATAAATATATAATATACTTTCCAACAAATGGAGAATACTTCATTGACCATTAGATACATCTATTTGAATTCTCAGAAGGCATCATAAAAGCGTGTTGCATTTTGCACAACTTTGTTCGTAAAAGAGATGGTTACAATTTCAAACACATTCTGAATAATTTGATTCAAAAATGTAGAAGACGCAGGTATGCATCTCCTACGATCATGTACTATGCGAGACATATTAAAAGATTGCTTTATCAATGAAGGATCTATACCATGGCAAGAAAACAGAATATGAAAAAACAGGACACAGTATTCAAAATATTACTTACAAGCGGCCTTTTTCCTTACTGCTTTTGTTCTTGAATTTGTTAATAAATATTTCACAAATCTCTTCCCAGGCTTTTACTTTGTCATTTCTATTACTGTATCTATCAGAAAGTAAATCCCAAATAGCTGGACGTGCATGGATTTCTAATATAAATGAATCAATCCATTGAGGTGTCGTGCTACATGGTAACGTGTGCAATGCGTAGGATGCGTAAGGGTTAACTGAGCGGTGGGTGGAGTAGGGTGCTTGTCGCTAACCACCGGTGGCTGTGGTCGGTGGCCCATTTGCGCCGAGCCAAAGTCATGAGCATTCAAGTAGCTTGTCCTGGCTGTTATTGATGATGACAGTTGTTAAGCTAAGACAATGGCTTTCCAGTGGCTTGAAGACACTGGCCTACATCAATTTGCATTTGAGCAGCATGATGCTTAAACCCCCTTCAGTTGACTCCTTTCAACCAAAGCGGTTTGAGTATACCAGCAGTTGGATGAGTATGGATTGGGGTGGAACAAACGGTCTATCACATACAGTGAAATATAAATTACTTGTAACCATATTAATTTTAAGAATAATTAAGAGAAGAACACAACTACCTATAAAGATATATATTCATGATACATACCATCATTAAAATTATCATGAAGAGGAATATTAACTTTAAACTCATCTCTATGCCATATATAATCTCTGGATAATTTCTGTATAGTTTTATTCAAGTTATCGCATAATTTTTCCCAAAATTTGTCATCATTAGATTCTGTTGAAATGTTGTAGAAAATACATTTAACTGTGTCTTCATTGACAATATCGGATGTTATATTGCTAGCCATGGTAAAGAGCAGTGTTGTATATTCGTGTGATCAATGCAAAAATGTTTTTCGATTTATACTAAATCGGCTCTAATACACGATGTCATATACATCACAAAAATTAAGAGGATAACCAAAGAAGATATTAATTTCTGGCCTTGGTAGGAAATTTTTTATTGATTCAGTGTAATTTAAGGTTTAAAAATATAATATAATTGACTATATAACCAATAAAAGGGGAAAAGTATGAAGTACTTATGACTTATTTATTTTCTATAATTTTTTTTTTTTTTTTGGTTCTTTTTATCCCCGAGGGGAAAGGCAAAGGGATCAAGCCCATACAGCCACGTCATTAGTTTAGAACCATTTGAAAATCTTAATTCTATGTTCCAGCTTCAGGAACTGTGCTCAAAAATACTTGGGAAGGGTAGTTCGACCCAATCAACCCAGTTTAAATATCACCCGTAAAACGATAGGAATTTTACAAGGTTTTCTTGATGAACTTATTCACGTCTTCCAAAAAGTGCATAAACGTGTTATATTTGAGTTTTTTCATTGTTGTATAATTGCACTAGCACTTATGTTACAAAACACTATCGAAATTGTCACATAAAACTAATTTTACACTGAATTGTACAAATTTCAAATATAAGAACAATGTCACTAGTCAAAAGCGCGGGAAGAACTTTTATTTTCTATAAACATTTTTTTTTTTTGTTTCTTTTTATCCCCGAAGGTAAAAGCAAAGGAATCTAGCCCATACAGCCAAGTCATCAGTTTAGAACCATTTGAAAATCTTAATTCTATGTTCCAGCTTCAGAAACTGTCAGGGCCGGATCCACTATATGGCTTTTTGGGCTTCAGCCCGTGGCCCCGTGGATTCAACGATTCAATATTTTATTAACGACTTTGCTCACATATTTAATATTATAAATACAGGACGACGATGTTAAACTCAAAAGTTGAAAGGTCTAAAGGAGCAAATTAAAGAATTTACCAAAGGAAAGTGCAGAAAGGTTGCTTTATAACTTGTCAATTTATTTACGGTTGTATTTAACGAACACTAAGGCATAATATATTATGATATAAATCAAATATTTTATTGTCTTATTTTTTTCCTATACTTTGAGTAATTACGTGAGCCCCTAAATAGTATTAGCCCAGGGCCCACTAAACTCACGGTCCGGCCCTGGGAACTGTGCTGAAAAAATACTTGGCAAGGGTACCTCGACCCAATCAACCCAGCTTTAATACCACCCGTAAAACGATAGTGATTTTTACAAGGATTTCTTGATGAAAAAAAATGATTATTCACGTCTTCCAAAAAGTGCATAAACGTATTATATTTGAGTTTTTTCATTACGGTATAATGTTACTAGCACTTATGTTACAAAATACTATCGAAATTGTCACATAAATCTAATTTTATACTGAATTGTAAAAAAATCAAGTAAAAGAACAATGTCACTCGTCAAAAGCGCGGGATGAACCAATTTTTTTTTTGTCCCTTCATGGGACAGGCTAAGGTCAATGACCATGCTGCCTCGTCTTCAGTAGAAAATCATAAATTCTTAGTAGCTTTTCCGTTACAGGTTCAGTCTAACGATATTAACGTCTTCCGTAATATTATATTTGTAAAGGGATGAACCTACAAACAATATTTTTTTTTGGTTCTTTTTATCCCCGAGGGGAAAGGCAAAGGGATCTAGCCCATACAGCCAAGTCATCAGTTTAAAACCATTTGAAAATCTTAATTCTATGTTCCAGCTTCAGGAACTGTGCTAAAAAAATACTTGGGAAGGGTATCTAGACCCAATCAACCCAATTTCAATAATAATAATAATAATAACAGAGAACAGTCCTCCTCTATCCTGGATGCCGATCAATCACTGGTGACGACGAACTAATTGAGATTAAACGGGGTATTTTCCAGGGTGACAGTTTGAGTCCCTTGTGGTTTTGTTTAGCCTTGAACCCTTTAAGCACATTATTACAGGATTCAAGACTAGGCTACAGATTGCGAAGGGGATATCAGGCTATATCTCATTTTCTGTACATGGATGATTTGAAACTTTTTGCATCTAACAAAGTCCAATTAATGACTTTACTAAAGATGACTGAAAACTTTAGTAAATGCATTAAAATGGAATTTGATATAGACAAATGTGCTGTCATACATGTGAAGAAAGGTATGATATTAGCATCTGAAAGACTTGAAATTTCAGATACTATACGTCTGAAATCCCTCTCGGAATCTGAAACTTACAAGTATTTAGGTATGTCTCAAAACTTAGGAATTATTGAGACTGACATGAAACAGACATTGAAAGAACGTTTCTTTGGCCGTCTGACAAAAGTCCTTAATAGTCTTTTGTCAGGGGGAAACAAAGTTCGAGTTTATAATGGTTGGGTTATGCCGGTCTTAATATATTCATTTGGCATACTTTAATGGACTCAGACTGAACTTGACTCTATTGATCGCAAAGTCCGAACACTATTGACTGCACACCGTATGCATCATTCGCGATCATCGGTAATGAGGTTATATATCCCACGAAAATGTGGTGGTCGTGGCTTTTTGAATGCCAAGACCTTACATAATCGAGAGATATGTAACCTCAGGGAATATTTCCTGCATACCGAAACGGAAATGGATAAGGATGTGGTTAATGTGGATCGTGGATTAACCCCTTTATCTTTGCCTGAAGAGAACTGGCGTAGATCTGTAATATTAAGTACTGACGATCGCAAGGCTATATGGCAAAGTAAGGAGCTACACGGCCGCTACAACAAGGCCCTACACGGGCCTGATGTAGACACGTTGGCTTCCGTATCCTGGTTACGTTTCGGGGACCTCTTTGGGGAAACCGAAGGTTTTGTCTGTGGAATTATGGACGAAGTTATTAAGACGAATAACTACCGGAAATATATCATGAAAGATGGCACGCTAGACATCTGTCGAGCGTGTCATCTTCCTGGGGAATCTCTCAGGCATGTTGTTTCCGGTTGTTCTCATCTTGCTAACGGCGAGTACTTACACAGACATAACCAAGTAGCCAGGATTATCCATCAGCAACTTGCTTTGAGATATAGTCTTGTAATTAATGAGGTGCCATATTAAAAGGTATACGCCCGAAGCAGTTCTCGAAAATGACCATGCCACATTATACTGGGATCGATCTATTATCACAGACAGGACTATTGTAGCCAATAAGCCTGACATTGTATTAATAGATCGATCGACGCGCCAAGCAATCATTGTTGATATCGCTGTTCCACATGACGTTAATCTTGTGAAAGCTGAAAAAGATAAACAAACAAAATATCTTGATTTAGCTCACGAGATTACCGACATGTGGGATGTCGATTCAACAATCATAGTTCCGATTGTTGTATCGGTCAATGGCTTAATAGCCAAAAGCCTCGACCAACATCTGAAGAGGCTCGCGTTGGAAAGCTGGATTAGGGGCCAAATACAGAAGGCAGTCCTCCTTAGCACGGCACGTATTGTTAGGAGGTTTCTATCTCTGTGATCTCCTCAGCTATCAGAGAGGGAAGCTGTTTTTTATATTTTTAAATGTATTTTTTTTTGTAATGATATATTTAAAAATATATTTAATAAGATTATAATTTAATAAAGGATATAATAATAAATTTATTTCAAAATTTGTGTACATCTGTTTACATGTTTTACATAAACTCCCACACTAGGCTAGGCCTGTCCTGTGGGAATCTTAAATACATTAACATTATATCATTGCGGAACTTATATTACCTACTAAGAAAAATCAAATTACAATTCAATAAATACAAAACTACAAATACTTTTAGCGTTAATACATACCAGTTGTTTGTTTAATCCACTATGAACTTTTTATCACAATTATTGTAAGTACTGCGACCTTGTGTCATTGCTGAACCCTTACCAAATAAAAACTAAATAAATACAGAATTAAATACCTCAGCGTAACTACGCACGGTGCGTTATTTGTTTAGGAGCGATTGAGTATGAGGTTTATTTTCACGCAACTATTTTACTTAGTTCACTTCCTCAGAAAGACCATTACACATTAACACAACAAATTCTTGTTGCAACCAACACGTAAGCCTACACTAAAACACTCGACACATTATTATAATGTCGGGTACTTTCCTATGCAAGCGAAGATAACAATAAATTTGTTGAACCGAGCGGTACATATAATAAAATGACATTCATCACTTGGCGAATACTGGAGAGATGTGCATTGAGCGTACTTGCTTTCTAGATGTGACTTGATTGGTATTTTTTATTCTACTATAAATTAATTTCCTATATATTTAAAATTAATTATTAAATGCCATTATGCTACCATATATTATCATTTAATCAACTATACTTATTTCACAATTAATATTCTGTCAATAATTACATTCAAAGATATATGTATATACATACTTTAATTATTAAATCATAAAAACTGTAGAAATTATATTTAAGTTGATTTAAAAATAATAATAACAATAATAATAACAATTTTCACAATTTATAATTTTGATTTGTTATTATAATAATAATAACAAATCAAAATTATAATTTCACTGTATGCAGTTTAAAAAGTCCTCTGTTTCCCGATACGTCCAGCTTTGTAACATGTTTTCAATTGTCATTTTCGCGTCGCGAAAACTCAACTTGTGAATATCTCTCAATTTGTTTAGTTTATTCAAAGCACCCGTAAAACGATAGTGATTTTTACAAGGTTTTCTTGATGAACTTATTCACGTCTTCCAAAAAGTGAATAAACGTGTTATATTTGACTTTTTTCATTACTATATAATTTCACTAGCACTTATGTTGTAAAATACTATCGAAATTGTCACACAAAACTAATTTTATACTGAATTGCATAAATTTCAAGTAAAACAACAATGTCACTCGTCAAAAGTGCAGAATGAACCTATAAACATTAAACAGTTTTATTTGTTTGGTAGTTTTACAAAAGTTCTTTTTCATTGCTAACAACCAGTTTTAAGCTGAAGCTTGTTCTTACAATACCCATGTCATTTGATATCATATTCCGTTAGACCTTTCTTACAATTAGCATTAAATGGGTAGGTATTCTATAGCCTGTCATAGAACTGTAGGAATAATATAAGTAAAGGCATAGGAGGAAGGAATAAAGAACAATATAAACGAACCTAGAACATTCACAACGGAAAATAGCAAAGGTAGAGGAACAAGTAAAACTAGTGGTTACACTTTATAACGCTTCGTGTCGCAAGAAAGACCTCCGTGAAAAGTGTTAATTTCCATGTAAACGGTGTTCTCAGATATGAAATCTACGGGAATATATAATAAAATGAAGGGGTAATAACCCCTTTATTTTACTATTCTTTTGTTGTTTCACGACAAATCGACTCACACTTAAGTCTCTAGCTCTATTAAAAGAGCGCATTCAAGTAATCGATGTTTTACACATTTGTCTAACAAGATTACGTAATTACGAGTAGATTGGTTGAATAACATTACTGCCTCCGAAAAATAAACTCTTCATATCACGTACATTTCTTTCATTTTTTTCTCTACATGAATTCGACGATATTTCGGCGCCCCCAAGGATAAAAACCTGTACAGTACTTCTGAATAAATATTGTGCATCGGCAAACATCGGAAACAATCGTATTGTTCGTTACAAAAACGATTTACATTAATTTGGTTCTAACAAATTCAATTCAATTCGCCGATATGGCGATACTGATATTGTTCACGCCAATGACAGTGCTTTTTTTGTAAATGCCAGTGTTCATCTCAGTACGTGGCTATGCTAAGTCTGCAATGAATTGACCTTGTGGATGTACAGAAGAGAACCAACTTTGACAAGTTATAAAGTTACTATGATGTTCTGTTGATAATCCTGTAATAGAGACACGCGCTACATATTGGACAGAACAAAATGTTATTTGTTAGTTTTGACAAACACTTTAAAGTCTAATTTTATTAGTGTTAATAAACTTACATAAAATATGTACAAACGGAGAGGAATTGACACATGACAATAAGGATTTACAATCAATAGGAAGGGAGATAGAGGGGGGAAGGAGGTCATACAGTGAGGGTTAAAAAATATGTGTTCTGGAGTTCCCTCGTCCAGGCCACACTCCCACAAGGAGCTGTAACTTATCCTGATTTTTGCAAGGAATACACTGGTGCAAGCGTGACCTATTCGTAGACGACATAATGACTGATGTTGCTTGTTTAGTTAGTTGGTATTCACTCTTAAATAGAGACATAATGTCAACCTTTTATTGCCCTGGACTCATCCCATATCTCTTTCAAAGCGGCCTTGAGTTTGGCTCGATGGAGACGGAGTAGGTCATGGGAATAAGATATACATTGCTGAGACAAACACCCATTCTGTATTCAATCTCTAGCACACCGGTCTGCCATTTAATTCCCAGGAATGCCACTATGTCCCGGGATCCAAACAAGATGACGTTATTTTTTTACCATATATGATTGCTTACGCTTCAACATATCTGATGAACCTATATACCCCTGCAATGACATCGATACAAGGCTTGTTTGATAGTTAATATGACTGGGGCCTTCGTTTTGCTGCGGAAATAGGTTATCAGCTATTGAAACCAGGCAACTTCTGGAGTCTGTGAAAATGACTGTATTAATTATGTTATGTGACTCGACGTATAACAAAGCTTCCAGAATTGCTGTAGCCTCACCTGTGAAGATGGAACAAAGAGACGGACACTTAAAGTTCAAAATTATTCTGTATTTGGGTAGCCATACAGCCGCCCCAACACAACTTTCCTCAGAGATATTGGAAGCATCCGTATATATTGTTATCCATTCTGGCCAGAGCTCATCAACAGCTGCGTTCTGCTTAGCTGATGCATATGTGGAATCTGATAGACGGAAATGATAGATTCATATGCTGCTTCAAATAGGGGATTTAACCTGCACTGGAAAACAGGGTTGGGAAGACGAAGAAATGTAACAAAGTTATTAAATAGGTACGGGGGTTCTTAATGAAACCAGTATCCACTGCAGAAATATGTTCCCATTCATTTCCATTCTTGGAGATAAGATATAGCTGAATTCAGCTTAGAAGAAGCTTCCGGTGTATTGTCTGAAGAAATATTGAGAGCTAGGTCGTCAGCATACTAAAGAATATTGCAGAAACAATTAACGGAGACTTCAAGATCATAAGTGTAAATACTATATAGTAGTGAACTAAGTACTGAGCCTTGTGGGAGACCTTTCCATACTTGCCTTGCATTAGGTTTGGCAATTTAAAAGGATATATCTAGGCGAAAAGTAATTGGAAATATATAATATTACGCCTTTTTTGAAGAAACTTTTCCTATAGCTCCGAGAGAAAAGCTTGGAGTTCATTCCACTTAAGATTTATCTGAAAAAAAAAAACATCTGGAACTGCGTATTACACATCCATTGCGATTCCATTGCGTGAGGATGAATTACTACTCAGAAAATATCGAGAGAACTTGGTTGGGAAGTATAATGTATCCATCATATAGCCCTGATCTTGCACCCTCAGATTTTCCCCTGTTTCGGTCTGTGTTCAATTTTTTAGCTAGTGTTAAGTTAAAAATAAGAGAGAACTGTCAAAACTACTTGTCGCGTTTTTTGATAAGAAGTCCCAAAATTTCTATAGTAATAGAATTATGTCACCTACACATAAGCAACAAGTTATTGAACAAAATGGCACATGTATGTTATAATCAAATGTAAATAAACTACGATAAAAGCTTTTCCCCCGATAAATATAAATTATAAGAATTTATATTTAAGCAAATAAAGCAATTTGAATACATTATTTATAGGCATCCATGTAATGCAGTGAAATTGATTCTGTTTATATTATTGAGCGGATTTGATACTTTATTACATTTAATGTTTTGCATAATGGTAATGCTAAAGCTGATATTAATAAAATATTTAAGCAAATAAGTAATTATTGAAAGTAGAAATATTGAAGACATACATACATAGAAATATTTTTAAAATAATAACTGTTGACGCCAAAAATCGTTCAAATATTCATTCATAATTCAATTTATAAATCATATTCGTTCACCGCGAGGCATTCGCACATTCGGTTCCCAGCGGTCAAGTTCATCACCCGCAAATCCGCACCGCACGCAATCACTCGCGCCCGCTATCCGCACCCCGCGCAATAGATCTTAGAGTTATTAAGATAAGATAAGATTTATTATATTTAATATATTAGTGCCTCAAAAGCCATCCTTAATCCTTAATAATATTCCCTTATCAAAAATATTGTGTCGCCGCGAGTGTTACTGTGGAATCAAGAATAAATCAACGCTGCCAAGCCGGGCCCGTGAATAAACAGCAGCCATCTTGAAGACACCGCAAGCTACCATTAGGTCTGTCTTTCCCTTTTCCCCTTTTATTTTAACTCCTAAATACAGTCCACTACGAGGGTCATTTGAAAAGTTCTTAGCCTAACATGATTAAAGTCATTGGTTTTTTTTTATAACTACCCTCATTTTGTAGTTACATTATTTAGCAACAAGTATGCACAGTTTAGTTTATTCACAGTAACTCATTGTTCGTTTACACGTGATACCGTAAGTCAAGTCAGAGCTATTTTTGAAAATTGATAAAATTTAACATCGTGCAGTGATAAAATACCTGAATTTAAAAGGTTTAACTCCAAAAGCTATACATGAAGACATGTCTGCTACTTTGGGTGAGCCCGCTCCTTCGTATGCGACTGTTAAAAACTGGGTGGCAGAGTTTAAACGTGGTCGTGAGACCATTCAAGATGAGCCCCGTAGTGGCCGGCCTTCGACTGCTTTCACTGATCAAAACAAAGAAAAAATCTGTGATTTAATTTTATCTGATCGAAGATTGACTGTCGAGGAGATAGCTAAGACTGTAGGCATCTCATCTGAGCGAACACATCATACAATTACTACTGAACTTGGATTTTCTAAGGTGTCTGCGCGATGGGTACCGCGACTACTTTCAGTGGAACAAAAACGCAACCGACTCACAACTTCTCGCGACTGTTTAGAATTATATGAAGCTGACCCAATAGAATTTGTTGAAAGATTTATAACCATGGATGAAACCTGGGTTCACCACAATACACCCGAGACAAAAGAACAGTCGAAACATTGGAAAAGAGCATGATCGCCCACCCCAAAGAAGGCAAAGGTGATTTTATCGGCGGGCAAAGTCATGGCATCCGTTTTTTGGGATGCAAAGGGTATAATTCTCGTAGATTATTTAAAAAAGGGTGAAACAATAAACTCCGATTACTATTGCAACCTGTTGCGTCGTTTGAGAGTAGAAATCAAAGAAAAACGTCCAGGTTTATTGAGAAGAAAAGTCTTGTTTCATCAGGACAATGCGCGCGTTCACACCTCTGTGCAATCCATGGCAGAAATCCATCAATGTGGCTTCCAATTGTTACCTTATCCTCCATATTCACCAGATTTAGCACCGTCCGACTTTTATCTGTTTCCAAAGCTGAAAAAAATTTTAGGTGGTAAACATTTTTTTACAAATGAAGAGGTCATAGCCGCCGTGGACGCTTATTTTGAGGAGTTAGACGAAGATTTTTTTAAAACGGGTATCGAAGCCTTACCGGGTCGATGGAAAAAGTGTTTTGAGCTCGGAGGAGAGTATGTTGAAAAATAAAAATAAACTCAAAATCGTGTGGTTTCATTAAGTATGTTAGGCTAAGAGCTTTTCAAATGACCCTCGTATATTTGTTTAGGACATTTGTCTAATAATTACAGGCAGTCCGTTACGTGCCCTACCAATAACTAAAAATGTAGCGAAGTAGCTTATCTTAGCCCAATGTTGGACATAGAACCGTTGAACATAAGCGATAAATAATAGTATTGAAGGGTAAAGAAAGAACATTGTATGTACCAACCCTCAGACAAAAAAAAATATATTTTCTAGGTCTTATGTATACGTGTTTATCAATCAAAAAATCCTTGATATATCGAAATGATAACAAGAAACCTCAAAGTCAAGCAGACTGATAATGTGTGTACAAGATACTGACTGTATAATACGTGAATACAAATTATATTTATTGTATTGTATTTATTTTCTTACAAAAATGTGTACATACATTCGTCAAGAGAACTTTAGAATTATTAAATGACAAAGCTAAGTAGTAGACTTATCAAATTAAATCTGGTCACACTCACACTATGGTAATCGCTGTCTATGGGTTAGTCACTGACGTCACTGTCACTAGCTACTAGCTAGTGTCACTTTTAACTTTTTATCTCGAGGCTCATACTCACTTATATACAGGTCAGGAAAATATATCACAATAAATACATAATCATTAATTTTTATAGAATAATTAGTTCTTATCACAAACAGCCAGTCATTAGAATTGAGTGTTATTTACGTACCAACGTTCATAGGCAATTATTTTGTAACAAGGTTGTTATCATTGTCGAAATTATTTTAACCCTGTGAAAATAAAGTGCATTCTTTGAATTATGGGTATATTAAACGAGTATTTAAATGTAGTTCCGCAAAGAAATTTAAAATGTTTTCTATCAATAAACTCTAGTTTATGCGTAGCGGTAGGTAATAAATGATTCGACTAGAATCTTGCAATGTTCTTCGTGTTTTTTTTTTTTACATTTGACTCTTATTCGAATTGCATGTTTCAATTCATATAATGGTATTGCATACCTTTCATCCTTCAAAAGTTCTTAGTTATAATTAGAGATATGCCAACTCAGTACTATATATACTTGCAATTTACATAATCTGAATTTAACTGGAGTCATGGAATACAAATTGGCAGGATAAAGTTAAGAAAATATACACATATTTTGTCCTTTGATATTGCTACAATAAAATTGTCACTACCTGCTAGTTAGGATGTACGATTTGAATAAACAAAAAAATATGGTGTATTGACATCATGTAATATGTATTTTTGGTGTTAATCTCGATCATAGAATCAATATTTAACAACAACTGGTGATTTAAGATTTCCTTTTTGATGCTCGTATTTTTCTAAACACACAACAACAATTCAAATTGGCAACTGACAATTAAATACACAACAACAATTTAAGTTGGCATATGATAGCTTCAAATCTGGAAGTGTGTACACAATTAATTAGGTGCCAAGGAAGGAATCTAGTTTGTATTAATCGGCAAATTTCATGTCACCTTCGTTGCCATTGGTCAGTGCACATGGCAAAGAAAAGCCGTGTACATGACTAACAAATCACCCTCTTGCTCTTCAGCTCAAATTCGAGTTAACAAGAATACTCAAGTTAACTCAAGCTGAGCACAACTCGAGTTAGTAAGCCAAGTTGACCCTTTCACTAATACTAATGTCTGCATTGTCTTACATTTCCGAATACGGGTCCAATTCAGAGGAGAGTGATAATGATGATCAAGCTTACGGACAACCGAAAAGGTATGTTACAGTATAATGTATCTGAGAAAGATAAGAATCTGAGGGATTGCAGTGGATGTCGTTAAGTTTAAATAATAGATCACTATAAATAGTCACAAGTATCCATTTACCACCAACAATTGTGTTAAAAAAATATTTATGTGCTTATTTGATTTTGATTATTATACTTTTTTTGGAATCGAATACCAATTTTAACCCAATACATAAATCAAATATTTGATTTATGTATTTTTGTAGGAGACATATTATTGCAAATGAATTGACAGTCAATATAGTTGCAGTTAATAAATTTTAGTAACAATTTAAAATGTTTTAGACCAAGATTGCAACCACCTGATCTAAGCGGTGTAGCAGTTGTTCCATCAGAGATTCATGTTGATGACCCCACAGACCATGGTGGCCGAAAGCGCTCATTTCCACATGTAAGAGGAAATTGGAGCTCATATGTTTATGTCAAATGTAAGTAAATAATTAGAATTATACAGCTATTTTCGGACATACAAAATATTGTTTCTTCAAATCTTAGAAATTACTTTTCATCTTGATTCTCTAGTCTTGACTATGGGATGGATGTGACAAGTTTTAATTTACTTCAAAAAGGTGTTGTTCTCATTTGCATATATTTTTTTTGTGTGGAAGTTATGTATTTGTATTCAGCTAATTTAAAAATTCGTGTCTACTAGGCAGTTCCTATACCTGATTGGTACTATTTAAATTTGGTAAAGTTATAACCAAATTCAATTTTTATTGTGAAGTTCCTAGCTAGGAGCTTCACCATACAGAAGCTCCTAGTATACTAATCAAACATTACACGAGTTTGCTGAAGTTAAACTTCATTATTAAACTTAATATAATACATCATTAAAGCCTGTTTTCATGGGTATGAACCATTGTGATTCTTAATTTGGTGCAGTATGACATCATTTGCCCTCAGCTACTAATTGATCTATTACCGAGTTGTTAATTCCTTCTGTTGTTAAAAAAAATATCTTCAATACATTCAATTTCATGTAATCTGCTTTGTGTGCTTTCGACACCTATTAGTCATGTGAACTAGCGCTGGCCGGCGCCCACCCACTGCCGTTAGTACATGCAACATGTTGTTGCTGCCATGGCTGCTCCGGTCGCCTCTGCCTCAGATGCAGCTGTCGTCCTCGCGATTGCCTGCCATCTGGAACAGGAACCGCATGCACCCGCCACCGTTGCTGCAATGACTATCCCTGATCATCTCTGTAACACATGTTACGCCTCTTCACGAGGCCTACTCAGGCGCAGTCAAAAAAAAAAAATCACTTGCTTGAACATAACCCTCCTGCGAATTATTTGTCTATGTTCTTTTGTTAGAGTATTACTCTTATTGGGTTGCTGTTCTCCTATACTGTGATGGATGGCATATAAGACAGCGCTGTATGTGTTTTTTACCCTTTCCAGACCCAGAAGAAGAAAGTTTATGTCAATTAATTAATAAATTACAAACGGAAGTACATAAAATTGACGAGTCCTGTCAGAAGTGTGAAGATATTCATATAAGTTTAACAAAAACTTTTGTACTTAAATATCATTTAATAAATTCTTTCACAACTTCAATACAAGAAGCTAGTTATGGTATAGAAAGGTATGTTGTTGTCATATGAATTCTCTATCTATCTGTATCTTCACGGTAAATCCCTTGCGGGGTAGGCAGAGAGAACTGAGTGCCATACGACTTAGTCCAGTTACACAACTCACTTGCTTTTTTAACATTCATTGTTCTTTTAATGCTCGCTTATCAGATTCTTTGCCTTCCTCGGTCCCTCCATCCACCATCCATCCATTTACTTTTGTGTTGTTATGTTTCATCATTCTTTCTCCATGTCAAAATTGTAATATCAATTCTTACTTCAACCTTTACGATTAACACATATTCAACAAGATATCAGGGAGAAATTATGACACTCAAAATTTAGGTAGGTACTTTAAAACTTCCATTTTAAAAATATTGTAACACTGCTAAGAACGTAAGTAAGAAGAAATTAAACTAGTCATTGTCACATGCAGACCTAGAACCCCGCGTGGCAAACCACTACTGACCAAAAAAGGAACATTTTTAGAAGAAGTAATTGTGAAAAATTGTACACATTGTACATCCCTCCTGTAAAATAGGGCATTTTACAGAAGTACAATACACATAGATTAAAGATGGAGACATTCTGCCTGAGCCAGCTGGTGGTTTTGTTTTCATTATGCATTATTAATCTCTTTTGTATTTATTACAGCTTCAAGCTGAGTATAGATTCCATTAAAGTTTACTGTAACGAAGAGAATACAAGAACATTTATTGCACTACAAGTAGACCAATTCAGCAATAAATATTTGTCGAAAATTTCGCAAAAACTTGATGGTGTTTTGACAGACTACATGTTACCAACATTTTATGACGTAAGTAAATATGCAACTTACATTTTTGTGTATACCCGAAATCCCGCAATCCCGAAAGCTTTCAACTCGAACTTCATAATCATATATTACACCGGATGATATCAACATCAAGCTCGTGAAAACTGTCCGTGCAGTAGGAGCTCAGTTTCTAAAGCCTCGCCCAAAACGAACCCAAAAGCTCTTGACTTACAAGCAGAATCTCATGCAGATCAGATGTGAAATGTGGTTGCAGTATTCAGCTCACAGGCTAGAGTACCCATACAGCTAAATAGGCAAATCTCTAAATGCATACGACGAGACATGCGCCAATTTAATACAATTCTGTAACAAGTGGTAGAGCCAAGCTATTGTCAATTAGTGGCCAATGCATAACTGCGGGTAGGTCGTGGCCGTTGAATGACAATAGCTCGTAATTGTGCCGGCTCGTCCGGGGTAATACCGTTCTCTCACAGAAAATCGGCGTGAAGTAATGGCATGCTGATTCAGCATGCTATTGCATTTCGTACGGTGTGTGATCACTGCCTGATACGTAGTGAGGTGCCACTTGCATTCCCAACGCAACGTACAGCACGCTGCCGTTGTGTGTGGTACTTTATGCCGATGTGATACTGCAGGGTACGGAACTTTTATATTCCTAGCCTGCGGTGTCCATAGGTGGCAAGTCCCGCCCATGGCTCAATCGATCTTGGAATGCGTCTCGACGTAAACAGGATTCGTATCCAACCTGGTCAAATGCTCAGGCGGCTGGTGCTTCAAATATGAGTTCACTTAAAAAAAAGCTACAACACTGCCTCCAGGTTTTTGAAGGATTGCATCGCGAGGGCAAAGTCAGAATTTGTTAGCAAAATTGGCGAGAGACTCGTACGCTTGCCCTCCGGGACTCGGGCGTTCTGGTCTCTCGCCAAAGCTGTTCAGGATAACTTCTGTCAGTCGTCGTTTTGTCCGTTATGCAAAGTGGACGAATCGCTGGCCCATACTGCAAAGGAGAAAGCCGATCTCCTGGGCTCTCTTTTTGCATCCAACTCTTGATGACCAGGGAGGAACACCACCGGCCATCCCGCGATGTGATAGCTCTATGTCTGAAATTCATTTCTCGCAAAAAGCTGTCCATAGAACCCTTATCTCCCTGGACATTCATAAGTAGGGCGGGCTGGTTGGAATTCCACCCATTGTGGAAGATATGTGCTCCGATTCTAACGTGCCTCTTTCGGTACTCCTGTTCGCTTGGCGTGGTTCCAGGCTCATGGAAGGAAGCTTTGGTACACCCGATCCCTAAAAAGGTGCTTGCTCGGATCCGTCTAGTTCGATCCGTCCGTAGGCCTATAGCAATAACTCCAAAATCATAGAAAATATCATCAACCAGCAACTCTTAGACTACTTAGAGGATCAACAGCGGATAAGTGATCGCCTATACGGCTTCCGCTGTGGCCGCTCGGCTGGCTATCTTCTGGTATACTTGACCCACCGCTGGGCGGAGTCAGTAGAAAGCAAAGGCGAGGCTTTAGCTGTTAGTTTCGACATAGCAAAGGCCTTCGATCGGGTGCGGCACAAATCACTTTTCCCGAAGCTTTCTTCTTTTGGGCTACCCGAAAAATTGTGTTCATGGGTTGCTAGTTTTCTCATTGGGCGGAGGATCAAGGGCGTAGTTGACGATGCGTGCTCGTATCCACTGCCCCTGAACGCTGGCGTCCCACACGTCTGTGTGTTGTCTCCCACTCTTTTCCTTCTGCATATCAATGACTTGTTGGACGTGCGTAACATTCATGCTATGCGGATGACAGTACGGTAGACGCAAGATACACTGGTCAAGCCAATATCTCTCGGGATTGCGTCAATGACTGCCGATCCCAGCTTGTGTCTGAAATTGATACATCACTAGAACAGGTCTCGGATTGGGGTAGACTGAATTTAGTTCCACTTAATCCCCTAAAGACACAAGTGTGCGCATTTACCGCGAATAAGTCCCCATTTATCGTAGCTCCTCAATTAGAAGGTATACCCCTCAGTATTACGCCTAGTATCGGTATCCTGGGTGTCGTCATATCGAGCGATGAACAGTTTCGCGGTCATCTGGAGAGCAAGGCTAAGTTGGCGTCCAAGAAGATTGGTGTGATCAATAGTGCTAAGCAATATTTTACACGTCAACATCGCTTTCAGCTTTATAAGGCCCAGGTTCGGCCTCCCATGGAAACTGTTCACATCTTTGGGCCGGTGCGCCACAATATTTGCTTACTACATTTGATCGCATACAACATAGAGCGGTTCAAGTCGTCGTCGACCCAGTGATCTCCGCTCGGCTGGACTCGCTTTGTACACGGAGAGATGTTGCTTCTCTTTGTGTACTGTACAAATTGTATCATGGGGAGTGTTCGCAGGAGCTGTTCAACTTAATACCAGCCGCTGAGTTCCACTATGGTACCACTCGCCATAAACTTAAATTTCACCCTCACCATCTTAATGAGTGGCAATCCACTACAGTATGCTTTTTTATCACTGCGGCATGCGCACGCATCTTTTATACTGAATATGTTCATTTCATTTATTGAGTGTATGTGTGTATGTCTAAGCTGATACAAATAAAGTTCTTATCTATCTATATCTATCTTTTTGAGGCATTTTCCACCACGTACTTAGTACGTAATTTAGAGGGTCGGCAACGCATCTGTGACGCCTCTGGTGTTCCAAATGTTCATAGTCTACGTTGACTGTTTAACATCAGGCAGGCCGTATGCTTGATTACCACCTTAGTTGTATAAAAAAAACGTACGGTGAAATTGTGGAATAAATTACCGTCAGCGGTGTTCCCGAACATATACGATATGGGTACCTTCAAGAAAAGAGCCTGTTTTCCTAATTCCGGATCAGTGACCCTTTGGTGTTGCTGATATCTATGGGCGGTGGTGACCACTTACCATCAGATGACCCACATGCTCGTTTGCCCCCTTTAATATAAAAAAAAATCTTATTGACCCGTTGAGTGCCGATCGGTTTGATCAAACCTTGCGCGTTACGGCAACAAGTATATAATTTGACGTGTTAATGATATGATAGAGCGGCACTAAGGCTCCAATCTTCCCCAAAGATCTGTATGTTGGGCAAAATCAACTTACAAATACTGGCGCCATTATTTCTACGAAGACTGGGATTGTGAGTGAGATGGAGAAGTTCTATGGACAGCTGTACACATTGTCGTTACAATCGGGCAACAGAAACGACCCAAGAGCTAAACTGATCCGACACTATACCGAAGATATCCCGGACGAGATTTGTATGGCTCTCAAACAGCTTAAAAATGGGAAAACACCGGGTGATGACAGAATTACAGCGGAGTTTTTGAAAGCGAGCGGAAAGCCGATATTTGTAGTCCTTCAGAGGCTATTCAATTCTGTCACACACTCCGGTAAAACACCGCAAGCGTGGAGAAGCCTGATCATGTTGTTCTTGAAAAAGGGTGATAAGACCCTTTTGAAGAACCGATATCACTTCTGAGCCGCGATTATGTACTGTTTTCGAGAGAAGCACACAGACTTGATGAATTCCAGCCTCCTGAACAAGCCGAATTCGAAAAGGCTTTTGCACCGTAGATCACATACATACTCTCCGCCAGATTATACCCTTGTGTTTGGCGTATGTGGACTACGAAAAAGCCTCTGAATCCATTGAGACATGGGTGGAGCTACAGTCTCAGAATCATTAAAGTCTTTACACAGTACTCGTAATACAACGATGTGTATCCGAGTATAGGACCAGAGTATGGAACAGCTCTAAGTGCAAAAATGTGTAAGACAGGGTGATTATATCCCCGAAACTTTTCACCGCAGCATTCGAAAGATGTTTTCAAGCTGTTGGACTGGAAAGGATACGGTATAAACATCAATGGCGAATACATCACTCCTTCACACCTTCGATTTGCCGACGATATAGTTCTCATGTCGAAATCGCTGGAGGAACTTAGCACTATGTCAATGACATCCGTAGTGCTTTATTTTTTTTTTAATACATCTACAGGCTGGCCCGTTAGCTTTGTTTCATCAGATTTTTTTGTTAATTTTAATTGCTCCGCAAGCTTATGCCTAATTGCTAGGGTCGCGTTTACCAAAATTACCCGTTCACGAGTTGACGCTATAGGCAGCCATCATCGTGTTCAACCTTATTTTAGAGAAATCGTTGACTCGCCATCCGACGCCGCCGCGAGTCTGGTCATTTTAGTGAGTGATAGTGACTGCTCACTTCAATCCAGTATCTTTTTCGTTATTTCTTTTTTCCAGAATCGAAGGGAAAATGCGCCCCGTTGTTGCGCCCTTTTGCTTTCCTTTTCTTTTGTTGTTTTGGTTTCGGGAGTTTTGGAGTCGTAGGGGCCGCCCTCCAAGCATTGTAGGGTTATCAAGGTGATGTTTTTATCGTCTCATCGCCATCTTGAGATTATAGTCCCTGATGTTTTCCGTTGTTGCAGTCTAGGTTCGCAGGATGAGCTGTTGCATCGTTTTCTGTGCAGTCTGTGGTACACGCAACTGTCTATGTCTAGAGACTGCGAGAACGGCATGAGGGACACTTTGGAGGAGGTGATATTTTTGGAAGTTGTTCGTACAATAATCACTGACTCGCACGTTAGTCTCTACGCTTCGAGTTTGATAAAGGTGCGAGATCTTGGATTTTTATCGTGTCCCTGGCTGATAAGGAGTGCCTTCTCAGCCTGGGTGTGGACAAGATAGAGGGTAATGTCCTGTTTCGGGATCTGCATTCCTGTGTTCCGCTTCAGCGATAGGGATTTGGTGCGTCTTGACCGAATATATGCCGTTGTATATCTCTCTGAGGGCATATGCCACGTCCTGCGGATTTCTGTACACAGGAAGTATTTCGTAATTGACGTCGTCAGGTGGGGTCTATTATATAACATGGGGAGCAAGTTATTCCTGTCAATACAGGATGGTCCAAAGAGTAAATTTGGAGATAAGAAGAAACATGATTTTTCAAAATGACGGTGCTCCTTGCCATTATGCACGCCAAGTGAGGGGGCACCTTAATGAGGCTTTTCCGGGCAGATGGATTGGGTGTGGTGGCCCAATAGAATGGCCTGCACGTTCACCGGACCTCAACCCAATCGATTTTTTTATTTGGGGATACTACAAAGAAGTAGTTTACGCCCGGGAGACTAATTCCGAAGAAGAACTTCGACAAAAATTAAGAGAAGCAGCGACAAAAGTCACAGAAAATTCAAGCGCTTTCCGTAGTTTAAAAGATAATTTTTTAAGACTTTGCCGATTGTGTATCGAAGTTGAAGAGCGTCATTTTGAAAATAGTTCAAGTAATAAATTAATTCAAATAAACGATTTTATTTTTTATTTATCCTAAAAATAAATAAAAATAACCGTATTAATAAAAAAACTGTAAAAGCATTTGTTTAACTGTCAATGGAGCATTTGTTTAATCTGAAATTATGTGAATGCTCTTCATTATGCCTCACTAAACTAATTGCTGACATTAGGATGAAAAAAAGCTACAACAATTAATAATATGGACAATTATTTTTTTGACGTTTTTTTACCTGACTAGGTTTGGAAGCAGATTTCATCGTAAAATCGCCTATTAAGAATAACTTTTTTTTTTATTATTAGGTAAGCTGATGAATTGGTAAATTTTTTAAAGGTACTTTGAACCTACGAAACATCCATTTTGTATTTTTAAGAGAATCATGAAAATTTTACTTCGTCTAACTCAAACCTAAAATTTTCACTTTCGACCCTTTTTTCAATAACTGTTACGAAAGAAAGTCTTGTAGTTGATTATAACGTAAGAAAGAGTGATACAAGGCACTCATGTTGCAGAAAAAAAAATGAAAAATTATCACTATTAAACAAGTTATGATTTTTTTAAGTAGCTTTAGTAGAAAATTTCGTAATTACTATAAAAAAAATCATAACTTCTAAACTACGAAAAATCGCTTAACATATATGGGGTATTTTCGGATGCACCCATGCGTGAGGAATCTAAAAAAAATTTATTGACGTCACTCTTTGGACCATCCTGTATATGGAAGTTGATTGTCGTCTCCGAACCGCAGGGCTGCGCTGACTCTGACTATTTGAATTGCCATGACTATGGATCGAAAATGGTTAATAATGGCTTCGTCCACCATAAGTCGTATACACGATTCGCCCCTATGTAGTCTTATTTACTAATAGGGATGCCATAGTCCGCACTCTTTCGTTGGTCTGGTCGCCAAAACCCGTTGCAAGTTTCTCCCTGAGATCAGCGGCCTCAGTGTCGTCACTATGATGTCCTTGTCCGGGTCGGTTTGGGACACCCCCCTCTTTGATTTTCGGCAGCCGGGGATTCCGTTTACGATAGTGGGATCCGTTTACGTTTGTGATAGTGGGTTTCACCCAGTGCTCCGGGTTTCCGCCTTTGAACAGATCCCCGCTATGGTTTCGGCCGGCCCCAGAAGTGTTACCAAACAAGTAGGTCTCAAGATGAACATGAATAAAACTAAGATCATGTCGAACGTCCATGTTACACCTATGCCGGTCACGGTTGGAAATTCTAAGCCCGATGTTGTTGACGAATATGTCTACCTAGGGCAGGTTATTTAGTTAGGTAGATCCAACTTCAACCGAGAGGTCAACACGAATCCAAATCGGCTGGGCAGCGTTCGGGAAACTTCGACACACCTTCTCATCCAATATACCTGAACGCCTGAATACAAGGTCTTCGTATAGTGTGTGTTGCCAGTGGTGACTTCCAGAGTTGAGATGTGGCCCTTCACTGCAGGCCATATGGGTTAGCTCAAAGTCGCTATCAGCGTGCTCGAGTTTTCTCTTTGTAATAGAATCGGAAATTAGGATATCCACAGTAGAACTAAGGTAACCGATATAGCCCACAGGGTAATCAAATTGAAATGGCAGTGCGCTGGCCACATAGTTCGTAGAACCGACAACCGCTGGGAAGAAAGGTTCTCGAATAGCGTCCCCGTACTGGTACACGCAGTGTTGGACGACCCCTCACCAGATGGAGTGATGATCTCAATAGGTTTGTAGGGAGTCGATGGATGCAGGTGGCACAGGATCGAGACGAATGGCACTTTAGAGGGGAGGCTGGGGAGAGGAGGATGTAAAATAGTGGCAAGTGTACAATGATGCACGAAGCTAAAAATTTGCTCTGGTCGCTATTATAAATTACAGATAAAACATCCAGTCCTACATCTGTTAAAAAAACATTCGACGTTAAAGTTTAAAATTGACAGATTTTGCATGTTGCTAATAAACGCTAAAGGTCTCTGTTCATAAAGCCGAAGATGCGCCGTAACCGGACCATAAGCTTATAAACAAATAAAAGTCGCATATGTATTTCTCCGATGTGTCCCATATGCAAATATTATTTGTTCAAGGTTGTTACAGCACACACATACATATATAGGTAGGCTAAGAATAATATATACATATATGCATACGTTGCAGCTGCACGACTACCTCTCATATTTAAGCTACCGTAGTGGTAGGCTAACCATTCTCCGGCCGCTAGGTGCGCAAGATAGTTTGAGCGTAAGTTACTTAGGATACGTGCGCGCTAACTGCTCACCGTTTGCTTTTTCGTGTCGGCATTGTGAAAAATATTATAGAATGTTTATATTTAGTTAATCTAATTTGAACAAGTTATTTGCCGTGTTATTTAAAAAATAGCTCAACTGAAGGTATATATTAAGCTATTGTCTACAAAAGTAGGAAAAAATTCAACTACATACTTTTTACCTTCATCAACATTCATGAGATATCAACTTCAACCATCAAAAATATCCCTTTTGTAGAGTTACGCAGCCGTCGACTACACTGAAGTATGAACAACTCTCTCAATCTGCGATACTGCGATATGACTGCATTAAGATTTATCTAAAACATTCCGTACATCTCGAAATAATTAATTTTATCTCAATTGTCTGTACGTCTGTCCGTTATGAGACATTACGTCAAGGGGTGTCTATGGCTCACTATCACTGTGATAGCTACAACTAAACTCACCTGTATAGGATGAACGCCCTCTCGCTTCACTTGCAAATGAGGCACTGCTGAAAAAGATACGGTAAATCTATGGTGAATGATTATAGCCCGAAAATGGTTGAGGAAACACCTCAGCCTTACCAAAGACCGCAGCCAAGCATCTGCAGCGTTGTTATATTCCGTGGATGAATAATCACATCTGGAAATTGTGGACAAAACGCTGCATCAGTAGCATACAAATTACTGAATATATGTATATGTTTCGCCCAAAAATAGAAAGCGCTCATTGAGCAAAAAACAGCTCGCAACGCGACGTGGTCACTCTAAAACATTCACATCGCGAAATTCGAGACGTGTCCTATCATGCTATACGACTAC